>JAOYRS010000073.1:0-4800000 GCA_032432895.1 Dryadula phaetusa
CGTAAAATGTTTTAAATATTTTCAATATTGTTTGTAATAATTACTAATTATTTTTTAAAATATAATTAAATTAAATTTAAAAATAATATAGCAACATATTAATATAAAAGTAATTTTTTGGTATTTTCATTATTAATTAATTATTTTTTTATATTGTATTTCATATATATAATTCCATATATACATATATATATTATTATATATATATATAATTATATATATATATATATATATATATACAGTATACTTTAATTTTGAAAAAATATTAATAATTATTTCAAATATTAAATAAATATTACTTCAAAAACCTTCTTTTAATACAAAATTCAAACATCACACAAAAAATCAGAAACCAACCAAAAGAAAAAAAAATAACAAAATCATCAAAATAACCAAGAACGTATTAATGTTGCAATTAAAAAGAACAAAACCTAATATCGACTCGGCAATGACTAAAGCATTCATCCATTCAATGAACGTGACACTATATCTTAGCACCCATTATGGCGATCGTAATAATACCTCGATAAAATAAAATGTAATTCGAACGAATTTCGACAGTTATTTAATTCGCGATGGAAACAATGTTGTGTATAGAGTATAAACAAATAGAGCGGTCGGCCATTTTGGTTCGTTAAAACATTTTAGAAGGCGGAACTAGGTTGGGGGTTTTTGTACAAAATTTCGAATCGACCCTCCAATAGCGTGCGCGGGCGGGGCCTGTCATTCCACTGACTTGATGTACACAATGACCTTTTATTTTTTTTATTTTTTTCATTTGATGATTTATTTGGACACGTTCAGGTTTTACGATTTTCGGCCAGATACCTCTTTTTTTTGTTGGCGCTTTGTTATTTGTTCCCCGCATCCTCTGTTTTCTGTTTTCGTTTCGTTTTGTTTTTTTTTTTTGCGCTTAACAAAAGACCCGCCATCATGGTATGGCTAGGAAAATATATTTTTTTTCAGCAACGAATAGAACCAATTAGGTCTATTATTATAGAGGATTTTCCTTTTGTATGGACAATGGGTTTCGGGTATTATTATTATGCAATTAATTAATGAGCGTTTTTCGATGTGAATTAATATATG
The DNA here is from genome assembly GCA_032432895.1 of Dryadula phaetusa. Classification (NCBI taxonomy): domain Eukaryota; kingdom Metazoa; phylum Arthropoda; class Insecta; order Lepidoptera; family Nymphalidae; genus Dryadula; species Dryadula phaetusa. The sequence goes on from JAOYRS010000073.1 coordinate 1,090, forward strand.
CTTATTACTTGACTCTACAATTAGATGTAGAGAGCGTTATTCAAACAAATACCTATATATTTTGTTTGTCCTTGTTTTTTTTTTAATAATATGTTATTTCAACAGTTAAATAATATATATGTTTGTATAGAAATATAATATTATGTAGGCTTATTGCATTCACAAATCAAAAAAAAATATAAACAATCGTTAATGTTATGGTTCGTACTTGGCTTGACTCCAACTGTGACACTATAGTGAATTCCTAGCGTAAGTCCTTAAAAATACAAGACAGTTTCAATGCTAAATATAAAAGTTTATCAGTTTAAGTACTTTTTATTTGATTTTTTATTGAAATTTAAAGCCAATTTTAATATTTCGACTGAATATATTAATAGTAAACCTCTTTATTGCTCCATTCTCTTCTGTGTTCGTTTTTTATGAATTAAAAGAAAAATACAGAAATTGAACACAATTTAAATTTATCAATAAATTATACAATTATAATAATTACTAAAAATTAACTTAAAAATATAAACTCGCTTTCATTATTTACAGTTAAAAAATATCAAATACCACTTATTTTGTACATTCATTTACAATATAATACAAAGATTTCTTTTTCCATCAGCTTCACGCTTTATCGCGCATAGAAGTGTAGTGTCAAGACACTCGGTTGACTATTTCTCGCTGGGAATCGAGACGTTACTTGTTGAGTAGCGAACTTAACGCCGTGTTTTGTCTCACCAGAGTGGTGAAATAAAATAATGTTAAATATAATCATACCAAAATAATTTTAAAGGGAATTGAACCCACAACTGATCGCGTTTACAATAGCCTTAAGCTTACTTTTCAATATATATAATTAATGATTACAACAAAATGAATCTTAATTTGTAATAAAGCTAGTATAATAAGTAGTAAATTAATAAACAGACAGACACTTCATAAGTCATTTCGTTGGCGGGACGCCAATAGGAGCGAGAGTGAATCGAAATCACTTTACACCTCCGACTCGACTCCGACTGCGAGAAATAAACTTTTAGTTTTCTTTAAATTGTGTTTTATAAAGCTTTTGTACCAAGTTTTATATATATATTTATATATATATATATATATAATATATATATATATATATATATATATATATATATATATATATATATATATATATATATATATATATCATATTAGGCTTAGAACATCTTTTTAGGCTTAGTTTTTAGTGATTTTATAAGATTTAAAAAAAGGCTCGAGCTATTTCGTTATAATTATAAGTATTATCCTTTGTTATATATTGGCAAGTAATGGTCTAAAATAAGTGACTAAAAATGTTTTATATTTCTCAATTGTCCATACAAATAAACTACCGCAGTCTCTGTCAGATATTATGAATAGATTTCATACGACTCTAATAAGCGCCTTTTATTTGCCATAATAATGAATTGAAATATTATTTAACTCAATATTCAATCTCAATGACAATAAACAAGTTGCTTATATATGTTTCAACTATCTCTACAATATTGCTAAAATAAAAAAATGGAGACTAAAATCACTAGCACTAAGCTTTCTCTGCCAACTCTTTATCCTTTAAAATTGAGACCCTAAATATTAAAAGGTATTATTCTCACAGGACAGGTTGAAGTTTATATATAATTACATTATTTATTAAATATGTTATTGATTACACACACACACACATAAAAAATGGCAAAACAGGAAAAAATATTATAAAATTAAAATTATACTACATTATATACATACATAAATATAAAAACACACGTTAAATTAATTATAACTATAATTAAATTTTAATTTTATATAAATGATACATACAAGTTAGTTAGCAAATTTCACTAGATGGCGTTAGCTTCCTACATAAAACTGTTACAAGAAATTACTTTATAGCCTACTAAGTTATAAATATGATAAATCCCATGTTTTCTATTAAAATGATAATATATATAATAAATATAAAAATTAGTTTTAATAGACTAATTAACATAATTATTGAAAACATATTTTATAAAAAAAAAAACAAAAAAATCTTACAAGAACTAACAGATCTTTACTTTTTTACACTTATCTCTCCGTTCTCTACTATTATTTCATAATCAAAAACTAACAAAACTCGTCTCTTTATATAAACAAACATAACGATTTCACCATATGTTATATATTAATGATTTTTTTTATCTTCCATGACATAAAATACATATATATATATATATATATATATATATATATATATATATATATACGTATCTCATAGATAAAGTACAATTTGCTTCATGGCTAAACCAATCACATTTAGCTTGTACCCACATACCACTGGAACGGGGAAGTGAAAATTTATCAGTAGATAAAGTATGACGCCATGTTTAATATTGTAACACTAAAAACAGCCATTTTCTATTATCTAAAACTGTTTTTCTTATATACAGAGAGAATATCTCTTCACTTGCTCTATGATAATGTAGAGACTTCTTGTAATCCATAGTAGGGTAGTCAGAGAGAACATAGTGTCGAAACATTACATTCTAGCCGTTAAGTATTATAAGGCGGAACTCAACGCTACACTTTTTTTAATAAGTTCATATCAAATGTGGTATAAATTAATTTTTTTTTGGATGACTAATAATATTCTTGTATTTTTTTTTCAAAAATATATTTGGTTTTTACTAAATTATTTAATTTGTATAACTTATTGTTTCAATTGTATGACCAATACAAATGCATATTTAGCCCACGTACGCCACTACTCGCATTTTAAAGCGTAAAAATATAATATTAAATGAATTTTCTTATCACAATGCATTTCAGGCGCATGAATCATTTTCCTGTCAAATGTGCACACAAAATTTATTATGGAACCTAATAACTTTACACTCATTTTTGTAGGGGATATTTTAAATTTTCTACCAGGTTTGGTCTGTATTCAATTCCCACTATCGGTAATGCTTTTATTAAAAAAAATATCATCATTTCTCCCCTCTGGCAAGACAAAGCACGGCGTTAAATTCACCACTCAACACTCAGTGTCTCGTTTCTAGCGGAAAACATTCAAGACTGCTAATTTTTATATTGACTAGTTAATTGTAGAATTAATTATGATATTTACCTGTAATTGTTATATTTCTTTTCTTTTAACAGCTTCTTTAGCTTGACTTGTATGTATCACTCAATGTATTCCTATAAAAAAAAATATCTGTACCATTTTAACCGACATTTTGCCATACATAAAGCTTGAAAATTAGCGTATGTGTCAGACGACCCGACTCGATGAAAACACAATATTTTCATAGTAAGAATTCTTTCTAGAATAACTAGTATAATTTTAAGCGTTTCTTTTAGTTTGTTTTTAAACAAATTTTTTTATCTTCATTTACCCGCATTTTGCAAATAAGGCAAGAGTTATAATATATAATATATAGACTAACTGTACTGTAAAATGTAGTATCGAATACCGAAATATACGCAATTAATCCGTTTAAAATTGTTTCATTTTAATGTTCATTTTTCATACAAATGAAGATATTACATATTAAGAAGACACGTTTCATTTACGTAGGTTTGAATCCAAAAAGTATGTATTTCTCCACTGTACCAAAACGGTCTCATTATTATACACCACATACGATATTATTTAATTGAAATTACACTTAAATTGATAACATTATTAAGTCATATTGTTAACTGTATGACCTTAATATATAAGGAAAAAATATGACACAATAGTAGAGTGGTTAGAACGTGTAAAGCTGTAATAAGTGTAAGTTCAAACTTATCATAAATCCAAAATGTATTAATATTATTATTATAGTAATAAATGATTTAAATCAATGATTTGCATAGAAAATGATACTATAATAAATATATTTTTATGCATATAGTGCGGCGTTTAGTTCCGTATGGCAACGTCTCAGATTTGGCGTAGAAGTGAATTATAGTGTCTTAATATTGAGTCCTCTCTTACTACTTGAATTTACTTTATATATAACTTAGTTGTAAAGTAAAATATTTTAAATAACAAAAACTTATTTCATTAATTACTTTATGAAAAAGAAAAAATGCGAAAAATAATATTAAATAAACAAAAAAAAACTAAATTATAATTTAATTTAATTAGATATTTTCTTTATAAATAAAAAAAAACAATCACCATGCATTATAACAAGATAGGCATATAGAGATCAGTGTCAAGAGATGCCTTTCTCCATTTTCCGCTAGAATCCGATACAAATATTAAAAACACTGAATAAATATTTGAAATAGTATAAAAACAAAAACAAATAAATTATTAAACAATAAATAAAAACAAAAACAACCAAACAATAATTATTCCGCCATTTTGAAATAAAAATAAAAAAAACAATGGCCACTTGTTAATGATTAAAGTGAGCTAACACGTGAGGAGCATTTTCCTGTTTTCAATTTCGATATAGAAAACTATATTTAAACTTTAATATATACATATTTATATGTAAATGTAAAACTTAACTTTATACATATTTATATGGAAATGTAAAATTTTGCTTTATATTTATATAAAACGTGAAGTGTTTTTTTAGCTTTTTGCTTTTATCCCGCATAGTAGGGTACACCGCTTACCGTCGAACGAGACATTACATGCAGAGTGGCGGAACTCAATATCACGTTTTGCCTTAACAGAGTGGAAAAGACAATAATTTAAACCCAGAGTGGGAATCGTAACCACAATCGATCGAGTTTAGAGTTAAACACTGTCCCACTGCGCCACGATCGGCCTCAAGAAGTTTTCATGAATATAATACGAAAAGAGGAGTATAGAATTTATGTTTTTAGCTTCACGCTTTTTATCACGCATAGCAAAGTAGACAGAAAGTACCTTGTGTCACGACACTCCGTACTTTTGCGAGTTGAATGGTGGAACTCAACGCCGCACTTTGTCTTTACCAGAGCGAGGAAGTGAAAATAATTTAAATATAATCACTCCCCCGAGTGGTTATCAAACCCATAATGGAATTTGGCACACCTAAAAATAATACAGAGATAAACCAACTATATGAAGTTAATTTTGTAATGTATATTTAATATAATATGTTCCCTTTTGTGTAGAAGGGTATAAAGGTTGCGAATACAACGCATATGTTACGTATCAACAGGACCTCCAGAAGATGTACGTAATAAATATACCTATATATATTAAATAATTTTCAATATATTTACTATTTTTTAAAGTGTTATTCCACACTTAGGATTAGAAAACATTTTTGAAAAAACGTATAAAAATTTTTGAACGCAGCGGAATTCGAACTCGCGCCTCTTGGATACCGTCCAAGCGCTCTGACCGCTAAGCCATGCGTTCTACTACCAGCTGCGTCGAAATTCTTATACGTTTTGTTACAACTTATTTATGTTGTTAGCATCTCTGTAGAGAGATGTTTACAAATTTCTACTACTTAAAGATTATTAAGAAATAATCGTTTAACAAGAGAGATTGCTTTCAATATATCTATGTATTCTGAATAGTTATATCATGTTTGTATTGTCATAGCGGGCCTGTACATGCCTCGCCAAACATTAAACATCAATATAAAGTTTGAACATCTTAATAAGATGTTTGATTTTCGCTATTTTTACACATTTTAAATGAAACTATTTTAACCGGATTAATCGCGTATATTTTGATATTCGAAAATACATTTTGGACCCTTGACGTTTCAAACACTTTACAGTAGGCCGTGGTCACAGGTAGACATTTTGAACATCTTATAATACTTTCTGTAGAGGATTTAGCATTATTTTCAAATATTAAACACGTATATAAAATATTATTACTATTTTATTTCAATATCTAGTTTAAAATTAGAACTAAAATAAGGATATTTTTAAATTAAACCGACTTCATAATAGTTATATAACTACCTACCTATATTTTCTTAGGATAATTTACCTATATCACTCAAAGTACTGGACCGATTTTAATGAAACTTCTTCTGTTACCTAACTTATATTAAAAAGAATCATCTCGATATGACATTTAGTTTTGAGAAATTCATGGACAATTCCCAATTAAGCACACGTGCATTACAGCCTAACTCGATCATACTCAAATATTATCAATTTTTAACAATATTTCATACATACATATGAAACTGAGAACCTCCCTTTTTTGGAAGTTGGTTAAAAAAACACAAATTAGCAAAAAAAAAACACAAAAAATCAATAATTTTCTTGAAAGGCAAACGAACAGTATATAAATGTGACGCCATTGTATCGTTATCGAGAGCATATAGCCCACACCCATGTGTTAGAACACACCTTTATTTGCAGGCAATGTTTGTATACCTTTATCCTAATTGACATGTGAAATGGAATGATTTCTCCTTTTTCTATTTTCTCTCCCATTTCCATTGCCTTTATGGCGCAGTGAGATGGCCTGATATTGTTGATTCGATTTCCACGAATGACTTAATATATTGAAGCTATTAACATTTCTCCGCCGTCATAAGACAAAACACGGCGTTGAGTTCCGCCTTATCTAATTGTACATGCATTTGTAATGGATTCTATTAAAATTGGTTAAATTTGATTTACTGATATTCTCCGTTTGGTTAAGAGGCGGCGATTAGGTTACGCCACTCAACGTATATATCTTATAATTGGATTGAGAGTGTACAAAGAAGTATTTTGATATTAGATTCTTGCATGCCTTTATTTATTTTTGCCACGCTTAGCTATGAATGAAAATACTACTATTCTAGATTTCTATTTGTACTCGCTAATTTTGTACGTAGAACGGTTAACATGTAGGTTCCTTGGGGTGTATAGTGGAATAGTGGAGAGAGGATATCCCAATATTCCTATGGAAATGGAGGAAAAAACGAATTCTTACGTTTTCTTGACAAATAAACCTGCAATAAAACGGGTTTTAATGATACTTCAATGATAATTCCACTAATTAACATTGACGGATTTGTGATTGTAATTAATGGGTCGTGAATACCGTTCCCGGTTGGGGCTTATATCTATTTATATAAGATTAATAGTAAAAAGCTTTTGGTATGTAAATTAGTTTAAATGAAACAATTGAGAAAATTTTGCTTACTATCATTCTTGCCGTCCTGTGAAGATTGATATGTTGATGTATTATTTTAAAAATCCCGACACATGCGCAAGTTTTCAAATAAATTTAAGAAGACTTTAACAAGTGATTTTTTGGATTTTAAATTTTTGATTAATTTTTTGAAAAATAAATATACATTAATAGTTATGTTCAAACGTAAAGCTAATATATATATATATATATATATATATATATATATATATATATATATATAAAATCTAGACTTTTCACAAACCTCATTAATAGACAAGACATCAAAAACTGTATTCCGTCGGGGGTTTATCAACTTGGATATTTTTATAACTTCCTCTGTTAAATTAAAAAGCGTAATGGGACCGCCACATGGCTGTGTCATTATAGATGCAGTCGTTAAATTAAAAATAGCTAGTTTTTGCGGAGCTATCTATCAAAAGGGACGTGAGAGAAGCATGAAATTATAATCAAATATTCACTGTATTGTGGATTAGTGGTTGTATTTGTGTACACAGTGGTCGTCGCTTCTAATTTTGTTTCGGGGGAAAAATCATATATATGTATTTGTCAATATTATTAGGGGATTAATTGTATGATGTTTGTTTAACTATAAAAACATGATGTATATTTATTAAAGAAATTTTAAAAAAAGATATACATATATAATATATTTATATAATATATTTGTTGTTTTTATTGATTTTTGTGGGGAATATAGAATAAGTAGTAAAAATGCGTAATGTTTGAGATTTTTTGCGTGCAAGTTAACGCACTCGAAGGCATCCCACGCACACCAGTACACCGTATACAACATTACGCTTGTGTGTGTGCACGCACTTACACACACACGCGTAAGCTCGAAGGACACGCGGCGAGGTCGTTAACCCCGAGTTTTTTGCGAGCGCACCGCGTACTGCTCTCGTCGTACATTGGCCGATGCGTTTTTTTTTGTTTTTTTTTTATTTTATTTAGTCTTCGACCAAAAGATCGTTCACTGGATCGCATAGCTGTGGGAATAGGGATATGATGTCAGTTTTATGAACCGGACTTACGTGTATACCGTTTATTTAGATTGGATGCCATTTTTTATTTTTCAAGTCTCATATATGGAATGTGTTTTGTAATACACTATTATAGGTTTTAAGCCATTCGATATTCTGGTTACCATTAATTATGATAGATCTATTACGTGAGTCATGGTAAAGTTATCGAGATCAATGACAGATTTGAAGTAAACTATTTCGTGTAACATTAATCATAAGCCAATGCCATCTAACGCCTAAAGGTCTAACCTTGTTCTGCTTACACCAGTTCAAGCGAGTAATGGCTAGTTTTTATACAGTACCGCTACTTGTATAAATGTAAAGAGAGCAACATCTGAATACGAACTAAAAATGGAAACGTCCGACAAAGCGTAGTTTGAGTAATAATACTTGTAAACATCTCAGTTGCTCCGTAAATTTTACGATCGGAAGCTTTTAATAGTTATGCTGGTAACTCGAAGTTTCTTTTTAATTGGTATGTTTTCTTTCTTCTACTTTCCGATATCTGAAGTCATACGGTCATAGTTAGTAGTTTTATTGCTATAAGTTTTGCATGTGCAAACAAATTACTATTAGGTGAATCGGATTTCTCTAATATAGTTGACTTGGCCTATTTAAGTTGACCGACCAAGTAAACTTCGTGATTGCTAAATTGAGATCGTAACAGTTGGAAGTCTGCGGTCTCGACTACGGAGCAATTAGAAATAGGCATGAGTCCATATATGCATATTAGAGTTTACGAACTTTAATAACATCGAGTCGCTTTCGCATAAGACCAAATAAAAGTGTCCGCTTTGTACAATGTTATTGACATTACAAAACCATTATGAGTCACGGCGCGAATGTCAAGATTAGCATTGTGGTCGACTTATACAAATACAAAGGCTGTATACCGTACCTATTTATATAACGAACACGAACGGATTGACATAATCACGGTTAATGCAACTGCTAAAAAAAAGTCTCTCAATGAAATGCGTAAACAAAAAAAATATAGAGACAAAAGAGAACCGGCCAACTCTTCGTTCCCCCAGTATCGTTCCGGACCTAGCCTAACATTCGGCGCCACCCCAATTCCGTCCCGAACCTACCCCACGCTGACGCACCTTGTACTACACGTACACTGTGCGCGGCGCGTGCGTGTGCGTGCGTGTGCGCGTGTGCGTGCATTGAGACGTTCGATTCGTTTTGGGCTCTCGCTTTTTAAATTCTAAACGTCAAAAGGCGGGACCGTTTTTTTTTTTAGTGTTTAAAATTAGTTTAAATAAGTTATTTCTATTATTATCTGACTTTAACAGCTTAAAGATGTAGATGTCGCTAAAATTAAAAACTAGGAAATATTATGTTTGAAATTATCATCGTAGTTAAAAAGCATTCTTTGAATTCGTTTTAAAAATGTACAGAAATTCATAACGTAGAGATACACCACCAAATGGTATCTTTATAAAAATATAATTTACGTGTTATTTTTTCACAATTTTTTTTTTAATATTTGCATTTAAAAAGCTTAAGAGGCGGGCTTAAGTTTTCTTTTTCTAAAAACAGATTATATATTTAGAGACCCCAAAAAAGGCGGGACTAATGTTTTTTATTTGCTATTCTCAAAAGGGTGCACAGATGTGAAGACAAAGGAATGAAATCTTTAATATAATTCGATAGGAACTACATTAGTTTGTCGCGGAGTCTCTAATCTTTTCAAACTTATTCCCTTTATTATAATAAATAGGACCATAAATCAGACTCAAACATGGAAGGCCAAATAAAAAGCTTAGATGCATTTATGTGTTTACATAAATATTACATTATATATTTGTAAAGAGATATTATTTATATAAACTGAATTCACTTTTTAAAATTTTTTTTTCTTATATATTTATGAGTAAATGTTTTTTTTAAGTTACTCATAATATTTATTTATATTTAATTTTCGTTTGTTACACATACGAATACGTCATGAATGACGTTATCTCTTACTCCATTTTGTTTATCATGATCAGAGAAAATATTTTATAATATTTAATAATTTTAAAACTAATAACCTTAATTATTAAATAATTGCCAGTTTTAATAACTGTTTATTAATAATTCATGATATTTAATAAAAAAAAGCTATTTAATAATTAAGTAATAATATAGAAATAAACTAACTAAGAACCTCAAAAAAGACTTTATACCTTCCTTTGTGTGTGTTCGCCGACCCATATAAATACGCGTGTGTGCGTGCCCCACATAAATACAAATACAAATTAGTGTTCAATCCGTGTGCGTGTGTGTGCGTGGCTTCTTCGCGCGGAATTCCAAGTTTGAAATTGGAATGAATGACGGCTGGGTCACTGACCTACGTCAATCTTTTAGAATAAACTTTTTTATTTATTTTTAGTCTGTATGTGTTGAGTTTCAACGGTCTCTTTTGTTTTTTTTTATTTTCGTCGTCTCATAGGTGTAAGAATGATTTCTTAAGTCCTAATTTATATGTTTTGAAAAAGTTATTTTAAAATAATCCTTATAAATAAAATATAAAAGTATATAACTTAGAAATTTTTTTTTTAATAAAATATTATTACTTTATTAATAAAAATTAAAGTTTTTATTTATTTATTTGTCAATTAAGTGAAGTATATAGAGTTAGAGTAAATATTATAGAAATCAATGAAGCATGTTTATTTCATTGTAGACGCGGGCGTATTTAAGTTATCGCTTGTTCAGAATAACGATACGCTGGCGTTAAAAACTTATAAGTTGCAACGCTTATTTAGTTTGAAGAACTCGGAGAATTAAATGTTTCTTCGAATATAAAAGAAATGAGCTAAGTTTATTTTTTAAGGAATTCTATCAAAATATTATTAAACTACCCAAAAATATAAATAAATTATTTCTTTTATAGATGTCAAAATAAACTTCCTTTCATGTAAAAAGTGAAAAAAAAATAGAATAGTGTTACATTTTTTAATTCACTTTTAAAATAATGACGTCAACATTACATTATAGGGTCTTATACATTTTTAAAATTAATTATAAACACTTGACACCTATATAAAGTTTACACTAACTTACCAAGAAGGGTGAACTTCAAAGAAATCATAGCATATTTATAAAAATAAAAAAAAATCCTATTCTTAATTTTAAATTATAATTAATAATTTAAAAAGTAAAACGCTTCAATTACTCTATAATTCCGGGCTTAATTTTTTTCAAAATATAATGTCTCCGAAAACCCAACTTCCGGTTATTTGAGAAAAAAAATCAAAAGCCTCTACTTTCCGTAGGCGTTTCCCCAGTGTGCAAGAGGGATGGTAGATGTGCGTAACGCCGCGTGGGAGGGGGACAGAATGAGGGCGATGACCTCTAAAACAAATCGTTGGTAGAGAGGGTTCGGTTTTAATATGGACAGCAAAAAAAATTTTAACGTCTTTTTCTTTTTACTTTGACGATATTTCTTTAAATAGAGCGTGATAATTTATTATTGAACGATTTATAAATATTAATAAAATATTTTTTTTCCAACACACAATTATTATAACTATATTTATTAAAAAAATAATATATCTTTTTAATGAATATACACAGATAATATATATTTATTATACAAATGATTTTATTAATGCTTATTTAATATTCGATATAGAAACAATACGAGTACAAGCTGCAAAAAAATGTAATTAAAAAGAAAATTTATTTACATATTTAGAAATATCATATTTCTAAAAAAAAATATTATTAACAATAATCATTTTAATCACTGTAGTTCAAAGATCTGGATAGAAAAGACAGCACTTACTAGAAGCTAGTATCATTTCATACAAATTTAACTAAATTTGAGTACTTAGTAGAGAGTAGAGACTCTCTTTTTTATTTCTAAAAAAAACTTTTATCTATCTCTCTGTAGCTTTGTGTCAAACTCATCGTACATAAAAACAATATGTCATCTAGAAAGGTTGATAATTTAATTTATTCTCTATTCTCCTACTGAAAATAAAATACAAAATTGCTTAGCGTTGTACAAGAATCGAACCAACGCCCACCGTTATCTATCATGTACTTATTACTCTCTCACCATGGACAAAATGAATATATAAAGTAGGACAAAATTATGAAGACATAGGACAAATGAATATTTTACACAACTATATATTTTTGCCCTACCGTTACTTTATCTAGGCACCCTATTGCCTAGGCTCGTTACAAACCTAGGCGAAAACTGTAAGGGTGTCCTATCATTGATAACGTATTTAGCTCACTGTGTGTGTATGTGTGTACACACACGAACACACAATCCACTGTACAATGTATTTCTTGCATTTTTTTTGTTTTTCGTTGAATTGTTTTGTTTTACTATAAAGCTTGTATTTTAGAGTTTTCGTTTCTATGTAAATTTCCAAAGCTTTGACTTTTGATACTAAATTTTATAGTGTGTTGTTTGTGTTTTGTTGTGCGTATTTAGTGTACTTGGCAATTGTCCGTTTGTACATTGTACTTACATTACTGACTTTTTTTTTTGTTCTATTTCTTTTACAATATGTTTTATAGTTTATATTTATTAGAATATAAATAAAAGTAGATACGTTTTGTTAATTATCTCTAACACCTCGGTAAAGTTAATAGCGTCTGTAAAAAATATGGAATCGACGAAGTGTCTTGACACTAATTTGTCTGACAAGATAATAATTCTGCTATATGGGAGAAAGCGTTAAAAAAATCCAAAAAAAAAAATGATAAAGTAATCAAAGTATATACAAAAATCAAAATTTACTTAACAATCTTTAATCATTTTCATAAAATATTTCAATATAAATTTACAATATTCTTTGTATATCTGTCATAAAAAAACATACAGTTAGAAATTTGAACCAGTACTAATTAGCCTTGTAGCCCCTTTTAGCCATTGTGCCGTAGAATGCTATTCTGGTTATCTTAACAATTGTCATATAGCAAATTCGGTTGCTGTACTTAAGCCTAAAAAATTTAGTGTTAAAATTTCTCAGAGTAGAAAAAGAAGTAATTTAAATATATTGAAACAAGTGGGAATTGAACTCACTACCATGGTGCTTACAGTGAGACAGTCCTATTGGCGCTTATAAAAAGTTATTGGTATATTTGAATTTGTGTTTTGTATGAAGTCATACAAACCGGGGATCTTCAAACATAGAGTAAATAGGCGTCAATAAGGCAGCCGTGTCTATCAGAAATAAAAATTATATTTAAATAAACTAGTTAAAAAGATTTAAAACACAACATTTACGTGTACAACATTTACCATTGCTTCTAAAAAACACAAATGCACAGTAATCAGGATATAAAAAAGATACAAAATATGCAACTAATTGAGGTACGTGTTCCCCCATCAGGGTTAGTCTGAAGGATTTATTGAAATACGTAAGGAAAATTTTATACACATATAGACAAAAATCATCGAACATTATTAAATGGAGGGTAGCTAGTGGTTAGGAATAACCCAACGCGAACACAAACAAACATACATACATATAAACACACATAAATTTCTTGATTTGCCGGTCAAGTATACACTTTGGATGTTCATTTTGAAATAATAACGATATCATATATATATATTTTTCTCTATACAAAACTTAGCAGTGACAGTGACGATTCCGATCCCTTACCCCATTGTCTAAATACTATCAGCCTATTTCATTCCCTCCGGAACATTCTGTTAATGAGAGAGGGTTGCAACAAAGGTACGCAAAGAAATAATATAATAATATCACAATCGGAGGCCCTGCAATGTTTTTTAAAACAAAGTAACCTCTCAGAAAGAATAAAAATCGTCTGTCACAGAATTAAATAATCATGGAAACTTTTATGGGGGCTGCCAATAAATATGGGGACAAGTGACTTGTTTGTTTTCCACATTATGTCATGGGGAATGGCTAATCAGTTTTGGTTGGTGCGTTTGAGTTGTGAGCTTTACTATATAGAGCTTAAAGTTCACATTTCAATCTTAAATAAAAATGAACAATATCTAAAATTGTTTATTTGATTCAAATCAAATTGATCAACCTTTTCATATTAAAAAAATATATATAGATCGTATTGGTCATATAAAACGAGTTATTCCATATAGATGAAGTTATTTTAATTAAAAAATCTAATACGTGGCGTGAGGCTAAGCACAACACTAGTAGGTAGATCCCGCTCCCGTGCAGTTAGTATAGAAAACATATTTTCCCTCGGGATCTTGTCCGATAGGGATGTAACCAACCTTTTGTTTCGCTTCGTATTCATAATATATTATACTATAGATATAAAAAGGACTTATTTGTTCTTGATATTGACGAGCTCATTCGTATTTTATGTGATAAATGGAAAATATAAATGTTGTGTAAGGCTTAGTTGTGTTAGAATAAACTTTAAGTAAGCGTAGGTTCAGATCCCATGAAAATTGAAAGATGTAAATGCAGATTAATCACGTTTATTTTGGTATTTGAGACTATATTTTTGAAATTCCGACGTTTCGAACAATTTACAGTAGACCATAGTCAGTCTCCCTGTAACCATGGTTGGCCAAATACGATATACTAAATAATGGAAAAATCGCGAAAATCTAAGATCGTACTGGATATGAATTGATTACTTAAAATTTCATTATTGCCAATATATAAATTTAAAGAATGTTAGTTACTATTCTCTATGTATTCTAATAAAATATTAACTAAATCTAAAGCTCATTCATATTAAATTGGTACTGGTAAGACAAAGCGCGGCGTTGAGTTCCACCGCTCAATACGCAATGTCTTAAATTCAGTAGAATAAGAAGTACAGAGTGTCGTGACACTATGTACTTCCTGTTTACCCTACAGAATAAATAATACAAAAATATCGAATTCAATACAAAAATAACAACATTTCTCTACATGTTTGCTTACATTTACGAATAGCTGTTGAGTTTCGGCGTCCCCGCGCGTGCCCTATCTGCTGGCGTTCGGATTATTACACAAGTACTGTGGCTTTTTTGCTTTTCCCTTTGTATCATTTGACCCTTTTTGTAAATCGCGATCGAATGTGTCACGTCAAAATGTTTACTTTAACTATAAATTATTTTAATAAAATTTTTAAATATCGCTTTATTATGTTTTTTTTTTACAATTTATTACTACCATGAACCAACGTGTGACAGTGTCTGAGTGTAAACGCGATTGGTTGTGGGTTCGATTCCCAATTTTAATTTTGATTAATTTACATTTCTTCTGCTTCAGTAAGAGAAAGTGCAGCGTTGAATTTCTTTAGATTCTACGTGTAAAATTTCAAAGTAGATTTTTAAAATTACCTATTCATATATTCATTCATATATATATATATAGTTACGCTCGCAACTTCGCCCACGTTTGGTTAACCATCTTTATTTTATAATTCTAAAATAAAATTATTATTATTAAATATATTTCTTATTATATTAGCTATCTACCAGAAAAAATCTTGTGAAAATCGATCTAGCCGTTGCAGACTTAAGTTCCGATAGCTAGAACGAAAAAAGACAAAAATCATTAAAAAAAAATACATATTTTGCTAAAAAACAGTAATTTTTGCGAATATAATTTATTTGTATGGGCGACATTCTAGAAAATCTAAGTATTATTTCTTCAAATTAGTCGATTTACATTGAATAGGAATTCAAATTTGTGCGCCGTATTGAGTCATTACTGTATATCGTTTCCTCATATGATGTAATACAGCCTTGGTTCTAGATTTTTTTTTATTATTAAAGTACTTCCCATAATGTAATAAGATCTTGATGTTGTACTAAACTACATATATTTTATACTGTTTGTAAACGATATTAAGTAAGTATCTATATATTAATAGGTGAGCCAAAACCTTTGTATCCCATTTTAGGAAAATTACGTTAACGTATAAGGATGAAATTTGGCACAGTTATAACTATACCAAATTTCTGTGTGTGTGTGTGTGTGTGTGTGTGTGTGTGTGTGTGTTTATATAGAGAAAAAAAGTGCAAAAGGATAATATATATTTTAAAAAATAAATTAAATTAATAAAATAAATGTAACACACACTACCATGTGTTTGATATACACATTTATATAAAGTGACATACACGTTGCCAAGGCAACGCGTTGTTTACTCGTCATATATAAGTGACAAATCACTCCGTGTTCCAATTCTATTCTTGTATTGTCAAAAAATAAATGTTAGAACTCTTGAATTAGAAGAATAATTAATGTTTAAACTGGGGAACTTATATTTGAGGCTATGTTGGACAGCGTCTGACTGTAAGCACGATTGATTCGATTGCGGATTCGATTCCCACTCGCACACAAACAATGATTATATTTAAAATAATTTAATATCTCCGCTCTAGTAAAACAATTTCACTTAACACGCAAGAGCTTACTTAACACGCAATGTCTTAAATTTAGGCGATTAGCGGAAAACGGAGTGACACTAGCTTATCTCTGACTACCCTACTAAACTGGGTTACTTGACCCTGTAAAAAAATTCGTTGGACAACGGAGAGTTTGAACACTATGCTTATTCTATAGTACTAGAATATATGAATAATAAAGAAAACTAATTGAAACAAAAGTTAAACGTAGATAATTATTTGTATACCTGCTCTTGTAAGGGTGACAAGTTAAAATCGTGAAGTACCCCTTTTATAAAAGGGTCGGATCAAAACACACGGACGGATTGATATCTTTACCGTTTTTTTTTTACTATAATTAAAATAGTTATTCCAAATTACTTTAATTGACTTTAGAATGCAAGTTATTTGAGTAGTTAGTATGTTACTAAAAGCTAAATATATAAACCCTGTTTAAAATACTATACTTTTTATACACAACGAATTAAATTTGCTACCTCCATTGCATACTTATAAGTATTTGTTTTATAAGACCTTTGATACTCACCATTTTTACACATTTTAAACTAAACTATTTTAAACGGATTAATTGCGTTTATTTTAGTATTCAAAAATACATTTATGGAAACCTCATAGGTAGACTGAGACCACGGACTACTGTAAAGTGTTCGAAACGTCAGGTTTCCAAAAAATGTATTTTTAAATACCAAAATGTACGCGATTAATGCGTTTAAAATAGTTTATGTATTTGTTTTTGTAGTTTTAACTGAGAATTTAGTATTACGACACTCAGTTCTACGTTTTCTACTCAAATTTTAAACATTCCCACGTATATTGGAGATTAACGCTGTATTTTGTCTTATCTGAGCAAGAAAATATCTAATTAATATATAATCATTATCCAAATAGCAAACGAATCTATAACAGTCACTTTTATAATAGCTTTACCACTGCGCCAGAGTGTAGTAAACAATAAAATTATTAAACTATACATACCTTTTAATGCAAAAATCCATTTGACCAATATGACTTGCCGCAAGGTCGGGAGCGTCGCCTACGAATTTTGCATTTAAATGTTATTATTATCCCTTCATTATAGAACTAAATTAGATTTGCATTTTGTACAGCTGGCTCACGAATAATGAGTATACTGGTTCAAAATATATTATTATACTATACATGTTTGTTGGTTTGTTAGTTTGTTATATATAGAAGTGGCTTTTAATAAGAGGGTAGTTAGATTTTAACATATTTTTGTATCAGAATTGTACTATCTTACTCAGAATTTTTGAACTTAGAATGGATTATGGAGTGTCTTGACACTGTATCTTCTCTTCTTCTCTGGTTCTCTCTGTTTTTTAGCATTTATTAAATGCGGAGAGAACTCTTATCATAAATTTTAAACTCTATTCAATGTAACAATATGTAAATCTAATGTGTAAAACACACAATTTCTTAAAAACACCCAAACAGTGTGTTAGTATATACAAAAAATAGCTTTGTCTATGTTTATTCATTATTTTTTATATTTTCCAACCAATATCAAAAAGCAAAAACGCCTGTCTATTACATTCAATATTTAATTTACTTCAGACCGTCATAGATAATAAAACTACAAGAAATTATCAATTAACCAGAATTCATTACAATCTGAATGCAGATTTTCAAATCAAAAGAGCTCCAATCGATTGTGTCGAGACAAGAAAGAGTCACTTTGCAAAACAAAAGGCTAAAGTCCAAAGAAAAGTCCCAATTACCCGCCGGACCCCCGTCTTATCTCCCTCTGGTACGGTCTGTGATATAGCGGGGTTTAAAATATCTTAATTATTCATTTAAAATTTTAATTTAGTTCTTTGTGTTTGGACATGGTAAATATATATGCTATTATGTTTATATATGAGTATGTTTGTGATTGCTTAAATATTATTGGTAATAATAATGTTATGTGGTATAATAATGTTATTGGCGTGAAATTTAAATTTCGTATTTAAAAAAAAAATATACTATACAAGTAAATCATTACTTCAATTTTTTTAGCTTCACGCTTTTATCCCGTATAGCAGTGTAGACAGAAAGTACCTATTATCACGATAATCCATGCTTCGCTTGTCGCCAAATTTGAATTTGAAATTATTTTATTTAAAATATAATCCCTCCCCCGAGTGGGAATTGAAACAATAACCGATTACGTTAAGAGTCGGACGCTGTCACACTGCGTCATGACAGGCCTCATTAATAATTTAGTAAGTTGCTTTATTTTGACAGAGACTTTAGTAAATAAAGCAACAGTAGACTGAGGTATTACTTTCGCTATTCATTAATTACGAACTGAACTTTTATAAATTGTGTTTTAAATTGTTCAAATCTTTTTTTTTTTCTTTTTCATTTAAGAAATTCAAACTAAAAAGTATTAAAATTAAGATTATAGGTTTTGGAAATGCATCGGTAAATTAAACATTTGCATATGTTGCTATTATATTTATTTTATTTTGGGGAAAACTCAAAATTTCATATTTAAATTTGATTATTTATGTTAAATCGTTTATTTACAAATTGTTTATTGTCGTGAAAAATTAAAGCGTGTAATACATAATCACATTCATAGTTCATATAATAATAATATTTCATATAAAAATATATATATATGAAAAGCGCCAGCTCACAGTACGACCGCACCTTTCTGAAGAGTTTTATTGCTCTGGTCGAAAGGAAGTAATTTCGTAGGTCCGACTTTTAGTTTTAAGAAAGTTCAATTTTACCCCCACAGACATTTTTCTAGACGTTTTTTTCCCCCAATCTAGGTGTTACTTCGCTAACTTAAGTTTAAACTTAACAGAGTTACAAAATTGCATTTGAAAATTGTATAAAACAAATTCCTTTTTAACAAGTTATTTCCGGGAGTTTAAGCAATACAATTTAAAGTTATGAAACATTTCGTGTTATATTTTTTTAAACAGCTTCACGCTCTATCCCGAATAGTAGGGGTAGTCAGAGACAACTTAGTGTCTAGACACTCTTTTGACGGCTTTTCGCAGGAAATCGAGATATTGCGTGCTGAACGAAGAAAAACCAGAGAGGTTAATCACTTCCTTGAATGGGAATTCAACTCACAACGCAATCGCGTTTACAGTCAGACGCTATCCTGCTGCGCCACTATGGCCTTTATTATTTTATTTTTATTTCGATACATATTTGTTTTACTTATATACAGGTAAACGCGATCAGTTGTGGGTTCGATCCCCACTCGGGGGAGTGATTATATTTAAATTATTTTCACTTCATCGCTCTGGTAAAGACAAATAATGGCGTTGAGTTCCACCACTCAACACGCAATGTCTCAAATTCGTTGGAAAGCAAAGTACGGAGTGTGTTGACACTAGGTACTTTCTGTCTACCCTGCTATGCGGGTTAAAAGCGTGAAGCTAAAAAAATACAGGTTATTTAGAACCTGCCGCTTTTAACTAATTTCACAGTGAAGTAAATATCAAAATCTGTATGTCCACTTTGCAATTGCAATGTTGGCTGTGAGTCGTGCAATATCGACAAGGGCCAGTCATTAAAAAATAGTTGACCAGCTTTAGTAATGAATCACTAGACTATCGATACACGTCTACACAGTTTAGGAAATGGGTGAAAATAACAATAAAATATATATGTATACAATGTTATTAAACACGTTGAATGTAAGGTTCAAAGGTGTCGCAAGCCAGTGACACAACTCTCCGTTCTTCACTATGACATCTTCTATAAATATTTCATATTACCTTCCAACATTAAAATCTGATGTTGCCAATGTAAAAAAAAATCAGACAAAAAGAAATATTCGGCTCCAATGGACATCGGCCCCAATTGGCATTAAACATGAAATATAATACAAAATTAAAAAATGAGATGAAATTTTTAAAAAAAAAGTGTATATATTGCCACAACTGTCAGTAAAAAACCCTCATTATCGACGATAATAAACTGAAAAATTATCATCCTCTCATTGTTAAATGAACCGAATGCCTTCCAATCGCACAATCATCTGAGCTCATACAAGTCATACGTACATACATACATACATACATACATACATACATATATATACATATATTCATTATGATTCACTTGTCCTTTATTACCGAATTGCTGGCCCAGTTACCCACTGGCGGGTACATGACCGAATGCTTCATGTCCACTTGATAGTTCTAAGATATATAGATTTTATAGCAAATGCTTTTAAAATAAACGTGATTTATTTAAAAGGTGTGTTACGTTTTTTAATAATTACAATATTGCGTTGATGCTCGGGAGCTCCTTGAGGTGCGGGTTCGAATCTCGCTATCTTTAAACTGAAAGTGAGTACAGTAGTGAATTCAATCTCTTATGTAGGTGGAAGGTCAAGAATTAGTTTTTTTTTTATTTTGGATGCTAGATTTGCCTTATTCAAAAAGCGAATCATTTGTAAAACTAGAAAAAAAAATATTTTATTACCTAATATTTTACATATAATATAAAACAGACACAAAATATATTTTTAATTTGTGACTTCCAACACGCACAATGTTTATTAATAAAAAGTAGTGTCCTATCACCAGATTCTCTTAAACCACTATAAAATATGACTGAAAATAAAAAAAAATACATACAATAAATAATACTTTCTAATACGAAAAAAAATCCACAACTAATTGAATTCAGAACTTAAAATTGCATTTGAGTAGACGAAGCCCTATATGAAACCTTTTGTGGGCCAAAGGCTTACTAACAAGAAAACAAACTATAATCCGCCCACAGTGCTTTAATACTAATATTTATTTACAATTAGTCCCGGTTTCGTTCAATATATTTGTGTATTGAATTGATTGTTTTATAGTGGCAGGTGGTTAATAAAATAAACATTTTTGAAAAAACATATAAAAATTTCAACGCAGCGGGATTCGAACCCGCGTTTTGAAAAAACGTATAAAAATTTGAACGCAACGAGCTAATCCTAAGTGTGGAATAACACTTTAAAAATAGTAAATATTAAAATAAAATAGCAATCTCTCTTGTTAAACGATTATTTCTTAATAATCTTTAAGTACTAGAAATTTGTAAAAATCTCTCTACAGAGATGCTAACAACATAATAAGTTGTAACAAAAACGTATAAGAATTTCGACGCAGCTGGTAGTAGAACGCATGGCTTAGCGGTCAGAGCGCTTGGACGTTATCCAAGAGGCGCGGGTTCGAATCCCGCTGCGTTCAAATTTTTATACGTTTTTTCAAAAAAGTTTTCTAATCCTAAGTGTGGAATAACACTTTAAAAATAGTAAATATGGTTAATAAAATAGTTTAACGAACAGACCTACATTTATATACATTTTTAAAATAAATATATATATACTATGTACTAAATTAATTTTTGAGTTCTGGCATATATTTGAATAAGTGATTTTTAACAACGTTTCAGGTCAGAGAAAACCTGTCAAGACACTCCATTGTGTTAAATAACGCAACTCAACGCCAAATTTTGCTATAGCAGATTATAGAAATGAAAATTATATTTAATAATTAAAATATCTATAATATATCTTTGGTGATTATATTTTAAATTTATTATCGTTTCTCCACTCTGGTAAGATAAAACACTGATTTGAACTCATCAATCAACACGCAATCTCTCAATTTCGAGCAGAAAGCAGTCAACGGAGTGTCTTGACACTAGGTTATCTCTGACTACACTGCTATGCGGGATGAAGCGTGAAGCTTTTCATAATATATCTTCCATACAGCTCCAATTACGACACCGTCCTTTATTACGCCAGTGTATTTTATTCCCATCGTATGTATTGAATCCGATGGTCGTTTTTGTCCATATATTATGTTGTTTGTTTTGTGAATAAGATGCTGAAATTATACGTCGGGACTGTCGTATTTGAATTTTATTACGTTGGTAGAAAAATTTAAAGTTTTTTTACCTTTCTCAGCTTTCCACCACTACTTCGCTTTCCATCGAATTCGAGACATTGCATTGCGGAACTCAACGCCGCATTTTGTCTTACCAGAGCGAGGAAGTGAGAATAGTTTAAATTTAATCACTCCCCCGTATGGTAATCGGGCCCACAACCGATCGCGTTTACAGTCAGACGGTGACACTCTGTGCCACGACTTGCCTGATAAGTTCTTTTTTTTCAGTATTATGAATTCAGTGGTCTTGTGATCTGGTTTGAAGCACGCTTTTATTTTAAATATTCATTTTTTATTTCATGTTAAAAAGTAGCAAACGTTTTTAAAGTGTCATTTCAAACTTAGGTTTAAAAAACTTTTTATTAAATATTTAATTTTGTACACACTGGTCTTCGAACCTGCGTCTCTTCGACCATCTAAGCAGCTTAGCCGCTAAGTCATTAAATAAAACTCTACAACTTACAAACACCTTATTTTTCTTAATAGAACCAACTTTAACAATAATAAACTCACAATTCCATTCTACGTAATTAATTCACACTCTTAGACGTCATTTACCGCTTAACATACGTTATTCCTAGTAAAATCTAAAAAAAATCAACGAATAACAACAATCTTCAGCTTAGTTATAAAACAAAATATTCCAATAAATTCATATAATATAATATAATCCATGTACATAGGTATTTAAGTAATATTACAATTTTATCACCATATAGATTACTGGGTGTTAATGTAGATACCGACAAGCTATCAGATGATAAGCGTTGAGTGCAGTTTTGTGCACCGAAATTGCATAGAATATAGCCAGAGTGACTACACTTTGATAATTTGATACCATTTATTAATATTATAATTGATTTAAAATTGATAGATGATTGATCAATCGTCACGTCACGTCATGTCACGTTGGGTTGATTATTGACTTTCTTTGTTTCTTTGAAATTTTTAATTAATGTAAAAAAAATTAAACATGGTTTAATTAATTTAATTCAAGATACAATTTTTATATATATTTTTTTCAATTTTAGACTATTTTTTTTAAATATTCTTTTCATATTGCAAAAGGAATAATAATAAGTATACTCCACTAGGTTTAAACATAACAAAATATTGTACAATATTTAAATCCAAACTATTGCCGATATCAAAACAAAAACCACACTAAAATATTTAAACAAGTATACAGTCATGACAATTTTCCGGGTGTAATTACAAATATGGCAACCCAGTTGATTAGATAAGCCGCGCTCTAGCTGATAACATGCGGGTCGAAAGCGCAAGGTTGCTACGATTCGGTTTAAAGGAATAAATACTATTATTACCTATAATGTATAAAATATCCTTTTTTTACTGTGAGTAAAAATGTAAGACAAATTGCGGCGTTAAGTTCACCATTCTACACGCAATATCTCGATTTTAGGCGTGTCTAGACATTAAGGAATAAAAGCTACACGCTTTTCTGAATGATAATCAAAGAGAATCTAGTATTAAGACATTTAAGTTCTCGACATTTTGCCCGAACACGAGACGTGTGTTGTCTGGCGGAACTCAACGCTGCGCTTTCTCTCACAAGAGCGGGGAAATTAAAACATACTCGTTACTTCTAATCAAGATCGAACCTAATAGACTGTAGAGAGCATTTGTTTTTTTTCCATGTGTCGTTTATATAAAGGAAGCAAAGAGGTATGTACACACACATATGTATATATATATATATATATATATATATATATATATATATATATATATACATACATAAATATATTAATATTATAACAATCTTATTATTCAATGTATCATAGTTATCATATGGACAGCCACAAATAAACATAAGTACCTATATGAAATATTTTAAAAAAAATAAAAAATTAATTAAGTTATTTCTTATAATCCAATATCCGCCCAATTTTAAGACTTTACGCAATAAGTAATGTAAAAAAACTGAACTGACTGCATTGAGAATCGAACCCACTCTTTTATTGGCCATATACATCCACGCATATTCTATTCACAATATCATTTAGCGTTTCGAACAGTATCTAGGCTATGGTCGCAAGCAGACCCTGACTTTGAGCGAGATGCGAGATGAAATTACAGACCAGAAGGTCTAATATTCATGCAATTTACTTTATCGATACGTGTGGCCGTCTGTGTATGATAATTAATATGTTATTAATAACCGAGATACTGTTTAAGATGTGTTCCGTTTCTTGTGAAACTTCTTTTAAAGGAATGTATGATTTTCTTAGTTTTTTTCCTAACGGGCGTCATTTTTTTGCTTTTTTTAACCAAAATTTTTGTGTATTTTTTTATCTGATAGTGTCTGGATGTATGCGCGATCGGTTGTGGGTTCGATCTCCACTCGGAGGGGATTATTATATTTAAAATTAACATAATAATTGAGTTTCATTACCCAACACGCAATGTCTTGAATACAGTGGAAAGCGAAGCACGGAGTATCTTGACACTGGATACTTTCCGTCTACCCTGCTATGCGGAATAAAAGCGTGAAGCTACATAAAGAAAAAAATATTTTGTTTATAGGTTATGTTTTTACAACGTATGTATGTACATATATGTGTCCGTTTCTCTGTTCTCTTGTAACTGCTAAACTCGTGAACCGATTTTGACAAATGGTACGTCGTTAGATTAGTCTTGAATGATAAACGAAAATGGCGTATTTTTGTTTACTGCAGTTGGATTTTGTAATTTTTTTTTAATAATTACTTATTGTATACTTATACTTTGTTACTTCTACCACTTACTAAATATTAATATTGATGGAGGCCATTGTGAGACATTGGGATTACGTCTGACTGTAAATACGATTGTATTTAAATTATATTCCTTTCTTTGTGGTGAGACATGTCGCGGCGTTGAATTCTGTCATTATACACGCAATGTCTCAAATTAAGGCGTAAAACGCATAGTGTCTTGATACTATTTATCTTTGACCACTCTCCTATGCAGGGTAGAGCGTGTAGCTGCTTTAATTTTTTTTTCTATAATAGATCTTACATTGTATAACCAATCTAGTTATTAAGACTAATAAATAATTTTATGTTTAACTAAACTTCTAATGATATTTATTCTTGGAATATCTTCATTGGCAGTATCTTAGTTTCACTTGAGGGGAAATCCTTTAAGAAAATCAAGTAATTATATTTACTATAAAAATACGAATTATCTAATTATTTTTAATATATGATATACTAAGTTAAATGTTACCTGTTATAACAAGCAATAGCATATTTAGCTAAAATTGCTCGTATCTATCTATATTTATTATTTAATTATTAAACAAAAGTAGTCCAACTGACTCTTTATTAGATGAGCTATCTGTAATTAAAATTCCCGTCAAAATCGATTCAGCCATTCCAGAGATTGGCCAGAACAAACACAGACAAACAGTCAAATATTGTAAAATAAATTATTTATATGAATAGATATAATTAATATATAATTATAAAAGTAAGTTAAATTCGTATTATTTAAAAAAAAAGTCATATCGATATATTAACCATGAATTATGGAATTAAAATACACAGTATATAGTTCTGGCTTACGGCGTTAAGTTCCAGAACTAACTGTAAAATTAGATTCCTTTTTTTTAATTAATATTTTTTCCTATGGAATAAATAAAAATTCTAGTGTCAAGACACGTCGTTCTCTAATTGCCATTCGAATTGAAGGCATAGTGAATTAAGTACGCTAAACTTATTATTGCGTTTTAAATCCTTAAGACAGCTATATATATATATATATATATATATATATATATATATATATATATATATATATATATATATATATATAGTTATTTTGTTTTTTTTTTGTTTAGGTAGTTAAACCAGATGGTTTTGATGTTTATACCTAAAAATAACGAAATTTTAGTCTTATCTATATTAACTTGTACCATGTCCATCTCAAAGTGACTGTTCTATAATTATAAAAGCACACACACACACAAACAATTTATAACTTTATTTAACTAAAATTTTCAATTTTAAGAGATTTTTTAAAGTGATGAAATTCAAACGAAGTACGGAGTGTCTTGACACTAGGTGCTTTCTGTCTACCCTGCTATGCGGAATAAAATCATTTCAAACACTTCACAATAGTCTCTGAAAGACTATACAAAATATATTTTCGAACATCAAAATATAATTGATAATACATTTAAAATAGTTTCATTTATTATATCTAAAAATAGCTTCCAGTTTTTATTATTTCATTCGTTTCATTTAAACTGCATTATGTTAGTTGCCAATGTAAGGCAATGCGCTTGTCCGTTTTAGCGACACTACACGCTCTGTTTGGTTTTACATGTCCACCTTTTCACATGTAACGCTTGTTGACATCTTGTTTAAAATAACCACATAAAAGAGAGAATAGAAAGAGAATTAAAAAGAGAGAGCGCGGCGTTAAGTTCCGCTATTCAATGCACGGTATCTCGAATTTTGATAAGAAATCAGAGTGTCTTGATAATAACCTAAAAACATATTTATATGAATGCAAGATCTAAACGTAAAACATTTCAATGCCTAGAGCGGTCTAGCAATGACCTAGCTCACTGTGGCCGACGCAATCATACTATGTTTATGTTGAGATAACTATAGTAATATATTGAATACTACTAAACGTATGAAATTTCATCATTATTGTCAACTTTGTGTAAATTTTATTTGTTATAATAATTTTATCTTTTGGGTTTACTTCTTAGTTATACGTTTAACATAACTTTATTAAGAATATATATATATATATATATATATATATATATATATATATATATATATATGTGTGTGTGTGTATATAAAAGCTACTTCTAAAACATTCCCTCCTTTCATTTCTTATGGACATTTTTTTTGGATATTTTTATTTGTTTATTTTGAGAAACACAATTAGTACGACAAATAAAATACTGTTTTTAATATATACTTATCATTCATGTAGGCATTACAGTAAAAAATAAACAACATCATATTTTTAATATATATATTAAGAGAGTGTCACTCTCTGTATCGCAATGCACAAGAAACTGCTTTATTTGTTTGTATTCTCCAGTTATAAAATGCCCATATAAATTATCCATTTCAAAAGTTTATTCAAAACCACACAAGACAATTTTCGCACACCAGGGTAAACAGAAAGTGCTTAAAGGTCAAGTACACTCTGTACTCCGCTCTGTCCAATTCGTGATATTGCGTGTTGAGTGACGGAACTCAACGCTGCGCTTTGTCTTACCAGAGCGAGCAATCCCTCAAGTGGGAATCGAACATTGATTATTGGGTTTTAGTATTGTTGTCGCTGGATTAAATTTATAAAAAATCCACAAATCGGTCATTTTCTATTTACTTCGCCACTTAGAAAAGAATATTCTATTCCTTTGATCTTCCTTTGATCAAAACACCTAATAACATAATATACATACAAGATAAGCAACGCCAAACAAAATGGCTGCCGAAAGATAATTTTGATATTATCTTAATCTATACTGTATTATCATTTTAATTGGGTTTTAGTGTTCAAGGCTTCGTAAAACGTCGGTTTATAATATTATATGATACAAGCGTTTTTAATTTGATTTATATATATATATATATATATATATATATATATATATATATATATATATATATATATACGATGGTTGCCAGTTCAAATAATATTTAATATAATTTTATTTTTTCAATATATATGGAATTCAGTATTAAAATTTATTTAAAATAACACAATTTTAGCTCAGTGTGAAGCCGGTCGTGGATCGGTTGTGGGTTCGATCCCTACTTGGGGGAGTGATTACATTTAAATTATTTTCACTTCGTCTCTCTGGAAATTCTCAAATTCTATGGAAAGCGAAGTAAAGTGTCATAATACTAGGTACGTTCTGCCTAGCTCTATGAAAGGTATAAAAGCTTTAAACTTCAAAATGACAGAACGGATTGTTAACTAATTTGTTAGCAAGCTGTTAAGTATACACGGTCATATTCATATAACCTTCAACATTACTGATATATTAAAACCAAATTAAACCTTTATTTAAAGTATCTGTTATTATTATATATATTTTAAAAGTAACTTATTTACTTAATTCATTATAAAACTAAAACAGTCTAATATTAACACAAACTAACTGACATTCTACATCAAAAGTTTGTGTACAATAACCTACTCCTACATAACACACAAACCATTATCTCTAATCGATTAATTAACGTGAAAGGCCTCGCTCATCCAAACCAATAGACTAAAAAGCAATCATTTAGCACGTTTATAAACTTAACCACGCCTGCACGACCCGGGAATCGAACCAGTGAACTGTTATAAGTGTTCAACACAGCATGCTAATTACTGAACTCACGGTGTTTAAGTCCATTCGCCGGTAGATGGCGTTGAATGGCAGATTGCACTCTTTAACGCTAGATGGCGGTGGAAATTCAACGATATGAGGCACAGTTTTTGGCTTTTTCAGTTGCTTTTTCTTTGTTATTTTGGGCTAATTTTGTGTTTTTTTTTACTTAATAAGGTTGCTTTAAAATGATTGTTACATTTCATCGTTTGTTCTCGAGGATGTATTTTCATATGTTATGTATGTTTTTGAAAACTAATTATTATTAATATCACAATTATATTTAATATCTATTAAGAAATAAGAAAGTCTCGGAAAATATATAAAAAAAAAACATATATTTGATAAATTTTCCAAACAATACAATATCGAATGTAATTGAGTTAAAGGTCAAACAACCAAAGACATCATAGACTCAATTAATATGAAACCTCTAAACCTTGACGACGTAGCTCTAAAATATTGCTATCTCCTTTTACACGTGCGAAAGTTAATAGCTGTCTCCCTCTGAATACCGTAAGCGGTGGGCGGGTGCATTTTTTCACGGTTAGATAACGGCCCAAACGGTTTCGTGCTAGGGTTTTCATTTCAAACGAAATTCTTTATTAAAAAAAAAATAAGACACTTTGTTTATTTATTCGGTGCTCATTGGCGGAGCTCAACACCGTATTTTGTCTTGTAGTTTAAATATTCATTCCTTCATTTGGGAATCGAATGCACAACTATCTCCTGTACGTTTTAACAGTATATACTTGCGTTGGAATAAAAAAAGTTTTCATTATAAAATGATGAAAAAGTATAAAAAATATATTCATTACTTTAATAAATCCGATATCAATGTAAATATTTTTTTGCTATAAAAATAATTTATTCCATTTGTTATGTTCCATCGATTTTGTTTTTGTTTGAATTATTATCTTTGTGTATTGTCTGTGCAATTTCAAATGACATTTTATGTCTTTATCACTTTAATAATCTATATTATTATGCCAAATTAATATTGTTTTTGTTTACTGTTCTAGCATTTACTAAAATAATGTTTTTTTAAAGAAAATATTTCAATAATAACGATGATAACACTTTTGCGATTTTATAATTTAGTTAGTCTTTAATTAAACAATTTTTAATAATTCAAATAACAATAAAGTATAATATTAATAAAAATAAAAATAAAATATTATGTATCAAGATTTGATAAAATTTGAACATAATTGCAAGTAAACAATGTTCTGAATTCAGGCTAATAGTAGAGAGAAGAGTGTATTGACACTATGTTCTCTCCGACTACCCTGCTATGCGGGATGGCGCGTGAAGCTGCTTATATATGTAGTATATAGAGACTATAGAGATGGAGCTCCTTTAGTTTCATGCAAGCCTGGTACGACTCTCTTATTTATTTGATACACTTATTTAATACATAAGCAGTAAGCGGAGTGTCTTGACACTTGGCTGTCTGTGACTACACTGGGATAAAGCGTGAAGTTTTAAATAATAATAATAAAATTGATATAGACAACCCTATTCACGTCTAACTTTCCTAGTAACGATGTTTACTTTTGGTGACACTATAGACTGCTTTTTATTTTAAATAGTTAATATAAATAATAAATAAATATGTATGTATATCGTATCTATATAGATATTATATTTAATTGACATTCCTTTTAAGATAATGCGTGAAGTTTGAAGTGAAAAAAAAATGAAGCAAAAAAAGCATTTTAAAATTAATTAATTGATTAATACCGTTTTTGCTAAAATGACCTTAAATCAAACAAAAAAAGAAAACATTAATTTATAATAAAATTAAACTGACATCAACTATCTACCAATAATTACTTACGAGTAATTTACCTATATCTCTGACATTACTGGACCGATTTTAATGAAACTTACACTGTAACTTAAATTGAAGTGTATCCACAATAAATTGAAAAGAAAGATTGCAATACGACTTTTAATTTTTGAGAAATTCGTAGACAAACATACATACACTTACGAATTTAACAACACTTGCTTGGAAGCCTAAATGGATCATCATACTTAAATATTGTTAAATTCTAACAGTGTTCGATATTTGAAGTTGGTAAGAAAAAAATATATACAACACCTAGAGTTCAATTACGCTCATCATTTCTAACACTGAAATAATTATTCACAAAATATTTATTTAAAACCAGCAACAGCGTTGAAATAGCTGCCTAGCTTACGCGAAATGTCTAAAATATGAACAGTAGAAACGCTTGTAATACAACAAAAGCAATAATTTAGTC
Source organism: Dryadula phaetusa (assembly GCA_032432895.1). Lineage (NCBI taxonomy): Eukaryota > Metazoa > Arthropoda > Insecta > Lepidoptera > Nymphalidae > Dryadula > Dryadula phaetusa. The sequence goes on from JAOYRS010000073.1 coordinate 32,092, forward strand.
AATTTAAATGACTAACGTCACTTTCCGTTTGGGCGGTCGCCATGTTTGCGCGGCTAATAGCAGCCTGCGGTGCACCGCAATACTACTTATAAATAATTTCTTTAAGTAATTTAACTAATACAATATCATTTAGATGTTGTTTTGAGTAAATATAATTATATAAAAAATATATATTTATCTATATTAATAAATATGTCAATTGGCACGATAGACTCCATTGAAATCATTATCTGAAACATAAAATAGATAAAAAAATCGATTCGATAATATAAACCGCAAAATTGGGACTGTCAAATCGTAGGAGACGTATTTACAATAGCAAAACGTCACTAACAGCTAATGTCATTTTAATTTAAGACCGATTCAGGGTATTATTTCATATATTATCTATCGAACATATCCTTGTCAGTGTCAGTAATGAGATCGTTTTCTAAATATTAGTATATTGAAGTATATAGTTATCGCAGGCGAAGCCGCGTGCAAGCCGCTAGTATACAATTCTTTGTTTTTATATAGCTTCGTTAGAAAATACAACTTTTACTATAACCGACATCTAATTACATCTATCTTTATATCTGTATATAAATATATCTATTATTTCATACTATAAAAGCCTCCGTGGCGCAGTGGGATGTCTGTATGTCCACACGAATGGTTATGGGTTAATGGCACGTAATGTCTATGACACTAGGAGCTTTTCTCTGACTACCCTACTTTGCTGAATATAATACAATTTTATATTAAAACAAACTATATTTATTGGAAAAAACTGTTTCATATTAACAAGTATCTATATCTTAAATTAAAAAAAAGCTGCCAGCGTAAAAAAAAGAATAACATATTAACTCGGCTGTATCTCGATGTGATGTTAATCTCCACACCTTGGCCACTTAATTAGTGGCCGCCTTTTATTAACGTGCTTTAGGTGTACACATATAAAAAAAAAATTGCCTTTTTCTGTTGTCGCCAAGTTAATTCAATCTAATTTTTATAATCTATGATATTTGGGCAAGACACTCCGAATAGGGGAACCCAACTCCGTTTTATATTATCGGAATAAATAAATAAAATCGTTACAATACTTAAAAATACATGGGAAGTTATTATTTTTGTTAAATATGAATACCATCAGGTAAGACTTCAGGTAAGGCTTCACCCTTATATCCCGCCTAACAGGGTAGACTGAAAGTACCTAGAGTCACGACACTTCGTACTTTGCTTTCTACCAAATTCGAGACATTTCATGTTGAGTGGTGGAATTCAACGCTGCACTTTGTCTTACCAGAGTGAGGCAATGGAAATAATTTAAATATAACGACTCCATAAAACCTGCACCAGCCCTGAGAGTAAGGGTTTTTATAAATTTTTATATTCATAAATTTAATTAAAAAGCAAAATTCCTTGCCCTTAAAAATTATATTTAAATTAAATTCATTTCCGCTTGTCTTTGGTAAGACAAACCGTGGCATTGAGTTCCGCTGTTGAGCGGTTATCGTTGTTGCGTGTTGACGCAGTGTCTCGAATTTGACGGAAACCAGAGTACGGAGTGTCTTGACACTAGGTACTTCCTGTTTATCCTACTATGGGGGATAAAAATGACGTTAAAAAACCCTGTCTTTTACAGTTTTCAATCTCTTATCTCAACGGCATGACATCAGTCAATTTAATTATGATTCTAAGCAGAAATCTAAGGTCAATAAATTTCATAGTTTAAGGAAACGGTTACAAATCTAGTATTCTACTCAAGCCCAAGGCAACTAGCCAGAACAAGGTCTAGACTGGTCTAGGTCTAGATATTTCCGTATTTTGAGGAAGAGTTAAAATTTCACTGATTGATGCAATCAAATTTTATTATTTACTTATTAACTTCGTGTAAATCGGGATTACTGTTCTTAACTTTCATAATTTGACACATTATGTGTTACGCGGAGTTTAACGCCGTGTTTTGGCTTAACAGAGAACAATGAACTTCTCGGGTGGGATCGAACCCATAACGCTTACCGACGTCGTTTTTAAGAAAGAGAATATTTATACATTTAATTATTGAACCAATAGTGCTTATAAGGACTCTATATACATATATTATGGCTGCAATATTCGTCGATGACTAGGATTTAGGAATAAAGCCGTATTTAAGTTCTGAAGATTACGTTGATTGCCTTTTATAATCTGCTGGTATATCTATTCGTTTTATTTCGATTTTGCTTGCTTATTATATCTTCTTTATCATCTTTAAATGAAAAATCATTAATATGTGAAGGTTTTAAAAAATAATTAACGGGGAACGGAGTGACACTCTTGACACTAGGTTCTTTCTACTCACCCTACTATGTGGGAAGAGGTTTTAATCTATAAAAATACTATGAAATTAATATATATATATATATATATATATATATATATATATATATATATATATATATATATATATATATATATATATATATTTAATATATAATCATTGAAAGAAACTCTGTTAATATATTTTGTAGTTGCCTTAGTCGTTTGTTTCAAATTTTCGAGTCAATCACTGAATGAGATACGATAGAGTTTTATATTAACTTGTGTATAGGATAGCCCAAAGTTGTATATATGTTTACAATATATAGATAATTATATATGGTCTTCGAGGCCTAGTGGGACGGCGTATGTCTGTAAACGCGATTGGGTGTGGGTTCGATCCTACTCGCGGAAATTATTATATTTAAAATTTATTTTCATTCTTCCGCTCCGGCGTTGCGTTCGCCACTCAATATGCAATGTTCACGATTTTGGTACAGAGTGTCTTGACATTAGGTTGTCTCTTACTATACGGGTTAAACGTGAAAATGCCTTTTTAAAATTATATTACATAAAATACCTTCTATATAAGATATGGATTAACTTAATTCTATAGTAAATAAAAATCTCAAATTCGTTTTTAAGACCCCTAGTGATAAGACACTCCGTTCTCAACTTTCCGCCAAAATTCAAGACATTACACGTTGTTTATCGAAGCTTAACGCCGTGCTTTCTACCATAGCGAAAAAAAAAAATCTTTTTTACTGAGAATCGAACCCTCGACAGTGGATGATAGATTGAGCCTATCTCCACACTCACAGACAAAAAATGAAATGCGTTTTCTCATATATAATATTATAATTGTAATATAATTGCACGTCGTTAAGCTGTCTGTATGTTCGTCGTCATTAATTACAGAGTAATTAGCTATAAGTACTTAGTCGTTTAATTTTTAGCCAGTTACAATAAACCGCGATCAATGATATATTATACGTTTAATAATCACAAGAAGTTAATTAAATAAATAGTTTTCTAAAGATGTATCATATTAAAATATTTAACTTAGATAACATTTTTGAAAAAACGTTGAATAAAAATTTGAACGCAGCAGGATTCGAACCCGCGCCTCTTAGATACACGCTCAAGCGCTCTGACCGCTAAGCCATGCATTCAAATTTTTAAACGTTTTTTCAAAAATGTTTTCTAATCTAAAGTGTGGATTAAAACTTTAAAAATAGTAAATAATTAAATTAGATCTTTATGTGTTTTTTTCTATGGGAAATAAAATATAGGCAAAATAGGCTTAAGGTTCGATTCCAACTCGGGAATATTATGTAAAACTTTTGTACATTTCTCCGCCCTGGTAAGATATGATAAGAGTTGAGCTCGTTACTCAATACGCAATGTCTCGATTACGGACGTAAAGAAATCAACGGAGTGTCTTGACACTAGTTCGTTTCTTCTATGCGGGAAAAAACGTAAAATTAATGAAGTTGCTGGCCGTAGATTAGTAATGTTACATATATAATAACAATAAAATATTCCTAAAAAGAGAGATTCTCTAAAACATTTAACGCATCGAGATTTGAACCCACGCTGCTTGCTTTCCGCACGAGCGCTCTGACCGCTAAACTATGAGATCTAAGTCCGGTTGCGTCGAAATTAAAAGGTACAAACACATAAAAAACAGTAAAAATATTTTAAGAATCCTTGATAACCAGCAGGTCCCACTATGAGATAACAAACCATTATTGATAAGAATTATTTTAGAACACACTAAAATGACCAATACATCGTTGACAATGAATGGTTACTTCAAGCTAGCCTTCTAGGCCGTTATCAGCAAACATAATTACAATTGACTAATGTACTGTAAGAAGTACTGTATTATACCTCCTACATCACACGCGTGTCATATATATTATACAGGTTGGTCACAAACAAAGAATCTCTAGTGTCTTAACACTCTATTTTCCACTTCGTTAATTATATATTAAGTTTTAAACAGATTAATTGCGTATTTTTTTTGTAAAATTGGCGTTTCGAACACTTTATAGTAGTCCGTGGTAACAGTTAGGCTTAGAATGTATTTCTATTTCTTCGTCATACTATTCGTTACTGAAGGTCTTGCCCGCTCTGGTAGGCCCTGTTGAAGGACGTAACAAGGTGCTTTAATGCTACAGATCCTCACCATTCGCTAGGTGATTGAATATGCTTACGTATACCAAAATATATATAATCGAGCACTTTTAAAATTGTTTAATTATTAATATGTAGAAATCGCAAAAATAAATTAACTTAATATGATATACTAAATAACGGTTATAAACGCCGCGATTTATTCAAAAACAACTCAATATTTAAGTTAAAAAGTGCAGCGTTGAGTACGCCAATCAATACGCAATGCCTTGATTTAGTACTAGAAGCAGTTAACGAAGTGTCTTCACATTACGTTGTTTTAGACTACTACTTACCTGAAGAAAAAACAAGACTTAACGAGAACCAAACCCTTTACCATAGCAAAATTATCCACTTTTCTGCTAATCTACATGATGTTTTTCATATATATATATGTATAATATATGTAAAGTATGTCTGTTTATAACGCATTCTGACCGATCATATCATAGGCCTCACAACTATTCATACTACACTGTACACGTTATTACAAACACCTGCTTCCGCCGCGCGGCCATTGCCTCGACGACTGATCATTTTTTGAGATATTCATATTATTTTCTCATTTCAACTACCTTTTGGTATTGTGCGTGTGAATTTTGATGTAAGTTGGAGGTACGTAGATTCTATTCTAGATATGTCTTCAGTATCTTATAGTTTAATTGTTTTTCGCTTTTTCTAGTGTCTAGAAACTTAGTTTTCCGCTTTCTGCCCAAAATCATAACATATTTCAAATTGCGGAACATAGCACCGCGTTTATCATTATTATATAGTTTGAATTATTTTGTGCTTGTTTATACATCTTTAAACCTAGATGGAATATATAATCCATAATCCATCTAAAAAAACAAAGATTATATTTTAATTCCTCGCTCTAGTAAGATAAATGGCAGCGTTGGGTTCCGCACTGAACACGTATCATACAGACTATCTACTTACTCTACTAGAAACTGTTACAATACAATTTTAATCAAAATTTAAGTATTTTTTTAATATTTTGATAATTTTGCAATTTTTTTTGATTCACTTATTTTAAAAATAAGAACAATTAATTTAATTCAACTTAACACTTAATTTAGATTTCATAGTAGATAAATTATAATATTTTAATCAAATATTTATAGATACAGGAAAATATCAAATGCCCCTTGTATTGTTTTAAGGAGTATATTTAATAAGGTTATATAACTTTTAACTTAGAAAATTTTTAACGAAATGCATGTCCTCAACACGTGATTCCGCTTGATGTAACACGTAAGGTAACACGAACCCGCGAAACCTTGGTCAATATTAGTTATACTATATATATATATATATATATATATATATATATATATATATATATATATGTGTGTGTATATATATATATATATATATATATATATATATATATATGTATACACATATGTGTATGACAGGTCATATATGTTATAATTTTGTTAAATAAATTAAATTTATCGATTTGCTTTGAAAACTCCTATTGAAATGCAGTGAATCTTAGTGTTCAGATATTCCATTTTTCTGCTTTCTATCTATTTTATCAACATTGAATGTTGGGTGGTGGATCTCAAACTTGTATGTATTTATTATCTAAACACATCAATTGTCAAAGCTTATCGCAAGTAAAGTCTTTCGCTGAATTCAATTAATTCCCATTCCCAACAACAAATATCAACTAAGACGAGAAAAAATATTAAGAAAATCTGTACGCTCATTGTTTTGTTTTCTATCTTTTTATAGACATTGTGCGTTTTTATTACCGGAACCTAACAACGCTTCTTGTTGAAATAGCTTATAAAAACAAAAAATTTAAACTTTTTTTTAGCTTAAAACTTTATAAACGCTACGGATATAAACTACGTTAAGTTATAATAAATTTATTATTTCAAGCAAAATGTATTCAGAGACAACCTAGTGTCAAAACAATACGTTGACTGCTCTCCGCCCTATTTCAGATATAGCGAGTTAAGACAAAGAGTGGCGTTGAGTTTGCCACTCAACACGCAATATCTATGATATCGAAGTGTTTTAACACTGAGGTTGTTTTTGACTAAGGAAATAAAATATGAAGTTTATATTAGTAAATAAAATAATTTTAATTGTTTATGGATACTTAAAAGTGTGATCAAATTTGATTAATAATTACCTAATACGTTTAAAGCAAATAAAAAAATGTCATTTCTAATCTATGTTGTAATTCTCACTTACGTACTTTTGGTTGTTTTATTTAAAAAAATATATGAAAAGTCATTCATTCATTTATATATCAGAATTGAGAGAATTATGAGGTACTTCATTCATTTCTTCTGTCCATTGAATTCGATATATTGCGTGTTGAGTGGTGGAACTCAACGCCGCACTTTGTCTTATCAGAGCGAGGAAGTGAAAATCATTTAAATACAATCACCCCCCGAGTAGGGATCGAACGCACAACCGATCGCGTTTACAGTCACACGCTGTCGCACTGCGTCGCGACCGGCCTCATCAACTTACTCAATTAACGAATAAGAAATTGAACCCACAATCTCACACCAAACAGTCAAAGTAACTAACTACAGAACCATACCAGTGACTTAACATATATGAAAGCTATATTTTTATTTAAATATTACTCGATTAATTTTGCATACAATTCGTTAAAGTTTATAATCGATTTGTCATCTAATATATTTTTTTGTTTGTAAATTTAATAGAGGTGGTCCCCTAAGTTTATATGGCGTAACTTATTGCGTGTCTACCTATTTTGGTAGACACTGTCCTGAAACCTGCCAATGAATGACACATTTATGCATCTCTTTTAATAATATTATTATAAAAAGAAAATTTTTCGACCATTTTAGAAGAAAATATAATCTAAGGAATTTTACATGAAATTGATGTATTGTAAGCAAAAAATGCAATATTCATATTCATTATTCCAATAACAAAATTAAAAGGTGTTTGTTTTAATCAAATTATATGTTAGGAAATTTTCGATGCACTTTATAGCTCATACCTGTATTTAACTCTTAAATTTAATTAACTTACAAAAATAATTCAATTGGAATTAGTTTTTTTTAAAAATTCTTTTAAATATATTCAATTCAATAAAACCTTGCCACGATTGCTTTGACCTTACTTGCCTATCCAACAGTCAGTCAGGTCAGTCAGCATGATCAAAACGTCAGTCATTAAATTTATGTCAAAGACACTTTACAAACAAACTGACATGATTAAACTAGTATACTAGCTAATAGGTATTTTTTTATGTCTCATCAATCACACTATAAGCTCGTTAGACAAAATAATTCCAACTCACACACACATTTTTGCTGCTTTAAACTGCTGGCTGACATTTAGAATTTTGATGGATGCATTACATTTGAACGACCTACTTTATATTCGATTGCTTTGTTAATGTGTTCATGAAATAATTAGTATATCGAATATGTCTCTAAATTAAACTATTTTAAACGGATTAATCGCGTATATTTTGGTATACATTTTTGGGAATCTGACATATTGAACATTTTACAGTAATCAATGGTTACAGGCACACTGAGGTGGCATTTGTCTGTTATCTACCGTCATCTGTTTCTTAATTGCCTAGCGTTCTGCGCTGGATTCATGCAAAATGAGCTGACTATATCTTTGTCTCTGGTGTGGTGGATTTGAAACTTAAATTTTTTATAGATTTTTGTAAGTTCCGAAAGAGAGAAAGAAATAAAGTTTCCGAATTTGACCAGACATATGAAGAATGGAAAGACACTAGTTATGATTAGATTATATTTGAAATATGCAACTGTTGAGTTTCTCGCTGATTCATCTCAGCAGAACTACCTTCCGAGCTGGTGGTAGCTTGTAGGACTGACAATACTGACACTTGTATCGATCGACAATTCGAAGAATATTTTAACTTTGATTAGAACAAAGTCTGCCATACCTATTATTACTAAAATTTGCAATTTTCACTCGGGGAATGATTATATTTAAAAATTAATTACAACCGTACCTCAAGTGGGAACCGAATCCACGACCATTCATATTTACAGTAAGACGCTGTCTAACTGCACCACGACGGCCTTAATAAGTACGTAAGACATTAGATACTGCTAACAAGGTCACTTATATCTGCGTATTATTCAATTTATCACAAAATGTTAAGCCCCCATAATAATTCAAAGTATAAGATAATTCTATTTAGGAATATCTATAGAAGTGTCTAGTTGTAAAGCGAGTCGTAGTTACAATGCGAGTCGAAAGCGCATAACAGGTTTGTATCAAATAAACAGTGAATCGACGCCGATCTGCGCTACAAGGTCGCCTTGTGGAACACCATCATTTCAACATATACGGGATAAATGCTGAAAAAGTATAAATATATTTATATCCCCACTCTGGGGAATGGTTATATTTCAAATTATTCTCATCCCCTCGCTCTGAGATCACAACGCGCGGCGTTAAGTTGCCACTTGACACGGAAATTCGGTGGAAAGCGGAGTACGAAGTGTCTTGACACTATGTACTTCCTGTCTACTCTGCTATGCGGGATAACAGAGCTTAACAAAGATTTGAATTGATATTTTATAATTAGAATAAGTTTTTTTTTTTGAGAAAATGTATATAAATTTGAAAGCAATGACATATAAATCCACGCCTATTAGAAGTCAATGGCTCTAATTACAAAATACTGTCTACGCTGTGGGTTTGATTATCATTATGTAAATATTTTATTTAATAATTTTTTGATATCTCAATTTTGTAAGACTAAGCGCGGTGTTAAGCTCCGCTAAGTAGAAGTAAATGACAGGATTTTAGTTTTTACATTAATTTTCTTAGATAATTATTTTAACCTAAAAACATCGACATCCGTAATTCTAAATCATACGATTTAACATAGAAATCAAATACCATGGCCACCCGACATGCGCCCGCGCATAATCTAACCTAGAAACAGGCTGGATTTCGTGACATTCACTGTCCATGTGTGCGTTCCTATCCATTCACGTTTGTTATTCCAACACACATACAAACAAAAACTTATTTCATACAAAATTAACACCATTTACATCTCTATCACACAAGGATAAAGTTTAATTTCAAATGGCACAAATTAAGTCGTAATTTGCTAGATTCTTGACATGGCATTGGTGGGTTTTTGGTATGATAAAATGGGCGTTACAATAATAGTTTGAATGTTAGTTTTTAGCGAATAGTTTAGTTTTTGTACCGAGACTAGACCAAGGTCAGCTGGCCTAAGTGGTCTGAGGACTAAGGACTGCCACTGCAAGGTCAATTTGCGAGTGTGCTCTAATACACTGAGATTGTATATTTGTATAATATATGTGTGAATATATTTGTGTATGTTGATGTAATGATTTTTTTTTATCTTTTTTGGAATTTTTTGATGTATTTTATTAAGTTTTGAAAATATATAAGAATTATTTATGTTTTAGATACTTTTTTTACGTAGAAAAACGAATGAATTGTACAACTTTTTTTTTTATTTTTTTTCATATACTCAAATACTAATTCCATTTAGATAATCAGTGCGCATTTTCCTTCCTATTTTATTAAATAGAATGTTAATATAAATAGTGGTTTAGAACTAACACTAGGTTGTAGTATGTTTTAGCGAATTTTATTTGTAATTATTTGTATTTTACAGTTTAAAGTTACTTTATAGCTTATTTTAAAATCGTGAAACTATTCACGCTTTTATCCCGCATAGCCTGGTAGACAGATAGTACATAGTGTGATGACACTCTGTACTCCGCTTTTCGCTGAATTTGAGACAATGCGTGTTTAGTGGCGGAATTCAACGCCGCGCTTCATGAAACATCCAGAACATGAAAATATTTAGGTATAATTACAATATTTTTAGTTGATATTATGAATATTATGAAAATTTTAATTTAAAATTTTACTATTATGATACTGGAAGAGCATAGTTAGTACAAATAAGACTAAATGCAATGATTGTTTACTCAATTCCCACGCGGTAGGATCTTTGATATTATCTATGGGTACAGACTTATAGGTTAGTCCTATAGGTATATTATATTATTTACTATTTTTAAAGTGTTATTCCACACTTAGGATTAGAAAACATCTTTGAAAAAATGTATAAAAATTTGAACGCAGCTGGATTCGAACCCGCGCCTCTAGGATACCGTTGGACGGTCCTATATGTTTTCCTATATGTATCCTATATGTTTTCTTGCATATAAATGTCTAAATCTGCGATAAACGGATAATGGAGTTACTTACTCTTTATAACTCAATGTTTAAATTAATCTTTGATTTTCGCAATTTTTACACATTTTAAATAAAACTATTTCAAACGGATTAATTGTGTACATTTTGGTATTCGCAAATGCAATTTAGAAAACATGACGTTTCGAACACTTTACAGTAATCTATTTGCCTGCGAAAAATACCTTAGACTTGAGAAAAGAACGGCGTTAAGTTCCGCCACTGAAAAAGCAATGTTTAACAGTTTTCATTCCAATGCATTTTAAAATACATTTCAAAAACGCTGTACAATTTCAAGTGGCATTAGTAATAAATATTATCAACAAATAACTACTTGTTAAAATACCACACGATTTCCGGTTAAATTTTGACCAATCACGTAATTAAACTAGCCGCCGTTATCATTGGGCGGTACCTACAGACCGCAATGATTCGCATGTGCGTCATTCTGTTTACTTTATAACTATGTTCAAATAATATTGAAATTTATATGTTTCAACTTCACGCTTTATCCCGCACAGCCTAATGTCAAGACACTCTGTTGACTGTCCAATGGAAATCAAGACACTGTGTCTTGAATGGTGACCTCTATGCCGTGTTTTGTCTTAATATATATATTTATATGTAAAATTTTCAAAATAATCATGTTTTTCTTTGGTTTTTTAATGTAAAATTTGATTTCATTTAAAACAGCAATGTATAAGATTGTCTTCTCTACGGATTTTTTTATGCACTTCCGCTACTTAAATTACTTGTAGTTATTATTTGGCAAGTTGAAGATACTTGATAAGCGCGTACCTTCTTAAGAGTCTAATTAGCACCAGGATCATTTCCATGAGTGCTTATTAGGTTCGAATCCTGCTACAGTATCTGCTTATTATATATTTAAAAGTGAATAGTTAAACGATTTTTTAAAATTTTACCTCAAAATTATAAAAAATCGAACTAACGACCTCCGCTATGATCAAATATGTAAAAGTCCCCCCTCACTATCTGTACAACGAAAAACACCTTTACATCGTAAGCCGTACTTACTAGAATACACATAAAATTGTATAGTTCTCAGAATTTATTCACCTAACAGGTTTCAGTAAGCCGACAACTAGGTAAATAGGCGAGGCTATTCAGCTAAATTCCCGCCGAGGTCATGATAAACTGACGCACGAAATTATTTCTATATTTTTACGCATATATATATATATATATATATATATATATATATATATATATATATATATATATATATATAATATGTATGTTTGTATGTATATGCGTAATACGGTTTTTTCGGGTTCAATATACGATTTTCAATACTATTTAAACAAGAAAAACGAGTGAGAACCAGTTCAAACCAGTATGACAAGTTTGAAAAAGTAGTATATAGAATACAGCTCATAGGATTTCATCGGACGCTCTTATCAGAATAGACGTTTTATATATAAAATTAACGGGAAGTCCTTATTATAGGAATGTTTATTATCTGAACTGGCAAACGAGAAATATCATGTTAAATCCTCATGAATTGTTAGGCATAAAAGCCCACAAATATTTTCAATATAATCTAAATATATAGAATATAAATGATATATGATCCACTCGGTAGAATAAATATTTAAATTATTATTATTGCGTTACTTTAATCAACGGAAATGACAAATCGCGGCGTTGATCTCCGACAATCACACAACGTCTCAGGCTGGAATTGGAAAATGGAACATCTTGAAACTAGGTTCTTTCTACTATATTTGCTATCCGCTAAAACATGTTAAAGTAAAAAAAAATATTTGTATTTTAGATAATTATTATTTATTATCACTATTTATATCACTCTGTTCTATTAAAATGGCAATGTTTCTATATGTATTACAAATATTTTTCTGGTAAAAATGGAACTTGAGGCCGTTTGTGGCGCAGTAGGCAGCGTCTAATTGTAAACGGGATTTGGATTCGATTCCCACTCGGAAGCTATTTATATTTAAATTCTTCCCATTTCCTCCCTCTGCTAAGATAAAGCACAGCGTTGAGTTTCGCTACACAACACATAATGTCACAAATTTGGCGGATGGTGTAGTACAGAGTGTCTTGATACTAGGTACTTCGTATCTACCCTGGTATGGGAGATAAAAGCGTGAAGCTAAAAAAATAAATATATAATGGAAGTTAGGACTATCGTTTTCGTTCTATCATGTCCATTGAACCACAAGGGTGTTATAATATACTTCGGCATGATCATAAAGAAGCTGTTATTTAATAATAATCTACTGGTTTTTCCTAATAGCCTTTATTGGTATGACACACACGTTTAAAATTCTAACTCAGAGTACAAAGTCAACTGCCAATGCAAATATTTATTTGTAACCTTTATATATATATATATATATATATATATATATATATATATATATATTGTATATATATATATATATATATATATATATATATATATATATATATATATATATTGTATATATATATATATATATATATATATGAAACGAGTCTTCTGTTTGTTTGTTAGTACTGACTTATAGGAATCAGGTTCTTTACGATATAATAATATCCTTAATTGAAAAAGCCGTTGTGGCACAGTGGGTCAGTGTAAATGACATGTATTATGGGTTTCATCTCCTCTCAGCCAAATAATTATATTTAAAGCGCGGTGTTGAGTTCAACCAACAAATGCCTCGATTTCGAATGAAAAACGGAGTGTCTTAAGTCTGTTACGCAGTTATAGGCAAGAAAGATTTTACAGAAACCTTAATATAACTAAATAAAATTATTACCACATGAAAAATACATAGAAATATTAACTAAAAAAATACTTCAACTGGGAATTGAATCTGTACTTAAAAAGCTTATAACACAATTAAACAACTGAACGATTTACGTATTAGGTATTGGTATTGATCGCGTAAACCTATTTTCCTTCTTCATATTATTCATAAACGAAAATTTTCCGATAGAATTAACCGTTATTTTGCATATTGTTTTTATATTCGCGTAATTACTTTACTCGTATACCTTGTTAGTCAAAGTAGGTAAGACTTGGCTTGGATTAACAAGATGTTAGATTTTTGAATATGTTTTAAACATTTAAAATGAAATTATTAATATATAAAAAGATAATAATAATTATGATTTTTTACAATTTTTATACATTTTAAATGAAACTATTTTAATCGGATTAATCGCGTATATTTTTGGTATTAATCCGGTCAAAATAGTTTCATTTAAAATATAAAAACATTATCATCGATTTTCGCGATTAATACACATTTTAAAAGAAACTATTTTAAACGGATTAATCGCGTTTATTTTGGTATTCGAAAATACATTTTTGGAAACCTGACGTTTCGAACACTTTGCAGTAGTCCGTGGTCACAGGTAGACTGAGGTGACTTGATGATTTGTCTGTCAGTTGATACAAAATTTAATTATATCAATATATATTTTATCTTTTCGAATACTGCAATAGTCCGTGGTCACACATAAGGTAGCTTTAGTAATAATATCACAATTGATTGTGTTTTAAAATTCAAAGTTATTCATCAATGTATGAAATTTGAGGTTCTAATTAAATCAAATTGAAACCTATATATGATAATTTAAATAATATATGGAATTAAATTAAGTAACTTCGTGTATTTCCATATTAGCAATTAAAGTAACAAAGTAATTAATTCCATTTAAACCTTAATTAAAAATTGTGTAAAAATAAGTATTAAAAAATCAGTTTCACCCTCCCTAACATAGTGAGATACAACCTAGTGTCAAGACACTACATTGAGTGCTTTCCTCCCGAAATCCAGATTTAACGCCGCACTTAGTCTTACCAGAGCCAGATATTTCCCTAATAATTATCACTAAATTCATATAAAAAAAAGGTTTTTTAACATACACATACGAATATACCATGATAATTCGTTCAATGTCGCACAGAGGCATGCAATTTAATAAAACACCTAAATATAGATGTAAAAACTAGATAGCTACGTGTTTTCGCGATTGTGTGCCAGGGTCGCTACTATATATCTACTACTACATTATTCTATACTATAGCAGTATACTTATACTACGAAATAACCTTGTATCGATGTGATAATAACATTTGAAATCATTTTACATAATCATTAAATATTTGAAGCTATTCTGACACTGTGGGAATATACTGTTTGTAAATAATGCTAGGGGTTCGAATTATGTTTTAAATATATTTTTGGTACTAATAAAGGTTTCATCTGTTTGCTGTAATAATAATCTTTGTTTTTCGCGATTTTTACATTTTTTTAATAAAACTATTTTAAACGAATTTATCGTGTGTATTTTGGTAGACCCGTGACCACGGAGTACTGCGAAGTGTTCGAAATGTCGGGTTTTTCAAAAATATATCTTTCAATAAACGCAATTGATCCGTTTAATATAGTTTAATTTTAATCTGCATTATTTATTAATAAAATAATTTATATTTGTGTAAATTTTTAATTTAAATTATATATTTTTGTTAACAAATTTTCAGAAATTAAACATGTTTAATAATTTGAAATTAATATTGTTTTATTTTTCTAGGTAAGACCGGGACAGACACATAAATGACAGGTTTTTATAACTATTCTTAATTAATGTTTAATATTTTACTTAAAAAAAAAAGATTCCATTTTTCTCCTTTATATATCTTAATATGTCATAACGATTTATTATATGTATATATTGTTATTGACATGAGATTGGGCATGAGGGTTCCTGGGGGAGTTTATAGAAAAATTTGATAAATTTCTCATTATTCCTATAGGAATTGGATTCCAAGTTTTATAATTGATTGAATATGGCAAATAGTATAGAGCCCACGTTAAGTTACGAGTCACAGATATACTATGGATATATATTGATGTATGTCAAACACATGGTTAATATATATATTTTTATGCATTAAAAAGTAATTGAGCATTCTGCACTCCTCTATACAAACTAAAACTGTGCTAAATTTCATACCCCTCATAATATGTAATTTAAAAAAAAAGAGGTAAAAAAAGAGCTTCACGTATTAATATATATTATGTTATTTGTGTACTGCATCATTATAGAGTCATAATATGCAAATGAAATTAAGGAAATACATATGTTTAAACTAAATTACATCTTTAAATTATACGAACATCCATATATGTTTTTAACGAAAGTTATATATTTAAAATGTTTTTAGTGAAACAAAGCACGGCGTTGAGTTACGCCTCTCAATACTTATTCCAACTCTCTGTTTATATAATTTATGTATGTAAAAACAAAACTCCTAACAAGCTCACATCAAACAATGTATTTACATATTATTTTTTGTCTCAAATGGGAATCAAACCCACAATCTCATACAATTACGTATCAATTGAACCATGATAGGATTTCTAGTAATTTCTCTGTTTAAAGTGGAAAGTTAACCTTCGGCCTTATAGCAATAGCTGTACAGGAATCTCTTTTAGGAAGCATGACAGCATTGACAGATGAAAACACAATCGAAATAGGTTTAACAGCAAGTATGTCTTACTTGGTATCTAATAGAAAGTTTTTTACATATTTTAATAATAATATAAAATGATAACGGCTCTCCACTTGGGTAATGTTTATATTAAATTTTATTTTTCACGGAGTTGAGTTCCATTTCGAAATGTGATATACTAAACTCTGACTTTTCTGCTAGAACTCCTACATTTTCTTCCCGTCTCCCACTTTCCTTGGTTTAGTGACTTTTGGTACCTTATAGCGGAACTCAACGCTGTATTTTAATTAAAGATAAGATTTAAATCATTCAATTGATCTCATAAATCAAATATTTTTTATAAACTTAATGATTCAATATATATAGGATGTTATACTAGTTTGATTAAAATAATTAAAATTATATCTGCCTAAGTATCTCTAATTAAGGTTATAACTAGAAATTCCCATCTATGATATACGAATAACCTTACAAAAGTTTTTCCTTAATTTTTCAAACATATATATATATATATATATATATATATATATATATATATATATATATGTACATACAAGGAATAAATAGTAATATAAGAAATTATAACATGACTAATGATTATTAAAATTAAGGCGCATTATCCGTCTATGAGTCTTGGCAAAACACTAAGCTTTTAGCGAAGCTGTACGTAGTAGTACGTAGTATGTAAATATTAAGAGAGAAGAGCTTTCCCGCAAATAATTATAGTGTCAGAAAACTAAAAACTTGACGTGTAAAACTAAAAACCATTTCAATGTTGTTGATATTTTTTTTAAAAAATACACTGAAATATTGTGTTTTTCTATATTTACTGTTTCAATTGTTTAATAAACAAATTTTGATACTGTTTTATTTGTTTGGTGATTGCGTGCGGCGTTAAGTTCCGCTTTAATGTTTTCATATACAAATTTGAATTGATCATTTTACATTTATCAATAATATGGAATTCTTGATATATTTTTATTTCATAATTTTTCTTATATTTTAAATGACAAACCGTAATTGCCTAGCAATGTGTGTATTATTTATTTTTTAATTAAATTGTAACATATTTTAATATAGAAGATATTGGATCTCTGTAATTATTCATGATTTCTTCAAGATTAATCATAGATGAGGCCGATCGTGGCGCACTCAGACGGCGTCTGACTGTAAACGCCACCGGTTTTGGGTTCGATTTCCATTCGGGGTAATGATGGTACTTAAATTATTTCCATTATTCACTGTGGTAAGACAAATCGCGTTAAATTTCGCCACTCAAAACGCAATGTCTTGACACTAGGTGCTTCCTATCTACTTTGCTATGCAGGATAAAATCGTAATCGATGGAAAAATAAATACAATAAAGATAAATTTAACTTTATTTAAATATTAACTCATTGTTATTTATCCACGTCACTCAAAGTAATATTGTATTAGAAAGTTCTAATAAACCAATAAGTTTTCCTTTGCTCTAACACATACATGATATTATTTATTGCACGTAGTGTGTGTATACAAATGTCTATAAAATTATTTTTAGGCTTAAATTCCATTAAAAATAAGTCGCCACATTTCCATGAATTTTTTGCCTTGCAAATAGTAAAAGATGTGTTTAAAAATGTTATAGTTTTAAATAAAATAATAAAGCTAGCTAAACCTTCACGCTTTATCCAGAGAGAACTGCAATGGTATGTGGCGGATTTCAACGCCGAACTTTGTCTTACTGGAATAGTAACATAACCAATTACGTTTACAGTCAAGTCAAACTTAACTGGCTTTAAAGATACTTTCTTAATGGTGCATTTCAATATTATAGACACTTGTAAATCCCCCAGATATCAATTTAAATGCAAAAAATGACCTTTTTTAAAAAAAAGATACCACAGATAATAAAAGAAATGAAGAAAAAACACAACATACAAACACATCAAAAACAATATATAGAAAAAGAAAAAGACACAAGCTTTATAATTTAGAAATTCTAAGTTTATGGTCCCATAAAACAAAATTGTACGATGTAAAGATTCGAAACGCGTCATTCCGCCATTTTTGCTCGGAATCCGCGCGCTGTCATTACTCAATGTTGCCATTGTGAAATTATAAGTTATCTATGGTTGAATTAAATTACAGGTTCTTATTATTGCCAGATGATTGTGCCGTTTAAAAAGTAATTTGGGATGTGAGAATCCGATAAAATTAAGCTCAAGCTTTGAACTTTATCTCGTTAAGATGATTGTCATTTATATTTATATATATATATATATATATATATATATATATATATATATATATATATATATATATATATATTGTCAGTATATTATAATAATAATAAGCTAAGATGTCGAAAGAAACTTAAAATTTATTTTTTTTATTAAATTATACTTATGATTAAAACTACTCCACTTTCTGCCAAATTTAATTTTTTTAACAGATTAATTAGCTAAAAGTGCAAGTACATATTCTCTTTTATAGATACATATAATTTTATTTATATAGTCTATGCAAAAGACACTCCAATACGCACCTTATTAAAACAAGAACAGGTAATTCCCCGAGCGCCACCGCTTTATTGTTCCACTTTTTTTAATCTTCATCTATCTTTCATTCTTATTTTCTAATCTACATGTATAAAAGGCAATGTCCCAATCGACTCACTTATTAAGGCTCAAGTAACGGTACAAAATTTATAATTTATGTCACATACACAGAAGTGAATTCGAATCCCAGTTTATTATTGAAGCTTCACGCTTTTATCCCTAATAGGTAATAGACAGAAAGTAGCGATTATCAAGATCGCTTCGTACTCTGTTTTCCGCCGAATTCAAAAAAGTATGTGTTGAGTTGCGGAACTCAACGCTGAGCTTAGTCTTACCAGGGCAAGAAAATTATGATCATACCCCGGATGGAAATCCACAACCGATTGCTTTTACAATCAGGTTGTGTGTTTACTCAGTCTAGATTGCCCAAGTGCAGTGTAGAGTTACGTAAAAAAAAACAAATGTCAGAGACTTTTTTATAGGTAAAAATATAAAAAACAAAACAAAACATTAACATGATTTCTTTAAATAAATTTAGATACGAATTTGTTTCAATTTATATTCCCATGGTATATCATGTTAAACTTTACACGAATATTAACAAATAAAATATTTGAAAATCGTGATTTTTACACATTTTAAATGAAAATATTTTAAACGTGATAATCGCTTATATTTTGGTATTCGACACACACTACCTGTCACCACGGACTACTTCACAGTAGGTATAGTGATAGGTAGTGATGATTTAGTGTTCGAAACGTGAAATTTCCAAAAAGGTACTTTCGAGTACCAAAATATACGCGATTAATCCGTTTAAAATAGTTTCATTTAGAATATATAACTATCAATAAATCTATAATTAACATTGTAGTGGCAGTACACTCTGCTTTAATTGATAACACTACATGCAAAATAAAAACCCGTTCTTATCTCTTTATGTGTATGTTATAAATCCTGGACTTTTTCCGGGAATATATAGAGATACTAGGCTCTCTATGTGTGTTGTAAGCTTAAACACTTTAAATTGTAAAAAATAATAATAATAGACAACAATCAATGTAACAGAAGTTATGGACATGTGTCCATAGTGTTAATAAAAATAAATTTTTAAAAAAATTTGAAATACATAATATAAATTGGACGGTATCCAAGAGGCGCGGGTTCGAATCCCGCTGCGTTCAAATTTTTATAAATTTTTATACGTTTTTTCAAAGATGTTTTCTAATCCTAAGTGGAATAACACTTTAAAAATAGTAAATAATAAAAATTGAAATACCCCAAACTCCGTATTCATTGAGGCCGAGGTTGCGCTGTGGGACAGCGTCTGACTGTAAGCGCGATCGGTTGTGGGTTCGATTTTCACTGGGGGGAGTGATTATACTTTAATTACATTAATTTTGTCGCTCTGTTAAAACAAAAACGCGGCGTTAAGTTCTACCACCCAACACGCAATGTCTCTAAAACGAAGTGTAGAGCGTCTTGACACTAGGTACTTCCTGTGTACCTTGCTACGCGGGACAAAAGCGTGAACCTAAAATAAAAATTATATATAAAAAAAATTTAATCCGACTTTTCAAAAGGACAAAATAGCTGTACATCCCAACAATTTCAATTAGGATAGTTGGAAAGTTCCAGAAGTGATAGTCCCGGGGCTGCCATATTGAAATAGTTTGACCGCCACTCGGACAATATAGTGTAAAATAATAAATAGGCGACTAAAGTCCTTGTTAATAAAGACTGGTATTTATTTACCATCGGTTTGATGTTCCGGGTATTCCACTTGGAAATGGTAAAACTTTTTTTGAGTTTGAAACGATTTGGTAAATTTAATTTGTTTCCTTTACTAGAAAGAGGTAATTTAATAATTACTAGGTAATAAACTGAACAATTGCTTTTTTTAAAGATAATTACAATTAACATTGGATTTTCAGAGAAAAGCAGTTAACAGAGTGTCTTGACACTAGGTTGTCTCTGACTACCCTGCTATGTGGGATAAAACGTGAAATTATAAAAACAAATGTGTGTTTTAGTTTCACGCTTTTCATCCCGCATAGCAGGGTACACAGAAAGTACCTAGTGTCAAGACACTCCGTACTTTGCTTACTCTTACTTACTTAGTTATAATTGAAGAAAACCTATTTACTACTGTCTAAATAAATTTTAAAGTGTTTAATACTTGAATATTGTAGATACTACCGAAAAATGTGTTAAAACCAAAATGTATGAAAATACAATAGAAAAATAACATAGCAAGTAAAATAATAGTACATCCAATATTACCACTGACATATCAGTTGCGTAACTCAACACCTGTGGACCAGTCATCTATTCAACATTTATTGTTTATAATTTCTTATAGACCTGTGTTTTAGTGTTTTAGGTCACTCGAATAGCCTATTATGAAATTCCTGTATAGATTTAAAACAAAATTATGTTATGATTTCTAGTACTGTATTTTAGTTTTGTTCAACACGGCCAAGTGTGAAATAAATGTATTGTGTAAGTCATTCAATGGAATATTAAAGTACCTACTTGCTACATGTTTTTATGTTAGCTCGTGCATCATATTTTTGAGTTAGATAAAAGAACCTAGTCAAGTCACTCTGTTTTACTCATTCTAGTCCGTTTTCCGTAACTTAACTCTGTGCTAATTTTAAATAATCTGTTTTTAAATATAAATAATAAAATATAAGACAGGTACAGTAGTTAGTTGACGTTAGGGGTATCGCAATAGACAATGATACTAAATGTCTTTTTGACGCGTTAATAACGCGTTGCCTTGGCAACGCCTATGTAACTTTATATGAACGTGTACGTCAAACACATAGTAGTGTGTGTCATAATTATTTTATTAATTTAATATATTTTTTATATATTATTGTAAAACAATAATAGCATTCTCAATATCTTCTCTATATAATATATAACTGAGTTAAATTCCATAACCCTCTTACTACTCTACTCTTTACGCTTAATTCTTATATATTTATTCTTTCTTCTTTAAGTTCCACCACTCAACATGCAATGTCTCGAATTCGGCGGAAAGCGGAGTACGGAGTGTCTTGACACTAGGTACTTTCAGTCTACCCTGCTATACAGGATAAAAGTGTGGAGCTTATAAAATGCAGTACAAAAATTTTACTTCTCTTTTTAATATAATAAACATTTATAATAAAATACAATTTACGGTTAACTAACTATCGGTCGGTGTACATATAAAAGGGGCAATCACATCAAAATACTAAGAAAATAAACAAAGAATTAAAATATCTACATCGTTTAAGTGGAATAGACTTGGGTGGCAAAAAATGAATCAAATATGGCTTTCACGGCTCAATGGAGTACGCCGTGAGAAGCGAACTAACATAGAACGCTTGAAAGATATTTATTTATATGTAAGTTTTAGTAAGTTTTAGGGTTATTTGTTTGTGATATAGATTTTATTATATTTTTTTAATAATTTAAATCATATTTTTGTGTTTCAAATTCAATTTTATAAATTAATTCCATATTTTTGAAATCATATACCATTTTAATCGTGATTTCTATAAATCGCTTTATGTTGTTCGTACATTGAATAATTTCATTTTTTTTGTATTGTACTACCTAATGGTAAAGAACTTAGGTATTTTGAATGGAGATGTTAAAAAAGTAACATTTTACGATTACAATAAATGCTTTAATTTCGCTAAATTACTGTCATCAGTACTTAGTACTGTACTGTATTTATAAAGTAACTCCTTATTACATCAACTATCTGCTGGTAAAAGTCCCGTCAAAATCGGGCCAGTCGTTCGAGAGATTAATCTGAACAAACAAACTGACAAAAAATATAAAGATAAATATAGTGTTATTTTTATAGTAGTGTAGTATAGTCTATATTAATTAGTATAGTAAACAAAATATTTTTAAAATTAAATTTATATTTAATTTTTTTTTTAATTTAGTCAAAATCATAACTATAGAATGTAATTATATCAAGCGATAATACATACTGTTTAAACCGCATCAAACAATCAAAAGGCCGACATACTCAACTATCTGCCACAAACGGTCACCCATCCAATTATTGAGCTAAACGTATTCGTAGCTTAACCACGCTTATGAATAGTAGTTTTATATCTATTGACGTATTACGACAGCAGCTGTGTGGAACAGGCGGTGAAGTACATTGAACCTGAAGTTTGCTCTTTTTTTTTATTTTCTAGCTCTTTTTAGTGCAAGGTAAGAATCTAGACTGGAAATTTTTTATCTTTTTTTTTCGTGATGATGTTTAATTATGAATTGTTTTTTCTTAATATATTTACATTTTTTTTTAAATCAAGTAAATGACATACAATATAATAATCAATTAAACGTTAAGATTTTTTTGGTTTAAATATTAGGCAATTTTTTTAAGCTAATGTTTTTATTTTCAAATTTCAAAAAATTAAAAAAGTTATATTTTTTTATTAATCATTGAAAGGAATTATTTTAAATCAATTAAAAACATTGTCTCCTAAATATTTCATTAGAAATGTATTTATTTGAATTTTTTCCAATAAATAAAAAATACATACGTGTGCAGAAAATGAAACCATTTTAATATAATTATTTAACATACTTTAGTTTCACAAAGACAACTAACGACTGCCAATAACAATTTATATTCAAGACATGTCAAAGTAAAAACTAGAATTATAAACCGTCAAATGCCGATGGAACTAACAAACGGTAATTTATTGGTAAAAAAAAATGAAACCTATAATTTATTGATGGCAAATGAAAACAATAATTGACGGGAATGCTTGTATGGAAATTAAGGTAATTTAGTGTTTAGATTAACCTGTCCATTCCATATAGAGTTGCCCATAGACTATATATACTTAGTCCATAGTCCAATGACCTAAGGAAAAAAAAATTTTCAATACCTATAAAGGAAAACATAGAAGATTAAAAATTCAAATAAATGTATATGTAAAGTAAAAGCGCAAAGGAGACGTAACCCGATAAAATTAAAGAGCTATTTCGAATAAACATTACGTTAGAATTAGGGGAAGCAAGGTATAAAAAGCGGTCAGCCAATCAGAGGTCGTGATCATCTGCTGTCCCTCTCGCCCATCGGTTGTGCTCCTCTATCTAATGCTCATATTTTTTGCCATCTTATTCTAATTCCTCATTCAAATGGCTCGCATCGGAATCCAGAGGCGCGTAACCTTTCTCTTAATTACATTTTTTCTAAGAAGGTAAGTTTTTTTGCTGGTTTCAGAATGTTTGGTATTGATATTAATTTAAATTATTGTATTTATTAAAAGGTAATTAATTAATTGATTTAAATATAAAGATATATTTATAATATCTTTCTATTTTCTTATAGTGTTCAGTTCAGTTAATCATTTGTATGTTGATGGAATATTATATTTTATATTAATTTAAAGAGTACTGTGACAAGATTATAAAATAACAGGATAGGAACCCGCTTCTGTCATTATTTTGTTAACAAAATTAGGTACAATAAGTATTAATAAATTTACTGTATAGCAACTAAAATGTAATAAAAGCCTAATTATAGTGTCGTCATAGTAACGACTTGCATGTTCCATGGCAATGACATACGTATAAAGAAACAAAGCAATGCGATTGGTTCCGTTACCCAACACGCAATGTTTAAAATGGGAGTCAGAGTGTCTTGCCACTAGATTCTCTCCACCTAACCTGTCATACAGCTTAATATAGAATAACAATATAGTTTAAAAGGAAACTCATTGGAATACGTTTATAATTTTTTTCTTGTAAATCTGGACAAGGATATACAGTTCATGTTGTCACAATATTGTAATGTCATCGATTCCGGACACATCTGCATTTTCATTTTTCATATAAAACTAACGTTAATAAGTACAACAACTTTGCAAAAATTTTCTTACATTGACAGATGAATAATTAATTATGAATAATTTTTAAAACATGTCATTATATGATCATGTTCTGTAGCTTCAAATATACAGATACATCGACCGGTTATTTGTGAGTAGATTTTCTTATTAAATTCTTTTATAGCTTCACGCTTTCATCCCGCATAGCAAAGTAGACAGGAAGTACCTAGTGTCAACACATTCCGTGTTGTGCTTTCCGCCTACATTGAAATATTGCGAGTTACGTGGCGGAATTTAGCGCCGTTTTTTAATTTATACAAATTATCTTTCATTGGATTCATTTTATGATAAAATTATTTGCCGTTTCTAAACCTCACATACATACACACACACACACACACACACATATATATATATATATATATATATATATATATATAATATCATGTCTGTATAAGTCCACATGTAATGACAGATACTTGTGTCTCGCAGCTGAGCGGACGAGGCCGTTGGATCACATCCGGAAAGCACAGATTTGAACACTTACGTCAGTTCTTTGCGATTATATTTAAAACTAAAATGGCAGGATATACTTACATACGTAGGTTTATTTTCCGCCCAAATTGGAGATGTAGCGTGTTGAGTGGCGAAACTCAACGCCGCGTTTTATCTCACCAAAGCGGAGAAATATAAATAATGTAAATATATATTTGTGACGCGGTATTAATTTTTGTTACTTCGTCGAGTGTTTTTTCTTTGTTAAGTGTTTTGAAAAATAAATAAATATTTAATATAAAGTAGATATTATGCAATAATAAGAAACTTATGTGCACAGAGGTTTATTTCACTTCTGTCTTTTTAAAGAAATAGAATTACTGTTTTGTAATTTTTTTATTTCATATAGAAAATATATTAAAAACGTTTTGTTTATTTTTCACTATGCTTAAATTTGTGATTACCTTTAAGTGAATAAGCAGAAAACATAGATAACAAAATATTTTAAGAACACCTAAAAGAAATAGAAACGAAATTAAACATCTTATAGAAACAATTTGGTAAACTAAATATTTTAAGATAAACCAAAAAATATTATACATTTCGCAATATATTTAGAAAAATTTTCGCCAAGAAAGACAGTAGAGTTGTTACCGAGCTTTGTATACAAAACATGAAGAATGCTTGAACTTGCCTCCTGTTCGCTGTAAGGTGTACATTTGTCGCACCTCCGCGTACTTCAGTCACACTATTCAATTGTGTTACCCTTTGATATATATTTGTGAAACTGCTAGTTTTCCTGCGTTTTTTTTATTTTTAGGTATAATTTAGTGTTCAGACACTCTGCTCACAACTTTCCGATTCTCAAATAAACCGAGCGATCAATGAAATATTGACAAAAATAAAGTTAAATTATTTTACTTAAAATTAGCAGTTCCCGTGACTTCATTTTCAAATTTAACGTCTCTGAATGTTTTAAAATTTTAAAATAATATTCTTAGTTACTTCATATTACATTAGCTATCTGAAAAAGTCCCGTCAAAATCGGTCCATTCGTTACAGACATTAACCTGAACAAACAAACAAACATACAGGCAAAAATTGTAAGCAATTTTTGTATAATGTATACATACATAGGGGCGTCAATTCTTAAACGTCAAATACTTTACCACCGGTGCAAAAAAGTTAACGCTTCGAATCTAAAAAAATCAAAATATTATATAAAAGACATACAGACAGAAGAGAAAAAATACATAGAGACTATCGATTTCTCTATTTATTTTGAACGTTAGATTTATTTAAAATATATATACTAAATGTTATTTCTTTGCAAAAAAAAGATTTCTTTGCAAACAGTGTTTTTTTAGTACTATATGTAATAATTATACATTTATACTAACTCACATTTACATACAATACACAACAATAGGATTAACATATAAAATTTTTGCTTTTTATCCTTGCTTTACATACATAGGTTTAATATATTGTTGATAGATTTTATTTGCATATATTAATATTTATTTTAATTAGCATTAAAGTTAATGTCACATCACTCAGCTCTTTATATATATATATATATAAATTAAATAAAAAATAAATAATTTATTGTTATTATCTACGTTGATTGTCACAAACCCCTAAGTTATTGTATGAAAAAAGCATATTTTTGTGTTTTGTTTGTTACATTTCAACGTAAAGCAACACTTGAAACAACCATTCTTCAAAGTAAGATGTAGATTTATCTCACCTCAGCACGAAAGTTAAAGAATTCGCTCCCTCGCTCATAGTAGACTAGTTAAAAATTCCACCCTTTTTAAAAATGCAAGCATTTACACAAAAAAATATACCCATTTAAAATATGAGACTTTCAGTCTGAACTTCCGCCTCATTTGAATATTTTGTGTGCTTTTTGTGTCTTTTTCACTAATTTACACTTTTACTTATTATGAGCTTTGTTTTTTTTATTTTGTTTTGTGTTTGTTCATTTCGTTTAACAGAGTATATATTTATTTATTTATATTGATTGTTTTGAAAATAATATAAAATTAAAAACTAGTCTATTATAAAGAATTACGAGGGTTTTTCTTTCGTATCAACATGGGTGGTATAATATGGATGACAGGTAAAACAGTCAATACTACTGTGCGTAGGAAGCTAAAATTCAAGTGCCTTGGAGAGTATAAGAAAGGTTTTTTTCCTAAAACCAGAATTAAGGAAGATTTTAGTAGATTATAAATTCGAAACTATGGAGCGTAAAAATGAAAATCGTATAGCTTGGTTGTCTCAGTACAATTCATATATATTTATATAAATATATATATATATATATATATATATATATATATATATATATATATATATTTATATAAATAACATAGCAAAACGCTCACTTAATATCAATACTGTATCGAAAAGTATGCAATTTGTGCAACACAGTAGTTCATAATAAAAAAAATAGTGTAAAAATAAAAAAAAAATGTAAGTTTCGCAATAATTTCAATTAAAAAAATGTACACATAAAAGTTATAGGTATTTCATGACATTCCATTATATTAAATAAAGTGCGAGAATTATATAACGCTCGCCTCTTGAGTCACGCTAGTTTGAAACACGCAAAGAATGATGTTTAGCCATTTTTAGAACAAACATACATACATACATATATACATATATATTTAAAAAATAATATATGTTAAATATGCGTATAGAAGGATATTTTTTAATAGTGATAATTAAGAGGCTATGCTGTATGACCATACGATGTTCCATACAAGGACGTAGTGCGTTTCCGCGTTGAATCATGTGGGTGTGATAAGCCATAAGCGATAGCGGGCTGTGATTGTTTTATCTTTACAAGGCTATTTGTGTATTTTTAACTTTATATTTTTGTTTGTTCATAAATACTAGATGTCCCGTTGACGCGTTGACAACACGTTGCCTTGGCAACGTGTATGTCACTTTATATAAACGTGTATATCAAGCACATGGTAGTTTGTGTTACATTTTAATATTTTATTAATTTAATATATTTTTAAGTATTATATTTTAAAAAATATTGCCTTTCTGTACTATTTCTTTATATGAACGAGTTTTGTGCCAAAGTTCACACTGCTATTTGTGTAATTTTCGTAAAAAAATAGCTTCACATATTAATATATAGTTATTTTTAATGAAAATTGTAATAAGTAGAGTCGGAACAATCAATAACCTAGTTATCTGTACTAAGTAATTCACCTCAAGAATGTAACGTAGGAAGGCTAGCTACACTCTCGAAGAAATTTAAATGCCACATTTTACCTTTCTACAGCCAGTATTGCTGTATGCTGTTTTACAGTCAGTAACGGATAAGTTTAACTTTATAAATAGAACACATAAAAAAAGTGTGTTGAAATTAATTTTCAGAAAATTAAAGTATTTTTTTACTCACAATTAATTTTATATATTTTTGTAAACATATTTGGTAAATAAAACCTAAAAATTTTTGGTAAATAAAACCTAAATTTTGATTGAACTCTCCTATCAAATACTAGTTAAAACTATAATAACAAAAAAAATGAACCTTATAATATGTTAGTATTATGCAAAGTGTTAAAAAAGAACAAATAATTTAGCTTTTCGTTTAGAACAAACGTTTGACTTGGCTCTTACGATTATAATTCATATTATTCTAGGCTTGTGTAATGGAAGTCAGAACATTTATTTAATGAACTTAATTGAATTGCATCGCGCCTCAAGGCCTGGTGCGTACGACTAAAATGAGCTAACTTATTTTCATACTGTGCCAGTTGTATTAATTAGCTTATATAACTTTTAAATGCACTGAAATACTTCAATCAACAAAAGTCTTGTAATAGATATTCTGGTTAAGATATAGGCTATGAATATTTTCTACTGCTTCTTCCCATGGGATATTTTTTTGATAAAATTATAATTATGTGTATTGTGTTATATTATTGTGTGAATTATATATTATTTTAGTGTTGACGCTTTCAAAACGCGTTGCCTTAGCAACGTGTACGTTACTTTATACAAACGTGTATGTCAAACACATGGTAGTGTATGTTACATTAACTTTATTAATTTAATATGTTTTTATGAATTATTTATAAAAAAATATCATTTTGTAATCCTCTATATAAACTATAACTGTGCCAAATTACTCTGCCGTATTCGTGATATTATCGTAAAAAGGGGTATATAGATTTTGTTTTACCTATTAATATATATATATATATATATATATATATATATATATATATATATATATATATATATATATATATATAGATATTAGATTATATCGTTGTTAGTATTATGTATGACATGTATGCTTTAATTATATTTTTCATTGAGGCCAAGTTAAAAAAATAGTAGATAATAGTAGGTGTATCATAGTCTTTAAATATTGTGTTTATTCTATTATACTTTTTTGAATATTGAGATTAATAAGAACATTTTAAATATTAAAAACAAAATTATTTCTCACAAAATGTAATCCGGATTTCACTACTAAAGGAAACAATATGTTTATTAACTCGATCTTTTAAACAATTTACAATATTTCATTGTTTTCGTTATACTAAAC
This sequence comes from Dryadula phaetusa, assembly GCA_032432895.1. Classification (NCBI taxonomy): domain Eukaryota; kingdom Metazoa; phylum Arthropoda; class Insecta; order Lepidoptera; family Nymphalidae; genus Dryadula; species Dryadula phaetusa. The sequence goes on from JAOYRS010000073.1 coordinate 61,753, forward strand.
TTTTATTAGTTTTACGCTTTATCCATATCGGGGTAATCAGAGAGAACGGAGCGCCAAACGCTACGATTCCTCCATACTCCTCTTCAAATATGCCTTTTGTAAGGTCCTTATGTTTTTTACGTGTCCTTCCTCCAGTATCATTTGAAATATTTTCTTGAAAATCAATTATTATATCACAAGTTACTTAATTAAAGGATACTCGCTATATCCCACAACATGGACCACATTTCCCATAAGCGTCCTGAGTCAGTGCGACCTTGGAATAGACTCTAATCGTCAACCAATCAACAGTCTGCGCACGCGCTGCTTTGTTGTACAGCTGTTATTTCGTTAGTACTTCAGCTTTGTTTAAATACTAGAAATATATTCATATTCGTATGCAAATGTTGTGTTTCTTTACATTATTTTAAATATTAATTTTACGTGAACTTAGTGTTAAAACACTCTATTTTTCAACATTTGCAATGTTTGATAGGTTATGAATAGCCTTCATTGTTTATATAGAAGACGATTCGATTTTTTTCTATAGATATACTTATATGAAATATATTAATAAGGTTAAAGCAAAATAGTATCACTTTTCACCATTTAAAGAGAAACTCATAGAAATAACACAGACCGGTCTTTGTATGTTCCAAATAAAAAATATATTTTTCATAATCTGAAAATATTCTTTTGTTATGTTTTAATAACAAAATTTATATATATAATTGTATGAGTAATTTTGTATGTATTTTTTATATTAATTCCATATTAAATTATATAGAAATTGCATAATTCGAAAAATAAACGTCGTTAAGTTACGCTACCCAACATGCTATATCTTTAAACAGATTCAAACAAAATTTAACTTGAAATATGTGATCGAGGAATAAATGTTACAATCGGGGTACACCAAAACAAAGCGTTGTTAAGTTACGCAATCAGTATAAGCCATATCTATAAATGGATTCAAAATCAACAGTGTTTTGACTATAAGTTATTTTTAATCTTTAATTTATTATATATATATATATATATATAAATATTTATACTACTGTTAAAATGGACGTATTAAAATCAACGAAACGCCAAAACGTCATTATGCAATAATCTCATTTGGTTAACTCTAATACAATTATAATACACTCATTTTAATAACCTGATACTGTGCTACTTTAAATTATACTTGTTATTTAAATAATTCTCTGGAATCAAGTTTTTAGTTATTAAGTAAATAAGAACTTTATTTTAATTTTTTTACATACAATATATAGACAGAAACAATCTAGTGTCAAGACACTCCGTTGAATTTGTTCGAATTCGAAAATCGAGACAATGCGTGTTAAGTGGCGAACTTAAGGCTGAGTTTTGTCTTACCAGAGCGGAGAAATGGAATGAAATATTAATTATGATTATTTTTCTGAATGGGAATCGAACTCACAACCAGTCAGACGCTGTTCCAATGGACTGATGGACTCAATTCAAGAAATTAACGAATTTCCAATTAAAACACAAAAACTTGTATATAAATATAATATATATTAACAAAATCAGGGTGTTATGAACAGTTTCGCTTGGACGCCTATTAAAACTTAAAAACGAAAATAAAAAAATTAAAAAAGCAGCATTGCGAAGTATGAAATTATTAAAATTAAAAAAAAACACGCAATCAAAAATCGTAACCCAAGTAATAGATAGGTTGGTATAATTATTTTTACTGCTCAGGGCTTTGACTCTTAATTGCGAAGCGCTTCAGTTGGCGGGAGTCGGTAACTTACGTTTACCATCAAATTCTAGAAAACTTGGATATTATCTAGATCTAGATGTAGATTATTAAATTAGATTAATAAAACAAAAAAAAAAAATATTAATATTTTCGTTTTTTCACTCCTGTAGGACAAAATGCTGCGTTGAGTTCTGTTCGTTCAAGATTTGGTGTCTAAATTTCGAGTGCAAAGTATAGAACAGAGTGTCTTGACACTAGCAGGTTCTCTCTAACCTTTTTTACATTACATCATAACAAAGCAAATAATACAGTAAAGAGAAAGAAAATACAATTAGTTAATAAATTAATTAACATTAAAAATGCCTACGATATATGATTAAATACAAACAAACAAATATATAAAAAAACCTGTCCGTATCTCAAATTTGAAGCTTCACGCTTTATCCCGTAAAAGCAGGATAGTCAGAGAACACAGTGTCAAGGCACTCAGTTAAATACTTTCTGTCCGAAATCGAGACATTTTGTATTGAGTGGCGAACTCAACACCGCGCTTTGCCTTACCAGAGCTTTGAAATGAAGATAAATTTGAAATATAATTATTCCCCCAAGTGGGAATTGAACGCACAACCATTCGCATATATTATTTTGACACTCAAAATTCGAACTAATGTGCAAAACATTGTATCATACATTCCTACCAAAACATCATTAACATTTATGGAACATAAAATAACACACGAAACAAAGATTGGGATCTCTTAAATAATTTAATGAAAGAATTATCCGCCAGTGTCCATTGGCAACGCCTCGCTGGGCGCAACTTATTATGACAATGCTTAACGATATAAGCGTTTGCTTGCGGTTTTACTTACAATGTGCAAGCCCAATTATCTTTTTATAACTTGAGAAATAAAATAATCGAGGGTATATATACCTTATATACGTTTTTTTTTATATTACATTTGTGTGTTGGATTCCCTTTCGGGGGAATGACTATATTTAAATTATGTTCATTTGCTGGTTTTGGTAAGACAAAACGCGGCGTTGTGTTCCGCCACTCAACACGCAATGTCTCAAATTTAGCGGGATGAGGCGTACAGAGTGTCTTGATTAGATATCCTGAAAAAACTACTTGTCTACCCTGAAAATTCTTAATTAAAATACTTATAATTTGACGTACACGTCCGCAGGCAAAAAAAAAACATTTTAAGCTTCGATAAGGCTTTTAAAATATTCTTATATATTTCTTAGAAATTAATTAAATATTTTTATAAAAATCAAAAACGATTTATTTAATTGATTTGAATAAAAAAAAACAATACAAGCTACATATGTATGTCATCGGTGTTAGTATAAAATATTTAATTTTAAACACAATAGTACACAAGCCATTACACAGTAGGACAGTGCCTGTCTATAAATTCGATCTGTTGTGGGTTCAGTTCCCACTCGAAGGAGTTATATTTAAAAATTATACTAATTTCTCCGACCTGGTAAGATAAAGCCACTTGCAATGTCACGGTTTCGGGCGAAGCAGTCACCGGAGTGTCCTGACAATTGACTGTTTCAAATAAACCTGCAATGTGGGATAAAGCGTGAAGCTACTGTTTTAATAGTACACAAGTCTCCGCTCTTCATTTTGAGGCCGGTCGTGGCTCTGTGGATTAAGGTTTGACTGCAAATGCAATCGGTTGTGGGTTTGATTCCCACACGGATTGATTATATTGAAAATTATCTTCACTTCCTCGTTCCGGTAAGACAAAGTGCGGCGTTGAGTTCCACAACTCAACACACAATGTCTTGGCACTAGATACTAGAAGCTAAAAAAATTATATTCTCCATACATTGATCTATAAATGGCAATACAGAAAAAAAAAACACTCAAACCCAGAGTATCACAGCATCCATTATCGACGGTGTTAATTAAAAGTAATCAGCTAAATTATACGATCGTCACTTCAAAATATTGGATTTGTAACGGCGTTCAATTAAATTTAGATTTATCTTGACACAAGTAAACACTTAATTAAAGGTGCTTGTGTTATTATAAATTATAGCTTCAGTAACAGGTTTAAATGTGTTCATTTTTTTTTAATTTGAGGGCCCTAGTGGTTTTGTAGAGGTGAGTGTTTAGACTTGAATATCGGTATATGAACTGTTTATATCTAAAATGTTTATACGTAATCCCATATAATAGTGATGGGGTATTTGCCAATAAGAAATAAATCTAGACTTTTTTTTTAAATTAAGCCCAGATCAGTTTTTTAGCTTCTCGCTTTTAACCCTATAAGTTATTTAAATATCAGAGCACCAAACGCTATAGTGATTTGACTTTTCTCATACAATATCAATATCATCCCCTAATATCAAAATCAATATAAATGCTATATTTTCGAAGATTAAGGAAGGAAATTCTTGTGAACTTAGTAAAGAATGGAGTAACGTGATGAATATGTATGAAAACAAAAAAAAAGCAAAATATGCCAGTATTTAAATGTTTCGCTAAAATTTAAAAAAATCTTATAAAAAAACAAATAATTAAAAAAAATATATAAAATTCTAACATAATTAAAATTAATTTATATTTATATAATAAATATAATGCTATCTTCTTAATTTTTTATAATGCAATATTTCAAATAGGGTGAACGTAAACAACTGAGACATCCATAACTATTTATTTAGCTTTACACTTGACTTGACAGTAAGTACTTAAGTGTCAAGACACTCTGTAACCGCTTTCCATTGAATTCGAGACATTGCGTGTTGAGTGGTGGAACTCAACGCCGCACTTTCGTCTTACCAGGACGAGAAATTAAAAATAATTAAAATATAATTACTCACCCGAGTGAGGATCGAACTCACAACCAATCGTGTTTACAGCCGCTGACGACAGACGCTGTCCCGCTCAAGATTCTAATATCTCCCACATAATAAGGTAGCTAGAGAAAATCTAGTGTCAAGACACTCTCCAGACGTAACATATCATAATAATGTATGTAAAATACAAAAAATAATGACTTTAAATAGAACAAACATAATATATGAAGATATTTTTCATTCAGATCACGTGCAGAAGCCAGCTATAACATGTGGAGAGTAAAAAGTGCGTTAAAATTTACAGTTTAAATGTATTCATTTGAAAGGTTGGTTGGTTATTTAACGATAGCGGCTTTTTGCTCAATATTTTATGTTAATTCAAATGAGTTAATGCTCTGAACATCAACGGTCATTGGTTTCCTATGGTCTTCTAAATGGTATTGCTTGGGGTTGTCGTCCACCGTATCATAGCTTTATATAGATTGTTTATAGCGTGCTGCTTTTATTTTGGTAGAATGTTTAACCTTGTAAGTGATATATACAAAAATATAAGTAATTTAATAAAAAATTTACACACTTTAGATGAAACTATTTTAAACGGATTAATCGCATATATTTTGTTATTCGTAAATACGTTTTTGTAAACCCGACATTTCGATCACTTTACAGTAGTAGTAGTAGTAAAATGAATAAATATGATATAAAATATATATATATATATATATATATATATATATATATATATATATAACCAGGTATAGATTTTTGTATTTTATTCCAAAAAGACACTTTAGGTTTTTTTGTTTTTTCTGTTATAGTTATTTAGTTCTATATATTAGTGTTTAGAAATTAAAATTTATTAAAAGAATTTAAATTTAAATAAAAATTTTATTACAAATCACAAATAATAAATTAATTATTATGTTCACTATCATATAAACAGTTACGTTTATATATACTGAAATGTCAAAACAAAACTATTGTTACTTCACACTTGACAGTAATTCAAGTTCAAAAAAAAAGTTTATTACCATTTCTCACTTAAAATACTAAAATTATAGAACATGCAACAAAAATCACCAAAATAAATCTAACAAAAATATGACAGTTATGTCTAACAAAAAAAAACGTTTAAGCGACCACAAACACCTAACAGTCAAATAAATTAGACGTCAAAATAAAATTTATAGCAAACGTCACTCGATGGATATCACCCTAACTAATAGTGAAATATGTAGATATATTCAATGTAGTAGTTTTTTTTTTAAATCATTTAATGTTTATTTGCCAGGGCCCCTCCCCTGCCCTCCCCCTCTCCGAGGTGCACGCTCCGCGGCGCACACTGGCGGGTGCAACGTTTTTGTCATACTGTTTTGATTTTTTACACACAATACAACTGATATAAGAGATTTATTGAAAACTTTTTTGTTGATAATTTTATTAAATCAATTGGAAAGTTTATATGTTTTTTTTGGAGAAAAAGAACTGATTGTTTTCTATGAAATGTTTTCTATGTTACTATTGTACAACTTTTGTTAAAAACTCAAAGCAAGGTGTATGTTACTTTAGACAAAAGTGTATGTCTGGCACATTTAATTACACACACACACACTTATGTATATATATATATATATATATATATATATATATATATATATATATATGTATGAGTTCATATAAAATTAAATATATAAATAAACTATCATCCATCATATATTAATCATTCATAATAAAATTCCAGGTCTAGAACGGGTGGCAGAGGAGTTGATGGGTCGCAGAAAATGGAAACAATACCAAGACGGTTTGACACATCGCACAGAGGACGCATCGCAGTCGAGCGACGACGACATCGCCACTACCGACCCCCCGCCCGCCTTAAAGATCAAAACGATCGAACAGATCAACGAGACGGAGAAAACGGAGAAACCGGAGAAACCGGAAGTCCCGGAGAAGCGGGAGACCATTCTGGAGAGCTTGATCAAAAGGCCAGCTACCCAGCCCAAGGTGGAAGTCCAAGAGGAGCCCACGGACTGGAAACCGGCCGACAGGTGTTATTTCTGTGTAGAGGGTGAAGGCGAGAGGGCGGCGGGCGGCGCGACGGTTAGTAACGCCTTTTTGCTTCAATTCTACAATTTTCTAGTTACTTTTGTTGGATGACGTGTGTCATTTTGTTCTGTCAGTTGAAGAAGGAATTAATCAACTGAAACTTTTACGATATAATTCGTTCAAGAAAAAATAATAAATATAAAATAGGCTCTGTACTCATAAACCTTAGCGAAGTACGGAGTGTCTTGACACTAAGTACTTTCTATCTGCCCTGCTGTGTGGGGTAAAAGCGTGAAACTAAAAAAATATATATCTTGATTAAATGTAATTTAAATTACAATTAAAAATAAACACAATTAATTATTAAATAGATAATCTAAGTGGAACAAGCGAAGCTCTAAGCTAGTCATAGACAAAATAGAAAAAGTAAATTTCATTTGAGTCAGGTGCTTTGCATCGCTGTATGCGAACCGGATTTAAACTGATTACTGCCAGATGTTCTTCACAAAGGCGTACAAGTCATACAAGTATAGTATATAGGTGCTTTAGTTTAATGCCCTGTATGTACTCCTTTCTTCTATTTTTCTATATCTATATATAAAAACGTGAAGCAAAACGTTTTTTACTCCGTTTTAAGAAAATAACGCGAATTGAGAATGTATGAAATTTGGCACAGTTATAGTTTATATAGAGAAGTGCAAAATGATAATATTTTTAAAAATAATGCCTAATAATATATTAAATTAATAATATATATATATATAACACACACTACCATATGGTTGATATACACATTATAAAAAGCGACATACACGTTGCTATAGCAACGCGTTGTTAACGCGTCAACGGTATGTCTAGTATAAAAAAATCTTTTATTATTAAGTGATTGACTGACGGAAATCTCACCGAAGAATATCTTCGGGGATCTTTCTTTAGTGGGAAGCCTAAATTTAGTAAAGTTTCTCGGATATATAGTATACGGAACACTGAGAGAGGAAGTGGGAGAGATTTTTAATGTTTTTGCATTGAATTGCATTAAATATTGAATTATTAAGATAAATTTTTTATTTTTTTTTATTAAATACAAGTAGATCTATCCTAATCAGCATTATAAGTTAAATCTAGACTTTTTACTTAAGTACTAATTGTATTGTTTATGTGCAACATTTTATTCTTAGTATATCAACTTTCCGTTACTTATTCAGTGACTAAATAAAATAAAAACTTTATAAAAACAACCGTGAAAAGAAGGCTGAAATATATTTGGTAGATTCCATGGAGTGTTCTTTTTTTCGCTACGCATATCCGTCTGATTGGGAACTTGCAACGGGTTATGTAGGACTCCAGGACGCCGTCCATATATCCACTAAAAGCTCACGGAGCCCTGCTTAGGTATCACTGGGCCGGACTAAGGAAACCCCAATCTTCCGTGAGTCTGGAAGTGGAGTTTGACATCACAATAACCAGCTCGAAGGAGCACGCAAGAGCGACCTACGCTTGCCTGCTCAGGTCAGATTAGCAGATCAGTTTATACGGAGTGTCTGTACACTAAGAGCTTGCGAACAACAAAACATATAACGAGATTATTATAATTCTCTTCATATTCAAACTCACCAAGAAAATAATATTTAGGTATAACATTCTTGGCTTACTTGTATTTAATATACTATATTTACTATAAAAGGCGTAAATAATGTACGTTAGCTTTACTGGTACAAGTACAGGTGTTTGAACGTCATGCGATGACTCAAAATATATCCTTGGCCTTTGGCAAACTGTTCTGATACATACATTCTATTGAATACGACCAACTTAATAGTATTGTGTAAATCAAACGATATTAACAATTAAAGGAGAAAGCACTTGAAAAATCTGCCTCGGAACTATATATATGTTTCAATATTACACGAGGCCTGAAAATAGTTTTAAAATATATATTTGATTATTTAAATATATATTATATTCAAATATATATTCAAATTACAATAATACTGAATAAGTTAGGGTTACTTAGAAAATCACGTACACAGATCATTCCTTACGAATTGCTAATATTATAAATGCAAAAATTTATAAAAATCTATGTAAGTTTGTTATTCTTTCTTACAAAAACTACTGAACAGGTCTTAATGTAACTTTTTAGTAATATAGCATAAACATTAGATTACATCTGGCTGGAATTCGTTTAATATCATATTATAATGAAAAGTATCTAGTTTCATATAAACCACATATTTAAAAAATTACAAATAAACTAATAATTTAAAAAAATTAAAACAAAATAAGTCGCTGCAAAAAGCATTTTCCTTGCATTCTAATTGATATCGGCGTCACGTCTCACTAAGATCTCTTTGACTACATTATACTGTCTAACATCACCGCTGGTTACGTATACGGTTATTCACCGGTTAACTAAGCGCGGCGTTAAGTTCCACATATCAACACATTATGTTTAAGGGTGAAAAATAGAACATATATTAGATTCTTTTTATATATCTTGCTATATTTGGATATTTGTATTCTTTAAATAAAATATAATCTTTGTTTTTAATTAAATTCCATAGTCAAACGAAATCGGGTAAATTTACAAGTATTTTAAAATAACTACGTAATATATTGAATCACCAGTGAGATCACGCTAACTAATTTTTTTTCTACAACGTCTTATTCGTCTTATGATGTAAAGCTTGTATTAGTCAAACATTACAATGTGGAAAATTAATTATTTTTTATATAGTTTTCATGGAAAGAATAATAAAACAATTATATATAGGTTTTAATATAAAATTAGTTTTAATATAAAAATACATTTAAGAAATAACAAAAAGGTCAAATAGAGAAAAAAAAATCATTATTCTCTATTTTCTGCTTAAAGTAAATATTGAATGGAACTAAACCCAACACCCTTCTTTATATATTATATAAATAATTATTTAAATACCTCTAATAGTTCCTATTATTTATAAGAATTAAATTATTTTTTTTTATCCCGCATAGCAAAGTAGAGAGGAAGTACATAGTGTCAAGATATTACATGTTGAGTGGCGGAACTCAACGCCGCGTTTTGTCCTACCAAAACGAGGGAATAACAATAATTTAAATGTAATCATTCCCCCGAGTGGAAATCAAATCCACAACCGATCGCGTTTACCATCAGACTCTGTTTCCACTGCGACCCTATCGACCTCAATAATTTAAATATAATCATTCATCTGTAAAACTTACGTTCTTATTGGAACCCTAGAACACCTCTGTGAATCCTAATAACTCACTGCCACTGTGCCACAAGTGTTTTAAATTAAACTTAACGTAATAACAGCATCTACGTCGTACATTCTCACGCGAACCATTTCTTCTCTTTAAGAATGTCAGAGTATGATTGGTTGTACCGCTATAGGAAACCAATTGTTTAGTTTTTATGGGCATTTTAATTTTGTAGATGCTACCTGTTTTTTTTATACTGGCTCCTTGTTTTTGGCTTTGCTCGTGTTTTTCGCATAGAGAGGGTAGGCAGAGAGAAAATAGTGTTAAGCCTCTCTATTATTCACTTTATAAGTGTAGATAATAATAATAACAATAGCTCTCGTGGTGCAGTGGAACAGCGCCTGACTGTAAACGCGATCGGTTGTGGGTTCGATTCTCACTAATTGGAGAGATTATATTTAAATTTCACTTCCTCGCTCTGGTAAGACAAAGTGCGGCGTTGAATTCCATCACTCAACGCACAATATCTCCAATTCTGTTATTCTGTTGTTCTGGTATAATACATTCTGTTTTTTTTGATAGTGATTCCCAAATAATTGATTAATCCTCTACAGGGTGTTCGCTAAGTATACATATTTAAGTATTGGGGTGAGAATAATGGATTTAATCATTTGAGTGAATGTTTGTTGTATTAAATGGTTTTCACTCTGGTAACACCAAGCTAAGTATTTAATTATGTAATTAGAAGAAAAGCTATTTAAAGATATGGAAGGAAATTAAATTGAATTGAAAATTATAAGCCACATATATGTCAAGTTTAATCACAGATAATCTATAATTCATATAAAATATGAATATAAATAAACTTCATACAGCTACTAATGTAATCAAATTGAACAATTTATATTACAATTATTATGACTAATTTTAAATAAATAACTAACAAAAGAACTCTCTCTGTAGAACTGAGTATACTCACATAGAACTGACTGTACTGACATATTTGTATTGTTGCTATTGCCTATACTTACATATTTATAAGACCCCTCTTAAAAAATGGCTTAATATAAATTTAAATATAATTTATGATATATCCTAAAAGTAATTAAGTAAGTTACCATAAAAACGTTAACATAGATTTCAACAAGTGTTTTTATTGAAAAGTGTATTCCACTAATACAAAATATTACAAAATGTCTACAAATTTTAACGGTTTCAATACATTAATTTTGCTGTATAATATTGATAAGTTGCTTAAATTATATTTATGGCTTAATTTATATATTTTTAAAAAATCTACAGCGTGGTTTATTTTTATCATATTTTTTTTATGTTTTTTGTAACAGCTGTATAATTTATTAAACGACTATATTTAAAGATTTATTAATAAGATAATAAATTCATACAATAAATATGAAAGTAAGTTATCTTTTAACGACTTAATTGTTATATTATTCTTTATTAAATTTTAACACGCGAGTTGTTTGCAATGTAAAAGGGTTTTTTTTCTTGCCTTCGATATTATTATTTAAAAAAAAAACATACACACAATAAATTACTTAAATTATACTTATAATTCGGACAAAAGATATATCAAGCAGCTTTCTTTTAATTATAAATTAAAATAATATTTTTAATTGTCCATTCTGGTAAGAAAAAACGCGGCGTTGAGTTCGTCACTCTACATGCAACGTAGAGTGACGAACTCAACTCAATGTAGTGTCTTGACACTAGGTCGTCTTTTTGTCTAGAAATTTTCTTATGGAATAGATGTAACAATTTATGAAAAGCTTAAGGCGAAAGTTTTTTAGACTAAAATTGTTTATTTGCTACAAAAGCTACTTTATCCCGCACAGTAGGGTGGTCAGAGATAACCTAGTGTCAGGACACTCCGTTGACTGTTTGCCTCCCGAAATCGAGACATTGCTTCCTGACTGGCGAATTCAACGCCGCGCATTGTCTTACCAGAGTGGAAATTAAAAAATATTTTAATAATAATCATTCCTCTTATTTATTCATTTATAATTATTTACTAGAGATTATTATTCAAATTATATTTAAAAAAAATAAGAATTAATTAACTTTTTAATTTACTTTGACTTACAATAAAAAAAAACTATGGAAAAATTGAAAGGAGTTTCAATTCTATTGCTTCTATAACTTTAAAGTCAATACACCACAATTTATTATAAGTTGACCTCTGTCAATCTTCACCTCGCTCGTAGAGACGGCTCAATTTACATTGGCAATAGTAAACCGTTATATGGCAAAAAGGGAGGGCGCGCCTAGTCGACTATATGAGAGCAATTATAACTTACAATCAGGTCGGACTGCCATACAATCTTAATCGTATTAGCATTATTGCTTCATACATTTTAATCTACAAAGTGTTTTTAATGATTTTCAAGTGATTATGAGAGTAAAACCCAACAAAAGTATTCATGATAGAATATAAACGTTAGTTAGTAATTAATAAACGTTGCATCCACATCAACATTTCTAATCATTGTCTGTCCATAATTGTTGTATATTGTAAACCCTTTATCATACAATAGCAATTATACTAGCTTGTCTAAACCAAGCTTTAGAACGGCCAGCCGCCGCGACCCCCCGGCTTCCATACAGCACGTCTAAACGTACGCCTTTTTCTTCATCGAGGGGACTGCAAGGGGTCACAATACACCGGTGGTACGGCTAACCATAGTTTCAATTTACCAAACAATGCCTTATCCATTTGCTACGATTCCACGTCAAAGTAGAAAACTGGTATTTTGATTAATACGCGAGAAAGAGATGGGGTGCGTAAGCTTTCAGCTCCGTTCCAATATCCGCCTTAAAGCTCAAATTTAAAGTCGGTTTTCCCTCAACTGGAACTTTTGATACTGAAATAGTAAGCGTGTAGGCGTAGAGCATGAAAGTAGGCAGTGTTTGAACAGAGAGTGCCGCGGAGTGGCGATTGTATAATTGTGCTTTTTTTTAAGTCGAGTGTTGTTTTCCGTAATAGTTAATTTGAGAGAATGAGTTACAAGAAGCCCTAGAGCCAAATGAGTTACTTTAGTAATTATATACAATTAAATTCCGTTAACGGTCGTCCATTGCATCCTTTACGGGATAAAGCTTACTTTATTTAAAAATTATATACTTTGCCTATATTAATGTTTAAATAATTTTAGATTTAAAAATGTAATGATACAAGTATATGAGTGAGGTCGTAAAACACTAAAACACTAATCGTAACGTCCAAGGCAGCGCTGACGCTACGCTGCGCTACCTAATTGTTATTCAACCTTCAAATAATAAACGTACAATTTATTTTCAAATATCGTAATTGTCAAGGTTTTCCTTGTTTTATCGAAGAAATAAAAACTTTGTTACAAGCAAAATATGAAATAACTTAAGTGTTGAGCCGCGATACGTTAGGAAGCTCAAGTAAGCAGGGGGGCATAATTAGCGAGCAACGCAGCGAACTACGCCGACCGTGAAATAAATTCATGCTATTTGTACGTTGAAGTTTAAATTTTTGTATTATTACTTAAAATGAAACGTTACCTTAATGATTGACTGCTTCCAACTGTAATTATATATTATTTCTTTCTATTAAACTTGAAATACTGCCAACATAACAATTCATAAAGCAAATGAAAAACTCTTAAAAATTCGAACTAATTGGCCTCACAATTTACGAGCATAGATACAGTGAAATTGTTTCAATTAAGTGTAGTTAACGTGTGATTTTTTTTGTTTTTTTTTATAACGAAATAAACTATCTTGTTTAATTTTTCAGTCGTTATAAATAAAAATGTTCAAATTAAAACGTTTTATCGTCTATAACTTGTTTGTATGGTGATGTGTGTGAAAAAAATAATAATAAAAAAAATTAGAACAGTAGCGCGGCTCCACAGTAGTCTATAGGCGATCGGTTAAACAGCATAGGCCGGACAGAAAAGCCTATAGGGGCGGTCCGCAGGGGGTGGAAACCTCGGAAAATTCACGTGCTAGACCCACCCCTTGGCAAAACACGTGCGGCCAAATAGCCTCAGTATACGAACGCCTTTGCTTATCATTGCCGTATGTTAAAAAAAAAGAAAATGCACCTTTGACGTTTCGATTCCATTTTTTTGAAAATAGGCGGGAAGTTTTTTTTTTAATAGCGCCAAAGTGGCAATGGTGCGAGTGTTTACAGTTTGAGTGTTGTTTTTTTAAGTGTCAAATGGAAGGGTACAGAATATGAAGCGATTTCATGGTTAGTTACATTTTCGAATTCCATTTGTGATTTGTCACTCCAATTAACGAGTGGTGCACTTTGCCTTTGTTCTGTGTTGTATAGTAATAAAAAAAAATAATTGTCTATGCCCTGTTGTAACTTGAATTGTTCTTGAAAACTGTTGGCAAGTAAAATAGAAAATTTAAAATTTAAAAAAAAATACCCTGCAACATTAAAAATTATTTGTGACAGATGAAAGAAAACTTTACGCACCTTTTGAGCTGAAAAACGTATTATATGCGCCTTTATCCGTGTATCAGAGTGCAGTGGCTTAAAAGACTAGGTTTTAGTGAAAGGCCTCTCATTGCGAGTGTTCTTGCTACTCTAATGGACGGCAAATGTCTAGTTCACATCTTATTTCATTATATGTATGATGTCCTTCTTTGTAACACATGTTACTTTTATTATATTTTCTAAATTAATTTATTATACGTGGCCCACATTAGGTTTAACGATATTGTGACTTAGCAAGAGCTTTTGACTGTAAATCCGTTGGTTACTGGTTCGATGAACACTAATTGGACTGATTATATTTAACATTGGTTTAAATTCGTCCGACGAGACAAAGCGCGGCGTTGAGATCCGTAAGGCAACACCGTATGTCTTTAATTCGGATGGAACACAACTGTGATAAAGTGAAGCTTTTTTATATTAGTTTTTTTAAACAAAACCGGAAATTGGCACTGTCCATACATACCTTTAAGTATTAAAGTAAAAATATGTCATATAAAAAAATTACCAAGAGAATTTTTTTTACCAAAGTAATATTAATTAATATTTTACCGTTTAAATTATAATTAAAGGATGAAATAATGACTGATTTTAAATTTCAAATGATACTTGACGCTTCAGTAGTTTCTCGGTATTGCCGATAGGAAAGCTAATACATATTATAAACATATTTACATAAATAATATATATTTAATAATAAAATAATATTTTCGCGATTTTTATACATTTTAAATTAAACTATTTTAACCGGATTAATCGGGTATATTTTGGTATTCGAAAATACATTACACCCGACGTTTCGAACACTTTACAGTAGTCCGTGGTCACAGGTAGAATGAGTCTACCGGCTATAATAGTTTAGAAAAAAAAACTATTT
Organism: Dryadula phaetusa; assembly: GCA_032432895.1. Lineage (NCBI taxonomy): Eukaryota > Metazoa > Arthropoda > Insecta > Lepidoptera > Nymphalidae > Dryadula > Dryadula phaetusa. The sequence continues at coordinate 76,903 of JAOYRS010000073.1, forward strand.
TTTTACTTACTTAATACTTACTTAACTGACTATCTTTAACTATTAAAAAACTCGTAAATTTTATACAATAATTTTAGATAATACAATTATAAAAATAATTATAAATTACCTAATTTCCAAATCTTGTTAATTGCTTACTAACAAGTAGCACTTTCTCTTGCTAAAGGCTTATTAGAAATAATCTTTAAATATGATAAATTTGTAAAAATCTCTCTACAGAGCTGCTAACAACAAAATAAGTTGTAATAAACGAATAACAATGTCGACTACAGTAATTAATTATATATATAAACGCGACTTCGTTCATAAGGAATTAAACATCTTTATTTTATTATTCTAAAATATCATTCCTTATCGCATTAGTTATATATCAATGAACGACCCATCAAAATCGGTCTAACTGTTTTAGATCAACAGTAACAGAAAAACAGACAAAAATTGTAAAATTAATATTTTGATATATTTACCATGTATGGAAACATATGCATTTAGTAAAAGTGATTGTTTTAAAATTACAAATAGATACTCAATTTTTTTATTTATATTTGACTTAATAATTTATAAAAAAGTACTTCGTTACTTACTGATAGAATAATACTTTGACATCTATAATTTTTATGAGTACAAAATTGTAATTAGGTATAAAGATTTCTTGTAGAGAATTTTCCTAAAGATGATTCCATATAAGAAAATGAAAAAAAAACCTCAATTTTATAGTTTAGTTTTACAGTTAAAATTACAATATATAATAACGAAAGTATTCTGTTAAAAAAGTCATAAAGTCCAAGCTAGCAAAGTCAGCCACAATTCGTCTGCATATACAAATATTCTAAATAATAATAAAATATTATAAATAAATAAGAAATGCAACATGTAAAAAAACCTGTCGCATAGCGCAACTGAACGCCGCGTTTCGTCTATATCTAGAAACTAGTATAATTTACACATAGTATATGTATATATGTGTTCAATATAAACATTTACAAAAGCGGTAGAACCAGCTTCGTTGCCTTGATTTTTGCAAACCAAGTCCACCTTGAACATAGCCAACACGTGACACCTAACTGAATGTATAAACTTCCTCGAGGAAAATCAAATGCTAGCCAAATAAATATGAACTATTTATATAGTTACATAAGTCTTAGTTCAGATGTAATGTAAAAAATAGCGTCTTTTTTTAAAATAAAATGCTAAATATCAAAAGACACTGATCATAATTCCTTACAGATATAATAAAAAAATGAAATAATACTTTATAGGTTTTTAAGTAATTCGTTTTTCTTTATTAACTTGATAGTGTTTTTGATTAAATTAAATTTCAAACTTAACTGTTTCTGTAATATGTTATGGAGAGAGCCGATACATCGCAAAAATAACAAAAAAATACATTTTACAGTAGAAACTATAAAAAAATCCACATTGTAGATATAATCAGATAGATAATAAGTCACAAAGTCCACATTCACATGTAACGATTTTTAAATCTAAAAAAAAATATTTAAAATTATTATAAAATACAACAATATTTAATACTTCTTATATAAATAAACCGCAATATCTCAAATTTGACGGAAAGCGGAGTACGGAGTGTCTTGACACTAGGTACTTCCTGTCTACCCTGCTATGCGGATAGAAGCGTAAAGCTAAAAAAATACTGTCTATAAAGAAACAAAAACCTATTATGTCGAACATGTAATTGTGTATATTATATATGTATTTTATTAATTTAACATCCTTGTTATAGTTTTTGCTGACGAGTGTCTTTTTGTAACTGTTATAAATGCCAAAGTTCACACTTGTCTGGTCGCCTTATTTATTTTAAAATGAGTCCAATTTTCATAATAATCATGAAAGTCTGCTTATAATGGAATAATAAAAGTTTTATAGTAGTACAAACTAAAGGTATTGTTTGTTTTTAATATAAATGGATCATATGTCTAAAATAATTATACAACTGGATAAAAACTAATAAATTTAAAAAAAATTAAGAATTGTAATAAAAACATTCTGAACAAAGTATATAAAAATTTGTATATATAAAAATTTATAATTTTCTAAAGATCATTAAATACTCGTACACACAAATGAAGAGAGCAGAGAAAAGAGCGGAAAAAGAAATCATTTATTTAGAACAGCCCTATTAACTTACAGTTAATTAAAATTAAATTATTTAATCACAATTTAATTAAAGTATATTAATAAATGATTTATATCTAATATTGTTTTATCAATATCAGTTAATGAACAGCTTTATGCTTCCACACGCATAATAAAATATTAGAGAGAACCTGGTGTCAAGACACTACGTTTTCTACTTTCTGTCTGAAATCAATACATTGCGTATTGAATAACGCAACTCAACGCCAAGTTATGTCTTAGCATACTTAATTTTTTTTATACTTATATATACAAATTATAACTAGTTTTATAAAAAAATAACGTTCACTATAATAATACACCCTAAAAATTATATTTCCAAAGTAAATATATATATAATTAAACAAATTAAAAAGACTGTCTGTCGTTTCGTCAAGCATAAAAAAATTGTTTAACGGGAAAATGACCGCCACTTAACTTAACTACGCTAATGGTACCCCTCGCAACTAACAATCAGATGAATTTCTAACTAGATTGTGATACACACGATTTCTAGCGTATTTATGTTTGATTTTTTTTTATTTTTTTGTAAGGAAATTGGAGAACATGTTTAATTATTAAATTCTTTCTGCATAAAAAAAAAGGTTAGAAATTCGATTTGCACTCGAGGCAGTGATTATATTTAAATTATTTTCTCTTCCTCGCTCTGGTAAAAGACAAAGTGCGGCGTTGAGTTCCACCACTCAATATGCAATGTCTCGAATTCGGTGGTGAGCGAAGTACTGAGTGTCTTGACACTAGGTACTTTTGACTACCCTGCTATGCGGAATAAAACGGTGAAGCTATAAAAACATATATTAATATGTAAAATATATTTTATAAATTTAATTTTAAAACCCGTTAATTTAATTTAAACAATCATTTAAAAATTTTAACATAGTCTGTATAAAAAAACACTACAATATTCAATAATATAATTTTTAATTTATATTCTCGGTCGAAATTAAGCTTAAAATAATACAAATAATTTAAAAAAGGCAAAAAATATATATTTTATGTTTATTTATTGTATTTATTAACATTTATTTCTAATGCTCATCTTATTTCTTTTACCAAAAGCTACACAATTAAAAAGACGTAATTAAGTGTGAAAACTAAACTCATATTGTCTAGTTCAATGAACAATACCAGCCTTAAAAGAAGTTATTAATTTAAAATATATATATTTATAAACGAATATATGTTTACTAATAAAAATAAATAAATTTTGTTGTTTTTTTATTTTTTTTGTTTATTTAAAAAAGTCAGTCAGTAAATTATTAAAAAAAGTTAAAATTAACATTTAAAATACAATATAAACGTTTAACATTTATCACAGAGTAGGCGAGTTGAGGCAGAGGTAGAGTGAGTTAGCTTAGTGCTAAGACACTCTGTTCTCCGCTTTACGTACCGACGTGTTAAAATATTTGTATTAAAAATTAAAAAAGAAAACTTTTTTTAAATTGAATGCTTGTTAAAATTCTTGTAATTTCAATTTTATTATAAGTGGATAATATTTTTTTTTATTTTATATATGGAAACTAGAATTACGACCAAGTAACAAATTAATTAAATACAATAAAAAAATATTTAAAAAAAAAATTGTACTGTAATAAACCCAGAGTACATATTAGACATTTACAGCGAAAACAAAATAATTAGCCAGACAATAAAAATTAACTAGATATATGACGTTTTAAAATATATTTATTTTTAACGACTACAGCGAACAATCAAACAGCCATATAAAAAAAATAATTATTATATTCAAAACAAATTAATTAACTGGTCATCTATTAATAAAATAATAAAATAGAATAGAATAAAGAAGTAATCAAATATTTTTTTTCTAACTCCATTGTAGGCTGAACAGCTGCTCCCTTGCCATTGCCATTATTTGATGAAAAAAAAAACACATAATTTACTCGCCAAATGGTGGGGTTCTAATTCTAAACTCGACTTCGACCAATCACGAACGAGAATTTGCAAACATGGCGTCGTGGGAACCGGTTAATGGGCAATAGAATAGTATTCTTTATTAATGCTTTCGTTAGAGAACAATGCTTTTTTTATGTACTACATAGATGGATGAATTAGACATTTTTCGATGGTGTGTATGACAAAAGGGCTTCCTTCAAAAGAATATTAAAACAAGTTGTACCCGCGGCTTTGTCCGTTACGCAAATGAGTAAGTCTGTAGGGAGATAGTAATAAAACTCTTGTTATTTCGCGTTAAATTCTAAGCACAATGTAAATTTTAGCGTGCCCTCACAATATGGCGGTCTAATGTGTCTTTTATGAAAGTTTAGACAGTATTTAAAAAAAAAAATACGCGGAATAACAACGCGGTTACAATAGAAAAAATTAGTCATTGTTAGCCTTATGAAATAGGAAAACGAAAATCCTTTTTATGCGTATCTTTTGGTAGACTGGGTTTTTTTTTTGAAATATTAAACCTGTGGCTGTATGATAAAATGTAAAGAGAACGTACATGGTGACACTTTTTTCTTCTTCAATTTAGAATATATATATTTTTTTAAAATAAGTCACGAAATATTTATGTATACATAACAAATTAAAAAGACTTCAAAATCATATAAATATGTAATAAAATAGCAGAGTACAGAGTGTCTTGACACTAGGTATTTCCTGACAATATCAATATATATTAATTGATGTAATATAATTTTAAAAAGTCACCGCGTTGTCCATTTTTTTGTTTTCTTAAGAAACATCGCGTTTGTTAGTAAAAACCAATCTTTCCCCAAATTGAATTTAGTACCCACTACCATCGCTTTCAGACACACCCTGACTGCACTCTAAGGGCTCAAAGTACATATTAAAATCAATTTAAAAACCAACCTCCTAATAAATATCATAAGATCGCGTGTTAAATAAGCATTTTTCAAATTTATTTTTTTATAATATGTTGTGGCAATTTTACGTTTACAAAATCCATAATGTTGTCTTTATTTACAATTGTTTTTTGTTTTTTACTTGCTCTTGCAACACGGTACGGCGCTATGTTCCGTCACTCTCCGTTTTTTTTATTATATAAAATTGAATGCACTATAAACTGGGTCCTATACTTTTTTGACCTAATTGTTATTAATTTCTCATATGCATATAATTATAATCAGCTACTTAGAACTAAGATCTATATTTGAATTTAAGGGAATTATTGACAAAATTAAATTGTCTTAATTCTACGAGATCACTCTCCGTTGGAGAACAGAGTATTAACACTAAATATTCTTTAGCTACTCTATTAAAAGCGAAAAATATGGGAACAAAGTCGCAAATAAAAAAAAGATGATTTTAATTAACCTTGCCTTATTTTTGCTTCGACTATACAATTATCTAACTATCTTTTTCTAAGCATAGTTTTAATTTTTACAATGCTTATAATTCCAAGGAAAAAAAAACAATTTTTATGTAAACTATTTTTTTTTCATTTTGTAAGGCAAGTAAAGAAGGGCCTCCTTTCTAATTAATAATAGAGCGTTGTTTATTTAAACTTAGGAAATTCTACAAATATTAATATGATTGAGATTTCTGGCTAAAGTTACGTTAATATGAAGTAAAATCAAAAATAGAATTATTATTTTTCATATAGCTAGAACTTTATACGAAATAATAAAGGAAAAATTGGACAATTATAATAACCTCTTAAACAAGAAAAAATTAATTCAATTAAAAAATAGTTAAGGAAAATTTAAGTTCCTTTCTAAATAAAACTAACCTTAATGATTAACTGACTGACAAACGAAACTACTGTACTTACAATGATTTGAAAGAAATTGTGATTTGGCTTTTTGAAGACTGCAAAGGACAATGAGATGATAATTCCTACTAAAACAACCAATATAGATATTTTACGAGTAAACGACGCAAGTCATATTGCGAGCTAAACGTAGCATATACATACATATATAAATGAAACTATTTTAAAAGGATTAATCGCGTCTATTTTAGTATTCAAATACACATTTTCTTTTAAACTCGACCTTTCGAACACTTTACAGTAGTCCGCGGTCACAGTTAGAATCACCTGTTAGAAGTAAATTGTGTAAAAAATGCGAAAATCATAGAAAATCCTATTAAATAAAGAATAGTGAAAATTGAACACCCAATTTTCGAGCTAGAAGCCTGAAATAGTCAACCAGTAAACTAAACGTCCAGTTGTCAATCAAAACAATACTTGTATGAAATTAATTATATACCTATATATGCATACTTAAGTAAAGTAAATGGCTTGCAAAATACTGGTATGTACCTATATAAAATGCATTATCCTCGTTCACATGATTAACTAAAATACCGGAAAGTTGACACTTCTATGTGTATGTGTTTTCATAAACATTAAAACAACATGTGTATATATTATTAAAATTGTGAAAAAAGCTTTACTATTTTGTATGCCTGTCGTTCTGTCTGTTTGTAGCAAACTCAAAAATTACTTAGCTACCTTTTTTGGTTCACGCTTTATACTTAGCGAAGTAGTCAGAGAACGGAGCGCCTACGGTCCCTGCATACTTCTTTTGCCTCGTCCACAATCTTAACCTTCATACACGTCCTTCGGGGGATCCTCATGCATTTTACGTGACCTCCATTTTCGTGTAAAAAACTAAATTACCAAAGTAAATTTTAATTCGTTTGAAATAAAATAACATATTTAATAAAACTTAAAATTTTGAAAAAGTTTTATAATTAGATATGTAAAATCTATTTCTGATACAAGAAATGGTATCATACGTTTATTTCACATCCATATTCTTCCTTTATAACAGATTACTCAAATGGAACACAGTGTTAAGACATTCTATTCTCTACTTTCTATCTGAAAACGAGACATTTCGGGAGTCACGGAACTTAACGCCGCAATATGTATTGCTAAGGCGGAAAAAAGGCAACCATTATATAATTAATTGTATATTCATGAGTTATGTTTAAGTGTACAAACAGGTGAGCGTTAGTGCATTTTAAAGGGGCCCTTTAAGTTCCAAGCACTATTCAGAGCTCCTCTCTGCAACGCGCTGAGCCTGATATGTTTTCTATAGATCTTCTAAGTAATTTTTCTCAAATTTATATATAGATATAATATTTCAATATTGTTGCAGAGTCCGGCATCAGAATCAGACAGCAGTTCGGTGTCGGGCGCAAAGAGCCCAGCGGGGCCGCCGCTGTTGCAGCATTTGCTGCAGCTCCAGCTCCAAGGGCAGAACCCGCAGGCGATCGCTCAGGTGAGCCGTAGAGTAGAATGGAGAGAAAGGTGAAAACCATAGTAATAAAAAAAATATAATATTACTCGTATATTAGAGGTGCTAATTATCGATATTTCATATTTTAAACAGACAAACACAACTTCTAGTTTAATTAAATTTAATTAATGATAGACTAAGTGCGGGGTTGAGTTCCTCCAATCAACACGCAATATCTTGAATTCAGCGGAGAGATAAGCACGGAGTATTTTAACACTAAAAACTTTCTGCACATTCTGCCATGTGAATCAAAAGCGTAAAAATAAAAAAAAGATAGAAATTAATGACATTTAATTTTAATTTAATTATAAGAATTAAATACACTATTAACTCTCTGTGAGTGTTACAAGCCTCTTAGAAATTAAACATCATTGTAATTACACAATAATTATAGAAAAGGTACGGTCTATATAATATAAAGCGGGTTAAAAATAATAACAATAAAGAAAAAAAAAGAAAAAAAAAATATTTAAAAATGTCAATAATGTTCTAATTTTGTCCTAATTCTTCACCACTTTTCATAGTAATATGATTTTATTTTTAAAATTTATATAAAATTATATACTAATAAGTTGATATAATTTTTTTTTCTTTTTGTACGTATTCCCATTTTTAAGAAGTGAGAGAATAATTTTACACTTATATTTCCTTTTTTTAAATATTTATTTTATTTCATATTCGAATTGTTTTATTTAAAGTGAAATCTTAAAGAAATATAGATTATTTTAATAACAAAGAAAAAGCGTACTTAACTTCAATACTTTGGGTGTGGCGTTCGAAAACTTTTTAAATTAATTAATTCGACGTTTCTAAATTATAACACAGACTTAATAAATTTTTAAACAAAACTTATAATTGGCATTACGAGTTTCAACTGTAGTCACGTCATTTTTATTTAAAAATTCTATAATAAATTAATAGAACTTTTTATGTGTTTTTTTTTATTAATTTACTAATATAACTTTTCTTAATTCATTTTTATTTACTCAAAAAGCTAAAATGACTTCATGATATTAAAAATATATTTAAAATATCTTAAGTTTATTATCTATACATGTTGAAAATTTGTGTATTGTAAAATATCTTATTATTTGTTATATACAATATTAGAACAAACCGAGGGAAATAACAATTAAAAAAATCGATCATTGTCGATAAAGTAAGTCTGTCAATATAAAGTGTCCCATTGATGCGTAAAGAATGTGTTGCCTTGACAACGTGTATTTCAAACACATGGTAGTGTGTGTTCCATGTAATTAACTAGTTTAATATATTCTTTATGAATTACTTTAAAATAATAATAACATAATGCACGTATCTACATAAACTATAACTGTCCCAAATTTCATATAAAGTTTTTGCTTCACGTATTAATATATATATATATATATATATATATATATATATATATATATATATATATATATATATATATATATATATATATATATATATTAATATATATATAGATTCTATGATACCTACTACATACATAAAGCTTTTTTCGCGCCCTAACTAAAATATTAATCTTAACTACGTTATTTCTTTGTTATTTAAATAATATATATTTATTAAGATTAAAATTAATAAAACAATTCAAACATAATATAATATAAATATCTAAAAAAAGGAAATATATTTGTAATTTAAGTGAAGCTAATTTTTGACCCGTTAAAAATATACTAAAATGCTTTGATTTTTAAAGCTTTGTACACCAATAGTGTAATAATAAATAAAGCACTGTGTCCGTCTGTCCACTGGTAACAAAACTGAAATAAACTGACATCCCGTATACTCGAAAGCCATAAGTGAACAGCTAAACTAAACTCCAAGAAAATACGATAAATTATAATAAAATCCAGTATAGTAAAAAAAATAATAATGGAGGAATAGTTGAATTGTGAACGAACACTATAGAAGCGAGTTCAAATTTTGCTCCATATATTTTTAATAATGTATTTTTTGAAGCTTTTCGTAAAGCTCAAAGTGAACTTATTATTTAGACATTGTTCATTTATACTAGAATTCTAGACATTGTTTGTACGACGCGAAACTCTACGCCGCCCTTTGTTTTACAAGAACAGGTAAATAAAAATAATTTTAATATAATCAATTCACTAAGATAGGATTTAACACACCTCTATCGTGTTTTCAGTCACAGACTACACCATTTATCTTTTATCTATGTATGTTAATTTATATTCAGACCAATTACGGCGTTATGTTCCGCAAGCTTAGAATCTCTACATGAGCATTCCATTTTCTTTGTTTTAACTAATATAATCCACTGTGTCCATAGTTCCAGCAGATGATCGCGGCTCTGGCGGCTCTCGGCACCGGCCTGCTACCTCCTGCGTGGATGGTGCGACCCAGGCAGGTTGATAGGTGAGTATATTTTACAGTTATTTAAAAGGATGTACCTAACAACTTAGTTGACACGGTAGGTAAACTAATAAAGGTAGATTAAAAGGCAAAATCGGTAAAAACGATAAATCCCATCTTAGTGCTTCCCTATAGTCCCCAAGGAACATATATTTTAAATTGCAGCTCCTTGCGCCTAGCAGTTTCGACTGTAAGTTATCTGTTATTTATTTTTTTAACTTCACGCTTTTATTCCGCCTAGCGGGGTAGACAGACACGATTCGAGATATTCCGTATTGAGTGGCGGAACTCAACGCCGCACTTTGTCTTGCCAGCGCGAAGAAGTAGAAAAATTTAAATATACACATAACCGATCGCGTTTACAATCAGACGGTGTCACAATGCGCCACAACCAGCCTCAATCTGTTATTATTATTATTATATCTTTGATTTTCACGATTTTTATACATTTTAAATGAACTTTAAATTACAATAAAATACGAGAATAATCCGTTTAAAATAGTTTAATTTCAAATGAAAATAATTAGCATCATCATCTCCCACGATTGAGAATCGAACCCACAACCAATTGCGTTTACAATCGGCACTTACAAGTAAATATATTCTGACAATGTGAATAATAAATATGAGCAGATAGAGTCAAAACAAATAAATTAAACTACATCTTTATGTATTCGCAATTAACAAGGTCCGCACATTTATAGACGTCTAAAGGGAAATAGTTTGGAATTCAGCAACGAACCGTTCTAACGGCATTGACTTAAATATCAAGAGGACTGATTCAAATCGATTGTATTAATTATTTTGATATTTTAATTAATGTGTAATTGAGGTCTTCGTGGCACAGTGATATTGTCGGAATGTGGACGCGATTGGTTGTTGGTTCGATACTTACTCGACGAAATGATTATATTTAAAACTCTGGCAATACTAACCACGGCGTTGAGTTCCCCACTTAACACGTAATGTCTTAATTTCGGATGGAAAGCTGTCAACGAATTGTCTTGACACTATCTCTAACTGCCCTACTATGCAATATAAAACTATTTTTTAATAATTGGAGCCGCCGGAGATTTTAGTGTCTCTAGGTCCTTAGATTTGGTTTAGGGTGGTCGTCATTGCTTAAATCAATATATTAATACTAGTAGCCCCAGATCAAGCGTAAAATTCGCGTTGCCATAACAACGTATATTTCTTTTCACAACAGTTTCTATCAAACACATGTTAATATGTAGTTGTACTTGATTATTTAATGGGTTTCTGAAATAGTATTATAATAAAAAAGTTTTTTTGCATTTCCTCTCTGTTTACAGTTAAATTACGTCTAATTATATATATTTTGACTTCATAATTATTGTAAAAATTAATAAAAAGATTACCTTCACGTATTAATGTACAACTAAAGCAATTAAAAATGTATATCACCTTTTATATATTGGCCTTTTTCAAAATATTTTGACATATAAAAAAAATACTTTTACAAAAGGCAAAGTACCAATAATATTTAATTTCATTAAAAAAAAAACAAAAATACATACAGTATACATGTATATATATATATATATATATATATAAATATATATATATATATACACATAAATTACATATATATATATATACATACATATAAATATATCTCAACAAACAATCAATAATACGAACAATAGAAGGTGCTTAACTCATACGGGTGCTATGCTTCCTTGTAATTTAACACCATGAACAGCATGATTTATAGTTTGGAAATAGTAAAGAAATAACATTTATTATTTATGATGTACGAAAATTAACACGCAAAAAATATTTGTCAGGCGATAGTTGTAGGTTCAATTTTGTTTTTAAACGAAGCTACTTTAAACGGAATAATCGTGTGTATTTTGGTATTTTGAAATACATTTTTCTGAAAATCCGACGGTTCGAACACTTTACAGTAGTCCATGGTCGCATGGTAGACTGATTACTTTCTTATCCGCTTTAAATAATTTCATTTAAAATGCTTAAAAATTTGCGAAAATCATAATGACTGTATAGGTATATTTAAATTATTTTCAATATTAGAGAATTTATTTGTGTAACACTCCCGCTTGCCGCCAAGACATTTCCATTACTTCCTTATCAGATCTCTGTAATTTTTGTCTTATTTAAATCATTTCCATATACCGCTCTAGTACAATCAAAATGCTGCGTTTAGTTACGTCATCCAATACTTAATGACAATATTGAAAATTAAACAATGTAGTTTTAACGCTAATTTTTCTCTGCGGAAGATACGCGAATCTATAAAACTAATATTAATATAACTTTAAATAGGCATTATTTCTATCAACTAAACATCATATAAAAGCTATGCAATGGATAAAAATAAATCGTTGGAACGCCATTTGTTACTCAAACGACCAACAAACACGTTTCATACCGCGGTTTTGCTTAAACCGGTTTTGGTAAGCCTCGAATACGATCAAGTGGATCCAATGAGTAATTAGTCATCATGCGGTTAGTTTAACATCTTGTAAGAAAAAAAATATTTAATATATATATTTATTATTATATTTATATTAAAATATATGAAGAGATTCTATTATTTAATATATTTTGAATATCTCAAATATATCTAGATTGTATACGTTTATTCCTTATATAATATACGGAAGAAAATCTTTTAGGGACTTTTTCATGAACTAATGCAAACGGAGCAATATGAACGTTTGCTATAACTAAAATTTATGTAAAGAAGATTGCTTAAAAATTATGTTTTTCATACTAATATATTATAACATTAAGTTAATAAAATAGAGAAATAAATACATTTCCTCGCCCTGGTAGCACAAAATGCGGCGTTAAGTTTCGCCACTCAACATGTAATGTTTCGAATACGGAAATTTTCCTGCTGCGGGATAAAAGCGTGAAGCTAAAAACAAACACTTTTGTTTAAGGTGACATTCACGTTGTCATGGCAACTCACTATTTACGCGTAACCAAACCATAGAAACCTAATAAGCGATAAGAGAATAGAGTGATCAATCTCTCTCTTTAATGAAAATAAAAGGGATAAATATATTATATTAACACGAGCATAAAGCAAATTTTCAAGTCAACCTTCGTACTGAGATGCGTCTTGTTATCATTTTATGTAACACCCGTCCTCGCTGTCGTACTGAATAAATTTCAAATGCATATTAAATTTTATTAAAACTGCGGAGGTCATTGGATCGAATCCCGTATGATTTTTTTTAAATTATGTAATGTTTTCAAAGTAAAACTTTTTTTTTATCAACAAATGTGAAAAATTTAAAAGATTGTAAAAATATGGCAACGTTTTACTGTTACGCGCCATCTTTGTTTCTGAGTCACATTTATTCGTCACGCGTTACATTTATTTTCTATTTAGCTTTATTTAATGTAATCTTGCAAAGTTTTAAATAGTGAATTTTCTTTTCGTAAAATGATGTTATAAAGAAATTTCTCTTGTTATGTGTGTACTTAAATACACATACAAACATATTATTCTTTTAGTTTTGAAACACAAAGTAATTATAATTATATTATATATTTATTACTTACAATATATTGATGTTACTGAACGCCAGCAAACCTAAGTAACGAAATTTTTGATACAAAATTGTAAAACTTATATGTATACTTATTTCGGTAAATCATCTCTTAGTACATACTACGTAATTCAAAGAAAGCCGTGCGTCGTCTGTCAGCCACTCAGTGAATAGCAGAAGAGTTACATATATAGATGTACCAGAGACAGTATGTGCTTAACACTGCGTCTAAATTTTCTTTCATTATATTTTTATTGGTTTTAAAGTTATAACGAGTATAACAAACTCTAATAAAATGACAAAATAAAATTGATAACTTTAGAAACCTTATCATAATTGGTTTAGTCTTACATACATGTATATATATATATATATATATATATAAGTACATTAAATTGGTAAAATGTTAAACATGTAGGACACGTACAAGCAAACAATGCTAGGTCTCAATATACACGGTTTATCAATGATATTTGATTTATACAAACCTTGATGTTTCTGTTCCAATGCCTTATGTAACTAACTTAGTCATGTCTACCTATTCATCATATCTATCTATATTTTAAGAAACACAAAAAATGCTTTTATTTTTAAAATACTTAATTTTTTTTTATATTTTTAATGATTTACTCATATATTTAAAATAAATGTTTAGTGGTGTGATAGTTTTAATAGTTTCGAAGGAACGCAGATTCGAATTCAGTTCGTTAATATTTTTTCATATATTTTCTCTAAACGTTTTTTGTAGAGAATAAATTTATATTAAAAATATAAAGGAACTAATTGAATCATTTCTTTTTATATAATTTTGTACGACTTCACGCTTTTCTAGCCAGAGAGAGGGGAGCGCCAAACGCTACGATCCCTGCGTACTTCTCTCGCCACGTTCAGTCATTAATCTCTTCATTCATGACCTTTCATGTCCTCATAATTTTCACGTGACCTTCCTCCAGTATCATTGGTACTATTCTCTTAAAGGTTAATCGTATGTTTTTTTCCTACTTCTCTTGTTAAAAAATTGACAGTAAATATATATTATATTTGAAAAATCTTCAAACTGATCCGAATGACTGAATGATTCGATTTTCTACGAAACCATCCAATACATTGTTACCTTTATGTACTTGGAAAATAAAAAAAAACATATAGCTTTATATATCTATTGTCAAGTAAAATAGAAACGTGAGAGATACGCTTTAAATGTGTTTGTTTTAATCTTACACCTCCTTCTTACAGTAGAATAAGGAGAATCTAGAGGAATGACCATTCCGTTCTCTACTTAGCACTCATAAAGACAATATTTGTTGATTGGCGTAACTCAACGCCGTGCGTTCGTATTTTTTTGGCATTCATTAAAATTCATCAATACAGTATTACAATGGACATTACAATCTAAACAATAATATTTAAACGGGCGTGTTGTGTGTTCTATGTACTGACCCAAAAACTTTGACGCAAAGTAAATTCACTGTCATTCTAATTACTGGCCTAGTTGTAAACAAACAATAGTCACCGCGCTCATTTGAATAACAAATTCAACTAAATATGCAACCTTGCTTTATTTTAGCTATTTCACGGATTTTTGTTTGTGGCAATATCTATTAAGTGACTATTTTAAGCGTTTAATTATAACTTATCGTGGATTTACGTACAGTTTCAATATTCACGATATTCTACTTTAGAAAAGTTATCTTTTGTTTAGCTTCACACTTATATCCCGCATAGCAGGGTAGACAGGAGATACCTAGTGTCAAGTCACTCTGTATTTCGCTTTTCGTCGAATATGAGACAATGTGTCTTTAATGGCGGGCTTAACGCCGCGCTTTGTCTTACCAGAGTGATAAAATGAAGATAATTTAATTATAATTAATCCCCCAATTGGGAATCGAAACGACAACCGATCGCGTTTTCAGTCAGACGCTGTCTCACTGTGCCACGAGCGGCCTTATCAAAAGTTATACAATTCATTTAATATTAAACGTAGTTATTTAATTTAAAAAAAAGAATAAACATATTTGACCAATAAAACTTTTTTATCATTTTGATCGTCTTGGCAAGAAAACTTGATTCCGGACATGAGTACAAAATTCTACATTTTCAAGCAAATCAGCCTGCATCATAACTTAATGATCAGATTTAGATGATTTGATAGGTAACTCAGCTTCACCCTTTATCCCAAATGGGTTATTTAGAGACAACCTAGTGTCAAGACACTGTTGACTGTTTCCTGCCTGATCTGAAATCTAGACATTGAGCGGTGTACCCAACGCCACGCTATTTTTTTCTCTTAAGCGCAAAAATGAAAATATATTTTAAATATCATCTTCATTACTTTGAGTGGGAGTCGAACCTACAACCAATCGCGTTTAGTAACATTTAGGTTAACAGTGTTCCTTCTATATACAATAACAAGAGAGAAAATTTTCATGTGTAAATAATTCAAGGCGGATGTTCACGAAACGGATTCTCTTTCGATACTTATATATGATTTAGGGTGATCTTCATTTTCTGGTTTTCTTGAAACTTAGAAATAAACTTAAAGGCTTTTCATGATATATTTGGTTAGTATAGAAAATTAGATTGTTGTTTTACACAATTTTTACGTAAATATTTGTCTAACATTGCCTATTATTATTTAACATAGTATTGCTTTGTTTAGTTGCGTTAGGGCTAAAATATTAGATTTTAGATCATCAGTGATTGGTGATACGCCTTACAGTAAAATTTTACTAACGAAGTAAGAAACTGAACTAGATTATGGTCATTTTGAATAAAACTATTTTAAACGGATTAATCGCGTATATTTTGTTATTCGAAAATATTTTTTTAAAATCCTGATGTTTCTAACCTAAGTATCTGTGATATGTATCTGTACACAATTAATCCGTTTAAAATAGTTAAATTAAATTCTCTAGGAAAATTAACTAAAATACTTGATAATTCTTGATTAAAGTCTTGCTCAAAAAATATTTATATGAAATAATGTGAATAATATGAAAATATAAAGTCCACTTCAGTAAGACAAACCGCGGCGTTTAGAAAAAGGTAATGGAACAGTAATAAAAAATAACATCAAAAGATTTTTTCATAAACAAAATTACATTTCAAACACATAAAACTAGACGCCCATCTTGAACACATGTTAATATCAAAGGCGTATCGCGTGTCAATACACGAACTACGCTCTGTACTATAGTCGTATTTAGAACGGATGCGCGATGTACCTTGCAAAGATTGCACTCTTAAATCGTACGTGAGAAAGATGAACTTTTAAACAGCTTTTTTGGATACCATATTAAAAGCTCGAAAGTGGATTTGTACGTGAAATTTATCGTTATATAATCATCAAATTAACGGAAATCAATATAAAATATATGTACTTTATTTTTATGTTCAGTAGTTTTTGCGTTAGAGAGCAACAGATATACATATATATTATATTTATACGAATTATTGATTTTATAATATTAGTATGAAATAGACCTATAGAGACCTGTCGTAGTGCAGTGGGACAGCGTTTGACTGTAAACGCAATCGTAAGTGGGTTTGATCTCACTCGGGGGAATGATTATATTTTCGTGTCAATGATTTTCATTTCCTAGCTCTAGTAAGACAAATTGCGGCGTTGAGTTCCGCCATTCAACATGCAATGTCTCGAATTTAGTGGAAAGCAGAGTACGAAGTATCTTAACACAAGGTACTTCCTTTCTATACTATGCTAACACTACATATTTAAATTCTTTTCATATTCTGCTTTGAAAAGACAAAATGCGCTGTTGAGTTCCGCTAATTCGAAGCCTGTAAAATAGAAAGAAGAGACGTAACAATAATAGACCATCCATGTCCGTGACATTTGAAAGTTAGGAATAAAAGAAATTAATAAAATATTACCAGAATTAAGATTATAAAATAATTCTTCTACTTCCTTAATACATTATAATTTAATTAATACTATTTTAATAATAAACAAATAATAAGATGAATCCACCCGTGACCACGGACTACTGTACAGCGTGCGAAACGTCGGATTTTCAAAAATATATTTCCTAATACCAAAATATACGCTTTTCATCCGTTTAAAATAGTTTCATTTCATATAAAAATTTAAAAAAAAACTGAACATCTCGTTAGAAATTCGCAATTATTTCCTCAAAACCGTTTCCCCTGTCATTTGAAGATTTTCTCCTATAAAAGGGACGTCAACATGGTACGTTCATCTCTATCAGAGCGGATGCTGCGCCGACAATCTTTCGTTGCGGAGATGAATTCCAAGTTTAACCGATTTTAATCACGATCCCAACCAGAATTCAGAGGTTTACCTATTTTTTAAAAGCAATGAGAACTGCTAGTATGTTTTTAGTCGTTTTTAATTTGAACAACGTATGTAAAATAATGTGTTTTGAGTTACTTTTAATGATTATTTAAATAATTATATATTCGCGTGTCAAATACGCGTTGCCTTAGCAACGTGTAATTTAAACACAGCAGTGTGTGTATTATTTTCTTATTAATTTCATATATATATGCACTATAAAACATATTAAGTTTCTATACTCCTTTTCCATATATTTAACTATGCTTAACTAAATTTAATAATATTTTTTGTGTGTTAAGTTGTGGAACTCAACACAGTACTTTGTCTTATCAGAGCAAGGAGGGGGAAATAATTTAAATATAATCACTTCCTCGAGTGGGGATCGAACTCACAACCGATCGTATTTACAGTCATCCGTTACCCCAATGCGCCACAACCGGCCTCAATATTATTTTAAAGTATTAACATACCTATTTTAGATAAGTTTGACTATCAGTCTTATCATAGTAAAGCATTACCACGCTCTTTAAAAATTACACACCACTATATTCATATTCGTAAGGAAACAATGAAATTTTCAATTGCTTCAGCAATATGAGCGTGAAAATTGTAAAACAATATGATCCCGACGACGTTAAATACCATAAAAGTTTTGAATATATTTTAGATTACTTTAATTTAATGCTATGCTTTTTTTATTTATATTTTTTAATATGAAAATTTATTTACATAGCGAGGCCGGTCGTGGCGCAGTGGGACAGCGTCTGACTGTAAACGTGATCGGTTGTAGGTTCCATCCCACTCCTCGAGGAATGATTATATTTAAATTAGTTGCATTTCCTCGCTCTGGTAAGGCAAAGTCCGGCGTTGAGTTCCACCACTTAGCACGCAATGTCCCGAATTAGGTGGAAAGCGAATTGCGTAGTGTCTTGACTCTAGGTACTTTCTGTCTACCCAGTTAGGGGAGATATAAAAAAACTAATAACATATACAACGACCTAGAATAAAATCATTTTTTCATACGTTTTAAATTAAAACTGTACTGAAAAACAGTTTTCACAAACGCCTATCACCCACAATATACAATAGTAGTGTAGTATCAAATAATTTCAATAGTCAAAACAACAATACACGCTTTTCTCATTGTATCACGGCGCCTACAATTCAGCTCCACGTGCCACATCTGCCAACTAAACTGGAATATCGATGTGGTGTTAGAATCTACTGTGCCACTGTTGTTGGTGTTTTGTGTTTTAAATAAGCACCTAGATAGGTGATGGCGATTGTTTATTGAAGAAAAATGATAATTGAGAAAGTCTAGGTTACTATTTTAATTCAAAAGTTTAAATAAGACCTTGGTTTTGATACAAGTAATATTTAAGTCATCGTCATGACACAGTGGGACAGTGTCAATTATATATTTGACAAACGTAATCACGGTTAGATGTAGGTTCGATTCCCACTCGGAAGAATTTTTATATACATTGATTTACTGTATAATCAATTTTCCAACTTCCTCTAATAAACGTCTTGTTTACTCTTGTCTTACAACGTGACTTTGGCTGCGCCAATCTACACGCAATCACAGTATTTTGACTTAAGAAAAAGCAGAAAGCTGCGAAATATAAGTTAATTTCTATATTAAAACGCCACATATAAACAGTGTTGAGGCCGGTCGTAGCGCAGTGGGACAGCATGTGACTGTAAACGCGATCGGTTGTGGGTTCGATCCCCACTCGAGGGAGTGATTATATTTATGTTATTTTCACTTCCTCACTCTGGTAAAGACAAAATAGCGGTATTGAGTCCCACGACTCAACTACCCTCCTATGCGGGATAAAAGCGTTCGACATATAACGAACAAAATAAGAATATTTTCAAAAACTCACTATTTACGTATTGTAATAGAGAGAACCCGTTGAGGTGTGAAATACCTGTTGTCTTAGAAACGCGTACCTATGACACTTTATACACAAGTGTATTTCAAATACATTGTAATGTGTGTAATGTTTATTATATTATTACGTCATATTACCGTCACTTGAACATCAATCTATCTATACTAAGAGCGAGCTAAGAGCAAATTACGCGTAGAATTTCATATATCTATTGAGCAGTGAAAATTTATTTAAATTCGGTCCAACCGATCTATTATCGAAACCAACATACAGATAGACAGACAAAAATTAACATACATATGCATTTAGTAAAATACCATTATTTTTCATATTACAAACAGACATTCCAATTTTATTAACTTTTCTTCCATGTAAGGTGTAACTAAAAATATTTTGATCCATCTGAAAAATATTCTGATATATAAAAAGTTATATAAACACATATATGTCTAGGTATATATAAAAATCTTTCATATAGACAAGCAAAAAATTTATTATTTAAGTAGCTTGAAAAGTATAGAGGAGATAGTCTAATACTTGAGGTTTTTCAGAAACGGAGTACGGAGTGTGTACACACTGAGTACTTCTTGAGTACCCTGCTATGCTTATGTCCCCAAAAGCGTGATACTAAAAAATAAGCAAACTCATAAAATACGCCATAGAACATTATTATAACTGCAAACTAAAGCAAAGCAGCCTATTTCCCCACAATTGTAATATTCAAGACGTCGCGGCGTGTTGTCGATACGTCAGCGTGACTATTGAATCCAGCATTTCGTTCCACATCCTGTGAGTTGTGACAGACGGTAACACTGGAGCAGCAGCCATAGAAAACACCGTGTTAATAGTAATAACATTTGTGTTTATTTATATATGTTTAATACACAACAATACATTTTAAATGACACTATTTTAAACGGATCAATCGCGTATGTTTTGGTTTTTAAATAAACATTTTTGGAAATTTGACGTTTTGAGTCTATATGTGACCACGGAAAGTGTCGTGTTCAAAACGTCACGTTTTCAAAAATATATTTTCGAATACCAACCATTCTAATACCATTATAAAATAATTTCATTTAAAATGTATAAAAATCGCGAAAATCAAAAATCTTATTATAAAGGAATACAATATTGTAATGAATTATGACATCGATCATTCTAGAAGTAAATAACATTTTAGTTAAAATTGATTAAAATAAAATTTGACATTTTTGGACATTTTACACAACCGAACTGAGTTATTGTTTTAAAAGCTATAAAAATTCTACGCCTACCCTCATACTGATAGTGAATGAGGTAACGATTTTACTGCGAACAAGCTTGTAGAAATCAACTAATTGAATATGAAATTGTATACCGCCACCCACCAGCACCAATTATATCTGAAATTATTAGAATATGTCTTGAAGAACTAGTTGTTCTTACAAATAGTTCTTCAAGCCATATTCTAATTTAAAGTTTTCATTTCGTAAACAAAACGTATATTGAACTGTCCCACTCAACATTGCAATATCCTGATTTCGTGTTGAAACTGATGAAAAACCTGTAACTCATCCTACCCCTAAAAAAAAGGCAACTTCACACTTTATCCCGCATATATAATAGCAGCAGCAGGGTAATTCAAAAACAACCTAGTGTCGAGACAATCAGTTGTGTTTCACCTAAAATCAAGATATTGCGTGTTAACTGGCGAACTTAACGCCGCGCATTGTCTTAATGGAAAAAAAAATAAATGATAAATAGTCACCTATTTATAGGCATTTTTTTCATAATTTCACAATATAACGCCTTCGTGTCACGAAACACGTAACCTTGCACCGCAAATACAATGCTAAATCTTTTTTGTATCATCTTATTGTAATTGAACGAAATCGCTCATTATATTTAAATTATTTGCACATACAACTGTCTATTTTAATTGTTGCCGTTTTTTTTAACAATGGAAATCATTAATTATTTATTGTAATTATATATATTAGTTTGTCTATATTTTATAGAGGCCGTAATGGCATTCGTGCGATTCGTTGTAGATTCGATTTCTTCTCAGGGTGTGTTTTTAATCATTTTTTTTATTTCTTCGCTCATATAATATAATATTACTTTACTCATATAGGATAAGACAGAGTGCA
Source organism: Dryadula phaetusa (assembly GCA_032432895.1). Classification (NCBI taxonomy): domain Eukaryota; kingdom Metazoa; phylum Arthropoda; class Insecta; order Lepidoptera; family Nymphalidae; genus Dryadula; species Dryadula phaetusa. The sequence continues at coordinate 98,572 of JAOYRS010000073.1, forward strand.
GAGTTAAATTCCGCTCTTCGGTTCTCAACCGAAAACGGATGGAGATATGTCTTGGTACTTCGTTTTTTTCTGACTATCCTGCTATGCGGGATAAAGTGTTCTGTGTAATCAGTTTTTTTTTTAATTAACTGCATTTCTTATGAAAAAAAGATATAAATAAGTGACAAATTCATAATCTTATATTTTTAATACATTTTTATTATCTTCACTAGTAAGTACATACAACAGAATCTATATTTGATAATATACAGACAGTCCCATTCATTTAAAAATTATCAATATATAGAAACAAGTTATAATATTAAAAATATAAACCCAACTGCAGATTTTTTTTTAATCCTATACATTCAGTGACACTCGCGCTCTTAAAATGAATATAACTATGTATTATTTGCTAAAATCAAATTCTAATGGAGTTGGTCGTGGTGCAATGGGACAGCGTCAGACTGTAAATGCGATCGGTTGTAGGTTCAATCCCCACTCGGGGGAGTGGTTGTATTTAAATTATTTTCATTTCCTCGCTCTGATAAAGGACAAAATGCGGCGTTAAGTTCCACCACCCGCACGCAATGACTCGAATTCGGTGGAAAGTTAGGTACGGAGTGTCTTGCCACTAAGTACTTTCTGTCTACCCTGCTATGCGGGATAAAAGCGTAAAGTTAAAAATAAAGTTCACGGGTTTAACAGTTACGAGAGAACAAAACAAACATACATACATATGCGGTTAAAACATAGCGCTCCTTTTGGCAGTCGGATAAAAAAATATATATTTTTAAACTATTTATTTCTAATTGAATGAATCAAAATCAATTACACGTCAAAGAGAAGGAAGTAATAAACGTTTGTAGAATTTTAAAGTGAAAAATTTATGGAAAAACCCATTCAGTTTCCAAGTAAAATATCCTAATATGGTCATGTTCTTGAACGGGTTAGAACAATTGATTGACTATCGCATATTTTACCTCGTGCAAAGTAAAAAAAATAAATGTTTTATAAATTGTAGACACGAATTGATTTATAAGCCGAAACCAAAAGGAAGTGTTTTGACTGTAGCCTACTCTCTGATTAATTTTAAGCGGATACAAATATTTGTAAACGTACATTTTTCTCTTTCTTTGTTATAAAATGGAATTTAAAAATAATCAATTAAAATGTAATAATCAAAAAATAAATAAATATAGTTATATTCGATTCCCAATCGGGGAATCGAATCTTTCCGCTCTGGTAAGATGAAGCCCATCGAGCTCGCCACTCAACACGTCTCAATTTCAAAAGAAAAGCAGTCAACGGAGAGTCTTGACACTAGGTTCACTTTGACTACCCTTGCTTTGCTGTATTTAAGAAGAAAATATACGTTTCTTCAAAAAAATGTTTTCTGATCCTAAATATGGACTATAATATAAAATTATTAAAATAAATATATATACTTGAGAAACTTATTATTCTTCTTTCTTCTGTTCTTTATTACCCAAGAAGTAGCTTCATTCTCCTCTGAATTTATTCGCTTGAAAGAAGATTATTTCGAAAAATACCGATTAAAAATCATATGAACGAAAATAAAATATAATTTTACTAATTAGTATGTGGAGTTCGACGAGGGTAGTTTTAGTGGTTGTGTTTTATAACTACCTCGACGAAGTGGGACGAGTTTTGGTTCAACATTCATTTGAAAAATTAATTTAAATTTCATGAGTTTTTGAGTAAAAAAAATAAAAATTAAGATAATTTCCTTCACGCTTGTCAAGACACTCCGTTCTGTCTGAAATCGAGTCATTGCTTTGTTGGTTAGCGGAGCTGAACGCTGCGCTATGTTAAAGTATATTTTTCGTTTGAAAATACTACTATTAAGATTTTTTTAGTTCTTTCAGAGCAACTATCTTCGGTAGTTATTATTTTAGCTAAAATATTTACTTCAGGTTAAATTTCTAACGGTTAGTAAATATCCACCTCGTTATTTAACGTTGACGTATTTTACATACGAATTACAGCGAGCTCAACTTACATTAACACTTAGATACTCGTTCATTGAAAAAAATATATAAACACAAATTTAATGTTGATTCAATGCTAATTAACGTCCCTGAGTGTTTTATTAACAATAAAAAAATCGTCAACACTGTATTGTTGCTTAGCTATTCTACATAAAACGATTGTGCCTTTGATTTATATAAGAAAAGGGTAGGCAAAGGGCGGCGACTACCTTGCTATAGTTGGCTAGTAACGCAAATGTATGATAATCACGGCGCCCTTATCCGTATCATTAACATTACAAATTCAAGCGATGACGGGCTGGTTAATGCATTCCGCCCAGACGTGTAGGTTGTACTACCTAAATGAGATTTAATAATCCTTCTTCTTTGATGTAAAAAAGCTTATCTTAAAGTTCGATTTGGTTTCTTAAAGGCTGGAAGCTTTTGAGAAACTTGCCTTCTCAGCGTCCCAAAGCTAATTAGAACTGATGCCTTACGTAAATTGGTTTTTTTTCTTCACGGTTAAGTTGTTTTAATGTAAAATTGTATTTTTTTTCTGTTAAGTGTTTTTTCGGCATTAATGTAAAATATCGCAAGTGCATATAGCAAGTGTGTATATAGTATATGATTTTGCTAAGAAATACGTTTTTGAACATTTTTATTTTATTATCTATTTTTTTTTCAATTTAATATATATAACTAAAACCTAACTTAATTTATTAATTTTAAAAAAATAGACTTCTTAACATAATTTTTTAATAGCAGGCTACCTGAAGATAAGGTAGCTGCGCCGAGCTCGTCTCCAACGATCGCTGAACAGCCCCTGGACCTGAGCGCCAAGTCTACTTCCAGCACTAGCGGCACTCCACCACCTGACACCAAAAATCTGGATAATGCAAGGTACGTATTTTGTTAGCTTAAGATTTTAATTTCAGTTATTTTTAATATGTTTTTTAGAATATTTACTAAAGTTGCAATATTAAACAAAAATTAATGAGAAATTATAATTAATTTCCGGTGAAATATGGCATTAACTAGCAGATTCCTCAACGCGTAAAATCTACGTTGGCCCTAACAACGTAAATGTCACTTTATACAAAAGTGTATGTCAAACATATGCTTGTGTGTGTAATGTTTATTTTACGCTATAATTTAAAAAGTAAAAAACTGACTATTTGTTTACCAAATCAATTTAACATAAATAAAAAAAAATATTTGCATTTTGTGTTCATCGAATTTAATTGTAATATATTTTGTACATAATAAGATTATAATTTTTAAATGAACCTATTTTAAACGGATTAATCGCGTATATTTTGGTATTCGAAAATGCTAATATAAATAATTTCATTTAAGGAGGCCGATCGTGGCGCAGTGTGATAGCGTCCGACTGTAAACGCGATCGGTTGTGGGATCGATTCCCACTCGAGAGAGTGATTATAATTAATATTTTCACACTTCCTCGCTCTGGTAAGACAAAGTGCGGCGTTGAAATCTGCCACTCAACACACAATGTCTTGAATTCGGCGGAAAGCAAAGTACGGAGTGCCTTGACACTAAGTACTTTCTATCTATCCTGCTATGCGGGATAAAAAACTTAATATTATATTAATATAGTATACTATCAGTTTTATATTCCACACATATTAAAAAGCATTAGAGCTTAGAAAGCCTAATTAGAATAATGGATTTCCACCCTAGAGACTAGTATTTTTACCTGACGAAATACGCGCGGTACACCAGCAATATGGTACTGATGACCTTTTAGATACGGGGTTGGGAAATTTACATCGAATTAAGGTCAAAGCGTTGTTTAATCCATTTACGTTTGTATCGTCTCTTCTATCGTAACAGTTTTAAAATTTGGTTATTCTATTTGCGTTCTGTATAACGACACTTTGAAGAACGTGTGAACATGATGATAACTGCTTCGATGCTGGGTTGAGTCATTATTATGTCGAATTTCGTGATCTTATCTTACACTTATCTTATAATATAGACTATATTATATTAAATTGAAAAAGTATTATGTACTATCCTAACCCAATCCCCCCCCCCCCTCCCACGCTATCTGGGTAGCGTACCGTAAAAGGCGAAGATCTCAGTAATGTGGTTTGGTTGCGACCACTATCATGGACAAAAACGATCCGCTAAATATCAGATGATGTGTTCCGGTTCAATGTCATGTAAGCCAGCTCTCCCTATTCCCACCTATCCATCCCCTCATCTCCTTTCACTTCCATACCAAAGCCGGCAACGCAAAATTTGTTGTCATTACTCTGCTGTGGTAAAGAACGGCGTTGAGTTCTGTCCTCAATGCGTAATGTCTAAATTTCGGACGAAAAGCAGTCAACGGAGTGTCTTGACACTAGGTTGTTTCTTACTACCCTGCTATGGGGGATAAAGCGTGAAGCGACTGAAAATAATAATTATTCTATATAATACGCTTATTTATGATTAAGGTGATTTGACATGTTTTGAAGTGTGTGTAAAATTTTAAACTAAACTTCCGGAAAATTCCTGAATCGGAAAATTAGAAATCCTGAATCGGAAAGTGGTTTCTTTATTATTAGCTAAGACCTCATTTTCTTATGATCTGTCTCTCTACGAAACTGTCTCTTTAACCACGTAAAAATCAATATTCCTTCATTTTCAAGTCTTTTTAGCTTTACGCTTATATACCACACAGAAAGGTAGACAGGAAGTACCTAGTCAAAAGACACTTCTTACCCCGCTTTCCGCCGTATTCGAGACATTGCGTATTGAGTGGCGGAAATCAACCCCAGACTTTTTCTTACTAGTGCGAGAAAATGAAAATAATTTTAATATTCCCCCGAGTGGTAATAGAACCCACTGCCGATCGCGTTTACAGTCAGATGCTGTTCCACTGTACCATGACCTGCCTCTATTTCTTATTTCCAAAGTCGGTTGAATATAATAAGATGACGCTAAAATATATGCTAAAAAATTAACGCTCAAATTTCAGTTAAGAACGCCGTGAGAGTCTCGACCCAATTTTATTAAATGAAGAAAAAGTTCGTCAAATTTATCTTTCTTGTGAACGAGAATTCAGTTTTGAATATATTATATTATACATAAGAAAATTTTACATACATACTTATAGATGTATTAATATGTACTTCTTTCTATCGATATCAAAGTACACTAAGTGTCAAGACACTGCGCCCTCCGCTTACCGTATTCAAGACATTGCATATTTAGTGGTGGTTAACACCGCAATATATCTTAAGTAACAAGGAAATTATATAAATAAATCAATAATATTTATAGTCAGACTATTCTGCTAGGCTTGTATTCAAATTTATGTTTGAACATTACAGTTTTAACTCTCTAATTATAAATAACTTGTTTACGATGTACTAAAACTTAATTTTCTAAACTAGATTTATTATTACAATAAAAAAAAGTAGAACCTTAATGACATTGGCATACGAAATATACCATGTCCCTCTCATACCTCGGTACTTGTCGATTACAGACGTACCTGAATAGAACCCGCATCAGTATCAATTCAATTGAAATTCGACTAAAAAACACAAACGCACCAACCAACGCGTACTCTACAATACCAAACATAAAACAAAGTTAATTACAATACAAAGGGGGTTATACAGGAAAAGTTTCAGGAAAAGCCGATTCGCCATGACCATGGTATGCTTGCCATTACCCATGGCCGTTCCCATTGAATGTACCTACTGTGTTACACAATGGTTTGAACCTTTTACTCGCCCGGTTCGCGGCTATGGACCTGCGGTCGTCCACCTTCAACAGCTATTGTATTTTATAAGGGCTACACACGTACGCTTCTCATATTTTATATTGGTTTTAATTATTTTTGATTTCATATAATTTGCTTAGATTATTATTATTTTATTGATTGATATTTTGTAAGCGATTTCAAAAAAAAAGGTCAATTTGATACGTACGTATGTAATATTGTTGATTGTGATGGTTTGTTTGTTTGTCCATGAATTTTTCTGAACCTATATGTAGGTATGATTCTTATTAATTTAGGTTATGTATACTTCAACTTAGACATCAGTACAAGTTTTATTAAAATCGGTCCAGTAGTTTCAAAAATATAGATAAATTACTAGTAAGAAAATAGAAGTAGGTAATTGAATGGTTAATATGAAGCCGGTTTATTTTTGTATAAATCAGATAATTTATTCATTCAATTTTGGCCCAATAATATATCATAATAAATATTAAAAAAAAACATAATAGGCTAATCTAAGCAAAGAAAAGTCACTAGATAATTAAGTAGTGAACATAAACCGCAATCCCGCAAGATACACACACGTAAAAACAAAACCCTAACTGCGCGTAACGCAAAGAAGAGTTAAGTAAGAAATCCTTAGCTTCGTTTTTCACTTTTCATCCATTTAAAGGCCATTGCTTGTCGGGTGGCTGGAACAAACGCCGCGCTTTGTCTGAACAGACAAAGCGCGGCGTTACCATTGGTTGGGAAACGAAAATGATTTAAGCATACGTATAAACTTTACACTGAAGAATACTTTCAGTCAAAGCAGCTTCGAGTGCGTTAGTGTTGATATTAGCTTGATATATTTTGTAACTGATTTTCTATCTAAATAATAAGGTAGTCTAAGAGGACCTAGTGTGTTAACACTACCTCCAATTTCTCTCTTGAACTAAACTCTCTGAGCTAAACGCCGCACGGTGTAACGACCACAATTTTAATAATCAATCGAGAATCGAACCCACAATCTATGCAGCTTACAATCAGACTCATAGTTATTATGACTAACAACTGCCATTAAGATGTCATCAGCTGTTTATAATGTTCTGAAATTAAAACAAAAAAAAGTACAAACCAAAAAGTTTTAATTCTAAACTTACATTATAATAATAAAAAGTATATTTCCATATCCGGTTTCACAATACTCAAATATTATCATAGTAATGTGGGATAAGGAATTGGTATTCGAAGTAAACAGTTCATTGAATCATATGAATAAATATTGCAATTTCAGTGTCAAAGCACTCGTATCGCAAGTCAACGTTCTACTAAGAGATTACGAAAGAAAGTTATTTACCCGCAATTTTATTATTTGTGAATCATATCTACAAATAAGTTGATCTTTGGACTGTCAAGTTGTTCACTTCTAAAATAAATGATAGGGTATTCGGTTCCCGTTTTAAGTAAAAAATATATTTTAATCGTTTGTTATTGAAGTCAATTTAAGTTAAGTTACAAATATTGATTAAAGAAACTTTGCTTTGTAGGTTTCATATAATACATATTAGTATATATGTACGTAAAAAGTTTAAATATATTTACTTAAACTAATATAAAATAAAAGTCCAAGAACTCAACTTAAATTACATTCACTCTCGGAAGAAGCCAATATAAAGCCGTTTTATAGTTTTCAGCTGAATTCGAAACATTGGCGGTACTTAACGCCGCGCTATATCTTACTAGATTAGGCATCTTACCAGTGTCAAAACACTCCGTTATATGCTTTCCACCAGAAATGGATATACTGTGTGTTGTCTTACCAGAGCGGAGAAATGAGAATAGTATGACGTTGCCCCACCGCAATTAATTTATGTATATCGATGAGCTCTCAAGTACTTATTAACAGAAAACACCTGATTAACATTTTGCATAATCGTATAAGCTAATTTAAATATTTTTTAAATTATCATTTTATATTATAAAAAAAATCCTAAGTGTCCGTGATATTTAGGGTTATTTCAGTAAAATGCGCTTTATAAATAATTACGTGTTACGTAATTATTTATAAAGCGCATTTTTTTATTTGGTAAGATAAAACGCGGCGTTTAACTACTCAGTACGCAGTGTCTTGATTTTTAGCACAAAGTAGAGGCTAGAGTGACTTGATACAAGGTTTTCTCTTCCTACCCTGTTAAACAGAATTATTTATTAGCCTATATTTTTTTGTAATATAATTTTGGCCGCAGTGGGAGAGCGTCTGTGTGAAAGCGCGATCGGTTGTGGGTTCGCTCAGGATAGACAAATCGCGGCGTTGATTTCCGACGACATGCAACGTTTAACACTCGACGATAGGCAGAGTACGAAGTGTCTTGACACTAAATACTTCCTATCAACCATGCTATGCTGGATAAAAGGGAAAAGCCTAAACAACTGACTACTAACTTTATGTTATATACCAGATTATTTGGATATCAATATTTACTTATTGTAACTTACCAATTTAGTTAATATTGTAGTACTTATTATATACTTATCGAAGTTAGTTTATTTTTTGGAATAAAACCCTAATCCTCAACACTATATCAGCTCTAAATTTCTAACTAAATATATGTACATATAAAATAATAATTAATCGAGTAACATTGAATAGGTAATTAACGAGTAAACGATGCAACGGATTCGCACTTGACCTATATTTTAAGTATAATTCTTACAATGGCGAACTGCCCTTTACGTTCTACACCATGGGGTTACTTGTTCAAGTTAGCTTTTTTAAGGGATATTATAGTACATACTAACTACTTTATAGGAATTTCTATTTAGTTTCACGCTTTTATCCCGCCTAGCAGGTAGTCAGAGACAATGTAGTGTGTCAAGACACTCCGTTGTCAGATATCCACACGAAATTGATACATTACATCTTAAGTGGTGAATTTAACGCTGCGTTTTGTCTAATCAGATGGTAGGAATTAAAAAAAATATATTTACAATAGTTCCCCCAACTGACAATTGAACGCCCAACCAATCGCATCTATAGATGGAGAGAGCTAGGCTTTAGAAATAGATATACATTGAATAGATTTGAATCAAAACTGTTATCGAAACTCGCTGTTTTATTTTACTTAATTTATTAGTACGTGTTTTTAAGATGAAGACGCTGGCAGTTTAAACGGAGCCTGATGCTTCAAATGCAGACGCAATAGACCAAATAGGAAATATCATTGTCTTTGAGACATAAAATGCAGGTTCAACAACCCTGAACGTAGATACAATTGTCCGTCCCAACACTATGGCAACGTGAAATGTTCAATTACCCTAACGCATCGTCGAGCCAGTAGTCAGCAAACGGCCCCTCATTACTCGAAATGTCCGCATGAACTAAGTTCAAAGCGTACACCGTACAAGAATGTACTGTGCCGATTCAGCGCCGATATTATGCACGATATTCAATCGATAACAGAATAAATTCATTCTGTGCTCGCGATATGGGTCGCGCGACTCGCCAAAACAAATAAAAATACAACGATAGTCGACAGTACAACGACCTTGCGTCCGAGACCCGATGTCAACCAATATAACTCCCTTCTCCTTTTAATAGGGTCCGATATTCCCTGTCAACGGAACGAAAAATAAGAAAGTAAAACCCAAGATGAAACCAAAGACGCGGCTCGGAACCGCGCCACCGGCGACCGTAAAACTGCTCCGTAAAGCTTCATTTCGCTATAGCCGATACCCTATTATAGGAGACGGGAGATAAAGATGCATTCATAGCGCGTTATCGGCGAGCGGCATGAGTAAATATTTCGAGTTGCACGCTATCTGGAATTAATGCGGTTTTGAAATATTGAATTTGGTTTGGCGACCGATTGCCGCTCCGTACGCTACAACTGTCGACCCACATTGTTGAATGATTCAAATCAAACTTTGGATAAACGTTTATCTCTTATGTGTACAGTTAAATAAATTTTCTTGTTTACTGCAAAAATATTAAATTAATGTTGAAATTGTGACATACGGCATACGAATTTTTTTATATTTATATTATTATTTTGTTTTTTATGCAATAATAGAAAAGATAGAATTGAAATTAAATATTTTAATAAATAATACAATAATGTCGCACGCTTATTTCCTTCAGTGTACGTTAGCCTCTATTCTTTTGAACCGTTAATATAATTCAGCGTATATTGTCTTATGACCCTTAACGTTCTAGATTTGAAATGCCCTAAAATATAAGGGAGGGAATGATTTTAAATTATTTATAATGTTTTTTTGACCTTAATATATTTATTTACAAACAAAATATTTATTAAAAATGAAAATTTCTATGTTTTATTGTTTATTTATATTTAATTTATATTTGATTGTTACAGATTAAAACGAGCAGTCCTCGAAGGCTCCAGCAATAGTGCTACAAGACGAGCTTATACTGAAGATGAACTGCGATCTGCTCTGCAGGATATTCAATCTGGACGATTGGGGACGCGCAGGGCGGCCGTTGTCTACGGCATACCACGATCAACTCTGCGCAATAAGGTCAACAAATTTGGCCTTACATCGGATACTGGCCAGGAATCGGATCCGGATAGTGAACCTGATAAAGCAGAATCACCACCATCCGTTATCCTCAAAATACCGACTTTCCCACCTCCAGATGAGAAAAGTCCATCACCGGCGACGCCAATTACCACCCCAGTTACTCCTATAACCCCACTTCTGCCACCTCAACCGCCACTCAACCCACCATCCCAACTTTTACTCCCACCATCAGTTTTTGCAGATCCACCTTCCTCCCAACACCTTTTCACATCACTAAGTGATGTCATAGCAAAAAGCATCAGCCAAAAGTTCCAACAGCCACTAGATAGACCACAAGCATCGGACCTGCCGTACATGCGAGCGCCCGATAGACATGTGTCCGTAATTAAAACACCTCCAGACAACCAGAGAAATTATGCAATGCCCAGCAACTCAAAAGCTACTCCCAACAATGGGCAACCAGCAACTGGCGGGAAAGGCACTAGGCCCAAACGTGGAAAATACAGAAACTACGACAGAGATAGTTTAGTGGAAGCGGTGAAGGCGGTTCAGCGTGGTGAGATGTCTGTCCACCGCGCAGGTTCATACTATGGAGTACCGCATTCCACACTAGAGTACAAAGTGAAAGAGCGGCATTTAATGCGGCCGAGGAAACGAGAGCCGAAACCCCAGCAGGAAGTAAAGCCTCAACCTCCAAAACCACCACCGAAACCTCCTACGAAGTTTACGAACGGGTTAAATGGACCAGAAAGTTATCCCAACTACCCGTTTTGGCCGGGAGGATTCGCTCCGCCGGCTCCAGATCTTTACGCGTCGCATATGATGAGGCGCCTTCGCGAGGAAGCTCCTCCTCCCGCCAACGGATCCTTCCTCGAAGGCATCATTCGTTCGAGTCTAGAACGACCTGGTGCCTTGATGCAGCGGCTGAACGCACCCCCCTCTCCTCCTGGGAGTGGTATGGCGGGGCTCGGCGTGAGCGGACTGAGGCGGCGCGGTGAGCTCAGCGAGGAGCCCGCAGCGCGACGCCCTCGCCTCGACTCCGACCACCAGCTCGCGGCGGACATGCGCGAGGCGGTGCAGCGCCTCCGCGCGGACAAGTTGCGGCCCCGGAACGGAACACCCACCCCTCCGCCAGCCTCCCCCACACCTGCACCCCCGGGAGGCGCCTAGCCACTGTGATAATTAGTATTGCCAGATCAAATACACAAATTCGGGACTTTTAGTTAAAAATCCTTTCAAAAGATTGGACGAGACGTTGACAAGTACTCGGGAATAGTGATGTGCGTGCTTGGGTTACTCCGACTGGGTTTGGTCCCGGTTGGTCCCGGTCGGGACGTCTGGCAACACTAGTGATAATGTACATTCCGCGGCACGTAGCGACGCTCTCCCTTACTTACGGTTCCGCTTCATCACCAAATATCACAGTTACCTACCGGTTCAATATAACACAGCTTTACTGATATCACAATTCGCCCACACAAGTAGGCCGTTACATACAGTTTCGGGGTTACTTTGAAATTATTGGAAATTGTCTAAATTGTAATTTTTATATGAAAAAGAAAACTAGAAACAATAATTTTCTATAAAATGGCAGACTTTGTTTAGAACTGAGCTTGCTTTTCGAATGTTAAGTTCGATGATGATGTCAGAGTAACCCAGATGCCTCTCCAACAGGTTGTCCAAAATTTCTCCCCCAACTCTCCGGAAACCTCAGTTGTTTAAGTAAAGGCAACCAAAAGTTAATGTTATGAAATCAACTATTTAAATATTTTTAAGTAAATAAAAAAAAACAATGTAACAAATTAATTATAAAGCTAGCTATGAGTGTAAATGTTATCGATTTTTAAGTGAATACGCAGATTTTGTGCGGTGTTTTTATAATTAGATAGGTAATATATTGAATGAAGTAACTGGGAAGAACGGTCACGCGCCCGCTGGAGGCGGGAAGTATCGGCTTCGACGCCGAAATCGGACTTGTGCAATTATTATTTTGTAAAAAATAGTAATGTAATGTGTGTGTGTGTGATTCTGTGGCCCTGTGGCTTGTGGCCTGTGGCCTGTGGCCCGGTGCGGTGGTCTCGGGCTCCGGGCCACTCGGGCCTCCATATTACTAAATGTGATATTTAGGTATTACGAGTGCGGTTTGCGTGGCGCGAGCGCGGTGTTTACACCGACGTGCATCTTAGTGAACTTATATATTTTATGTACTATTATTGTATCTTAAGAAGATATATTCTTATTTTTCATGGTCCAAGTTTTAAATGTTTTATCGACTATACAAAAATATGGATAACCATTATTATATTCTTGTCGACTTTAAAAATTATAACCCACAAAAAAAATCCTCAAAAAAACATTGATATCTTCACATTTGTGACATTTTTTGGTGTTCAATCGGAATATATAAGGAGGAATTGGAAAATGTATACGCTATCACAGAATAAATTTAGGTAAAATATTTGGATATAATTATGATACGGTTATTAGTATAGTTACGTGTTAATGTGCGCCTCATGGAAATTAAAAAGTCTTTGTATCGTGTATGTAATTAAAATATACATATATTATATACAAGTTAATATAAAAAAAAATTATTGTCGTACATTTTTCTTCGGAGACCACGAGTAAGAGAAAACAGGTCCGAGTTTGACTTCGACATTTCGACAGCCAATATCATTCGTTCGTGGGCCCGAAATAGTTATATATTATTAAAGAAATTAAAAAAAAAAGATAAATGTTTATATAATCTGTAAGTAAAATTGTCATACATATCCTTTGCCGAGATGTCGAACGCACACTCTGTGAAAAGAAAAAAAAAATAAACAAAAATTTTTATATTCGAAGTTTAAACTAGTCGATAGCATGTTTCACCGTTTCCTTTCCCCGTGTATAATTTTTGATGTATTTTTAGCGTTTCTCGAAAGTTCTCACTGAACTGACTGCAACCGATTTGCAGTGCATTTATATAGCATCGGTAAAAGACTTGCGAAACTAAAGACATGTCACGTGACGTCGCGTCAGACCGCATTTCAAATGTTCCAAAATTTAAAAATCGAACAACTTTTGTTTTTTTTTTTCATACGTACACAACGCCCGTTTGTTGATAGATTAAAAATAAAAAAGATGGTTATTTTGTGTAAGTTGTACAGATTATAGGAAGGGACGATTTGCAAAGAATTTAGATGTTAAACATTCCGCTTAGAATGTTACTAGATTTTTTTTTAATTAATATAAATATTTTTCGCATCGGGAACAAATCATTATGTTATTTAATCTTATTTTCTAACGTTAGTTAATTTTTAAGTGGCTTATTTTAACCTTATATATGATTATATTATATTGAGATGTTATACATGTCATTGTTTTGTGCAAGTGTTTGGGGTTCGAATCCCGGTTTAAAAGAGAGTTGCGACTGATATGTAGAATAATGCCGAGTTGTCGCTCGGCCGGTCTGTACAAATGGTATACGCCTTAACACTTTAATGTTATTGACAGTGATCTCCGCGAACGCCACCTCGCGACGGGACAGCGCGCCGCTTCCTCGCCGAGGAGTTTTTGTATACTTTTTTACTTGAAAATAAATTAGTACCATGCCTTTTGCCTTATATTTTGTACTGGCAACTCAACTGGCCTTTAGTTTACATCAAGTTGCTTTAGAAGAGATCACTGTGCAATTAGTGAATCGTTTTATTGTATATTGTTCAATCATTTTTCCACATAGTTTTAAGCATTTTAGTTGATAATGTAGCGTAATTTTGAATTAATAGGTAGGCGGTAGTAATTTTTTAATATTTTGTTAATTTTTTTTTCTTATCTGTAATAAATTCCTTAAGAGTTAGGTTAATCTTGAGCGGTCCTCGACTGGTCTAGGAACAAAAAGACAATGAAGGGATGTTGCATTTTTTTTTTACTAAAAATCATAAATAATCTATAAGATTTCAGCAAAGTTACGTGCAATCTAACATTTAAAGCGTTTCTAACGAAATCATCGCTCAACAGTTGATATCCGAGTACACGTGCGACGGTGTCGACTTCCACACATGCCTATAATGTGGACGCGCGGTCCGTCCAAAGAAAACAATAGAGACGCATATTTAGATAGCCTCAACCGTATTTTACTGATGTACCGACGGGCCGCGGCGTCGACACTATATCTCTATGTTCGTTATATTTTAAAAGACATTGCCAGATCTTATTTCTAAGCATTCGTAAACACATGTTGTTTGTTTGTGTGACTGTATCTTTGTATATAGCCGCGTGCTAGCTGCAGGCTAGGCTACACGGCGGCGGTAGCACTCTGCGGCGCACAGTTACGCACAGTGGCTCATTAGTACACCGTGTCGCCTGCGCCTCCGGCAACACCGGCCATAGGTCGATAATGTAAGCTTCACCTATTGTTTTCCTTATATATCTATGTACTTTTATATGGATAATTCCTTATTACACTAGATATACGGAACAGACGGGAGATTTTGTTTTAAACAAATAAGCGGTTCGGACGTGGGTTGCCACGTTAAAAAAATGAAATGTACAACATAAAGCATTTAATTTTAGACATATTAAATATAATGTTAACTTTATTGAAGATGATAGTGTTATTCGAAATATTTTCTTGGTATTTATTTGTGGAAAGTAACGCTTAAAAATTCACATCACATGCTTGAAACTGGGGAACATTGATTTTTCATAATGTTTAATTATGAATATACTTACTGTATTTGATTTATGATCGGATAAGAAATCTTTTCTAATCATTTAGGTAACGGACCAATGTAAGATAGAGTGTTATGCCCTACATAGTGTCGGCTCGCGTTTCTTTCGGCCGGCAACGTGATCGAGATCAAATTTATAATATTGTTATTTAATTATTGAGTACAAGTTTTAATGGAATATTTTTTTTTATTTCAATATACAATAACGACTCGCCTCTATAGTTTTTGTTGTTTTGTTCCTTTAGTTTTTATTGATATTGTTTAGTTTTCTCATTTTTTATCAGATAATCAAATTGTTGATTTAAGCGACTCAATAATGTATTTTTTTTATTATTATTATTATTATAATAATTATTATTATAGATATGTTTATATTATTCACTTCCTCAGTAGTAGAGTGATGTTTATACACTATATCTACATCCACATCAGTTACGACGAATTGTAAGCGTTAGGGAAACGATTGGCTCATTAGACACCGTATTCAATCTAGTCAAATTTTAGATGAGAAAAAAAAACCACACATACGAGATGTTATAACAGACGAAAAAGGCTAAGCTTACGACAATTCGACTGAGATTTTGTAAAAAAAAAACTATGAAAAAAAAAATTAAATAAATATGAAAAACTAACATTACTTAAATAAATCAAGATTTTTAACGTCCAAAACTTATGTCGCTAGGCGACCCAAAAGTTGATTTGAGAAATGTGGAATTGTACACTTGTATGTATGTTTGTAACTGTTTCTTACGTATAACTAATGTATTGTAGAATCATTTGAAGTGAACATTTTTTTTTTTCATATTATATAATTACCTTTTATCTATAAGATCTTTACGTCTTACGTTATATCTTAATGACATGGCTGGTTAGGCAGGTGTAAGAATGTGCGAGGATATTTAAAACCTGTATACAATAAATTTCTTTCATTTGTTGAAATATTTTTTTCTTTTTGTTTTATTTACCCTATTTGTATATTGATTATAGATTTATATAAAAATTGCCATTCAAAACGTAATGTCTCTACGGGCGGGCAATCAATAGTCTCTTGACATTAGATTGTCTGAACATGCTATGCAGGATAAAATATGAAGTATGAAGCTGCTATATATATATATATATATATATATATATATATATATATATATATATATATATATATATATATATATATATATATATATAAAATTCTAACATAATCCTTCTCCTTCATCATGAGAAACGTGATCAGTTCAATATGATATGTTTAATAAGTATGTATTGTAAGTATGATTCTTATTTTTAGCTTGACGCTTTTATCCCGCATAGCAGGGAAGACAAAAAATACCTAGTGCCACCATTACGTACTTTGCTTTGTACCGAATTTGACATTGACAGAAATACATTGTGTGTTAAGTGGTGGAACTAAACGCCGCACTTTGTCTTAACAGAGTCATGAAGTAAAAATTATTGAGATCACCCCCGTGTGGAAATCGAACCGACAACCGAACGCGCTTACAGTCAGGAACTGTCTCACTACGCCACGACCGACCTCAAAAAAAAAATTTCGTAAATATCATAATTCGATCGTACGTATTATCTCGAATAGTTATTAACTTTTCTTAGTGTGGAATAAACTTGAAAATATAAAAACAAAATATTTTTTGATTTCTTATGACTAACAATTATTTATGTTTTTTATTATAAAATTTTAAAAAAATATTTACATTAAAAAAAATAATGTATGAATTATCTGTATAATAGATTTATACCGGAAACCCTTGTGATAATTGAGTGAGGTAATTTTTGATTTTAATAATATTCCTTTGGTTTATAAATGTATATCGTATTTTTTACTCAAAACTATATTTAAAATATATTCTACTGCAACTCTATATTAGAATGTACCTTATTACTTATCACCTGCTAGCTCTCCATACAAAATACTTATGCTAATTAAGACCTTTACCGAACATGCGGACAATTTGTTTACGAGATGTTTTATATACATAAAAAAACAACTATAAAAGTGTATTAAATGATCAAATATTATACAAATGCTACGAAAAAACTGAGTGAAATATCTCTCTCTCCTAAGAAAGGTCGACAATCGATTATGGTTATAACTTAATTTAAAAACATTAATGTTAATACATGTACAGATTTCAAGCTTTCATCCCGCATAGCAGGGTGGACATCAAGTACCTTGTCAAGACTAGGTACTCCAGTTTCCGCCGAATTCGAGACATTGCGTGTTGAATGGTGGAACTCGACGCCGCGCTTTGTCTTAACAGAGCGAGCTTAATTATTCCTTCGATTGGGAATCGAACCCACAACTGATCGCGCTTACAGTCAGACGCTGTCCCACTGCGGCACAACCGGATTTACTTTACAGACAATTACATATGATTACAAGATAATTTTATATTACATTAATATATAAAATTAAGGGTTACAAATAAACACATGTCGGTCGGTATGCGACACAATAACCTCGAAACCCAATTTCTTAAAGCCATTACCAACAATTTGGCAGATATACCAACTGACAGTTCAGAAAAAAAATTAAAAAAAAAAAACAAACAATAAATTCGTTCAAAAAGTATTGATAAAACATAATAAGTTATGTAAATTAACAAAGAAACCACAAATGACAGAGAAAACAATTTTGGTTTCACGAATTCGTCCGTACCACCCTCGGGGCAACGGCACTTGGCTCCAAGGCCGTTTTAAAAAAAAACAACAAAATGGCGGCGCAAGTAAATTCGTTACGTTAAAGTAACCAGTTTAAAAGCAAGTACTTATTCACTTGCAATTTTGTATATTTTCGTTGTGAGTGAAATTGTTGAATTTTTATACTAAATATAGATTTCTTGTTTGCTACAACTTTTTTTAATTTTAAATCTTTTGTAAATAAAAGTTTTTGCTTTGATGCATTGTGTAAAAACAAATATTTCGCAAGCTTCCTTATTACATACAATATATTCTTTGATAAACCTTATAACTTTCACCAATGTAGTCAGATATGACAATTAATTTATGAAACTAAAACTATCTTAGTGATTTATCACTAAGCTCAATGTTTAAAAAAATAAAAATAACTAAAAAGTAATAAAAAAATAACTAACTAACTAACAAAAACGATCTAAACACCTAAAATATTCTATATATAACACATATATACATATATAAATATAGCGAATCCAAAGAGAAATAAAGTGATTTCGTTTGGCACGCCTTTAAACACTTTTTCTTGTTGCGCCGGCGCTGGACAAAAAGCCGAATCGCTAGTAACCGTGACCTTACTTACTTTACCTTACACGTGTGTGTATGTATGTCTGTGTGCGTAGGATGCTTAAACTCAGTTTCCCTTTTGTATCGGCACAAAGATTATTTCCAAAATTTATGTAGATATGTTATGTTTGTGAATACATTAAATTAGCATATTTAAAAAAATGATATTTTCCTTTTAAAGTAAAATAGAAAAACTAAATATAAATTTACTATTTTAATGGAACACAATATTTTTCATAGAAAATCCATTTTTAAAGTAATAAACCAATGTTCAAATCCAGTACTGTTCAATATTACGCATTACTAAAACTATTTTATTTCGGTTAACTAAATAAAACGAAGTAAGTATAATAAAAAACACTATAATTTGTAAGTTATAGATGGAAAAGTTAATAAATGTCTGTTTTAGTTTTTATGCAACATTCCAGTATCTTTCGATAGATAGGAAGTACTTAGTATGAAGACACTCCGTATTCCGCTTTCTGCCGAATTCGACGCATTGAGTGTGAAAATAATTTAAATATAAATGAAAATGATTTAAATATAAATATACAAACTCGCTCGCACCTCGAGACATTGCTGTGTTCTGAGTAACGCAGTACAACGCCGCAATTTGTCATGTAATATCATTAATTGAAATCGAATCCACAACCAACCATAATTTCATAATTTCAGCCAATTAACTTAAATCACCATATTATAAACGTCTTGCATTCTTTGCAATGCAATTCGGTTACTTGTACTTTCATTTAGGCGCTCCGCCCGCAATCATTTGGGCGATGCACTCCAACACTGACCTTGGTTACACAGCTGTATGGAAACGATACGATTTTGTTAAAGTTTAAGTAAATATTAATTTCTTTGGTAAGATTTAATTTGAAATTATCGTTTAGATAACCATATTAGGTAGAGAATATCACTATGTTTTCATAGTGAGATAAAATCTAGTGTCTAGACACTTCTTCAAACTAGGTTTTGTCTTTGTTGACACTTGATTCTCTCCGTTCTCTCTGGTGAAGCTGAGTTAAAAAGAACTTAATATTTTATAATAGGTTTTTTTGTTATTGTCAAAATCAAAACTTATTTTATACAGAAAAAAAAACTTAATAGATCAGAGGTTGGTGTGGCGCAGAATCTGACAGCATGTGACTGCAAGCGCAATCGGTTATTGGTTCGATTCCCACTCAGGGGAATGATTATATGTAAAATATTTTCGTTTACTCTGTAAGCGTGCGTTCCCCCACTTACACGCAATGTCTCGAATTCGACAGAAAGCGGAATACGGAGTGTCTTGACGCTATTTATTTCCTGTCTACCTTGCTATGCGGGATAAAAGCGTGCAACGAAAAAATAAATGAAATAAAAAACCTTAATAAATACGTACTTGCACCGAATATAAGGTTGATTAGAACAGAAATTTAGTTTTCTTATCAACACGAGTAAAAAGCGACCCCACCTATACCTTTCTATAATTACAATAGATAAGTAATTATTATGACAGTATTTTAAATAGCATAAAGTCAAGTGCTTGCCATCGCATGGGCATCGCGTGACTACCAACCCCCATGACATTTAGGTACCTACATACCTGTTAATGTTCATCCCTATCTTATTTGATACTGACACGTGCAATATGTACATTGTAGAGCAGTTGAGCAATGTATGAATGGAATCACAATGGTGGTGGATTCGATGCCGAGTCAAGGAAATAGGTGTTATGAAAATTATTTAGAATTCTCCGCTCCCAAGTTGAAATTATATAGAGGGTCACTAACAATTTGAACATTTTTAAATATATATTATAATTTATACTGGCTGGGATGCGACTTCGTCCATGTCAGTTTTAACATTTCGGTTATAACAAGTTACTCCTTATTACATAAGCTGTTTGCCCCTAAATGTCACTTAAAAATCACTCTAGATATTCTAGAGATTATCTTGAACAAACAGATAGACGGACAAAAATTGTAAGTAATGTTATATATTATATTGAACGGTGTATACAATCATATGCGCTTAGTATGAAACGGTTATTGTATTATTATAAACAGGCGGTCCAAATTTTATTTATTTGTATAGGCCGGCGCAGTGGCGTGGTGTGGCGTGGTCAAGGTTTCGATTCCCACGTGGGAACGCCCATATGTCATTTCTTGGTTTTGGTAACACAAAATGAGATCAACTACCAAACCTTTTAGTTTTCGTTGAATTCTGCCACTACAAATGCTCTGTCTCGATTTTTTTTGTTTTTTTTTTAGTTTAACGCTTTTATCCCGGAGAGCAGGGTAGACAGGAAGTACCTAGTATCAACACACTCCGTACTTCGCTTTCCACCGAATTCGAGACATTGCGTATTGAGTGGTGGAACTCAACGCCGCTTGTCTTTACCAGAGCGAGGAAGTGAAAATAAAATAATTTAAATATAATCACTCCCCCGAATGGGGATCGAACTCACAATCGATCGCGTTTACAGACAGACGCTGTCACACTGCGCCACGATTTTAAACAGAGTGTCTTAACACTATTTCAAGATAAAAAAATAATTAATTAGAGAGAGAGAGAGTTGATGCGTCACAAAAATTGTATAACTAAATAAAATATAAACTAAGAAAAACAAAGCATGTTTTCCATTCTAAATTAGTTCATTGCAGTACTTACTTGTTCGTACAAAAACAATATTTCCAACCCAAACTAATCTCAAGACGCGTCACGGGAGGGGACACCGACACACAAAAGGAAATTGCTGTAATTCACGAGATATCTCAAAAAAAAACCGAGCACTTTTGTTTTGTATGAAAATGTGAACAACAAAAATGTGGCGAGTATTTTTTTTTAAATATTACCTTAGTCTTTTTTAGCCTTAGAATTTGTAGTCTAAATTTTAAATATGAAAACGTGAGGTTGATTAAGCACGCATTCACCTATGAATGTGTTGAAATATATATATATATATATATATATATATATATATATATATATATATATATATATATACATTTGTAAGCGTCACTATGAGAGTATATGACAGATATGTCGTTGGTTGTAAATTCGATTTATATAACGTTTGTAAAATTTTATTTTTTCGCTCTGGTAAGATAAAGCGCGGCGTTGAGTTTCGTTAAAAACCTAATGTTTATTAAATATATATATAGTTAAGAACGTAGTGTCTTAAAACTAGGTTAGTCTGTCTATCTTCTTACAACGCAAAAAATACAATACAAATTTTACATTCGTTACAGTAAACGTCTTAGATAATATTTGACTCAAAGCGGAAAATGTAACAGAATGTGATATAACACTAAATCCGTTCTGAAGTTACAATAAGCTAAAGGTAAGTATGCGCCTAAGCAGGCTTCGATGACTAGCAAGACGTGAAAGCCCTCGGCCTTAGGAGCTGGAGACAGGAAATCCAAAACTGATCTGGTTGAAATTTGCTGAAGGCCAAGAAGCACCTGCGGCTGAAGAGTCCATGATCATGAAAATAATGAAAAGTAAGTAAGATATAAATATTTTTTTTATCATATATTATTATAAAGTAAAAGCTTACACAATACACAATTCATTTAAAATCATTAGGCACATTAATTTCAATTAAGTAAATAAGCTTGTCTAATTTTAAAAGTTTAGAAGATCGGTTTTACGTACAAATGGAAATTAAATTGTTAAAATTAACTAAATTTTTGAAACTGTGTAAGAGATAACTACGATAATCAAAAAAAAATTTGATAAATTTTTTTATATTAATATGATATTGATATTTTATTCAACTATTTACATTTAATTACATATATGTTTATAAATTTGTATATAAATTTCAAACAGCTCTTGTTTCTTTAAACTGTCTTTCTTATAAACAAGATTGCCCACCGCCATCTAGCGGCTATTCCTGAACTAGAAACGGAAATATTGTTATCTCTGTCAAACAAACTCAGTGATAATACACTTATTCTTAATGAAACATAAGAATAATATTAAATAAATTTAATATTTTTTTAAGTTATTTCCACAGTGGCTGTGAGCTCAATTCGATTTCAAGAAAAGAATTATTTAAAATTGTTTTTTTTTTACTCTTATTAGATCATTTATTAAGTTAAAATATAAAAAATATAGTTATTTTACTATTATAATATAGTATATTGATTTTTAATTTTGACACTAATATCTGTTATATTGATAAATTATCTAAAAAAAAAACGTTTAACATATATCTATCTCATATCATATCATATTATAACATTTTTAATCACTATATTAATGAATATTAGTTTATTAACTAAAATAGTCACCTAACATATGTTAATAGATCTATATGTGAAAAAACAAGTAAGTAACAATTTCTCACTCAATTTATTATAATATATTTAATATATCATTATGTACTAATTGTAAATAACTGATAAATGTATTATTTATTGATAATACAGCAAATTGGGACCTCAAAGGACCAAGGATTTTGTATTATTTAAAGAGTTTTTCATTCATCCTGTTTTATAATTAGATAAACTTAAAATTATAGAGATTCTTGCTCATAGAGGTCGAAATGTACCAAAATCTACAAATTTGTTTCTAAACAAATGTGTCTTATTTTACCAGGTTTGCCGCGTTCTCAATGGAATTCTCAATAATAGAGGTTTGTCACTTTTTCTGGTTTCGCTTAATCACGGTTTACTGTATAATATAAAAACATTTAAAGGGACATCTTGTGCGCAGTGCTTCAAATAATATTAATTGTTTAACCTATAGAATTTAAAGATGGCACCTTTTCATATTTTATTATTTCTACGTTTTGATATAGATGGTGCTGTATTATTTTTATTCATTAGGTTCATATATGTTTATTTTTTTGTTTTAAGTCTTGAAAACATTATGTCTTAAAATGATAAATATTTTTATTACTTCTTTTGATTAAAAAAAATAATGGTTACATTTTTTATTTTGCTTTATTCCAAGTCTTGTATCAATATACAAGACTTGGAAGGATGTATAATCTGTATTTTGATTGTTTATGGTAATAATAAAATGTCAAAATCAGAGTTGTCATATTTTTTTAATTTCCTATTTCTAGGGAAATGAAAGGGAAATTTCGTAATTTGTAATTTTATCAATTCTTTTTATTACAAAATCTCCTAATTATTTACTCTAAACAATTTAATATGTTTTAAACATTATGAATTATTATTTATACATATTCTCATTCATAATCAACATTATATTTGTAGTGAAATTTAGATATGCAGGTTTTAACTTGATTTAAGTTATGTGTGCAGCTAAATATTATGATAAAAATATTTTTTCAGAAAATATTTACATCTACCCATTTATATTTATCATATAAAATAAAAATCGTATCTTACTTTAAGGAACTGTCTACTAACTTTTTATTTGACTTAAGACGGAGTGTCTTGACCCTAGGTACTTTCTGCCTACCCTACTATGTGGGATAAAAAACGTGAAGCTAAAAAACAGCAAGTTATGTTTTTATAGTAATTTTTTATTATATATTTAAAAGAATTAATAACATGAAAATATCGTAATTAGGCTCCAGAAATTCTTTTTAACATTTATAATATTTACAGATTTCTATTTAAGTAAATATTATATTTTTAAAAACTTTAATGTAAACAAGAGAAAAGTTAACTTCTAAAACAGAATATAGCGTGGGGAAAATCCATTTCGAAGCATGACAACACCATATCTAGTACCGTACGGATTCTACACGACGCACGACCGCTTTTAACGTCCGCGATAAGTTAACAAAACTCGTATAAAATGCATACATCAAAATGGTAGAATCTCTGCAAATGTTTTTATTTCTTTTCAAATCAAAATACAGACGAAAATGGTCGTGGTTCTCGCCATTCTTGTGTTCAGTGCTTATAGTGTTATTGTTTTGTCATGGTGTTCTGACTAGATGTAGTGATGTTAACTGTTTGAACGGTGTGTGTAGGAATGATAGTTGTGTCTGCTACGACGGCTGGCAGGGCCCCCAGTGCCAGCACTGCGGCGGCAAAATAAAGTAAGCCCTTTTACTCAACATACACTACTGGCAGTTCAGTGACCTATTTGACAGACGGCATGTCGTGCACGTATTTAGCAAAAACATCCACTCTGGATTATCTAATTATCTTCTTTGGCTTCCTTATTTCATCCTTTTGCGATGAAGGTCGCGTGAAACAAAGCGTGGCCATTCGAAAGGCATGCACTTTGTTATTTGTTCTTTAGAAACTTTGAGCACGACGTCTAGTGTAAGTAAAGGTGACCGATTAGAAAGAACAATTGATACGAATTTTTCATTCAAAACAATGAATTAGTATGAGACTTTATCTTCATATTTATAAGAACTTAATCTAATTGGTTTGGTAATCACACTAAATGCAGCAACATCATATTTCTCAAATATCAATTGCATTATTATTGTTATGTACAAACATAAATGAGTACATTTAAATCTAATTTTAGATTTATAACATATGTGATTGAAGAGCCTTTATACAAATAATCCTATTAACAGTGACCATGATAGTTGTTATATTGATTCTTGTACAATTTACAGTGATACTATAGATACTGTACTCTCACTTATGTGTAAAGAACCTTATTGTTTTATAAGCCTTAAATATATGAAATAACATATTAGATAAGTCTGATATATTTAATGAATATCTGTATACTGTACTCTCACTTATGTGTAAAGAACCTTAGTGTTTTATAGACCTTAAATATATAAAAGAATGTTAAATAAGTCTAATATATTTAATTATCAATGTTTATTTCATCTTGTGGTAAGACAAACTATAGCCTAATAGAATATCTATGAAATAAGCTAAAAAAGAAAATGAAAAAGGGTGATGTATTGGTTATCTCTGCCTAAACTACTGAAACATATTCACATATAAAAATGTTTACTATCTATTAATACTTAAAAAAAGAAAAACATCATCATGCTTTTTGCAACAAAGCTGGACAAATAGAGAGAAATTAGTGTTGAAATACTCTGCTTTTAGTGTTTTGTGGATATTTATAATACTAAAAAACATATAATAATAAACAGCTATTATCTTTTTCTGTTTCATTTTAATCATATGCAGATATGTAACTGAATAGCAAAATGCACCGGATTGACTGTCATCTGATCATCTTATATTAATTTTACATCTATACATTTGAATAAAATTGGAGTATCTGTTTATAATATTAAAATAACTACTTTTTACTTAATGTATATGTATGTATACATGGTACCAAAATATATATTTTTAGAATCTTTTTTTGTGTGTTTGTCTATTTGTTCTGGCCAATCTCTGAAATGGCTAAATTGATTTCAATCAATTTTGACAGTATTTTCACTGCAAAACAATTTATATAATATGGAATTATATTGAAAATTAATTTAATTAGATTATTTTAACCTAATTTATTGAACACATTTTTCCTTCACATGCTTAAAAGGCCACCTGTAACTACCTAGTACTGTTTGGAGTATTGTGTCAGCAAATTATTTTGAAATACCAAAATACATAGTAATTAGGAACATTTTTTTTCATCAATGTGGAATCTCTGAATTTTTATTTTATAGTTCTAAAATAAAAATAAAATTGAAAATATTCTGTATTACTTTAACTATTTGTTTGTAAAAATCCCGGCAAAATCAGCAAAGCAGTTTCAGAGATTAGTTAAAACAAACAGATAGACAAAATTGTAATATATATATATATATATATATATATATATATACATACATATGTATTTAGTGAAAAATGTTTATTTTAATGCAAATAGACACTAAAAATAAAAAATCAAAAATCTTATAATATTATTCAATAAGTTTAATGTGTCAATAACTTTGTTTTCAAGAAATTTTATACATCACCCATCCCTCACAACAGCAGCAGGATATTTTCTATCCTGTTTGAAAAAAAATATAATAATATATCTGAGTGAGAATAGAACCAAAAACCAATATAATTGTGTATAGGTTTTCACTTTATACATTATAGTTAATTATACCATACAAAAAGTGTAATGTAAAAGATTAAAATCATAGATATGTATATAAATGAACACTTTTATTTTCACTTTGGCATGTGAACCAATTCATTCAGGAAAAGGTCACTTGTTAAAAACCAGTTACGGATCTTCATGGTCAGCGGTCACATGCTAAATGTGAAATAAAAATGTGGCACCCTATAGAGGTGTTTGGAAGGTTTTTTTATTAGGTAGTTTTTTTTTAATAATAAGTACATTGTGGCACAGTGGAGCCAGTCTGGTTCTAATTACGATGGTTTTGTGTTTTATCCCCACTGGATGTAAAAAATTTATTTAAATAATTTTATATAATAAGACATTCAGTTCTATCTCTCAACATGCAATATAAATGTCTCTAGTTTCATGGGGCCTGGAAACACTTTTTTTATTTGATATATATATATATATATATATATATATATATATATATATATATATATATATATATATATATAAGCAGTCAACGTTGACTGCTTATATATTAAATATACTTATTTATAAATTTATAAATATACTTATTTAATATACAAGAGTGTCTTGACACTAGATTCTCTGTGACTATCCTACTATGCGGGATGACGTGTGAAGCTGCTTATATATGTAGTATATAGAGACTATAGAGAGGGAGCTCCTCTAGTTTCATACAAGCCTGGTATAATTCTCTTATTTATTTGATACACTTATTTAATATATAAATGGTCAATGATGTATCTTGACATTCATATAATTAATCTTTAACAAGTAACCGGTATATAATTTTAGTATCATAAAAAATCAATTACCTTTTATTTCTCAAATTTATACCCACTTTATATTAAGTGTTCAATAAAAATTAGTAATAATTAATTTAAATCTCATCTCAACGGCCATTGCATATATGTGGGGATGAATCAGTCCCACATCTGACTGTCTGTATCTTTTTATATTTAATTAAATGAATCAACTGTAATCAGAAATGCAGCAGAGATATGAGGTTTATCAATCTTTGTCAGAGATGCTAACAATGAGTTTGTAATTTTTTTTAAATGACCTTTTTTTTTAATTCATAAGCATGTGTTCTTTAGTGGTGTACTTTATAATTTTTTGTATGTTTATCATTTAATTTATTTAAATATATTTTATTTAAATAGAATTTATTTAAATATAATTTATTTAAATATAATTTATTTAAATATATGTATGCGTTTTTTTTAGCTTCACGCTTTTATCCCACATAGCAAGGGTAGACAGAAAGTACCTAGTGTCAAGACACTCCGTACTTCGCTTTCCACCGAATTCGAGACATTGCATATTGAGTGGTGGAACTCAACATCGCTCTTTGTCTTTACCAGAGCGGGGAAGTGAAAATAATTTAAATATAATCACCGCGCCCCGAGTGGGGATCGAACCCACAACTGATCGCGTTTACAGTCATACGCTGTCACACTGCGCCACGACCGGCCTCGATTATTGCATTATTTACATGTTAGACAAATCTGCAGAAACTTTGCTATTAATTGGCATGTCATTAAATTATAACATATATAAATAGAAAAAGAAATAGTTATATAATATCTTATAAAATGTTTTTTTTTTAATATAATTATTTACAAGAACTAAGTACTTACAGATTTTATTTTGTATGTTCAAATGAATTTCAAGACATTCAATAAAAGTTTGGTAGTAATACCTCGTTAAGTCGAACGATCGATTTCAAATTTAAAATTTCCATATCTCGGAATAAATTTTTGTTACTATTATTTGAATTGTGAACTTTGTATTAGTAGAAATAATCAGTGAGTATCATATTTTACTGTTCCAAAGATCTTCATAACTCGAAAAATTAAATTGGATTACGAACATTTAATTTACAACCTTTATAAGTCGATTATTTGAAACTTATTATAACTATTGTCTGAAGAATAATAAGTTAATGACATTTGAGAATTTGCCAAAAATGTGCCTATGATCTGAAATAATGTTTATTTATTAGAATTACAAATTTAATTTTCGCCTCTGCAACATGAATTTTAAATTTATTTCTATAGAGATTGAGGTTCGCCCTCATCCTCTATATGTCGAATTAAAATCTGTATAAGTCGAAATCCTCCGTAGCTCGTAAACTTTATAATTTGAATTTTATGGCGCCTCCCTTGATATTCGAATTATAGAGGTTCTACTAATTAAAAAAAGTAATTTAGTCATAAAAAAGTCAAAAATCATATATTTCTTATATATTTTAAAATAATTTTTATATATAAATATTTTTTATATTATAACAAAATAATTTCTTTTTCAGATTAACAGAACCAACCGGTATAATAACGGACGGTCCGGGCAATTACAGTGTAAGCACACAGTGTTCCTGGCTAATCTCGCCGCCCAAACTGGGTCCCAGTCCGCCGGTACTGCGCGTGCGCCTCGAAAGCTTCGCGACGGAGTGCGGCTGGGACCACCTTTACGTGTATGATGGTGATAGTGTGAGAGCGGAGAAACTTTTGGCTGTGTTCAGGTGAGCGGTTTTTTAAGCGGAATCATTGTTGGTTTTGTTCAGCTGAGCGGTTTTTTGTTGTTGGTTGTGTTTAGACGGGAGATATTTTTAAATAGGCAAGTTGTTTGTTGTCGTTTCAGGTTCAGATGAGCGCTTTTTTAAAGGAAAATGTTGATAATTGTATTTTTATATAAATCAGTTATTTTCTAATAGTTAAGGACATTTGAAGGGCGTTGAGTTCCGCAACCCACATAATGATGTGGGTTGCGGAACTCAACGCCGCTTTGTTTTTAACGAAACCGAATAACGTATATAAAACAATTGCAATTTGTCCTTTGGTGTGTTGAAGAGTTTGTCCATTGTATTGGTACTTTTTTAGAATGAACCAAGCGTCGTTCGAATAATAGACAGGATGCTTTTGATAGTATGGTCGTTTCATACTGCGTACTGTTAATAGTACAAATTTATAAGTTTATGTCCCGGCCACGTGAGAATGGATATCATGTGCACCGTAATCGATGGAATGAATTTTGAGTGTCACATGTCACTGTCACTAATTTCAATAAGATATCTGAATAATTTTTTATTTCTTAATAATCTTTAAGTAGTAGAAAGGTGTAAAAATCTCTCTACAGAGATGCTAACAGCATAAATAAGTTGTAAACGTATAAGAATTTCGACGTAGCTGGTAGTAGAACGCATGGCTTAGCTGTCAGAGCGCCTGGACGGTATCTAAGAGGCGCAGGTTTGAATCCCGCTGCGATCAAATTTTTATACGTTTTTTCAAAGATTGTTTTGTTGTTTTTCGCATGTATTGCATGATACATCTTAATGACACAAGTTCCTCTCATTTCCGTTTCTTTAATGATATTTAAGGTAGTTATTTTTTTATCTTCCCGCTTTTATCCCTCATAGCAGGGTAGACTGAAAGTACTTAGTGTTAAACTACTCCGTACTTCGCTTTCCACCGAATTGACACATTGACATTGCATGTTGAGTGGTGAAATTCATCTCCTCATTTTGTCTACCAGGACCAAGAAGTGACCCCGAATGGGAATCGAACCTACAACCTATGGCCTTTACAGTCGGACACTGTCCCATTGCTCTGAAATTTAATGGTAATTTCTTTTTCTTCGTATGGGATTTGAACCCGCACATGTTACGTTCAAACTATGACGCAATGGGTGTATCTTAGCAAATGCCATGACACACGTGTGACAATTTAAAGAATTAAGGTCAAGAAATCACTTCCCTTTTAAATGCACGTTCTATAGTGCATTGAATTGTGATTGATTTGCTATAGTCCTGTCTGCATATGTTTTGAAGACGGAGTTTGTAAGGAATTTGTAGAAGGAACCCTTTTGTTTAAATATTTTAATAATAATATATTTTACTTTCACGACTTTTCCTATAAATTACGGTGAGCAAAGAAAAAAGAGAAATGAGTTAAAAGTTATAACGCTTCGTTCTCCGTTTTACGCCACGACGAAAGTGAAGTGGATTGGAGTGGAGTCGCTGTGGAACAGTGTCCACTGTAAAACCGTAGGTTGCGGGTTCGATTGCCGCTCGGGCAATAAATAAATTATAAAATTTATTTTGATTTCGTTTAGAAATTACTCTACGGCGTGTCTTGACACTAGACTGTCTCTGAACCTGAGAACCTAAAGATTAATACAAAACATGTTAATAAAAAATCAATTGACGTGTTAAGAAATTTTAGACAAATAGATATTATTTACTATTTGTCTTTTTGTTTTTACAATATTCTTTTATGTTTCTATTATAATTACGTTTTTGCTTTTGAAGTTAGAAAGAGTTACTGTTGTCCTCTAAAACCCCATTTCACCGTTGTCTTTAAGATATAAAACCCATCTCGTAGGCGTCTTTTAGTCATCTAAATCATCTCTTAAGTGCACAATTAGGTCTCTAATTTATAAAATATGTAAAACATTTTTGCAACGCTATTTTGACTGACTTGAGGTTGATAAAATTGAAAATTTTCACGTGTGTCCGGATCCTTAATATACTGGAACATAAAATGACGTGCATAAAAGCTAGTTTTAATTTTGCTTATTTAACTTTTTATGTTTTCCCTTTCAGCGGGGTGCTAGACAAAACCGAGTCCAGTTGGACTCGACAAGTGGTGGCGAGGTCTGGTAGCGTGCTATTGCACTTCTTCTCGGACGACGCGTACGCAATGGAGGGCTTCAATGTTACGTACGCTGCGTACTCGTGCCCGTCCAACGATCATCGGACTAATTGCTCTAGTAAGTGTAGTTGTAGTAGTAGTAGTAGTAGTAGTTGTTGTTGTTATAGTTGTAGTTGAAAGTGCAGTAATTCTAGCAGTAAAGTTATTAATTCACAATTGGTGTTTGTATTTCGAAAGAATTGAATTTAATTTAGCGTCACGCTTTTTATCCCGCGTAGCAGGGTAGACTGAAAGTACCTAGTGACAAGATACTACGTTCACGTTCCACCGAATTCGAGACATTGCGTGTTGAGTGGTGGAACTCAACGCCACACTTTGTCTTATCAGAGCGAGGAAGAGAAAATAATTTGAATATAATCACTCCCCCCAGTGGGAATCGATCCCACTGCCGATTGTGTTTCCAGTCAGGCACTGTCCCACTGCGCCACGACCGGCATTCATAATAACGGCATATGATGGTTGTAAGTTTGTAAGTTTGTAAGCATCTTCAACGGGGTGATTTTTTAAAAATATTTTCACGTGCCTGGTCGGTTTTGTTAGAAATTGACATCTGTCACTTTTATATATTTTTTCTATTTGGATCAAAAGTGTTGAGATTCTTCCACAGCTTTTATTCTCGTAAGCAAGTGAAGTTAAGATGGAAATATTATATGGATATTCTAGAACAGTCTCCACCTAGTAGTGTCATGTGATCATGTCACACCTGTCAGTGCCGGAGCTTGTGGTTTCGATTCCCACACGAGGTGTTATAATATTTTAATAAATAAAATATATTTATCGTATTAAATAAGTATTATTAAGAAAGTTATTGAAATATCTTCTTATATCTATATATTAAAACGTAAAGCAAAATCATTGTTCCCTTTTCTACGAAAATAATGCGAACTAAGGAGTATGAAATTCGGTGCATTTATAATTTATATAGGGAAAGAGTGCAGAATGCCAATATTTTATTTAAATAATTTATATAAATATATTAAATTAATATAATAAATGTAACACACACTACCATGTGTTTGACATACACATTTATATAAAATGACATATACGTTGCTAAGGCAACGCTTTATCAACGCGTCAACTGGTCATCTAGTATCAATTAATTGCTTCTGTAATGATTTGTAAACAATGTAAAAAATAACAATTGTCCTTACCACCCCCGTGGGATACGCCACTATTTCCCCTTACTACAGTTTATATAGTAACCTATCTGAAAACACAGCTCAACCAACTGATGTAGTTTACTTAAATGTTGGTTAATTTAAATATTAAATCCTCAACATTCGTCAATTTTGAAAATTATTTATTTATTTATTTATATACAATAACTTTACCCTTTCGTGTAGCAGGTGGAGGGTAACATACCCTAGCCCTATATAAAGTGTTAATAATGCTTCAATTAGCTTTTAATTTCACTTGTTTTCATTGTGTATTAATTTATTTTTTTAGCCTCACGCTTTTAACCCGCATAGCAGGGTAGACAGAAAGTACCTAGTGTCAAGACACTCCGTACTTCGCTTTCCACCGAATTCGAGACATTGCGTGTTGGGTGGTAGAACTCAACGCCGCTCTTTGTCTTTACCAGAGAGAGGAAGTGAAAACAATTTAAATATAATCACTCCCCCGAGTGGGGATCGAACCCACAACCGATGGAGTTTACAGTCAGACGCTGTCACACTGCGCCACGAGCGGCCTCAAATCTTTAATTGCTTAAATATACATAAAAATATTATATTTTATTTTTGGGGCATGTTACACCCCACCTAGTATCCCACGAAAGATTAACGAACACAGACTCAGAAGGTTAATATGAGTAACAATTATCGTGTGTTATCTTACTTTAACAGATTGACTGGAAGGAATTTTCTTTCCACCATCCACAAACATTTTCATTATATTTGGTCCTTTATCTGTTATTTACTGCGAGATTAGATTTTATTAAAACTAAAATATTTTACAATATAGTTCCATAATAAATTATAACAACATACAAAATTTGTTTACATTATAAGTTATTTTTCAATGTAAAGAAAAATTGTAAGAAATGTTATCGTAACTATAACCATTTATGTCTTTGGACATGATAGAGTGGTCGTGAAATTCTGCCCAGTTTGTAATCGCCTACGTTGTAGATATTTGAAGTCCGTTTAGTGTTCCAGTTATGAATCGCGCATTCTAACAGTAAAGCTTGGAGCTTTTTAAATGAAACTATTTTAAACGGATTAATCGCGTATATTTTGGTATTCGAAAATAATTAATGTAAAATATGTAATTATATTTCAGAATACCAAAATATACGCGATTAATCCGTTTAAAATAATTTTTTTTAAAGTATTCATTGAAAATGGCGTACAGTTTTAGAATAATAATAATAAAGCAGTTTGTGGGTGGGTCTTAGAAATATAAAATAGGAAAAATGTCAGTCAATATATCATGTCAGTACAAAATAGGACATAGTTAATCAACGCGACTTTATAATATTTTTTTATTTTGTTTTTTGTTATAATAATTTATTAACGTTTTCCTCTGGCTTTGTTCTTGTTGATATCCTTACAAAACCTTCAATAATTATAAAAAAAATAAATAAACAAGGAAATTCTAATTAAGATAAATCAAAGTAATTAAGAGAAATCAAATGATTTACCTGTTTTTACACATTTTAAATGAAACTGTTTAAAACGGATTAATCGCGTATATTTTGGTATTGATAATATATTTTGAGAATTCGACGTTTCGAACACCATAGTAGTCCATGGTCTAGTCATGGACCAAGTAGACTGAGGGGGGTTGATTCGTTCATGAGTTGATACAAAAATAAATTATATCAATCTACCGCCAACTGTTTCTCTGTGGCTGACTGCTCTTTCTCTATGATGTGGTGGTTTTGAGGATAATTTTATTAGAAGAATTGATAAGATTGTGATAAGGTGGCAGAGAGATGTTTTAACTTTCGATTTATCAAAATAACGCGATTAATCCCTTTGAAATAGTTTAATTTAAAATTGAAAATTTAAATTAGCTAAATAAAACTATAACTAAACTTAATATATGCTTTAAGTACAATCGGTGAAATATATTTGAAAAACTTCGGGTCAAAATTTTCCCTTCGTCCTTGACTTAATATATAAACAACTTTTATGATGATCGGTTGAATGGTTTACGCGTGAAAGCGTAACAAACAAACAAACTCACTTTCGCATTTATTTTTTATATTATAAGTATTGAATGCAAATTTTTTTTATTTATTCTTAGAAAACTATGTTTTTTTCTTTGTTCCGTCATTCTCGCTTCTATCCCGCATAGCAGGATAAACAAGAAGTACCTAGTGTCAAAATATTCTGTACTCCGTTTTCGAACTAATTCAAGATTCTATTCTACAACTAAGTCCAAGCCCGCAAAGTATTGTGTATGGTTGGTTATGAGTAAAATGGTTTTTACTTCATGATTAATTATTTTCTAACAATAGAGTATAATTATTATTTTTCAAATCAACATTCAATGACATACGGGTATACGTGGATATATTTAGTATCTAAATCTCTCTTTGATATTAAAATAACTTCCTGTATTTATATTAAATGTATATAAAGTGTAATATAAAAATGTCTGCTTGTAATATTTAAATAACCTCTTCTTACTTAATGCGCATACCCAGTACGTATACAAAAGTAACATTTCTTACAATTTTTGTCCGTTTATTCTGGTCAATGTCTGATTTTTCCTTGGGAGATAGGTGACATGATGCAGCTCAGGCTACTTATATTTTAGAACTATAAAATAAAAATCCGCACCAGTTAAATTTCGCTGCAGAAGTAGTATTTTATATTATTTATTCATGATATGGTATACTTACATATTTTATTTAATTCATCAAATATCGTCTTTTATTTTATATTTATATTTAATTAACAATGATATATTAATATTAATTAGTTATTATAAAGAATTACAACTGATTAATATTTATGTAGTCATTTTTTAACCGACTTCAAAAAAGGAGGTTATCGATTTGATATGTATGTATGTAACATAGTTTTTATTTTTTTTAGCTTCACGCTTTTATCTTGCATAGCAGGGTAGACAGAAAGTACCTAGTGTCAAGCCACTCCTTACTTCGCTTTCCACCAAATTCATTGAGACATTGCGCGTTGAGTGGTGGAACTCAACCAATGCGAGGAAGTGAAAATAATTTAAATACAATCACTCCCCCGAGTGGGTATTTAGAACCCACAACCGATCGCGTTTACAGTCAGACGCTGTCCCACTGCGCCACGAC
Organism: Dryadula phaetusa; assembly: GCA_032432895.1. Taxonomy (NCBI): domain Eukaryota; kingdom Metazoa; phylum Arthropoda; class Insecta; order Lepidoptera; family Nymphalidae; genus Dryadula; species Dryadula phaetusa. The sequence continues at coordinate 133,764 of JAOYRS010000073.1, forward strand.
CGCCGTTGTAAGAATTGAGTAATATTTGAGCATGATGATCCTTTTAGGCTCTCAAGCACGTGTGCTTCATTAGGTAAGTATACGTTCGTCCACGAATTTCTCGAAAACTATAAGCCCTATTAAGATGATGTTTTTTTAATTTAAGCTAGATTATGTATATTTTAACTTAGAGTACATTGCAAGTGCAAGAACTCACAAGAAAATATAGTTGGTTTTATTTGTAATAAATTACAAATATATCTATATAATACATAGTAAGTATTTACGATACAACAGTTATTTCAAGGCTATGTTCGTACATTTAACTGTAGGTACGATTGTTGGATAACGCGTCTTTTACGCTTACATTTGTACGGCTTTATTGGAATTCTCACCCTCTACGAATGATCGATGACATATTTCGAAGAAACTTTTGAAGCTATCACGATATGGGTGTAATATTACGCATTTTGCATTTAAAGAGTTTCTCGCTAATATGTTCGGATATTTTCAATTTTTCATTCGTATCTACTTGTTTAATTTTTTGTTTTTCTAAATACTTTACGGGGGGCTACTTCGAGGTCTAACCTAAAAGATGTAGGTTCAATTTGAAAATTAAGAATATGAATTAATAATTTTTTTTTAAATATTTTTAAAGTGTATTCCACACTTAGGATTAGAAAACATTTTTGAAGAAAGATGAATTTGTTCACTATAAAAAAAAAATCTAATATTCTCGGAGAAAAGCGCATCTTTCCATATGCATGTTTATTTAACAAAATATTTATCTATAATAATATTAAAATAATTTTTATCTCTCTATTTGTTTGTTCCGAATAATCTCTGAAAACGATGGACCTACCGACGGATTTTGACGGGACTCTCACTGGCAGATAGCTGATGTGATAAGGAGTAACGTTGCTTTTATTTAAGAATTATAAAATAAATACTTACTTGCAAGAGTCACTTAAATTCACGTGGACGATCCACGTGAATTTATATTATATTTCAGTATTTTCTTGTAAAAAATAAAAAAAAATAGTTATTATTTCGCAATATATAATAACTGTACTATTTTTTTTTTAGCTTCACGCTTTTATCCCATATAGCAGGGTAGACAGAAAGTACCTAGTGTCAAGACACTCCGTACTTCGCTTTCCACCGAATTCGAGACATTGCGTGTTGAGTGGTGGAACTCAACGCCGCACTTTGTCTTACCAGAGCGAAGGAGTGAAAATAATTTAAATATAAACACTCCCCCGAGTGAGTTACAGTTAGACGCTGTCCCACTGCGCCACGAACTGTACTTTTCATTTATAATTTTTCAGATCACGGTGAATGTGACGAAGGATCGTGTAGATGTGAAGGTGACTGGATCGGTGTGGCGTGTGACGAACCGCTTTGTCCTAGTAAGTTATTAGTTGTCAAATTAAATGTCAAAAATAATTTTATTTCACACATTACTTACGGATGAAGTACCTATTGTAATTATAATTAAATTGATTGATCGATTGTGATTGTAATTAAATGTTTTGGTATAAGCTATAATTTAGGTATCATAAAATTAAATAATATATTTTTGTAATTTGTAAAGATCAAGTTTTGAGTTTCTCATGCGTGTCAACGCTGCAGTTTGAGCTGTAAAATGAAAATGATTAAAATATAATTAATTTTCTAAATGAGAATCGAACTCGCAACCAATCGTGTTTACATTCTAACCTAATACTAACCTGCTAGTCGATATAGGGCGTGAAATTGTTTTTTTTAAACGTTTCGGTCTCTGGATCACCACAGCTGGGCCTCCTCGGAGGTAATCAAGGGTTTCACCCGTTTACCCGGTTGGACGTCCACCCAAGCAGCACATAGTTCTCTTAATACATAAACTTACCTCATACCCAAGACCTCCAAATCCATAGATCTCATACTTTACAATTAGGTGATCCCAGGATCCCTCCCATATTATTGAACAGCGCTAGAGACAACAGTCAGAGGGTATTATCCTGGTACTGTTTCCCCCCTCCCATAACGAAGAGAGAGAGAGAGAGAGAGGACACGTTTCGTTGTTTTTTAACGTTAATTTATTTTTCTAGACGATTGCAACTCCGAATACGGTGCCGGTTTATGCACAAACATGGGATGTGAATGTACTCCATCCAAATCGGGTATAGATTGTAGTAGAGAAACTTCAAATTCGGGGTGGGGCTGGCTGTGGAGGGAGGAGGGCGAGGGCACGGAAGCCAGGCCGGCGAACACTCCGCCGGCGAGCGCTGGACATGTATTATTGAATTATTCAGATGATTTGTTAAGGGTTGGTGGTGAAATGTTTGGGGAAGCTTCATTTTTATATAGGTGAGTGGGTTTTTTAAATAGAAATAAAAAAATCTAAAATATATTTTTGAAAACCCAACGTTTCGAACACTTTAGGTAGACTGTCTACCAAAATATACACGAATAATCAGTTTAAAATGAGTTAATTTTTTTTTAATTAATATACCGGATAATCTTATAGTAAAGAACAGTTGGTAACTGTGAATTCCTATAATTTTAATTGGAATTCCTTAAAAAAATATAAATGTTATTTTGATTTAACACTGGTCTGGCTGATGTTTGAAAATTTACCCACCTCTCAGAATTCCATGAAACATTTGTATTACATGTTCCTTTAGTATAGTTGGTTTTAGTGAGAATAAGTGCTGGGTAGTAAAACTCGATGCTTTCTTTATATATCCTATCTATAACTGTCAAATGTTTTGTTGGGCGCCACTAGAGTTTCATATAGATGATTATATGAAACTCTAGCGGCGCCCGCGATTTTGTTTGCCTGAAATTTAACATCTCTGGATCTTTATTTTATAATTTTAAAATAAAAGAAGCCTAAGTTATTGCCAGTGAAAGTCTCATCAAAATCGTTTCAGACGTTTCAGAGATTAGTTGGAACAGAACAGACACACGGACAAAAATTACACAGTACCGACATACTGTACACCAAACAAACACTCGTAATTTTATTTTTTTGTATAGAGGCTATTTTTTTTTAATTTTCAGGTATAGAACAACAAAAAAAGAATGGATATCAATGGAACCAAAGGGAGAGTCGCCGTTACCGAGGTTCGCACACGCAGCCGTTATATACGAAAATGAATTAATAGTGTACGGTGGTGTAGTTGCAGCGGAGGACTTGGAAAGGGGGTTCGTTTTTTTATTGTATTGTTTTTTTTTTATCTTCACGCTTTTATCCCGCATAACGTAGTAGATAGGAAGTACTTAGTGTAAAGACGCTCAATACGCCGCTTTCCTTGAAATTTGAGATAATTGCGTGTTAAGTGGCGGAACTCATCGCCGAAAATACGTTCATAATTAAAAAATAATTTAAATATAATCAGTTCCCCGAGTGATAATCGAACCCACAACCAATCGCCGGAGTGGCGCAGTGGGACAGCGGCTGATTGTGAACGTTATTATAGGTATTAACATAGTTTTTTATAGTTGACTCGTTTCCTACATTCGGTTTCCCTATGTATTGTACATGTGGATCTCAAATTTTATATTCCGTCTATATTTTGCGTAGAATGCTATCAATTTTTCCTGTATATTTTTAAATTACTAATACTAACAATAGTTACACGTATTTAATTAAGGGTTTAAACTTAACGTTTATGATAAGCCTCTCTCTACCTATTCCATGATGTATCATTCAAGTATTACAATGATTGTGGGTTCTGATCTTATGTTGAACATAGAAAAATATGGCACAATATATATGACTTGTATGAGATATACTAAATTCAACTCTGTCATAAAATACGATCTAAATGATACTTATTTCTTTTTTCCTTACAGAGGCGGCCTGGCGGGCCTAGAGGGAAGGGCGGGGGAGGTCACAAACGAAGTATGGCGGGGCAAGATAGGTGAAACACAAGTGGAGTGGCGGAACGCGACGCCAACTACGTGTTCGCCGCATCGGCAAGCACCAATGAAACATTGCGGTATGTTTTTTTATACTTTTTTTTTCTCTTATAGTTATGTAGGCAGGGAGGATCTAGTGTAGTTACGCTTTGTTTTAACAGTTTTAAGAAAAAAAATCATTACCCCTAATTGGAACCAAGCCCACAATTATCATGTATTATTTTTTTTAATTCAATTACAATTTTGAAAGCTTTAGCTAGTTCTAAAAAATCATTATTCTTTTTTTTTCATAAAATGAAGTAAATTAAAATTTTAGTATTATTAAATTATTTGTGCCTACTATAATTTCCGGATTTACTTCAGTATTGGTCATTGTTTCCCATTTTTATCTGTATCTAAAATGTGACAAACAAAAGGAAAATTTTGTAATTATTATATTTTATATACATAACATATTAATTTTTTTTATTACATTTTCCAGGAGGTCTTCATCTATCTGGACACACGGCGGTTTTGGTGTATCTAGGTGCAACAAAGAAACCAGTAATGTTAGTGTTTTTTGGACATTCACCGCATTATGGTTATTTGCACCTTGTACAGGTTAGTATAGTATAGACATATATGTATATAAGTACTTTGTAGAATAATAAAAAAACATATTAAATTGTTTTTTTTTATAACTGTACGCTTTTATATATAAATACCTAGTGTGAGTAGTAGTGAAATACGGAGTGTTAAGACACTCCTTATTTCACTTTCCACCGAATTAGAAATTTGTCTCAAAGTAGAGCGAGAGTCTCCTCTGAGTGACGTCGAACCCACAACCGATCGCGTTTACAGTCAGACTTGGCCTCAAATATAAAAGATGGCGAAAATAAAAGATGTTATTATAACAGAGATAGTTTTTTTACATGTATGATAAAATGGGTCTACCTTTTTAGTATCTCTCATTTCATTGTTATTATAGTCGACTACTTAGAACTAAGATCTATAGATATAGATCTTAAGCGGATTATTTTTAGTTTAAATTAATCATTATAATTATAAAACAGGATCGTAAGAATTCATGGAAGCCAGGAATTCCGTGGCTTGTAACAAAATACCTAAAACTATTTCCAGGAGTACTACATAGACGAGGGCGTGTGGGCGGCGTCGGCGGCGCGCGGCTGGGCGGCGCGCGGCGGGTTCGCGCACTCGGCGGCGCGCGACCCGCTGTCCGGGCGCGTGCTCGTGCACGCCGGGCTCGTGTCCGAGTCGGAGGCCACGCAGGTGTCACTTTGTTGTATGTCACCCCGCGTAGCACACGAGTCGGAGACGACCTAGTGTCGGGACACTCCGTTGACTGCTTTCCACTAAAAAACGAGACGTTGCGAGTTGAGTGGCCAATCCAAAGTCGCGTTTTGTCTGGTTAAGACGTAGAAATGACAATAATTTTAATCTATTCATATAATCAGTTCCTCGAGTGAGAATCAAACTCACGAACAATTGCGTTTATAGTGAGACGCTGTCACGCTACTTCACGATGGTTTCTTACCTTTTAATAATATTTTTGGCACATTATTCATATCGCTCAAAATTGAGACGTTACGTGTTGGATAACGGAACTGAACACCGCGTGTTGTTACCAGAGCGGAAAAATGATAGTAAATTGAAGTATAATTATTCCCCTAAATTAGAATTGAACTCATGATCAATCGTATTTACAGTGAGGCGCTGTCACACTGTGTCACTATTAGTTTTAAATTAAATAATAATGAATACTTATATATTTATTTCCATCTAGGCGCCATCCTCTGCGCTCTATGAATATGAAGTGGAAACTCGCATATGGCGGCCGTTGCCTGCTGCGCCCACGCCCAGATATTTACATACTGCTATTTTTGTATCGCCTGGTAAGATCGTCTTTATTAAACGTGTATATTTATTTTATTAATTTTACATATATTTATAGGCATTATATTTAAGAAAAAAAACATAATTCTGCAATCTTTCTCTTTCAAATTTATACATACTCCTCGGTCTACATAATTTTCGTAAAAAAGGTTACAAAAGTTTTTCTTTATGTATTACAATATATATATATATATATATATATATATATATATATATATATATATATATATATATATATATATATATATATATATATATATATATATATATATATAATGTTTTTCCAGGTATAATGTTAGTGTTCGGTGGAAACGCGCACAACGACAGCGCGGCCGCCAGCGCCGCCTCTGAGCAGTGTTACTCGTCCACTGCACTCCTCTACGATGTTAGGTAAGGATGTTGGTTTACTTTTTTAATTAATTAAACTTTTCTTGTTTATCTTTATTTATTTATTTATTTATCACAAAACCAACAGTAAATTTTAAAGTAAATTACATAAAAATAACATGTAAAAGGAAATAGAAAAAGGATTAATTAGCGCGTATTATTTTGATATTTGAAAATACATTTTAATATTATTCCGACGTTTTCAACACTTTACAGTATGTCTGTGATCATTGTAAACCAAAATATATTTCGATTAAAAAGTTTTATGGTTTTTTTTGAGAAATTATTATACAAAATCATAAGACTTTTCCTTTACTTTTCGGGACTTTACGGTAAAATAATATGTGTTACTCTATTGTACATATATTACTTTAAAGTCATTTTGTATCATGTTATGATTGGAAAGAGTTTATTATGTGGTTTTCGGGATGTTGGAATGACTTGTATTGTTTTTTTTATATAAAAAATATGTTTTTTTAACCTCGGGCTATCATAGAGTCCATCGAGGCGCAATAGGACAGCTCTTTTGTTTATAATTTATTTAATTTAATTTCAACAGATGTAGCACATGGTATTCAATCCAAGGCCCGCAGAGTTCGGCTCGTGCGGCACACGCGGCCGCCATTTTGCCGAAGACGACACGACCTACTGTCATTGTGCATGGCGGGTAGAGTATTTTTAATATTTATATAATTATTATCAGATTTCTTTTTATATTTGGTTTAGTCTCAATGTTATGTGATTTATATAATATTTAGGCACTAAATAAACTTAAGCGGTCGAAGCGCAGCGTTCAGTTACCCTCCTCAGTTTTATTTTTTATTTTATACAGCAGGGTAGTCAGAGACATATCGACCGCCGCTTGTCGTCCGAATTTGAGACTTGACATGATAAATGGCGGAACAAAACCAATAAACTTAGTCGATTTTCGTTTGTGTTTCAGTTTCGACGGGCGTCTCAGATCCGACGCGCTGTCGTTCGAAGCGGGCGCGCGCTGCTCCGCCTTCCGCGACGAGCTCGCGTGCCTGAACGCCGCGGCGCGCGCCGCGCGCGCCTGCGCCTGGCGCCGCGCCGACCGCGTGTGTGTTGCGGTGCGTGTGGAAGTGCACAATATTCTCAAAACATGTATTAAACATTTGAACGCAGTGGAATTAGAACTCGTGACTCTTAGCTGTCTTTTGAATGCTTTCCAAAAAGATTTTTTTTCTGTTTGTGGTTTTTTTCTAAATGCTTTTTTTAACGAATAGAAATGAAAATCCCTGCTAGTATATTTTTTGGATTATAATAAAGGTTCAGAAGTAGGCTTCTACATTTTTCTTATATGTCAAGATTATTATAATGTATTTCTTCCATTTACTTATATAAAAAAAAACTGAATGTATTCTCCTTATTTCCTCACATAACGATGATGTGTATTAGAAACAATAATGACTTTTTTTTTCTAATACGTTTGATACACGCTCACATGCGTCAAGTCACTTTAACATATCAACTGTAAACAGAAATTCTCAGAACTACAGATAAAATAACATAATATAAAAAATAACATAAGCAAAAATTTATAATAATAGGAAAAAGGATTGTTTATTACTTATTTCATAATAGGGAAACATTACGTGTCAAATGGCGGAACTCAACGTCGCACTTTGTCTTGCTAGAGCAAAGAAATGCTAATAATATAAATATTATCATTTCCCCCGAGTGGGAATCAAACCCACAACCGTTTGCGTTTACAGTCAGAATAACCTAATATTTTTTATCATTTGTTACAGTTAGAAGAGATAGGGTTAAAACAATCATACGACGAGTCGGTTAAAGCCTGCCATGTTGAGCCTGTGTTTGGTAAGTTCAATGAAGTTAGATTATTTAAGTATAAGTTAAGTTATTTTTTAATAATAAAATATAATAAAGGGTTAATAATAATAATAATAATAATAATAATATACTTTATTGTACACCACAATAACAGAAATTTAACAATAAAGAAAAAAATATATATACAAAGTAAAAGTAGATGCACAATAAGGCGGTCTTATCGCTAGGTAGCGATTTCTACCAGACAACCTTATGGGCTTAGAAACACAGTCGTGATTTCAGAGAAGGGTGGTGTCACATGTCATAGGGAAAATGTATATTAAACAATAATTATCATATATACATACACATACATATCATATATAAATAAATACATACATATATACATACATACATACATACATTCAAAATGCTATATCAAATATCAAAAGTATTGATGACAATTAATATTTATGTTAATGTTTATGTTATAAGTCATAACTAATAAATAATTAATATATAAACTCAGTTCTTTGCGGGTTCGATTTCTGTTCAAAGAAATGCTTATATTTTCTGTTTTTTTTTTCATCCATCCGTTCTTTCAAACGACAATGTTAATATTTTGGACGAAATGTCTTCGTCGTCTTGATAGTAGTATAGTAGGTAGTACTATAGTAGGAAAAAGTAAAAAAAATGTGAATAAATTATTCAAATTTTGCATTACAGATGAAAGGCGATGCAGCAGCGCCGACTACTGCGCGGCGTGTGTGGCGTTGGGTTGCGCGTGGTGCGGCGCCTGCCTCGCCCCGCAACGGTGTTTGCGACACTCCCATCAGGTATATATTGTTCTGGTACTGGTCTGAATAAGTCGATAGGTCAAAAATACTAACTGTTGAGGGCAGCCATTATTAGTTTCGATTTTTCTTTTTCTTTAGCTTCACGCTTTTGTCCCACTTAGCAGGATAGAAAGCAAGTACCTAGTGTCAGAGACTCCTTGCTCCGCTTACCCCCAAATTCTCAATGCCGCACTTTGTTTTAACAGAATGAGAAATACCAATACCTAAGAAATACACACACACGGGTACACGCGTAGTGTTTTGACGGACTAGTGTTCACTAAGACAGTGAATGCTAGTGTTTTTAGTGATAGGCCTCTTATTTTATTAACTTTTAATATATAGTGAAAACTTTTCTTACTTCCAGCTAGCGTTAACAGTGGACGAGTGTATAGCAACCAGTACGGGCAGCGAAGCGTGCGCGCGCTACCACTCGTGCGCCGCGTGCCACGCGCACACACACCGACACCCCCATGTGGGTATTGTTATATATATACATTAGAGTTGTACCAGTCTCGCATGAAACTAGAGTTCTCTCTATATATAACATATAGCAAGCAAGTGATAGCAAGGTATTCATAGTGAACCTAGTGTCAAAACACTCCGTTGACTGCTTATATATATGTATTAATGTATCAAATAAATGAAGAAGAGACCGGTCGTGGCGCAGTAGAACTGCCTCTGTCTATATTTGCGATTGGTTCGATTCCCACTGGGGGTAACGATTATATTATTTTCTTTTCCTCGCTCTCGTAGGACAAGGTCTTGTAGGTCTTTAATTCGACGAAAAGCGGAGAACGGAGTGTCTTGGCACTAATTACTTCCTGTCTACCCTGCTATGCGGGACAAAAACGTGAAGATAAAAATAAGTAAATAAATAAGAGATTTACATCATTTAAAAATTCTTTTCCTATTTTCTATATTTATATTTCCTATTTCCTATTTGTGTAATTAATTTTCATTTTAATTACCATATAGTTTAATAGCAGAGTCTATATAATATTGCTACTATTGCAAGATATTAAAATAATATTTAAAATATATATTAATATTTATAATGTAATATATATATATATATATATATATATATATATATATATATATATATATATATATATATATATATATATAAATATATATATGTATATTTTCGTCATGAAAAATTCATGAAAAATGAGAGCAAAGATTTTTTTCTTATCATATAATAATACTATGGGTGTAAGAACTGTTTGAAATATTAATATGTTTCAGGGTTCAGAGGAGTTGAGTCAGCGCGCGTGCTACTGGGACTACGATACTGTGAAATGTCGCCCGGCCAACTCCTCTACCGATATAAGGTATTTATGTAATACATTTTGAATGTATGAGAAACAAATTAAAATACGGTTTTTTTCTTGTATCCGTTTTCTCTTACATTGGAGTTAGTATATCTATACTAATCAATATAATTGGAATGTCTGTATAAAAAAACCGGTTTTTACTAAATTCATACCTATATATGTATACCAAAATAATGCATATTTTTTATTTTTTTTCTGTTTATCCGTGTGTTTGTTTCCGCTTATGTTTGGAACAAATGAGTCAATTTTGATGGGATTTTCACTGGCAGATAGCTGTCGTAATAAGGAGTAACTTAATCAACTTTTATTTTAGAATTATAAAATGATCTAGAGTTGTAAAATTCGTACCGTCACATACTGGGTAACTGACATTAGTCACGTACATACAAAAAGGTAAAATTTCTTTGAACACACTCCGTCTTTTCGCCCGAAAATGAACCATAGCGTGTTGCCGCGAACTTAAAGCCGCCCTTTGTCTTACTAGAGCGGAAAAATGAAAATAAATATTATATACAATCAATAGATTCATAGAAATGGATATCAAGGGACATGAAAATCAACACACTAAATAAACTTGCACTCTATGGAAACATTGGCTTACTAAATTATAAAATTTATCCCAAATAATTATTTTGGAAATGATATAAAAGAATCAAATGAACCTATGACAACAGTCTTAATGAATAAACCCTGGGATTATTACCAGAAGTGTAGCGGCCACTGCGTCGGGCGTGTGCAGTGCGGCGTGCGCCAGCTTCCGCACCTGCGCCAATTGCACCGCCGAGGAGTGCATCTGGTGCGCGTCCGCCGAGAGATGCGTCGACAAGGTGAGTGAGTGAGTGAGTCGGTGAGTGAGTGGGTGAGTGGGTACATACCCAGAGTTTGTATTATTCTGTTGTCGGTGTAAGTTATGTTACTGCAATATTTCATCTTAAAAAGAAGATACATTTATCCATTCAAAATATCTAGGAATATATATTACGCTTGTCTTACTAGAACAAGTAAATGAATATGATATAAATATTGTTCCCCGAGAGGTGTGGGTAATCGAACCCACAACCGATCGCGTTAATGTCAATGTATTAAGTATATATTATTATGTACGTAAGTTAAGTTAAATATGTAAGTCAATGTATTTTATGTATTTATTATTATTAATTTCCACGCAGAACGCATACGGCGCTTCATTTCCACTAGGCGGTTGTCGAGCATGGTCAACCGGCGGGTGTGCACCCAACACACCTGCCACCATAGCGGGTGCATCGGTGACCGGGTGCACAGCGCACGTGTCATGTGCGACGTGTCTCAGTGAACCCGCGTGCGGGTGGTGTGACGATGGGCTGGGAGGGGGCAGGGGCATGTGCCTGCCGGGGGGAGAGAGACGGGCTCACCACCCGCATCTCTGTCCGCATAGACGGTAAGTGTTCTAGTAATCTAAACGTAATACTACACAAGTTCTCAGTTTTATTTCTAATACGAAATGAATTAAAATAGTTTCATTTAATGAAATGTAACAATTATTTATATGATATCAAAATATTATATATTTTGTATATGTAAATGTAAGTGGCCGACCGTCGCGCATTGGGGCAGCGTCTGACCGTAAACGCGAACGGTTGTGGGTTCGATTCCCACTCAGGGGAGTAATTATATTTTAAAACATTTTCATTTTTTCGCTCTGGTAAGACAAAGTGTGGACCACTCAACATTCACTTCTGTGGAGGGCGAAGTACGGAGTGTTTTACACTAGGTACTTTCTGTCTACCTTGCTATGTAGGATAAAAGTGTGAAGCTAAAAAAATATATACAATCTTTAACTAAAATAAAAATGTGTAAATCCAAAAATACAGTATATGACCTTCACACGTACCTATTTAATACATATTGTGTGTGTACGTGTGCGCGCGCAGCTGGCACTTCACGTCGTGCCCGCCGTGCCAGTGCAACGGGCACGCGGTGTGCGACGCGCGCGCGCGCTGCGTGCGGCCGTGCGGCGCGCGCGCGCTCGGCGCACACTGCGACGCGTGCGCGCCCGCGCACTGGGGCAGCCCGCTCAACGGCGGACACTGCCAGCGTGAGTACGCTCCGGGCACTCGAGCGCATACTGCCGCTTTGTTGCTTATATGTTTGTCTAAAAAATATAAAACCTCTATGTTTGTAGACAATTTATTTATTAAAACGTAGTTAACTTCTAATCTCAACCGAAAATGATATACAGCAATTTTAAACTTTAAATATCTACATAGATTATATTTGGCAGAAATCGTTCAACACGTTGTAATGGCAAACAGACAATACATACAAACAGATAGTAAAAATTCTGATATAATGTTATATATTTTTGTTTTGATTTTATGTATATATATACTTAGTAGAAAGATTTTTTCTTCTCTAATAATTTCAAAAAAACCTTTAACAATAAAAAATGCTATTTTATTTTAAATCAAAGATTTAAATTATACAAATGTACTAAAATACTAACACAAATAAATTGTAATATGCATGCATAAATATTGACTTAGCCGCATTAAAACATTAATAACCTTAAATAAACTTTCCGAGTGGCGCAGGTTCGAATCCTATTGCGTTTCTAAAATATACGTTATCCAAAATAAAGAATATTTTTATACTAGGAAAACAACGTTTCATTCTATACATACATGATATTGAAAGGATTTACTCACATCTCTTTTTAATACGTAAATTGGTTTTTGACTGAAAAAAAAAATAATAATATTACCGTATAAAGTGATTTTTTTTCGTTGTGCATGTGTTTTTTTATTATATATAACATTTAATGGCCAAGTGAAGTTTACGGAAAAAAAGAAATCATTTTGTACTAAATTAGTATATTTAAATAATATATTAAGTTATTAATTTAAATAATATTTTTACCATTATTATCCAATTTGTTGAATAATTGAAATTATCTATCTATAATAGTACAATTATTAAATGACTGCTAATTAATATGATATATATTACTTTATTTTTCAAATAATCAATTGTGAGGTTTATAATGAAATTGAAAAAGATTTTTTAAATAGATTTTAAACACACACACACACTAATTGACAGATGGCAACTAGCAGCCATATGTAGAAATAATTTTAAATTCAATATTAAATAAATATTTTTTTAGAATTATAAATGAATAAACGATCAATTAGATAAAAAATTAAGATGGCGCGGAGCAGAAAAATATTATTTCTTCGATATATGGATAAAGAAATTTCACTTTAAAAAAAACGACTTTTAACGTATTCCAGCGTGCGAGTGCAACGCGCAAGCGGTGTCGTGCGCGGCGGACACGGGCCGCTGCTACTGTAGCACTAAGGGCATGGCGGGTGACCGGTGCGACAAGTGCGACAACACCAACCACTACCACGCCGATTTGTACAACAAGGGGTGCTATTGTGAGTGTTGTCTCTTTCTCTCTCGTATAAAGCTATGTAGTTCCGTCTTTTTCCTTTATAGAAAAGTAGAAGTGTGATGTATGAGTTTTTAGCTTCGTTTAGTTCAAAAAATGTACAGTAATATTTATTTTTATGTTGATTTTAAATAAGAAAGCGGCCGAACTGCTGTATATATATATAAAGATAAATTTATCTCCACAAGAGGTTCCGTCCAATCAACTGATTAATTTGGTTAAATAACAAGTACTGGAATTAGTAAGTCAGTGCAATTATAAAAAAAAAAACTAAAAAAAAAAACGTAACTGTCCCACACCGCAGACGACCTGGCGGTGGACTACCAGTTCACGTTCAACCTGTCCAAGAAGGAGGACCGGCACCTGTCCGCCATCAACTTCCGCAACGCGCCCGTGAAGCCCGACGTGGACGCGGACTTCAGCATCACGTGCTCGGCGCACGCGCGCATGAACCTCACCGTGCGCACGCGCGCCGACCGCGCCGAGCGCGTGCTCTTCAGCGACCTCAACTGCACCAACTTCCGATACAAGTCAGTCCTTCACTCACACACTCCCACACCACGCACACCCCCACCACACACACACACACCCACACCACACACACCCACACCTCACACACCCACACCTCACACACCCACACCACACACACGATCTCGTTCGTACCACATCGATATTACGGGAGCCGCTAACGAGAGTGGACGCTAGAGAGCTTATCAACTTAACGGTGCTATCTAGGTATTTGAATTGCATTGCAACTTGCGATACAGGGCATTGAAATGTAAATCATTTTTAAATTATTAATTATTTCTTTTCATTATTCCCTTATCAAGGCAAAACATATTTTGAGTTCTCTCTCTCGATGCAATGTTATATTGAAAGTGTTGAACGAAATAATCTTGATACTAAATTCTCTCTGTCTATTTGAAACAAACACTCTCATCTCTGAACTACAAAAAAACCCGCTTCAAGCTTCATTCTACATAACAGGGTAGCCAAAGTAACCTAATGTCAAGACACTCCGTTGACTACTAAGTTAAGTGGCAAACTCAACGCCCCGCTTTGTCGTATTAGACTGAAAGAAAATAACTTTTATATGTAATCCGTCCTCAGATGGTTATCGAACCCACACCCAATCGCGTGTACATACAGAACCTGTGACACTACGCCACGATGAGCACTAAATATAACATTTATCCACAGATTCGCAAAATCCGAACACGCTTTCGGCGTAGAAGAGAATATAACGCTAACGACGTTCTTCGTGTACGTCTACGACTTCCGGCCGCCATTGTGGATACAAATATCGTTCTCGCAATATCCGAAACTGAATTTGCAACAGTTTTTCATAACGTTCTCTTCTTGTTTCCTTCTATTATTGTTTTTTGCTGCTCTCCTATGGAAGATTAAGCAGGTTAGTGTTTTTTATTTACTTATAGTTTTTTTTTTTTTAATTTTGAAAGTTTACTTTTCATGTTAGTTATTGTACTAATGGATGGATTATTTTTTGTTCTTCTTTCACTCAACTTCACAGTAATATCATTTGTATTCTAGATTATGTTTTAGGTTACAATTTTTAAAAACCTAGTATACTATACTGTATTTAAGAATAAAATATTTTATTAAGGAAAGGATGTTAATACGTGGATTTAAGTGTTGTTGATGCTCACTCGAGGGGCTCATCACAGTTGTAAAATTACATTGGGTTTCTCATCAGCTCTTCACAGTAAAGCTGCCTTCCGAGCTGGTGATAGCTTCTAGTGGGACAGACAGTAATGACACTTAAGTTGATTGATGATACGAAAGTGCTTGCTTATAATACCCCCTATGAAAAAATAATATCTTGATTTTGATTTGAAATATGAATTTGCAGCTGTGATATATTTAAAACTGTTTAAATTGTTGAAATTAATAAAATAATTATTCTTATTAAAGTAACGCTATGTGTGTTTCAGAGATACGATTTGTACAGACGTCGACAGAGGTTGTTCGTGGAGATGGAGCAGATGGCGTCGCGGCCGTTCAGCCAGGTCAGCATCGAGCTGGAGAGGGGGGGAGGGGGTGAGTGCATGATTGTTGTTATTGTTGTTTACAGGTGCGGCATCTGTACGGCGGTCGGTTGTGGGTTCGATTCTCACTCGGGGGCATGACTATATGAAAAATTTATTTTTTTACTCTGGTAGACATAGGTCGTCATTCAACATGCTATATTTCAATTTTGTGAGGGAAAACAGTCTGCAGAGTGTCTTGACACCAAGTTGCCACGGTTTATCCTGCTATGCGGTATAAAGCGTGAAGCGGATGAATGGTTTAAATAGCAGTTAATATACATCCATAAGCAATCGTATTAAACGATTTGGGTGTTATAGTGTTTACAATAATAATAATATTATATTAAACAATTTTCTACTTAGCTTATTATTTTATCACGTTCATTTAAACAAAGTCCTTAAATAACACTTGGTTGGTGCGACTTTATAAGGTTGTTATTACGTGTATAGATTATAAAGCCGATTTCTTTGACACAGTTACCTCGTAACTGGATACGTCGCCTTGGTGTAGTGGGACTGTGTCTGAATGTAAACGCAATGTGGTTGCGAGTTTGATTCTCATATAGCAGAATGTTCTCACTTGTATGTAAATTATTGTTATGTAGCCCGATCCTAAAAGACGTTAATTTTGGGTTATTGACACGCAATGTCTCAAATTCGGGTGGAGATTAGAAAATGGTGTGTTTAAACCCGGTGTGTTGGGAAAAGCGTCAGTGTAGTATGTTAATCCTCCCTGTTGCATGCCAGCAGGCGCGGGCGTGCCGGCGCCCGTGGCGCTGGAGCCGTGCCGCTCGGGGCGCGCGGCCGTGCTGTCGCTGCTGGTGCGGCTGCCCACGGGCGGCAGCGGGCGCGCGCCGCCGCTGGGCGGGCTGGCGCTGGCGTCCGCGCTCGTGACGCTGGGCCACGCGCACGCGCACGTGGCGCACGCCACCGCGCACGCCGCCGCGCACGACAGGTGCGCGCACTCTGCCACTCACGAAAACAACACCATATCTATTACACATTTTGTTCGATTAAAAAATAGTTGTGCCAATATTACATAATAATGTTCCTATTATCAAATATATATTTTTTAAATAATCTCTGAGTAGGAAGAATTTGTCTGGTTGGAATAATCTCAATATATTTTAATATAAGAATTTCGACATAGCTCAATACATCGTATGATTTAATAGTCAAAATACTTGGACGATTATCAACACGCGTTGTCTCAAATCCTGCAATACTTAAATACTTTTCAAGATAAAAAATATTTCTTCCACACTTTTTTTTATCTATTAACCAATAAAATTCTAATTTTTATTCAATTTTTAATACAATACTACTACCTACCTACGCGACTACGCCCTTACAAAACACCGCTACTGACTGACTGTGTGCGATGACTGACAATATGATTGACCGCAGCGATCTGTCTTGCAGGTGGAGGCGAGACAACCAGTGTAAATAGTGCCGCCTCGCCGCAACGCGCGACGCATCGAGATTGCCAAATGCATTTATGCCAATAAAATGACATTTTTATATTAAATAAATATATATTTTCCATTCTAATCTGTAGCGGACGTTTTCTAAAATGGCTGATATTTTATTTCTCTTTGACATCACTATGTAGGTTTAATATGTTTGTATTTTTTTTGTTTTGAAGTAACATTTGTTAGGTGCTTCTTATTTTACACGGCCATTTGATATTTTTCTTTTAGTGTAACATAGCTTTGGTTAGTCAAAAGAATGTCTAGTTTTATTAAATTAACTTTATAATTATTTAAATTAATGATTGTAGTATTTGTTTTGACTCGCTGAAGCGTATGAAGAAACAACGATATCATCACAATTTTAATTAAAAAAAATATATTAAGTATTTATTTTTATTCTCTTATTAATATTATATTATTTATTGAAAGTTTAATTTTAATAATGAATTTAATTTTTTTTTCAAATTTATTTTCATTTAGTTCATTCTATGGAGATATTTTTATCATTTTATTTATACATATCACAATATAAATCCGTAAAATAGTAAAAACAAATGTGACATTTTTATGTTTTAATAATAAATTAATTGATTATCATTTTATTAATTATCTGTGGATATTGTATAATATATATTTTTTTTATTTTCCAATACGTCATCACTTATATAGCACATGTAAATAAGCAACGTTTATATTTTTCTTACGACTGAAGTGTAAATCGTGTAAAAAGTCTTTAATGGAAAGGCATTTAGATGTATTAATGTTGTGTCGAATTAAATTATATATTAAGGCAAGATTAAATTTATTTAAAAAAAAAGTATTCATTAGGTAATGGCGCGAAATTTTGAATCAAAATGGCGCCTTTTTTATTTGTTTCTTTATTTTTTTCCTTTTACTGTTTGTAATATTTTTCAAAATTTAAAACTATCCTTACTACAATATAAATTACTGGTAAATAAATCAGTATAGTAAATCTGACTGACAGTATCGTCAGTAGAATACCATTTGTATTTACATTAATATAAATTTTAATTTATATTATCTAATTTTAATACACATAAAATTGGGATGTCTGTTTGTAATATGAAAATAACTTTTTTTTTACTCAATACATATATATATACACGATATATTATACCAAAATAACATTTTGGTGTTCAATTTGTATCTGTTTGTCTGTTTCTTCTGTCTAATCTCTGGAACAGTTGGACCGAATTCGATGGGAATTTCGCTGGCAAAACAGCTGGTATCATAAGGCATAGCTTAATCAACTAAATATATATATATATATATATATATATATATATAGTATTATTTTAAATTTATTTTCTTGTATATTTATATATTTTTTTAATTCGCACACAACATCATAGAATAGGTACCATATTTATATTTTGTATAGTCATAGTATTAAAGTATTGTAATCGAGATAATATCAATTACTAGAAGACATTAGCTTTACGTAATTACTACGTTTTATTTTTATAATTTATCTACTGCCAATGTATTCCATTATAATTTAGTGGAACAAAGCCCTAAAACATTGCTGCTATATAAAAAAAAACGGAAATTGTCTGTATTTATCAACTGTCATTTAAACGTCATTTGTTACATTAAATATAATTAAACGGGTAGATTGTGGCACAATGGGACTACCCCTGTCTGCCCCTGAGAGAGAATCCTGATCGGTTCTGGGTACAATTCTCACTCGGGGGAATGTTTTTTTTTTAAATTATTTCCATTTCCTCGCTCTGGTAAGACAAAGAGCGGTGTTAAGTCCCGCCACTCAACACGGAATATTTTGAATTCGGCGGAAACCGGAGTGCGAAGTGCCTTGACACTAGGTACTTCCTGTCTACCTTGATGACGTTTAAATGACAGTTCTAAAGATATATTGTCTATATCTATGAGATATATATATATATATGTATAAAATATATAATAAGAATAATATAATCTGTATTTTATAAATAATTAAAGTTTAATTACACACAACTTTGTTCCGCTAAAACTATATTTAACGACATCGTTTTTTTATTCAGTCATAATTTTAGATTAGTAATTTTTTTTATCGAAAAATAAAACGAATTTTGACATTTTTAATTTCTTTTTTCAATTCTAGTAAGAATGCTAGTGATTATGACGTTTTTTTAATGTCAAAATTCGCTTTAAAATGTATTGAATAATTAACGTCTAGATATTAAGAACAAAGTAATATGGAATGAGCTTTTATCATAAATGTATGAAAAATTTCAGTTATCAATAATGATTCTTATAGGATAGTATTTGATTGATAAAATGACATTTCTTTTTATCTTTTGCTTAAGGAAACTTCTTATTGTTTTTTTTAACAACGGTTAAACCAAAAGTGATATAATCTAAGCTTTTTAAAATATATTTCCATGTGTAAAGTTATCGAATTTGAGTGTAAACGCGATTGGTTGTGAGTTCGATTCCCACTCGGAAAAATTATCATATTTAAAATTGATTTTCATTTCTCTGGTCAGGTAAGACAAAACGCTGCGCTGTCACTCAACACAAAATGTCTCGATTTTCAGGTTGAAAATTGTCAACGGAATGTCTTGACACTATGTTGTCTCTGTCTACCAACCTACCTACCTACTAAGTAAACAATATATGTCAAATTAATAATACAATTAATAATATTAATAATTAATAAGTTATTAAACTCTTATATACATATATAGAGTCAGTATAAAAATAACTTTTTGAACAACAATATATAGGATCCCTTACGATTTTTATATTTTTTGGTATACGTTTACTTAATTTATTTTTAAATATTTTAGAAATATATAACATGTGTTGAGTGGTACAACTTTTCCTGAGTTAGATTCGAACTTAAAACTAACGACAGTAATATTTAAATTTTTCACTATTAGAATAGTCGCATCTGTGAAATGGAAGTGTCTGACTGTACTGAATTATATATATTTAAATTGTATTCATTTTCCCTCTAACTTGAAACAAAAGAAAAATGACAGCGTTAAGTTCCGTCAATGAAATCATATTACAAATTCAAAAAACGAAATGTCTCGACACTATAGCTATCCAGCTTGACTCACTTGACTATCCTGCCATGCGGGATAGAGGGTGAAGCTAGAAAAAAGTAAGCATGGATTATACCACTTCGGTTCGCATATAAAACCTCTCTATTATATAATGATCTCGCTCTTTATACGTTTATACACTTGTTCTTTTTAAATCATCTATACAATATTTGAAAGATATAATAAAATTAATTATTATTATATGATTAGTAACCATATTTGGTAGAATTTTCTTAACAATAATTGAATATTATCATTTAAGTAGATTTAGTGTTTGTTTTGTTAATTTTTTTTTGTTTCGTATAGATTTGTAAGAGGAAACGACACTGATAACTGCCTCATAAGCAATGTATTAATAAATTTATATTAAGTTAATTGGGGGCCATTCGTAAATGACGTCACACGTGAAGGGAGGGGGAGGGGGTCGATGAAGTGTGACGTGACGGGTCGAAAAATCATGAAATTCGTGTGATGCAATTCATGGATGTCCCCAAAATTGGTTAATAATTCAATGTTTTTTTATGAAATGTCAATTTATTTTGTGTGAAAAAATTAGAAAACATAATATGCGCTCGATAAATATATCGATTAACTCGAAAAGAAAGCGTTAATATGTCAAATTATTTAGATTTTATTAAAATCGATTTAAATTATATACTTTTATTTGAAAAATTCATTAACAAATTATATGTACTATTGCTATTTTAATGTCAGTTAACGTCTAAATGCGACTTGGGTATTACTTTAATTATCTGCATCGTTTTATGGGATGGATAAAGTATATATAAAACACGTCTATAGCATTCATTGATAGTTTTGTTTGAACTGTTTTTTTTTCTTTTTAAGTTTTCAAATATTAAATAACTAAGTTTTAAGTCTAAAATTTTTAGAGATGAAATATATTCCTAAATAAATATCTATATAGTGTTTTTTTTTCAAATATTTGTGTTTAATTCAATGATGCAAATAATTAAGGTGCCTTTCACGTAATAACGATTTTTAAAACATGTATTTCTTTCTTACTAAAGTATACTTAGCTCACATTAGTCTACCTCACTCGTGCTCAGCGGAAAGCAATAAAAAACCAATATGTGTCATTTCGTGTGTCTTTTGAATCTGTGGGATAGCTGAGTGACATTTGTTATCTGTGCTCGTATTTAATGAAATTGTCAAAACATTTTTTTTTCTTAAAACGACTATTCTTACGCCTCATTACAATTGTTTATTGGCCATTATGCTTTTATGTTTATTTTAACATATAAATAAATAAATTCAAAATGGTTCCTTATAAAGAACAATTATTATTAATATCTACTGTTACAATAATGAAATAATTATTATCTGTATAAAATGAAACTACTTATGTTAGTAATAAAATAATAATAATGGGGGGAGGGGGAGGTCACAATTTATATATTTTATATATAGATAATGTTAAATATATACATACAGATTAAATTCATTAGTTTCTCAGTACCAAGTCCTCATAAATAAACTTTTTTTTTGTGTCATAATTTGGTTTGTCCGTCTATCTCTATTAGAAATTGTAAATATTATTGAACAACTTTCCCCCTTTTCTTTGTATATATTTAAGAAAAAAAGTATTTTAAATTGTGAACCATGATGATATAGGGGGTTTCTTTATTTTACAAAGTGTCCTTAAGTAAATATGTATGTTTTTAATTATTATACAGCGTGTTCATAATTTTACATTGACTAATTATTTGTTAATTTATATTTTAAAGTTAATTTGAAAATATATTCAAATTTAATCAACCATTGATTGAATATTATTTATTAGTATTTATTTGCTTATATTGATATCATAATTGTAACTAAATATTTTCACATCATTTACATTATAGTTTTATGTCTATGCACATCCTCTTTCTTATCCATATTATAATTAACCGAATATACATTTATAAATAAAAAAAAATCGAACGTACGACCATAGTTTCCACAATCTAAACTAACTACTATGCTATGACGGTGTTAAACAACTGTATAAATCTTTGAAATCAATTTAAATCATTATTTATATACATATATAGGGTAAACGTGTATATGTTCAATTAAAAATTAATCTAATTACTTTAAAACACAGTCATCCTCTTTATAACACAGTGCTCTAGCAAAGCGTTTTCAAATTACGCCATTTCAAACCCTCGTATAACACGGATATTCCCACATATAACGCGGGTAATAAACAGATTTTAAATCTATGTAATTATAATATATCTATTTACTTAAGGACAATTCAAAAGATTTATTTTAAAAATGTCACTTAAAATTAACCTTTCGACTGCCGAGATTTTGTTTTAGTTTATCAAATTTGCTTATTTCTTCTTTTTGATATTATTTAAAAAAAAACAACTACAAAAAAATCACATTATTTTTAATTTAATATTTTAAATTAAAAATAGACAATTTTATTAAATTATTAAAATTTAATAAAATTGTCTAACTAGCTGCAGTCGAATTGTTGAACTAATTATCAGTTTTTGATACAACTTTGACGAATGTATAGATTGAGGTTTGGTGATGCTTGGGTCAGATTGTTTTGTACCCCACTGTCGCGTGTCGTGTACAATTTGTAAAGCGGCGTCGTGTAAGTAATGTAAGTTAGGTAAGTCGTAACGTTGTAAATATCCTGACATATAAATTATTGTATTTCATAATAAAATTTAATCGAAGTTTTTCTTTATTATTTTCTTGTGTATACTTTTCATGTTCCACCAGCTCACAGCTTATGTAACAGTTGGGTTAACTTAGATAATTCTAGGGATTACGTTTTTCTTCCACTACTCTAAATGAGGTACTGTGGGAGCAACTGAAGAGTTAAAGGTAAGAGTGCTTTGGAAGAAACACCAGAGCATCCTGTAGATGACGTTAGCCTGCAATAGGGGGGCAGCCCACAGAGAGGTCATAATGAAAGTGGAGAAGGCTTTCCTTGGGTGGTATTAATACTTTGCGAAGGCGCTCTTTAATTTCGCCACAACCTGAAATTATAACTGTATCTCTCTTTTTTTACATTTTCCTCTATCTTTTAAAGAAATTTCAAAACAAAATAAAATGATGAAAAGTTATAGTGCTTGTCAAATTGGATTCTCAAACAAATCCTACTTTTAAAGTACAGGATGTTTCTTCTACTCGGTTTTGTATACAAAACCATTATGCTGACGCTTTAAAATGTGTAAAAATTTAAAAAAATATTAAAAACGTGCAAAAATTCATAAACGCAACGGGATTCAAACACGCGGCTCTAGTTTCCTGGAAGTCCAAGCGCTCTGATCGCTAAACCATGTGTTCTTTATAATGCTACATCGAAACTTATACGCTTAACAACTTGCTTTAAATAACAATTTACTTTGCACTGCAAATAACAAAAATAATACATTTTTTTAAAAAATATTTGTAAGAGACATAAAACAATCTAGTAGATAAATTTATGACCTCGCTTTCCTTGTTCCAGTAAGAATATCGGGAATTCCTCTAATTTCTTCCTTTACCAACCAAGGTTCACGCTTTATCCCTTGCGGGGTAGCCAGAGAGCACGGAGCGCCAAACGCTGCGGTCTCTGCATACCTCTTTCGCCTCGTCCACAGTCATTATCTCCTTCATATATGCCCTTCCGGGGTGACACCAAGGTGCAATAACCATCTCGCAAGTTTCGCCTGCGCGATGTCTATCAGTTCTTTGGGTCGTATTTCCTTATCAATTTTCAGACAAAGGCAGTTTAAGTACAGGCATGAGATAAAAACAGGATTTACAATTTTTTATAAAAAAGAAATGTCAAGTAAATATTGTCTGTCTAATTTCTGTCACCGTTTCTGACTTTTGTCGTTAGTTTTGCTGTTTTTATTTGATACACATATTCTATTACTAACAAAATGTTATAATTTTTGTATAATTTTTTATTCATAAAATGTTTAAATACGTGAAATCCGGTGAGTCGAAAGATGTCTTATAGCGTCTACTGGACATAGGCGGGCCAAGGATTTCCTCGACGATCGAGTATATTAAAAACACTTAAAACTCAAATCGATTGCAAAAAAAATTATTTTATAGATAATAAAATGTTTTGCACTCAGTCATAAATTAATGAAAAACTAATAAATATACAGAAATTTTAATTTTAAGTTTTTGCTGCCGTCTATTTTAAGTGGTTTTGAATTAGATCGCAAATATATTTCGTTTTATATAGGGTTGTCTAAGCATAATACAACTAATAAAAATCATATAAAATAGCAGTTTCAAGTGAAAGATAACCTAGTGTCAAGATACTTCAAAGATTACTTTACGCCCGAAATCCAGGAATTGCGTATATAGTGGCAAACTCAACACCATGACTTGTCTTATTAGATCGGCGAAGTGACAAAGAAAAATCATTCTCTCGAGTGGTAATCAAACCCACAACCAATTATATTTACATTACCGTATTACTATGGCTTCTTTATAATACGTATATATAAATATAACTTTTCTGAATAATTTTTCTTCTAATTTTAGATTTTAAATCATGTTACGGCAAGCAATATTTCTATTATTGAATTTGAATCTGCTTACATCGTTATTGGTCGACGACCCGCCGTATTGCTCACTGCGCTACAGACGCTTGTGTCAAGGAAAGGGCAGTCATGTGGCGTGTCAGTTTCCTGTTGTAAGTTCTTTAATAGATTTTATTTAGTTTGCTAACCTCACTCTATACGAAAAAAATTAAACAAGAGTGTCTGTTTCTTTTCAACTTCACGCTTTTATCCCGCATGGCAGGGTAGACAGAAAGTGCCCAGTGTCAAGACACTCCGTACTTCGTGTCATATATACGTTATTATAGTAAATAGATTGTCAAAGATTGTTATTTAGTTTGAAGGTACTTATTTCCTTTGTTTATCAAAATAAAGTGAATTTAAGTGGGTAAGATGTAATTATGTACAAATACAGATCATGTTCTGCTACCTAGCTAATACAATACTTATTGTGAACTCCAGTGTTACATTAAATTACATTAAATACATAGTACTTCGCTTTCCGCCGAATTTGAGACATTGCGTGTAGATAAGCAAAACTCAACGCCGCACTTTGTCTTATCAGAGCGAGGAAGTGAAAATAATTTTCAATATCACTCCCCCTAGTGGGGATCGAACTCACAACCGATCACTTTTACAGTCAGACGCTGTCACACTGCGTCACGATCGGCCTCTAGCTGTAGTGTTTGTTAATAACATTAGAATAACAAACTTAATGCAAATTAACTAAATGTATGTTTAGATATGTATAAATGATACATATAAGAATAAAACACGTCTTACAAATTTTGCCAGTCCGTTTGTTTCGGCTAATATTCATATGCGTCTAATATTCCGGTATATTACTAATTTAACTACAGCCTTTACTTTATCATGTTAAAGTAAATTGCAGATAAAAAAAAGCGATAACCTAGTGTCTAGCTACACTGTTCTTCCCGCATATTGTAAAAATAATTATTAATTATATAGGAATTGAATCTGCAACCAAACACGTTTACAGGCCGATACCATGCCACTGTGCCACAATGTACTCAAAGTAAAGGCTGTTAATGTTAAAAATAAACTATTTTCAGGCAGGTCCTGGGCCATTGTGTAAGAATTACTCATTAATAAAATTTACAAGTCAGCTAAGGCATTTCATAATTCATTATATTAATAGGTGAGTTACTTGGATATTATTTACTTCAATTGTAGATAACCATAATCATTAAGGCCGGTCGTGGCGCAGTGGGACAGCGTCTGACTGTAAACACGATCGGTAGTGGGTTCCATCCCCACACGGAGGAGTGATGATATTTAAATTACTATCAACTCCTCGTTCTGGTAAGACAAAGTGCGACGTTGAGTTCCACCACTCAACACGCAATGTCTCGAATTCGGTGGAAAGCGAATTACGGAGTGTCATGACACTAGGTATTTTCTGTCTACAAGTAAATAAAAGCGTGAAGCTAAAAAAAATATAATAGCGTCTTTTGTGTTTAGATTTACGTTTTTGTAACACAAATAGAGTGCAATGTAAAGTCAGTCCTATGTCTTACTTTATGTTAAGCGTGGTGGAATCTAATCCCGCTTCTTGTGTTACTATATAACTAAACATAATAAATGTATATTCTATAATTATTTCTATACGATTTATAAATATAACTTTCAATAGGCGGCGTCAACGTATCGCCTCAGGTCACGAGCACGTGCGCGGCGGAGCTATAGTCCCTAAGCCTCAGATTATGATGTTAGTTGTAAGTTTTTTAATTAAAGTAGTTCTAGACATGTAAAAAAAATCTTCAAATAGCAGAATTTCCATATAAAAATATAAAATAGGCTAATATTTAAGCCACAAATTCAAAATATGCCACAAAGCGAAACTTCATTCGAAATACTTGTATTAATATTTTTATTATCTGTTATACCTTATACTCTGTTATACGTTTCATTTAGCTGGACGCTTTTATTCCGCATAGCAGGTTAGAAAGGAAATACTTAGTGTCAAGACACTCCGTAATTCGCTGTCCTCCAAATGTGAGGTATGGAAAACTTAAACTCAGAGCGCGGAAATAATTCCCGATCGGGGATCGAACCAACAACCGATCGCGTTTTGTAGTCAGTTTGTCCCACTGCGCCATCTTATATGTTACGTTAAGTAACATTTTATTTATTGAATACTTTAACATTTGAAATTGGAAATCTTAAGTTTTCAATAAAAAGGCTTAATTTGTAATATATAAGTATTCAAAGTAAACTCAAGATATTTTACTTATGTAGTGTACATATCCTTAATTTTTTTAAAGATGCCGGACATGGAGCAGGGAGACAACGTCTGCCCGTAAACGCTGCCGGTTGTGGCTTCGATTCCCATTCGGGGGAATAGGGAATGATTATATTTAAATTGTTTTCATTTCCTTGATTTAGTAAGGCAAAGCGATAAAAGCGTGGAGCTGAAACAAAAATATTCGCGGTTGACTATATATCAAGTTAATCGGCACACGAAACTAACGCAGAACTAACACTTGCCATGACCGAGATAACAAAGAAACTTATTCTAAGCAACTTAGCCTTAAATAAATAATTAAAATAAGTTTCAGATTATTTTTTAAATTAATATTTTATTTATATTAAAATTATTACTTTTTTTAAAGTGTTATTACACACTTTGAATAAGAAAATATTTTTTAAAAAACGTATAAAATTTTGAACGCAATGGGTTTCGAACCTGCGCCTCTTGGAAGCGCTCTGGTCGCTCTTTCGACACAGTCGGTGGTAGAAGAGCGCGGTCAGAGCGCTTGGATGGTATCCAAAAGGAGTGGGGGTCAAATCCCCCTGGTTAAAAAAATGTTGCGTAAAACCAACCAACACCCTTAAATAATATTTTCATTTCTCCATTCTGATTAGCTAAAGCGCGACGAATAGTCAAGGGAGTGTCTTGACATTAGATTGTCTCTGACAACCCTGTTATGAGGGATAACGCGTGCTAATTATAAGGTATTTATTTTTTAATTCTTTTCTCTTGTAATAGGATTGGGATCGTGAATTGGCTCATCTGGCCCAAAGATTGGCGGACCAGTGTGAATTTGCCCATGATGACTGTAGAGCCACTGGTAGGTGTTTTATATATATATATATATATATATATATATATATATATATATATATATATATATATATATATATATATATATATATATATATATATATATATATATACAACGTACAGTAGGCAGAAAAACCCAGTGTCAAGACACTCCGCTTTTCATTTTGTATTATATAGAAAATACATGAAATGTCCTTATTGAAATAATAATCTATAATTATTATCATTTCTTTTTAGCTTCACGCTTTTATCCCGCATAGCAGGGTCGACAGAAAGTACCAAGTGTCAAGACACTCCGTACGTCGCTTTCCACCGAATTCGAGACATTGCGTGTTGGGTGGTGAAACTCAACGCCGCTCTTTGTCTTTACCAGACCGAGGAAGTGAAAATAATTTAAATATAATCACTCCCCCGAGTAGGGATCGAACCTACAACCGATCTCGTTTACAGTCAGACGAAGTCACACTGCGCCACGACCGGCCTCTTATTATACATGTTATTAATATTTTTTTTGCCTTAGTAAATAATAGCACGTTAAATATTACAACCCATAAATAGGTATGCTTTCATTGGAACATGAATCCACGGACTTATACACTGTACAGTAAGTTTAAGGCGTAACAACTACGCCTAGATGGCTTTTACAATACTGTTAACTTGTATGCAACTGTTATCTGTTGATAATATTATTTAACATAAGATAAGAAATACCATGTCTGATAAGATAACTAAAATCTAGGCAATTATGTTAATTCACTTGTGGGTTTTATTATACATATATGTACCTAGATAGTATATATTATGTGTTTTTCTATAATAAATGCTAACTGTTCTTTCTTAGACATTAACTATTTAAACTTTTGAGAGGTTATCGTGGCGCAGTTCGATAACGTCTTAACTGTAAACGCATTTGGTTGTGGGTTCGATTCCCACTATGAGGTATTATTGTATTTAAATTTTATTTATATATCCCGGTTCTGGTAAGACTAAGTGCGGCGTTGAGTTCGCCACTCAACGCGCAATGTCTTGATTTCAGTAGGAAATGTTTCATATCTCGTAATAGAGAATGAACTACCAATATAACTATTGGTCTAAAAGAATATGTATTTTTTTAATTAATAAAAAAGCTTCACGCTTTATCTCCTATAGCAGGGTAGACAGAGATTATCTATTGTCAAGACATTCAGTTGATTTCCGTCAAAAATCGGAAAATTTTAGTGTTAACGCCGCAGCGGAGAGATGAAGTTAAATGTTAATGAGATATATATATATATATATATATATATATATATATATATATATATATATTTCTTTACATTAAATTATGTTCTTGTAGTCCGATATCCATACGCCGGTCAAAGTGTAGGGGAAGTCCGCTGGCGAGTCCCCACTGGCTCGGAAGATGTAAGCTTCCAGAGTGCCATTCGTCGTGTGTTCGATGCTTGGTGGGGCGAAAAGCGTAGGGTGAAGCCCGAACAACTCACGACTCCTTTCAAACCCACTGCTAAGTTAGTTAATTTATGATATATTTTTAATTGACTAGGGTGAAGAGCAAAGGGGGTTATGATTATGGCCGGTATGTATGTTAGATATGAGAATGTTCGATTCTTCTCTTATAATTATGAAACCATTTTTAACTGGACAAATGAGGTGTCATTATAAGCCTCTTATTTGCCCGTCTGCTATAGGCAATGTGACGTTATATTAAATTGGCAACAGAGCCTTCTAGAGCCCACAGAGTAAGAAATTAAAATTAATATATTTTCAATCAATGCGTGTGCTAGTACGCCTGCCGCCACTGATTATAACAAACGAACAGTTGTTGTATACAACTATTGTGCCCTTTGGTCATCCCTATTATAAAAGCCTACAGTTATTACTATAAAAAAAGTCTTGTTTCAGAACGTAGTATAACGTTTCCCAAGGGGCGCGGGTTTGAATTCCGCTGCGTTCAAATTTTTATACGTTTTTTAAAAAAATATTTTCCAATGCAAAGTGTGGAATAACACTTCAAAAATAGTAAAATATCTTGTTTCAAACGTTTTAGAGCGTGTAGCCTTTTTAGCTTTAGTCGGGCAGTAGCAGTTTTCAACATATCTTAAAGTTTGTTAGGAATATATAAATTATATGTGTAAAGTGAGACAACGCCACAAACTGACATATAAGGTATATTTGAAAGTGACACAAGTCTATATTGTAAAAAAAATAAT
Organism: Dryadula phaetusa; assembly: GCA_032432895.1. Taxonomy (NCBI): domain Eukaryota; kingdom Metazoa; phylum Arthropoda; class Insecta; order Lepidoptera; family Nymphalidae; genus Dryadula; species Dryadula phaetusa. The sequence goes on from JAOYRS010000073.1 coordinate 163,743, forward strand.
TAAAGCTTAAATATTAGAAATCAACATAATTTTATATTTTTAATCAATTAACAATCAATTTGGTGAACAATATTTCAATTCTATTGATTTGGAAATTGAGACAAGTCCATTTTATGTTTTATAACATGTATGTTTTAAAGCAAGGCTTCCACCATTTACATGGCGATAAAAAATTATATGTAAACTAGCATCCAGAGGATCGCAAGAAATAGCTTGTTGTTGTTTAAGGCACCTAAAAAATAGAAATATGAAATTTGCCTCAATGTGGATGAAATTTGTCCAGTCTAGCGACAATAATATAGATACTTTTCACCGTATATGTTTATCGTCAGGTCATTCATTCCCGGTTGTGGAAAGGATCGCGATTTTGGGGTTGTAGAAATGGCTATTCGGAAACACAATTGACTGTATATTCCTCTTCATTATTACCCAATTAATATAAAAATGTCACAAGCGTAACCCATTTTTGATGCATAAAATGCAAAGTATTCTATCATACCTAAGAAGGAGGTGGTATATAAATTGTTTTATAAAACTTCAATTGAAAAAGATGTACTTTTTAAAACTATTGATTTATAATCAAAACGCGGCAGGCCAAGTAGGCCATAGTTGCGGAGAAATAAAATTGTCACCTTTATATGTGAACACTAGGCTTATTACTAGAGTAAAATATAAAAATATCATTTATTTGATCATGAATATTTTAAAAATCTTCTCTATTTAACCTAAGAAATGAAATTATTATAATACATATAACTTATTATTGTTTTTTTTTTAATTTTTACACTTTACGCTTTAAAATTTAATTTATTTTTTGTTTTCTTTGTTTCACTAGACTGTAAAGAAGAATGATATTAAAATAGAATATATATATATATATATATATATATATATATATATATATATATATATATATATATTTATATATATATATATATATATATATATATATATATATATTTATATATATATATATATATATATATATATATATATATATATATATATATATATATATATATAAGCTATTAATTTTTTCATTATTAAGGATATCCAATATAAGAAAATCAACGATCTCATCTCATACAAAAACCTTGTGTTTTACATTATTGCATATTAAATTTAGATGAAATAAGACCACACAACCAAAGATATATAATAAGTCTATTTCCGCTTGTGAATATTGTTGACGCCCTTCATATATATATATATATATATATACACTACTTCTGTTATTATTTTTTAGTTTACGCTTTATCCCTAGCGGAGTAGTTAAAGAGAACGACCAACCGTCCCTGCATACTTCTTTCGCCTCGTCCATAACCATTATCCTCTTCATACATTCATTCATGGTTTTTACGTGACCTTCCTTCAGTATCATACTGTGTTTTCGAAGGTCAACCTAGATCCCTCCCGACCCCTCGTATCGCTCAATAAACATATATTTAAATATTGATTAAATAATTGTATAGCTATTATTATTAATTTTTATGTATCAAACTTTAAAAATATACCTATATCGTATAAACGTTTTCTGGCACCAATCCTTCAGAGGTACGGTCTGGGGCCACTTCTCCCAGCTAGCAGTGTGGACGCTCAGGGCAGTTGGCTGTGGGGCAGTAAGTCATGGTCATCGCAACGTCCGTTTGCTATTAGTATGTGATTTCTCCCACACAAACATGTTGGGGCAGAAAACTATCAACCCGGGTCCACTTGCAACCTGCCCCACCCGAACTGTGAGGAAAAGTAGAACAGGTTACCCTTTGCTTTGTGCCCCGGTAAGTCTTTTTTCCCACTTTTATCCCGCATAGAAAGGTCAACAGGAAGTACCTAGTGTCAAGACTCCATACTCCGATTTCCGCAAATTCGTAACATTGCGCATGAAGTGGCGGAACTTAAAGCTGGACTTTGTCTTAAAACAGCGAGGAAATGATTATAATTTAAATATAATCATTCCCTCAAGTGAAAATCGAACCACACAGACGCTGTCTCAATCTGTATTGTGTCTGTAGCAATCATTGCAAAAAATATAGCAATTCTTGCCATATGGAGATGTGACAAAAACAAACAAAATAATTATATTTTTTACTTCACCAATCACCTATATGTTAATATTTTTATTATCATTAACATGGCGTAGTGGGTTTACAGCGTTTGGCTGTAAACGCGATTGGTTACTGGTTTCCACTAGGGGGAGTGATTATATTTCAAATATGTTAATTTCTTCGCTGTGGTAAGATAAACCACGGCGTTGAGTTACGCTACTCGACATGCAATCTTGAATTGAAGCGATAAATTCTAAACGGATCGTCTTGACACTAGGCTCTATCTGACTACCCTGATCCTAAAGTAAAGCATGAACCTGCATACCCACTCACTGTTTTCACAAGGTTAGGAGACCTATAACATCCATATACGAGAGACCAGATGATGACGAGAGGTATGAAAGCGGAAATGAAGAAGACGATAGTTATGATGAACACACCAAGCAAACCCCTCGACTTATTACTAGCAAAAGAATTAATTTGCAAAATTATATGGAATCGACTGAAATATATTATAACGACTACGGCACTGAAGATTTCCAAGTACCATCACAGCCCAGTGAGTCTATAAGGTTTAAAGAAGTTTATTTCCAAAAGACCACAGTTCGCTTACAAAGGAAATTTTAAAATTATAACTACAATTAAGATATTACAAATAATAAACAGTAGTGATATTAAACAGTATCAGTGAAATCATCTAATATATGGGTTCTTAATCGTTTTTTAAATATATTAAGAGATTTTGAATTGACAACATTTAGAGGCAAATAGTTATACGGCTGTGCTCCTTCAAATGAAATAGTTTTTATGCCGTACTTGGTTCGAGTTTTAGGTGTTTCTAGTTTATATCTGTTCCTTGTGTGGTAAGAATGGGTTTTGGTTTTAAAGGTAATTTGTGAATGAGTAAGGTGTGTTAATATTTTACGAGTCAGTATACATAAGTCTATGAAAATTATTAGTTAAAGAAAAAACATATTTTTTAAGATATATACCCTATATATTTTACTTGCCGTGTTAGTTAGTCGGTGTGTGAAATCTTGCAATTTCACCCAGTTTTCATTTAGCTTCACGCTTTTATCTCGCGTAGACAAGGTAGACAGAAAGTACCTAGTGTCAAGACACTCCGTATTTCACTACTCACTTCTCACTATCTGAAATTTGGATTAGGCATTTAGTTCAGATTACAATGAAATTATATATAATCAATTTTATTGTTAATCTCAAACGGCGGCTGCAACTAAATGGCTGTTTACATTTTCTGCAAAATCTACCCAATATGGTAACCAAATTAAAGTATTTGGTTTATAGAATACAATTTGAAAAAAATCTATTTAATTCTTTTTTCAAATTAATTATTCAAATAATATGATTAGAGCCGGATATTGGATAGTTAAACAGTTTCAAAAGGTGTGGGTTTGAATCCCGCGGTGTTAACAATTTTTATACACATATAATTGCTATACCGAGCGGCAAAGCAATCCACGGCGGTCTCACTACAGTAATTTGAGATATTGTTAATATTGATCATAATTTTTAATAATTATATTTTTTATATAGACCAAAAACACATTTTATTCGATACTCATCATACTGAAACGGAAAAATCAATAACGTTTGTCAAACAGTTACCTGAAAAAAGACTTTATTATGGTAAATTCAGGTAAGCTAATTATATGTATAAATTATATATAAAAGAGTCTAAGACTGTCCCACTGCCGTGGTCGGTCGTGGTCGTGGCGTGGTCGGAGGTCGTGGCGCAGTGGGACAGCGTCTGATTGTAACGCGATCGGCTGTGGGTTCGATCCCCACTCGGGGTAGTGATTATAGTTAAAATTATTTTCACTTCTTCGCTCTGATAAGACAAGGTGCGGCGTTGAGTTCCACCACTCAACACGCAATGTCTTGAATTCGGTGGAAAACGAAGTACGGAGTGTCTTGACACTAGGTACTTTCTGTCTACCCTGCTACGCGGGATAAAAGCGTGAAGCTAAAAAAAAAAGACTAAAAAAAACGAAATAAAAGAGGGCTTGCCGAGTTTCTTGTGCTGGTTCTTCACAGATCTGAGACATTAACTTTAGTGAACGGTGTAATTTATTATTTTGCTTAGAAAGATTTTCTATTTAACTTGCATTTTCAGAGACAAGTTAGTGTTAAGACACTCCCTTGACTGACTTCTGGTCGAAATCGGGGCGTTACGCGCTGAATGGCCTATTCAACACCGCACTTTGTCTTACCAGAGTGGAGAAATTAAAATATTTTTTTTAATATAATCAATCTTTCGTGTGGGAATCAAACCCACAACCAATTGCGTTTGCGATGGCTATTTCATTTCTTAGTTTGTCTTCTATGGTAAAAGAAAATTCAAAATCGCGAGCGAAATTCATTTTATGGATTCAATTATGGTGTTACACTATACACAAATAAATTATTTTACTTTTCAGAGACAATGTAGAGCGTGTGAGTGAAGTTGCTTCGAGAAAGCTCACCACTTATTGGGATGAAGATAATAAGCTGGAATATTTTAAAAAATCAACACGACAAGTATGTAATTCTTTATTAAAATAGTATAAAATTTTTAAAATTCTTCATTGAAAAAAAATTATCAGATTTAATTACTAGTATAGTATCAAAGTAGAGAACATTGGTGTTCCTTTTAAAATTTGACATAAATAAGCTTTATATGGAGAAAAGAGGTAATATATATTTTAAAATAATACTTTAGGCACGTATTAAAATTTATATAAAATATATAATCAATACAATGTGTTTGACGTACACTTTTTGTATGTATAAAGCACAAGTCAAAAAAAAATAAAAAAATCAAATTAGGCCTAGAAAAATAGAAATAATTCACTTTGTATTGAAATTACTTCTCTACACTCTCATTTTCACACTCTGCGACTCACCATACTAAACTAAATACTACGGGGTTAGCTGTAGTTCCTATACCTTCGCATTCATTATTCTGCGTTACTTCTCAAACTTCTGGACCGATAAGCCGTTATTATCATGACTCATATTTTGTTAATTTCTAAAGCCCATGAGGTGGATAAAATGCTTTGAGCCCTTCTTTGTACATCATTATTGTAAAGTAAAGTGCCTTTAAAGTTTCCTAAGGCAACTCATATGTTAATCTACAACAGTTCTACTAGATGTTTTTTTCTAACTTCATGCTTTTATCTCACGTAGCAGGGTAGACAGAAGTACGTAGCGTGCCCCTGAGTGGGAATCGAACCCACAACCGATCGCGTTTACAGTCGAACGCTGTTCCACTGCGCCACGACCGGCCTAAGACTGAATTATGCTAGATTTATATCTAGATTTATATCTAGTTTATCTATCTCGTATTATATACGAGGTTTAATTATTAAAAATTCTAGGCTTATTTCATTTCTAATTGTAGGGATCAATATCAAGGCAAAGATGGAAAGACACTCAAAAGAAACCGGAGAGGTAAGTTTATTAATTATATCTATTAAAATACTATTTTTTTATTAGTAATAATTCTCTCATATTATAGATTTATTATGTGTATTTTGATACATTTTATATGAAATTATTTTAAAAGAATTAATCGCGTATATTTTGGTATTCGAAAATATTTTTTTTGAAAACCTGACGTTTCGTTTCCCGGCTGTAAGTGTACAGTGGTCCGTGGCCACCGCTAGAGTCTACTTATGAAGACGAATACCAAAATATAATAATAATATCCCTATAATATTTTTATATTTTTTTTCTTTAATCTGTGATGTGTTATGTGCCAGTATGAAATTTTAAAGAGAAATATGTGCGTAAGATAATCATAAAAAAACCCTATTAACCCATAGGTATTCTATAATATTTATTTTTTCTACATAATAATTTGAGCACTAGGAAGGATATGACTAGACGCAAGTGATCACTAAGACGGGACATTGCGAAACTTCACCTTTAAGGGTTTGTATTTGGGGTAGAAATTTTATAGGAAATTTCTTTATTGCAAGTGCTAGGAGTGTAAATGCGGAATGGTAGTTCTTTCTAAGACGTAAGTGCTCACTAAAATTCATTGCAAAGTTCAACCCCTATGAAGTTGTTTTTGGGGGTTGAAAATTTGTATGTAATTGAAAATTTTGCATAGTAGTTCTTTATAATACGTAGATATAGGAGATTGTAATTTTCAACCCCTGAAGAATTGTTTTTGGGGGTTGAAAGTTTGTATGAAACTTTTTTACTACATGTTCTAGGACTGCAAAACTTTCGTGGTAGTTTTTTTCATGTAAAGTCTCTCTTTCATGTCTAAGACGAGACGTTGCAAAATTCGATTCCTAAGGGGTAGTTGTTGGGGTTTATCAAAATTCGTTACAAAGATTGTTCTTTTTTTATTGTCTAGCTTTTACGAAGTCTGTGTAATTTTATAAGTTTCAACAAGTTGTTTATTGCTGGATTTGTTTAGTTTTCTATACTTCTGATATCATGAAGTTATAGAGGTGCCGTGCGTTATGCCATTTCGTGGTCGAAAATGTCTAAATATTGAATGTTGAACAGTAAGTACATTCTTCAATAAACCAAATTAATGTAATTGTATATGTTTTGTAAGAACAATGTTAGCTCAGTGAAAACTTAAGCGATCTGCCTTCGAATCCAAATGTCGTAGGTGAGAATCCCTGTCGCATCCCAATGTATTTTTTGAGGGTAAAATTTATGTGCAATGTATAACACCTACATCAAGGCGTTGAATTCCGCTTCTTTTACTCAGCATGCAATGTTTCAGAGTAGAGAACGTTGTGTGAATGTGAGCAAGAACAGACCCTTTTTGCGGGTTGTAAAATATTTTTATCGGGATCACTCGTTCCGTGTTCAATAAGAAGTAGAAGCTGTCATGTCGCCTGAGTGTGACATTCAATTGGGTGTCAAATAGGGGTGAGCAATGTCAGTCTGGTATTTAGTTTGTATTTGGATAGGTGTTTCTAACATGGTATAAAATTAATGATGTAAACTATAAAATAAATTTACTTATGCCAAACAGCTGATCTTTTTGATGCTAATTAGCCATTTGAATTTGAAACTGTAAGAGTAGTGGCAATAGAATTATTAATAATGTAATGGAACACGTAACCAATCGCGTTTGCAGTCAAATCAGATGTGGACTATAATTTCGTATGTGGAAAAGTCAAATCATACGTGGACCATGATACCATGTGTTGATGGGTGATATAACACGTGGACCAAGACGTTATATGTGGATGTGTAAAATTCACGGTCCACAGGTGATTTCACCTGTGGACCGTGATGTCATATGTAGATACGTCAAATAACATGTGAACCATAATGTCATATGGGGAAAAGTCAAGTCACATTTGGATCGTGGTGTGATTTGAGGCTGAGGGAAATCACATGTGGGCCATGATTTCTTGTGTGGATGATAGAAATCAAATGTGGAACGTAGTGTCATATGTGGATGTATGAAATCACATAAAATTTAGGGGTAGAAGATGTTCGTTAAAAACGGTTTTTTTAATAGCATGAGATTATCACTCTCAGAATTATCGCATGTTTATATGATGTCTTAAGCTTTATGTGCCTTAGTAGAAACAGACTTCAAGATAGGGCTGATTTTAGGAAATATTGTAACAATATATTAAAAGTATCTGTATATCTCAGAGACGATTACCTCTTTCACTGTCAGTTGTATTTTGTCAGATGTAGATAATTTCGCCTAATTTATCAGAAAACACTTTTGTTTATTGTACCTTTGTACAATAGAAAAATTTTACAAATTAAATGTTAAGCTCAAAATATCTTATAGAGATCTCAAAATATCATATCCTTATAGAGATATGAAATATATTTGAATGCCATAATATTTTTTGTCTTCATTATTGTGCAGATGTAGTTACGGGTGATAGTTAGTATGAAAATTAAAATTTTAATAATTTATAAAATACTGAATAAGGAATTGTTAATTTCCTTTCAGGCCTGGAGCGAAAGCGTTGTTGAAGAAAACTCCTGTAAAAATGGAACTACAATCACCGAGAGTAAGTTCTCTAGCATTTTTTTTATTTTTACTATATTTATTGATTTTTAAGTTAAAATTTCTTATTGTATTTTAATTGTATGGTTAAATAAAATATATATGTTTATTTCAGTCTTTCTTAATGCTAGATCAGGATGATTTGGATCAATTTTTTCGTGACACTGGATTTCATCTCAATTGGAGAAAGAAGCCTGTACAATGAAAATAATAAAATATATTTTTTAAATTAGTATTTTAATTTTAAATACCTTTTAAATTATAAAAATACTATACATTATATGGTCTTTAAGTAAAGCGCTTAGGCATGTGTAGTGTATGACGTCCTGCAGTACAATGGACGATACAAGCATACAGCAGACGGAGCGTTACCCAAGGCCGGGATGGTTGGTGCTCTATGAATAAGGCGTTCGACAGTGGACGGCGATACGCTGAAAAAAAATTTATAATGAATATACCTAATACCTGCTATAGAGATTTCAACTACAAAATTCTAAGTTACAACCGTTAAAATTAATTAGAATTATTTTGAAATTGGTTTTTTTAAATTATAAAATACTAGAAATAATTTGAATCCTTTTCTGCCACGACGATATTTCTCGGTTAGTGTTTAATCTTATAATTTAAATAAAATTCGAGTTTCGTGAATTTCTTCCTAAGCCAATTACCTGTACTTAATATTTATTATTTTATCATTATAGCCTAGAATATAGACTTTAAATGCAATGATGTTAATAAGCAAAAAATAATATGTATATTTTATTTGGTAATGTAGCATAGATTACATTTTTTTAACCAAAAAACAATATTTCTTTTCAATGTGAAGTCGCCAAAAAAGAACGAAACGTCACTAGATCGCATGTAATATGACAGAAGCTTTTGCTATTATTATAGCAAATGTAATTTTTGAATTATTTATTTAAACCCAATCTGAACTTAGTGTATGCAGAAATACACTTAATAAACTAAAATGTTTAAATTAAATTCACATGAAATACAATGTGTTTAAAATAACTATTTAAATTTTAAATAATGTGTTGTTGTTGTTCAGATTGTTGTTGGCGTTGCTTACGTATATTGTGTTGTGTTTCTTGTTGTGTCTTTTTGTTCCGCTTGTGTGGGTGCGATCAGTGTTGTGAAGATTGTCGTGTGGACGAAGACGATTAAAAATGTATACATGTTTAGGCGAAAAATTGTATTAAAATGTTAAATGATATCATGTTTGTTTATTTTTATTATTAATTTAATTAATTGGTAATCAACATTCAATTATTGGGGGAGTATTAATTCAATTAATTGGTAAGTTGTTAGTTCTATTAATTGGCATGTAAAATTGTACTTGTGACCACGAACTACTGTGCGTACTAAGTGTTTGAGAGGTCGAGTTTTCTAAATTAATTTATTGATTTTCACAATATATCTTAAGAAGTTTGAAACACTTCAACGGCCATTTATAAGAATGCTCTACTTTGAGTAATAGTTTTCCGGTGACACTAAATTAGAAGCACAGTGGGAGAGCGTCTAACTGTAAACACTTAAAACGCTTCTGGTTTTGATCCAAATTTGGAGAAATGATTATATTTAAATTATTTATAATTCATCACTCTGAGATGAGATAATACTCTGCGTTTCACCTAGGCGTGCCGTGTCTTCAATTATAGGGGAAAGCAGAAGTATCTTGACACTAGGTTCTCTCTGACGACCCTATTAAGCGAAAGGAAGTGTGAAGCTATTTTGTTTTCATAATAATCCTTAAAAATAAGGGGAATAATGAACATATATGTTAAATGTAATCTTTCCTATTGCTGAAATTGAACCCACAACTAATGCCTCTAACTAAGAACTGAACTGAAGACGCTAAAAGGTAATTATCTAGCACAGTTTTGTATTAGTCATTTAATTGAAAACTCCATTTCGTGACGTAAAACTTTAATAATTTATTACTCATTCTATTCACAATAACGAAATCGTTAACCAAGACGGGTCTTATCTTATTTGCATTGATAACGTACCTGTTCTCTACACTACATTTATGATTTAAAAATCATACCGAATTCACGTATTTTACATGTTACAGTGAACAGTTATTTTTTATTTATATATTTTAAACAGTTTCAATTAATTGAAATAATTGAATTGAATACATATTTAATTGAACTTTGAAGTGTTTTTTTTTAATATAAATATTCAGTTTTAATAAGTTAATATGTGTTGCTGTTGTAACTGTGAAGGGTGTGGACGCATAATAAGATGTCTCCTTTGCGTGACTCTGTGCGTGTACATATTGAAGTTGTGTGGTGTCGACATCGACGACAATTGTTGTAATTGTGACGATTAAATTATTGTTGTTTAAAGATTATATTGTTTTTTTTTAAAGTTTAAATTGTTTTTTTTTAAATTGCTATCCGCTTTCATAAGTTGAGAAAAAAAAACAAACGATACGTCCAAGTTTGTTAATCAATAAAAAAATATCATTTTTATTAATATTATTCTAAGTTTTATTGTTTTTTTTTGCGCAAGGAAAAATTCAACGTTGCGTTGTAATGTGGCAACTTAACGCCGTGTTAATTATTTTCTTAAAATTATGCAAATTCTGTGATATTATAAAGCTTACAGAATTATTTTACATATACATGCAGAAAACTATTTATAAAATAATTACGCTAACAGAAGAGTATCAAATTTGGCACAGTTATAGTTTATATAGATTACTGTACTAAAACATTATATTAAAGGAATAAAATAAATGCAACACACGCTACCATGTGTTTGATATACACGTTGCTAAGGCAACGCGTCAACGACGTATCTCATCAATCAGTTAATTTAAATAAAGTAGCCTTTAGCTTTATCTATTAACAATTTGTTTAATATTTATGATGTTTATTATAATTTTATAAGCAAAATGATTACTTTGTTGGTTCGTGACATGTTTTTAGTGGAATAATAATTGGTTGATTGAGTGATTTCAAATACCTATAAAAATAAATATTTTCAATATTTATAATAATTGTTTCAAAATTAAATTATCTTGCATTCATATTTTTTAAAAAATATATAGTGTAAATGGTAGAAGATTACATAAAAACCACGAGGATTTCCCAAAGGGGGGATAATGCCTGTAGATAAAGCAAAACATGTATACATTGACCATAGCGTGTGGTACTTCAATCTCTGTAACTACCCTGCTAAGGATAAAGCCGGAGAGATAAAATCAATATATATCTAAACTATTATGAATTAATTAAGCAATTCCCAAGATTTTTGTTTATACTTTTATTGACTATTTTGAAATTAGTGTAAATAAATAACATCCACTGGCTAATACTGATTAGAGTGCGTATTTTTTAGCTTCATGCTTTTATCCCGCATAGCCGGGTAGACGGGTAGTACATAGAGTCAAGACACTCTGTACCGCTTTCGAAATATTACATGGAGAGGCCACTTTCTACGCAATATTTCGAAAAAAACAAGGCCGCATTTCGTCTTACTAGGGCGAGGAAATGAAAATAATCATTCCCTCGATTGGGTTTTGCTCACACAACTGACGCTGTCCTACGCCTATACCGGCCTCAAGCCCTACGAACTACGAACATAATACATAACGTATGGGGAAATGGGGAAAAATAGATAAGTAAAATACAAACTGTTATTTTATTTACTTTTTATATTATGATATTTAAAATGACAAAGTAAATTAATATTAGAACTTATAAATAAAATTAATATAAAAATACTATAATAATATACAACGCAATATAGATTCAACATTCCTATTGCAATAGCAACAGCAGTTGCTTTAGTTCTTCCATTTAATAGACTGAAACAAAAATAATAATAAATTAAAAATAAAGCTTTTTTTCACATTGTATTCTATACATCAAGCACAGTCATTTGATGTCCATATTGGGTGGGTTATGTATAAATTTATAACCCGCCATTTTGTTGCGGCAGCCATTTTAGATTAACAATGAAATTGATTATATTTAATTTAAATGTCATCAGAACTGAAGTCGTAATTCAAATTTCAGCTCAAACTGACACTGGGAAGGTCATATTGAGGTTGTACCTATCTATCACAAGTTAAATAAAAGCTTGTAAAAACAAACAATTATTATCATCACCGAGAGGTTTAAATAGAGAAATTAGAGAAGGAAGCGGCAGAACGAGCGAGGGAGCTGATCACCCAGTCTCCTGGCCCGAGCAGGTCTTCGTGGATGTTCATCACCCTTAGGTCCTCGACGGAGACTGCAAGGTACTGTCAAGAAACTCCGTTCTCCGCTGTCCGCTGAATGCGAGACATTGCGTGTAGTGGGACTCAACACCGCACATTGTCTTACTAGAGCGAGGAAAACAATTTAAATATAATAAATCCACTCCACTAGGAGTGGAAGCCACAACTAACTAATGGCGGAGCTCAACACCGCGGTCTATCTCAGATACTTACATGATCTCTTAAAGTATTTTCCGCTAATATATACTCCTCGGACTGGGGGTTTAGTGTCATTTTATAGTTAGTTAGTGAAGCGCGATCTTTTTGTTTCCCCAATGTTTCTATTACAACTGAATGCACCTGAGGATAATATTAATAAAGTATATTATATTATAAAAAAAATATTAATATAACTATTCAAGAGCTCATCATGATAAAGTGTTACAGTAATTGACTATATATACATAAATATTGTAGTGCGATTTTTGTCTGTCTGTATGTTTGTTCCGGTTAATCTCTGGAACGGCTGGACCAATTTTGATAGGACTTGAACTGGCATATAACTAATGTAATAAACAACTTGGGCTACTTTTATTTTAGAATTTTATCTCTTGATTCGATTTTTAGATGAAACTATTCAAAACGGATTATTCGCGTAAATTTTGGTATACGAAAATACATTTTTGGAAACCTGACGTTTCGAACACTTTGCAGCAGTCCGTGGTCACACGTGAGTGAGATGACATTTGTCTATTTGTTGATAAAAAAATAATAATAATATCAATCTACCAAAATTCAAATACCAAAATATACGCGATTAATCCATTTAAAATGTGTAAAGCTCGCGAAAATCAAAGATCTTATTACCTTATATTTCTGCGCCAAAGCCAACCTCTGTTCACCGTTTTGCAGCTTATTTAAACATGTCGCCATTAACTGTTTGCTCGCGGAGAGAGAGTTCAGTCTCGAGAGGAGGGTTTCTATGGGAATGTGCGAGGAAACCGTCGTACGACCGAACCAATCCTTTGAAAAGACATATTGTCTTATTTTTAAAGTGTTACTCCACACTTAGGAATAAAAAACATTTTTTAAATACGTATTACGTATAAAAATTTGAACGCAGCGAGATTTCAACCTGCGCTTTAAAACGTAAATAAGTTGTAAAAAACGTATAAGAATTTCAACGCAGCCAGTAGTAAAGCGCACGCGGTCAGAGCGCTTGGACGGTTTCCAAGAGGCGCGGGGTCAAATCCCGCTGCGTTAAATTTTTTATATGTTTTATTAAAAATGTTTTCTAAATATTGACTTATTATTAAAAAAATGTAAAAGAAACTTTTAGAACAGTTACTCTAAAAACAATTCTCGTATCTTTTTTGTGATCGAGTTACTAAATAATAATTTTCACGCTTTATCCCGCAAAGCAGGCAGGCAAGAAGGGTAGACAGAGACAACCTAGTGTCAAGACACTCCGTTGACTGCTTTTCTCACAAACTCAATGCCACGCTTTATCTTATCAGAGAAACGAAATAATCATAACCATTCCTACTAATGTGAATCGAACCCACAACAAATCGCGTTTACAGTCCAGACGTTAGCTAACTGTGCCACGATGGCCTCTATTAAGTATTTAAGGCCGGTCGTAGCGTAGTGGGATAGCGGCTGACTGTAAACGCGATCGGTTGTGGGTTCGATCCCCATTCGGGGGAGGATTATATTTAAACTATTTTCACTTCCTCACTCTGGTAAAATAAGTGCGGCGTCGAATTCCGCCACCCAACATCTCGAATTCGGTGGAAAGCGAAGTACGGAGTGTTTTGACGCTATGTATTTACTGTCTACCCTGCTATGTATAAAATAATTGTATCAAATTTAGATCCGGGCACACGTCCAAATTTTCAAATCTGAATTCGACCTCTCGTAGCACTCACCTTTGCTTCATAAATCTTTCTTATCATTCATTCATCCTCTCAACATGCCCAAACCACCTGAGCACGTTCTTCTTTATTCTCACTATGACATTTACGCTTACACCTGCCATTCTGCGTATCTCCTCGCTTTATTTACATTCAGCCAAACTAAGTCCGCAAGTCCGAGGAAGAGATCGCATCTCTACTGCATTCATCTTTCTTTCATTCTTCTTTTGACACACCCACGTTTCGCTGCCGTATAACAACGTCGGTATCAGTACTACATTGTGAACGGCAACACGTGCAGGTACGCTGACGTGTTGCCGCCGCATCAATACAGCAAGAGCACCGTTAACCATATTACCGGCAGCAATACGCATTTCCACATCCATTTCGTATCTTCCATCTCTACTAAACATACTTCTCAGATATACCACCTCATTCACTTGTTCTAATATCTTTCTATGTACCCTAATCTTGCATTTCGTTCTTTCTTCGTCTTTTTCAAATACCTTAGTTTTACTCGGATTCAGGTTTAAACCATTACTTTCACACCCTTCTTTCAGAGTGGTGACCAATGCCTGTAACTCTCATTCTGATGATGCAATTAGCACTGCATCATCTGCGTACAACAGACAGTTCACTGTCAAATCACCAACTTTCACTCCTATGCCACTATCTTTCACTCCTTGGAGACAGCTATCCAAATACAAATTGAACAGCCAAGCTGAAATGTCGCAGCCCGGTTTGACACCCGATCGAATATCAAACTGAGGCGACATGCCAGCTCCTACTCGTACACAGGCTGAGTGATCTCGATGAAGAGATTTTACAGTCCGCAACAATGGTCCGTTCTCATTGTACCGGGGCAGTATCTCCCATAACTTCTTTCTTACAACTCTATCAAATGCCTTTTCTAAATCCACAAAAGCACAGAAAATTTTCTGGTTTACAGCCAAAAACTTTTCCGTAATCATGCGGAGAGAAAGACCTGGTCCGTGTATCCTCTTCCAGGTCTAAATCCTCCTTGGGCCTCCCATAAAAGCCTTTCGGATCTCTCTTGCATTCTTCTCGCTAGAATTAATAAGTTGCTTTTGTAAATAACCTCACCTTTTTGGTAAAGAGTGATTCGACAATGTCCCACTTGTTAGAATTGGCGTGAACGTTCAACACCACCCAGTCGTATTGTAGCGGAGGTATCTGTTGAAAAAAAAATCTATGTATATGTACATATATAATGAAATAAATAAGATAAAAAATATGTTGTTTTTATTGGATATTGTGATCAGAACTGAAGGTCACAAACCCGGCTTTTAATCCCATTTCAGAGACGCAGGATTTAAATATTGCTTTATTTAGCAGAATAATGAAGCCGTAACAAAAAAAAATTAAGGTTATTTTTTTTGTTTTTTTTTTATCTATAATCTATGTTTATAATTTTGTTAAAGGGCCAAGTAGAATCGATTAAAATTTTACCTTAACAAAAAAAGACAAAAATATAGTATTTCATATCGACAACATAAATTCACAAAATTCAGAATATTAAGTATTTTCTTAAATTTTAACATTGCTGACAGACACATCGCAGTCGCATTATTACTTTAGCAAAACGTCATTGTCACCTAAGACCTGCCATCTTGAGATCGTTAGGGCCCACTCACACTATACAATGATAATTAGTTTTCCATATATTATCTGTGAACGTATTTCTGTCAGTATCACTAATTTCATAGAGTAAAACGAAATATTTATATATTGAAATATAATCATACAGTTCAAGTAGACGAAGCCTGGAGCAAGCCACTAGTAATAAATAAAATAAAGTATTTTTGAAAAAACGCATAAATATTTTGAACGCAGCGGGATTCGAACCCGCACCTCTTCAAAACCGTCCAAGCGCTCTGCTAACTGCGTCGAAATTCTTATACATTCATTACAACTTATTTATGTTGTTAGCATCGGATAATAAAATAAAATAAAAATAGTTTGGGTTTGAATCCCGCTGCGTGCAAATTTTTATACGTTTTTTCAAAAATGTTTTCTAATCCGAAGTGTGTAATAACATTTTAAAAAATAGTAAACTAATTGAAGTTTTCTTTTTTTCAGCTACACGCTTTTATTCCGCATGGCAGGGTAGACAAAAAGTACTTAGTGTCAAGACACTCGCTTTCAACCAAATTCGAGACATTGCGTGTTGGGTGGTGGAACTCAACGCCGCTTTTTGTCTTTACCAGAGCGAGGAAGTGAAAATAATTTTAGTTTCGAATTCGGTGGAAAGCGAAGTACGGAGTGTCTTGACACTAGGTACTTTCTGTCTACCCTGCTATGTGGGATAAAAGCGTGAAGCTAAAAAAAATAATATACAAGTAATTCAATCTCGATTTATTTGAGGGATTTGGAGGGAAAAGGGCACAATCGCTATAGAGGAGGACGTGACCTCTCGATTCCTATATCTTACGATCATCTTTCCACACACTTACTTGTTGCCGTTGACACAGCGTGAGAGGAGACATCATATTCCCTCCGCCCTCCGACCAGTGATGTGCTACGCAATGGGAGAGACATTGTAGAGTAGATATATTGTTTAATTCCGTTTTATTTGCACACTTTTGCCATTCTGTAAAAGAATTATTATATTTCACTATATTCAAAAGTGTTATTCCACATTTAGGGGAAAACATTATGAAAAAAAATTATAACATTATAATCGTATTAAAATTTTGTCGCATGGCTTAGCCGTTAGAGCGCTTTCTTATAATGTTTTCTAAGAATTGTAATAATTTAAAAAAAAGTCATTATAAAATACGATTTTTTGCAAATAGTTTACATTTCGATTCCCATTTAGGGGCATGATTATATTTAAAAAAATAATTTCAATTATCCGTTCTGGTAAGACAGACTACGGCGTTGAGTTCGCCACTTAACACGCAATGTCTCAATTTCGGGGGGAAAGCAATCAACGGAGTGTCTTGACACTATGTTGTTTATGATCTATCCTGCTATGCGGGATAAAGCGTGAAGCTGCTTTTGTTCATACCTAGTAATTTTATATAATCTGATAACATTTTCGTCTGGTGAGTATCAATCCCCGGCAAATTAAAGTGATTCGACATTAAATTATTTAATTTCCTCAACAATCCATCAACACTGTTCCCTTGAGTTTTGATTATATGCTGGAATTGGTACACCTAGAAAGGAAAAAAAAAGTATAAAATTACCATTTATTCATATATAATTTATTTGAGAATAGATATTTTGTTTTATTAAATATTTTTATATATTTATTTTTTAACATATATTTTATATTTAGTGTTAATTTAAGAAAAGTGGAGGAGAAAAATAAAGAAGGCTGATCTCATCAGCATGAGGGACCATAGATAACGAGAGATGGGAAGAAAGAGAAAGAAGCAGAGCGAGAGAGAGAGATAGCAATAGAATGAAGGAGTGAGCTAGAAAGTGAGAGACGGGTAGAAAAAGAGAGTATTATTTTTTTAATGATACATATAGTACTATACTTACAGCAGCTTCAGGACTACGACCTAGCATTCTGAAAATAAATATTTATATGATAAAAATAAATTATAATATTTATAAGAATTTTAAAAAGTTTATATTTTATATATATTTTTTTATAAATTTTTATAAATTATATATAAATTTTTAATATTAAAATATTATTTTAAATGCATTATTCCCGTTTATTATATTTATGTATTAGGTAGATGTGACCAAGGTGTCTGTAAAGTGTCCAAATGTACCCAAGTAGTTTGTTAAAAAATATAGGAGAGTAATTATAGTCAATTGAAATTGTTAACAATAACTATATATGTACATTCTGATTGTCAAAAAAGGGACCATTCATAGCGCAGTGGGACAGCGCCTGATTGTAAACACAATCGGTTGTAGATTCAATTCCGTCTCAGGGGAATGACAATACCAGAGAAAAACAATATACATATATATAATGTATGCATAGAATATAAATGTAAAATTAAATTATTTTCAGTTCCTCGCTCTGGTAAGACAAAGCACGGCGTTGAGTTCCACCACACAACACGTAATGTCTCGAATTAGACGTAAAGCGGGGTACGGAGTGTCTCAACAGTAGGTACTTCCCGTCTTCCCTGCTGTACAGGATAAAAACGTGGAGTTAAAAATATCACAATATAAGAAATAATCTACAGTGTTTATTAAATATATGAAAATACTCACGTAAGAAGATCACCGAGTTCTGTAACTTTCCCTTCAGTTTGCAGGAAACTTATATAATGATTCAACGCCAGAATTCGGGAAGATAATAATTCATATACTAACTTTTTGTTCAAAGTTTGTATTAAAAATAATACTACCTGTAAAACAAATTATATATTCAATATTTAATATTTTTAATGTTTTATTCCACACTTAGGATTAGAAAACATTTTAGAAAAAACGTATAAACGTACAAACGTTTTTTCTAAAATGTTTTCTAATCGTAAGTGTGGAATAAAACATTAAAAATAGTAAATATTAAAACAAAATAGCAATTGCTCTTGTTAAACGATTATTTCTTAATAATATTTAAGTTGAAAATATTGAGAAATTTGTAAAAATCATCAAAATATTGAGAAATTTGTAAAAATCTCTCTACAAAGATGCTAACAACATAAATAAGTTGCAACAAAACGTATAAGAATTTCGACGCAGCTGTTAGTAGAACGCATGGCTTAGCGGTCAGAGCGCTTGGACGGTATCCAAGAGGCGGGGGTCCGAATCCCGCTAGGTTCAAATTTTTATACGTTTTTTCTAAAAATTATATATTTATTTATTTAAACCAGGTATAAAAAGAGAATATAATTCATATAGATAAAACTTTTACAGTACATACGATCCCAGAAAATGTTTGAGATTGTTCTATATTACATTTTAAAAAGTTGTGGAAAGACCTCTTGAAGCCGGTTGTGACGCAGTGTGATAGCGTCTGACTGTAAACGCGACCGGTTGTGGGTTCGATCCCCACTCGGGGGAGTGATTATATTTAAATTATTTTCACTTCCTTGCTCTGGTAAAGACAAAGTGTGGCGTTGAGTTCCATCACTCAACACGCTATGTCTCGACTTCCGTGGAAAGTGAAGTACAGAGTGTTTTGACACTAGGTACTTTCTGTCTACCCTGCTATGCGGGATAAAAGCGTGAAGCTATAAAAAAAAAAAAAACAAAAAAACCTCTATGTGTTAAAGGTTATAGTTACCATAATAATGATTTCATAAATGCTTGTTCCAGTCTATTTCAAAGGTATCATTGTTACTAATAAAATGTATATATATATTTTTTATTTTATTTTATTTTTTTTAGCTTCACGCTTCATCCCTGGCGGGGTAGTCAGAGAGTATGGAGCGCCAAACGCTACGGTTTCTGCATACCTCTTTCGCCTTGTCCACAGTCATTGTAATTATTGGCATTAAAAAAAAGAGAAAGTCCTACTGAATTTCTTGTGGTGGTACTTCTCAGATCTAACACATTACCTTTAGTAAACTGGTGGCAAATAATTTAAAGTTCAAAAAATGAGGCATGTGACTTCTTAATTTGAATAAAACTATTTGATTTTGATTCCAGGAACAGATATATGTGACATATTTCTAGAAACATCTTGGAGATTATAAATTAAACTACTATAAAATTAAAATATTCAATAATTACACTCAAAATTGCATTCCCATCTCCTATTGCAATAGCCGCATCCAACAGTTCAGTTTTACTCTTCAAGCTTCTATGTATTTGTAGAGAGAAACTTCTGCCGAGGATAAGTCTTTTTAATGTTACCGCTACACTTGGTTCTATTTCTTGCTTTTCCTTCACATCTTTACCAGATTGAGCTAAAACAACTTAAGAAAATATTCATAAAAATTGAGATTTTTTTTGGAATATAATTATTTGGTTACAGTAATGTTTTAATAATAATATTATATCATATTTTATATAATCCCACAATTAATTACTATATATTTAAATAGATATATTTTGTACATACAAAGTTTCAAGATATTTTGTTCTTCATTATTGTTTTTTTTTTATAATATATTATCACACTTCATTACACTTATATTTACAATAAATACAGTACAGTAAAATATAAATAAAATATTTCATAAGCTTAAAACTATTTTTAAATTGAGAGATGTTGTAAAACCATATTGTTTTTATTTAAAGATTACTATTATAATATAAATATTTTGTACTTACTCAAATCTAATACTTTTGGTGACACCAAGCTTGATAATGGTAAAAGCGGAGATTTTGTATTATTAAATGTTGAATTAAATACACTATCATCTTTTTCACCGGAATATGTTTTCTGACCTATGGCAAGTATTTCTTGGGGTGATAGCTGAGTACAATAATATATATATTATATTCATACCATTTATGTCAAATAAAATAAATTATTAATACTAATTAAAAAAAATTAATAAAACATTGTAAATAAATGTTTTTTCTTTAATACCCTAGTATATTGCCAGGTCGTGTCGACAAGATATTTTTTTTATTTTTTACATACAAGGCTAAGATCTTACCACGTCGTCGTCAAAACTAAATGCTTTAGCTTTAGTCTCACTAGTGTTCCAGTAGTCATCATCATCCATATTTATTTATATATTATAAATATTATGTTATATATATATCGATTGATATTGTTTGCTTTTAACGGTAATATGTTGGCTATTTACAAATCAATTAAAGTGGACAAATTTTAAGTCACTGGCATATGAAGTCATTAAATATTAAAAAGTAATTAATAAATATAATAATAAGATTCCGTTTGTTATATTACTTTGTAATCGCAATATACTAAATTGATATTTTAACTTTAAAATATTAGAACTTGAAATGTCAATTTGACATTTGCTATATCTCAAATTTGACAAGCGCTAGTATCTTTTAGAAATGGTTTCTATCAATTGAATTACTTAAAATGTAATTTTAAAATAAAATATTTAATATATTATATATAAAAAAAAATATTGTCTAAAAATCATAAAATTTTCCATTAAATTAAAAATGATGATATTCGTATGATTTCACTTTTAAATTTTACAAACTTATAGATTGTAATAGTGTTCCAATCAGTATTTATAACATGCCTTTCTTTAACTTCCAACGTTTAGTCGTCATACATGTTATTTAGCCTAGCTTATTTTTGAACGCCTTCCCGTTGTTCTAGAGAGCTGAAATTTTGCAGTTGGTCTAGGATGTTATGACAATACAATAATCCGTAGTCATTTTAAAGCATGTATTTAAAAACATATTATGCATTATTTTTATAGGTATTCTAAGTCCCGTATATAAATTATTATCTTTTATAAAATATTATTATTATAATTATGATTTATTAAAGTTTGAAAGGTATATGGTAGAAGGGTGAATCTGTACTAGGCGTCTGGCAATTAATGACAAGCTTTTTAATGTTGTTTCGAGTAAAACTAAAAGAAAATTGGGGTTTATACTGTAATAAATTTCAGGTGTTATTTTATATTTCTTTGCAATTTATTACTTATAACTACACTCCATGCTCTGTAATTGCTTTTTTCTCTGATAAGGTATGTCTCCATCAGAGGTAAATATAAATATATATATATATATATATATATATATATATATATATATATATATATATATATATATATATATATATATATATATATATATATTTATATATACTATTATAATAATTGTATATACTTAATGAGGCGGTTGTGGGTTCGATTCCCTCTCGCGGACATAAATTTATTTTAATTATATTACGATTTCAGCGGAAAACAGTGTGCGGAGTGTCTTGACACTATGAACTTCCTGTCTAACCTGCTATGCGGTTTAAAAAAGTGATATTTACATATGAATTCGAATCCCGCTGCGTTCAAATTTTTATACGTTTTTTCAAAGATGTTTTCTAATCCTAAGTGTGGAATAACACTTTAAAAATAGTAAATACATATGAATCGTTAAGTTACATGTTATATATTACAGTTTAGCCAAATTCTTAATTGGTACGAATATTGATACATTATTATTAAGTATGCGACATAAAGCATTACTTTGTAACAATATGAATAGCAAAAACCATCAGAATATTGCTAGCAACATGCAATTGGAACTTGTGGCCTTCACCGTAATAGGCGATGCTACTCATTGCCGCTATGATGTACCTTCATCACTTACGTAAGTAATGGTTTTACTATGAAATAATTTGTCGAGTAGGTTTTTTCGAGGTCAGTCATGCATAGTAAACATGATAGGGTATGGGTTCGATTCCCATTCGAGGGAACGATTGATTAAATTATTTTCATTTCATGTCGTAAGACGAAGCGCGGCGTTGAGTTCCGTCGCTCAATCCAGAATATGTCGATTTCGGGCGTAAAGCAGTTACCGGAGTGGATGTACTGTCTGTGTCTAGATTATCTCTGATTACCCTGCTTTGCGGGGTGAAGCCTGCTGCCTTTATTGGTACAGATATCATTCATAACGTATATAGTGTATATAAATATATGTTTATACTATGGATTTTGGTTACCATAGATGATAGAAATTTCCACTCAGAAATTCATATATATTTTTTCACCTCTCTCTTAAGACAAAGCGAGGCATTGAAATCTGATAATATCTTGAATTCGTACAAAAAGCGAGAAACGGAGTGTCTAGACTATATGTATCCATTTTTTTTTAAAATGTACACATATAATGTACATTTTATTTTGAAAGAATAATATTTTTTATAAAAATATTATTAATATGTAGTAGTATTTAAACCGTAGATAAGTATTCATTAAATTAGAATATTTTAAGCATGTTTAAATATATCTATAATTTATTACATATTGATTATTGCTATTATTATTAAATTATGTAAACCGATAGGTGATATTTCTTTCCATTACAAAATCTCTACTTTCTGCTGTGGATTATTAATAATTTTTTTAAGCTTCACGCTTTTATCTCGCATAGCACGGTAGATTGGAATTGTCTAGTGTCAAGACTTTGTATTCCGCTCTCCGTCGTATTCGAAATATTGCGTGTTGAGTGGCAGAACTCAACGCTGTATTTTTCTTATCAAAACAAGACACCAAACAATTTAAATTTTCGTAATAATTTATAACAGTAGTTATAACAGTGAGTTCACGAGCGGACTACCGTCTGACTGTAAGCACGATCGGTTGCGGATTTGATCCCCTCTCGTCAGAGTCATATTTAATTTTTTTTGATTTTTTCGCTCTGGTAAAACAAAGTGTGGCGTTGGGTTCCACCACTCAACACGTATTGTTTCAACTTCGGTGAAAACGAAGTACAAAGTGTCTTGACACCAGGTACTTTCTGTCTACCCTGCTATGCGGAAAAAAAGCATGAAGCTAAAAAAATGTATTGTATATTTTAATAATATAATAAAACTCGTGATCAACCTAAATAAATATATAAAATAAATAGCACCGTCCGGACGTTCTTAGTCGAAGGAGATCCAATTTTTTTACGTGCCTATTAATATAATCACAAGTGTTTTATTGTCATGCTTTAAGGTCGTATAAATCGTATTTGAGTATGAGATGTACAAACAAAGTACGTTCATTTCAACCAGTTTCAAGGAACATGACTAACTCACGTTCAAATGGCAAGGTAATGAAAGGACCAAGTCAAATTGATTGTTTTCTATATAATTTATCTTTAAAAAATGTTATCGACGTTTGTCTTACTATTATAATTTAAGAAATTATTTAATTTATTAATTTTAGCAGAGCCTGATGCTCTTTTCAAGAAAACCTGGTTGAACATATAATTTAAAGTGTATTTAATTTTTTTTTGAGTATTGAGTAGTCAGAAAGGACGGAGCGCTAAACGCAACTTCCAGATCTCTTTCGCCTTGTCATCAACCTCTTTATACATGCCCTTCGGGGGGTCCTGGTGCTTTTTATGTGACCTTCCTCCAATATCATTGATACTGTTTTTCGAAGGTCAACAGAGTCTTCTCTGATCTCTCGTATCGCTCACCTTTGCTGTATAAATCTTCTGTTTTTAATTTATATATATTTTTAAATTATAGACGTCAAAACTTATTTGCGATTATATAGTTTGAACTAAACTTTACATTGGAACAGACTCATTTCAAAATTATCTTCAACCTGCAGACAAAACACATTGTTTGAAACACATAAAAATCAAACAATCTACATTAGAACGACAATACGTTGTTGTCATAAATATCTATACAATAGGAGACCTTGATGACTTGGAATCGCACGATGTAATTCAAACAAGCTGCACCGAAGACGTTATCCGGTTAGGATAAAGAATGCTGCTTAAAAAGGAAGTAACATCTCGATTTCCAAGGTTTTTGTTAAGTTTGTTTACATTTTACGTACGTTCTATTACCTTTTAAGCGCAGCGTTGTTCGCCACTTAATTTACAATGTCTCGAAAAGCGGCAAACGGAGTGTCTTGACACTTGGTTCTCTGTTATTCTGCTAAGAATATCTCTACAGAGGTGTTAAAAACATAAATCAATTGTAACAAATGTTGAAGAATTTAATCGCAGCTGGTAGTAAAACGTATGGCTCAGCGGTTAGAGCGCTTGGACGGTATCCAAGAGGCGCGGGTTCGATTTGCGGCTTCGTTCAAAATTTTTCTAATCCTAAGTGTGGAATAACTCTTTAAAATTAGTAAATATAGCTTGGCTTACTCTAATTTCAAAATAATAAAATCCGTAGTTCTAGTTTACAGTCTCCCGAACATTGTGAAAGACTTTCTTCTTAGGCAATATCATTTTTATCACAAAAATGCTTGTGTCAAAAACTGTAAAGGAATACAGTATATGGTCGGCGACTTCCCTGCGTTACCGGTTAAGCTACTGACAAACCATACGTATATAGTTGGTTTGTCAGTAGCTTACCCGTTACCCTATTACCCTATTTACGTATATAAATATCAGCCGGATGGTATATACTAAGGATTACATTAAAATGGTTTTAGCCGCTATTAAGCTGTTACCGCCTTCAAAAATGTACTACAAGCTTATGTTATTATTATGTTTAGCATATTTTTTATAAGTAAGTTGGAAATAGATATGAATATCTTAATAACGTCAAGCGTACAAACGTACTCTCGCGCAATTGCGTAAGTCATTAAGAAACTTATAATGCTAGTGAAGTGTTTATGTCATAAACATTTCAAAGTTAATATTTTAATTACTCAAGTAACGGTGTATTAGTAGAGCGGCCACGTTAACCAGTCTTTCTGGTTTCCTTCGAAGTTATTAGGCTTCACATCATGAGCTTAGCAAAACCTTTCAATATTCTTACGACCTCTCAAGGTTAAGCTGGGTTGGTAGGGTTCCACATGAGATACTCCAGACTTTCATTTTTTTTAAGTCCTTTTCGTGACAGGCGAACAATAGTCAGACGCACAATCAGACAAAAATACAAAAAACATATTTTTGGTTTTTGATATTTACATAAAGCCCTCTAAAAATATATTTTTTAAATTATTCAATGTACAGAAATGAGCCTTTCTATATTTTTATTATATATAGAGATTTAGTGTATCTTTTTAACGTTGGGCAATCCAATTATGGATACCTTTCCGAACTGGGGACTCGAGGCAGACTATAAGGGACTCCGGTTTGACAGACGTAGGACTCCCCGCTTACCCACTAAAACGACACGGTGCCCCTTGTGAACCACAACGAGGTTTCGGGTACACAACCTAATGTGAAATTAATTTCTCTTTTCTCCGCTTCGAGTTTCTATTTTCGATGTTACGAGCATGCTTGCGGTAACTTAACGCCGCACTTTGTTTAATTGAACTTGATAAGTAACAGAAACATTTTAGCAAATCGTAATTGCATTCATTAAGAAAACAAACCATTTATACATAAAGTGAACACATTTTATACATTGTTACTAATTAAGTTTTTATTTACGTATAAATTCAACGTGAAATGAATAATGGAAGAGTAAATATATCTATAATAGTTTAATATTAAAACACTGATGAGACCGGTCATGACGCAATAGGACAGCGTCTGACTGTAAACATGATGGGTTGTGGGTTTGATCTCCGATGGCGAAGTGATTATATTTCAAGTATTTTCACTTCCTCGTTCTGGTAAGAGAAAGTGCGGCGTTGAGTTCCACCACTCAACAAAGCTTCGAATTCGATGAAAAGCGAAGTACGGAGAATTTTGGCACAAGGTACTTTCTGTCTACCCTGGTATGCGCGATAAAAGTGTGAAGCTAAAGAAAAAAATTAAAACATAATTACTAATAAAAGCGTAATAATTTTATTATTACTACATGTAACGAGGCCGGTCGTGGCTCAGCTGCATATAGTCCGACAGTAAACGCGATCGGTCGTAGGTTCGATTTTTACTCAAGGAAATGACTATACTTATTTTTTTTTCATTTCCTTGCTCTGGTAAGACAAACTGCGGCGTGGATAGGCTTTTTATTTAACATAACATTATTAACTTCAACTACATCTCTCTGTTAATGTAAAAAAGAACCTTCCAACGCAATTTTGATACATTTCTTGATATTTGATTGATTTGAAAATAAGCACATGTGACCGGATGATATTCCAATATTTTTGTAGAGTGATCCGATCCCTGAACGTAGATCTTTGACAAGATATAAGAGAAAATAATTTAAGAGTGTCAGGCTTCACGCTTCTTATAGTCCAGAAACAACTTTGTGTCAAGACATTCTGTTGACTTTTCACCCGAAATCCAGACATTGCACGTTGAGTAACGTAAGAGCGGAAAAAATAAAAAAAGCTATTATTATCATTCCTCCATGTGGGAATTAAACCCACAACGATTTTTTATATTTGGTAAAAAAGGTAAAACATACGTTCTGTTATCATCTTAACTAAATCATCACATATTAACCTCCCTCCAAATAATCATTTGTAGAGATTGAAAAATGTGTTATATCTTTATTTCGGATATATTAATTATTATATAACCTAAAAAAGGATATTAAAAATAATTAAAAAAATATTGAAGCCGGTCGTGGCGCAGTGTGACAGCGTGTGACTGTAATCGCGACCGGTTGTTTTCGATCGATCGGGTTGTTTGGGTTCGATGCCCACTCGGAGGTGTGATTTTATTTAAAAGTGCGACGTTGAGTTCCACCAGTCAACACGCAGTGTCTTGAATTCCGTGGATATCGGAATACGAAGTGTCGTGACACTGGGCACTTCATGTCTATCCTGCTATGCGGGATAAATGCGTGAAGCTATGTTAAAAACAAGTTAATTTTCTAGCGCTTTTTTTTATTAAACATTATTTGCACATCTTTTTATAATGCTTTTATAATATATTCACATAATATTGTAAAAAACACATTTCAAGGGTATTTTTGACGTATATGAGGGTCATATTATAAATATAAAATTTTTGTGCTAAATAACATATTGTTATTAGATCCGGACACGTGTACAAATTTCGAAAATTTAAATTTCGAAAAACAATTGTATATATATACTATATAATATGTATATTTATTAAATTATAATATTAAAATCTATACATTGATTCGAGGAGTACGAAATTTGGTACAGTTATATTTTATATAGAGAAGAAGTGTCAGAGTGTCAATTCTTTTAAAAATGCTATACTTTTAAAAATAATGCATAAAAATATATTAGATTAATAAAATAAATATAACACACACTACCATGGGTTTGACATCTAGAAGAGAAGGTTTTTTCCGTTATCATGTCACTAAACGCGCATAAAATGAAAAATAAAAATAATTATAAATAATTGTATATAATAATAAAATAATTAAAACGCTATTTATAATAACTATATTGCCAACCACAATATCGTCTGTCTCATTTCAGCGTAGTAATTCACAAATAATTTCCTAATCTATAGATATCGACACAATCGTCTTTGTCGTTCACTAGTGTGTACATTGCAACGTGGTTATTTAATTTATTTATTGGAAAAATATAATTATAAATAATATTAATAAAATAACCACAAGTACCTATTTAATAAATTATTTTTTTTTTGCATTTTTATGCTTAAAAATATAATTTAATTATTCTATTAATTATCTAATAATACAAAAAAATAAACTATTGTAATTGTATGTATATGTAATATGTATTGGTACTTATATGACGTTTAGCGTTTAAGTGAAAGTGTTTTGAGCCGAGCTTCGCCATATACATTACGTGATACACCATGGACAGTCGTAAGGCAGAATAATATTGTTCTGTAGTGAAATAATTTAAAAAAAAGAAATGTCATTTAATACATATATAGATTAAAAAACAATTATTTATATAACAATTGTGATTGAAGTTTGTGTCATTTTTTATTGTGTTTTTTTAAATAAGTGTTTAAAATGAAGATACATCTTTCCCCATTGATCCGTCAATATGCGTTAGTAGTGACAGGTGAGTAATTTTTTTTAAACGATTTTACTTTTTTAACAGGACGAGTTAGTTAGTTAGTGTTGGTTTAATCATTTAATAAGTTTTCATGGCTCATTTGTCTCAATTCCTAGTGCCTGATTGAGCTGAAATTTGAATAACGATTTTAGTGTCTAATGTCACAAAAATTACATATAATTATATATGTTGTAAATTATTGTATACCCTACCTTATATGGGAATCAAATGAAAGGGCTTTGTTAGTAAAATACAATAAATATACATTAAAAAAATACTTTCTTTTTATTATTTTATTATGACGATCAAACACACACACACACACACACACACACATATATATATATATATATATATATATATATATATGATCGTCATAATAATATTCTTCAGAGTGGAATAACACTTTAAAAATGGTAAAATATTATGTATGTACGTAGTATATGGTATGGAATAATTTAAAAATAATTACTAAATATACTCTTGGTATAAAAGTCTGAAGTAACTAGATAGATATGATTTATGATAAATATTTCGCTTGCCGTGTTCGTATTAATTAAAATGTTAATCATATATTTAAAATTATTCATTTTAAAAAGCAATAAATTATAACAATATAAATGTACTTCTATATAAAAATTTTGTTCCAAGTAAATCTTTATAATATACATGTTTACCGTTTTTTGGTTATTTTTCAATTGTTTTATTCATAAATAACAATTAGCTTTAGATAAGTAAGTTATATTTAAAATTTATTTTCATTTTACCGCTCCGGTAAGACAAAGCACGGCGTTGAGTTCGCCGCTCAATACGCAATATGTCGCTTTCTGGCAAAGTAGTCAACGGAGTGTCTTGACACTAGGTTATCACTGACTACCATGCTATGCGGGGTGAGTGTGAAACTGCTTTATTAAATTTAGTTTTTTTGTTTAATATTAGGTACTAAAATATGATGTTTGAAGTGTACTCTAAATACTAAGGGAAGAAATATATTTTATAAATTTATAAAGCGTATGACTAAACACGATCGGTTGTGGGTTCGACTCCCACTCGGGGGAATGATTTATATTTAAAATATTTTCATTTTCTCGCTCTGGTAACACAAAGTGCGGGGTTGAGTTGCGCCACTCAATGCTCCACACGCAATGTTTCGAATTTGGCGAAAAATGGAGTACGAAGAGTCTTGACTCTATATGAACCCGCCCAAGATTACTCACAAAAATACATATATTCGTTTTTTGTTTACTATTTTATGTTTATACAAATATATAGAAAAATAATATCTGCTTGTAATATTATAATAACAGGTTTTTACTAAATGCATGTATAAGTATACACGTTACACAATATATATATATATATATATATATATATATATATATATATATATATATATATATATATATATATATATATATATATATATATATATATATATATATATATATATATATATATATATCAATATTATATCAATATATATGATGGCTGAAAGAGCTGAACTGATTTTGACACAATTTTTACTGTCAGATAGCTGTTATAATATGGAATAACTTAAGCTAGGTTTTTTTATAAAATTATAGAATAAAGATGCCAAATTCCAAATAAAATCCAAATAAAGATATGTCAAATTCCAAATATAATTACTGACATATTTTTAGTAACATAGCGTAAATATAGGGAATAAATAGAAATATGTATAAAGAAACAAAATGGAAATGCTGGAAGCTATGCTATGATGCAAATTTTTGTGAATATGTAGGAATAGTTATCCTATTTCTCCCGTGCCGTCAGATAGAATATTGTGATAAGACACTCCGTTGTCTAATGCTTGATTTGCTTTGTAATACGTACTTTGTCTTA
Organism: Dryadula phaetusa; assembly: GCA_032432895.1. NCBI lineage: Eukaryota > Metazoa > Arthropoda > Insecta > Lepidoptera > Nymphalidae > Dryadula > Dryadula phaetusa. The sequence continues at coordinate 194,204 of JAOYRS010000073.1, forward strand.
CCAGAGCGGTGAATTGGAAACACTTAAAAATACGACTAACCTTCCGTTATATTCTATTATATTAGACTAAGTATTCCATTATATTAATTATGTATGGCTTTTTAAACATTATTGTATATATTATAATTGATTATAGGTACTTTAATATTTTTAATTTTCAATTATTTACATATATAATTACCTGTTTAAATATTAATTTGACATTTATCTATACACATACATAAATAAGTGAAATTGGGGTGTCTGTTTGTAATATTAAAATGCTATTAATATTACAAACAGACACCCCAATATTAAAATGGTATTGCTTTGCTAAGGTAACCTTTTTAATGATTTTTATCTTTCTCTCCGTTTGTTCTGACTAATTTCTGGAACGGCTGGACTGATTTTGAAGGTATTTTCACTGGCAAATGGCTGATATAATAGGTGGTAATTAGGCATTTTTAATTTTAGAATCATAAAATAAAGATCAATAGATATAGAATTCCACGTAGACGAAGTCACGAGCAGAGCTAGTATTTGAGAATTTAAATAACTTGCATCTTTTTATTTAATAATTGACTGACTTTAATGACAATAAGAACATAATTGAAGACTCTGAGATACCATCCAAGCTCTCTGAAACGTCCTAAATGGAACTGTAGATAATAATTATGAATTTTCAAACAGTGTATAAATTTTATATGTATGCGTTTCAAAGTAGGTGACAGGTAAAACAGCGAAATCTGTGAATAATTAAAAGTAAAAACTTCTTTAGAAAGAACTATAATCTGATAATAACTCTAGGTGGGAATTGAACCTACAACCGATCGCGTTAACAGACGGGCACTGTCCCACTGCGCCGCGGCCGGCCTCATGTTATGTTTATAGAATAATAAATTGATAAATAAATCTATGAAATACTACGGATTTTTCACTCTACTCGCATGATTTATTTAATTTAGCGGGTACAAGTGACGTTTCAGCTCTAGGTTAAGGTTATATATTTACCTTCATATCTTACTAACAATTTATAAATAACTGAATAGTTTTCCTTGAAACTAATAAAAAATAAATATAAAAATTCAATCAAAATGGGTACATCCGTAGGTACTTCCTGGCTACCCTACTATGCGGGATAAAAGGGTGAAGCTAAAAAAAAAGTTATAAAGTTATAGATCTTGGTTGTCATTAGATTTTGTTCTCATCTTGACATACTTTAGTACTTTCAATTATTACCTGACAATCCCAGAAGATGTCAGGAAATATTTATTTTTTTTATAATATTTTAGTTAGCGTTTACAGTTATTACTTATTAAGGCTTAAATGTATTTTTTATATTATTTTAAATTGACGTAGGTTTATAATTAAAGGATTTACGCGTTGAGTTTTGCCCTGTTAAATATTATATATTTTGAATATATTTTTTATTGTTTTAACATAAAACAATAGATATTTTCTATATAAATTGGAAGAATGTGTATTTATCTCTTAAAATTTAAATCAGTTGTAATAAATATAATCATTTCTCTGAGAGTGGAGGTAAACCCATTATATATATATATATATATATATATATATATATATAATGTATATATTTGCTATAAAAAATGTAGAAAATTTAATGACATGTTATTCTGACAATGTACTACTAAGAAATTCCTAGATAATGAAATTCCTTTTAAATCTTTACGCTTAATCGATTCTTCAAAACGAAATAACTATATATAGGCCGGCCGTGGCGCAGTGGGATTGTGCCTGACTGTAAACGCGAACGATTGTGGGTTTAATTCCCACTTGAGGTAGTGATTATATTTATTACTATTATTTCCATTTAATCGCTCTAGTAAGACTAAGCTCGGCGTTGAGTTCCGCCTCTTAAAGAAAAAAGATCTAAATCCCTTGCATATATGGTCGATAAGGTGGAATTAATTTACTGATTACATCATTCCATATACATACATTGCAATTGCGTCTTTCCGTATATTCACAAGAATAAGGAGGTGACATAGATATCTATTTGTAAGTTGGCAATACCTTACAGATTATTGGAAAGTAGGTGCTGGCATGATTTTTTGTTGTCAGCTTCACGCTTCATCTCACATAGAAGAGAAGCGAGAGTGAATCCAATGTCAAGACATTCCGTTCACCGCTTTCCGTCCGAATTTTAGACATATATTATCATATATTACGTGGCTCAACTCAACGCCGCGTCTATTTAGTAGTGGAGGGCGTAGTGTTTTGACACTACTGTATTTTGACCGCAGTTTTATACGTAAAAATCTTAAAGAGAAGAAAAAATTGCCTACTATAAATTTTATATGTTTACAAGAATGCTCTTAGCGAGCGTTAGCTTGAAATAGTGTTGAAGGTCAACGTTAGGTTTGCGGTTTTAGCACGTAGTTAGTGGACATAATGTATTGCTCTATAGAAAATGCATTACTTGTATTTATATATATTATATATATATATATATATATATATATATATATATATATATAATTTGTATATATATGTAAGCATAGTGTTTATGAGTTCGATCTTTAGTGAGCAATATTATAATTAAATAAGTTGCATTTTATCGCTCGAGTAAGATGAAACACGGCGTTGAGTTTCGCCATTTAACTGGAATTAGGCCAAAAATGACAACGAAACAAAAACGGTAGTTTCTCGACTCTATGTTCACTGTATACAACTCTGAAATAGAAAAGAGTGTAGATAAAAATGCAATATATATCTATATAAGTCAATAAAATTGGAGTGTCCGTTTATAATATTCATGTAGTAGTACGGCACATGCACAAAAATAACATTTTTTACAATTTTCGTCCGTCTGCCTGTTTGTTCTGACTAATTTCTGGAACGGCTAGACCGATTTTGAAACCTAGACCGGAAAATTCACTGGCAGATAATTGATATATTAAGGTGTAACTTAGGTACTTACATTGTAGAATTCTAATAAAAAGATCTAAAGATAAAGTCTATGCGGACAAAATCGCAAGCACAGTATAATTTATATTTGTTTAATTTTATTTTATTTTCACGCTTGTATCCCGCATAGCAGGGTAGCCAGAAAGTAACTAGTGTCAACTCACTTCCAACTTCGCTTTCCACCGAATTCGCGGCATGCGTGTTTGTCTCACCAGAGCAAGCAAATGATACTTCCCCGAGAGGGGATCGAACCCATAACCGATCGCGTTTACAGTCAGACCCCGTACCACTGCGCCACGATAGGACTTAATATATATAACTACTATATAACTTTTTAAACATTGTTTCACCATGCAATATTTAGTTTTAAATTTTTAGCAAGTATTTAAAGACGATTATAAAAAAAATCTTCAAATCAGGTTAGGCTGAGAGCTTCTCTTTCCGGTAATTGAGCGTTTTCTCATCATAAAGGGGCCCTATAAGCCTATAGCTCTTCTCGATAGACACCCGTCACAAAGTATTTTAACATAAACATTTTTAATTAACCTAAGTTAGTATCCGTTACCACTGAGCCTTTATACCGTTATTAATATTTATATATAATACAATCAACCTGCAATTTACTGTATCCTGGACCGGTCTGGAATAAGATAAATAATGTTAATTGTTTTAGAAGAATTCATTTAATATTTATGAAATAAATTAATATTAAATATGTGATTGGAGCTTGTGGCGCAGTGGTCTTAATGTAAACATGACTGGTTGTGAGTTTAATTCGCACTCGGAAAATGATAAAATATATTAAATTTTTTTTTCGTCGTTCGTTATATTATATATATAGCGCGGTATAGCGCGGTGTTGAGTTTACCGTTCATTACGCATATCTCGATTTTTGATTCAACGGAGTGTTAATGGTGGTGAGATGTTCTTGAAACTAGGTTGTCTCTAACTTCCCCGCTATAATATATATATATATATATATATATATATATATATATATATATATATACATATACATATACATATATACGTGTGTGTTACTAGTTTATTATTATCAAGAACCAGTAGTAAATGTAATATCATCAAGTTTTACTATTGCTATAGATAATTATATTAATCGGCTTTTTATTATTAAATTTATATAGCATATAAAACACTGTAGAGAGGCTCATTACTGTACATTGAATATAACCTTAAAAATATATTAACAGGGGTCTTCTTGTAATTCTGTCTGTCTATCTATCTATTAAACCACTGGACCTATTATGATGATTTTTTTATTATATAGCCTTTAGTCCTTGGAAAAATATAGAATAATTTTTAAGTTCTGAGAACCCAAGCATACCGTCTAATTTTTAATAGATATAGATATGGCGCCTTAGATAAAATTAATTAATATCATGAGCACTTATTATAAAATAATTATTGTTAAGACGAAGGTCCGGAGAACCAGATGTGAAATCCTAGCAGCTCATAATAAAATTAAAATATGAATGTGATATATTAGGAAAAGAAGGTTGGGCCGGTCGTGGCGCAATGGGACAGCATCTGACTGTAAACGCGATCGGTTGTGGGTTCGATCCCCACTAGTATCGCTCTAGTAACAAGACAAAGTGCGGCGTTCAGTTCCACCATTCAAAACGCGATGTCTCGAATTCGATGGAAAGCGAAGTACAGAGTGTCTTTACACTAGGTGCTTCCTATGTGGGGTAAAAGCGTGAAGCTAGAAAAAAAGAAGGTATTCAGCTTGATGACCACTTTCGGATAACATAAGAAAATGAAAGATCTAGATATAGAATACATGAATCTACAGGACTTCTAAGGAAACTGGAAAGACAGGTTAAAACACCCACTCTATACACTGCTACTTAGAAAACATTAACTTTGAAATGTTTATGACATTCACGTCACTAGCAACATTAGTATTTGAATCACTTACGTAACTGCACGAAACTACGTTTATACGCTTGACCTTATTAAAGCATTTGTACTACTTATTACTTTAATTATTGAAAAAAAATACGCTGAACATAATAATAATATAAGCTCGGAGTCCCTCAACGTGATGAAGGTGGTAACGGTTTATTACTGGCAAAACACTGTCCTAATAAATTTCTTGGGGCTTATGTTACTTTTGTAGATTACCTATACATTTCATTTGGCTGGCTACTGCCAAAGTGCCAGGGAGTGTTCTGTAGAACTGTTTGACCTAGTCCTCACCCTTGAATTTTACAAACACACAATACCAAACAGACTGAAAACCCACATCTTTCTTTTTATAGGACAGGTAAGGCAAACTAGCATACGGGTCACGTGATGGTAAGTGATCACCGTCGCCCACAGTCTCGTCTAACACCAGGGAAGCTACAGAAGCGTTGCCAGCCTTTAAGGTGGGAATAAGCACGCTTTTTGAAAGTGACGACCTGGAAACACTGCCGGCCGTTCCAATGTTGTGTGGCACGTGGAAGGAAATTCCTACAAAACCGCATAGTAGTAGAACGCCACGTGTATAGATGGTAGGGATGGTATTTTAGTCTATTACGTACTGTGTGGTTGGAAAATTCAGCGACAGGGATCAGTTGAAACAGTTTTCCAGAACACTCCCCCTGATATATGCAATAGAGAACGTACAACGATGAAATAAACGATGAAACGTCTCTACGCAACACCAAAGTATCAAGCCTTCTCAGTGGTCCCTCTGTCATCTAAAGTCAAGTTCGAGGAGAAGAGAGCACCCAGGACATCGGCTTTCTATTTTGCCATGTGAACCAGTGTGTCATTCTCAGTGCGCAACGGTAGAAGCGAAGACTGGCTGAAGTTGCCACGTGTAGCCTTCGAGGGTACCCAGAACTGACGTGTTCTGCACGGGTATCTCTCAAGCTTCTCACCGATTTTACCGATATCCTCGGACTTTGCATTAACAATTTGTCTCGTAAAGTACCTTAAGACACGGTTATACTTGCTCTTTAAAGCTTTAACCTTTGGATATTTAGTGACCAGTGCCTCAGCCCAGATTTGGTGTGCTTCGCGCTTGCCAATGGCAGCTTGTTTGCAAGACGTACCAAACCAGGGCTGTGACTTGCTACCAGTTGACACTACAGAGCTAGGGACATACAATCTTGCGTAGTGCTCCTCTCTTTATTATGTCCTCAAGTACCGTTTTCATTTTGAGGAAAATGAGGGGAGGAGGTTGGGCACAAAGGCCTGGCATTACCTAATACGAAACGCAATGGCATAAAGCCATTACTTAACGTCGGTTTTAAATGCCAGGGGTGGTATTGATCCGGTTGAATCTGCCCATTAGTATCGCTGGAAACGTGACTCTAACACACGTATTTTAGTCACCTCATACGATACCACAAATACTAGGGTGAACTTATTCTAAGCCGAAATCACATGGCATAATCTGAATACGCGACGCTTTACTACTGTGCGGTTTAGTAGGCATTTCTTTCCACGTGCCACACACCTGTGGAACGGTCTACCTGCAGTAGTGTTTCCAGGTCGATACGACATAAATAACTTCAAAAAGCCCCCATCCACCTTAATGGCCGGCAACGCACCTGTAGGTGCTCTGGTGTTACACGGGGTCGTGGGTGGCGGTAATCATTAAGCATCTAGTGACCCGCATGCTCGTTTGCCTTGCCTGTCCTATAAAAAAAGTCTACCTTGTAACGCAGGGGAAGGGACAAAAAATGACTATGCTCTTTAACAGTTGACTCAAGTGTATTATGTTCTTGTCATAATTCATTCGTTCATGCCGCCTAGGCGAAAGAAAGCAAGTCTTTCTCAGTATTCAGGAAACTAAACGAATGTAGGTAGGTAGAACGAAGGCAGGTCTCAAGAAACTGAAGAATAACGAAACCAATAGATGTCTTTAGCTGACTAGGCTTAGTCCGCATGGTATTTAAAATATCTGGATTTTTTTAATATGTAGGCTCTACAAGTAAGACTTTACTTCTTTCATTCAAAATCAACACCAACTCAACAACAGTTCTTTAATATTAGTTCTTCAATTTTAAGATATGATCATGTTTGCTTAAATTTTTAATAAATAAATAACAAATTGCCCCATTTTTGTCAACTTATTATAGTTAGTAGGTAGGTAGGACACAAAATAAATTAACTATAATATTATACAAAAATATAATATTTTCTGATGATATATTAATAAATAGTATAACGACAAGTATAATTATTTAAATTTGTATAATTATGTCATTATACAGTAGATATACGTTAAATTAATTCCTTCCTTCCATTACCTTTAATGTGAATATTATTTCAATTACTTCTTGCGACGAATTCTGATTCATTGGCAAAAGAACGAGATACGAAAAATTCTCGAAATTCAAATACGAAATTCGGTCGAAATTCTTATAAATTTAGTTACAAAGTAAATAAGTGGTAACGAAATGTATAAGAATTTCAACGCAGCCGGTAGCAGAACGCATGGCTTAGCGATCAGAGCGCTTGGACGGTTTTCAAGAGACGCGGGTTCAAATCGTGCTACGTTCAATGTATTTTTTAAAAATAACTCTCTATTACGAAGAGTTATTCCACGAGGTAATCAAAGAGAACCCAATGGCTACACATCCCGTTCATAGCTTATCGCCCAAATTCGAGACATTATGTGTTAAATGGTGTAACTCAACGCCGTGTTTTTCTTACCAGAGTAGAAGAATAAAAATTATATTAATATTACTTATTCCACGTTATAAGTTGCTCGCGCAAAGTATTTTTATATTTTTATTCTAACAATAGACAATAAATCGTGTGACATAAAAGAAAAGTCCAAGGTTTAGTAACAAATGTTGGCTTTAACAGCAAAAGACAGAGCTATTTGTTGAATAGTTTAATGCGGAACTCAACGCCACGCATATTTTAATAGAGCGTAATTAAAGCATATTTATACCATCAAATCAGGATATGGGCTCACAACCATAGTGTCTAGGCCGACCGGGACGTAGTGGTTTCTGATTGTAAACACGATCAGTTGTGGGTTCGATTCCTAATCGGGGAAATAATTTTCTTCATTTCTCCATTCAGGTAAGACAAAAAGCGGCGTTTAGTTCTGCCACTCAAAACACAATATTTCAAATTCAGAATTTGTCGCAAGAAGTAATTGAAATAATATTCACATTAAAGGTAATGGAAGGAAGGAATTAATTTAACGTATATCTACTGTATAATGACATAATTATACAAATTTAAATAATTATACTTGTCGTTATACTATTTATTAATATATCATCAGAAAATATTATATTTTTGTATAATATTATAGTTAATTTATTTTGTGTCCTACCTACCTACTAACTATAATAAGTTGACAAAAATGGGGCAATTTGTTATTTATTTATTAAAAATTTAAGCAAACATGATCATATCTTAAAATTGAAGAACTAATATTAAAGAACTGTTGTTGAGTTGGTGTTGATTTTGAATGAAAGAAGTAAAGCCGGACTTGTAGAGCCTACATATTAAAAAAATCCAGAGATTTTAAATACCATGCGGACTAAGCCTAGTCAGCTAAAGACATCTATTGGTTTCGTTATTCTTCAGTTTCTTGAGACCTGCCTTGCCTCATTCCTTTAATTTAGTAAGGAAGTGAAAATACTTACGTTACAATAACTGGAGTAAGCCACTGTAATTAATGAATTTTATCTATAGAAACTACTTCAGATAACGTTTATATTAGACAAGAGTTTTTTATATTAGATAAGAATTTAAAAGTGAGATTAAATGTTATATCTCCATAAATTAATATGATAAAAAATTTTATACAAACAATTGTCAATTGTATATATATATATATATATATATATATATATATATATATATATATATATATACATATATATATTCTCACGAAGTCTCACCATCCAAGAAGTAGCTAAGGTCTTAGGAACATGGACAACATAATTGTGGCATGTTTTTCTCATGATGAATATTCTTACCTTAGTTCTTTTTAAAATATAAGCAAATCCGTTACGGATAAATGTTCCATCCCGGATTCGACAGTGTAACCTGTCCCTAAACCCACTAAAACCTCAAAGTCCATCTTTAACTGGCACTATCTGGGCTACGGAAATCTTTATCTTCGATGATCTCGGTGGCGGAAACCCACAAAGCACTTGGGATATCTTTTACGATAGAGTTAAAAGTTTATTTTCAGAGCTCCCTACTGTCAGAACATTACCGATTATATAAATTCCAAGTCATATAATATTAATCCTTTTATATCTAAGGTATGCTTAAGGTAACCTCGTGATAAAGGAAATAAACGTTGTATCTGTGTGTATTATTTTGTTTAAATATAGGATGATACTGCAGTTTTCTTTTTGTGTTCTTTTTTTCTTACTTATGGTTTTTACTCGTTTGTACCTAATAAGTATGGTATATAAGGTTTCCACCTTATATACCTTATAATATTATAAATTTTGTTCGTCCGTCCGCCCATCTGTCTATCTGTGTGTCTGTCTATCAAGAGCCTTTTATTTCAGAAACGAACAAACATATCGAGGTGAAATTTAAACTGTATATTCAGGTCTCTGGTCCCTTGATTTGCTAAAAATAAATAATTTGTAAATTTACTTTAAAAAAATTATCGTTGTTTATATAGCAAAAAAACGTTCGACACTATATAAAGTAAATTAAAATGATTAGGATACTTCTGGAAGTCCTAGTGTTGTAATATTTGAGAACTACCAAAAAGTACTATTTCCGGAAAAAAATTGTAAACTATACATATGTGGTTAAATTCTGAAAAATAATATTAATCTTAAAAGTGGCTTGGTCTTGTCTGCATAATTCATTATATATTTTATTGTTATCTATATTATTATATATTTTTTATATCTTACTAGTTACTGTATACTCTCAGATAAAACTAGAGAAATGCGTGTATGGAGTTGATCTAAAATCTAGATAAAGATGAATTAGAAGGATTTCAATTTAGTTTGAGCAATGTTTATTTAATTGCTTGACCTTGTGATATAGGTATATTCCTATTATAGTTACATTTTATAAAAATCAGTCTAACAGTACAAACATGAAATAATTGTAAACATTCATATTGCCGAATTTCAGACAGTTTCTTTTTTATCTAACGCAATTATTAGTAAATAAATTACCTAAATTGGTTTAAGAAACTAAAAATGATTTATTAATATATTACATTTCAAGTATGAATTTTTAGATGTATTTTTTTTAAAATGATTCTAGGATTTTTTACGAAGTAATTTATACAATGTACTAAAGAACAGTTTGCAAGGCACCCGGAATACGCATGTACGTTATTTATATTTCCAATCAAATAAATACATATAAAATATCTGCTACATATAAAGAATTCCAAATAAATTGCAGACAACTTGGTAGATTAACAAAAAAAGCAAATGAAAACATTTTTTTTTCGGTTGCATATTTTATTATTTTTTTTGTTCGTTATCCCGCATGGCAGAATAGACCGGAAGTACCTGGTGTCAAGATACCTCGTACTCCGCTTTCCTATGAAATTGAGGCAATGTATGTAGAGTGGAGTAGCACGACGCCGCGCTATGTCTTACCAAGGAGTGATAATAATTTAAATATAATCATTCCCCCGAGTGGACATCAGACCCACCACCGATTGCGTTTACAATGACACGCTGTACCTCTGTGTCACGACCAGCATCTATTTATTTATATATACGTTTCATTATTTACAGTCAATTTTGCTGTCCTTACAACTGGTGCTAGTCTATCTTGGTCTTCGCCTTCGCTTGTGAAACTGCGAAATCCTGCAGAAACGCCTCTATCGAGACCCATTACAGAGGACGAGGGATCTTGGATTGTGTCAGGAGGTTATATAATTGGGACGTTCAGTAAGTTTTACAATATTTTTTAAAAAAATTCTACACATTATTTGCAGAAAAAAAAATCATAAGACAGTTGACATTTTTTAAGGTAAATATAATATTCTCTGAAATTAAAAAGAATAGAGTAAGAGAGCGAAAAGTCAGTATATGGTAATCCCAAAAAAAAAACGGAGAGATGAATTACTAAGTTACGTTTGTTGTAAAATATAATTTTGATTAAAAATAAATGTTAAGAGAGGTACAAGAGGTCGGGGGACCTCGGTTGACTTTCGAAAACACACTATCTATGATACTGGAACAAGATCACGGCATGAGGGCCCCTCGAAGAGCATGTATGAAGAGGTTGACAGAGGAGGCCGTAGCGTTTGGCACTCTGCTCTTTCTGACTATCCCAGGTAGGGTTAAGTGTGAGATTTAAAAAATGACGAGATGAAAAAATCGCTGTTGTTAAAAGAGATAATGTTAATTAAAAATAAACATAAAAAAATCCAATCTAACTTCTATTTCTCATTATTAACGAGTTATTCAAATTTCCGCTCATTTACTTAATGTCGACTTAAATGTGTATATGTATGGAGTAATTAATGTTTCAAGTTATTTAAGCTGTTTAGTATATTAAGTTTTTAAGTAATTATCATAATTAATGGATATATTTGGAATACATTTATTTTTATAAATGATATAATACGAATATGTTATATAATCGTGTCTTGATCTCGTTAATGTATCCTTTGGATGGGCTTTATCGAATAACATCGTAAATATTTTTGTTCTGCTTATGGAAGATATTACTAAATGAATTATAAAGTAATTATAACAGCTTCAAGCTTCTTACCGCGTAGTATTGTGATACTATTTAGGCGAAATTGGGATACTCAACGTGGCGCTTTGCCTTGCCTGAGTAGGAAGTTGTTACATTATCACTTCAACCGTGCGATTTGACAAATTGCGGCGTTAAGTTTTTTATTTTATTAATTTATTTTCATTCCCTCGCTCTGGTGAGACAAAGTGCGACGTTGAGTTCCGCCGCTCAACACGTAAATTCTTAATTTCAACGTAAAGCGGTACGTTGTACGGAGTGTCTTGTCATTAGAAACTTCCTGTTCCCTGTAATGCGGGATAAAAGCGTGAAGCTAAATAAATAAACAATAAATTTATTTATTTATTAATACTTTATATACAGAACAAATTTTATATAGCTTGCAAACATTCCAAAAGTGAGCAGTACGTTCGGATTATCTAGTTTTTACTTTTAACACTTATAAATATTATAATAACAGATTGATAAAAAATGTATATTAAAATAGTATATAAAAAAATATATATACAGAAATACATATTAAAAAAAATCATCGAAATTCCAGTATCTACTACTAAATATATAAAAACCGATGAAAAATCTAACACTGAAATACAAAAAAAAATATTTCCAATTATAATCATATATTTACGATCATATATATTACTGTTTCAGCTAATATTATAGGAAGCACGTTTATTGACAGAATCGGACGAAAGAACTGTGTTTTACTAGCGGCTGTACCCAAACTGGTTATGGCCATAGTATTGATATTTGCCAATGAAGTATGGATCTTCATACTATGCAGAACATTCATGACAGTAGCTGACGCCTTCGTGTTGGCTGTGGTACCAATATACGCTTCTGAGATTGCTAGTGTAAGTATTTTAGAATATTAGAGGATAGGTATTTTTTTTAGCTTCTCGCTATTTATCCCCCTTAGCTGGGTAGAGAGAAAGTACCTAGTGTAGTTGTGTGGCGGAGCTCAACGCCGCAATCTGTCTTTCCATAGCGAGGAATCTGTTGACGCGTATAGAAGCGTTGCCTTAACAACGTGTATGTCACTTGTTTTATAAGTGTTTGTAAAATGTGAGAAGTGGCAAAGTTGTTGATTAAAGGGCTGCGTACAAGAGACACAAATGACATCGGGGAAGCTCCCTCATTTACTCCACTAAGTTGTCAAACATGTGGCAGAAAAAAAGCCGTCAGTCAAATAAAATATAAAATACAAATAGATATATAAATAATTTATAAAGTAAAATATAAATGCTCTATATAACTATAAATAAACTAGGTTATTACAATATTATGATTAAAGATTTATTACGGATACTGTAACATGACCAAGAAAGTGTGGATCCATTCTCTTAAATTTTAATTAAATACCTTGAGAGATGTAATACCCTAAATTGTTGTAGGCATTTTTGAAAAAAAAAAATACAATAAATTAATAAATACTTTGTTGGGGAGTAAGTTATAAGCCTGTATCTTCCCGGGTGTCACCCGAGGCCGTGGGCGGTGATCACTTACCACCACGCTCTCTCTTTTTCCATACTTGTCCCATAAAAAATAATATAACAGGTATAGAAGTAAAAAGTTATTTTATTCTAAGTATGTACTTACGCCGAAGCTGTTATATTTAATTGCCTTGTTCGCCCGATTAACCTAGAAGTTACAGAAACCCATTTGTACGGACCACTTGTAGCTCTACCGGATGTCTTTATGTCAGTCTTAAATTGAATAATCGATGGACGGTATTTGCTCCTTACTTTAGTATATAAGAGTTTCTCAACCAGCCTTTCATTGGAATTCTTTTAAATTTAATTTTTTTGCAAATATATCAATAAAATGAGATTTAGTAAATTTTAGATTCTGTTTTTTTAGCTTCACGCTGTTATAACTACCTAGGACATAGACACTGTACTCTGCTTTCCACCGAATTCCAGACATTGCGTGAATAACGGAACTCAACGCCACGCTTTTGCTTTGTCAGAGTGAGGAAATTAAAATGATTTAAATATAAATCATTCCCCCGTATGGGATCGGATCAACCGATCGCGTTTACTGTAGTACGCTGTCCCACTGCGTATAGACTAACTTTCAATTTTGTACTTACCAGTGATATTATCAGATTTCAGTTTTATTTTCTGTTTACTGGAACCCGAAGCAGAAAACTCGGTCTTAAAATAGTACAAAGTTAAAGAAAGAGAAACTAGAATAATATTTGTTTAGGAATTTCTACTATTGAATTCCACCACTCAACACGCAATGTCTCGAATTCGGTGGAAAGCAAAGTACGGAGTGTGTTGACTCTAGGTACTTTCTCTCTACCCTGCTGTGCGGGATAAAAGCTAAAAAAAATACACAAGTTAAATATAAAAATATATATATAATGTTAGAATTAGAAAAATTTATTCGAAAGTCAACAAGTAAAAATGGCTACTGTAGCCTTAATTGGCGATTTATACCGCACAAAGAAAGACAAGTAATCCCAAAAGGAAGGTAACTAATATAATAATATTGTTATTCAAATGATTTCCTTGAAAATATAGCAATTAAAATCAAATGCCATCCCCTTAATTATTTCTATTAACGACTGATATTTATTTATAAATAAATTATGCTTATATAAGAAAAAACCTTGAAGGTGAAAAAGGAGAGAATTTAAAACAGGTTTTAATAAAATTAAGACAAATTTGATCTTGACATTTGACAGATAGAATATACGTGTGACCCCGGACTACTGTAAAATTTTAGATACGTTAGGTTTAAAAAAATGTATTTTCGAATACCAAAATATTCGCGATTAGGCCGTATAATTTCATTTAAATGTATAAAAATTGTGAAAATTATAGACCTTAGCACCGATATAGTCTTACTAGTGTTTGGTCAAAATGCTAAAACTACTCAATACATTCTTACTTAATATCTCTTGTTTATTTTTTCGAAAATACAGTGGTTCAGTGCAATGGGACAGCGTCTGACTGAAACCGCGATCGCTTATGGGTTTGATTCCTACTCGAAGGAATGATTATATTTAAATATTTCTGGTAAGACAAAATGCAACCTTGAGTTCCACCACTCTACACGCAATATCTCAAATTTGGTGGAAAGCGAAGTAAAGAGTGTCTTGACTCTATGTACTTACTGTCTATCCTGCTATGCGGGATAAAAGCGTGAAGCTAAAAAAAATCTCTAAAACCCTCGAGAAATAAGGAAAATTAAGATAAGAATTTTAAAAGGAAATTTTAAAATTGTAAGCGAAAGCATCAAATCAAAACCAATGACACATAAATATATTCATGATTCAGAGTTTGGATAATTGACAGGAATATTTTTTCCTGCTCTGAAACAGCTGACAATTTATATGTCACTCGCCTTTGTGTAATTTTTGTTTTTCATATGTTAACAAATTCGAGTTCGTTCAATTTTCTACGTTCTAATTCTGAGTACCGGCTAATGCACCTAATGCAATTCTGAAACTTGTGTATATATGCAAATAGTTTCTCTTAACACTAAACGAATGGGGACGCATTCTGAAACAGTGATTGCAGAACGTGAATTCACGTAAGCGGCAACCAGGAACAGAACTTGAAATTGAAATATTGCAGGACATAGGCTCTATCTGTTCTCGTTACAAATTAGAATATTTTTATAAGAGCATTAAAATGAAGCAACGTAAAACAATATTGAAATAACACAGTACTCATATATGTTGAACGCCCCAGAACTGAACGTAAATGACAAACAAAAGAGAAGAAAAAAATAATAATAAATGGGTTTTTTTATATGCATTTGTCTCTTTTTATATTTGGTGATAGATAATACCACAAGAAAACAATTCCTGTTTACGTGTTCCAAATGATACATTGTAAATGTACACACTCTTCCACATTAACACCTTAGTTATATAAACAATAAATAAGCATACCGTGTTATTTTAATAATTATAAATGAAAAATACGAAATTGTTCTAACAGAGCCGAAGCAAGAAAAGAGAGTTGAGTTCAACTCAGTTGTTTGTTAAGGACGCTAGGAGTTTAGAGTTTCACGTAACATGGAAAACTAACAAAGGAGATTTTATGGTAAAAAAATAGTAGGGTTACGCTTAGATAGATTGCATGTTAAAAAGAGAACCAGTAACCATACGGCGACACCTATACCAAAGAAGGGGTCTTTAAGTGTCAAACAAATGTCAGAATCAATTTAATTAATTTATTGTGTTACCAGAATAATAAAATAATAGCAGTATTTTTTTAGCTTTACTCTTTTATCCTGCCTAGAAGGATATACCGGAAGTACCTGGTGTCAAGACACTGTACGTTCCTGTCTGTACGTTCCTTTTCACCGAATTCGAGATATTGTAATAAATACAGTACGAGTGTAAAACACGCCAAGTACATGCTTGATTACGTAGACTCCTACAATTCAACCACACAAAACATAGATCTTTAGTAATAAATAGTAAATATAAAAGATTTTTTAACTTCACGTTTTTACTATACATAGCAAAGCAGGCAGAAAGAACCCATTGTCAAGACACTCCCTACTTCGCTATCCACCGAATTCGAGATATTCCGTGTTGAGTGGCGGAACCCAACGCCTTGCTTTTGTCTTACCAGAGTGATGAAATAAAAAAAAATATAATCATTTCCCCGTATGAGCCAGGCGCCAATGCGTAGCCAATGCCGTATGAGCCAGGACCAGCCTCTATATAAGTTCAGATCAATTTTATCCGAAGTGTGAAATAGCACTTACTAACACTAACACTCTTCTTTTTTGCAGAAAGAACACCGTGGCTCTCTGGGAACATTTCTCCAGCTGTTTTCCTCACTGGGCATTTTGTTTACGCTCTCCGTAGGCCCATTTCTATCATATAAGGATTTTAGTATCGTATTTGCTGGTGTGATCGCATTGTTCACTTTTCCATTGCTGGCTTTGCCGGACACGCCTTTTCATATATTTTCAAAAGGTAAACGTAAAGGTTTCTATATATATATATATATATATATATATATATATATATACCACGTATATTATTATGATAATATGTTTTTAATTACTCTTTTTTTAGTTTACGTTTTTATTCCACATAGCAGAGCAGACTAGAAGTATCTAGTGCCAAAACACTACATACTTTGCTTTTTACCGAATTTGAAATATTGCAAGTGACACCGAGTAAGAGTGGCAGAACTTTACACCGCGTTTTGTCTTATTAGAGTTAGGAAATGAAAATGATTTAGATATAATCACTCCCCCTAGTAAGAATTGAATTCACAACCAGTCGCATTTACAGTCAGACGCTCTTCCAATGCATCACGACTGGCCTCAAATTTTCTAAATTTTAAGGCTTTAACTTAACTCAGATGACGTTTTGGCTATTAAATTACATTTCAAAAACAGTCAAAACGAATCTGTCTTTAGTAAAATGCACAATTTCTTATATTACAGGAAAAGTAGACGAAGCTATGAAAGTGCTAACTATGATACGACAATCAGAAGTAATAGCAAAGCAAGAACTAGAAGAATATAAAGCAGCGAGCGTCAAGTCCGAGGAAAAAGTTGATAAACTCGCATTACTTAAAAACAAAAAGTTTTTAAAAGGATTATTCTTGGGCATCGTCGTATGCGCTGGTAGTCAGTTGATTGGTTCGAACGCCAGTCAATTTTTACCTACAAACTATACTGGAGTCTACTAAGACCAGTGTGCCTTCCGAAGTAGCGTCCGTCATCATGGGAGCTATTCAACTGTTGGCAAGTTTATGTACGACTCTAATCATGAATACGTTTGGTAGAAGACCTATTTTGTTGACGTCTCTCACTGGATACTGTCTTGGGATGGTGAGTCTTTTGAATTAGATTGATTTTTTTTTAGCTTCACTTCTTTATCCGGCGTATCATGATGGACAGGAAGTACCTAGTGTGAAGACTCGATATACACACGACAAGTATTATATATATTACTCTAAAATCTCGAACAATAGTCAATTATTAGTGTTTTCAAATTGAAACTGTGATTTAGTGAGTATAACCTGTGAAATTTACCGAATATAAATTCAAAATTAATAATTAATCAAAGATACAGTTTTACTGATATATATTCGTATAAATCACTCGGGAAAATGATTATATTTAAATTATCTTCATTCCCTCACTCTGGTAATATAAAGCACGGCGTTGGGTCCCGCCACTCAACACGCGATGTCTCGAATTCGGTGGAAAGCAAAGTACGGAGTGTTTTGACACTATATAAAATAAGTGTGAAATTAAAAAAAAGAAATAGGTATCCTGTATACTCGCATGTTTATATGGTACTCAAGTAAGCGTTGATCATTCGATCACGATATTGATCATGTCAGATGCCAGGTAGAGGTCATCGTCGCCCTTCTACTTGTTTACATTTTGTTTTCTCTTTTTTATACTATAATTATGCAAGTGATGTATAGTTAAGTATATTATAAATACAATAATAGTAATCTTTTTTATTAAATATTTTTAAAACATCAATATTTTGTTCTTGCAAACTAAATTTTATTCACATCACTTTGCTTGCTAAGGTGATATTTAGAACACGTCATTACATATCCAAAATGGTCGCCGCAATAATATTTCGAATTGCATACTTTTGTACAATCCACAAGTATCAAGTAAAGGGTCTTTTCTCCGCTCTGGTAAGAAAAAAAAACGAAATGATGAACGCAACGGAGTGTCTTGACACTAGGTTGTCACCGACTACCCTGCTATACGAGATAAAGAGTGAAGCTGCATATTTACTTATTACAAACATATATTATTTATTAATAATTCTTAAAATAAAATTCATATATTAATATCCCAAAAGACACACATTCGAATCTGTGTGTTCTTTAAAATTTATAAACAGATTTATAAAATAATACATTTATCCTCAGTATTTCTAAACTTCATATACAGTAAAATAATTTAGTATATTTTTATCGTTATTATATTTTTCTATTCTACACTTATGATAAGAAAACATGTTATAAAACATTATTTTTAAAAAACGTATAAAAATTTGAACGCAGCGAGATCCGAACCCGCGCCTCTTGGAAACCGTCTATGCGCTCTGATCGCTAAGCCATGCGTTGTACTACCACCTGCGTCGAAATTCTTATACGTTTTGTTACAACTTAATTACGTTTTTAGTATCTCTTTTTTTAAATCTTTATAACTTAATAAGTTATATTAAAACTGTTTTTGTTTTAGTTGGGACTTGGCGCGTTCTTCGCTATAAGTGAGCCGGAAGATTACGTCGTAGCTGGCTTCATGAACTACTTGCCGATCATATCGTTGATTCTAGTCATATTCTGCTTTAGTGCTGGTAAGTTATAACTTATTATATACGTTTGTAACTAAATTGAAATTTCATTAATATTATATATATATATATATATATATATATATATATATATATATATATATATATATATATATATATATAAATAAAGTCTAAAATTCATGACATTTTTATGTATTAAGGTATTTTTTTTATATGTTTTTATTAATAGGAATCGAACCTACAACTAATCAATGCAACTCATAGAATTTGGAGAGCGTAGAACAATATTATGTTAATTTCGTATAGAAGGATAAAATACGTGAATATTCAATAAACATATTGCATCGCATCAAGCGATTATTAGCATTTACAAATGATTACGTAAACTGATAATCATTTTCTACTGGCAACATCCTGTTTCGAAAATTCAAGTTTTGTACTAATCGCACGACCCTCGAAGAAATGATTATATTTAAATAATTATCATTTCTTTCCTTCACTCAACACGCAATATCACGTTTTTGAGCGGTAGAATTGAACGGAGTGTCTTGACACTAGGCTGTCTCTGAATTTTAAGCGTTTATGTAGTACACGAGATGTCCTCCTGGCTGTTTTGCGTAATAAAGCATGTAGCTGTTTCTCTCAAATACCTATATGCAAAAAAATCATTAATTAAAACGTCCCTAAAAATCGTGTCGCAGTATCACAGCGTCTCACTGTAAACGCGGTCGGTTGTGGGTTCGATCCCGACTCGGGGGAGTGATTGCATTTAAAATTATCCACTCAACACACAATGTCTTAAAAGCGGAGTACAGAGTGTCTTGACACTAGATGTAATCTAATTATATATTAAAAAAAATAAAATTTATCAACAGGTATCGGGTCGCTTTCGTGGGTGGTGGCATCAGAGCTGTTCGAAGGACCTTCCCGAGCTTTAGGAATAACTACAAGCATTACATCGGCTACTATTTTAATATTTTTCACGACAAAATATTTTGCCATAATGACTACCGCTTTAGGTCCAGCACCTACTTATTGGTTCTTCTCCGCTATGTGTGCTCTAGTCATAGTAATAATAGCAATTTTCTTACCGGAAACCAAGGGGAAGACTTTCGGTGAAATACAGAAGGCTTTGGGTGACAATATTGAAATCCACGAGAGGAAGACAGACAGGAATAATGTATGAATTTAGTAATAAATTCAAATGTAGATTTAGCTATTTTGAAAACCCACCTGAGTACACTACCTGCGAGCTTCAGGTAAAGTTATATATATATATATATATATATATATATATATATATATATATATATATATATAGCATTCATGACATTTTTATGTATTATGGTATTTTTTTTAAATATATTTTTATTAATGAAAGCATCTTTATAAGTGATAAGTATACAAGTCAAGTGTTATTTGACTTAAAATAATTTAATGTGATTTTGACTATATTTAAAATAATATATAACGAATTATATTTAGTTTATCTAATTTAAATATGTTTGTATTTATATGTTAAATGAAATTTCATCATTTTAAGGTTGTAATACAATTTTAAATTACATCATTGTGGGTTCGATTCCCAGTTACATAAAGAATAAATTCATATTTTAATTCTGTTTATTCCACTCTGGTAAGACAAAGCGCGGTGTTGAGTTCCGCCACTAAACGAAATGAAAGGAGAAGTTTCTTTTACATTATTATTGTAGATTTTTCTCTTAAATAAGATTTGCATAGATGGAATATAAATATATACTAAGCATATTTGTCTAAGAAATTTAATTTTAATTTATTCAAATCTTGTTTTAAGGACACAAAATTAAAAAATTGTAAAGATTTATGTATACATTTAAAATAAATGTGCAATTGTGGCCTTATCGCTAAAAATGCAGAAAATGTTTAAATTTTTTTTTTTGCTTCAAACTTTGTATTCCGCACAGCGGGGAAGACAGAAGGTAACCAGTGTTAAGCCACTCCGCACTTCGCCTTCCACCAAATTCGAGATATTGTGTGTTGAGTGGTGGATCTCAACGCCGCACTTTGTCTTACCTTCTTGCGAGGAAGTGAAATTATTTAAATATAATCACTCCCTCGGGTACCGGACCCACAACCAATTGCGTTTACAGTCAGACGCTGTCAAACTGCGCCACGACCGGTCTCAAAATAATAAATTATTTACTTTATATTACTTAATAAATATATATAATTGCGTACATACAATTTTACATATATACAAGCAAAAGAAAACTACGGAGTCTCTTGATACTAGATATTTTCTCTCTACCCTGCTATGCGGGATGAAAGTGGGACGTTAAAATAAAAAATAAAATTATTAAAATAAAATTAATATTTTATTATATATTTATATAAAATTAATATTAATTAATAAAAATAAAATTATTAATGAACACAATGTTCAACATGTATTAAATTTTGCGTCAATCTTTTAAAAGGCGTATTAAAATACCTACATTGTGTATTGCGTAATTGGTTTTGTTTTACATTAAATTATTATAAATGAAAGGCTCAATCGCGTATATTTTGGTATTAGAAAATTATATTTTTGAAAATCTAACAATTCGAACACTTTACAGTAGTCCGTGGTCATGGACCAACCAAAATATACGCGATTAATCACGTTTAAAATAGTTACATTTAAAATGTGTAAAAATTACACCTTATATTTTAACAATGCAAATATGAATCAACGTCTTTACATTTCTTTAGGAGAAATATTCCAATTGACAATGGAAACAGGTATACGCTTGAAATATTAACAGAATATTATATATTTTTTGTTAATATTTATATTATTAATATAAATATTAACAAAAAATATATAAATATATATATATATATATATATATATAAATATTTATATGAATTAATAAAGTATGTATGTATATATAAGTATTTATATTTTCAGATGAATGTAAAGGAGACAAACAATCTTTGTATTTTTATTGTATTTGACAATTCTAATATAAAAACAGATGTTGTTTCGAATGTGTTTTATTTCTTTATTTTCCCTTTATATTGATAAAATATTTAATATTGAAATATCTTCATATTTTTTATATTACAAATATACATTTAAATGTAATTAGTCTTGGTGCAGAGAGACAGCGTCTGACTGTTAACGCGACCGGTTGTGGGTTCGATCCCCACTCGGGGGAGTGAATAAATTTAAAATTATTTTCGCTTTCACGCTCAGGTAACACAAAACGTAACATTGAACTTTACCAATGAACACGCAATGTCTCGATTTCGGTGGAAAGCGAAGTACGGAGTGTCTTGATACTAAGTACTTTCTGTCTACCCTGCTATGCGTTATAGCTAAAATTTTTTAAAATAGATATCTTTTGTTATACGAAAACAGCTTGCAAGTAGATAGGACTACGGGATTAATTCGTATAAAATAGTTTCATTTAAAATATACAAAAATTGCGAAAATCAACATTTCAATTTTTTTCTCTTCAGTTAAGTTATGATCCTAGTCTATATTCCTTCGAAAGTTATCGTTTTATTTAAATATAACGCATGGCTATAAGCAGCAAATAATAATATTATTAAGGTACGCTATTTTTATTTTCTATTCAACATACAAAACGTTGGCGAAGTAATTTATCGTATTTTCTTCAAACGTGAGGAAAATGATTTACGGATACCTTCCCTATTGGAGACACGGGACAGGTTATGTGGGACTCCGGAATGACAGATATAGGCCGCCTGGTTTACCCACTAAACCCTCACGATGCTCCTGCTCGACCGTCACAAGCCGGGACCTCGGGTGCCGATTCTTACGTAAGTCCTGGCGGTGGCTAATTAGTTCTACTGGCATAATCGAATCATAATTAAAGAGAAGAGGAAAAAGTCACTATAAAATAGTGTTCAAATATTTCACCAATTACTATCTATTGGTCTCAGAAAGACACTCTTTACTCACTCTTTAAAGCAGCATCATATTTATTTACGTCAAGCATTTTGTAGTATAGTGTCAAAACACTTTGCAGTTCAATTCTTTATTCGAGTCTCCTCAAACGTGCCAAAATATCGTAATAGATTTATTTTCTTACGTAATTGTATGTAGGTAGCTAAAAACTGTCGGACAAGCAGTCGGCCAACACAATGCAATGTTGTTTAAGGCTTACAAAATGTTTCCCATCACTTTGAAATACGATACCTTTATATATATTGTTTTTAAATCACTATTTTAATAATGTATTTTAAGTACAATAAAAAAATAAACGTCTTCAAGGCACCGTGGCGCAGTGGGGCGTCTGACTGTAAACGCGATTAATTATGAGTTTGATTCCCAATCGGTGCAGTGATCATATTGAAATTGTTTTATATGATTAGATAAGCTACGGCGTTAAGTTTCACCACTCAACACGCAATGTTTCAATTTTAGGTGGGAAGTTAAGAAAAAGTAAATCATACATTGTTCCATATTTACTTTACATTAGACACCTTTTACACATTATTATTACTTTATTTGTACATACATAATATTATATTGATATAAAAAATAGAAATTACACATAAAAATAATCAGTAAGGTCTTATGGCTGAGTGACCATCGTTTCCAAACAACCTCTATGGAAGAAACCGTCGCAAAAATGAGATTGAGGCCGGTCGTGGCGCAGTGGGACAGCGTCTGATTGTAAACGCGTTCTGTTGTGATTCCCGCCGGTAGAATGATTATATTTAAGAAAGATTATGATTACGGAAGAATGATTATTTTCATTAAGACAAAGCGGTAAGACAAAGCGCGGTGTCAAGTTCCGTCACTCAACACACAATGTCTACAATTCGGCGGAAAGTAGAGAACAGAGTATCTTGACACTATTTCCTTTCTGTCTTTCCTGATATACTGAATAAAAGCGTAAAGCTAAAAAAAAACAAAAAGGTAAAAAATTGTAACATTAAATATATATAATTAAAAAAGAAGATATAATACATATATTAATAAATTCTAAGTCATACATACAAACATACATACATACATACATACATACATACATACATACATACATACAAACATACATACATACATACATACATACATACATAATGCCAAATAAATAATATACTTATATAATACGATTAAAGGTAAAACAGAAAGTGTTACTTATACAATGTTTCTACACCATTCGTTTGCGCGCGCCTCATCGTGAAATGTCGTGTGTTCAATTAAAAAAGAACAGCGATGAACGAAATTAGTTGATTTAAATGAAATAATTACTATGTAAATAATAGTTGTCTATCTGTGTGAATAAAGTAATAGAAAAGTTCGCGTATTCACAATTGTATGGAAAATTGAGGAATATTTTTTTCTAATTACTAAAATTATCGCTTAAAATCCATCAAAATGATCTTCACTGTTGGTCCCCTGATGCGTATGTACGTGTTGGTTTTGACAGGTGAGTGTCTCTTTCTTTTTTATTCCGCTTAAAGAGAAATAGAGATATAGGGGAAGAGAGAAAAGGAATGTTTTGGGAAAGGAATTGTATACTATATTTATATGGTCAATACATGTTTAATTCCTATATTATGTATAGTGTATAGTAGTGAAGCAGTGACACAGCGTTTGACTGTGAACTCAATCAGTTGTGGGTTCGATTCCCATTCGGAGTTATTATTTGTAAATTGTATTCATTACCACGCTCTGGTAAGGCATTAAACGGCGTTGAGTTTCATCATTCAACACGCAATGTCTTGGTTTTCGGTGGAAAGCTGAGTACGGAGTGTCTCGACACTAAGTACTTTCTGTCTACCCTGCTATAAGGGATAAAATGTTGCAGATAATGATATATATGTAATTATTACAAGTACATTGCTCGTTTGCTTCTTTTTAACAAAATTGCTTTGGAGAAACTCGTTTAACATGTTGACATACTATTAAATAAGTGCACTCATTTTTGTATCAAATTTTGCACAATTGCAAATTTTTATAAAAATTATTTATGTTTGGTTTTACGTATGTAAAAATATATCGTTATATGAATGAAGCGTTACCTGATGTTAGATGTACTGATAAAAATTATTAAATATAATAAATAAAAATTGAAAATAATATTAAAAAAAAGCTATTATGGTAAAATGGAAATGGCGTCTGTCTTTAAACAATGTTGAATGTGAATTCGATTCCCACTTAGAAGAATTATTGTATTTAAATTTTTATTTATTTGCTTTTATGAAACAAAGCGCGGCATTGAGTTCCGCACTCTACACGCAATGTCTCGATTTCGGGCGAAGAGCAGTCAATGTTTCTGCTATGCGAGATGAAGCGTGAAGCTGTATGTTACTTTGTAACAAAAACTATATTTGTATTACAAATCTCCTATAATTCCATGAGTTTCTCTATAATAAAGATAGAGGTATAAGCTGAGAGATTAAAAATACAAATACGAGTATAAATGGAATTCTCGAGCAAATAATTTATTTTCCGACGGCGATATCTGGCTTTTTTAATTTATTTATTTCGCGTTAAATGCAGTCTGTACTATAATTAAACAGTAGAAATGTCTGTAGTATACTTTTCGTAGCTCTATCATATCAACTGCTGGGCATAGGCCTCCCCAAAGGATTTCCACGACGATCGACCCAGCCTCTTTTCGCATCCAGCAACTGCCCGTTACCTTGATGAGACCTGATCTCGGTCCATCTGGAAGGAGCATATCCACTGAGCGTCATTCAGCTTATGGTAACCTTACGAGAATTTTACCACCCCAAAGGTTCTTTTCCACTTTAGCTGAGCAATTTTTCGAGCAATGTCTGTTACCTTTGTTCTCCTACGGATATCTCTTTCTAATTCTATCACGTAAAGAAATACCAAGTATTAGTTTTTTCATTGCCCACGGGGTCACCTTCTTATGAGACACATAGCGACCACGTTTTCCGTATGTCATTACTGACAACACACACTAACAAAATTTCTACGCTAAGATTTTTTTTAGCTTCTCGAAATTGGACTTACCTTACTGGACTAGGTCCCAGGTACAAGTCAACGACTTCGAGGGTAGTCTTTTCAATGGTGACCGGAGCAAGTACAGTATGGGCATTAAATATGCTTTTTATTTTATCCATATTAATCTTAAGATCTGCTCCTTCAGAGTTACAGCTGAAATCTTCGAGCATAGTGTTCAGATAGTCCAACGTCTCAGCTAGTAGAATTACATCATTGGCAAATCAAAGATGTGTAAGGTGCTCGCTATTTATATTGCTTGAAAATACCTTCCATTGCTGCAATGAACAGTTGTGGAGAAATGGCATCTCTCTTTCTAACACTGGTTTTGTGATTAGACCGGCATAGTGGCATTTTGATACTTCGATATACCTGTAGTCTACTTAGCACTATTTTGGAGACTTTATCACTGAACAGGTTTTGTTTGAATCGAAGGCATATGCAAATTTTAATGTTTATACAACCAGACACTCCAACTTTATTTAAATGTTCCTTATTTTTTTTTATATTAATATGTATGTTTTCGTGTCTAAATTATATTACAAGTAAAATTGTTTAGCCTGATGAGTATTTTTACGTTTAACGCCCAATTTGAAAGATTATAAAAGCATTTTATAATGTTAATTATATTTATAGTGTTGATTTTATAATGTATATACAATGAAGAGGCCACGTTAGCCACGTTTTCCCCGTGTTGAAATTTTGGGTTGGATTATCTATGACAACCATCTGTGGTGTTATATTACATTTTTTTACCTTACTTTAGCTATTTTTTACGGTAGTTAACACCGCTTTATACGTAATAAGTAATATCCACGTGTGCCAAGTCGGTTTAACGCATTGTCATAGGTAGACGAAAAGTTGTCAAAGGGCCATCTCAACTCCATATTTTATCAGACCGGATATGAAAATAAATTTTGAGTATTACCATTCCCTCGAGTGGGAATCGAACCCACAACGGCGATGCCTTTACTACGCCACTAAACTTATTTGTTGTTTACTTGTTTATTTAAAAAAATATTTGGATTATATATTTTTTTGGATCTTCACTAGAGTACTTAGAAAGAACCAAGTGGCAAGACACTCTGTAATTCACTTTCTGCCCGATATAAAAAAATGATGGTTGAGTGGCGGAATTCAACACTGCGTAAAGAACGTGTTAAGCAAAAACTGCATATTAATTTGCACGTGTACTTATAAAATAATTATGTGAATATGCGTCGTTTGTTCACTTTCGAGGTGCACACATTTGTAAATGAAATTGTGGAGCGAGTGGAATGAACTTATTTAATTTATTTTGCCATTGGTATACTTAAGTTAGAGGTTTCAATTTTTTTTCATTTCCTCGTTTTGGTAAGACCAAGCGCGGCGTTATGCGCCGCCAATACGGAGTGTCTTGACTCTAGGTACTTCCCGTCTACCCTGCTATGCGGAATGAGAACGTGAAGCTAAAGCAAAGCTAAGCACAGTATAGAAATACACCGTTTAACACGCAATGTTTCAAAATCGGACTACTTTATTTTATACTGATTCTGTTATGCGGCAAGGGGCAAAGCTGAAAATCGAACCCACAACCAACCGTGTTTGCTGTACCACATGTCCCACAGTGCCAAGAAAACATCTGAAGATAGTAGTTTTTTTCATATTGTCGATTAATAAAGCCGCGGGCAGAAACTAGTTATAAACTAAATGCAATTAATATATTTAAGTGGTATAAGTCAAAAGAACGCTTAGTTCTTATCATATTATTTTATATGCCGTATTATATATACTAAGGACTGGTTAAATTTTACTCCAATGACAAATTAAATATATATATATTATTTTGGTAACTTCATGCTGTATGCCGCATAGCAATATAGTTTGAGAGAAGTTAGTGTAAAGACACTCCGTTGATTGCTTGAGTGTTTCCCGCTCTATACTGAGCTGCGTTGTGTGCTGAGTTGAGAATTTGACACCGTATTTTGTCTTCTCAAAGGAAGAAAGGACATTGTCACACTGCACCACGCTGATCTCTATGATCAGGCAAATACTGGTTAGACTAGTCATGTCACGTTTATTATGTATTTATTATGTAAATGTTATTTTAACTGTGTGTGGAAGGTTCAAAGCGAAAACAGATATTACAATCTTATTTATTCAGATAATAATACTTGCCTTTAATCTCATAATCATCGCCGTACGGTACTTCCTGTGATTTACAGTCATACAGTTAATGTCAAAGAGGTGCAAAAACTATTAATCAATCTGTTTTTAGTGTCTTCATCGTGATCATCATCAGCCCTTGCCCTTCGATCGACCTTCAGCTCTTCGTTCCCAACACCTGCTATTTTTGCACATCGTTTCTCTTCCCAACCGGAGAGCTGAAGAGCATTCACCATTACGTTTGCAAAGGTGCAGCTTCCACTCCAGAATACTAATAATAATAATTTACCTCATTGATTGTGGGTTCTGTGACAAATGTGACAAGCCCATTGTAACTAAGGCTTGTTGTTTCTTTAGGATCTTCATCATTTCCCCTTAATGGTTTTCTGAAGCCATAGGAATGTCTTTTGTAATTTATTATTTTATCATGTTTTCTCTATTTTTAAATTTAAATGTTGTACAATTAAATTAATAATAATCACCGAAATTGCAAGGAACCGCTGGCTGCTGGAGGCAGGTAGATTAATCAATGGATTTTTTGAGGGAGTGGCATACTTTTCTGAGGACGAGCATGGTCGTATACTGTTAGTCACTGTTGCTTCGGAGCGGTATGTGGCAATGTTTGAGGATATTTTTACACGAGAATTGCAGAGTTTTTTAAGTTTCTTTACTTGGACCTGGTTTCAACAAGATGGCGTAACTATCCATACCTCCAACACCATGATGCCCATCGTCCGTCCCATCGTCTTTTCCCTAACAAAATTATATATCGAAGAGGATACATTCCCTGACCACCACACTCACAGATTTGAGTGTAATGGTCTTTTACTTATGAGGCTACCTTAAGTTTAAAGTCTACGAAACAAATCCTAATGAACTAAAAGGAAATATCCGGTGAGAAATGTCAAGCACTTTAGAACGTATTTGCCGTGCAGTGATAGGAAATTTTAGCTGTAGTTTACAGGAGTGCCAAGAACAAAATGGAGCACATTAAGGTAAAGGGATTTTAAAAAAACAATTCCCTTTTAATGTAGTGTACTAAACAATAAATAAAATTTAATATCATAAATATTTTTTTTAACTTTAAAAGATTTGTGGAACATCCTGTATATGTCCTCGCTCTCTCAGATTGTAAGCGTATTACTTTAAATTGGTTGCAAAACTTAACATTTGAGAAGACCGAAAATCTATTACACACACTACAAAAATAATTATACGTATCCATAGACACATACACACACATACACAATCATTTCACTCATCCATTCATACATTTCATTTATTTATTTTAAATTAATGTGTTATATTTTTATACGCCCTTATTAATTTTTTGTTAATTTTGTTTATTTATTTGTAATCAGTGTTACCATGTTCTGGCAGTGGGCGATAATGTCCACAACACAGTTGTAAACTATAAAAGCCATTAACGTACTGTATGTTTTTTGTAAAATTTTGCTTAGTTCCAATAAATTCTTTTTTTTAATTTTTTATCTCTGTGCAACTGAACATGGTTATTCTTCTGTAAAAAAATAATTCACTATAATTTTTACCTAGAGGCCGGTCGTGGCTCATGGGACAACGTCTGAATAGCGCGGTCGGTTATGGGTTGGATTCCCACTTTGGGGAGTGATTATATTTAAAATATTGCCAGTTCTTCGGTCTGGTAAGACAACGTTGATTTCCGCCATTTAACACGCAATATCTCGAATTCGGCAGAAAGCGATGTACGGAATCTCTTGACACTAGATACTGTCTGTCTACCCTGCCATGCGGGATAAAGATGTGAAGCAAAACAAATAGCTTAAATGACTTGAATATCTTAAATATTGTACAAGATTACTTACAATCCATTGTAAGTAATCTTCAAGTAATCATAAATAAACATGAAATAAGATAATTATTATATATATATTATAGTACAATTAACTTGTAATTTACATGTACTTATAGGTGGTAACGTACCATCATATATATATATATATATATATATATATATATATATATATATATATATATATATATATAATTATTAATTTTTTTGTATAATTTTTTTTTATTATTGTAATACGAATGCGTATTAGAATTTAAAAACATTAACGTTTGTGTGTTAAAGGTTATTTTACCATATTAATTATTTCATATATGATAACGCGCCTTGGGAATGTATCATTGTCACTAATAAAAATTATTAATTATTAGTAATTATTATTAGGGATATATATATATATATATATATATATATATTTTAATTGATATGAAATGTAGAAAATAATTGTAAAGCTCTTTTTATTTATTAATTTAAGAACTATATATTTATATTAAATTACAGTTTTTTTTATTATTCTCTGAATGTCTGTTTGTTTCGGTTAATCTCTGGAATGACTGGACCAATTTGGACGGGATTTTCACTGACAGATAGCTATATAGAGTAAGGAGGCTTAGGCTACTTATATTGTTGAAATATATAAGAGTAATATGTCAAAATAATAATAACGTCAGGATTAGAAGAATAGGTAGCATTAAACGCAACCTCCGTTCGAATTCTAGAGAATGCAATAAAACAGCGTTTAACTGTAAACGCGACTATTGGTAAGTCTAGGAGTAAAAGAGCCTCGAGTGTCGTGATATTTTCTCTCTTATCTCCCACAAAGGGAGACCAGAAAAGGTTCCAAGACTGAGCACTCTGACCGCTGCTATAAATCGCCACCCACGTATACGGGTGAGCTCCTGGGGGGTCGTTGACCAATGACCTGAATTTGAGTCCAAGAAGAGATGGTCTAAGATGGAATGGGAAGGGGAAGGGGGGATGGTATCTGATAAAATATAGTCGCCCAGGCAATCAGCCCAGACGGTTGAGATCAACAACCGCGGCAGCAGCGAGCGGCAGCGAGCGTGGTGGAGTGCGATGTCCCGGATGTGCGTATGCTCCAATGTATCAGCACGTGTGTTTCTGGAGAGCCTTATGATATGGTCTTCTAGGTAGGACCTCGCAGGTGGGTGCCAAATAAGACCACCTGGGATGGCCACGTTAAATGTCCAGGGACTCTAGCTTTACAACGCCATAAGGTGTGTTTGTGGACCCAGTTACAAGGGCCACGGCGTCGGCGTAAAGCGCCTATCTTGACGTGCCCTTAATAACTAATATTTAGTACTAATTTCCAATATTACATATTTATAAATAAATTACGCTAACATAT
This sequence comes from Dryadula phaetusa, assembly GCA_032432895.1. NCBI lineage: Eukaryota > Metazoa > Arthropoda > Insecta > Lepidoptera > Nymphalidae > Dryadula > Dryadula phaetusa. The sequence goes on from JAOYRS010000073.1 coordinate 225,387, forward strand.
AGCGTTATTTATTCATAAATATGTAATATCTGGCTCTTTTTTAATATTTTAGAATTATAAAATAAAGATCCAGAGATACGTTGCAATCTGCTACAGAGTGGTTTAGTATAAACTTCCTTCCACGTGAAACGCAACTTTGGAATGAGGTATCTAAGTCGGTGTTTCCAGGTCGATTCAGCATGTGTATCTTCAAATAGCGCGTTTATTTCCACCTTGATAGCCGGCAACGCACCTGTACCTCTCCTGGTGTTATACGGGGCCGTTGGCGGTGGTGATAACTTACCATCAGGTCTTGCCTGTCCCATAAAAAAAACATTTGTAATTCAACAGACTTTTAATATATATTATATGTTCAAAAGTTTACGTTGAATTAAAATACTATTTTCGTTTTAATAACAAAACATATTTTTATATGTAATTTTGACATATTTCCATTGACGCTGGAAGAAATGTCTTTAATAGATAATTTTTTCACTTCATGTCTTTAGTTATTTTTGCATATATTATTTTTTAAGTAAAATAAAGAACATTAATAAAGAAAAGCGCAATATATATATATATATATATATATATATATATATATATATATATATATATATATATATATATATATATATATATACGAAAATTTTTATAAATGGAGATATGTTTTAAATAAAACCTGTACCTACGACATATCACATTTACACTCTGATTCTGTTTCACTGCATCACAATGACCTGAAAAAAAAATTATTTACAGTTAATTTGGGCGTTCTATCAAGCGGCATGAGTATCGCTTGGTCGTCACCCTCGCTGGTCAAAATGCGGAGCGCTACAGAGACTCCTTTACAGAGACCCATCACAGACGAGGAAGGATCTTGGGTTGTTGCTGGAGGCTACTTGATAGCCATTTTCAGTAAGTTTCTTTAAGATTACTTCATAATTACTTAGTTTGTATACTTTAACTTCACGCTTTTATACCGAATATCAGGGTAGGCAGAAAATACCTAATGTCAAGACAATCCGTACTTAACGTTCCGCCGAATGCGATGTTTTGAGTTTTTTTGTTTCTGCTCCATGCTTTTGCTAACGCTACGACTCCTGCATACTTTTGACTTATCCACAGTCCTTAATCTTTTCGTACATGCCTTTTGGGAAATATTAATGCTTTCTACGTGACATTTCTCCAGTATCATCGACACTTTATTTTTGATAATAACCGAGGTAATTCCCAATCTCATACTGATCACTTTTGCTTGCAAATTTATATTATTTTGTTTTCTCGCTTTGGTACGATAAAGTGCGGTGTTGAGTTCCACTACTCAACACGCAATGTCTCAAATTTGGTGGAAAGTGAAGTGCGGAGTGTCTTGACACTAGGTACTTTCTGTCTACCCTGCGAAATGCGGGATAAAAAGTGTGAAGCTAAAAAAAAGCTATAAATAACGTATAAAAAGTTCGACGCAGACGGTGCGGATTTGAAACCCGCGTTCATATTTCTAAACATTATTTCAAAACTGTTTTTTAAACCTAAGTGTGGAATAACACTTTAAAAATAATAAAATATCTTAAGTTGATTTCATGTATTTACAGCGAACATCGGAGGAGGAGTCCTCATGGACTTAATAGGACGGAAGAACACCATATTATTAGCGACAATACCGAAAGCGGTTTGTGCGTTAGTGCTTATATTTGCTTCAGAAGTATGGATTTTTATATTGTGCAGGGCAGCGATGGTCGTAGTTGACAGTTTAATATTTATTGTAGTACCTGTATACGCGTCTGAAATGGCTACCGTAAGTATTCCTTGCATTTTATATAAATTCCAGGTATGAAATTCGGCACAGTTTACTTTATAGGGAGGAATGTTGAATGCTAACATTTTTTTTAAATACATAAAAGATTCATGAAGTTAAAACTTCCACAGTGCGGGTTACATACGTGGAGTCAGATATTTGACAAATGTATTATAAAAAAAACTGTATAGCTTAAGGAAAAAAATATAAATAAAAAAAACCTTTTTAAAAAGAATAGGCTTTTTTCTACTTTATTATTTTCTAAAAAAAAAATTAGTATCATTATTATTTCATTTGACACTTTATTGTTAGTATTAAATGATTTTAATATTAATCCTTATTTATAATATTTTTCGCCAAAAATGCGAATTTCCAATATTGCGTGTTGAGTGGCGAAATTAACGCTACTCTTTACTTACCAGAGTTGAAAAATTGAATCACTTCCCCAAGAGTTAATTAAACCTACAACCAATCGCGTTTAAAGTCGAGAGCTGTCACTTTGCGCCACGGTAGTCTAAAAAAACCAATAACCAATTCGAAAATAGGTAGTTATATTATTATATATTTTTTCTTTACAGAAAGACCACAGAGGTGCCCTAGGTACTTTCTTCCAGTTCTTTTCATCGTTAGGCGTTTTACTTACATTAGCTATTGGACCATTTCTTTCATACAAGAATTATAACATCACACTGACGTGTGTTATAGTGGCCCTTAGCGTGCCTTTATTGCTGTTACCGGATACACCATTTTATATATACTCTAAAGGTAAAATTATGTATTTTATACGGTAAATGGTACTTAATCAACCATATTTATTATCAGCATAGTTTTTTGCAATATCAGCTCCGCGCAAATATATTATGTTATTGTAAAACCATACCCAACCAAAAATATTTTATATCATTAATATTTACTATTTTTAAAGTGTTATTCCACACTTAGGATTAGAAAACATTTTTGTAAAAACGTATAAAAATTTGAACGCAGTGGGATTCGAAACCGCGCCTTTTGGATACCGTCCAAGCGCTCTGACCAATTTTTATACGTTTTTTTTTTTCAAAAATATTTTATGTCATTATAAAACCTTAAGTTCCATTTAAAGGTATAAAAACACAATTAAAATAAACAACATCAACAACAATCATGAGTAAAGACGTCAAATCCATGAATTCAAAAAGAATCGGCTAACTCCATATAAACTTAATATAAAAGAATGTAACCTAATAATTGACTTTTTAATTTGATTTTTTTTCTCTCCTGATAATGATGAGATAAATATAACAAGATTTATTTAAGCCGACAATATGTGAGTGTTTTTAACTTCACGTTTTGATATCGTAAAGCAGGGTACACAGGAAGTACTTAGTTTCAATACACTTCCTGCTCCACTTTCCGCCAAATTTAAGATATTGCGCGTTGAGTGGTAGAACTCAACGCCGTGCTGTTTCTTACCAGAGTGAGGAAAAGAAAATAATTTAAATATTCTATGGTATGTTCTTGTGCCTATATGATCATTTATCAAAAAGCATAAACTGATCGTGTATGAATGTATATATGTTAAAAGTACAACACATTCTTTACTTTTCATAGATTTTTTTTTATTTGATTTCAATATATTTATGAAAGTTACTCTAAAAGTTACCTACATTTGAATTTTCAGGTCGACATGAAGAAGCCCTGGAAGTCTTAACAACAATACGAGGATCACATATCCTTGCAAAGGAAGAATTAGAAGAGTATAAGTTATCAGATGGTAAAGAGGAGACCAAAATAGAGAAATCAGAAATATTGAAAAATAAAACCTTCTTGAAAGGTATATCTCTCGGCTTCATTCTAGGAGCTGGGAGTCAACTGATTGGTTCAAATGCAATTAATTTTTACTTACAAACCATTTTGGAATCCACTAAAACCAATGTTCCTTCAGAAATTGCTTCAGTCATTATAGGGATAATTCAAGTTATGGCGAGTTTTTCCACTACATTAATCATGAATTCGTTTCGGAGGAGGACTATTTTGTTGACTTCTTTGGTTGGAATACTGCTTGGATTGGTAATAACTTACAATATTATAAAAAACAACAACAAACAAGTATCAATGCATTTTCTTTATTGATTATTTTACAACATGCGATGAAAGATTATATTTAAATTTTATGTTAGAATTATCGAAATTATAAATGCGCAGTGGATCAGTCACTGCAAACGTTATTAGTTGTGGGTTAGATTCCCTTTCTGGGGAATGGTTATATTTATTATTTTCATTTCTATCAGCTGGTTAAAATATGGTAATGTGATCTGCTGCTTAAAGTGTTACGTCTATAAAACTATTCTTTATGAATATCCTGCTATGCGGTAAAATATGTGAAATAAAATTGTCGGTAATTGTCGATGTACCTAAATTAAAATTTATGATATTTTTGACAGAAGTGCTAACAAAAAAAATGTACCTATTCACTTTTTTTTCACTGAGAAATGTAATTTATGCAGACCAACTGCTGCAAGGCACGAGTGCCTTACTGACGGGAGATACTATCCACTAAAACCCTACGGAAAGCCTCTACCCATAAATGAGACGCCGCAGGGTCACTCGGGCATGCCGCTACGACACCTCAGTGGACGGCCGCCCCCACACTGAAAAGGGAGAGGTTCCAATACATTCATTGAGGCTTGGCGCTGTGGGACTTGAGCGGGGAATTTGGCCAGAGCGTGATGCGCCGAATCCACGACACCCTCCAACGTGCAATCTGATGCAGGTATTTGCCGAAGCAACCATGCCCCATTAGCGCCTGCACCAGCCGGAACGTCAGGACCTCGAAACTTCTGTCAACCCAGCGCTTTAGATAGGGGTGAATTGCCTCTACATTTGCTAGGCCTGCCCCTAGGTCTACCTTCCATAGCTGACCCAGGGATTCATATGCTCTTTTCCTGATTCGCACGATATCCTCAATCGATGATCGCTCGCCTCACGACCGCTCATTTATGTGGAATGTGTAAATTATGGTGAGCAATTCCACCTGTAATTCCTAAGGTAGATCTCCCGCCAGGAGAGTGGCTGCCGTCCATTACACTGTACGATGATCCGCTGCGCTGTCCGCAATTGGATCCTGTTGCGGACGGTGAGAGAATTCGTCCAAATAGGGGCACCGTAAAGTGCTATGGATCCCAACACGTCGACATAAGGGTGTCAGCATGGGGAATCCGGCCCCCCGATATTTGGCAGTAACTGCCACGTCCCCGGCCGTGTTTACTAACTTCGGCACCAACTGAGCGAAGTGTGTAAGTAGGTCCTCCACCTCCGGTCCCTGGATGCGCAGAGTAGCCCTGTAGAGGGGATCTTTGCGTGGGCCTCTGTCTTGGGCATAGAGACCCTCAGACCCAGCGCCTCGATGCGGTTAACGACAAGACGACGACTAACTAAAACCTTACGAGATCGTGTCCTCAATCGCCACTAACCGAGGCCTCAGGCACTACCCCAATCTTCCTTGGACTTCAGCGGCGGGAGCCCGCAAGGCACGTAGTGAAGCCAAGGGTTACGGAGACCCTTGACTGCCTGCTCAGAAAAGTGCGTGGGAGTGACCTGCGTATGCCTGATCAGGCCAGAAAACTGAGCGATCAGCTTCCCCAAACTTACCGCCCTATGGCTTGTCAAGACGAAAGGCAATGGTCGTGTGCCGACACAGGGAAACACGTGGAGTACAGACGTCGTGTCGGATTATTCGCCGTTGAGCAACCATTACCCAAAGAAAATCCTTGACAAATAGTTACTTCGCCTGGGTAGCACGGGCTCGCGACACTGCCCTTTCCTCCGTATGTAACAAGCATTAGATAGATTATGGCAGCAAGCGAACATACGAGGAGGTTACCCAACCTAACTCTCCCATAAAAAAGTACCTACCCAACCTTAAACAGGATATAGCAGGATTGAATAGGTCCTATTATATTCAGATTATAACATTTAAAGACTACTTGGGGGAATGGTTATATTATTTTTTTATTAATTGTGTTTCGCTATTCAACATTTTAGGTCTTATTTAAACGCAGAAAGTAGAAAATGGAGTGTCTTGACACTAGATACCAATTCTTTGACTATCTTAAGTGGAATAAAGTGTATAGCCCAGAAACATACTTAATTGTATGGAATTTATGTTAGTATTTTTAAGTGATTTTTTCATTGTTTCAGATTGGACTAGGTTCATTTTTCGAGGTAACGATAAATAAGGGATACGTAATAAGTGGACTGATGAACTATTTGCCAATTATTTCTTTGATTCTTGTAATATTCTGCTATAATGCTGGTGAGTGTTTTTATATTATAATAAGAAGTTTTAGTAGGCCGACCGTGTCGCAGTGGGACAGCATCTGACTTTGAACGACTGTAGCGACTTGTGGCATGATTGCTTCGGTTTGGCTCGGGGAAATATATACATATATAGGTATTTATATATTTTTATTTCGTCATTCACTTCATTTACCGTGCCACTAATTTATATTGAAAATCGACCCCACAACGGATCGCGTTTCAGTCAGACCCTGTCCCAATACGCCACGACCTGCATCTTAAACAACTTTGCACGTAATGATATTTGGGCTAAGTAATGATTTTCAAAAGAATCTCGATTTCCTCTGGACATAAAATGAAAATATAACAAAATTTAATTTTAAAAAATTAACTGGAATTTAAATTAAAAAAAAAAACAACCTTGAAACTCATAATTCATAAATAATTCATATCTCAATTTTATGTTAGTAGACATGAATGGAATAAAATTATCTTAATTAGGTTACAAATAATTTATTAAAATACAATTATAAAGGAAAATATACTAAAAAGGAAATAATGTATTTTCTATCATGATGCAATTACATAACAAATTGATATAATATCTAAATGCATTTTTGGTTTAATACATTTATACCAATTAACAAAAATTAATAATAAGTGAAACTCATAATATATCAAAAACTAAATGTCAAAAGAAAAAAATAAAATCTTTGACTTTGTAACACAGTTCAAAATAAAACTGTTTCGAACGGATTAATCGCGTAAATTTTGGTATTCGGAAATATATTTTTTTAAAATTCCGATGGTTCGAACACTTTACAGTGGTAAATAATAAAGAAATAAAAAAATAAACGATAATAAATAAATAAATATGAAATTAAACATGTATCTTTATTTCATAAATCTAAAATAAAATAGTTACTCCTTAATAAATTAGCTATTTGCCAGTGAAAACACGTCAAAGTGGGTCCAGAGAATAGTCGGAACAAACAGATAGACCGACAGACAAATATTGTATAAAAATGTTATTTTGTGTACGGTATATACATTAATTAAAAAGCGGTTATTTGAATATTACAAACGGATTAATTTATATGTATAGATTTTTATGTTTATATTACTTCAAATCCCTTTCAGCAACAAAAACCTATAAAATTAAAAACAAAAATGTAGAAAGAATTATAAAACAAATGTTTTTATACGTTTGTTTATCTAATATCGTACTTCACAATAGATTTTATAATACGCACAATAGAATAAATTATTACTATATATAACAACAGTATATTGTAATATACTAATTGTTATATTTAGAGCTACTGTTATATTTGAGAACAAATATCATTCACGTTTTAGTCTGACGGAATTCGGTTATACAAGTGATTTGGGCCTCCACTTGATTTTTTTAATATTTAAATCATTTTCATTATTAAGGCCATCGTGGCGCTGTACTGCAGCTGTAAAGGCGATTGGTTGTGGGTTCAGTTCCCACTGGGGAGAGCAATTAAATTTATTTCTCTGCTCTGCTACTATTAAGCGCGGCGTTGAGTTCCGTTACTAAACACGTATTGTCACGAATTTGGACAGTAAGATGTCACAGTAGTCTAAGAGTGCCTTGACACTAAGCTCTCTGAGTACCCTGCTATGCGGAATAAAAGAATAAAGCTGCAGTAAATAATAGTAAAGTCTCCCCATTTTCTATTTATTTTGGACACTTAGGCGGTACTTAACGCCGTTCATTGGGATAGCATAAACAATATCTTTTTTATAACTAGTGTTTCCATTGCCGCATAAAAAATATTCCTTAACAACACGATAAGTGTACAAAAGTATATATCAAACATACTTTAGTGTGTGTTGTATTTATTTTACTAATTTATTATATTGTCTATATAAGATATTGGCTTTCTGAACTCATTTTGCATATTTGTACATATTCTGCATAACAAAGAAGAGAAAAAATCCATTTTAAAAATTATATTATTTATAAAAGTATATTATTCTATCTAAGAATGATTTGATGTTAACGTGTGGAATTAAAAGTTATCGATATTCATTCACTAAGCTAATAAATTAATATCAGAAATTCATAGTTATTTTCGGGGCATATTGTCTAATGTCATATTGCTCTGGGGCATCACTATAGACAATGAGACATTGAGTATAAAAAAAACGGTGCGAGATATCTACAGCATGGGAACTATTGATTATTTCCAAAAAGTTTTTAATAAAGCTGATATTCTTACGGCTGCCTCACAATATATCTATAATAATGTTTTGTATGTACGCAAAAACATTTAAAATGATTTTTTTTATCTTCACGCTTTTATCCCGCATGGCATACCAAATTCGAGACTTTGCGTGTTGAGTGGTGAAACTCAACGCCGCACTTTGTCTTTACCACAGCGGGTAAGTGAAAATAATTTATATATAATATACTATATAATAATTTGTATAATATATTTATATATAATAATAACTCCGCTGAGTGGGGATTGAACCCACAACCGATCGCGTTCACTGTCAGACGCTGTTACACTACGCCACGTCCGGCCTCAAATTAATATAAATAACAAGGATAAACGCGGTATCAAAATAAAGAATAAAAATATGAAATAAACTATTTATGGCAAAAGTTATATGTATGTATAATAAAATTTCGCAAACAATGTCCGATCTGCTGCCAGAGTAATTTAAAATTAATTTTAAAAAAAAGTATGATTAATAAATGTATATTATTCTGTTTATCTGATATTAATATGTGGAATTAAATGCAATAAATACTCATTCATAAAGCTAATTATTTTCATGAACTCATTGTAAAAATATATTTGAAAAGAGCAGAGAGTTTCTCTCCGTCTCTTCTCCGCAATTGCCTTCTGAGTCGTCCGTACTGACAATACTGATATTTTATGTTGATTGATTCTTTGTAAGTGCCTGTAAAGATTCCAAAGTGTTTATTTCGAAACAGCCTATTTGAATAATGAATATTTAGAATTTTATTAAGATTTTTGCCTAAGCCAAATTTCGTACTCCGTAGACATAAATTACGTTATAGGGGGTCCAAAATTTTCCGATGATCTATTACTAGAATGATTAATATATATTATTATATTCTTATTTCTTAGTTATTAAATATTATTATATTCTTATTTCTTAATTATTAAATATTATTATATTCTTATTTCTTAATTATTAAATATTATTATTATTATCAACAGGTATTGGGTCGTTGCTCTGGATTGTCATGTCTGAGTTATTCAACGGTCCTGGTCGAGCTTTGGGGGTTTCTATCAGCGTTACATCGTCGACCTTATTAATTTTTATTACTACAAAGTATTTCGCTATAATGTCTACAGCCTTAGGTCCTGCGTCAACTTATTGGTTTTTTTGTGTAATGTGTGTCCTGTTGTTTATAATTATAGCAATTTTCATGCCAGAAACAAAGGGCAAGACGTTTGGTGAAATACAAAGAGCTTTAGGTGAACAAAATGTAATAAGCAATGTTACTTTAAAAGGTAACAGTGTTGCCTGATCGATTGTGATGTAAAAAATTATAATTTTAATTTAGATAATTTTAAGATTTATTTAAGTATGTACTGTGATTTTAAATAATTTTGTATACGTGACTGGTTTTGGTTCATTTTTTAATATTTAATAAATATGTGTGAATTTTTGTTACGTTTTATTTTATTATTATTTGTTGTGTCTTAAAATAGCAACATTTACGGAAGTAAGAAGAAATATAAAAAAATATATTTAAGGAGAAGTACAGCAGTACGATAAAATAACTTACAGCTGCCGGTATCTTGCGCATTCACATGTTACATTAACACTAAAAATATGTATGCTTGTATACAATATACAGTGAAAAGTGGAGTGTCTTGCCACTAGGTTCTCCCTGTCTCTCGGCTGAATAAAAAAATTCCAGATAAAATTGGACCCAGTGTGAAGAATTAATTCTATATTTAAAAATATTGGATGTGCCATCTATCTTTGTACTTTGTCTTACCAAGTACAAATCATTGAAATTAAAAAAAACCCGAATGACGTCACTGGAACTCCTATTGAAACTGGGGTATTTTAATAATAAAATTAAGCAAACTAAATATTTTACTACTTTCAAAGTGTGCCACACTTAGGATAATAGAACGCATGGCTTAGCGGCTAGAGCTTCCTACACACTTTACGGGATAAAGTATGTACCAGCTGCCAAAGCAACCAAAAGTTAAGTCTAAATTCTTAACTTGCTCACGATATGCCATGAAATGGCGATTCCAGAGTACGTAATTTTTGGCATGGAGTGCCAATTTATTTTATGTCGGAGTTAATTAGTGGGGATAATAATAGCATGAGACTTTGTGGTATAGTGGCGATGATAATAGCTTGAGACTTGACACAGATCATCCACATACAGGTGCTAGGGAGAAGAAATACCTCTCGAGATTTTATTAATTGAAACCGAAAAAAAAAGTGGAGAAAAAACGCCGCCCTGAGGAACGCCAGCAGTTAGCTCTAACCACTCATTAAATTTTCATGTCTATTGACATCATTAAATTTTACACACTGCTGACGACTAAAGAGATGAGATTGGAACCAGTTAATGACTCAAATAGAAATATTACCTGTACGAAGCGTGCCAGGAAGTACATCAAAGTCAACAGAATCAAAAGCCCTGCTAAAATCCAGCAGTACCATTACAATGAGCTTGCTGTTATCTATCGCACACCGAATGTCCTCCGTTATATTCAACAACGCACCAACTGTGCTGTGGAGGGGACAGAAACCGGACTGATAGGGACACAGAAGGTTGTTAGAGAAAAGATAACAGTATAGCTGACTATTAGCGAAGGACTCGAGGTTATTGGATAATATAGGAAAGACAGATATAGGACGATAATCGGCGGGGTAGTTAATAAGTGGTGGGTATGCATATGTCGTTCCCTTGCCTAAAATTTCTAATACTAGAAGTATTAGAAATTTTAGGCAAGGGAATGACATATGCATACTTCCATTGAGAAGGAAAATCACTGCATATTAGTAAAAAATTAATAATGAGAGTAATCGCTGGTGCAATAATTTTCAACACAGAAAGGACCATGTCTAGTCTGAGATACATACTTTCAAAGGTCTTGGTAGATATAGATTTGACAAACTTTTTAACATCATCTGCACTTAAAGCTTAAAAAGAAAAAGGAGAAAAGTCAGGTGGGGAAATATTAAACAGAAACTGAAGTGTTTTGAATATGTTGCATTTATGGGCTTATGATCGAAAGAGAACGAAAAAAGTATTTAAATCAGCATTATCATCATTTTACGTTACTTTAGTTAGTTAGAAAAGATATGCAAAAAATAGAAGTATACTATCGTTATATTTGCAAAGAAATATTCAGTATTCAGTTTTCATAAATATAACTACGATATTGTTTGTTTGTCCGTCCGTCAGGTTATCCAAATTTTTCATTAAAAACGCTCTCCTATAAACTAGTGATTTTGTAGACAGCTTTTCTTTGTTGCCGTCGATTTTCAAATAACATATTTTCTATGTACTAGATATCCCGTTTACGCGTCATCTTAGGAAAAGGCATGTCACTTTATATAAACATATATGTCAAACTTATGGTAGTGAGTATTATTTTATTTATTCTATATATTTTGCTATGTTTTTGTAAATGTATTTTACGCAGCGGGATTTGAACTCGCGCAATTTGGATAACATCCTTGGACGGTATCCAAGAGGCGCGGGCTCACATTGCGTTATTTTTGTAAAAAGGGGAACAAAGATTTTGCTTCACGTTTTCATATATTTGTAGTATTTAAGGTGATATTTTTTTATATATTTTTAAATTATAAAATCATGAAAACACCACCAAAACGGATTTAATCAAATAATTAGTCACCGTTAAATTCTAAATAACTGAAACACTTATATTACTTCTAGTAACAGTCGCGCTATGTCGCTTAAGAGATGCGTACTGTAATAAAATATTTTTGTTTTATTTATTATATTATACTAATAATTAAAATTATAAGAAAATATTTTTTTTTGTGAAAAACGGAACAATACTGAAGAAAATGATGCCAATAGTCTCTCCATTGGTGCGACAGTACGCTTTAGTTATTACAGGTATTGTTTTTTTATTCTAATTTTATTATGAGATTTCCAAAACTAATTTAAAGGAATAATTCGTCATAAGTTATTTAATGATTTTACTCTACTATTAGAGCATTAGACAATATTTATAAAAAAATCAAATTATAATGTAAATAATAATAATAATTCTTTATTGCCTAAATAAAACATTCCTATATGTAAAGGGTTTCTCAATAAGAATGATATGTTTTGAAACTGAAATAAAACATGTAATATATATTCGAATTTCGTGCTCAATGGCTTTATTTGATAGGAAATTTTATGCTTTTTATGATTTAAAATATCATTCAAATGACCGCCACGACATTTTTTCGCACTGGTGAATACGATCGGTCCAATTTTCGATGAGTCTGTGCAGCATTTCGGCTGGTATGGCCGCTATAGTCACTCGAATGTTGCGTTCAACGTCTTGAATCGTAGCTGGTTTATTGGCATACACTTGAGATTTAACATACCCCATAAAAAATAGTCCAAGGGTGTTAAGTCGTATGATCTTGGTCGCCAATTGTGAGGACCGTTGGGAGAAATAATCGAGTCACCAAACTTATCAATAAATCCATTGTGACGGTCGCAGTGTGGCATGTTGCACCATCTTGTTGAAAAAAAATTTCGTCCGCATCGATTTCATACACTTCAGGAAAAAAAAATCGTTCAACATGTCACGATAACGGTCGCCATTGACAGTAACAGTACGGCCTTCGTCGTTTTTGAAAAACTACGGGCCAATGATTCCACCGTACCATAAACCGCACCAAACAGTCAATTTTTCAGGATGTAATAGTGTTTCATGAACCACTCTTGGATTTGACTTACTCCAGTAACGCCAATTCTGTTTGTTCACATAACCATTGAGCCAATAGTGAGCCTCATCTGAAAAGATGATTTTCTTGGGAAATTCGGTGTCCGTATCCATCATTTCAAGCGCCCAATCAGCAAATTCACGACGTAATCGATGGCCTTCTGGCTTGAGTTCTTGTGCCAACACAATCTTGTACGCTTGTATCGATCCATACGTAAAATTCGCCAGGTTATCATTCTGGATAAGCCCAATTCTTGTACACGCTGTGGAACGGAAACATTTTGATTTTCTTCGACACTGGCTGATACGGCGGCAATATTTTCTTCATTACGGCCTGTCCGTTGTCGTGTTGGTGGTCTAATATCGTGCAAAGAATATTCACTTTCCAGTTTTTGGATTATGCGACGTATAGCGAGCTCAGACGTTGCACCATGACGACCATATTTAGCACGAAATGCTCGTTGAGTAGAGACAACACTTCTCGAATTTTGATAGAAAATTTGGACAATTTCCAAACGTTGAGGTAACGTGAACTTATTCGTGATTAAATGGCAAACATTATTGAACACAAAACAACACAAATGTCAAATGTTAAACAACCAAGATGGCGGCTGTGAGCTATCAAAATCACCCATCCCTATTGGGAAACACTCTATTATTTATGAATAAAGAAATTGTCTATTATATTTAAAATTATTATCATTTCCCCACTCTGGTGTTACAAAGCGCGACGATAAGTTTTGCCACTTAACGTATTATTATTATTCAGGTGGACGGCTGAGAAGGAAATGTCCAGAGAGTAGGTTCTTTTTTCTTTTGTTATACAGGCTCTATCCTGATAAAGTTTAAAATTTATTTTAAATTAAACTAATTAGCTTTTATCCCGCATAGGAGGGTAGGCAGGAAGTACCTAGTGTTAAGACACTCCGTATTTCGCTTTACTTTTAATTAAACTAATACTAATAGGTTACAACTTCTTGTCAACAAATATTGACTGCAATAAATTATAATTATAGTATCTAAAAGATGAAATTGTTAATAATTGCATTACTAATATAATATTATTTCTAAAAATGATAAGAAAAAAGAAATTATTTTTATATATTTATTAATTGTAATTATAGTACTATTAAAATTGTATTAGATTGATTAAATTTAATCTAAAGCCAACAAAATTATTTTAAATTTCTTTCATATTTTTTTAATAAATTACTATATTATTTAAAGCACTAATAATATTTTTTTAGTTACCTAGTGTCGAAGTATTTCGTATTTCACTTTTAACTGAATTCGAGGCATTGCGTGTTAAGTGGTAAAACTCAACGTCGCACTTTGTCTTACTGGAGCGAGGGAGTGATAATAATTTAAAAATAATCACAACTCCGAGTGGGAATCGAACCCACAACCGATCGCTTTTACAGTCAGACACCCGGGCCGGCCTCAATTAATAATAATTTGATTTTAATTTTTCTAATATGCAAAGAGGATAACATTAGGCTAAAAAGAAGTCTTCACATTCATCTTCTAAGGACCTGGAGATATGCAGTTTCGACCAACGTAAGAACAAGTACCCTACGTTCGTGGGTACTGTCGACTTTATGACCAGGTTGTCACTCGCTGCTTTACGAGCTGTCCTTAGCTTTAGCTTTCTTCCTTATCAGAATTCAAAAGCCTCCCAATGCCTCTTCTAGCGAACGTTAGGCTATCGTAACAATCGTCCATCAATCCATTAATTACGTCACACAAATTTCATGAATTTTTGACTAAATATTATATATATTTACTATTATTAAAGTATTATTCTACACTTAGGATTAGAAAATATGTTTGAAAAAACGTATAAAAATTTGAACGCAGCAGGATTCGAACCTGCGCCACTGGGAAACCGTCCAAGCGCCCTGAGCGCTAAGCTATGCATTGCTTAGCGGTCAGAGCATTTGAACGGTTCCCAAGGGGCGATCGTTTGAATCCCCCTGGATTCAATTTTTTATAAAATCTTTGAAACAGTTTTTTAATCTTTTAACAAGTGGCGTCGATGTCATCTTTTTTCTGTCTTATTATTTACACATATGTATTGTTTTTTATGATATATTGTACATATTAGTATTGTTTTTAATTTTTCTTTTGTTTGTACCTTGGATCCATCGTGCATGAGTCTAGGCGCATTGATCATGACATTCACGCCCGTATCAGCGCTGCTTGGGCCAAATGGCGTGACGTGCACGTAAACGTGGCGACCGCAGAATACCGCCCAAGCTCAAGGGATATACAAGAGCATAATCCGACCGATTTTCTTGTATGGCAGCGAATGTTGGACTGTTAACCAACTATCTGGGCACACTCAGGAGCTTCACATCACGGAAATGAAGATGCTAAGGTGGGTGGCGTAATGCAGGCTGACAGCATACGTAACACATTCATCCAAGGTAGTCTTGGAGTCCGTGACGTAGCGGATAAGCTTCAAGAGCGTCGCCTAAGATGGAATGGACATGTTGCCCGCCAGCCTGAGAACTATGTCGGACGAATATGCCCTGATATGTCTATCCCTGTAGTTAGATCCCCGAATACCTAAGGAAGCGATGGCTGGAGGTTGTGTAACAGGATATGGAGGTTGTGTAACAGGATATAGAGCCAATGGACTTACCACCGAGGATGCCAAAGACCGTGCAAAGTGGAGTAGATTAAGTAGGAAGGCATACCCTGGCGAAGCTGGGACAAATGCCAGGAAGAAGAAGGCGTGTGTAATGTGAATTTTTAATTTATTATATATTCCTAAAGTATTTTTGTAAATAATATTAATAAAATGGTTGTAGACGAAACTCTGACTGCCCTGCTAAAAGAGGCGTCGACTGAAACTTTGCTCAAAGGAACGTTAAAATGCACTTAACGTATTACGTCACGTTTAAAATATATGAACAATGTTACAAATTAATATGTAAATTGTATTCAAAATTCTATTTATATACTTATACGTTTTATAAGTTATTTAAATATAAAATAAATATAAGTACAATACTGTGCAAATAATTCTATTAAATTTCATATAGAAAAACAGAAGTACATGGACAATTTGACACGCATTTCTTTGTTTCAGCTGTTTCTTTCAATGTAAAATTTTGAAACGCTATTTTAATGACATCTTACATTGAAATTTATATCCGATGACAATGTAATACAGTACAATAACCTTAAGTTGAAAATCTCGAAATTTCGTGAAAATATTTTGCTCCCTTCCCTTCAAACACTAAAATCTCCATTACCCGAAATTTCGACCCTCTATGAGTTGAAAAAGCTAACACTTGCAAGCCAATTAAATACATATTTTCCCTCCAACTCTTAAAATTAAACAGAATCACTGTATTTAACAATTCAAAATTTTTAATACTTATTATCTGTATAATTCGAAGAAATATTAGTTATCTCTCAATCTCAAAATTTATAACAGATCATCTGTAAGTCAAAAATTCGAATTGTTGCTCGTTTCCCTGGATTTTCCTAAATGGCCCCAGAAAAATTAAAGGCTCCAAGGCGCTGGTAACCGTGGTCTCCTGTGGAAAGTCATCAGAGCTGGCACCCCATACCACCTCGCACATCCCCTGTCCGCCTTCCTCTGCCTCACCTCTCCACAAACCTCCAACCGCGCCCGGAACAATTCGACTTTCGCAGCAATCATTCAACCACCCTGCAGGTGGCCAGAGTGCTGCACATCGCGACCACCACCGCAAACAAAAGGAGGCTACAGCTGCAGCCTTTGTTGACGTCTCCAAGGCCCTCGTCACCCTGGTCTCCTGTGGAAAGTCATCAGAGCTTGCACCCCATACCACCTCACGCGTCTCCTGTCCATCTTCCTCTCGGGCAGATCATTTCGTGTGAGGGTGGAGGGAGCCATCTCCAACAGCCAGCCGATCACAGCGGGAGTGCCCCAGGGGAGTTCCCTCTTCCCATGACTCTACACCACCTACACGGCTGATGTTCCCCGACATCCAGCTGTGAAGTTGGCACTTTTTGCCGACGACATCGCGCTGGTCACTACATCGACGAACCCGTCCCACGCAGCCCGGAAACAGCAAGAAGCCCTAGACCTCCTGCCAGCCTGGTTGACCAACTGGAAACTGTCCATCAATGTGACCAAGACCCAAATGATCATTTTGGGGGCCTTTAGGAAGATGCCACCACTCCCTTCGCAGAGAGAGGTCACTTACCTCGGCGTCGTGATCGACCGATCGCTCTCCATACAGGCGCATGTTAGAAGAGCTATCGCGGCAGTAAGAGTAGCCGCACACCTTCTGAACCCAGTGTTCAGGTCGAGCATCCCGCTGCACACTAGAGGTAACCTTTACAAAGCGTACGTCAGATCTGACGTACGCTGTGTCAGCTTGGTATGCTCTGACCAGCACCACCCGGAAGAAAGAACTGGAACCTGCCCAGAACGCCTTTATCGCTCCTAGGTACGTGAGGAATGCGCCTCTGCATATAGACCTCCGTATAGAGAGCCTGGACGTGCACATCAATTCCCTCGCGGAAAGGATGTTCATGCTTCAGATCACCTGCATTTCCGAGACATCGCACCACGCAAGCTGCCACGAGACCTTCTCCCCCCTACCAAATCCTGAGCCGCTGCCTCGGTCGCGGTCGGTCTGGATAGCCTCAGCTGGGCCTCCTGAGTAATCAGGGGTATCACCCGTCTGGGTCGTCTGCCCAGGCAGCCCTCGGCTCATCCTTTCTTACCCACATAGATATCCTTACCCCCAGGACTCCAGCCCAACATATCTATGAATGGACCTCATGAAGAGGTCTACCCAGGAACCCACTCATAATATTGAGTGGCGATGGTAGCTACGGCCAGAGAGCTCTGCCCTGGCATCCTTACTCCTCTCCACTCCAGGAGAGAGAAAAATATAACATTTTTTTTAAATTGCCATATAATCCACCTAATCTCTGCATGCACATCGCACAATTAAATTGTTCCCTAAATCATGCAAGTTTTTTAATATATTCTTAAAACCCGCGCCACTTGATAACCGCCGAAGCACCTTGACCGCTACGATATACAGTCCGGCTCCGTCGAAATTCTTATATTTATTTATAGTCATTCTACACTTTAATCATTTTGAAACTTCAACGAAAGAAGTCATTTTTTTATCAATTAATTATATATTATATATGTAAATACATTTTTTTGATATTCCAGCAAATTTTGCAATTTTAGCCATTGGTATCAACATTGCGTGGCCGTCACCGATACTTGTCAAGTTGAGGAATCCGCTTGAGACTCCTCTAGACAGACCAATCACAGAGGAGGAGGGCTCATGGATGATTTCCTTAGGCTATTTATTGGGCACATTCAGTAAGTTCTTAATTATTATGTTCTTAATCATTCAGTAAGTTCTTTTTTCATTTCCAAATAACTTCGTCCATCAATCAAATTGTTATGTCTTGATTTTTTTTACAATTCTAAAATAAAGGTAATCTAAGTTACCTTAGTATGCTTATTATATTAGCTATCTGCCAGTAAAAATTCCATCAAAAATCTGTCCGTTCCAGAGATTAACCGGAACAAAGAAACAGACAAACAGACAAAATCGTATCATATATACAAATATCTATCTAGCGGTTATTTTAATGTTAAAAACAGACAATTCCATTTTATTTATTTTAAATTTAATAATTTGCTGAGTTAAAATATAATATGAAATGATGGTGCCAAACATAACATACATTTCAAAATAAACTAAACTCTATAGAAGTAGCCCATATATAGTAGTTTCTTAAGTGTAATTTAACATGCAATATTTTAAAGATTTTATTTATTTAAAAAGTATATAAAAAGACCTAATGGGAACGGCAGTATCTATTCCTCTAGAGACAGTACTTTTTGTAGTAGAAGAAGCCGGATGCATAATCAGGGTTGAATCTGACTTCTTATCCCACAACCAAGGGATAAACTCTAGAAATGCTAGTCGCGGTCTTCCGCTAAATGTTTAATGACTCAATAACTTACAAAAATCCTTTATCTTGTTATTTGTTTCTAATAAAAAGCATTCTACGATAATTAACAATTTTAAATTTAAATACTTTGAAAATAAGGATTCGTTGAAATTACATTATATGCAGCTTTAACTTAATTGGGCATAGATCAGCATTCCTTGTTATATTCTTGTTTTATATATATTCTATGCTGTATGTTTATTCTTTTTATTCTTTTATTCTTTTTATTCCTGTTCTTCTACTTCTGAGGATTCTACTATCAGTAGCTCTCAGAGTATTCCTTCTTTAAAAGACTCTTTGAATTCTTATCTTACCCCTTATCCAAAAAACTTTAATGTGGTTCACATAAATGCTCAAAGTATTCCGGCTCACTATCCAGATCTTTTGTCCTCTTTTGATAATACTACCACACATGCCATATTAGTATCCGAGTCGTGGTTTAAGCCTTGCTTGCCATCAACAGCTTATTCACAGCCGGGATTTCATTTAATTCGAAGTGATCGCAATGGTCGCGCTGGCGGGGGAGTTGCTATTTATCTACGCTCTCACATACCATTTAATATTCTTGATTATTCTCAAGACAATATGAAGGACGCTGTCGAGCCTGAACATCTTTTTATCGAACTTACATTCGCACATTCAAAAGTCCTTCTCGGAGTATACTACAGCCCCTCACTTACTGTGGATTACTTCAGATCTTTTGAGATACTGCTTGAAAGATTTACCCTCTCACATAAGCACTCAATTATCATGGGTGATTTTAACACCTGCCTGATAAAAAGTGACAATCGAGCAACTCGGTTGAGATCCGTGGTTACCGGAGCTAATATGCATATTCTTCCCCTTTCCTCTACTCATAGATTTCCCAACTGTACTCCTTCTCTTTTAGATTTAATTTTAGTTTCTTCCAATGACCATGTTGAAATCCACGGTCAATGCAATGCTACTGCATTCTCCTACCACGATCTTATTTTTCTTTCTTACAAAATAAAACCGCCCAAAGCAAAATCAAGGATATTTCTCCAACGTTCCAAATCCATATCTTTACTAATATGGATTTGGAACGTTTGCGTGAAGATGCTGAACATATTGATTGGAATATGGTCTATAAAGAAAATACTATAGACTGCCAAGTATCTGTATTTAACTCCCTAATTATTAAACTGTACGATACTCATGCTCCTATCAGACCCGTACGTATTAAGCATCTACCAGCTCCGTGGCTTACGGAAGATATCAAAAAATTGCAAGAAAAGAAAAATAACTCAAAATCTAAATATAGAAACAACCCTAGTGACAGCAACCGAGAAAAATATATTAAATCACGAAATCGATGTAACAGGGTGTGTAGGGATAAACAACGCCGCCATATCCATAAATCTGTTGTTGAGGAAGGTAACATAGAGAAGGTCTGGAAATTTCTTAAGTCAATTGGGGTTGGGAAGGCTAAACATAATACCCATCCATGTAATATAGATTTAAATAAACTTAACGCTCATTTTTCTCCTTCTTCTACAATTGATGTAACTTCTAAATTAAGAACTCAAAATCAAATTGGTACCTTACCTACCCCTACTCATTCCATTTTTAACTTCGTTCAATTTACTGAAAGTGATATATTGGCGATTGATTCTGATGCAGTTGGCTCTGACTGCATTAATCGTAAAATGATCATACCAATCCTTGATATCGTGATTCCTGTTTTAACGTCAATCCTAAATTTTTCCATTAATAGTAATGTGTTTCCTTCATCCTGGAAAGAGGCTCAATTAACGCCACTACCTAAAATCCGAAATCCTTCTTCCATGTCTGATTATCGACCTATATCCATCTTACCATTCCTATCAAAAGTCCTCGAACGCCTTGTAAACCAGCAACTTAGTAAATACTTAGCAAACAACAACCTATTTAATCCTTTACAATCCGGTTTCAGACCTGGTCATAGTACGACTAGTGCATTTGTCAACATATCAGATGACATTCGCCTGGGCATGGAAAATCATCAAGTTACAGTATTGATTCTGCTCGACTTTAGTAATGCCTTTAATACCATAGACTTTGACATTCTATTGGCGATTATGTATTCTCTTAACATATCTCCTAAAGTGATTGATTGGCTTCACTCTTACTTACATGGTCGCAAGCAACGTATTCGTATTCAGGAATCTTATTCTGAATGGTCCCTGGTGCGTGCTGGCGTTCCACAAGGTGGCGTGTTGTCTCCTCTCTTATTTTCTTTATTTATTAACTATTTATGTTACAATATTTCTTCTCCCTACCACCTGTACGCTGACGACCTCCAAATTTATCGTCAATGTTCGTTGCATGAACTTCCAAATTTCATATCAGCAATAAATGAAGAGTTAAAAAATATTTCAATTAAAAGTAAACTAATAGGACTAAACATAAATTCAAAGAAGACTCAAGCTATTATAATAGGTATACAAGCTATTATAATAGGTAGTTCACGACTTATTCCTCAAATTTCTCTACAAGAATTACCGTTTATAATGCTTGATGGAACGATAGTTCCCTTTACTGATAAAGTCAAAAATTTAGGTATTATTATTGATCAATATCTATCCTGGAAACCATTAATTACTGAGGTAAGTCCTAAAATATTTGCAGCTATTGCAACATTACGCCGACTACGTAACTTTCTACCCAATTCCTACTAAGGTTGCGCTAGCACAATCACTACTTCTACCCATACTTGATTACGCTGACTGTTGTTATCTTGATTTAAAAGAGGAACAATTAAACAAACTTGATCGTCTCCAAAACATCTACATAAAGTTCATTTATGGTCTTCGCAAATATGACCATATCTCTGAATTTCGCAGAAAGCTCAAGTGGCTCCCAATTCGGCTTCGCCGGAATACTCACGTTCTTTGTCTTCTTTATAATGTTCTCTTCAATCCATCTTACCCATCATATCTTAAAGAGTGAATCACATAATTTTTCTCTCCGTTCTACCTTTAACTTAACTCTTAATATTCCTCGCCATTCTTCTTCCTTCTATACAAATTCCTTCACTATAAAATCCGTTCGCTTATGGAATTCCTTACCACTGAGAGTCAAACAAGCTAAAACATTACAAACTTTTAAAAAAAAGCTAAAAGATTTTTATTTAACACAGATATAAATCTATTGCATTTTTTTTTCTATTTATATATATATGAATGTATGTATATATAGATACATACATTCATATATATATAAATGGAGAAAGAATCTATGTATATGTTTATGTGTGTGTATGTATATGTATGTGTGTATGTATTGTATATGTTTATGTATATGTATATATATATGTATGTATGTGTTTGTTTGTTTACATATGTATTTATATATTTATATCTATTTACTCTGTACGCCCTCCCCTTTTCATTCATTCTCTCCTCTACCCAAAGGTTACCTGGAAGAGATCGCTCGTTTAGCGATAAGGTCGCCTATTGTACTATTTAAATACAAAGATAGATTATGTATATTTTTTATTTTAAGTACAATAAAGAGTATTTTACTTTACTTTTTACTTTACTTTATGTTTCAGGTAGCATCCCCGGTGGTATGTTCATAGATAGATTAGGGAGGAAGAATTGCATTATAATGATGTCAATACCGAAGGTCTGCGCAGCGATCATTTTAATATTTGCTAATAAAGTTTGGATTTTCATAACTTGTCGAACGATTATATTATTAGCGGAGTCTTTAATATTGGTTGTGTTGCCTGTATACGCTTCAGAGATAGCCAGTGTAAGTGCATTGGATCGTTTATTAGTTCTTGAGTAGAAGGGTAACATCCCGTTAGAGGCAGGTGTCCCAGTATTTTGGTGATAGGAAGTTAATCCTCCGACTAGCCTGCGACCAGTATTATGACAAAAACAATCCACCAAATATCTGAAGATGTGTTCCAGGTTGATGTCATGTAAGCCAGCTCTCCCTACTCCCAACCATCCTTTCCCTCATTTCTTTACACTTTCATTCTAAGGCCGGCAACGCATCCACAACTCTAATTGATTCATCAACTATTGATTGACTATATTTGTGGCCAAAATTCAAGATACTTAAGATTTTCAGCTTTCTGTTGAAAATCCATATACTGGATTAAAAGTGACGGAAGCCCACGCCGTGCCTTATCTTATCAGAGCAGAGATATAAAAATAATTTGAATATAATCATTCAACTGACCGAAGCAAGTATTTATAGTAGAAAGCTAGAACACGTGTCTAGTAAGCTATGAAATAATAATTATAAATCCTTAGTATTACAAACAAACCAAACCACCTAAATGATATTATATAATTTTAAAACATTAGATGTTATATTTGTTTAAACAAAATGCAACATTTTCTTTACAGAAAGAACATAGAGGATCTTTAGGCACTTTTCTACAAATATTCTCAGCTTTAGGAATGCTCTTCACATTGTCCATCGGACCGTTCCTGCCTTATAGCACTTTCAGTATTGTATATGCGGGTGTTTTATTTGTGTTGCACTTGCCGTTGCTGATACTACCGGAAACGCCGTACCATTTATTTTCTAAAGGTTAATTTATTAATTTTCTAATTTTTGTTAACATCTTATAATATATATCTTTAAGCCTAACGCAATTAAGAGTGGGGTAAATTACCTAAATACAATCAAACTATTAATCGCGTATTATAAGTATGTATCATATAATTTAAATATCTTGTAAATGCAGTATAAGCAAAAGGAATGTAAATAGGTAATTGCTATACAATTTTTGCCGATTTAGTGACATTCATAAACAGGTGAAGATCAGTGATCTCGTTTTTTTAATCAAATATGGTCTAGTTTCAAAACAATCGGAACTTTGCTTTACAGTTGCTCCTGTAAAAAGAGTTGTATGGCGGAGCTTAACCAAGAATTTTGTTTTAAAAAAAGTCCGTTTTAATTCGTAAGTTAGAATTGGATCCGTAAATACCATGTTATATGATAGACACTGTTACTCTTTATCACGATTTTTTAATTGTAAAATTGTTTTTGTATAATAATCAAGATTCTTTCTACAATTTTACAGGACGTGTAGATGAAGCCCTGAAAATATTATCGAAAATACGTAATTCCGAAATCATTGCCAGAGAGGAAATAGAAGAATATAGAACTTCAGAGAACAAGAAAGAGAAGATAGATAAAATAGCCTTATTTAGAAACCGAATTTTCTTAAAAGCTTTATTTTTGGGCATTTCCATTGGCGCTGGATCTCAGTTGATTGGAATAAATGCAGTCATGTTTTACTTACAAACTATCATGGAAGTTGCCAACACTAGTGTTCAACCTGAAATTGCTTCAGTAATTGTAGGAGTCATACAAGTTTTGGCAAGTGTCTGTGCGCCTCCCATTACGCATAGATTTAGAAGAAGAGTAATGCTGTTGTGGTCTCTTTTTGGTATCTTCCTTGGCATGGTAAGGATTATTTTACATTTTTTTACCTTCACGCTTTTATTCTGCATAGCACGTAAGTAAGTACCTAGTGTCATGATCCATATTTTACTCTTCCCCGAATTTTTTGAAGAATATATAAGAAAAACAAGTAATATATTTTTATATTATTAATTAACTTTTTCAGATGGGACTCGGAATATTTTTTAAAGTGTCTGAAGAAAAGGGCTATGTGATCACCGGAATAACTAATTTCTTGCCAATAGTAGCGGTGATTGTCATACAAATAAGTTATTCTGTCGGTAAGTTTGTAAAGCACAATTACTGTATATTAAAGATATGTTTATAAAGGTATTTAGAGAACATATGACCTTACGCCAGATTCTATCTAAATATTAATTTAAGTCTTATTAGAAATTAGTTAGTCAGAAATTAATAGTTTTGAAATAAAAAAATCACGTTTTATCCCACCTAAGAGGATAGTTAGAAACAACCTAGTGTCAAGACACTTCATTAAATGTTTTCCGCACGAAATCAAGAGAGTGGTAAATTCATTTACAGAAAAATACCGAGCTATTTCCCATCTCTTTTCTTTCATCAGGAGTAGGGGGAAATTAGGACAGCATCTGACCGTTATACCCACTTACACAAGGAATGATTTATACTTTTTTCAATTCTTATCCTTGGTACCAAAGAACGTATTTTGACACTAGGTTCTCCTGCCTATCCTTATATATGGGAAAAGGCGTACTACTCTTTTCATAAATTTTAAAATAATAATATTTTACTATATAAAAAATTCAAAAAGTCGCGCGTTTCGAATCCCGCTGCATTCATCTCTTTGTTTCTTTTTTTAAGTTTTTAAACAATAATCAAACTAGGATATATTTTTTTGCAATCAGGTATTGGATCTCTCCTGTGGGTAGTCGCGTCAGAACTATTCGACGGTCCAGCTCGAGCTATCGGCTGCACTTTCAGCATAACTTCAGCTATATTCACAGTTTTTATTTCTTCTAAATACTTTGCTTTGTTGATAAGGCTATAGGACCGGCATACACTTATTGGGTATTTTGCTGTGTTTGTCTCATATTCTTTGTTATATTTGGTATTTTCTTACCAGAAACTAAAGGAAAAAGTTTTAGCGAAATTCAAGTGGCTTTAGGTGAAAAAACACTTGATTATTAATGCAAAAAATAGTCTTAAAATTATAATATATGTATATGGTAAACTATACTAGAGTTTTATTATACCAGCCCCGCCCTGTTGTTGGGTATAATTGTTGTATCAACTTGTCATGTCACATGTCACTTTATTTAAAAAATTGTGAGTCAAAACATATGGTAGTGTGTGTAATATTTAGTCAATTCAAGGTATACTTTTCTGTTATAAATAAAATTCAGAAGCATTTTTCCGTATCTAAAATTTTATTATCAGAACTTTAATACACCTCTGCCACATAAATGTTTTTTTTAGCTTTACTCTTTTATCCCGCATTGCAGGGTAGACAGGAAGTACCTAGTGTCAGGACACTCCGTACTCCGCTTTGTAATTTTCGAATCAAATCAAACTTTATTTACACATATAAAGATGTGTGTATATAAAATATTTATTTATGTACTGTATTGACTAGTTAGTTGACCTCACAATTAAATAACAAAAAGTTTATATCGAAAAATATCCAGATACATAAATCGTTTGTTTTTTTTTTCAATTATTTTAGAAGTGTTTAGAATTTTTCTTCGAGTGATATATCAACCTACAATAAAAAAATGTCAATTTGAGACAAGGTCATAAACATTGCACATATTATTATTAAATCATAGGCCTTTCACTTGGCATTTCTTTTTGTTAATTTACTATTCATGATTTTGAATATAAACTAATAAAATAAGATAAATATATGAGATCAAAATATATAACTAAAAAAATATATTTATATACTCGAGGCCTGCTCGCGGCTTCACCCGCGTGAGCTCACTGTACAATAGCTATTTCTTTCTTTTTCTGCACGCGTTCTTACCTAATCCACAGACTGCTAAAATTTCTAATTCTTCATATAAACAATATTTATAATATTTCATATACGCTTGCTAGAGTCCTTAAGCCTCTATAATCTCACCCTATCGTAAAAGCCGTTTTTAATGAACATCTTTTTCTACTTTTTTTCTATTTTATGTTATTTTTTTTCTATTTTATGTTATCTAGGGCAGATTGAGAGGATATATGACTTCATACATGAACTTATGACATCATGATGCAGATCATGATGTCCGATTAATGTATGATAGATGATTTCCCTCACCCACATACATCACCGTGGTCCACATATGATTTCACTCATCCACACATAACATCATGATTCACACCTGGTTTCAGTCATCCACATATGCTACCATGGTCCACATATGATTTCACTCATCCACATATGACATCATGGTCCACATGTGATTTTACTCGTCCACATATGACATCATGGTCCACATATGATTCCACTCATCCACACATATCACCATGGTCCACATGTGACTTGAATCATCCACATATGACATCGTGGTCCACATATGATTTCACCCTTCCAACATGCCGTCATGGTCCCCATTTAGTTTTTCTCGTCTACATATGATGTCATGGTCCACATGTGATTTCACGCTTCCACACATGCTATCCTGATCCACATGTGATTTTATTTATCTACATATGACATCATATTTCACATGTGATTTGGCCCTTCCATATATGCCGTCATTGTTTCCATGTAATTTATTTCCTCTATCATTAATAATCACATATTAGTTTACCTACTCACACGTCATTGTGGTGCTGTGTGTGTGTGCACAGAGCGTCGAAATGCAAATGGTTGTGTATTCCATTACACTCGTGGAAAACCTTATATTATATGGGGTTTCCCAATAAAAACGGTATGTTTTGACATGTAATATATATTCGAATTTCGTGCTCAATGGCTTAATTTGATAGGAAATTTTATGCTATTTATGATTTAATCAAAATATTGTTTAAATAACCGCCACGACTTTTTTGCACTGGTGAATACGATCGGTCCAATTTTCGATGACTCGGTGCAGCATTTCGGCTGGTATGGCCGCTATAGTCGCTTGAATGTTGCGTTCAAGGTCTTGAATCGTAGCTGGTTTATTGGCATACACTTTAGATTTAACACAACCCCACAAAAAATAGTCCAAGGGTGTTAAATCGCATGATCTTTGTAGCCAATTGTGAAGACCGTTGCGAGAAATAACCGACTCACCAAACTTATCACGCAATAAATTCATTGTGACGGTCGCAGTGTGGCATGTTGCACCATCTTGTTGAAAATAAATGTCGTCTGCATCGATTTCATATACTTCAGGAAAAAAATCGTTTAACATGTGACGATAACGAAATTTGAACATATATTACATGTTTTATTTCAATTTCAAAACATATCGTTCTTATTGGGAAACCCCATATATTATATAATAGTGTATAATAAGAAAATAAACTTTTTGGGTAAGGATTGTAATCGTGACTCTCTTTGTTAACAATGTTAACACAAAGTTAAGTGCATCTTGATTTCAGATGAAATATTTATTCTTACCCTCTGCTTCTTATCCCCTCTAGCTTAAATGTAATACTGCTGGATTTTAGCAGCACTTTCAACTCTGTTGATTTTGATGTACTTCTTGGCACTCTTCACGCAGTTAATCTTTCTTCGTCAGTCATTAGATAATCCCAATGCTATCTCTTCGGTCGTCAGCAGTGTTTAAAATCTAATGATACTACATCGGCGTAGTTAGATCTCACTGCTGACGTTCCACAAGGCGGCGTTCCTGTACCTCTTCTTTTTTTATTTTTATTAATTACAGTTCGAAAGTTATTTCTTGTCCCTACCATCTGTATGCAGGTGATTTGCAGCTATATAAACACTCTGGCTTAAATGAATTACCTAAGGCTATTGCTGCTTTAAACAAAGACGTTATCGCTATTCAATCTTGGACTGAGTCTTTTGAATTATTAGTTAATCCGAAAAAATCCCAAGTTATTATCATCGGCAGTAACAAGCTTAGATACAAATTAAATTTGGACTCGATGCTAAAAATTACTTTAATTCTTAGAGCCAACAGGTCATGTGCGATTTTTGGTTTTTTTCTATATATTTTGGTTTTTTTTCTATATATATAATTTTTATACACACATATAAATTTCGTTTTGTAACTTGTCTTATATTTATTATTCTTTAAATAAGGGTCTTTAATATCTAATAAGTAATATATTAATTATGTTATCGATATATAGTTTGTATTATATATATTTACATTATTATATATTTATAAATTTTGATTATTTTATATTTATATTTGTATATTTTATCATCATAAGATTATGAATTCTAGCTGTGATTCCTTTCATTTAGCTTTGAGTCATGAAGAAGCTAGTAATAGCTCTTTTTGTAACATAAATGATGTCTCTATATCACTTAATAGAGTTCTATAGAACGAGTTTGCACTTTTTCACAAGAACTTGAATATTTATCATATTAATGCGAAAAGGGTTCCCAGTCATTTATCCGAATTCTATTCTGCTTCTAACCAAAATAATATACACGCTGTATTGATTTCCGAAGCCTGGTTTAAAATTTCTTTACAATCCACTTGCTTTTCTGTACCAGGTTACGTACTAATAAAAAATGATCGACTCAATAGGTTTGTTGGTGGCCTGAAAAGTCGCATCCCTTACAAAATAATTTGTCAGTCTACTTTTTTATCTGACTCTTGTTTAGAGTACCTATTCATTAATTAAACTGAGGAGAAAAGTTTGCTCTTGGAGGTATCTACTGTCGATCAATCAAAAATTATTTTTACAACTTAGAGATTGTGCTTGAAGACATTCTAGCTAACTTCACTCAAGTTTTTATCATGGGCGATTAACTCCTGCCTTTTGCGTTATGATTTTTGAACAAGACTAGCTAAACTAGGTAAATAGAATTTTAACATCCCTTAATTTAAATTTACTACCCCTAGATCCCACTCACCACATCAATAATACTGATACACTCTTAGATGTAATTATTACTTCTTATAAAGAGTACATCTCCAGATATGGTCAATTTCTCGCTCCAGAATTTTCTTAGCATATTTTATTATATATATATATATATATATATATATATATATATATATATATATATATATATATATATATGTAGTCGGATACTTGGAACTAAGATGTATGTTTATACTAAGCGAGTTTTTGAAATTCTACAAGGTACATTTACATAAATTATTATTAATATCACAACGTATTAATCTAAACATATTTCACTGTATACGTACTTTTATGTTATTATTATATTTATTATTAACAAAATTAAACCGGGGTTTTGATGAAACTATTTTAAACGGATTAATCGCGTATATTTTGGTATCCGAAAATACATTTTTGGAAACCAAACGTTTCGAATACTTTACTTTAGTAGTCCATGGTCACAGGTAGACTACTGTTAACTGACTGTGTTCGATACGTCAGGTTTCAAAAAATGTATTTCCAGATATTAAAATATAAGCAATAAATTTGTTTAAAGTTGTTTCATTTAAAACGTGTCATATTCGCGAAAATCAAAGATCTTATTAATCTGTAGGTATGAGGGATTCTACGGGAAAAGGGCATGACCCCTATGGGGGAGGACATGACCGCCTGGTCCCTACATTTTATGGACATTTTTAAATTTTATTCCACTATACCTTTTGTAGTGTTCTTCATTACTAGGGTTAGCCTTTTGACCGCGTCATTTTCTCAATTATAGCGGGCGAAACGCTATCATGAAGCTATAACCTTATTGTTTTAACGGATTATTGTTATCTTTATGTTTATTATAGTTATCGCTGAATCCAGCAAGTTTTACTCTACAAAGCATGAAGTAGCATGCTCACAAGATATATTTGATGATAAGTTTTAAATTTTTGTGAAATATAAATTAGTATGAGATTCTTAGTGATAAGAGAATGAAGTTAAAAATTTCCCCAGTGGTGCGACAATACGCGCTAGTTATAACAGGTTAATTTATATTTTTTATTTTTTCATATCGCGGTATAGTGAATCGTTATGGATAACGGTATATTTAGAGATTATAGGTTTGAATTTCATTTGGGGATATGAAAATAATGAAAATTATTTACATTGATTGTAAGTTCAACTCCCATTCGGGGGAATGATATTTTAAATTTATTTTTGTTGGTCTCTAATTATGCCCTTTGTCTTGGGCAGCGTTGAGACTCCAGAGGCTTTTTATAAAGCAGCGTCAGGCTTCTTCAAAAACAGTAGAATAGTCAAACAGTAGAATAGTCAAACAGTAGAATAGTCAAGTAGTTTTTTCAAATTTCTGCCTGAATGCGTAACATTGCAGGTTGAGCGGCGTGTTTTGTTGTAACGTCGTGTTTTGTTTACCAGTGTGAGGATAAATACTAGCTTGAATAAAATTATTCCTTCTAGAGCGTTACAATGGTTTCAGTCTCAATTCTAGGTGGAAAGCAGTCACAAAGTGTCTGGACACTATGTTATGTCTGACTTCCCTTTGTCTTACCAGAGCGAGAAAGTCCAAGTAATTTAAATATAATTACTCCCGCGAGTGAGGATCGGAAGCACAACTGGTCGGTAATTAATTATATATTAAGTGTTAGTGTTAATGTAAAATCTTTAATCATAAATTAAACTACCTAACCTTATTAAAAATTATCACAAGTATATACGAGTACAATCCCGTTTACTCGAGATTTAATTATCATTATCTTATCTACGTTATGATTTGCTAAGGCCGGTTGATTATATTTAAAATCATTTTGACTTCCTCGTTCTGGTAACACAAAGTGCGGTGTTCAGTTCCACCACTCAACACGCAGTCTCGGATTCGATAAAAAGCGAAGTACTGAGTGTCTTGACACTAGGTACTTTTTGTCTACCCTGCTATGGGGGATAAGAGGCGTGAAGCTAAAAAATAAATAAAGAAAAAAAATTACCTTTAATAAGATATTTTACACATTAATTTACATTTTTTTACTATGATGTTTCGATGTTGTAAACAAAGATATAAAGAAATTTAATCAATTTCTCCAGGAACGTCATATGATGCCAAGTGCTATCTCTTTTTTAACTAAATCCAACATTGTTGTATGTAACTAGATTTGATGTAACTATGTGCATTTAATGTATTTTCAATAGAATTATTATAAATTATAATCAGTAATTAAATTTATTTTCGTTTAGTTTTATATTGTCTTATAAAGTCGATTAAATATAATAGACTATGAAGTCGAAATGCGATCGGTTGTAGGTTCTAATCAATTTGGAGGAATGTTTATATTTAAATTATTTTCTCACTCTGGTAAGATAAAGCGCGGCGTTGAGTTCTGCCACTCAACATGCAATGTCTCGATTTCGGCAGAAAGCGGAGTGTGGATTGTCTTGACAACAGGTACTTCCCGTCTATATCGACCATGCGAAACAAAAGAGCGGAGTGAAACTAAAAAAGAATTTCAACGTTCCTCTTACCTCACTCCGTTTTTGCATACATTCGTTTTTATGTTTCTTACCGGACAGAGAATCACACGCATTGCACTAAATACTCTATAGATTGCACTTACAATAGAGTATATTGTAGATGAACAGTTTAAAGTTTTTCACTCTACATTACGTAATGCCTAGATTTTGGACAACAGAGGATAAAACTTTCATACTAGATTCTCTCTGCTAGCTCTGGGTCACAAAACGCGAAGGTCTAAACACATTATAATTGAAAAAAAAAAATAGCTAAAAAGACTGTCATATATTCTAACAACTTTGAAAAACACAAAAAATCAGACGCCATTGTGGCGCAGTGGGACAGCGTCTGACTGCTAAAGCGATTAGTTGTGAGTTTCATACCACTTGGGGAAATGACTATATTTGAAATTTATTTCCATTTGTCCTGTTCTGGTAAGACAAAGTTCGCCACTCGGTACGCAATGCCTCGAATTTTGGCGGAAGAAGTTAACTAATTTTCTCTAACTATCCTGCTAATAAAGCGTGTAGCTGTAAAAATAAAAGATACATATTTAAACAATATTATTTAAAATTTTGCACATCGTCTTATTCAGATTTCTGTTACCAGCAAACTTTGCAATACTGGCATCTGGTGTCAACATTGGGTGGCCATCACCGACACTTGTCAAGTTGAGGAATCCGCTTGAGACTCCTCTGGACAGACCCATTACAGAGGAGGAAGGCTCATGGCTAATTTCCTTGGGTTATTTAGTGGGTACATTTAGTAAGTAGTTAACATACATTATTTTAACATTTAAAATCATACAATAATTTAGACATTTTATACCAAACAAAATTTTCAGGTAGCGTTGCAGGCGGTATGTTAATAGACAAAATGGGCAGAAGGAATTCCATTATAATAGTGTCAATACCGAAGGTCTGCGCCGCTATAATTTTAATATTTGCTAATAAAGTTTGGATTTTCATAACTTGTCGAACGATTATGATATTAGCGGACTCTTTAACATTGATTGTAGTACCAGTATACGCTTCTGAGATAGCCAGTGTAAGTGCTTTAGATAATAATATTTGTTTAGCTTTTATAACCATGTAAGCCATTATAATAACTAGATCAGATATAAAAGGATTTATTGCTTGTTAAGTTGGTAACAAACATATACTGCTGTTTGGTATCTTTTCCTTAATTCCTTAGTGTTACCAATACTCTCAACGGCTAAACTATCTACATACAATTAATAAGATAAGTGAACATCCAAGTATACACATACAGTCCTGACACACATTATTTCACTGCTCATAAATTCATGAAGCTGCTTGTATGGTGGCGGAAACGCCGTGCTTTGCGCTAGAGCAAAGAAGTCAAAGTAAATAGTTTAAAAATTTAAAACTCGTAAAGGTCTATAAATACAAAATATCAATATACAAAAAGATCACAAATTGAGAGATCTTTGATTTTCACGATTTTTACATACTTTAAATAAAACTATTTTAAACGGACTAGCTTCGTATATTTTGGTATAAGAAAATACATTTTTGAAAACCCGAAGTTTTGAACACTATGGTAGCAGTACTCAGTCTACCCGGGACCACGGAACACTGTAAAGCTGAAATGAGTGAGTGAGAGAATTCGAAACGTTGGGTTATCAAAAATATAATTTTTGAATACCAAAATATAGTATTAATTTGTTTAAAATACACTACAAATCACAAGACCAATAAATTTGGCAATATTGCACTTCCTTTACAGAAAGAACATAGAGGATCTTTGGGCACTTTTCTACCAATATCTACAGCTTCGGGCATACTTTTCACCTTGTCTATCGGACCGATTCTGTCGTATAACACTTTTAGCGTTGTATTTGCAAGTGTTTTGTTTGTCTTATACTTGCCGTTGGTGACGATAACGGAAACGCCGTTTCATTTATATTCCAAAGGTAAAATATACCATTACAAGCATTTTATACCTCTGGTTTGGAACAGGGCATTTTAATATCTTTAAACCATTATAGAGGGCTTAGTGTCAAGGCACTGTGCTCTCCGCATGCATTCGAATTGAAATTATAGAATATTGAGCGAAACTCAAACTTCCACATTGAGAAATTTAAATTTCGTAAAAAGTTTCCAGGAAGCGCGGGTTCGAAACCCGCTGCGTTCAAATTTTTATACGTTTTTTCAAAAATGTTTAATAAATAAATTTCTTACTCACAACTAATGTGTTGAATCCAGAACGTGTTTCAGTAATCCATGATTGAGTATTTATGTAATAATTTAGTAACTATAACAGCTATAAACCGGTCGTGGCGTAGCATCTGGGTGTAAACGTGGTCAGTTATGGATTCGATTCCCACTCGAATATACTTTAATTATAAAAAATAAATTTTACAGGACGTGTGGACGAAGCATTAAAAATACTAACAAAAATACGTGATTCTGAAATTATTGCAAGTGAAGAAATAGAAGAATATAGAAATTCAGAGAACAACAAAGAGAAGATAGATAAAATAGCCTTATTTAAAAGCAGAGTCTTTTTAAAAGCTTTATTTTTGGGCATATCAATTGGAGCCGGAAGTCAGTTGATTGGAATAAACGTGGTGACATTTTACTTACAAACGATTATGGAGGCCGCCAACACCAGTGTTCAACCTGAAATTGCTTCAGTGATTGTAGGAGTTCTACAAGTTTTGACAAATTTCTGTGCTCCTCTGATTACGCATACGTTTAGAAGGAAGGTCATTTTGCTGTGGTCTCTTTTTGGTGTCTTTATTGGCATGGTAAGCTTTATTTTATCTTGTATGACTGACTATATATATATATATATATATATATATATATATATATATATATATATATATATTCTCTTATATACAACATTTATAACGGTTTCTTAAACTGAATATTTGTATCTTTGTAATATTTTTACACTTTATAATATATTCAATAATAAAAGTATTTTCTATAATCATTAGACAAGTTAGAAAAAAAATATATTACGTAGCGTTTTCGAAATATAACTGAAGATATATAAGAAAATTAATAGAAAACTAAAAATAATAATATTTTTTTATTGAATTAATCCAATTTTTCAGATAGGACTCGGAATATTTTTCAAGGTGTCTGAAGTGAAGGGCTATGTGGTGACTGGTATAATTAATTTCGTGCCAATTATATCGGTGGTGCTCATCATAACAAGTTATTCTGCAGGTAGGTCTTTAAAATTTTTCATTATTCATCTTTATCGTTAGGTTATAAATAATTTTCTTAATCATAGGCAACCTTTAACTAATCTAACAATAATTTGGGACTGATCGCAGACGTGCTCAGAGAAGAAAATTTGTAAGTAATCTTTTATTTGTATATTCGTATATACTCTTCGAGGTTCCCTTTGCCTTTCATCATATACCATCAAAAATATAGCGTTGTTAGTCTATAAAAGACATATAAAATGTAAAACAAGCAATATTGCGAAGCGGAAAGCGATGATCATTTCCTTAACACCAGATTCTCTTTCCTTGCTAAATGCCCAAAAAAAAATTACTAACTAACAAAATACTCGTTCATACTTTTTATAAATTTTAAGACAATAATAATAAGTAAGTAATTTTTTCTTTTATTTTTTTAATTTAAATAGGCATTGGATCTCTCCTGTGGGTAGTCGCGTCAGAACTATTCGACGGTCCAGCTCGAGCTATCGGCTGCACTTTCAGCATAACCTCAGCTATATTCACAGTTTTTATTTCCACTAAGTACTTTGCTATAATGACAACATCCCTTGGGCCGGCGTATACTTACTGGATATTCAGTTGCTCTTGTGTCATATTCTTTGTTATATATGCTATATTCCTACCAGAAACTAAAGGTAAAAGTTTTAGCGAAATTCAGTTAGCTTTAGGTCAAAAGAGAGATGAGAGACAGAGAGTATAAGTAATATAAAGAAAAAAATTTTATATAAAAGTACGTGTATATTTTTTTCAGATTCTTATTTTATTGATAACAGAAGTCGCGCTCTTTAAATGCATTTACGTATATAATAAGATCAACGATTGTCGAGATTAACACATTTTAAATAGAACTATTTTAAACGAAATTATTAGTATATCAAAACATAGGCTATTGATTACTTTAAAATATGTTAATTTAAAATTTGCATGTATAATGTCTGGGAAAAATTACAGCAATCGCAATATTTTATATATTTGTAAAACTTATTTACTATGGAGTCCAGTTTTAATACTATGAGATCGTCCGGTTGTTTTTTTATGAATATGTGTGCCACAAGGATTCATTTTAAGACTTTTCTCATATCTTCTCTATTATGGTGAGAACTTATGTTTGATATTTTATTATTTCCTGTTATAAGTTGTTTTATGTGTTTAGATTTAAGGACGATTACAAATTCATTCGTAGAGAGTTAATAACTAAAATGTATTTTTGTTTATTGCAAATAAAAAAAATACAGTTTATTTATCAAGTTTTTAGGAATAATTCTTTCCATCTAATTACTTTGTCCAATACAAAATTACTTTCACTATGTATATTTATACAGTCATATTCTGTTTCTGAATGATATAAAAAAACCTGAATATTCCTAAATATCGCCTTCAAAAGCTGAATTAATATAAAATTTCATGAGGCTTACTTACGTATGTATAATACAGTTCAATTAAACAAATTATTTCTAAAATAAAACGTGAATAATTTAAAGTTGAAAGTGAAATTATGTTAGCAAAGAGCTGTAGCTATTCCCAGTAGAAATAGAATAGAATAGAAACAATTCGGAACAGTGATTTTGAAAAATTTTTCGTTAACGTTTTTATATAATGTAGTAATGGAAAATTATCAAAATTATAATTTAAAATTATCCTTATTTCCTAAGAAAAACAAGACAAAATAATAAAAAGGCACTTTATTTTACAAAAAACCATACAAATAAACTATATATAAATCACAATGATGCTCGAGGCTTAAAAACTAAGGTGTAATTTCAACACAACTATATACAACATACATTAAGTATACCACAATCAATTTTCTTATAATGTTGCAGCGGGATTCGAACCCGCGCCTCTTGGATACCGTCCAAGTAATAATGTATAGAAAGTCAATAGGCATATTTGGATACAAATATGCATATTTGCAAAATAAATTCTTTAATATTTATTTAAAACAAAAAATATATTAATGAAACAAGTGATTGAAAATGCTTTAAAAAAACTATTATTCCACAGAGAGAGCGCTAGCAGCTTGTGACGTCATAATTTGCTATTAACATACTGGTCGTATTTTAGTATACTCTTAGCTAGAAACTAACAGCTTCAATCATAAATTACAGTATTTTTTCTGTTTTCTACTAATTTATCGAATTGTTAAAAAGCTTTATGTCCAACTGACGGAAGTTAACGCCGCGTTTTATGTTACTAGAACTAGGAATTATAACAATAAATATAATCAATTTTGTAAGTGGGCATGGAACTCATAACTATCGATTTGTTTCATTGATATATTTGTTTTTAAAATAATATTGTACATTCGATATACATCTATATTCCTTATAATAGTCATCACCCCTTATTAAAATTCTAATGCTATTTTTGTTTCTGGCTTACAACCTTATTTGTATGAATGACGTTTTAAAGTATTATAAAATAATCGTAGATCGTAAAGCTTATTTCTCAAGCTTCATTTCATATTTTCCTATTAAATTTTCGAACTTTAAAGAACTGTGTTTTTGAATTATTTGTTATTGTTTGGACACCAGCCACGTGTATGTGCATTTACGAAGGCGGTATCGATTTTCTAAACCTTTTTTAATAAATAATGTTTTTAAAGTATTCTTATGTGATCTTTATTAATTATGCATAATTTTTATCTACATTTTTTTTTTCTAGGAATTATTTCATAACAGTTTAAGTACAGGTTAAAAATTAATTAAATCCTACCAAAAAACGTCTATTAAATTCCCTTTGCTATTAAATATAAGTACTATAAAGAAAATCTTATTTTACCCTTACAAAATAATAAAAGTCAGTTTCCATACACTACTAAGAGATATAGTCACACACACATACATACAGACGCACACTGTTTTACTCAACCCGTGGGAAAATATTTCAATTTTATTATATTTGTAATAACTTATTTTTGTCTGTTTGTCTGTTATATTAAAGGTTGATAGATTTAATAGTAAAAGAAATTTATATTATATAAAATATTTAGCTTCTACTAATTACTCTTATGTTTCTTTTTCTTCAACACGCTTTAAATTGAAGAAGGCTTAATTGAGCCGAACCATAATTAAATCACATTTTTTTTAAATTTACATATACTATAATTATAAAAAAACCAGATGTAATAAAAAAAGAAGAATTAAAAGAATATTTGAAATAATATTTAAACTACTTGAGCAAGTATATTATAGGTTAATATAATATAAAATACTTTATGTACTAACATCAGACCATTAAATTCTATCATAAAATACCACACTAAGCAATAATTTGGAATTTCATTAATATAAAAAAGCTAACAAAAGCTATATAACGCCTTATATAATTATTAGATAAGGTTATAGGTGTCAGTAACACTTTTTAAAATTTTTTTGTAGATCAGAAAGGATATAAAAATTTTGAACGCTGCAGGATTCAAACCCGCGCCTCTTGGAAACCGTCCATTTGCTGTGACCGCCAAGCTATACGTTCTAAATCAGGCTGCGTCAAAATTCTTATACACTTGTTACAATTTGTTCGGCCTCTATGGATTCGGTTGTATTTGGTCAAATTATTTTATTTAAGTATATCACTTTTACCTGCCAATAATATATAATAATAGTCTACAATACAAACAGACAAAGAACTTGAATAACTTACTCTTAAAAGAAGTAATTAAACGACAACTACGTCTTCCTAAACCTAAGTCTTAAGAAACAGAGTGCTAAAGCTCCTATAATCCAAGCTATGGTGATAAGAAACCCGTAATACACATCAGGGTCCTGTATGGAAGTACCTCTCTCCATCAGAAAGCGGAGTGATTTGGCCGGAATTGTGAACGGCAGGATGAAGGAAAATAAGCGTAACGCGTTCGGCATTCCTTCCAGTGGCCAGAGTATACCTGGGGATAAAGGGTGTGACTGTTTACAAAACTAAGACTTAGTGTCATTACGTGTCGAGTGGCGGAACTTAACGCCGCGGTTTACACTCGGACGAAGCAAGCGGTTTTTGTTATTTTTTTGAACCATTAAAAAGCGTCCACTAACATTTTTTTCATCAGTTTCGTGGCACACTTACAGACACATGTTTCGAAAGAAACAAAACTTTGTATGAGTGATTACGAAATACAAAGAAATAAATGCATATTTACGACAATGTCATAAGAAACATTTTTTTATGATTTACTTACATATATATACACAAAAAATATATATTCATACTTACCGCACAACAATATCATGGGATAAAAACTGCCCGTTGCTATAAAGAAGGATACAGTGTAGCTAGAACATAAAACGGATAGAAGGAATCCGTAGCACATTCCGCCGAGTCCTTGCAAGAACAATAGACAGCCGATAGTCCAGAGAGAGCCCTTGTGTGGCAAGTTGTATCCGAAGTACGATACTAATATCATTTCGAATGTCTGAAAATTATAATTAACATAATAGTTAAATATAAGACTATTTTAAAATATTTTTTTGCTCCACTTTTTCTATCCCGTATAGCGGGGTAGATAGAAAGTATCTAGCATCAAAACACCCGGTACTTCGCTTTCCACCGAGTTCGAGACATTGCGCGTTGAGTTGTGGAACTTAACGCCGCACTTTATCTTTACCAGAGCGAGGAAGTGAAAATAATTTAAATATAATCACTCCCCCGAGTGATTATATTAACATAATAGTTAAATATAAGAACCCCATCCCCATCGAACCCACAACCGATCGCGCTTACAGTCAGACGCTGTCTCACTGCGCTAAGATTGGTTTTTAATGTTTTTACATATGTGTATATGTAAGAATATTATTAATTTTCTGAGTATAATTTTTACTTTGCTGATATATTTTCGCTACGTTAGCACTGAATTTTTGGTGGTATGTATAAAAAATATATGATATAAAACGCATGGTTTGGCGGTTAGAGCGCTTGGGCGAGGAACAAGAGGCGCGGGTTCGAGCCCCGTTGTGCTCAAAACATAATACTTTTTTACTATTTTAATTTTTTTTAATATTTGTCTCACCTGTAACAGTATAACCAGTGATTGAAGTAATACATGAACCTGTAACATTTCACTAGCACGTACTCCGGCCACTGCGCTTCGTTCCCAAACGCCTTCCAGTCGGTCAGATATCATGAGTGTTGATGTAACTATTGCGGCAAGGAAGAAAACTATACTGGAATTTGAAAATGTTCTTATGTAAATTATGCAGATGGAAAAAAAATCATATATTAAGACAACAGAAAAGCCTGATAATGACATTTCTTATCACGTTTAACACCTCGTTTTTTTTACATTCACGCTTTTCATCCCACATCGCAGGGTAAACAGAAAGTACTTAGTGTGAAGACACCTCCGTACTTCGCTTTCCACCGAACTCAACTTCGCACTTTGTCTAACCAGAGTAAGGAAGTGAAAATAATTTTAAACATAATCAGTCCCCCGAGTGGAGATTGAATTCACAACCGGTCGTGTGTACAGTCTGACGCTGTATAGATCTGACGCTCTAGATCTTTATTTTTGAATTCTAAAACAAAAGTCGCCTAAATTACACCTTATTAGTCAAAACGGGTCCAGCCGTTCAAGAAATACTTTAGCTTCACGCTTTAATAACAGGCTATAGACAGAAAGTACATAGTAAAAAGTAGTAGAAATTATCAAGATACTCCGTACTTCGGCTTCCGACGAAATCGAGACGATGTGTGTTGAGTGGCGGTACTCAACGCCAAAGTTTGTTTTACCAGAGCGACAAAGTGAAAATAATTTAAATATAATCAATTTAAATATAAACACTCCGCTTAGTGGGAATCGAACCCACAACCGATCGCGTTTACAGTCAAATTCTGTTACATTGCGCCACGTCCTACCTCTTTCCCGCTAGTTCAAGAGATTAGTCGGAACAAAACAAAACAGAAACAAATATTGTTAAACATACCGTTTGTATAGATATATATTTGTATATGTTTGTATAAGCGTGAATGTGTGCAGATGAAAGCGTGAATGTACTAAGTTTTTTTATATATACATATGGAAGATGTAACACTAATCACAAAATCACACAATATCATTGTATATATATCATATGTATATATGAATATCATTGAATATAATATTATTATGTTTTTTTTTTTCTAATTTAGAAACTATATTACTTTAAATTTCATCGAAATTAGTTCAGTAGTTTTTGAATTGTATCAAACAATTTTTATTTTTAAATTTAGATGTACTAAATTTAAATATAAAAACTTCTCTAAGTGACTCGAAATCACGTTTATCATTATTTTAAACTAAATATGTCAAAATATATCTATGTCAAAATATAGTGTGGCGTTTACTTCCGCGAGTCAACACACAATGTCTAAAGTTCAGAGTGATTATACTCACGTAACCATAACCCCTGGCGCCATGTACGCTACAATCTCAGTGTCCATCGTGCCGTATACAGGCTCTTGAAAGCGTACAGGTATCTATAAGGAAAATCATATCTCTGTAATATAAATATATTATGAATATATATATATATATAAAAAGCCAGCAATTGTACTTTAATAAGATCTTTGATTTTCGGGATTTTACGAATTTTAAATGACTTTATTTTGAACGGATTATTCGTGTATATTTTGGTATTCATAAATACATTTTTGGAAACCTGACGTTTCGAACACTTTACAGTAGTCCGTGGTCACAGATAGACTGAGGTGGCATTCATCTGTCAGTTGATACAAAAATTAGTTATATCAATCTACCACCATCTGTTTCTCAATTGCCTCGCGTACTGCTCTGGATTCTTGCAGAATGAGCTCACTGTATCTTTGTCTCTAGTGTGGTGGATTTGAGACTTTAAATTTTTTATAAGTAGTCCCAGGTGATAGAGAGTTTCCATCTTTCTTTCCCATTGAAATTATTTTGAATTCAATGTTGATGTTGATGATGATGTTTTTGAATTTCTGAAATTTATCTGCTTTGCGATATGTGGCTTATCAAACCTGATCTAGTGGTTAGTTTTATTCATTCATTCATTCTTGACATCGGATATGTGTTCCTTCACCCTAAACGCCGATGTTTCTCTTTGTTTGACCAATGTACGATAAGCTACAACCACAATCTAGCTTATATATATATATATATATATATATATATATCAGCACACTGCAAAATAATATTACATTTCACGGGTCTCAGGCACGCTAAACACCTAGGGGACGAGCATCGACAGAGAAATGTTTTAAAACTGAACTGCTTTGACACTAGGTTCTCCCCACCTAACACTGCTAAATGAAAGAGAAACCACTTAATTACCTGAACAAGTTCTTCATGTTTCCCACAAGCTTTCATGGAGCGCCTCGCAAACGCCTCATACGCTTTATGCATTTGCATTTTGATGAAAAATGATAGTTGATAATCTGAAATTAGAGCAGAGACTCATTATCAGCCGCTAATTCCGTTCAGCACTTGGGTATCCATCCCAATATAAAGAAAAGGGCTTATAAGGTGATGTTTTTTTTAATTTCCCACTAAATTTACATACCAGTCATGTCCACCCAAACGCTTATGGTACTCTCATCGACGGTGTCATTGTCCACGCGCCCTTCAGTTACCCTCAGGGAAAGGGCATCGCTGAAATTGGTTGGGAAATGTAAAGCGCCATATAAATTATGCTTAGTGACAGCGTATTTTGCTTCTTCTATTGTTTGATACTGCGTCTGTAATATGAAAGGAGGAAGATTAAAATATGATGGGTATTTTTTTAATACAATCTTTGGTCTAGAGGTGGTCGTGGCGCAGTGTTCCAGCGTTTGGCTGTCTATAAGAATTTAAGTAACAAAACTATTCTTATATAACACTATTTATTTAACAAGGTATAGTTATACTATAGACACTCTATTTCTTCTCATATTCTAATATACTTTATCTAGGGTTTTATCTTCCAACCCATAATATTTAATTTCTCTATAAGACTGTTAAGAAATATTTTACTGGAAGTGAGTCAACTCTTTTTGATCAAAAACTATAAAATATAGAGCAAAAAATGGCGCGGACCGCTGATGTCCGTAGTAATGAAAAATTAAACCATAGATATATTAAAAAAAGACAAAAATATTTTTTTTCTATCTTTGACTATAATACATATTTTATATAATACAAACAATTCAAATATATTATTATTTCTAAAGTATTACTCCACATTTAGAATGAAAAATCGTCAAAAAAATGTATAAAAATTTGAACGTATGGCTTAGGCTTCTTGAAAACCGTCCAAGCACTCTATTAGAGTGCTTAGACGGTTTTCAAGAAGCGCGGCGGTAAAGCTTACCGGATTTAAGTTACGATTTTCCAACTCCTGAAGGAACCAGCAACTCAACATGTAC
Source organism: Dryadula phaetusa (assembly GCA_032432895.1). NCBI lineage: Eukaryota > Metazoa > Arthropoda > Insecta > Lepidoptera > Nymphalidae > Dryadula > Dryadula phaetusa. The sequence goes on from JAOYRS010000073.1 coordinate 268,892, forward strand.
TGCTCGCAAGTCTCATCCTCTCTTTGCCTCACTGCGGTCACATTGCCATTTCTACACGCATCAAAACTAACTGGAAACGAATAAAATAGAGAATAGTATAAAAGTCTTATAGAGGATAAAATATAGTAAATAAACATAAATATTACAGTATAATACAAAAAAAAGATGTTTGAAAAAGCATAAAGGTAAAAAAAGTAGATTATTATAAATTTTTCGTTATCGGTTCTGGCAAGGAGGTAAGGTCTGCTATGAAAAATTGGACTACTTATGTTCGGACATATGTACAACAGTTTAAGCAAATCGGACGAAAATCTTTAAATATAACAATATAGTTTACGACGGTAAAAGAGTTAATAATAATAAAACAACAAAAATTAGCTTAACATTTCATAAAAAACGTATAAGAATTTTGAACGCTTCGGGATATTTCTGAGAAATAATCTTTTGGCGTGATAGAATACTATTTTTTTTAATATATTCCTATTTTTAAAGTGTTATTCCATACTTAAGTATAAAGACCATTTCTTAAAAATATGAAATATTAGCTCACCGTTAAAATAAGCAGCTTCGTCGTTAACAATGGCCACGTGAAGACCTATAGGATCGTGACCGACCGCCATGAAGAAAGCCACAATTTGTATGATGGGGAAGAATATTGAGAATATCAGACCTCTGAAAAACAAAAACATCTTAGATTTTTTTATAGAAAAATGAAGCAAACGAACACAAGACTTGGTTAACCTGATGGTTAGTGTTCACCTTCGCCTATGGACATGTTTAACATTAGAATTGTAGGTGCGTTGCCGGTCTTGGGATGGAGGTGAAAGGAGATAAGGGATAATGGAGGTGAAAGATGGGTAAGAATAGGGTACGCTAGCTTACATGACATGAAACGGAACACATCATTAGATATCGGATCCTTTTTGTCACGATCGAGGTCAGCCAGTCGGAGGATTAACCTCTTACCAACAAATTACTGGTATATCCGCCTCTTATAGGACGCTCCCCGGCAGTGGAGGGATACAGTATTCTACCCCATCCCCTCTCAGGGAAAATACTTATATTCTTATATTTTTTGTTTTCTCACAAAAATACTTTTGCGGAAATTATATAGACTGGAGGTTTACGTAGGCCAAGTTAAAATTTAAATGACTAGAATGGGACAGCTTACGACTGTAATGTGATATACGTAAAACGATTGCTTGTGGATTCGATTGCCACTCGGGAGAACTGATTTAAAATTTATTAACGTTTTTTTTCGCTCTGGTAAAACAAAGGGTGGCATTGAGTTTGCCACTCTACACGCAATGTCTCGATTTTAGGCAGGAAACAGCCCCAGAGATAACCTAGTGTCAATATACTCCGTTACTTGTTCATTCTAAGTATTAGACATTGCGTATTGAATGGCGTAACTAAACACAGCGCCTCACAAGAACCGAATAAATTTTTAAAACTAATGTATTTTTAACCTTCAAGCAATAGTCATAACTAACCTATGAATTTGATATATTAGATACTGACATAATCATATGTGGATGTTATTATAAATATCACGTACAACCAAATTCCTTCCGTCATCCAATATGGCTGTCATACGTGGACACAAAGACGGAAGCGTGATGAATTGAAATTTTAACTATACATTTGACCCTACTTTTGTTACTACCGCTTATTGTTATAAAGGCAATTAATATATTAAGAAATTAACGCTTAAATTGTTTTTAATTTAGTAGGTAGCAAAATTATGAATATTTATATTATGCTTTGAGATGGCGTTTCAGTGTAAAGGAGATGGTTTTGGGTGTAGTTCTTGAGGAAATAATTATATCTATTTTTTTAAACATTCTCGCGCTCTGATATGATATAACGCGGGGTTGAGTTCCGTTCATTTAAAATACAATAATACTCATACAACTAAAAAGAGGAGAATCAAGTCTCTTGACATTTACTTGTTTTTGCCTAACTTGCAGAGGTAAAAGTCGTGAAGCTGTTAGATAACTTACATTAAAAATCAAATTGAGCGTTAGCTTACTATACAGATACTTCTATAATTATTATATTTGCATCAAAATTATTTTAAGAAATAAATATAAATATTTTTTAGCTTCACTTTTATCCCGCATATCAAGGTACTCAGGACGTATCTAGTGTGAAGACACTGCATACTTCGCTTTTCGCCGAATTTGACATACTGCGTGTCGAGTGGCGGAACTCAACACCGTGTTTCATTTTACCAGAGCAAGCAAAAAAAATGAATATATATATATATACTGTACTGAAATACAAAATCACGATTATTTCTTTATTCTAATATCTTAAATATATAAAAGTATATTTCACATAACTTACCCGGGATGCCTTGCGAATTGTTGAAGACTTTTAATGAAAACTGCTTTGTATCGCCCTTTTGTCATGTTCTTGACTCTTTCTGGTTTTTCTTTACTCGTCAGTACCTGAAAAGATTAAACATTAGGAGTAAATTAGTGCTAATTTTGAATTAATTCCAAAACCAGGTCATGGTGCATTGGGACGGCAAGAAACTTTAATAATTTATTTATTAATTTTAATATATATATATATATATATATATATATAATTTTATTCATTTTTTAAGCTTTATGTTTTTATTCCACATAGCGCGGTAGACAAAAAGTAGCTAGTGTCAAGACACACCATACTTCGCTTTCCACCGAATTTGAGACATTGCGTGTTGAGTAGTGGAACTCAACGCCGCACTTTGTCTTTTACCAGAGCTAGGAAGTGAAAATAATATAAATATAATCGTATCTCCGAGTGGGAATCGAACCCACAACCGATCGCGTTTACAGTCGGACTCTGTTCCTCTGCGCCACGACCGGCCTCAATAATTTATTACATCAATAAATAATATATAATATATACAAAAAAGTGTAATTGCAGGTTTGGCATAAATTATCACTCCAGGTGATGTATCTCACTCACTCACAGCAGGGCAAGCAGAAAGTATCTAGTGTCAAGACACTCCGTACTTCGCTTTCCACCGAATTCGAGACATTGCGTGTTGAGGTGCCAAACTGAATGCTACGCTTTGTCTTACCAGAGCGAGTAAATGGAAATAATTGAAATATCTATAATATATCATTCCCCCCGAGTGGGAATCGAACCCACAACCGATTGCGTTTACAGTCAGAAGCTGTCTCTCTGCGCCACGATCGGCCTCAAAACACTTGTATATTAATTCAAACTAAATACACAATTGACCTTGTACTATTAGTTATCTATATATTAATACGTGAAATAGAATCTTTGTTTTTAAGAAAATTACCCAAAACGAGGAGTATGAAATTTGGCACAGTTATAGTTTATATAGAGAAACAGTGCGAAGATATAAAGTGACATACTCGTTGCTAAGGCAACGCGTTGTGTACGCGTCAACGGGATATCTAGTTTACTTTAATATATATAGTATATATTATCAACATTTTAGATCTAAGCTCCATTGCGTGATTATACTTGCGTGACTTTTTATTTCATCAGCATTATGCCTATTCCTGAACGCTGGTGTAAGAATATTATAAAAATCTTAATTATTTATAATAAAGGTTTGTTATTAATACACGGAATGCCTTTAAATGAAGTTAATTGTAGCAATCGGCCGCTCGTAGCGTATAGTGGGACAACGTCTGAGTGTAAACGCGATCGGTTGGAGGTTCGATTTCCATTAGGGGAAATGATTATATTTAAATTATTTTTAGTTCCTCTTTTTTGTAAAACGAAGCGCGGCGTTTAGTTCCGCTACTCACAACGGAATATCCCGGATTTGGCGGAAAGCTGAGTACGGAGTGTCTTGACACTAGGTGCATCTTATCTACTCTGTATGCGGGATAAAAGCGTGAAGCTAAAATAAAAACTTCCAATACTTACATCTGTACTACAGGTGACTACGTTGAAATCTTCTCTAGAGTCGTATCGGGCGTCGTTTATAATGTTGTTCTCTGGTACGACATCCGGTGAAGATGTTAGTGCTGTAACAAATTATAATCACTACAATATTTGAATAATATTATTGGATGAATATAATTGTACTAAATTACTGAAAATATAAAATTTCAGAAAATTATCTTCGAGTACATGTATTTATGATATAATATGATTACACACACACACACACACACACACACACATATATATATATATATATATATATATATATATATATATATATATATATATATATATATATATATATATATATATATATATATATTCATATGGGTCATATGTTTACATACTTTTTTTTCATTCACAACCATTTTTTAAATTATCTACAAAAAAATAATAACGTGTATTCGATTTTTTAATAAAACGCAACGCAAATATGAATGAAGAAACATATACTCACGCACATGCACACAAGCACCCACACACACACACACACACATATACACGAATACTCTCGCATACATACACAAACAGTGTAAAATATCTCAAAATATAATAAAAAGAATGTAGCCTTTATATACCTATAATATAACTATTATTGGTTGGCATTGGTTGTTTTTAAAACCACAAGGAGTTATTTGGATTGGATATTAGGGTTTAACTGAAATGCGACGATCTCAACTTCAGAGTCCAGCTTCCTCAAGCATCATTAGCTAAGTCACACTATTTGCCATATGTTTTACCCTTTATCATGTTTGCAACTATTAATTTTGCTTGTTTTCTACGCTTCACGGTTTTTTTTCCCGCTTAGCAGGAAGTACCTAGTATCTAGACATTTCGTACTCCGCTTTCCGTTGAATTCGAGACATTTGGTGTTGAGTGACGCAACTCAACTCCGCACTCCACAGCAAAGAAGGAGAAAGTGATAATAAATGTGTTTTATTAGTATTATTATTTATTATAAAATGTACAGAGAGAGCCTTGTATAAATAATTCCCTGGACTGCTTAGTGCGTTACTCAAGAAACAAGGAAGAATTTTAACTGTATATACATTTAATAATGAAAATTACGTTCATAAACCTATAGAACGATTGAAATTAACATTTTTCTATAAAAATATTGTTTATTTTTTCAACTGTTCTTTATCTGTTAATGATTTTAATAAAGTTGCAAATGCAATTTAATTATACATTCATTTTTCATACTGTAATGAAAAAACCATCAAACACATTGTATTATAATGCCGTAAATAAGAAACTAAGTAATATTTTTTATCGTTTCATGGCTTTGTCTTTTGACCTCAAATTAAAGGCATTATAGTGAGTACTAAACACACAACGTCTGTGAGCTCAGAAAACCTATCACTAGTAGATAAAGGTAAAAGTAAAAAAAGGTAAGAAGGTAACTTGAATAGGTAAAAGGTAAAAACGTAAATACGTTTTTACCTCAACATTATCAATAATGGTAAGCCGACGTCGAATATAAATAAATACTAAGAGCCAAAAATATTTAAAATTTAATATAATATTTTTTACGTTGGGATTTTTTATATAATTTAAAATATTTTTTTATAATTATTTTCTTTCTCCGATGCTAGTGTCTGTTATATGTACACTTTACAAAGCACTACCCAACATCTAGAGCTTTGAATTCGAATATAAAGCAGAGAAATGAGTGTTTTGACACAAGTTACTTACTCTTCGCATACATGCTCTACGCAAATAAAATTAAATTAAATCTATTTTAAATGAAACTATTTTAAATCGATTAATCATGTATAGTTTAGTATTCGAAAATACATTTTTGACAATGCTACGTTTCGAACACTTTACAGTAATTCGTGGTCAAGGTGGTCAAAATCTACCACTCTCTAAATGACCACGGACTATTTTCTAATAGTAAAATATACGCGATTAATCCAATAAGCCAAAATCGCGTAACTCAAGGATCTTATAATTAAAAAATTTCCGCTTTGTTTATACAAATCGCGACGTGGAATTCAGTTACTTAGAATGCAATGTTTCGAATTTGGTGGAAAGCGGAGAACAGAGTGTCTTGACATACTTATTATGCAGAAAAAGACAAGATGAAAATAATTACAACCGCTTCATAGTGGAAAGTGCAGCTCACTATAACGTAGTTATTTAGCTAGTTCTTAAGGATTTAACTTTATTATATATGTATATGTATATAATAAAATAATCTGGGTGTATTTCTATGTGGTAAAACACCATAATTAGAGATTCAAATTTCAATATCAAAGTGTGAATTAAAGTACAACAAGTGTTTATAAAATCAAAACAAACCAAGTTGTTATCACCAACTAATTATGAATATTTATCATAAATATTGTACTATATTTTCACAATATATTCCTTGTTTTACACACTTGCATTGCCAACGTCCATTCCACGTTGAAAGCACCGGTTCTCGTCCGATCACCGAAGTTAAGCAACGTTGGGCGCGGTTAGTATCTGGATGGGTGACCTCCTTAGAACACCGCGTGACGTTGGCGCTATTTTTCCCTTTTTCTTATTTTGGATATAGTGTCATTGTATTGTTATGTTTATTTATAATTAAATAACTACTTATAAGGATTTTAGGTTCAAAGTATGATTTAAAAAGTTAAATTTAGTTTTAAAATTCTTTTCCTTTATCATTTATGCTTAAATTTAAAATAATAAATTAAATAATTAAAAAAAAAAACAAATAAGACTGTTATAATCTAGTGAGATGTCATAACAAGTATTACTACATACATTTAACTGAACGCATATCGATCGTGGAGATCGTAGGGCGGAATTATTGCCGCCCTACGATAAACGGTCTACGTTCACCTACTGACTTAACAAATGATAAACGTACATTCACACTAACATATAACAATTTAATATCCAGATTCATAATATTCGGTTGATAGTTTTATTTCATAATTCATGCTATGTTTGATTTTTAACACCATTACTTGCGAGTTCCATTCCAATTCGAGGGAATAATTATATTTAAAAAAAATATTTCTCCACTCTGGAAAGATGAGTTTGACACTCAGCACGCAATGTCGCGATTTCAGGTGGAAAGCAGTCAATGAAGTGTCTTGACACTAGGTTGGATGAAGCGCGAAGCTGATAAATAAATCTGTAATTGAACGGTACTAAACAACGATGTTTATTAAATATTACTTTTAAAACGTCCTTTTTATCTAAAAATAATATGTGAAATAAACTATTATATTTTATGATTTAACGCGAAAGGCAAGCGGAAAATTGTGAACGCAAGCACTTAGCTTAACAAAAATAGGCAGAGAGAACCTAGTGTCAATACACTCTTCTTCTTTCTCTCCGCCGGAATCTGAAACATTGTATTCCGGATTCCGGCGCTGCGCTTCCTGTTCCCATAATAGTAAAATAAAAATAATTTAAATTTTATTATTCCTCGAAGTGCTGGGATCGAATCTATAACCATCCCATTTATCATCAGACAATGGCCTACTGCGCCATAATAATTATTTTTATTAAGTGAATAATTATACAAATAATAAATTTCAGTTTTTCACAAATTCATTTGAAATAAACTTTAATAATTTTAAACGGATTAATCGCGTATATTTTGGTATTTGAAAATACATTTTTTGAAAACCCGACGTTTCATACACTTTACAGCAGTCAGGTAGGTACTAGTTAACTGGTAAAAGGTATAAAAATTGGGTAAGTCAAAGATTAATTTTGTTTTAAGTAGGTAAATAAAAATTTTCAACTACATCGAAATTTGAGTCCGCCTTGGCAGCGTAATACGACACGGCTAGCTACGTACATATTTGCTATGTAATGTTTATATTAATAAAAAAAATACTATTATTATATTTGAGACCGCAATGGGACAGAGTCTGACTGTAAACGCGATCAGTTCTGTGTTCGATTTCTACTCGAGGAATGATTATGTTTTAATTATTTTCATTTCCTCGCTCTGCTAGGACAAAGCGTGGCGTTGGGTTACGCTACTAAACGTAATGTCTCTCATTTAGTGGAAAGCGGAGTACAGATTGACTTGACACAAGGTTCAAATTTTATACATTTTCTAACAATTTGTTGTTTATTTCAAGTGTAAAATAACACTTTGAAAGTGTGCTTTTTATTTTTTATAATTTTTTTTTAAATTTCTTTTTTAGCTTCACGCTTCTTACCTCACATAGCAGGATAGACGGAAAGTATCTAGTGTCAAGATACTCCGTAATTCACTGATACTATAAACTATTTTTTTTCAAATTCAAAGTGTTGTGAAAATCATTTATTAATATTAGTTTTAACGTTTGTATGTGTTAACTTAATTATCTTATAATTTAAATATTTAAATTTCTTTCCTTTGTATAAATAATCTTTAAAACATACATACTATTATTATGCTATAAAAAAATATACAATATTTTTATATTTTGTATTATCTATGCCATAAAATGCCATGTAAACCGTAGTTAGATTTTTTTACAACGCCATAAATATAGAGTCATACGACGCCGGTCGTGGCGCAACGTGACACCGTCTGACTGTGAACGCGATCGGTTGTGGCATCGATTCCACATAGGGGAATGATAATATTTAAATTATATTAATGTCCTCGCCCAGGTAAGACAGAATCTCGGCGTTGAGTTCCGCCACTCAACAGGCGATGTCTTGAATTTGGCGGAAAGCGGAAAACAGTTTGTCTTGACGCTAGTCTAGACTACTCCCTGTCTAAGCGTGAAGTAAAATATATAACTGCTACAGTCACTAAGTACTTGAATATCTAAAAGCGCTCCTATAAGAACCGAAGAGGGCCAATACCCCCAACCCCATGAGGACCTCCAACTAAGTGAATAATAGAAGCATTCAGGACGCAGTGGGTCAGAGTCCGACTGTAAACGCGACAGCTTGTGGATTAGATTCCCACTCGCGGAAATGATTATATTTAAAATTTATCTCTCTGCTCTAGTTGAATGTTGAATTTTTCACTCAACACTCTATTTGTCGATTTCTATAGGAAAACAGTCAACGGAGTGTCTTGACACTCGTTTGTTTCTGATACACTGCTATGTAGCATGCAGCGTGAAATTGCGTCCAAATTTCTTTAAAGTGAAAAATAGAGTGACGTGTCACTTCACAACTATCTTAGTATAAAACAAACAGATAATAGTGATTCAAATAACAAATCACTACCTATTCGCAGGTATTTGAATGTAAATGTTGGTTGTGGGTTCGACATTTGTCCATTTTAGTGAGAAAAAGCGTGGGGTACTTACTAGATCTTCGTCTATGCGTTTCGTGTTGTCTTAAAGCCATCTTCAGGAATGCCTCTTCCAGCGTATCGCAGTCATACCGTCGCAGGATTTCCTCTGGCGAATCCTCTGCGAGGAGCTGGCCGTCGCGGAGAAGGCCAATCTATATAAAAAAATTGGTTTTTTTACATACATAAAATAAGCTTAAGAAGATAGTTTTTTTTTCGAAAACTTTCAGTAACACCTCTTGGATACAGTCCAAACATCTCTTGGATATGTCCTGACCTGGCGCGGAAATCAACGCCGCGTAATATTCATTTTTTTACGTTTTCGAACAATATTTAAAACACATTAGGAAAAGAAGTTTTTCATGTAGATGTAAGTTGCGTTAATTGTTTTTTCTTGTCCTAGGTCATAAAGAAAGCCATATATAAAAAGGCACGAACCTTTTTGATGATTTTATGTTATATGCAGAAATATTTTTATTTTTATTTAAAAACAATGATAAACGCAGTGTTAATATGAGAAATAAAATAAGGCAATTATTCCTTAGTTTCCGTTTTTAAAAAGTTATATAAATAATTTATTACACAAGGTGTATACTTATGTATCATAAAATTCTACAAATAATTTCAGGTATGCCGCTAGAAAAAATTTAAAATCAATATAAAAATATATTTTTCAATAAAGTACTTTATTATAGCCATAAATACAACACTGCTGTGAATGTGTGGAATTAAATATTGTTGATAATAAACAAGGAAATAAAAAAAAACATATTATCATGAACTCATAGTAAAACTAAATTTGAAAAGAGCAACTGTTGAGATTCTCGCCGGCTTCTCAGCAGAAGCCGCCTTTCCAGCCGGATGTAATTTCCTGTAAGACTGACAATACTGACTTTTTTTACTTACAATCCGAAAGTGCTTGTAAACAGTCTATTTAATATACAAAGTTTTGATTGATTGATTGATTTGATGCACGTTGATATAGCTGTAATTATCAACAATGAATACTAATTATATTTTTAGGTATTGTTCACACGTAAAATATAATCGTATGTAACCTTAGCAACGTTTATGTCACTTTTAACAAAAGTGTATGTCAAATGCATATATGTGTGTGTAGTACTTTTTTTCACCATTAGTGACCATCAGTGTCTGTATATTGTATACAGTGTCTGTATGTTATACAGTGCCTGTATGTTATACAGTGTCTGTATGTTATACAGTGTCTGTATGTAATACAGTGTCTGTATATTGTATACAGTGTCTGTATGTTATACAGTGTCTGTATGTTATACAGTATCTGTATAAGCCCTGATAACGATTGGTTGCATGTTCTATTCCCATTCGGAGAAATGATTATATTTAAAGTTTATTTTCATTTCACCGTTCTGATAAGACAAAATACGCAATGTTTTGATGTCGAGCGGGAATCAGTTAGCGATTTGTCACTGACGACCCCACTAATCATGAAACTGAATTTATTCTATGTGTTCTTTGAATCTTCAATTAACATAATTGTCAGTATTGTCAGTGCCACTAGAGACTACTACCAGTTCGGAAGGTAGATCTGCTAAAGTGAGCTGACGGGACACTCAACAGATTATATATATATATATATATATATATATATATATATATATATATATATATATATATATATATATATATATATATATAGATTTACAGCTACTCTGTAATTAGAATACGTATCAACAGCGTTTGACTCCATTCATTAACCTTAGTATAGTATAGTATTCTTGGATAAAATAATATGCTTTCCCTGACAATATTTTTTTAACTTTTTTAATTTTTGAAGTTTAAACTATTAAAATGGTAAATCTGTAAGTATTTGTGAAATTATTAAAAATATCGCCTTTTGCAAATATATACTGTCTATATGAGAAGACGACTCCAATCTAGCTGTCATGCAAGTCCGAGCTATGTTTGGTTCCCTTTAATTACCATTCAACCAAACCCATTGTTAGCGGTCTGGCGTGTTATGAGATAATTTGATATCAAGAAACATTGCAGCCTTGAATGCTTTATTGCGCTGTTCGTTGATTTTTCCTCCGTTTCTTACCCAAGTGTTTCAAAATGTATGCCATAGTTTCACCTAGGTACTGCTTGCCACTATTGTTCCTTTTACGTGGTAGAAATTTGACATTAATTGATTTCTTGACTAGACGTTTTTAGTTTAAATTTCTTTTTAGCTATACGCTTTTATTCCGCATAGAAGGTTAGACAGAAAGTGTCAAGACCCTCCGTACTTAACTTTGCGACGAATTCGAGATATTGGGTGTTGAAAGGCGGAACTGAACACCGCGCTGTTGTCTTACCAGAGCCAATGGTTACCCGGAGTGAGAATCGAATTCACAACTGATCACGTTTACAGTCGGAAGCTGTCCCACTAAGCCATGACTGGCTTCCTGATTCTAATCTATTCTCAATTAATGTGTTTTTTATACGATACCATGTTGTCCACACGTTGACATATTGCAAGAAAATAAGGCAAGAAAATTAAAAACTCATAGGAGTAGAGGAGCTCTCTCTAGACATGCAGTATTTAAATTTTCAAATTCATCCTTGTAAAAATTACTTTTTTCATGGAGAGGAGAGAAGAGAGAACCTAGTGTTAATACCTAGTGTATTGACACTAGGTTCTCTCTTCTCTCCTTGTTATATTCTAGAGACACTAGGTTCTATCTGCTCTCTTTATTATATACTTGTTAACGTAATTTGATCATTTGATCTTAATATGTATATTTTAAAGAAAGTTATTTCAATAATATTGTTATAAAAAACTACCCTTTTTAACTATGATTTGCCTTCCTTTGTTCGATGCCTATATAGGTAATTAAAGCCACACGGGGCTGATTTGCTCGTTGACTTCTGAATGGTAGATTGTGTTCGGTGTTGCCTATTTTACTAATCCTGACGTTGTTATTTTTTTTTTAGCTTCACGCTTTTATCCCGCATAGCAGGATAGACAGAAAGTACCTAGTGTCAAGACACTCCGTATCTCGCTTTCCACCGAATACGAAACCTTGCGTGTTGAGTGGTCGAACTCAACGTCGCACTTTGCAGAGCAAGGAAGTGAAAATAATTTAAATATAATCACTACCCCGAGTGGGGATCGAACCCACAACCGATCGCGTTTACAGTCAGACGCTGTCCCACTGTGCCAAGATCGGCCGTTGTTATTATTACTATTATATCAAAATATCTCTCACGCAGGTATTCCTAACAAGACGATTGGACATATAAAAAGCTAGCCAGCAAATTTATAAATATATAAACAAGAGATTCTCTGTTTGCTTAACATGTTATTTCCATTAGGTTTTTTGTTTCATTTTTATAAGTTATTTATGAATAAAATTAAATAATCGCATAATTTATAGCAGTTATTTATTTGAATTAGAGGTACAATAATGTTAACCTTATGAATTGTAAACGAAGATTTTTAAGTCATCTAGATAAATAAATAAAATTGATATGTTTGTTTATAATAATAAAATAAACGATTTTTACTTCGTTCCCAAATACATATAAATGTATACACGGTAAACGGACCATAATTTCTCTATTTATTTTGACTAATCTTTGGAACAGATAGATTGATTTTGAAAAGACTTTTGTAAGTTGATAGTTGTTATAGTAAGGAGTAATTTAGGCTAATTTTATTTAAGAATAATAAAATGAAAATTTTAAATTTAATATAAATTTTATGAGAACAAAGAAGTATAGAGAAGACAGTGATCTCATCTAATAAAACTATTGCAAATAATTTGATGGACTAAGGTTTATAATTTATGATTATTGTAATTTTATTCTGTAGGTACTAAAAAATAAGTACTTTTAAATTATAGACACTTAAAAATAAAGTGCGGTTTTAAATCAAGCTTTGCCTTTTTTTAGTTACATGCTTTGTCTCTGGTGGGATAGGCAAAAAGAATGGAGAGCTAAACGCTACGTTCCCTGCAAACTTCTTTTGCCTCGTCTACAAACTTTAACTTTTTCATACACGCCCACATACTTTTTACATGACCTTCCTCAGATACTGTGTTCTAGAAGGTCAACCAAGGTCCTCCTCCTCCAACCTCTCATACACATTACTTTTTAGTGACCTCTGGTTTCCCTTCAACGCGCATAAATTTTTCACCTTTTGACTTTAAATAAACAAACTCTAAATAAACGTAGTAATATCTCGAATATAGGCTGAAAACGGTGTAAGTTACTTATCCTGACGAACGAGAAAAAAGTATGACGATGTACATGTTTAATGTATTCCTTAATTAGACTTCGAACCTAGGCATTTCGAAGACTATCCAAACTCTATAGACTAATTAACTATAAAACTATATGTCCTTTACTTTTTAAATCCTAATTATCACGCCTTAGGAGGGTAGGAAAGATGTATAAAGTAAAGTAGACTTTTGAAAGCACACCATCAATTATACAGACGGAAGGTCACAAAAACATGAGGACCTGTAGCTTATGAAAGGTATGTATGAAGAGGTTAAGAACTGCAAACGAGGCAAAAGAAATATGTAGGGAACACAGTAATAAAGCTTGAAGCGAAAACAAAGAAGAATATAGACAATTTGACTATGAGACTACCGTCATTGTATATTAAATCTGCCAACATAATGTTACTTAATGAGATCTTTAATTTCCACAATATTAACACGTTTTAAATGAAACTATTTTCATCGTCTATATGTTGCTTTTCTAAATTAATTTTTTTGGCAAACACTTTGTTTCGTCTCAGACAGACTGCAGGTATATCTGAGACCATGGTAAAGTGGTGACCATGGAAGAAAAAACACCTTGGATTTTCAACATATAGTTTTAAATACCAAAATGTATACGATAATTCCACGAGTAATTTCCCACTTTATAAGACTTAAGAAACTGTAGCCTGTTCTAATACTAAAATGTGCAAATATAGCGCGGCATTGACGTCGCCCTTCAACATGCAATATATCGATTTGGGGCAGTTATCATTCAACGGATTGTCTTGACACTAGGTTGTTTCCCACTACCATGCTATGAAGGATGAAGCTAATTTAAAAAAAAATGTAAATTAATTATCAACTTGCATTAAATCTACTTGGAAATCAGTAAAAAATAGCCTTTTCAAGCTCATTTTGAAGACAAAGATAGAATTGAGTAATTATTAATAATTATTTTATTCTATTAAAATGATATATTACGTATGTGACAGCCATTATCTCGAGACTCATTCATCATATCAAATGACACTATTATAATCATCAATACGTACATAGACGGCATTATTAAAGTATATATATATATATATATATATATATATATATATATATATATATATATATATATATATATATATATATTTATATATATAATATATAAATATGTTTTCCGGATTATTTGTGTTATATTCTTGTATGTAGAGATCGGTTGTGGGTTCGATTCCAAGTCGGGAAAGTGTTTATATTTATGTTATTTTCAATTCCTCGCTCTGGTAAGACATAGTGCGGCGTTGAAATCCGCTACTAAACACGCAATGTCTCGAATTCGGCGGAACGCTTAGTACGGGAGCGTGAAGCTAAAAAAAATAATATTCCTGTATCATATATTTTCCTAGTTCAGATTTGGTCGATAGTTTAGGTCGATAGTTTTTGGATTACAATAAGCAATCTGATTAAATTATATTCGTTTTTCTGCTGTTTAAGGTATAATGCGGCGTTGACCTCCGCCATGCACTATGAAATGTCTAAATTAAATTAAGAATACCATACCTTGTGCGCTTGTTTCGTTTCGTCTATATAATGCGTCGTTATAATGACGGTTGTCCCACCTCTGGCCAGCCCAGCGAGGAACTCCCATATTCTGTAAAAGAAATGAATATTTAAATTATTTCAAGTCATCTTTGTTAGGTATTAAAAATTATTCGTAGAAAATGTATTAAAGTTTGTGGTTGGAGCGTTTGGACAGTTAACAAGAGGCGCGGGTTCGAGTTCCGGTATGTTCAAATTAATGTTATCTTCTTTTTTTATAAATAATTATATACTTATTATTTACGCATAACACTTTTAGAATAAAAATGTTAGCTAAATTATCAATTGAATTATTAAAAAAATATATATTTATAGCGTAACCTGTATTTTTTCTTTTTTTAACTTAACGCCGTGCTTTGTCTTACATAGAAATGAAAATAATATTAATTTATTTAATCCATTCCGGTTACAGTTTGAGGCTATCATGGCGCTGTGGGATAGCGTCGGACTGAATACGTACGTGATTGGATGTAGATTCAATCCTACTCGGAGTAATTATTACGTTTAAGATTTATTTTCATTTTCCTCCTCTGGTAAGGCAAAGCGCGGCGTTAAGCGCGCCACACAACACGCAACGTCTTGTTTCGTGCGGAATGGAGTCACTAGAGTGTCTTGACACTCGGTTATCTCTGACTACCCTGATATGCGGAATAAAAATGAAGCTGTTTGAAGAGTTTAAAGTTGTAATTCTAGTTAGAAATACTGATTGGAACTCCAAAATAAAAGCAAGCACTTTCAGATTTTAAAGAGCAAACCTAATGTCAAGACATTCATCCGCTTTCTAACTAACTCGTATAAACTCCACGTGGAACTTATCGCCGCGCTTTGTTATACGAAAAATTTTTTTTAATAATATTTCTGTGCCCGAGAATCGAACCCACAACCCGTTGCAATACCCCTTATGCGTTAGACACTGAAGCCTAGTCTATAAGCAATAGTTACTATAATTATAAATTAATATTCATAATAACAAATTTTCTTAAGATATTCATACAATAGAAGATTCTGAAATCACTTTATATAAACACGCAATCTTCTTGATTCATTATTAAACACACACAATGGAGGTTACACAACATTTTTTTTAATTCCATTGTTGAATAAGTGTTGATAAATCAAATAATTTTTTTTAGCTTCACGCTCTTTTCCCGCATAGCAGGGCAGACAGCAAATATCTAGTAAGTCTAGACTAGTCAATTCCCCAAAATGGAAATCGAACCAACAACCGATCGCGTTTACGACAGTCCGACACAGCGTCCACTGCGTCACGACCGGCCTCAACTCGAGGTTAACTCGGGAGTGTTTATATTTAAATTATTTTCACTTCTTCGCTCTGATAAGATAAATTGCAGTGTTGAGTTTTACACTCTCAAATTCGGTGGTAAGGAAACGACGGAGTGTCTTGACACTACGTATTATCTGTCTACCCTGCTATGCAGTATAAAAGTGTGAAGCTAAGAAAATATCTTAAAGCCAGTTGTCAAAAACACTTAATTTTGTCACTTATTCACTCACTAACTGACCGATCATCAAAGTCTAATTTAAATTAATACAAATTGGGTAGAAACTAAAATATTTTGCAATTTCGGTCTAGTTGTCGATGTACATCAACTAAAAGTGATATAAAACACTGTATTCACATATAAATACGAGTACAGAGAACAAATTGGCTTAGCCATCACATAAAAACGCAATATAAATACAAGTGATACATATTATATTGCTTCCCGCTTTTATTCCGCATAGCAAGGTACCGGAAGGTAAGGTAAGGTACAGGAAGTACCTAGTGTCAAGACACTCCATACTCCGCTTTCCGCAGAATTCAAAACATTGGGCGTAGAATGACAGAACTCAACGCCGCGCTTTGTCTCACCAAAGTGAGAAAATGAATTTAATTTAAATATAATCATTCCTCCGAGTGGGAATCGAACTCCTAACCGATAGTGTTTATACTCATACGCTGTTGATTGCACTGTAACTTACTAACATCTTAGCAGTGATCATATTAATAACTAACCTAAAACAGAAGGTTCTTAAGTAGGAACTGAATAAATTAATAACTTGGTATTACATGGATTTTAAATTTTTTAATGATTGAAGAACTGCGTTGCGAGACTTGTGTTTTAGAAGTATTGTTTCTATGGGATATTTTTTTTCACTTTGTGGCTAAAGATTTCTCTCACATACGAGCACAGGAATCCTGCTCGTGGGAACATTTTGTAACTAGTAAGTCATTAGTGAATGTTTAGCATTTAAAGCAGTGAAGCGTGTATCTATATATGTATATATATGAAGTATATACAGGATGTCTCAAAAGAAAATACACATTCATTTTGCTAATTGCGTGAACGCTACTATTACAAGCGGCGTAAGGTGGATGTCAATCAGACCGTGCGTTGTGTGTACGTAGGTCTAACGAAAACGATAATTCGACAACTGTAGCCCGTAAAAAATTCTATAATATTCGACATATTCTATAATAATCACTTTAATGATACGCCAAGTGCTCGATTTATTGAGAAATGGGTCAAGAAGTTTGAAGAGACCGGTTGCATTGAAGATTTAAAGCTACTACCCGTACAAAATTCAGTTAGTTTAAGAAATAAAAACTCAGGATGCTGATCACAGGGTTAACTTCATAAATCATATGACAGCGAGTTTTTCAACGTTTACCAATATCTTGTTTTCGGATTTAACTCATTTCATCGTAATAGACACATAAACTAGCAACATTGCCGCTAATAGAGTGCAACCAATCAAAAGCACAAACATCAGAAACCGGCCGTACTGGCCTAACGTTTTTGGGGATAAAAGGGGACGTACAGACCACTTCTTCGTGCGTCAACTGTAAAACTTTGCTGGTTGTAACCAAAATACATGGTTCCAGCAGGACTGAGTAACTCTACACACGTCTAACAGATCTCTGCCAAGTGTTAGTGAAATTTTCCTGGCAAATTTGACACCTATGGACATTTTCTTAAAGAATTATGTCAAATCAAAATTGTACGCCAATAAACCGTTTTCCCTGGCACAGTTAAGATAAAATATCCGCTACAAAATGTCAGCCATTACAGAGAATACCTACCGAGTTGTCATAGGCGATTTTAGTACTCGATTGATCGAAATGAATTCCCAAATAAATGTGTTTTAACATGTAATTTAACATTTTTTCAATATGCTTCTATATTATTTTATAATGTAAACTTTTATTTTAAGACACTCAATATATATTCTTTTTTGGAGTTTCACGCTCTATCCCGCATAGCAGGGTAGTCAGCGACACCTAGTGTCAAGACACCCCGTTGACTACTTTCCGCCTGATATCGAGACATTGTGTTTTGAGTGTCGGAACGCCACTGGAGCGGAAAACTAACCCACAACCGATCGCGCTTACAGTCAAATGCAAACCCACTGTGCCATGATGGAGTCCTAGATTAAAAATTATTATTCAAACAAAAAGAGGCGCGGGTTCGAATCCCGCTGCGTTCAAATTTTTATACGTTTTTTCAAAAATGTTAAACAAAAAGAAACAGCAATTATAACATTGTAATCACATTTGATACCTTCGACTTCTATACATGGATGCTATGTTTACGAGGTAATAAAAGCTTGTATAAATCACTACGCTAATTATTTGCACCTGACGTTTAATTACCAATATGAATGCCGTTCAAAGAGATCGTTTTGACAACAACCTTTTTTTTTTAATTAATTCCTTATCTAAATTTAATATAGATAAGTATAAAATAATTGAGTTTCATAATTACATTACATGACATTAAGCAATACAAGATTCGTCACTGGCTACCCCCTACTTAATGAAACGTGAAGCTAGAATAGTAACTTAACACTTTGCTTATTTCCCCACATTCCACATTCATTAATATATTTACGGCGTAACTTAACTCGGTGGGAATAGATCCTACAACCATATTGTTATGGCCACGTTGATATACTGCGCCATTATGGTCTCTATTTATGTTATCAGGTCATTGTTGTTTTTTTTTATTTTTCTTTTAGCTTCACGCTTTTATCCCGCATATCAGGGTAGACAGAAAGTACCTAGTGTCAAGACACCGTACTTCGCTTTCCACCGAATTCGATATATCGCGTGTTGAGTGGAGCAACTCAACGCCACACTTTGTCTTTACCAAAGCGAGAAAGTGAAAATAATTTAAGTATTACTCCCCCCATTGGGAATCGATCCGATAACCGATCAAGTTGACAGTCAGAAGCTGTTCCACTGCGCCACGACCGGCCTCTCATTCTTATGTATTAAAATTTAATACAAAACTTTAAATTTCTTTGTTTTATTTTTTATTAACCAATGATTTTTTGCAAAGTATATAGAGAGAATATATTGGAAAACTAATTAACATCCATAACAAATCCTACATATTTGGGCGATTAAAAAACATTTTAAATTAAATTTAATCAATTTTCAAAACTATTAAATATAAATAGAGTTATAGCATTTTAAAACAGTATTTAGTTTGGGCTAAATTTAATTTTTTAGTACGATCTTTCTGGTTTAAACGGATTAATCGCGTATATTTTGGTATTCGAAAATACGCGTTCGAAAACTCGATATGTCGAACATTTTGCAGTCACTCCACAGTCTACCTTTCTATAAAACTACATTTTCCAATACCAAAATATACGCGATTAAACCTTTAAAATATATTCATTTAAAATTAATTGTCTACTTCCGTCGTATATAAGAAAAAATATCCTGTTTTATATTTACAGGTTTTTTTATAAAAGTTATTAAATTTCTTAATCACGTTGTCACGAAATGTTATAACCTCTTTACTTTAACCAGTATTATTCTATATACAACAAAAATGTGCTTGCCTTGTTCCTTTCCCTTTAAACAAAGTGCGGCGTTGAGATCCGCGATTCATAACGTAATGTTTCTATGTATGAAGTACCCAGTCGTGTTCTTAGGTTATACATGCTTATCCAATTTCGCAATTAGAATAAATTCAATTATTACTTAAGTCACGTTGTCATCTCTATTATAGGCTCGTTAAACAGGATCATTTAAATTAATAATTAACATATTTTAATAATAAATATATATTACTGGTTTAATGTAAATTTTATTTACTTATTTTTTATAAATTAGTATATACTTAATAAGATCTGTGATTTTCGCGATTTTTACACATTTTAAATGAAAACACTGTATGGATTACTCAAGTCATCTGCCAAGTACTACTGTGAAGTGTTCGAAACGTTGAGTTTTTAATATATTTGTATATTTGAATACCAAAATATATATTATATATTGATATATTTTTCATCATGTTCTACATTTTTTAATAATAAAATAATTTATATAATAAGTTTCAGAAATGAATAACGTATTTAAATTATTAACATATTTCTTACAATACATACTTAGAATAAGATGTAAAATATATATAAAAATTTGAAAATAATGGGGCTGGCAAGTGCCTGGCCCTTTGTTAAGTCATACACTCCAAAAGAGCTAAATTAAAACCTCTATAAATTTGAACGCAACTAGACTCGAACCCGCACCTTTTGGAAGCCGTTCAAGCGTTTCATGGCATTAATTAAGACTATATATATATCTATATATATATATATATATATATATATATATATAGCACAATTCAAAGATATATAATTACACTCTATAAAAATAAATTAACTAAAAATAAGTTTTAAAACTAAAACCCGATTACAACTAAAATACGCTCTGAAAAGTTTAAAACAACCACTGATCACAACACACGAATAAAAAAACAAACAAACAAATAAACAAACGAACGAACGAACGAACGAACAAATTAACGAAAGAACGAACAAACAAGCAAGCAATTGTGGCATGCCCTTTGGTGATTGCTATTATAATACCACTAGGAAAAATTTTGTTTCAAGCTATTTGGAGCGTGTTTTAGCTGCAGATAATTTTTGAAATAAAATTTTAGATTTTGTACTTATTTTTGCTATAAATAAGATAATATTTTTTGTATTCATTCCGTATCTATCACTGTTGCTGGAAATATTGTGAATGTTTTTACTAACAAAAATAATTAAATGTACTGAATTTTATACAAGTTGTAGATAAATAATTAATTTTAATTTCATTTGGCCAATTCATTCACAATTATTCAAAGTAGGCAAGTAATTAAATGAATAAACAACAGAACAGTCACCTGGTAACTTAATATAATATGTTTTAACATCATAATGTATCGATATATAATATATGTGCTACCACTCGATACGCAATGTCTCGATTTCGAGCGGGAAGCGGTTAACGGAGTGATTTGACTTTATGTTGTTTCTGATTGCTCTACTGTATGGGATAAAGCTTAAATATCTTAAAGCTTAAATAGGTTTTCATTAATATTATAAAAAGTGACTCACAATTGCTTAAACCGAATTTTTGATGCTTGTAGGTATAATTTTGTTGTATAAAAATTAGACCACAGAAGGCACTTCAATTATTCATACAAATATTGAAAGTATTACAGTAATATTAACACCATCGTAGCGCAGTGGGCACAGCGTCTGACTGTAAACACTATTTGTTGTGCGTTCGATCTACACTTGAGAGAATAATTATATTAAAATTTAGAAGGTATCCAAGAGGCGCGGGTTCGAATCCCGCTGCGTTCAAATTTTTATACGTTTTTTCAAAAATGTTTTCTAATCCTTAATGTGTAATAACACTTTAAAATAGTAAATATTATATTAAAATTATTTTTATTTTCCCGTAGAAAATTTGTTGTCTTGCGAGGCGTCAAGTTCCGCCTCTCCATGTGCAATATCTCCGTGAACACACTGTCTTACCACTAAATGGTGTTTAATTTTTTTAAATATTATTATTTAGTTTTATATTGTTTCAAATTGCTAAAACTCCTTCTAAGAACTAAAAATTATTGACCTTCTAAATAACTTAACTGCTTTAGTAGCTGCGTATGGAGTGGATTTGTGTATCTTTATTATTCCAATTTATCTTGAAGATAGTTACTGTTATAATCTACTGTTATAATCTACGCTCATTAACTTCACGCTTTTTAAGATTTATTTTGAAATTTCAACAAGGTTTTTCATCTTTTGCATAATATAATGTGAAACTCTCTAATATATTTTGTACAGCAGTTTCACGTTTTATCCCGCATAGCAGGGTAGCCAGTAGTGTCAAGACACTGAGTGTTTTCTGCCCGAAATTAAGACATTGCATGTTGAGTTGCGAACTCAACGCCGCGCTTTATCTTGCCAGAGCAGAAAAGTGAAGTTAAAATTTTAAATATAATGATTCGTCAGAGCGAGAATCGAACCCTCAACTAATAACGCTTACTGTAAGACGCTATCCTACCACTATGGCTCCTCTTCTTTTTTGAATATTTTGTAAAACTTAAAACTGTATCCCTAACGAATAGTTGTTAGTGACAGTTGTCAGTGAGAAGTGTCAGTCAGTGTCAGTAACAACGGAGCGCCAAACGCTACATCACCTTTATAATTTTCGTATATGCCCTGCGGTTCTTAAGCTTTTAACATGACCTTCCTTCAGTATCATTGATACTGTGGTCTAAAAAATCAACCAAGATCTCCCCCTACCTTTTTTTGGTGTCACCTTCATTGTATATTTACTTAGCTTGGCCAAACTCTTCACTTCATGGTTGCGGATAATGTACTTATGGACTTAAGAACTTAACATATTTATTTAACCTCTATTAGATTAAAACATTTTAAGCTTACAATATACAAAGGATAAATCAATTCAAAGTTAGCCAAGTAATATTTTGACAATAATTTGACATTTTTTTTAAATGCAGTTTCAAATTTTATTCCAGATAGCAGGGGTACTTAGAGACAATCTGCTGTCAAGACACTCTGTTGACTTTTTAAAATTATATATCTATACCAATAATATAAAACGGAAGAGTTTGTTTGTTTGTTTGAACGCGCTAATCACAGAATCTACTGATTGCAATTGAAAAATTCTTTCTGTGTTGAATAGTCCATTTATTGAGGAAGGCTATAGATTATGTAACATCACTCTACGACAAATAAGAGTTTACATATTTAATATAGATTAATTATGTCTTTTACACTTAGTAATTTGGCCGAATAGTTTAAAAATTATAATTATATGATTGACTTGAGCTCCGTGAAGTGTCTAATAGATGAGGCGCGCGGGACGGGGGAGAAAGATTTTGTAATAATATAAGCAATAACTGTTAAATACAAGTATAGCTTTTATGAATACACCAATACATAATTCGATTATTATTATTTTTTTTATATATCTAAGACATATGTGAGCGAGATTCGAACTCAAAACTATCGCGGTAAGAGACTGACGCTGTGTCTATGATTTTCTATGTATTATTTTTATATACACACTTTCAAATAACATAAAGTATGTAGGCATTTAATAATTTTAAAGGTCTAAACCACACTTAAATCAAGATGAGAAAATACATAAAAAAGTTGAAAGTATCAGCATATGAATGCAACGCAACGAAACTCTTGAACGGATGCCTTAGCGATCGCGAACACTTGGACGGTTTCCAAGAGGCGCGGGTTCGAATCCCGCTGCGTTTAAATTTTTATGTATATTCTGAGTATTATTGATATCAAAAATTGCAAAATTTATCTATTATTAACTTTTGCCGTTTTACGACTGATTGTATATTTGTATTGATAATAACAAGTATTTACTCATATATTATGAAACTTGTTTACTTTTATACGCATTACTTATTACTTAGTGTACATTAAGTTAAGGCGGTTAAGGTCAGAAGTATTATTAAAAGATTTCTTACTTTTAAAGGAGTTTTAGTTTAAAAGGATAAGATTTTATAATATTGAATCATGTAATTGTGTAAAAGAAAATACTTAATTATTTAACGGATAGGATACGTTGTTATAGCAATATTTTTTTTATTTATCACATTGCATGTTAAATAGCAAGCAGGAATCGAACACACAATTGCCACAACTGATTCACAATAACGACGATTAAAATAATAACATAAATAATGAGTGTTGACTAACCGATCTGGCAATGAGACCGATTGTGGCACAGTGGTACAAACATCTGACTGAAAGCGCGATCGGTTGTGGGTTGGATTCCCACTCGGGAGAGTGATTGTGTTTGAGATTATTATCACTCTCTCGCTCTGGGAAGACAAAGTCCGGCGTTGAGTTCCACTACTCAACACGCAATATCTTGAATTCAGAGGAAAGCGGAGTACGGTGTGTCTTGACACTAGGTACTTTCTATCTACCCTGCCATCTGGGATAAAAGGGTAAAATTCTCCCAAACAACTTAGTTATAAAAAGTAACGTGGAAGGGTCAAGGGTAACACTATAAAATATGGATACGGATATATAATGATTTATTATGCAGAAGGTAGCCTGTGCATCATATATCAACGTTAACGATTTAAAAGTATTTATTATTAGTTATATGTATAAGAAGCATAAAGCACATTACGTAACGAGCAAAATATTTTTAAACAAAACAATTTTAAACGGATCAATCGCGTATATTTTAGTATTTGAAAATATACCTCACTAGTGTATAGTGCAAAATAAACGCGATTAATCCGTTTGTATATAGTTTTTTTATAATTTTTATACATTTTAAATGAAACATTTAAAATGTATAAAAATTGCGAAAAATTAAGATTTTATTAAAAATAAAGATTTCTTTTTTACTTATTTAAATAAGAGATTATGTTCACTTTGTTAGTATTTTCATATATATTCCTTTCTGCTTTTTTATTTTATACCAAGATAATACAATTTTTTAAATTATAGTCTATGTCTCAGCTTAATCAAATCGCGTAAAGAGAAAGGCGAGAGAAGAGAGGCGCAAGTTCAAATCCTGCTGTGTTCGATTTTTGATACTACTCCCGAATTAAGAACATTTAATTTATTTTAATGTATTTCATCACGTGTGTTTTAAAACTTGTTTGAAGAAAATTAGGCATTTACATCCAAGAATGTGTATAATTTGGTTAGTTGAATTTAATTATTCTCATAATAGGCACTTGATTAAGTAGTTGCTTTTTTAAATAAAAATATATATAAATAAAAATATTAAAAATAGATTGAAAATTTGTTAGCTTCACGCATTTATCCGGCATAGCAGGTTAAATAAAAACGACCTAGTGTTAAGACACTCCGTACTCCAATTTCCACCAAATTTTGAGACATTGCGTTTCGAGAGGTGGAACTCAACGTCGCGTTGTGTCTTAGCAGTCTATGAAATTATTTAAATTCAACGAGTGAGAATCGAATCCACAACCTATCGCGCTTAAGACGCTATCCTACAATCGGCCATGATAAATTTTTTATTTATTTTTTATTTATTATTTATTTTTATTTATAAACGTTAAAAAATATTTCTTAAATATAATTAATATAATAATTATATTTAAAAGGATTCATAATGATAAAACGCTTCCGCTTTATATATTTTCTCACGATGTTTATATGCTTATGATAGAATATTTATTTTTAATTAAACTTAAATAATAACATGACGTACATACAGAACAAAAATATTTATATATATATAAACGCAATAAACTAAAAAAATGAATATGTAAAGATATTTATTTTCGTTAAAAATAAATTTATAATACATTATAATATATAAAATAAATGTATAATACATTCTTTTCATCTCTAGCAGATAGAGAGAACGGAGCGCCAAGCGCTATGGTCCCTGCATACCTTTTTCACCTCGTCCACAGTCATTAACCTCTTGATACATGACCTTCAGAAGGTCCTCAGGCTTTATACGTGAGCTTGTTCCAGTATCATTGATACTGTGGTCTCGGAGGTCAACTGAGATCTAGCCGGACCTCTCGTAACGCTTCATAAGTCTTTCTTACAGTTCTTTCATCACCACATGTGGTATTGACTTTCATGTAGTATGTTATTTCATACAAATATTTTATTATTTTACTACGAGTTAATTAGAAAAAAGGACTAAGCCTAAAGTCCTTTTGGCGAGTACTTACACCAAATGTCAAAATTTCGGAATTCGGTGGAACTAAGTCAATGGAATGTCTTGACACTAGGTTATCTTTGACTATCCCAATCAATAATGATTATATTTAAAATTTATTTTAATTTCTGGCAAAACAAAAAGTACAGTGTTTAGTTCGTTAATCGATACACAGAGTCTCGATTTTTAGCAGTCAAGGGATTGTGTTGATACTAAGTTGTAACTGATTACCCTTCTATGCATGATAAAGTATGAAGTTGCTTTTTTAATTTTTAATAGTTTAAAATAGTAGTAAAAAGTAAAAATACTTATAATACCAAAATATTTTTTATGTAACGGTACATTATAACTATACATACTCTACCTGCCAACTCTACTAAATGAAGAAAACACACAAAATTTGTATATAAATAATAACAAATGTAGTCGTTATTTTCAGGTTACAGACTTGGAAAATTATATTTTATTTTAAACGTTCGTTTCTTATTTGTGTGATTTTTTTTACTATTTTTGCAATAATTATTATGTAAACGGTGCTTTTGGAATTCGAAATGGACTTTTATGCTTAGATCGTGCAGACATAATAGTTTTAAATTGTAAAGCTTGGACTATAAAAGCTATTATTATATTAAAACGCAATCTTTTTGTAAATTGACCAAATATTAAAATAAGGCTATAAAAATTGCAAAGAAAATACGGATTAAGTTGCGCCTGATTCTTACTAAAATGTGTTTGCATTTAAAGGTATATGAATTTCGACGTAGCTGGATGCAGACCACATGGCTTAGCGGTCAGAACGCTTGGACAGTTTCTAAGTGGCGAGGGTTCGAATCATGCTGCGTCTAAAATTTTTGTAGGTTTTTTTTTTAAAAAAAAAGATGAATAAGAAAGATGCAGATATTTTGTATATGAAACTTAGGAGACTATGATGTTCTGGAAATACTAAAAAGTGACGTCTCAAGTCAATTGGAGTTAGTATGCCCATCAAGACTACAATGATGAATTTACTTATATATATATGTTTGACCAAGTTCGTGGTACGAATTTTAATTCAGCTATCTAACACGTGGTATCTACAAATAACGGAGTGTAAAAAATGGAATATATAACAAAACAAAACTGTTTCCTCCCTCTGGTAAGACAAAATCACTCAACACGGAATGCCTTGAACTCAGCGGAAAGCAGGATACAGAATGTCTTGACACTATGTACTTCCTGTCTACCCCGCTATGAGGTATAAAAGCGTGAGGCTAAAAACAATACTTCTTATTTATACGTCATGGAAAAATACAGAAAATATTTAGTTTAAGGTGGAATTAATATTTGACAAAATTAACTTTTTATTAAATCGTTTTTATTAATAGAATATGTAAAGTTTTTGTTGATACGATTTCAATTTACATGCACATACACGATTATCGTACTTAAATGAAAAAAAATGAATAATATAATATATATAATATTGCATAATACTTATAATAAAAACTCCTATTAGTTTTTAATAAGCAATACAAATATAAGATTTTCCTAAGTATGAAAAAAAAAAACAATTTCATATACCTATGAGAAACTGTATTATATTATCAATTATAATGAAATCAAGAAAAAAAATGGAAGGCACCTTTAAACTAATTATTTCAATTTTATAGGCAATTGTTGTTATTCTAACGTACAAAAACAATTCAATAACTAATTAAAACAATTAATATATTTACTTTTATTAATTAATTAACCATACATATAATTAACAAACCTCAAGGTCGGTAGTGACTGACAGTGACTGACTGTAATCATAATCGGTTTTAGGTTCAATCCCGCTCGCGGGAATATTTATATTTAAATTATTTGTCTTTTCTTACTCTGATAAAACAAAGGGAGTAGTTGTAATCCGCAAGTGGAATTACAGAGTGTCTTGACAATAGGTACTTACTTTCTACTACGCGAGATGAAATAAATAGTTAAAAATTAAATATGATTACAAACTCACCGTTCACGTAACACAGGATCTAAACCGACAGTGGGTTCATCTAATATCAGCAATTCGGGATCATGGACCAAGGCAGCGGCCAGCGACACTCGTCTCTGCTGACCACCAGAGAGCGTCCTGATTAATCTTCCACCACTGGGAAGTTCCAGTAAATTAGACAGAAAGTCAAATCTCTCCGCCATTTTCTTCTTCTTCATGCCATATATTCTTCCGAAATAATATATAGCATCCCGTACCGAGAATTCAGCGACCAGGGCAATGTCCTAGGGTTAAATTTTGTATACATTAGTATATATTCAATAATTAAGGACATATATATATATATATATATATATATATATATATATATATATATATATATATATATATATATATATATATATACAAAGATTAGTATATACAGTAGAAATCGACAGTAAATTATATTGTTCAGTATAGATTAGTATACATAGTAGATATTTGGAGTATGTTTTATTTTTTTATAAATTAGCATATACAATAGAAAATTATTTCTTTAATTTCGAGACACACTCCAAAGTTAAGATTCATATGATGATCTAATTTTAAATTCACGTGATACAATTTTAAATGAAATTTTATTTTTGGCATTTTTTGTACTTTTCATTTTTTTTTAGCTTCACGCTTTTATCCCGCATAGCAGGGTAGACAGAAAGTACCTAGTGTCAAGACACTCCGTACCTCGCTTTCCACCGAAGTCGAGGCATTGCGTGTTGAGTGGTGGAACTCAACGCCGCACTTTGTCTTTACCAGAAGGAAGTGAAAATAATTTAAATATAATCACTCCCCCGAGTGGGGATCGAATCCACAACCGGTCGCGTTTACAGTCAGACGCATGACGCTGTATAATTTATTATATCTAGGCGCGATAAGGGTAAGGTGCGATACCTTATGTCACCGGCAGGTACTTAATGGGCTAGCTATCTATCGCCAGTTTGCTAAGAGCTGCAACAGAGGTGAGTTGAGTCAAGGTCGACTTTTCCCTACCTATAATAGTTTATAAGTAGGGAATAATCGGTTTTGTCACAACTCTCCCAGGTCTCCCCTATATGTGTAAATTAGTGTAAATTAGTAATATAGTATACGGCAGTATATTTAGTGACTTGGAGGATATCGTGGCGCAGTGGAAATCTAAATTATTATTTCCGTTTATCTGCTCTGGTAAGACAAAGCATTGAGCTTGCCACTTAGCAAACTATAAATCATATGTTGATTCATGCAATGTTAATTTTGACTACCCTGCTAAACAGGAATTAGCGTGAATTTGCTTTTTTTTTAAATTTTATATATTTTTTATTATCGAGGCAGTCATAATAATCTAAAATAAACGTATCAAATAAGACCTTCGTGTTCAAAAAACTGATTTTAATTATTTTTTATCAAATTAAGTAAATGTTATTGAATTTCCCAAATGTTGGTCTGGTTTCATGTATCATGGAGGCTCTATTGACGCGTAAAACTTTCGTTGCCCTGACAACGAGCGTATGATAATATCTAGATTAATTACACTATTTTATGCATTTCTAAACCAATTATATAAAGTTATAGGATTCTTGTACTCTTTGTCCTTATATAAAAGGTGGTTTTAACCAAATATAATACTTTACATACGAATATCATTCATATGCAATGATAATAAACAAAAATAAACGTATAATTTAAGATTTTATAGATAAGATTTTTGTATAAGAAGCTGACTTAGTCAATTTTAATCAAATTAGGTAAATTAAAACCTAATTGAATATATTGTATCATGGGAATTTTCGGAAATAAGGAGACGAAAATATTTTGGTATTATATACATTTATATAATTATAAGTCAAAAATCCATTATTTATACAAAAATAATTGTCTTATATTATATTAAGTTAATGAATACGTACAAAAAGAGTTATATCTTAATTTTGAGTACTGCAGTGAAGTAGTAGGTACGTATATATAAAACCATTTTAAATCTTTTAAATGAAATAAATAATCATGTACAAGCAAAGGTGAACAACTTTCAAAAGATTTGTAATAATTGAATATTTTCATTACAAAATAAAAAAAAAATAACAATATTATGTTTTTTTAACATCATGCCTTTATTAAATAATGTGACCAGTCCATCGAGTGCAGTCTAACAGCGTCTGACTGTAAACGCGATTGTAGGTTTGATTCCCATTTAGGGAATGATTGTACTTATTTATTTTTACCATTTCTCAGTCCTGGCAAGACAAAGCGCGGTGTAGAGTTCGCCACTCAACAAGTAGTGTCTCAATTTCCCGGCGAAATGCAGTTAACTGAGTGTCTTGACACTATATTGGCTCTGACTACCTTGTTTAACGGGCCAAAACGTGAAACTCGCTGAATTACATAGTAATCTATATATCTATCTGTCTGTACATGGAAGTTACATTAAATAAGCTATCATGAGGGACATGTATAGATGTAAAGTTCCAAGGACAACGGGCATTCAACTGAGTGACTTGACACTAAGTTGTCTCAGACTACGCTGCTATGCGTGTTTTGTTTCAGAATTACGCTTCATCCCTAGCGGGGCAGTTAGGGAGAGCAATATAATGTTTTGTTTTTTCAATTTTGTTTGTGTGTTTGTACACGCTAATCTCGGAAATGGCTTAACCGTTTTAAATGTTTTTAATATTGTGTTTTGGTTATCTTCCCTTGTTTATTTTATTTAAATCGGTTTATAAATAAAAAAATGATTTATATATCATTTAATTTAAATTTAATATAAAAATGATTTAAATTTAAAGTAATTTGTTCAACGGAAAAGACTGTAATCTTGAATTTTCTATCAATATAGATAAATAATAATACATAGTTTTACTGATTTTAATATATTACAAGATTTTTGAAGCGTGGTTCCACACTTAAAACTTTATTTGTTTCTTAAAAAGAATATATTAAGCATTAAGGTTATATTTAGAGCGGATGACCTGCCTCCACTTGTTTCTGTCCAGCGCCTCGCAAGACTGTGTTAAATTTAGAAAATGACGACTCCTTGATTCGGTACATCGTAAGAGAGCACACGCGGTCTTATATATATATTTATATATTTATATGTGGTATAATATCAGTATCATAAATAGTATCAATAACATAAATATTCTTAAAGTTCAAGTGATATTTAAACACTATTTTTTTTAGCTTCTCGCTTTTTTCCTGCATAGCAGGTTAGACAGAAAGTACCTAGTGTCAACACACTCCGTACTTCACTTTCCACCAAATTCGAGAAATGTCCCGAATGTCACGCAATGGCGTGTTAAGTGGTGGAACTCAACGCCGCTCTTTGTCTTTGCCAGAGCGAGGAAGTGAAAATAATTTAAATATAATCACTTCCTCGAGTGGAGATCGAATTCACAACCAATCGCGTTTACAGACAGACGCTGATACACTGCGCCACGACCGGCCCCAAATATCCATTAACAAAATTTAGATTATTGTCATATACTGTAGATTTCTCATAGACAAACTTAGTTGTTTGCTTATTATTTAGAAACTGTCTCAGTGCTATCAACAGAATTGAATAGAATAAATAACTTGGAAAAAATAACTTTTCCCATGCTGACTGACAACGGATAGCAAAAATTATTAGCCATTATACGTACTGTAAGAGAGCACTAAGACAAGATTTCACAAAATTCCCAAGGAAATAAGTAGTATTTTACATTTAATATCGGAACGGTATGGAAAGGATCATAAAATTCACGAAATGGCCTATTTACATATTATATATAGAAGTATATTTTATTTTTACCTGTGGCATATATCCAACTCTTGGACCTGGCACACCGCTACCCTTTTCTCCTGGCTTTCCACCAAGAACCCATACTTCTCCGGAATCAAGTCTTCGTCTTCCAACTATACAAGAGAGAAGTGTCGTTTTTCCACAGCCAGAAGGTCCAAGGAGGCCGTATCTGCGAAAAATATCATTTATTACAGTATTTTGATGGAAAGCATTTTATTTTATTCATACTGTAATACATCTTGATATTGGTTCGGTCACTATGGCTGTAAGCAATGAATTTATTCAAATTATCCTAATTTCTCCAACCTGATATGACAAAGCGCTGTGTTGCTCGCAATATCTCGAAAATGTGTGAATAATGAAGAATTGGGGATTAAAAAAAATCTTTGATAAATTTTCACAGAATTTAAATGTCACATTCGATATGATACAAAAAAATCATGCGAATTAAATCCTGTTTTCCAGTATTTCGCTATTTCCAATATTCAAGTATTCCGCTTTACGCCGAATTCAAGACATTGTGAGTTAAGTGGCGGAACTCAACACCGCACTTTAGCCTTCCAGAGCGAGGAACTAAAAATAATTTTAAATATAATCATTCCCCAAGTGGTAATCGAACCCCAGTGGGAATCGAACCCTAGTGGGAACCGAACCCATAACCGATCGCGTTTACAGTCAGACGCTGTTCCACCACGGTACTGTTTAAATATAAAATCTTTAAATATCTTTGTAGTTAGGTTGTTTGTATAGAGACGTCAAGAAGTTTTATTACTAATCAAGAATTCATCAAAACGGTAATGACGAAATTAGTTAGAAGCGATAAAATCTTATAACTAATTATTAGACATATTTTATAATCAATACTGTTTTTGAGGTAAAAACTGCAAGCATTTATTCTAGACTCACTTTTTTATACACAGCAAATTAATCTAAGACCTGTTTAGAATTGCGCATTAATTGGCGGAACTTAACGCCGCGTTTTATGTTACAAGAGCGGCAAATGGACACACTTTGAATAACATTCTTCCACCGAATGGGAATTGAACCTATAACTACTTTATATTTACAATTAATATTTTTTAACATGGAAAAAACACATATACTAAAAACATAAATAGCATTAAATTCTTAAGTCTATTTTATACTGGAAAAGTAACTCACATAATACCCTTCTCGACGGTCATGTCCAAGTAGTCAAGGACCGGCTTATAGTCAGGTTTGTCTTGCCGTCCATAGTGTTTGCAAGCCCGTTTTACCACCACCGCGGGAACAGCCATGGCGATCGCTTCGGGTTTATCAATTAATGCATTTTTTTTTACCTGTAACAATTAAAAACAATCTAAATAATATAAAAAGGTATATCAGGTATATATTTAAATGCAGTACGACTCGAAACCACTGCTAGGAAATAGGCCAAACGATCTGTTGCGTTCAAATTCAGTTAAATTTTACACGCCTTTGAAAATCGTTTTCTATATGTACATTTAGAATAGTAAAATAAAAAAAAGATCTTTTCTGTCCACATTAATTTACTTTTGTTGTATTAAAAAATATATAAAACAAAAACTATCTATGCGTGAATTAAAATTGTAAGGACATATTTCCGCAAATAGTGTTGGAAATAATTAATATTAATAAATTTTATATTTTAAACAAAAAAAAATTTAACATTGAAGTAGAAAATTAATTAATGTAATAATTAATTATTGTATATAATTTATGCATTTTTCATTGTATTATTAAAATAAAAATTATAATAAATATTTTTTTTACATTTTGTTCTATGTGCGTCATTGTATATATTAAGTTTCATTAGAATTCCGCTAAAATTATAAATATTTGACTGGAAATCGAGTATTTTCTTGTATTTCTTTAATATTTTACTCGCTAAGTAAGTAAATTAGTGCCAAAGCACAGGAAGTACCTAGTGTTAAGACACTGGGTATTCCGCTTTCCGCTGAATTGGATATACTGTATGCTAAGTGGCAGAACTCAACGCTGCGTTTTGCACACAAATATGGTTATTTCTCGGAGCGCATTTTCAGCATCTGGTCATTAAGCGATATGCGATCGCTGTGGATTGATAACCTGACTTGACTGGACTAGAACAGGAAATTCCTGGGGATCTCATTCACGAAAATGTTTTATTTTTAAAAGAAATTTAAATTTCCAATATATTTCTGATGATGCCTATGTTATTGCAATGTAACATTTCCACATAAAAAAAAATCAAGGCTCTTGTCTATTGTTTGTTTTTTTTTCATACGTTTATAATTAATGAATTTAAGTACAATAACCATTATTATATAATTATGATTAACTATATATCAACAGTTAAAGTTTTCTCATATTGAAACGAATGATTCATTAGTAAAGACATAATAAGATCTTTGATTTTCGCGATTTTTATACATTTTAAATGAAACTATTTAACCTGATTAATCGCGTATATTTTGGTATTCGAAAATTTAGGTGTCCAAAAATGTATTTTCGAATACCAAAATATACGCGATTAATCCGGTTAAATAGTTTCAGTTAAAATAGTAAAGACATAGCTAGTTTCTGCTCTATAAATATGATTTGGAATTTAAATCTATACAATAAATAAAGTTCGAATCTCTATTTGTTGTATTAAAATAAATGTAAATTTAATATAATATATATGTATGTAAACACGATGTGTATACCAAAATAACAGTCAAATTGTCTGTCTGTTTGTTCTGTCTAATCTCTGGAACAGCTGGATCGATTTAGATGAACCTTTCACTGTTAGATAGCTTATGTTATAAAAATTAAGAAAAGCTACTTTAGAACTTTAATTTAAAAGTTACTAAAAGCTAGACGAAAAGCGAGCACAGATAGTCTTTAATATATTCATGATCGCAGCGCAAAAGTACTAAGTATTTAGCTCTTAGAATTACCTTTACATTGGCATTGCTCATTTAGAGTTTAGTTTAAAACATTTACAAGCGTAATTTGCACGAGAAATCATTCTATCAGTAATTCCTTATACTAATTTTAAATATTTTTTTTTAGCTTCACGATTTTATTCCGCGCAACAGGGTAGGCAGGAAGTGCCTAGTGTCAAGACACTTCGTACTCCGCTTTCCGCAGAATTTGAGACGTTGCATGTTGAATAGCGGAACTTAACGCCGCACTTTGTCTTACCAGAGCGAGGATATGTAAATAAATTTTAAATTTAATCATTCCTCCAAATGGGAATCGAACCCACAACTGATCGCTTTTAGAATCAGATGTATCACAGGCCTCATTTTAAATATATATTGATTAAATCCATATTTTCAATTACAATTTTAATTAATCTTGAAAGAGAGTAGTATTGAGACACTGAGCTAAACCGCAGAACTTAGAATGACAGGTTATTCTTTAATCCCACTGCGCTACTATAGTATCTCATACTATACCTAATATCCCGGTCATGCGTTAACATCGCGTTGCCTTGGTAACGTGTATTACATGGTAATATGCATTATATTATTTAATTTTATACCTTTTATATATTATTTTTAAAAAAATACGTTTTTTCTCTTTATAAACTGTAAATGTACCAAATTTCATACTCTTCATTCCACATAATTTTCATTATTTCTTAATAAATTGTCAGTTGTTTATAAATAAATAATTTATACGAAGAAAAGGAATCTTCAACATAACATAACACAACATAATTCAAATAGACATGCGAAACTATAGAAACGAGGTCGCACAAAACCTGTCCGATGGCCCACTAAGCTATCTCCGTACGTTTGTTGTTATTAAACATAATATGTATTACGTATGATATTATCGAATTTTTGTAATTTTATGTATATATATATATATATATATATATATATATATATATATTGATGATATATATGATTCATTAGTACAGACGTAGCTAGCTTCTGCTCTATAAATATGATTCGGAATTTAAATCTATACAATAAATAAAGTTCGAATCTCTATTTGTTGTATTAAAATAAACGTAAATTTAACTCAATATATATGTATGTAAACAAGGCCGGTCGTGGCGCAGCGTGACAGCGTCTAGCTGTAAACGATCGATTATGTGTTCAATTCCCATTCGGGGGGATGATTATATTTAAATTATTTTATGTATTATGTCTTGACACTGGGGACACCCCACCTTGCTATGCAGATTAAAAGCGATATACATTAAAACACTTATTGGTTTCATGTCCATCTGTTTATCGCTGTAGGAAGGTCTTGTATACTATTTTAACTACCAGAATATATTGGCACATTGAGCAAGGGTCTGGCTGTAAATCTGGAAAATGATTATATTTACAATATAAAGCACGACATTGATTTTGCCACTCAAAACATAATATCTTAATTTTAGGGAGAAAGCACTCAACTACACTAGGTTGTCTCTAATTACCCTGCTATGCCGGATAAAGCAAAATCAAATGAAAATTAAAAAAAGCCTTCTGTCTAGTTAAGTCTGAGTTATTTAAAAAAAGTCTGCCTCTAGAAAAAAATTAATAATACAAATTTTCTTAGAATATTACAGCAAAATCAAACTATTTACTGAATTAACTAAATGAATAGAAAATGTATGTAAGCCGATAATGATGTAACTAAAGGACACAATTTCATATAATTGAACTTTTGAAATTCTTTGAACATATAAATGATGTGTGTAAGAAAACATCTTTAGTACTCATTGCGGTTATTATTTCAATACATACGAGTATCTTCATTAGAAAACCTTTATTATCATAATAATGTTAAAACGTGAAGGAAAAATATAATGACTTTTCTTAAGGAAATTACGAGAAGTAAATATACCTGATTATAAATTATATAGAGATGTTTTATGATTCACGCTTTTATCCCGCATAACAGGTTAGACAGAAAGTACCTGGTGTCAAGACACTCCGTATTTTGTTTTCCGCTGAATTCAAGACAATACGCATTTAGTAGCGGAACTAAGCGCCGCACTTTGTCATACCTAAATAGTTAGAGTGGGAATCAAACTTATAACCGACCACGTTTACAAACGGACGCTGTCCCACTGCTCCATAACCGGTCCTTTTTAATAATAAATTAGATTTATTATTTACAGTACAATATTCGTTGCTGTGGCAACCTTCTAATGAAAAAAAAATATTTATTAAATTTGCAAAAACTTTATATGATGACTTTATCTACTATTTACTTTAATCATGATATTTTTGATTTAAAATAAATAAGTTTTAAATTTATAAATTGCATTGTGGTGGTACTCAATCGCGTTTTGTAATGCCAGATACAAAAATAATTTATATATAATCACTCCCCCGGATGAGAATCGAACTCACAACCGATCGTGTTCACAGTCAGACACTGTCACACTGCGCCGCAACCAGCCTCAAGCGGTCTTTTACTATTTTTAGGCTTTAAATCATAAAAAAATATTGACATATTGATCTAAAATTTACAATTTGAGGTTACATTAAGGTCGTACGCCACTCGCGCCGCTGACGTAACGTCTCGTAGGTTAGCGCACTGTTCCGGTCATCCGATAGCACGTAATGATTGCGTCAATATCTTGATCATTGGTGTCAAATAAATGACTCTTTTATATATATATATATATATATATATATATATATATATATATATATATATATATATATATATATAAAGTAAAGCTATAGCACGGCGTTATGTTCGCCACGTAATGTCTCTTGACATTAAGTTGTAACTGTCATATAAAATATGAAGCAGTATATATTTAAAAAAAATAGATTTCTAAATATGCTTCTTATTTACGCGATGGTAAGTATTTAATGTAGAAAATAATTGTATACAATATTACATTTATTTTTATCATATTCTTCATTTGAGTTTCCAAATAATTCATTTATACTTCGACATACTAAATAATTATAAATGGACGCAGAAAGTATGTCGATATAAACTGGTTTGCGAGCTTTCCTTCACATAGAACACTTGTGGTTTACTTAGGAGTCCTCACCAAGACTAGGCTAAGGTTTGCTTATGAATAATATTTTCCATATATATGCGCAGTTTTATATAAAGCCCGGCGTTGAATTAATGTGGTATTGTTTTTTATCTATGTATCAATTGATAAATTTATCAATCTATAAAAATATGTTAAAAAAACATTGCAATGTCATTTTGACACATTTCTTCTTGTTTTGTTTTGCATATATTTTATTGTAAAATTTATATTTCTGTGTGCAATAAAATATTATTATTATATATTCTCATATCACACAATAAGTCTTCTAAACCATACCGGCTTCAAACCTATAAGTTGGTAACAAAACCAAAATAATAGCAGTTATATTATTAATATTGGTTTACAAAATGTATTTAAATTAAATCTTTATACAATTATTTTTTGCTTTTCAGTTTTTAAATTCGGTTTTTTTTTAATCTAGTCTATTTTTACTTCTTAGGGTCCATTCGGTAATGGTTATTGGACACAGTAGCCTATAGGTGTAAAGGGATTCAAATCGACCTGATGTATGTATATATCCAATAATAATATATATTATAGAATGGTAAGCTCATATGAAGTATAGTCTTTCAAATAAAACAAAAAAATTACATATCGGTTCACAAATAACGGAGGAATTGCAGTAAATACGTAAACCAAATCGTGAAAATGATATAGTCAAATTAACATATATGATTATAAAATCAAAACTACTGAATTTTTTTTATGGGATCAAAAAACAGCTTTATTGCATCAAAAAAAAAAAAGAAACGCGTAAATCGGTCTAGAACTTTCGGTGTAATCGCTGTACACACATAGAAAGAACCAAGACACCCGCCGAATTGATAACCTCCTTCTTTTGGGAAGTCGGTTAAAAACCATAAAAAAAACATTTATTATTTTAAAAAAATCATATTCGGCCGCTGAGACTTCCCTGTAAGTAAATAAAGATACTTGTGTTAGGGTTTCCTACATACGGGTATGAGCTTATATATATATTTATTGATTTCTTTTTCAAAAAAAGTGTCAAGACATTACTTGTTAAATAGCAAACTCAACGCAGCGCTTTGTCTTACCAGAGTGAAATATTATCAATATTTCTTTAAATATAATTATTCCCTCGAATGGGAATCGAATCCACAACTACTGCGCCACGGTGACCTCTACGTCGTACGATTATGCGTAATTTGACAATTACACTTCCTTTATCTTATCTTTGCTATTTATTAATTAATAAGCATATTTTGTATCAGCTTTCAATGAAAGGAAGGCTAACATTAACTGTACTGGTATATCGTAAAATAATTTCAAGGGTAATTAGCTGTACGCAATACAGAAATCAATTTAAATATATCTATATATAGACTTTAAGAGTACAAGGAATTAGGTACACTTAAAATGGAAACAGATTTCCTGTACTTCACAAAAAATGTAGCTATTTATAGTTATGCCGAATATTGTTATGATAATTAAGTATCGAATATAAATATAAATATCTATCCATATTTATATTTTAAACTGATTTAGAGGTTATTTAGGCGTAGTGGAGCAACGTCTGACATTAAACGCGATTGGTGGTTCCAATTCCGATACGGCGGAATTATATTTAGCTGGAGAGATAAACTGCGGCGTTAAATTCAACACTCAATACGGATGGTCTTGGAAAACAGTCAATGTAAATTGTCACTGGGTCATCTGTGACTTCATTGCTATGGTGGATAAGGTGTGGAGTGGTTTTTAGATTTTACATAATATGTTCATATAAGCAATGTTCATTTGCAACGCTTTCATTATTATTATTTTTTAGCTTCACACTTTTATCTCGCATAGCAGACAGCCAAGACACTTTATACTTCGCTTTCCACCGTATTCGACACATTGCGTGTTGAGTGGTGGAACTCAACGCCGCACTTTGTCCTTAACCACAGCGAGGAAGTGAAACCCACAACCGATCTAGTTTCCAGTCTCCGACCGACCGGCCGGCCTCTATTAAATATTAACTGTCTTTAAATTTTCTTAAATTCCGTAATAACTTAAAATAAACATAAAGTCTTATAATTTAGCATTATCTTTTCTTTCCAAATTCATTCATAGGATTTTCAAATATATTTGTCAACGATAAGAATTATGAATTTGGAAATGAAAAACATACATTAATGAATTGGA
Organism: Dryadula phaetusa; assembly: GCA_032432895.1. Classification (NCBI taxonomy): domain Eukaryota; kingdom Metazoa; phylum Arthropoda; class Insecta; order Lepidoptera; family Nymphalidae; genus Dryadula; species Dryadula phaetusa. The sequence continues at coordinate 308,790 of JAOYRS010000073.1, forward strand.
TGCCAAAGTGTAAACTGAATATCATAGTTAAAATAAGACAAGCGTCCTTTGTCTCGCATAGCAGGGTAGTCAGAGAGAACCTAGTGCCCAGACACTCTGCTTGCCACATAGCAGTCGGAGAAATATTAGACACTAGTATTAAAGTAGGAGTGGTGTTCAAAATGTACATACTAAGTTTAACATACTACGTCTAAGATCGATGAACCTAACGGCCTGGCCGCCGTTTAGTTCACAGAAACTTACCTCAGTTATATTTAGAATCTGTGTGCATATAATTTATAGGTACTAAGTGCAAGCCAACTGAACTGACAGTAAAAAATATTTTGATTTTTTTGTTCTATTCCCAAGTATGGAATAATACTTTTTAAATAGCAAAATATTAAATTAAATGGTATTCTCTTTCCAAAAGATTATTTCTTTTTCTTTTCAAAGATTATTAAGAAATAATCGTTTTGCAAGAGACAATGCTATTTAATTTACGCTACCATCTTGCTATCTGCTAAATTTTTTCCACGCAAAGGGGTAGCAGAAATTTGTACAAAATCTCTCTACAGAGATGCCGACAATGTAAATAAGTTGTAACAAAACGTTTAAGAATTTCAACGCAACCGAATGTAGAACACATGGTTTAGCGGTAAATGCGTTCGAACGGTTTCAAGGTTCGAATCCCGCTGCTTTCAAATCTTTATACATTTTTAATAAATGTTTTCGGATCTCAAATGTGGAATAACGCTTTAAAATAGGAATAACAAAAAATATTTTGTGTTTACCAATCTCTTAGCATCTTCTTAGCAGAATAGTGATTCTGAACACAGTGTTAAGACACTCTGTTAGCATCCGCTTGGCTTAGACAAAATGCAGCACTAAGTCCCGACACTCTACACATCTCCAATTACGAACGGGAAGCAGAAAACGGTGTGTTTCGACACTAGGTTCTCTCTGCATACTACGCTAACGTGAATTTAAAAAGTTACCTAGTTTAATTAAAATATTGATACGTGTGTAAAAATTAAAATATATTTATTTAAAGAGTTTAAAAAACTGTGAAAACTGATAGTAATATTGTTTTTGTTGGTGTTATTTTAATTTTAGATTTTGAATATGTAATAATATAAAAAATACCCAGTACCATTTATTTATTATTCACATCATATATGCTAATAAACATAAACAAATAAATACTTTTTGATACATTATTTGCTGTTATTTTATATTAGATATCCTAAATCTATTATAATTTAGTTTTAAAAATCTTCAAGTCACAGTCGAATGGAAAATTTGTCCCTCTCATAAGAGAACGATAGAAAGAGTTAGTGAATAGAATTATTGAAAAATGCTGAGTAAGAACTAATAAAAATAGAAAACCGACTGTGGTGAAAAACTGACTTTTAAAATCTGCCATTTTCTTTTTTCAGTAATTTTATATATTTAGTGACACTCGCGTACTTAAGACGAATCAAACGACGTATCATTCGTCCAATTCGGTTCACAGGTTTAGCAGTTACAAGGGAACAAAGAAACGGACATAAAAATATACTTACATACACAGTAAAAATGTAACCCTCCTTTTGACAGCCGGGTAAAAAATAGTCAAATAGGATTAGTAAGGAATTAGGTGTTTCTTAATTTTTTTTTATTTCTTTACTAGTTGATGCCCGCAACTTTATTTACGTACTGTACGAATTTTGCTCGGTACTTTTTTTAAATATAAAACAACCCAAAATTATTTCCTCCTTTACAACAAAATTTAATTTAAAAGGACCCATTGCTACGAGTGGGACTGAACCGACGACCCATCTCAGTTACAGCTAGAACCTGACCCATAATGCAAGTCAGGCCACAACGATTTCTAGCTTCACACTTTTATCCCGCATAGCAGGGTAAACAGGAAATACCTAGTGTCAAGACACTACGTATTTCGCTTTCCGCCGTTTGCCAAATTGTATGTTGAGTGGCGGAACTCAATGCCGCGTATTATCTTACCACAGCGAAGAAATGAATATAATCCGACTTTGCTAAGCGGGATCAAAAGGGTAAAGCTAAAAAAACCTAGGGGATGTTTTTACTGTTTTCATACTTTAAAATAATTTAATAATATACGTATGTACATACATATGGTGTGTTTCCATTGTGTTCAAATTCCAATACTCAAGTACGTCACTAAGTTCATTACAATTCAAAGCAGTCCATATATCAGATAATAATAGTGACTGAGTGTCAATGGAAATCCCAATTTAGTATAACGTTTTAGAATTTGTTGTGTCAAGGTTTCAAATATCTATTGTAAAACTACATTGGTAAAATCAGGATTGGGACTGTAAAAGCGATGGTTGGGCGTTCGATATCAACTCAAGGGAATATTTATCTGGTAAGAAAAAGTGCGGCGTTCAGTTCAGTAAACTATTAAAATAAAATAGCAATCTCTGTTGTTAAACGATTGTTTCTTAATAATCTTTAAGTAGCAGAAATTTGTAAGAATCTCTCTACAGAGATGCTAACAACATAAATAAGTTGTAACAAAACGTATAAGAATTTCGACGCAGCCGGCAGTAGAACGCATAACTTAGTGGTCAGGGCGCTTGGACGGTTCCACCCGGAATTCCGCTGCGTTCAAATTCTTATACATTTTTTCAAAAATATATAATAATAAGTTAAAATACGCGGTTAGTTGTAAGTTCGATTCCCATGTGGGAAAATGATTATATTTAAAATTTATTTTCATTTCTCCAATATGGTAGAAAAAGAGTGGTAGTGTTTTAACACTGGGTTATCTCTGACTACCTGCTATACGGATTAGAGCGTAACACAGCATTTTTTTTTAAACTACTGTTTAAATTAAAATGCATTAAAAAGGAACAAACTCTCGCAAAAGATGTTTAGTGAATAACAATTAGTTTCCGTTATGTTATTGAAATTCCTTAGAGAAGTTTGACGTGGTGCAGTAGTAACAACGTCTGACTGTATAAACGATTGATTGTTGGTTCGATTCCAACCAGAAAGAGAAATACGGAGTGTCTTGACACTAGGTACTTTCTATCTACCCTGCAATGTTGGATAAAAAGGTGGAGTTAAAAAAAATAATAATTGACAATGGCAGGATTTTGACCCACGGTACTTGTTAATCGTCCAAGCACTTCACACCTTGTCACGTCCAAAGGTTTATTGTTGATTGTACATTTATACAACTCAGCTAGATGTTTAGAGTTTCTTTTTATTTAATTTTTTTTTCTCTTCATACACGCCCTTCGGGGTTTTATATTCCTTCCACATTGTACCACATCTTTTTCGTGTATTCCATCTTTACTAAACATACTTCCCAGATATACCACCTCATTCACTTATTCCAAAATCTAAAACCGGAAGTCAGGTATTACAAAAATATATTGTAGAAAAACTGAGAGACCCATATATTAGAGAAGTTAATCGGAGAGAACTTGTATTTAAATACTCAATTTCAGCTAACTTCGTTCAGTTCAGTCAGTTTTATTGTCTGTCTGGTCGTTCAATGGAAAATGCATTGTTTTATATATTGAATATATTTTTTTATAAACATGTATGTAGTTGCAATGTATTTACGTGCGCTCTCATTGCGAGCTCGTCTCTCCAGAATACTTTTAAAGAAACTCCAATTACAATACGTTTGTAACAACCAACCAATCTATACCAACACTTTAAAATATTAATATTACTATAATATTATAAAATAATAGACTGTGAAATCCTTAAAATCGCTATTTTTAGAAACAACTATTTTATAGTAATTGTTAAGAACAGGCCCAATTTCACGGCTTTTGTGAATCTACAAGTCGACGTAAGTAAAGGTGAATGAACAAAGATATCGCCTATTCTTGACATTTACCACAACCCCAATGCCCAATGCCCTTTATTTGACAAATCTAGAACACCAAAAACAAAGGTACAAAAAGGTCAGCTCATTCTGCAAGAATCCAGGGCATTACGCGAGGCAATTAAGAAACTGATGGCTGTAGTTTGATATAGTTAATTTTTAATCAACTAACAGACCAATGTCGCCTCAGTCTAGCTGTGAGTAACGACTACTAACTGTAAAGTGTTCGAAAAGTCAGGTTTTCAAAAATATATTTTCGAATACCAAAATATACGAGATTAATCCGTTTAAAATAGTTTCTTTTAAAATTAGTTAAGAAATTCCCACGACACCAGGAAATATTCATATATTTCACATTATATTATTAACGAATGGAAACGATGTTGCGAGCTGCAACTAGTTTGCTTATAAATAAATGCCACGACTATCCACAGAACTTGACACCCATTAATGCCCTTATTATATTCGCGTATTCGACAACCACGTCTGTTTGTAATATTGAACTTGATACTCATTTTCACAATAATGTTTGTAATGGGATGTTTAATTTCCACGGTACAAACAGAAACTTTCCTTTTTTTATTAGAGGCACAATAAAAATTGCGGTGCGTTGAGTTCGCCACTCAACACGCAATATCTCGATTGCGGGTGGAAAGCTGTCAACAGAGTGTCTTGGCACTTGTTTCTGACTAGTGTACTATGCGGGATAAAGCGTGAAACTGTTTATATAATGAAAAATAATCCATTAAATGGCTTATAATAGTTCTTTTATAATTTAAATATTTGGTGCACGTCTTCCTATTTTTATATATTAAGGCAAATTATATGAACCGAGGAATACAAAATTTATCACTTGTCAGTAAAATTTATACGGAAAGATGCAAAGTGTATAATTATTACACTTTTCATTAAAGTGTACATACGTTGCTATAGTAACGTATCCTTTACGCATATATTTCAATACAAAAATAACAAGAAACTAATGTATTGTGTGCGAATTGTGATGCGTTTGCATTGTTAAATAATTGGCAATCGTTGCAGAGATGGACTGTCGTATGATGTAATGACCCGTTTGCTATATATTAAGTATTCTATAGAAGCTTCTAGATGATATGAAAATATTACCTACTCTATCGATTTACCATAGATTTTTCTGTTTAATTTATTTGAAGATATATTTAAACTATATTTTTTATTAAACTATGTTGTGTAGAGTGGTGGTGCCACAACGCCGCACTTTGTTTTACCAGAGCGAAGGAATGAAAAAAATTATATATAAGTCTATACTCCCCACACTCCTGACTGGGAGTCAAACCCACAACCGATCGCGTTTACAGGCGCTGTTCAATGACGACACTTTATATAATGTAAAGAAAATATAAATTGAAAAGAAAGATTTTAAAACCTTTAAAAACAACGTATATTCTATTATTTATAATTTTTTAAAGTTTCATTCCACACAATTAAGGATTAGAAAACATTTTTAAAAAAACGTTTAAAAATTTTGACGCAGCTGGTAGTAAAACGCATAGCTTAGCGGTTAGAGCGCTTGGTCGGTATCCAAGAGGTGGGTTCGAATCTCGCTGAGTTTAAATTTTTATACGTTTATTCAAAATGTATATTCTATTTTGTTTGATACACAAGTTTGGTGGTAAGTGCAACAAATCCGAAATTTTGTTGCGGCAGCCATTTTAGATTAATAATGAAATTGATTACATATAATTTAATTGTCAGCAGAACTGAATTTGTATTCCAAATTTTATTTCAATTGGACACTTGGAAATAGGTCAAATTAAGCTTGCAATAGAAGAAGTGTCATGCGGAGGGTCTTGACACTAAATATTTCCTATTTAGACAATAGGTACAGGAAAGTACTTAATCTACCCTGCTATGTGAGATATAAACGTAATGCTTAAAAAACTGTAGTGTAAAAAAATAATAAACAGATCTCAACTAAAGTTAGCTGAACGAAGTTCGAGTAAAACTTTCCATGGACAATCTGAGTGACATGCGAAATTTAAACCGTGAACGAGAGAATGCATTTCTCTTATATACTTTCTTGTTTCTAATTAAAAAGTTATTTTTAGATTTTCAGTAACTTTAGAAGAGTGTTTTCTTGATCGGTCGTGGGTTCGCAGTTCGACTATATATGTTTTAATTATTTTCTTTTGAAACTCGCGTATATACCCGTCGCCTTAGCAATGTATATGTTTTGCCTTTATTCAAAAGTGCATATAAAACTCATATGGATCACTTATTTTATTAATTTAATATAAGAAATATCATTAATAGTACTTGAGGCCGGTCATCTGACTGTAAACGCGATCGGTTGTGATTTCGATCCCCACTTGGGGGAGTGATTATATTTCAATTATTTTCACTTCCTCGCTCTGGTAAAGACACTGTGCGGCGTTGAGTTCCACCACTCAACACGCAATGTCTCGAATTCGGTGGAAAGCGAAGTGTCTTGACACTAGGTACTTTCTGTCAACCCTGCTATGCGGGGTAAAAGCCGTGAAATCAAAAAAAAATAGTAACAATGTATTTTCAAAACTTAAATTATTAACTTAAAACTTAGCTTATATAATTTGAATGTAAAATATAAATTATTTTAATAAATGAAAACTGTAAATGTAATCAAACACGTAAGTTGATATCGAACTCGTGGCCAATGAGCTTTCAATCAGACACTGTCCCACTGTACCATGATGGTCTTTTTTATACCCTACTATATTAACATAATATAAGTCAATTGTCTGGTTAACACGTAAAGTGCTTTTGAGGCATAAAAAACATTATCTTAAGTGCTTTGTCTGGCAAAATTATTTATATTATATTCAATATGTAGTCCAATTAATATATAAATAAATTTATATATATTTTTATGTAGTAAATGAAAATAATAATATTTATACAATAAAATGATCCCAGTTTAAATGAAACTAAGCGAATAAATTATTAATGTCTATTTTGGTTTTCAAAAATATTGTTCAGATAACACGACATTTTACACAATTTTCTGGTATTTAGAAAGTAGTTGAAATCTTATTAAAATCTATATACATATCAACTCAACAGAACCTATTATACCACGTACTCTTGATACGTAACATTCGATTATAACGGATTCGATTGTAACCATAGCAACGCGTACGTTACTGTTTTCAAAAGTGTATGTCAAATTCATAGTAGTGTGTATAATATTTATTTTAATTATTTAAAATATTTCTTTTACTTTACTATAAAATATATTGATTTTCTATACTTAATATACATAAATTTTAAATGTTCCAAATTTCATATATCTACGTCCACGTCACTCACTCATTCAAACACAGATTATTTAAAAAATAGGGAGATAATTTGAAACAATTTCATAAGTAAGGTATTTTTCTATATTAATACGTGAACTCAGATCTTTGTACTCCTTTTAACGAAAATTATGTAAACATAGGTGTATCAAATCTGGCACAGTTATAGTTTATATAGATAAGGAGTGCACTCTGCAAGTGCAAATATTTTTCAATGTATAAAAATATATAGAATTAATAAAATAAATGTAACACACACTACCCTGTGTCTGACATACACGTTTATAAAAAGTGACATACGTTGCTATGGCAACGCGTCATCGGGACTTCTTGTTGTATTAATTGAATATATATTTTAATATAATATAAATATATTTAAGCCTCCTTTTGCTTTCAATAGAAATTTAAGAATGAATCTATATATTGTATAATATAATCACGATTACGCATTTTAATTGTAACTATTTAAACGTATTCATTGCGTATATTTTGATATTAGAAAATACGTTTTTGGAAACCTGGCGTCTCGAACACTTTACTGTAGTCCGTGGTCACAAGTAGACTGTTGTAGCATTCCTTTGTTGGTCGCTTTAAAAACTAATTATATCAATCTACCGCCATCTGTTCCTTAATTGCCTGGTTTCTGGCAGGTATACCAATATATACCAAAAATGTATTTTCGTATACCAAAATATACGCGATTAATCCGTTTAAAATTGTTTCATTTAAAATCCTGACATATCCGTACCACGATGGTAAACACTAACACTTAAACCGTTATGCGATGAGAAATCGTATTGAGGTTACTGTGTCGATATCGACGGTCACAAAACACACTAAGTACTTACATTAGTAGAAGTAATTGTACACAAGGTAGAAAAAGTATATATATTAAAATATATATTAAAATATATATTTATTAAAATATATATTTATTAAAATATATATTTATAATATGTAAAAATAGATATTTTTTGGCATTTGAGTGAGGTAGTCAAAATTTTTTTTGTCTATTTTTAACCAATCGCAAAAGGAGGGTTATATTTCTATGCAGCGGTTCTGGTTTCCATTCCTATTCGAGAGTGTGGTTATATTTAAATTATTTTCACTAACTCGCTCTGGTAAAAGACAAAGTGCGGCGTTGAGTTCCACCACTCAACACGCAATGTCTCGAATTCGGCGGAAAGTGTAGTACGGAGTGTCCTGACACTAGGTATTTCCTTTTTACCGTGCTATGCGTGATAAAGGCATGAAGCTAAAAAAAATAATTTTAATCTAATATTTTTTTCAATTTCAAGGTGTTACTTAGAACAAAGGTCAAGTTCACGTAGACGAACTCGCTTACATTCACTAGTATATGAATATAATATTCAAATGAATTAATTAAAATCATTACAATACATAATTAGATATATATTATTATTATTATATATAAAATAAATTTAAAAAAATATATTGTTTCGACTTTGACCTGTATAAGTTTCTTGGTGTTTTTTTTTTTGAGATTTGTTCGTAGTTTGGGTCGTAAAATTATTGTTTTTTTTTTAATTAACTATATTTGTATTTATTAATTTAATTACAATTTAAAGAGATGACGTAAGCAAGTACAAGCGTAGAAAATTGTAAAGTGGAAATATATATATATATATATATATATATATATATATATATATATATATATATATAGCTTGTCACTTTTACCATGCATAGCAAGGTAGATGAAGCAATTAGTGTCAAGACAATCCGTACACCGCTTTCCACCGAATTCAAAACATTTCATTTCGGAACTCAACGCCGCACTTTGTCTTATCAGAGCGTGGAAATTAAAATAATTTCAATACAATCGGTCTCCCGAATGGGTATCGAACTCACAACCCATTCTGTTTACAGTCAAATCCGTCCCGCCGCACCATCACCGGCCATCAAATTATCAATCAAGATATTTAAAATTTTAAGTAAGCTTAGGTATAAGAAAAGTATTATATAGTTAGTATATGTATATAGGAAACTCATCTCACTTATCACACTTACTGGTTCTAGGTTCGATTTCAACTCAGTTGCATACATAATAATACATTAGTCGTATAAAACGCGCGTTGCCATAGTAACTAGTGTGTCACTTTATAATGTCATATATATATAAAGTGAATGAAATATTTATAATGTATTATTATGAAAAATATTGAAGCCGGTCGTGGCGCAGTGGGACATCGTCTGACTGTAAACGCGATAGGTTGTGGGTTCAACTGCCACTCTAGAAAATGATTATATTTAAATTATTTTCATTTCCTCGCACTGGTAAGACAAAGCGCTACGTTGAATTCCGCCACTCAACTCGCAATGTCTCGAATTCGGCGGAAAGCTGAGTACGGAGTGTCTTGAGACTAGATAATTTCTGTTAAATTAATAACCACATACAATTTGATACTTCTCTATTTATCTATATAGATTGTGGGCAAGATTATAAAAGCGCGATAAAAATAATTCTATTTTTACCTTATTATTTACGTTTTCTTTAATCAAGTTTTAATATTATACCTAAGGCAGGTAACAATCACCAATATCTATATAAAAATATTAATAATAAACACGTCAAAATTAATATGATACGTACATAAAAACATACTTTGAAAGTGTTTTTATAAGAAAAAAAAAATGTATAAACAATGTAATAAGATGTTGAATATTTAAAAGCATTTCTATACAAAATATCACTTGAACGATTTGCAAGAGAAGCTGGTTCGAATCAGACTGCGTTTACATTTTAATACGTTTTCTACAAGTTACTCTAGAAGAAAGACAAGTCAAATATTCAATTATGAAATTAAAAAGACATATATTTTAGATTTTTTTTTAGTCAATTTTTTTTATTGGACAGGCAAGGCCAGTGTTCGTGTGGATCACCTGATGGTAGGTGTTCATCGCCGGTCACGGCCTTGCGTAACACCAGGATAGCTACATACGGCCTTTAAAGTAAAAATTAATGCATTTAAAAAAAATAGATTTTTTTTTCATAAAAAAAATTACATATTAATTCGCCGAATCTACCCAGTAAATACTCAAAGATATTTGTGTTGGAAATGACTTGCTTGGCTTAATATTTAGGTACATGAGCTTTATTTTAAAAAAAAAATATAAGAATGATGAGACAAAAAATAAATTATGTATTATTATTTATATAAACAATAAAGTTATGTGTGTGTGTGTGTGTGTCATATCACAGCAATCCGTGGTTACAGACATACTGGTGATGCATTCGTCTGTCGACATAATAACATTATAGAATCAACTATTACTTGAGTGGCGGAACTCAACGCAGCGCTTTGTCTTACCAGAGCAAGAAAATAAATATAATTTAAATATAATCATTTCCCCATTACAGTTAGACGTTGGCCATTTAATACGTAATGTCTCAAATTTGACGGAAAGCTGAGTACAAAGTGTTTTGACACTAGGTACTTCCTATCTACACTGGTATGCGGGAAAAGCTTGGAGCTAAGAAAACTCCTATATTAGTTTATGCTTTTGACCTATGTAGGATAACCAAAGAACTAAACAAGTCTATTATATATTAAGTATATTTTAAGTAATAATCGTTATATAAAGTGACATTTGTGACAAACTGTGCCACTATAATAATAATAATGCTCAAGCCTTTTATTTCTTATTTTTAGCTTTACGCTTTTCTCCCCGCCTAGCAGGGTAGACAGAATTTTCTGGGCACTTACACTCTTACAGTATCAATAAACTCCGTACTTCGCTTTTCACTGAACAGTGCGTGTTGAGTGGTGGAACTCAACGCCGTATTCTGTCTTTACTAGAGCGAGGAAGTGAAAATAATTAAAATATAATCCCCCAAGTGAGGATGGAATCCACAACCGATCGCGTTTACAGTCTGTCTGTTTATTTCACAACCAAATAAGTATATAATATATGTTAGAGTTATAAAAAGTATGATTATAAATACGTTAGTCTTATATTAATATTAGTGCATTTTTTAAATTATTTTCTATGTATTATAAATGTACTAATAAGTACAGTTAGTTGTTAGGTTCACGGTTGTGAACCCCGATAAGAGTAAAGGCCTCCCCATCTCTTTCCATTTATTTCTATCTATCGCTATTGTCATCCCACTTTTCCCTCCAAACTGTGCCTCTACGATGTATAATTTTATATTTTTAAACTAACACCATACGTTATTTTATATTTACTTGCGTTGAGTTCCGCCACCTAACGCGCAATGTCTCGAATTCGGGCAGAAAGCAACGTACAATGTCTCTAAACACTAGATTTTCACTAAATGCCCGGACCATACTAGAATGAAGCGTGCAGCTGCTTTTGAAATAATTGAATGCCTCACGTAATAATGACGTAATTAAACACTGACTGTCCACGCCATTCTCATATCGATCGTCACGCAGAAGACTATAGCACGAACTTAAATGCAAATAATCAAAATTATGTTTAAATTAATACAAAGATAAAGTTATATATGGCGGAGTTAAGTTACGTAACATAACATGCACAACAATATGTTAAGTAATACAAAAATATATAAAGTTTTTTTTTTGGTAATCGACATAATTATAGTTAAATTAATTGAGACTTTTGACGCAATTGCATATTTACAGGAAATCAGTATACGGAAACAGTATTTTTTCTTTACTTAAATAAAACAATTTTACTTAGGAATCAAGTAAATTTCGATAAAGGACATTGCATTCGCTTAAATATTAATTTTGTTGTGAGAATAATATATGCATATAATAAATTTCCTCATAGTAATATAAAAGTTACTTTTGAGTAAACGAAGGTTAGACGTTAATAGATGTGGTATGTAAGGGATTTCGTTTTCCTGTTTCGCTTTTATAATATTAAGTAGTCATTTCCAAATTAAGTACACAATTTACACACTGGCATCATTTTTCATAATTTTTCTATGATTTTTTTAATATATATGAATTGGTATTTTTTTTGACTTTCACGCTTTTATCTCGCATATACGAATAGCAGGGTAGACAGAAAGTACAGTCAATATAGTCCGAACTGCGCTTTTCGCGCGAATTTGAGACATTGCGTGTTTAGTGGCGGAACTCACCGCCGTGATTCGTGCCTTGGCTTGCGAGGTAATGAAAATAATTTTGAACATAAACATTCCCCCGAGTAAGAATCGAACCTACCCGTTGCACCACGACCGGCCTCCCTGATCCCTGATCCCATTTTTCATCATGACATATTATTATTTTTATATGACAAAAAATAAATAAATGGAATAAATAGCCAATATATTTTTTTATTGGATCTTACGCGTAGGTATTGCAATTTTATAGTTCTGGTTCTTACCACTCACCTTTGCTTCAAATATCTTTCTTACTATTCAAAAGGAAAACAAAAAAACTAATATTTTAATATAAACTACCTGCCCTTAGATAGTATGGTCTTCATGGCGCTTGTCATAGTAGGCCCATGGCCATCGGTTGTGGGTTCGATTTCCACTCAGATGATATTTAAATTATTTTCACTTCCTTCTCCGATAAGACAAAAACGGCGTTGAGTACCGCCACTAAACACGCAATGTCTCGAATTCGGTGGAAAGCGATGTACGGAGTGTTTTGAAACTAGGTACTATTAGGCTATAGAAATCATTTAAAAAATCCTTGAACAATTGGAATTATATATATATATATAAACAATCATCGCCCCGAATGGGAATCGAACCAACGACATTTACATTTAAATTCAATCAGACGTATACAGAAAATTGTTTTAATAGCTACTCTTAACATGAAATTTACCTTAATTTTTTTTAATCATGATTAACGCATAAGAAAATCATTGTATGCATTAAAACCTTTACTATGTACACAACTTTATGATGATTCACAATAAACAATGATAAAAAGCAATTAAATAAATTAATCTGATGTACAAAAAGGGAAATCATTATATTAATTTTGTAAAGGTATTTAAAAAAAAACATCAACACTTAAGTAAATTACTATGTAAGTATCGTTTCAGTATGATTCAAGCAGTAGTATATTACAAGGAATAATTAAAAAAAATTAAAAACTCAATTGTGATTAAAAACTTAGTTTTAAAACACTCCCTTTTTTTTTCAGGATTTTTTTTATATACAATGACACTCGCGGTCTTAAGACGAATCGGTCCACGGGTTTAGCAGTTAAAAAGGAACAAAGAAACGGACATACATACATACACGATAAAAACATAACCTTCCTTTTGGCGATTGGATAGAAACGAAGCGGCTTCACGCTTTATCCCGCAAAGCAGGGTAGTCAGGACAACTTAATGTCAAAACACTCCGGTGACAGTTTTCCGGCGATCGAGACATTGCATGCTAAATGGTGAAGTAGGTCCGCCCTTTATATGCCAGAGAGGATAATTGAAATCATACCTTCAATTGAGAATCGAACTCACAACTCTGCATCTCCTCATTACAATAATATTTATTAATATAATACAAAGATAATTCAATTTAAAATAAATATCACATTCCATAACTTAAATCATAGTTAGCAATGTTGTCACGTTATAGACTTTTTTATTCAATAGTTCTTTTGGAGCGCGTGTCTATAGTGAATGTACTGGTATACCCGTTGACACGTAAAACACACGTTGCGATGGCAACACGTTGGTCCTTTTGTCATCTGTTAATTATTGCTTTTGTTTTGATAGTTTTACAGATGGTCCTAGATTCAAATCTCATTTGGGAGATAATTATCCATGTTGTAACGACTTCGTTTTCTGAGTTGTTTTCGGTTCGTGGACAGCGAAATTTAATCATATCAATGTAAGAAGAAAAATTATATGAAGAATAATAAGATTTTAAATATTCAAAACGTCGTCGTCGTATTTTCAAAAATGTATTTACGAATACCAAAATAAACGGAATTAATCCGTTTAAAATATTTTTTTTAAATATATAAATAATAATTTATCACTATGGCCTATCTATTCTTACTATGTATAACATACACTCGATATACTTACATAAATATGAATGTAAAAAATAATCAAAAATAAACGTTTTTCTCGCTGTCCTGGTTCTTTTAGCAAGAACAAGAGGTGATTGTCATGAAAATATTGTTTTCCTATTGAATTCAGACATGTGAAAATTTTCAAGACTATTTGACTGAAGAAAACCTAACCCAACATATTTATGCACTTTTAATCCGCATAGCAAATAGGAAGTCTAACCTAGTGTTAAGACACTCTGTACTTCGCTTTCCGTCGAATTCGAGACACTGCATATTGAACGGCGGCCCTCAACGCCGCGGTTTGTATTACCAGAGCGAGAAAGTCTAAATAATTGAAATATAATCATTCCCCCAAGAGGGAATCGAGCACACGACCGATCACATTTACAGTCAAACGCTGTCTCCCCGTAATTTTCGCTAATACATTATGTTAAACTATATATGTTAACTCATCATAATCGATGTTACAAAAGCGGATGTGCATGTATTAGATAAGAATGATAGACCACGGAAGCTGGGCTACTGGACATTTAGCAGGTGGGATTATCATTTCCTTAAAGCTGTTTGAGATGCGCTTTACTTCCTCGGCTATATATAATCAAAGTTAGTTTTTGTTAATTCATTATGAAAGTAAAACGTATGTAAGGACGTCTTGCTGGTCTGGTCTGGTCTGATGTACGGTCTGGTCTGATGTACGACGTACGTATCAAAAAGATGAAAACGGTTGGACTATTTGAAGAACAAGGACTATAGTAGAAATAATAGGTATTTTTTTAGCTTCACTCTTTTACCCGCATAGCAGGGTAGACAGGAAGTACCTAGTATCGAGACACACCGTACTCTGCTTTCCGCCGAATTCGAGACATTACATGTCGGGTGGTGGAACTTAACGTCGCGCAATAGGAATTTTGTCTTTATACAATTGGCTATTTACTCCAGTGTTATGAAACTCTAGAGAGAATTTATAATTTTCACTATTTCTTTCCCAAAACGTTTTAAATTAAAGAAATTCTAAGAACTAAAAATATTTTTGATAACCGTTCAATGTAGAAGAATAAGAATAAGTTTAACTTTCTTGTATAAGAATTATGATAAAATTGAATCATATGTAACAAAAGGTACCGTATTTTATAATAACAGAAGAAATGACAATAATTTTATTATAATCATTACCCCAAATAGCAATCGTTATCACAATCTTCACATTAGCTGTGACTTCAAGTCGAGACTAACATAACTAACATACAAGACTCTTTCTCCATCTCTATTTACATCACTATTTCAAAATCAATTAAAAAGGAAGCTACAAAAAGGCCTATCGTGGCGCAGTGGAACAGCGTCTGATTGACCGCGTGTCAGTCAGACGCTGTTCGCTCGCTGGTGGGTTTGATCACCATTCGAGGGAATGATTAAATTTAAATTCACTTCACTCGAGGGAATGATTAAATTTAAATTATTTTCACTCCCTCGCTCTGGTGAAAACAAAGTGCGGCGTTGAATTCCATCACTCAACATCCAATTCAGTGGAAAGCGAAGTATGGAGTGTCTTGACACTACGTACGTTCCGTCTACCCTGCTATGCGGGATAAAAGCGTGAAGCTAAAAAAAAAGAAACAGGTCGTTAAACTTTACCACTGGATATACTTAAAGCTGGTGAAATTAACCTTGCGATTAGCATCCATGTCACGTTGGCGACGCAACCTGCCCTTGGTACCATTCGATAAAGTGCGGATATATATTCAGTGAGAGTTGCAAGTATACAATAACATCTCGCAATAATTTCCTAGCGGTTGCGTTAGTTTTAGAGTACTGTAAGTAACTACCGTGCTATATTCTCTCTCTATATATATATATATAATGTATATTATATTATATTGTCATGTTTATGTAATATAATTGAAGAGCTTACTGATCTCCGCTTTCTGCCTTATTTCTAGACATTGCGTGTTGAATGACGTAACTGAACGTCGCGCTTTGACTTAGTGAAGCTTAAATCTTGCCCGAATAGGTGTCGAACCCACAATAAATCAATTTTATATCGATTTTCCAGTCAGATGGTATCGATTGATATTTGTTATCTTGTATGTGAAAGGTAGAGAGAATTTCGTTGCTCTGTTCTTCTTTTTTTCGAGAAATGTTTCAATTTAATGCTGTCCTTCTAAACGCACTCTACCTGCTTGAGTAGGAAAATCATTTTTTTAAATATGATTTTCTCTGAACGGGAATCGAACCCATAAACACCGTATGAAATACAGGATATAGAACATATGTAATTCAACCTTTAATTACAAAAATATATATAGAGATTTCAATATATCTAATATAAGATAATTATAGTCACATTATGGCCTTATTACATTTAAATTATACCTACATATGTATTATTCTAATGTCTAATCTATATAACTGCGAAGTTTAATCATAATTTGTTTAGTAGTTTTTTCGTGAAATATACACACATTTATTCTCATAAACTATCGCATTTATAAAATGAGAAGAATATATCAAGCCCAAAATAATACAATCTTGATATAATATAAATCTAGTTTATATAGAGAAGCAGTGTAGAATGCTTTTTTAAGCTTCACGCTTCTATCCCGCCTAGCAGGGTAGACAGGAAGTATTTAGTGACAAGACACTCCGTACTCAGCTTTCCGTTGATTTCGAAACGTTGCGTTTTGAGTGTCGGAACACATTAGGTGTACGTTCTATCGTAGTGTAGGGTCTATTAATTTCTATGATCCTATTTATATTTTTTGTGATTTTAATATTTTTTTTATTATGACGGATGGAGAGCACCTGACACACTGCAAGAAAGTCATAAATATAAGTGATTTAAATTCATTAATTCGTATTCAAGACGTTGCGTTTTGAGTGTCAGTACACATGTGTGCTACATTTATTTTATTAATTTAAAATATTTTTTTTAATAATTAAAAAATAAGCAATAGCATGAAGCCGGGCGAGGCTGAGGCAGTATTTAACTATATCGCGCAGTACGGAGTGTCTATATACTAGGTGTTTATCCTGTTATGCGGGATGAAAGCGTGAAGCTAAAAGTATTAATAATTAAAATATTTTTAGTACGCGGCGTTGAGTTCCACAACTCAACATGCCAAAAGTTACTTTTTGCCTTCCACTAAAAAGCTTTTAGCTTCTTGATGGGCAATAAAACGATTTACAAGTAATTCAAAAATAGAATACTTCCTGTAATTCATGCGTAGTGTCCATTGAATTGTAATATAACTTTGTCCCGTTCTCTCATATCGAATTGAAACGAGAAATCAGATGTGTTTGAATGGATTCCTAAGCAGAATTTTCCTCAATAAAACTGTTAAAATTCCGGTGGAATAAGCCACTTCTCAAAAGCGTTCATACAACAAGAAACAATAAAATATATACTATACATCAATCAGTTTGGTGCTTTTCAATGTAAATGTAATAAGAAGAAGCGGAAAGACCGGTAGGTTTTGGCACTAGGTAGAAGGCTAGGTTATAAATAATACTTTTTAAGCGGATTAATCGCGTATATTTTGGTATTCGAAAATATATTTTTGAAAAACCGACGTTTCGAACACTTTACAGTGTTCCGTGGTCACAGGTTGCAAAATATGCGTGATTAATCCGTTTAAGTTTTATTAAAAATGTGTATAAATCGCGAAAATCAAAGATCTTATTAAGACTAGGTTATATTTTTCTACTTTGCTTTTAATTTATTTTTATTTTCATATTCTTCTCGGAATTCTTTTAAAATCATTACAATGTTATACATAGAATAGGAATTTGTCTGAAAAACACCGCTGTAGACAATAAATGTGGCAGCATACGCTGTCTGGTTCCGTTTACTGATTTTTTTTACGAGTATATATTTATCAAATTATGCCATTTTGCTAAATTAGTTTGATATATTTTTATGGTATTATTATATTAATATTGTTATAAAAATTAAAAAATATATTTCTCATTTTTATTTCTAAAGAAATTTTAATTTGAATCCTGGCCTCTTAGGTGAATACATTTGAAGTTAATTTTATTTTTTAATTGCGTTTCCTTATTTATGTGACAAACCGCGGCGTTAAGCACCGTCGAATAACTGAAAATGGAGTCTTGGTTATCCTGCTATGCGGGATGAAACGTGTAGCTATACAAAAAATGTACAGCATTTACACGCATAGAATATTGATAACCAAATTGTATTGTAGAATGAGATCGTTTACGAATAATAATGTTAGTTTACAATTCCAGACGTTCGTCTATGACTTATCAATGTTAACGAGCCTATTGGTATTTATTTATTATCATAAACTGGACTAAAGTGTAACTGCACAGTGGTACAGCGTGGCTGAAAAATCGGTTATGGGTTCAATTCCACTCGGGGGAGTGATTATATTTAAAATTATTTTCACTTCCTCGCTCTGGTAAGACAAAGCTCGGCGTTTTGTTCCGCCGCTCGACATGCAATATCTAGAATTCAACGGAAAATGAAGTACGGAGTGTCTTAACACTACGTACTTTTTGTCTACCCTGCTATGCGGTATAAAAACGTGAGACTGAGAAAAATCTCTTGTGTGTCCATTCAGTCCCAGTCCCAACGCGCTACAATATCCTAGTACGTACCAAAAGAACTGCTTAATGCAAAAGTTGAATCAAAAAAAATACAGTATCTATTAAAAGTATGATTTATATCATATGTGTGACTTCCTTTGGAATGCCTTAAAATTTTTTTCTCATGACTCAATAACCAATGATGAAATATACAAACTTTCACATTTGAAAAAAAATATAAGAACAGGTAGATACTAAAATAAAAGAGTAAAAAAGTATGTCTGTATGCTTAATATATTTGCCAAACAAAAATATTATGAAAGTACTGAAAATATATGGCAATATGGTTTTCAAAATTTGTTATTGGTAATACTTAATAGAGGAGCCAGATGCTATTGCAAACGTATCGGAAAAAATTTATTGAAATAAGCAAGTTATATAAGAAAAACCATTTTTAGAATTATTCATTAATATAATAAAACACTATCTAGAAGATTTTTTTTAACAATATCTGTTTATCTGTGTGTGTGTGATTGTTCTAGCGTTTGTTCACGTTAATCTCGGAAACGGGGTAACGGTTTAAACGCAGTTTTCGTTATTGTACTTGGGGTAACTTTTCGTTAACATGTGTTTTTATATAAACTTGAAGTATTTTGTTCGACAAAACTATAGTAATAATCAAGTCCATCCAACGATGTTGTGAGCATTTACTAGTGAGAAATATAAATATATTATTAACATCTTTTATTTTCGTGATTTTTACATATTTTAAATGAAACTATTTTAAATAGATTAAGTGCGTATAATTTTATATTGAAATATATTTTTGGAAAGTTAACGTTTCAAACACTTTACTTTAGTTCGTGGTCACATGTTAGTCAGCCAGGTTTCTAAAAATATTTTTGATTTTGGAATACCAAAATATACACGATTAATTCATTTAAAATTGTTTCATTTAAAATGAATATACTCTTAATTGAATTTGAACTAACCAGCATTGCGGACAGAATTATTGTTTCTGCTTAATATTTACTATTTTTAAAGTGTTATTCCACACTTAGGATTAGAAAGCATTTTTGAAAAAATATTTAAAAATTTGAACGCAGCGGGATTCAAACCCGCGCCTCTTGGACGGTATCTAAGAGGCGCGGGTTCAATTCCGGCTTCGCTCAAAATTTATATATATTTTTTTAAATATATTTCTGCTTAAATATAAAATATCGTTACTGGATTATGGTTTTTAATTTATGAGATATTGACAAACATACAGAATTAAAAGTACAATGTTAAGTTCTCGTAATTCTATTAACTATCTAAATAGTTACCTAATTTTAAAATGTTCCTTCACACTTAGGATTAGAGAACGTTTTTAATTTTTTTAAAACAATAATTTGAACTCAACGGGACTTGAACCCGCACCTCTTGAGAACCATCGGAGTGCTCTAACCGCTAGACTATACGTTCTACATCCGAATGAGTTGAATTTTTATACTATTGGTTTTACAAATTAATTTTTGCTACCCAAAGATTTTATCTAAGAAATCATGAAAAGATAATGTTATTTATCAAAAATTCTACTATTTCTAAAGTGTTATTTAACACTTAGAATAAGAAAACACTTTTAAAAATGTAAAATATGAAAATAATCCTAAAAAATACCTTTACTACGAAGAGCAGACATCTTACGGCTATCAGTTCTCACTCTGAAAATCTTATTAAATCTTATACCGAATTTAAATTGAAAATAGAAGCCCTTAAAACCCATAGTTGTAAATCGAATGTTATAAAACATTTTTTTAATGAAAATATCAATATATATATATATATATATATATATATTTGAAGCGGTTTGTAACATTGGGATCGCACCCAACACGCATAACAAACAAAAAATAATCCCTTATCTATATATCTCTAGGGCACGTTTATATAGTTACTTACGTATTACAATCAAGAAATAAATGCTGTTAAGTGCAGTTTTATAATATTAAAATTTACAACCTCGTTCAAAGGTCGGCAATAACTTTATGAGCTTTAAAAATTACATGTCAAACTAAACTTATGTCCTTTTACTTTACGAGTTGATTAATTATAATTAACTTGAGAGCGTCGTGGCGCAGTGGAAAAGCGTTGGGTTGTGAATTAATTCCAGTTAGTTGATGTTTCAATTTCCATGTTGAAAAATGATTAGGTTTATTTTACTATTTTTAAAATGTTAATCCACACTTAGTATTAGAAAACATTTTTAAAAGACATTTAAAATTTTTTAAAGTAGCGCGATTCGATTCTGCTCCTCTTGGAAACTGTTTAAGCGCTGTGACCACTAAGCCATGTGTTCTACTACTGGCCACGTTACAATACTTATACGTTTTGTAACAACTTATTTAGCTTCTCACTCGGGGGAATGATTATAATTTAAGTTATTTTCATTTACTCACACTGGTAAAACAAAGTGCGGCGTTGAGTTCCGCCACTCAACAGACAATGTCTCGAATTCACCTGAAAGCAGAGTACAGATTGTCTTGCCCCTAGGTATTTTCTGTCTACCCTGCTATACGGGATAAAAGCATGAATTTAAAAAGAAAACTATAAATTAAATCCCAAGTATAAGTTAAAAGTGTTTTCACACTAGTGATACGAATTATTTCTAAAAAACCAGTAATAAAATGTTTTAAACGTATTTAAAAAAAATTGTGAATCGGAAATAAGCTTTGCGTGCAGTCACTCACTTCCCCACAATACTACGATAGTTTTAACGCGACAATAACTTCTAAGGAAGAATATTTATATAACAGCCGCAGTAGAAACGCCTACATTTTAAATAGTTACTAGGTGACCGGCTTACGCGTAAAATATCCGTTGCCTTAGCAACGTGTATGTCAAACACGTGGATATGTTTTTATCAATGGTAGAGGCCGGTCGCGGCGCAGTGGGAGAGCGTTTGGCTGTAAGCGCGATCGGTTGTATGTTCGATTTCCACTCAGTGGATACATTATGTTTAAATTATTTTCTTTTCTCGCTCTGGTAAGATAGAGCGTGGCGTTGAAATCCAACACTCAACTCGCAGTGTCTCGAATTACCCCGGAAAAACAAAGTACGGAGTGTCTTAACACTAGGTACTTCCTATATAAATGAAAAAGTATGAGGCTAATTTATATCTTTTTAATAATATAATTTTAAAATTTATTATTATTAATTATCACTATTATATTTTCTATATATATTATATTGTCCTTATAACATTATTAAAATGGAAAAGGCATTAAGACTAGATTTCGATTTGTATGGAATTTAATAATTACATTTAATTTGAACCTCTTCAGTATGTCAAGAATTTCTACTTAGGAAAATAATACAAGGAAAAAACAATATTATATAATTGAATGTAGAGATAGAGTGCGGAGTGTCTTGACACTAAGTTTTTGACAGGAGTCTACCCTGCTATGCGGGATAGAAGTGTGAAGCTTTGTGTGTTGAATGTCCAGAGTATTATCGCTCTACTTATTTCCTTATACTGATGAGTTTAAATGAAATATTTAATAATATTTTTTTTATATTTTGCGATTTTTACACATTTTAAATGAAACAGTTCTAAGCGGAATAATTGTGATTATTCTAAACTGATGTAACGGATTGTAAAATGAGACATTTCAAGCCTTTTATAACAACGGTTTTCAATCGAATACCAAATAACATAATAAAGATGAATCTAAAACATTTTTGTACCGAAATCTTTATAAAAAAATACTTTAAAATTCTTTTTTAAAATTATTTTAACGACACACATCTGGAATCTATTAAGATGGAAAATGACCGGCGAAGTAAATATTATGTTTAATATTTAACGTAGAACTTACAAGTGGCAAATATAGGCATTTTTTTTTCTAGCTTCACGCTTTATCCCTTGCGGGGAAGTCAGAGAGCACGGAGCGCCAAACACTACGGTCCCTCCATACCTGTTTCGATCAGGCATATATATCAGGCATTAAATAATAAAAATAATTTATCTATTTTGCGTAAAATATAACGTTACAATTGTGTTTTTCCCCACTTAGTAATATAGTAGAACTTCGCGTACTTTGTTTACTTTGGATTTAACCTCGATATAGTATTTTCATTTCTATCTTCCGTTGATTCAACTATAATATGTTTTTTTGCGTATGAAGTGACAGTTGTTTTAATTACAAATTAAGCAAATTATATTTTTTTTATTTATTATATATACAATTAAATGCCTACGTGACGCAATGGTACAGCGTGTTAAGGCTATTGACTGTGGGTTCGATTCCCACTCGGAGAAATGATTATATTTAAAATTTATTTTCATTTGTTCGGTCTGGTAAGGCTGCTCAACACGCAATATCTTATTGTCTTGACGAAAAGCTGTCTCTGACTGTCTATGACTATGCGGGATGGAACGGAAAGCTTTGTTTTTTTAACTTCTCCTACCCTCCCTAAAATACCTATTCGCTAAGTTTCAGCAAATTACAGCTAGTTTTATCTGTGCGTTGCGTATATATATATATACATATATATATACATATATTTATATAAATATATATATATATATATATATATATATACAGGATAGGATGCAGTCGCATTGCTGCCGCCCCACATATCGTCGTATACGGTATTGCGTAATTATACGCAATATATAATAACAATACATAAAATTTATAAATATACTACCGTATGTTTAACATTTGCTTATACAAAAACATACACGTTGCGTTGCCATAGCAACGTGTTGTTTACTCGTCAACGAGACAATTATAAATTCTATTCTACACAGTTACGTGTATATCTTTTTCTAACTCTTTTTTCTATTTTTATTTATTTTATATATATATATATATATATATATATATATATATATATATATATATATATATATATATATATATATATATATATATAAAAGTCCATTTTGTGATAAAGTTTCCATTATTTTCATTTGAAATACTTCGTTTCACATTTTAATGACCGGTAACAAGCGGTAAATTGAATAATCATATAGTTTTATCCAAAATATAAAGTCAGATGTAATATTACATTAATTTCTTGAACGACAATTAATTTACGTTACTTACTTTCACATACTCACTCTAGCAAAACAAAGCGCGGCGTTGAGTTCCGCCACTCAACGCGCAATGTGTGGAATTCTAGATAATTCCTGTCTACCCTGTTATGCGGGATAAAAGCGTAAAGCTAAAGAAATAAAAAAAATACCGCGGGTTCACTAAAGTTAGTGCCTCAGATCTGAGAAGAGCCGGCGTATGATTCACCGGGACTTTTCGATGACCAATTAAGAGGTACACAATTAGTTACTTATGACAATGACACCAATGAAATGTACGAGCGAGCATTTTATTCCCAAGGTATGTTAAAATATGAGAAATCATAAATTAGGTTATAGGTAAAATAAACGAACTTTTATATATTTTTTATATTGTGAAATTGAATATTCTCGGACGTTCTAGACATTTCAAAAGAAGACGTATGCAAGTAAAAGAAACGTTACTGAGACTAATTTTTCGTTTAACTCCACGTTTTTATCCTACATAACAGGGTAGTAGGGTAGTACCCAGCGTCACTCTGTGCTTCGTTTTGCGTGTTGAGTGGCGGAACTCAACGCCACGCTTTGTCTTGCCGCAGTTAGGAAACGGAAATAATTGAAAAATAATCATTCTTTCGAGTCAGAATCAAACCTACAACCGATCGCATTTATACTTACACTTATAGCCACTTTTTTTTTTTTTTTAGCTTCACGCTTTTCTCCCGCATAGCAGGGTAGACAGAAAGTACCTAGTGTCAAGACACTCCGTACTTCGCTTTCCACCGAATTCGAGACATTGCGTGTTGGGTGGTGGAACTCAACGCCGCTCTTTGTCTTCACCAGAGCGAGGAAGTGAAAATAATTTAAATATAATCACTCCCCTGAGTGGGGATCGAACCCACAACCGGTCGCGTTTACAGTCAGACACTGTCACACTGCGCCACGACCGGCCTCAACACTTAACACGTAAAAATAAATATCGATTATTTAAAAGCTCTGCTAAAACTCTATATTACGTCTATAACTCTATATCTCTTGATTCGATTATTTTTTTAAATATTTGAAATTACGTGGATGATTTCAGTTATTATACTGACTAATTTGTCCTCAATAACGGTAAAAGAGTGAATAAAAACAACTAAAAAAGACTGTATATGTACGCTAATTCACATTGGTGCTAATTGTAATTACAGTAATAATTCAAACAGTTTTTATATTAAAAGAAAAAAAATAGTTGGACTGGTTATAAGTAGTTCTAAATATATATATATATATATATATATATATATATATATATATATATATATATATATATATATATATATATATATATATAATTGTTTTAATTAGTTGTTAGCTTTCTTACTTTAGTTGAATTATATTTTACCGAACGTGAGATAATAAGATTGCGATGATAAGCGAAAACTTACGATGTAGTAAAAGTGTGTCATTTAAAAAAAACAGTATTATTCAATACAGATTCCTTTTTAAGCCATATAAAAAAGTATGTTTTGCAAATATTTATTTGGCCTATATCAAGTATTGAAAGTGTTATTCCACACTTAGGATTAGAAAACATTTTTGGATTTTTGGGATTAGAGCCCGCGCCTGTTAGAAACCGTCCAAGCGCTCTGACCACTAAACCATGCGTTCTACATCCGGTTGCATCGAAATTCTTATACGTTTGTTAACTTTTTTATGTTATTAGCTTCATTGGAGGTGACGGTTTACAAAATTTCTGCTACCCAAGAACTATTTCTTAAAAATAATAGTTTGGTAAGATTAAGAAAATTATAAAAATTTATACGTTTTATTAAAATTATTATTATATTTATATGTTGGTGGTAAATAAAGAATAGAGAGTTGTATCACTAAGAATAAATTTGAAGTACTGACTATAAAAAAGTAAAAACGCAATAAACATACCAAAATAAAAAAAATCTCCTTTTGCTTCTTTTACGCACTTTTTAACACAAAAATGTGAAAAACAAAACTATTTATTCAAAATTAAAAATCACTGTCAAACAAAAATGACGTTTGAAATTGGCGCGCAATTTTTTTTTAAACGAAACGACGACAACTCGCCACTGTCGAACGCACACTGCCAGATAGGTTGAAAGATCGCTCTCTCCAATACGAATAGCAGTGTAAAGAAACCTTGAGAAATGGCATGTATATTGTATTGTTTAATTAAGTTATTGTTTAATGATTTGTGCTGTACAAATTAGCTTTTTATGTGTAGGTCAAGGGTTCGAAGCTGTGTAGAGTATATGAGTGGTAAAAATATTACTAATATTTTTTTTTTTACTGGTTTGAGGTTATATTAATAAAAAAGTACTGAAGCCATTGTTAATAGGATTATTATTATTTTCAATAATTAAAATATATTTAGACATTTCTAATATATCGGTTAAGACCAAAAGGCGGTGTTGAGTTTCACCTATTGCAAAATAGCATCTCGCATCTCTTATGCGAGACAATTAAGAAACAGATGGCGGTAGATTGATATAATTGATGTTTGTACCAACTGATAGACAAGTGCAATCTCAGTCTTCTTGTGACCACGGACTGCTGTAAAGTGTTCGAATGGTCGGGTTTCCAAAAATGTATTTTCGAATACCGAAATATACACAATTAATCCGGTTAAAATAATGTCATTTAAAATGTGTAAAAATCGCGAAATTCAAAGATCCTATGCAAAAAAAATGTAAGATAAAATATAACCTATAAATATATGTATAGTTTTCTTAAAGATTACTATTATTAAATATAATTAAAATATTTTTTATATACCTATTACAAATAAAAAATAAAACAATAGTTAAGTCTGTATTTATCATATATAATTGTAATTCATAAACCCTTCTAGTAATTATACTGGACGTATTCATAAAAAAAATTATGTCCCATCTATTATTGCCATGACATGTTTTTTTATTTTCTGGCCAATTCCGAAACATTAGATTACGCATGACGGAACTAAACGCCGTACTTTGTCTTAACAACGCCGAAAGTACATACATATTCGATTTCTACCCGGGGACTTGATTATATTGTATTAATTTGTCTCAAATTCACCGTAAAGCGGAGTATGGAGTGTCTTAAGCTAAAAGGAAAATAGAATTATATTAATTTCTCTTCTCCGGCAAGACAAAGTGCGGCGTTAAGTTCCACTTAACACGCATCATTTCGAATTCAAGTGAAATGCAATACAGAGTATCTTGACACCAAATTTCTCTGTCTCTACTATGCGGGATAACTCGCGAAGCGGCTTTTAATATTAAAAGGAAAGCTCGGCCATTTAAATTAAATGAGGTTAAATATTTTTGTAATTCAATAATAATAATTAATCTTTTTCTCCTTATATAGAAATTTGAGAACTATATCATTATTTACCTAATTTTTAGAAACATAGATTATTGAAACGGTGCCATGTCTATATTATAATAGTCTTTGGTAGTAATGACGTCACGACGAATAGCCTTTCTTTTCTGTTATAATAATGAGACCGCTTGCACTGATTACTTATTAAGCCATGCTTTACGCTTATTCATTTGTACGTAGTCGATTTGTAATTGTTAAATTTGCTTGAAAACTAAAAACACATTATTTTTGTTTTCAAAGGTGAATACTAAGGTAGTGATCGCGATTGGTTGTGAGTTCCATTTTCCACTCGAGGAATTGATTATTTTGAAAAAAATAAACAAATCATATGCCGCTTGTATACCACGCGGCGTTTAGTTCAGTTTACGCAATATAGAATGTCTCAAATTTTGGGTGAAAAGCAGTAAACGAAATGTTAAACACTGAGTTGTCTCTGACAACCTTGTAATACTAGATAAAGAGTGACACTGACTAATATTGAAACTATCGTGGGGCAGTGGGACAAATTAATTATAAACTCGATCGGTTGTAGGTTCAATTACCATTCAGTCACACGATCATATTTGACTTATTCCCGTTTCCTCGTTCTACTGAGGTAAAGAACAGCGTTGAGTTATGCTAATCCGCACGCATTAGAGGATACCTTCTCTGGTAGGCGATAAGCTGAAGCTTGTTTTGGTAGGAAATGTATAAGTACACTATTTCTAAGTCTAGATCTACGTTGTTTTTTTTATCTTTATTATCTATGTAGGTCTAGTAGTCCTGTTGAAGCGTTGCGTTACCGTAGCAACTATATATATATATAGATAATAAGAAAAAAAACTTAAACACATTTATATCTAGCAAGCTTAAATGTGAATTTCGGAACGATATATATTATTTATGACATATCCCCTAACATGGAATCGAACTCACTACCAATAAACGAAAATAACCATTATGTTAAGATGGCTATTATAATTTTTCCCTAAATACTTTTGTTTGTTAAGTAGTATTCAGAGTTTTATCCTCGCAAAGAGGAAAAATCAATTATTTCATTATGTTCTAATTCGACGGAGAGATCGGTTGACCTTCGAAAACCCAAAATAAAAGATAGGGGAGTTCCTTAAGGGCATGTATGAAGAGATAGGGACCCTGTTAGAGACACAGCGTGATAGTAAAAAATAACACACACACACACACACATAATATATATATATATATATGTGTGTGTGTGTGTATATATGTATACACTCTGTTTATATATAGTATAGTATCCGTCACTGTAATCCCAAAGTGACAAACAGAGTATATATATATATATATATATATATATATATATATATATATACACTTTGGGATTACAGTGACGGAGCTCAACACCGTGTCTTACCAGAGCGGAGAGATAAAAATGATTTGTAAACCCTATATTTCAGAGAAATTACATATTATGACTCTCTTTTTCTTACGTAACATCGGAAACAAACTCTGTCTGACAACGACCTTCTGCAAATTTTTCTATTCTAATCTTTTATTTTCTTTCTTTGTCTCTATATTTCTTACTATATTCTTGTCCTCGTCTACCTAACGTTTATATTATCTTTCCCTTTTTCTCTTCTTTTTTCTTCGAATACCATAAAAAGATGGTGTTCTTGGAGTTTTCGGTACCATTCATAATGCTATTTAATTACATACTTTGATACTTACAGGGTAGGAAGTACCTGCTGTTGAGACACTCTGTTCTCCGCTTTCTACCGATATTCAAGATTGCATGTAGAGTAGAGGAACTCAATGCCGCAGTCTTACCAGAGCGAGGAAAATAAAATAATTTAAATATAATCATTCGTCCGAGTGGGAATCAAGTGCCACAATCGATCATGTTAACAGTCAGACGCTGTCTTGCTGCGCCACGATCATTAGGCTTCCTTACAAAGTACTGAGTGTCTTGACACTAGATATTTTCTGTGTACCCTGCTATGCGGGGTAAAAAGCGTAAAGCTAAAGTTATTTACCTCATACTAATTTTTTTATCAATTATTCATTGTTATGTTTAATTTATTTGTTTTATTATAAAAAAAATTTAAAGTTAAAAACTATATATTCCAAATATAAAAATTGTACGGAAGTAGTTTAACATAGTATGTAGCAGTGTTAAGCTTGTGTCAGCGGCCTCTTGGGCCGCTTGGTGTTGCGAAAAAATTATATAATCCGATTCGACTGTTATGTTTATGCTTATTTCCCACTGCTATGCGGCTTGATAAGATTATTTTTTTAACATATATATATATATATATATATATATATATATATATATATATAAATATATATATATATATATATATATATATATATATGTATATTGTGTAAACATGTACGTAAAATGTATGTTACATATATCTGTTTTGTAAAGATATAAAGGTATTTAACTGAAAAACCAAACTAAATATTCTTTATAGATTCCGGTAACACGAGACAGGGTTTACACAAGCATCTTTGTTCGTATTATATTTAATTTACATATTATACCATAACGCACTCGCCCTATTAAGATTAGGCGCGGCGTTAAACACTACCACTTATAAAAAAAACGCATCACTAATATTTATCGGGACCCGTCAAAACACTTCGTTCTCATTTTTCCTTTCTATTTCAAGATATACATATATCATTCTGAGTTGAGTGACGTAACTGCACGCCGCGATTCATCTTACCAAAGCCAAGACAAAAAATTTAAATATAATCATTTCCTCGAGTGGAATCGAACCCAATACTATAGCGTTAATAGTCAGACACCTGGCCACTATACGATAATGAAAAGTCGTTTAACGATATATATAACTCGTATATTATATATAATTAAGCAAACATAACATTTTAAAGTGTTTTTCTTTGCAATTAGAAGCAATGAGGTAAGTGTTAATGAATAGTTTATATTAGTTCACATTTACTTGTAAAATTTCAACCTAAGAACTCAATTTTCTTAATTTCAATCTGACCTTTATTTTATAAATTAAATTATAATTTGAAATGTGGTGTTCAAAAGATATCGATTGTTAATTGTTTTTTTTTTTCAAAATTTTGCCTATTTGTACAGGTTCACGCTTTATCCCGCAACGCAAGATAGAAGCAGCCTAGTATTAAAATACCTTGACTGCTTTCCCGCTGAAAATCGAAATATTGCGTGTTTAATGACAAGTTCAACGCTGCGCGTTATTTCGTCAAATTAGAATAAATTTTAAATACAATCACTTCCCGTAGTGGGAATCGAACCCAGAACCAATAATTTATAGTCAAATGCTATTCCACTGCGTCACTATAGCCTGGATATTCATATTCTTTTAATTAAAACATAGGTACGTTAGTATATTTGATAAAGCAGCAATAAAATAGATATATTTAAAAAAAAACATTTTATCTTGCTAAACGATTATATCTTAAAAATAGTCTTTGGATAGCAAAAATGTGTTAAATACCTTACAGAGATGCTAACAACATAAGTAAGTTGTACCAAGCCTGAAAGAATTTCAAGGTAGCCAGATATAGAACGCATAGCTTCTCAGTTAGAGCACTTCGATAGGGAGCAAGAGGTGCGGGTTTAAATCTCGCTGCGTTTTATTTTTTTTGAGTTTGTTAATGTTTTCTTATTTTAAGTGTGGAATATCACTTTAAAAAATATATACTCTAGCCTGGTCGTGGCGAGTTAGGACAGCGTTTGACTATAAACGCGATTGGTTATGGCTTCGATTCCCACTCCGGGGAATGAATATATTTTGCGCACGCGGCCTTGAGTTTCGTTACGCAACTCGCAATTTCTCAAATTCGGCAGAAAGGAAGCACGGAGTGTCTTGACACTAGGTACTTCCTGTTTACTCTCTTATACAAAATTAAAAGCGTAAAAAACACACTAGTGATATTTTCCATCACTAAAGCTTGTCTAACTACTGTAGCTTTACCTAACTTTGACTTTAACTTTTCTTCAACTTCAACTTTAACTTTTCAACTTTAACTTTCAACTTTAACTTTTTAAATATGAATAAATATGCATTTTTGCAGCAATCTAGTATCGTAGTCTAGTACCGGGTATGATATTTATCAGATTAATAAGTAAATTAACCTAGCATCAAGACATATTAACGGGTGAAACTTAATTAAATATAATCATTTATATTAAATATAATCATAAAAAATATTTTAAATATAATCATTCCCTGAATAATAATCGAACCCACAACCAATCATAGTTATAGAAATACAACCTACTACTGAACCTCGATGGCCTAGTCAGTGTGTAGCATTAAAGCAACCAAAAAGACGGTAATGTCTCTTAAGGTACTATAACCCATAATATATTTATATTTTTTCGTATTTATTTTTTCTAAACACTCATTAGTTCTATTATGAGATATTTCAAGGTTATCCGTTAATTTTAATGGAATCCTGATTAGACTTGGTCTAGTCCGTCTTGTCACAGGGGGCGGGGACATGGTAGAATACAATTCCCCTCAGCTGCTTGTTAGCGTCTCTTAAGAAGCGTGTATCCCAGTAAATCGGTGGTAAGAGGTTAATCCTCCGACTGGCTCGCGACCACTATCATAGCAAAACGATCTGCCAAATATTTCCTTATGTCCGATGTCATTATGCTTTCCATATTCCCACCCATCTTTTACCTCAGAGTGTAGTGATTCCGACAGTTCTGGTTACGAAGGCCACTACATTATCACCTTTCACTTCTATCCTAAGGCCGGAATCGTATCCACACCTCTAATGTTATAGATGTCCATGGGCAAATGTAACCACTTCCCAGCAGGTGGCCTTTCTACTTTAATTTTTTTTAATCCATAAAAAAGAAATAAAAACTTTTTTTTATAACTTACTGATAAGTAAAATCGCTATAGGAAACAGACAGCTGAAATTTGACATGCAGGCTTCAGGCAGCGTTGGGGAATAGGCTCTCATATTTTACTACATAAATATATATTTTAACAAATGAAACAATAAAAAAAATTGTTTATTTAAAAATAATATTATGTAATTCCTTGTAATTTTAAATAAAAATAGTCAAAGCAAACAATGTTGCGCGTTGCAACTAGTATTACCTTTTTTTTTAGCGTCCCGCATAACGTTCCGTACTTCGTTTTCCGCCAAATTAGAGACTGGGTGTTGAGTAACGCAACTCAACGCGGTACTTTGTCTTACCAGGGAGCGAGAAAGGGAAAATAATTTAAATATAATCACTTCTCCGAGTGGGCATCGAACCCACAACCGATTGCGTTTACAGTCAGACGCTATGCCAGAGCGCCACGATTGGCCTCATGAATATTAAAACAGTCGAAAACGCCATCTAGTTATATATTTTTTAACCATGTGTACTTTGTTTTGTACGCTTTAGTTGTAGTTCCTGTAAGATTATCAAAGTAAGTAAATACTAAGTAGTTTAGCTTTTTTTCTGTAGATGGCAGTAATAAAAATATTTGATATAAAATCTTTTTTAATCCCATATTAAATATTTGTAGACAATGGTGTATAATTTTTAGTACACTTATTAAAATATTTTTTTTTCGTCTCAATGGGATTGATTATATTAAAATAATTTTCATACCCCCGCTCAAGATAAAATGCGGCGTTGAATTCCGCCACTTAACAAAGTATGACTGTCTTGTCTTTAGTAATTCCTGCTTTTACGATAAAAGCGTGGTGCTAAAAAAAAATTATAACTTATTTTTCTTATAAAGCCCACTCGCGCTCCCGTAAACTTGTCTATGATGCCATGGCATAAGTAAATTCGCGTTACAATTATACTAGTGTTAACATAACTCGATAAATATTAATTATATTTATATTTTATACTATATATAAATATTATCTATTTTTTTTTAATTACGCCACTAAACAAGTAGTAACTATATAAAGTAAAACTGAATATCATGACGTTTAGTTACCTTGCCTACCTGTTATGGGGAAAAATATGGAAAGCAGAAAATAATTTCATTTAGTACAAATAAATAACAAATTGTGTATACATATTAATATTTTAATTACAGAAAATCATTTATACAAACTATTGCCATATTTTTACAACAGGCTCTTAGATATCAATACGGACAATCGCTGTTGTTTTTTTTCATCAAAATCGTCATTAAGGTCATTTAAAGTATGAAAAAATATATTTAGAAGAGTAATGTGATTTATATGAAGGAGGGCACAAAACAAATATTGTCTTATTCTAATGGCGCGTCAAATATGCGTTGCCTTAGCAACGTGTACGTCACTTTACACTAGTCCTAGTGACCGGTGTTCAAAACGTCTGGTTTCTCAAAATATATATATATATATATATATATATATATATATATATAATCTTCAACGTGCTTAGCTTAAAAGTATTCCAAATAATTTGAATGAAACACAAAATATGATCAGAATTCATTATATTACGTGACTTTCTATTTCTCTCAGAGTGTACGTGACATGATAAATTACCCGTAACACTCTGTTAAAAGATACGCTTGTTTTTAAGATGAAAATCTGTAATAAACTAACAAATTCTTACCTTTGCAAATTTAACTAACAAAAACTATAAAAATATATTAATTAGGTGTGTCTGTTTGTAATATTAAAATAACCACTTTTTAGAAAAATTATTTTCTCGCTCTAGTAAGATAAAACACTGCGTTAAGTTCCGCCAATCAACTACTAGTGTATCGATTTGGGCTTCGGCTTTTCGACTTTTTGTCTAAACATAGCAATGTGGGTAAAAACGTGAAGCTAAAAAAATACATTAATAGGTACATATGCTCGTGGTATAAATATAAAACAGCAGATAAAAAATATTCTATATTATTAAACTGATATTATCAAAATCTAAAGATGAAGTATAAAGAAGCTAAGACACAGGGTCTGAATACACTCATGGTATACGGGTTCACATCCCTTCATGCGAGTATACTTAAAATATTTATAACACCCTGTAGCTCTAACAATAATTTACAGTCTTCAAATTATGTAATTTTATATATGTGTCATTCTTATATAAAAGCTTCACGTTTTCATTCCGCATAGCAGGGTAGATAGGATGTATCTACTTCAAGAAATACGTATTGAGTGGAGGAGCACAACGCCGCACCTTGTCACCATAGTGGCGAAATACCAATAATTTAAACATAATCATTCCCCCGAGAGGGAATCGTACCCACAACCGATTGCATTTACAGTCAAACGCTGTCCCACTGTGCCTCAAAAGATTTTGTTTATATAATTTTAAAGAGTTCAGACATATGGTGTATTTCGTTACGTGTAAAGCTTCTCTATAGAAGTTTTCACCCCATCACTAACAATAAGTTAAACCTATTGTTACCAACCTAACTTTATCACATAAGGTAAACTAACCGAGCATTTCCGAGTGAATTACCTTTTATTGGTTTAACCTACCTATGTTATAAGGTAAGATGAAAAATCGGAAATCATTGGAAGGCAAAGTAGAACAGTCCCTGACAGTAAGTGTTGCGGATTCGATTCCCAATGTGAGGAATGATTATAATTAATTTACTTATTATTGTCCTGCTCGAATATAACAAAGAGCGGCGTTTAGTTCCGTAGCTAAACAAGCAAATTCTCTCATGAAGATGTGAAAAATTGATTTTTCAACAAACATGTTAGAAACACCACAATTTTTTTTCTGTCGTTGGGTATATGTTCTTGAACTTGTTGATCTTTACAGCGACACCGGGAGGGGGAGGGAAGAGGGTAATTTGTATCCCGAAAAATAGCAAGCTCTGACGTGGCTGCTTGAGAGGGAGTCGGCGCCCCCTGCGGGGCTCCGACCTCGGCTTGCGATCGGCGAGCGGGCTGGGGATTTTCCGTATGCTACACAACGCAGCCGCAGCGTGAAGTAGCGACTGGAAAAATCTAGACTAGTCTAAGGGAGCCTTATAGACGCTAACTGTACACCACAATGCCATTGAATGTATTTTTTGGAAGGACCAGGTTTCGAATTCTGACATATATATAAAAATATTAGTATAGATTTAAGGTATTGCCAAGTGCGTTGCCCAGGACCTGGATAGTTGGAAATATACTTAAGGACATTATCGAGAGATATCGAGATAAATCGAGACTTTGCTTGTTAACATATGGAATTGAACGCTGTTCTTTTTTTATATTTAGCCGGGTAAATTTAAATAATTTAAATATAATCATTCGCTATTCTACTTCACAGTTAAAATAATTTAGCTACACCAACATTAAAATAGTGTGGGAATAAAGGATTTAGCGATTTAGCACTAGATTCTGACTGCCTCAAGAATGAATGAATCAAAACAGTAAGAGCTAATCTTAAGTGTCTCTTTAATCTCAAACTTGTATTGTTATTTGTTGCCGTTTCCTGAATTTTGATTTTATTGAAAATTCGTACGTGTGTCCGAATGTAATCACAGCACAATATCTTCATAAT
The DNA here is from genome assembly GCA_032432895.1 of Dryadula phaetusa. Taxonomy (NCBI): domain Eukaryota; kingdom Metazoa; phylum Arthropoda; class Insecta; order Lepidoptera; family Nymphalidae; genus Dryadula; species Dryadula phaetusa. The sequence goes on from JAOYRS010000073.1 coordinate 344,362, forward strand.
TAGAACTTGATCTTGTAACGAGAATGGTAAAAAATAGTTTATATCATGCAGAGTGTCTGAGTAGCAAGACACTCCGCATGTCAAGACACTCCGTTGACTGTGGTTCATCCGAAATCAATGTTATATATATATATATATATATATATATATATATATATATGTATATATTTACATACACACATATATTTTTGCAGTATGCGTTGGATACTGTACTTTGTGATTTACCTTATCAATATTCCTGGCTTTAGTCCAGTATGAGCGCTGTTTATTCATTATAAAGCTTTGATTAGACATCACTAATATTAATTCTGTGGTTTTTGTCAACTCAACGCTTCGCTTTGTTTTACCAGAAAAGAAATGAAAATAATTTGAATATAATCATTCCCCCGAGTGGGAACCGAACTCACAACCGATCACGTCTTACAGTCACATGCAGTCCCACTGCGCCACGACCTGCCCCAATATCATATTTCCATAGCCTAAACCACAATCCAATACCAGTACGACCAGGTTAATAATTTTAAGCGTGCTATTTTTTAATTTTTTTTACACTACCTGTCACCATCACGCGTAGTGGGACAACATTCGGCTGTAAATTTCACTAGTCATTGTTTTGAATACCATCCGGGGGAAAGATTATATTTAAATTATTTCTCTACTTCAGTGAGACAACACAGTGTTGAGTTACGCCACTTAATATGGATTGTCTTAACATTAAATTCTCTCTGATGATCCTGCTATGAAAAATAAAGTTGGTATTTTGCAGCTTATTATTTTTTTTAAAGTTAATCTAGATTCAAGTTGTAGCTATTTCTCATTCTCTCAATTGATCGTCTTAGGAATGTATATAAATGTAGCAGATACCTAACGTATCATCAACTTGCAGGTGTTGTTTATATTCTTTCTTTATTTATTTATATTGCACACACATAAGACAAAAATAAAAGAAAAACGTGTATTACTTATGTCTGAAAAGGATTTGTTCCAGTCAACCTTTCATGGATACGTAGGTGGGATTAAGAATGTACATGCAATAAGAACAATAACAAAAAAAAATGTCAAATTGTAACGAAAATGAGAACTATAATATATTTTATACATATATAAATATAAAGTCAACGCTGCGTTTCGACTTACTTCTGTTGGAGTGGGAATCGAACCCACAACTGGTCTCATTTACGTTATGACATCACCTCAGTGCGCCACGACCGGGCCCACATCAGACTGTCACTTATATATATATATATATATATATATATATTGCAAGTTACTAGTAATTCCACTGTATGTTAATTGGTGAGTGGGTGAGTTAATGTTGCGTGTTGCGTGGTGGAATTCAACGTCGCACTTTGTCTTTTTACTAGAGCATGGAAGTGAAAATAATTTTAATATAATCACTCTTCCAAGTGGGGATCGAACCCACAACCAATGGCGTTTACAGTCAGATGCTGTCCCACTGCACCACGCCCGGTCTCTAGGTTATTTTAATGTTACAAAAAACACACTGCATTTTTTTTACTTGAATATACCTTACTAGTGTTTGAGAAACACTTTAAATATATGATAAAACAATATTTATCCACTTAGCAAGAACAGATTAATTATATCGTCGCTGGTATAGCAACAATAAAAAAAAAACAAATATTAAAGGGCAACGGCCAGCGAAAACGAGTTGAAACAAGTGATATTTGTAAAATACAAATAAGTTTTGTACATTTTGTATTTGAATCATCTAAGGAAGTTTAAATTGAATGTTAAAAGTCCATCCAAAGAAAAAAAAGCCATCTTGGCGCAGTGGGACAGCGTCTGACTGAAAACGCGATTGGATATTTCGATTCCCACTCGACGAAATGATTATATTCAAATTTCCTATGGTAAGACTAAGCGAGGCCTTGAATTCACATTTAACGCTGAGTTTGAGTGGAAAGCAGTTAACGGAGTGTCTTGACACTAGGTTCACTTTATATTCAGAATAAAATGTGAAGCTATTAAAAGTATAATAGTCTCAGTATCGTGTGTCGTAGTCAGCACTAGGGTTGTACTTGGAGCAGACGACCTATTTCCACCAGTTTCTGCAGTCTCAATGAGAGATTTGGTCAATCCATCTTAAGGGTCAACGACCACGCGATCTTTTGCCCTTCGACAGCATCCAGTTTTTTCCGAATGTGGTTGATTGAATGCATTGGTGGTATATAAACAAGTGTGCGTTTTAGCAGTCCATTCCAGTCCAGTATTACTAGCATACCGCTCCAGTATCATGTTTCGAATATTTCAATTCTTTATGTTTCTAGGGCTATCATAGTTCATGGCTGCACCCCAAACTGAAAGAAAATCTATCTTTTGGTTAACATTACCCGAAGATGATTTATGCCGTATCTGGTGTGATTAATGTTTTTAAGCTGATAGTATTAGATGGTAATTTTTGACGGTCAATAAAATCAGAAATTGGTAATAAAGTAATTTTTCCCACAGACAATGAGACCAGGATTCCGTAAGGCTAATCATTTTACACCCTCATATGCCAATAGACAGCGCAGTTAAGACTCTAGACGGAAATTAAAGCATTAGCTACGGCTGGCTGAAGTGGTATTAAATTTTAAACTCTTTGTGTAGTTTTTCATAAGTCTATTGAGCTTTGCAATATGCAATATTCAAGTAAAATTGCATTCTGGTTGGCAGAACTAAACGCCGTTTCTTTTTTGTCAACTTTACATTATCATTTTCAAAATTGTTAATTGGTGTGATTTAACGATGTTTTTGTATCTCGTAGACGCGAAGAGGGTGTGGACACACGTTCTTTGTTCTTTGTACTTTCTAATTTTCAAGAAACATTGCATGCTGGTTGGTGAAACTAAACACCGTCTTTTATCTCTCATATTGGGGAAAAATTTTTCAAGTAGAAACATCACGTGTTAAGTGACAGAACTTAACGCTGTGGAAGAATGTTTTATGATTGAATTTTGACGGAAAAAATCAAGAAGCATTTTTATTTTAGTAACTTCAGGCAGATGCTAGAATATTAGTGTTAAAGTATGTATTTTATTGTTATTTTTTCTAAACTATGTACTATTTTATCAATGTGCAATAAAGTTTTTAACTAACTAACTAACTAACTACGTGCTTTTTTGCAAACAAAGTTTGTGGAAAAAAGAACAAAATGTGTTCAATTCCTACAGGAAGGAACGGAAGGTTGATTATATTGAAATTATTCTCATTTCCTCGCTCTGGTTAGACCAAGCGCGGCGTTGAGTTACACCAATTAACTCGTAATGTCTCGAATTCAGCGGAAAGTGGAGTACGGAGTGTATCTACCCTGCTATGTGGGATAAAACCGTGAATAAAAACATTTCCCATCAACATGATTTGAATTTACAAACATCATGACCGTTTGACGATTTCCACTGCTCTTCAATATCTAGAATCCTAAATCTTAATTACTTATTATATACATACAGAAGTGTAATAAATGTATAATAACAATAAATACAGTATATACATATATTTACTTTAGATGATATGTTCACCCCTAAAGTTCACCAGCCATCGGGACATTTACCCCTTTTTCATTTCTACCCCGACGACTAGACTGAATATCCGCGTTGTTTACAAAAAGTTAGTACCCTGCTCTCTTTGTTTTATATAAGCGAATGCTTATGAAAACGCATGTATGTATGTTTGTTACTCTTTCACACAAAAACTACTCAACACATTTAGATGAAACTTATATATAGAGATATTGGTTGTACATTAAAATAAAGCATGGTCTACAATTTATAATGATTTTTTGTAATTTAGTTATTTTTTTAGGTTCATGCTTTTATCCTACATAGCAGGGTAGACAGTAAGTAGTGTTAAGACATTTATTTAAGACATTTATTAACATAACTTATTATTTACTTAGTTTACTATTATTTAATAGTGTTTTTTATAGAAAAAAAAATCTATGAATTTAAAAGTGTTTTAACTTTATCAATATAGGGTTTTTAATGTTACGTTAATATCAATAAATGCGTTCTTTTTCAAAGTGCTATTCCATATTTAGAATTTAAAATTAAGGCGTTTCCATTTTTTTTATTAATATAAAATTTGATGCACTACATATTCGGTCTGTGCCTATTTTTGCTAATTTCTCATTTACATATAATTATAATCAGCTACTTAGAACTGAAGATCTATATTTAAATATGAGTCAATTTTTGACACAATTAACTTATCTCAATTCTACGTACATTAATATGAATTATTTTTCGTATTGAACATATAAAATTAAAGTTTTGTAAAACTATTATCTTTGCAATACAATTGTAATAAAATTTATTTCTTTTTGTGGCTGATTGTGGCGGAGTGGGACAGTGTCCGACTGTAAACGGGAACGATTGTGGGTTTGAGTCCTATTCGCGGGAGTGATTATATTTAAATTATTTTCACTTTCTCGTTCTGGTACGACAAAAAGCGGCGTTCAATTTCACCACTCGACGCGTAATGTCTTGAATTCGGTGGAAAGTGAAGTACAGAGTGTCTTGACACCAGGTATTTTCTATCTACCCTACTATGTGGCATAAATCCGTGAAAATAAAAAAAAAAATAACAATAAAAACTCATTTAATATGAAGTCCATCCTTCAGAACAAATAAATACAATCCTAAAAATAAGTCTAGATTAGATAGAACGAAATGTAGGCTGTGAGAATATCCATTAATTTATTTTAATTCACAAAACTGATTAATTCTATCCATCTAGCAACCACATCATACTTCTATGTAAGGTTATAACTGATTATTCAAGTAGTATAATTGTTATTCAAGCATTTCCCACATTTTTTTTATAATTAAATAGACCAAAGGAGAAAGAGTACGTAAAGAAAGTAAATATTGCTTTTAATAGTATATTTAAAAATACATTAAATAAATAAATAAATTAATTATCTCATACACTTTTGTATAAAGTGATATACAAGGGTCCAATAACCAGTATTGAAACCCTCTTTTTGGTGGAAATCAAAATTTTGATATAGACTATACAAATAAATATAATTGGAGGGTCTGTTTGTAAAATTTAAAATAATATTATAATAACCGCTTTTTACAAAAAGTATATAATATTAGTCAAGTTATATATAATATTAAAATAACCGATTTTCACTTAAAGTATATGTATGTATCAGTCATAAATGTGTTTTTTTTACATTAGTCTGATTGTTCGAACTGATCTTTAGTATGACAGACCCGATTTTAAGGGCATTTTCACTAAAAACAGCAAAAGGACAGGTAAGAAGTAAGTAAATCTAGATAAAAATCCTGAGACATAAATAATTTCAAACAGAACAAGTCAAAGGCACAGCTTGTAATTCCATATACAGAAAACGTCAAATAAACGCCAGAGTTACTTTTAACAAGTTGTAAATAACTATTTTCCTTGAAAAATATTCTTCCGCAATAGATTTGATCGGTAGTAGACTCTAATTAACCGGTTTTCTATGGGAGTAATAAAAGAAATTTATAGCTCGCTACATATTTAAGTGTTCGTTAAAAACATATTTAACGAGAATCTTATACTAAGTACAAATATATGTAAGTATTTTTTTCTTTGTATTGGTGCAGTGGAACAACGTCTGGCAGTAAATACGATGGTTATGGGTTCGAATGCCACTGAGGGAATTGATAATATTGAAATTATTTGAAAATTCTAGTGCAGATAAAAAATAACGCGGCGTTTAGTTCCACCATTTGACGTACAATGTCTTGATCTTATTAACGCCCCTGGTATAAACAGCCGTGGCTGATGTACACGCTCATTTGCGTTGCCTGCCTTAAAAACAGCTTGACCAGGTTAACAAAATATTTAAAATGTGTTTTTTTCACTCAATCCGATAACAAATCCCCAGCAATACTCATAGTAACGTCCAAATATTATACTGCATTATGGTGTTATTGACTGGATTACTCGAATATTGAATATAAAAACGTAGACATTTAAGTCGTGTTTCTTCTAAAATTCCAATTTTATTAGTTTTTGTGTTTTTTTTAAGTATGAAACTTGTTTGTGTTTGTACTTTTGACAGTTACAGTTTATAATCTTTGTATTATATATATTAAAGGACATACGCGTTGTTAAGGTGACGCGTTATTTACGCCTCAACTGGAAAAATACTTTACACTGACCTTAAGCATTTAAATGTAAAAATAGAATTTATTCTCTTATTTTATAAATATAAATCAAAGAATATGAAATTACATTTAAAAAAATAAAATATAGGGACGGGCAAGTTCATATGAGGCAACGGTTTTGGTGCAATGAGGCAGCGTCCGACTGTAAACGCGATCGGTTGTGGGTACGATCCCCACTAGGTGGAGTGATAATATTTAAAATATATTTATTTTCTCGCTCTGGACAGACAAACCGCGGCATTGAGTTCCGCTACTAAACGTGCAATGTCTCGAATTCAGCAGAAAGAAAAAGAAAGTTTTGATAGGGGATAAAAGGGTGAAAGTTCTGTATATATATATATATATATATATATATATATATATATATATATATATATATATACACATATATATTTCACTCTGTTTTCCCAAAATCTAGGCGCACAGAGTTTTTCTCAGTTACAATTAATATAAAGAAGATGTGTAAAAAAATTATAAGGCGGTAGGAAAGGTCAGGGGAAAACTCGGTTGACCTTTGAAAATACAGTATCGATGATACTGGGGGAAGGTCACGTAAAAAGCATGTATGAAGAGGTTGACTGTGGAGGAAGTGAAAGAGGTATGAAGAGCTCGTAGCGTTTGGTGCTCCATCCTCTCTGACTATCCTGTATGTGATAAAGCGTGAAGCTGAAAAAAGATTTTTTTTCCACTCAAAGAAATTATTTTATTTTCAGTTCCCCTCTTGTTATTATTGAATATTTATTTTCATTTCTCTGCTCTGGTAAAACAAATCGCGGCGTTGAGTTCCGCCATTCAACCCGCAGTGACTCGATTCGAAGAAACAAGTTTAGCCGAACTGTTCAATAAATGGAACGGCAAAAAGAAGAATAACGGCTTAAAATTATAATCTTAAGATAAAAATAGCGTCAAAGCATGTTCAGCTATGTTTGTAAGATTGATTGAGAGAATTACTAAGATAAATATTTATCTATCCAAATAAGGCGCGGCGTTAAGTTTCGCATGGCATTTAATATCTGGAAGATGTCACTAACATAGTACATGTTGCCTGGCGTAACCTAACGCTGTTTATCTTTACTCTAGATTTCTACGCAGGCAGAAAAAAGGTATTTCCATTGTGTTGACAGTTAAGAGTAGGTTTGAATTCGCTTGTTAACAATAATGTGAGAAAAAATCACGTATAATACTCGCGTGACGAATATGTTTTTGCTGAAACTATGGAATATCCTTTGTTATGTATTTTTTAATTGTCTAATCGACACGTAATGTATAAACAATGGTATAGGGTTGTCAACAATGTTTTTGTTATTTTTTTTAACATAAAATTTTATTTTATACAGGATGACCCGGGAACTTCGTACCGCCATATTTGTTTGTCGGTTTGTCTGTGTAAATTTTAAATTTTTTTTAAAATACTTTAAATCTAAATTATTCGTTTTTTTTCTATTATCTGTCCATACTGTCAATATTTTAAACATGCTCCGAACAACTGATCATTGCTCTATCAGAGTTTCTCAATATATTGAAGACGTCTCACAATCTTCTGTACATCATTCAGACACTCACTTTTAGATTTTTTTTAAATATTTGCTATATTTTTTTTAAATATATATAGTTTTTTTCCAAAACGCAGCGGGCGTTCAAATTTTCATACGTTTTTTATTTATAATATTTTCTTATTCAAAGTCTGGAATTATATTTTAAAAATAATAAAATATATTTTTCATACATATCTTCTTCTAAAAATAACGAAGATACAAAATAAAGATTTATCCAATTTGATGTTGTCATTTGGAACTCTTGCGCGTACAAGCATTTCGGTGATTTTTCTTTGTATAGATAGATTTAAATGCAGTTTAGTTTTTAATACCTCTCTGTTATTATTATTTTTTAATTTGAGTGAATATTGAAAGCCTTTTTTACCTTTAACATATTTAGATTTTAATAAATAATATCTTGTAAATTTTTAATTTTTAGTACTAATTTCTATGAACACTTCATGATGGCTGCATCCATTCGTGGTGGGTTATATATGTAGGTGTTTCCTATATTACCGTCCTCTTGGACGGTATCCAAGAGGCGCGGGTTCGTATCCCGATGCGTTCAAAATTTTTCAAAAATGTTTTCTAATCCTAAGTGTGGAATAACACTTTAAAAATAAGGTAAATGTTTTCTATATTATTCTAATAGTGTTAGTACATATTTGAATGGTATTATCAGTTTTGATCGTTACTTTGGTTTTTCAAAAGACGCTTGTGAGGCGCGTTGAGGGCGCTAATAACCGCAACTCAGTTTCACACTAATGCAGTTATCAAAGAAAACCTAGAGGCAGAAATCACCACGCATTGTCTTACCAGACTAATGGAGGACAAAGGTCAACGACAATAATTTATTATAAATATAATCACTCCTTCAAGTGTGCGTGTATGTGTGTATGTGTGTGTGTGTGTGTGTGTGTGTGTGTGTGTGTGTGTGTGTTGTGTGTATTTAGTATGAAATATTGTCCGACTGTTCAAATTTAAATTATTATCTAATGACAACCCTTCGTACGTACCAGCAAAATAATGGCAATAATTGTTTTTAATTCAAGTTTAAAAGTATTAAAAAGTACTTATAAAATGCTCTTGTTTATATATTAACATTAAAAACGGAATAAAAATATTAATGTTCTAACTATAATACAAACGATCTTTACATTATTTTTCTTAACTTCACGCTTTTATCTCGCATGGCAGTGTAGACAGAAAGTACTAGTGTCAAGACACTCCGTACTTTGCTTTCCGCCGAATTTGAAATATTGCATGGTTAAACTCAACGCCGCACTTTGTCATACCAAACTGAAGAATAGATAAAAATATAAATATCACTTCCCCAAGTGCGGATAGAACCACAACGGGCTTCACTTTTTGGTGATTAATTAAAATTATAGCAAGGCAGTTAAAGATAACCTAGTATCCAGACACACTGTTCGCCACTGAATGAAATAAACGTATATTTGTACTATACTCTTCCTATCTTTAATATCTCTAAATGTATAATGTATACATAATGCTATAGTATAGATTTTTTGGTGGCTTTTCACTTCATTTTCGACATAATAAATATAAAAAAGGGTGACAGAGAAAAAGAGAAATTCCAAATCTCACGTCACATCAAGTCACTTATTTATGGAAGAGTTGGTTTCCAGGTTGTGTTGCAAATTCTTTGTTTATTTCGAAGGAAGTTGTTATTATTGAGTAAAAAAATATATATTACTTTATTATTTCAATATTGGAAAAATAAAGCTTGGCAACATGGTAAAGGGCAATAAAAACTTTGATCAATATAATGGGAAGATAAAAGCGAAAAACACTTTAAAAATAATAAAATATTAAAATAAACATCATTTTCATTTGCCAAACGATTATTTCTTAGATACAATATTTGGTTAGCAGATTTGTAAAAATTCTGTCTACTGAGATGTTGAAAACATAAATAAATTGTAATAAAACGTACAAGAATTTTGACTCAGCTGGTAGTAGAACGCATGGCTTAGCGGTCAGAGCGCGTGGACAGTTGGCAATAGTCGCAGGTTCGAATTCCGCTGCGTTAAAAATATTTACACGTTTTTTTTTTTAAAAGGAAAGAGCGGATGAGTAATAAGTTATAATTGTAAAACTTATATATTATAACATATTTAATACTTAATTACAAATGAGAGTTATTATTTAATTAATTATAAAAAAAACATAACAATAATTATATTCTAAAGAGGTACATATACACGTGTGTGTATAAGTCAGCCGGAGCGTGACAAGCGTATCTTGTTATATTATTTGTAATACCAAAGTAGACTACAATGTTGTGAACTCATGGATTAATAATGAATACCATTTAAATGGTCAGCTAATTAAATATATTTTGGACCGGTCCAACATTTTAATAGCTTCAAAATACAAGCGAGGCCGGTCGTGGCGCAAGTGTGACAGCGTCTGACTGTGCACGCGATCGTTTGTGGGTTCGATTCCCACTCGGTGGAGTGATTATATTGAAATTATTTTCATTTACTCGCTTTGGTAAGATTAGTCTTACCGCGCGGCGTTGAGTTCCATCACTTAATTTTCGCAATGTCTCAAATTTCGAACAAAACGGAGTACGAAGTGTCTTGAGACTAGGTACTTTCTGTCATGCGAGATAAAAGTGCAAAACTAAAAAATGCTAGCTAAATGTTTTTATTTATGTTTTATACCACTTAGCTAGTAACGTAGAACTTAGTGTCAAGACACTCCGTTCTCCGCTTTCCACCTGCACTCGAGGTATTATATATTTATCAGAACGGATAAAAAAAGAATCTTTTTAATATAATCTACCGAGTGGGAATCAAACCCACAACCATTCGCATTTACTGTCAGACGCTGGCCTACTGCGATGGCCTCAAATGTCTTACCTAATCTGTCGAAATAACTATTCATTTACTAAAATAAATGTTTAGCTTTAATGAATGTTAAAAAAAAACTATTTTGTAATATATTTCCACACAGGAAATGGGTTAAGAACAATTTTAGCTTATAATTGCACTTCTACGTACATATATTTCTGAGTATTTCCGTTTTGCTTAGAATGTTTACAGTGCAACTTTATCTAATTTGCAGGTCAGAGAGAACCTAGTGTCAAGGCACTCCGCTCTCAGTTAGTTAGTGGTACATTCAAATAACACCAAAGAATTGCTTAACAAGACAAAAGTGTTATAACGCTAACAATAACATATTAAATATTAAACCATATTACAAAATCACTACTTGTATTGCACGATCCGTTTATAATGCAACGTGCACTTCACTGTCGAAAGAGATGGCTCTAGCCTCGAAATCTTGGAAAATACGCCGAATGAAGTAAATTACAATCTTGATAATGACGATTTAAAATCAATTCTGCCTACACAGTAATAAGGTTTAATTTAAAATGCATTACAACAAAGTCGATCTGGTTTTTTTTTTAATTAATTTAATACCAAAATAGCCTTATTTCTTAAGCAATAGAGCCTACATTGTTGTTACGATTGAATTATCAAACTGTTATTCAAAATAGTATTCTATATATAGTGAAATAAGGTTTGTTTTTAAATATTTATTTAAAATTACAATATTAACAGAAGCGTAAGCGCATTATACAAGTTCAGTGTTAAGCGCGCGTTGAGACGCGTCGGCCATTTTTGTCTTGCGTTTAAATATTTTTAAAATTTAAATTTTCGCGCCATTTATTAGTGTTGTGAAAAAATATAGTTTTTTTTTGTTTATGGATTTGTGTGTTTAATTTATAAGAAAAAATTGGTGAGTTTCTGCCTTTTATGTTGCTAGGGATAATTAAATTAGTGCGTAGTGTAGTAGGGCTGCGTTTAACTGCGGGTTCGATTCCAAATTGGGAGATTGATTACATTTAAATATTCTTATTTCCTCGCTCTGGTAAGACAAAGGGCTGCCTTGTTACGCGAAAAGGTGTATTGATTTTTTTTCTGATTTTGCTAGTATTTATTTTAATTTGCATTAACTAGCGTGTTGAGGTCGGGAAGACCTTCGCCAGTCAGTATATTTTTTTTAATTGCCAATTTAAAAACAGATAATTTATTAATATAATTTATTTTTATTTAGTTTACAAAGTCTTAGATTCAAAAAAATGAAATGGAAAGTAGAATATGACATGTGTTAAAATATTACTTTTTAATTTTTTAAGGTCCTTTTTTAAGCGGAAACTTAAATTGTTCTTTAATTGAAATATTTATTAAATTAAAAAAATAAATTTTGTTAATATTGATATTCATGTAGTTCGTTATTTTTAGATTTATCCATTTTAATATAACAACGTAATAAATAATTTAAAAGAAATAATAATTATTAGTAAGTAATTTATTTATAATTATTTATATATATATATTTAAATTCTTCTCATTTTCTCAATGTGTTAAACAATACGCGGCGTTGATTCTCTCCTCCAAAAACTCTTAACACGCATAGGCTTCAAATTGGTAGTGTCTTGACACTAGTAGTGTCTTGACACTAACAGTATCTACACACTAGTAGTCTCTTGGAACTGGGAATATCTTGGCACTAGAAGTGTCTTGGCACTAGGTTGGGTTAGAGAGAATAAAGACGTATTTTATAAAAAAGTCTCAACTTAATAATAATCACTTAAATATAATTATACGTTCATATAAATGTGTTAAGATAACCTGTTTTCTAAATAACATACATTAATGTAGCCTTGACGTGTATGTACCAAATATTTTATAGTGTTTTTTTAGTCTTAATGATTTATATATTTTTTTTAATAAATTGAGATCCTTGTGGCATAGCTAGAGACCATCATGGTGCAGGGGGACAGTGTCGACCTGTATCGCGATAGGTTATAGGTTTGATTCTCACTGGGAGAAATAATTATATTTAAAAATGATTTTCATTTTTCCGCTTTGGTAAAACAAAGCTTGATTTCGGACGAAAATCAATTAACGGAGTATCTTGACACTAGATTGTCTCCGAAAATCCTTTTCTGTAGTTATAAAGTGTCAAATTGAAAGCCATGGTCGGGGGTTCGTATTCATAATCAGGAGATTAACGTATCTTATAATATTTTTGCTTGTCTTCATTATTATACTCAATTCACGCCTGCAATTCTAGATATTTTTTTGTTGCAAATTCAATCGGAAAATGGAGAATAGGGAGTTTGGTATTAACATTAAAAGTCATACGGAATTAAATTTAATTTTTACATTATATTTTGTATTTAAATTCCATAAAAATTTTGGAAAAAAAACAAACAAAAATCTATGATACTTACATAAGTATATAGGTGGATAGATACATATATTTAGGATCTTGTTCGAGCTTGTAATATCGTTTATTAGGAAAATAGTGTTTCAGTAAACAACACGTATGAATTTTATGGCTACATAGGCTATACATCAGTACGTCAGTATAGCCAGAGGTAAGTGACATAATTCTCCGTTTTTTCTTCTTCTTATAATTATATATATTAATGTAGCTGATCAAATAATTTAATCAATCTTAGCTGTACGACGCCTTAGTATAAATAAATATTTATTTTTTAGATTCACGCTTTTATCCCATATAGCAGGAAAGACGGGTACACAGTGTCAAGACACTCCATATTCTGCTGTCTGCCGTATTCAATTGTTTTTTTTGAATATTTTATTTCTTTGCGACAAACGACGTATATGCAGAATAAAAAAATCATACATTATTTTACAAATTGTATTCAACAAAAAACTTATCGTATATAATGTTATTAAAAACAACTAATGGAATTCTTTTGAAAATAATTAATAAACGATTTACCTAAATTGATTCGTTTTATAATTATTTTGTGAGTAATGACAGATATACGAGTGTGTATAATAAAAATAATAATTCTTTAAAAAAACTTTACACCTGACTATCTATATTATTATCCCGCATATCAGGGTAGTCAGAAAGTACCTAGTGTCAAGACACTCTGTACTTCGCTTTCCAACGAAGTCGAGACATTGTGTGTTGATTGGTGGAACTTAACGCCGCACTTTGTTTTACCAGAGCTAGTATCCATATTAGCTTTTAGTATATTTCATATATTAATGGGAACTTATACTCATCGTCATACTAAAGAAAAGTTCCGAACGCTACTATTGTATTTATATAAGTTCACTTATTTAATTTGTTCTAGTTTCCCATATGTTAGTTAGGCAATGACAATCTTGTGTACGTGTTTTAGATGGCGTAACCTAACATCGTAATTTTAAGGTTCCTTAAACACACAACAAGGACCCACTCCTAGAGAGGGTTCCTTTACTCCTTCTAGGAGCTTTTATTTTTTTTCCATATAATCTTGCAGTCTGTATGGTGTTCTCTACCCGTCATTATTAAAAAAACACAATAATTAAGAATAAGACGACTAAAGTTCGACTGTCGATTGACGCCACATGTCCGTCGAATAACAATGACCCTAAACATTTACTATTTTTAAAGTGTTATTCCACACTTAGGATTAGAAAACATTTTTGAAAAAACGTATAAAAATTTGAACGCAGCGGGATTCAAACAATGACCCTTATAAACAAAAACCTTACAAAATCTTAAAAAATCAAGAACCGTTTGAAATAGAAGTATTTCTTTAAGTAAGAATAGAACTCAGGATCGTGGTATATGTATCACTTCAGTTTGCTTTATCAATTTATGTTTTTATTAATTTCTATCACCTCACGATGACGTTGATATATTCGTATTTTTAGTATAAAAAACTAAATACATTATGTTTTTACATAACGAAACGTCATTTTTTTAGTCTATACATTAAAATATGGAAAATGCTAATGGAAAATTTATAATCAGTATTTTTTTATACACAAGGACGTCAATTTATATTTTTCTCTTATATATATTAAAATTAATTAAACAAAAATAGAATGAGGTATTTATAAAAAAAGACAGGTGAAGGTCATATAACATATGACAGAATATTTAAAATAAAACTTTTTTATTTGAATTAGTGACGTATATTTTTGTAGAATTAACTTACCTGTGACCAGAGACAAAAGGAGTAAAGTTGTAAATGAAACTGTTTTAAATGAATTAAATCAATATGTTGGTATTAGAAAATATATTTTTGAAACCTGACGTTTCGAACGCTTTACAGTAGTCCGTGGCCAGTATCGTTTAATAATCGCGAATATCAGTTCTCATTAAGCAGTAAGGTGTTCAAAACGTCACGTTGCGATCACCTTAAAGTATTATCGGTGTTTAATTATGCGAGTAATCCACTTAAAATATCAAAATCAAAACATTGTTTATGTAAATAGGCTTTTTACAAGATCTTTCGAATCGTCAATCAACATAGTGTCAGTGTTATCAGTCCTACAAGTTACCACCGGGTCGTGAGGCTGTTCTGCTGAGAAGAGCTGGCGAGAAACTTAACAGCATTTCTATAATATTAAACATATTTTAAACATATTATTTAAATGTACCTCGTACAAATAAGATTATTTAATTGTTCTAGTTCTAAAAAAAACTCACTTCATTATAAATCTTAGTTCTAAGTAGCCAACTATATAAATGTCAATTATATTGAAAGGTAGGAACAGAAGTACAGACCCAGTCTGTAAAGTAATATTTTTTTTTAGCTTCACGTCTTTATCCCGTATAGCAGGGTAGATAGAAAGTACCTAGTGTCAAGACACTCAGTACTTCGCTTTCCACCGAATTCAAGACATTGCGGGTTGAATGGCGGAACTCAACGCCGCACTTTGTCTTTAGCAGAGCGAGGAAGTGAAAATTATTATTTAAAATTCATTATAATATGTGATAAAATTGTACACTTATTTAATTCTACGACAATACAATTTTTCATATTGTGAAGTTGATGTTTTAAACAAAAAAAACTAAATATTAGAAAAAAACACAAATAAAATGATACAAAAAAATATGACGCGCAAAAGACGTTCGTATCACTAATTAACGATTTTTTTTAAATAAATTTTAGGATAAATCCTTTGGGAGAAGTAGAAAGTAATAAAAAAATGAAATAGGGAATGGTGAAATTATCTAAATAATATAAATTATACTCTAGTACATACACATGGTATACATATATTATATGTAAATTAATATAATATATCTACTAAATAAAGTAAGTAAGACAAAAAACTAGGCGTTGAGTTCCGCCATTCAACACGCAATGTCTCGAATACGGTGGAAAGAGAAGTACGGAATGTCTTGACACTAGGTACTTTCTGTCTACCCTGCTATGCGGGATAAAAAACGTGTTTAGCCATATTAGTCTCAGATCAAAACTAATTCCTAGTTATTTTCAACTCGTATATATTTCACTTTATTATTTAACCTCAAGGTTAATTTAAGGTCAAAAACCTCAAACAAATTGGGAAATACCCACCTTTCTTTACAATATTCCATTGCGATTTACGTCATACATAAGTTGTTTTTTTGCGTTCCTTTGTAGGAATGAACCTTAACCTGTTTTGAACGAAGCTCTGGTAATATTATAAGATTTTATTACCTTTATTGATATTGGATTTTAATAATTGAATAATATGAATTTGATATAAACATCGTTAAATAATATGGAAATAACAATTTTAACAGCAATGTGGGCTCAACTCAGCTGATAGTTGATTTACGGAACTTAACGCCGCGCTATGTTAAGACAAACACAGAGCAGGGAAATGAAAACAGTTTAATAATAACTCCCCCGAGCGGAGATCAAATCCACAATCAACCGTGATTATAGCCAGATGTTGCCCGACGTGATATTATCTTTAAAATTTCAAGTGATAATTTGACTTTGAGAAGATTTTGTGTCAGTGACCTTGCGTGCTTGAAATATATTTAATACGTCCACATTCATGTAATTAATCTGGGAAATTGGCCTATCTATACATACTAGATGTCCCGTTGACGTGTTGATAACGTGTTGCCTTAGCAACGTGTATGTCACTTTAGATAAACGTGTATATCAAACACATGGGAGTGTGTGTTACATTTATTTTATTAATTTAATATATTTTTTTATATTATTTTTAAAAAATATTAAAATTCTGCACTACTTGTCTATATAAATTATAACTGTGCCCAATTTTATACTTCTCAGTTTCGAATAAAAACTTATCGGAGACTTATTACTTAAAAAATATTTTCAAATCGAACAGATATAATCGCACAATTCGGATTGTCGATTATTTTGTTAAATTCGAACGTTGTTGACGGACAAATTGCAGTCGCCATATTTGCTTTAGGAGTACGTCACTGACACCTAATGCCACCTTGAGTTTTTTAAGTTCGTCTATGTATACGCGATCGGTTGTGGGTTCAATCCCCCATCGGGGAAGTGATTATATTAAATTATTTTCACTTCCTTGCTCTGGTAAGACAAAGCCTGGCGTAAAATGTCTTAAATTCGGTGGAATTTCTGTCTAAAAAGAAAAGAAAAAAAGAATTATATATGTACTAACTGTTTATTAAAACATAATCTGTAGAAATATAAATGTAGTTAAAAATATAATAATCATCACCAGTATGTTAGTAATATCATTTTATTATTTAAACAAATAATAAATTTATAATATTTAAAAATTCAAGCAAAACCACTGGAATATGCTTGTTAAGTCATCAAGTCCAAAATGGCGAATCGCAATGAAGGCGGCGTCTTTCATTCAACGTTTCTCAACATATTACCAACATAGTACGCTTACATCATTTGCGTAACTTACATTATGATACATAACATAATCAGTTGTAACCAATAATTTCAAAAGTGGGTTATTTTTTTTAAAACCTCATTATTTATTTCACATATGTCTATTGTGGAATGCCATTTTAACATTTGTTTGACCGCGAGGCACCCTTTACGGTTTCTAACCCGTATGGGGACTCGAAATGGTTATTAGGGAGTTCTTTGTAAGAAACGTTATTTTGACCCGTCGACGTTGTGATTTGATGTAGGTGAAAATTTGCCCACGTGTCCGGATTTGTTTATGAAAAAAATATTTTCCTGGCTTGCGTCGCCTCTATAACGACCAGAGTGATCAGATATTTTAGTGTTTTTTAATGTTTTTTTGTTGATTTTGTTTCAATGCGTGTTTCAAAGTAGTGGTTCGAGGCCGAACGTGGCGCGGTGGAACAATATCTGGCTGTGAACGCGATCGATTGTGGGTTCGATTCCCACTTGTGGAACGATTATATTTAAAATTATTTTCTTTGTCTTGCTCTGGTAACATGGCATGCATAAGCACGACGTTGAGTTCCGCCACTCAACATGCAGTGTCTCGCATTCAGCGGGGAGCGGAGTACGAAGTGTCTTGACACTAGAAAAATTAATATGGAAGATTAAATAAAAATAATCACCAGTAACTTCATTCTCCATTATTTGACGTTTTTAGAAAACATTGCTTGCTAAAAAGCGGAACACAACGCCGCGATTTACTATACCAAGGCTATACCCATAATCGGAATGGAACTCACTAACGAATTGTTTATATCTATTGCTCTACTGAGCACCAGTAACATTAAAACAGTATAAATAAACTATAGCTAATTATAATTCACTAACAATTATAACATTATGTAATCAAAAGTGGGTTGAAATTGATCATAATTTAAAACTTTGCTTGTGAAGGAATAAATTATAAGGCAAAGTCTAAGTCTCGAAATTAATTTGTTTTGTTATTAATATAATTTACGTCATACGGACGTATTTCTGCACTGAATAACGTTAATTATAGGGCCTTTAAGTAATAAAGTAGTAACGGGCAATAGGTGATCGTTCTGGGTTCCATTTCCAATTGGAAGAATTATATTTAAATTATTTGTATTTTGCTGCTCTGGTAAGTTAAGTGCGGCGTTAAGATCCGCTATTTAACACGCAATGTCTTTATTTTCGATCTTTGTTATTTTTCCTTGGAATTATTGTCTCAAGATATACTGGTACGATTTGGAAAAATTATTTAAATATTTCATAGTCTGCTTATCAAGGAAGGCTTTAAAAGGTCAAGCTAAAAGCGATAACATCGGAGCATCAATGAAAAATGTTACAAAAAGTTGGTATATGTATTCCTTATATCAATCAGCTTGTATATACATATAATCGGTGTAATGTTAAAATAACTGCTTTTTACTAAATGCATTTGTATGTATATACGGTACATATATCAAAATAACATTTTATGCAGTTTTTGTCTGTCTTTCTGTATTTTCGTTCCTGCTAAACTCTGAAATGGATGGCCTGGTTTTGACTGGACTGGCAAAGATGAAGTCATAAGCACAGCTTGTAGTAAAAATATTACTATAAAATGTAGTTATAAGTCCAGTTCTGATACAAAAAATTGTATAAGTGAATACATTGGAATTACATTGGTACGACAAGTTTTGTTGACATTAGTAATAAGTAATACGTATATATCTCTCATATAATATTTATTAACACATATTCAATACTGAGTATTTTGAATTCGGGAGAAACTGGCAAACGGAGTGTCTTGAAACTTCAACTATATATATATATATATATATATATATATATATATATATATATATATAAATAAATTAACATATAATTTGTGTAAAAGAATATGATATTCATATCTTGAATTCTGCATCTGACTGAGAAGCGAATGGTAAATAAAATAACTAAGCGACTCTAGTTTCCGGCTTGCGCAGTAGGCGAGTAGTCCTTGATACATTCCTGTGTGAATAATAAATTTTCTCTTTAATTTATTATATTATTTTATTTGTAATATTAAAATAAATAATTGGAAGTAAATGTAAATATTGAAGCCGTCGCGGATCTTGACATCTTGGTAAATTTATAAATAATTTTACCACTTCGCTGTTTCGCCGGAAATCGAGAAATTGCGTGTTTAATGGTGAGCTTAACGCCGCGCTTTGTCTTTCTAGAGCAGAGAAACGGAAATATTTTTTTAAATATAATCATTTCCACAATTGATGAAATGAAAACGGAGTGTCCTAACACTTTGTTCTTTCTGCCTGTATGTACGAGAAAGTCATAAATACAAACACTGAATTTAAAATTAATTTTTCGTTAGTGTTTTTATTTTTAATTTTATTATTTTTTATTATTTATTTTTACAGGATTAGATAATAAAATAAAGTCTATATATTTGTACATATTAAACGTAAAAGAAAAGTTTTCCATTTCTATTCACGAAAACTCGACGTACGTAGAAATATGAAATTTGATACATGCCAAATTTCATACGTCTTCGTTTTATGTAGTTACAGTATATATGGCGTAAAAGTACGGAAAATCATTTTTTTATAACATAAAAGATATTCACTTTCTTCCCTGTAACAGATATTTATATTCCTTTTAAATGTTTCCAAGCAAATTCGGCCTACGCCTGCCAACATCAATCTTTCAACCCTACTAATTTCATGGTGCTTTCACCTGAAACGTTCAAAAGATATATTATTGAAACCACGTGGCGTCGTTAAAGCGATATATTTTGTACCGTGTTAAGTGAAGCTTTGTTTTATTGTATACTCATTTTTACGTACGACTTTGCCCTTTTTTTTTAGCTTCACGCTCTTATTCCGTTTAGCAGGGTAGACAGGAAGTGCCGAGTGTCAAAACACTGCGTAATTCGTTTTGCGTGTTGAGTGGCGGAACTCAACGCCGCTTTGTCTTACCAGAGCGAGCAAATGAAAATAATTCTAATATAATTATTCCGAGTGGGAATTGAACCCACAACCGATCGCGTGTACAGTCAGACACTATCTCATAACATCGTTTCTTATAGATATAATATAGTATTACAGAAAATCCGATTTTTTTCCTACCCTTGTTTCTACATCTCAAAATGATGTGTTAAAACCCGTCTTTAGGTAGAACGCATTTCAACTAGTTAGAATCAAAGCGTTAAATCTAGGTATTATCTAGTCAAAAGAATTTAATTATTAAATATCTCACCTAACCTTTTTCTTTTTTTCTTTTAAACGAATATTTAATTAGAACTGGAGAAGATTTGAACTTCAACTGCCTCGCTTTGGAATAATTCATCTGATATTCAAGTTTAAACATCAGTTAATTCTAATTTTAACTTAGATATTTAGAAAAAAGTAGTTATAACGGGGAAAACGCGTTCCATCTAAGAACAGTGAAAAACAAAATAAAGTTTCTCTAACCATAAAATCGTCTTGAGTTTATCAATATATTTATACGAGAAGCCAAATCTTTTGTATTCCTTTTTACGAAAATAACGTGAACTGAGTAGTATGGAATTTGCCACAGATGTAGTTTATACTGGGGAGTGCAGAATGCTTATATCTTTTTTAAAAATTATGCATAAAAATATTAAAGTAATAAACGCAACTAACGCACATATTTACACAAAGTGACATACTCGTTGCTATAGTAACGTGTTGTTTACGCGTCAAAATGACATCTAGTGTTGTTAAAAACTATAAACATAAAATGATGTAACAATGTACAATGGAGACCGTCTAGCGTCTGACTGTAAACACGATCGGTCTTGGATTCGATCTCCACACGGGGGAGTGATTATATTTGAATTGTTTTCACCTCCTAGCTTTGGTAAGACAAAGTGCGGCGTTGAGTTCCACCACTCCACACTCAATGTCTCGAATTCGGCGGGTAGCGAAGTACAGTGTCTTGAGAATAGGTACTTTCTATCCACCCTGCTGTGCGGGATAAAAGAGTGAAGTTAAAAAAATATACAATATGTGTTTAGAATAAATTTTATTAACTAGACAAGGAAAAAATGTTGTTATTACGAGAATTACCGCGAGCGGAAATCGAATTGACGACCTTTGGCACGCAAGGTAACAAACATCATTAGGAAAATTCTAGATAAAACATATAATTATAAATATTTTAAAGAGAATAATTATATACGGATAAGGTCATTGTGCCATTGGGTCATTTTGCTAAGCTTGACGCATAGCAGGGTAGATGGAAAATACCTAGTAGTACAGTGTATTACATTAGATGGCGATTAAACGCGATGGTTTTGGTTCGATTACCACTCGAAGTATTGTTTGAACTATTTTCGTTTGTATTGTAAGACAAAAGGCGGTGTTGAGTTCCGCTACGCAAAACGCTATGTACGATTTCGGAGAGTAAGACTGACTTTTCAATAATATAATTAAACTCAATAAACACGTGTTAAAACTAACGAAATAAATTAAAAATGTTAATATTATTAAAAAAATATAAGCCTTAAAAATAAATGTGCATCCGTTAAAAAAATATTTACTCTCTAACTCATCTCCTAAGGGATAGTGAAGAGAAATATGACTTTAATATATACATATAAATAAAATTTGAATGTATGTTTGTAGTATAATAATTTTTTACCAAATGCATATACATATCTAAACGGGGCGTATACAAATATATTATTTTTTACTATCTTTTTTACTATTTATTTTGTCTATCTGTCTGTTTGTTCCGGCTAATATCTGGACTTATTTTGATAGAATTTTTTTCCTGCCAGATATCTTATGTAATAAGGAGTAAATTCTTCTTACATTTACACGTTGATAAGTTAACTGGCAGAAATCTTTTACATAGATAAGTAATTTACCATTGTTATACACAATGTTTTAAAAAACCATTTTGAAAAAAACATAGAAATTTGAACGCAGCGGGATTTGACCCCGCGCTTCTTGGATACCATCCGAGCGCTCTGACCGCTAAGCGCTGCGTTCTACTACCAGCTGCGTTGAAATTCTTATACGTTTGTTAAAACTAATTTATGTTGTTAGCATTTCTATATATTTTATCAAAAAATGTTTTCTAATCCTAAGTGTGGAATAACACTTTGAAAATTGTAAATACACAATGTTTTGTTTTCTGTTTAGTTTGATTTTTTAACGAATATAATAAGTTAGGCTATTTTTATTTAACAGTTATAAAATATTTATAATATTTAAGAATTATATAATTAAGGTCGGTCAGCGTTTGACTGTAAACGCGATCGGTTTTGGGTTCGATCCCCACTCGGCGGATTCATTATATTGAATTATTTTTAATTCCTCGCTCTGGTAAGACAAAGCGTGGAGTTGAATTCCAACACTCAACACGCAATGTCTTGAATTCGGTGGAAAGCTAAGTACGGAGCGTATTAAAGCGGATAAAAAGCGTGAAGCTAAAAAAAATACGTATACAATAAAGATATGTATATATTTCACGTGGACGAAGACAGATGCCACAGCATATTATCTACAGTGTATAAAATACAGATTCATTTTTTTATATAAACTAAAAATATTATGAACGTCATAGTAATAAGTTTAAAAGCGGTTTTATAAATTATTTAGAAATATCGCTAAATAAATCAAATTTTAATAAAATTTAAATCCGTACACGATTTAATATTATTAGAAACATTTTGTATGAAAAGTAAATTTGGTTCATAATATATATTAATATAATATAATAAATAATTTCTTTGCCTTTTTTATTCTTGTCGTACGTACACGCTTTATATCGGCGTTAAGATCCTATTTTGTTTTCTAGTACATACGTATATATGGCGAGATTGACAGCCGTTTATTATTTTTCCAGACAAATAATTTAAATGAATTATTAATAAAAAATATCGGTTTAAGTTACATAATTTGCTACTTTAATAGTGAGAAAGAGTTTGTTATACAGATGTTAAGTTGATCTATTGATTTGTTATAAGAAGATAAAGCTTGGTTGAGATTTTAAACTCATAAAACACGTTACATAGATGTAAATAATACTTTATATTATATATTGTAAGGATTGAAAACGAAAACGTACTTAGAAGTTATTTGAAAAATATATTCGTGATGTTATGTTATATTTTGTATTAACATCTATTTACAGTTTTAGGGGATATCGGAAAAATCGTTACATCGGTGAAATCGTTATTTTAAGGGTCGTTTTATCGCGGTTATACTGTTAAATTATTCCCCTAAGTATGGAGTGAATCTTCTACCGTCTTTTATACGTTTTTTTTAACTATACCAGGATGGTGTCAAAATATTTTCATTTCATGTTATTAAACGTATTTAACTCGAGCGTATTCTTCAAACAGTTACAAAAGACACATGAATCATGACCAGACGGTATTAAATAATATAATTACGAAACTCACAAATTGCTCTTTAAAATTATTTCACACATATATCTTATTATCCTTAATGCCACTGTGGCAGTTGCGTTATATTCACGATGGTTCCGGTTCGATTCCCATTCGAGGGAATGAATTAACATTTGTAAAGTAATGGAGAAAGAAGAGACTTAATACAAGGTTCTCATACTTAGTACCATTTAAAAATACAGTGTCAGAAGTCATCGTAGTGCAATGGGACAGCTTCTGACTGTAAGCATGATTGGATGTGGGTTCAATTCCCAAATGAGGTAATACTTACATGTAAAATTAATTTTCATTTCTCTGCTCTGGTAACAAAAAACGCGACGTTGAGTTCTTTATTTAACTAGTATTGTCCCGATTCCGGGCAGAAAGCAGTCAACGGTGTGTCTTGACACTAGGTACTTCCTGTCTACCCCGTTATGCGGGATAAAACACAATATATAAAAAAAATAATGAAATTAATACTTTTATTATAAATGGGAAAGTGTGTTTGTTTGTCCTTCATTCACATCACAACGAAGTACTATTATGCTTCGAATTTTTGAGTGGCGACCAAATAGGAGGCTGGGGAATGACATAACGTTGTTACGTGTAAAATACTTCGTAACAGCTCTTTATTAATATCGTCTACCTTCACATTTTAACAGGAAGGAGAAAACATTAAGCGAAGTGCGGAGTGTCGTAGCACTAGGTACTTTCTGTCTATCCTGCTATGCGGGACAAAAACGTGAAGCTAAAAAAACAGGAAGGAGAAAAAATTGAATTTTGTAACACACGTAGTATTCAGCGGTATTATTTTGATTGAAATAAAAAGGTGACTGTCATCTAATTCAAGCAGTATAAGAAGTTACTTAATCAAATCAGCGCTGAGGCCGGTCGTGACGCAGTGGGACAGCGTCTGACTGTAAACGCGCTCGGTCGTGGGTTCGATTCCACTCGGGGGAATGATTATATTTAAATTATTTTTATGCCTCAAGCTTTTATCCTGCTTACCAGGGTAGACAGGAAGTATCTAGTGTCAAGACACTGTATTCCGCTTTCCGTCGAATTCGGGACATTGTGTGTTGAGGGGTGGAACTCAACGCTGCACATTTTTTTATATTTTACTTATTAAAACCTTTAATTATATAACCAGCAAACTGAGTTTATCATTGTAAAGAACAGATCTCAAGATATCAAATTTCCTCTTCAGATATTAGAGCTATCAGTAATATTCTCTTCAACAAAAGGATTTGCTTTCAGTCCTCAGCTTACTTGGGTTCTATTAGTCATTTATCAGTCGATTGTACAAACGTTTAGTATATTATGAAAGATGATTTTCAATATTATTATTTTAAAAAAATATACTCTTAAAGAGACGCTTTAATGCGTAAAATATGGGTCGTCTTGGTAACGTAGCTCACAAAAGTGTATGTTACATTCAAGGTGATGTGTGTAATGAGCGGCTTCACGCTTTATCCTGTATAGCAGGGTAGTCGGACAACCCAGTGTCTAGTGTCAAGACATTGCGTATTGAGTGGCGATTTCAACGCCTTGACGATTTGTATTACTAGAGCGGAAAAATAACATATATTTAAAATAAAATCATGTCCCCAAGTGGGAATCGAATCCACGACCAATCTTGTTTGCAGTCAGACGCTGTCTCCCTTAAGTGGCCACATTGGTCTTGTTATAGTTATTTTAGTAGTTTCATGTATCTGATGAAATTACAAAATTGGCTTCTTGCAACTGTAGGTAGAAGAATCTTTTTCAATTCAACTTTAATTATGCAAATTTTTTATACTCTTCGTCGGTAATTTTTTTATGAAAAACTATATATATATACTAAAGTTGTGTTTTACGTATTAATAACGACTATCGTAAAAGTATTGAAAACATAATATATATTTTTAATGTTTTTGTTTGTATTTCCTCAGCTTGTAGTACATATAGGAAACATATAAGATCAATATGTGTAAGTCGAAAATCAATAATACTAATATAAAATTGTTAAAACTCGATTTATATTTTTAAATGCTACAATGTTTAATAATTTAATGATATGTAGATAAAAACAGTTTCACGCTTTATTCTGCATAGTAGAGTAGTCAGACAACCTAGAGTCAAGACACTCCGTTGAGTACTTCCAAGTGTATCGAGTGGGGAACTCAACGTCGCGTTTTGTGTAAAAAATGTAATTTTAATATAATTTTTTGTAGCTTCACGCTTTTATCCCACATAGCAGGGTAGATAGAAATTACAAAATTGATTGAAATTAATTGATTGAAAGAAGATAGAAAGTTTCTAATATCAAGACACTCTGTCCTTCGTTTTCCGCCGAATTCGAGCATGTTGAGTGGAGGAACTCAATACCCCACTTTGTCTTACCAGAGCGAGGAAGTGAAAACAATTTAAATATAATCACTCCGCTCGAATGGGCATCGAATCCACAACCAATCGCATTTACAGTAAGACGCCATCCCACTGCGCCAGGACCGGCCTCAATTTCTATTATTTAAAAATTATTAAATATTTAAACATGAAACAAATTACCATCTGGTTGGTAATGTAGCTCCATACGTAATACATAATTATCCTTCTTTATTACTGAATTCAACTTTCTCTATCCTTAACATTTAAACTGTGCCATAAAAAAAACCAATATGATCGATAATTATGGAACAGAAACAATAAAGTTCATTGTCATTTTGATAAAATTAAAATATGATTTCCAACGTATAATTTTTTTTAATTTTATATGAAAAAAATCACTAAGACCTTCATTTGAACGATTCTTATAGAAGTGGTTTTGCCTCTTTGCTTTCTTGACACTAATTTTGTTAATATTTTACTGACTATTGTTTATGTCAGGTAGTGAAGAAAATGTATTATAAAATTTTTATACCTGAATGGGAATCGAACCGAGAACCATCGCGGTTATTCAGATACTTTTCCAAAATTGTGTTCTAAAATTGCTCACTTTATTATTTACTTAACTTACTAAGATTATTTTTTTAATTTAAACTATTATCTGCAAAAAATTTTATAAATTTCGACAACGATGCCGTCACATCACTAGTGGCAACGGGCTACTGTAAGGTGTTTTAAATTTTAAAATAATAAAAAAAATCGATAATTTTTACTTTAGGAGAGCATTAGCATTTCTCCGCTAGGGTAAGTCAAAGTGCGGCGTTGAGTTACATCACAACTAACAACCAACAACGAACAGAGTGTCTTGACACTAGATTCTTTCTATTTACTTCTATATGGTAAAAAGGTTTAACCGGCTATATCTCTAGTAGAAGATAAAGACCTGACCTTAAAACGGCAACCGTGATATATTAGTTAGAGGAACTAATTAATATATTTTTTTATATGAAACAGCTATCTGATGTTAAATGCTTGTTTTTACCCATTCATCCAAAGGTTAAGGACGAATATACGCTTGTCGTTCTTATTAATATAATTTATGAAAATTTCTCAATGCCTTCGTGGTAGTGAGTTCTTAGTTTAACATTCTATAGAAGGAAACTTGTTAACTAAATAAATACAAACTAGCACTATTAAATGATTATTTTGAAAACCGTTGTGGTGGAGTTAATGTAAATAAATCAATGGTGTATGAGTGTAGGTTCAAATATAATGAAGTAATGTTAACTGTCATGTTTGAAAAAAGTTTTATTAGATTATGTTAGTCATTTTATATTTACTTGATGTCCCGTTGGAGAGTTGACAACGCGTTGCCTTAGCAACGTATTCGTCGCTTTATTTGAATGTGTGGGTCAAACACATGGTAGGGTGTGTTACATACGTTTTATTAATTTAATATGTTTTCATGTATTTCTTTAAAATAACTTGCATTTTGCACTTTTTCTCTATAAATACTATCGTATCGTACCGTCAGCCAATTGCAGTCCACTGCTGGACATAGGCCTCCCCAAGTTTGCGCCAAACATCCCGGTCCTCCGCAACCCTCATCCAGCCCGCTCCGGCAACCTTGCGTATGTCGTCAGTAGAGCGGGCCAGAGGGCGTCCTACACTACGTTTGCCAAGACGCGGTCTCCACTCCAGGACTCGTCTGCTCCAACGGCCATCGGTCCTGCGACAGACGTGACCGGCCCATTGCCACTTCAGCTTACTGATTTTGCGAGCTACGTCGGTTACTTTAGTTCTCTCACGGATAACCTCATTCCTGATTTTATCCTTGAGAGAGACCCCGAGCATAGCTCGCTCCATAGCTCGCTGAGCGACTTTAAATCTTTGGACCAGCCCTACTGTCAGTGTCCACGTCCCCCATGGAGACAGCGCCAAAAATAAATACTATAACTGTACCAAATTTCATTACACTTAGATCGCTTTATATATATATATATATATATATATATATATATATATATATATATATATATATATATATATATATATATATGTCATAAATATTTACATACTTACGAATTAAGATAGAAATAAAATTATAATAACTTAAAATATCGTTTATTAAGTATTAATTATTACGAGAATATTCTTTATACTTTTGACAGTTTAAATGTCAGATACAATAAATATTCGATTCAGATTTCATCTCATTTAAATATTTAGATATATTATCTAAATATAGATGTATATTGTGGGCTTTGCCTAAATGACCCTAACCCTTGATTTTCTAGGCCACCGTGGCTTATTGGAACAGCGTGTGACTGTAAACGGTTTAGAAATTCTGACACGGGGAATTATAATATAATTTCATTTCATTACTCTGGCTTATCAGATTCTGGTCTTAACCTGGTCAGATCAGATTCTGGTCTTGACCTAAGTTCAGTACACGCAATGTATCAATTTGAGCGGAAATCAGTCAACAAAGTGTCTTGAAACTAGATGGTATAGTCAGATATAAGTATTTGAAATATATTGTTAGTTCTTCACTCTGACAAGACCAGAGGCCAAAGTTCGCCAATCCACACGCAATGTCTCAATTTGAGCGGAAACCAACGGAGTGTCTAGACACTAGGTTGTCTCTGACTACCCTGCTATGCGGAATAAAACGTGAAGCTGTTTTATTTTACTAAATACAGAGCCAACAAGTTTAAACTCTAATCCGTTAAGCTATAGCCTTAAGGCTTTTGCAACATCCTTTTGTTGCTCACAACGGTTATTGCAATAGTCATAATATTTAAATACATATCTCCGGATACATTAAAATTATGGTATGTCTTTACCAATGTCTAAAGCGTTCACATGCAACACTAAGCATACGTAGAACGATGAACGAGTTATGTAGGCGGGTTGGAATTATTGGTAAATGAAATTAGTATTATTTTAAAAGAAAAATCTTTATTTTTGTTTTATTAATTGTATGAAAAACTAGTTTTTTTCAGTTTTTTTATAGCCTTTTGCCTGTAGGCCACGGAACATAATAGTGCTCTTTATTTTGCTACAAGTTAATTTTAAAAATTACTTAAATATATCTATATAGTGGATTTTTGATTGCGTTTGCTATCAGAATACGTTTTATTGCGCTAGCGTGATATTTTCACGCTTTTTATCCCGCATAGCAGGGTAGATAGATAGTACCTAGTGTCAAGACACTAAGTATTTTGCTGTCCACCGCATTCAAGACATTGCGTGTTGAGAGGTGGAACTCAACGGCAAACTTTGTCTTACCACAGCAAGGAAGTGAAATTAATTTTAAATATAAACACTCCCATGGAAAAAAAATGTTTCTTTAAACATTTTTTAGTCCATGGTCACAGGTAGACTGAGATAGCATTCGTCAATCAATTGACAGTCACATATAAAAGTAAAAAAAAATCTAAAATCTAAAACTAATTCTAAATAATTTTGTGAATAATCTTGAATAGTTTCACCTCAATTCTAACTAAATGTCCTTAACTCAGTATTTATATGAAAAAAAAAATAATTAAAATACTACAGAATACCAACGCTTCCGTATGTTTAAATATATCAATATACCATATTTATAACTAAAAAAGTATTAATTTAATAAGAAACAGCTGCTTTAGATATTATAGGAATTACATACCTATATATGGAGTATTAAGTTTTTTTTAAATTATATATTAGTTCTAAATTTAGTTAAGTAAGAGTATAATTATTATCTAAAAATAGCTCGAGCTGGTAGGGACGTAGTGGACCAGCGTCTGACTGTCAACGCGATCGATATGGGTTCAATTCTCACTCGGAGTAATGATTATATTTAAATTATTTCCATTTCTTCGCTCTAGCTAGTAATGTCTCGAATTCTTTGAAAAGCGAAGTGCGTAGTGCCGTGACACTAGGTACTTTATGTCTATTTAGCTACGCGGGATAAAAGCGTGAAGCTAAATAAAAATATCTTATAAAAGTAGGCAAGTATTAAGCCCTTAGCTATAAAAGATAAGATTTTTTACAGTAATAAAATATGATTAGTTTTATGTGTTTAATATAAATTATATGTTTATATTAATGTATCATATAGAATTTATGATTTATTTAATATTTTTTTTAAAAAAACTCGATTTAATATAAATAGATCATAGTTCTTAACAGCCTATTATAATTATATGCAAATGAGAGATAAATATCAATAAGAAAAACAATTGTACAGGCCCAGTATGTAGTGCAGTAAATTTTATATAAAAAAAAACCATAAGAATTTTAAATGAAACGATTTTAAATGGAATTGCACTTATTTTGGTATTCGAAAATATATGAAAATATACGATACATTTAAAACCTGTAACCGCAAATTATATAGAAGAAAATATACGTGAATAATCCATTTAAATAATTTCATTTAAAATATGACAATCATAAGAAAATAAATATAAAATACGACGTACGCCGACAACGTTTGCCCTTGGTAGAGCAAATACCTGATGGAAAATCTGGTATTTCCTAGTTTTTCGCTTCCTTCGTCGACAGTGACTCACATTGAACTAAGTAAG
Organism: Dryadula phaetusa; assembly: GCA_032432895.1. NCBI lineage: Eukaryota > Metazoa > Arthropoda > Insecta > Lepidoptera > Nymphalidae > Dryadula > Dryadula phaetusa. Next base: position 375,090 of record JAOYRS010000073.1, read on the forward strand.
GTGTTGGGTAAATTTTAACATCTATATGAATAAAGTAAACAGTTTGCTGGCCTTGTGGGTGACAAATGAAAGTTGTGGAGGACGTTGTGTGGCTAGAACGTGTTACCTATATGCGAAGGTCGTATATTCAAAGTTTTTCTTGGAATTTTTTAGTTTAGGCAAAGTACAGTGTTATGTTGAGTTATGGAGTATTGAAGCTTTTAGCTTTACATATATAGCTTTAATAATAATTTCTATGTTCTATTAAAAAAGGGATCTCTCTTATTGAAAATATTTATATATATATATATATATATATATATATATATATATACATATATATATATATATATATATATATATATATATATATAACTTTTATATTTAAATCATCCGCTTACTTAAGCAAAAAGCTAATATTGGTTCTTCTTAAACGTGTAAAACCAGTGTTGGATTTAAAGTCTGTAGAAAGCAAATATTTGTCAAATCGAAGTATCTACAATTGGTCATATTATGACACCTTATTTGGTAAATTTAGTTTGTAAATCATTATAAGAAACCAAATTACGTCATCAAATTCATTTTGTTTAAATTTTTTGTTAGATAATGTTTCTTAAACTGTTCTTTTATTTTATTACACCAATGAATAGCATTGGAGTGTCTGTTTGTAAGATTTAATATAAAATAATTGGTTATTACTACGTGTGTACGTATGTATATATATATATATATATATATATATATATATATATATATATATATATATATATATATATATATATATATATAGTTTTTGTCCTTATGTCTGATCTTACTCTTAGTCCCTCTGTAGGCGCTCCCTCATGACTGAGGATCATTAGGTTAGCATTAGGATTGTATTTGTAACGGATGACCTGCTCCGCCGGTTTCTGTCCAGCGTGTCTTTGATAGCTGTATGGTAGTGTATATTACATTTATTTTAATAACTTAGCATACTTCAAGAGCATTACTATAAAAATCATTAGATTCGGCTTTATTTACGACCTTTTAACTGCGCCAAATTTGACGCATTTTCCGTTGAAGCACAAAGCTTTTGATTCAAGTAATAATGTAATTATGAGACGTGGCAAGTACCTAGACACTCCGTATTCAGTTTTCTGCCGAATTCGAGACCTTACGTGTCGAGTGGCGGAACTCAACGCCGAGCTTTGTCTTACCACAGAGTGTAAAAGATAATGATAATAATTGGGAATAAACCCACCAAGGGTATCATACCCACAACCGCTTGCGTTTACAGTCAGACGTTGTCCACTGCGCCTCGTTTGGTCTCTTGATGTCTGTTTCTTTTTTCATTAAAAATATTTTAATTGCATTTACATTGTTAGCTCAAAGTTACTTTCCAGGTAATGATAATTTTATTCACGGATTGTTATTCATTCATCGCGATTCAGAAATAAATACATTAATATTTAGGCCGGTCGTGGCGCAGTGTGACAGCGTCTGACTGTAAACGCGATCGGTTGTAGGTTCGATCCCCACTCGGGGGAGTGATTATATTTAAGTTATTTTCACTTCCTCGCTCTGGTAAAGACAAAGAGCGGTGTTGAGTTCCACCACCCAACACGTAATGTCTCGAATTCAGTGGAAAGCGAAGTACGGAGTGTCTTGACACTAGGTACTTTCTGCCTACCCTGCTATGCGGGAAGCGTGAAGCTACAAAAAAAAATTATATTAATAAACATTTTTGAAGTGTGGAATAACACTTTAAAAATAGTAAATATATTAATAAAACAAATGTAACACACACTACCACATGGTATTTGACATACACGTTTATATTAAGTGACATACAACGGGACATCAAGTAAAACTAAAAGTGATATATTGATGTTTTAGTTTATATGGTTATGAAAAAGTAATTTTAGCTTTATTACGCATATAGGGAGCCAGAGAAGTTATTTCTAAAATACTATTTATATTTTGCACTCCTTCCTTAAAGAGTACAAATATTTTGTTTCACTTATTAATATATAATCAAATTTGTAATTAAAAATATTTTATTAGTATCACGCTCTTACCCTCATAGCAAGTATTACAGGAAGTACCTAGTGTCAAAACACTTCATACTCCTCTTTCCGCCCAATTCGAGATATTGCGTGTTGAGTAGCGGAACTCAACGCTGCGACCTTATCAGAATACATTATTCTTTATACAATATTAATAGCGACACCTCAAAAAAAATCAATGACCCTCTTAAATTATGTAATATTATGCTTCCTCGTTAAAAAAACTATGCAGGTAGTATATGATACGTATATCAAAACAATTTACATGAATCAAAGTTCAAGTTTACATAATTTTAAACATTTTGTTAATTATTCATATTGAAGGTTATGTAACACGGAGCTGGGTTTGGTTATAAAATCATATTCCGCTCAATGAAATAATTTTATTAATTTTTTTTAAGCTTTATGCTTTTATCTCGCTTAGCAAAGTAGACAGGAAGTATCTAGTGTCAAGACACTCGGTACTCCGTTTTCCGCCGAATTCGAAACATTGCGTGTTGAGTGGCGCAACTCAACCCCACGCTTAGCAGAGGAAGTAAAAGAAATTATTTAATTTTCTTTGCAATGTTCAGTGCAATTATTAAAAAAAATACAAACGTTTGAATTTTCTATCTCGATAACAGATGGGTGGGTTTGTTGTCAATAAAATCAGACGGCAGTAATTGTCATCATCAAAAACGGTTATCTTCCATTATACTCTGTTCTTGGCTTTTGTCTTCTATTTGTTAGGGCCCATAGTACTTAGGTCTTGCTAAAATTCGACTGGTCGTATAGTCTACCTTGTTTCCACTACTGATCTAGTATACCATTGTTGAAGCATTGGGGTGTATAGTGCATTAGTCTCTCGATATAACCGACCCATCTCAGACTTCCAACCTTGGTTCTTCATATATCTCATACCACGTTCGCCATCGCTCATTTCCCAATACTACACCGTACATACGTCTTAAGCAAGGAATGTCTCGATTTAATACAAACACAGACAATTGTTATTACGAAGCTCATAAAACCGGTTTTAATAAAGATTTTTAAACAACTGATTGACTTAGTTCTAAGTAGCCGATTATAATTATATTTAAATGAGAAATAAAAAGAAATACAGACCCAATAGTGCAATAAATTTTATATATAAAAAAATAAACATATATATATATATATATATATATATATATATATATATATATATATATAAGCTAAAATTGTTTTAAAAATACAGTAAGTTCTCTCTACGTAAGGTTAACTTGCTGAGTCAAAAATATTTCATTTGTATTCATTTTAGAAATTACTCGTTCAGATAATTTTTATCCAAACATGTTCCAATGTAAATGTTAATAAAGTATTAAATATATTTTAAATAGTCTAAATAGACAGGTCCATACTGTGTCATGGTCACTCAATTGCAGATATATATATATATATATATATATATATATATATATATATATATATATATATATATATTCTCAATTGAATCATGTTAGTCCTTATAGCAATAATACTTTCAGGATATATTTGATATTTTATTATTCTAGTAAAATTTGTGCTCTGCTAGATTTTTGCACATACATTTTGTTAGGGAAACTACATAGAATATAATATTTGTGGCTTCTGACTGTAAACGCGATCGATTGGTGAGATATTTAAATAATTTAATTTTCTCGCTCTAATAAGACTAAGCGCAGCGTAGAGTTCCATCACTCAACATATAAAGTCCCGAATTCAGCGGAAAGCGAAGTACGCAGTGTCTTGGTTCTAGGTACTTCCTGTCTACCCAGCTACGCGGGAAAACAACATAAATATAAAAAAAAAACAACTTTAACGTGAATCAAGCCTCAACCAGCTGTACTATACAATCAACATTATATTATTTAACCAAACCACTTTGACACCAATAATTAATTCAACCTTACATATATATACATTTATTGAGATAAAAATTGAACAAAAAAATATCTCGTACACTTTCATTAAAGAATTTGGCAATATTATTGGTCTGAGACAGACCGGCCTTGACATAGATCGTTACTTACCGACTTGGAAGCGAAAGATGTACCGAAATGGTGCCACTAGATGCTAATTGATCAATTAAATATCTTAAATTCGGATTAGCCAAGGATATCGGGTCCATTTTAAGTTCTTGCTTTAATAATATTTATATATGTACTAGCTGAGGACATTTTTTATATGAGATGGTAAAATTTAAACAGTATAATGTTATAAGATATTTGATTTTCGCGATTTTTGCACACTTTAAATTAAATTGTTTTAAACGGATTAATCATGTATCTTTGGGCATTTAAAAATATATATTTGAAAACTTCAATTTTTGAACACTTTACAGTAGCCCGTGGCCACAGGTCACCTGCGAATACCAAAATATATGCAATTAATCCGTTTAAAATGGTTTCATTTAAAATGAATTGTTATTTTGCTGACCTTTAATATGTTAGATATGAATATTTGTAATAAAATGTTTGGAAAAAATCATAAATAAAATGTTTGGAAAAAAGCACTTTTACGTTTTATCCCATATGCGGTAGAGAAAATCTAACGTTACGACATTCTATTATCTACTTTCCGTTTGAAATTTGTTATGTTGAGTGTTGAATGGCGGAACTCAGCACTGTGTCTCACCAAGAAATGATATTATTTCAATATAATCCTCCAAATGGAAATCGTATCCACAACCAATTCACACACACCGCGTCCCTTTGCCTTAGTGGATAGAGGAAAATTTTCATTTTAAATATAACGAATACAATACAATAATATATGTAAAGGCGTCAATTTAAAACCTTAGTACAATTTTTATCTTTACGCTTTTATGCTGCATAGCAGGGTAGACAAAAAGTACTTAGTGTCAAGACACTCCGTTCTCCACTTTCGCCGCATTCGAGACATTGCATGCCATAACTCAACGCCGTACTTTGTCTTGCCAGAGCGAGGAAATGTAAGTAATTTGAATATAATCATTTCCCCGAGTGAAAATCAAATCCACAACTGTTCTCGTTTACAGTCAGACGCTGTCCCACTGCGCCACGATCGTTTGAATATTATATAGGGGTCTCTAGATTTTAGACAGGTTTTATTCTATTAACACACTCATATAAAATTATCACTACCATGGACTACTGTAAAGTGTTCGAAACTACAGGTTTCCCAATATGTATTTTCAAATACCAAAATATACACGATTAATCCGTTTTAAATAGTTTCATTTCAAATGTGTAAAAATCGTTAAAATCAAAGATTTTATTATAAAATATTTATGTTTAATATAACGTGATACAGGTAAAACTGCAGCACCAGATGCAATTCAAACTCTAGTAACCGGAAGTTGACAGTATAGTTTATCTGGAAAAAGTAATTACACGTTTTATCAGAGAGGTTGAATTTCGATATGTAAATATGTGCATTTTTAATATAATTTTTTTTAAATATTATTAGCAACATATTTTTTTACTGTTGGTAATTTAGAAATAAAAAATAATTTTAATTTTTTTTTACTTTTACAACGTGTAAATTGGATTTTTCTTAGAGTAATAATTTTTTTCGGTTCATTTGAATATAGCATGAAAAATCTTTTAATTTTTTCTTGACGTCCACTAATTTTTAGGCCTAAGATCGCTGAACGCGCTCTGTACTAATATTTAAAACATTTTGTACTGTTCTTTACAGTTTCTCAAATATTCATCCGGCAACTTTTTAAAATTTTGGCTGATTTAATTAAACTAATGAAATAAAAAATGGAATAAATAATATTGGAATAAATATTAACTGGTACTAATGAGGTAACTCATTTACGGCGACGTTTTCGTAAAAAGGGCCCTTTTTTAAAAAAAATAAGTAGCCTATTTTTATCTCAAGGGCTTTAAGTATATAATAACTCTATATAATATTTCATAAATATCATATCGTAGTCAGAGACAACGGATTCTACGTTCTACGTTCCCTGTATACGTCTTTCGCCTCGTCCGCAGTCATTATCCTCTTCATACCCGCCCTTCAGGTTGTACCCATACTTTTTATATGACCTTCCTCCAGTATCTTTGAAACTGTGTTTTTAAAGGTCAACCGAGGTGTCCTGCGACCTCTCATACATCACTTATGCTTCATACAACTTTCTTAAAATTCTTTATTATTAAATATCTTATCAGAATATAATATATAAATTTTATGCCGTAAAATGTCATAAAATGGTTAGCATAGATTCTTTGTATTAACTGAAATCTAAAAGATATTAAGTTCTAATAGCCATAATAATTATAGAGCATTAGTTTACAAAACACGAACAAACACAAGCGCGTTTCAGAGCAAGTACACCGGTTTTGTGGGATTGAGTAAATAAATCATTAACCGTCAGCCGTATGTAAGCTACCTGCGTAATGTCTTGATTTGCAATACGTTGTGACGTCATATTATTCCTCATTGATGCCGCGTCTGACTGTAACCGCGATCAGTTGTGAGTGGTGGAAATTAACGCCGCACTTTGTCTTACCAAAACGAGAAAGTGAAAATAATTTAAATATAATCACTTCCCCCGAGTGGGGATCGAACCCACAACCGACATCGTTTACAGTCAGACGTTGTCCCACTGCGCTACGATGGCCATAATTTTCTAAATTATTTTAACATGTTTCTTTTAATTCTATATCCAAAGTAAACGACCTTGCTTTTTTTTATTCTTAGAAGCTGAGTTAAGAAAATTCCATATAAAATTCTTACATTTTATAGAATATATGAACCAAATGAATCTAAATTAGTTCACCATTTACCATTTACAAATAAACTGTTCTGTTGTTTAAAACAAGTATTAGTAAATTCAGCTAAATAATACAAGTGCATTAAATATACAGAGGCCGTGGGACAGTGGGACAGCATGTAAGCGCGATGGATTGTGGGTTCGATTCCCACGCAGGGGAAATGATTATATTTAAATCATTTTAATTTCTGGTAAGATAAAAGTGTGGCGTTGAGTTCCGCCGTTCAACTCGCAATGTCTAGAATTCGGCGGATAGCGGGGTACAGAGTGGCTTGACACTAGGTATTTCCTGTATACCCTGCTTTGCGGAATAAAAGTATGATAATAAAAAAATATGCAGGAATTGTCAGTCAGTTATATAATAAATAGTAAGGCGATTTTTGTTCCTATAGGCACTTCTATATATATTCTATATATAGGAGCTTCTTGTACATCTTTATGTACAATATAATTTTGTTTTTTAGAAACTTAAGAATTCCGACACAGTTATAGAACGCATGGTTCAGTGATTTGATCTCTTGGCTATTTTCCAGGAGGCACTAGTTCGATTCCCTCTAAGTTAAAATTTTTGTATGTTTTCCGAAAATGCTTTTCGTATCCTAAATACATTAATAATAGTTTAAGAATATTAAAATTATGTTTTATAATACATGTATAGATAGATTTTTTTTCGTACATACTATATTTGTATGAAATTAGCAATGTAGTCAACCTTGATCGAATTGAAATAGATTTAGTTTGCTTTTAATTAATAATATTAACAAGTATTCGTTTTTTTAAATACAGTTGTACAAAATAAATTACATGATAATTATAATAAAAAAAATATAGTTTTTAATATACCGAACACTTTACCAGGGACTTCAAGATAAAAAAATATAGGTACATTCCGAGGCATAGTGCGACCGGTTCTGGTTTTTAATTTTTCTATGAAGACAAAACACGGCGTTGAGTTCCACAACTTAACTCGCAATGTCTACAGTTCGGAAAGTTACAGAAGCGGAAAACAGAGTGTTTTCACACTAGGTTCTAATAAGACGTGAAGATAAATAAAAAAATCGCCAGACAGTCCCATATATCAAACTAACGTAAGGATCGTTCATTATTTGCAGATAAGTTCTATTTAATTGTAACATCTGCTGGTACTAGCCTCGTTAGACATCAGCTGCTTCTTTTAAATATTCCTAACTTACCAAATTAAGATAAAAAAAAAACAATAAAATGTGAGAAATACTAGGAATGCTTTAAATTAAAAGCTTTATTTGCTACATGTAGCCAATTCGTGCTAAACATACTATATAGAAAATAACAACAAAGGAGTTACTATTTTTTAAGTTTATTATTCTACTGAGCTGATCGATGCTTCCATTTATATATATATTTCTTTTTTTCTTTTAGCTTCGCGCTTTTATCCCGCATAGCAGGGTAGACAGGAAGTACCTAATGTCAACACAAAATAATCACTCCTCCGAGTGGGGATCGAACCTACAACCGATCGCGTTTACAGTCAGACGCTGTCCCACTGCGCCACGACCGGCCTCAATTATATAATAAATTATATAACAAAATATTATATTTCAATATATAAATATTTCGTTTTGTTTAAATTACTTAAACCACTGACATCAGTGTCATTACTAACACGGACAGGGATACGTTCAATAGATAATGTATGAAAGAAAAATTATCACGGTACCGAAACTTTGACTTTACTGGCAAAATGATATTAGATATAAGTGAGGTTTTGCTAAAGAAAATATGGCGACTGCGATATGTCTGATCGTCTGATCTGACATCGTTAGAATTTTAAAAAAAATTAATTTTTTTATATGTTATGATTAAGATAAGGTTTCAATCGTGTCAACCGTACCGCTATATGAAATTATTAATAGAGATGTAATATGATGATATGATAAAAATCATATAAATATTTTAAATTATAATTGATAGGAAGAATGGCAGAATGAGGAGCTGATCAACAGCTTGAAATCGAGATATTGCGTGTTAAGCGGCGGAATTCAACGGCGCGCTCAGTTTTATTAGAAAAAAAACAGCTTCACGATTTATCCCGCATAACAGCATAGTGTGAGAGATACAGAATCAAGAGACTCCATTAAATAATAAACAAAATAAAGTAAAAATTATAAACAATATATTTTCAAATTTAAATAAACCAAGTTAAAACTACAACTTTTGGTATCACCTAACATTTTCCAATAAGTTACTTAATCATTCATCTTTAATGTAATACTCATGACTAATAGCCATAAATTAATGTACCTATGCCAGATAAACAACATTTAATGACTAATTAACATCTCTGAGTAATATTCACGGCAAATTAATTTTGTACGCGCAAAAAACTTAAAGGATGTATTTCAAAATTTAGATATTGTTTTTTGTTAGATTTGTATGTTCGTGTTTAATTTATGCACATTATTTTTAAATATAAAATATCGTATATTAATTTGTAAAAATTCGAAAAGATTGGTCTTCTGGCGAATATAATTTTCAGAATGAAAGACTCATATATTTTTCGTATTGATTTGTATGCTGAAAGCTGGATTGAACATGAAAGAAGCCTGTAAACTAGCTCAGTCACACCTTAGGTTTGTAAGTTATACTAAATTATAAAAAGAAAGGATATATATATATATATATATATATATATATATATATATATATATATATATATATATATATATATATATATATATACATATACATATAGTGTTCGAAACGTCAAAAATGTATTTCGAATACCAAAGTATACGCGATTAATCCGTTTAAAATAGTTTTATTTAAAATGTGTAAAAATCGCAAAAATCATTGCTTAAGCATTGTTGTGTCCTTCATAGCCATAGGGCAGACAGGAAGTACTTAGTGTCAAGGCACTCTGCTTTCCGCCTAATTCGAGACATTGCGTGTTGAGTGGCGGAACTTAACGCTGCGTTGTGTCCAGGGCGATGAATTCAAAATAATTTAAATATTATTATTTCTTTGCATGACAATCGAACTCACAATCAATCGCGTCTACAATCTGACGCTTTCCCACTGTGCCACGACTGTCCTTATTAACTTATCTAGTTTTACTATTTCAAGTCTTACTCGTATACCGGATTTATCATTTTTCTTTTTCTTCAGCGTATACTATGATAAAACTAAATCATTACATTAATAAGAGAAGCTGAATTTTGTGAATGGAGTATGAAATTTGGCATATATTAACAAAATAATTTTTTTAATAATTATATTCATTAATAAAGTAAATATTAAACATATGATAATTTGAAATACATATCAATGTCTGTATATAAAGTGATGCACGTATCGCCAAGGCAACGCATGCTTTACGCAAGAAGGTGCCAAGGTGCAACGTTATAGAGGAGGGAGGAGGTTGACATAGTGTGATATTGCTTGACAACTGTAGTATCATGAAAAGGACCTACACAAGTGACAAGGACGGGGAAGAGGTCAAAAAAATCATGAAATTCATATGACGTATTACATGGATGGCCCACGAGTTTTAGTGTGCTATCGTAGAGTAATGGTTATAATTAATATATAGATAAAAATATGACTGTCAGAGACAGAAATTATTCTTCCACAATATGCATGTAAAATAAAGGGAATTCAAAAACAGATATGTCTGTTTCTTATTTTTTAGTTAAAGTTGAATTCATATTCCGTTTAAATGCTGTAAAAATATATTTATATTTTAAAGGTAATATGATTTCCTATATACATTGTGTTTTCTTACTTCAAGTAAACACTTAAACTACGTGAAAAGCAATAACATGACAATAGTGGTGATCTAAGCATGTTAATATTGACTATATAAGTATATGTTTGAAATCAAATCATAATATCGTTATACAAATATATTATTACAAGCACTTTTGAATCATCAATCAACAGAAGTGTCGGTATTGTAATTCCTACAGGAAGCTACCACCAGCTCGGAAGGCAGTTCTAATAAGAAGCGCAGAGAGAAATCCAACAATTGCTCTTTTAAAATATAATTTTACAATGAGTTCCTGACAATAATTAGCTTCCTGATGGAGCATCAACTGCATTTTATTTCTACCATTACCATCAGTATAATATTCATTAATGTACTTCTGTCTCGATTTCTGACGGAAAGCAGCCGAGTGTCTTGACACTAGGTTGTCTCTGACTGTCACTTGTCATCTTCACTTGTCATCAATCTAGTACAAGAAAATATTGCAAGACAATTACGAGTCTTGACCCACTTCTTGCTGTCTGATTTGTTTGGAAATTCACACTTGTGTCCGAATCCTATGAAAACACAATTCGTAGCATGAATTCTCTTTTCTCAGTATCACTGAGATAACCAGATAATAATTTTATTCCAATTCCTTTATGTTTCTATTTTAAAACTAATTTATTATATTATTCTGACGCATTCCTCGTATTATAGGATATACAATATTTTATTGCAAATTAAGTCACGCCAATGATTATGAATGACTTTATAATTATTTATTAATTATAAAATTTCAACGTAGCCTTTGTTACTTAAGCAGCTTTCACTTCAACTTGCATAGTAGTGTAGTCAGTAACATCTTAGTGTCCAAACACTCCGTTGACTGCTTTCCTTCCGAAATCCAGACATTACGTGTTAGTGGCCAACTCAACGTCGTGCTTTGTCATTTTAAAAATGAAATCTTTAAATTTAATATTTCCTTTCAATGCAATCGTTTTTGTCACTTAACATAAATGCATTTAAATAAATATAATATTTATGACCTTGAGTGACCTTCAAACACAGTTAGAGGACACACTGGATGAGATGCATGAAGAGGTTGATGTATATGATGTATATGGCAGCAGAACTTTGCAAGGATTGTATGGTCTGGCGTCCCGTTGTCACTGACTACCCGCTAGAAATATAAGTAAAACATAAAAAAAATTTAGTACCCTAAAAGCGTTTTTCAGTGAAACTAAAAAATAATTTTCCTATTACTTATTATATTCAGTGAAACTAAAAAATAATTTTCCTATTACAATTTATAATTGTAATTAAATTACACACTGTATATCCACCAAGTAGTGTTAATTGAGAATCTTGTTAAGTATAAAATAAATTATATTCCAATAGTAATAGAAGCATACTATATAGTAGGTAAAGTTATGTATGTTGGTAAAATAAACATAAAACTTCATTGTTTGAATATTTACTTAAGTCATGGTAATTTTCCTTAAAACATAAAATGTGTTTGTGGTGTGTAGATATTTGCATTTACATTTTATATATACTTATATATATATATATATATATATATATATATATATATATATATATATATATATATAGACGTAAGATTTTCATATGAACCTTTGTTTATACGTAATATGATTATTATTATGATTGTCATTTTTTTCATTTTTTTAACACACTCTTATTTGCTTTAAATATTGTTATCTGTCAATTAATCTATGAGATGAGAATGTAACACAGCGACATGATCGTATCCCTAAACTGTAATGAAGAGAAAATTTAAAATTTTTAACTTAAAGTGGTTTAAAATAAGTTTGTCAAATTGGATGAATATACAATATTTATACTTCCATAGTATGAAACCAATTTATTTATATATAAAATGAATCTAGAACTGAAAATATCAATATTGAAAATAAGATGTCTATACGTTTTTATTGGTATAAAAACCTCTTACTTCTAATGTCATATATGCTCTCCCCGCATACTGTCATTGTTAATAATCAAGAAAGGAAAAAAAATGTTTTCGTACGAAAATTTCCATTTACTCCTTAATTAAAGTAATTATCATAACTTAATTTTCTTACAAGTGTTTTTTATTTTTCAGCAAAATGCCGGCATACGACAATGAGGGTGCCACCATATCAATGGAGGATGTACGAGATCCGGACCTCACAATAAATACGATAGAAGAAGAATTAGCTGCAAGAAGGAACCGGATGTTAAAGCCGCAGAAGTCAACATTGGCTTCTAGAAGACAGCAGGCGGTGTGTGTGAGACGAGCCCACAAGAAGTATGGACCAGCCAAGAATCCGAACGTGATATTGGATGGATTGAACATGACTGTACCTAAAGGCGCCATGTTAGTAAAAGCTTATTTACTAAATTAATTAATAGAAACTCTTACCTGCACACTTTTATCATAACAGGAGACAGTATGTACATAGTGTCAAGACACTCCGTACTTCGCTTTCCACTGAATTCGAGACATTGCGTGTTGAGTGGTTGAAGAAATATTAATTTACTTTGCAAAATGTGGTTTCTTATAATTATATTAATTTTATTAGCTCCAACTTTACAAGAACAGTTTTTTATATGCGATATTAAAACAAAAAGGCAAACATCAAGAAAAACATAAAACTAAGTGGTACAATGACAAGGATAGTTAACTTTTGGCGTTAGAGAGAACCTAAAGGAAAAAGCCTTCTGTTGTTCTTTTTTTTAAATTTTTTATGTACTTCCGGCTTAGCAATTCTCTTCAGCGATATACGTAGATATATTTTGAAATATTAATTATAGTTCCAATTTGAAAATTTGGAAGCAAATATGATTAGTTAGGCAATTCCAGTATGTTCTGTAGAAATATATTAATATCTATAAAAATAATAGTAACATTATTCGTTTGTTTTCACTAAGTTCAAGACCTCAGGTAGGTGACCTGACGTATAGAAAAAAATTAAAACACTACCTGAACCTACACTTCCCTAACTGAAGTATAGAAAAAAATTAAAATTTTTTACAAAAAAAAATCACAATTTCACGCATATTGATGATGTATTCGTATGACAATGTTAATAACGTGATAGTCACCGGTGATTTATTAAAATACAAAAACAGCTTCAAAGTATATTTTTAACTAGTGGCCCATTTTAAAGTGTAAGTAAATGTGTAAGTCACTTTATACAAAAGTGTGTGACAAACTCATAAGTGTGCTTGTTATAAACTTAATATATTTCTAATACATAATTTGAGGCCGGTCGTGGCGCAGTGGGACAGAGTCTGACTATAAACAGAATCGGTTGTAGTTTCGATTCCCATTCGGGGTAGTGATTATATTTAATTTTTTTACAATCACGCACTGGTACTGGTACTGGCACTGGACAAAGTGCGGTATTGTGTTCCACCACTCAACACGCAATATCTCGAATTCGGTGTAAAGCGTAGTATGGATCATCTTGACACTAGGTACTTTCTGACTATCCTGCTATGCGGGATAAAAAAACACCTGACTTTTATGGTGTTAACGTGGAAGTGTCACTATACAAAAGTATACAAAAGTAATGCATAATTATGAGAAAACATTCAGCTTTTATATATATATATATATATATATATATATATATATATATATATATATATTACTAACATTTAGGAAGCTTTCACCTTAATATTAACTAATAGATAGTATTAGCGCGACTAATTTGATACATTAAGGTGGATATTGTAGTCATTACCTACGAATACATAGGCTATTTTCGTCTTAGCCAGAGTTTAGTATCTAAATTTAATTGTTAGATTTAAAATTTAATTACCACTAAGTTTTCATCAATACATAACAAAATATAATTCGGGTGTCTGTTTGTAATGTTAAAATAACCCGCTTTTAACTAAATTTTAATGTATATATCTAAAACAAGATTTTTTTAAACCTGTTTGCTTGTTCTCTTTAATGTCTGCAAAAGCTAAACTAATTTTGATGGATTTTTTTTATTTTTATTTTAATATTAAGACGAAGATATTTGAAATTCGACGCGTACGAAGTCGCAGGCATAGCTAGTATAAAATAATTACCTAACAATTAAGAACAAAAATAAGTCAACTATTTCTATTTATCTATTAATGTAAAATATGTAGATAGATACTGGTGTAAGAAGGTGCATTTCTGTGCTTGGAAATTTGCACTCACGTTCGGATCTGAGGACAATATTATAATATTTATATAGTACTAACCGAATTGTTCCTGAATGAAGATTTTACTGTGTAGTTTAACTTAAATTAGATATAAAATATGCATGAAAAACTTTTTTCTATCTTTACGATATAAATCATTGATTCATATTTCAGATACGGTCTTCTGGGAGCGTCTGGATGTGGAAAGACCACATTACTCTCTTGTATAGTGGGACGCCGTCGTCTCAATTCTGGTGAAATTTGGGTCCTTGGTGGAAGACCGGGTGGACCTGGAAGCGGTGTTCCTGGACCTAGAATTGGATATATGCCTCAGGTAAATTATAATTATTATTTTAAATTAGAACTAGAGCCATTGCAATGTCGTTTTACAAGTAGAGACATTTATTTTTACAAAATTGTTAATTTAACATATGGTATGATATGTAATATTTTTAAAGCAGGTTCATGCTTTATTCTGTATCATCCGAAATCGAAATGTATTGCGTGTTGAGTGGCGAACTGAACTCCGCACTTTGTTTTGCCAGAGCGAAATTTTATTTATTTTATACTGCCAAAGTTTATACTATACTAACGTCCTGCTTGCGCTTCCACCTGCAAGAACTACACCATTATATTTCAATATATAAATATTTCCTTAAGCCAAAATCACTGAGAGCACTGTTATTACTGACACTGATACACGTTCGGATACGACACGGACACGACACGGATACGTATGAAAGAATAATTATTACGATATTTTACCGAAACTTTGACTTTACTGATAGTGTAAATCGGCTTTAAATAACTCAAGATGGCAGTCTGTGTCAATGATGTATAGCCAAAGACAATATGGCAATTTGTCTATCAGCGTCATTAGAATTTAACGAAATACGAATACTCTTAAATTTAACATAATCTGAATTTTGCTAATATATGTTATCGACTAGAAATCTTTATTTTATATGTTTTATGATTGAGGTAAGGTTTCCATGGTCCATTAATAAATCCATTGTATGAAAATATATAATAATTCAAATTTTGAAATGTAATTAGAGCTCTTGGGAGAGATTATTTTGAAATTATTTACATTGCCTCGTTCAGACAAAAAATGCGGCGTTAACTTCGACCACTCAACACGCAATGTCTTGAATTTGGGGGAAAGTGAAGTATGAAATGTCTTGACACTAGATGCTTTCTGTCTACTCGGCTTTGCGGGATAATAAAGCGTGAAACTAAAAAAAGCGGTTATAACCATCGTATCTCAAATGTGAAAAAGGTCAACTATATATGTATTTATCTGTATATACTCCAGTATACGTTTTCTATGTAATTTACGTCGTCATTTTCAAGAACTGTTAAAATATTATAAAAATTAGATAGCGTAAAGCTGTATTTTTTGGTCATTTTTTCAAAGAAAAAACTTAAATTAACTTTAAAAATAAATAAATAATACAACAAGTATAATATTTTAAAATTATAATTTAAATTAAATTTTGTTACAAACTGAGTATACTAATTTTCAATGTTCTTTAAGCAATTATAAAAGATATGCACGTATATATATCATTTTTTTGCGTTTTAACATAATTTATATTTAATATGTTTTGTATACAAATCTTAAGGATTTTTATATACATTAATTCACAATGAGTAGTATCAAGAGACTAAATATGTAATTTCATAGTAATAACTCTCTCGTTATGCGAACGAAATATTCGTTGGTAGAGACACTAGACAGTACAAAATAAATTCACTTCGCCTTTTAAACATCTACTTCTCTATCTACTTCTTTGGTGGAACACACCGCTCTACTTTATCTAACCAAGGTGACCAAAACTCTAAATTAACGCTTTTTGCATATAGCACAGTAGGTAGTAAGAAATAGTTTTGAAATTCTGTTCTCCTCTATCACCTGAACACGAGCTATTGCGTCTGTGTGAGCAATAGTTAAACTCAACGCCACGTTTTGTCTCATCTAAAATGCTAACATATTGTAATATAAAATTTTCTATCAATATTGAACCCATAACCATTGGTAGTTGAATTGCCAGTACATGACATTGGTGTCCCAGAAAAACTGATACTGACAACTTTAATAATAAGGAAGATAGAGCAAAATAGATCAAAGCGAAACAATAATAATAGTTTCGACTAAAACAACTTGTCCATTCTCAATTTGGGCTAGAATCATTAATATGGTTTATCTATAACGATATAATATATCTTAGTAACACGATAAAATATCCAGATAAGCGGACATCAGGGAAATACATTTCGTTCGGATTCCGGCGGATTTACAGAATCCTTGGCTTCCTTGTTCTTATGCTCTTATATATTACAAATGGTGTGGGACATGGCAAGGATGAATGTCTTTAGAAAGTTGTTTTATTAAAAACGCTTTTTGAATTTCAGTGTTTATAATAATCTTGGTTTGATAAATATAGTTGTATTTTTTTGTAAAAAGTAGCATTACAGAATGTTATGGATACCTTTCAATATGCGGGTGTATGGTAACACTGCGTTTAAAATGCATGTATCTAATTCTACATATAAAATTACACATGAAACAGATCCTTGACTAAGTACGTGACGTATCATGTCACGCTGTAGGTTAAATTCATATATTATATAAAATAAAAGTATTTAAAGTTTAATTTTTGTTTGTAGTATGCTTGATACACGCACGCATACACACACATATGAAATTTCGTTACGTGACGATTTTTACCAAATCGCACTATCAGTAAGACGCCTTATGGAACTTCGTTTCAACAAAACGGGTTAAATAAGAGAAACTAAATAATTTAAAGTTAACTTTTAACTTTTTTTCATTATAAACTAAGTCCAAATTATTATTCAATACTAGTATTGTATGAGAATTATAATTTTTTATCACTGAACAATCATCGATATATTGAAAAACATTCATATAATTATTAGGACTTATATAAATATTAATAATTCATTTATCTTATGAACCTCTTTTAAAATATTTCACTTCTAGTTTAGTTTCCGCATAGCTTTTAATATACAGGCACACTTCACTTTTTAATTTATGATTATAGTTTAATTTATACGCTTTTATTTCTATTATTCCACTCTGGTAAAACAACGCCTGGCACTGAGTTTGCTACTCGACATGCAATGTGTCGATTTTGGGCGGAAAGCAGTCAACGGAGTGTCTTGACACTAGATTGTCTCTGACTACCCTGCTATGCGGGAAAATGAATGGATCTGTAAAAAATCATCTCACAAATACCGCAAAGACCGTTTTGCTCTATTTTACAACGTTATATATAAACGTTCGTCATCCAATAATATTAGATGTCATAACGTACCAAAGAAGCTTGTTATAATGAAAAGTAATATTTCTCGCTTGCAACCCATTTTCTTGCCGAAAATATATGAGCTCGGTTAATCTTTACGTTTTAGTGAAAACCGAACGCATTTGTAACGTTTTTCTATTTGAAAGCTATAAGGTAAATTGGTTTTTGAATACTATAGAGTAAATTCTCTTATATTTCTAATTCCTCAATTTTTCACTGTTTTTTTGGTTTAGGTAAAAATTATAGTTAAGGCTACTTATTGTAGTTGCCATACAAAAAACCTATATTTTAAATAATCGGTCTGTTAATGTAATATAATCTATTTTTATCCAGTGCTAAGCCACTCCGTTATTTATTTCCCCACTGTTAAAACAAATCACATATTTGAGATAGATCACAGAGTTTAACGCCACATATTATCCTCTAGACCGGGGTAATTATAATAATTCAATTGAAACGTTATTCCCAGTGGAAATTGAACAAAGAAACATCTTTAATTTGCATCAAAGATGATGAAATTTACAAAATGTATTTACAAAATAGTGCCACAAAAACTATTTTACAACATATTTAGTGGTTACTTAACAACTTTACTTAAAAATTTCCGACTCTCAAAGTTTTTGTGGATATGTTTGACCTTAAATTGTTCTCTTCATGTTAATTTTTTACTTCGCAAAAACATAGTTTTTTATTTGAAATATTTAAATATACAATTTGTAAATTGTATTTTTAAATATTTTAAGAACGCGTTGTAGTCAAATCTTACTCAGTAATTATTTGTTATATAAAATGCTATATTCTTGACTAGGTGCTGCTCGCCACTACGGTTTAGTAGATTTTATGACACTTGCTTTAGGTTTATAAAAAATGCATTTATAAAAAAATGGGCATTTTTGCTTTTTCGGTATTTTTCAAATCAAATCAAAACTATCGTCATGTAGGCTGTGAAACGTAAAATAACAATTATGATAAGATATTTCTTAATTTTTACACTTTTTAACGAAACTAGTTTAAATGGAATAATCGCTTAGATTTTGGTGTTCGAAAATACCTTTTGGAAAATCTGAAATTGACAACCAACAGACAAATGCTACCTCAGTTTATCTGTGACCACGGACTACTGCAAAGTCAGCAGGATTTCAAATATGTATTTTTGAAAACTAAAATTTCTTCTTTGCTTCACTGTTTTATCCCGCATAGCAGGGTAGCGGAAAGTACCTGTCAAGACATTCCATACTTCGCTTTCCGCCGGATTCGAGACGTTGCTTGTTGAGTGGCGGAAGTCAACGCCGCATTTTGTCTTATCAGAGCGAGGAAGTGAAATAATTTAAATATAATCACTCCTCCGTGTGGGAATCGAATCCTCAACCGATAGTTTATACAGTCAGGCACTGTCACACAGCGCCACGACCTGCCTAAAATACACACGATTAATCCCTTTTAAATATTTTCATTTAAAATTTCAATTATGACGAATTGATTGGTAATTGTTTCCGAAAATGAACCTGCTACATTCGTCTAACATGTCTTAAAGCAAGCAACTTCCAAACATATCCTAACTCACTCAACCATCGTATATATGCCAATGTCACATGTATACAGATACTGTAATAACATACTGTGACATCAAAGCGCGTAACATGTAATCTAATACCTGAAGGTTATGTGGTTTTATTAGTTTAATTTTTCCAAGCAGATTTATTTTTATATTCAAACATTTTTCTAGTTAGAGAGTGTCAAAGACCACAAGACATCCTGTTAGACATTTAGTATTAGTCAACAGTGTATTTAGATATTGAGTTTTGACGTTGAGTTTAGAGTATTAGTCATGTTTAGACACTGAGATTAGACATTGATTTTCGATATCAAGCTTAAGCAGTGAATTTAGATATTAGGTTTAGATATTGAGTATTAGTCATGTTTGAACATTGATTTGAGATATTCAGGTTAGACAGTGAATTTAGATATTGAGTTTTGACGTTGAGTTTAGACATTGAGTGGCGATAATTAATTAAAATATAAGTATAATCATTATAATCGAACGAACAACCATCAATCATACTTGTGACTGTAAATCGAACACTGTTTCACTGTGCCATTCTAAAATTATATATTATTAAGTTTTCTTTAAAAAACGTTACTAATTTTAAACTAAAAGGTACATGAAAACACAAAAAGACATGTAAATGACAGATACCGGTCATGCCATAGCGATGGTAATTTAGTTTAAAAACACTATTAAAAATATATTATATTTTACTGTATATTTTGATTATAGCAATACTTAGCGTAATTCTAGATGACAAATAGCTTGGCTGTAGTATTAGAAAATTTAGTTTTCCATGAAATTTAAAAAAAGACACCAGATTGTTGTACACTTTGTGTGTAATTGTGTACTGTAAAATGTTCGAATTGTCGAGTTTTCTGAAATTATTACATAAATTAGTTTTATTTCAAAAGTGTGAAATGTTAAAATATTGTCGTTCATGCATTTAAGATAATCAAAGTTCGGAAAAATACTATAAGTATTATTATTAGTACTATATAGTAATTCAAGAGAACGGGGTTGAGTTCCGTCTATAATTCATACTAGCTGTGTGTTGCGAGAAGGTTCCCAAAGTAAAATAATGAAAACTGCATTTAAATCGGTTAAATCGTTTTCTAGATTAACCTGCACAAACGTAAAAACAAACAGACGCACATATAGATCTATATAAAAAAATATTGTTTTGGGTTCTATTTCTATAACATTCATAAATACCTTCATACATAACCGTTTATCGCATATATCTTCCATGTACAGACCTAGTACATTTTTTATAATAATTTGTAAAAATTTAGAATAAAGAAGTTTACTGTATAAATATAAAATCATGACACTATGAAATTGAGCGACGTATCACTAATTACTTTTTTCTACGCAAAATATCAAAAGGATCACTATACAGAATGGGGAGTACCCCTTTGTCTATATTAAAACCCAACCGGATGTGAACCTATTTAATTGTAGAGCCTTATATTGATTTCTTATAAAAAACTAATTGATACATACATATATAAACGTTTCGCTACATCTTTTATACTGAAACCGGTTGTTATTTGCTATATCAAAAAACTTTTTTACACAGTCTTTTTTGGTATTGACGTCAATTGCGAAATTCTTAAAACTTTGGGTTACCTCAAAGTTTTGTTCGTAGTGGTAAGATAATAAAAAATTGACTGTCATATATATATGAAGGAATATAAAGGAAACAGGATTAGAACCAGTGTTTCTTAGATCACAGAAAAGTTCTAGTTAATAATAATAAGCCATACGTACTTATAGCGTCATATAAACATATATACAACTAGGAAATGAGTTTCTTAGCAACAATGACATAGCAAAAAATGTATTGCGAGAAAAGGGTAAATTATGGTAATGTATCATCTATTTATGTTATTTTCATATTAAATACATTATAACTTGACGTTGGTATTTCCAAGTTCACGTTTCATTCACTGTCATCTAGAAAAAAAATATGTTAATGGAAAACTACAGCATTTTTTAAATAATATTTATATGAACAAAGGAAATAGTTTTCAAGACTTTATTTCAAATTAAAAAAAATATACATTTATTTAATACGTAAATCTCTGGTAATTTAAATATACATGTACTTACTCCACAAATAATAATTACAGAACATAAAAACTGCTAAATGAACTAAATTTCTCATAATCAAAATACTTTTTATTGAATTAGACTTAGTACAAACACTTTTAAAATGTCAATGTACATAAATGTCAGTATTGTCAGTAGCACAGGAAGCTAACTCCGGCTCGGAAGGCAGTTCTGCTGAGAGCCGGCGAAAAACTTAACAGATGCTCTTTAATTCTACTGACTATTAACTATCTGATTGAGCATCACCAACATTTCATGTCCTACAATTCCCTACATTATTATAATATTCTTAGATAAAATTATATATATATATATATATATATATATATATATATATATATATATATATATATTTAATGCATGTTTGTGTATTCTTTTTGTGTTTCTATTCGCAATCGGGTTTTCAGTCTGACTGTAAACGCGATCGGTTGTGGGTTCGGTCCCCACTCGGGGGAGTGATTATGTTTAATTTATTTTCAATTTCTCGCTCTGGTAAAAGACAAAGTGCGGCATTGAGTTCCACCACTCAACACGCAATGTCTCGAATTCGGTGGAAAGGGAAGTACGGAGTGCGAAGCTAAAATAAAATAAAAACTAAATAAATACTTAAACAAAAAAGATTCCTAAAAATATTTCGTAACTCTAGATGTTATTGTACACATGTGTATCAAGTTTGAGTTAATTCTATTATATTAGACGGAGAAAAGGAAAAGAAATATCTTATCTTTGTTTTGACCAAGTATGAGATTATATAGTACAATTTATTTCAAATTCAATTTGTCGAGTTGTGTTAATATTTGCTATACTCATAGTGCCAATAGACCTCTTTGACCACCGGAGGGGAGGGGGAGAAGGGGGGGGCCTTCCTCCCCCGTATAATTTGATTTTTTCCCTACCAAATCCAAAATTCTCGTGTTTTTATTGCCTTTTCGCTTAGATCTAAATGAAGTATCTGTTCTTTTAGCCTGATATCTGAAATTCATCGTGAGCCTAATGTATCCTGAGAAGAACCTAGTAAGGTTCTGAAATCTCTGAACATTATATCAGGAATCTACCAAACAATAAATAGATAAATGTATAAGATATAAATAGATAACTACAAGCGCAATAGATAAACGTAAGCAAGTATTGCATTAAGACGACTAATTCGCTCCAAAGGTGAAAAAGTTAATTATACATTATCTCTTGTTGTTTCTCAAGATTTTTTGTTGGCACAGCTAGAATTCAGGGTTATTACATACGTAAGTCATTATTATACATCATGGCTCAGTTGGGCGACGATTGTGTGTGATAGTTGTAGATACAAATGCATTTATAAAAAATTACTATGGGATTTAACTTTTTTAAAGATGCTGGACCTTCAGTCTATCTTCTTTAGTAATGATTTTGAAAT
The DNA here is from genome assembly GCA_032432895.1 of Dryadula phaetusa. Taxonomy (NCBI): domain Eukaryota; kingdom Metazoa; phylum Arthropoda; class Insecta; order Lepidoptera; family Nymphalidae; genus Dryadula; species Dryadula phaetusa. Next base: position 398,171 of record JAOYRS010000073.1, read on the forward strand.
GGCCCAAATTCTCCACTATTTAAAATAGAGAATGATAAATAAAGTGTATCGTTATATTATAATTTTCTTAGGCTTAGTCTTTTGATTTATTTGTGGCACTTAAGTCAGAGTTTCTGATTTTGATTCCCACCTGGGATAGATATTTGTAGAAAGGATAGATATTATTTACTATTTTTAAAGTGTTATTTCACACTTAGGATTAGAAAACATTTTTGAAAAAACGTATAAAAATTTGAACGTAGCGGTATTCGAACCCGCGCCTCTTGGATACCGACCAAGCGCTCTGACCGCTAAGCCATGCGTTCTACTACCAGCTGCATCAAAATTCTTATACGTTTTTTTACAACTTGGGTTGTTAGCATCTCTATAGAGAGATTTTTACAAATTTCTACTACTTAAAAATTATTAAGAAATAATCGTTTAACAAGAGAGATTGCTATTTTATTTTAATAATTACTATTTTTAAAGTGTTATTTCACACTTAGAATTAGAAAACATTGAATTGAATAACATAATTTTTTTCAAAAAAGGATAGATATTATGAATAGATAGATTGGGATGGATATTATTGAATTATTAGTTCTTCCTTATCTCAACATGAAAGCATTATAGTGAAGGACAAAATCAAAGCGGAGAAATTGAAATAAATTTAAGAAATAATCATTCTTTGGAGTGGGAATCGAATCCAAAACCAATCACGTTTTGAAGTTGGAAACTGTCCCACTACGTCACGTTGGCCTTAACGTATACATGTAATATTTTAACATTCTCTTTCCTTAATACATAATACGTACGCAATATTATGAATACTATACGTAATTGTATGTAAAAACGTATAAAAACTTTATGCAATCCTGATTCTCATGGAATCCTTTAAGTATATCTATTAGATCTATTTCTTTTATTTTAACAGTATTATCACTAGGCAGTCTTCTTCCATCCTAATAAACCAGAGTGCGGTCAGCTTGGGGAAGCTGATCGCCCTCAATCAAGTCCTCAAACTGACGTGTATCAATAACAGATTTTATTAAGAAACATTTAAAAATATAACTTTAAGGCGTCTGTGGATTGCTCTCCCATTCTGTATATACCTTTACATCTGATTCATCTAATTACAATACAAATATTATAGAAATACACGGAACGGATTTAATAGCTTAGGTGTTTATCTAACTATTGTTTATTATTGATCTACGTTAACAATTTGTAGTATTACCATGAAGTGAATTACGTCAGCGTTGTTTGGAATTACTAGTATTTGTTATTCATTATTTCATATATAATATATTTGGTTACTTGAATTTTGAAGCCTGTATATAATTCGTAAAACAAAGTGCGGCGTTGAGCTCCGCCACTCAATGCGCAGTGTCTCGAATTCAGCGTAAAACGGAGTGTGGAGCATCAAGTGATAAAAGCGTGAATTTAACAATATATACTGTTTTTTTTAGTTATGTTATTAGAATACATATTAGAAAGTTTTTGGTTATATTTTAAGATTATTTCTTCATACTCTATTCTGACAGGAAATGGCTTGTGTTGATTCTAACTTCTGTCTTATTCGACTGGTCCAAATATGGATTCAAATAGTGATATATATTGCTTAAGTACGAAAGTAAATTTTCCTCTTAAGAGAAGCTGTATATACTATATTGATCTAAACTCTGCTTTACACCCATCTTAAACACATTGCGTTTTGTATAGCGTAACTCAACGCCATACTATAAATGATAATTAGGAAAAATTCCACTGAATTTCAATAATTAAAACTGTTTTCTTTTCAGGAAATCGCGCTTTTCGGAGAGTTTTCTATACGAGAAACTATGATCTACTTTGGATGGATTGCCGGCATGACTACGAAAGAAGTGGACGAGAAAGTCGATTTCTTAATATCACTGCTCCAATTACCGAATCCTACTAGGTAATTGATAATTTTTACTTAGTTTGGGTTTCTGCATTTAATAAAAAAAGACTATTTTTTTGTATAATTTTTATTATTTTTAGCGAGGTAGATAGGGAAAACCGAACATGAAAACAATCTATTTTAGCTGTAAGTACATTGCCTTGGGCGGAATATGTGCATTTATTCACTCATTTTTTTGGTTTTACGTGTTTATCCCGCATAGCAGGGTAGACTTATAGTAACTAGTGTCAAGACACTCAAAATTCCATTTTCCGTCGAATTCCAGTCATTGTGTTGAGTAGCGAAACTCAACGCTTTCTCTTACAAGAGCGAGGAAATGAAAATAATTTATTTACTTATTAGTCTATCATATGAGTACGGCTATAATATAATGGATTAAAAATAGAATATTAAACATATATTAGTTAAAAAATAATTGAAATAGCTGATCATATGTTTGTTACTGTAGATAATGTAATATTGTAATATTTTTATGAGAGATATTTATAAACATTAGTTAACATTAATAATTATACATCTTAGAGAGCGAAATCGAAAATAAATATTTACGAAACGAAAATAATTTTAGAATGTATGGATTGTATCTACAGTGTATGCCGACCATCATAAAAAGTTTTCTACTGCGTCCAAATGGCGTTAGAGATACTGTGATTATTATATAATAAGATATTAAATTTAATTTTTTACGATTTTTACACATTTTTTTGTATTATTATATACATTTTTTGTAAAACATCACAACATGCGTCTATTATTTCATCATTTATTAAGCTTAGATGGCATTGTCATGGCAGTCAAGGACAACTATAATTGCTATTTAAAAACATTATGTATTTATTCTTTTGTCTCGTACTAGATATTCCATGCCCGAATAAACAACGTGTTGCCATAGCAACGTGTGTATTATTTTATGTAAGCGTGTATGTCAAGCACACGGTAGTGTGTGTTTACAATAAATATAAAATAATTCAATTATATACTATTAAAAAATATAAGTATCCTGGAATCCTACTGAAAATTGGTAGCAATTGGTTTTAGAGGAAAAACTTTGTATCTCTTTAAGAGCTATCTATCCGTTAAAACACCAATATTCACATTTGATGGCATCACCAGTAACAAAGCAAGCCTCTCGTGTGGTGTGCCTCAGGGCAGTGTTTCAGGTCGCTCTCTCTTTTTAATTTATGTTAATGATCTATTTAATCTTAAAATATTAAACTGCAAAATTATTTTTTATGCAGATGAAACCACTTTGCTTGTATATGGCAACAGTTGGACAAGTACACGAGATATTAGTGAAAATGTCCTTTCTGTTGTAATAAATTGGCTGTCCTGTAAAATATTGTCTTTAAATGAGGATAAAACTCAACATATAACTTTTGGCCTAAAACTTTTTTTGGCACTTGATTCGTTTATGATAATAGCTCATAGATGTTGCTTGGAACTGGGCAACAAATTGTAGTACAATAACATGGATTCACACTACAAAATATCTAGGTGTTCTCATTCTGTCTGTCTGTTTCTCGGCTAATCTCTGGACCGGCTGGACCTAATTCAACAGGACTTTCTTTGACAAATAGCTGATATTATGATTATTTTGTTAGCTTTATGCTTTTATTTCGCATTCCAGGGTAGACAGAAAGTATCTAGTGTGAACTCTCAGTACTTCGGTTTCCACCGGATTCGAGACATTACCTGTTGAGTGGTTGAAGTCAATGCCACACTTTGTCTTACCAGAGCGAGGAAGTGAAAATAATTAAAATTTAATCAATGAATAATTTAAGCTACTTTAAATTGATATTGTAAAGTAAAGACACATATGTAGATTCAGAAATTTCACCCAGAACGAAGTCACAAGCACAGAACGATTAAATATAATTCATGCCTTAAGCTTTTATATTTTTTATTTTTATCATCATCATCATCAGCTGAAAGACGTCCACTGCTGGACATAAGACCTCTCCATAGCACGTCTATTAGAATGACAATCGAATATACACTAGTTCGTGGTCACAGTAGATTACCCGTGACCACGGCCACGACCACTACTGTAAAGTATCGGTTTTTCAAAAACATATTTCCGCAATATCAAAATATACGAGATTAATCCGTTTAAAATAGTTTAATAGTTGGCAACAATAAGAAATTAAAAAAAAACTCTATAATATTAAATACCTAATAAAATCTAACATTTTTTAAATATTTCTTTTTATTTACAGGCAAGTCAAGAACCTTTCTGGCGGTCAACAGCGTAGAGTTTCTTTGGCAGCCGCTTTATTACATGACCCCGAGTTACTTATTTTGGATGAACCGACCGTTGGGGTTGATCCAGTTTTACGGCAGAGGTATTCAATTGAATTATTTCTTAATATGTATTTATTTTCTGAGATCCTGCTAAGTTGTTAGTTTATTATAGGTTTATTTTGTATTCTTGAAATGTACTGATATAAGAGTTATTAAAAATATTCAAGTAATTAAAATTCAACAAAATGCCTATAATAACATATGATAGGCACATATAATGATAGTAGGAAGTAAGGTAAATAATTAATTAATAGGGGAGATCTCGATTACGTTCGAAAACATTGTATCGATGATACTGGAGTAAGGTCACGTGAATAGCATAACGATGAGAGAAGAATGCAGGGAGTGTAGCGTTTGGCGCTCCATTCACTCTGACTACCCTGCTAGGGATAAAGCTTGAATCCAAAATAAAGAAATTATATATATATATATATATATATATATATATATATATATATATATATATATATATATATATATATATATATATATATATATATATATATATATATATAAAATACGTATCGTTGTCTGTATTATACAAAGGTTCTAAATACGTGTGTATTTTTTGATGTATTTTCGTAAATCACCTTTCTTCTTCTAAACAAAACAACAAGTGCGATAAAATCTAAGTGAATCTTACTTGAGCCGAAATCCTATCAACGGGAAGTTTATACAATCCTATAAAGATTATAGGTTTTAAGCCATATACCTACTACGCTATCGTAGCTCAGTTGTGAGGTGCTCAACGCGATGGTTTTGAGTTCGAAGGGCAATGTGTATATTAATATATTTAAAAAAAAACGAACTTTGAGGCCAGTGGGACATCGTCTGACTGTAAACGTGATCGATTGTGAGATCGATTCCCACTCGTTCGTTCGTTTCAGTTATTTATTTACTTACTTTGATTAGCATTCAAAACGTAATCTCTCGAATTCGGAAAGCGAAGTACTGAGCGTCTTGACCAGGTACTTCCTGTTTAGGGTAGACAGAGAATACCTAGTGGAAAACTATAAATATATATATGTATATAGAACGAACGAGTGAGAATCGATCCCACAATCGATCACGTTTACAGTCAGACGATGTCCCACTGCGCCACGACTGGCCTCAAAGTTCGTTTTTTTTAAATGTATTAATATACACATTGCCCTTCGAACTCAAAACCGTCGCGTTGAGACCTGTACTTATTTTAAATTATATATAATGCACGATTGTTTCTTATTTTATCACTACTTTATAGATATTGCTAAGTTGGTAATAAAGGCAATGATTCTAAGCAAATACATAAATTCTATATGACAATAGATGCCGCCGTGGCGCAAATGGACAGCATCTGACTGTAAACGCGACTGATTGTGGGTTTGATCACGCTATTCAAAATATATTCATTTAATCGCTATTTTAAGAGAGAGTGCAGCGTTAAGTTCCGCCAATTACCATGATGTGTTTCAACTTAAAACAGAAAGAGAACTGAGTATCTTTATATTAGGTTCTCTCTAACTACTGTAAACGTTTATAATAATTGTACATATACAAGTATTAACGTTTGAACAATTTCTTTACGAACAAAAAGCATTTCAATTTGAACCTGTGACCCTCATCTCAATATTATTACTATACAAAATATATTTTTTATATATATTTAAAATAGTCATATTACATCATCTTATAATATTCTTGTATCAACTTGTTATTACTTTTTAAGTGTTTTAACTTTGAGTTCAAATTCCTTGAACATCTGTGAATAAAAAATATATTTGAATAAATAATTATCATATTTTTTCCGCGTCTTTTTTTCTAATAATAAATACTTCTTTCAAAATTGTTGTTTACGAAAATTTTGTATAAATTTTTAGTAATTATTAATTCGCGTTGCTTTGATTCAAAACTTAACATTTTTTTTTAGTTTCACGCTTTTATCCCGCATAGCAGGGTAGACAAAAAGTACCTAGTGTCAAAAAACTCCGTACTTCGCTTTCCACCGAACTCGAGACATTGCGTGTTGAGTGGTGGAACTCAACGCCGCACTTTGTAACACAAACACAAACTTAACATAATTGGATATATTTTTGAACACTAGATAATAAAGAGATCCTTTTTGGTTTTCGCTATTTTTAAGCATTTAATGAAACTTTTTTAACCGGATTATTCGCGTATATTTTGACTTTGAAAACACATATCTGTTTCAAACACTTTACAGTAGTTTGTGGTCACAGGTCGTTTACTTATTTGATAAGGTTAAAGCTTTACGCTTTTATCCCGTATAGAAAGGAAATACTTAGTGTCAAGACACTTCGTACTCCGTTTTCCACTGAATTCCAGACATTGCCTGTTGAGTGGTGGAACTCAATGGCGTGCATTTCTAATAATTTTCCGTTTCGAACACTACACTGTGTTCAATGCGTTTAGATTTTTCCATTAAATTAATAAATGTATTTAGAACATTCTTTAATTAAAGCTAGGTTTAATTGAATACACAAATTAAATTATATGAAATTATTTATTTTTTAGCTTCACGCTTTTATCCCGCAAAGTAGTTTAGACAGAAAGTACCTAGTGTCAAGGCACTCCGAACTTCGCTTATTTTTTACTTACACTAATTTTTTAAATACATTCCTTAACATACGAGAGAAAAAACAGTGATATTGTAATTTATAGGTAACCACCAGAGAATGGTTGTTTCATTTAATTGTATTTATATATAATTTTTTTTCTTATAATTATGTTGTTTAAAGATATAAATATTTAAATAAACCGATGGAAAAATTTCAAATCAGTGTACGTAGTTATCTTTTACAAAGTAATGTAATTTAATATAATTATAGATTGTCTTTTAAACAAAGAAATATAATGATCATATATATTTGTAATATTAAAATAAAGGTAAATAGCAATATATACAACTTTTGTCGACCTGTCTGTCTGTCTGTTTGTTTGTTTCAGCCAATCTCTAGAACAATTCGACCTACCGACCTCTTGACAGGACTTTCATTAGTATAGATAGATAGGTGATATAATAAGGATTTACTTAGGTTATTTTTGCATGCTGACGAAGTCGCGGGCGCAGATAGTTTGAAATAACTTATTTTCTATCTCAGAGATATTAAATCAGCCAATGAATCTTATCCTTAAAATAAAAATACACACATATATATATATATATATATTCGATGGTTCTTTACATTATAAAAATATATTAAATTTTTTTAACTATTTTTATTTAATTTCAGCATATGGGACCATTTAGTGGAAATAACTAAAGGCGGAAGAACAACAGTTATCATAACAACACATTACATCGACGAAACCAAACAAGCCAATATTGTAAGTATACCTTATCTATGTATGAAAAGCTTAATCATTACTGTCGTAGTAGGTTTGTATAAAAATATATAATGTATTAAATTTAATAAGATATATATATATATATATATATATATATATATATATATATATATATATATATACATATACAAAAATAAATCTTCGACTGGGTGATTAAGATAATTTCAATAGGTTAATAAAAGTCACGTTCAGTTGCTCCGAAAGTGTGTAGGCAAAAATAAAGAAACTATAGATAGATAGAAGTAAAAAAAATATTATTCATTATAAGGCATTAAAATAATTATTAAAATCTTATACTTTATGACGATGTTCGTCAGGCTCGATATATATTTTCTTTGAAGAGAAAGACAGACGGATAATAGACTTTAACTTAGAAAATTTCTAGAAAATTCTGTGGAAATAGGAAAAACTTAATTCCTGTCGGGTTCCACGGTGCCTAAGGCACTTGAAACATGTCTAAATCAAAATATTAATATGACAGTGTTACTTAAATCCCCGGAGAACTGTATTTATACTCTTATATATTAAGTAATCAAGTAAATTAACGCTGACGCGATAGTTATTACATACAGACTAGAGTTTACTGAAGTAACCAATACCAAATCGCTGAAAGTTTAATATTTAAACGTATTTAAATATGAATTATACTAAAATATAATGAAATATAATTTCCACCGAATTCGAGACATTGCGTGTTGAGTGGTGGAACTCAACGCCGCACTTTATCTATTATATGGGTTATTTTATTATATATATTTTTAATTTATCATAAAACAGTGGGAAAGAATTGTCAACACGTTTGATTGTAGGTATTCACTGGGAGAATGACAATTTTTTTTAGTTTCAATTAATTTTCTTTAGTCTTACCAGAGCGAGGAAGTGAAAATAATTTAAATATAATCACTCCCCCGAGTGGGGATCGAACCCACAACCGTTCGCGATTACAGTCAGACGCTGGTCCACTGCGCCATGACCGGCCTCTAAGGGAGTATTCATTATATTAAAATTATTTTCATTACCATCCCACTGTTCTGGAAAGATAATATGCGGTGTTCAATTCCACCACTCAACTTGCAAGATTCTCTAACTTCTCTCTATCCACTTTGCACCCATTTTTATAAATAATGAAATTCTAAGTTAATTATAATTAAGAAAAATTTAAAACAATTTAAAAATTATTTGGAAAAAACATTATTTTCAGTAGAAAATGTTTTTGTAATAATACAAAAGCATCGTAAATCATTTACGCCTGTTTCTAATTCCCATTTCAATTTTTAAATGTAACGCATGAATTATTGTTAAATAATATTTTTCAAATCCTTACCTATATTTACTCCGAGATTTATGTTTCAAATTTGACACTGAATAATGGTATTTGGAGTTATCATAAAATTATTTTAGCAAATAGATTTTAGAGAGCATAATATTACTCTGTATATCTTATAATATTTTAAGCTAATATATATATATATATATATATATATATATATATATATATATATATATATATATTGATTGATTGTTTGAGAGGCCGGTCGTGGCGCCCTCAGTTGTGGGTTTGATCTCTACTCGGGGGAGTGATTTTATTAAATTATTCTCAATGTTTCGAATTCGGTGGAAAGCGAAATACTGAGGTAACTTTCTGTCTACCCCGGCTATGTGGGATAAAAGCGTGAAGCTATATATATATTTAGTTGAATTGTATAAATTATTTAAGTATTATTATTTTTTTAGTTATTATGTTATTTAATAATTATTATTATTTAATTTGTATAACTATTTTATTTCTATTATATTATTATTATAATTGTTATTTAATCTTAGATAATTATAATATTAATATTCTTATGATAGCTAATATAGATAGAAATGACAGTATCTATTGGTAAATATAATCTCATAGTAAAAGTATAATATATTATGAAATTTTACTACGAAATATCGATTTAATAATAATCTAATATGTTCTATTTAATAATTTTAAAAATATATGAAAAGACGTTTCTGTTTCAAGCGTGATTACTTAAATAAGCCGTATCTGGCCTTGACAATAAAATGCTCGCTCCAGTCAATTGCAAAGAATTTTATTGTCCATTATAAATAATTGCAACTCAAAAAGTCCCGCCGAGTTTCCTACGCCTCGTCTGTAGAAAACTATTTGACGTTCTAGTAATGAATTTATTTGGCTGGGTAGGCCGGTCGTAGCTCAGTGTGAAAGCGTCTGACTGTAAACGCGATCGGTTGTAGGTTCGATTGCCACTCGGGGGTGATTATACTTAAATTATTATCATTTCCTCACTCTAGTAAGACAAAGTGCGGCGTTGAGTTCCATCACTCAACACGCAATGTCGCGAATTCGATGGAAAACGAAGTACGGAGTGTCTCGACACTAGTTACTTTCTGTCCACTCTGCTATTCGGGGTAAAAGCGTGAAGCTAATAAAAAATGACTTGAAATTTGATTTATTGATACTAAATTTCCAGATTGGCCTCATGCGAGGAGGTAGATTCCTAGCCGAGGAGTCACCAACTGAGCTGATAACGAGATACAACGCGGAGAGCCTTGAAGATGTCTTCTTGAAGCTATCTGTTCTCCAAAATATGGGGAAGAGACGTCGATCAAGTATTCTAGCTGATGTAGTGGAAAGAGTGGAAATTCCAGCAATTCCTGTAAGTAGCATTGGTCTAATGATATTCGTTAAATAAACTGCCATTGACACGTATAAACGAACGTAGATCATCTATAGTTTATCTCTATCCGGATGGTGATGAGTTGGATTTTTAAAAGCGACTTGCCATGTCCTTTCTGATCTATCGTTGATATTGCGAGCATGTCAACTGCAAAAACAGTGGCGTAACGATTATTGAAAGTTCATGTGACCTATAGGCTATATCTATGAGATTCCTTTTCTCTAGTTCTCAAAATGTACTCAATAATTTATTGTGCCACAGGTAGACTCGCATCACAGGTAGACTCTATCTGTGACCACGGACTACTGCAAAGTGTTCGAAACGTCAGGTGTTCAAAATGTATTTTCGAATACCAAAAAATTCGCGATTAATCCGGTTAAAATAGTTTCATTTAAAATGTATAAAAATCGCGAAAATCAAAAATCTTATTACATATTCAATACGACTATTTTGCGCCCACAAACAGCACCAAAAATTTTTAAGTATCTTTCCGATAGAGTTTGAACCAAAAAGTTAACCTTGGCGTCCAAAAATAGAGTTCTACACTAATTAAATATACACAAGGCCAAATGGACTTTTTGATCCTCAAAAGTTCTTTTACATCAAAGGTCGCTAAATCTCGGCAGCGACTGTCAAAATTCACATGTTGAGACAGTGATTTAAAATGGAAATAAGTTTGAGAGTATTATTCAAATTTTAAGAGCATTAACAAAATGGTAATTTTATTTTTACTAGTGACTGAATAATCCTGTGTAACAACTGATAAATGGATTATTTTAAAAATAACTTTTAAACGTACATTTTAAAATGTTTTACTACAAAAAAATTTAAATCAATTATTTTTTATTTAAAGTCCTGGCGCTCCTGCATATTGTAACAGGTATGTGTAGGAAAAGAATTATTCTAAATCCACATAAGCTGTGGCGAAGATCAACGCCTGGCCTCTTCAGTGTCTAAATTATAATTTATAAAACATAGATTAGCAAAATTATAATTTATAAAACATAAATATACTCCCGATTGGAATTTATACCAAATTACAAAGTACCTAATATAAACGCTATAACTTTATATATGTAGTTAAATTATTAGTTTCAATTGCAGACGGAAAATGTAATACAGAGTGTCTGAACACCATGTTCTTCATGACTACTTCACCATATGAGAAAAGTCATGAAATTGTCATAAGCTATTCACCAATAATTTCTGATATAAAATTCGATTGTTTTATTATATTTAAAGTGAAGTGACGTGTAGTAAAATTTAAGTGTTTAAATAGAATATTTTGTCATTCAGGATCCTACATCAGTGGAGGTGGAAGATGAAATAGGAGAGATTTCAGGAGAGTTCGGAGACAATGTATCTATGAGTAGCAAAGGTCGTGGTGTCGTTGTAGAACCGAATGTCGTTGAAGCTTTACCCCCGGAAGAGAAACCACCAAGCGGTATTTTGCAAAGAATAAAACCAATGCAACTCCATCACATGGAAGCTTTAATTTGGAAGAATTTCTGGAGTTTATTCAGAAATTATGGGTACGTTATAAATAATCATAGGTGACATACTAAATTATATTTTAAAATTGAGCCTTCATTTGTTAATGTCGCAAATACTTTTTTGTGCTTCTTATTTATTATTTCAAATTGAAATCATTTTTTCCTCTGCTGTGTAACTAGAGAAAGTAAAAATATTTCTTAATTGTAAACTGTATGCGTTTAGATGAAAAATAACTATCGAATATCTTAAATTAGCTCTTATCTATGAAAAGCAATATTTCATTATATATTATCTTACAGGTTATTATCTTTTATCGTCGGTCTACCGCTATCTCAAATGATTCTCTTCTGTCTTGCTATCGGCCACTATCCCAACAGTCTACCAATAGGAATCGTAAATCACGAAGTAGGAGCCAACGACACGAAAGTCCTATGTGACTATGATCGCGGTTGTCCACAAGATCCTCAGACGTGGGAATGGAATTTGACAAGGTTCAGTTGTCGATATCTGGACTTTTTGTCCAAAAGGCAACATAATTTGGTAAGTTTTAGCTATTTGTAAATATTTTATAATAATAATAAAATACATTGATAATATATGAATTTAAAAAGTGGTACTCTATAAATATAAATATATCAGTTACAATGTAAGCTACAAAAATTATTATCGATATTCATTTGAAGGAATGTATATAGTTCGCCAGCCAGGTAAAATGGAACAATATCAAATTTCTTGACCCAACACGCAATATTTATTGCATGAACTTGCAATCAGGACGATAAAATAGTAAAAAAATCGCTGCTGAAATGGAAAATTATTTTAAAATATACACTCAACTTGATTAGAGTAGTTTGCCCTTTTTGAAAGCAAACTATGTTAATTATAGAAACAAATAACCTGAAGAATTTTCTTTATATCCGTGTATAATCCAAACCAAAAATTTAGCCAACAATTCGGAAATCCGCTAACATAATTAGGATTGTGGAAAACAGTTTAATAATTCATTGCTGCGGAAGTTGTAAAGATTTAATTGTGAACGCAATCCTCGACGACAGACAGTATATTGAATTAGCAACTTTTACCGAATTGTACTTTAATTATTTCCATTATTACCGGCTAATATACGTTTGTGTAGTTAGTATAATAGTTACTTTATCGTTTTGAGGAAAAAATACTCATATAGTAGTTTTAAACGATTTTTAAACGATACTGACATATCCCGGTCTGTTTTAGGAAAAAAGTATGGTATATATTAATATATAAATAATAATGTTGTAATTTGAGGCCGGTCGTGGCGCAGTGGAGCAGCGTCTGACTGTAAACGCGACCGGTTGTGAGGTCGATCCCCACTCGGGGAGTGATTATATTTAAATTATTTTCACTTTCTCGCTCTCGTAAAGACAAAGCGCAGCGTTGAGTTCCACCACTCAACACGCAGTGTCTCGACTTTGGTGGAAAGCGAAGTACGGAGTGTCTTGTACTTTCTGTCTACCCTGCTATGCGGGATAAAAGCGTGAAGCTAAAAAAAATGTATTTTCTTTTAGAATTGAAGAAATATGCGAAAAAAAATTGTATATATAAAGTTCTAAGTAATTGAATTAATTGAAGAGTGATCATACAGTACAAATATTGAATTCTAATCCATAACGTCCGAAAAATATCAAAACATTTTAATTTTAAAAAAAAGTAATTCTTATACCTACCTTAGTATTTAATATTCAGGATGGCGGCTAAGAAAGTATTATTTCCCACAAAATTAAATTATAAACAATCATATTTCATATAATACCAACAATTGTTCTTGCCTAATTTTCCTCGAATTCATGTATCATTTACTGGTTTTCCTTGTGTTCAGAACTGTCGTTGGCTAACGGAGTTCGTGTAATTAATTATTGTTCTAATTTGTTATATTTTGAGGCATTTTTTAGTGTATATGAAACGTAATATTGAAATTTATCGTTTTCCCCTTTCTCTTTTTTACATAGTAGTAGATCGCTTATAGGTTTTTTTATACTAGATTCGGCTTGCGATATCTTCTGAGATATTTTAATTGGATTCTTAGATTTGCTATACTTTAAATATAAAGTACATAAAGGTCATCGAGGTGCAGTGGGATAGATTTAGATTATAATTACAATCAGTCGTGGGTTTAATTTTTAAATGGTAGATAACTTATTTAAATTACTTTCGTTTCGCCGCTCTGATAAGATGAAACGCGGCGTTGAGTTTTGCCCGTTTCCACTTTATACTAGGTTCTCTTCAACTACTCAGATATACGGGAAAAATGTACTTAAAGATAAAATCTTTGACATTGAATTTTCGGGAATCTCTAATAATGCGTTTTACATACAAATAACCACATATTTATATGCTCCACAAAACGGGGTCGTCGTACGCGAAATATTCATACGTTGACATTTCTCTTAGCTTATATAGAAGAAATGTTGAAAATGCTTCTCACTAGATATCTTGAAATGAAATTTTCCACTTGGTTACTTTATTTTATTTTCATATTTAGTAAGAAAATATTTATATTTACTATAAAATAATCCTTAATTGTAAGCGTTTATTGTAATTCATAGAAAGAAATGACCACTTTAATAAAATAGAAAAGGCTGAGAGTACAAACACTCTGCTCTACTTTCTATTTTGTATGCATAGTGTAACGTAATGTTATCCGTTTTTTACACGCATTTTGTTCTCTATAACGAGTTGTTCGAAAAATATTTTGTTAACACATCTATTTTTAATTGCAACTTGTGGATTTCGTGTCATCCTGTGTATAGTTTTTAAGGCGCTCCATCTACATTATGGTATACTTTGGATTATTGTAAGCACTAGAGTCTCCTTTGCGTGTTACAAAACCGTTACTATAGTACCGCGTATCTCACTTTATATAAAGTTAGTAGTGTGTGTTATATTTATTTTATTATTTATATATTTTTTTTATAAATTATTATATATATTTGTTTCAAATTTCCTACTCATTTCGTTCTCCTTATTTTTGTAAAAAGAAGTACAAAATTTTTAATTTTTATTTTTAATTTTTAAATGTTTAAATTTTTTGATAACAACAAAAAATTATTATACCAACCACACTAACCTATTACTAGAATTAAAAACATAACGCATCTTATTTTTCAACCACCAGATTCCGTATCCATCTAAAGAGATCGCCATGGCGGAAGCAATGAAGGGCAGGGCGAGGACTGTCCTCGTGTTCCCTGCTAACTTCTCAGCGTCGCTGCAGGAGCGAATGCGTGACCCACGACACACAGATAATGATACTATCTTGAATTCACAAATTGAAGTACATATGGATGATACTGGTAAGAGAATCTGAAGATTTTTAGAATATAGTTTTTATATGATTTTCATAGATTTTAGCTATTATAGTAAAAAAAAACATTAAATGGTACCAAAGCGATCTAATTAAAGAAAATGTTTGTAAAATAGTACAATATCATATATTACATTATTCTGTTTGTTTTTTGTTAAATTAAAAAATGACTGATGAGTTATTATTACCGATATATTATTCCACTCTCTGCTCTACGTTCATACTAAAACATAATTACGCTTGAATCTTTTAAAAGCCAAATAACAAATCTTTATACTTCGAAAGGAAATGCAATTCGTCACGCAAAATACACCCTAATGTTTATAGATAAGATAAGAAACCTCCTACCAAAAAGTTTCATTCAATTTGTATGTAAATTAACTATTTTCATTCACTTCCTGTAACAGTATGAAATGTTTTAAGGTTACTTTGCCGAATACGATAGACTTTTTCATATTTATTATATAAAAGTATAAAAAAATATATAGTAAATAAAAAATCCAACTTAGTAAAAAAACTGAGAAGATACAACCCCTGTTTAGAATATTGAATTTGAAGGAATAACTGACGTGTTCCATCTTTAGATTTATCAAATGTTCCCTGGAAATCATGAAAATGAGGCCGATTGTGGCGCATTGGGACAGTGATTGACTGTAAGCGCGATTGGCTGTGGGTTCGATTCCCACTCGGGGGAATGGTGATATTAATAAAATTTGAAAATTCTTCGTGTGGAATAACATATTAAAATAATAAAATATATTTGAAAATAAATATTTCATCATGTTTTTCCTCTGGTAAGACAAAACACGACGTTCAGCTCGCCACTCCACACGCAATGTCTCTGTTTCACGGAAAACAGACATCGGAGTGTCTTGTTATTAGGTTATCTCTGATTACCCTGCTATGCGGGACAAAGCGTGAAGTTGTTATAATTCAATGTATAAGTATGTTTTTTCTAATTTTTAAAATATCTATCAAAAACCTAAAATGCGAAAAATACAATTGTCTAATATAATAGAGTAACTAAGTTTGTATCATATTATGTTTTTATATTTTGTAAGGAAATAAATATGGGCAAAGTCTTAGAAACGCGTACCCATTTATGGTATGTGCAGCGATCACCACGTAATAGATATAAGGCTAGTTTCAGATGTTTTTTTCTATTAGTTACTAGCACATTTGTCGGGTATTAAAATTAAACATATTTACTATTTTTAAAGTGTTATTCCACACTTAGGATTAGAAAACATTTTAGAAAAAACGTATAAAATTTTTGAACGCAGCGGGATTCGAACTCGTGCATCTTGGATACCGTGTTAGTAGGTCTACTAAGTAGAACGCATGGCTTAGCGGTCAGAGCGCTTGGACGGTATCCAAGATGCGCGAGTTCGAATCCCGCTGCGTTCAAATTTTTATACGTTTTTTCTAAAATGTTTTTTAAAATTAAACATATGAATTGCATGGACGGACTTGCGTTTGGTTTCTCTATTATGTTAATAATTATTTTTTTTAATAATAGTTGGTAAATTGAAAACTTTTTTTTGTGTTATATAAATTATATACGCTACACAAGTAGCCCCGTTAGTGCGTTACACACGTTGCTATGGTAACGCGTCGAGTACACGTTTTACGTCATTTTATGCTAATATGTTTCATAGTAATTTAGTTAATTTAGTTATTAGTAAGTATTTCTAATGCATTATTATGAAATTGCAATTTTTTAAATTACTTTTTAAATATAATATATAATAGCAAATATATAAACATGATTATACTCTTGTTTCTACATTTATTTCTTATAAATATTTCACGTTCAATATTTTTTATATTAAACGTAATAAATAACTCCGCGGAAATTCGAGGCATTACATATTGAGTGGCGTAACTCAACGCCGCGCTTTGTCATTCCAGAAGATTGATGTGAATTTCACATATAGATTGTAGGCTTTACTTTTGAAAATATCCTTATAATATCACCACATGCTCGTAAGGCTTTTGATAAAAGGATCAACGGCATATTGTTAATGCCTCAAAATTGCCTTCTTGTAATCTCGTTGAAAACCTCCCTTTAAAGAATTTTTTTTTAGCTTCACGCTTTTATCCCGCATAGCAGGGTAGACAGAAAGTACCTAGTGTTAAGACACTCCGTACTTCCAACGAATTCGATTCGTACGCTTTCCAACGAATTCGAGACATTGCGTATTTAGTGGTGGAATTTAATGCCTCACTTTTGTCTTTTACCAGAACGAGGAAGAGAAAATAATTTGAATGTAATCACTTCTCTGAGTGAGGATAGAATTCACAACCGATCGCGTTTACAATCAGACGCAGATTAGATATCAAACCTTGGGATAGTTTCCTTGCCGTTTTCAGAATTTCATTTTTATTAAAGAAGGCCAGGAGACGCTTATGTTTGTAAAATGTTATATCTACAACTAGGATATAAAGATATATATATATATATATATATATATATATATATATATATATATATATATATACTACTACAATATACTACTCTAATCATATACATTGTAAACGTTGCCTGGAATCTTTATTTTGGAACCGCTTGGAACCGCCAAATTTGGGCGTTTTTGTACTCTTCTTATACCTCTTTAATATTATTGTAAAATATTATTAAATAAATAATATTTGAACAACAGTAACATTTGAACCCGCGCCATTTGCGAACCACTCAAGTGATATATTTGGTTTTTGAATGCTGAGTCAAAATTTAAATGACTGACAAAATTTTTAAATCGATCGGTAAGAAATAGGTTTAAATAGCCTGGTAAAAAGATAAGCAGTTACGTTAAGAATCTTTTGGAAAATTAATATCAATTAACAATTATTAAAGAATAAAATAATGTTCTGTTGCCACCAAGTGTTTCTTAACGTAACACTGTTCTACATTTTTTTCGCCGGAAATCAATATAAATCTTGTTAGATAACGGAACTCAACGCCGCCCTTTTGCCTTACCATTTACATATTAGCTAATTTAATGAACAATCTCCTTTATCAGATAAGCAAATGGAGTGGATGTTAAACAGAGATATCCAAGAATCATTTATGGAGACCACAGCATCTCTAAGCGAAGCCTGTGATCTGCCTAGCAGGATTATGGCAGTGCCAGTTAACGTGAGTATTATATATCTTTTTTATCATTCCCTTGGAACCCAACGCCGCACTTTGTCTTACCAGAGCGAGGAAATGAAAATAATTAAAAATTTTAACTGTAAGACAAGAATTCCACCAAGTGGGAATCAACCGTATTTTATAAGATTTTTACATATTATTTATATGTATTTAGATTCAAGGTTACGAATTGAAATGCGATACTTGAGTCCGTTAAAAGTAGTTTTGTTCTATATATCTAACTGCCAAACTAAAAAAAATCTGGTAAGACAAAGTTCGGCGTTGAGTTACGTCAATTAACACGCATTGTTTCGAATTCGTTAGAAAGCGAAGTGCGGAGTGCGGGATAACGCTTTTGTCCCCATGAAGCTAAAAAAAAGAAAATATTGTACCTTGATCTTGAACCTATACCGTTTTACTATCATTACAATAAGCACTAATGAGGGTAGTCGCAAGTAATAAAAGTTTTAAGAAACTGTACTAAGCGTTAAGTATGAGACTTGCAAAGTACTTAAGAAAATGCTCCTCTATACAGCCTTAAGTGTCTCGACTATAAGTAAACACAAGTAATTTGCTTCAAAAAATCACGTTTATATAAAAAAAAAAATAACTAACCCAAATTTTGATCTATTATTATTAGTATATAAAGTAAAAAACGCAACTTAACGCTTTTTCCCATACAGCTCATCAGTGAGAACCTAATAGTGTCAAATGCTCATGCTTCTGCCTGTAATCGAAATACTGCATGTTGAATGTGAATTTTAACGCAGCGTACTAAACGCCTCTTACCAGAGAGAAAAAATTAAAGTAATTTAACTAGTCATTCCCTCGAATGGGAATCGAACCCACATCTACACATATATAATGTAAAAAATGTTTTTTTTTTTTATCATAAACATGTTTATTTCAGTTCAACGAACCAATTTTTGGCTTGAAGATCCCCAATTTCACCGACTTCGCCGGTCCCGGCGTTATATTAACGTGAGTAAATAACAATTAACTGTTATGGTTTATATCTTTTAATATCTTTTCCGCTTATTTTGCGGTTTTTAGGGAAAGATATTGTTATTTGGTTTTTTTTTGCTTAAACATCTTAGAAAAGATAAAAACAGAATTGCCACATCTGTTCTAGTTAAATTTTATTTCTTTGTCTGTTTATTTATATGAATACAGCTTGCTCGCATAGCAGAGTATAGAGAGAACCTAGTGTCAAAATACTCGGCTGGAAAGAGACGTTCCACCTAACTTGAGACATTTCGTGTTTTGTGGTGGAACTCAACACCGCGTTTGACCAAAATGAGAAAATTGATAGAGCATAATAATGTAAATAGAATCATTCTGCCGAATAGGAATTGACTACACTACCCATCGCGTTTACAGTCAGACGCTGTCCCACGGAGCCACGACGACCTGCTATACAAAGATAAATTTCAAATATCCCTTTAGATTAATAAACATTGGTCGAACGTTTGCCTTTAAATAAATAATGTGGGTTTAACTTCACCGCTTACGATTGTAAACTTTTGTAGCGAAACTATTGTTTTAGGGCTCTACAAAGTTAATAATATACATAATTTGATACAGCCAGTGTCAGCAGTGTAGTGCAGGAAGTCTTTGTTTTGTTGGTAGCGAATTCAATTCTGGTTAAATTTTATCGTAAACTAGGTTCATATTTTAAATGAAACTATTTTAAATAAATAAATTGATTGGAATCATAACGTTGTCTTTTACAATGTGATTTTTCTTTTTGGTTCCTCGTTTTTATCCCGCATAGGAGGGTAGTCAGAAATTACCTAGTGTCAAGACACTCCGTTCTCCGCTACCCGTCAAATTCGAAACGTAGCGTGTGGAGTGAGGGAACTGAACGCCGCACTATGTCTTACCAGAACGAGAAAGTGAAAAATTATTTAAATATAATCATTCCCCTCGAACCTACAGCCAATATTATAATAATAATTTTACTTTACTTTATATAAAGTATACTATATATATATATATATGTGTGTATTATTTTCGACAGAATCATTTTCTTCTTGGCGGTGGCTTTAACATCGGGTGCTATGTTAGCTGAGCGGAATGAAGGAATTTTGGAACGATCTCTCGTATCGGGTATTACAGGTGAATATAAAAATATATATTAATAATAATAACAGCTTCACGCTTTTATCTTGCATAACAGGGTAGACAGGATGTATCTAGTGTCACGACACTCCGTACTCCGTTTGCCGCCGAATTCGAGACATTACGTGTAGAATGGCGAACTTAACGACTTAAATTTTAAATATAATCATTTCCCCGAATTGGAATCGATTCCACAACCAAATCGTGTGTACAGTCAGACGCTGTGCCACTGTACGATAATGACCTCAATAACCTTAATCGATATAGTTATTCGGTTATTTTTTTTGTATATAACAGTGTCCCACAGGTTGTTATGTACTTATATTGTTTTTTTTTCTCATAGGCACGGAGATCCTGTTCTCGCATGTCCTAGTGCAAATGCTAGTGATGATAGTGCAAACCATTACAGTATTAATTATAGGGTTCTTGGTTTTCAACCTCACGATAACCGGGCCAGTGCTCTGGGTGGTCATATTGACGCTTATAAATGGACTTTGTGGAATGACTTTTGGTAAGTCGATCTTACAACTATACTTTTATTATACTTTTTTGTGTTTTACTTCTTTGATTCCAAAAAAAATGTATTTTTTTGGCTTCACGCTTTTTTCCCGCATTGACTGGAAATACTTAGTGTCAAGACAGTCCCTATTCCGCTTTCCGTCCAATTCAAGACATTGAGTAGTTGAATGGCAGAAGTTAACGCCGCGTTTTGTCTTTCCAGAGCGGGGAAAAAATCGAGCATATAACCGCGTTTCCAATCAGACGCTGTCCCAATGCGCTACGAAGAACTTCTTATACAATAATGGTATTCTAATTTAAAGATGTTGCTTTTAATTTCTTTTTTAAAAATTAGTTATTATTTATGTTAAAAATTTGTCATTTGATCTTCCATGTATTTAATAAACTTTTGCATGAAGCAAAACTTGTTAACTAATTTTCTCGTTCTATAATAAACCCTAGTGTAAAAAAGCATACTCGTTCCATAGTACATTTACCACGTCTAATTTAGCATTCCTTGATTATTATTCCAATACTATCTCGTATAAAGCCAACGTTACCGAGAATGATTCAGACACATAGCCGCAATATATATAACTTTTCTTTCATATTTAATTAAGAAATCCCTTGAGATTTTTTATTGTACTGTTTTAATTTTATACTAGCAGTCTGCTCGCGGTTTATTTCATTATTATATTTCAATATATGAATATTTTAATATTTATTATATTTAAAAGGTTATTCCACACTTAGGATTAGAAAACATATTTGAAAAAACGTATAAAAATTTTTTGAACGCAGCGGGATTCGAACCCGCGGCCTCTTGGATACCGTCCAATATTTTGTCTTGCTTAAGTTACGTAAATAATTGAGAGCACTGTGTCAGTGTGTAGTTCAATAGATAATGTATAAAAGTATAATCATCTCAGTGCAGTGCCAAAACATTGACCTTACTTAGTGGGAAGCGGCCTTAACGAGCTCAAGATGGCATTCGTTGTTATTGACGTTTGCTAAAGAAAATATGGCGAGTGGAACTTGTCTGTCAGCATCATTAGAATTTAACAAAACACTCTACAATTAGAAAGTTCTAAATACCGCCTTGAAGAAATGATTCAGTACATTATTAGTGACTTGGTAGTCGGTTATATTCTTTTGTTTTTATTACGCAGTTTTTTTAACTCAACGCCGCACTTTGTCTTTACGAGAGCGAGAAAGTGAAAATAATTTAAATATAATCACTGCCTCGAGTGGGGATCGAACCCACAACCGATCACGTTTACAGTCAGACGCTGTTCTAATCCGCTACGACCGGTACCTACCTATATTTTCTTACTAATATTTCACCTACATATCTAAATATACTAAACCGATTTTAATGAAACTTGTACTGTTCCTTAAGTTAAAGTACTTAAAAGATCTCGATATGCTCTTGGGTTTTAGAGAATACAGTAGATAAACATGCAAACATATGCTTGTCAAATTAAGCACACATACTTGGAAGCCTAAATGGATCATCATACTCAAATATTATACAATTCCAACAATATTAAATACATACATATCAAGCTGATTACCTTCTTTTTTTTGAAATCGGTTAATAAATTCACAGAAACATAAAACCAGAGAAAATTTTTAACAACTTGAAAAATAAAAGAAAAATTTAAATTAGAAAGAATTTTAAATAACTTTGTTTAATTTTTAAACTCAAACGTACGTGAGCTGAAGCTCGTCGTTTTATGATTTTTTAAAGACAATAAGGTGTAGTTTCATAATAATTTTTCAGAGAATTTCACAAAAGAATGTTTGTTTTTTTACTGTTTGTTTACCTTATGTTAATTATAATAAAGTATTTTTTATGGTTTCACACGGCTTTATCTTAACATACCAGAGCGTTCAGAGACAACCTAGTGTCAAGACAATCCGTTGACTGCTTTCCGCCTGAAATTGAGATATTGCGTGTTGATTTGCGAATTCAATGCCGCATCATGTCTTATCAGAGCAAAGTAATGAAGAATAATTTTTAATACAATCAAAAAGTATCTGGAATCCAAGTGTTTATGCAACTGATAACCATAACCTGATAATTCAATAATTTACCACCAGTTCACTTAAGTTAACGTCTCAGACCTGAGAAGACCCGGCGCAAGGAACTCATCGGTTTTTTTGTTTCTTTAAATAATTAATCGTTAATTAAAGATGTGAATCAAAGAATCTGAAGAAATCAAAGAAAATTGGGACGACAGCGCGCGATTGTAAACGCGATCGGTTGTGGGTTCGATTCCCACTCGAGGGAGTGATTATATTTAAATTATTTTCAGTTTATTGCTCTAGTAAAGACACAGTGCGGCGTTGAGTCCCACCGCTCAACACACAGTGTCTCGAATTCGGTGGAAAGCGTCTTGACACTAGGTACTTTCTGTCTACCCTGCTATGCGGGATAAAAGTGTATAGCTAAAAACAAAAAATAACCTACAAAATAATGTAGCCATTCATTGACTCGTATTCGGATTTACAAATAAAACAATATTATTTATTTTTATGGTCTATAGATTATTAATGAATTTACAAAAACTCGTTAACTACAATTACGTTTGAATTGCCTTACTTTTCTCTTAAAATACTATTTTTTCTTGTCTCCGTAGAAGGCTATCGTAGCGCATTCGGACACCTTCTGACTGTAGATGCGATTGGTAGTGTATTCGATTCTTATTGGATCGGTGATCATAATTAAAATGTATTCTCTTTTCTCTGCTTTGGTAAGACAAAGCGCGGCGTTGAGTTTGCCACTCAACTCCATGACCATCACTGTATTGATGTCGGGAGGAAAGCAGTCAATGGAATGTCTTAACACAAGATTTTTTCTGACTGTAAGGACACGACAAGGTCAGAGCTCTTTAGAGCTCGGCTTCCCCCAAAACCTGGTGACACTATCTAAGCCAGTAGGGTCAATAGCATACTACATAATCGATATTTGGCTTATATATATATTTAATTTATTTACAGGTTTCGTTGTGTCCTGCATATGTGACACTGAAAGAACTGCAACCTACCTCGCGCTTGGATCTTTCTTGCCCATGATGTTGTTATGTGGGATTATATGGCCTATAGAAGGTTAGTCTTTGTATTATTTACTTCAGAGAAAATATTATTCCGTTACTTTTTTTGGTTAAAAATTATAGTTCACTCAAAAATAAGGTCACAATGATTTCTTGTAACATGAAATATATGTAGTTTCATTTAAAATGTATTTTTTATCATATAAGCCTCACGAAATTCATATACAATTTTGATTGTTTTTAAATTATTCCATACTTAGGATTAAAATACGTTTTTGAAGACGCCTCTTGGAAACCTTCCAACCTTGGACGGCTTCTAAGAGCCGTGGGCTCGAATCCCGGTGATTTTAAATTTTTATAAGTTTTTACAAAAATATTTTCATACACAATTTGTTTTTTTAGATAAATATATATTACACTGCTGATGACGTACAAATATTTACTACCTAACAATTTTTATTAACATTTTCATTAAAGCATTCTACATGATAACTCTTATTTTGATTAGAAAATTAAACGAGCAAGAAGTCTCTTTATATGTAATAAACCTTGACTTGAACCATATTGTTATATAAATTAATTAATTTTAATACATTTCTTCGACAGGTATGCACACAGTACTGCAATGGATAAGCTACGTGCTTCCACTTACAAAATCAACAGAATCTCTAAGATCCATGCTCCAAAGGGGCTGGTCTATTGGAGTACCAACAGTTTACTCTGGCTTCATATCAACATCTTTATGGATCGTAGTGTATCTGACTGTCAGCATTTTGTTGATCAAGTTCAAAAAAGGTTGAACTTTACCACAAAATGTGTATTTACGAATATTTATGTGTATTTGTGTGCGTGTGTGTTTATGAGAAATGATGGGTGATGTGTTTAAGTTTTTTTCTTTGAAATGATGAAAAACGAACAAATTGTGTTTTTAACATATTACTGTTTGTTATTGATGTAATTCTAGTGCCAGAGGACATAAAATTAAATTTACAGTTTAAAAAAATACAGATTGAATCTAAATATTGAAAAAATTACATTTTTACTTTACTATTTTTTTTGTAGGAATAGTTTATACACGAGGTATTAACATAATTTGAGTTAATAACATATTTTTCCACATTTTAAATGAAACTATTTTAAACGGATTAATCGCATATATTTTGGTATTCGTGACAATACTTTTGGGAACCTGCCATTTCGAACACTTTACAGTAGTCGGTGGTCACAGGTAGACTGTCTACCAAAATATACGGCATTGATCCGTTTAAATTGTTTCATTTAAAATGTAATTTGAGTTACTTAAATAGAGGTTTAGGTTCACTATGTGATATTTAATCATAATTTTCTAATATTTCGGGGTATTTTTAGTATATTTTTTAATGTTCCAGCTTTATTTCTAAAGTTTTAGGTTTTTTTATAAATATATATATATATTTTTAAATTAATTCCAATTAATAATATGATTATAGATTTAAGACAACACTATACGGTATTTATACATATATATATGTAAATATCTTTCTTTAAAATCATATTAATCAATTTCAAAACATATTATTTTCATTTTCTACTCGAAAAAGTAAGATAAATTTTTAACTATTAAAAAAAAATATTAAAAAAAATGATTTCTTTTACCCATTTGGGTAAATATCATTTTTTTTTAATTTCAACTTAATTACTTTAAATTTCATATTAATTCTTTTTCTCTTCTTGTTCTTTAATTAATGTTTGACAGGGAAAACACAAAATCCGAAATGTATACAAGAAATATATATGCATATACATATTTAGTAACGGTTAAAAAAAATGATTATAAAATATTTATTGTAAATGTAATAGGGCATAATAATTTCTACCATTTAATCATGGCCATTATTTTAAACAAAATATACCACTTTTTTAAACAATTATGTAAACAAGAACTAATAAAATATATATTATAATATTAAAGTTTATATAAAAGTGGTTTGCTCAAATTGATACATGATAGTCATGTTAGGTAGATTTATAAAAATAATAAAATTATTTCCAATACGAAAAATCTTTTATTTACCGCATCAATATGTCATTGTGGCGCAGTGATAGCGTCTGAGTGTAAATGCAATTGGATGTAGGTTCGATTCCCACTTATGATTGAAGAAATGAATGATTATACTTAAAATATATTTACATTTCCGCTATGATAAGAACAAGAGCGGCGTTGAGTTCGCCACTTAACACGTCTTGATTTCGGTTAAAAGGCTCAACGGAGTGTTTTAATACTAAGTTGACTCTGGCTATCTAGTTATGCGGGATACAGCGTGAAGCGTGTAGAAAAAAGAAGACAAGCTAAGAGGATTAAATTTTAAATAATTATTTAATTAATAAAAGAGCTTATCGATTTGATTACTGTAATTTTCGAGAATAAAAGAGAATTTTATGTTAAGAGTCCTTGCTTCCTGCTCAGTTTAGAGATTACGTGTTGAATGCGTAACTTAACACCGCGTTCTATATTTTCACGTATGTCAATATAGTTTTACAATATAATTAATAATTATTAAAAAAATTACAAAATGAAAATCAACTTTTTAATTTTCATAATCATATTGATTTCCCATATAAAATAATATTTCAAGGTCTGTACAAGGAACAGCCGTATACAAAAGCGTAGCTGTCAGTGAGACGTAGGAAGCACGACGCGGCGTTATTGTGGTAATTTTGTTCTGCCACTCTGGCGTGAGGGTTTATTGCTACCTAAAAAATATTATTATTTATTTACTTAGAAATATTATATATATATATATATATATAAAACAAAACTTACTTTAAATGTATAGTCGCCTGGTGGAACGTCCGTCACATCTACCCACTGGCAGTCAATATTGTATTGGTAAACATCTGAACAATTCACTGAAACTCCTGTAAATATATTTACATATTTTAGTAAAGAAATATATTACAGTAAGAAACAAGCCTAAGTAAGTCATCTATACCATTTAGTGAGAACATGATAGCACCGTTAATGGTTGTACTTAAAATTTATTCTATTAAATTATTGAGCGATGCATCTAAAGACATGACTTTTATTCAAGATGGAGATGACATGATGTTGGAGAAAGTTAGGAAAGTTAGTTAATTTTATTAAAAAACAAACAAAATTTAAAGTTAATTTATTTTAAATTAATAAAAAATCAATGTTATTAAATAAAGTCTACGTAAAATTCATAATTTTAAAGAGAAACTGTAGAGATTTTTTCTATTTTTTTTAATTTTCCTTTAAAATCAAAAGACTATAGCTTATTAGCTTGTAAAAGTCTATTTGCAATATTAAATTTGTTTTTTTTTAAATTATTGTAAGATTCCACGTTTCTCTCATCATTGTCGGTTTTATTTCCATTAAAGGGCGATATTAAATTTGATATTAGTATTTATGCAAAAAATAATATGAAAAAATATAATTTTAATTATTATTGAATTAATACCTTGATCGCCATAATTCTTGCATGAATACGTTTTGTCCACTCCGGGCAGACATGTGTTATCCTCTAAGCAAAACGACGCTTTATGCCCTTCCGCTATACGACGACCAGACTCGTCTAAAACGTCAAATGTAGCGAACACTTCCATACTATGATAATGCCTGTATTAACATAAAAAAACACTTTTACACTTTATCCCGCTTAACAGGATAGGCACAAGCTAGTGTCAAGACATCCCGTTGATTGCTTTTCAACAGAAATCTAGACATTGCTCTGTTGAGTGATGAACTCAACGTCGCACTTTGTCTTTGCCTTAGATTATTTTAGAAAGATTTTATTTATAACAAACGACGGAAATATAGCTCAATTATTAAGGTTTCGATTGTAGATATTGATTTCAATTCTTATTTGAGGAAATATTTGTATTATTAATAACAGTTTGTTACTAGTAAATATATTTAATTGATTTTAATTTCATCATTCTATTATTTTCAAGTCAGACATAACATCAACTACGACTTATTAAATGTCTTTAAAATGCACAACGGAATGTCTTGCCACTGAACAACATTTGAAACTTATTGGAATATTTTTAGTCTACCCTGCTACTCCTATGTTAGCCTCACGTTTTGTCCAGAATCACATAATGTCAAGAAGCTTGTCGATGACACGTTCCGCAATTGTGACATTGCGTGGCGAAAGGGAAATGGTGAGCTCAAAGCGATCTGTCTTATCAGAGAGAACAAATGGAAATAAATTTTAGATAAAATCATGCCCCCGAGGAACCAAACTCACAACCAACTTCACTAACAGTAAGATACTGTCCCATTGTGCTTATTAGTGCCTTCCTGACCTTCATGCATTTCTCCTTGCATGTTCATTTTTAAGTATAATAAGTATCGCACTTAGAAAAAAGATCAAGAAATTGCTACTTACATGTGGCAAAGATGCCATTGCCATAAATGCTTTGGGAGGTATGGTCGAAATTCCGCATTCCCTATGTTAAGAGAAGAAGCTGTGAATCTAAGTAGACGACGTGTTTCAAACTGCCAATTCACGTTTGTCCTTTGTATCTGAAAAAGAACGAAAAATATAAGAAAAAAATATTTAAAAAAACGTACAATAACTTGAACGCTGTGGGATTCGAAATCGCGCCTCTTGGAAATCGTCAAAACGCTCTGACCGCTAAGCCATGACGCTTGACGCTAACTTGGAAGCGGGTTCGAATCCTGCTGCGTTCAAATTTTATACGTTATAAATGTTTTCTTATCCTAAATGTGGATAAACACTTTAAAAATAGTAAAATAGAAAAAATATTTTATTGGATAATTGACACTGTTGTCTCTAAAAGTATGGAATGATGAGAAAGCAGTATTTTAATACTAAGGACTGCTTGCACTTGCTATTTTTTAAGGCCTAACAAACCATTTCAACATCCAAAGTCTACATATATATATATATATATATATATATATATATATATATATATATATATATATCTAGCAATTTTAACTGGATTGATTACAACGAAAAATCGGATAATTTACAGTAGCTCTTTGTCACGCAGACTGTTTACGTTTTCGAGTTTGCCACTTTATGCTGGTTAACGTCACTTAATTCTTATACAAAAAGTAAATAGCTGACTTTTACGATTTTTACACATATGTTTAAAACAGGTTTCTTTAGTCTTTAAATTTCTCATTGTACATTTTTAGCTTCACGCTTTTATTCCGCATGGCAGGGTAGACAAAAAGTACTTACTAATCCAAGTGGGAATCGAACCCACAATTGACCGCGTTTACAATTGGACACTGTCCCAAGCGCCACGACCGACCACGACATAAGTTTTCAAGTAAAGTAACAAAATTCAGAATAAATTTTCAATTACATTTTTTTCTAAACAAATCTACTAGTACGAAATAGATCGATTTTCAAAGGCCTATTTTCAATAAAGATTTTTAATAGCTTTATATTTAAAATATACAAACATTTAAATGTCAATTAATATCAAAAGCTTTGTTACGCTTCTTTGCCAGCCATCAGCCTTTAATAGCTTTTCTTCTATACAAAAGTATCAATGTCTGTAATAGAATGATGTTATTGGCAAAAACTTGTGAAAGCTCACAAAAATCACAACATTAGGGTATCGATGAAGGCAATATTTCTAAAAAGCCAATGTACCCGCAAGCCGACAGGCAATAAATATAGAACATAAAGCTGGTTTTATACAATACACAAATAAGATATGGTTAATATTTTTTTTTAGGTTGGAGATAACATAATCCAGTGTTAAGACATTGAGTTCTAAACCGCAAATTCAGTTAATTGGCAGAACTCAATTCATTATTAATTTATATTTTATTCTTACAATATCGATTTTGTAATATAAATAATTTAAATATAATTACTATATTAAACGTATAAAAGCTTGAACTCAAATGAGATTACACGTTTTTTTCATAACATGAACAACGAACACAGAAAGATCGTGTGGAATGACATTTTGAAAATAGTGAAATACATAAATATATTTTATTTTATTGAAGAAACAAAGTTTTATTCTAAAACACAAATTCTAGATTTATTTGTATTATATATAATTGGCTTTATATCGAGCTTTGGACGGCTATTCATATCGGAGAGATCGTTTTAATCCAGTCTTCCTAAAATAATTTATGTATCCAAACGCTATGAAACATATCCATTGTGTTTTATGAGTTAATGCTTGGTTTCGGATTTGTACATTAACATATGTTGATATTTTTTATATATCATACATAAAATGACATTGTATACTTAGATACCTTTTTTGAAAAAATATTTTTTTTTCAAAAATGTGGAAAAAGTATGGAAAAACACGTAAATAATAAAATAAATATTATAATAAATAGCCTTTTGCCAAACAAATATTCTTAAATAAACTTTAGGCAACATATTTGTTAAAATCTCTCTCCAGAGAACAATTTAAATGTTAAAAGTTGTAGCAAACGTAGAAGAATTGCAACGCAGTTGGTAGTAGAACGCATGGCTTGAGGCGCTAGAACGCTTAGACGGTTTCCGAGAGGCGCAGGTTTAAATCTAGCTGCATTGAAATTTTTATATGATTTTTTTTTAATAATTTCTAAAAATAGTATATTGTGCTTAAATATTTGCGATACTAGACGGATTTTAATTCAGTTTTCGTTTATAGATAGAGTGGATTACGCAATTGCTTTATACCGCATAAAAATAAAAAAAAACCTAGTGTCAAGACCAGTTGATGCGGAACTCAACGCCGCATTACGGAGTGCACAAATGAAAATGAATTTAAACCAAGATGACGATGGCCTTTGTGTTGAACAAATTTACTTCACACACAAATGCCATGTAACAAATAATATCAACGACCTATTCTAGCTTCAGTGAAACAATATCATTTATATTCTTAAAGAAACCTCAAATATTACAAGATGAGCCCAGTAAAGGGTTCACAAATAATCAATCAAACGGGGTTTTACTCGTATATTGCCTATTTACTTTGGGTACGAACGATTTATTACACAGTCTGTATACAGAGAGTGTGATATAAACGAATAAAATATGCTTAAATATTACACAAGTAATACTTTCAGGATTTTATGATATATTACTGAAATATGGATTATATTTTAAGTGCTGATGATAAGAAAGATGGTATAAGAACAATAGTTGTCGATTTGAAAAGCGTAAGCACAAAGCACAGCGTTAAATTTCGCCACCCATCTCTATTTTGGCTTCATGTTTTTATCTCGCATAGCAGGGTAGATAGGAATTACCTAGAGTCAAGAAACTCTGTATTCCGCTTACCGCCAAATTCGAGTCACGTATTCAGTGGCGAAGCTCAACGCCGCACTTTGTCTTCGATCGAGGAAATGAAAGTAATGTAAATATAATCGTTTTCCCGAGCGACAACCCACAACTGATTACGTGTAGAGTCAGACGCTGTCCTACTACACCAAGATTGACCTGCATTTTTTAAAAAAATATATTATACTTCCACTTCCTCGCTCTGGTAAAGACAAAATGGGGCGTTGAGTTCCACCACTTAACACCTGAATGTCTTGAATTCGGTGGAAAGCGAAGTGTCTTGACACTAGGTGTTTACTCTCTACTATGCAATGCGAGATAAAAAGCGTGAAGCCATGTTAAAAGTACCTCATATGCTGATTTACTGAGACAATTCTCTTCCATCGCACACTGCAGTTGGTACATTGGTGTATCTTGTAAATGAGCTGTCTTTTCTATAACATTTGTGTCAAGTAGAAGATCTGCCAAACGGTTAGTACATACTACTGCTGCGACGTTACCTGTTGAAGAAAAGTTAATAAGGAATTAATTAAAAAATATAATTAAAATTGTATTAACATACAGTGATAGGGGCCGGTCGTGCCGCAGTGTGACAGCGTTTGATTGTTAACGCGATCGATCGATCGAATCGATTGTTGGTTTGATTCCCACTCGGGGGAGTGATTATATTTGAATTATTTTCACTTCCTCCCTTTGGTCAAAGATAATGTGCGGCGTTGAGTTTCTTCACTCAACACGCAATATTTCGAATTTGGCGGAAATTGAAGTATACCCCATACTACGTCTTGATACTAGGTACTTTCTGTCTAACCTGCTTTGCGGGATAAAAGCGTGAAGCAAAAGAATATAGTATATTTAATGTATATTCAAATCAAAATAAAAGTATTTTTTCATTCAAATAAACTATTTAGAAGCACTTTTAGATCGTCAATCAACACAAGTGTCAGTATTGTCAGACCTATAGGAAGCTGCTACCAGCTAAGAAGAAGCATGACAATAATTCGCTTTCTAATACTCATATAAATCGCATTTAATCCCACACAATAACATCAATAATTCAGTGATCATTTATTTGAAATTATAAATGATGAAAAATGCGGTAATAGTCCAAAAACCTAGTAAAAAGTCACTATGTTATCAGCAGTTATCCGTTTTAAACATATGGCGCAAGTGTATGAGATCATAGTAGAAGGAAAAATCAGTTTTTTGTCAAATAATATTACAAGTCTTGTTATTTATCTCCCAAAGACTGATATAGTTATTATAAATTATGTAGTTTTTACACAGTACATTTTTATATATTCTAAAGCAGACTCTATCTGGGATACAGACTACTGTAAAGTGTTATACGTCGTGTTATCGAAGAATAGTTAAACTTGTTTAATTTAAAATTATTAATTGTATTTAGGGCTCAAATATAAAATAATAATAAACCGAGAAATCTAAAATAAAATAAGTGGCGAAACTCAACACCGTGCTTTATCTCACACTCTGAACATTGTATATATTTATTTATTTATTTTTTTATCCCGCATAGCAGGGTAGACAGAAAGAACTTAGTGTAAGTACTACCGTACTACGCTTTCCACCGAATTCGAGACATTGCGTATTGAGTGATGGAACTCAACGCCGCATTTATCTTCACCAGAGCGAGAAAGTGAAAGTAATTTAAATATAATCACTCACCCGCATGGGGATCGAACCCACAACGGGTCGCGTTTACAGTTAGACTCAGTCCCACTGCGCCTCGACCGGCCTCAAACATTGTGTATATTAACTTCATTTATATACACAATACTTATTAATTTACCAAAACATAACGGTTTCTAACACAATTTAATTAGAATATTAGATTATTAAATCCCAAACAGGTATCTGAATACCTCGTCAACCTCTTATTCATAAAGCATTGTACAAAGTTGCACAAGTAATCTATGTGTTAATTAAACCAATCGTTGCAAGTTCATGGTTAACAAATTTATGCGGTCAATATATTAATATTTATCGTTTACGCTTTGCTGGATGATTTCCATTTCCATATACTTGCTAGGTATATATATTGATTAATCATAAATATATTTTTCCTCGCTCTGGTATGACAAAGTGCGGCGTTTAGTTCTACCACTCAACACGCAATGTCTCGATTTCGGTGGAAAGAGAAGTACGGAGTGTCTTGACAGTAGATACTGTCTGTCTACCCTGCCATGCGGGATAAAAAGCGTGAAGCTAAAAAAACATGACAGCCCTAATAATATAAGCAGTTTCTTGTTTTATGTTCCTTGAAGAATTAAATATAAGTAATAAATAAATATCTTAGTTCTAAGTAAGCGACTATAGTTAATTCAAATTAGAAATAGATAGGAAAAAAGGTACAGACCCAGTCTGTAGTGCAATAAAGTTTATAATAAAAAATAGCAGTTATTTTGAAATGTAAAGTGATTGTTCCATACGTTTTTTTAGAATAATATATATTTTCTCATGTTCTGGTAAATTAAAATGGATATAGCGGCCAGCGTATGTCAAAATGGTAAGCATTATTAACAGTTTCACCGTTCTATTCGAAATGTAACAAAAAGTCAGTACAAAAGATACAGTATTTAGTGGTGGAATTTAGTTTAAAAGTTGCAGCGCATTTTTTCTATTATTTTAAATATAATAATAACCCTGAGTGGGTATCAATCCACATCTTTGAGTTTATTGTCATATACTGCACCACTGTGCCACGAGGACCTTTTAATTTGGAAGATGTATGATGTCAAAAAACCTTTGTCTCCTCGTTGTTTACTGTCGACTACTATGCAGTAATTACATTTTCAGAAAAGAAATGAAGCGTTACATTCAGTTATTTGAAATTTTTACATAACAAACGCGTTTTCGAAATTAATGTTTATTTGTGAATTTTGTTTAATTTTTTAGCTTCAAGCTTTTATACCGCAAAGCAGGGTAGATAGTAAGTACCTAGTGTCAAGACACTCTGTATTTTGCTTTCCATCGAATTCAAGATATTGCGTGTTGAGTGGCGGAACTCAACGCTGCACTTTGTCTTACCAGAGAGTGGTATTGGAAATAATTTAAATTTAATCACTCCCCTTAGTGAAAATCGAATCCACATCTTATCACGTTTACTGTCAAACGCTGCAGTTTTTATCAAATTTGACATCTCACCATTTTTCCCGGGGCAGGTGATGTCACCGAAATCTTGATACTTGCAGGCAAATATGTTCGTTTCATTCCCTTTACATTCAAATCCGCTGATAATTATTGGAGAGGTGCCAAAATAATTTGTTTGGAGCGCTTGTTCAGCATATCCTAGAGCCATGTGACGACAGATGACAGAAGCTTCGTATAAAGTCCAGCCATCTGGACAAATACTGCCCCATATGCCATTGTGGTAAATCTGAAACGATTCATATTACTTTTAAGCTTACGATTATATTATATGTAAGTCAAATGAATGTGCAATCAAAAGCCAGTCAGTCTCAGTGGGACAGCGTCTGACTGTTAACGCGATCGATTGTGGGTTCGATTCGCACTCGGGGGAATGATTATTTTACTTACTTAATGTCAAGTCGTACTTAATGTCAAGACTGACATCAGGGACTTTCCGTCTGCTTTGCCGGATAAAAACGTGAAGCTAAAAATATAAAATAAAATCGTCATTATTGCTTTTAATTATCAGAGCGTAATGATTTATTTCACACTTAATATAGTAAATTGTAAAATGAAATCAGCTTTATAATAAGGGAATACATTTTTGGTGGAAGTGTTATTTTTGAGCTGACGTGCAAACAAATAACACATCTAAATGCCTTACAATGGACGCAGTCGTATGGAAAAGTTTTATGAGTTACGTTTTTAAACATGTAGCCTCGAAAATGTACAAAATAGGTGTTTAAATAAACAATAATTATTTTAATTAAGATAATTCAAAATAGAAACTTTAGAAAATTTTGATGTTTAGCTTGGTCGTAGTGCAGTGGGACAGCATTTGATTTCCGCTTGGAAGAATGATTATATAAAAATGATTTTCACTTCCACGCTCTGGTAAGACAAAGCTCGGCGTTGAGGTCTGGCACTCAACATGCAATTTCTCGAATTTAGCGGAAAGCGGAGTCTTGACACTTAACCGTTCAATTATTTTCAAATTATATATATTTTATATTTTATTACATATAATAAGAATAGTCATATATTTTATAGAAAAGCGTTGGTTGTGTGTTCAAACTCCATTCGGGGGAATGATTATATTTAAATTATATAAATTTCCCCATAGTATCTAGAATTTAGTATTTGAATTTGAATCTACGTTCTCTCTTCCCACCATAACCACATGTGGCAAACGGACGAAGGTAACAAAAAATATTTCATTACACGTGTATAAATTTTATACAAGACGGTCATATATGTATGTGTCCTCAATAACTTATTTCCAATGGAACTTCCGGTTAAGTTTTACAATACAGCTTGCTTTACTCGTTAGGGAACCAGTTAGGAGAGTTTAATATAGTGCTTTGGAAACTGTAATTGATCATGTATAAGTGGATATATAATAGTTGCGTTAATATAGTCAAAGTGCATCAAAGTATTTGGACACATTGAGTTCGCTAACTCAACACGATATATCTAGAAAATCTGTCAAAAGATTTGACATTAGGCTATTTCTAACTACCCTGGTTTGCTGGATAAAGCGTGAATTATATTTACATTGGGCTGTTTTTAAATATGTATTAAAAAATAAACAATGAGAACCTGATAAATTGACCAATGAGAAGTTAAAATTGATCATTGTATTCACTTCTATAATAAAATTTAAGGCTTTATGGAGGACTTAACTTTAAATGCGAAGATTACCAAGATCGTCAGTTGTGGCGCAGCGGGACAGCGTCTGACTGTAAACGCGATCGGTTGTGGGTTCGATCCCCACTCGGGGGAGTGATTATATTTAAATTATTTTCACTTCCTCGCTCTGGGAAAAGAAAAAATGTGACGTTGAGTTCCACCACTCAACACGCAATGTCTCGATTTCGGTGGAAAGCGAAGTACGGAGTGTGTTGACACTAGGTACTTTCTGTCTACCCTGCTATGCGGGATAAAAGCGTGAAGCTAAAAAAAAATGCACTATGATTGTCAACAAAAGCTTTTTTAGTTTTATTCGACTATTGAAAAAAAATATTCTTAAAATTAGTATCAGTTTAAATGAACATTTACACCATTACAATATATGTATTGTAAATATATATTTGTAGTTGTAGGTAAAGATCGCTGTATTTTTATTGGATCTTTTTTTTTAGCACTACTTTAAAATTGCACAACTTTTTTCCTCTTTTACCAGGCAATCCTTTTATTTTAATTCACGCTTATATCCCGCATAACAGGGTGGACAGATTTAGTGTTAAGACACTCTTTACTTCGATTTCCACTGAATACAAGATATTACGGGTTAAGTGGTAGAACTCAACGCCGCACTTTCAAATGCTCTTTCCTCTCTCTTTCCTCTGTGGCACAACCAGCGTCTATCTCAGTCAATCTCTTTCAAGTGTTATCCATAAAAGTGACATTGGCAAGTGAATTTTAGTCCACTGGAATGTTTGAAGTGTCATAATTAAAGAACTGTCATAACTAAAAGTATCAAACTGTCATAACTGTCATAATTAAAAGTTTAGTGTATAAACTGTACTTTACTTACTTCAATTCTACCTTCGTTACTGCTTCTACCCCCAACCAGCCTAAGACTTGCGCCTCGGACATCTACTGCATCATGTAGATGTGGTTTTGAACTACTAATAACAAATGTAGTATTTTCATGGTTTTCAGTACAAATGACACCGGCAACCTCATTCGCTTCGCAATCAGATGAGCCCCAACCAGTGAAAATACATTGGGATAGTGAATTCTCATCTCCCTCACACACTACGTCGTCCATCCAATATCTCTCTGTAAGTTTGTTTATTGTATATAATTTATATGCTGTTGATAATATACATATTATATATAAGGTACACCTTACTGTAGATCCATGCCACTTATTTTCTAATAAATTGCATTAATATATTTATTATACATTCAATATATTTTATATAAGTTATGAATTCAAGTTATAATAACATATATATTTTTTTATCCCGCATAGCAGAATAGACATAAAGACATGTCTTGACACTTAGGTGTGAAGATATTTCTCACTCCGCCTTCCATCGAATTCCAGACAGGTGGAAGAACTGAACGCCGCATTTTGTCTTACCACTTACCGAATTAACCGAATTAATCGAACCCACAACCTGACGTCAGACGCTGTCCCACTGTGCCACGATTTCATATAGTCAATTATTTTTGGCAAATACAGATTCCTATAAATCAAACGTATAAGACTCTCAAAGACATGAATTTAATTTAATTAACAATTCAACTTAAGAGACAAAATTTGGTACGCAAAACAATGAATATGAATTTGAAAACTTATAATTAAGTTATTTAACAAAAAAATATATTTGTACAGATCTAATTATTTTTCGAGGTAGATAAAGAGAAAAGAACTCATGATTTACAATTAATTAAAGTTAGAAATTATCAACGAAACATTTTAATGAAGGCAATTAGCTGAACACATTACAATAATACTGTGCTGTGACTTTGACCGCGTGAAATTTACTAACTTTTCTTCTGTTTTATAACGTTATATATATATATATATATATATATATATATATATATATATAATGGGGGATCTTATGGCTAGGTAGCCATCTTTTCCAAATAACCTTTAGTGCGGAAAGAAACCATTATCAGTATAAATAAATAATATCAGTGTTTTGGACTAAACGCATACGTGGTATACGTATGCATATATAACATTTTTTTGTCATTTTAGTACGTCTATCTGTTTGTTTCGACTTCGCTGGACCGCTTTTGATTTGATTTTGAGATTTTTGCTTTTGATAATGAGGAGTAATCTGGATTACTATTAATTTAGAAATATAAAATAAAAATGTATTTAAAACAATAAATTGTTAGCAAAATTTGTATGCAACAAGTGGGTGACATTTAAATTATAATTTAAAACGACTTGAAGCATGAGGCGTAATTACTGTGGGACCCTCTAAATATCAATGTATGGGAAGAGAAGGCTATAATCTCAAAGGGGATATTGTTTTTCTTTATTATTATTATATTAACGTTATTAGTATTAGAAAATATGTCATTTATACGTAAACATTAAAAAAATAAGATATGAGTACTTGATGATATTTTCTATTTTTCAACTCATCTAATGGTCAAAGTAAACCATGACAACTGATGCACTAAGTATACTTTTTACAATTATAGGAGCCAACTTTGAAGGTAATTTCAGATTTATTTTTAAATAAAACGTTTTTGATATTTTAAATATTGTACAAAATGAAGAGAATTCCATCCACTTTAGTTTGTATAACTTGCCAGCTAGTTGTAGAAAATGAGACTACATTAGATATAGACTAAAGAAAATTTTGTGTAAAATACACATTGCCTTAGAAACAAATAAAAAATAAATTACAATTATTAATAAAAATGATTCCTTTATCCATAATAATTGTTATTTATGCATTATGATAAAATATTTTTTGGCCTTCAGCGCTTATTTTCAATATAAAGGTTAACTGTGCAATTTTATTAATTTAATTTTCGATTATAAAATTACCTTAATGCAATCCTTGTTTTTAAAGAAACACTATGTCAATTTTCTACCTCTACACATCCACATGATTTTCTTAAAATGAGCTTTATAGCTTTTTAATATATAATGAAATATATAAACAAAGATAACAGATAACACGATGTTAGATTGAAATCCCATGTACTCCTCTAATAATACAGAATTAATTAACTTAACACGCAATAAAAGGCAGAATTCAGAGTGTTTTGACACTCAAATTTTCTCTTTCTGTACCGATTTACAGGTAAATTTGAAAAAACTGAATTTAAAATAATTTTAAGGAGTGAACTGAAAATGATCTATAATTGATATTTCAGTGACATTAATAATCCTCGTAACTGTAATATGTTTATATTATTATTTACCTAAAGCTTCACCAAATTGTGCCCCATGAGTAGCAATACCAGTACGATTGAAGGCACGACATACTACATGGGCAGCTGCATCATCCCACGAGTCATCGCACACAGTGCCCCACCTACCAGCGTGGTAGATGTAAACGTTACCTAAGTTGAAATAAAGAAAAAATACTGAAGTTAATGAAAATTAAAAACAATAATTATGTTTTTCTCTCTCTATCTATTAATAATTATTACATTTATGTTAAATAAATATTAACAGGAATCCGTGCCCCTTGGTAACCGTCAAAGCACTCTGACGGTTGCATCGAATTTTTTATGCGTTTTGTTACAACTTATTTATGTCAGCACCTCGTTATAGAGTTATTAAAAAATTCTGCTACAGAATTATAGTTTCTAATAAAAAAAACATATTGGTAAGAGACAATACTGTTTTTTTATTATATATTCCTTAGTGTGGAATAACACTTTAAAAATAATAAAATATTTAATTTTGATATATATATATATATATATATATATATATATATATATATATATATATATATATATATATATATATATATATATATATATATATATTTATCTAATACTTCAATAGTCTCATAATAATATTTTATCTAAAATAGTATTTTAGATACTTCTAGATTTTGTTAGAAAAAGGTTATTTAATTATTTTTAGAATAAATACTATGAAGTCTTAAACGCTTACCTTCAAATTTATTAGAACCTCCAAGCAGCTTAATTCTTCCTTCCAAATGTTTTTGTTTGTTCAAAAGTTTTTGAATAAAAGCTGCACGAGACGCTCTTTCAGCTTCATTCACATCTCTAGATGAAGTCACTAGTGAATGTAAAAGAACGAAAAATAATACTAACTTCACGTACATCTTCCAAATATCTCGAAAAGCTTATAATTTCGTTATTATATTAAAAAGGAAACACTTGTATTTTAAATAAACATATCTCAAACTTTCAAGAAATTGAATGAATATGATTATATCTAGGACTTATAGGAGTTATATCAGTATGACATCTTCAGAAGAACTAAATTCACTATGTTGTTTTCCATACGTTAGATTTTCTAGTTCATTGTCAATGCGTGTATGCTATAAGCATGTGTTATAATGTAAGGGTGAGGCTATGTTAGTGGACGATTAGGTAAACTATTGTGAAATTATTTTAAATGAAACTATTTTAAACGGATTAATCGCGTATATTTTGGTATTCGAAAATATATTTCTGGTTTAGTTTCATTTAAAAATCACGAAAATCAAAGATCTTATTATTGTAAATTAAATTTTTAAGTTTGTGTGTGTGTTTTTATAAATTATTTATTATTATTTTAGTTAGAACCTAGAGATCTAAAAAAAATCTTCCAGTCAAAGAGATTGCAAAGCTAATTGCTCCAGAATTTATAAGGTTCTTTCTTACGATAAATAGTTATCTTATATTGTGTATAATTTTAATAATATATTGTAGATTTTTTTCTGGTAATTGCAATACCAGAAAAAAAATTCTACTTTTAATGATAGAAATTTGTTGTGAGTTCAACTATTAGTCTGGAGAATATTTATAACAAAATCATTTCTTATAACTAATCTGGAGATTGGTCTAAGACAAGCCGCGGCGTTGAGTTCCACTACTCTGTGCACAATGTTTTAACTTTGAATAGTCAGTGGGAAATGGAGTGGTTTGATATTAGGTTTTATCTGCCTATTTTACTATACGCCAAAAAAGGTATGGGGCGAGAAAATACGCTAGTTTCTTAAAGACCAACTTTATTACAAAAATTTAAATATTTAATTTTGTTCTGTATTTTATAATAAAACGGGAGAAAATATTATAAATAATCTGGTGAGTCAAAGTGCGGCGATGAGTTCTGATAATCAACACGCAATGTCAAAATTTGCAGTGGAGAATGGAGGACGGAGTATCTTGACACTATATACCTAGTCTCAAGATACTACGTTTCCCATTCTCTCACTCTGCCTATCCCGATATGAATAAAACGTAAAGCTGTGAAAAAAATATACGAGTTTTAGAGTAGAAAAATCCCAAATAATTGTCAATTTCTCTTCAAAGATGTTAACAACAAAAATAAGTTTAGAAAAGCGCGTGAGAGTTTCAGCGCAGCTAGATATAGAACAAATAGTATAGCGGTCAGAGCGCTTGGGTAGTTTCCAAGAATAGCGGGTTCGAATCCGGATGTGTTTAAAATATTTATACGTTTCCTAAAGTATTTTATTATACTAAGTGTGGGTTTATGCCACACATATTAAAACTAAATATGTCATTCGGTACACTATTTTATATTAAAACGCGACAAAACGTCCACTGTAGACGCATTTGACCTAAATAACGTACAATCGTCTTTTAAATTGAATCGCGCGTCACAATATGAGATGAAGGACTGCTTTTGTGTAACTAATTAATATGACGATCGTGTAAAATTTAGCGGTTACGTAATGACAAGCTTAGTTTTTTTTTATTTGCTTGAGTATTTTTAAAAAAGTTACATTACTTTTTAAGCAAAAGTGGTATGAGAGGTCGG
Organism: Dryadula phaetusa; assembly: GCA_032432895.1. Taxonomy (NCBI): domain Eukaryota; kingdom Metazoa; phylum Arthropoda; class Insecta; order Lepidoptera; family Nymphalidae; genus Dryadula; species Dryadula phaetusa. The sequence goes on from JAOYRS010000073.1 coordinate 439,959, forward strand.
GGGAGACCTTGGTTACTTGGGACCTACGAAAACACTATATGGAAAATACTGAAGGAAGGTCACGTACAAAGCATGAGGACCCCCCAAAGGGTATATATGAGAAGGACTTTGGACGAGGCGAAATAGGTATGTAGGGACCGTAGCGCTTGGCGCTCCGTTCTTTTTGTCTACCTCGCAAGGTAAACAGCGTGAAGTTAAAAAAAATGTTTTTTATTTTACTCTTGTATTCGTAGGGAAAGGTCTAACGTTGAAATATATTAATGGTTCTATTAATCAGTGCACAGCAAATAATACGTGTTCTATGCTTAAGGGTTAATTTATGTAATTATTTAAATTTTATATGCATATGTCAGTCACTTGTCTAATTATCATTGTATACACTTTGCCATATTTGAGATCAGACAAACGTGCGTTTTATACGAATGGATTAACTTAAATATTATTAAGGAACGTATAAAGTAGTTGAACTCAGTGAGATTTCAATCCACAATGCTGTCTATATCTGGGTGCGTCAAAATTTTTATGCGCTTGTTACAATTTATGTTTGTTGTTAGCATAGATGTACTCATTTTTTTATAAAAAAATGGGTTAGACACGTGTAACATATAGAGATATTTCACGAGGCTTTTCAAGTGCGTTGCTTATTAAAATCTAAGAAAGAGGATTAAATTTGTTTACTGTGGTATACTTCAGTCGATACAGAATAGTGATATGAGAATTATGGTGGTATATTTTTTTGTTCCTTTTACGCTATATATTAAGATGGTATATGTTTTTCACGTAACGTTCACCGCTATTGAGATATCGAACGATGAAGCCAAAATATGAAACTTGCCATCTGGCAAACGTCAAAGGAAAACGCTTGAAATATTTCTACTGTGTTTACAAATTGAAATAAAAAAATTATTGTCAAACTTGCAAAATTTGTCAAAATAGAGGCCACCAAGACGCAATGGTACAGCCTGACTGTAAACGCACACTCCATTGGTACTGAACGCAAATATGTGAAAAAAAAACTTTTGTCTGTCTGTCGGTCTGTTTGTTTGTTTAAGCATCACACAAAACCTGAACCTGGCAATATACTTCAACGTCCATGGCATCACACTGGGTACTTTTTATCCCGGAAAAGTGTATTTTTTATTTAGCTTCACGCTTCATCTCTGGCGAGGTAGTCAGAGAGTACGGAGCGCCAAACGCTACGGTCCCTGCATACCTCTTTCGCCTCGTCCATCATTCATCGCTCATTCATTCAACGTGCCATCTGAGCACGTTCTTCTTCATTCTTACTGTGACATTCACACTTACACCTGCCATTCTGCGTATCTCCTCGCTGCATATACGGTCAGCTAAACTGACTCCGCATATCCGATTCTTTCATTCTTCTTTTGACACACCCACGTTTCGCTGCCGTATAACAACGTCGGTATCAGTACTGCATTATGAACGGCAACACGTGGAGGTACGCTGACGTTTTGCCGTCGCATCAATGTAGCAAGAACACCGTAAACCCTGTTACCGGGAGCATTACGCCTTTCCACATCCATTTCGTATCTTCCATCTCTATTAAAAATACTTCCCGGATATATCACCTCATTTACTTGTTCTAATCACGTCCTATCTACCATAATCTTGCATTCCGTTCTTTCTTCGTCTCTTTCAAATACAAGAATTTTAGTTTTACTCGCATTCAGGTTTACACCCTTCTTTCAGAGTGATGACCAATGCCTGCAACTCGCAATCTGATGATACAATGACAGTTCACTGTCAAATCACCAAGTTTCACTCCTATGCCACTATCTTTCACTCCTTGGAGACAACTATCCAAATACAAATTGAACAGCCAAGCTGACATGGCGCAGCCCTGTTTGACATCCGATTGAATATCATACTGAGGCGACATGCCAGCTCCTACTCGTACACAGGCTGAGTGATCTGAGATAAAGAGATTTTACAGCCTGCAACAAGTGTCCGCTCACATTGTACCGGGGCAGTATCTCCCATAGCTTTTTTCTTACAACCCTGTCAAATGTCTTTTCTAAATCCACATAAACACAGAAAATGTTCTGGTTTACAGCCAAAAACTTTTCCGTGATCATGCGGAAAGAAAAGACCTGATTTATGCACCCTCTTTCAGGTCTAAATTCTACTTGAGCCTCCCATAAAAACCTTTCGGGTCTCTCTTGCATTCTTCTCGCTAGAATTTTAGCATAAATTTTACTGCTCAAGCTAATCAAACTGATAGCCCTTTAGCTTGCACAATCTATTTGTGAATCATCCGAGACTTCCCCTTTTCCAGTATAAATTACATAGAAAAAAGAACAGGTCCAAGATGCGTGGCTCACCATATTTGATCATCTCTGCATTAACTCCATCTACTCCCGGTGCCTTAATAATTTTCTCATTTTATTTATTTTAAAAATAATTTAAATTGAATAAATTTATATTTTAATGAAGAAATTCTTTTTTTTCAATTTAGTATCATTTTCTAAAAATTAATAGAATTTTAAGTTTATCAAAATTATATACAAACAGGAGATGCTAATAAAACCATCACATCAAAAGACCATGAAATGTGTTGATGGTATGATTGTGGGATGTGTGCGTACTTTAGGGAGCGATGAAATATAAAAATTTATAATCGATTATATGATAATGAAATAATAAGAGGTCATCGAGACGCAGCGGACCAGCGTCTGTATGTAACGGACTGTAAATGGTTGTGAGTTCGATTCCCATTTGGGGGAGTGATTAATTTAAATTATATAAAATAGTAAGTCAAAACACGACGTTGCGTTCCACCAACACGCAACGGCTTAAACTGGGGCGGAAAGCGGAGAATAAAGTGTCCTAGCACTACTCTCTGTGTACTCTGCTATAAAATACAAAGTGAAGCTAAAAATAGTGCACACATATATATACGAATACATTTTTACAATTTTATGACATTTGATACTTTTCGCTTTTGAGCTCTGCTACTGGCATGCAAAAAAACTTATTTATCTCGTAATTGTCATTATGATAAATAATTTGAATTTCGGACTTCTTTTTCGAAAACCACATTAAATACCTCAGTAAAAATCCTATGTATAATAACTTACAGACAGACAAAAATTCTACCGTGTGTATATATATTAATATACTTAACTAAATTATTTCTTAACTAGTACACGCACAGAATTCACCTTTTATATATATATATATATATATATATATATATATATATATATATATATATATGTGTGTGTGTGTGTAGATATGTTGTTGTAAGTCGTAGAGATATAATTATTAATTTAAAATTTGGTTAATTGGTGGCAAGGTAACACGTTTTTACACTTTATTCTGGTTACTAGTTAAATATAAATGTATAATATTATAAGTATATATAATAATAATGGGTGTAGGTAAGTGTCAAATCGAATAGTAAAAAGACAGCCGCGGAACCCGAGACTTATATTCAATTGGATTCGGTAAAAGATATCAAAAGGAACTTATAGGCCTTTGAAATGCGAGTGAAGTGTGAATAAGGTTTTTATGAAATCTTCAGTAAGAGTAACCTCGTTATATTGTAAATTGTATTAGATATATAAGAGTAAGGTAAGAGGGGATGAGAAATGGTTGTAGATGGTCACAAGTTAATTATTTTTTTGTTTGGATCACTAACGCCACAAACAATAGGATTAATTGATGTATGTATGGCCTCAACTGATTCAACAATGTAAAACTATGACTGGAAAAATTAAAAAAAAATGGAAGAAAAAATTAGCGTACGTTCATTCGAAGACTCTCAAAAATCTCTAAATGTAATTTCATCACAATTCTACTAACAAAACAAAACTGATGTTCTTCCAACAGTGTTTAGTAACAACTTACTTTTGTTAGTGGTTATATCGTATGGCATGTCAGAACGCTGGGACGATGTCCAATGGGAGTAGGTTCCATGCCTACTACATTCATTTTTTAATATATTTTTTAATTATTATTAATAATTCAAATATTTAAAAAAGTATATTTTTTAAAGCAGTGGGTTTCTAATCCACGCCACTTGGAAACCGTCCAAGCACTCTAACCGTTGAGCCATGCTTTCTACATCCGGCTGCATCAGAATTCTTATACATTTTGTTACGACTTATTTACGTTTTTAAAATAATTCAGCTACCCAAATATTATTAAGAAATAGTCATTTAGTAAGATATTTAGTTTTAAATTTTATAAGTTCTATTAAAATGTTTTCTAATCTTAAGTGCGAAATAATGCTTTAAATATAGTAATCAAATGGAGGAAAAATTTATATTAAAAATGTATTGATGTATGATCCGATTTGTATGTGAATTCAATATTACGTTCAAATTGGCACTTATCTTATATATTAGAATGTCATCAATATTGATAACTTAATAAATATATATAAACATTATAGATGGTGGTGACTCAATGACTGGTTTTTGACTGTAAACGCGGTTGATTGTGGGTTCGATTTCCATTTGAGGGAGTGATTATATTTAAACTATTTCCAATTCCTCGTCCTGGTAAGTCCAAACTGGTACACAGTGTCAGTGACACTAGGCATTTCCTGTCTTTATTGTGCTTTACGGGAAGACAGTAAGGAAAAACATTTATAAATTAGTTATGTGAAGCTGCAGTTAGAGAATTAAATTAAAAATGAATATTAACTTAAGAATTTATATTCTTTTAACTATAATTAATTTCAATTATATTTCTTACGTTCTAAAACTAATTTACCAACTACTACTAACTAATCCATCGATATTGGAACCCAGCATTCTCAACGAAAAAATATCGTAGCCGCTGGGGTTAAAATATGACACTTGTATCTTAAAACGCACCGGGCCGTGTGTCCGACAAACTATTGTTATATAAAATAATAGTTGCGCCCGTTACACTGTATTTTCTATCATAGCTGTCGCAGTGGGATACCGCCTGACTGTAAACACGATTGCTTGTGGGTTCGATTCCCATTTGGAAGATTATAATTAAAATTTATTTTAAATCTTTTAAATCTGGTAAGACAAAGCGAGGCATCGAGTTTGCCACTCATCCATTTGCCACTCATTTCCATTTGCCACTCATTTCGATTTTGGGCGGAAATCAGTCAAGGGTGTTATATTAGTTACGTGTTATCTTCACGCTACATATACAACCTTCTCTTCGCTTGGACGGTATCCAAGAGGCGCGGGTTCGAATCCCGCTGCGTTCAAATTTTTATACGTTTTTTCAAAAATGTTTTCTAATCCTAAGTGTGGAATAACACTTTAAAAATAGTAAATATTAAAATAAAATAGCAATATCTCTTGTTAAACGATTATTTCTCAATAATCTTTAAGTAGAAGAAATTTCTAAAAATCTCTCTACAGAGATGCTAACAACATAAATAAGTTGTAACAAAACGTATAAGAATTTCAACGCAGCTGGTAGTAAAACGCATGGCTTAGCGGTCAGAGCGCTTGGACGGTATCCAAGAGGCGCGGGTTCGAATCCCGCTGTGTTCAAATTTTTATACGTTTTTTCAAAAATGTAAACCTTCTCTTATATAGAAATAGCAACCAAGTGTAAGCATCAAGAATTACATATTACATAGAAGGTCGTTTAATATAGGTCAATTTGTATGTCCGCAGGTGCCACCAATATGCCTTGTTTCTTAGAACCTAAGTGTCCAGTATCAATCACAGCATCGTTATCCAATTCAAAGCTATCAACTAGCTCGTTTCACGTCATTTACTTTGACTAGTTGTAGCACGCGTTTCTGTTTCATTCATTTTTTTAGCTTCACGCTTTTTAACCCGCATAGCTGGGTAGACAGAAAGAACTTAGTGTCAAAGGACATTGCGTGTTGAACGGTGGAACTCAATACCGCACTTTGTCTTACCAGAGCGAGGAAGTAAAAATAATTTAAATATAATCACTCCCCCGAGTGGTGATCGAACCCACAACCGATCGCGTTTACAATCAGACGCCGACCAAAATAATTGATTAAAATACATTGTTTTTTGTTTTAATCATTCCATCGCATTAAACCTAGCGTAGCCAGATAAATTAGTGTCAAGACATTACCTTCTCTACTTTCTGCCAGTCAACGTCAAGCTCAATCAATTGAGATATAATAAGATCTTTGAGTTTAGCGATTTTTATACATTTCAAATTCAACTATTTGAACCGGATTAATCGCGTATATTTTGGTATTCGAAAACATATTTTGGACACCTGACGTTTCGAACACTTTATAGTAGTCCATGGTCACAGGTAGACTGAGGTGGTATTCGTCTGTCAGTTGATACAAAAAATTAATTATATGAAACTACCGCCATCTGTTTCTTAATTGCCTCGCGTACTGCTCTGGATTCTTGCAGAATGAGCTCACTGTATCTTTGTCCCTGGTGTGGTGGATTTGAGACTTTAAATATTTAATAAGTGGGTCCCAGGTGGTAGAGAGTTTCCAACCATCTTCTCTATTGAAATTTGAATGTTTTTGAATTTCAATAGCCTCGCGGATCATTCTAGGTACATGTCTACTTTCCCTAGCGAGGATATGTGGCTTATCAAACCTGATGTAGCAGCACAGCTAACTGCATTACACGCCCATTCTTGACATCGGATACGTGTTCTTTCGTTGTTCGTTCCCTAACCCCGATGCTCCTCTTTGTTTGGCCAATGTATGACAAGCCACAGTCACAGTATGCATGTAAATAACTTACCGAACTCAATAAGCGTTATCAACAATGGCTTAGCACACTTGTATCACAGAGTAAAACCCATGGTCTAACAGTTAATCCAAAAAAGTCGCAGGCCATTATAATTGGTAGCCAAAAGTTTTTAACGAAAATTGATTGGACTAATCTACCACCTATGAAAATTGATGGAGTCCTTATTCCTTTTGAAGACATGGTCAAAAACTTGGGCATAATCTTTGATAAAACGTTATCATGAATTCCGCAGGTTACCGAAGTGAGCAGAAGGATGTTTTCGGCTATTGGTTCTCTGCGTAGGTTACAAAACTTTCTGCCCGTACCTACCAAAATTACGTTAGCACAAACTCTCTTAATACCAATCTAAGATTATGCCGATATATGTAATCTCGATTTAAATGAGGAGCAACTAAATAAACTTGAGCGCATTCAAAATCTCTGTATATGGTTCATATTTGGGCTTCACAAATATTTGTCATATTTTCTGATTTCCATTCATTGATTCATGTTTCTGAATTCCGCAAAAAACTCAAGTGGCTCCCAGTCCGCCTTCGCTGGAATACTCGTATTCTATCATTTCTTTACTGTGTCCTATTCAATCCAAAAGTTCCTCTTTATTTAAAAGAGAGGTTTAAATTCCTTGGTGCTTCTAATATTATAATTTTAATAATTTAATTTTGAGTATCCCTTCTCACTCTTCAACTTGTTACTCAAAATCTTTTACAATTAATGCAACACGTTTATGGAATTCCTTGCCCTTAGCGGTACCGAGCCAAATCTCTAGACATATTTAAACGTCACATTTATGAATATTATATTGATACTTAAAATCCTATTTACATCCCTTTCTTCTCCTCCTATCCTCATTTATTTTAAAATTATGTGTGGTTTTTCTTACTACTTGTGTGTGTTTTTTGATTAGTTTATTATATTTGTATTACAGTACACCTCCACCCAAATTTTATTTATTATAATGTCCTATGCCAACCGGTTGCCTAGAAGAGATTGCTCTTCTAATAATGGCGATAAGGCCGCCAATTGTATGCTCTTTGACATTGTTTTTTTTTCTGTTTTAAAATTTTATGTATTTCCCTTGGTGTACAATAAAGTATATTTCATTCATTCATTGTTCATTCATTCATTCTTTCATTGATTCATTCATTCACTCCTTCACGCATTCATTCTTTCATTGATTCATTCATTCACTCCTTCACGCATTCATTCATTAATTCATCCATTTATTTATTCATTCATTCGTTCTTTTATTCATACATTCATTCATTCACACTGCAAAGGAATATTACATTTCACGGATCTCAAGCATTGACCCACTTTTTTATTAGGCTTAAATATGGTTTTGATAGAAGCTCTTTTTAAGATGTTGCCAATCCTGTCTGTAACTCCCTTCACAAACGGTAGAAGTGATGGCTGTCTCTCCACTGTGTGTGGCTTGTTGGTCTTCATACAACGCTGTCGGGGAACTGGCAGCTTGTTCTAATGAAAGGTACCCTTCACCTGTCGAAGCTCGTCCCCTAGATGTTCAGCGTCGCAAAGATGGTAAGCTCTCTGAAACAAAAAATTGTCAACGGTAGATAACTGTAGGGTGATGTTGGGATTCGCCATTGAGATACCTGTTGGTATGGTAGGTTTCCTAAACACTGTGTGGCCTAATGTGCCATTAGGATTCTTTATTACTAGTACGTCAAGAAAAGCTAATTTTATGTTGAAATGAAAAGTAAATTTTAAGTTGTTATTAATAGAATTCAGATCGTTTAGGAATATATAAAATTGTGAAAGTATCATCTACGTACCGCTTATATATTCTATTCTATGCAGAGGCTATCCGTCAGGATATTTCTGCCATATTACGCCGTAGTAAACTACCTAAATCTAATCTTTCTCGTGATGAATCTCGTGCTCTTAGAAATTTGCGGCAAAACGAAGACATAACAGTTCTCAAAGCGGATAAAGGTAACGCGACGGTTATACTGGATATTATTATAACCAAAAAATGTCAGTATTGCTATCGGATGAAAAAACTTATAAAATTGTTGACAAAGACTCTACAACAAAAATAGACAGCCAGCACTTCTACCGTTTGTAAAGGGAGTTAGAGACAAGATTGGCAACATCTTAAAACGAGCTTATATCAAAACCGTATTTAAGGCTAATAAAAAAGTGAGCCAATGCTTGAGACCCGTGAAATGTAATATTCCTTTGCAGTGTGCATGTGTATAGAAACTAGACAGTGACTGTGGCTTGTCATACATTGGCCAAACAAAGAGGAGCATCGGGGTTAGGGTGAAAGAACACATATCCTATGTCAAGAATGGGCGTGTATTGCAGTCAGCTGTGTGTGAACATACAATGAATAAGTCCAACCACTACATCAGGTTTGATAAGCCACATATCCTCGCTAGGGAAAGTAGATATGTACCTAGAATGATCCGCGAGGCTATTGAAATTCAAAAACATCCAAATTTCAATAGAGAAGATGGTTGGAAACTCTTTACCACCTGGGACCCACTTATTAAATATTTAAAATCTCAAATCCACCACACCAGGGACAAAGATACAGTGAGCTCATTCTGCAAGAATCCAGGGCAGTACGCGAGGCATTTAAGAAACAGATGGCGGTAGTTTCATATAATTAATTTTTTGTATCAACTGACAGACGAATGCCACCTCAGTCTACCTGTGATCACGGACTACTGTAAAGTGTTCGAAACGTCAGGTGTCCCAAATGTATTTTCAAATACCAAAATATACGCGATTAATCCGGTTAAAATAGTTTCAACCAATCGAGATATTTTCTGTTAACTGGCAAGTCAGCGCCACGCCTCATCTTTGGAGAGTGGAGAAATCAAATTAATGAGACGTTGAGGCTGGGCCTCCAGTGTATGCTCCGGCCGACAGATAATGTTGCCAGCCGGGACATCCACTCGTCAATTGCGGCTACTCGCGCTTCCTCTAGACGTGCTGGTTCTGCCAGAATTATGCTGAAAATGCATCAAAATCTCCCCACGCGAATATTTCGGAGATTTTTAAATATTTGCCATAAAAAAAATTATTTATATTTTTTTTCAAAATAAACATTTTTTAGGCCGATCGTGGCGTAGTGTAGTGGCTCGATTCCCACTCGTGGGAGTGATAACATTAAAAATTATTTTCACTTCCTCGTTCTGGTAAGACAAAGTGCGGGTTTGTGTTCCTCCACTCCACACGCAGTGTCTCGAATTCGGTGGAAAGCAAAGTATGAAGTGTCTTGATACTAAGTACTTACTGTCTACCCTGCTATGCGACATAAAAGCATGAGCAATTATTTAAATAATATTCTTTAATTAAAAAAAGTAAAGTTTAGTACAAATTATTCTACGCCATACAATGACATGTAAAAATATGTATAAACATATCATAATATGTCTTCTGCATAAGATACTGTACGCTTGTTATCTTGCCACTTTGAAATATTAGTCTATTAAATCTGACACGTCTGGAGGTCTTAGCTAACGTATGCACATTTTAAAACAAAAATATGAACACACACATTTTCACACACATTCATATTTTTTATTTAAATTACACTTAATCAAACTATACGTGAATGAAATATTTTAAACCAATTGCCACCTCACGCTAGTGTGGACGTAATTTTGAAAGTAAGACGTATATATATATTTATATATATATATATATATATATATATATATATATATATATATATATATATATATATATATATACACATATTTTTGTATTTGTTGTTAAAGCGAACAAATTCATTATCAGTCAAATTTTTCAACTATCTAACTACTACGGTTCTTGAGATATAGCTCGGTGACAGACGGAGGGATAGACAGACGGGCAGCGAAATTTTAGTAAAAAAGGCCCCGTTTTACCTTTTGATTATATCAGAAAGGAAGTACCTAGTATCAAGTCACTCCCAGGAAGTGAAAATAATTTAAATAGAAACACCCCCGCGAATGGGAATCGAACCCAAAACCATCACGTTTACAGTCAGACGCAGTCCCACTGCGTGACGACTGGCCTCGTCAAATGAATTCTACTTCTGTAAAAAAATGCTCTGTCTTTTTTTAAAAAAGCAAAAAAGATTTTAACCTTTTTGGATATACCTTATTGTAGCCAAAGAAGGCAAGTTAATATCATCTTAATGTAAAATAATAAGTATCTCGAGACGGTTAGTGACAACGAGTAATGGTATATACTTTGCCTAAGTTATTAAGGTTGACAGTGCTGCTTAATCAGGGATATCATACGCCGAATATTTTAACTAAATATATAATGTTAGAAACAAAACATTAACGATTTTTTTCTTATAAAACAAATGCTTGCATTAACTTGAGGTGAATATGGCGGAGTGGGATTGTACCTAGTTTAAAGACAATATGGTTATGAGTTCAATTCTAGGGTAGATCTAGAAATATATATATATATATATATATATATATATATATATATATATATATATATATATATATATATATATATATATATAAGTTATCGAAGAATCTTATCCTTAGATTATATCAACATTCCTTCTTCACACTAAAATATTATAACTCATATTAGTCATGCTTTTGCTTTTCCCACCATTACAGTAAATTGTCTGCACAAAGGGATTGGGAATCTTTGATTAAAACTAAGACTGGGTCCGTACGTAGTCCATAATTATTAAGCAACTAAACTAAACGTAAATATATAGAAAATTAATTTACTTTGTATGTAGTAGTTATACTGCTTAAATTATGCAAAAAATATTTTTCATTTACCAAAAGTGGCATGGAGGAACAGTGTCTGACTGTAAACGCGATAGGTTGTGGGTTCGATGTATATCAATATTTCTCCGTTCTGGTAAGACAAAGTGCGGCGTTAAGTTCTCTATTCAACACGCAATGTCTGAATATTATGCAGAGAGACAACGGATTATCTTGACATTATATTATCTCTGACTTTAATAATGTGGGTAATATAAAATATTTTTGTGATTGTTTCTTCCTTCTCCTTCTCTATATTTCTGGTTCCTTTTCAAAGTCTAACGATCTCTTTTTATACAAATTACACTTTTCCTATATTTCTGGTTCCTTTTCAAAGTCTAACGATCTATTTTCATACAAATTACCACTTTTCGCTTGTTCAGAGATATTGTTGAATGGAATTTCCGAATATTTCCTATTACTTTATAAATCTGACTAATACTTGGGTCGTAAATATAAAAGTTTTTAGTAGAAAAAATTTCTACAATCGTTTTAGTTTTAGAAATATAAAATTTTGATTTTTGACAGGATTCGAAAATTGACACTCTCCTCTCGAATATCGTTCCAGTCTTGTAGTAGTTAGGGGAAGTCATATTTTATGTACATAATGTCAAAATTCTTATACCTTTGTTACAATTTATTTTTGTTTTGAGAAATTTTTAATTTTTTGCTACTTAAAGATTATTCCTAAGTATTTTCTAAAAAGAGATCTCTTACAGAATTATTTTATCCCGCGTAGCAGGGTAAACAGAAAATTACCAGAGCGAGAAAGTGATAATAATTTTAAATATAATCACTCCCCGAGTGGGGACCGAACCCACAACCGATCGCCTTTATAGTCGGATACCGTCACACTGCCGGTCGTGACCGGTCTCAAAACACAGAAATTGCGTTCAAATTTGTATAATTTTCTAACATATTTTTCTGTGTAAATCGAAACAAATATTTTAAAACAATTACTACAATAGGGTCTAATGTTGTGTAATGTATATCTCAATAATGACGTTTGTTAATTTGTATATAACTTGTTTATGGAGCCTGATGTGGAGCAGTGGAACAGCGTCTGACTGTAAACGCGATAGGTTGTGGGTTCGATCCCCACTCGGGAGGGTGATCATATTTAAAATTAATTCTACTTTCTCGCTCTGGTAAAGACAAAGTGTGGAGTTGAGTTCCACCGCTCAACACGCAATGTCTCGAATTTAGTGAAAAGTGAAGTACGGAGTGTCTTGACACTAGGTACCTTCTGTCTAACCTGCTATAATGGATAAAAGCGTAAAGCTAATATATTTACTTGTTTTTATACATATATGGATAAATTTAGTTTGCAAGAAAAAGAAAGTCCTGAAGTTACTGAGTTACTTCTTCTCATGCCTGAGGCATTAAATGAACTAAGCCAGTGGCAAATTATTTGACGTATAAAAATCAAATGTATAACTTATTTTAAAGAAAAGTGTTATAACTTTTCATTTTATTCAGATTAACTACAATAAAAGATTATGTATAATAATATATATTATATATGTATATATATATATATATTATATATGTATATATATATATATATATATATATATATATATTACAATATTAGAGTCCAATTTGTTATTTTTTTTCAATAAGATATTAAAAGTTGTAATACTGGTTTTGACTGGGATATTTGATTCTTCATATATAAAGGGTTGAACTGATTTCATTTTTTTTATTTTAATTTCTTTTAATACAAAGTATGAAAAATAATCGCATAGTTTAATTGTAGCTGTATCTGTGCACGAGCAGTACACAAAAAAAAACTTCAAAACTGCTCATAAATATTGATTTAGCTTCTCGTTATTTATTCCGCATAGCAGGGTAAACAGAAATTACCTAGTGTCAAGACACTCCGTACATCACTTTCCACTAAATTCGAGATATTGCGTGTTGAGCGGTGGAACTCAACGCCGCATTTTGTCTTTACCAGAGCAAGGACGCGAAAATTTTAAATATAATCACTCTCCCGAGTGTGGATCGAACTCATAACCGATCGCGTTTACAGTCAGACGCTGTCCCACTGCACCACAATATACGTTATAAATAATACCTTTAATTACTTTTTTGTGCATTTAATTTATTCATACAAACGATTTGAGAAAAGAAATATTCACTATCATACTGATAATAAATTTTCAGTATTACAATTGTTCGCGTTACCAAGGCGCGATTAACGAAAAAAAAAAACACTTAATAAAATCTTATTGAAGCTTTTTCCACGATCTTTAATAGCCGATAAAAAAACTAGGGACATCACTTGGTAATAATAACTGCCCTGTTTTGCGTAGAAAGCAGAAAAAAAATGAATATTATTTAATTGTTGTCAGTCTCCAAGAAACGCGGGTTCGAATCCCGCTGTGTTCAAAGATTTTGGTATATTTTCTAAAAATAGTTTTTTTAGATTCACGCTTTGGGTAGAGCAGAAAGCACCTTGTCGAAACACTCCGTACTTCACTTTCCACCCAATTTGAGACGAGAGAGTGAGACAAATAATTTTAAAATCACCCGAGTGTTGATCGAACCCACAACCAGTCGCGATAAATTAAACCTTTCCCACTGCGCCACGACCGGCCTCAATTTATTATCAGAGATACTCAATTTATATATGGTTTTTTGTTTTTTTTTTAGCTTCACGCTTTTATCCTGCATAGCAGGTTAGACAGAAAGTACCTAGTGTTAAGACACTTCGTATTTTGCTTTCCACCAAATTCGAGACATTGCGTAATGAGTGGTGGAACTCAACATTAATTGAAACTCTACTACTCAAATCCCTCGAATGGGAATTCAACCCACAACCGATCGAGTTTACAGTCACAAGCTGTCCCACTGCGCCACGTCCGGTCTCTAGAATTTATAATAATATAGACAAAAAAGGCCATCGTGGCATCGATTCTTACTAGAGAAAATTATTCCTCTACAAGTTAGTTACAGTGCGGCAAAGCGCAGCGTTAAAACCTACCTCTCAGCACGCAATGTCTCGATTTCGGGCAAAAAACAACAGATTGTCTTGACACTAGGTTGTCTATGTATATCTCTTTTGTTATTAGTATGTCATTTAAACATTTACTATAAAAATGAACGTATGCATTAATAATACATAGTTATAAAAAACTATTGACTTTCTGTTATAATTTGCCTCGGTTATAATTTCCATAAGAATTCGTCCGTATAATACTCATTAAAGAAGTTATATAGTCTGTACTTCAAGTATTAACATAATTAACCGGTTGCGGGTTCGATCCGCGCTTGGGGGAGCGATTTTATTTAAAATTATTTTCACTTCCTCGTTCTGGTAAGACAAAATATGGCGAGTTCCACTACTCAACAAGTAAAGTCGAATTCGGTGGAAAGCGTAGTACGGAGTGTCTTGATATTAGGTAATTTCTGTCTACCCTGCTATGCGGGATAAAAAGCGTGAAGCTAGAAATATAATAATTAAATAATTCAGTACAAAACCTCCTCAATATAGAAAATACCTGCAAAATAGGATAATTACGGAACAGAGTACATTAATTTAACATTATTGGCGAATTACCTATTACTGGCATAGCGTTATTTTAGGTAATATCGTTGAACATATAAATAGTTAGAAATTGAGTTTTAACATTTTGTATTGTTATAAGTATATAATAAAAATCCAGATTTACCGTACGTCTGTATATAAAAGTTATTACTAAATATATACACCAATGTTTTTTCTATGTACCACCGTTGATACTTATTTCGATCTTTAGAGGATGATTAATTATGCGGAAATAGTTGAAATTAATATTATTTTTCCATAAAAGTAGAAGAATGTGCGGTGTTAAGTTTCGCCACTCAACACATATTTTTAAAAGTCAGAAAACAAATGGATGCACTGCAATGATTTGTATGTAAATGTAAGTATGCCAAATACCATAGGCCGTTTTTTGGTGTTGTGCGTGTTGCGCGGTGCAACTCAACGCCGCACTTTATCTTACCTTACCTTACCGGAATTGAATCCACAATCCATCGCGTTTACAGTCAGACGCTGTCCCACCCTGCCCTATATAATAACAAGTGTAACTGAGTAAACTTAAAGTTTTAAAAATATAGAAGTAATTACAGAAATAAAATAGCAGATGGAATAATAAAGGACAATAAGGCCTGCAACCCACCTGTAGCTTCCCTGGTGTTACACGGGGCCGTGGGCGGCGGTTAGTAGAAATAAATACTCCCCTGAGTGGGAATCCAACCCACAACCAACCGCGATCCCCTTGCTTTTTCCTTAAAATTATTATAAAAAAATAGCTATGTCGGTAGCGATTTAAAATTATTATAAAAAAATATTAGATATTATAGAATTCAAGCAAAGTCACCCTTTCTGTAACAGTATTTTGTGTTTCACTCAAACGACTATGAAAGGTTTCTAAGAAATATTCACTACTGGCGTGTCTCGAGTTTATACAAATATTTGAGTTGGGTGTCGCGTTTTACTTCAGTTCTTTTTCTGGAAAACTAAATGAGGCAAAATAAGTTCTATTTTTTGAGGTTTTCCTTTGAGTATTTAGTACGTAGATGCAACTATAATATGTATGTCGTGTTCACAAATATATATAATATATATTTTCTATGATATTTCTCAGACTTTTTTATCTTGTTCCTTATACGAGAAAATATATTGGCAAAGCGATAGTCTTTTTTAAAATTAAATTAATTTTGAAACACAAAAATCTATTCAAAATCTATATCTAGTATACATCTACAATGATTTTATTTTAAGAGTTTTGACAGGTTCAGGCTTTATCCCTAGAAAGGTAGACAGAGGAAACGAAGTGCTAAATACTTTTTACATGACCTCCTCCAGCATCATTGATACTGTGCTTTCGGAAATCAACTAAGCCCTCTTCCAACCTCTCGTTTAATTATAATTATAATAATTTTTTTAAAATATTTTTTTTAAATTAATTAATATATTTAATTACATCAAATATATTTAAAGTTAGTTTAGAGGATTACTACAATGTGTTACTGGTGGAATGTTTCATGTACACTTTCTATATTTAGATAGTTCTAGAAGTTCTTCTTATATAGTCAGAACAAGCAACGCTCATATATAATCGATATTATGAAAGATATTTGTAGCAGTACTAATTGAGAATACAGAGTTAATTACAATTAATATTCAATAATTCGCTCCGAGTTCGTCCCTCAACACGTAATGTTCGAGACATTTTGACATTTTGAGTAGAAAGCAGTCAACGGAGTATCTTGACACCAGGCTGTCTCTGACAGCTGTCTATGTATAATTTCATACAAACAATTCTTACAAAATACAAAAATATTACTTTATTCCTATAGTTAATATGAAAAATTCAACGTTTTTAATATCCAATCGGCGTCAATAAATTGTTATTTTATAAATTGTTAAAGCTGCAGGTGGGAAATGTTAATCAGAGTACGTTACATTTGCAAAAAGACCTTAATTGGGGTCGATATATATTTTAACGCAGGCTTTCAATATAATGAAAAGAATGATTTTTGACTATAAAACGCGTTATTTGTAAAGAATCACGTAGGCTTTGTGTTTGACAATCAAAATATGAGTGCCTACCATTAAAATGAAATAAAGGTATTGTATGATAGGGCACCGTGGTGCCGTGGAACAGCATTTGATTGTATATGCTTGGTTGTGGGTTCGATTCTCATTCGAAGGAATGATTATAGGTATATAAATTTTATTTTTAAAATAGCTCTCCGCTCTGGTGTAACATGACTTTGTAATCGCTACTTAGCACGTAATGTCTCGATTTCGAACGGAGAGCAGTCAACGGTGTTTAACGCTAGGTTTTCTCTGACTACCCTGACTACCGGGATAAAGCTACTTTTAATATATTGTAATAATAAGCAAAATAATATTTAATCTAAAGTATAGTAACACATAAAACATAGTGTTAGATGATCTAAAATTTGCAAAATACTATGAATGCATGATTTAAATTTTGTCTCGCTGTTTGTCTGTATGTACGCACATATCTTTTAATAAATATGTATGGAACATCTCGTGTAGTATATACTATATTTAATAGATCAGCAAATTATACTTGAAATCCGCCTTAGTAAAAGTTGTATAACATGATAAGTATTATAAGTTCTTTAATCATAGCGATTTACTATTTTTAAAGTGTTATTCCACACTTAGGATTAGAAAACATTTTTAAAAAAACGTATAAAAATTACCGCTAAGCTATGCGTTCTACTACCAGCTCTTTACAGAGATGCTAACAACATAAATAAGTTGTAAGAAAACCTATAAGAATTTCGACGCAGCTGGTAGTAGAACGCATGGCTTAGCGGTCAGAGCGCTTGGACGGTATCCAAGAGGCGCGGGCTCGAATCCAGCTGCGTTCAAATTTTTATACGTTTTTTTCAAAAATGTTATTTTAAATTAAAAAAAAATTGGTATTCGAAAATACATTTTTGGAAACCTGACGTTACCGTGGTCACAGGTAGATTGTCAAAACGTCAAAATTCAGTTGAGTTCGTCTGAGTTTAAGAAAAATTCAATTAATTCCATTCCATACGTTATCAGAGAATTAAAAATCTGGTACAACTGATGAAGAACCGCAATAGTTCAGCTAGACTACATCGTATCAGTCAGTCAATCATTACCATGGGCACTTTCAATGATCAAGGAAAATCATCAGAGATAATCAAGTGGTCCTGGAAATTTAGTATGCAATTTTTAACAGAGACAAATATATTTATTGTATGTACCTTTTGCCAATTTAACTATACTATATATGTATGTATATATGTATGTATATATGTATGTATATATGTACGTATGTCTCTTTATATAAACGTGTATGTCCTTTTCTATATATACTATAATTGTGCTAAAATTCATACTAATCTGTTCGCGTAATTTTCGTAGAAAGGAGATTTTTATATAGATTCTTGAAGTTATAAGAAAAAAAGGGAGAAAGTTTAAAAATTATACAAATATATAGAAAAGATAACAGCAATATCTGCAATATCTGTTTCTATATATCTTACAAATTTAAATTTATTACGCAAACTAACGCAGCCGAAGCAATATCAAGGTTTATCCATTTACAAAGTTCTCTTTGTGGTGTGTACATTGATCGTAACGAAATAATACTGAAACTATGTAAAATGCAAATACTGTTATATTTGTACGAGCACATATGATATTTTGCTGTGTTTAAAAATAAAGAGGCCGATCATGGCGTAGTAGGACAGCGTCTGACTGTAAACTCGCTTCATTCTGTTAAGCAAAGCGCGGCGTTGAGTTCCGCCACTCAATACGCAATGTCTTGAATTCGGTCGAAAACAAAGTACGGAGTACCTTCATTAGGTACTTCCATTCTAATCTGCTATACGGGATAAAAGTGTAAACTCTAAAAAAGGGGGAAATTTAATCTTACCTCAACCAACCGATGGAATCGAACCTACACTCAATCGCGCTAACAGTCAGTTATGTTGATGAGATATGATATAAAATATTTTTATTTATGTTAATGTTGGACTATAATATTACTTTCACGCAAACCTGAGCAGGAAAGTGACGTCTTCAGTTATAGTTTACTACAATGGGCTGTGGTGGACATGGTCGTTGAAGCGTAAATATTTATAAAGTAAGAGGGAGTATAAAAATAAATAAATTATATTTTCTATGAATATTGTGAAAGCCGGTCATGGCGCAGTAGGACAATATCAGACTGTAAACGCGATCGGTTATGGGTTCAAGCCCCTCTCGGAGAAATGATTATATTTATATTATTTTCATTTCCTCACTCTACTACACTGCAAAGACAAAGTGCGACGTTAAGTTCCACGCGATGTGTTAAATTCGGTGGAAAGCAGAGTACGTAGTGTCTTGACACTAGGTTTTTTCTGTCAATTCCACTATGCATGATAAAAGCGTGAAGCTAAAAAAAATTGTATATTGCTATAGAAATAATAACATCGTAACGAAGTTATGACGTACCGAATTAGATACTATGCTTACTGGTTGTAATTTGATTTAGAGATTTTTTATATATAACACGTTAAGGAAAATCACTGTACTTCTTTTGATATCTTAATTTTATATAAAGGAGTATTCGAAAAAAACTAAATTTTAATAATACAACAGTAATACATTAAAATAATAAAAAAATACTAAACACATTATTATATATTTTACACATTTTAAATGAAAATATTTTAAACGGATTAATCGCGTATATTTTAGTATTAGAAATTATATTTTTGGACACCTGACGTCTCAAACACTTTACAGTAGTCCGTGGTCAAAGGTAGACTGGCCTTTGACCACGGACTACTGTAAAGTGTTCGAAACGTCAGGTGTCCAAAAATATAATTTCTAATACTAAAATATACGCGATTAATCCGTTTAAAATAGTTTCATTTAAATTGGACCTCTCTATCTCGAACATATAATTTGTACAACGTTGATTTAAAACTTATTAAGTGCATAGTTCTAAGAAAAGTGAATTACCTCCTTAATAATGTACCAGTTTTAAAATAATGCTTATTTTTAATTTAAAAAAAAAACAGATTTTCACCTCTGCAACTCGAAAATTAAATTTATTTCACGTTTCTAAACAACTGAAAATTTATAAGTCATTCTCTCTTAAGAATTAAAACCTGTCTAAGTCGAAATGTTCGACTTATAGAGGTACTAAAGAGATGCGCCATTACCTAAAGGCTAACATTAGAATAATTTTGTTACAAACAGTAATAATATTTCATATCGACTTTCTGAACACGTCCTCCTTAATGCCACACATCTCATATATTGAGGTTTTTTTGCCACCAATGATACCATTTAATCGTACTATTTCTGGAATATATGAGAAATTGCAAGACAAGTTATTTGGGTTATTACCAGTCTGTTTTTGTTCAATCGACTTACAGAAGGGCTGTCTTTAAAAATGTATGTATGTTTGTTTTTATGTTCCAATATAACACGTAAATCAAAATGTTTTTATAATTTTTCTTTAGAAGGAATGTATATGTTTAAAATATTTTAATTTGTTTTCTGTGGTAAGACAACACGCAGCGTTAAGTTCCGCTACTCAATATGCAATGTCTTGAATTTATGGGAAGCGGAGTAAGAAATGTCTTGTTTCTTGGTACTCAATGTCTAACCTACTATGCGGGATAGAAGCGTGAAGCTGAAAAAATATGTAAAATAAAACATAAAATCTGTTAGCAACTGTTATTAATTATTATTTTTTAAAATTATTATTTCTTATTTCTCTACTTAGTTCCAGATAAATATGAGTTAAGTAAAGATATCTAATATATTTTTGTAAATATGGACCTTTAAAAAACATTTTCAAATAATATACAACTTCGCGCTTTATCCCACATAGCAGAATAGTCAGAGACAACCTAAGGTAAAGTTACACCGTCGATTGTATTTACTTCGAAATCGAGATTGCCTGTTAAGTAATGGACTCACCGCCGGGTTTTGTCTTGTCAGAGTGTAGAAATGACAGTTAATTTTAAATAAAATGAAATATAATAATTTATATACATTTATATAAAATCATTCCAGCGAGTGAGAATTGAATCCATTACCAATCGCGTTTTATATCAGACACTGTACCACTATGCTACGATGGCCTCATATTTTTTATAGCTAAACAAGTTTATACCGTAAATCAGAGTAAACGGGAAATATCTAGTGTCAATATACTCCATACTCCGCTTTCCGCCGAATTCGAGACATTGCGTGTTGAGTGGCAGAACTAAACGTCGCGCTTTGTCTTACCAGAGCGAAGAATTGAATATAAATTTAAAGTATAATCATTTCCTCGAATGGGAATCGAACCCACAACTGATCGCGTTTACAATAAGACGCTGTTTCACTGCACCACAATCTGCCTACACTCATAATATATTCTGTTTTATTCTTGCCTCAATGGTTTTCATCAATTCTCTTCACATGCTACTTTTAAGACGACGAGGAGGTTTAAGCGTTTTATAATGCAATTGCAAAACGTTATTTATAGCTTAGTATAATATGAAGATATTGGTATTTTACATAATCACATTATACATATATATATATATATATATATATATATATATATATATATATATATATATATATATATATATATATATATATATATTGCAGGATAGACAAAATGCACCTAGTGTCAACAGACTCAACACACAAGACGTACTTCGCTTTCCGCCGATTTTGTGACATTGCGTGTTAAGTGATGGAACTCAACGCCGCATTTTATCCACCAGTGCAAGTAACTGAAAATTATTTAAATAAAATCACTCCCCTGAGGAAATCGAACCCACAAGCGATCGCGTTTACAATCAGACACAGTCCCACTACGCAACGACCAGCCTCACTTATATACTTTAATATATCTGACTTATATACTTTAATATTCCAAACGGTGTGAGTTCGAATCCCACTGTGTTCAAATTTTTATACGTTTTTTAATCAAAGTATGACCCAATAAAAGAGAATACCACCAAGTAACCAAGTAATATATGGAAAAAAATACATTTTTTCATCACTTCAATATCCATTCGGGGTCAAAGTTATGAAGGTACTAAATTATTCTATTAAATTTGAACGCCGGGTTGATTTCGATTTGATACGGCATTAAACATTTATATAGACACTTTTAATATAAACCGAGCAGTCTTAATCCAACTCAGTTAGGCGAGTGTGAATTCTATACGCAAATAAGGTTAGTTTTTTCATTATTTGCGGAACTCAACGCTGCTTTGTTATATTATAAGAGAAATAACGTTGATGACAAGACGAAGCGTTGGGGTTTATTTAACTTGCAATGTCTCGATTTCAAGTGGAAAAAGGAGAACGAAGTGTGTTGACTTTAGGTTTTCTTTACCGCATTCGAGACAATGCGTGTTGAGTGGTGGAACTCAACGCAGCGCTTTGCCTGAAAATTCGCTTTATCTGAAACTTTATTTTAACATTCTAACTACTAACATTAATATAAATATTAATAAATGAATAAACTTTTTTATAATATATGTGTTCTATAAATTAAGCCTTATCACTTGAAATCCCATTAAGTAGGTAGTACAAAAATTTATAATCTGCCATTTTGTTTTGGCGGCCATTTTAAATTAACAATAATATTAATTATATGTAGTTTCATTCATTCATTCAAATTTCCGCCCAATCGGAGCCTAGGAAGTGGGTCAAATTGAGATTGCTAGATTTCACACACACTAACTAACTAACTAGCACGACAAGTTAAATAAAAGCTTGTAGTAAATTAATTTATATACTGATGGGATTCATCTTATATGGAGACTTGGCCAATGGTATATACTTATATATTCACAACCATTAGTTCACGCTTTCAGCATAACAGGGTGGACAGGAAGTAACTAGTATTAAGTCACTCCATACTCCACTTTCTGCTGAATTTGAGTAGTTGCGTGTTGAGTTGCGGAACTCAACGCCACACTTTGTCTTGTTAGAGTGAGAAAATGAAAATAAATCAAATATATTAAGTTCCCGTTTACAGTTAGACTCTGACACTGCGCCACGACCCGCCTCAAAGTATACTATCAGTTAGACATAAAAATTATTATAGATACCTGCCTAACCTTACTAGATAGAACTATATAGGTATATATATGGCTCAACTAACTTATTCAATTTTAAATTTTGCAAATATGCAGATTTCGTTCAACTTCGTGGTATGAATATAACTTGTATAATGAAGTTACTAGAAAAATAATGCTTGACGTCTGTCGTTTTGTTAAGTAATTTTTGACGGTATAGTGGTATAGTTGATTTACAGGAAATGATAAGTGTCAGTTGAAATCTTTAGTGTTTCTTTCTTTCTTTTGTGTTTATTTCTGATAATACTTTTCAAGTTAAAATATTGAAGTCAGTCTTGTTCTTGGATTGATTATAATAAAATTATTTTTATTTCCTCGCTCTAGTAATACGAAGCGTGACGTTGAGTTCCACCATTCAACATGCAATGTGTCGAATCCAGCAGAAAACGGAGCACGGAGTGTCTTGACACTAGGTACTTCCTTTTTACTCTGATTTGTGGGATAAAAGCGTTAAAAAATATGTATATTATATTGATAAGAGCTACGGATGCCGTTTGCATAGCTAGGCTCTATCGAAAATTCTTTTGAACGCTTTGGTACTATTGGCATAAAAAAGAGAATTAAAGTTCAATTCAGTATATGAAACATACTAAGCACTGACTTAGTTAATAAATGTACAAAAAAAATATTCTTTTGACTAAGGCAACATAAATGATGAACACATTGAGGCCACGGTGGCGCTGTGGGATAGCGTCTGACTGTAAACGTGATTGATCATACGATTCTTAGTAGGGGGAATGGTTATATTTAAAAATATATTTTCATATCTTTGCTCTGGTAACTAAGGGCGGTGTAGAATTTGCCTCTCCACACGCCAAGTCTCAAAGTCGGCCGGAAAGCAGCCCTGCTATACAGATGCTAAAAATTTTCATAGAAACAAAAAGAAACATCATATATGTTTCAGTATCATATTTAAAAATTAATAATAACCAATATTACTTTTGGAAATGACTATACGTATACCTATTTTTATAAAATAAAAAACTGTAATATATAATTGTTACTCCCGCTTTTCCTCAGTAGTAGAGTAGGCTGAAAGGGAAAGCGCAAAAAGCTAGTCATGACCTTTGTCCAGCATCTTCGGCACTGTTCTCCAAGGTCAAACCAGGTCACCTCAATGAATTTTAAAACCATATTGCATTATAAATATTTCTTATTATTCTTTTATTATAGTTTTTGTATTCAGGCTTTACGTGTTCCAAACAACATAGAAGAGAATTCTAGAATTCTGTGTTCCAAACAACATAGAAGAGTGTTCTATTTCGTAATATAATATGTAGAGTGAATGGCGGATCTCAACGCCGAGTTACGCTACCAACTTTTCGCGTCAGTTACAGACAGACAGAATAAATTGAAACGTTAAATATTGATTGATTTAGTTTATTTTTTATATTTATTTCATAAATCATTTGTAAATTACATAATATTTTAGAAGCGAGCTGTGTTCAATAGCTAGTCGTAAATCTTATACGTACTTTAAATACTCTTGTGGTTTTCTCCATAGAAACGTTTTAGACTTCATTTGCGATATTCACACTATCTAGTTCAAGGGTTATTGTATACTCAAATTCCATATTTAAGGGTGACCTACTTAAATACTATGAAATTTAAAATATATGATTTACTGTTTTGTGAACATGCTGTATAATGCTTAATGTTTTATGTAAATTTGTCAATTTAATGGCAATTTTTATTATACAAATTTCATATAGGCCATCGTGGCGCAATCTGACAGTGTTTGACTGAAAACCCGATTGATTTTGAGTTTGATTCTCAATTAGGGGAATGATTACGTTACAAATTTATTTTCATTTTTTTCTCAGAATGAAATATGGTGAGTGAACTCAAAATGTTGAGTTCGTCATTCAACAAGCATGTCTTGAATTTCAAGAGTAAAGCACTCAACGGAGTGTCTAGACACTAGATTCTAACTGGCTACCTTCTATGCGAAATAAAGCGTAGAGTGTTTTTTTGTTAAAGTGCATTTTGTATTTTTTTATTTCAAACAGGTAAGTATTTATGGAACATAAGGATTTAGAGGGTAATCTTTTCTATTATCAATTTACATTTATTATAAAATAACTACAACTTGTTTACATATACTTCTTACTTATTATACTTTGTTATTTAGCTTATTTTTACCTAGTTTAAATACATTAAGTTCTGAACGAAGCGTTTTAATTTACGCCAAATAATAAAAAAATCTTACATTTAATTATAAATTATATAAACAATTAAAAGAAATGAATCCCGCATAACATGTAAGTCAAAGACAACCTAGTGTCAAGCAACTCCGTTAACTGTTCTCCACCCCAAATAAAAACTTTGCGAAGTTATCACGTTTATTTTTGAATAGCGAACTCGACATCACATTTTATTTTAAGGAGTTAATTAAAAAAACAGTTAGTTATTTTCTAAATAATTAGAGACAAATATTGAAAACTCTGCATAAGTACATTGAAGGCTGTATTTGGATAAATATAAAAAATTCTTCTATCCCTGTGAGGGGATAGAATACAATTCCCCTCCGCTGCGGGGTAACGTTCCGTTAGAGTCGGGTATCCCAGTAATTTGGTGGTAGGAGGTTAATCCTGCGACTGGCTTGCGACCAATGTCATGACAATAACGAACCGCTAAATATCTAATGATATATCCAGGTTATATATCATGTAAGCCAGCTTCCCTTATTCCCATTCTCTCATCGCCATTCACTTCTATACCAAAACCGGCAACGCATCTACAAATTTAAAGTTATAGATGTCCATGGACGAAGGTGATCACTTACCATCAGGTAAGCCTGCTTCTGCTCACTTGCCTCTTTTTTCTTTAAAAAAAATCTATTAAACTTTGTGTTTTTTATATAGGAAAACAATTAATATTTATTAACTGAAAATTCCAATTACCCAAAAAACATCTCTCTCTCTCTCTCTCTATATATATATATATATATATATATATATATATATATATATAAAAAACAATAAAAAATACTATTACTAAGTGAGTCCCATGACGCTTTGTTTTCAAATTTGTTTAAGCAATTTCAAATTTACCCACTTCTGAAAATAACACAATATTTTAAGCGAGTTTGTTTGTTTCCTGTTGTGTTTAATATATTCTTTTCACTAATTTGTTTACTAAATGTTTACGGCAGAATATATTTATAAAGTGGTATAGTAAGGAAATATTAATTATTACAATTATTATCGATCATTACCGATTAAGGGCATGCAGTTACAACGTGAAATCTGTAATAATTGAGCTGAAGGGTCTAGAACGGAGGTTAAGAATACTTATTTCATCTGAAATAAAGATGAACTTAATTTTGTATCCCTCAAAGGGATTTACCGTGATTATAATCCTTACCCAAAAAGATTATTTTTTCGATACCTACTAAAGAGGTCGTTATAAAATGTATATTGAAGTTAACATAAGCTAACTATATTATATTTTTTTCAAAATTTTAGCAATATGAATGATAAAAAACGGCAACGTAATGTTTCGAGGGTGATTTTTTATGCCAACTTCTCAAATAACACTTATTAAAAAATATACTATATTCATTTAGTTCTATATTCATTGAACCAACCAACCAAGTAGATATATTTATTGGCGTAGTGTATAATAACGTTTTTCATATATTTTTTTTAATTACTAAGGCCATCGTGGCACAGTGGGATAGCATTTGTAGCACGATTGGTCGTGGGTCCGATTCCCACTTGAGGGAGTAATAGGTTTATTTTTATTTATGATCATTTCTCTGCTCAGGTACGATAAAGCGCTGTGTGGAATTTGCCACTCAACATACAATATCTCAATTTCGAGAGGGAACAGTCAACGGTGTACCTTAATACTGGGTTATCTCTGATAACCCTATGGTATGCGGGATAAAGCATGTAGCTGATTAGTTTTTACTCTCTTAGATTTTATCAGTTAATTTAAGAAAGTCTCTCTAAGAGGCGAGTGTAAATATATATATATATATATATATATATATATATATATATATATATATATATATATATATATATATATATATATATATATATATATATACGGCAGTGAAGAGGCGAGTGGGCCGTTACTATGTAATAAAAGACTGGAAAAGTTAATTCTGTGTATGAAATATTTAGCAAAAATTTAAATTGGATATAAAAAAAATGTTTGTGATTTAATTTAGAATGTCAAAATAAAAATAACTATAATATAATCTTTTCCCCGAATGTAACGGAATACTCATCCAGTTGCACTTGCAGTCTGGAGTCTCTGTGCTCAGTTCCTCCACACCACGACGAATGGGCTCTTCAAATCGCACGTGAACACATCGCATTTACATTTGGACCATAATGTCATATGTTCATCGGTGATATCACATGTGGATCATAGAGTCATATGTGGACTTGTAAAATCATATGTGGACCATGGTGTCTTAGGTGAATGAGTAAAGTCACATGTGTACCATGATGTCATATATGGGTGGGTAAAATCACATGTGGACCAAAATGTCTGATATGGATGAGTAAAATTACATGTGGACCATTGTGGCTTGTGTGAAAGGATGAAATCACACGAGGACCGTGATGTCATATATGAAAGAGTAAAATTGTATGTTGACCATGGTGGAATGTTATAATGAGTGAAATCAGATGTGGACCATGCTGTCTTGTGTGAATGAGCGAAATCACATGTGGACCGTAGTGCTGTATGTGGCTGAAAGAAATCAAGTGAGGATCACGATATTATAAGATTCATAAATTCATGTATGAAGTGAATTGTCCACACATCCTGTCTAAGATGACATGAAATTTGGAGACAGAAGAAGATGTTCCTTGACGTTCGACGTTCGACGGCTTTTGCGACAGGGTGAGATTATAAAGGTTAAACTAAACTAAAGGACTCTGTGTATAAGAAGTCTTAAAAATATTGTTTATAAGACATGTTTCAAATTTCTTGTGAGTTCACACGCGTGAACTCGCTACCGCTATATAAATATACGGTTATAGACATAAAAAAAACTATTTTAACACATAACACGAGAGGATGAGTGATGAAAGAATGGTAAGATACCCTTATGAAGCAAAGGTTAGGGTTGCTAGTAGTTAGGCAAGACCTCGGTTGACTTCCAAAACACAGTATCAATGATACTGGAGGAAGGTCCCATAAAAAGCATGAAGGGGGTGACTTAAAAGGATGAAGAGGTTAATGACTGTGAACAAGGCGAGAGAGGTGTACAAGAGCGTTACGTAGCGTTTAGTGTAATATATTCTCAGAATACTCCGTTAGGGATACAGCGTAAAGTATAATATGGTAACTGAGGTATAATTTATTTTTATAGCTTCACGCATTTATCCCGCGTAGCAGGATAGGCTAGAAGTACCTATTATCATGATACTCCTTATTTCACTTTTTGGCGAATTCGAGACAATGCATGTTGAGTGGCGGTACTTAACGCCGTTCTTTGTCTTATGAGTGTGTGTAAATTAAGATAATTTAAATATATATACATTCCCAAAAGTAGGAATTGAATTCACAACTGATCGCGCTTCTAGCCGCAACTGACCAGCCACAGCGGAAATAATATGCATTGATGCAAGATATATGGATAATTGATATTTCAAGCACTTTTATGTAGTCATTAACTAGCTATTGTCGAATTAAGTAAATATTTAATTAGGAACTACAGATTATTTTATAGTGAAAATATAGTGAATTTTCAAATATTTTTTACCTAATATGTACATAAAAAATAGTTTTATTTATATTAATAATATCATCTAGTTACTTCTGGACGCTCGCAAAAGCATATATAAAGCTTCTGTACAACCCCAGTAGCGACTTTACCCCGATAGAGAGAGGACGTATACGTTTCAAAGTTCGTCTTTCGTAATACATCGTAAGCTTATTCTGTAAGCTTTTTTAATACTTGAAAGTTTAATTTTAGTGATAAAAAGTGTATTTTAAAATATTTTCACGTAAAATAAAACTCACTTTAGTGTTTTTTGTTGGGTGAAGTGTTTTGTGATTATTTTTGAAGTTCTAACTTGTGTAAGTACGTTAATTTTGTTTTTCTTTCAGTTATACATAATTATATATAATTATATTGATTATTAATAAAAAGTATATAGTTTTTTCATATATATATATAACAAATTGTATAATAATTTCAGGAAATTTGAAATAACTTTACTAAAAGAATATTATGTTACTTACTTACTCGAATACGGTGGAAAGCGAAGTACGGAGTGTCTTGACACTAAGTGCCTTCTGTCTACCCTGCTATGCGGGATAAAAAGCGTGAAGCTAAAAAAATAAAGATAAAACAACTTCCTTCTGTTACTACAAGAATATTTTTGAATAATAAGATCTTTGATTTTCGCGATTTTTATACATTTTAAATGAAACTATTTAACCGGATTAATCGCGTATATTTTGGTATTCGAAAATACATTTCAACGCGAGGCAATTGAGAAATCGATGGCGGTAGTTTGATATAATTAATTTTTTGTATCAACTGACAGACGAATGCCACCTCAGTCTACCTGTGACCACGGACTACTGTAAAGTGTTCGAAACGTCAGGTGTCCAAAAATGTATTTTCGAATACCAAAATATACGCGATTAATCCGGTTAAATAGTTTCATTTAAAATATTTTTGAAATATTCTTAAAACTTATATAAACTGGAAATAAACATAATTTATAAATTTTATTACAATATTCAAACTAAGCCAAAGCGCAGCCTTAAATCTTACCACAACTTACACGATATATTTCGAATTGGGCGGAAAGTAGTTCTGACACTAGGTACTTCCTGTCCACATTACGCGGAATAAAAACGTAAACCCAACAAAAGTTATTTACATAGTTGTGATCAATTTTAATAAAATAATATATTTTTGATCCTCATATTTGGTATTGTAACCACTTGTGCTAATAAACATCTAAAAAAATATATACAATCATTAAGAATTTATTAAAAAATTAAGGGATATTAAAAATATATATAAAATTAAAACAAAACTTTTTTAAATGCTTAACATTGTCGATAGTATTTTTTTATTATTTATTTCTTTTTGTACTTTTTACATAATATTATTTTTCTAGCTTTACGTTTCCTTCGCTTGATACATAAAAGGTAAAAAGTAGAGTAAAGACTACTTAGTGTTAAGTCACTCTGTTCCGTTCATTATATTTACTTCTTATAATTTTTGATAAACAAGTCGTTTTGGTTATCTTCTGTAATTTTTTACCACAAAAATACAATTTACTCCCTATATTTAAGTCATATTGTCTGCAATGTCTGCCAAGACTAACAGACAGACATTGGAAACAAGTCGCAGCGTTGATTTCCGCAAACCAAAACCTGCAGACAATAACTTCGAAATAATATGGGGTTTCCCAATAAGAACAATATGTTTTGAAATTGAAATAAAACATGTAACATATGTTCAAATTTCGTGTTCAATTGCTTTATTTGATAGGAAATTTTATGTTATTTATGATTTAAATAAAATATTGTTCAAATGACTGCCACGACATTTTTTGCACTGGTGAATACGATCGGTCCAATTTTCGATGACTCGGCGCAGCATTTCGGCTGGTATGGCCGCTATAGTCACTCGAACGTTGCGTTCAAGGTCTTGAATCGTAGCTGGTTTATTGGCATACACTTGAGATTTAACATACCCCCACAAAAAATAGTCCAAGGGTGTTAAATTGCATGATCTTGGTGGCCAATTGTGAGGACCGTTGCGAGAAATAACCGACTCACCAAACTTATCACGCAATAAATCCATTGTGACGGTCGCAGTGTGGCATGTTGCACCATCTTGTTGAAAATAAATGTCGTCTGCATCGATTTCATATATTTCAGGAAAAAAAATCGTTCAACATCACGATAACGGTCGCCATTGACAGTAATAGTACGGCCTTCGTCGTTTTTGAAAAAGTACGGGCCAATGATTCCACCGTACCATAATCCGCACCAAACAGTCAATTTTTCAGGATGTAATGGTGTTTCATGAACCACTCTTGGATTTGACTCACTCCAGTAATGACAATTCTGTTGGTTCACATAACCATTGGGCCAAAAGTGAGCCTCATCTGAAAAGATGATTTTCCTATGAAATTCGGTGTCCGTTTCCATAATTTCAAGCGCCCAATCAGCAAATTCACGACGTAATCGATGGTCTGCTGGCTTGAGTTCTTGTGCCAACACAATCTTGTACGGATGTAGGCCAAGATCCATACGTAGAATTCGCCAGGTTGTCATTCTGGATAAGCCCAATTCTTGTGCACGTCGTGGATCGGAAACATTTTGATTTTCTTCGACACTGGCTGATACGGCGGCAATATTTTTTTCACTACGGCCTGTCCCTTGTCGTGTTGGTGGTCTACTATAGTGCAAAGAATATTCACTTTCAAGTTTTTGGATTATGCGACGTATAGCGAGCTCAGACGGTGCACGCACGTTTAGATAAGTAAGTTCTATTAATTGTTACATAACCAGTTCACTTTTTCATTTATTTGAATGCATCTTCTGTAATATATATTCAAATATTATTCCAGAGTGTTCTCCCTTGAGATAGTTGGAATCAGTCAGTACAAGCTACCTAGTTGAGCTATCCACCGGGAACTAATGGATAAATGCATTAGAATTTAAAATTATTTCCATACTAGAAAAGCTTACAGATTTTGAGCTTTTGCAAGAACTTTTACGGAACCCATTATTAGCCTTATTTTTTATATCTCTCGGTATATTTTTTAAGTCAAGTAAAGCGCATGCTTGGCGAAAAGCGCATGAGAAAGAGTCTTGGCTTGACAGAAGGTTTTTTTAATTATAAAGGTATAATTAAAAAAAATATTAAATTGATTAAAAATTGAAAAAATAATAAAATAATGGAAATAAAATATAAATAAAAGAAGAAAGAGAATCATAAAAAATTATAATTTATAAATAATTAATAGTTTTTTAAAGATAAATAATATAAATAGTTTTTTAAAGGTGTAATCAAGAAGCCTTGAACAGGGTCTGAAAATTCATTGTGACATGCTTTATACGTTTGATTTACTTACGCATAATTTAGAGTGTCTGAAGCGATATAATACCGCAAACTTTAGATGGCCTTAACAAGTGCATTTAATTTGATAAGAATTTAGATTTTCGTGATTTTTACTCATTGCAAGTTGTATTCGAAATTATTTTGGCATTCAAAACTATATTTTTAAAAACCACCGTAATCCACTCAAAATAATTTTATTTAAAATATCCATTTAATTTATTAGTTTCACATATCTCCCGCACTAAGATGGTTATGCAAAAAAATTCTAGTATTAAAATTCTCCGTTTTAATTTATTTGTCCAATGTCTATATATTGTAAAGTGACGGATTTTTAACGCTGTGCTTTGTCTCTTTTGAATTAGGATCGAATCCACAAAAATTATGCTTTTTGGTATTTCTTTCTTTTAATGAAAGTCTTGATAAACACTATAATTTGCGTGATCTCGAGTAAACGACTCGAAGAAAATGATAATATATAAAATCCTGCACAGTGGCTAGACATTCCATTTTTAATTATCTATCCGAAAATATTGCGTATTGGGTGGCGAAACTTAACGCTGTGTATTATCTTAATAAAGGGGAAACGAAACGAAACGAAAATATACTATATAATTATTTCTCCTCAGGAATAGAAACAACAACCGATCACGTTTACAGTGAGACGCTGCCTACTGAGCTAGACGTTTACTGACTACCTGAAAAAATAAAAGTTTCATAATAAACATAAACATATATATATATATATATATATATATATATATATATATATATATATATATATATATATATGTAAAAACTAAGAAGATTTAACAAAAAAAAAGTTGCTACGTGTCCTAAAACGTCACTCATCTAAATAAATTGATGAAAGGCAAAGATCAAAGTCACGAGTCTCCGTCCATTTTTCTGTCAAACCTTTTTCAGCTGATAAATTGTAATGCTCTTAGGTATATTCATTGTAATACTACCGTTTTAAATTAACCACGTGACCTGTATTTTTTTTAACTCACCGTTTTAGTTAGTTAGTGTATATGGAATCTTGCAAGCTTTATTTGACTTCCCACGGTATGAATGGAATTTGTAATACACCTTTAGTTCTGATTCCAATGCAATTTTATATAATCAGTATTGTAGTTTATTCAAAATGGCCGCCACAACAAAATGTCGGATGCCATTTTTTTGTACAATTCATTCAATTTTGTTATCAATTGAAAGGTATAATATAGTAACTAAAAAAAACTAATTAAAGATGACGCCAGAAGCTTAATTTTTAAAATAAATTTTTATATATATATTTTTTATTTTAGACATACTCTACGTAGGTTGTCATTTACATGTATACTCCGTCTACACGCAATCAAGCCAAAATTATAGGTTGTATCAATTAATTTAATGGTAATCAATTTGAATCCCAAATAACTATTATCAGTATATTTGTACGTGATATAAACAATTAACTTAAAATGGAAACAAAAATATATTTGACGCTATTTTGAAAACTTAAAAAAAGACATCCATCAGGTTTATGCTTTGAAAATATTGTGTTGTAACAGGACATATGTACAAATTTTCATATATTTCAACTATCTCATTAAATATCATGCGGTGTTAAGTTCCGCCACGTACCAGCAATATCTATATTAAAAGAAGAATCTATATTGAAAAAAGTAAATATATTTTAAGATAAAAGAATTATAAAGATTATTTATTTTAAACAACTGTGTTTCAAGATATTTTATTTACCAGTGTTCATTATATACATTCCAGCAAAGGTAGAAAGCTATAATCTAATCCTGCATTTGTATGCGAGCGCGGTGTTGTAACGTGTAATAAATTTTGTGCAAACTAAATTTATCAGTAGCGGGACAGGTTAAGGTGACTGGAATTTATGCTAACGTATATTTATCTGTATATGAAATTCCATTGTGTTTACATTTTGCGTTATCTTTGCGGATTGCTCGAACAATATTGATGATATTTGTTGTAATTTATAAATATAGTTCATGATAGATGGTATTAAACGTGAATATTTGGAAATCTAGAAACATAATTTATCAGTACCGGGATAGGTTAGTGTGACTGGAATTTATGCTAACACATATCTGTATATACAATTCCATTATGTTTACATTTTGTGCTATCTGCAATTGCTTGAACAGTTTTGATAATATTTCTTGTATTTTATAAATACAGTTCTTGATAAACGATATTAAACTTGAATAACTATAGATTTTGCGCCTTATGTGTATTTATCTGTATATGAAATTATATTCTATTTTACATTTATTTGAATTTATCTCTGCAGTTGCTGGAACGCTTTTGATTATATTTTTTTATATTTTACACTTTTTGACATTATTTGGGATTCTTAAATTCGTATTAATAAAAATATATAATTTAAAGTACACCAAAATGTACCATTCATTAGGTTTCTTTTAGCATTCTAGTAAAATTGTTAAAATAATTATTTTTAGAAAACGTATAAAGTTTGAACACAGCGAATTCGAACCCGCGCTTCTTGGAATATGTTCAAGCACTCTGACCACTAAGCCATGCATTATAACTAACAACGTCGAAATTTTTATATGCTTATCACAATTTATTTTAGTTGGTAACATCCTTGTATTGATATTATATAGTCAAAGAGGTTTTAATATTGTCATATTATTAAAATATTTTGTAAAAAAAAAAAACTTGCTTTACTAAGGTTATTTCTATATTTACTATTTTTAAAGTGTTATTCCACACTTAGGATTAGAAAGCATTTATGGAAAAACGTATAAAAATTTGAGCGCAGTGTCCTGCCTCTTGGACGGTATCCAAGAGGCGCGGGTTCGAATCCCGCTGCGTTCAAATTTTTATACGTTTTTTCATAAATGTTTTCTAAGGTTATTTCTGTTTAGTATGCATTTTATGTCTTTTACGTATTTGAAAAATAGATTTCAGCTTTTTCAGATTTGAAAAATAGTTTTAATTAAATAACAAAAAATCGGAATACATTACAAAGATAACGTAATAAGGTTCACTTCACTAATGGCCTCAAATCTTTTTTTTTTTTAATATATAATATTTCAAGTCAAATTTGAATCCACAAGTATGGTACTTTTTATAAAACTATTTAAGTTAACGGAGCTTGTACTTATATTTTAATTCGATGCATATCTTTACAAAATGAATAAAATTGGAGTGTCCGTTTCTAATATTAAAATAATCCCTTTTTACTAAATGCATATATATGTATATGAAGTAGTTACGCTAAAATAATATTTTTTTACATTTTTTGTCTGTCAGTCTATTTGTTCTGACTAACATATGGAACAAAGAGATAGACATAGATTACCAATACAAATGTCATAAGGAGTATTTTAGGTTTTTTTTATATTAAAATTTATTTAAAATAATTAATTTATAAATTGAAAAAAAAAGTAATAAATTTATAAATTAAATTTTAAATTATTAATAGTTAATAATATATTATATATATAATAAATAATAATATATAATTATTAATAAATAATAAAAATAATTAAATTTAAAAATTCCCCTCAGAATAAGTCTTGAATACGACTAACTAACTAAAATATAAGTCAAATAAATACAAATGATTTTAACTACTTCTTAAACATAGACAACATCATAGTTTATAGTTATAACAGTTATCATGTTTATAAGGGTCGCTCCACACTGTAGTGACTGTTTCGGTCCAATTCGGTCTGCCACACTTTGTCTAACCACAGTGGGTCACTACCTGGAGTGGGAATCACATCATGGACATTTAAAAAAGGTAATTATGGAGTAAACATTTAATAATTATATCTAATCTAATGGCATCATATTTTTATACGTTTTTTAAACATCCTAAGTGTGAAATAACACTTTGAAAGTAATAAAATATCTAAGCGCATGTCCACTATAAAATATAACAATAAGTCATTAAATACTTTTATTATATTAATTGTATTATTAATTACTAGTGAACTATACACGAGTGACTATAATGATAGGATAATAGTTGGAAACTAAATCGGGAATAGTCTATGTAATCTGAATGGCCCGAGGCCGCAGTCAAATACAATGTGAATATAATTAAATTTCCCGGATCAAGAACGAACCGTGATCGGCACTATAGTGTGAAACGACCCTAAGTGTTTTGTGCAACGATTGTTTTAATACCATGTCAATATCCAAACTGCGGGCCATTTTGAAATATAAAGTATTGTAAGTAAAAAGCCAATAGGATTTTTAGCATTTCTTTAAAATTATTGATTTTTAATATTAAAATATTAACTAGATTAACAGCTAATACTATAGGATTAGAAGATATTTTTAAAAAACATATAATAGTTTGAACACAGAGGAATTCGAATCTGCGCCTCTTGGAAACCGTCCGAGCGCTCTGACCGGTAAGCCATGCGTTCTACTACCGCCTGTGTCGAAATTCTTATACGTTTTGTTACAATATATTTACGTTGTTAGCATCTCTGACTTAGATAAAAAGATTTTACAAATTTTCCGCTACTCAAATATTTTTAATAAATAATCGTTTGGCAAGAGAGTATGCTGTTTATTTTAATGTTTTGCTATTTTTAAACGTTTCTATACGTTTTTTAAAAATATTTTCTAATCCTAATTGTGGCATAACACTTTAAAAATAAAAAAAAATATATTAAACTATAACAATCTAATTAAACTGGAAAATATTTAAACTCCAAATGAATTAATAGTTTTAACGTTTGATTTTGCAATTTTTACACATTTTGAATCTAACTATTTTAAACGAATTAATAGCGTATATTTTGGTATTTGAAAGTACATTTTGAAGACCCCGACGTTTCGAACACTTTACAGTAGTCCGTGGTCACAGGTAGACAGGTAATCAATAGACTTTAGTTATATAATTTTAAAATCAACAGTGGCTCGGTTTTATATTTGATTTATTATTGTAATATAAGGGATTAAAAGCAAAACTCTACATCAATAAATACAACTTTCTGTCTACCTTGCTATGCGGGATGAAAGCGTAAAGCTAAAAAAGGAGGTACACACATCGGGTTATTTCTATATACAATATGTTAAGTTTATAAGTTGATCAACGAATCAATTGACTATACTAGTATAAAATAATAATAACTAAAATATTACCCGGAATAAATCGCTTTTAAAATATACTTTTCTAGTATTAACCTCAATTTATTTCTTTTGCTTCCCCACGCTCCCTAAGGAACCTACCATATCAAATTTAATCTTTCTGTCAGTAACTAGACAATATAAAATGAAGAGATAATATAAGAGGCCGGACGTGGCATAGTGGCGTGGCACAGCGTCTGACTGTAAGCGTGATCGGTTGTGGGTTCAATTTCCACT
Source organism: Dryadula phaetusa (assembly GCA_032432895.1). Classification (NCBI taxonomy): domain Eukaryota; kingdom Metazoa; phylum Arthropoda; class Insecta; order Lepidoptera; family Nymphalidae; genus Dryadula; species Dryadula phaetusa. The sequence goes on from JAOYRS010000073.1 coordinate 477,512, forward strand.
CTGGGGAATGATTATGTTTAAATTTTTATCATTTCCTCGATCTGGTAAAGCACGGCGTGGAGTTCCGCCACTCAACACGCAATATCTCAAATTCGGCGGAAAGCGGGGGTACGGAGTATCTTCACGATACCTATGCTATGCGGGATAAAAGCCTTTTCACCGAATTCGATACAGAGACTTGAGTTGAGTGGTGAAAACTCAACGCCGCACTTTGTCTTACCATAGCGAGGAACTGAAAATATTTTTTAAATGTAATCACTCCCCCGAGTAGGGATCGAACCCACAACCGGTCCCGTTAACAGTTAGACGCTGCCACACTGCACTATGACCGGCCTCAGCGTGAAGCTAAATTTATTGAAAAGAAATTGATATAAAATGTACATCAAAGTTGTATTTTGTCTTGTTGTCATAATACTTATATATTCAATATTCCTAATGGATAGCAATCTATCTAAGTAATAAAAATCAACCTTTAAACATAACACAACCTGTCATTTTTAAATATATTAGTATGTTATTACCAACGACTTAAACCACGTAGAATATAATATCTCTGCCCTTATTTTATATATATTTTTTTAAAAGTAGCCTAAGTAACTCTTTATTATATCAACTATCTGCTAGTGAAAGTTTCATGAAAATCGTTTCAACTGTTTCAGAGATTAACCGGAACAAACAAACAAATTTAGTAAAAAGCGGTTATTTTAATATTACAAACAGACATTCCGATTTCATTTGTATGTACACATGACGTATATATGCATATATAATCTTAGTTCATGAGTTCATTACAGGTTGGCACTAAAACTGACAAACATTGAGTATTTATTGCGAAGGGAAGAAGATATTTCCTGTTTAAGTTAGAGTTATGTAAATATAATATACATTTACTATTTATATATAAAAGTAATATTTAGTAACGATGAGATGTATTGAAATTAACGAATGAATAATTATATTCTACTAAATAATCTAGATCTATTCAGCTTATTACTAGTATCAGTAGGATTAAAGAGATTTTTGCTAAATTTATTGTAAATTCTAGGTCGAAATCTAGACCTTGATGCCGATCGTTGCGCAGTGGGACAGCGTCCGACTGTAAACCCGACCGGTTGTGGGTTTGGATCTCCATTCAGAGAAGTGATTTCCTGTTTAAGTTAGAGTTACGTAAATATTTACTATTTATATATTAAAGTAATATTTAGTAACGATACGATGTATTGAAATTTAGTGTAAAATTTTTAAACATAGTAAAATTTGAAATCTTCGAATTCCTTTGAAGTAGTTAAATCAATTAAGGTAAAAGAAAAAATGCTTAGAAAGAGAGAGAAGTAGAAAATTCCATATAATTCATTCTGTGGGTGTCCACCCTGTGCTGTGTGTGTAAGAGAGGGGCGAGTAGCAGTTGCTCAAAAGGGTCCCTCTAAAATAGGCATTGGCACTCGTTTTCACTGCACGAGGTCATCTCCTTACTTAACTAAATTGGAAAATATCCTACTGATACGTACTAGTAATAAACTGAAGAATTCTAGATCTAGATTATTTAGCAGAATATAATTATTCAACTAAATAATCTAAATCTTGAATTATATTCAGTTTATTACTAGTACCTATCAGTAGGATTGAAGAGATTTTTGCTACATTTAGTGTAAATTCTAGGTTGAAATCTAGACCTTGAAGCTGATCGTTCAGCAGTGGGACAGCGTCCGACTGTAAACGTGACCGGTTGTGAGTTTGATCTCTACTCAGAGGAGTGATTATACTTAAAACATAGATTACACTTAATAACATTTCACTTCCTCGCTCTGGTAAGACAAAATGCGGCGTTTAGTTCAACTACTCTTGACACTAGGTACTTTCTGTCTACCCATGCTGGATAAGAAGCGTGAAACTAAAAAATCTAGACTCACATCACAGCCGTAGTTCAAACCTTATTTTTGAAAAAATAGAATTAAAAGCATTCATTATCCATTTACTTGATAATAAAAAAAATAGTGCAACTTTTTACATTTTTTTTATTTCAAAAAACCAAAGCCAGAACTTATATTAATAAGGTTTTTCTTGAAAGACAAATTCTTTGAAAATTTGCAAATTGACACAAAACTAAAGGATTATCTCAACATTGTAAGAAAATACGTTTTGCTAAAAGCTTATCAAAAGATAAAATTATAGCTCCCACAGCACGTTTCAGATGAACCAATATCGACTGATGTTGATAGAATAACTTAACTCTGTCTAGTAACAGAGAAATGGATAGGCTTCAGAAACTATGGGTTTATAAACACTTGTGGGACTATCATTTTTACTTTAACATTTTTAAAGTGTTATTGCATACTACAGATGATTTTTTTTAAAAAGACGTATAAAATAATCTGTGGATAGCAGAAATTTGTAAAAATCTCTCTACAGAGATGCTAACAACAAAAATAAGTTCAGAGGTGTCAGAATTTCATTGGTGCAGGATGTAGAACGCAAGGCTTAGCGAGCGAGCGAGCGCTTCAAACCGGTTTCCAAGAGTCATGGCTTCGACTCTCGCTGCGTTTAATTTTTTTTTATATTTTTTTGGTTTCCAATAATTTTTATTAACTATTACATCTCCTCGTATTCTCCTATAACAAACTTGTCAGAAATTATTTAGAGCTATTATGCTCCGTTCTCCAGTTTCCGCCTATATTCGATCCAATACGTGATCAATTGCGGAACTGAACACCGTGTTTTGTTATAGTAAATAAAAAAATAATTTAAACTAGAGCCTGTGTTATACGTAAACATATGTTCTAAGCAACTTGTCAATTAATTCAGACTTTTATTCAGGCAGAAATTTATAGTTGCACTTTAAAAGGGGCATAAAATCTTTTCTTAACGTTATAATACAGTGTTTCCCAATAGAGATGATAGGATTTTGATAGCTCACAGTCGCCATCTTGGTTCTTTAATATTTAACATTTGTGTTGTTTTATATTAAGTAATGTTTGCCATTTAATAAAAAATAAGTTCACATTACCTCAACGTTTAGAAATTGTTCAAATTTTCTATCAAAATTCGAGAAGTATTGTCTCTATTCAAAAAGCATTTCTTGCTAAATATGGTCGTCATGGTGCACCGCCTGAGCTCGCTATACGTCGCATAATCCAAAAACAGGAAAGTGAATGTTCTTTGCACGATAGTAGACCACCAACACGTCAACGGACAGGCCGTAGTGAAGAAAATATTGCCGCTGTATCAGTCAGTGTCGAAGAAAATCAAAATGTTTCCGTTCCACACAAGTTCCGTGCACAAGAATTGGGCTTACCCAGAATGACAGTCTGGCGAATTTTACGTATGGATCTTGGCCTACATCCATACAAGATTGTGTTGGCACAAGAACTCAAGCCAGCAGACCATCGATTACGTGGTGATTTGCTGATTGTGCGCTTGAAATGATGGAAACGGACACCGAATTTCATAGGAAAATCATCTTTTCGGATGAGGCTCACTTTTGGCAAAATGGTTATGTGAACAAACAGAATTGTGGTTATTCGAGTGAGTCAAATCTAAGAGTGGTTCATGAAACACCATTACATCCTGAAAAATTGACTGTTTGGTGCGGATTATGGTACGGTGGAATCATTGGCCAGTACTTTTTCAAAAACGACGAAAGCCGTACTGCCATTGGCGACCGTTATCGTGACATGTTGAACGATTTTTTTCTCCCGAAGTGTATGAAATCGATGCGGACTACATTTATTTTCAACAAAATGGTACAACATGCCATACTGCGACCGTCACAATGGATTTATTGCGTGATAAGTTTGGTGAGTCGGTTATTTCTCGCAACGGTCCTCACAATTTGCCACCAAGATCATGCGATTTAACACCCTTGGACTTTTTTTGTGGGGGTATGTTAAATCTCAAGTATATGCCAATAAACCAGGTACTATTCAAGACCTTGAACGCAACATTCGAGCGACTATAGCGGCCATACCAGCTGAAATGCTGCACCGAGTCATTGAAAATTGGACCGATCGTATTCACCAGTGCAAAAAAAGTCGTGGCGGTCATTTGAACAATATTTTGTTTAAATCATAAATAGCATAAAATTTCCTATCAAATAAAGCCATTGAGCACGAAATTCGAACATATGTTAGTTACATGTTTTATTTCAATTTCAAAACATATTATTTTATTAAGAAACCCCAAATTTTAGTTCTTATTATTTTATACTAGTATAGACAATTGATTCGTTGATCAACTTATAAACTTAACATATTGTATATAGAAATAGCCCGATGTGTGTGCCTCCTTTTTTAGCTTTACGCTTTCATCCCGCATAGCAAGGTAGACAGAAAGTTGTATTTATTGATGTAGATTTTTGCTTTTAATCCCTTATATTACAATAATAAATCAAATATAAAACCAAGCCACTGGTGGTTTTAAAATTATATAACTAAAGTCTATTGATTAGCTGTCTACCTGTGACCACGGACTACTGTAAAGTGTTCGAAACGTCGGGGTCTTCAAAATGTATTTTCAAATACCAAAATATACGCTATTAATTCGTTTAAAATAGTTAGATTCAAAATGTGTAAAAATTGCAAAATCAAACGTTAAAACATAGAAAACTCCAATATAATAAGAAATAATAATAATAATAAATAAAATCTTTCAAAACTGAAAAAAAGTTATCTATAAAAAAATACCACAAAACATTAACAAACGAGTGTAGATCAAGCGCATTTTTCCTTTCGCAAAAATATTTGAAATAGCAGTAACTTAAATAAACGACCTTTCTTATTGGGAATCGAACCCACAACCAATCACGTCTACAGTCAGACTTTATTTGTTTTAGCTTTACGCTTTATCCCTTACCTAGTCAGAGAGGATGGTGCGCCAAACGCTACGGTCCCTGCATATCTCTTTACCACCGTTAACTGTCACCGTTAACCCATTTACCGGCAGCAATACGCCTTTCCACATCCATATCATATTTTGCATAGAGATGCAGTTATAGAGATGCATTAGTAGAGACTAAACATACTTCCTAGATATACCACCTTATTCACTTGTTCTAAAATCTTTTTATCTATCCTAATCTTGTATTTCGTTTTTTCTTCATCTCTTTCAAATACTAGAATCTGAGTCAGCCTTCATATTAATATATTAATAAATAAAATAATTTCTATACTCCAATCGGCTTCATATAATGATATATGGCATTCCATTTCATACTAGCGTAGTTCATTATAGTGCTGTGATTAACAGCGTCTTGTATTTATTGCGGTGTCAGCTGCAAGCCTCTAACTGTTACTACGAAAATCTAATAGTAAATTGTTCCCACATATGTTTGTACATTACATACATAATATATTATGACGATATTGTGACACAATCGTCGTTTGACTGATAGTAAAATCGATGGTAGTAAGTTCATTTTTTATTTGGAGAAATAAAAATAAATAAATAAATAAAAAAAGTTTTAATAAAAGATGATATACAAAGATATGTGTTAGAGTTAAGTATCATTTTTAGATAGAATGCATTTTTCCTAGTTCCTGAAGTGCCTCGAGTTAGAAATACCTAGTCAAAATCATTTACCTCTTATATATTTTATTTTAAATATTATACCTAACTTTACCTACCGCTTACTTTTTTTTAAATCCAACTAATGCAAATCTAAGTAATCAAAATAAGAAATAATGAACTTTATTTACTATTTTTAAACTGTTATTCCACACTTAGGATTAGAAAACATTTTAGAAAAAACGTACAAATAATTTTTGAACGCAGCGGGATTCGAACCCGTCCCGCCTCTTGGATTCCGTCCAAGCGCTCTGACCGCTAAGCCATGCGTTCTACTGCCAGCTGCGTCAAAATTCTTATACGTTTTGTTACAGCATATGTTGTTAGCATCTCTGTAGAGAGATTTTTACAAATTTCTACTTAAAGAATATTAAGAAATAATCGTTTAACAAGAGAGATTGCTATTTTATTTCAATATTACCTATTTTTAAAGTGTTATTCCACACTTTGGATTAGAAAAATTTTTTAGAAAAACAGTATAAAAATTTGAACGTTTTTTAATAATGAATATAAAATGTTTTCTAATAATGAACTTTATTGACTTGCTTTGGGAAAACGCGTTTTATCTAGTAAAAACTAGTTTCATCTGGTATGAAATTTTGAGCTTAATTTAACTAATTATTTTAAATTTCAACATAGGTAAAAATTTGTAGCAAATGGAGAAAACTCATTCTATGCGAAAAATGGTTTTAAAAGTCCAATTATAAACGCGATCGGTAGTGGAATCAATTCCCACTCGGGAAATGATAAGATTTCAATTATTTTTATTTTCCTCGCTCTGGTAAGACAAAGCGCGGCGTTGAATTCAGGTCACTCAGCACGCAATGTCTCGAATTTGGCGGAAAGTATACTACGGAGTGTCTTGACACTAGGTATTTCCCGTCTACCTACTATTTAGCAATGCAAATGTAATAAAAAAAATGATACGATACCAATAAACTAAGTTGCATTGACCATAACAATATAACTTTTACCTGAAAATTTAAAAGTTTGAAAATCATAACAGAATATAAGAGGTCATTGTGGCGCAGAGGTACAGCGTCTGACTGTAAACGCAATTGGTTGTGGGTTTGATTCCCATTCGGCGCAAAAATTGTATGTAACAATTATTTACATTTCTCCGCTCTGGTAAAACAAAGCCACACAATATCTCGTTTTTGGGCGGAAATCAGGTACGACGAAGCGCGGCGTTGACTTCACCACTCAACAGGTGATGTCTCAATTGTTGCTTAAATATCAGGATCTATGGTATCCACGGAGTGTCTTGACACTAGGTTGTCACTGACTACCCTGCTATTTGGGATAATGGCATGAAGATGTTAAAAAATATTTTTGACTAATACTTACCTATAGAAACTGTTCCTAAAAAATTCAAAGGAATTAAATGTCTGAAAAGGCTTTGTAATCAAACGAACGAAACGAGTATTTAACAACAAAGAAATTCAAATATTTTTAATATAGAATTTATAATATTTATAAATATAAATATAAAAATATTAATAAGATCTTTGATTTTCGCGGTTTTTATACATTTTAAATGAAACTATTTTAACCGGATTAATCGCGTATATTTTGGTATTCGAAAATACACTTTACAGTTGATTTTCTACCTGTGACCACGGACTACTGTAAAGTGTTCGAAACGTCAGGTGTCCAAAATGTATTTTCGAATACCAAAATATACGTGATTATTATTCAAGAATTATTAAGTATTCAAGAATTCATTTTTATAAAGTCAGTTTCGAACACTTTATATTGCCTCGTAGTCACAGGTAGACAGGTTGGTTGACGGACTAGTATACCAACACAGTTTAAAATATTTCAATGTGTAATAATCGCGAAAATCAAAGATCGTATTATCTCTTCTAGTTATCTATATATGTATATTTATTTATTTTTTTCTGTGTAATTTCTATAAACAAATATAAGCAGAGACTAAATAAAGTTTTGGTTATTTTTGTCTATTTAAAAAAAAGGCGAGAATATGTAAAAATAATAAAAAAGTTTAATTGTAACGTATAAAGGCTTTAATAAAATCGAATAGTCCTTTTGCGTAAGGTGATAAAACCGCGCCATACTTTGCGTAAACGAAATGACTTGCTAAAATGTTTACTGTTTTATTTTATATAAAATACTTCAACTGTTTTGTTGTTTTGTTAATTAGACACTACTAGCTGTAACATAATATATAACTTCACCCTATCCAGCATAGCAGGGTATACAGGAAGTATTTTCAACGGATTAATCGCGTATATTTTGGTTTTCGAAAATACATTTTTGGACACCTGACGTTTCGGAACATTTTATAGTAGTTTGTGGTCACAGGTAGACTGAGTATACCTGCGACCATGGAGTAATGTAAATTGTACCTATTTCGAATACCAAAATATACGTGATTAATCCGTTTAAAATAGTTATCTTCTATGACAGGAAATACTTAGTATCGCGTTTACAGTCAGACTGCGCTGTTACAGATCTCAATTTAATATGATTAAAAAAGACATAAAAATTTGGACGTACCGGGATTTGAATCTACGTCTAATAAAAACCAAATTATTGGAATTACTTCAAAACAGAAAAATAACTTTAAAAAATTAAAAAAATAAACATTTCACAGTCTACTATGTTCTATAAATCAAGCACTTTCATTTGATACTCGTAGTTGGTGGAATGTGTTAAAATACATAATCCGCCATTTTGTAGTGGCGGCCATTTTAGATTTAAAAAAAAGTTGTTTATACATAATTTGATTGTCATCAGATCTGAAGTAGTATTTAAAATTTTAGTTCAAAAGACACTGGGAAGTGGGTCAAATTACGCTTGCAAAATTTCACACACACTAACTAACTAACACGGCAAGTTAAATAAAAGCTTGTAAGAAGATTCTGACCGCTTAGTCATATCCGGCTTTTCTTATAATATGAAGAGAGGTAACATTAAATAAAGATATAGACTCAAACAAATCCAAACAAAATCTGTTGACGTAACTATAATTGCCTATATTAGGTCCTTGTTAAGCTTTCATATGAATGGATTTTGAGGTTCAATCTTCTATCCCGTATAGCATAACGTAAGTAGAAAGTACCTAGTGTCAGAGTACTACAGAGTGTCTTGTCTGACACTTAAACATTGCTTGTTGAGTGGAGGAACTCAACGCCGTGATTTGTATTACTAGAGCAAGGAAAATAAAATAATTTAAATATCATTCCCTAGATCGGTAATCGAATCTACAACCGATCGCGTTGTCCCACTACGTCAAGACTTCGTACACCGTACTTCGCTTTCCACCGAATTCGAGACATTGCGTGTTGAGTGGTGGAACTCAACGCTGCACTTTGGGTTCACCAGAGCGAGGAAGCCTTTGAAGTTATTCCATCAAAATTTTAAAAAATATGTCTTAAATTATTAATTTCTTGTTATAATTTAAATGTCTTTGTGAGTGCTAGTTATAGAAAAACATACAGTACAACACAATTAACGATTATCTTAATAGAAACTTAATAAAAACATACGTACAATAATTCCCTAGAGTGGGAATCGAATCCATTACTACAGTACAGTCATGGGGAAAACACCAACATCGCTTTAGAGTATGTATTTATAAAATTTCATCAATTTTCATCTCTACAAGTTTCATATTAAAAAAATTACTCTAAGCTGCTTTACCGCGAAGTTTCTTAAATGTCAGAACAGGCGAGTCGATCCACAGTTAAACACAGTTTGTTTGCCAAATACAGTTCAGTTAATTAAGTAAATCGTTTATTTTTTATCTTTTTATCTTTTTAGTATCAGTTAAGGGTGAAGAGATTATCTTGGGGTCAATAAACTGGTTTTGAACCTGTAATACATTTAATGCCAAGAGATGACAATATATATATATATATATATATATATATATATATATACATATATATATATATATATATATATATATATATACCTACCTGTACCTGTACCTGTAATACATTTAATGCCAAATATATATATATATATATATATATATATATATATATATATATATATATATATATATATATATATATATATATATATATATATATATATATATATATATATATATATATATTAGTGATACAGGTGATATATTCTAACCAAGCCATCACATGTCTTTTCAGGCTTATATATTTCTCAGTTAAACATATTACAGAAGCGTAGGAAGTGAGTCTTATTTTAACTATCCATTTTAGACTATCAAACTCAAATTATAACTCAAAGTAATTCTTGACTAAAAAGCGTCACGTAATAAATTATTAGTTACTTAAATAACGTTATGCAATTGTCACATAATGGGACAAAACTGTAAAAGCGTTGGTTATGGGTTCAATTCCCACAAGAAGGAACAATATATATTTATATTACTTTCGTTTCTTTACTCTGGTAAGAGAACGTATGTTGTTGAGTTCCACCACTTGACACAATGTCTAATTCCTGCGAGATGCAACGAAAGGAGGCAATGATATAAGGTTATCTCTGCCTAATCGAAAAGGAAAAATGCTTTAAAAAAATCTATATTTGTACTATTAAACCTATGTAAAGAACGTCATTGATAATACGAATGTATTCTAACATAATAACTCCCCATTATCAACACTTCGTAAATTACAAGGCGTTCGAAATGACGCCTTTGATAATATAATTGTTTAACTGGCATTCCGCTATTGTTTTCTACTATTTTCCCCTTTCCTTGCTAAATATATGTTTGAACTAACATAATTATTACTTACTAGGGAACCCGTTGACGCGTAAAATATATGTTGCCTTAGCAACGTACCGTTCATTTCCGTTCCGTCAAAGAAATGAAAATATATATCAGCTTTACATTTCTATTTATTAGAGAGAGAGAGAAGAACTTTATATTTAAATATGATTATTTCATTATAAATTATTTACGATTGACAACCGATCGTTAACAATCACATGCTATCCCATTCTGCCACGTTGACTTCTAATTTAAAAAAAATATATAAAAGCAGTTTCACGCTTTATCCCGCATAGGGAAGTAAGAGACAATCTAGTGTCAAGACACTCCGTTGATTATAAAATCGAAACGTTGCATGCTGAGGGACTAATTCAACGCAGCGTTTCGTCTTAGCAGAGCGGAAAAATGAAGAAATTTTTTAAAATATCATTATTAGCCGCATAGGAATCGAAAAAAAAGAAATTAATAATATAATTAGACCGCGTCTAATCGAACCTAGATCCACCGCGTTTTGAAATTTAATAACTTAGAATGTGTTATATAATGTATGAATGGTATTAGTTTACATTGCAAAGTTAACGTCGTCGCCACTGTTGTATGTAGCTGACAGGCGTGACATCTTCAGAGGAAGGTCCTGCTCTTATGCAGAAGGTCATATGAAAAACAAACATATATATGGTATATATATATATTATGTATATTTAATTAATCCATAACATAGGATTTATTTGTATTAAAAAAAAAGTAATGTTTGTTTACCTTCACGCTTTTATCTCGCATAGCAGAGTAGACAGATAGTATCTAGTGTCAAGACACTCCGTACTTCACTTTTCACCGAATTCGATACATTGCGTGTTGAGTGGTGGAACTCAACGCCGCATTTTACCTTACCAGAGCGAGGAAGTGAATGCACTCCCCCGAGTGGAAATCGAGTCCACAACCGATCGCGTTTACAGTCAGACGCTGTCCCACTGCGTTACGACCGGCCTCGCTTGTTTAAATTTGCTTTATTAGAATTTTGAGTTGTTGCATTGATCCTTACACGGGGAAAAGATTATATTAAATTTTTTCATTCTCATAAAAAAAAGTGCGGCGTTGAAGTCCGCCTTTTAAAAGTAAATGTAGGTAACGCAGGTTATTATTACATTACTATACCACATGTAACTATATTTTATGTTTTCATATGCAAAGTAAGTACACTCAGTTTATACTTGAAAACGAAAGAAATAGCGTCTAACTACACACAAAGTTGTCTTTAATTTTATGTCTTTATTAATATTTATGATGATGTGTTATTTAAACGAATGTTGGGTTATGCACCCAATCTTTAATACTTGTAGACCTGCTCCGCTGTCATAGGCCAGGGGTAGGAGAAGGTGGAACGAGCATCTTCATCTTCGTCTTTCCTAAACTGTTCTTTCTCTTTAGGCGCAACCACAGTCATTAACCTCTTCAAATGACCATGACCTTCGAGGGCTCCTCATGGTCCAGTATCATTCATACTAAGTTTTCAAAGGTCAACCGAGGTCTCCGCCGTACCAAACCAAACCGAAAACATACATCAAGACAATTAAACATACACACTTATAGGATAGCACAAACTCTTAAACTCTTTCTGTCTTTGAAAAATCAGTAGAAAGAAATATGGCAATATATGGGAAATATTTAAATTTTAATGAATTATGAATTTTTGAATTTATCGCATTTTATGAAGCTGTATTGTTTCTAACCATGCACAAAGAAATTAATTATGTTCAGAGTTCACTCGTCCTTGATGCTTTGATGAGGGTAGACATACGCGGTGGACAGTTGTCAGGTGACCAGGGTTGTAAGTTTTATTTAATACTAATATTGGGAAACATGTTTCCTTATTTTGATGGTTTTTTTTTGTTTATTTTATTGTTTTAACTGTTCATGTAAGTGAAATAATTGTATATTAATAAAAAAAATTATAATTATAGGATTATTTTTTTAGCTTCAAGCTTTTATCCCACATAGCAAGGTAGAAAGAAAATATCTAGCATCAAGACACTCCGTACTTCACTTTCCACCGAATTCGAGACATTGGATATAGAGTAGTGGAAGCCATCGCTGCACTTTGTCTTACCAGAGCGGGGGAGTATTTATAATTTAAATATCATTCTCACTCTCCCAAATGGGGATCGCTGTCACAACCGACCGCTTTTTCTTAGTAACGTAATTTATTCAAATGATTAAAATATACAGTTTAGATAAGTTAAAACATTTTATTCTGCCAATGATATTTGAAAAATATTTACTTTAAACTATTAATTTCTTTCAGTTATTTTCACTCAATTTCATCCTGTCTGAAATAAGAATTTCAGACAGGTTTGCTTATTCTTATACATTTAACCTGAAAATCTAGTTTAAAATTACTCTTTTCTTATAAAATAAATATTTCCTATCGAGTGGCGGAGCTAACCGTCGCACTTTGTCTTATTTTACAAATTTGTAGTATTGGAAACCAATACATTTTAATATATAAAAATTTTCAAGTGGAGTCCGAATCCACAATCAATTTCGGAAAATTTTGTGTAGAATTACTTTTTTCTCCACTATCCTCCCATAAAATAAATATTAACTATCGAGTGGCGGATCTAAACGCCGCGCTTTGTCTCACTAAAGAAAGGGAACCAAAATACTTTCAAATATAACCATTTCAAACTGATATTGAACAAACAATCACCGCATTTACAAGCAAACCACTGTGCCACATGCGTCCCAAGACAAGTCACGTTGGCTTAAACCATTTCATTATAATAATGTTATAAGAATAAATATTATTCGAGCGTGTCATACAAATTTGACATACTGTTTCATACATTATAGATGATTTCCTAACGGCCGTTAGAACTGATAGACATATGAACGGTTTTTATATAAAAGTCCAAGTACTCATTATTTGTTAAAATGGAAAATTTATAGTTAAAAGATGTTTTGTTAATTTGAGCATTTCAAAAAATGTAAAAGTTTTGTAAATTATTATAAATTATATAAAAATATCATTTAAATTACACTTTTTTTGGCTGTCCGTTTATCTGTTCGTCGATCACCAGGCTGTATCTCATGGAACGTGATAGTTAGTTGAAATTTTCACTGATTATCTATTTTTGCAGTCGCTATAATAACAAATATTAAAATATTTTATAAAATAAATATAAAAAGTATTTTATTTTGCTCTTGACGCTTGAAATAAATAAAAAGTAGTTAAAATCAAATAACACAAATATTAAAGGGAGGTTTCCATACAACGATTTTATAAATAATGGTACGAAACCCTTCGTGCGCAAGTTCAACTCACACTTGGCCGCTTTTCTTGGTCCTCGTGGCTTGGTGAAACAACGTATGAATTTAAAATCTTTATATACTTTATAATGTGGTGTGGCCCCCACCACATTTTTTTTAATTTACCTTCTCTAGTTTCGCACTTTTATCACAGGGTTTAGCAGGATAGACAGGAAGTATCTAGTGTCAAGACACTCCAAAATGCGCATTCCGCAGCTCCGCCGCTTTCCGCTTTTTTACTCAACGCCGAGTTTTGTAATGAATCAGAGCGAGGACATAAAACAATTTAAATATATTCATTACCCCCGAGTGAGAATCCAACCCACAACCTATCGCATTTACAGGCAGACGCAGTCCCACTGCACCTCGACCGGCCTCTTCTCTAGTAAGAAACTCTTTGTTCAAATCTAAACGTCTTGAATTCTGTTGGAAAATGAAAAACGGAGTGTCTAACAACCGCTTATCGCCTCGTACCATATTACTTAAGAAAAAGGGTAAAGCTGAACGAACATTTATCATACTTAGCAAAACATCCCCTGTTCAATCATTGTCTTTTTAATACTTAAATTAATATATATATATATATATATATATATATATATATATATATATATATATATATATATATATATATACATATACATATATTCGTCTAGACATTACTGTTGAAAGTAAAATATCTATCTCATTTTCCTTGTCTTTCCGAGTCTTGTCGTTTTCGGCTGACTGATCAACCGAGTCCATCAATGTGCACATTATACGTTTTTATAAAGATCTTTGACCTTTTGACAAAGGAACTCCGCAATTTTATACTCACAGTTGTGCAAAGTTGAATCACTTATTAAGTTATCAAAAGATTTTCGCGTGTGAATTGCTTTTTACAATGATTCATGCTTTATGTATTATCTAGCTATCTTTGAGACCGGTCATAGCGCAGTGGGACAGCGTCCGACTGTAAACGCGATCGGTTGTGGGTTCGATTCCGACCCTACACGCAATCTCTCGAATTCAATGGAAAGTGGAGTACGGAGTATCTTGACACTAAGTACTTTCTATCTAATATTTACTATTTTTAAAGTGTTATTCCACACTTAGTATTAGAAAACATTTTTGAAAAAACGTATAAAAATGGCTAAACGGTCAGAGCGCTTGGACGGTATCCAAGAGGCGCGGGTTCGAATCCCGCTGCGTTCAAATTTTTATACGTTTTTTCAAAAATGTTTTCTACTTTCTATCTACCCTGCTATGAGGGATAATAAGCGTGAAGCTAAAAAAACTATGTTTATTAGCAGCAGTCAAAGGCAACCTTGTGTGAGATATTACGTATTGAGTAGCGAAGTCAACGCGCTTTGTCTTAATGAGCATAGAAATGAATGTAATGTCCCCGAAAGGGTATCGAACCTACAACCAATCGCATTTACACTCAGACGATGTTTCCACTACGTAATGGTGCCCTTTGAGACCATTATTTATATATTATTAGATTTACAATCATTAACATTTTTTTGCATAATAAGATGTTTAAACATAATTTTCTCCTTACTTTATAATAATATGGGAGATATATGACGCTGAGGTCTCAAGAGAAAGAAGTGTCTTAACATTAGGTTTTATATATACAAAATATTATTTAGTATATCTAGACCGGTTATGGGTTCGATTTACAGTTGGAGGAATGATTATATTTAAAATTATTTTCATTTTGCTCACTATAGTAAGATAAAGAGCGATCTCGATTTCGGCGGACAACGGAGTATGGAGTCTCCTGACTCTAGTGTCAACACGCAATGTCTCGAATACGGCACAAAAGCGATTCAGTTCGGTTCCCACTAGGTGAAAAGATTCTAATTAAATTATTTTCGTTTCCTCACTCTGGTTGGATAAAATCCGACCACTTGATTTCCACCACTCAACAACAAAAGTCTCAAATAATGAGGATAACGGAGTACGGAGTGTCTGAACACTAGGTACTGTCTGATTATAACCCTGTTATGCGTGATTAAAGCGTGAAATAAATAAAACTAAAAATATTTAATAAAAATGTCAAGTTTTATATTTCTCCATCTCAACATGATATCTTATAAAAAATCTCTTAAGCGTTTTTTTTTGCAAGCAGCCCTTGGTTCAAATCCTTCTACGTAAAATTTTTACACGTTCTCTAAAATTTTATTTTATTCCTAGGTGAATAAATAACACTTTAAAAATATTTAAATATTAAGAAAAAAGCTTTAATAATTATAATACAATTAAGTACTTTCTAACATTTTATAACGGACGATGTTCAAAGGGTCTTTAACCTCTTTCGAGTACAGGGGGAAGGTATTTACCTAAGTATTGTGATAAATTTTGTTAATTTCAGCTTTTTGTTTAGCCGGAATGACTAGGTCGTTAGACTAATGATAGATAAGAGATGGGGGTCGATTTATTCCTGGTTTTAGTTCTAAGTTAAAAAAAAATATTTATAAAAACGGTATTGTGAATATGTTGCGTGTTACTTTTTGTTTTGGAATTTCTAATTCAGTTCAAATCTAGCTAGTATTTGAAAGGCGGTGTTAATAGGAAATTTTTGAATCTCCTTAGATGTAGAAAAAGACAGGATGGTAGAGGCGAGTGTCAATGTGCATTGTAAAGGGGCCCTTTAGCCTAAACTTGAATTCTAGGTCCAGGCACTTCTCCTCTCTCTGCTATGTATCCATGAAAATGATAAGAATTTTATTCTTTTCCAAAATTTCTAGAAATTGTCAAATTTGTTTAACAGTACATATTACATAAGATAATTATTACCTATATATTTAAATATTACGCATTTTTTTTCATTTCTATTAATTAAATGCATAAAGTTGAGAAATGAGAATAGGCTTAAATTATTTTATATATACAAGTTATAATAACCATTGATGTTGTATGTAGAAGACATGATAGGACTGCGTTCGATAGTAAGGGTGATTAGTAATGGGTTCATTTCCCACATGATAGAATGGTTTTATTTAATTAATATATTTTTAATTATCGGTACACACAAAACACTATTTCCGCTATATAACATAGAATGTGTTCTATTCAAGCGTATAGCTGAGAACGGAGAGTCTTAACACTAGTTTCTCTCTGACTGTCCTCATTTGAACTAAATAAATATTAATTCAAGGAATAGTCGAACCTATATACAAAGTCTTTAGAGATAATTTACAATATATCGTAATGATTGCAAAGATTTTACACCGAATTCGAGTGTTGATTTCGCGGAACTCAACGCTGAAAAAGATAATATTATCGATGTAAAAATTTATAAAGTGCACTTTTAAATAAAATCTAGCAAAATGTGTTATTCCTCCTCTCTTAAAGCGAATTTTCAAAGAGATCGGTAAAATGTTACTTCAAATGCCACTTCAAAAATGTTCTCAGAGCTAAGAGGATAAGTGTTAAATGTTTCTGATGAGAAAAATCGTACAAGATGTAGGATAAGTAATATTATATTATTTATAATCGACTAGTTCCGTTTCTTATTTAGTTTATATAAATTATGAAACACAAAAACTTTTCTTTAAAGTATATATATATATATATATATATATATATATATATATATATATATATATATATATATATATATAAGTTGTATCGCAATCCGTTTAGTAGTTTTTTGATTGATTGTGATTCGTGATGACGTGAAAGAGTAATAAAAATACATACATTCTCTCAAACTTCCGCATATAATATAATATAATATTAGTGAGATAAGATATATTATGAGCGGGAAAATAAAAATAATTTGAATTACCCCGAATGGAAATCGAACCCACAAATCCAGACGGCCTCAATGCACAAGTACCAACTAGTATAAATAAAATAGTTCTATAAATCCTTGAAGATTTCAAGAGACACTTTGCATTATGTGTAATTAATTTTGGAAACTCTGAAATGTTCGTTTACAAATGATTTACGTCCATTGTTCAAAAGTTTCGCGTAATTTATCGTAAGAAACGGCAAAGCCTTTATTTAGGATACCAGTTTTGTTGAGGACGATAAAGAACTAATTAGTGGTGTATAAATATATTAGTAGTTGTTGTTTGTTTGTTCCTATTTTTTTATTATAAATGTATATAAATGCATAAAAATGAATACATAATTAAATATATTTCTTTGTAAACATCTTTGAAAAAACATATAATGCGTTAAACGCATGGCTTAGCGGTCAGAGCGCTTGGGCGGAATCCAAGAGGCGCGGGTTCAAATCCCGCTGCGTTCAAATTTTATACGTTTTTTCAAAGATGTTTTCTAATCCTAAGTGTGGAATAACACTTTAAAAATAGTAAATATATTTCTTTGTATAAAAAAATAATTGCTTATATAAGGGTTGAGCAGGTAGGTTTCAAATTGAACCTAGTTTCACGATTCTGACTTCGTTATCTATTATACATTGCGCCTAGAGAGAGACGAAACTAAACACCATCTTTCATGTTACTAGAAGGTAATTTTTTTTTTTTTATAAATTATAAATTATAATTATGGTTGATGGTGGTTTGATACCACCATCAACCATAATTACAGTCAGACGTCACACTGCGCCAGGACGAATAAAGACGTAGGTACAACTTTCTTTAGTGACGCGCTTTTTGTATCGCTTTTTGTATCGCTTTTTGTCGACAAAAAGTACGTAGTGTAGACACTCCATTCTCCGTTTCTCGCTTAATTCGAAACATTGCGGTTTAAGTGGCTATACTCAACTTAGTTACTTACTTCTGACCAGATCGAGGACATAAAATGAATTTTAATGTTACATTATCATATTACATTCCCCCGAGTGGGAATCGAATTCATAACCGATCGCGTTTACATTCAAGTACAAATTGCTACGTTAAAATTCTTAAACAGAATCTTACATCTGAATAGATCTTGTTTAAATTTAAATAACGAATTTAAATTACAGTTGTGTGTTTAACATGTAATTCCTTTAAACTAATCTACAAATAACATCGCTAAAGTAGTACAGACTTTGTCTATACTGCAATATATGTGAGAAGCTTGAAAATTGAATAAAGTAGAATACAGTTCCCTTTTTTTTAATGAAACTATAAAAAATATAAATAATTAATTACATTAAGTAATAGTAAGATAGTAAGAAGGTTTTTTTTAAACCTTCGTACTATTTTATCAAAGTACAATAAAGTTTTTAACTAATTAACTAATTAACTAACTAAGAGCGAGACAAACTGGTGTCAAGACACTCCGTTGACTAAATTGTCATCATATTAATAAGTGAGATCGATGGTAGCGCAGGGGACAGCGTCTGACTGTAATCGGTTCTGGGTTCGATTCCGACTCGAGGGAGTGATAGTATTTAAATTATTTTGACTTCCTCGCTCTGGTAAGACAAAGTGCGGCGTTGAGTTCCACCACTGTCAACACATAATATATCGATTAAGGTGGATAGCGAAGTACGGTGTGTCTTGACATTAAGTAATTTCAGTCTATTCTGCTATGCGAGATTAAAGGCATGAAGCTAAAAAAAATCAATTAGTCGTCTAAAAGCTCATCTTATCTACTCGATATAGACCACAAACGGTCCACATTACAGATTCCCAGAGCGCTGTTCTACAAGATTTCAGTGCCATCTGATACACAATTACATTGTAAATGCGGCTGGCAGATTGAAGTCCGGTCACTTTGTAGGCGAAGAGATAGAATTGTTTCTTATTTTTTTTGCACTCCTCAAATAGTCTATCTACATCTGCATCTGACTGTAACCGCGATCGGTTCTGGGTTCGATTTCCTTAGTGTATCAAAAAATGTGTTACACCATCCAAACAAAAAAAAGAACTAAACTACTTACCTCTATCAACAAAGTATAGTACATTCGTATATCAAACCGTCTTGTGATAATATTTATTTTATACTTTAATTACATCGGTTATTACCCGACTGCCAAAAGTTATGTTTGTGCCGCGTAAATATGTATGTCCGTTTCTTCGTTCCCTTGTTACCGCTAAACCCGTGAATCGATTTTGACAAACGATACGTTATTAGATTCTTCTTAAGGGCGAAATATACGGATTTTAAAACTTATTTTGTAATCGCAGTAGGATTTTTAATTTTAAGAATTATTTATAGTTGAAAATACTAAATTTAATATAATAAAATTTAATTTAATATAATATTATATTATATTAAATTAAATTTTATTATATTAAATTTAAATAAATTAAATTAAATTTTATTATATTATATTATATTAAATTTTTAATCCTTCAACTTTTATACTCGATAAGATTTATTATATACGTGGCAAATTTTATGTTAGCTCTTACACTGTAAAATTGCTCTACATGATATGTAATATTAAAAACGAACTCTATCTTAAGAGCCATAAGAAACAAATTCCTGTTTTATTAAATAGAAATTTTCAATTCATTCTACCTGTTTATGTTTGAAACCAGCCTTAACATTGCGAGAACGTCATGACGCAATGGTAATAAATAACAACTGTTAAGGTTACAGGTTCATATTTTATTCACTATTAATTCACTGTTTCTCTTTAGAAAGAGAACTTAGTGTCAAAACACCATGTGCTTTATATAAATAAATAACCAAATTAAATATATTTTAAATGTTAGGTTATAATCATATAAGAAATATATTAAATTAATTAAATAATAATTGAAAATCAAGGCGCAGTGGAACATTGTTTGACTGTAAACGTGATTGGTTGTGGGTTCGATTATCACTCGAAGGAATGATTATATTTAAAATTAATTTTCATTTCTCTTCTTAGGCAAATGAGACGCTGAGTTCGCCAGTCGATATGAAATGTATTGGCTTCGGGCGTAATTCTTCTATTCGAGATTTAACGTGAAGATGTTAAAAAATCCTTCTCGTGAATAATTAAAACATTTCTAATTAATTTTGGTTCAACTATATTATTAGAAGATTTATATATATATAAATATATATATATATATATATATATATATATATATATATATATATATATATACAACTTTCGCATCTTACAAGGTAAACTGAGGTGATTTTAACAAATTATCCCGCGATATATTTTGCCGCATCTACGTATGATTTATTCTCGAAAACATTCTTCACGTTTAACAAAACAAAGAAATCACGTTTTAAATTCAATAATCTGTTTCTGTTTTAATATGTGCGGCGTTGAGTTACGCCTCTCAACATATAATTTCTTCTATTCCGCTTCTGGCAAGCATGCAGAAAGAGATCGGAGTGCCTTGACAATAGGTTACAGAAACCTGCTATACAGGAATAAAACAAAGTACAGAAAACATATAAACAATGTACAAAAACATATATACACACAGACAATGCACAAGAAATGTATGTGTAAATTACACATTACATTATATTCTGTATATTGTATCTGACTCACGTCCTATCTGCGTCTGTATAGAGTGAACGTTAAACAAGGTAAGTTTTCGTTGGAGGATTAAAGTTGTATTACAATAATTAACAGTTAGTTTGAGTTGTAGATCGTGTTTAGGCTTAATTTAGGTAGGATTATCTATGAGTATATATTATAAGGAACAGTGACCTAGTTTTATGGTCAAATAAGTTTTAGTATGACAAGATCTTCGATTTTCGCGTATTTTACATATTTTAATTGAAACTATTTTAAGCGGATTAATCGTGTATATTTTGGTATACGAAAATACATTTTTGGAAACCTGACGTTTTGAAAACTATGCAGTAGTCCGTGGTCCGTAATCAGTCAGTAAGACTGTCCACCTGTGTCCATAATGTGATGATACCAAAATAAACGTGAATAATCCGTTTAAAATAGTTTCATTTAAATCTTTTAGTATGCTATTAAAAACGATGCACGGAAGTAGTTAAAGGTCTTGTTGGTATAACTTTGGGTTGAAATTGTAAGAGAAATAGTTTATTTTTATATTATATTAGTTATTAATTTTTCATTGTGGCTAAGGTAGAAATTTAATATAATTTTCACACAATGATCATAGATTCCATTATGACTTGTATGTGTTTATATACAAAGTACAGCGTTCTACTCAATACTCTGCCAATAATTCAAAGAGGATAGCATTGGTTGATGCTATCAAAAATATTAAACTAAAGTATATTAAAATATGTGAAAGGATCGTCTGTTTAAGGAAAGTAATCTAAAATTTAATTAAATCATACGGATTGAATCCAAACCCTATCTATAGATACGCTAAGGTAATGTAACCACAATACCAAGGGTTACGACGGTAACGTTACCAATACCACGAGTTAAAAAAAATAGTTTTATCGCGTGGATTATACACGTGGATGCTATGAATACTTTATAAATGTGGGAATGAAAACTATTTTCGGAAGCAAAATTAGACATTTTGCAGATATATGTGTACGTGTTCTATGTTATAAACACATATTGTTTTTACTGCTGTTATTAAAAGCTCTCGCCAAGCTCTAGTTCATTCTTTTTACATGAAACCACAAAAAATTTTCATTATACTTCAAATGATGAGCCATTGTTAGGCTATTTATATATATATATATATATATATATATATATATATGTGTGTGTGTGTGTGTGTGTGTGTGTGTATATGTGTGTGTGTGTATGTATATATATATATAAACCTTTTATAATTTTCCTTACACAGTAACAAGTATATCAAAACAAACGCTCACACTAAGTGAGATACATATGTAATGTACGAATATGAAAGATGTTGCCGCGGAAGTCGTAAATTTGTTGTAATTCCGGAACAGGAGTAAACTTGGTAAATAAAACGAAGTCATTTTTAATGTAAGCTTTTGTGTGAAAGTGTATTATTATTTATATTATTCATTTTTTATTAATTTCATGTCATGTGTTTTTAAATGAACATTTATATAAGGTTACTCTTCATTTAGGATTAGAAAATATTTTGGAAACACATGTAACAAATTATATTGTATTATATACTTTTAAAAAACATATATTTATAACAATCTTTGACTAGTAGAAATCTAGCCTATTTGTTATGTAAACGCGATCAGATGTGGGTTCAATTCCCCCTTAGGGGAAAAATTATATTTTATTTTTATTAATAATTTTATTATTATTATTTATATAAAAAATTATAGTTTATTTTTATTAATAATTTTGTTTTTCATTTCTATCTCTGTTAAGACAAAGAGTGGCGTTGATTTCCGCCACTGAATATGTAATATCAAAAATTTTGTTTAAGCGGAGTACGGAGTGTCTTGACACTAGGTAAATAATAAAAATAAAAGCGTGAATCAGATAAAAACATCATAACTGCCTTTCATCTTATGTTAATTAACGAGCCTATTTGAATAAAGATTATTTTTATTATTTTAATAAGTATTAGATCCCAATAATAATCTTATCTTCACTTATCATTACCAGAAATTGTGAATTCATCGTCCATTTTATAAAGTATAATCGTTACGAATTTTCAAAGCCACCGTTTTACTAAAGCGAGTAAAAGAATATAATTTTAATATAATCATCACGCGGAGTGGGGAATAACACCACAACAGGCGAGCATTTCTGTTTTATCGAGTTATTTTTTTTTAGCTTTACGTTTAGTCCCGGATGGCACAGTAGACAGACAGAACGGAGCGTCAAGTCTCTGCTTTTCTCTCTTTTTCTCGAATTCAAGATATTGGGCGGAGAGCGACGAAACTCAAGGTCGCTTTTTCTATAACCAAAGCGGAAAATATAATAATTTAAATATTCAAAATCAATTCCTCTGATTGGGAATCGACCTCACAACCACTGCGCTTACCATCAGATTTTATCTTCTATATCACGTGCTTATACTATATCTTCATATTAAAAATAAGTAGTGTAAAATAGGAATCCGCTGTTTACTCAAAAATAAATAAACATTTCATTAAACATTTCACATTAAATACGGCTATGTACTATGAAGTACTATGACAAAGAAACAGGAAAATTTTGATGTACATGTTATGGGATTTACTTTACTTTATCACCCCTAAAATATGCTCAAGATATATACTATACTTCGTTGACGGCAATCAGAATTTTTGTAGCTTTTTGCTTTTATCCCGCATACCATAGACAGGGAGAACCTAGTGTCAAGACACTCCATACTCCGTTTTCGGCATAATATCAAAGACATTGCGTCTTGATCGATGACACTAAACGCCTCGCTTTGCCTAACCAAACCGAAGAAATGAAAATATGTTAAATATAATCTTTCCTGCGAGTCGAAATCGAACCCACAACCCAATCGCGTTTACAGTCAGACACTGTCCCACCGCGTTACGACCGGCCTCAATTTCATATAGAATAGAACGGCTATACAAAAGCAGAATAAGTTGTAAGATAATAAATCAAGGCGGCATAAAGTAATTAGGGAACAAACACCCTATTAACTACTTCTATAAGTCTATTCGAATATGTTTGTAATTAATTTAATTCATAAATATATAGAGAATCTACTCTTAAGGTACTGCGTTCTCCATTTTTGTAAATCAAAACACTAATTCCGTAACTGAACGCCGCGCTTTGTCTAACAAGACCCAGAAATACAACTTTCAACTTACCAATAGCACTTACACTTAACCTTGCCCCATTTTACCACGACGAAAAAAAAGGATTTTTTTTATAACAATTGAAAAACAAATGAAATTAAAATATTTTTTATGTACAACTTTACGGTATTGTTTCCCAACTTTTTATCTATTCGAGATTTAAAAAAAAACTTTGTTTTTTTTTCAGCTCTAATAAAAGTAAAACCAATTTGAAACTAGACAAGGCTATGACAAAAGTTTGAGGGTTCGCTTTTTGCAACTGGAGAAATCCTGAAAATATATACGTACAATCTATACATATAAATAAAATTTATTTGTTTGTTTGTTTGTAATATTAAATATATATAATATTGTTGTGTGTAGTGACTTCAAATAAGAAAATAAACTTTTCATAAAAAAGTCTGTAAAACAATTATATTCTTGTGTAAAACATAATATAATACTTTATGGCACACCTCACACATAAAAACAATAAAGAAAAAGATAAACAAAATATAACAAAGTAGAAAGGTACAGCAGGCGGTCTTATCTTCTATGAGCGATGATCTCTGCCAGGCAACATTAAGGTACAGGACAAACCACGGATTTGATTGTGCCACCGTCTGACTTTAAACGCGATCAGTTGTGGGTTCGATCCCCACTCGGGGAAGAAAATATATTAAAAATTATTTTCACTTCTTCGCTCTGGTAAAACAAGGTGCGGCGTTGAGTTCCACCACTCAAAACTCTTCGGTCTTCGGTCAAAAGTGAATTACGGAGTGTTTTGACACTAGGTACCTACTGTATACCATGCACGCGGGATAATAGCGTGAAGCTAAAAAAAAGAACAAAAAATAATAAGGCTTCTTTAATAAAGCAAAGCAACCAGTAACCGCTAATAACACAATATAATAAATTATAATATAGTGAAATTAATTTCTCAAACAAATTTTGTACCATTTTTTATTGTGTTTTGAGAAAGTTGTATCTGTTAGCAAAATGTTTTAAATTATCAATGAGAGATTTACTTATCTCAATATGTCTAGTGACTGGCCGCGGCGAAGTGACACGATTGGTTTTGGTTTCGATTCCCACTCGAGGGATGGTTACATTTAAATTTATTAACAGTTCCTCGGTCTAAGAACAAGCGCGGCGTTGAGATCCACCACTCAACGAAAAGCAAAGTACGGAGTGTCTTGACTAGTGTTAATTAATTCTATTGTTAATTTCTGTCTACCACATTATGCGGGATAAGACGCGTGGAGCTAAAAAAACCTAAATAGACTAAAAACAGAAAATCTGGACTCAACATTAAAATCTATTTACTTACTGTTATCCAAAAATATGTCAAAGTAAGTTCAAAATTTAAAAGAATTCAGTACCGTCATATATTAGCACCATGTGCTGATAATGGCTCATAATTTTGGAAGTCACCTTGCTTCGTTCTTGATTACTTTAAAATTAATTTAAAATCGTTTTCAATTACCTTCATCTGATTGTTAGATAAAATTGTCATTTTGCAATTCAATAAAGATATTTGCGTGTGATTCTTGAAGTGAAACTATTTTAAACGGATTAATCGCGTTTATTTTGGTATTCGATAATACATTTTTGAACACCCAACGTTTCTCACATTTTACAGCAGCCTGTGGCAGTTATCTATAGAAAAAAAATTATAATTCACTAAACAATATATACGGATTTCCGTCACATGTAAAAATATTATATAAAAATATATTGACTAATTATTTAGTACACATACGGTGTTCAAAATGAAAATGAGTAAAAACAAGAATAGCTAATATTTCTTTACATACAAAAACAATAGCAGGATACATATAAGCGTGAAAGTCCCCTAAAGGCCATGAAAGAAGAGATTGATGACGGTGTGCAAAGCTAAAGTGGTATATAGTGACCAATATACTGCTCTCGCCATCCCGTAAGGGATAATACGCGCTACCAATTAAATTGTTTCAGAACAAATACATAGAAATATAATAATATTTTTTTCAGATTCACGCTTTTTATCCCGCATAGCAGGATAGACAGAAAGTACCTAGTGTCAAGATATTCCGTACTTCGCTTTCCACCGAATTCGAGACTTTGAGTGCTGAGTGGTAAAACTCAACGCTGCTCTTCGTCTTACCGGAGCGGGGAAGTGAAAATAATTTAAATATATTCATTTCCCCGAGTGGGAATCGAACCCACAACTGGTACAGACAGACGATGTTCTTTTTTTAGGTTCACGCTCTTAGCAGAGTTTTCAAAAGCGCATTTTCAGATACCATAATATATACGATTATTTCGTTTAGAATAATTTCATTTAATAAATCTTTTAACTTTTGTAAACGAATATACGTTAATAAATATTTGCATTGATTATGTTTACATTGTTCTAATATATTTTATATTTATATTACTCATAGCAATAAAATAGCGCACTTCTGTACAATACATTAAAATAACTCAAATAAAATCTGTTGGAATGCAATAAACCTGTTATGGTTTACTTTTGTTAAGGTCTATTGTCCATATGGTTAGCTTTTTTTAGCTTCACGCTTTCATTCCGTATAGCATGGTAGATAGGAAGTACCTAGTGTCAAAACACTCCGTACTCCGCTTTCGTCGAATTCGAGACATTGCATCTTAAACATCTCTGGATCTTTATATTATAATTTTTAAATAAAAGTAATTTAAGCTGCTCTTATTACATGAGCATATACGACACTAGTAGTGCTAGTGAAAGTCCCACCATAATGGATCTAGCCGTTGAAGAGATTAGTCAGAACAAACAAACAAACAGACAAACAGACAAAAATTGTAAAAAATATTGTTCTGGCGTAATACCGTGTGTACTTACACGTAAAGTGTGCATTTAGTAAAAAACGATTATTTTAATATTACAAGCAGTCAGAAAAAAAAATAATTAGTAGATATTTATAGAACGAGTTTATTAATAATCGTTACATAAAAAGTAGCTTTTTCAACTTAAGTTCTTATCTCATCAATAAAGTCACTCCTTTCATAATTTCTGAAGGTACACGAACTATTCTGTATTGAGCGGAGTACAACGCCGTGCTTCGTCTTATCGGACTGACGATATTAAAATATTTAGATAAGATCATATAATGAGTAGGAATCGAACCCCTAAATCAGATGCATTCACAATCAAATAAAACTTGTAAAATATAGTAATAAAATTTAAATTTATAGCGTTAAGCAGCTTCACGCTTTATCCCGCATAGCAAGATAGTCAGACCTAATGTCAAGACATTCCGTTGACTGCTTTTCCGCCATTGAGACATTGCGGGTAGTAAACTTAAAAGTAAAGAAATGAATATAACTTTTAAATATTATCATATCATCCTTCATCCAAACGGAAATCGAACCCACAACCAATTGCGTTTATAATCAGTTCCGCTGTTCCACTGTGCCTCGATTGCCTCATTTCATTAAGAAGTTAGGCCAATAATAGTGTAATTAGTATCTCTGTACTTAATCTCCTCATTTACCAAACAACACAAATTCAACAAACAAACCATGTGTAATGTTTAATTTAATAATCACAAACAATAAATAGTAATAGAAAATTAAGTATAATGTACCTTAATACATATATCTATAAGAAACATTTTTGTTTAACACAGTGTTATATTCGTATAACAATACAATTTTAGGAAAAATGAACATTTCATTGCGAGCGTGTGTTTTTAACTACATATGTATACATTATGCAGTATTAAAGTAACGCCCTATAATAACTGTTAGCAAGTTAAGCGCTATGACCCAAAAGTCATATGAATTTTAAACCAACTTGGCCTTAATCTATATTTTCATTAAAAATTATATCATACATTACCATTCATAAAATAATTTGGACATTAGTGCTTTTGTTATTTTTCAGCTTAATTTAAACAAATTGTTGTTACTCGGGAAAGTAATAAAGATATCGGTCGTGGCGCAGTGGCACAGCGTCTGACTGTGAACGCGATCGGTTGTGGGTTCGATTCCTAGCCGGGGGAACGATTATATTTCAATTATTTTCACTTGACGTTGAGTTCCATCACTCAATACGCATTGTCTCGAATTCGGTGTAAAGCTAAGTAAAAGTGAAGCAAAAAAAGATTTTTCTCTACAGCTTCACTCAAGTAAATCAGAGACAAAAGTAGTGTCAAGACACTCCGTTTACTTTTTTAAGCCCAAAATCAAGACTTGAATGGTGAACTTAACGCCGCGGTATATCTCATCAGAGAGGAAAAATGGAAATGTATTATTATTTAAATATAATCGTGTCAGTCATGTTTACAGTCGCACTCTCTCCAGCCACGCTTTGCCGCGTTGGCTTCTAACTCCTTTTAATTTTGTTCATTCTAGACTTAATATAATATTGTTTGGTAGAAAAGGCGAAATGCAGATTATTAAATATATTTTTAGATAGCAAAGCTATAAAAAAATATATACTACATTCTTGGTTATTAGATATAACCAAGAATTAGTATATATTAAATATCATTTTTCATAAGTTCGCCATTCAACACGCAATGTGTGGGCGGAGAGTTATAAACGGAGTGTCTTGATATTAGGTTGTCTCAGACTACCCTACTATGCGGGATATGGCGTGAAGCTGACAATCAGTGTTACAAGACAAGTATAAAACATGGTATACTCTAATAAACATATATATATATATATATATATATATATATATATATATATATATATATATATATATATATATATATATATATATATATATATATATATATGCACAAAAAGCAGGAAACGTGTACTTATTTCAGATGAAAAAAGTACAATAATTCCTTCTGAAATACTAAAATGGGGGATGAAAAATATTATCATTTTTATAAAACGTCTCCTATCTTCATTGTCACGGTAGAACGCTGTCACTGGCACGTTGAAAGGTAAAAAATAATTTTCATAAAGATAAGAAAAAGCTATAAGGTATATATTTGCAATGTTTATTTTTAATTTTAACTTGTCACCGCTTTTGTTCGTTTCAAAATACCATAATGAGATTTACATATTTTTGTATGTTTTTTTTAGATTCACGCTTTTGTCCCGCATAGCAGGATACACAGGAAGTAGACCTAATGTCAAGACACTTCGTACTCAGCTTTCCATCGAAATCGAGACATTACGTGACGGTTTTCAAGGGGCGCGGGTTCGAATTCCGCTGCGTTCAAATTTTTATATTTTTTCTAAAACATGTTTTCTAATCCTAAGTGTGGAATAACACTATATAGATAGTATAATATTAATTTAAATACCATTCTCTTTTGTGAAATGATTATTTTTTATTAAAAATTTTTAAGTAGCAGAAATTTGTAAAAATCTGTCTACAGAAAAGCTAACAACGTAAAAATGCGTAACAAAATATATAAGGATTTCGACGCAGCTGGTAGTATAGAACGCATTGTTTAGCGATCAGAGCGCTTGGCCGGTTTCTAAGACGCGCGGGTTCGAATCCCGATGCATTCAAATTTTTAAATGATTTTTTAAAGTACTTACTTTTACTGATGGTGACTGACATTTGATTTGATGGACAATATCTAAATTCTGATCATTTACAACCAATTCAACGAGTTAGCGAAACCCAAGACGAAGATTTTACTAGTCAAATTAAAAATCTATATTTCAGTCTAGTCTTTTATTATTGATATAAATGATGATATTTATAATTTAATAACCTATAGTAAATTCATATTTCAGTACAGACTTTTCAATGTCGTTAGTACTAACTACAGTCAATATTGAATGATAAAATATGAACGACGTTACAAAATTGCAAATTGAGAACGCTCATTATAAATTATGGGTTATTAATTACGGCTTAATTGGCATTTGGTCTTTATAACAAAGCTTTGGTTATATTCTGATATATTTATAGCTTTGCGCCCATAACAGGGTAGAGACCTCCTAGTGTCAAGATACTCCGTTCTCCGTTTAACATCTAAATTCGAGACATTGCGCGCATAGTAGCGTATTAAACGTTATGAATGAAAATAATTCAAATATTATTACTGAGCTAATTCGTTTCTTATTAGGACTGTGGGTTTACATCCTTGTATACTTCTTTTGCTTCGTCCATAGTTATTAAACTCTTCATACGTACCGTTTGAAAAGTCTTCATGCTTTTCCTTCATTATCAACAAACTACTATTAAAAGTTGTTCTCAAAGGTCAACCAAGGTCTCCCTCGATCTCTGTTGTCACTCACCTTTGTATAAGGATGTAGAAAAAAAACTTTTATTAAATTTTATTAGACTATATCTTTGATATTAGCTCTTTTTATACATTTTAAATTAAACTATTTTCGACAGACTCGACCTGTGACCACGAACAAAGTAAAGTGTTCGAAGCATTGGGTTACCAAAAGTGCTTTTTCAGATTTCGGAACAATTGTCAACGAATATAGATTAATAAATATTTACATTACATAGTGCGCCGTGTGATGCCGGCTTAGAATAGCATCACCCCATATCCTCCCGCGGGTGTCGTAAGAAGCGAGTAAGGGAAAAATCAGGGCATGGGCAGCAGCGTGACCCTGTCTAACATAAACACCTACTGCGGTCACCAACCCGCCTGCCAAGCGTGGTGACAATGGCAAGATCCCCCATGGAGACAGCGCCAAAACTACGGCCCTCAGTGCCCGGCAGCCCTGCTTTTCCCGGCCAAGGCAGCGGTCGTGGTCACGGCGGGGCAGAGGGTGCTAAGAATCCCCGGAGTAAAGGCTGCCGAAAACAACATATGTATTTGGCAACGAACAACGGACGTACGATTCGGCTGGACCATCACCTCACAGAACTGGAAGTAGAGTTAAGTCATATAAAGTGGAGTATTCTGGGGTTATCGGAAGTCCGAAGAGAGGGAGAGGATACAATAACCCTTGACTCTGGTCACTTGCTCTACTTCCGGGAAGGTGATAGGACCTCCCAAGGTGGTGTCGGTTTTCTGGTCCACAGAGCTCTTGTTGGCAACGTTGTGGAAGTTAGTAGTGTGTCGATCCGGGTAGCGTACCTCGTAATCAAGCTTACCGACAGGTACTCTCTGAAGGTAGTGCAGGTATATGCGTCGACCTCGACACACTCCGATGAAGAGGTTGAAGCCATGTATGAGGACATTACTAAAGCCATACATGGTACGACCTCATGCTTCTACAACGTGGTCATGGGAGACTTCAACGCTAAAGTGGGAGTACAGGAATGCGACGAATCGAAGGTTGGACCACATGGGTTGGGGTGCAGAAATCACAGAGGGCAAATGCTGGTCAACTTCCTCGAGATGCAGGGGCTTTACTTGATGAATTCCTTCTTCAAGAAGAAGTCCAAAAGGAGATGGACTTGGCAAAGTCCAGATACTGTGACAAGTGTGATCAACAGGTTTAACACCGGCAGCGATCACCGACTCGTACGAGGCACTCTGAATATATGCTTCAAAGTCGAACGAAAACGCCTGCTGAAATCTACTCTCCGACCTACGCCGCCCCAAGTAGACCGTGTGTCGAAGCAGTTCCAATTGGAACTGCAAAATCAATTCGACTCGCTGGAAACCACTGACGATGTGGACGAGATAACCGACAGCGTGGTGAAGACAGTGTGTAAACTGGGCCGTAAGCATTTTCCGCCGACGAGTACCACTAAGCAGTCCAAACTTGCTCCCGAAACCCTGGATCTGATGAGGCAGAGACAGGAAATGCCATTCGCTCAAGCAGCTTCTCCAAATCAACGGGCTCTCTCTAGGCGGATAAGGAAACTCACGCGCCGGGACCTCCGTTGCTCAAACACGAGAACTATTACAACCCTCATTGAGCAAAATAGGGGGTCTAAAGTTTTCCAAAGACCGCTAGGGAAAAGCCACCTTGCAAAGCTTAAGACAGCGGATGGCACAATAGTCACGTCAAGACCCCAGATCCAGAATGAGGTTGAGAAGTTCTATGGGCTGCTCTACTCATCGCGCACACACAAGCCTATAGCTCAGGACACTGAAGATCCACGTGCACCACTGACGCGCCATTACTCGGAAGACATCCCGGACGTTGACGTAAGTGAGATTAGTGCGGCTCTTAAACAGCTCAGGAATGGGAAGGCCCCGGGTGATGATGGCATTACCACTGAGCTCCTAAAGGCTGGTGGACTACCGGTCCAAAAGGCCTTAGCGGAACTCTTTAATGCCGTCATCCGCCAAGGCATGACGCCAGAAGCGTGGTCCAGGGGTGTGGTCGTCTTGTTCTTCAAGAAGGGTGATAAAACCCTCCTAAATAACTACAGGCCGATTACACTCCTGAGCCACATTTACAAGTTGTTTTCAAGAGTCGTCACGAATCGTTTCGCCATCAAGCTCGACGAATACGGTTGGTATTCGTCCGGAGCAAGGCGGGTTTCGAAAAGGCTACAGCACCATAGCTCACATACATACTGTTCGGCAGATTATACAGAAGACCGAGGATTATAATCAGCCGCTGTGTATGGCATTTGTGGAGTCCCTGCAGAGATGTCAAATCGACCGGCGATATATCGAGGTGATGAGATGTCTCTACAACGCTGCGACGATGACCGTCCAAATTCAAGATCAGCGGACAAGACCTATTCGGTTCCATCGTGGGGTGCGACAGGGGGACGTGATATCCCCGAAACTGTTCACCAACGCGATGGAGGACGTCTTTAAAACCCTGAATTGGATTGGACGAGGCGTCAACGTCAATGGAGAGTATATCTCTCATCTTCGTTTTGCCGACGATATCATCCGACGACGTCATCTTTGCAGAGACACTGGAAGAGCTAAATCAAATGCTGAACGACCTAAATGGGTCCTCCCGACGTGTTGGTCTTGGTATGAACTTGGACAAAACAAAAGTTATGTTCAACAGAAACGTGCCGAGACCAGTGCGGGTCGAAGGCGTTCTTCTTGAAGTTGTACAGGACTACACCTACCTAGGCCAGACAATACAACTTGGCCGACACAACTTCAAGAAGGAAGCGGATAGGAGGATTCAGTTGGGTTGGGCGGCATTTGGCAAGCTCCGTCGAGTCCTTACGTCAACAATTCCGCAAAGCCTAAAGACGAAGGTTTTCGAGCAATGTGTCCTACCTGTAATGACATACGCTGCCGAGACGTGGACACTGACAGTAGGGCTGGTCCACAGATTTAAAGTCGCTCAGCGAGCTATGGAGCGAGCTATGCTCGGGGTCTCTCTCAAGGATAAAATCAGGAATGAGGTTATCCGTGAGAGAACTAAAGTAACCGATGTAGCTCGCAAAATCAGTAAGCTGAAGTGACAATGGGCCGGTCACGTCTGTAGCAGGACCGATGGCCGTTGGAGCAGACGAGTCCTGGAGTGTAGACCGGGTCTTGGCAAACGTAGTGTAGGACGCCCTCTGGCCCGCTGGACTGACGACATACGCAAGGTTGCCGGAGCAGGCTGGTTGAGGGTTGCGGAGGACCGGGATGTTTGGCGCAAACTTGGGGAGGCCTATGTCCAGCAGTGGCTGACGACGAAGTGCATATAAATATATATATATATATATATATATATATATATATATATATATATATATATATATATATATATATATATATATATGCACTATGTTTGTATTGTTCTATTATATTTTAATATTTATATTAATTACAACAATAAAATAACGTAATTTTGTACAATATATTAAAATAACTCAAATTAAATCTGTTTAAATGAAACAAACCTGTCTGTTTAGTTATGTTAAGGTCTACTATCCACATACATAGATTTTTTTAGCTCACGCTTGCATTCCGCAAAGCAGGATAGACAGAAAGTACCTAATGTCAGGACATTCCGTACTCCACTTTCTGTTGAATTTGAGACATTATGTGTTGAGTTGCGGAGCTAAACGCAGCGCTTTGTTTTACCAGAGTAAAAAAATAAAATAATTTAAATATAATCATTCCTCTGAGTGGTAATTGATATTGTTTATATGTATAAGGTTATAATAGGCTGTCCAACTAAGCTACGCCTGGTCTAGATAAACTAAACAATGTTTTTTGATAATAGTTATAATTTTTAGGATTTTTAAAGTGGGCCACATTTTAGGAATCGATTTTAGAAAATTATATTGCTAAAATAAAAGGTTTACATATAAATTTGTTATAAGGTATAATTTTATTTCAAAATTTCGATTATTTCCTAAAAATACTACACTCAAAGAATATAGCAAGATGTCAAATTATTAGATAAAGTAGGGTATTGCTATTTAAAAAAAGATACAAATTTGATGAAATCAATTCATCAGAAGCCAGTGCAATTTTTCACACTTTGCCCTCCTTAGAAGTTAATTTATCATCCTTTACTTGCTAGAGTATTAAATTTAGAAAGGTTTATATTTTTTTTCTAGCTTCGCGCTTTTTATCCCGCATAGCAGGGTAGACATAAAGTACCTAGTGTCAACACACTCCGTACTTCGCTTTCGAGACATTGCGTGTTGACTGGTAGAACTCAACGCCGCTCTTTGTGTTTACCAGAGCGAAGAAGTGGAAATAATTTAAATATAATCTCTCCCCCGAGTGGGGATCGAACCCACTACCGATCGTGTTTACAGTCAGACGCTGTCCCATTGCGCCACGACCGGCCTTATAGAACAGTTTACTTTAGCAAATATTAAAGATGAAAGTGTAAAAGGTAGAAATGTCAGATGAGTTCGTTTGACCTTCATCCAGCATCCCAGATCGTTTAATTCATATTTGCAATTCGTCTCCGGTGCGAGGTAACGAAGCCTACATTTCTTAATTTCTTAAATGTAATTTTAAATGCAAAACATAGGTATATCTCATTAAAAAAATTCTCTTGTACAAATGTTGGGCCGGTCGTGGCGCAGTGTGACAGCGTTTGACTGTAAATGGTTGTAGATTAGATCCCCATTCGGGGGAATGATTATATTTAAATTTTATTTTCAGTTCCTTGCTCTGGTAAGATAAAGCGCATCATTGAGTTTCACCACTCAATCAGTTACACATACAG
This sequence comes from Dryadula phaetusa, assembly GCA_032432895.1. Classification (NCBI taxonomy): domain Eukaryota; kingdom Metazoa; phylum Arthropoda; class Insecta; order Lepidoptera; family Nymphalidae; genus Dryadula; species Dryadula phaetusa. Next base: position 512,628 of record JAOYRS010000073.1, read on the forward strand.
TGGCGGAATTCAACGCCGTATTTTATTTTACCAGAGCAACATAGTATAATTTAAATATAACATTCAATCATAATTTTCAATATAACATTCACAAATCATAAATTCGTATATAACATTCCTCCTATAGGGAATCGAACTCTATTGTTTTACAGTCAGATGCTGTCCCACTGCGCCACGTTGGCCTCACCAGATACTTGTTAAGCTATAATATACTATATGTTCATACTGCAAATGGAAAACGAACTTTACAATATAATTCGATTTAACCGCATATCAAATATATTTTAATCTTGATTTCCTTTTATGTACCTTTTCATTATGAATTATTACAATAATTGCATTAATTCCGGCTTTAAACCAACTTACGTACTAAGTGTAGGAAAAATTAGTACAACTAAATTCTTATATATTTTTATTAATCTTAGAAACACTAGGGCTAAGCAAATTACAAAAGTAAATATATAAATATTTCTTAGACTCCGGTCGGCAATGAGACAGCGTCTGACTTGCGGTCGTTGGTCTGTTTGATTTTTCACTCGGGGGAATAATTATATTTAAATTATTTTTATTTTCTCACTCCGGTAAGATAGCGCACGAGGCTGAGTTCCACTAGGTACTATCTCTCTACCCTGTTATACGGTTTAAAGTGTGAAGTTAAAAAAATATATACATATAATATTTCTTACGTCAGCAGATCGTTGTGGTAGTAGTACAAAGTGATTGTAAACATGGTGGCTATGATATCGACATGCACTCAAAGGAATGTAATTAAACTATTGTCATTGACTCATTGTGTTAAGACTAAAGGCGGCGTTGAGTTCCACCGTTCAAAATATAATGTCTCATTTTTAGAAAAATAATAGAGACCAGAGTATTTTGACACAATGTTTTCTTTGACCATCATAAATTGAAGAAAAATCGTGAAATCTGTACTAAAGATTGTATGTATATGAAGTTACAACCATTGCGTTAAATCATACGTATATCGACTGAACATATATATTTTATTATTTAATAATTTATCCGCTTTTCATATTATATTTTTTTTAGCTTCACGCTTTTTTTATCCCGCATAGCAGGGTAGACAGAAAGTACCTTGTGTCAAGTCACTCCGTACTTCACTTTCCATCGAAGTCGAGACATAACTTGTTGAGTGGTGGAACTCAACGCCGTACTTTGTCTTTGCCAGAGCGACGTAGTGAAAATAATTTAAATATAATCACTTCCCCGAGTGGGGATCGAACCTACAACCGGTCGCGCTTACAATCAGACGCTGTCACACTACTGGCCATGACCGCCCTCATTGTAAAATTTCAAATAAAATGTATTCAGTATCAAACAAACGTTACAAAATGTTTTGATATGTTTAAGAGTGTTTGTTAATATGACAGATTGGTGATTGGTTGATCCAAATTGATTAAATTGATGAAAAGCGTTGTAGCGTTTATTCTTTTAAGCGTTCAACCGCCTTTACCATTTAATTGAACGTGTTTTTGGAAGTTTAAATACGGCAGATAAAATAAATTGCTGATAACTCGTGATTTATAAAGCTTTATTTGTATTTTTTACATTTTTCAAGCCGAAGCATATTCTGAGATATATATATATATATATATATATATATATATATATATATATATATATATATATATATATATATATATATGTATATTACATACACATTATTTATTGATTTATTGGCTCAATTTTTCGATAATATTAATATTAATATTTTTTGATTCGATCAGCCATCGATCTAAACTGGAAATGATTTACATTAGACTATTCTCTCGATTATGGGCGGAGAGTCTTTGACAAATTGCCATGTACATACATACATAAATTAATTTAAAAAGCCTTAATTATAGTATATAAAACACAAAGATTTATTAAAACTCATTTATTCATACAAATAAATAAATGTCTGCTTACCTTAAGGTGAACTACAATAAACGTAGCAAGAAGTACTCTTTTATTTTTATTTTTAATGTTTTTGCTTAGAAATGCTCTCGTAATCCTTTTTTATTAAGCGATATTAAGTAAAATATACTGTTTTATGTTATAATAAATAAAATAAGAAATAAATATAATTTTCATTTAAGTTAATACATATAAATGTATACATACACATATGTATATTTATTAAGCGATATTAAGTAATATATATATATATGTATTTTAATGTCTAAGAGTCCCTAAAAAGGTGAAGACCTCCGAGGATTAGCTTATCTATTTGGCTATGTGAATCCATTTGGTTCTGTCCACTATTCTTAAACTCTCCGCTGTCTTTTCCAGAACCAGCCTATGTGGTGGTTATCTTGGTATAACGCTGATCTCATAGACTGCCTACATGCTCGGCACACTTCATTTTAGTGCTTTATTATGCCAATTCATTTCATTTCCGTATTTATTCATGGTTTATTTTTATCTTCACACATCTGCAATATTTAAACTAAAGAAAAACTATCCAATGTTAACTCAATAGTGCTGTTAAAGTTATACTATTTTATTCACCAAAGTAGGGATCAAACCCAAAACCACCTTGTTTCAGTCTAACGTAGTCCCACTGTGCCATGAGTTCCCATCAACACTGCCTAACCTAACCTGACATACATAAATACTCATGGATTCCGTCTCACTGCCCCACGTGCCGATTCAAAAATAAACAAGTAATAAATACACACTCACAATGTTTATAACTATTCACGTGTGGTGGAGTCACGTTGCCAGCGATGGCACTAATGGGCAAGCTCTACTAGATTATTAGCAAACCTGATATTTAAGACTGGCTGGATAAGGTTAAATAACGGCCCCGACGCGCATATATCCTGCGCCTTAGTGATGTGCCTTATTTTTGTGTGTTGTATTTATTGGATTTTATCTAATATTCATCATACCTCGCTATAATCCTCATTGGCAGAAAACTATTTTTTCTTTTATTTTCCTACGGAATCTCCATTGGCAACAATGTAAATATACATAAATATTTCCGTTATAGAAGGTATAAATGAAATATGAGAACAATAAAAAAACCGTTTTCTATTACATTTTTTAAAAGTGTATTCTACTCTTAAAGCTCTTTCATTTCATGCCCATATTAGATGGTACCGAAATATGTTATCTGCCATTTTGTTACGCCCACCAGTTTCATTGCCAACAACAATAAAATTGCATTGCCATTAGTATTAAAGGCAAAATAATACGGCGATTTGTATGTATGTAATATTGTTGGAATTTAATAATATTTAAGTGTTTACTATTTTTAAAGTGTTATTCCACACTTAGGATTAGAAAATATCTTAGAAAAAACGTATAAAAATTTGAACGCAGCGGGATTCGAACCCGCGCCTCTTAGATACCGTCCGTTCGACGCAGCTGATAGTAGAACGCATGACTTAGCGGTCAGAGCGGTTGGACGGTACGCTGGTAGATGAACGCAGCGGGATCCCGCACCGAGTTCGAATCCCTCTCCGTTCAAATTTTTATACGTTTTTTCAAAGAAATATTTAAGTGCTTAATTTGGTAAGTTTATGTTTGCATGTTCATATGTGTGTATGTTTGTCCACCAATTTCTTTAAAACTAACAGTCATATTGAGATATCTTTTTTAATTTATCATACGTGTACTTCATATTAGGGAATAGTATAAGTTTCTTTAAAATCGATTTCGTAGTTTCAGAGATATATGTAAGCTATTCGTAAGAAAATATACGTAGATATTTGCATAGTTCTTATGAAGTCGGTTTGGTTTTTTATAAATTAGATTATATTTATTTTATTTTTTATAGACCGTAGTCACTAAATTCTTCATTGTATTTTTATAGGTATGCCCATTCAATATACAATATATCCAAAGACCCTTATGAAAAATGAGCCCAAAACATTGTGAGCCTTCCGCAAAGCCTTAATGTTGTGAACTAGTTGATATAAAGTAAATGAAAAAAGTTTTATATTTTAGAGTAGTTTTAAAAAGCCCTACATTTTAGCTTTTAAAAGTTAATTTGGAAGATAAAATATTATAGAAAGAAGCTCAGATTATGGACTAAGTGGAGTTTTAAAGTAATTATGTGAAATTAAGACTTTTTCAGTGCTTTACTTAAAATGTAGCTACAGCCTTCTAAATTATGAAAAAAAGAAAATACAATATATTTATAATTACACCTGTACTTTATTTCACTAAATGTAACTCGTTTAAAATTTGGATTTTATAAATTCTTTCGTTATATTTCTATTATCTGTGAAGAATATATTTTTTTAAATATAATCACTGCCCCAAGTGTGGATCGACCCCACAACCGATCGCATTTACAGTCGCACGTTGTCCCACTGCGCCACGACTGGGTTCAAGTATTATCTGTAAAAGAACAAATATCATATATTGGTATTTATTTGTTTTAAACGTGTAATCAGAAATTGTCACTTTTATATACCCAAGAAATATTTGTATATGGTAATTTCAATTCTCAGTTAAATTCAATTCTCTGATTCTGACGCTTCAAGCATGCCAGTAGAAAACAAATTCCTTTACCAATGTCACTTTGTATGGAGAACACGTCGCGCTTTGTCTTACCAGAGCGAGGGAATGAAAATAATTTTAAATACAATCATTCCCCCCAGAAGTGAGAATCAAACCCACGAGCGATCTCAACATTAAGCAAACTCTATCGTCGAGAGTGTACATGTGAGTTTTTAAGACGTTGGAGCACATCACTCAGAGCGAGAACTCACTGTTACGTAATACTAAAGTATTACAAGGAAAAGCCAAAGAATAATGCTCTCGTGCTCGCTTACCCATAATATGGACAGACCAGATAAGATCTTGCACTGGCGGTTCTATTAACATCTGCTCAGGCACCGAACACAGGGGCAGATGGAAAAATCTTGCAATCTTACTTCCAAATATGAAGAACACGACCACGATCACTCCCATAATAGTGCATGTAACGTTTATCTCCCCCCATATAGTATAGTGTTTCCCAATAGAAATGATAGGTTTTGATAGCTCACAGCCGCCATCTAGGTTGGTTACATTTGTGTTGTTTTGTGTTCAGTAATATTTACCATTTAATCATGAATAAGTTCACGTTACCTCAACGTTTGGAAATTGTCCAAATTTTCTATCAAAATTCGAGAAGTATTGTCTCTACTCAAAAAGCATTTCGTACTAAATATGGTCGTTATGATGCACCGTCTGAGCTCGCTATACGTCGCATAATCCAGAAACTGGAAAGTGAATATTCTTTGCACGATAGTAGACCACCAACACGACAACGGACAGGCCGTAATAAGAAAATATGGCCGCCGTATCAGCCAGTGTCGAAGAAAATCAAAATGTTTCCGTTCCGTGCACAAGAATTGGGCTTATCCAGAATGACAACTTAGCGAATTTTACGTATGGATCTTGGCCTACATCCATACAAGATTTTGTTGGCACAACAACTCAAGCCAGCAGACCATCAATTACGTTGTAAATTTGCTGATTGGACGCTTGAAATGATGGAAACGGACACAGAATTTCATAGGAAAAACATCTTTTCAGATGAGGCTCACTTTTGACTCAATGGTTATGTGAACAAACAGAATTGTCGTTACTGGAGTGAGTCAAATCCAAGAGTGGTTCATGAAACACCATTACATCCTGAAAAATTGACTGTTTGGTGCGGATTATGGTACGGTGGAATCATTGGCCCGTACTTTTTCAAAAACGACGAAGGCCGTACTGTTACTGTCAATGGCGACCGTTATCGTGACATGTTGAACGATTTTTTTTCCTGAAGTGTATGAAATCGATGCGGATGACATTTATTTTCAACAAGATGGTGCAACATGCCACACTGCGACCGTCATAATGGATTTATTGCGTGATAAGTTTGGTGAGTCGGTTATTTCTCGCAACGGTCCTCACAATTGGCCACCAAGATCATGCGATTTAACACCCTTGGACTATCTTTTGTGGGGGTATGTTAAATCTCAAATGTATGCCAATAAACCAGTTACTATTCAAGACCTTGAGCGCAACATTCGAGCGACTATAGCGGCCATACCAGCCGAAATGCTGCACTGATTCATCGAAAATTGGACCGATCGTATTCACCAGTGCAAAAAAGTCGTGGCGGTCATTTGAACGATATTTTGTTTAAATCATAAATAGCATAAAATTTCCTATCAATAAAGCCATTGATCACGAAATTCGAACATACATTACATGTTTTATTTCAATTTCAAAACATATTGTTCTTGTTGGGCTATAAAAACTTGCCTTGGCTCATGATACGTCACGTGGTTAGGACCCATTTATTGATATATTCGTTTGTAACTCAAGATCTTTTAGAGATTCAAAGGTAACAGTTAAGAAATTTCAATTGCTACATATTAAATTTATATAATTAGCCATCAGAAGGTAATCTCATTTATTATATATTTGCCATCAAAAGGTATCGACTCGTACATGAATGTATTTGTAGTCAGAAAGGGTTTTTCATATTTGTAATATCATTCATTAATCTTCCATTGAGATTACCATCGGCTCATCCGAGGAAAAGCCGAAGGCGCGTCCTACCTTTCTACCACTTATAATGAACCATTGGAGGTAATAATAGTAAGAGAATAGATAGCAAAAGCGGCCCCACCCCGCCGCTAGCCGTGAATTCCGACCGACCGTGATTCTTAAAACCTTGGTATTGAACCCTCCGGGACGCAATGCAATGGAACAGTTAACGTATATGATACTTACAATGCCTTTGCAAACGATTAACTATTAGTTAACTGTTCGATAGTTTATTTTAAGATAAATTTGTGATGATGATTGGTTTGTGAGACCAATATAAGCCGTGCATTGGTTTGTGAGACCAATATATGATGATGATACGTCTATTGGCCTGCCAGACCAATATAACTCTCCGGTTCGTATACCAGTTCAGACGCACAATCGCTAGGCGGCCGATTGTGTTTTGTTCACGCACAGCACATACGTATCAGCCGTTTGTCAAAACCAACAATTAAACTCGGTTAGGTGCCACCGACATCAGATATAAGCAATAGATTCGCTGAATACTGACAGTCGTGTGTCACATTATGCATTCCATTACGGAACAAGGCACTAGACAATCAGTCGAACACCGTTACGTACTACAGCATTCCGTAATATAATAGTACAGCATCCCTCGCAAGGACGTCACTAAAACATACTTCGAAACGCATGAGACATAAAAGTATCACATAACCATTAATCCCACATCGTGTGTTAAACGACATAGAAAAAAATTTTTATATCTAAGCCCGACACCGTACAAGTATCGCATGCGCAACGTAAGACAATGTCAGAGAAGATACAAGTCGCGCCACCGACATCAGTTATTAATGAGCTATAAAGCTCACTGAATCCCAACGGTCGCGTACCACAAGTTATATCACATCTGATATCGTACAAACATCGCTGTTGCAACTCAAGACAGCAGCAGTCAAGATACAATCATCTGACATCGCCATAGCCGTTCACCTAAGCCAAGGACATAAGCCTCAGTGAGTGATGCCGAGCAATAAAGGGTTGTACCACCGACATCAGTAATCAGTAAGCTATAACGCTCACCAAACCCCGACGATCGTGTGTCGCAAATTATATCGACGTCCGACGCCGTACAAACATCGCGCATGCGACGCGAGACAGCATCAGTCATGATATAACCGACCATCATCTCTGTAGCAGTTCACCTAAGTTAATTATATCAGCCTCAGTGACGCTCAGCAACATTGGTTTATGCCTCCGACAACGAATATCGACAAGCCGTAAGCTCGCCGAACATCGAAAGTCAGGCGGCATGGTGCGTTTCTATCACATAGATCCACTATATGTATCGCCCCAAATACATATATTTATATTCGTATTAGAATTTCTTTTGATGATCATACCAATATTCACCATACAGCTATCTATCATATTTATTTTATATGCGGTAAGTCTTTCAGCTCATCATATATGTTAGTACCTTAGTACATAAGGCAGTTGACTCGACCGCCACATGCTGCCTCTATATATATGCCACGCAACTGTTCTGACATTCAGGACGGTGTAACCTGAAATCTCTTTAAACATTAAGTCAGAAACTCTATGAAAGATGACTCGGCCCGACGACGCACGACATCGCCGACGTCGACGAGCTCGGCCGCCCTATTACATGCACAACTGCAACTTCTTTTATCACACGAACGCAATCTGTTCTTTACATAGTACATTTCATATACTAAAATTTTAATATAGTCTATTATTATATAATATTGTTATGTGTACCTTTCAATAGACATATCTGATTCATATGTTAAATCATATTAATATATTATATATGTACGTAAGTACATAATGTTATATTGCAAACACAACTGCAACTTCTTTTATTACACGAACGCAATCTGTTCATTACATATTTTATTAAATATTCTTTAATTTTATTATAGTCTATTATATATATATATATATATATATATATATATATATATATATATATATATATATATATATATATATATATATATATATATATATATATATTTATATATATATATATATATATATATATATATATATATATATATATATATATATATTGTTATGTGTACTTTTAATAGACATATTTGATTTAAATATTGAAACATATTTTTATATTTCAATATGTACATAAGTACATACCGTTACATGCACGACTAAAACGAACGCAAATAAAAAGTATCTAGTGACTTACTCAATTTTCAACAAGTTCGCTCTATACACTATATGTATTCAAAAAAGTTTATACTTATTTTTTTTAAAAACAGCATATTAAAAATATTAACCCTTTTCGAATTTTTTACCTGTTACCCTCATAAGCTGAAGTTATAAGACGAAAATGTTACCTTAAGACGCTGTTCCTGTTTGTAATTGACAAACATAACAACTTAACACATTAAAACTTTGACTCTGAAGTTTGAGAATTATAAGAATATGAGAAAAGCCCTTTAGAATCCTTATTAAGGAAGTTTTATACATACATACATTAATTTATTTTAGCAGCTTTACTATTTATACCCTGCTAGGGTAGTTAGGGAGTACCTAGTGTCAAGACACTCCATTCTCCCTAACCTTACGTTGATAATCAACATTTTGAGTGTTCAGTCGCGGAACTCAACGGTGCACTCTACTCAACTTATCGCAATGGTCAATAGAAAATAATGCAATATAATGATGTAATATTCTTATAGATTTTACAAACGGCTTTTTTGTAATACTTACCAGAAATGAACTGATAATAGTTCTAGGTATGTTGAGATTGTTTAATAGAGTTTTTCCTGTTATACCTCTTATACAAATTTCTACCTACAAATCTGTTTAAAAGCCAATTTCAGGTTAGTTAGTTGGAAATATGAAATAATTCTTTCAAATCTAAAAATTTTATTAGTCAATATGGCCTTGATTTTGGCAATTTTTACACATTTTAAATGAAACTATTTTTTTATTTTCGAATTTGGAAATATATTTTAAAAAATTCGACGTTTGGAACTCATTACAGTAGTCCATGTTCGCAGGTAGAATTTCCACTGAGGTGGCAGTTATCTATTGGTAAATACATAAATAATTATATCAATTTACAGCCACATGTTTCTTAATTGCCTCTCGTACTGGATTCTTGTAGAATAATCTGACTGTGTCTTTGTTTCTAGTGTGGTGGATTTGGTGTTTTTTTATAAGTGGCATTCAGGTGGTAATAGCCTCGCGGATCATTCTAGGAATATATCTATTTTTCCCTGGGGAGGATTTGAGGTTAATAAAATTTGATCCAGTGATTGAGCTAATTTATAATATGCTCACAAACTGCTAACTGCAATATCCACCCATCTTGACGTCACAGATGTGTTCTTTCACCCTAACTCAGATGCTCTTCTTTGTTTAACGAATGTGAAATAAGCCACAGTCACAATCTAGTTTCTCCTCCTGTTAATCCTGCACATTGCAAAGGAATACCTTACACTGTTCTCAAGCCTTGACTCACTTTTTTATTAGGTATAGTTTTGATGAAAGCTCTTCTTAAGATGTTGCCAATACTAACGTCCTTCACATATGGTAGAAGTGCTAGCTATCTCTCCACTGTAGGTGGCTTGTTGGTCTTAATACAACGCTGGCACCGGAAATCTTATTGTGATGAAGCCACCCTTCATGACACCCTTCATTTGTAGAAGCTCGTCCCCTAGGTGTTCAGCGTCGCAAAAGGTGAAACAAAGAAATCTAAGGAAGTGTTTGCCTTTAATTCTATTGTACACAGTATATTGTCATTAATATAATTGGTTTAGGAATGGTTTAGGAATATATAAATATTATCCATAAAGTTGTGAATAATCTCAAATCCAGCCCACCAGAGTAAAAGATATACACAGCTTATTCCGTAAGAAACCAGGGTAGGACACAAGGTAATTGCGAAACAGATAGCGGTAGAATGATGTAATTAATTTTTGTGCCAACCAACATACAAATGTGACCTTAGTCTACCTGTGACGAAATTGTTCGCAACGTCAGATTTTCAAAAATATATTTTTGAATACCAAAATATACACTATTAATCTGTTTAAAATAGTTTCATTTAAAATTATTGTATCAATATATTAATATATGAAGAAAAAAATTCTGCCCTTCTTCTATGAAAATTATTTGGAGAGAGAAATACTAAATTTTACACATTTACCATTTTGTATAGATGAGACGTGTATAAAGTGAACTTTTATTATAATAAAATATAAGAAATCCATACACAGACGGAAAACGGAAAACAGAATGCCTTGATGCCAGAAACTTCCTGTCTACTCTGCTATGCGGGATAAAAGTGAAGCCAAAAAGAAAATAATTAAAAAGAAATACATTATATTCATACAATAAATGCCACACACACTACAATGCGTTTAACATATGCTTTCCTAAAAAGCGACATACACGTTGCTAACACTACTGGCTGAAGATATTTTAAATATCAACATGGCCGCTAGCTGAAATTTCAGTAATTTCTGTCTACATTTAACATCGATTTGACATATTTGTGTTTAATTACGAAACTATTACAGTTAAGTCAATAAAGCAGTAATTAACTACCGTGTATACGGTAATAAGTTCTATATGTTCTTCAAAAGTTTTGAGCAGGTTCAAACTTGCCGTATTATTAATTTTCTATATTTTTGAATTTTGTTGTAGCTTCACGCTTGCATCCCGCATATCGGGATAGGCAGTGTGCAGACGTATACAAACTAGATTATGAATGTGGTTTATCTTATCAGAGCAAGGAAATGAAAATAGTTAAATATAATCATTCCTCCAAGTGGAAATCGAACTCACAACCGATCACGTTTACAGTCAGTCGCTGTCCTATTGCGCCACGACTGACCTTTTGTATATATAATAATATTTATAGAAATTATTATATAATTTTCATTTCACTGAACGCCGCACACTGTGCGACATTAATAACTGACATGTTTCTCTCATACTATATTAGAAAAGCCTTAAAACTAGAAAAAAACAATAATAGTATTCCTTATTTTCATGTATCATTTAATGTACGTACGTTTTCGTACTACGTCAAAACAACAAGGAAACAGCTATTAAACCCACCTACAGTTTTCAAAATGTGTTCGTTCCAATAATAGAATAGTTGTGTAAAAGCGTCTCACAACAATGCTTTTAGTATCAACATATATACGTACATTTGAATATTACTTCGTTTAAAGTTGCTATTGAGCAAGTTTATATTAAAATCAAAATCTACTGAAATTTTGATTTTTACTCTCATTATTAGAAAGCAGCTTACTTGCTTTTTATTATTAGATTCTTACTTCATTGTATGATTTCCGCTGAACAGAAATCGAATATTGAGTGGTGAACTTAACACCGTGCTTGTATTACCAGAGCAGAGCAGAGATGAAATTATATATTATATTTTTTAAATATAATGATTCTGTCGATTAGAAATCGAATCCATATCCAACTACATTTACAGTCAGACGATGCCCCACTGCGCTATGATGGCTTATATATACTTCTATATTTTCTATTTAAATATTATTTTTCTTATTCGAAAAGTGTGGATACACTACTTCCACTATACCACTATATAAATATAGGTTTAACGACCTCGTAATTTGCCACCTGTTTGCTATAATCTATCTCAAGATAGGTTATTTTCTGAACAAAAACCTTCCGGAAAGGAACTATAATGGTTAATTACAGTTATTTATACCAATTCCTTTCATTTCCGTATTTATTGATTGTTTATATTTCTTCTTCACACATCTGCAGTATGTTAACTGAGGAAAACTATTCTATGATAATTCAATAGTCATAAAGAGAGTGCGAAAATCATTTAATTTCGTACAGAATGTCCTATTAAAGCGATATTACTTAATTCATCAAAGTAGGGATCAAACCCAAAACCACCTTATTTCAGTCTAACGTTGTCCCACTGTGCCATGATTTCCAATCATCACTGCCTAACCTAACCTGACATACATAAATACTTATGGATTCCGTCTCACTGCCCCACGTGGCGATTCAAAAATAAACGAGTGTTACAATGTTTCAATCACTTACAATGTTTATAACTAACTGTTCACGTGTGGTGAAGTCATGGCACCGACCGACTTTTTAGTAATGGCACCGATGCCCAACCTCCCCCTCCCCTTTAATAATGACAGCGGTACTGAAAGACAAGAGGAGTACCGGCACCTCTGAAAGCTGAAAAAAACCTCCTCGACTTCATAAACTGAGGCCGCTCATCAAATTCTAGTAAAGCACCGCGGAATAGAACACGGATTTCTGTAACATCAGGGGTCTACCCTCCAACCTGAATGTCCATCGGCACCATCTTGAGACTAGTTTCATAATTATTTGGATGATCGTATCCGAATGCTTGTACAGGCCTCATAGTGGTAACGCAGAAATAGATCGAATCGCGAGCACATGCACATGCAATATACTATCGACGATCATTCGATCGCTCTTGATACTTGGCAATTTCAACGTATACCATGCCGATTGGCTTACAACTTGCACTATCAGCTATGCAGGGGGAGCTACGTTTGACTTTGCTGTGGTAAATGGACTGCCTCAATTGGTTAATTCGCCTACACGACCTCCAGATGAAAGAGATTTAGTTGTTGTTTGTGTGACTGAGACCGAGGCGCCTCCTGAGCGGGAGTTCCAGAAAGTGAACGAGGGTGTCAAGGTGTAGGTGTGTTATTGTCCTCTCGTTTGGCCAGTGCAATGGTAGAATATAAGGCGATCAACCCGAGGCTGCTCTGGGTTCGCTTCAAGCTGGGGATAACAAGAATATTCTTGTTAGTGACGTATACGCAGGTATCTTCAGCTCTATCAAGTGAACTAGAGGAGTTCTGGGAGAGTATCAGGGAAGTTCTAGGTAAGAGGGAACGAAAAATTAATAGTATGTGGTGATTCTAATGGATGTGTCGGAACCACACGACATGGTTACGAACGTGTAGTAGGGAAGTGTAGTGATAAGAGAGTAAATGAGGCTGGTACATTGGAATTATGTAAGGAAAAAGGTTTATTTATGGCAAACACTATGTTCGACCACAAACAATTTCACATGTATACGTGGGAATGGATGGAAGAGAAAAGCATGATTGATTTATTCCATTGATTAGTGGATCAGCGTATTCGTAACCAAGTTTATGGGTGCCGACTTGGAAACGGATCACTATCTAGTAGTTGCTAGAATAAGGGTTCTGTTTGCTGATTGGTGCAGCCGTACAGGTGTTCAAACTTGGAGGCGAATAATCGCATAAGAAGCTGGAAGCTTCAAGTTCCACCGACTAGAGAGGAATATGAAGAAAGGGTTTTCAAGAAGCTAGACAGCTGTGATATAGGCAAAATCTTAAGAATTGTATGATTGAAGCTGCAACTGAGGTATGTGGCATTAGGAAAAGAGGCTAGTAAAACGCGTGATGAATGGTGGGATGATGAAATGAAAGAGGCAGTAGAAAAAAAGAAGAAAGTATGGCAGGACTATAAAGAATAAAAGTGTGAGAGAGATTAAGAAGAAAGAATATAAGTTGCAAAAGCACCTAACGATAGCACTGATAAAGATGAAGCTCTAAAAGTCAGAGCATGAAAGAGACGACAGATCGACAAGCAATTTTCGGGAAAACATGAAGCTTTTCTGGCGAAAAGTTAGTGATTCTCGGCGTTTTTCGCCAACCTGTAGAATGGCTGCGAATGCTTTCCGAGGATGGTGAAATACTTACGGAAAGAACACACGTTTTGCAACGATAGGCGGAATTCTATAAGAAGATGTATAAATGTGATGACGCCTCTGTCTCGAGCGATAGCAATATGCTGAGTCTTGATGTAGCAGATGCCGAATTCGGTACAAAAGAAGTAGAGAATGCTATACGAAGTCAGAAATGTGGTAAAGCAGCGGGAGCAGATGGAGTTACTGCAGAGATGTTCAAATATGGTGGGCCGCGCATCTTGGACCTGTTCTTTTTTCTATGCAATATACGCTGGAAAAAGGAAGAGGTCCCGGATGATTGGCGAGGCGCAGTCATCGTGCCTTTGTATAAAGGCAAAAGTTCACAGATAGACTGTGCAAGCTATAGGGCTATCAGTTTGATTAGCTTGGGCAGTAAAATTTATGCTAAAATTCTAGCGAATGAAGAGAAGAATGCAAGAGAGTTCCGAAAGGCTTTCATGGGAGGCCTAAGGAGGATTTAGACCTGGAAGAGAGTGCATGGATCAGGTACTCAATCGGATACTCAATCGGGTGTGAAACAGGGCTGCGCCATGTCAGCTTGGCTGTTCAATTTATATTTGGATAGTTGTCTCCAAGGAGTGAAAGATAGTCGCATAGGAGTGAAAGTAAGTGATTTGACAGTAAGCTGTCTGTTGTACGCAGATAATGCAGTGCTAATTGCATAATCAGAATGCGAGTTACAGGCATTGGTCACCATTCTGAAAGAAGGGTGTGAAAGTAATGGTCTAAACCTAAATGCGAGTAAAACAAAGATTCTTGTACTTGAAAGAGACGAAGAAAGAACAAAATACAAGATTATGGTAGATAGAAAGATATTAGAACCAGTGAATGAGATGATATATCTGGAAAGCATGTTTAGTAGAGATGGAAGAGACGAAATGGATGTGAAAAGGCGTAATGCTGCCGGAAACAGGGTTAACGGTGCACTTGCTGCATTGATGCGACCGCAAAACGTCAGCGTACCTGCACGTCTTGCCGTTCACAATGCAGTACTGATACCGACGTTGTTATACGGCAGCGAAACGTGACTGTGTTAAAAGAAGAATGAAAGAAATATGAATGCAGTAGAGATGAGATCTCTTCGTCGGCTATGCGGAGTCAGCTTAGCTGACTGTATATGCAGCGAGGAGATACGCAGAATGGCAGGTGTAAGCGTGAATGTCCCAGTAAGAATGAAGAAGAACGTGCTCAGGTGGTGAAAAATTGGTAAGAAAGATCTATGAAGCCAAGGTGAGTGATACGCTCTCGTATCACTCACCTTGGCTTCATTTAGTTGTAGAGTCTTCGAAAACACAGTATCGAAGATACTGGAGGAAGGTCACGTAAAAAGTATGAGGACCTCCTGAAGGGCATGTATGAAGAGGATAATGACTGTGGACGAGGCGAAAGAGGTATGCAGGAACCGTAGCGTTTGGCGCTCCGTGCTCTCTGACTACCCCGCCAGGGATAAAGCGTAAATCTAAAAAAAAAATTGTCACCAAACATGAAATTATTTAAAAATATTTTATTAGACACTTCTTAATACTTCAATAGGTGTCCCAATGTCTTCTAATGATACTTCATTTGTTAATTTACGATAAATATTCTAGAAGCTACGTAGGAACGAACGAACATTCGTATGTATACGAACATGCTGATCAAAATCATATTCATACTCCCCTCCCTCCTCATATGCTTCACCGCACTCTGATAAAAATCAAAATAACAGCTTTGAAGTTAAAAAACGAAAGAAACTTTCTCAGATGAATTCCATAAGCAAAAGAATCACATGGAATATTTAAATTAAAAACAAATTCACGGAAAGGCAAAGACATTACGTGTCGCGTAGAACTAGAGTTTGGAAATGTAAACAGTTTAAATATAATCATTCCTCCGAATGATAATTGAACCCACAACTGCGCTTACAGCCAAAAGCGGCCTCACTGCGCCACGACTGGCTTCAACAATCAAATATTAATATATGTTCTAAATTCTTACTTACTTAATTCAGACCAGTAAAAATAATATGACTAATTTAAACAACGAAACAATTTTTATCCCATATTTAGCTTTACTTAAGGTAACATAAAATAAAAAAAAACATAAATTACATTTGTTCTTAAAAATATTTAACGTCAGCTTAACGTCTCTTCAGTGCAAACTTATAAAAATACTTGTCCCATTTCTCAGTTCTTGCGAAAGATGGAAGTCCTCTGAATAATGTTATGATTAAATTTTTTAACCATTTTTAATACATCTGACGATATTTGTAGGTTTTGTTTGTGGCCTACAAATCAATACAATCGTGGTGCAGTCAGACAATGTCCGTCCTTAAATGCGATTGATTGTGGGTTCAATTACCAATCGGGGAAATGATTATAGTTAAAATTTATTTGCATTTCTCCGCTCTGGTGAAACAAAGCGTGACGTTTAGTTCTGTATTTAGCATGCAATGTACTGATTTCACGCGGAAAGTAGTCAACGCAATGTCTTGACACTAGGTTACCTCTGACTATCAACATTATAGTATTTTTATTGAGTTTGTATGTCTACTCTCTATGGCTATAATGTCCACTCTCTTATAGGAAAACCTGTCCAGACACTCCGTTCTCTGCTTTTTGCGGAAATTCGAAATGTAAAATCTTTTTTTTTTGCTTCAAACCACCTGAGCACGTTCTTCTTCATTCTCACTGTGACATTCACACTTACACCTTCCATTCTGCGTATCTCCTCGCTGCATTTATATGCCAGCCAGTATATGTCAGCTAAACTGACTCCGCATACCCGACGAAGAGATCGCATCTCTACTGCATTCTTCTTTCTTTTATTCTTCCTTTGAGACACCCATATTTCGCTACTGTATGTATCAGTACTACATTGTGTTAGTATCAGGCAAGAGGTGCAGGTGCGCTGATGTGTTGCCGTCGTATTAATGCAGCAAGAGCACCGTTAACCATGTTACCGGCAGCAATACACCTTTCTACATCCATTTCGTATTTTTCATCTCTACTAAATATACTTCCCAGGTATACCACATCATTCACTTGTTCGTTTCTATCTACCCTAACCTTGTACTCCGTTCTTTTTTCATCTTGCTGAAATCTTTATTCTTCAATAAAATTATACGTAGGAAAGATGGGAATTGACTGAAAAAAGCCAAAAAACAGCTTCATGCTTTATTCCGCATACCTTTTTAAAATTTAATCATTGACCCTAGTGGGAATCTAACCCACAACCAATCGCGTTTAGACTTAGACGCTATCCTACTGTAACACGGTGGCTTTAACCAAGATAATGTGACTATAATTACAATAATTAATTTTACCAACGCCGATACTGGCGCAGTGGGCCAGCGTCTGGTTATAAATGTGATCGGCTGTGGGTTCGATCCCCACTCGGGGGTGTGATTATAGGTATTTTTTAGGAGTATATGATTATTTTCACTTACTCGCTCTGGTAAGACGCAGTACGTCTTTGAGTTTCACCACTCAACACGCAATGTCTCGAATTCGGTGGAAAGCGAAGTACGGAGTGTCTAGACACTAGGTATTTTCTGTCTAATCTAGTTTGCGGGATAAAAGCGTGAAGCTAAAAAAAGTCTTACCTATAGATATCTATATAGACTACTTTGTTAGTAATAATAAATATCCAGAGACATTTTCCGAAGAGGCATTTGGAAGATTAGTATTTTAAGAATAGAGGCTTTTTAGATCTTTATCTGCTTAAGTAAAAGCGGTTGCTCAATTATCTCTGTAAGGCTTTTTGAAGGATTAAACAGCAATTATATAAGTAAATAACTATATTAAAACTTTAATTAGTACATTTATTTTGGATTAAAAATATTATATAATATTAAACTTAGCATAATTATTTTATTTATAAAAAAACCGTTATTGCTCAGGGGGTGCGTCTGTTGCAAAAGAAATTGGTTGTAGGTTCTATTTTCACTAGAGGAATAATTTTTTTTTCATTTCTCTGCTCAAGTATAACAAATTTCGTTGAGCTCCACAACATACCACGCAGTGTTTGATTTTGGGAAGAAAACATTGAATGAAGTGACTTGATAGTTTCTACCACTAGTATTACTCTTGTGAGGCGCTTAAACGTAAAAGGAGTTTTTTTTAAAAGGTCCAAAGTTATTATTTATCTATATATTAATACGTGAAACAAAATCTTTGTACTCCTTTCTACGTAAATTACGCGAGTAAAGAGAAGAAGAAGAAGAAGAAGAGAAGAGATGGGGAGAGGAGTATGAAATTTGGCACAGTTATAGTTTATATACGGAAATAGTGCAAAATACTAATATTTTTTTTAAATAACGCATATAAATATATGAATTAATGAAATAAATGTTACTCACACCATGTGTTTGACATACACGTTACTAAACTAACGCGATGTCAACATATCAACGCGATACCTAGTATAAAAAATATATGTAAGTTATTTTTTATTTATATATGTACGAGTATATATATGTGTGTATGTATATATGTATGTATGTATGTATGTATGTATGTATATATGTATGTATGTATGTATGTATGTATGTATGTATGTATGCATATTTTAAAAAACGTATAAAAATTTTAGGCATATTTTGAATAAAAACGTTTAAAAAATTAAGGGAGAAGATTCGACTCTTGCAAATTTTTTTTACGCGGGTTCAAACCCGTACCCGTTGGAACCTGTCCAACCGCTCTGACCGCGAAGCCGTACGTTTTACTATCCGCTGCGTCGATCGTCGTTGTCTTATGCGTTTTGTTACAGATTATTTACGTTGTTAGCATCTCTGTAGAGAGATTTTTACAAATTTCATGTAGCCAAAGATTATTAAGACATAATCGGTTGGCAAGACAGAATGTTATTTTTTTAATATTTTATTATTATTAAAGTATTAATTCACATTTACAATTAGAAAACATTTTTAATAAGCGTATAAAAATTTTCCCAGTGCGTTCAATTTTTTAGCTTCACGCTTTTATCTCGCTCAGCCGGGTAGACAGATAGTACCTAGTGTTAAGACAATCCGTACTTCGCACTCCATCGAATTCAAGACGTTGCGTGTTGAGTGGTGGAACTCAACGCCGCATTTTGCCTTTACCAGAGTGAGAAAGTGAAAATAACTTGAATATAAGCACTCTCCCGAGCTGTTATCGAATCCATAATCGATCGCTTTTACAATCAGACTCTCCCACTGCACCACGACCGGCCTCAATATTATATACGTTTTTTAAAAATGTTTTGTAATTCTTAGTGTGGAATAACACTTTCAAAGTAGTAATATATATTATAATTTATTTTATTTATCAAATCAAATAAAATTGTATGAGTGACAATTTAAAATAGAAATGTATAATTCACTTCGGTATGTTTAAGCATTGCTAACTGTACAATGATTTTCAATATAAAAACCTCTATATCACTATACTAAATATTACACTTATGAGGAAGATATAAAACCGGATATACTTAATATGTATATAGTATTGGAATTATCTATCATTTTAAAATATGTTTAAGTTCTATTTAAAAAAATCGATTTACTTAACTGAAATCGATAATTTACCTTCTTTAATAGATATGAAAATTTGTTACAGAGAATGGGGCAACAGCATCAGAGTCAACGGCAAGCGTAAATGATCTCGATCGCAGACATCGAATTAATAGAAAATATACTAAAATGGAATTCCACAGCGGAAATAGAAGCAGAACTGCTCACAGACGGTGCAAAAGGAAACACGAATCTAACTGGACATGTGTACCATATAATAAATGGTCTAAACGAAAACAATGCTTACAATGAAACAAACAATAAAACAAACAATTTAACTATATATAGTGATAATAATGCTATTGAGAACCAATATGATATATTCGAAGCGAGTGTCGTTACTGTTTTGTTTCTTCTCATAGTGGTGACAGTTATAGGCAATACATTGATTATTTCAGCGGTAGTGACTACTAAAAGATTGAGGACGGTCACAAACTGTTTTGTGACTAGCTTAGCAGCGGCTGATCTGTTGGTTGGCATATTTGTAATGCCGCCAGCGATAGCTGTCCATATAAGTGGTAAGTTGCTTTTTGTTTAATAGGATAGGTATTGCCGGCTGGTAGTGGCGCAGTGGGACAGCGTGGGACTGTAAACGCGTTCGGTTTACAGTCCCACACCATCGGTTGATTCGATTCCCACTCGGATAAGTGATTATATTTAAATTTTTTTCACTTCCTCGCTTTTGGTAAGATAAAGTGCGGTGTTGAGTTCCACCACTCAACACGATATGTCTCGAATTTGGTGAAAAGCAGTACGGAGTGTCTCTACACTAGGTACTTTCTGTCTACCCTGCCGTATTATTAACACCTTTAATTTGGGAGAATGAGTGATTGAAATGTATTTCATTTCTCCGGTCCGGTAGACAAAGCACGGCGTTGAGTTCACCACTGAATACACAACTCGTTTCCGGGTGGAAAGCAGTCAACATAGTGTTTTGACACTAGGTTGTATGTGACTACCATGATGCGAAATAAAGCGTAAAGCTACTTGTATAAATTATTAAACAGATGCAAACATATATCTAAGTTAAAACTTTATTTTGATATAATTTCCATAATATACTCTAAGATGGATACAGTATAGATATATTTTAAGCGACCAAGCTTTTGAAAGAAACGTCTTATTAAAGTTTTCCAAACCGGTGAACATGAAGCTTTTCAATTTGCGTTCAATATACGCCTTTAAAAGTACTTACCTAGGAATAAATTACTTTTTATAATTATAACATTATGTTAATGAAACATTTTTTAAGTGCTGACATTTAGTTTATAACGACTGTATTAATATTAGTCGCATGACTTGAAGTTTACGTTTACTTCTAAAATTTAGCGCTTAATATATTCCAATATTACAGTGAAAAAATCCCTATTTCTCATAGCAGGGTAAACATTGTAGCATTCTGTACACCGCTTTCCGCCGAATTGGAGACTTTGCGTGTCGAGTGGCAGAACTCAACGCTGCACTTTGTTTTACCAGAGTGAGAAAATGAAATTAATTTAAATATAATCATTAACACTGAAATGGGAATCGAATCCAAATCTTTTCAAATAAACGCATTTACAGCAAGACGCTGTCCCACTGCGTCTGGCCACAGTTATACTTCATATACATATAAATATAAACATGAATTTTCATTTTTTTAACATGAAGCGGGTTTCTAGCTGACGTACCTAGCAAATTGTCCAAACGTTCTATGCGTGTCGAGCCTAACGTCCTTATCGAGTTACGTCTGAATTCTTATACATTGTTATTAGCTCTCTCTCATTATTTAAATTTTTATATGTTTTCTAAAACTTTTCTTAATATATTTATTAATTCTAGTATTATTTGAAATGAATCCCTTAAGCATTAAATGCGTATATCGTTTCAACCATACAACCGCATGTCATATAAATACTATCTTGAAATTATTACTTACGTCGGTATCATTCTTTTGTTCTGATCAACTTAATATTGTTGGAAATATGATATGACCTCTCATATGACAAAGAGACAAATGTACTTATGACTTAATAAAATAACTGGCTTAAGATAATATGATACAAAAGATTTTTTACTATAGTTTTGATATAGAATGAAGTATATTATTATTTTATCAATTAAAAATAACAATTTATTTATAGAATAATGTAATTATAAAAATAAAAAACCCGCTGTATATTGCATGACGGGTTAGTCGAAGAGACGATAGTGTCAACACACTCTGTTGACTGCTTCACGCCCGAAATCGAGGCTTTGCGTGTTCAGTGGCGAACTCAACGACGCGTTCTTTTGTTACCAGAGCAGAGAAATGAAAATAAATTTTAAATAATAAATATAATTATTTCCCGATTTAGCGTTGAACCCACAACCAAACGCGTTCACAGCAAGATGATTGTTTTACTGCGCCACGATGGTCTCTCGCTAAAGTACTTTACGCTTAAATCTTCAATTCTCAGCAACCAGTAAAAACTATAATAACAAAGAAAAAAGATACGATTATTATATTTTTCTATACAGTTACATATATTTAAAAAATATAAACATAATAATAATAATAATAATAATATCTTTATTATTTCTCCCACATAGATTAACAGTAGGTAGGTACATTTCAAAACAAATTTTTGATATTAATAAGCACCTTTGAAAAATGTTTTATTAAAGATAAGGATTGTGCGTTTAAACCACAGCAAGGGGGTTAATATATAATTTATTGAGTTTTCACCTTGCTTCATCCTCAAACACCAGGACAAGCATAGAGACCCTAATCTTGAGAAACTTCATTCCCAAATTGTCAACTATCCGTGAGATATTGGGTCCCACAGAATAAGGCCATTATATTACGCTGGTGGCAGAAATCAACGTCACTGTTAATAAAATTAGGAGAAAACGGTTAAGGAAAATGACCAATATACTACTATTAAAAGAATATCAAAGTATTCTTTCTTTTTTCAAAATACAGGCAGGTTGGATAAATCATTACATACTGTAAAACCTATATTTAAATATATCTACGAATATTTTCCTTAAATGTTCATTTCCAATCATCTACTTTGTCATCATGTCTACTCAACAAAATTTAAAAAATAATCAAAGTATTCTTTCTTTTTTCTCAAAATAGAGGCAAGCTGTATATCAATACCTACTGTATATATACTCAAGTATATCTCTACGAATTATTTTCCGTAAATTTCCAAACCAACACTGTGGCGCAGTGGGACAGACTCTCACTGTAATCGCGATCGGTTGCGTGTTCGATCCCCACTCGCGGGAGTATTTAATATTTAAAATTGTTTTCACTTCCTCGCTCTAGTAAGACAAAGTGCGGCGTTGAGTTCCCGCACTCAACACTCAATGACTCAAATTCAGTGCACGCGAAGTACGGAATTCACTAGTTACTTGTCTACCCTACTATGCAGGATAAAAGTGTGAAGCTCAAAAAAAAAGTACATAAAATATTAATCATTAATAAATAAACACTTCACAAAATAACTGTCACAATGACAATAAAACTGAACCTTCACCTATCTACCAACTATAATTTCAATAACTACTGTACAATAGCGCTCGATAGCACGAAATCTTTTAAAGTAGTAAATCCCAATCCAAAGTCCTATTTATTCTTATTTGCACTAGAGTATGAATGAAGTATATTGGCATCTCTCTTTACAGTGCTTTGCTGGATAAATTGCTTTCATAATCATTCTTCTTCTGAGAAACCTTTTGAAACATTTTATATTGAATTTGAAATATTTATTTGGTTTTAATCGATTTTTTATCTATCTATTCGTATTATCTATCTATTTATTTCAAGTAGAGGTATTGGTGACACGTAAATTACATGTAACCTTGGCAACGTGTATAACACTTTGTATAAAACATATAAATAAAAAAAATCTAATTCTAAGTGTGTAGTGGAATATCACTTATAAAATGGTAAAAATATCTGTACAGAGATGCTAGCAACGTAAAGAAATTATAACAAAAAATAAAAATTTCAACGCAACTGGTAGTAGATCGCATGGCTTAGCGGTCAGAGCGCTTGGACGATTTCCTAGAGGCGCGGATTTTATTCCGCTGCGCTCAAATTTTTATACGTTTTTTTAATGTTTTCTAGTGTATTATATTTATTTTATTAATATAATGTATTCCCAATATATTATTATACATATTATTGCCCTTTCCACCTTTTGTATATTAAAATCATGCTAAATTTCAAACTCGTTTATTCTTAAAAAAATGTTGGAAGTTTTTACTATAGATATTGTAATTTATACATTATTGCTTAATTTAACAAAGAATATGTAAGAGATTACTTGAAGCAATACACATTTATATATATTTTGGTATATTTTTAGCTATTAGCTGCCTGCATAGCAAGATAGATAGGAAGCACTTGATGTTAAAACGTCCATACTCCGCTTTCCATAGAACTCAAGACATTGTGTGTTAAGTCGCGGAACATAACGCCGCGTTTTATTTTTAATTATAAATTTTATATTATTATATATTTTTAGTTCCTGTTATTATTCCATGTTCTGTCAATGTTCAATCAAGTATAATTTACATACTTATTTAAAGAAAAAAAATTCAAATATATAATTTTACTCCAAATGAGTATGTTGAACTCACTACTATTGAGTGCACCCATATACTGTGCCACTGCGATACGATGTTCACAAATACGAAATTAAGCCTTCTCTCTTTTCTTCTTTATACCGAAAGTGTCGGCCAGTGTTTGGCGAACGATTTTCAAAAATCGTATATTCCATCAAAAGCTAACCTTATTTTTATGAATATAAGGTTCAAATTAATATAATTTATGTTTGAGAAAACCGGTTAAGGTAATATCCGGAACAAATATTGCCAGATATGATGACAATAGGATACTTTTGTAGCATATTGTAAAAATACATTATCTATAGTGTATATGTTATTTTTTGTACACCATCATTATGAAATCCATATAGGGTGAAGCATAGAATGTGCGTTGCCTTAGCAACGCGCCTTCTACGTTTCACAATGTCGAGTTTATGTTACGTTTACTGTTTGTTGTTTACTGTTTTACAGTATAAAAACGAGAAGCTAAAAAATCAAGTATTCACGTTAAAATACGTGAATACTTGATTTTTTAGCTTCTCGTTTTTATACGGTAAAACAGGGTATACAGGAAGTACCTAGTGTCAAGACATGCAGCAATCCGCTTTCGTGATGAGTGGCGGAACTCAACGCCTCAATTTGTTTTACTGAAGCGAATAAGTGAGAATAATTGTAATATAATCATTTCCCCGGTTAAGAATCGAACCCCCAAGTGATTGTGCTTACAGTCAGACGTTGTCTCATAGCGCCATGACTATTATTATTATTTTACTAAGAAATTAAATCTGATGACGCGTACAATATGGGTTGTCTTAGTAACGTGTATGTCACTTAGTCAAATGCGTACTGGCGTTCGTGTATTTTTTATTTTTTTCTTTCACATATCGATGATAATACAATAATAAAAATTAAAAACAAATATATGAATAGATGAATATGAAATTTCACTATATTAAAGCTTATAGCCAATATATTTCATTATTATCTCTTTGAGTAAAAGGTAAATTTAAAATATTAATAAAATAAATGATACAATTACTAACATATTTTTGACATATACTTTTATGTAAAGCGATATAAGTGTTGCTATGGTAACGCGTATTTCATGTGTCAAAGACCTACTGGTTATATTAATTTTTTTTTCTCTTTATTGAGGAACAATAAACAATTGCACAAAAAAAAAAGTGGTAACAAAAGTAATAATCTAAAGATAGGCTTAAAGGTATTTGTACAATCCACAACATTGTCCACGGATACATTAAAACAATATAAGGAACAAAGACAGACTATATAAAAGTAGATTACGGGTATATAATTATATTTTTATAAGATAAATCCCAACAACATCACGTTCAATCACGTAAACATTTGAGTAAATCTAATTTATACTTTTTATTGTTATTATAAACAAAAATATCAATTTTGTTAAAGGTTTCATTGTAACTTTTCAATAAGCGATATAAAGGTGCTCGTTTGCCAGCATTGGAATTACACTTTTTGATAGCGAACAGTCTAGCCTCGCGAGTCTGTCGCAACGGTCTGGTAGGTATCAAAAAATGTATTTTACCCAATAGTTCTGGACAGTCGATTTTTGCGTTACATATATTGTATAAAGTCGTCGCATCTAGGAGCTTACGCCTATTATTAAGAGAAATTAACTTGTATTTTTTAAGAAGTTGGTTATAGGATAATCGGCAGTGAGAACATTTATAGCATACGGAACGTAGGAATTTATGTTGAATGCGTTCAATTTGGGCTATGTATTTATTGTAAATAGGGTTCCAGATCTGTGAGGCATATTCAAGATGAGGTCTTATTAGATATTAGACGCACGAATGTATTAGAGTTTTTAAAGTCATTAGTGTTTCTCATGACAAAACCATACATTTTAAACGCATTATTTACAATATTGTCTATATGAAGATCAAAAGTGAGTTTTTGATCAAGTATTAAACCCAAGTCACGTACACTTGAAACTCTATCCAATTCAGATTCTTGTAAACAATATTTATATTCGATAACATTATGTTTTTTTGTAAAAGTAATTGTGTTACACTTAGATGGACTAAGGTATAACTTATTAGCTGAACAATAGCTAGAAAGCCTATCAAGGTCATCCTGCAATTTTAGGCAGTCTAATAAGGTATGAATTCCTAAATATACCTTGAGATCATCTGCATAAAGTAAGAATCTACTGTGTTTAAAGCATTTGTATATGTCATTTACAAATATTATAAAGAGTAGAGGACCAAGAATAGATCCCTGGGGTACACCAGATGATGCAATATATGAATCTGACTCAAAGCCATTAATTACAACTTTCTGAGACCTTTTAACTATGTAAGAAGAAAACCAGCGTAAAAGATTACCTCGAATTTCGTTAAATGCTATTTTTTTTAACAGAATTTTATGATCGACCTTGTCAAAAGCTTTTCGGAAATCCGTGTACACAGCGTCTACCTGTATTCTGTTGTCCATATTTTGAAATAAGTAATTAGTATAAAGTGCCAAATTTGTAACAGTTGACCTACGTTGAACAAAACCATGTTGCTCTTTTATGATTTCATTATGCATTATAGGATATAGTTGCATATGTACAAGCCTCTCGAAAAGTTTCGCCAAGGTCGATAATATAGAAATAGGACGATAATTTTCTACATTTGATCTCGTACCATTTTTATACACAGGTGTGATATTTGCATTTTTCCATATATCAGGAAATGTTCCTTCTTGCATGCACTTATTGTAGATTATCGTAAGCGGAATATAAATTGTAGTGGCTGTAAACTTTAAAAAATAGGGTGGTATAGAATCTGGTCCAGGCCCTTTAGTACAATCTAATAATTTTAATTGAGTAAGAACAGAATCTTTAGAAAATGTCATACTAAAAATATTTACGTGGGTACAAATACTACTATCTAGTGTTTCCAGAGAGTCTAAATTAATAGTTGAAGGTTCAAAAACAGACTGGAAGAATTGGCCGAACATGTTACATATGCTTTTAGGGTCATCAGTAGTTATACCCATGTAGGACATTACACTGGGTATGGCTGGTTTAGCTTTGCGATTTGAAATATAGTTCCAAAATATTTTTATATTATTAATTATACTTTTTTCAATAAGTGTCATATACATGTCAAAACATTTTTTACATTCAGCCCTAAATCTGTCACGATACATAGAGAATAATTCATAGTCAGCCACGTTTTTGAATTTTTTCCATTTTATCCAAACTTTTTTTTTGCTTTAAATATGTGTTTCAAGGCAGGTGAAAACCATACTGGGAAATTTGTGTGCTTAACATTAACTATCGGCGTAAATTGTTTGATAATTGAAAACAGTTTTTCATAAAATTTAATGACAATATTGTTAGCTGACTCATTTAAAAATAAAGTGCACCAATTCACCTCAGATATAGCCTTGTTTATTTTAATATAGTCTGCTTTTCTAAAACATAGTTTTAGTCTTTGTTGACGGGGAACCGACAGAAATGCACTTTTTAGTTTAGTCAAGGCAATAAAACAGGGATGATGCGATACTTCAGGAGACAAAGCTAACGAGGGAACAAATCATTCGCAATTTGTATTAGATATAAATAGATCTAATAAGCGATTATTATTATTTTTATAAATATTGTATTGGGTTGCATTCAATAACGAGAGCGTTTGAATAAGATATCTACCGGCATTAGAAGTATCACTTTTAATTACTGGCGTACTGTTACCCTCTAGTATAACCCAGTCGAGCTTAGGTATATTAAAATCACCTGCAATATAGAAATTAGTTATATTTTCACTTAGAAGCAGTTCAGTGAGGAGGTCTAAATAGGAGACATATATATCAACGCAGAGATTGGGCGGTATATACACTGCATTAATAATGTGTCGCTTGGCGCGAGACGAAGCCGGTAACTGGACGGTGACACAGTCCACAACAGTCGGCGCGGGCGCAGGCAGCGCGCAGCGCACGGCACCCAGCTCGCGCCGCACGGCCACTAGTACCCCGCCCCCGTCCAATTTGCCAGTCGCCGCCCGGTCTCGATCACAGCGAAATACGATATACCGCCCGTCAATAAATTCGCCATCAGATATATCAGGCGTTAACCAAGTTTCAGTTAAAATAATAACGTCATAAGAATTAGATAAAATGTTCATGTAAACAGTGTTTAGTTTGGTTCTAATTCCCCCGCAATTTTGATAATATAACGAAATATTTTCAAGCATGAGCATTGGACAATATGTAAAGAAATATTAGGAATAATAATGAAGGTAATGATGTTACAAGCGTAATAGTCATATAAATTATTTGATTTGAATTATTATAATTCACGAATAAGTATAAGCTAATTATATATTGGATGGTTCTGTTTAAATTTGAATATGGCTTTGTATGACATTCATATGCAATAATAATATTCATCGTATTTAATACAGTTCGTCTTTGATTCGTTGAGTGGTAAAATATCAAATACGTAATGCAAAAAAAGGCGAAATAAATCAGTCGTACGTTTAACCTATGACCCAAGTGTATACTGTAAATAAGAAAGAAATATAAAAATACAAGGTAACAAAAAAATAAAATAAATAAATTGCTAGAAAAAATAAACTTATGTAACCAATATATCACATACATAAATACATACATAGATGCACGCCAATATACATACAATATGGGTATAATTATATAAATGTTAAAATAATGTAAAAGACGTCTAATTGTAATGATTAAATATTTTAAATGAGGTGTATAATGATGATTTATGAATATGAGTATATTATAATATAAAATGTTAAAAATAAAGAACACAAATCAGACGACAGTATTGGTTCGCAAAATCTATATAGGTACACACATATACATATATTATAAATTTTATCATAACAAAAAAGAAATAAAGTTACGTTATAATTGTATTGTATAAATGTCAAAACTATCTTATAATATTGTGTTAAATTATAGAAACCAGTTTTAATAATATTTAATTTACGTATTACGTGGGTAAAAAATAGAAATATCATTTTTATAACGAGATTTAGTATAAGTTGGAAATAAAAATCAACATTATTCACAAACAATACCAATGAACGCGATGTTGTGGGGTAGTAGAATAATTTTTGTACAGAGTAATACAAGTACAGATGTAAACTAATACTAATATTGTTTTTGTTACTAAACTTAAAATTAGTTTGAAAAAGGGATACCAATATCTTTACTATAGGACAAGTAATGTGCAAAACTAACTCACGCTCAACGTTTAGGTTTGATTTTAGACAAGTCTTCTTCTTTACGAATCGCGATGACATGCGATGTCTCATTTTCACGCACAAGAACACAACCATGTTTAACCCAGACGAAACGAAAGTTTTGTTTTTTGCATAACTCACGTGCACTCCGAAACAGCTTCTTATTTTTTAACGTGAGGTGTTCATTCACAAAAACCTTACGCTTCTCTCCACTAATCTGTAAGTTTTCTGTGTAAATGCCTTTTTTCATCCGCGCAGTTGCTAGTATGTTATCCCGAAGGACCCTAGTGTGTAATTTTACAATTATATTTTTGGGATGAGTACTTTTGTTATCAGCATGCGGTACACGATGCGCTGACACGATATCACCAGCATTGATAGAAAGCTTGATTGCGGTTCCGAGCTCTTCAACGATTTTGATAAGATTCTCGCCGCGTCTTTCCGGAACGTTGGCAATTTCGAGGTTGCACTGTCGTGACTGCTGCTCCATCATATCTATTTTGGCCTCTAAATGACTCATATCTTTAGGCTGCTGTTCTACTTGCTCAAGTCGTTTCTCAAATTCCCCTACACGTTTAAAGCATGTTGTATATCTGTTATTGAGTTCTTCAAAATGTTCAGATATAAAATTTACGGATTTTTTCAGGTCTGCAAAATCTTATAATATTCTTGAAATAAGAGTTTCCTGATGGAGGAACCAATTATCTAATTTGTTCATAATGGCATTTTGGAAATCTTGAAATTCCCTGCGCATGGGTTGTTCAGCTACCCCAGAGCGAGTGCGTTGGGTCACAAAGTTCGGTGATAATTGGTCCGAGGCAGATGTGAAACTTACTTCCGTGACCTGTTTCGTACCACCTTTATCAGTCATTGTAGATATAAGTAACGTATGTCTCTGTTCCGTCAATACTCTGTATCGGCCGGCAGCAGCAATATAGTCGCAGCGACACTGTGATGCACGACCGGTCGAATCGAGTGACCGAGACGGTATATATCTAATT
This sequence comes from Dryadula phaetusa, assembly GCA_032432895.1. Lineage (NCBI taxonomy): Eukaryota > Metazoa > Arthropoda > Insecta > Lepidoptera > Nymphalidae > Dryadula > Dryadula phaetusa. The sequence continues at coordinate 543,264 of JAOYRS010000073.1, forward strand.
TGATATTATAAAATCTGCTTAAAAGTCTTAATAATATTTTAATTCAAATGTCTATTGAATACGCGGTAAATGCGAGATATTTATTTGTGTAGAAAAAAAATAATTAAAATATATAATAATGTATGTAATTATTATAGTTCGTCTAGTATTACATACTTTGCCGCTAGTCAGTTCTATTAGCTTGAACTTGGCTTTGACGCAACTGCATGTCTAGATGAGGATAATAATAATATAAATCAGACTATATATCAAAATATTAAATTAAAAAATGAAGGTATAACGAAAATATAGGTAATAAAATTTATTAAAAATAATTTATATTTAATAAACATATAAATTTAATTTGCACAGTTAACAACAGATGTGGCACTTATCATTGGATGAATGAGCTACTCGTTTATTTCACATATTCCTATATTACTTGTATATTTAAAAATACTTTTTATATTACTCTTATTATCGAAATAAATATAGACCATTGTTAGGGTAAATTATTTATAAATAGATAACATATCCTAAATATTTGTAATTAAGGGGACGCCATCATATTTTAGGTAAGAAGTAATTGGAATAACAATATTATTACAAAATACCTACCCTCTTTTTTAACTATGATTTCATTTCCTGTGTTCGATGTCCATATAAGACAGCAATTAAAGCCACACGGAGCTCTTTTACTCGTTGACATTCGAATTGTAGATTGTGCTCGGTGCTACCTATTTTTAAATCTATGACGTTATTATTAATATTTTAATATATTTAACGTGTGTTTTCTAAGACTATCAATATGTAGAGGCAGAGTATCAGATAAATCCTGATTTCGTAGGATGTTGAGTTCCGTTACTCGAACGCAATGTTACGAATTCAGGTAGAAAATATACAATGAATCTGGGAGGACTACCTAGTAGGTTCTATCTGACTACAATCCTATGAGATAAATCGCAAAGATGTAAACGAAAATATACCTTCTTATTTTTTTCTTGAGAATTGATATGGATTGGTAAAAATATAACTATACTGGTTATATATTATTCATACTCAATCAGATATTTGTCGGACGAAAGAAAAACAAGGAGAGACGTAAATATCTCATATTTACAGTTGAATGAATAAATAACTAGGAAATTTTTGTATTGGCAAAAAAATAGTCTAAGACTAGGTCAATTTAAAATAATATTGTAATTTAAAATAACGTGGCGCAGTGGAACAGCATCTGACTGTACATGCTACTGGTTATGGGTTCGGTACCCATTAGGAATTTTCTGGTACGACACAGCGCGGCGTTGAACTGGCCATTCAATAAGCAATGTCAAATCTAGGCATCTAGCCTGCTATGCGGAATTAGGCGTGAAGCTGTTAATAAGTATTTCTCGATTATTTATTTTTGCAAAGCTACTATGAGCCAATGTAATAGCTTATTAAAATTATATTAACTAAACAAAATATGAACGTAAATAACATTGGTTTTGGGTTCGACTCCCTTTCAAGGTAATGAAATTTTGAATTATAATAATTAAAAAAATAATTCGAACGAAGTGAAATGGCTCTAGGTATTTTCTGATTAGTATGTTATAAAACGAAAAATTCAACATGTCTATACTAAAATTCTGTTCTCTATTAAAAATTTGCATACATTTAAAAAAACAGCAAAAACAATAATATGAAGAGAACATTTTTCTCTGTCCAAGAATATTTAAATTATAAAAATAAGTGAAATAAGATCTCGACTGCAAATATTGTAACATTAATAAAAATAACTGTTGGAGCTCTTCACAATTTTTTGAAAGCTGCTTCCGTGTTTTTTTATGTACAATTTAAAGTTGTATTTAAATAAAGAATTATTTTAATCAAAATCTCCAAGTTAGTGCAGTAAAAGCTATTTGTACACAACGAACAGTGTTCATATTTATGACATTGACGTTTCTCGTAACTCTTACCGTTAATTAGACAAAGAACGGAGTTTTGTTTGCCATTGAGACATAGTGGCCTTAATTGTCCAAAAATAACAAAACAAAACGATTTACTTATATTTTGAAAAAAAGATTAAGGTGTTCAAATTTAAAGAAAACTAAAATTTAATAATGTATAGAGAATTATGAGAAATGCTTACATTTAAACATACACTTTAATACCGTTACTCTATTCCAGGTTAAGTTTTATAAACGCTACGGCGTAGCACATGTCTACGTTAAGATTATCTACGCTCCAATTTTTAGTTGCTGGTGTAAACTAATTTATTTTTCTTTTTCATTTACTTAAAGTATATAATTACGTATACATAGAGGCCTTCGTGGCGTAATAGTACAACGCCTGACTGTAAACGCGATTGGGTGTTGGTTCGATTCTCGCTCGAAATTATTGTATTTAAAATTTATTTTCATTTCTCCACTGAAGTAAGGCAAAGTGCGGCGTAGAGTTCGCCACTCAACACGCAATGTCTCGATTTCAGGTGAGAAGCAGTCAACGTGAGTGTCTTGACACTAGGTTGTTATTGACTATCTGATGCTTTTTCTAGTAAAGTACATATCAATGGCTAAGTATCCATATATTATATAACCTAAGGTGTTCAAATCAAAACAAAACAAGTCTAACGCAAAAAGTATTTCGTTTATAATATCATAAAGATTCCAGGCTTAAGTATTTATTTTCGACGCAGCCTTACATTTATAGAAATTCCACCCTTTTCCATTGCTAACATTATATTTGTACCACAAAGCCTAAAAGATAGACTTAGAAAGCACCAAGTATAAATTTCATATTTTATATAAGGATTTTTTTATTTGTATATAAAAATAAATACGATATTTGAATAGCAGCCGGACACTTTTTCCGTTTATCAGGGCATGCGTGCAAAGTGATTTGTGCACAACCGCATCCTAACATTGTGTTTTATGTGGTGGAACTAAACGCCGCGCATTGTATTACTCTAAGCATACGTGATATTTAGTGTAATAATCCTTCAGTATAACAAATATGTTGGCATTTCATTGTAGATCGTTAAGAAATATTTAAAATAATAAATGTGCAATAGTTACGTGGAATGTCCATGTAAAATTTATTTTCCCTTTTATTATTTGACAATCTGCGGCGTTCAGTTACAGAAAGGTGTATTAGTTTTATATTATACTTAATGACAATTAAAGGTTAATCAATAACTCTAAATTGAAGAATTATATATGTAAATCAGGTCGAAACGATCAACAAGATGGTAGACAATATTTAAATAAAAAAACTTAAATATAAATAAAAAAATACTTAGTGTTTCAATATAGAGGACGATTTATAACATCGAAAAGAAAAAAATACAGCTATTTCAATTCATTGGAATCCCGAATAACACCAGTGTAACCATTCATTGATAAATACAGCTTGCCCCGAATATATTGAAGGCATACAATTTTAGAACTTGACATTCAAAACTTTGCAGATGCTGGTCTTGTTTGGAACTAAGTTACTTCTAGCCTCCTATTTTCAGTCTGTGAATATTTCTTCTTTATTAAAGAATTAGTCGATGCCCCCAACATTTGTACCTTGAACTAAAATATTCTAACATTACATTACATTGGGATACTATCTGCTTATTTTTTTTGGCTTTACATGTTTTAGGCAAAGCTAAAAGAATTATCTTGTTTAAAACAGTGTCAAGACACTCTGTACACTGAATTCCATTCTGTTGAGTGGCAGAACTAAACGCCGCATTTGTCTTACTAGAATCCTGTTTTTCATTTGAGACGACGGGGTAAAACTGTTATATCTTACTGATCAACTTAAAACTATTCTATTCATCAATTTTTAAGACATTCACGAAACGATTTTTGTAACGGCTATTTTTTTTTAATTATTTATATAGATCCAAAACGTTTTCACGCGGTTCCTGTATAGTTCTTTTACCCAGACTCATTACCCCCTTTCTCGCTTTTTACCTGATCTTCATATTATAAAATAATACTTTATTTTTGAAGGTCAACTGAGGTTTTTTCGTTCTTCTTTCATCTAGTTTTGTTTTCAGATATTAATGTAATAATTATATTTCTAATTATTATTTTATAAAAATATATTTTGGGTACAGTATTTTTTCTATTGTTCATGGCTACAAAAAAGGTGATATCGTTATCACTTTTTCTAGGTCATTGTTTGTTGAATGATAGCCCAAATAGCCTTCAGGACAACGAATCAGAAAAGAAAAATAATCATATTTCCGATATAAATGACCCCTTTATGGAAATTTCAAATCTGAACTCATCTCATTGACTAATATAGCTATATTTAAGTGACAAATTCAGGTTTCTTCCCCCATAGCTTGGTAGTGGAAGTCTGAAATCGTTATATTATGTGTTAAATCACAGAGCTCAACACCGTGTTTTGTCTTATTACATAGAGTAAATGAAAATTTAATATCATTATTAGAACATTTTAATAAAGCATATAAATAATTGATAGACGTAGACCAAGAGTGAAATTGGGTTCACCACTCAACACGCAATATCTCAATTACAGAGTGTCTCGACACTAAATTATCTCCGATTACCCTGCCATGAGGGAAAAAATTGATAGCAACAGAATTTGTGAATAGTCCAATATATATTTTCGTTCGATACCTGTTACGTTGAAATTTTTATACGTTTTTTTACAAAAATGTACTAATCCGAAGAGTGTTAGGAATAACACTTTAAATTGTAACATAATATAATCGTTACCACTAGTGGGAATCAAATTTTCAACCAATCAAATTTACATTTGGACGCTGTATTACTCTACACACTTTATTAGTTACATTTTAAGTATATTACTATACGTTTAAATTAAATGGAAAAACAATGTTCCAAAGTACAGTTAATTACAGTGTACAAAAACATATTTATAAAAGAATAACACTTGTGAAATTGAGATCATTTGAATTAATAATTGTATACCACTGCATTATAATTACATTAAAATTGTAACTTTTATGCCTCGAGAGAGCAATTGTTAAGTTTCGTCGGCTGTAAGTACTGTAATACGAGCTACTTATAGTTTTACGATTATTCAACCATACAAATATATTCGCAAATGCCTGCTCGTTTTTATTTTATTACAAATGTGAAAATGTTTTGTAAATATATATGTAATAAGCACAAAATTATTTTTTTATATCATGATTTAGAATTTTATTATTCGTCATTGTCATGATTATCACCATAAGGCGCAAGGTGTCCACTGCTGGATATAGGGCTCCCATAGAACACCAAACCGATTGTCACCAAAATAAGATTTTTTATGCCTATTCTAATGAAATGTTGCGTTCCGAATTCAGGCGTAAGTTAACCTAGCTATTAAAAACTTAATACGGCTTTTGAGTGAAATGCACTATTAGAACATATGTACCACAAACAATGTGAGGATGCACCACAGATTGTGTGTGCCTTAATTTTGTATAAGAGGTATATTTTATAATTATTTTAACATATAAATGTATTAACATTAAATTTTTGCAAGTTCTGATAATCTTATTTTTTTATCTTTTATATATAATAGTACACAGCTAAATTTACTTTGATTATATAAATATAAGACTTATAATGCTCTTTTTGAAATCTTTTAATATTTATTCATATAAAAATTATTGTTATATTACTTTTATTAAACTACATTAAGTAATCTGAAATATTTTTTGCAATATTAAAACGCAATTCGACATTTGACAGCCGGTAACAGTAACGTTAACGTCACGCGTATTCAATTTTTGTTTTATTTGGAATTTTAAAACCGTTAATAGTTTTTATAGTGTTATTTTCACTATATATTACTTACCCATTCTCCATCGTGTCTCTTTCATTCTACGTGACATTGGTAAAGTTAATTGTGCTCTACATACACGCTTAAAAACCATAAATACGAACGAGAAATTTAAGCTATTAAATTATATAAAAAAAGGACGAGAAAGAAAGAAACAGAACAATAGACTTTTTTTTTACAGTCAAGATTTGCCTATTACTTTTAGTCGAAACCCGCCTTGTTATTTTATTTTTACAACAAAATAACTGACCAGCGAAAAGTAAGTATTACTATTGAAAATTTATATATTAATAATAATAATTGATTTGCACTTCAATATCATTCATGTTCTTAATTATTTCCTTATAATCGTCCTCTAGTCTAAAACTATAATTTATTTACAGGTGAAAACTAAGGCCCTTATAGAACAAAAAGTTATTGGTGATGCGGTCCACATTGCAACTGTTAGCCAAGCCCCATCAGCATTTGTGGAGGTTGTAGTCGTAAAAGCGAAAACTTTACCACAAATACATCATTATAGTATAGTGGTGTTGAGTGACTGTATTAGTATACTGCTTTAGATGCTAATGGTTAAAGTAAAATTTTCTCAAAGAAAGTTATTTACAACAAAACAAATAATGGATGTAAGTTACAGAATTTTTCCTCAACTCTCTATAGCGTTTAAGAGATTAAATGTATTATAACTATTATATTTTTACAGTGAACAAATGGAGGAAGTTAGTTAAGGAAGTGCAGAGAGCACGGAGAGATCAGGAACTAAAACTAGCAGCTTATTTTTAGTTAAAAGTGAAATAATTGTGATTAATAGTAAAAAAAAAATTATTATGAAATAAAAAATTGGAACTTGAAATAAATCAATTAAAACAAACAATAAACTGTGATTAAATTGATAGTGTGTATTTATTTTATTGCTTAAGAAAAAAGAGTTGTTAAATTTAAGAAAAGTATTAATATCGTGATATTTTTTTTATAAATCATCATTCCGACAGGTAACTACAGGTATATAGAAAAGTAATATTCTCCATTAATGTTCAAAGAGTATGTTATGCAGACAGTGCAGACAGTAGTTGCTTGGTGGCCAGGATCTACTTATAATTCTACCATACTAAATTGCCCCCTCTTTGAAAGTTGAATTTCTATTATATTTTATTATAAATAAAGTTGTTAAGCACTCATTGATCAATAATATTTTCAGTGCAATGAGAACTCACTGGTAACAGTGCTTACACTTGCAACTCATATTAACCCACTACTCAACCCAACATCTATGACAGAGCAATATTATAATGAAGACTCATAAAGACTAGATATTATAGAAAGGTGATATAGGAAACTTAATATTCCAGCTTATTGATTTTATATAAAATATTATATTTATTTATTTATTTAGATCTACCAGTCAGCCAGTTGAACAGTGAAGAAAAAGAAATACTAATTATAATTAAAAACTTAAAGCTCAATTATCTATGAATTATCTATTATTAGGGACAATATATATTTTTTAAGAACCTTAACATGTTACCTTTTGTTTTATTTATATAAAGTACTTACAAATTACTTCACAGTGATTTCCCTTAAAATTTACCTTTTGATTTGTCAATTAAATAATATAAATGAGGTAGAAACAGAGGTAGATTTACGTACCTCCGGAGCAAGCTGATATTCTGCATGTTGATGGAGTTACTCTCCAAATTGTGTTAGGTGTCATCTGATTAATATTTAAATGTATATATTTATATATGTACCAATTGAACATTGCCATACCTATAGGTCAAAATAATTATTAATAAATATTTTAAATCTATATATTAGTGTAAGTATAGTCATTACTAATACTACAACTACTTCGTATTCTTATATTAAATTGCTATTATAGTTTGTATTATCACAAAATATTATATTCCATAATATTTCTCCCGGTAAGGGGACAGAATACAATTCCCCTCTGCTGCTGGGTGACGTCTCATAAGAGGCGGGTATCCCTGTAATTTGGTGATAGGAGGTTAGTCTTCCGACTGGCTCGCGACCACTATGATGACACAAACGTTCCGCCAAATATCTGAGGATGTGTCCAGTTTAATGTCATGTAAGGCCATCTGTTCCTATTCCCACCTATCTTTTTTCTCATTAATTTTCATTTCCCTCCCAGGACCAGGATCTCTAATGTTGTAATGTCCATGGGTGAAGGTGACCACTTACCATCAGGTCCTCCTTTTTCTATTAAAAAAATGTAATAATTCATTAACGCTTATTCTGTAAAATCGAATTTATCCTGGTAGTCAATACGGGTATGCTTTGCATTCTTCAGGTTTTTTTTGCCACACTATGGAATGTACCAGCCATAGACATTTCATGACGTTCGTCTATGAACAAAACATAAAAGTGTCGAAATTAACTATAGAAATTGAAAGACAGTAAGATAAACAGGCCGAGTTTGGTCTAGGCCGGTCGTGGCACAGTGGGACAGCGTCTGACTGTTATTGCGACCGGTTGTTGGTTCGATTCCTAATAGGAGGATAACTGATAAGATGACTATTTTATTTTAGATTAGATATTTTAATTATTTCATTTTCTCGCTCTGGTATGACAAAGCGTATCGTTAAGTTCCACCACTTAGCAATGTCAATTGCACATTAGGTATTTCCCTTGCCTGCTTTATAGAAGAAAAACGTGAAGCTAAAAAAAATGTAAACAAAAGTTAACTGTCAAACGTTATTGGAACAGTTTACGTTTTATTTAGTAAGCGGTAAATCCTCCCAAAGATAGATCGATATTGAAGGTAGAAATCTCTAACTACCTTGCGTTTTTAAAATGCAAAAACGAGCGTATAGCTATCGATGGTAGCAAATTTAAATGGCCGTAAGTTGCTCGTTTCATATTATTCCAACTACACCGTAATTTTTACGCTTGTTAGAACTTACTTATTTTTACTCTTGTTACTTAAATAAACAAATGAGTGCTAAAGAATATTTCTAAAAAACTATATTTGCAAAACAATTGTTGGCTTAGTGGTAAGAGCTTAATGGTGTCCAAAGTTCGAATCCCGCCGCTTACAAATTTTTATACGTTCACAAATAATTGCTTTTCCTATTCTGAATACGCGAATATCTCCATAAACAATATTAAAATTATTTTCTTGTTATCGTAGTTGTTCTGAGAACAGCTTTATGCTAGGTTCATACTGTATCATATTTTCGTTTAGTATGCTCAATTATATCGGGCGCCAAAATCCTAAATTGATAAACAGTTACAGATTAAACTAATTTCAGAATGCCAACAAAATCAATTTAATATTATAGGATAACCGAATACATATCTAATAATATCTCAGACATATATGATTCTATATTTATAATAAAAAAACAGCGTCACGCTTTATCCCGTATAGCAAGGTCAAAGATAACTTAGTGTCAAGACACTCCGTTGACTGCTTTCGGCCCGAAATCAAGACGGTGCGTGTTAAACGGCGAACTTAACGTCACGCTTAGTCTTATAAGAGCAAAAAAAAAATATTGCGTTTACAGGGTAGACAGAAAGTACATAGTGTTAAGACACTCTGTACTCCGCTTTCCGCCAAATTCGAGCCATTACCTTTTTAATGGCGGAACTCAACGCCGCGCCTTGTTCTTACCGGAACGAGGAAATGAAAATACTTTAAATATAATCATTCCCCGGTAGTAGCGCAATGTATATAACACTCAATGTATATGTATTATATTTATTATGTCCACTCTTTTATATTTTTACAGCAACTTGGATATTATTATATATAAATTATTTTATTTGTTTATTGCTGTACTGCATTTTTAAAAATATTTCATGTACGCTTTACTGAGATAAAACGGAAACTAACAAACGAACGACCGTTTGCTTATTAGTGTTTACATATTGGGATGTTTAGAAGAGTTGCTGCAGTACTACTAAATAGAATTTGGCATTATAGCTTGTAGAGAAGCTTCGAATAGCTAAAACAAGTAGGGTTTCTCAATTATTTTCACTTCCTCGCTCTGATAAGACAAAGTGCCGCGTTGAGTTCCATCACTCAACATGCAATGTCTCGAAATCGGTGGAAAGCGAAATACGGAGTGTCTTGACACTAGGTAATTTCTGTCTACCTTGCTATGCGGGATTAAAAGAGGAAAAAAGAAAGGGTTTATATAAAAGAATATTATCATCTTTGGTACGTAGAAATCTTTTTATTAGGTTATTTAGTGAACACAAAATGATAAGACTTTGAAAATTGTTCTAAAAAAAAAGTCCGCAACACCATATGTCTAGCTTTTACGGTTAAAATTCCTGATAATATAACGATAACTGTCAAGTACAAATATAATTTTATCAACACACCATGCGTGCGAAGCCGCGAGCGTAATCTACTTCTAAAATAAAATTAGCCGTTGAGTTACGTTAATTTACTCGTTATTACATTAGTTATGTGCCAGTGAAAGCCTCGTCAAAATCGGTCCAACCGTTTCAGAGACTAACTGGAACAAACAGAATTTTTTGAATATTAAAAAAATAATCTCCAATTTTACATATTCATATAGTCAAAGGTAAAGCTAAGATTTTGTATTTAATTGACATCGATATATAACAATAAAAATGGTTATTTTTATGTTTTACCATCGAAACATACAGATGGAAAGAGAGTTAAAAGATATTTCCATTAAAACTACTTTAAGGATTTGATAACACATTTTATGGATTTAGCGAAATTCTATCCCCGAAGGGTTATTTTTGTGGTTTTTTATACAATTGAAACTTTTTTACTACCAGTGTTAGAGGTGTAACATTCTGTGTGATAGATTTTTTTTGTATAAAATTATGAATATATAAATTTTGACAAATTCAGACACCCAGCTAGCAATAGTGCGGGCAGATGAAAAACAAAATAGCTACGGCTGCGAATATATATATATATATATATATATATATATATATATATATATAATAAAAGAGTAAATCAAACTTTAAAACTTTAATTGGATATACAAAAAATATGAAATATTTGTCATTTAAGTTAGAACGCCAAAAAAAGAAATAACTATAGTATATTTATTTCCTCCTAGAGTATAATCGAACACACAACCAGAAGCGTTTGCAGTTTGGCGCTCTGTGTTCAGTTTCACTGTACCACGATGGCGTGAACACGTGTGTAGACTTTTGAATTCCAATGTGAACTCATGAAGTCAGTCACATGTGGACCGTTTTTATGCGGGTGAGGGAAATTACATGTTGATCATGATGTCAAAGGTGAATGTATGAAATCACATTTCCATACAACCTGTCCATAATAACATCATTTTTGGGGTAGAAAATATTATTTCTTTTTTATTTTTAGATAGCTTTTACGACAGGATTTAAAGGCTAAAGAGATTATAAAGGTTTAAAGGCTCTTGCAAGTTTATATGAAGTCTTATAAAATAATGTTTATTTGAAATGAGTTAAATTTGGCCAAAGTCTTTCATTTAAGCAGAAGCAAGGAAGTAAAAGAAAGAAATACCTAGAGTCTGATAAAGCCGCAAGCGGGCCGCTAGTACTATTTACAAGCCAATTATTACATAATATTTAATTTTTTTTCCACTTATTATTTTATTGGATACTTTTCCTGATTCTAACAATAAACAATTTTGCTTATTCAAAGCCCATCAGAATTGATTCACGATGTCTATTTTTAACATAGTATTACTTTCGTTATCGATATTTTGCAGGTTTCGTTCATTGTTGAAATATTATTTTTTAGCTTCTCGCTTTTATACTGCAAAGCAAAGTAGACAGGAAGTATTTAGCGTTAAGACACTCTGTACTCCACTTTTCGCCAAATTTGATGCATTGTTGATGTTTTAAGTGCCGAACCTCAACGCTACGCTTTGTCTTACCAGAGCAAGGAAATGAAAATAATTTTAAATATTCCCCTGAATGCTAATCGAACACACAACCAATCGCGTTTACGGTCAGGCACTGTCCCACAGCGCCCCGACCTGGCTCACTTTTTTTTAAAGTATCTTTATTTACATATGTAATACCCTCTTTCATACAATCAAACACAATTATTATACGTTCTGTAAAAATGTTTCCAATTCTAAATGTGGAATAACACTTTAAAAAAGTAAAATTTACAGCAACTTTGTGATCAGAAATAATCATAATGATCTAAATTATATGTTTAACGTGCACTTTTGCATGTGTGTGACGTACACGTTGCTATGGCAACGCGTACGTACGTACGTACGTACGCGTATTTTTTTCAAATCCTTATAATATTTTACTGAACACAAAGTTAAATATTCAAAAATTTTCAAACTAATTTACATTTAGAATCACAGAGAAAAAAATATTCAAATAGGCCAAAATCCGTATAAATAATTGACTAAACTTTTTTTTTATTGTATAGAATTGATGAAGTACTTAGGTTTTTTTTCATGGAAAATTGTAATTGAAAAATGTATATTTTGACAGTGTCTGACTGTAAACGCGATCGGTTGTGGGCTCGATTCCTATTCAATTCTTATTAAACTATTTTTATTAAATGTTCTCGCTCTGGTAATACAGCGCCGCGTTAAGTTACGCCATCCAATAAGCATAATGTCTCTAATTTGGTGGAAAGCGGAGAAGGGAGTGTTTTGACGCTATGTATTTCCTGTCGTAGTAGGGTTACTACGCGGATAATGACTTAAAACTAAAAAAGATCATACTAGTGTTAATATTTTAAAGTAATCAAATTTCTTGAAGTGCAAGTTACAAAGTGTTCTTACATTGATACACATTAACACATTACAACTAGATTAATAGATAAGTCAGATAGATAATAAACTAAATTAAAATACACCTTTCACCTAAAGGTGTGTGTTACAAGACGTTAATGTCACCTGCCTGTTACTATTACAGGTTATTACCTTGTTCTATACAACTGGGAACTTAAACTAATTTTTGCCCGCAGTTTCACCTGCTTAAATTTGGTACTTCCAATTCTCAAAAATCCTATTCTCATGCTTACTTATATCTCTTGAGTTCTTTTACAAAGTTTCAAACGAATTTGTTGATAAAGGAAAAGTGATAAAGGAACACTTCTCCATTTTCAAGAATAGGCTTGTATAGCTGTCAACTGTATGTGGACATACAATGAATAAGCCCAACCACTATATCGGGTTTGTAAGCCTCATATCCTCGCTTGGGAGAATATATGGCTAATAAAATTCCAAAACATCCTATTTTCAACAGATGAGATGGTTGGTGACTTTTTACTACCTGGGACTTAAAAAATTCAAATCCACCGCACCAGAGGCAGATGACGGTATATTGATATAAGAAACTTTTGTGTCAACTGACTGACGAATGTGACCAGTCTACTGTAAAGTATGCGAAACGTCGGACTTACAAATGTATTTTCGAATACCAAAATATACGCGATTAAGTTGCGAGAGTTGCTGACTTAGCGTTAAACGCCGTTTTTAGTATTAATTAGTAGTTTTAAGACCATTGTTGTAGCTTTTACGTGAACACCAAAGTGTATTTACTATTATTATACCAGATATTCTATAGACTCAAAGTATATAAATTGGCATGGTTAAAACATATTACAATAATAAGGTGTTGGAAGGGAAAGGAACGAAACATTTTTTCGACTTAACGATGTTCTACTGTATATGTACGAATTATTTTTATATTTTTAAAGTGTTATTAGGATTGGAAAATATTTCTAAAAAAAACGTTTAAAAATATGAGCAGTTGGATTTGAAACCACACCTCTTGGATACTGTGCTTAATAATTTGGGTAGCAGACATTTGTAAGTCTCTCTACAGAGATGTTAACAACATAAATAAATTGTAATAAAGGTATAAGAATTTCGACGTAGCCGTATGTAGAACGCATGGCTTAGCGTTCAGAGTAGTTGGATGGTTTCCAAGAGGTACGGATTCGAGTGCCACTGCGTTTAAATTTATATAATTTTCTTTTTTCATAAATATTTATAATGAAATTATTGAAACTTAAAATAAGCAATTTTTAATTCAGGATAAAAATATTTCTATATTACGAAGAATGTAGTGACATATCAGAAAATAACCTGCACGTATGCTTCAAATAAGTATTCTCCATGTGAAGGAATAACTTTGGGGATCCAAATTTTTAACGAAAATTATGCGGAGAGTTTACAAAGTGCCAAAATTACAATTATATGAAAAATCTATTTTTTTTATAAGAAATGCAATCTTATAATAAAAATTAAACAATTTTACACGTATTTTAAACATCGTAAAATTTGCCTTTACACGTGATCCTTTAAGCTCAATAAATAATCTAATTTAATCACATATAATTTGATTATAAATTAAAGTAAGGCGTTATAAAGAGTACGGTATATTTTAGCGTACTCTTTGTACCGCTTTTCAGGATAGTCAGTATTCCCACTGATCTAGTATAACATAACCCACTTTCCGCTCAAACATATATAATATTTGTTGAGTAGTGAGACATAACGTGCGCTTTGTCTTACCTAGCCTAAAATAAAAATAATATAAATATAATGATTTTTCGAGAGGAAATGAAATCTTAAACCACTCGTATATACAGACAGATCCACTGCACCATGATTTTTTTTATTTTCACATGTTTTTTATCCCGCAAAGCAGAGTAGACAAAAAGTACCTAGTGGCAAGACACTATATTCTTCACGTTCCAGCGAATTCGATACATTGAGTGTTGAGTAGAGGAACTCAACGCCGCACGTCTTACCAGAGCGAGGAAGTGAAAATGATTTATATAAAATTTAATATCTTCGAGACAAAATAAAATCCAAAACCAATCGTATATACAGACTTCTCAATGCACCATGATAGTTTTTTAATACTAACTTTTTTTTTCAAAGGCAGATGGGAGCTAGGCTGGATTCTCTGCGATATATGGATAAGCCTGGACATCCTCCTGTGCACTGCATCAATACTCTCGTTATGCGCAATTAGCATCGATCGATACCTGGCTGTAACGAGGCCGCTGACTTATTCTAGAAGAAGAAGATCGAAGAAGTTAGCGCTGACGATGATTTTGTTTGTTTGGATAGCTGCTAGCGCGATCACTTGCCCACCCATGTTTGGATGGTAAGTTATAGTATTTTTTGAAAGGAAAAAATAGCTTATAGCAACCGTTAAAAATCTAATATTAAATTTCATATTGTTAATAATAAAAACTCACAAAAGAGAACGAAGTGTCTTGACACTAGGTTTTTTCTGGCTACTTTGCGATGTGAGACACTGAAATTCTATATATCTGTCTATATTAATGTATGGCATGTGATGTATAAAAAAGATATAATATTGGCATAAAGAAGGTAAGGATGTAATACAGATACCTGTTGGGACCAATCGCAATTTTATACCAAAACACTCCGTTGACTGCTTTCCAAAAACGAGACATTGAATGCTGAGTGGATAACTTAACGCCGCAAAATGCAGCCCTTTTTCATTATATGAAATTTGATATTAACGGCAGCAATTATTAAGTGTGTTTTTACAATTTCACGTTTTTATCTTAATCTTGAGTAGACAGGAAGTACAAGTAAAGTGTGAAGACACTCTACTTTCTCCTAAATTTGTTTTTCTCCAAATTTCTCCCAAAAACGCCGCGTTTTGTCTTACCCGAGGGAGAAAATGAAAATAATTAAAATATAATCAATCTTCTGAGTGGGAATCGAACCCACGACCGATCGCTTTTATAGTCAGAAGATGTCACGCGGCCGGCTTTTCATTTTTAATAACCAATAATAATTTATTTGTGTACCAAATAACAAAAATAGACACGCTTTATCTAGACAATCTATTGTCAAGACTCCTTTCTGCCCGAAATAGAAATATTGCGTGATACTCGACGAACTCAACGCGCTTTGTTTTCCTCTAAGAAAATGTCATGAAAATAATTTTTAAATATAAACATCTCCCTCGAGTGATCACCTCGAGTGGGAATCGAACCTACAACCATTCTTGCACATACTATCCCCCTGCACCACGACGCCCTCCATATAATAAACTATCATACAATTTAATTACGTATAAACATGTAAATGAATGATCTCTAACGTGGGATTAAAATTAAATATGAACGCAATTGTATTGTATTTTGTATTATTTTCCAATACTTTATTATAGTAGCAATATTATGTAAATTATGTTTTATAATTTAACTAGCTAAGGCAGCTAATTGTAAGCCCGATTGGTTGTGGGTTCGATACTCATTCGAAAAAATTATTTATATTTTGCAAAAATATTTCTTTTCTCCGCTCGGATAAGACAAAGCACGGCATTTAGTTGTCCACCACGTCTTGATTTCGACCGAAAAGCAATTAACGGAGTGTTTTGACACTAAGATGTTTCAAATAACCAAAATGGAAAAACCGATGTTTTTCACATGAAGCTGAAGCGTGAAGCTGTTAAAAAAAGTAGAATCACAGAAAACTTAACAGAATTCAAAGCATTGCGTGTTGATTAATATATATTGTAACTTAACGCCGCACTTTGTCATATCAGAGTCACTCATTAAAATAAAGATGTTTTTAGAAAGCGTATAAGTATGAGCCTTCTAGTTCTCACCGCTAAACAATGTCAAAAACTGTTTTCCATTCCTAAGTACGGAAGAACACCTTTAAAATATGAAAATAAAAAGCCTTGAGCTACATTTTATTTCTATCTCTATTCTTAGGTACGAGCCTGATCACAACCAAGGCGGGGTTTGCCGGTACAACCAAAACCCCGGTTACGTCGTGTTCTCAGCTATGGGGTCCTTCTTCTTGCCCATGATCGTCATGGTGTACGTTTACGCTAGGATATCTTGCGTGGTGGCAAGACGTCACCACCAGCTCGCCAGTACCACTTCTAAATGTAATAAGGTAATAATGAAAAATATATTAAAATTAAAAGAGCATCACAGTTCATTTTGGTTCATTATCATGTTAGGCACGATGGATTTGGATTCGATACCCAATTGAAAAAAAATTTTAGGTTCCTCCTGCAGGTTTCAGGGATTATCCTCCAGAGACCTTGTGTTGAAATACTTCATTCTTCGTTTCCCGCCTTATTCGAGACATTATTGTTTGAATGGCGGAACTCAACACCGCGTATAGTCTTACCAATGCGTCGAAATAAAATTATTTTAAATATAATCATTCTTCCAATAAGGAATGGAACCCATAACCGATTGTGTTTCCAATCCGACGCTGTGTGACTGCGCCACAACCGGCCTCGAAGATATTATAATGAAGTTATATATATCTTCAGTCTGATTAGACAACACACGGTATTGAGTTCCACCATGTAATTACGCCGCCATGTGTCCAATTTGGGTAGAAAAAAGAAAACGGAAAGTCTTGTTGCTAGATTCTCTATTATGCTTTGTATTAATAACAAAGGAAAATTATAAAATTCATAGTAAAAATGGAGAAACAGACGTCCAGTTACGACTACATTTTCTTTGCCGATACAAGAAGTTCATAGAAAATATATCGGGTGAAAATGCTAAAGTTAGGTTAACATTTATATAACGATGTATTCCAGATATTTTATAGATATCATTTGAAATGCCATTTAAGTAAAATACTGACGTTCGATTGCACGATTCTCGTGAGAACATTTAAGTGTACCGCTTAAAGCTAATGTTACTTAAACATTTAATTATGTTTTAAAAGTTAAAAGTGTTTGTAAATGTGTGTATATATACACACATACACACACACACACACACACACATATATATATATATATATATATATATATATATATATATATATATATATATATATATATATATATATATATTTCATTGTTCTATCATGTTTGAGTTTCGTTCCCCACTCGGGGGAGTGATTATATTTAAAATAATTTTAATTTTATATATTTAATTTTAATTAAATTTAAGTACGGAGCGTCGTGACACTAGGTATTTTCCGTTTACCCTGCTATGCGGTATAAAAGGGTGTAACTAAAAAAAATAGAACTAACATAATTATATCTATAAAAGATGTGTCTAGTTCACAAACAGTAATAATTAAACATCAATAAATAAGTAAGAAAAAAGAATCATTAACTAATTATATACCCTTATTATACTCGCTTGTTACAGAAAAACAACCTCTCGTGCATCCGGACTGAATCGGATTCAGGTTCAGACAAGCTATCACTTCGCCAGAGCGCATCAAAACAACCATCGAAAACATCAACGCAGCACAGCGAAGTGTCTATAAAGACCGACCAAAAGTGCCCCTGCTGTTTCCGAACGGAAAAACGCCGCCAATCTCGTTACAAATCTAATGAAAAAGAATCAAAATTTTACAATGAAGTACCTTTCAAAACTAATTTCAAATACAAGGGCACCACTCGCCACAGAAGTTACTCTGTCAAGGAACACATGGAAAATAGAGTTTCGTCACTACGGAGAGAGACGAAAACTGCACAGACTTTGAGTTTGGTGGTCGGCGGTTTTATAGCCTGCTGGCTTCCTTTCTTCCTATATTACCTTGTCACTCCCTTTATACCGAGCAGCTATGTCAATTCGGTTCTAATGTACATTCTAACATGGCTGGGCTGGTTCAACTCGGCTATAAACCCTTTTATTTATGCATTTTATTCGCCGGACTTCCGAATGGCATTTTGGAGGCTCACTATTAAAAAATGCAGGCGTAGCAAACGTTAGATGCTTGTATTTATGTGTAATGTATTAAAAATACTACTAAATAAGTTATAAGCGAGTTAATGAAAATAGTCAATGATTGTACAGTTTTAAATAGATATTAGGATAGATATGAAATATAATTAATATTTATAGGAAAAAGATTTATTTATTTTCAAGAAACCTTGGCGATGTCCTATTGTAAATATGATATCTCTATAATTTTTATGTATAATATTAAAATAATAATAATAATAATAAAGAAGCAGCTTTACGTTTTTTTTCTTCCTTCTCTGTAGGCAGAGGGTATCTAGTCAAGGCGCTAATCTCCATTTTCGAATTAAATTCAAGACATTGCGGAGTAAGCGGCGAAACTCAAATCTGAGATTTGTCTAATAAGTCTACTTTTGTGTTTAAATTATGTAGAAATAATAGAAATTGCTCGAAGACATTTTCAATTAAAAGCAATTTGTCTATCAATGTATAACTACCTGATTCAGCTCTTTATACAACTTTATGAATTCAATTTGATTGGACAGACGGACAGTTTTTAAAATATTTTCAATTTGACATAGTATTCAAATTAAAATAAAAAAAATTATTACATTAAAATCTTTTAAAACGAAAAAATAGCTTGAAACTGTCTGTTATATGGTTGGCAAAATTATTTTCTTTGAAAGTATATTTATTACTTAAAATTAGGGTTATTTTACTCATAGAGAACTACTAGTGTCTATTTAACTTAGTGTCTAGACACTCCGTTCTCGACAATGAAGCTGCAATTTACTGTGACTGGCTGTCAGAGAAATAAAAAACTAATACATTTTTTTTAAATTTAAGGAAAATTAACCATAGACTAAAGTCTTTGTATACCTAAAAAGTACCTGAAATAAACATCTTATCACGTTACTCGTGTTTTCATATATTTTTTACCTGTTCCTTAAAACCTTTTAAAATTAAATTAATTATAATTATTAGTTACTCCTTAATTTAGTTTATATATAGTTTTAATTATATATATTAGTATGTTTTTATATATGTATGTACAGAGAGCGGTCGTGGGACAGCGTCTAACTGTAAACGCGATCTGTTGTGGGCTTCCCACTCGGTTAAATAATTATATATAAATCATTTCTATTTCCTCGCTCTGGTAAGACAAAGTGAGGGGTTGAGTTCCGTTTCTCAGCACGCATTATCTGGACTTTGGCAGAAAGCGGAGTGCCTTGGACTTGGTACTTCCTGTCTACTTTGCTAAGCGGGATAAAAGTGTGAAGTTAAGCAAAATATTGTAGTTTTCAAAAAGAAAAACAACTTTACGCTTGTTTCATATAGAAGGAGGATCAGAGAGAATTAAGTGTGAATATTCCATTCTTCACTACCTACCCAAAACGAAGACATTGTGCGTGGATTGACGGAACCTAATAATATCGAATATCGATGTAAATATTGATTTTTAACTAAAAATAAAATTAAAGAGGCTGGTCGTGGCCTGGTGTGACAGCGACTGTAAAAGCGATCGATTGTGGGCTCGATTCCCACTCAGGGGAGTGATTATATATATATATATATATATAATTATTTTCACTTCCTCGCTAGTGCGGCGTTGAGTTCTGCCTACCTGACTATGAGGGATAAAAATGTGAAGTTAAAAAAAAGAAATTAAAACTCTATATATTAAACATACAAGTTAAGCCATTCGTAGTTTAGTTTACATCGTTTGCAGAGCCATACTCGTATTTCAAGTCACAGAAAGCCACGGATGTGGTAGCAATAACGTTGGACTCACTCTACAATACATTACCTATATAAATTAAGTTGAAGTTGGAAAAAAGTAATTACAAGGAATTTATGTTTTTACCGTCTGACTGCTTGTGAGTTTGATTCCATCTCGGAGTATGATTATATTTAATTATATTCACTTCACTCTGGTGTAAGGCGGCGTTGAGTTCCACCACTTAACAAGTAATGTCTCGAATTCGCTGGAAAGCGAAGTACTGAGTGTCTTTATATATATATATATATATATATATATATATATATATATATATATATATATATATATAATTCCTTAAATATATCTAATGATGTAATGAAATATATAAATTATAGTATGCTTATACATGGCAGTACAAGCAGTAAGCTATATTTTACGACGAATAAGTCAAGCGCTTAGTCGCTTTATTCGATTCAAAGAAGGATATATTTTACAGGAAAGAGCAAAACAAAGTAATTTGTTTTCATTAAGTTTTCAATGTCCACACAAGTTTGTAGATATATTTATTACATTATTCCGTAAATAGACCCGTAGACCCCGTATTGGGTTCAATTCCCACTCGGAGGCACGATTATATCTTAATCAATTTCATTTGATCGCTTGGTAAGAAAATAAAAGAAGAGTACAGCGCTCTATACTTCTTGACACTGGATACTTTCTGTCTACACTGTTGTGCGGGATAAGAGCGTGAAGCAAAAAAAAATAAATCAATAAATATACCAGTATCTATGTTCGTATGTTATGTTATGTCTCATAGTTAGATCTAGCGAATTTTAAGACCTAGGCGCAGATGTTCAAAGATACTCCTTTCGAATTCAGAAAAAGATATTTTTTCGTTATAATGTGATAAAGGCATATAGGCTTCAACCAAATATAATATAAGAAATTCCTTAATATTCCATGGATTAATAGTACGGGTATCTTAATATATATTCTTTATTGCACTTACAAATATAAATACAAATATACTTTATTGCACATAACAAATACATAACAAACAAGAAATAATTTAAAAAAGCGAACAATAAGGCGGCCTTATCGCTTAAAGCGATCTCTTCCAGGCAACCTCAGGATGTTGGAGTTGTATAAAGTGAAGGTAGGTGGTGCATTGAATAGTATATACATATATATGTATAAGTAATATATAAAAGAAAAACATATAAAATCAATAAATATAGATAAAAACAAACATAATCAATAACAACAACATTAATAAATAAATCCATAAATACACACAACAGTATATAGCTATGAATGTATGTATTTACATACATACATAGCTATATACACACACACATAAGTACATATATAAATACAAATAAACAAGCATTATCAACACTTAATATAATACATTAAAATAAATAAATATTACAATGACCTTTTTTCCAGCCGTCCTGATCAAGTGGGTGACGGTATAATAAGGTGACAAGCCAGTGCAGTAATAATTAAAAAAAAAATAAAAACAATACATATTTAAAATATATAGGTATACATATCATTAAATACACAATATATATAAAAGCTATACATATATACATATATAAATAGATAATTATAAGATAAGCGTTATACAGTAGTTTTAAAGATTCATCATGCGTTGGACAGAGACGTGTTCGAAGCATTATTTGCGACACAAGCGAAGACTTAAGGCTCCTTTTATATAAGTTAATATAAATGTAAAATTTCACATATTGTATAAAATAATTAAAAAAAAACTATACTTATTTATTATATATTTAAAAAAAAAACAATTAATAGCCTACTATTTTCATTTCGTTAAAATTTCTAATAAAACTAAGTTTTGGGCTTAAGCGTGTCTAATCGTGATTCCAATGTTTATGGAGATTAAGTAAAATAATTACGATTCATGGCTATAAACACTAAGCCTTGCTGTCAGTTTAGTGGCGATCTATTTTAATTAAAATTAATTAATAATATTAAAGACCATCGTGGCACAGTGGAACATCATCTGATCGTTCACAATGGTTATAAATTCAATTTCCATGGGGTTATATAGAAGGGCGATAGCGTGTCAAGTCAATTCAATATAATTACTTTCATCTACCTCACAATTAAATTACTATATCACTCAAAAAAGCCAAATTTAATTTATATATTAAGATTTGCAAGATACATATGAGTTCCAAATTTCATAAAAACACCTCGAACGGTTACTTAGATATATTTTTTTATTCGTCGCATAGCAGGGTAGACCGGAAGTACATAGAATCAACACGGAACTCAACGTCACGCTTTGTTGTACCAGAGCAAGGAAATGGAAATAATTTAAATATAATCATTTCTCCGAGTGGAAATCGAACCCACAACCTATCGTGGCTACAGTCAAACGTTGTCCCACTGCGCCACGACCGGCTTCTGCTTTATTCACGATACTACGTTCTCTATAAGTATACCTTTAAGTTTTTACAAAATTCAAATATTACTCAGAGAATTACACAATATAATTTCTAATTTTTCTTTTGAAATAGACCGAAAATTGTAGCTATGAATATTTACATACACAATATGTGCCATTGACGCGTTGACAACGCGTTGCCTTAGCAACGTGTATTTCACTTTATATACACGTGTATGTCAAACACAAGGTAGTGTGTGTTACATTTATTTTATTAATATAATATATTATTATGGGTTATTTTTTTAAAAAATATTAATAAACTGCCCTCCTTTAAACTGCTCTCCTTTAATTTTATATTATTCTCTTTCCACAATATTCGTAAAAAGGGGTACAAACTTTTTGAAAATTATAAAAATTTACTTACCGTATTAATATATCAATAATTTTTTATATCTAAAGTCATTAAAGCAAATTGACGAATATACCTGCGTCATCTCAGAAGCATTATATAGGTAGAAGCACCTAAAATAAGAATAGATATATGGAATATAATTTTTCAAAGCATTCTGGTATATGAAGAAATGAGAAATGAAGTCAACACATTATTGGGGCGCTTTATCGAAATGAGTAATCGTTGGGTCGTGATAAATATTTTTATCAATTCATTTTATTATTTTTAGAAGTATTTTGACGTGGTTATGTAAGACTATTTTATTTATTTCAATCGTGTATATTATGGCAATCGTGTATAAAATACATTTTTGGAAACCCGACATTTCGAACAGTTTACAGTAGTCCTCGGTCACAAGTAGACGAAGGTGGCTTTCGTATGTTGGTTGATATAAAAAATAATTATATATATATATATATATATATATATATATATATATATATATATATATATATGTGTGTGTGTGTGTGTGTGTGTGCGTGTGCGTGTGCGTGTGTGTGTGTGTGTGTGTGTTTAAATACCAACATATACGCGATTGATTAATCGTTTCATTTCAAATGTGTAATAATCACGATTATCGCGAAAGATCTTACTATTTTTTACATTAAAACTATCGTGGCGCAGTGAAACTCTTAGAATGTAATGGCGATTGCCGCGGATTTAATACCACGGTCGATCGATTAGAATAAAAAAAATAAACTGAAATTTCGTGAAAAGAAAATTTTAACACTACGTTCCATTCAAACAAAAATTTCTTTAAAATCTATTTTATCACAAATATATCCTTAATATTTAGGGTTTATTTATTTACATATTTTAAATAATAATTTACATATTTTTAAAAACAACTTGTATGATTTTTTTAAGAAAATTTAAGTCTTAATATATGATAAACTAATTTACCGCAACTTCTTCGGCTTGGACTTGAAAGTTACTTTAATTTTGTCGAACTAAATAATTTAATATGGTATAACTTTTTTATTTAAGAACCGATTGAAGTAAAATAAACACCGAGAGTTAACAGAAGATTGTAAAAATAGAATAGCGAAAACTACATTTAAATCGATTCGATCCGGAGATTAGCGAATACAAACTTACCCACAAACAGACATACACAAATTAAAAAAATTAAAGTCGTTTTTTCAGTTCTACTTCATCTTACAGGATCCCAAAGTTATTTTTTCTCATACGTCTTTATGTACAGATAGTTCGTTTGTTTGTGTGAAGTCTTGCAACCTCAATTTTAACCCACTTCACAGTGTCTGATTGAGGTGAAATTTGGATTACGACTTCAGTTCTGATGACAATGGAATTATGTATAATCATTATAATCATTATGTATAATCATTATAATCATTATTGTTGGTTGGTGAAATGGCGGATTATACATTTTTGCACAATCCACCTAGTGTCGAATGATAGAGATTAAATTGTAGAGTATATTATGATAAAAGCTTATTTTAAAAAATAAATTTTTAATTAATAATTAATATTATATGTTAACATAGCTTAGGTAAAAGTTATACACTAAAAAAATATATATACAACCACCTTTACACAATAATTTTATTTAAAATTTACATCGCACGGTTGGAAAAGCAAGCACTGCCTAATTAGGGATAAGCCGATCCCAAACTAGTCAAAACTACAGCTACCCAAATACTAAAATATAAAGTAAATATACATACACAAATTACATAAAGAATAAATATTAAGGACATCGTGGCGTAGTGGTACAGCATGTGACTGTAAACACGATTGGTGGTGGCTTCGATTCCCACTGGGGAAATTATTTTCAATGCATTTCTCCATACTCTAAGTCAAAGCGTGCTTTCAAGTTCTACAATAAGGACGCAATATCTTATTTCTTTACTATTTAGAAATATTAGAAAACATTTTGGAACTGTATACGCTGTATTTTGTCTTTATCAGAATTAGAAAGTAAAAAAAAAATTAGATACAAACACTCTCCCGAGTGGATCGAACTCACAACCAATCGCGTTTACAGTCAGACGCTGTCCCACTGCGCCAAATTTACCAATCTGCCCTATAATATTATATATAATTTGTAATTCACTATATATATATATATATATATATATATATATATATATATATATATATATATATATATATATATATATTTATATATATTTCATATAATCTTTCTCTCACACTCTCTATCTCATATTCTTGTAATAAGTTCTTATTTTTTTTTCATGAATTTATTTTATGAATTAGTGACACCGCCGATCACGCTCATTGCGATTAAACGCTTTCACGCTGCTGTGGTGCCGTCGTCGCCGGGTATGAGGCCCGTTGTGGTGCAATGGGACAGCGTCTGACTGTAAACGCAATATTTTGTGGGTTCAAATTCTACTCGTGTTAATATTTCAATTATTTTACTTCCACGTTTTGGTAAGACAAAGTGCAACGTAGAGTTCCGCCACTCAACACGCAACGTCTCGAAACGCGGAAAGCGAAGTACGGATTGTCTTAACATGATGTAATTTCTGTCTACCCTGGTATGCGGGATGAAAGCGTGAAACCAAAAATATAAAACGTTAAACTTTGTAACCGGACAGAATATAAGCGTGTCGTGTTTGCTTTCAAACGATTTATATTACAAACTATATTTTTTGGCATTTTTTTTAAATTATCAATATATAAAAACCAATAGCAAGTGCAAAAATAAATAAAATAAATAGATTATCAAGTCAGTAAGAACAATATTTAGTCTAAAAACATATACAGATCCGTCTAAGTAATGCCAAATGAAAATCTCATACATCGTATCACAAACACGTAATAAGCCTAATAGGTTTCGTTGTAAGTAAATAGAATGGGAAGCCATTAAAGGACATGTCATAACTTGTCACCCCCTGTCAACCCTCATTTCCATGCATTGTCTCAATTGATTGCGGTCGTGACGAGGGGGTTGTTTCTTGTTTAACGCTTTTATTGAACGGTTTTGATCTAAAAAGTTTATATTGTGAGGAAGAAGCTGCTGTTATATGGGATTTAGGTTTCATTTTCTTTTTAATTTTTAAAGCAAATTATTGTTTGTATTTATTACAGAGTACCTAGTACTTAAAGTACTAAGTTAAGACGCTCTGTACTTCGCTTTCCTCCGAATTCGAGACATTGCGTGTTCAGTGGTGGAACTCAACGTCGCACTTTGTTTTACCAAAGTGAGGAAGCGAAAATAATTTAAATACAATCACTCCGCCGAGTGGGGATCGAACCCACGACCAATCGCTTTTACACTCAGACGTTGACCCACTGCGCCACGACTGGCATCCATAATGATAATATTAAAAAAAAAATCTTTTTTTTTTCAGATTATCTTCGAACAATGTTTCGAATTCACTATTTTGTATATATATTTTTTACAAATAAATATTTGCCTTTAAAATATAATTTCAAATCAAATTTAAAACATTTAAAGTAAATTTCAAATTACAACCGGAGTTGAAGAAAAACACTAAATATATTTCTTCCTGACTGGGGTATATATCATAGTCTTTAATTAAAAACAATGCTTATGTATTCTATTCTACTTGTAAAAATTTGTTATAATGAAAAATATCAACATACGAACAATATAAAAGGTACGAACTGATGGCCGTAGTTAAAGAAAAGATTTTATTAAATATTTAAAAGATAAGAATAAAATATTTATCATGTTATTATAATTATTATTCTTTTTAATTTCACAATTTTATTCCGCTTGGCAGGGAAAAGTACCTTGTATCAAGATCCTCTATACTTCGCTTTCTGCCAAATTCCAGATATTGTGTAGCGGAACTCAACGCTGCACTTTGTCACACTAGGGCAAGGAAATGAAAATAATTTAAACACAATCATGCCCCTGAGAAGAAATCGAACCCACAACCGGTCGCGCTTACAGTCAGACACTGTCTCACTGGGCCACGACCTGCTTCAAGCATAATGACTACAATAATTATAATAAATAAATAAAAGCACAAAATTTATGGACTATATTAGAAAAAAAAACAAGAAGAGAAAGAAGAAAAATACGGATATAAAATATAAAACATTTATAAAAACTAAAACAACAATAGACTGATCTACATACAAGTGCTAATGCAAACATAACTGTCATATTATTCATGGTTGGTCGTTGATAGGAGAACACACGAAGGAGGTTGTACGGTAAGAATGTGAATTGAATGTGAATACTCCCAAATATTTCATTTATAAAGAAGAGATCCCGTAAAAAGTCTGCATCTTCAATAACACAACACAAAATAAATATTTACATAATCTACACAAAAACTGGTTAGTAAACAAATAATATATAACACATTAAGTATGTCTACAATTTAATATTATTTTTTTAATATATTTACAAAGAAATTGACATAGAGGACTAAACACAAACATTAATAAAGAATTTACATTTATAGGACGAGGAACTTTGAGTGGGAGGATTTCATAAAGGGGATAAAGGAGATTAGGACAGCTAAAAAGAATATGGGAGGGGGTGTCTTCATAAAGATCACACTCACACAGAGAATGGTCCCTGACCTTGGTCTTAGCCACACTGAACAGCTGACTTAGCACAGTTATCTGCTGTAACATTACCACTAATCCCAGAATGACCCGGGATCCAAATTAATGAGATATCCAAACCCTTTGATAACAAGCGTACAAAGCTTCACGAATCCTTAAAATAATAGAAGATCCTAGCTTACCATGAAAAGGTTTTTGTTTGATGGCCAATAAGCAACTTAGAGAGTCTGTAAAGATAGCAGCCCGTGGGAAGTCATGTGAAAGCGTAAACAGGATTGCTTCCAATAGAACAACAGCCTCATCTGTAAACACTGATGATTCGGGGGGACATTTAAATTATTTTGAATTTTGGGATCCAGCAAGCCGCACCAACACAGCCGTCTATTGAAGGCTTGGAAGCATCAGTAATAATGAGAAGATGGTTAAACCAATTTCGCTGAATGAACGAATTAAAATTTGTGTTGGCACCCAGATCTTCTTTGGACAAACCAATATCTATGACAATGATTGGGGAATGAATTAGAGCCTGATAAGAAGTACAATAAAGTGGATTACAACGAAATCTTTTCAAGGGGTGAGGGAGATTGGTAAATCTAAGGAAGCTGTTAAGTAAATATGATACTGATTTATCACGATTACAAAGGTTGGATAATGTGGATAGTTTAGACAATAGGGGATGGAAAGAGAGCTGTAAGGATTTACCTATAAATCGATCTGACAGGAATTGACGTCAGAGAGGAAGAGGAGGATCCTCCACTTGAAGTGCGTTCGTAAGAGTAGACTACATTGCACCTAAAATTATTCTAAGGCATTTGTATTGTATTCGATTTAAATTATCATTAGCAACTTTACATATTAAAGGGGTCTAAAACAAATAAACTGTAGTCAATGTGACTACGGACTAAAGAATTGTACAATAGTTTTTGAGTATAGGGAAGTGATGTGTGGTGGGGCCACACACCAGATACTGCGCGTAGAGCATTAATAGCTTTTTCTAAGATATTCAGAATGTGCTATTTCGTTCAGTCGTTTGTCAAGAACCATGCTTAAGAATTTATATTAACAGAAAAAATAATAATTTCATCGCCAAAGTAGATTTATAAATTTGGAATAACTCTTTTTTTTGTGTAATAAAGCTGCCTTACATTTAAGTACTGAAATATTATATAACCGAATCATGACGTATACCCTTCCAGACATATCTGGGAGGAATAGTAAAGAGAGGATGTTTTACAGAAATAGTCCTGCCGGTTAAACAGGCTGCATATGAAATGAGTCAACCTCACGGGAATAATCAGATATTGAATTTTCTGGCTGACTAACGGAAGGAGCACATTATCATATGCGGAGGCTATATCTAGAAAAACACCAACTAAGTACTCTTCCTTGGTAAAGGCTACTCGAATGTCCGTAGTGAAGATGCTGAGACTGTCAATGGTACTCATCCCCCTTCTGAATCCAAACTGAGAGGGAGCTAATATATTTTTGCTTTCCACTATCCATTTCAATCGATTTTTTAAAAGCCGTTCAACAATTTTTGATAAAGTATGATAGTAGATAGACGATAATACAATGGGTCTATATGAATTAGGATCGGAAGAATTTTTACCTGGTTTAAGCATAGGGATGATAGCTTGGGATTTCCAAGATTCGGGAATATTGCCTGAATGAAAAATACGATTTATTAATTTTAGAAAATACTCTTTCGATATTTTATTTAATTTACTTAAAAAAGAATATGAAATACCATCTTCTCCTGGTTTAGTATATTTTAAGCCCATAAGAACACTCTTAAGTTCATTATAGGAGAAAGATGTATCCATTTCATCTAAGGATATATTTAGGGAAAAATTATAAAACATATCATGGCAGGCAACAAATTACTTTAGAATTAACAAATTACTTTAAATAGAATACTAATAACTCCAGACAATAGACGAGGAAGAGCGGGGAGAGAAGGATTCACAGAAATTGATCCATCCAAGTCTTTTCTTCTTCCAAAACAATTTTCTAAAAAACGCGTCACTGCGCTGATACTCAATAATGTTCCCCACCGTCATACAGGCTGCATATGATGACTCAGCAAATGTACGCCGTTTGATAGAATCAGAGTATTCCTGATTCCATCATGGATTGAAAGGATTAGCAGATAATAAAATATAATCAACAAACCAACCACAGCAAATATAACTGTATATTCTCATTATCAATAGATTCAAGATTAGAACCCAACATGTTATCAACAGAGGATGCATATTCTAACCAATTTGCATTTTTAAAATTGTATTTAGGAAAAGAATAAGGGGAGGGAATAGGTGCCTGTCGGTTAGCTACGGGCAGTAGGATGGGAAAATGATCACTACCTACATATAGGTGCGTGAAAGATACCTACTACAGTATCTTATAGATAGGTCTACTAGCAGTCTTCGGATTCTGATTATTATTAACCCTACGAGTTGGTGAGCCATCATTGAAGACGCATAGACCAGCATCATCAATCATTTCCACCAACGAAGGAGAAAATCCATCACAGTAATAATACCCCCCAATATGGTGTGATGACTGTTAAAATCTCCCAAGACTAGCACAGGACTAGGAAAATAAGAAATAATAGAATTTAACTCAAGAAAGATGGAAGATGATGGACGAGGGATGTAAACAGAAAGACAGGAAATATAAAGGACTCTTACAACAACAGCATTAAAATGAAGACTGTGATTAGAAAGAGGAATCAAGGAATATGGAGTGGCAGTGCTGGACGAGGATAGCACTACCTCCATACCCGTCACTCCTGTCCTCCCTCAAACATGAGAAACCCGGCACCCTAAAACGGGATTACGGTATTAACCATGTCTCCAAGAAGGCAACAATGACAGGTTTATATAGTGAGATAATAAAAGCAATTCATGTTTTTTAACACGAACACTCTTGCTATTCCACTGGAGGATAGACAGTGGGGCCATATTTAATGATATTAAAGAGTTTTGCAAGATTTTGGGCAACGTTGGACGGTAGAGGGACATCATCTAATGGGGTCAAAATATTTATAAGGATGTCAGTCAAAGCAACTAACAGATCTTTTCTGAATTCTGAGGTCTATCAAGTATTGCACAGCTATTAGAAAGGGAAGAAGGACAGTCCCCAACAATTGCTAGATGAGTGAGTTTATCATATCCCTTTTCAAGAGGAGCTTGGGGACGGGGAGAACGGACTACAGTTTTGCGGTAGGATATTGTGGGAGAAGGAAGAGCTTTGGCCATATAATCTTGTAGTTTGTAAGGAATTGGAGTGGAAAACATTTCCTTAGTTACATAAGAACATCAGCATAAGAACACTGAGCAAGGGGAAGTCGGGAGGATGCATCAATATAAGAGATGATCTCTAGAGTCATTAAAATTTTAATAGCCTATTGTCTAGCAAACTCAGGACAGACCCTTGTCTGTGGCAACGTTTTTAGAAGTACAAGAGAGGCAGGTAGAAAATTCTTCAATTATCTTGCATGAGTCACCAATGTGGGGTTGCGAACACTTGTAACATCTGGAACTAGACCGGCACTGAGCTTTGACATAACTAAATCGACAACAATTTAGGCATTGGACGGTTGGAAAGTAGTATGGTTCTACACGGAGGGAGGAGCAATAAGAAAAGACTTATTCAGGCAACAGTTGTCCTCGAAATGTTACTACAGCTGACTGAGTCGGGATCCATGTAGTAATACCCTCACTCACATGCTTTCTGTTTAATCTAGGCGCTTTCACTACTTCACCACATCCAGATGGGTATTTTAATGATTGTACAAATTTTTCCATACCCCAATCAACGGGAACTACTCTTACAATACCCATTCTTGTTACATTAAAAGATGGTATAATACAAACATGCTTACATGAACTGAGAACTGGATTAACCAAAAAATTAATTGCAGCTTCAGCAGACGCAAATTGTACGCTAATTTTATTGCGGCCGACATTTTTTACACCATCATTAACTATGTCTGTAATTTTATTTGTATGAAGGAACTGACCAAATTTAATAGCTTTCATAGAGGTCCCTGAAGCAGGATCAGGAGTTTCCCTTGACACATATACTATAAAAAGAACTTTGTCGGAATTAATATAAGACTTTGCACCATCAGACAAGGAAGGATGAACATACACATTTTGGATAGACAGAGTCGCAGAAGAAGAATACACAATAGTTTTTTTATTAGCAGGGACAATATTAAAAGAGGATGTATCATCTCCTTGACGTCCCCATCCCCAATTAAAATATGAAACCTCACTAATACATGTGTCAACCAATACAAACGTCCTAGGGAATCCATATTATTTATAAAAGTGATAACAGCACTTTAAAAAAACCGATAACAACCCACAAAACTTAATAAAAACTATATATCTATATTTAATCACGTTAATCTTTAACACTATAGGGTACAATTAAAAATTATTCTTCTTATGACTAATGATACCGGGTATATTTGAAAAAAAAATTCTGATTATGATAGGTAGGCTCATGAGGAAGCTCTAGGCGATCAGTACTGTACGACCACTAAGAGCGGAACATCAGCAAAGATGGTAGCAAAAAGATAAATAGATAGATATATAGATAAAATTCTTTATTACATACAAGTTGAGTTCCATCACTCAACATGCAATGTCTTGAATTCAGTGAAAAACGAATTACGGGGTGTCTTGAAACTGGGTACTTTCTGTCTACGCTGCTATGCGCGATAAAAGCGTGAAGCTAAAAGAAGCTATTCTAATGCAGGCAAAGTCGCATATGTCAACTAGTAATATGATAAACGCAAATACTCCTAAGGCGTAAATTTTTTAATTTTTATTCAAATTAATATTGAAATTTAAAATATTATCTTCTAATGTAACGTACCTTTAACTAATGTTGCTTTAATAAAAAAAAAGGCTCAGTGATTTTTTTTATGGAAAAGGCAGTGCGGGTTACCTTACACCAAGGAAGCTACAGGTACGTCAACGGCCTTTGAGGTGGAGGGAATAAGCGTTGAAGGTACTCATGTATCGTCCTGTAAACAATTTCAAAGAGTTTCGTATCAAATATTTATTGGGGTAAAGCTTGAACATCAAAATAATTTTATATATTTTAGTGTGAATATATTTTTATTATTTGAGTGTAAAATTATTTTACTTTTTACGTCATTCGCATATTTTTTTAACATTTAATAAAATTCCGTCCATAATTCCGTCATGTAACAAACAATGTCTCAAATTTACCCAGAATATGTAAAATTAAATTTTCATAAACACGAATCTCAAAATTAAAATACTATTTATTTATTTAAGAACTTTTACTTAATAATTTAAAACACTTACAAAAAATTAAATTATAAATAAATGCTAATTATTCATCATTAAATGAAAAATTTCTTCGTCTATCTAGTAGGTTACTGTGGTATTTATGCTTTAACTAAATGTAAATGCCCCAGACTTACCTTTACTTAATGATCGCTCTGCCCCAAATACTTTGTAACGATATTATAAATGTTAAATAAATGATATAGAAGAACGAGCTGAATTAAAATATTTGCTAAAATTCATTTGTACCCAAACATCAACAAACATTATTATTATACTATACTATAGTACACTACTTACGTAGTAACGAAACAGTAATTGCCACATGTCTGCCATAAATCAAAATATATAACACATAAATTTAGTACTTTTATAATGAAGCTAGCAGTGAATAGACAAAATTTATATATGAAACTTACCTTTTTGACAGTAAATAAATATCTCAATTTTTTAAAGCCGACGAAGTGTCTTGGCAATAAGTTGTCTGTCACTGCTTTGGTAGACGCGATAAAGTTTTAAAAAATTATACAGATCATGTATTTTGTACTTTATTTTTTTTTGTTGTGAACTCTACAATCATTCTTACAAGGTATAGTTATTCTATATATATAGTTATATAATGGTTATATATATAATGTTAATTGGGCATTCAAAATAAAAAAATGCTAAAAATCCGCTTAAAATATTATTATAAAAATTTAAAAATAAATTATAAAATTAATTATGATGAAAATTAATAAATTATAATAATTTATATTAAAAATTAATTACAGTGAAATTGATATTTTTGATTTGAAACGTACGAGGTACATTCACAATATTTTATCATGAATGAATGAATGAATGAATGAATGAATAAATGAAATATACTTTATTGTACACCAAGGAAAATATATAAAATTTTAAAACAGAAAAAAAAAACAATGTCAAAGAGCATACAGTCAGCGACCTTATTGCTAGAAGAGCGATCTCTTCCAGGCAACCGGTTGGCATAGGACATTATAATAAATAAATTTTGGGTGGAGGTGTACTATAATACAAATATAATAAAGTAGAAAAATAATACATAGAGAAATAATCAGAAAATACACACATAACTAGCATGTAAAACACACACAATTTTAAAACAAATGAGGATAGGAGGAGGAGAAAGGTAAGGGATGTAAATAGGATTTTAAGTATCAATATAATATTCATAAATGCGGCGTTTAAATATGTCTAGAGATTTAGCTCGACGTACCGCTAAGGGCAAGAAATTCCATAAATGTACTGCATTAATTGTAAAAGATTTTGAGTAACAAGTTGAAGAGTGAGAAGGGATACTCAAAATTAAATTATCCTCGGCGCGCAGTGGGCGACAGTGAGAAGCACCAAGGAATTTAAACCTCTCTTTTAAATAAAGAGGAACTTTTGGATTGAATAGGACACAGTAAAGAAATGATAGA
Source organism: Dryadula phaetusa (assembly GCA_032432895.1). Lineage (NCBI taxonomy): Eukaryota > Metazoa > Arthropoda > Insecta > Lepidoptera > Nymphalidae > Dryadula > Dryadula phaetusa. Next base: position 577,586 of record JAOYRS010000073.1, read on the forward strand.
ATACGAGTATTCCTGCGAAGGCGGACTGGGAGCCACTTGAGTTTTTTGCGGAATTCAGAAACATGGTCATATTTGCGAAGCCCAAAGATGAACCGTATACAGAGATTTTGAATGCGCTCAAGTTTATTTAGTTGCTCCTCGTTTAAATCAAGATGACATATGTCGGCATAATCTAAGATAGGTAATAAGAGAGTTTGTGCTAACGTAATTTTGGTAGGTATGGGCAGAAAGTTTTGTAACCTACGCAGAGAACCAATAACCGAAAACATCTTTCTGCTCACTTCGGTAACCTGCGGAATCCATGATAACGTTTTATCAAAGATTATGCCCAAGTTTTTGACCTTGTCTTCAAAAGGAATAAGGACTCCATCAAATTTCATAGGTGGTAGATTAGTCCAATCAATTTTCGTTAATAACTTTTGGCTACCAATTATAATGGCCTGCGACTTATTTGGATTAACTGTTAGACCATGGGTTTTACTCCAATGAGAAATGTGTGCTAAGTCATTGTTGATAACGCTTATTGAGTTGGGTAAGTCATTTACATGCGACGTTAGGTGTAGTTGTAGATCATCAGCATACAAGTGGTAGAGAGAAGATAGATGTTTAGTAATGGTGTTAATAAATATTGAAAATAAAAGAGGGGACAACACGCCATCTTGGGGGACGCCAGCATTTAGTACACACCAGTTGGAATAATTATCGTTAACACGTATACGTTGCCGACGCCCGTCCAAGTAACAATGAAACCATTCAATTACATTAGGAGATATGTTAAGAGACCTTAAAAAAGCCAGCAGAATATCATAGTCAACACTGTTAAACGCTTTGCTGAAGTCCAACAAGGTCAACACAGTCACCCCCTTCTTATCCATACCAAAACGAATGTCTTCGGTAATTTTGACTAATGCAGTAGTCGTGCTGTGACCAGGACGAAAGCCAGGATTGGAAAGGATTTAAAAGATTATTTTTGGAAAGGTATAAGCTTAACTGTTGATGTACCAGTCGCTCTAGGACTTTAGAGAGGAAAGGGAGGATAGATATTGGACGATAATCAGTAACCACTGGAAGGGTTGGGTTTTTTAGGAACAGGAATCACTTGAGCATCTTTCCACGCAGAGGGAACTTTACCCGTGATTATAGAGTGATTAAGAATGGACGTGATTATAGGTGTCAAAAGGTCAAGGATAGGAATGATCATCTTGCGACTGATGCAGTCAGTACCAACGGCATTAGAGTTGATACTTAAGATGTTCCTCTTAACATCACTTTCAGTAATTAGACTAAAAACAAAAGGTGAGAAATCTGGAGTGGATGAAGCAAGAATTTGATTTATCGTATTTAATTTTGTGGCTCCATCTATAACAGCCGATGATGAGAAATGCTGATCAAGCTGATCGAGGTCACAGTTTTGAGAGTTATCTTCTTGTCTAGCTTTCCTAACTCCAAGTGATTTAAGGAATTTCCAACTTTTACTTGAGTCATCTTCCTCTAAAATAGATTTTTGAATGTGGCGTCGTTGTTCGTCTCTACAAATCCTGTTGTAGTGATTTCTAGTTTTCTTATATTTTTCTAGATTCGCGTCGCTCACATTACACTTATATTTAGCTTTAGCGGCGTTCTTTTTATTCTGTAAGGATTTTATGTCATCTGTAAGCCAAGGAGCGGGGAGATGCTTAATTCGGACTGCCCTATTAGGCGCATGTATGTCGTACAATTGGTTCAAAAGGGAATTGAAAATGGCAACCCGATCATCAAGAGACGGTGCATGCAAAAAATTGTACCAGTCAATTTTAGCTGCATGTTCTTTCAGACGCTCTAAGTCCATACCAGCAAAATTACTCGAGAATATTCAAATTAGATGCTTCAACCATGGAGCTAAAACGAGCAGAGCGGGCGTCATTTCTTAATAAACACGTGTTAAAATCGTCCATAATTATTGCGTGCTTATATAGGGGTAAAAGATCATCGAGAGAAGAGAAATATTCGATCGATGAACTAGGACTATAATATACCCCTAGCAAAACTTTAGTATGGGCGAAAACTACTTCTATCAAAAGGTGCTCAGCATGGGGATTAGCTTGACACTGCGACTGGTCAATAATATTAAATGGTAGGTGCAAGCGGAGATATATTGCTACACCACCTCCAGTACGTCCAATACGATCATTCCGTACAAGATGAAAACATGGAAGAGCGTATGAGGTAGAAGGTAAGCAAGGCTTCAACCAGGATTCTGACATTAAGATTGCATGTATATATGTGTTTGTTATCAAAGGTTGATAGTAAGTCGGGATAATGTGCAGGAATACTCTGGGTATTAATATGTACGATGCTAAAAATTTTCAATACGTCTGAGAAGTGAGAATCAAGGGTTTGGCTTAAAGTAGGAATACTAAGAAGACTGTCGTCACTATTCAACCCATGGGAAGAAGAAGACATAGAAAAAAATGTGTCGTCGTTGTCATCATTAATCATATATAATATTAAAAATACTGTCAATTATGTATGTATATAGATATATTAAAATTTATGTATATATAAATATTTAAGTTAATAAATAAAAATAAATAAATATACAATTTCAATACTAAGTCCATAAACCCACCAGCTACTTGAAGGATCAATTTAAAGTAAGAAAACTAAAATTAAATAGAATTTTTAAAAACACTTAAAACAATAATTAATTATTTTATTACTAAAGTAAAAAAAAAAACAAAAAAAACTTAAAATAACAAGACATAAATAGAACATGATTATAATTAAAATTATTCTACAGTTAAAAAAAAAGAAAAATGGAAAAGTAAAAATTAAAAGTTCTATAATTACCTATCTTTATATCTACTACAAAGTGTGCAAAATTACTTGCATCCAAATCATAACTGCCATTGTCATTGTAATGCAGGTTGTCATAAACTACATTTGACTTGCGTGAATAATAAAAAGATAATACAAAATAAAAAATAAATAAATAAAAAACAAACAGGGTACTTAAAGTAGAAATAGTTAAAAAAGGGATATTACGAAAACTAGCAATGTATATTTACATTGAAAACTTATTTCTTGATTACCCTTTTCGTTCGAGCAACAGGAATTATGGCCACAGGACTTTACTCGTTTCTACTGTTACCGGTGATTTCGGTGTTTGTTGAGAAATAGCGTCAAGCTCTGCCAAAGACTCCACACGGTGCTGAGACTCATCCGGTGCAATAATATGTATCCAACCATCCCGGGTCCAGCATTTGCCAGTGCCAAAACGTTGTCTGGCCACAAGGAAAACCTCGTGACGGGACTTGGTTAAGAACTCTGATTGAGTCCTTGAGCTTCGTTTTGGCATACCAAACCTGGTTACGTACAGTTTGTTCAGCGAATTTCACAACAATAGGTCTGGGCTTCTTAACAGATGAGCGACCTAGGCAATATGATGTTGTGATACTTGAGCTGGTAAAGTTAGTTAGTCCTGATGCTCAGCAACCAGACTAGTTATGCGCGCCATCAAGTCTTCAGATTTTACTTCAGGAACTCCATGGAAAAGAAGCATCTTGCGCCTTCTCCTCATCTCCTGGCGCTCTATTTCCTTACCGAGATACTCAACCTGCCTTTGTAAGGTGGTTAAAGCAGAGAGTATAAAACTTTGGAACACATTGAAGTCAAGGAAAAGGAGTGGATGTTTTCTGCAAATCATTTTGAAATGTTGTCATCTTAGTGTTAAACATCTCTGCCATTGATTCAAGTGAATCTTTGATAGCTTCCATCTTGTACTTGTGTCAAGTGTTCAATAAGTGGTACCAATTGATTAATTGTAGGAATTAAATCTGCTGGTAGGTTATATAAATCACATACACATAATATTTCACGAGATAATTAAAAAAAATGTATGTATAATATTTTATTTTTGATATTATAGTAGCACTATTGTAAAACACGTAGCAACGTTTTTTTGTCTCCTACCCGAATTATACCATGTCAGATAGCTTGACACTAGGTTCTTTCTAATTATAACAAAAACAAGCGTGAATCGAAAAAGTTAAAAAAAATATATATAAAAACTCTGGGATGCTTACGCATCAATAATCTAAACAAGAAAAATATTCAAAGAACATAATTGATCGTCTGGAGCCATCATTAATTTTGTATAGCCTTTTTTGTATTCAGCGTTTTATTTTACGTTCTCGGAAAGGAAATTGTAATGATTTATTAAAAATATCGTCAAAGACGTACTCGTAAGCAAGAAAGTATAAAAACTTTTAATTGTAAATGTTTTTTGCCAATAAGTAAACACTGGGTATTTAGCGTTTGTTACAAATTTAAAATATATGGTACGGTTGCGTACGTTTTGGTATCCAAAAATCAAAAATTAAAATCAATATATCCTTAATTAAAGTAGGCTGTTTACAAGCAGTTTCACAAAAATCAGTGTTGTCAGTCCTATAGGAATCTACCACCAGCTCGGAAGGCATTTCTACGGAGAAGAACTGATAAGAAACTCAACAGTTGCTTTTACAATGAGTGTTTTAAAATATATTTTCGAATATCAAAATATATGCGAGTCAGTAAAATTTTTAATAACATGTCATATTTTACCTTTTACTGATTAAAAATTACCTGTTACACTATACTTTAACTAAAGGAGGAAATAAAAAACAATTAATAACTTAGTGTCAAGACACTTCACCGCTTGCTGTTCATCAAATCGAGATTGCTTGTTGAGTCAAACTTAACGTCAAGCCTTATATTACTCGAGAAGAGAACTAAATACTATCATCTCTACTCGGGGGAGTGATTTTATTTTTTTTTATTTATTTTCACTTCCTCGCTCTGGTAAAAGACAAAGTGCGGCGTTAAGTTCCACCACTCAACACGCAATGTCTCGAATTCGGTGGAAAGCGAAGTACAGTGTCTTGACACTATGTACTTTCTGTCTACCCTGCTATGCGGGATAAAAGCTGTGAAGCTAAAAAAAGAAAAGAGAACTAAAAATAACTTGAACATAATAAAAATAAAATTATGGTAAAGCAGGATAATATTTGAAGTGTAAAGAAAATCTTAACTTCCTGAATCAAAATGATTAAAGAAGATATAAAGTTTTACCATAACAAACATAAAATTAAGTTCGTATGAGTTAACTAGAGATTAATTCGGTCGTGGCGCAGTGTGATAGCGTCTGACTGTAAACGTGATCGGCTGTGAGTTCGATTCCCACGGAGTGATTTTATTTCAATTGTTTTCACTTCCTCGCTCTGGTAAGAAAAGGTGCGGCATTGAGTTCCGCCACTAAACGTGCAATGTATCGAATTCGGTCTTTCTTTGTCTTGACACTAGGTACTTTCTGTCTTACCTGCTCTTCGGGATAAAAGCGTGAAGCTAAAAATAAATAAATAAAAAAATAATAATTGATTAATTATAAGAAGAATGACCCTCCGAAGGGCATGTATGTAAAGATTAGAGGGACCATAGCGTTTGGCGCTCCGTTCTCTCTGCTTGGGAAAAGCGGGAAGCTAAAAAAAATTTCATAACATAATGTTGGGGCTTTAAACTGAAATAAATAATAAAAATAATGAAAGAAATATATAAAAATTTTTTTCTTAAATAAACACAATTTTTAGAAATGTCTGTTTTTGTCTTCAAACCTTTTTATATTATCATAACTTAAAATACTAGTACACCATTTGACACGTTAAAGAAACGCACGCCATAGCAACGAATTCGTCGCTCCATACAAAAATACATCCATTATCTGCGTTACATGGGCATGTGTATATGATTTATTTCATTAATTTATTGTATTTTTAATAAATTATTATAAAAACATCAACTTTCTGTACTTTCCGTTAAGTGTGAAGTGGGTTCTGTTTTGTGTAGTCGATTAACGAAAATAAATTTCGTATTAATATGTAGTTGGATTCCAATCCCCAACCATTGAGTAATAAAAATAAAACTGCCTCAATCGCTTAAAAACAAGCTTACATATAATATAATATCTAAACAACTTTGTTCGAACAAACTCAGTAAAAGTCAAGTCAAGTAAAAACTTTTGAAACATTTCATCCGTTTACGTTAAACAGCTTCAAAGAATGTTTGTGATATGGGTATGACGTAACATGTAAGGGCCTTCGTGGCGCAGTGGCAGACGGTTACACCGTTTGCTCCCCAAAATACTTATTAAGTAGCGAAACTTAACACCGCAACTAATATTACCATACCAGAGAAATGAAATAATTTAAATACAATAATCTCCGCGATTGGGAACTGAACCTGCAACCAATTACATAAACTGTCACACGATATCCTTATGATTATTATATTACATTATCTACCCCTCTCTCTGCTATGGTAGGAAAAATTTGGCGTTGATTTCCACCACTCAATTTGTTATGTCTTGCGGAGAGAGAGTGCACTAGGATCTTTTTAATTTTTCTTTCTTTTATACATTATAATTTATATATTATTATTTTGTTTAATATTTATATATTTTATACATTATATTTAACATATTTTGTGTCTATCAAATGAGTCTATATATACATTACTCTGCACTGTTAAAATAGAGAAGGAAATATATTTTAAAATTTCATTTTAAATATTTTTAAAAATGATTCCCGGAGTTTAAATTCAGGGAAAATATTTACGATTACGGTAAGTATTTCATGAAAGCTCTGCATATAAAGTAACATGATGCATGTTTACACTGATGAATATTATGGTACCTGCATCAAGCCAAAAACCGTAACAAACCGTTTTGCTTCCTCACAGGGCACGCCAATCAATCTCGCGATTTATTTGGGTCGGCCTAATTAATTCCCCAGGTGTTAAAAGATTTCCTAAATCACTGTTGAATGGATTAAAATGTTTAGTTATTTACAGCTTGTATCGGTTGCGTTGTTATTTGTTTTATGATTTATGTTGTTAGAAATACTAAAGGACGTTGTGGATTAGTGGATGTAGAAGTACGAATTTTGCTTTTGGGCTCAATTCTACTTGAAAATTGTTTACCTTTTGGGTCATTTCATGCGTATACGCATTAAGTATAGTCAAAGAAAACCTAGTGTCCAGACTATCAGTTCTTTATATTCCACCTGAATTCACGAGTGAGTTGAGCGAGGATACTTAACGCTGCACTTTGGCTTATGAGAATACCAAAATGAAAATAATTTAAACAAGATTATTTCAAAAACCCAACTACAATTTAGAATTTGGGGCTCAAACCCACAACCAATCTATTTATACTCAGAAACTGTTCCACTGCGACAGGATGATTATATATTTTATCTTTACATATACAATATATAAACAAAAAAGTAAAGAAAACAAAATATTTTATCCCTAAATCCAGTGAGTGCTTTAGTATTGTACTACAATCTGACACTTAAATATAAAAAAGAATTATCGAACCCTTTGAGAATAGTCACTATTTGCGATACACCTAGGGCCCCAAACACTTATCTCGTGCCTTTGTATATAAAAGTACAAATAAAGAAGGTGTATTTTCAAAATTTTTGAGTAAAAAAAATTTTTACAAGATTTTCGTATAGTTGCCGTTTTTGGAAAAGGTAGATAAAACAGTTTATTAATATTGACTGAGGAAATCGCTAGAAGACGTTCTTTTGAAGACTTCTTTTGAAGACTATCTTACTGGTATTCCCTGTGCAAAGATATAAAATATTTTCCTAATTGATGAGATAAAGGAAATAAATAAATAATATAAAAAATAACTAAATATAAAGTATAGGGCTGCTCGCGGCTTTGCCCTCGTGAACCTACTATACTATGGCTATTTCTTTCTTTTACCTGCACGCATTTTTGCTTAAATCACAGATTTTGCCAACATTTGTAATAGTTCATATAAACAATATTTTAAAGACTTCATATACACTTGCGAGAGTCCATAAAGAGTCCTTTATAATACCACTCTGTAGTAATAGTCGTCAAACGTCAAACGTCGAAGAACATCTTCTACCTCCAAATTTCATGTTATCTTGGAAAGGTTGTATGATTTCCGTCATCCACATATGACATCATGGTCCACATGTGATTTCAACTTTCCACAGGTGCCACCATAGTCCACATGTGATTTTACTTATCCACATATGACATATTGGTCCACATGTGATTTTACTCATCCACACATAACACCATATTCCAGATATGATTTTACTCGTCCATATATGACGTCATGGTCCATATGTGATTTCACCCTTCCACACATGACACCATGGTGCACATGTAATTTTACTCGTCCACATATGATATCATAGACCACATATGATTTTACTCGTCCACACATGCAACCATGGTCCACATATGATTTTACTCATCCACATATGATATCATTGTCCACATGTGATTTTACACATATACATATTGGTCCACATGTGATTTTACTCGTCCACATATGACATTATAGTCCACATGTGATTTTACCCATCCACATATGACAGCATGGTCCACATGTGATTTTTCTCGTTCACATATGACATCATGGACCACATGTGATTTCACCCATCCACTTATGACACTATGGTTCACATGTGATTTTTCTCGTCCACATATGACATCATGGTACACATGTGATTCTACTAATCCACATGTGAGATTTTGAGCCACATATGATTTTACTTATCTACATACTGATACCATGGTCCACATGTGATTTTTCTCGTCCACATATGACATCATAGTCCATATATGACATCATAGTCCACATGTGATTTCACCCATCCACATATGTCAGCATGGTCCACATGTGATTTTTATCGTTCACATATGACATCATAGTCCACATGTGATTTTACACGTCCACATATGACATCATGGTCCACATGTGATGTTACACGTCTACATATGACATCATGGTTCACATGTCATTTTACACTCCCACATATGATGCCATCGTCAAACATCACACACCAACGTGGTGCAGTGAAACAGAGAACAGAGTGCCGGACTGTGAACGCAATTGGTTGCGTGATCCATTATATTCAGGAAAAAGAAACGCCAAAAATAGAAATAGCTATATTTTATAGCTATTTTTATTTTTGGCGTTTTAACTTAGATTACAAATATTATGTTTTTATGTCCAATTAAATTTTTTGCTAAATTGTAATGTACAGAATTGACTTTACTACTCTTTTATCATATAATAGTGGCCCGTTCGCGGCATCCCTGCCATGTATATCTTATTCTGTGTATTTTGTTTTTGCACCCACCTCTCACTTTTTTTTAATATAAAAATTTAATTTTCATATGTCACAATACGTATTAATGAAAAAATCTATTAATATGATACACATTACAAGATTTAGATTACATGGTAAATATATTATATTAAACTTATTTGAATTCGTGCGGCCTAATGACATCTTATGATAACCATAACATACATTATTGATTGTTAAAATATTATATTAACTAGATCTGTAATTAAAAATTAGTTCCATTATATAAATTATAATTAACTGACAATATCTAAGAGAGTAAATACTAATCAGCTTTACGATTTATCCCGCATAGCAGGGTAGTCAAAGACAACCTAGTGTCAAGACACTCCGTTGACTATGCTTCGCCCGATATCGAGACATTGTGTGTTGAGTGTGTCAACACCGCGTTTCATCGTACCAAAACATAAAAAGAAAAATGAATTTTAAATAGTATCATTTGTCCGAGTGGGAATCGAACCCACAACTAATCTTGCTTACACACAGATGCTGTGCCACTACGCCAGGGTAGCCTTGATAATTTATAAAAATAAACAAAAAGTTATTATACACTACGTTTATAAATATATTATATAGCCAATTGGTTTTTATTTTTTTAAATGTGTTCTAAATCATTTTCTTTGTAACTTTTAACTAATGAATGAATTTTGTATATTTTTCAATGTGTCAATTGAGAAATTGGCAATTGAGAATTGGAAAAATTTCCTTCGAAGCATACCTAAGCATTACCTTTCCGTTTTGTATCATTTATAATATTTCAAAAATTATGAATAAAAAGAACATATATATATATATATGAGGCGGGTCGTAGCGCAGTGTGACAGCGTCTAACTGTAAACGCGACCGACTGTGGGTTTGATCCTCATTCGGGGCATATTATATTTAAATTATTTTCACTTCTCGCTCTGATAAAAGACAAAGTGCTGCATTGAGTCCCACCACTAAACACGCAATATCTCGAATTCGGTGGAAAGCGAAGTACGGAGTGTATACTTGACACTAGGTATTTTAAAAAATATATAAAATATAGCTTACGCACAGCAATCTTCAGTATAAATTTTATAAAGATATCTTTAATAAGTATCGAAAAAATAATCTTTTTGGGTAAGGATTGTAATAGCCGTACATCCCTTTGTTGAGGGACACGAAATTAAGTTCATCTTATTTCAGATGAAATAAGTATTCTTAACCTCCGTTCTAGACCCTTTAGCTCAATTATTACAGATTTCACGTTGTAACTACATGCCCTTAATCGGTAATGATCAATTATATTAGTAATAATTAATATTTCCTTACTATACCATTTTATAAATATATTCTGCCGTAAACATTTAGTAAACAAATTAGTTAAAAAAATATATTAAACACAACAGGAAACAAACAAACTCGCTTAAAATATTGTGTTATTTTCAGAAGTGGGTAAATTTGAAAATATTTAAACAAATTTGACAATAAAGCGTCATGGGACTTACTCTATGGATTGATAAAATATTAGTATTTAAAATCAATTATTTGATTCTTATAAAATAAGTGCACATATATCTTAATTTTTATTATTTTTTTTCTAATAACATTATTACGTGAGATTAGAAAAGCTATCGGCATAACTTAACGGAATTCATTATTTTATTTTTTTAATTATCATCATTCGAATATCATGAATATCCAATATGATGCTTCAAGCTTTAAGCTATTACCATGTAAAAAATAATTCCTATCAATACTTTGCTTATAAGAATAAACGTAAATGTCTTTTATTAATTTTTATTAAGATAAAAACTGTTCTGTATGAACCTCTGGACTATAAACTATTATCATGCTAAAATATATTGAATTTAAAACCTATATATTTATGTATACAATTTAAATTTTTGATAAATAATTTAGGTACATAATTGACTTTTGTACTCTTTGAGGAAATGATTGTTAAAAAAAATATTTTCAAATATCCGCTTTAGTTAAAAAAATCGCGGCGTTGATTTCCGCCGCTCATCAAACTATGTCAAAAATTCAACCGGAATGTGGAAAATCAAGTGCCTTGATATTGGCTACTCTCTGACTATCTTGCAGTGAGAGAGAAGGCGTAAAGCTGTTGCTTCTCCAATACCGAAGTGTGACGTTCTATATCGAAACTTATTAACAATTTAAACGGTAAATTTATTTACTGACTATCTAAATATTCATTTCATCTCATAATATTAATTAAAAAAGAATATTTTAATATAAAAAAAAAATAATTAAGTCATTGATTGAAGTAATTGATACCCATTTTTGGTGGTTTGTTCAAAAATTTATAATCCGCCATTTTGTTAGGGAAGCCATTTTATATTAATAACATTATCGATAATATATAATCTTATTGTTATCAGAACTGAAGTCGTAATCTAAATTTCAACTCAATCGGACAAAGGGAAGTGGATCAAATTGCAATTACAAGATTTTATACAAATTAACTAACTAACTAACTAACACGGCAAGTTAAATTAAAGGTTGATAAAATATGAAAGATGCCTTATATAAAGACACGACAATACAGAAAACATTTTGTTATTCTTAATCTTGATCCCACGAGTACTTTTATTTTATTAGGTCCAGATTTATATCGTAATATTGTACGAAAGGTTAAAGATATAGTCCTATTAAATTAAAACGTATAAATATATCATAGATTTATTCGAGAGTACGAACATTCTTTTCATTAAATTTCCGCAGCACGTTCCGTAGTTCATCCCGTGGGTGTGTTTGCGTTGTCTAGGATAAAAGATATGCTGAATATAAAGGAATAATGCGTTTAAATTTTATCGATAACAGTTACTGTGCACGTTTTTTCCTTATAGCAAGGTAGGTAGAGAAAACTTAGTGACAAAACACTCCAATCTCCGCTTTCCGATCAAATTATAAATATAACGTGTTGAGTGACGGAATACAGCTATGTGCTTTTTTTTTTTATGTAATAATCATCCCAAGTTACATGAAACGTTAAGAGATAAAGCGTGAAGCTGCTTATTTAAGTAATTCAAATATGTATAATCATTACCCCGAACGGGATCCAACCCACAACCGATCGCGTTTACAGTCAGGCGCTGTCTTACTGCGCCACGAACTGCCTCAATAGTTTAGTGGTAATATAAATTAAATAAGCCTTTTTGGATTAGATATTTTAATGTTGTATTTATACCAATAAGCTCTTTATGATATACATATTGGAAGGATTGTGCAAAATTATGTTTACAACGTCCGCAGGGCTTTGTGAATTAACGAATATATCGATTATATATATATATATATATATATATATATATATATATATATATATATATATATATCAAATGATAGGGCTTATTTTGTAGAATACTATGCTTTATAAAAATTGCTTTTTTTTAAAGAGATATATTATTAGAATAATAATTAATAATAATTTAATTAATATTATTAGATGAAATCAATGTTTACATAGACAGTAAGTGGTATTGTAGAAGGAACAGTTTTACGCCTTATCCCTCAATGAAAGGTACTGGGAGAAAAGCTAGTGCCAAGACACTCGATTTTCCACATTCCGATTGAATTTAAAATACAGCTTGATAAGTAACGGAATTCAACGCCGCAGATTGTGTTGCCAAAGAGGATATATGAAAATAATCATTTTCCAAGCGGGAAATTTATAAAGTGTGTATAAATTTTCGCTCGACACACAATGTCTCACTTTCAACTTGAGAAAACTTGAGTGCGGCGTGGTGACAGTTTCCTGTCATATATAAAAATGTATGAAGCTGCTTCATATTGACTATTTGAAATTTAAATTTACAAGGAAAATATTTTTGTTTCACCTGGTTAGGCAAATTGCTATTAAGGAATCCCATATCTAACACGCCGGGTTTTAAAATAAAAGGGGAGTAAAAAACAGAGTGACTTGTACAATATCTTGTTGCGGCGAATACGTGATTCAAATAACAATTTACTTAAATAGAAACCGAGAAAGAGAATGTTTAACTTATTCTAACCTAAATACTGCATGCTATGAAAATATTGTATTTTTTTAGCGTTTATTCTGTTTACCACATATTTATTTTATATCCGTGTCTTTATATATATATATATATATATATATATATATATATATATATATATATTTAAACTGGATTCGATTCGTTGAGTTCCACCATTCAACACGCAATGTCACGAATTCTATGGAAAGCGAAGTACGGAGTATGTTGACACTAGGTATGGTATGGTATGGGTGATAAAATAGTGAAGCAAAAAAAAGCAAAAAAAAACAATGTTTATAATACATTCCATGTGAGAAATAACTACTATGAAACATACACACAAAATGCCTACTATGAGCACGCTTTCATGCTAACTAAGTCAACAACGTTGTTTACCAACGTGCTAATCTTTGAGCTGGATGAATGATCACGTGGCATTCGCTACGGCAATTTTAATTAACACAAAAGATTTGAGTTCACGTTACTTCTTTATAACTGGAGGCCTTGTTGACATTTAAATTTGAGGACATTCGTGGCGCAGTGTGACAGCGTCTGACTGCAAACGCGACCGGTTGTGAGTTCGATCCCCACTCGGGGGAGTGATTGTATTTAAAATTATTTTCACTTCCTCGCTCTGGTGAAACAAAGTGCGGCATTGAGTTCCACCATTCTACAGGCAATGTCTCGAATTCCATGGAAAGCGAAGTACGAAATGTCTTGACACTAGGAACTTTCTATCTATCCTGCTTTGCGGGATGAAAGGAGTTAATATATAAAGCAATGAGTATATTTGCTTATAAGAGTGAATGTCATGCACATGGAAGTGTATGTATTTTAATTATTTTTTATATATTATTACGAATAGCCGGTAGTGGCGGAGTAAGACAGCGACTGACTGTAAACGCGATCCATTGTGGGTTCGAATCCCACTCGAGGGAGTGATTATATTTAAAATTATTTTCACTTCCTCGCTCTGGTAAGCCAAGGTGCGGCGTTGAGTAGAAAGTGGAGTATGGAGTGTTGAGAAAATCATGGCGCAGTGGTAAAGCGTTTGACTGTAAACACGTTATATTTTAAATTTATCTCAAGATTTCGGTTCTGATATGGCAAAAAGCGGCGTGAGTTCACCACTCGATACGCAATGTCTCGATTTCCCAACAAAGCAGTCGACAGGGTCTTGACATTAGGCTATCTCTGACTATCTTGCTAATCGGAATAAAGCGTGAAGCTGCTTTTTTATCTCTATATAAATTGTGATTATGTCAAATTCATACTCCTCCGCCCAATAATTTAAAAAAAAACTGTCAATAGTTAGTTATACCTTTATGTGGATTGACGATTCTATTGAGCTTGTGATAGCCTATATGAATAAAGAATATTTTGAATTTGATTTTTTTTCGAGTCGAGTCGATGAGGCCGGTCGTAGCGTAGTGGGACAGCGTTTGACTGTAAACGCGATTAGTTGTGGGTTCGATCCCCACTCAGTTGAGTGATTATATTTAAATTATTTTCACTTCTCTGCTCTGGTAAAGACAAAGTGTGGCGTTGAGTTCCACCACTCAACACGCAATGTCTCGAATTCGGTGGAAAGCGAAGTACGGAGTAGCTTTAAACTAGGTACTTCGTGTCTACCCTGCTATGCGGGATAAAAGCGTAAAGCTAAAAAAAATATAAATAGAAAAGAAACACTTCTATGCCATAAATAAATATAGATTTACGATTTACAAGCTGTGGCTAAAAAGATCACTGTATGTACTGCATTGCTATGTAACGTTACAGACTTGATATACGGTACTTATTTCTCAAAGGTTTGGAGGAATATCAATATTATATATCACATGGTACGTATATTTTTAGTGCATAGAGACTACAAGTAAGTGGTAACACATTCAATTCTGAACTAGCTAACCGCAAGAAGGTGTTTTCTAATAAATTGCTGATTTTTCATATTATTTTTAAAGCATAAACATTAAATCGCAGTGGGACTCGAATCAGTAGTTTTGAAATCTATTCATGCATTTTACAACTAAATCTTAAATAATTCTTTCATCTACTTTGCTAAGAATTTCAGTACATATAGTTTTAACTTTTATGAATTTATCTATACTAATATTATAAAGAGGTAAAGTTTGTGTGTTTGTAAATTGTAAGGGGTAATCTCGGGATCTACTGAACCGATTTAAAAAATTCTTTCTAAGTCATAGGCTATACATAAAAAAAGGAACAAAAAAATAAAGAGGCATTTACGAGGTAGTCCGTTTTGCAAAGTGAATCGGAGAGAAAACGGTCAAATGAAAGCCTTTCTTACGAACGCTGCCTTAAGTATGAAAGATATATTTTTGAGATCTAGAGAAAGCTTGAAAATGCCTACAAAAAAGAAAACTTATTAAACTATTCACAAAAGAAGAAATTTTCAGAAAAGTCAAATGTCACATGGTCAGTGTCGAGTGGCAGAAACGAGGTTTACCACATTGTCACATGTTGATTTGGCTAGAAAATAAAATACAACCTGAAGAAATTGACAAGATCATAGTTACAGAGCTACCCGATAAAGATAATGATCCGGTGTTGTTTGATATAAGAGCTACCCGATAAAGATAATGATCCGGCGTTGTTTGATATTGTGACAAAGAACATGGTACACGGGCCGTGTGGAGAACAAAATCCAACGTCGCCGTGTATGAAAAATGGTATTTGCTCAAAAAATACCTACGCCGTTTTGTCACTGATACCCAAACTGAAGAAGATGCTACCCTGTTTATCGACGCCGTAATGTCGATCACGGCGGTCAGGTGGCCCCTTTGACTATTCGTGGAAGGACTATTAACATAGACAACACATGGGTCGTCCCGTACTCTTCAATTCTCTGTTGGACTTTTAATGCCCATATAAACGTGGAGTATTGTCATTCCGTTCACGCTATAAAGTATATCTGCAAGTATGTAAATAAAGGTCTGATCAGGCAACATTTGGTGTAAGAAATGCTCATAATGAAGTTAAGAATTATGTAAACGGAAGGTACATAAGTACATCGAAAGCGGTCTGGAGACTATTGGAATTTCCTCTCCATGACAGACACCCTACTGTCCTGCATTTGGCCGTACATTTAGAAAACGGCCAAAGAGTATACTTTTCCTCAGCTAATGTGCAAAGCATTGTTGAAAATCCACCAAAAACAACTCTGACCGTTTTCTTTGAATTGTGCAATTCCGACAACTTTGCAAAAACATCACTATTATACCTGGGCTAATAACAAATTTTCCCGAAGAAAACGTGGAGAAGATGTCGCTGGTCATCCTGGAATAAAAAAAGATCCTGCTTTGGGAAGAGTATATAGTGTGCACCCTTCTCAATCGGAGTGTTTTTTTCTTCGAGTCTTGCTTCACCAGGTACGTGGCCTCATTTCAGGACTTAAGAAGCGTGAACGGAGTTGTCAAAGAAACATACCAAGCAGCTTGTCGTGAGAGGGGTTTGTTAAAAGACGATAAACAGTGGGAAAATACTCTACGAGAAGTCTCAATTTATCAATGTCCCTTGAGGTTGAGGGAGTTGTTTGTGGTGATATTGTTATTTTGTTTTCTTTCTTGATGCCCCGGGACGTACTGGTAAAACGTTTCTTGCAAATTTGGTATTGGCAAAAATAAGATAATCCGGGAGAAATGGACTAGCCGTTGCCTCTTCGGGGATTGCTGCTACCCTGTTAAATGATGGGAAAACAGCACACTCCACCTATAATCTACCTCTGACAGTCCCACTAGAGCAACAGTCAGTTTGTTCCATACATAAAAATGGGCAACTCGGGAAACTTTTACAAGAAACATCTTTAATTATATGAGACGAATGTACCATGAGTCATAGAGCTCATGTTGAAGCAGTAAACCGAACGCTCAAAAACTTCAGAAACTCTGATGCTGTAATGGGTGGCGTTACTTTTGTTTTTTCGGCAAACACTGCCTGTAGTAACAAAAGGAACACGCGCCGATGTCATCAGAGCATGCTTAAAATCATCTCACTTATGGAGTTCGGTTGCAACTCTCAATTTACGAACCAACATGAGAGCCCATTTGAGTGATAACGGCGATGACAACTTTCCGCGTCAACTACTCAATCTTGGCGAAGGAAAAATCGTCTCTCCAAACACCAACAGCAATGACATTAAGCTTGACCGAGACATTAGGACACATATTGGAACATCTTATTGACGCAATATTTACTATTTTTAAAGTGTTATTCCACACTTAGGATTAGAAAACATTTTTGAAAAAACGTATAAAAATTTGAACGCAGCGGGATTCGAACCCGCGCCTCTTGGATACCGTCCAAGAGGCGCGGGTTCGAATCCCGCTGCGTTCAAATTTTTATACGTTTTTTCAAAAATGTTATCTTATGGACGCAATATATCCCGGTCTTGAAAATTTATTGGAGAGAGATTATCATTGCCTTTGTTTTAGGGCAATAGTGTTACCCAGAAACGATACTGTGAATGAAATAAATAAACTCATATTAGAGAAAATTCTTGGTCAGGTCAAACAATATGAGTCTATTGATACGGTGTGTAACATTGACGATACAGTGCACTATCCCCAAGAATTTTTGAATTCTTTAAACCCTTCTGGCTTACCTCATAACAACTTTGTGTTAAAAGTTTTCATTCCTGTCATGCATTATGAAACCTGAGCTCTCCCAACATGTGTAATGGGACAAGGCTGCTTACAAAAGAGTTACGGGACAATATAATCGTGGCAACGATTCTCACAGGGCTAGCCGTGGGACAACTGGCTTATATTCCGCGGATACCCACTGTTTCCCACTGATTTACCCATACCATATAAGGCTACAGTTTCCAGTGAAGATCTCATTTGCCCTCACTATTAACAAGTCCCAAGGTCAAACATTCTCTCTGGTAGGCATTGACCTGAGAAAGCCATGTTTTTCCCATGGACAGTTATATGTTGGCTTATCTCGAGTTGGATCTCCTGATAGACAATATATTTTATTACCAAATGGTAACATTACATCCAATATAGTTTTCAGAGAAGTTTTGAACAATCAAAATTACCATAACCTGACTAATTTTTCCCGTGACTTGATACTCATGGAATTCGTTTATTGCAAATCCCGCAGAAAAGGTGTTCTTTTTCTTTCAGACAGAGTTACTTTCAAATTTTGTATTAGCATGCAAATACAAAGTATACCTACATATAACTCACCTTATGGCAGTTAGAAATTAAAACATAACACTCTGTACTAAAAAAGGATTATTAACATTATGCCCAACGAAGTGGGTACGGGTCAGCTAGCTTTATTAATAAAATTGTAGGTTCGATCCATCGCCCACTCGGGGGAGTGATTATATTTAAATTATTTTCACTTCTTCGCTCTGATAAAGACAAAGCGCTCTTTGTCGGCGTTGAGTTCCACCACTCAACACGCAATATCTCGAATTCGGTGGAAAGCGAAGTACGGAGTGTCTTGACACTAGGTACTTTCTGTCTACTCTGCTATGCGGGATAAAAGCGTGAAGCTAAAAAAAAGAAAAACAACATAATAAAATAAAATTTTGACAATCTTATATAGTTTTCTTAATAAAATTTATACAAAAATATTTACACTTTCATCCCAAAAAGTAAACGCTCGTTCTCTTTCATATATTACACCCAATATGTATATATTCCAAGGCAGTTTTATTGAAAACTCTAGACGAGACGCCCGTACATTATGCGTTATATAGTTTTATAGTTTTCTTGCGAACAAATCAAATTAGAATGGCGATCGTAAGATTTCTAAGACGCTCTCAGAATATAAATGTTATTACTTTAATTAAATATCTAAATGTTAATTAAACTTATAATTTTACTATGAGATTAATTTAGTTTTTATAGTTTTATATCAATTGAAAGTATGAAGATTTTATACGTAACTTTAAACGATGAAGAAAAATCGAATAAAATTATTAAATGATACTATTTATGAGTAGACAGGAGTACTTACTGTCGAGACACTTCATACTCGGCTTTCCGCTGAATTTGATACATTGTGTGTTGAGAGTACCGCTGCATTAAAATTAGCCCCAAAGAAAATATCAGGATCAGACAAAATTTGATTATGTTAAAAAGTGGGTATATATAAATTGTATGTGTGTGTGAAAGAAGGACGTACAATTATATTTTATTATAGATTACAAAGACTCAAAACGAACTGCCAATCTAACAATTTTGCTAATATTTAGCAGTCAACAGAGTGTCTGGACACTAGATAGTCTATATATCTTGCGTAAACAAATGGCAAACGCATGAAGTTGAAAAAAATATCAATTTCTTTTTTCGACTGTGTAGTATGTTCTTGGCCCTACTGGCCTTGACGGCGTGACTGAGTTTTAAGGGAGGCCTAGCTAGAAGAGTTCTGACGTTGACGTGGTGACCTCGATAAGAAATGAACTTAGAGCACACTGTCATAAGGGCGCCTCCTGTAAAGCACGAACGTTTAGTGTCGTTAGGGAGCGTAAAGGAGTCAGCTTTTTCTGATAGAACGTGTCGGGGCCTGCGGGGTCCCCACAATTGTCGAGCTGTAACCACTTGCCTTCGCTAGTGGCCACGATACGGATAGCGGTGTCGTCCGCGAAACATGGCGCACGGTGTGTCCGTCAGACATCTTGAGTTGAATGGCGAATTTAATGCCACATTGTTTTATTTAAATATGTTTTTAAAAATAATCATTCCCCCCATTAGGAATCGAAGGCACAACATTCGCGTTTTAAGTCAGACGTCCCGTCCCACTGCGCCACGACAACCTCTTAATTTAAAATAAAATCCAACATTACTTAAAAGCTCCCAAGCTTTCCATGTAGAGCTTAATAATACCCTCATTCATTCTATTACGAGAACGAGCTTGCTATTTTAGATTCATTGATTCGTGCTTCCATAATGGAATAGAAAATTTTAGTCTACAATTTTAGTCCTTACTTGCAAGCAGATTAAGTGCACGTTTTAATAATATGCAAGATAAAAAGCATGAATGTAAAAAATATAATTATTTACAAATAAATTTGATGCAGGCCGTGGCTTAGTTGGACAGCGTCTGACTGTCAACGCGATTTTTTATGGGTTTGAATAACACTCGGGGGGACGATTGTATTTAAATTAATTTCATTTCCTAGCTCAGTTAAAACAAAGTATAGCGTTGAGTTCTACCACTCAACACGCAATGTCTCGAATTCGGTGGAAAGCGATGTACGGAGTGTCTTGACACTAGGTACTTTCTGTCTAACCTGCTATGCTATGTAAGAAAAAGTGTAGCGTTGAGTTCCACCACTCAACATGCTATGTCTCAAATTCGATGGAAAGCGAAGTACGGAGTGTCTTGACACTAGGAACTTTCTGCCTACCTTGCTATGCGGGATAAAAGCGTAAAGCTAAGAAAAGGAAAAGAAGCCATCCATCTGGTCTGTCCGTCTGTTTACGATAATCCCCATAAGTACTGGACAGATTTTTACACTGTTTTCGCCGATATATAGAGACTCATGAGGAACGTCAAGGTATATAATTAATTGAAATTTTATTTAAATTACTTGAAGTATGACATTATTTATTCATGACAAAATTATTTCTAACGTCACCGTGGCATAGTAAAAGTTTGTGTATTTGTATATTTATAGTAGGTTCATAGATATTATATCAGTTGTGGATTCGGTATCTAATCAGGGGAATAAATATATTCAAATTACCCTCCTACCGTACCATTCTGACAATACAAAGCATTGAGTTCCACTAATTAACACGCCATGTCTCGGGTTCGGGCGGACAGCGAGCAAAGAAATATTTTGACATTAAGTTCTCTATGACCCAGGATAAAGATAAAGCAGGATAAAGCATGAGACCGCGAATAACGTTAATATGTTACTCGTATATATATATATATATATATATATATATATATATATAAAGTAGAGAATGGAGTGACGATTTCTACTTATAATTGTAAATCTGCATTATGGTGCCACTCGTATCGATAGTAATTCCAATTATAACTTTTAAATGAAAAATATTTTCTCGTTTAACAAATCTGAAATCTGGATATACTGCGTTCTATGTGTGCCAATCTTGTATGCAAGCTGCAGATTTATATCAGACAGGCAAATATAGTGATAAAATAGAATTCCTATTACAATTGTATGTATTTCTGTTTTATTTATATTTTATTTATATTTTATTTATATTTCATTAATATTTTATTTATATTAATAAAATTATGCGTGGCGTAAATTATAAGTGGTGGGTGGTGTGCTAAGTTAAAACCACATATTACTGGAATATCAGTTGATTTTATAGTAAGTTGGTTAATTTACTTTGTTGGTTCAATTGCTTATTTAGTTGCTCAGTTGATTTGAATATGCATTTACTTGTATTTAGTTGGTCAACTGATTATTATAACCAAAAAATAATCTGTTGTATTTAGTATGTCATTTGATTTTTACTACAAAAGACTCGTATTATATTTTGTGATGATAAGCAGTTTCTGTAAGTGTAAATTTATTTCGGTAAAATATATCACCGTGCTTTAAAACCGGACGAACGTTTTAGTTACCCTAACCTTCTGTACATATAATTTATATTCAAATCGTTACTTCATTCTATTCTCTCTCCAACACCTGGGATCCATTTATAAAAAAATTCAGGTCTCCGCCACACCAGAGACTAAAATACAGTCCGCTCTTTCTGCCAAGGTTCCAGGGCA
Source organism: Dryadula phaetusa (assembly GCA_032432895.1). NCBI lineage: Eukaryota > Metazoa > Arthropoda > Insecta > Lepidoptera > Nymphalidae > Dryadula > Dryadula phaetusa. Next base: position 599,520 of record JAOYRS010000073.1, read on the forward strand.
GTACGCGAGGCAATTAAAAACCAAATGACGGTAGATTGATATAATTTATTTTGTCTCAACCGACAGACAAATACCACCTCAATTCACCTGTGACCACGGACCACTGTAAAGTGTTCAAAACGTCAAGTTTCCAAAAATTTATATTAGAATACCAAAATATACGTGATTAATCCGTTTGAAATAGTTTTCATTTAAAATGTGTGAAAATCAAATATCAAAGATCTTATTAAGTGGTCATTTTAATTATTTATTTTAATTTATTTTTAATTGGAAACCACTGTACAATTGTTCCCATAAATTAAGACAAATTATATCATGCCAATAAAGTTACGAATAAAAAAAACATCGCAAAAATATTACAGGACATTATAAAATTAGAAAAGTAAATTTGGTAATACAAAATAATTAATTATATAACAAAAAAATATTAACAATCCTTCTGTAGTAAGCGTTCCAGTGAGTTCCCACTTCGTGTGATGTGTCTAAACATCTTAAGATATTATATCCATAATACAATCACTAAATATATATATAACGAAGGTGAGTGGTACGAGAGGTCGGGAGAGACCTCGGTGGACCTTGGAATACACAGTATCAATGATACTGGAGGAAGGTCACGTAAAAAGCATGAAGATCCACCGACGAGTGTGTGAGGTATGCCGTGACCATAGTGTTTAGCACTCTGTTGTCTTTATCAGTGATACAGCGAAAGCTAACAGCGTGAAACTAAGTACATAAACTAATATAATGGACTAGAACATGTAAATCTATACATATATACATATAATAAATAACATATTTATTTACAGAGATCGGTCGGTTGTACGTTCGAACAATAACCGGGGAAGTGATTATATTTAAATTATTTTCTCTAGTAAAGACAAACGGCGTTGAGTTCCAGCACATAACACGCAATGTCTCAAATTCGATGGAAAGCAAAGTATAAAGTATTTTAACACTAGGTACATTCTGTCTACCCTGCCATCCGGGACAAAAGCGTAAAGCTAAAAAAATATATTTATGTACGTAAATATTTTTTATTAGAATCCCGCATTCAAAGTGAAGAGGGTTGTATGCGGATGGTCTGTCTCTATGATTACGCTACTATGCGGACGTGAAAAGCGTGTAGTTGCTTTTTTGATTCTTTTTTCACTCACTGGCGTAATAGCTGACGTTATAAACGTGTCATTTTGATACGTTTTTCAAATCGTACTAGTTCTGCTTTAATTGTTAATTTACTTAAAACGCAATTTAATTACTATACAGGTCGGTCGTGGCGCAGTGGGATAGCATCTGACTGTAAACTGAATCGGTTGTGGATTCGATTCCCACTCGGAGGAATGATTATGTGTAAATTATTTTCACATCCTCAACTTCAAGCTATTATCCCGCATAGCAATTTTCAACCTATACCTAGTACAACCTCCACAAGCAAGTTCTAACCTATACTTGTATACGTAAAATGTATAGAATCATTATATAATTAAAATTATATTTAAAACTTGTAAACTTCGGAATGCCCGCATGGAATTTCACATCTCTTTTTTTATAATTCTAAAAAAAAAGTAGCCAAGTGACACCTTATAAAGTTGAATATATGACCGTAAAAGTTTCGTTAAAATCTACCTAGTTCCAATAATTAACTGGAACAAACAGACAAAATTGAAATAAAAATATTGAATTGATAAAAAAATGTTTCTATATAGATATAGTAAAAAAAGATTATTTTTGTGTTGCTAACGAATACTTCAATTTTATTGATTTCTATAGACTATAGATTGACAAATTGAGGACAGTTTAGTAAACACCATCAGTGGTGGGTTCGAATCCCATCATTCCGTAGGAATGATTATATTTAAATTATTTGCATTTCCCAGGCTTTACTATAGGATAAATAAAAACCAACAACATTTGAGATTTTTGTATTAATCATTTATTAATAGCCATAAAGTCGAGGCCGGTCGTGGCGCAGTGGGACAGCATCTGCCTGTAAACGCGATCGGTTGTGGGTTCGATCCCCACTCGGGGGAGTGATTATGTTTAAATTATTTTCACTTCCTCACTCTGGTTAAAAAGACAGTGCTGCATTGATTTCCACCACTCAACACGCAATGTCTTGAATTCATCCACGTTACTGTTATTTTATTATTATTTAATTTGTATGTGTGTATGTATGTAAGCCTTCTTCTTGTCTTCTGTTTCAGGTTCACACTTAATCCCGTATAGCATGGCAGACAGATGTCAGACGCTATCCGGCCGATTATATATTGAAATGCGGAATTATACTGTGCACAATATAACTCACAAAAAGTAAAGTAAATAAGAGAATATAGAAAAAAAGCAAAAATCTGCACTGAATAGATATATTTTAACGAGTTTTTTTGTAGAAAGGGTTATATCAAGTTGTTGACCTGAATATTACCTCGGATGTGAACAGTAAAAGCTATTCATGCATCCATTTACAATGTATCATGATGAACATTAATCATCTATTGTTGCTTTATATAGCGTTACCTGTCATATTATCTGAAATGGTCATATAAATCAAGTTTAGTGGTACAAATAGGTGCATTTACCTTACTTGTGGACCAGTTATATTGTGTAATACAGGTTCGACGCATAATTGTAATAATATACAATTACCCTGAAGAATTAGGCTTATTCTGCCTAATGAGAAAAATATCAAGTTCTAGGTTATATATATATATATATATATATATATATATATATATATATATATATATATATATATATATATATATATACTTGGCAACCCAGCGTCTAGACTACTCCGTTGGTTGCTAAATATGCTGAAATATGTCTGTATAAGAGATTACAGATGAAATTTTCAGTATAAATAAATATTTGAAACGAAATCACCTGTCCATTTTGGAAAAAAGTATTTTTCAAGCAAAATTGGCAATTTCACCCTCAATATGTAAAAGGGAAAAAAACGTCTACACACTCATTGAAGTTCAGACATTGTAATGGAATTTTAACGGAACTGCCACCCACAGTTTAGACGTTGGAAAAAAGAAGGGTCTTTTATAGAAAGACCGTGAACACTGATGATGTATCACCGATGTCGTTATTTGAAAAGTTTGTTCGTATTTCCCAAAGGATTTAAGCTCATTTCATGGCTTTTTATTTATTATTTTTTATTCATCGGGATACTCCGTGAGGTTTAATTTATGTACACAGATATACGTAGGATATTTTGTTCTGTTCTTTATTTTTTACAAGTAGTGATCTTGTTGAAGCTAAGCGTACTTGTAATATTGGCAATATGTAAGTCTTTATTTTACTATTTATTATTTTGTGTTTTTGTGTTATTCGAAACTTAGGATTAGAAAATATTATTAGTGAAACTTTTTTGAAACCTAAGTGCTTACCTAATCCTAAGTGTGGAATAGCACTTAAACATAGTAAAATAATAAATTAAAATAGCAATCTCTCTTGTTAAACGATTGTTTCTTAATAATCCTTAAGTAGTAGAAATTTGTAAAAATTTCTCTACAAAGATGCTAACAATATAAATAATTTATAACAAACGTAGAAGAATTTCAACGCAGTCGGTAGTAGAACGCATAGCTTAGCGGTCAAAACCCTTGTACAATTTCCAAGAGACGCGAGTTCAAATCCCGCTGCGTTCAAATTTTTATGTTTTTTTTCAAAAATGTATGTCTTTTTTATCATGAAGGAATCCTGTGACGGATATCTTGCAGATAGGATTCAGGATAGGCTGTGTCGTTTAAATATCTTGCCTTGATGATCCAGATCTAGGCCAATAATTCCAATTTTTTGAGAACACAGGCGGCGGGAACCAGCGAGGCACATGGTTGGAGTCAAAAGTGGTGGAAAAACAAAAGTGTATGTTAAACAGAGGTTTATATACTATTTATATCATTATTTTATGTATTTCTAATATATTATACCTAACTATCGATTTTTTGCACGTATTCATCATATAAATTATAACTGTACCAGATTTCATAATTTCCCATTCGCCTAATTAAAAATTTAACACCTTTCACGATCTTAATTTTCTAACTCAACAAAAGTACTGAAAAATAAAATCTTAAGTTACTCTTTGTTACATTATCTATCTGATATTAAAAGTGCCGCCAAAATTGGCCTAGCCGGTTCAGAGGTAAAGGACGGCGTTCAGTTACGCCGCTCAATACGAAATATCAAAAATGGGCTGAAACTGAACATAGTATACACTTTCCAATTTGAAACGATTGCTTCGACATATATCTAATCAGTAATTTAAATAAAATTACCAACTTTACAGCGTTAATCCAATTAAACTCTAGAAAAGGGTAAAGTCATTACTTGCTTATATTATTTGAAAGTAAAATATTGTAACAATTTATTTTAACTAAGAATATTAACGTCATGAAATAAGAACGTTGTACAATTTTAAAGTATTTTAAGTATAATAATTTTCAACGAAAATTAGTAAACAATATTTGAAAGTGTTTTTCTTATATTTAGAATAAGAAATTAAACATTTTTAGAAAATATATAAAGGCCGATTGTGACGCAGTGTGACAGCATCTGAGTGTTAACATGATCGGTTGTTGGTTCGATTCCCAATCCAAAAAACCCAAAAAGGGTCCAATAGGCTCATGTTTGAATCACGCTACGTTCATATTTCCAAACATTTTTTGTTTTTTTTTGGTTTCACGCTATTATCCCGCATAACAGGCCCACTTTCCACCGTATTCAAGACTTTGCGTATGAAGAGGCAGAACTAACAGCCACAATTTTTTACCAGAGAGAGGAAGTGCAAATAATTTACATATAATCATTTTTCCTAGTGGGAATCGAACCCACAACCGATTGGGTTGACAGTCTTTATTAAATTGCAACAAAATCTAAAATAAATAAATAGAAATATCCAGAATAGACATCAAAAAGATCTAGATCTTAGACAAACTTATATAGCAAAAGTACTTAGATATTTACAGTCACTACCAGTCATACTAATTTGGTAGACAGCAAATTGTGGCACCGTGATAAGCGGTTTTACTTGATGGACGTGTCGGTATGAGATGTTTACGCTACTCCGTCTGTATACACCCCTATATCTTGAAATAATTTATTTGTATAGTATACTACTTATACTATTATAATTCCGCCACTCTACGTGCAATGTCTCGAATTCTGCGCACAACCGAGTATGGAGTGTCTTGACATTAGGTACTTCGTGTGAACTTCTTAAAATTTGTTTTCTCATCCTAAATGTGCAATAACACTTTAAAAATAGTAAGTATATCGTACTTGATGAATAAATAACTCAGTTTTATATCACATTTTTATACGTTTTTTCAAAAATGTTTTCTAATCCTAAGTGTGGAATAACACTTTAAAAATAGTAAATATTCAGTTTTATATTTATTTATACTAATTGTAATTTTTACTTTGTCATGTCATTCAAAGGAGAATAAATATTAAAATATCTAAAATCAATGTAAATATCTACATCACTAATAGTTCCTTGAAGGTAATTTGAACCTGCTACCACAGTTTATTTTTGGCTTGTTTCACATTAAAATGAACATTATTATTTTTTTATAAATAAAATAAATATTTTTTATTTTTTATAAATAAGAACTCTGTTAAGAAAAGAGTATTCTTACAGGATATAGGAAGTAGATATTTGACATGTAGAGAATTAAATTGGATTTTACATGAATAAGTTAGGAATATTATGGCAAATCATAAATCAATGCAAAAAAGTGAAAGTGAAAATTTTACTTGTTTATCCCGCATAGCAGTCGATGAGAAATGTATAGTTTAGTTTCTAGTGTCGTGACACTCCGTTCTCTACTTCTCATCAAAATTTGAGATGTCAACATGTTGAATTGCGTAACTCAACGCTCATGTTCTTTTTGTTTTTGTTTCATACATACAATTATAAAGAAATCAGTTATTTTTTTATAAGATTTTATTGTTATTCGGCGGAGTACACAGAAAAGATGACAAGTTATCCAATATCACATAACGGATTTGATTTCTAGATAAAATATAGAAAATATTAATAGAAGTTATGTATTCAAGTCTTAGATCTTAGTATTGGTGGAGCAGGAACATAAGTAATGACCTTATTTTCCTGCTTCACTGATGTTAAATGTGAGCATATATATTATATTTCTGCTGATGTAGTAGTTTGGCTGTGTATAATTCTACCATTGACTGTGGGTTCAAATACAAAAATAAAAAAAAAATATATAAAAAAAAATATTAAATATAATTATTAATTCTTAACGAAGGATAATTGAAAATAAGAAGACGATATAAACGCAGTACTTATGGGTTCGATACAATTCAAATATAATAAACAACATTAATTAGGATCTAATTAATATGATTCTCTTGTATGAGTTTTCTTATATAACGATTCAACTTTTTATCTTTACACTGTTATGCCGCATAGAAGGGTATACAGGCGGTATCAAATGTCAAAACTCTGCGTATCCCGTTTTATACCGAATTCGAGACATTGCGTATTAAGTGGCGGATCACAACGCGGCGCTTTGTCTTACCAGAGTATGGAAATGAAGATAATTTAGAAATAATTCCCCCGAGTAGAAATCAACCCACATTGCGATTGTGTAATCCTCTAAATCACTGTCTGACGATTTAGAGGCCAGTCGTGGCGCAGTGGGTCAGCGTCTGACTGTAAACGCGATCGGATGTGGCTTCGATCCCCACTCGAGGTAGTGATTATATTTAAATTACTTACCCTTCTTCGCTCCGGTAAAGACTAAATGAGGCGTTGAGTTCCCCCACTCAACACGCAATGTCTTGAATTCGGTTGGAAAGTGAAGTACGGAGTGTCTTGACACTAGGTGCTTTCGGTCTACCCTGCTATGCGGGATAAAAAGCGTGAAGCTAAAAAAAAAAGATTATAAAAACGTAACCCGTTAGTATTTGTGTTACATTTAACTATACTCCTCTATTGCCATCAACAACACTTAATGCGGCAAATATATCAAAATAAGTCATAACTAAATAAAAAATACTTAAAAAAAATAGGCTAAAGCCTTTGAAGTTTACTTTATTCTTTTAATGTAAGTTAAAACTGCAGCTTCCATAAATTGTAAAATCTTAAATCTCATTTAAAAAATGTCTTTCACTTTTGGATTTGAGCCAATCCTGATTCTGAAATGTAAGGTAAGTATGAAATAGTAAATTAATCTAATTCAAAAATGAAGAATCTAGCTTTTTTATTTTGCTTTAAAATTAAAACTTTTCTAAAATTCTGTCATTCAATATACTGAGTTTATAACATGGGAATATTAGATCACTACACTTGTACACACTTTTATCTTGCTAGTGTCAAGACACTCCGTACTCCGAATTCGAGACATTGCATGTTGAGTGGCGGAACTTGATGCCTCGCTTTATCTTTCCAGAGCGAGGAAATGAAAATTATATAAATATAATCATTCCTCCGGAATCGAACCTACAACCCATCGCGTTTACAGTTAGACGTTGTACCACTGCACCACGACCAGTCCCTACATTATTAAACGATTTTGTAATTACTTATAAATATAAGTAAGATATTATTTGATATATCGATAATATTTATTTCTATAACTAATATAATATCGGTAAATAAAAATTTTATAGTCTAAAATCACAAAGTCTGATATTGCCAAAACTTTACCACGTAATCTATAAATAGCTAAAAAAAATAGAACAAGGTTAATGGTACGATACCTTTCTATTCACCCTGTAAAATATCTCAATTTAGTAAAATAACCGTAATAAAATAAATAAAAATTATATTAAGGATTATATACAAATAAAACAATTATTGTTTTTACATACAAAATGATTTATTTGACAGCAAAAAGAAAAAAAAGTGTAACAAACATTTAATCTAAACTAGGCTGAAAGTTAGACTAATGGCAGCATTTTGTCTAGACAATACATTAGGCGTTATACATATATCATTAACATAACTTCTAAGCAGTAAATTAGAAGTAGAACAGATTTATCTAATGCAGGAGTAAGCAACCTGCGGCTCTCGGCTTGCATGGAAGTCACCTAATAATTTTATAGTACTGTCGCCCTTTGCCAATATTTTAATTTATCATATTCATTCCATCCAAATTCCGCATGGTTTAATATTATTATTTATATTTTCCATAGATCTTAAACATTTTTCAGTATTTATTTGTAGCTACTTTAGAGATGTAGTTGGACTAAAAATGAGCAGTAGATATATAAAAATTATGAGTAGTAGCGGAAAAAAATAAATCTCTATATGTTGGACATTATATATATATATATATATATATATATATATATATATATATGACCTACCTTATGTGTTTATTATAAATAAACACTCCAATTCTGTTTATTTTTATAGATACTTTCCCGCTAATATATTAAGTTATAATAAATTTATTGCGACCTATGCGTTAACCTATGTGTTTTTTACTATTCATGTTCCCATAATCCAATATTTACAATATAGATACAATTAAAAATTAAGTGTGATTTTTTTTTAATTTTCAGAATTTGGAGAGGCCCATGGTTAAAAAGGTTATTCATCTCTGATCTAATGGGACCATCTTGAAAAAAACCTCTTCTCGTGTTTTGGTCGTGGCCGATAACTTGAACATAAATATACTGAAATAGGGTCGCTAAAGAAACGATCTTGCTTAATTTATGTTTTATGAAGGAAGCCGGCCGTTCCTTATAATTGGGTAATGTAAGCTTAATAACTAAATGTCGTTCAACATTTTTAAAAATGGTTTATTTTGTGTGCATATTAAATATTGAGTATAAGTTGGTATTTGGAAAACAGTTATATTGTAAATGCTAATAGGAGGCTGATCGTAGCGCAGTGGCACAGCGTTTGACTGTAAGCGCGATCGGTTGTGGGTTTGATTTCCAGTCGAGGGAAAGAATATAATTAAATTATTTTCAGTTCCTCGCCCTGGTTAGGTTAAGTTTGGATATTCAACGCGCAATGTCTCGAATTTGGTGGAAAGCGGAGCGGCGAAGTTCGGAATATCTTAACACTAGGTACTTCCTGTATAAAAAAAAGAAATAAAACTATTTGTAAATTAAATCAATATATTAATATTTAAGATAAGAATTTTTTATATACACTCTAAGGAGTAAGAATTCTTTTTTTTCGATTACTGCTCCTTTATACAAAATAATAATGAAATATTTTATAGTATGGTTAGATAAAGCGATGTTAAGGATGCAAATATGACGTTTATTTTGGTATTAGGAACTACTCATTACGTTTCGAACTTGACGCTTTGAACACTATACAATTGTTTCTAACTACAGGTGAATTCGAACTGGGATCACGAACTCTAAAATATACTCACAAATTTCAAAACATACACAAATGATATGGTTTTAATTTATCTATACTTTTAAAACGTGTAAAATCGTGAAACTTAATATTAGCATAACTTACTTACAAATAGGTCACGTTAGATATTCATTCTAAATATTATTAAATAAAAGGACGTCATTTGGTCTTAATAATTCTTATTAGAAATCGCCTACCCTCCTTTTTTAACTATGATTTGCATTCCTTTGTTCGATGGCTATATAATTCGGCAATCAAAAACCACAGTGAACTTTTATTATAAATTGATTTTCGAATAAGACTGTCTTTGATTTTAAGCATTTTTTCTTGTATTTTTCTTCACCCTTTATCTCTTGAGGGGTTAGAGAAAGGACGGAGTGCCAAACACTACTCACTAACTTTCGCCCATAAGCAATAAAATTTCGTCCATAAGCAATAAAATTATATATATTTTTGTAATCCCGACGTAAATATTATTATTGCAATATATTTACTTGTGTATTCTAACACCCGCTTTAACTAGCTCCTCTTTTAAACTATAATATTTCAACCGCCCACTTTTCTTTCCCAAATCCTTCCTTAAGCCAAGCACAGTACAAAACGTACGTAAAATACATTGTAAATTTACTATTCGACTTAACAAGTTCATTTCTCAATATCATAAATCTGAACGCTAATCAAATTTTGTTGGACTTTGTACAATTTATTGGGGCAGAATGCTTTAATTATAAGGGTGTTCTTTGGAAAGTTAGTGGAAAATTGTAGAATAAATTATTGACTCGTCGTGTAGTACTTGTGAGCCGTCATGGCTGTGTAGATAGCTTTAGATGTCAAACATGATAAATGTGAGTTCGATTCCCAATTGTGGGAATTTGGTTAAATTATTTCCATGCGTTATTTCAACGTGGCGTTCAGTTTTCATTCAATATACAAAGACTTGAATGTACAAGAGGAGAAGAAGAGGAATGTACATTGAGGCGTAAAACCAAGAGCAGAGTGTCTTGACGTTAGGTTCTCTTTTTTCTCTGTTGTAATGCCTAAAATACGTTAAACAAAAAATATTCAAATAAATACTACTGGAAACACATCGGCTTAATTTGAAATGTAATATTTTTTAAAATGTCCATTTGACCTATCTTTTTAAAAGAATAACCTATTCATGTTCATTGCAAAATGTACGATCTCTCAATGTACAGTGGGTTTCTAGGTTTGTAGGTTAACAAAATGTTTCAACTAAACGAACGTCATAGACATTACATACTTCAAGCGCAGTTACTACACAAATGACTCTGATGTAATTTACAAAACAATGTTTTTACAAATGAAATATATTTGTATTGTAAAATGAAAACGGATGAAAAAATGAAGCCATCGTGATCCATTGCGTTTTCGTCTCACTGTAAATATGACTGGTTGTGGGGTTCAATTCCCACACGGATTAATGATCATATTTTAATTTAATTAATTCCTTTGCCTTCGTAAGAAAAAAACGGTATAAAGTCTCGATTTAGGATAAAAAAGAAGAGAACAGAAAGTCTTTTCTCTAAGTTCTTTCTTATTAACCTACTAAGAGAAAAGCGTGAAATTAAAAAAAAATAACGTTTTTTTTTTAATAATTCTTTGAGGTGTAGGTAGAGAGAACGAACCAGCAAACGCTACTGCTCTTTCTAATTCTTTATTTGCTTGCATAAAAAACAAACATACATACATATTGAACAGAAATGACCAATAAGGTGGCATTATCGGTTGAAATTATCGGTAGACTGAGCTTGGACATTAAACGTAAAAAATATGAAATATAAAATACATACATGAGGCCGGTCGTACCGCAGTGGGACAATGTCTGACTGTAAACGTGATCGGTTGTGGGTTCGATCCCCATTCGGGAGATTGATTATACTTAAATTAGTTTCGCTTCCTCGCTCTGATAAAGCCCAATTGCGGCGTTGAGTTCCACCACTCAACACGCAATGTATTGAATTCGGTGGAAAGTGAAGTACGGAGTGTGTTGACGCTAGGTACTTTCTGTCAACCTTGCTATGCGTGCAGTTAAAAAAATAAAAAAATAAATACATACACAAAATATGATATAAATATTAATAAATGTATAGAACATAAATACATATATACATACATACACTACGTAAGTACTATATAGATAAGTTTTATATTAAAAAAATAATAAAGCATTACAATCATATGTTTAAATAGTAGTTTTTAAGTAAAATTTTAAACTATATGAACGAAGATACCACTTTTGATTTTTGTATTATGTATTTGGAACGTTCTCAAATCAGCAGTAATAAAAAAATTGGTTTACAATTGTTTTTGGATGAAATTTCCTTTTTTGTTTATTCCAGCAGTAACTATTGTTGATATCGACAATAGTCACATTTTAGAAGTATGAAACAGACAAAAGATGACCCGCGAACCAATTTCACATGATATAAGGCAGATTTTGAAATAAAATTTTATGAGTCGTTCGCCGTTCGATCAGCCAAAAGACTGCGTAGCGTTGCCCATATTTTAATTCAGGCAGTATATTGCATACAAAAGATATTTTGAATTATAGATATAGATATTATTTATCCGTAGGGCGTATTTTTTTAATTAGTTATTTACCTAGTTTTATTAAAGTAGCAACTACGTCATTTTTTTTTTTATCAAAATGCATAGTATAATCTGTTAAGAGGTCAAAAGTTAGAATTTTTTAATTTTAAATTTCCTCTTTCGTCCGTCTTACCAGAGAAATTAAGTATAAATAAACTTTTATTTAACCATTTCTCCGATTGGGAAATGAACCTACAACCAAACGTGTTTACAGTCAGACGCTGTCAACCGGTGCCACGACGGTTTTAAAATAAAATTTACGCATATCTAAGAGAACAAAAGAGTTAACAAAATATCTTCCAACTACTATTGTAGTTTTCAACAAAGTAGATTCTTACAAACCTAGCAAATTACTGTCAAGACAGCTCCATTATATAAATGCGAGTATAGCAAGTGACATATTCTACTGAAAATATATTACCTAATCTAGTTTAGGTCTAAAAAAGTCTTTACGGAAAACCTTTCTATATACGCTATATAAAAACGCTGTATAAATTTAAAATGGAAATGAAAGATCGACGCATATCGCTTACCTCTTTAATCTCGTTCACTCTCATCAACTTCTTCATACATGCCCCTAAGTTTACGTGACTTTTCCTCAGTATACAACCCCTCTGGGGTTCATCTGTTTATCTGTCAATAAATAAAACCTCCTTGAATCTAAATGCTACAATCCCAGCATACCTCTGCCTCTTCTTTCACTGTCATTGACCATTTCATATGTCAGCATCGTTGCAATAGCATTGATAAAACAATACCTGTTGTGACTCTTATAATTTAATTTAAAATTTAATCTGTTTAATAGCAATTAAAGCTTAATTAACATTAAACAAGTTAACATTTTTGAAAAAACATATAAAAATTTGAACGCAGCGGAATTGTAACAAAACGTATAAGAATTTCGACGTAGCTGGTAGTAGAACGCATGGCTTAGCGGTCAGAGCGCTTGGACGGTATCCAAGAGGCGCGGGTTCGAATCTCGCTGCGTCCAAATTGTCATACGTTTTTTCAAAAATGTTTCCTAATCCTAAGTGTGGAATAACACTTTAAAAATAGTAAATATTAAACAAGTTAATTTGTGACAGTTTTGCATGTTATAGGGTAAACAGAGTAAATCAAATGATAGACATAATTTTATTATCAATTTATAATTATATAGGCCGGTCGTGGTGCAGTGTGACAGCGTCTGACTGTAAACGCGATCGTAAGTTCGATCCCCACTCTGGGGAGTGATTATACTTAAATTATTTTCACTTCCTCGCTCTGGTAAGACAAAGAGCGGCATTAAGTTCCACCACTCAACACGCAATGTCTCGAATTCGGTGGAAATCGAAGTATGGAGTGTGTTGACATTAGGTACTCTCTGTCTACCCTGCTTTGCAGGATAAAAGCGTGAAGCTTAAAAAAAATATATGGAAAACATGAATTAAAACAATTTTATTTAGCTTTTTTTATTAACACAAAATTTAATGCACTACAAACTGCGTCCGTACGTTTTTTTCCTTAGTATTATTTATTTTTCATTTACATATAATTATAATCATCTACTTGGAACTAAAGATCTATATTTAAATTTAAGCGAATTCTTGTTACATTTATACAAATTATTTTTCATATTAAATTAAATGAATATTTAATATGAGCTTAGGTGTGAGAGATTTGGCGGGATAAATATATAATAAAAGAAAATAGTCCAAGGGTGTTAAATTGGTGCGCATGATCTTGGTGGCCAATTGTGAGGACCGTTGCGAGAAATAACCGACTCACCAAACTTATCACGCTATAAATCAATTGTGACGGTCGCAGTGTGGCATGTTGCAGCACCTTGTTGAAAGTAAATGTCGTCCTCATCGATTTCATACGCTTCAGGAAAAAAAAATCGTTCAACATATCACGATAACGGTCGCCATTGACACAGTAACAGTACAGCCTTCGTCGTTTTTGAAAAAGTAAGGGCCAATGATTCCACCGTACCATAATCCGCACCAAACAGTCAATTTTTCAGGATATAATGATGTTTCATGAACCACTCTTGGATTTGACTCACTTCAGTAACGACAATTCTGTTTGTTCACATAACCCTATTGGGAAAAACTGTACATTTGGGCCTGTCTCTCCTCCCCATTCTTGGCTGATTAGAGATTCTTTCTCCTCTTAAGTAAAAGTGAGATATAGGATATCTCTCAGATCTTTCAACGCTGGTGTTGTCTTAAAATTTTTAAACAATATATTACTTTTGTCGAAGAGTATATACCAGGGTATATCTCTTGCATAATGTAGGTGACTTTCATAGGATTCCTATGAATACACAATAGATCACGATCGTGATGGTGTGAATACCTGGTGAAAACTTAATATAATATTTTAAATGAAACTATTTTAAAAGCATGAGTTGCGTATATTTTTGTGAAACAGATGGCAGTATTGCATATCTTTATTATTTGTATGCACAAATAGACGGAAGCCACCTCAGTCAAGTTTCCAAAAATGTATTCTGGAATACCAAAATATACGCGATGAATCCGTTTAAAATCATTTCGTTTAAAATGTGTAAAAATCACGAAAATCCGATATCTTATTAAGATATTATATTACTAAAAGTTACAAATATGGGCATAAAGTAGGTGGATCTTTATTTGCCTTTTTTACGAGCGACTGTTGACTTTACGAGGTACCAGCATATCACGCCCGAGTACACAATATATATATATATATATATATATATATATATATATATATATATATATATATATATATATATATATATATATATATATATATATATATATATATATATATATAATATTTGTATTAATACTTTCATGGATCTATAATTATTATTTTGTGCGGAATTATATAAAAATGATAAAAAGTTCCTCCTTGAAGTTATATACTTAACTTATAGTATTATTATCATCTTGTACATATATTTGAAATAAACCACAAGAACCAAAACTGGGCCGAGTTCATATTTTAAATGTATCTTATTCTTTAATAATTAATATAAAACATCAGTTTTTATCGTATTTTTAACTAAATATATAAACATTACATTATAAGTACTTAACACTATAATACTATTATATTTAGATGTAAGTCGAACCTCTGACCTTTGGCTTATGAATCATAGTCAATAAGTACTATTCTAACAAGCAGACAATATTAAAAATAAATTAATATGTTATATATTTTCAATAGTTTTAACAATAAAAGAAGAAAGACAATGAAAGCGTTATACGTGTATACATATATATTTTTTTATCCTTACGCTTTATCCCTCTTAGTGGGGCAGCCAGAGAACCTAGCGTCATGACACTGTCTGCCCGAATGCGAGACATGGACTGTTGAGTGGAACTCAACGACACACTGTCTTACCAAAACGGAGATATGAAAATACTTAAAATGTTTCCGTTTTTCGGATTGGAAATCCAACCCACGACCAATCACGTTAACACTCAGTTACTGTTCCACTGCACCGTGTATAGTTGCTTATGTTTGTATGTACATACATAAATATAACAATAGGCGATAAGAGGTATCCATTATTAGTCCAAAGTTCCCTTGTCACTTGACATTTGACAGCGAAATGGCTTTTAACCTTCAAAATGGACATCAGTTATACGAGTATTACTTAGAACTATATAAAAATAATATTTACTATTTTTAAAGTGTTATTCCACACTTAGTATTAGAAAACATTTTTAAAAAACGTATAGAAATCTGAACACAGCAGCAGCAGCATTTTTATACGTTTTTTCAATTATGTTTTCTAATACTAAGTTTGGAATAACAATAGATATTTAAATAAAATAGCAATCTTTCGTGTTAAACGGTTATTTCTTAATAATCTTAAAGTAGTATAAATTTGTAAAAATCTTTTTACAGAAATGCTAACAACATAAATAAGTTGTAACAAAAGTATAAGAAATTCAACGCAGCTGGTAGTAGAAAGCGCATGACTTAGCGGTCAGAGCGCTTGGACGGTATCCAAGAGGCGCGGATTCGAATCCCGCTGCGTTTAAATTTTTATACCTTTTTCGATATAATTCGTTGCGATGCGATGTTCTGACGCATTTAAGACAGAGAGTCCAGAGAACGTTACGAAAGCGGGTTTACACTTTTCGAATATCAAAAAATAATAAGTAAACAAGCATCGCGTTAGCAACGTGTGACATATGCACGTCTATATAAATATATATGTTAAGCACATGGTAATTTGTGTCACATAACTGTTTCCTCGGGACTTCCACTAGATAGCTGATGTGAAATCATAAAAGACCAGCTAATCTACTAGACAATATAAAATATCACCTTTAACAGAACTTTTCAATATCATGGTATATTTCCGATGACATAAAAATTAAAGATCTGGAACATATGACGATAAATCATAGTAGTCTAGCTAATCTATAACAATTAACACAATTCCACATTAATAAGATTAAAACATAATTACCATATTTTGATTCAATAAAGAACAAAGGTAATGAAAAACTTTCAGATGTTAAATTCCAGGCGTACGAAGCACATCTACTTTTCCTTGTACTTATTTATATAATCATTCCTACCGGAAAAATTATTACATATTTTTGCGAAAATGATTCCTAGGAATCTGATACTTGGCATGTATGCTCAAAGTATACAGAATATGGAGAGGAAGTGACAAAATCATATTTATAATTCTTTAAATTCTTGAAATTTGAAACTTTATATCGCCTTAGATTTAGATAAGGCGTCAAAATTCTTTAGTCTAATAAAATACTCTCTACGAAAAACGATTGAAGTTGTGCTTTTATTAGCAGCGTCGCAAAAGACAAATGCTCTATAAATTCTAGACGTTTAAATTCAAATTTTAATGTCTAGATATAGTCTAGTCCAGTAAATACGGTCTTAATAATAGGTATTCAGTATGTTAAGCCGTATCTTTTGATATATAAAAATTTAAGATCTTGAACATCTGTTCAAGACTCATAGTAGTAAAACTGAACTATAAAAACAAGCATATTATGCCGTTTTAGCAAAAGTTAGGTACAAAGAAATACTTTAATGCTGAATGTTATATCTGGCAACTTTTGATAGAGAGAAAAGAGGTTCTTAGAATATAACATATTTATTTAATTCATATATTTTTAATTAAATAATCGACTGTTACTTTGCTTACTGGACTAAATATAGTATTATACTGTAATAAAACAGTGAAAGATTATGTCGGTGTAATAAATGAATTTATAAAAAATCCTTTTTTTTAATAGTTTTCTTTGATAAACAAAAATAAAACAACAATCGGGGACATTCTTGCATGATTATAAAAGCAATGACTATACATATAGTTCAATTTCCACTTTAGAGATACCTCCTAATTCTTCGGGTCAATGCAACTAGAATAATAAACTATAATGTATATAGAACAATAAACTAAAATACTCAAATGAGGTTTTTCGTTGGTTTTTTAAAATGCTTGTACTGAAATTATTTATATATATATATATATATATATATATATATATATATATATATATATATATATATATTATGTTCTACATTTGCACGATTTTAGTTCTTTTTTCTTTATACCTATTAACTCTACCACTAACGTATAACGAATACACCAAACGTATACTTAAACAATTGCATTAGTGCTATAAGATTACTCATAGTGTATACAATTAGTTTCTTGAGCTAGGACGGCATAGATCTTGTATTGTTAAAGTTTCGTCATTGTACGCAATACCTTAAACTAGGGTAGAAAATGGAGAACGATATACCTTAGTAACGTTATATATGGGGACCTATCTCGCTTTCCAGGAAATAATTAAAGTATTTAAAATTTAAACCAGGAACATCTGATGTCAAAGCTTATAAGATATGAATCGGGATAAATAAAAGTAATTCAGATTAAGGAGTATTTTTATTGACGTATAATTTCCATATTTGATCGGCCACTTTGAAGTCAATATAGAAATATTAATGATGTTATGACTTTTTTTCCCATTTTAATTTGATATAAGCGATTTATAAGTAGAATTATTGTGGCAAGGGTCATAAAAACTATACTAATTACAACATATATGTATAGATAATTTGTAAGGATTAAGAATATGGGATACAGTGGGATTATTTTTAGAATATTGGTACAATGTGACGTTGAAAATCTAAAAATATAACACCTTTTTTAAGTGAGACGTGAAAAAAATCGTATATCGAAACGTAGAGTATGCTAAATTGAAAATTGTCTGTTTCACTATTGTCTGTATACTCAATACAACGTACTGTAGGTTGTTATATTGAGGATTTTTTTTTCACATTTTCATATAGAATGCAATATGATATTTAATATTTCTAAGCCTATGCCATGTTGGCTTGAAATTAGTGAAATTTAAGTCTTATATAACACGGCAGGCAAAGAGTGGAGTTGAGGCACTTCTCTTCTTAACTAAATCTGAGACTTCTTGGGTTTGGTTAGGAAAAGAAGTTTGAGCATAGGTATGGTTACAATTACTACGACAAAAATAATTTAATACAATGATTACACTAGCTGGAAATCGAAACTACACTCATTATGTTTATATATTTAAGCACTGTACCACTGCGGTATGAAGACCTCACTCTATTATGGTACGGCAAAGTAGTCAGAAACAACCTTGTGTTAAGACTGTTTTGCATCAGACATCGAGATATTGCGTGTTGACTGACAAACTCAATGCCACTTTGGGTCAATCTTACCAGAGCGGAAAATATATGATAAATTTTAAATATTATCATTGCCCCGAGTGGAAAGCGAACCCACAAGCGTGTTCACAGTCAAATACCGTCTTACTGCGCCATGATGGCCTTTTTAATTGCCATATTTAATTAAACTCAGCCGGATATAATATTATTGATTTTTCAATTTTTACACATTTTAAATGAATTTAACTATATTAAACGAATTAATCGCGTATATTCTAATATTCGAAAATACATTTTTGAAAGCATGACGTTTCGAACACTTTACAGTATTCCGTGGTCACAGGTCACTCAGTACGGTTACTTCTAATTTAATTAGAAAACCCAGAACAATTATATCAGACATAAATATTGATATGACAGAGTTTTGCAAAATATTTTGCAAGCGCTCCATTTCAGTGTCTATTAAGCGGATATCATGGTATATGTGTTATGTGTAGTACGTTCAGAAACTTTTCAATTTACTCGCAACTTAACTTTTAAACTGACGCCCTCATGGCGCAGTGGTTATTTTGCGCTATTATTTGCAGTATTATTTGTGTTCATTAATTCAAATTTAACTTGGGCATACATATTATATATTCCATTTAGCTGTCCGTATATGCAAGAAAGAGATACACAGAATGACAGACGTAAGCGAGTTAGAAGGAAAAGATATAACAGTAAGAATGAAAAAGAACGCGCCCAAAGAAAGTTCGGGCACGTCGAAAGAAAGAACGAGGAAAGAATGGTAAGAAAGCAAACGTGAACGGTAAGAGACGTGGGGGAGACCTTGATATACCTTAGAAAACACATTATAGATAATACTAGAGCAAGGAAACGTAAAAAAGCTTGTTTTCTTTGGATACCCTGAAGCTAATAATAATCATAATAATAAACCTTAAAGCTGGTCGTGGCGCAGATCGACAATGTCTGACTAAAAACGTGATCGGTTGTGGGTTCAATCTCCACTCGGGGGAGTGATTATATTTATATTATTTTCACTTCCTCGTTCTGGTAAAGACAAAACGCAGCGTTGAGTGGTGGACCACTCAACATGCAATGTCTTGAATTCGGTGGAAAGTGAAATACGGACACTTGACACTGGTTACTTTCTGTCTACCCTGCTAGGCGAGATAAAAAGCGTGAAGCTAAAAAAAATAAAAAATAAAAAAAAAAAATTTAAAGTGCCACATTTGAGTTTCGCAGTAACTTATTCACTTTACTTTTACTACAACAGATAAGTATGAAAATACCAGAAATGGTTTGAACTGGTAAGAGAAGGGCTTATTCTTATTATGATGATATCACGTGATGTGAAGAAAGATAAAAGAAAGTTCCATTTTTAATAGTTTAATTAATTTAACTTGTCATTTACCATCACTTTCAAGCGTCTGATTTATTTCAGATTACATTTGGCGGTAATAGTAGGTAATTAAAGTCGTAGAATTTTAGATTTATACATATGCAAATATTATATTTTAAGATCGGTCATGGTGCTGGCCGGTCGTGTTGCAGTGGAATAGCGTCTGACTGTAAAAGCGATTGGTTGTGTGTTCGGTTACCACTCGGGGGAATGATTATATTTAAAATAATTTTCATTCCTCCACTCTAGGAATATAGAGCATGGCGTTGAGTTCCACCACTCAACACACATAGTTTCAAATTCGGCGGAAAGCAGAGTATGGAGTACGGGTCTTGACACTAGGTACTTCCTGTATACCCTGCTATGCGTGTTTATTATGTTTTTAAAAAAATATATATTTCAATCTCGCAAACAAATTTAAAGTTATAAACTACTTACTAGTCACTCTTAAATATTGTACTATATTTTCAGAATATATTCCTTGTTTAAGACACATGCATTGCCAACGTCCATTCCACGTTGAAAGCACCGGTTCTCGTCCGATCACCGAAGTTAAGCAACGTTGGGCGCGGTTAGTATCTGGATGGGTGACCTCCTTAGAACACCGTGTGATGTTGGCGCTATTTTTTCTTTTCTCTTGTTTTAGACTAAATGTCACGATATTGTATGAATATTTAAGGCTGTTTAATAATTTTATATACAGAGATTCATAATTTTCACAATAGCTTGAGTAGGTTTTTTGGCGTAGCAGTTAGATTAACTAATAACTATAGCAGAAATAGGTTAATATGTAAACTTTAAAATATACCCAAATCCTAATAATTAAATTCTTTTCATTTCCCCACTCTAGGAGAAATCGTGGCGTTGAATGCCGCCACTCAACATGCAATCATTATGTTTTGTGTGAAAGGCGGAGAACGTAGTGTTTTGTGCACTAGACCATTTTTGTATGTTAAAAAAGATCAACAAAACTAAAATAATCTTGAACATCTGATGTTTACTTAAAAATGTATAATATAATATATATAAAAATAATAGCATTCAAATATAAAATGTTGAAAACTTATCTTATTATATTGTCTTTGTTTATTTTTTGGTAAAATAGGATAGTAAACGCGATTTTTTGTGAGTTTCTTTTCTACATAGAGGAATGATTACATTAATTGATATTTACTCTACTGATCTGGTAAGATAAAGCACGGCGTTAAACTCACCACTCAATATGGTACGTCTTGATTCCACACGGAAGGAAGTCAACGGAGTATTTTGACACTAGGTTGTCTTTTACGATCCTTATATTCGCGTTAAAGTGTAAAGGTGCTATTGTTGTGCTTTTGACTGACTTGAATCAATATATTAATATAAAAATATAAAAAAAAAAATAAATTTTATGGAACTAGTGAAGTTCCGAAGCTGAAATTTCGATATTTTTCGTCTACAACTGGTATAATATATATCACAGAATATATTTTATTCGTTTTTTACATTTTATTATTGTTGGAAAACGAACAGCTATTACAATATATGTATACAGTTAACACGAAAATATTTTACATTGGTCAATAAAGTTTTCATATATACTTCATAGATGGAATATAATTTATAATAATGTAAATAATTAATTTACATTTTTTTAATTCAGGTTAATTATTAAAAAAATAATTGGATATGTAATCCAATTACCATAATATTTTTCTTATATGTATTAAATTATTTAATATTCATTTTATTAATAGATATATTTTAATTGAAATTATTTTTTTTAACGGATTAATTGCGTATATTTTGATATTCGAAAATACATTTTTAGAAACCCGGCGTTTTGAACATTTTACAGTAATAAGATCTTTGAATTTTCGCGATTTTTATACATTTTAAATGAAACTATTTAACCGAATTAATCCGTGGTCACAGGTAGACTCTCTCAGTCTACCTGTGACCACGGACTACTGTAAAGTGTTCGAAACGTCAGGTGTCCAAAAATGTATTTTCGAATACCAAAATATACGCGATTAATCCGGTTAAATAGTTTCATTTAAAATTTTACAGTAGTCTGTGGTCACAGGTCCGTGGTCACAAAGGAAGACAAAGATTTTAATAAATAAATAATAAATTAGAAAAATTTATTAATAAATATATTTATATAAAAAAAACATATTTTAACTTTGAAATACAGCAAAGTAGTAATATAGAGACATCTGCGTGAAAAATTAGTTCTATTGTAGTTTTCCTTTCCCTTATCTCAACAATAGGGGTCACACAAAGCATAGAATAACGTCCCAACGAAATGTCTATTGTTTATGTATTTTGTGGGACAAAATTGCTATTTTACCAACTTCTCAAAAAGAGTATGGTTATGGGTGAAGCAAAAAAATTAAACCCCTTTTGACGGAAAAGTATATATTTTGGCACAATTATAGCAAAATGCATTTTTTTTAAATAATGATTAAATAATTACTAAAGTAATAAAAAAAATGATAAATGTAACAGACTGTACCATGTGTTTGACGTGCATTTTTGTAGCAAGTGATACATGTTGCTAAGGTAACGCGTTGTTTACGTGTAAATAGGACATGTAAAGAATAAACTTTTGGCCTATAGAATATGGTTAGCGAATGCATGAAGTAAATAATTTTCATCATAAAGATAAACACAAAAAATATACTAGATATAATACACGAATATATGTTAAAACTCACGAGTATGTGTTTGACAAATACTTTTGTATGACATTCGTTTTTCATACAACTTCAACTTTTCTGTTATATATATATATATATATATATATATATATATATATATATATATATACATATTTATATATATATATATATATATATATATATATATATATATATATATATATATATATATATATACATATTTATATATATATATATATATATATATATATATATATATAAATAGCTAAAGGGTTTAGCATTTCATAGTGGGATATGAACTCAAATCCACTTTCTAACCGCACAATACGCGTCAGACTGAAATACCATGCCTACCATCTGGTTTTATTTCTGTGTGGTTTTGTAGGAATTTCCTAACACGTGCCATGCAACTTTGGAATGATATCGATACGACATTAATACATTGCAAAATGCCGCCTATTCCCACCCTAAAATGCTTCTGTAGAGCCCCTAGTGTTACTTGTGGCCGTGGGCAGCGGTGATCACTAACCATCAGGTGACCAGCACGCTTGGCCTTGCTTGCCCTATAAAAGACTTAAAATAAGCTAAGTAAACGATTTATATTAGTTCTTTTTAAGACCTTCAATATAAAATCAATGAAAAATGTATTTTTAAACGATACCCAATGACAACTAAGTTTTACTGTTTATAAAATAAACCAGAGATTCTGATGATGTAGTAAAGTTCGTGTTTCCACCAAAATTTATTATATATTTGTATGATAATACCGTGGTAAAATCCATTAGGTAGCTCTAGCTGTTTCATTAATATTATTAAATTATGTCAATTTAATATAGGCTATAAACTGAAATTTAATACTAATTTATTTCTTATTAATATCAGTAAACCTAACCTTCCTTTACGTAAGAAAAACTTTTGAGATCTTTTTTGCAAAAATTAGGCCGATCGGTTCATTTGAAATATGGCACACTTATAATTTTTTTTGAAGAGAGATGAAAGTCTATATTTTCTTATAGCTTCCCGCTTTATCCCGCAGAGCTGAGTAATCGGAGACAATCTAGTGTCAAGACACTCCGTTGACTGTTGTCTGCCTTAAATTGAGACATTGCGTGTAGAGTGGCGCACTCTACGTCTCTAAAATTGTAGAATTTGTTTAAATGATTCATTTAATGATTTGATATTATAACTATTTGTCAGATTTTAGATTTTATATTGAGAGCTCTTGTTTACTTCATCTTTAAGTGGCAGCGGCAATTTTTATTTTACTATTCAAATGCATATTGTTTTATTTTTTCAAATTTTATCTATCTATTCACATTGGCTAGTACGAGAGATCTTTTGTTTAAAAATATTCACTATAAAAATTGTGGCAATAAATTGTTACATGAAAAAGCTATTGTGGTGCAGTGCGATAACGTCTGACAGTAAACATGATAGCTATACGTTCGATTCCTGCCCGGAAAAACTATCAGTTAAAATTTATCTCCCTTTTCACTCTGGTAAGACAAAAATTGACATTCAGTTCCAACTCTAATAACTAATTTACTGCTTCACTAGATACACTCTACTTTGCCGCTAAGAGAAAAAACATGAACAGCACATTTTAAATGAAAAAATTTTAATCGCGTATATTTTAGTATACTAAAATACTTTTTTGAAAACTCGACGTTATGAATATTTTACTGTTAACTTAGATCACAGATAGAGTCTTGTAAAAGCTTTTCTTTTCTTTAGCTTCTAATTGTCTTTCTTTGCCACAATAGTCCCCTTAAGGGTATAGAAAAATTAAAATACACAACAAACTAAGAGTAATAAAAAGTTAAATACTTATTATTATGCCGTTTACAGATTTTCACCTGAATTCAAGACACTACTACTAGAGTGGGCTAATGAAAACATTTTAATATAACCATTACCTGGAATAGGAGTCAAAACAACAGGCAATGGTGTTTACAGTCAGATGTTACACCACTGCACCAGCCCGAGGGAGTCTTGACGTTTCCTAGCACTGGCCAACCATGAATACTATGAAGCGAACGAACGAACCGTCTAGGCTTTACATACAGGTTGGCTGTTCCACCATTGAGGACGGATATGTCGGAGGCAACTACGGTAACAACGGATGTTTATCCGGGTCCGTGATGTGGCTGTAGAGAAAGCAGGAAGCGTAGAGGAATCACCGCTGAGTTCCAGTATATATATTTGGGTATACAGAAGGTTTATGCCAGTATAGTCTCACTTAACCCGTCCCGAATCTCCAATTAGACGGGTAAATGTTCCGTATTTCAAAATAAAAAACTTTTGAGTACATGAAATCCAATAACTATGTATTCGTATATATTTCCTCAAGCCTTCTTATGTCAAGCACAAAGAGGACCTAACAATGCTGATCAACATCTAATTAAGCTTTGTAAGGTCGTTTCAAACAGAAAGCATAAGAAAAATAAAAAGTACTAGCAAACAATGCGGATCATACTGCGCTACACTTACTGACCTTACGGCTAATTAATTCGAATAGTGATGTTCACCTTATATATATATATATATATATATATATATATTTATATATATATATATATATATTTATATATAAAAATATATCGATATATTTATTTTATTGCCTATTGAAATATTATATCAGTCAATGGAGTGTCTTGACATTTGGTTGTGTCTACCCTTCTTGCTCTGTGAGATAATACATGAAGCTAAAACAGTATGTTTATTGCCATAGGAACAGAATGTGGAATACATGTCTAAGATTACCTAGAAATGTTGAAATCAACCTAGTAATGGTTAAAGTGACTAAGTGTACCTGTTTTAGCATTATCTATTACTTTTGTAAATTATGTGTTTTTTTTAACATCACGCTTTTATCCCACATAGCAGGGTAGACAGAAAGCACCCTAGTCTATGTGTTTTCAAAAAAATATATTATTTTTTTTATTTGTTAAAATATATATTATTTGGTTTTGTATTGTACTTCTAAGTACAGTATTTCCCCATAGGGATGATAGGATTTTGATAGCTCACAGGCACAATCTTGGTTGTAAAACATTTGACATTTGTGATGTTTTGTGTTTAGTAATATTTGCCATTTAATCATAATAAAGATCACGTTACTTTAATGTTTGGAAATTATCCAAATTTTTTGGAAATTATCAAAATTCAAGAAGTATTGTCTTTACTCAAAGAGCATTTCGTGCTAAATATGATCGTCATGGTGCACCGTCTGAGCTCACATAATCCAAAAACTGTAAAGTGAATATTTTTTACAAGATAGTAGACCACCAATACGACAACGGACAGACCGTAGTGAAGAAAATATTGCCGCCATATCAGCCAGTGTCGAAGAAAATCAAAATATTTCCGTTCCACGACGTGCACAAGAATTGGGCTTATCCAGAATGACAACCTGGCGAATTTTACGTATGGATCTTGGCCTACATCCATACAAGATTATATTGGCACAAGAACTCAAGCCAGCAAACCATCGATTACGTCGTAAATTTGCTGATTGGGCGCTTGAAATGATGGAAACGGACACCGAATTTCATAGGAAAATCATCTTTTCAGATGAGGCTCACTTTTGGCTCAATAGTTATGTGAACAAACAGAATTGTCGTTTCTGGAGTGAGTCAAATCCAAGAGTGGTTCATGAAACACCATTATATCTTGATAAATTGACTGTTTGGTGCGGATTATGGTACAGTTGAATCATTGGCCCGTACTTTTTCAGAAACGACGAAGGCCGTACTGTTATTGTCAATGGCCGTTATCGTGATATGTTGAACGATTTTTTTTTCCTGAAGTGTATGAAATCGATGCGGATGACATTTATTTTCAACAAGATGGTACAACATGCCACATTGCGATTTGCTCACAATGGATTTATTGCGTGACAATTTTGGAGAGTCGGTTATTTGTCGCAACGGTCCTCACAATTGGCCACCAAGACCATGCGATTTAATACCCTTGGACTATTTTTTGTGGGGGTATGTTAAATTTCAAATGTACGCCAATAAACCAGCTGCGATTCAAGACGTTGAACGTAGCATTCGAGCGACTATAGCGGCCATACCAGCCGAAATACTGCACCGAGTCATCGAAAATTGTACCGATCGTATTCACCAGTCCAAAAAAGTCGTAGCGGTTATTTGAACGATATTTTGTTGAAATCATAAATAGCATAAAATTTCCTATCAAATAAAGCCATTGAGAAATTCGAACATATATTACATGTTTTATTTCAATTTCAAAACATAACGTTCTTATTGGGAAACCCCATACATAGTTCTCATCAAAACTATTCCTGTTATATAACGAACGCAACTCACAGCTGATAGTACTGGGCGGAGAAATCTAAACATTTAGCATATAGCCCTTTTGGGTTAAAGGGATGCATTAAGGAAAGGATAAGTAATGAAAAATGAAATTTTAAATTTTCCAATGGATACTTGATATTAAAAATAATATGACAAATAGTTCTAGTTTTACATACTTAAAAGAAAGTAAAAATGTTTTAATTATTATTGATATTAAATAATTATTTTTTTTGTTTCAATTTTTTTATCGATAACGTGACATCTACAACACTATTTCTGTTTGGATGCAAGCTCAGCTGTGATTTAGCCACACTATATGGCCTGATAACGAATACAATGGTGTTAACATAATCTTTAACAAACAATTATATTCGTATGTGTTTAGGACGCCAGCGTCGAACGCTCTTCTCGAATGTCGTTTCGTGGAAATATCCTTACGTTTAACGTACGTACGTACATATTTTATAATATGTGTATGTGTGTGTGTGTGTGTGTATGTGTATGTGAGTGTAAACTTATGTTTTCTAGACTAATAATAGTTTATTTAGCTTTACACTTTTATCCCGCGGGAAAACAGGAAGAACCTTCCATTAAGACACTTCGAACACCGCTTTCCACCAATTTGGAGATATTACGTGTTAAACGGCGGAACTCATCACACTTTTGAAAACAAAAATTATATTAAATATAATAAGTATTTTTTTTTATTATTACAGCATAAAGTTATTTCCAGATTTATAACATTAATTTCCTCAATGTCGACGACTGACTTCCACTCGAGCAAATGTATTTAAACTATTTTATTCTCTTTATTCAAGTAAGATGAAGCACGGCGTTAAGTTTCGCTACTCAACATGCAATGTTTTAATTTTAATCAGAAAGCCTGAAGCGGCTCATAACAATACGTTTTTACCAAATTTTATAAACTATAATTATAACTCCAGCATTTTACTCCAATAAGCAACAAAAAGTATGTAGTCCTCAATTCACATCTACAACTCGCAGTATAGTGCAATCACACGCTAGACTATACACAAATAAACGTTCTATACAATACAATACATATTTCAATCTCAATCTTAACGTAGCGCTTTTGAAACAATAGGAGCTTTCCAACTGAAAGTTAGACGTGGAATTTTGTTATTTCTTAAAAGTTTGTCCCACTATTTCGTATTTGGAGGAATTTTGGAATCAAATATTCATATTTGAAATATAATGCATATTTTTAAAGGAATATTGAAGAGTAAACGCCATTTTGGTGCAGTTGTTACATACGTTCGTACAGTACGTGATAGCTACGACTTCAAATATTGTTGTTGAAGAAGTAATATAATTATAATAAACGAGAAACATTTCAAAATTAGCAAGTGAAAGTGGTAAAGGACAAGCCACATTGCTTGAAGAACCGATAACGGATGGGAAGTAAGGCAAGCATGGTAGGCCGATGTATGAGGGAGGCATGCCGCGGATCTTACTGGCATGGTATTGGGGAGCCCTATGTCCAACAGGAGACGCCTTCCGGCTAATGATGATTGTGATAATAAACATTTTAAGAATTCTGATACGAATGTATTAATAATGGGTTACGTTGTAAAAAGTTTATAGGAATTTCAACGCAGCCGGTAGTAGAATGCATGGCTTAGCGGTCAGAACGCTTAGATGGTTTCCTAGAGACGCGGGTTCTAATCCCGCTGCATTCCATTTTTTATACTATTTTTCCAAAAAAAATCGTTATTTTTAGTTATCACGCTTTAGTTCGCAGGGTAGTCATTGACTACCTACAGTTGTCCGTTGATTGTATTCCACCTGAAATCGAAACATTGCGTGTAGTTAAGTGGCGGAACTGAACGCCGTAGTTTGTCTTACCAAAAAGGAGAAATGGGAGTTAATTTTAAATATAACATTTCTCCGAACGCGAATCGAACTCACAACCGCATTTACAGTGGAACGTTCCACTGCGCCGCTTAAATTCTTAAATATTGAAAAAAACACTTTCCTTATATAAAAAACTTTCAGTTAGTTATACCTAATAGACCTCTTTCGTTAGTAATCCGTTAAAGACAGTAAAGTGTCTCGTACGGAAATATGAGCATTGTGACTCGCAGACTGACTTTTAATAACCTCATTACCCACTGTACAATACGTGACCTAAGTTTCACTGAAGGGTCTATAGCCGATAAAACTGTACTAGTATGAAAGATGCTGGCCAAATTAAATTGTGGAGGAATGTGAAGATGACTGTAATAGATTTAAATTCAACTCATTTACTTACATATATATTAATAGGTAACGTAATAGGTAACAAAGACGTTCTTTGTAGGCCGTATGTATGAAAATAAGGGGGAAACAATAAAATATTTGATACATTTATTATTTATAAAGAGAAAGAGTGCAGTGCTTAAATATTTTTAAAATAATACACACAAAATACATTGAATTGATAAACAAATGTAACTCAAAGTAATATGTGCTTGACAAACACGGCGCTAAGGTAACGTGTTGCTTACACGTCAAGGGGACATCTAAATTAATTTGAAATATAATAAGAAATGCCTATAAAAATAATTAAGTTAGTTAATTAAAATATATAAATTATTGAGGCCGGCCGTGGCGCATTGGGACAGCGTCTAACTGTATACGCGATCTATTGTTTGATCGATCCCTACTTGGGGGAGTGATTATATTCTACTCTGATAAGACAAAATACGGCGTTGAGTTCCACCACTCAACACACAATGTTTAAAATTTGGTGAAAAACGAAGAATGGATTGTCTTGACACTACTTTCTGTCTGTCATGCCATGCGGGATGGAAGCGTGAAGTTAAAATAGAGTCATTTTACAATAAATACATAGTGAATTTTAAAATTCTCAAAAGTGTTATTTACTCACACTTTGAATAAGGAATATAAATAGAAACAGAGGTAAATAAGTTTTTAGTTTTAAATAAAAATACTTCGCATATATACTTGTATTTTAATATGAAATCTAAAAGAATTAATTGTGCCTAAGTCATTGAATTCTATACATTATCAAAAGCAAACATATTTTCACCGTTACAAGATATAATGGGAATTCTTTTCAAACTTCCACAAAAGGGTCCAGAGTAACCATCTCGAAAATATTTTTGTTTGTTTGCGGAACTTCTATTTTTGGTTTAATATTGAACTGAACATGGCATTTATTGGGTACTGTATTCGAGAACCTATCGATAATAAAGAAGAAAGTTATAACGAGTGTATAAGAATTGTGACGTAGATCTATTGATCTAGATCGTACAGCTTAAAGTACTACGGACGAATGATTTCCAACAGGTCGCGGGTTTGAATTACACTTCGTTTAAATTTTAAAAATGTGCTATTTCTATTAAGCGGTTATATTAATATGCTTTTACCAACGTTTTCTATAAATCATCGATTAAAGTAAATTTGACATCGCTATTTCACTTCTGGAGACAATTTTGTTTCATATTTTTGCATGTGAAAGTTTTGCTTGTTATTGATCTGTAAAGAGAAATACTTAGCCATTACTGCTAGTTAGGATGCGGTAGCGAATTAAGGAAATTTAAATAAAATCAGTCTCCCAAGTGGGAACTGACCCACAAGAAATCGTGCTTAGAATCAGTTTGTTCCACTATGTCTCGATAATCTCAAATCTCTACTAAGTTACTCTTTTGTTCATTTTTTCAAAGTCAAATAATTTTATTCAAAACAAGAAGCTGCTGCTTCATTTACCAGATCATTAAAGTTAACGCCTCAGACCTGAGAAGAACTGGCGCAAGAAACTCATTTTCCTTCCACACAAAATATTTAGCAGAACTTAACTCAGCTCATGACTGGCCTTTTGGACGCAAGGAAATCGCGTTACGGGTACTTTCCCGATTAGAGTATCTTGACAGGTTAACTGGGTCATCAGATTGGCAGATATACGCCGCCCCGTTTATCCACTAAAATCTCACGGTGCCCCATCTCGACCGGCACTAGCCGAGGTCCAGGAACCCCAATCTTCCGTTACCTCCGCAGCGTCAAGCCCTTTCCCTAAGAAATATTTCATATAAACTAAACTATTCTCATTATCTTTAGTGTCAGGATACACAACGACGAGTTAAACTACAAAAATAGTTTCAAATTACACGCATGTATACCTAATTACTACTTTATTTACATACACACCTAATAAAGAGCTCTACATTTAAACATATATAATGTACGTTCTTTCATCAGTTACGTTATTTGTATATCTTATTTTTTTGCGTAATTTTTTAATATTTTCTTTAGAGAAAATTGTTCTAGTAATCCTAATGAAAATTTTGGGTAATTATTTCCTATCAAGCGATATTTAGTTTCACAAATGATAAAATAGATCAAAACAATAAAACAAAAGATCTTTAGTGATTTCTTCTGACCTAAGAATTGTAGCTTACACAATGTCTTTAAGAAAGAAATAATTCAATGACAATATTATGGAGAAATATACATCCGCTGATCTTACAAATATGCAAAAAAAAAAGCTTATGATGATTTCTTCACACACAAAAAGATACATTATAATATATTCTATATATCTATGAATATTATTTATTTATCAGTTTTTTTTTAACTTTTAGATCATTTGTTCGTAAAAACATATTTATAAGTTTTTAAACTATTATTTATTATTTTAAGCAATCCATAAACAAATCAAAATTCATTCAAAATTCGCCAAATATTATAAATCTTTAGAAGTTAATTAATTAAACACGTCAAAGTCAGTAACTACTGGGCCAAACTACGCTTTGACCAATAACATAGAAGCAACCATGTTGCGAAAAGGTAAAATGTATTCCTATCGTATACAAGGAAGTTGCGCGGGTTCACTTCTATTTAAATGTTATTCTTATATTGTATTCTTCTTTTGTATTCTTTATATTGTATTCTTTTTTTCTCTCCAAGGTTTGATCTTTAATCAGTTCATACTATAAGCAGAGATTTTGTGTGGTGTCGTCGGGTCGAGTGTCAGTACTTCCCTTCTTATCCACACATGATTTATATTATGTCTTTCCTTTTCAGCTTTTTTCGATATCTAACAACTGTGCGTTATTAGTTTGACTTGAGTGTCTTTCCAGGCATTGATGACGTTTGTAGAGGTCTTATTTTTCTCTTGTACGGCTACTTTTATATTTTTCTGAATGTCTGAGTTAGTAATGAACCATGGCACTTGTGTTATTTTTCTTATAATAATATTCTGTGTCCTTTGCTTTCAGTCAATAGAAAATCTTCTATTTATTCCTAGCATCCGTGCGCCTTATTTTAAGTTCTTCTCTCTTACTTTTGATTAGTTGGTTCTAGGTCAACCATCGGTCGAAATGAAGACCATGATATCTTACGCTATCCTTCATATATATTTGTATGTGACTTGCACAGACTTTGCCGCACTCGCCTTTATCCTCGATTTCAGAAGCGACTTGGTTATGGCATCAAACCATTTCTGGAGCTTTGTAGTGGTTGTGGCAGGGAATTTCCCACTAGCTAGTATTGCAGTATCATCGGCATTTGTGGCAGTCAAAATCCCTTTAATTTGTGGAATGTCTGATATGTACAGCGTGTATAAAACTTGCCCCAGTACTGAGCCCTGCGGCAAGACTTCGTTTATACCATAAAACCAGAAGATCTAGCATCTCTTTCACCTGAAAAACTCTTTCTGTGTGGTAATGCTTCAGAAGTTCTTTCACAGCCAAAGAAGCCATGAATTACTCGCTATGGCAATTCAAGAAAGCATATAAACATTAGACCGCAGGTAACAAAGCTACCTCTCTGAAGCTCGGATGGTTCAACTCACACTTCACAAGAAAAAGTCGATCTCCTTGCCATACACTTGTCGGATGTTTTTAGATCACATGACGTAAGCAATACAGACCCTGATCCAGAGGAGAAATGTGTACTGAACCAGGTCCTGCAAATGCTCCTATCACTTTCCGTGGTCACAGTACTGAGAGGTCGCTAGTATTTAAAAGAATTATTTATTAAATATAATCATTAGCTACGCTATTTTTACCTAGTTCTTGACATATTCTTGGCTTATTTTTCTGACATAATTTTTAAATTAAAATCAAGATTTCAAATAGATTCGGTTTATGATAATTGAAGAAGAAATTAAATTAAAAAGTTCCTTCCTTCTATTTTAAGTTAAATATAGTTTTTCTACAAGGTTGTAATGATTCTTGGAAGTTTTAATTTGTTGTTTTTGTGTGGCTTCATTTTTTATAATAATATTTGTTTTTCTATATACTGTTTGTCTGTCTGTTTATCAGGGTAAGTAAAATTTTTAATTTGATAAAAGTGACTAGGACTTTAAAATTCTGACTCAAATTTAATTAAAATAAATAATTTTGTGAATCTATGTATATGTGTGACTGTGCATATATGTAAAATATATTGTTATAATCGGAAATTAAAAAAGGTATGTATATTTTTATATATATTAACCATCATTTAACTAATAATACATATATGTGTAATACATATGTGTAATACATATGTCTAACACATATATATCTTTTGTATAACATATTTTTTCTTATCTGTCACAGAATATATAAATACGACATTCGTTCGCTTTACGATTTTTCATGAATTTCAGCTTTAACAGGATTTTTCAAGTGGAGTTTGAACCCACAACTAATAACGCTAACAGTAAGACACTATCCCACTGCGCCACAATGGCCACAAAAATATATTAAACCACAAATTTTTATTTAAAATTTAAAAATTCTTTTGCCTTCTATAGTAGCACAAACTGCTTTGTAACGTCTTATAAATGCTGTGAACGTTTCGCATACTTTTAGAGCGGAAGTGAAAATTTATTTTATATTAAATAAGATATTTTTAGATACAAAGGGCTGTTCTTTGTCTGACTGTACATGCGATCGGTTGTGGGTTCAGTCCCTACTTGGGGGTGCGATTCATTTTAAATTATTATCACTTCCTGGCTCTGGTAAGACAAAGTGCGGCGTTGAGTTCCACCACTCAACACACAATGTCTTGTATCCGGTTGAAAGCGTAGTACGGAGTGTTTTGACACTAGATACTTTCTGTCTACCCGGCTAAGTGGTATAAAAGCGTGAAGTTCAAAAAAATATAATGAGACCGCCATCATGGCGCAATACTTTAGTGTCTCGATGTGTACATGGTTGTGGTTTCAATTACCATTTAGGGAAATTGTGATATTTAAATAACTAGTTAAGTTTATCTCGCCTGAGAATTGTATAAAAATATTTTTTATAAATTTCCCGACCAAGTAAGACTCTAAATTTAAACTTTCTGTCTAACTTTATGAGCATGAAAGAAGTAATTGTATGACTCGATAACAACCTTTTTTTTCATACAAAGAATCTCCAGTTCTATAAGAGCGTCCTATATCATCTTATTTTAAGTAGGCTTTACATAACAATATTTTTCTTTGGTTTTATAGAAAAATATTTTTTGAGAAATTATATTTTATACTAATTGGTTTAAACTTGGGGAGGCCTATGTCCAGCAGTGGACTGCAATTGGCTGACGATACGATACGATACGATACTAATTGGTTGAGTTATACAATAATATTTGCTTAATTTTTGCGATTTTTATAATTTTTAAATGAAATTATTTTACATGGATTAATCAAGTATATTTTGGGTATTAGAAAATATATGTTTCAAAACTCGACGTCCCTAACACTTTGCAGTCCACCATGATCACAGGTGAGGTAGCTTTTGTCGGTCAGTTGGTACAAAAATTAGCTATATTCTGCTCACGGCTTTGCCATCAAGCCATTGGCTAACATAGTACACATCACTCTCGACTCCAACACGGGCACTACCGCCAGGGTCACGGAAAATTGGGGTTTGCGTAACCTAGCAGGTATAAAACATTTTTAACACTTACAAATGTTGCAAGTTTTTTCAAAACTTTTTTAACTTACGTATTCTCCCATACATCAGGGTAGTGGAGAAAAACTTAATATCAAAACTCTCTGCTCTCTACTATCCATGAGATATTGCCAGTTGTGTAGAAGACCTCTACGCGATATTTGTCTCATTAGAGCAAAATAACGAATATAAATCAAATATAATCATTCTTCGAGCGAGTATTCTATCCAGAACCTATTGCGTTTGCAACCAGATATTCCACTATGGCCATTTTAATGTCTTTTTTCATTTATAAAAAATAAACAAGCAAGTCGATACAAATATCATTAGGTGTATTTCCATATAAAAATCGTTAGGGAAGTAGCACGTATTATAGCCACGTATCGCGTTAAACGATAAAAATCACACGAAAAGCGTTTGTAGGTCTACAGAATATTGTACGCATACTCGTAAAAGTAACAATCTAGTATTATTTTGTGGAATGATTTTTTAAATAACTTAGATCCTTGGTGTTTTTTGTTAGGTCATCAGCAATCAGTCAATGACTATATACTATTATAGTATATAGTACGGAGTGTTTTGACACTAGGTACTTTCTATCTACCCTGCTAAGTGGGATAAAAACGTGGTGTTAAAAAAATATAAAGAGAACGCCATCATGGCGCAATACTTTAATGTCTCGATATGTACATGGTTGTGGCTTCAATTACCATTTAGGGAAATTGTTATATTTAAATAACTAGTTAACTTCATATCGCCTGAGTATTGTATAAAAATATTTTTAATAAATTTCCCGACCAAGTAAGACTCTAATTTAAACTTTCTGCCTCACTTTATGAGCATGAAAGACGTAATTGTATGACTCGATAATAACCTGTATATACTATATACTATAAGTGGATTTGGCATTATACTATAAGTGAATATAATCTGGAGTCTAGCCTTTGATATTCAATAGGTCAGATGCAAAGATATTGGAGTGATTCCTTAGCCAGTTTTTATGTCTTTCATCTGAGAGCTTTATTTCACTTTTATTTATTGATCTTTAATACTTCTTGTATGTCGTTATTTATTATAAATCAGTGAAATATCTAAAATTAAAATATTTTCATTATAAGTTCTAGCTCGAACATAACGGACCGTTGGGGTCCGCAACCTAATACGAAATATATCATATTAAGGCAGAGACGAACGGAATTTTTCCACACTAGGTTCTCTGTGACTACGGTACTGTATAAGATAAAGCTGAAATAATAAATTACCTCAAACAATCCTGGGAATTCAAATCCACGACCTCCATTCAAAGCTATATGTAGAAACCTTAAGTTGAGTGTGAGTTATTGATATCAACGTTGACTCTTTATCTAACCTACTTCTATTATTTTAAACAAACCAGAAAATTTAGTTTCTGAATTGTTCAAAAAAAATAATTTAGTAGATATTGAAATGTTTTCAATGGAAGCTTTCCTGCAGAGCAGTCTTTTATTTTAACTATTCACTGTGTCATGTCGCTATATATTTTTTGAATATTACACAATATAAAAGAAATATTCCTAGGAAGTGAGCCCTGGAAATGACGTTCGGTGACAGTTCACTTTAATATACATGTCCTTAAATGTTTACTTACGTTTCGTAGATTTTTAGTAACGGCTTGTGACATGATTATTTATTAGAAATACTTTTTATAGATGAGTAAGGATTATTATGAATATAAGGAAAACGGTAAAACAAAGTTCACGAAAATATTATTGAAATAACATTTCTTGCAATCAAGATTTCCGAATTTCATACAACCTAATATCCCTTATTTAGTTTCTCTCGGTTTTTGCATCCTTCTACATCCAGATGTTGATGATTGACAGATGAATTGGTGAATTAAACGCAGGTTTAACTAAAGATTCTTCGAGCTGTGGATGCGATCAAGAAATTGTGTCATGACTCGGCACGTAGTCGAATGCCCCAGATTTCCTGCGTTTAGGAACATTAAGCACAAACTGAGAAATACCGGTATATAATAATAATATCACACTAAGGCTGATCTAGCAAATATAATCGCAGATTCAGGCTGTCGTCAGGCCTTCTTAGACAATACAAAATGTATATTTTCAAATTAATTAGAATACGCTGAAACGGGCAAGGGAGGATGGAGGACAAAAGGAGTGGCCCTATTTAAGAAACCTTTACTCAAAAAGATTAGGTATAAGCTTTTGCAGGTCTAGAAATCAGATATTTATGTCAATTCCGCCCAGACTCGCCAGTCTAATGAATGCTCCATTAATAGAATTGCATAGGACACAAAATCTATGAAGTAATAATAGATGAAGATACTTAGGAACGTCATCCATCGAGTTGTAAAATCGAAAAAATATGTCAATAATACTAATCGACTGGGATAAAATAACAGATCGACTGGGGATGTCAATCAGCTGTCCTATAGAGACCGAGATAACCTCTTCGAAATCATTTTACCGAAGACTGCCTGGGATCCTCACTGTTACACAGGATCTATTGTGTACTCACAGAAATATCACAGTCGTTGCCTACGCCTTGCGAAATGTATTCCCCGGTATGTATGTATCTGCGAAAAAGTTAGCACACTTCCTCCATTCAAAGATATCAAAGGCGACACCAGTGCCAAAAGATCTGAAACATATATAGTATAAAAATATATGTACAGTAAAAATAAGATATTTTTAGTTTTATATGTTTATTATTAATAATACTTTATATAGATATACAGTTAAGATAGTTTAAGTGAAAAAAACTAACTAAAATTTAAACATAAGTTCGAAGTAAGTAAAATTACACAACAATAAGGAAAATAGGTACAGACCTAGTATGTGGTGTAATAAATTTAATATTTTAGAAGTATTTTATTTCGATATATTCACATTTTTTAAACAGAATATAATAATTTTATAATTTTAAATGTATTTGTATGTATTTTTGCTATTTAAAAATATTTTTCTTCTTGCCATTCGCAAATCATACGTCCTAAGCATTACGAGGTCGTGACAAATCTGATACTTCCTTTCCCTCGGGTGACCTATAAATATAGAAGTACATCTGTGCCCCAATAAACCTGATATATTACCCATTAAATTGATATACACCATGGTCCATGGTGTTTGTGTGCATCTTGTTAACACGCCATAGATGAAATATTTGCAAAGTTAGACAGTTGCTTTTTTATTCAGCAAAGGTAAGAGTATCAGGAAGTGGATATGATAAAAAGCTTTTTCCTTTTTATATTATGAATTTATTAAGATTTAATGACATTTGAGAGTGTGATTGTGTGTTAGCTTCATGCATTCTTTTACAAGCACACATGACAAAAATAACCTAGTGTCAAAATATTCCGTTCTTTCTTTATATAGGATAGGCAAGGCAAACTAAAATGCGGGTGGAAGACGAATCCTATAAAAAATCCTCATCATATTATATTTTTTTTTATTTTTGTATTACATTGTTAGCCTAGACATATATATTATATTTTTACGGATAATCCTATATATTTTAACGTAAAAGAGTATGGAATTTGGAATAGTTATAGATAAAAGAAATTTTCGTACTTGTGCATATTTTGTGCGTCAACCGGCTTATTAGTTTATTTTTTTGCAACTCTCTGATATTTACTTGGCCGGTCGCGGGGATTTCGATTCCCATTCGGGAAAGTGATTAAATTTTTGAATTAATTTTACTTCCTCGCTCTAGTAAGATAAAGTGCGGTGGGGTTCCGCCACTCAATCACTTAACAAGCAACTTCTCGAATTCATCGGAATGTTCTGACACTAGGTACTTTCTCTCTGCCATGCTATACGGGATAAGAGCATGAAGCAAAAAAAATACATATACATCGACATATAGCCAATATTTACTATCGTTTATGATCAAAATCTTGTTTCCTTATCATATATAATGTGACTTTCCTTTTTTCTTTATAAGACAGGCCAAGCAAATGAGCGATCGGGTCCCCTGATGGAAAGTGATTACGGGCTGCTAAGGTAACTGAAGATATTGTTCCCAGACTTGGTTAGTGGTGATCGAGATGGAGCACCATGAGGTTTTAGTAGCTAATTGGGGCAGCTTATATATGCCAATTGGGTGTCCCACATAACCTGTCCCCAATCAGTTCCAATCCTTAATGTGATTTCCTCACGTCCGCTCACGGCACCAGGAGAGATACAGGCGCATTGTCATATATATAGGTTATCGTAAAAGTGATTAGCACATTGAGAAAGATCATATTAAAATAATAATATTTCTATATGGCGTGGCGTGGCGTTAAATACCGAACCGTTGTTCTGAACTGTTATTGTTCCGAATTGTTTCAATTGGACGGTAATTGGAGAACGAAGTGAACACGTAACCTTTTTATGCTGTTGTACACTGAATATATTTTGTATTAAATAAAACTAAAACAACTACTCTTTAGACTTGTTGTTTTTTATTTAAAAAAATTGCAGAAGCATCAAAACGTATTACTTTCTTCATAATAATGCACATTTATTTCTACTGAAATATCTAACTATGCTACTTTGTAACTGAAAGAGTAAAGCTTTGAAAATTTTACCTTTAACAGTCTTAAAGTAAGGTTTCAGGGAAATATGCTGATATCAAAATCCTTACTTAAGTCGGACTAATAAAGACTGTAATGTGAAAGAAGCATATTTTTTTAAGTGTAAAGTTTTAATATTTTAATATGTAAATATAAATTCACGATTTTTAAAATGTTTTTTTTTTAGCTTCACGTTTTTGTCCATTATAGCAGGGTAAATAGGAAGTACCTAGTGCCAAGACACTCCGTACTCCGCTTACCACCGAACTCAAGACACTGTGTGTTTAATTTAAATCATTCCTCCATATGGATATCTTACCCACAATCAATTTCGTTTACAGTCATACGTGTCCCACTGTCCCACGACTCACCACCACCTCCACCACTCACCACCTTCCACCTCAGATCACAGACATCAAACAGATCTGTTTTTATATATTATGTAACATTTTTCAAAGCTTACGTTGACTAATAATCATTTTCCCATGTGGGAAACGACTCCAGAATCGTACTTAATATATATTATCACAGCAAGATAAATTCACGTCATACCTAAAATACACATTTTATCCTGAAAAGCTTATTATTTTGAAGGAAACGTTGCAATTTTTACAAGCCTGACTTCATTTAAATATATTTTTCTAAAATAAACACGAGGAAAAACCGTCCTTTGGGTCGTTCGGGGAGATTGCCTCCGAAATCGCCTGTACAAGAGATTTATATGACAGCCGCTTCATTCCTAATAGGGTAGCTCTTGAACTATAAATTATATATCACGTTAAATATCATTCATCTAAATTTAATTAAGTTAGCATGTCACTTTACATTGTGTATGCCAAATTATATATTCATATAGTTTCTTATGTCTTTATCACTTTAAAAAGTACGCTTCTTGACCATTTAACGCAACACCCTTACAGTACCTTTAGTAAATGTTATTATTTAATAAACTAAGAAACTATTTCAAAAGTCATTTATAATGTCTCAAGTTTGATCGGAAACCGGAGAAAGGAGTTTCTTGCTTCTATATTCTTCTCTCCTTTTCTTTTCTCTACTATTTCAACCCACAACCTATCGTTTACAGCTAAAAGTTCCACTTCATCATAGTTGCCCCAATATCGGAATACTTTATATACAAGACTATTAAAACGTAAAGAGTATATCATTAATAATGTAGTAAATATTTCTAGACGTTATTATTCTATTTGGACACTTGCTTCATTAACCAAAAAATGCACCCTTCGTCATTAATAACTACCTATATACATATATGCAAACACGATGCCTGTGGATGGATTCCAACTTGAGCTAAAAGTAAAGTGAACGGAACAAACCGAATTCAACACCACCGTTTACCTTATCAAGGTGTTTAAAAAATATTTTTTAAATATAATCAATCCTACGAATGGGAATCAAACACGTCCAATCCCGTGTTCACTCA
Organism: Dryadula phaetusa; assembly: GCA_032432895.1. Classification (NCBI taxonomy): domain Eukaryota; kingdom Metazoa; phylum Arthropoda; class Insecta; order Lepidoptera; family Nymphalidae; genus Dryadula; species Dryadula phaetusa. Next base: position 640,429 of record JAOYRS010000073.1, read on the forward strand.
CACATTCAACACAATGCCAAAATTTCTAAAGAAAATTGATATACCAAGAATATCGTACCACGTATAGAAATGGTATGTGGTCGTTTTAGACTAGTAAATACCATGTTGGTGTGTAAAACAGAACTTTGAAGCTGCTTATTCTATAAAAAAAATCAAATCTATAACTATTTCTTTAAGTCATAGTATCAAGAAGATTTCCTAAAGTGCCATAAATCCACTGGAATTCAAATATTTTTCTCATCGAAATATTTTTCTCTTTTATGCGATTCCATTCACTGTCCATTGGGAACCATTACTCGTATATTTTCCTGAATCTTCCTTCTATAATTAAACGAAGTTCCTGTTATAAATTTTAAGCTTTCCAAGTGACGACCCTAATACCAAGCGATTCTCCTTAAAGTTCCTTAAACGACTTGAATTGCTTGCATTTGGGGTTACCATACAAATTATCTTTGGAGTGGTGTTATTAAATGCGTTTCTAAAATATTTTTTTAGTTCATAACCTTACTCAGCAATTATTTATTTTTAAATATTCGTATACTGTATTTGAACCTCTTTATATCTTAACACAGTTTATCACAAAAAGCAACTAATTTAACTTACTACAAAATATTTATTAAAAAGCTTTTGCCTTCTCGGTAATATTAAAAACACGTTAAAAAGTCGCAAGAAGAAAGAAATGGAAAACTTTAAAACATTTCTAATTAGAACTGCACAAACTTAGAGAATGCGTAAATAATCCTAATTTACTTTAAACGTTACTTTATATTAATTCGAAATCTTTTAATACTAAATTGGACAATAAGTTCTTCAGATAGAACCTAGTGTCAATACATTGGTCTTCACTGTCGTAACCAAATGTCACGATAAGTCACACCAGAGTGAAGAAATAAGTAGATATTTCTAACTCGATAAAGTGTCAAGAAACCTTCATACCTGCCTGCCTGTGCTTTTTAATATATATATTTTTTAATTTTTATTTTGCGCATTCAGTTATCGTTCACGATAATGACCTATTGTTAATTAGGACTTAAAAACTAATGTGTAAAGTTTTGACCAATTCCACTTTTTTATTCTTATAAGTAGTCATTATTAAATTTATTATTATTAATACATTATCAGAGACAGGTCGTGGCGCAGTGAGGCAGCGTCTGACTGTAAGTCGGTGGTGGGTTCAATCCCCACTCGGGGCAGTGATTATATTTAAATTATTTTTACTTCCTCGCTCTGATAAAAGACAAAGCGCGGCGTTGAGTAACACCACTCAACTCGCAATGTCTCGAATTTGCTGGAAAGCGAAGTACGGAGTGTCTTGACACTAGGTACTTGCTGTCTACCCCCATTATGCACTATACACTATAAAAGCATGAAGCTAATACATTATCAAAAATTCACCTATTAAATAACCTTCTTCTGAAAGAAATAATCAATATGCAATCTATTTTGGCTCCAGCGTAGTTCACTACCATTTATCTAAAATGGGCAAGTGTGCCAAATTGCTTAAAAGACTCATTTAAAACTCGAGTAGCACTGAAAATAGTGTTTCACCCTCATTTTTCAAGTACATGCATATATCAAACTTTGTTATGCAATTTTAATTCATATTGAATGAATGCTTAATTAAGAGCTATTGTTGATAGATTCATATTTTTTTACAAAGTTTTAATATTTGGACATCCAATAGGCGCGGGTTCGATTCTTGCTCTGTTCAAATTTCTAAATGGGTATTCTTATATTAAAATTATTTAAAGTATTTTATGAATCTTATTGACATATATTTTTGTGGATGTCATAAATAATATTATAAGCTGGGGCTGGAGAATTGAAAGTATTTTAACATCACCATAAATTGAAGTCGAACACAAAACTATCACGTAATTTTGATTTATATAATGATTATGTTTTTAAAATTACGGAGGAACCATTATCTATACTTAACTATATAATCAATTCTCGCTCAAATAATGTTATATATATATATATAGAATTTAATGCTATTATTTTAATTTCTCCACTCTGGTACTACAAAGCGTGACACTTAGTACGCCGCTTAATACTCAATATCTCAAATTAAAACCATCAAAATATGCACTGGTGTCCGAATTTGACAACAATACAATACTTTCATTGAACGAACAATTTTTTTGCACGGGCGATAAGAATACCAAGAAAATAAAGCATACCCTGAAATTAGAGAAATTATAAATACGATAAGAAATGCTTATAATAAATATATGGCGTGAATATAAATTTTTATTCTACTTGTTTATAGTTTCACCCTTTCAGATAGAACCTAGTGTTAAGCACACAAGCGCCACACTTTGTCTCACCTGAGCAGAATACAAGTGCTTTAGCCTCTTCTGCTCAGAAGTATAAAATACATGTGCCATAATATATATGTAAAGTATATATATATATATATATATATATATATATATATATATATATATACATATATATATATATATATATATATATATATATATATATATATATAAATATATATATATATATATATATATATATATATATATATATATATATATATATATATATATATATATATATATATATATATATATATATATATATATATAGCGAAGTCATTAAAGACAAAAGTGAATTTTAGATAATTAAGGTATAATATCTTCAAAAAGCCTCATTTTCATTATTCTTAATGTGAAAATATAATTAATTTCACTTCACATTGCTCACGACTTCCCTCATTCAATTTTATAATGATCAACGTAAACGTTTGAATATATATAAATGTATGTTCTAGGATTAAATATAAGAAAATTGTATATTTGTATACAAGACAAATCGTGGCGTTGAGTTCCGTGAATAAGAAATGTCTCAAATTCTGCGGAAAGCGGAGTACGGAGTGTTGGGGCACTAGGTACTTACTGTCTACCCTCCTATGCAGGATAAAGCGTGAAGCTAAAAAATATTAAAAAAAACTCCTATGAAATGCGTTTTACGTCCAGCTGCTTATTTTAATCTTACCGTAAATTATTTCTATTGTTTCAAAGATGCGCGAGTTCAAATACAGTTGCGTTCAAATTTTGTAAAAATATTTTGATTATCTTCTAAGAGGAGTCGAAAATCAAAAAATAACACTTGAAAGTATAATATACAAATAAAAAGATTTTTAAAAAGAAATTAACTTGTACCTATCTATCAATCAATGTATGAAACTCTCCTAATACAATAATCTATACAATAATCTATATTAGTCTTAACATTTACACTTGTGCCTGGATTGGGTACAATATTAGTGTATTATTAAAGGGTTTCAGTTAGTTTACTCCGTTTGTTTTGTTCAGGCGTAAAATTTTGTCATTGAAATTTATCAACCGATTGATCGGAAATTTGGTATACACTTTTGGTTCTGGTGACAATACAACAATTTATATTCGATATTATTGTAAATCTAAGATGGCCGCCGCTACAAGATGGCGGACGTCTTAGTTTTTTTTCCAATTCCATCGATAAAATATCCAACACATAATATATTATGCCAATTCCATCGATAAAATATACAACACATAATATTTATAATATATTATAAAATAAATATAATATATTATATCATATCAAAGTCAAAATATGCGCAAATGTAACATTTGATACTTTATAACGATTTTTCTAAGTAACGATTGTAGATATAGGACGTGCCTCATGATTTTATTTTACTCTAATAAATACGTATGTTTAAAATTTGTATGTTTCAAAAACGTCATCTTTAGTCATACAACATTTTATTGTTTACCATAAAACCGTTTATTTTTACTTTTTTTTTTATTAATATTAAATTTAAAGCGCATTTAATGTGTTAATAATTTTTTTGCCACTGGGCAGTACTTTGAAATAATGAACAATATATTTAATAAAAACCCTGTTCGATTATAAAGGCAAATTCTGATAATAATTTTAACGCAAGTTCGACAGTGAATTGTCAACGTAATGAAACTCTTTTGTGTGTTAATAGAAACTGAAATCTGGCATTACGGCTTGGGGCGAGGGTATCTATATAAAATTGAATTTTTAAAATTCCAATATTGAATGCTAATCTGGGGCCTTCTGTTTTTAACTTAATTGAAACTTTCGACCAGATATTTGTACCCCAAGTTTAATTTTAAGGGAGAGATGGTGAGTCCATTCGCGTAACGTTATTTCTTTCATTGGAGTCATAACTACATATGATATAGTTATATATGATATATATGATATAGTTATATATATGATATATATGATATAGTTATATGATATATGATGATAGAGATACTAATGCAAAATATTTAGTTTAGTACTTTTGGCCTATTTTTTGTTAAATATAAATTACTCATTCAAGTACAGAAGGAACAAGTTTACATTAAATCGATACTGTATTATTGTGCCATAATCTTTGACTCATGATCGAATTGAGCCCACCACTTTTTACCACAAACGTGGCGCTGGTTCTACTCAAGTGTCATTAACTAACCTATAATAAATAAGTTGACGTTAAAAATATATCATATGTTTTATTTTTATTTGAATATAATAATTTGACATTGATATTAAAATACAGAGTTTTTAATCCAAAATTTCAATACAATAAATTAGTTGACGTTAAGAAAATATATCATGTTTTGTTTTATGATAATTTGACCTTGATATTAAAATACAGAGTTTTTAATCCAAAATTTCACAAAATCTTTTTTGCTTTAATATGGTATTTCAGTCGTTAAAATCAGAAATTCTTGTCGTAATAATTAATTTATAGTTCCCTAACTTGCACATTACTAGGTTCTCTTGTTTGCTTAGCAAATATTAATTCGAGTGATAATATTTTTTTTTACAATTTCATGTCTCACAAAATATTTTTTTTATTGACCATTTGTACTCAAAATTAATTTAAGGTTAATTAGGTTATAATAAACTATTGTAGAACTAAACCAAGTCTGGGTTTGAAATTTCTACGAGCATAGGAGTAAAGTTTTGGGAATATTCCAAGAATTACAGGAACTTAGTTGATTGATTATTTCCATTTACCACCATTAAGTACCTTAGAACAATATCACGTTTTTTTGGAGATGGAACTATCCTAACCGGATAAATCGCGTATATTTTGTTATTCTAAAATATATTTTGAAAAACCTGACTTTTCTTACAATTTATAGTAGTCTGTGTGTTTGTCTTAGGTAGACTTTCACGCTTTTTCCCATATAACAGGCTAGGCAGAGACAACCCAGCCCCGTGACTTCAATCTCAACTTTCCATCCATTAAGTGACAGAATTTAACACACTCTAACTTAACAGCAACGCTTTTATCCCGCGTAGTAACCCTGAAGTACCTAGTGTCAAGACACTCCGTACTTCGCTTTCCACCGAATTCGAGACATTGCGTGTTGAGTGGTGGAACTCTACGCCGCACTTTGTCTTACCAGAGCGAAGAAGTGAAAATAATTTAAATATAATCACTCCCCCGAATGGGGATCGAAGCCACAACCGATCGCATTACAGTCAGACGCTGTCCCACTGCCACGACCGGCCTCAATGAATCTGAATTTTTAACTGTGAATAAATATTATATTTGTTACCTTTTTATCTTCATCTATCTCCCACTTGTTCTAAATTAAAAAAAATGTAGTGGATAGTGGAACGCTTTTTATTCCGTACAACAGGGTAGACAGGAAGTACTTAGTGATAAAACACTCCGTACTTCGCTTCCCACCGAATTCGAGATATTGCGTGTTGAGCGGTGAAAACACCGTACTTTGTCTTAACAGAACGAGGAAGTGGAGCTTCTCTACTATTCTAGATATTTTAAATACTATATTTTTTTTAAGGAAAATGATCATTTACATGCTAATGATACTAAACATCAAACATTTTCTTTTTATTAAAATTATAAATATCCATTTTGAAAGTGTTAAAATTAATAAGATATAACTAAATAACTTAGAAAATATTCTGGAGGCGGCCTAAAATATATTTCGCGTAATAACGTGAAAGCTACTTAAATAAGCCGAACAGTCCGTTGGGATCAACAATGATTTATGATGGAATTTTAATTTCAGATGATATTTTTCATTGTTTATACGAGTTTACTCACTTTTATCTTTAAAAAGGTAAGTAGCCAGAGCTTTTCTTAATATTTGTAACGTTAGTCAATCTAATTTAGCTATGAAAATTGTATTTCATCAAATTTTACGAGAAAAGAGAAAATGTCAATGCAACAACAAATGAAAGGGTTTTATGATTTTCTTAGTTTTCTTGTCAGCTTATCTCGCATAGCATGATAAGCAGAGAGTACCTAGTGTCAAAACACTTCGTACTCCGCTTTCCGCGATATTCGAATTCAAAATTTTATGTTGAGTGGGGGAACTCAACGCCGCACTTAATCTTACCAGAGCGAAGAAATGAAAGTAGTTTATATATAATCATTCCCTCCGAGTGGGAATCGAAACCACAACAGATCACGTTTACAGCCAGACATTGTCCCACTGTACCACGACCGACCTCTTATTAAGTTAAGTGAGAATATTTTGATATTACCTGCACAAATGTTACTCCTAGTGTTTCAACTATTTTATACTATATTTTTTATTCTTAATATGAACAGTTTCATACAACTTCTAACCACTTTTTACCTCCTTCTAGAGAGGAAGAAAGAAATTTTAAAATTTTTAGTAGCTAATCTGTGCATGTGCGTCGGTTTTTTAAATGTTTATTTATAATATAGTACAGATGAATAGTATGCGTTACCGGGTTTTCACTTGATCAGGAACGATCGAGACGGGAGGTGTGGTGGTGGCGTTGCCATTTACTTGCGTTCCTTTATTCCCTTTTCTATCCTTGATGTGTCCCAGGCTGCGGGTAATGCAGGTGCTGAATATATGTTTATTGAAGTTATTTTTTCTCACACTTTCTCAGTCTTGGTGTATTCTACAACCCTAGCCTTACGATTGATTATTTATCTTCACTTGAAAGTCTTGTGAATAAGTATAAGCCTTTTTATGAGCACACGTTGCTAATGGGTGATTTCAACACTTGTCTGATAAAGAATGATTACCGTGCTCAACGTCTTCATTCTTTAGTAACTGGTGCCAATCAATATGTTCTCCTTCTTGCTCCTACCCATAAGTTTCCTAACTGCACTCCTTCTCTCCTCGATCTTATTATTGTTTCTTCCACTGACCTAGTTTAAAAACGTGGTCAATGGAACCGGTCCTGATGGGAATGATCCTGAGTTTTCTTATCACGAGAATCTTCTGCGGCGCAATTTTGGCGGTATAGATTTTAAAAGTTTGCAAGAAGACGCTAGAAATATTGATTGGTCCGTAGTTACTGGTACACAAACAGTAGATGAACAAGTGTCGTTGTTTACCTCACTATTAATAAAACTTTATGACGCTCACGCTCCTGTCCGACCTGTCCGAAAAAGAATAAATATGTAGCTAATCCTAGTGACGTAAACAAAGATAATTACATAAAAATTCGAAACTGTTGCAATAGAATGTGTAGAGATAGCCAACAACGCCATATCTACAAAGAAGGTGTCGAAGAAGAAGACTCTGAAAAGGTCTGGAAATTTCTCAAATCGTTTGGAGTAGGAAAGTCAAAATTTAAGGTCGGTCCCAATAATATTGACTTAAATAAGCTTAATCACTTCTCTGTTTCGGCTACTGTAGACAGTACATCAAAAAATGATACACTAATTCACCTTCTATCTTCCTCTACTCCTGATCGTCCCAGTTTTACATTTAGTCAATTCTCCGTAAGTGACGTGAGAAGACTCCGAAGTGAAATATTATGGCCATAAAATCTAACTCTGCTGGATCGGACTGCACCTGTCGTAAAATGATTATTCCCATCATTGAAATCCTAGCTCCTGTCTTAACGGTTATTTTAAACAAATCTATCAACTCCTTTGTTTTTCCTTCTTCCTGGAAACATGGTCAGATTATTCTTATACCGAAAAAAATCAATCCCTCCTCCTTTTCCGAATACCGTCCTATATCTATTCGTCCTATCTTGTCCAAAGTGCTAGAGCGACTAGTGCATCACCAATTAAGCGTGTTTCTATTAAACCAAAATTTACTAAACCCATTCCAATCCGGGTTCCGTTTCAGTCAAAGTACGACAACTGCCTTAGTCAAAACAACAGATGATATTAGAAAAGGTATGGATGATCGTAAGGTCACAGTAATGGTGTTGTTGGATTTCAGCAACGCGTTTAATACTGTGGACTACGATATTCTGCTTGCCACTCTTACTTCTCTTAACATATCTCCCGATATCTCCCTGAAAGTACGCCTTTGAAGCAAAAGGGCTGGTGTTTCGCCGGTTGTACTATGTACCGAATTTCTATATGATAGTAAAAATGTTTGTAAAGAACATTCTATGTCCTTATTATCCCTAATAGCTTTTTTAATAGTCTGTTTACAAAGCTTAACCGCGTTTTCTGCTGCACCGTTTGACTGAGGGTGATAAGTAGGGGAAAAACTTTGATGTATACCATTTCTTTGTAAAAAATCTTTAAATTCGGTACTAGTGAAGGGAGGACCTTGATCGGATACTACTTCTACTGGTAAACCAAAACGTGCAAAAGTCGCTCGCAAAACTCGAATTACATTAAAAGAATTCGTACGCTGCATTTCAAAAGCCTCTAGCCATTTAGTGCTAGAGTCTACTAATACGAGGTATGTTTTACCCTGATATGGTCCTAAGAAGTCAATGTGGATTCTACTCCATGGCTGCGTGTGAAACAGCCAAGACTGTGGTGGCGCTCGCCCTGGTGCAGGAGCTACGGATGCACACCTATTGCAGTTCCTACACATATCCTCAATATCAAAGTCAATGCCAGCCCACCACACGTAACTCCTCGCGATTCCCTTCGACTTAACCATTCCCATATGACCGCTATGAACCTCCTTAAGCACCGCGGCCCGCAAAGAATCAGGTATAACAATCCTATAACCCCACATGATACAATCATAATCCAAATATAATTCGGTTTAAATTCATCGTCTGTACACGATTTTGGCCAACCTGTTTTTAAATAAATATAAATTTTACTTAGTATCTTATCCTCTTTTGTTTCCTTTCTTATTTCCTCATTAGTGACCGGCAAAAAAATCTTGGACAAAGTTTACATATGTTATTTCCCCTTTTTCATTTATTTTGTTATAAGGTAACGGTAATCTCGAAAGACTATCAGTGCAATTTGTTTCGACGCTACCGTATTCAATATCGTAGTCATATCCCGTTAATTAAACCGCCATCTCTGCAGTCACGATGCAGCCATGATTGGAATCCCTGTTTTTTTCCAAATATATGTGTCAATGGTTTGTAATCTGTTCGTAATACAAATTTTCTACCGTATAAATATTGATGATATTTCTTTAATGCAAAAACTATCGCTGTGACCGCGACGCATAAGCCACGGGACGCTCGCCGGACGGTGTCACGTGCGACAAAATCGCTCCCACGCCCACATTACTAGCGTCCGCCGTAACCACCACGGGCAAATCGACCGAATAATGCATTAAAACCTCAGTCGATGCGAGTAATTGATTTACTTTACTAAAAGCTTCTTGACAACATTTACTCCATACAAACTTAACACCTGATCTCAATAAGTGGAGCTAGAATTGTGCTAATATTTTTAATAAATTTAGAGTAATACATTACCATTCCGATAAATGCTTTAAAATCTGATATATTCGTGGGGGCCGGCGTATCAACTATAGCCTTGACCTTATCTGGACACGTATGAACACCGTCTCGACTTATAACATACCCTAGATATTTATTATTAGTCGGGTAGGTGCTAAAAAGTTATTATGTCTTTTTTGTAGCTCCGGAATAAATCTTTTAAAAATAAAGATACAAGTGTAATAAAACTCTCAACAGTTATGTTTTAAGTAACACAAACCTGTCAACAGTAACTAGTACTAAAATATCTACATAATAACTTATATACAGTGTTTTGCACTTTTGAGTGTTCATTAATCCAACTGAAGCACTATGGAGGCCATTAAGCAGACAATACAAGAGCTATCACTACACTTTCAATCCCAAATGGCAGAATTTCAAGAAAATTTAAGTTCTGCTATACCGGCAGCAAGTCCCACATCACACATTGCAGCCCAATTTACCGCATTCCGGTCCTTTGTGTTGAGTACCCTGGAAGGATTTCAATTGCAGGTCAATATTCTGGCACAACAGTGTGATGTTCTTGATATGAGAAGCAAAAGGAAGATCTTGTTGCTGCACGGTGTTCCTGAAGAAAAAAATGAAAGTGCTCCTGTCACCGCTGTGAAGAACCTATCTAATAATAATAATAATAATAACACATTTATTGGACAAAATTACACTACTAACACACAAAAAGTATTAACAACAAAAAAAAACAATAAAGTAAAACTTATCCTAAAAGTACACAAACAAAATAAAAAATTAAAAAAATTAAAAAAAAAGAAAGGAAAGAACTTATAATATAGCAAAGTTAAGTAAGTAAATAGTGCGCAGCAGTGTAAACTATCCAATAGGAGATCTACTCAGTGTACGTAGAAGACGTAATTGCTTCTACACTGATTTTCAGTAGTCTCCTGTTGGTATTGCGGTGCTGACAGCGGATACAAACAAAAAAGAAAAAGTAAATATAATAATAATAAAATAATAAAATAAATAAATATAACTAAAACTAATATATGAAATATATTTTGTAATAAAACTTTTAATGCGTAGGTTTTCATTTGTATTTAAGAGAGTCTAATATTTATTGAAATAATATAATTAACAAAAAAGTTATCATAAAGTAAAGATATATTATAGATATATTATATACCTATTTTGTGTACCACTAAAAGTGAACGAGAAACAAAAAAAAAATAATTAATTGATTTCTAGCAAGTAATAAATAAATCTAAAAATTAAAAGTATGAGGAATGATCACGTCTTGTTAAAATTAAATTTATTAAAATTAAGAATTTATTTGTTTTTCCAATAAAAATAATTTAAGCTTATGTTTGAAATTTGTAATTCTAAACACTTTAAAATGCCTGATATGACGTTGAACGACATTAGCCGATGGCAGCGCCTCGGTACTGCAACACCTGATAAGCCAAGGCCATTATTAGTGAAATTTCGAGACTTGTCCCTAAAAAATCGAATCTGGTACTCAAAAACCATTTTAAAAAACACTGGAGTTACAACATCGGAATTCCTGCCTAAATCCAGACATGAAGCGTTTATGGCAGCGCGAAAACGTTTCGGCATACACAAATGTTGGACGAAGGAAGGTTACATAGTTGTTATTGGACCGGATGGGAAGCGGCATAATATTTCCTCACGCATCGAGCTTGATAAGATTCACGATACGGCCGAAGTACCATCTTTGGTACCATAAAACTTTTATTAGGTGTATTTTATAGTCCATCGCTCCACATTAATTATTTTGACTCTTTTGAAATTTTATTAGACAAGTATGTACCAAATGCTGATCACACTATTGTAATGGGAGATTTTAATACATGTATTATTAAAAATGACTCGAGAGCCAAACGTCTAATGAGTATTATAAACAGTGCAAACCTCAATCTCCTACCTACCAACCCACTTTTTTCCAAATACCTCCCCATCACAACAGGATTTAATGATAGTTTCTTCGCATGAACACGTTTCCTCGTTTGGTCAACTGAACGCGGAAGCATTTTCATATCATGATCTCTTATATTTAGCATATAATATTCGTACACCAAAAGTGAAGCCTACAGTTGTTATGCGGAGAAGCTTAAGCCGGATAGACTGGGATAGTGTTTTGAATGCGCCAAGTACTAGCGACAAAATTGACATATTTAATTCTCTTTTAATTGAACTATTCGACGTATATGCTCCATTTAGACCAGTTAAACTTAAACATTTCCCCGCTCCCTGGCTAACTGATGATATAAAGAAACTCATGAGGAAACGAAACTCTGCTAAGTCTAAATATAAAAGTAATCCCAATGAAGAAAATCTAATTAGGTTCAAAACACTACGGAACCGATGCAATAAAACTGGCAGAGATGCACAACGCAAATTTATTTATAATTCTATCCAAAATAGCAGTTCTGCTGGGGTGTGGAAGTTCTTGGATTCGATGGGTATCGGTCGCTCAAGGAATACAATTTTTCTAAGCGAAAAAATTAATCTTGACGACATTAACAAGCATTTCACAGGTGTTAAGATATTAAATCATAAATATAATCATAGTAAAAATGAATACAATTAAATCCATTCCTATCACCTCTGGTCCGTCCCCGTTTTGTTTTTCTATTGTTTCTACTAGTGAAGTGAAAAAACACGTATTAGCCATTAAATCCGATGCTGTTGGTAGTGATCGAGTCAGTCGGAAAATGATTCTTCTAACTCTAAACTGTGTGCTTCCTATCCTACGTCATATATTCAACCATTCCCTTTCCACAAATTGTTTTCCCAACTCCTGGCATCAGGCTATAGTGATTCCTATTCCCAAAGTATCTAATCCTTCATCTTTCACTGACTATCGTCCTATCTCTATTCTCCCGTTTTTATCTAAAGTTTTGGAACGTATAGTCAACCAACTCCTATCACTTCCTTTCCACTTATATGCTGATGATTTGCAGATTTATACTTCCATAGATGTGAAGGATATTGCTAAAGCCATATGTTTAGCAAATAATTAGCACATGGAGCAAGTCCTTTGGCCTATCCATAAATCCTAAAAAGTCACAAGTCTGTATCCTGGGCAGTTCAAGACAACTATCCAAACTAAATATCCTTTCCCTCTCCCCAATAATGTTTGACAATTGTAGGTTGGAGTGTAGTAACATTGTTAAAAATCTAGGTATCAAGATGGATAGCACTCTTTCCTGGGCACCACACGTCTCAGAACTGAGCCGCAAGATTTATAGTACTATAGGTAGACTGAAAAGGTGGAAGAATCTATTACCAATCAGTTCAAAGATTTCTTTGGCTCACACACTTCTCCTGCCTATATTAGACTATGCTGACACTTGCTACCTGGATTTATCACTTCAATTGCTTAACACCCTAGGACGCCTACAAAACCTCATTATTAGGTTCATTTTTGGACTGAAGAAATTTGATCGCATCAGTCAGCTTCGTATTAGGCTGCGATGGCTTTCTGTAAAAGACCGACGAAACCTTCACACTGTCACTCTCCTGTACTCTATTCTTTTCAATCCCGATACCCAATCCTATCATAAAGAACGATTTTCCTTCCTAGGCGCCAATTCCTGTCTCCCACTTAATCTTCGCTCAAGAAGCGGAAAAATCCTAGAGATACCAGTGTGCCACAGTCACCGTTACAGTAAATCTTTTACTGTACAAGCAGTGAAGTTGTGGAATGCTTTACCAAATAATATTAGGCAGTCCAATACAATAAACATTTTTAAAAATAAGGTCAAGAATTTCTATCTCAGAATGTAGTGTATTTAGTATTGATATGTGTATATATGTGTGTATGTATATATGTCTGAATGTATGTATGTATATATGTATGTATGAATATTTGGATATTTGTATTATATATGATATATATATATGTATATGTGTATGTGTGTATGTATATATATATATATATATATATATATATATATATATATATATATATGTTTTTGAGAATTTATTTAGTTTAAGATCTTTAATATTTTTTTTTCTCTATTTTTTTTTGCGTTTTATTGTTTTGCACCGCATCATGCCCGCTCTTTATGGTAAATCCTTATAATTTGGTTGCCTGGAAGAGATCACTCTCAGTGATAAGGCCGCCTTTGTGCATTTTATTGTTCTTTTTTTAAAACCTATGTACTATTTTATCAATTATCATCAAACCACTATGGAACAAATTGTCAATATATTCCATAGTGGTTTTTCCGGTTATTATAATATCATCAATAAAAACCCCTACATGGTCCAAATCATCAAATAACTGCTCCAATCGTTTTTGAAAAATAGCAGGGCTCGAAGAAAGATCGTACACTAAGCGGTTATATCTAAACAATCCTTTGTGAGTATTTATAACCGTATATTTACTGGAATCATCCAAAACAGACTGAGCGTAAGCCTGTGAAACATCAATTTTGCTAAAACGATCACCACCATTCAATTTTATGAGTAAATCTTCAACCCTAGGTAACGGATAACGATCGACCTCAATGACCTTGTTTAAAGTTAATTTATAATCCGCGCATATTCTGATATTACCATCTTTCTTTACCACTGGAACTATTGGAGTCGCCCATTCCGAGCGTTCGACGGCGGTGAGGATACCATCTCGAATCTGCGTTAATGCACGCTTGACCGGCTCGCGCAGCGCGTACACCAGAGGGCGCGCACGCATGAACACCGGCCGCGCGCCCGGCGACACGTGAATGCGCACGGGATCACCAGTGAATCGTCCCAAACCGTCCGCAAACACCTTACAGAATCTCGTCACTCAAGTGGCTTTCTTCATCGGGAAACTCGTAACTTGGTGTCGCATCCACGGTATGGTGACTCATCACATTAGGACACATGCGTTGCCCCCGCTTGTTACATACTCGACACACATAACGACTGAATCGACACAATCCAGTATGAGCTCCACCACACACACTACATTGCTGCGACTGCGCACGGCCAGCCGCTGCCGGTCTCGCTCCGCCGTACGCCACGCCGCGCGCCGTCCCGCGCGCACCGCGAGTCGCGCCCACTCCCGCCGAGCGCTGCGCTGGCATCGCTTCGTATACCGCTTGACAATCTGCCGCGACACCGCTGCATCTCGCGTCACCCTCAACAATAGCGGCGTCCTTTTCCGCATCTATACTAATTGCGAGATTATACGCCTTGCATTCCGCAAATAATCGTTGACGTATTATATCACTTCTGATACCACATACCAGCTGATCTCGCAAACTATCCTGTAGCCAGTTCCCGAACTCGCAAGTCTTAGACATTTTTTTAACACCGCCACATACTCTGCGATTGTTTCACCGTCTTTTTTTTTTCGTTGACGAAATTTATATCTTTCGGCAAGTTCACTAGGTTTTGGTTGTAAATAATTCCCCATTATCGTTATTAATTCCTTAAAAGTTTTTGTATTCGGTTTTTCTGGAGTACACAAACTCACCAATAGTTCGTAACATTCCGCTCCCATTACAGTTATAAGTGTAGGTACTTGTAATTCTAGGCCGATCTTGTTAACTAAAAAATATTGTTCAAGATTTTCGACGTATAACTGCCAATTGTCCGATTGTATATTAAACTCGGAAATCTTCCCGATTGACATTTTTTTTCTTGTAAATACCAAACACCTAGATTCCTTAATGATCCTCGTCACCACTGAAGTATTTTTGGGATGGATACTTGGAAAATATTAAGAACAACACACACACGACTTGCGAGTACCGTTTATTCATACCAACTGAAGGATGACAATTGTTTTATATATACCTACATTACAATCAATATTTTTCCTGGGAGCCTCAAATTAACGAGCTCAGTCGAAAGCTTTTTAGAGCAGTTGCCTCTCTTCGTAGACTGCAAAACTTTCTGCCTATATCGACAAAAACTGTGCTTGCAAACATATCTTTCGGCAAGTTCACTAGGTTTTGGTAGTAAATAATTCCCCATTATCGTTATTAATTCCTTAAAAGTTTTTGTATTCGGTTTTTCTGGAGTACACAAACTCACCAATAGTTCGTAACATTCCGCTCCCATTACAGTTATAAGTGTAGGTACTTGTAATTCTAAGCCGATCTTGTTAACTAAAAAATATTGTTCAAGATTTTCGACGTATAACTGCCAATTGTCCGATTGTATATTAAACTCGGAAATCTTCCCGATTGACATTTTTTTTCTTGTAAATACCAAACACCTAGATTCCTTAATGATCCTCGTCACCACTGAAGTATTTTTGGGATGGATACTTGGAAAATATTAAGAACAACACACACACGACTTGCGAGTACCGTTTATTCATACCAACTGAAGGATGACAATTGTTTTATATATACCTACATTACAATCAATATTTTTCCTGGGAGCCTCAAATTAACGAGCTCAGTCGAAAGCTTTTTAGAGCAGTTGCCTCTCTTCGTAGACTGCAAAACTTTCTGCCTATATCGACAAAAACTGTGCTTGCAAACACCCTCTTACTACCAATTCTCGATTATGCCGACATTTGCTGTCTCGATATCAGAGATGAGCATTTAAGTAAACTTGAGCTACTCCAAAATCTTTGTACATATAAGGTTTATATTTGGCCTCCACAAATATGACCACATTTCCGACTTCCGACTTGAGTATTCCGAATATGAGTATTCCTGCGAAGATTTCGCAGGAAAACTCATATACATCGTCAAACTCATACTCATATTTACATCGTCTTTAATGTGTACTTTTTAATCCTTCAACTCCCTTTACCTCAAAGAACAGTTTCAGTTACTAGGCAACTCACAATGTCATTCTCTCCGATCCAATGAAAATCTAGTCCTCAAAATCCCTTCTCATTCTACTTTCTTCTTTTCTAACTCCTTTACAGTCAAGGCTGCTCGACTTTGGAACTCCCTTCCCATTAATATAAGAAGTGCTAAGACTCTTAATAGTTTTAAGTCCCTGGTAAGCACATTACTTAAGTCACTAATTCCATATATACTAATTTTTATTTAAACTAGGTATGTATGTGTATTTTTATATATGTATGTATATATATATATGTATGTATGTATCTATGTATGTGTGTGTATTTAGATATATGTCTGTATGTGTATATATATTTATATATGTATATGAGTATGTATTCATATTCTACTATTTATTTATATACGTATATATGTAGCAAGTACACCGCCTACCGATTTGGTTTGTCCTACACCTTAAGGTTGCCTGGCAGAGATCGCTCATAGCGGTAAGGCCGCCTGCTGTACCCTTTTATTTTAATATGTTTTTCTTTGTTATTTTCAAGTGTGTGGTGTGCAATAAAGTATTATTATTATTATTATTATTATTATTATTATTATTATCGATGAGCCAAAACTCGACTTTTACGTCGGTATATCTATATATCCCGTCCTGAAACCTTCAGGAAAAGGAATATATAGTTTCTCCCTATCTCCTCTTACTCCTTCCTCTTCTACTTGAGTTAATTTTGTTTTGTAAATCTGATGGATGGGCTTGGTTATCTGATATGCGTGAAGCAGATGATGTATGGTTTGTGATGTGTGACGTCTGCTGCGGAACAGATTTTGATGTTACTAAAATTTGTTCCGTTTCTCGTGTCGGTTGTTGTGTACTTGGTGTGTTGTTCACACACACAGTGTCCCCTAACACTTTGCTGAGTATGGTTGATGTGTGGAAGGCTGCTTGTTTTTGTAAAATTGTTATATCTATTGTTGTGTTTAAATGGTTTATGTATCTTTGTAAGCTTTTACTGATAATGCCTGTCGCTCCTACTATGATTGGGATAACTGTGGTGTGTGTTTTCCATAGGCGCTGAGTTTCCG
The DNA here is from genome assembly GCA_032432895.1 of Dryadula phaetusa. Lineage (NCBI taxonomy): Eukaryota > Metazoa > Arthropoda > Insecta > Lepidoptera > Nymphalidae > Dryadula > Dryadula phaetusa. The sequence goes on from JAOYRS010000073.1 coordinate 657,945, forward strand.
TTTTCAGAAGGTGGTATTTACCTAATTTTTCTATTTCTTTAGCTCCTATGTTGTAGTCGGAAGGTACTGCTATGTCTATTAAATAAGTTCTATTATTAGTCTTGTCAATATAAATTAGATCCGGTCTATTATGTGTTACTGTCACGTCGGTCTGCACGGGTATTTCCCACATTATTTTGGCCTGACTATTTTCCTTTACCTGCGGTTGTGTTAAAATCTCCTTCCACCAAAGATTCGACACTTCAAAATTGTGTTTTTTGCTAAGCACCAATGCACATACTGGACCAGGCTGTTATGTCGCTTTACATAATATACACCAGCTAGTTTTTCGCATCCCGATATGATGTGCTGCGTTGATTCGTCTTTCATGGCACATAGACGACATTTGCCGTCTATTTCCATCCTCAAAATATCGCGCTGATGCTGTCGCGTCATAACGACCTGGTCTTGGATTGCAAATATTACGGATTCTATGGAGATTGGTATTTGGTTTTTAACTAGCCATTTAAATGAACCTTCTTTGTCAATATTTGCCTGGTCTAGAAACTGATTTAGGGAACTGTCCATGTAATTGCTTGTTTCTCCATTTACCTTTCAGCTTCTCGATTATTGCATGTTTGATTTCTTTACCTGTATGCATTTTCGTGTGTGGAAGTTGGAGTTCTCTTTCTATTTCTTGTGCTTCTTTTATTATTGAGTATTTATTTTGTTGCTTATCATGTTCATATATTATTTTAATCAAATCGTCGCTTTGTTCTTTTAAGTAATATTTATATTTAAGTATTTGTGTTCTATATAAGTTTTCTATATTCATCAGCCCCCTACCTCCCTCTACTGTAGGTAAGTAAATCCTATCCACATCAGCTTTTTGTTGTTGTGCTTTCTTAATTGATAATAATTTTCTAGTTTTTATGTCTATTGCCTTTAAATCTCTATTTTTGTAATTAATTATTCCAAAAGAGTAAAGTAGAATTGGAGCGGCATACGTATTTATTCCTTTTATAATATTTCTTGAGCTTAAATGTGTGTTCAGTAGCTTTTTAGTTCTCTTAAAATATTCTTTTGTAATCTGTTCTCTAATCTGACTATGTTCTATTTTACCTGACTCGTGTACCCCTAAATATTTATATGTTTTTCCTATCCCTAACTGTTCAAATGTATCTCCGCTCAGTAGTACGTGTCCTTCACCTGTAATATTCTTTCTATGTCCTGCACTAATGTGTATTGTATTACATTTATCTAAACCGAAACTCATACCAATATCATTTGTAAATATTTCTAAACTATCTATTAAAACTTTTAAATTATTTCTGTTGTTGGCATAAATCTTTAAGTCATCCATGTGTAATAAATGGTTTACCCAGAAGCTATCCTTGAGTTTGTATCCTTTCATTTGGTATTTATTAAGAATGAATGATATTGGATTAATTGCCAGGCAAAACAACAATGGAGATAGAGAGTCTCCCTGAAATATGCTACGTCTGATATGAATCAGATCAGTGGTCATTGACTCATGATGTCTTCGGGCTGTCATAACTACTTTCCATCCAGGCATCGCAATTCTAAGGAAGGTCTTTATCATGGTTGGACATCTGTAAATGTCAAGGACTCTCAGAAGCCATTCGTGCGATACGCTATCAAATGCCTTCTGATAATCTATCCACGCCATGCTCAAGTTCTTCTGAGATAGATGTGCATCCTCTAAAATTGCCTTGTTAACCATAAGATGATCTTTACAACCCCGAGCTCCGCGTCGGCATCCTCTCTGTTCCATTGCCATTATATTGTTTTCCGCGCAGTGTTTATACAGTTGATTTGCTAGTATGGATGTTAGTAATTTGTACATGCTAGGTAAACAAGCTATTGGCCTCCAGTTTTTAGCGACTTCAGTATTTTCATTTTTTGGTATTAAAATAACTTGTCCTATAGTAAACCACTCTTCTAACTGTTCTTTACGGTGTATAATATTGGTAAATATTGCAGCTAAATATTTATGCGTACTTGTTAGATATTTTAAGTAATAATTATGTATTCTATCTATTCCTGGAGTTTTCCAGTTTTTCAATTTTGTAACTGCTTGTTGTACTTCTTCGATTGTTATCTCTTCTGATTCTGTTGTGTTAATGTTTTCTGACGAACTATCTATTTCTTCTATCCATTTTGCAGTTTTATTATATTGTACAGGTTCAGACAATACGGACTTCCAAAATTCTTCTACGTTATCTTGACTGGGGAGTTTTATATCATTAGTTGTGTGATTGTTTCCTAAGCTTCTATATAACCTATGCTTATTTTCCTTAAATAACCTATTTTGCTCTTTTCTATTGTTGACTTCTTCATATCTTTTTAATCTACCAGCAAGTGCTTTGATTTTTTGTTTCAGCATCTCTTCTATATTTAACCGTTGATTATCATTTTGTATATTGTATTTGTTGTTTAATTTAGTTTTTATGTTGTTCATTCTTCGTGTATTGATGCCTCTGCCAATTTCTATTATCTGTCCTAATTCTTTTCTATTTTTTTCAATTCTATTTTTCATTCTTTTCTTCCAAGGCGGGTCTGATATTATTTTAATAACATTTTTAGGTATGAATGGTTTTTGGTTGTTATTTATTATTAAAGTTTTGGCGGTCGCGTATATAATATTGTTTAATTCTGTAAGTGTTTCAGTAGTTACTAAAAGATTCGGTAAATAACTATTGAGTACATTTAAGTTTTGTAAGAAATGTCTATTTATTTTTGCTTTGGGTAAAAAGTGCCTGTCTTGTATTGATATTTCCCTAGTTTCAGCTAATACTTGTAGAAAGTTTAATACTAGTGGATCTTGGTCTTCAGTAACTATTATTATATTTTGGGTAAGTCGGTCCATTGGGTTAACTTGTTCTATTGATTGTTGTATGTTCGCTTGAGTTAAATTGTGAGTGTTGGTATGCAAGTTAGGATGTGTGTTAGTTTCTATTGGCAAAGGTAATTCTACAGTGTTGTTCGTTGATTCAGTGTTTTCTGTCACCCTGCCTTCAGCATTATCTTTAATACGGTTCAGAAGTTCTTGAGACAATATATTTTGTTTTATTATTCTACGTGCCTGTGTTGAAAGCGTATTACCAGTAAATTTATGGATCTTTGAATTAGTAGGATTTCTGTCTCTAAATATTGTATATAATCTATTGATGTATCCGGGTCCTTGACTTTTTGCTTTATAAAAACAGTACATTAACTCCTTCTCTTCCTTTTTCGACCATTTTCTTCTTTTGTCATCCTTAGCTTCTTGTATGGTCTCTCCAGATGAGCCGGCAGAGCATTCAATAGGCACTGACGCCCCACTCCGCAAAGCATCAACTGTTCCCTCCCCACCCCGTTGTTCGGCTGTGATCTCTTCGGGTTCCCCGACTCTTGCCCGCCTGTTCAGCAAAGAGCCACTGACGGCTTGCATGCTGTCACGTCCAGCGTCAGCTCCAAACGTGCCCCGGCGCTCACCCCCGGGTAGCGACCCTATACGTTTATCAATATTAAAAGGCTCCATGGTTAAATGGGTTACCAGAGCCACGTTAGCCACGCCAGTAATTACGTATCGTGTGTCCGCCCCCCACGTGATCTGATGGTCGATCCGGACGTATGGTTGGATTTTGGGGAGCTTATTATTATTATTATTATTATAAGAAAATTTTTCATTTCTCCCATTACTGGGGTAATTTTCCTAATGCGGACTTTTGGTCAAACATTAGAAATAATATGATGATGATTGTGTGTATGTATTCACTGTAGGGATAAAAATTTCCTGACAATACGACATGTGTTAAGTATGACTGCTTTTTGTAACTGAAGATAAAGTAAAGGGTGAATGTCAAGCTGTTTGAGACACTCATGTAGTGTGATTGGTATAACTCCTGTAGTTGAAACTATAATTGGTATTGTTTTTACTATATTTACTTGCCATTGTGATTTGAGTTCTATGGATAAATCAGTGTATTTCGTTATTTTCTCTGTGTGAGCAGATGAAAGGTTATGTGTGTTTGGAATTGCAATATCTATAAGGTAAACAGTTTTGTGTTTTTTGACATGCAATATTATATCCGGACGATTATGATGTACTGTACGGTCTATGATTATTGTTCTGTCCCAGTAGAGCTTATATTCAGCAGTATCTATTACTGACTGTGGTTTATATTTATAATAAGGAACAGTTTCATTTATTAAATTAAGTTTTTTAGCTAAATATTGATGAACAATGCATGCTACCTGATCGTGCCGATGTTTGTAACCTGTCTGTGCAATAGATTTACATGCACCTGTAATGTGTTGTATTGTTTCACTAGCGCTGTGACAATGTATACAAAGGTCCATCTGGGTATCGTGAATAATGTGCTTTTTATAATTACGTGTCTCTATTATTTGATCTTGTATGGCTAACATAAATCCCTCCGTTTCCGGAAATAATTCGCCTTTCTTTAACCATGCGTTAGACACAATTTTGTCAACGATTGGGTTAAGAAGATCTACGCGGTGTCTTCCGTGAAGACGTTTGCTTGCCATCCATTTAATTTCTGTGTCAAAGTTATAATTTCTTCGTTTTGCTGTTGCTCTTCGTCTTGTAGATTTAAAGGACTGTAATTACAATCAGATTTGACGATTACTTTATGGAGTATTGATGTTTCTGCACGATCTTGAAAGAACTTTCTGAGAGACGTTATTTGTTTATTGTGTAAGTTTTTAATATCTATAAGACCCCTTCCTCCTTGAATTTTGGGTATTGTTAACCTTTGAATACATGAACGTGGATGATGTTTTCTAAATTTAGTCATTAATGTATTGATGGTGCGCTGTAACTTTAGTAAATCTGATTGTGACCAACGTATAATGCCAAATGAATAGGTAAGTATTGGTATTACGAATGTATTTATTGCTTTTATAGTGTTTCGAGAGTTGTGGTTTGTATTAAGAATCGCAATTAATCTTTGTTTAAATTTGTGACTAATCTCTATTTTAGTTTCTTTTTGATGTATCTGTCTCGTTTGCTGGTATCCTAAGTATCTGTATCCATTATCATCATTAATTTCTCCTATTTTTTCTCCTGTTTCTAACTCATACGAATTGTGTTCCTTTTGTCCCTGTCGTATCGATTGCATTTTACATTTATCTACCCCTAGTTCCATTTGAATGTCTTTAGAAAACATTTGTGTAATATCTGCTAACTTTCTTATATCTTGAAGATTTGATGAGTAAAGCTTTATATCATCCATGTACATGAGGTGTGACAATATGAAGTTTGTATCTTTGCATTTAATATTGTAGCCTTTTCCACTACTGTTCAGCATATCAGACAATGGGTTTATTGAGAGACAAAACCAAAGAGGGCTCAAAGAGTCTCCTTGAAATATGCCTCTACGGATAGAAATTGATTCAGTTTCTATAGTATGACCTTTGCTATTTATTTTTAATTTTGTGGACCACTTTTGCATATTACGTTGCAAAAAATTTATTATGATAGGATTTACTTTGTACAGTTTTAATATATATAAAAGCCACGAATGTGGCACAGAATCGAAAGCCTTTTTGTAATCTATGTACATAGTGTATATACTTTTTCTTTTTGTAAGGGCTTGCTTGGAAGTTACTAAGTCTATGATCAGTTGTTCCTTACAGCCTTGACTGTGTCTTCGGCACCCTTTTTGTTGCTCGGCTAATATATTATTGCTATTAATATGTCTGTAAATAAGTTCTGCAATACAAGATGTAATAATTTTGTAAATAGTTTGCAAACAAGTGATTGGTCTATATTTAGCTGGGTTACGACTGTCAGAAGGATCCTTAAGTAGCATATATGTTATTCCCTGTGTTAAAAATTGTGGTAATGTATTAGGTGATTTTATAAAACCATTAATGTGTTTGAGTATATGTATGTGTGTACTAGAAAGCTTTTTGTACCAGTAATTATGGATTCAGTCGGTCCCAGTAGCCTTCCAATTATGTATTTTATTGATGACATATCTTAACAAATTTTCATCAACTGTTTCAAATTCCATTAAAGGTAACTGTTCACATACATTACCTAGTTCATCTATCCAACTATTTTGTTTGTATTCAACTGGGATGGACCAAATTGATGACCAAAATTTATGTAGTTCAGCAGCAGTAGGAGGCTCATTATCCTTTACTTTATTATAGGTACATTCATTGTTTTTGATATTATTTTCATTTAATTTATTATAAAATTGTTTTTCGTTGGTAATGAATTGTTTATTCTGGACTCTTCTTTGTCTTCCTTGTGTGTATCTACGTAATCGGCTTGCTAGTGCACTAAGTTTTTGTTTAAGTGTGTCTAAAAATTCTGTCAGTTGTGTATTTTCAGTTTCATGCTGTGTATGGATTTTATAGTTAAATTTTATTTTATTGACATGAAATTGTAAGGTACGATTTCGGTTACCGTGGATATATTCTGTAATTCTGCCAATTCTTATTCTAAGATCCTTAATTCTGCCTTCTAATCGTATTTGCCATCTTGGAATATTCAATGGTTCTTTCTTTTGTTCTTGATCTAATTTAATTTTAGACCCATTATGAACTGCTGCCGTAAATGCTGAACAATATAAAAGTGTATGTAGCACATGAAATTCATTATCAGATTTTAAATATTTAGGTAGGATTGTTAGATTAATGTAATTTACTATTTTACTGAACTTTTTAGTACATTTTTGTTTAGGTATAAATGGCCTCTTTGTTGGTGATACTTTACAAAATTCTATATAACACTTACTAAACGTAGAGTCTAGGGAACATTTGTTTTCATCTGAAAGCTGACATTTTATGTTTTGATTCGTTATATTATAGTTTCTCGATTGCTGGTTGTTTGAGTTGCTACTTACTATTTTATTCTGGGTTTTCGCATGTTCATCAACAGAATATGGAATATGTAGTTCTGTTGCATTTGATTGTGTTGGATTGGTTACATTTACGTTAGTAGGTAATTTAGTAAGTTGTTCTGTTTCTTTTCTTATTTCTAACAATCTCTGTGGTTTAATTAATCTATTATGCACTATTGCTCTTCTCTGATCTGCTATTCTCTGAATTGACACATCAGATATACTTGGGCATTTTGCTGTAACTTCTTGATGTAATTGTGTTCTATAAGTGGTCATATTTTTTTCTAAGTTAGTTATTTTATAGTAAGCCCTCATTATGGTTTCATTTATGTCATTTGTCCACATTCTTCGTGGACCCTGTGATTTGTTTTGTGTTGTATGATTAGAAATGTCAGACGGGACTTCCTTCTTCAGTAGTAATAGAACTTCTTCTCTAATTTCCTGGATTTTATGTGGGGTAAGTAAATTTCTATACATAATAGCTCTACGTTGATCACCTATTCTTTGTTTAGAAACTTGCATATCAGGGAATTTTTCAATGAACTTTGCATGTAGTGGTGTAAGATAATTATTTGTATTAACAGTTTCTAATGAGGTGAGAATGAAGTATGTGCGTACGATAAATATGTTCATTTCAACTGACCATTTTTTTCGGGTACGCGAGCTTACCATGGCGGGTGCAGATAAATCATCCATGTTAGGACCCTGCACAACGTCCGTGGTAGAATGGGTTGATGAAGCAGATGATAACGAAGGTGATGGTATGAAGAGTGATGATGAAGGTGATTGAAATGAATTAGATGACGATGAACATGGTGATGATTCGGCTGTAATATATTCTTCGACTGGAGCCCGCCTGTTCAACTCCTCGTCGCCGATGGTTCGTATGCTGAGACACCCAGCATCGGCTCCAGGTGCGCCCCGGCGACCCCCGGGAAGCGGCCGTAAATTGTACACTCTTTTTTCCATTATTCATTAAAAGGGTTTGGGAATTATTAGTTTGGGAAGGGTAAGCCAAGATGTTATTGGTATTATGAAATGTTGTCTGATATCTTAATTATCAAATTATTTTGGCACGGTGTTACAGCCTTAAATATATACCTCCTTCCCGTAAGCCCCACCACCACGACAAGGTGAATTCCCATGGGGGGTTATTATTATTATTATTACAGATACAGAAACTATCCAGGCTTTTTTGCGCAAATAAGGAATGTCAATATTAAATTTAAAAAAATTGCAACAATCTAAATAAAATCATTATTTTTCATATTATAATTTTTATATGTACAATGTAATAAATATTATATATCATTGATTAATAAAATTTGTTTCTTAAATGTTACTGTATTACAAATCTTGTAAGATAAATTTAAGCTCTAGAAGACACATTTAGATTTTTTTAGGTTCTTAGGCTCTTAGGTTTGATGGGACAGCGACTAAGAGTAAACGCGAATAGATATGGGTTTGATTCCCACTCATAGGATTTTTAATATTTAAAAAATATGATCGTGTTTCTCCACTCTGGTAAGAAAAAGTGCGATGTTGATTTCGCCATTTAACGCGTAAAGTTCAGGCGAAAAGCAGTCAATGGAGTGTCTTGACACTATATTGTCCCGGACTACCTTGGTGTTCGGGACAAAGCGTGAAGCTGTTAAATATACAATTCAACATGAGCACCAAATAAAAGGGCAGAAAAGAAAAACACACGTAAGGAGTACACCGTAAAAAAATTGCTTTATAAAATATATTTTTGTACCCAAACCTATTTAAAACGCGTATATTTTAGTGAGTGTTCGAAACGTCGGGCTTCTAAAAGCGTATTTTCAAACACCAAAATATACGCGATTAATTCGCTTAAATACTTTCATTTAAAATGGGTTAAAATCAAAAATCTTATTATATTTTTATAGTGTTTGCAATAATTAAGTATTTCATTTCGACAAAAGCTCTTGGATTTCCATTAATGTCTTCCCTTTGGTCTCTGGTACGAAGAACAAGGTAAAAGTGAATGCGCAACTGCAAGTAAATGCAAAGAACCAAAACATTGTATATCCACCAAATTTTTCAACCACTGCTCCTGTAAGTAAAAGATATTATTTGAATCAAGCATTAATTTAAATTTTATATTTTTAATTATATTTTTTGGTATTTTTGTTACGTTATCATAGAGGAATTTATTGGTCAGTAATGTTAAATGGTTAGTAATAAACCCATGATGAGTCTGATTCCCACTCTTTAAAAATTTCTATAGTATTAAAAAAATATTTTTATATAAGAATTTTTATTGCAACTTCATGCTTTATCCCACCTAGAAGGATAATCAGAGAAAACGTAGTGTCAAGAAACTACCAAAAACCCGAGACATTGCTGGTTTAGTGACGTAACTCAACGTGGCGCTGTTTCTTACTTTCTAAGAGCAATTAAATGAAAATAATTTAAATATTTATCCAAATGAAATTTGAACCCAGAACCGATAATTTTTACAGTCAGACATATATTTTATTTGATCATGTAAAATGTGCTTCTAACAATATGTCCACTCTATCGCGCTAAATGTGTTCGCGACTTAAGCGTAGCAGTAAACAGAACAATCAGTGAGTTAAACAATCTGTTCTCAATTCTTTCGTTATAATATGATGACTAACCGGAAACTAACGACTAAATCATTTTTAGGTTCACGCTTTTGAAATATTGTGTGTTGAGAATCGGAACTCAACGCCGCACTTTGTCTCACCAGAGCGAGGAAATAAAAATAATTTAAATTTAATCTTTCTCCCGAGTGGGATCAAACTCACAACCAATCGCTTTTATAGTCAGACCCTGTCCCACTGCGCCACGACTGACCTCACTAAACGATCAATAAATATATTTAAAATCTAAAAATCACTGGTCTAGAAATTTTTGATATATCAATATATAATAACAAACCAAAAGCTGTAGTTATTAGAAATCCCGAAAACCAAGCTATCGTCATAGCTATAGCAGTGCCGTTGCTCCTAGCGTTCGCTGTAAACATTTCACCAGATATTGTGCTTGGAATTATACTGAACCCTGAAATTATTAAAATGTCTATTAAAAAGTTAATGATTGTGTAAATTATGATTCAAATATAAAAAATCAGATTCACGCTATATCATGCATAGCAGGCTAATCAAAGGAAACTGAGTGTCAAGACATTCTGTTAACTACTTTCCGCCTGATAGTCGAGATCTTGCAAGCTAAGTAGCGAACTCACCGCTTCGGTTTGGGAATAAACCGGAGAATTGACAATAAATTTTAAATATTATTGGATTAATTATTCCCTTGGAAAAAAGTCGAACCCATAGGTTTGATTATTTATGACCAAACTCTCTCATCAGAAAAAAATTAAATAAAAATAAATTAAAGTGAAAGTCGAGCCTAGGATAATATTACGTCGATCACAGCATGACTGTAAATCGGTTGTAGTTTTGATTCCCACTCGGGGGAGTGATTATATTTAAATTTTTCACTCCCTCGCTCTGGTATAACATGGGGTTCCACCACTTAACACGCAATGTCTTGAATTCGGTGGAAAGCGAAATACAGAGTGTCTTGACACTAGGCAATTTCTGTTTACCCTACTATGAAGGATAAAAGCGTGGTAAAATGCTTGATGAACATTGGCGGAACTATACGAGATATAAATAAATTATTAGAATTAAATTAGCGAAATTGACAATTAACATTGTAAAGAACAAAAAAACTAAGAACGTCAGAACAAAGGCAAACGTGAAAACGGAAACTTTTAAATCTAGGCAAAACTTCCAAGACGAGCTTACAAGGGAGGCTTAAGTAGAAGTACTAAGCAATCCCCTTATTGTAAAACAACAGAATAATATAACTTAAATTGATCTAATTATAATAAGTTTTAAAAACAGATGAAATACCATTATTATCTTTTTTCGGCCTGTATATGAGCGAGGATAGCAAAGCCCAAAATTTCAGCTAATCGATTATTAAAGGTACACAGTACTTTTTATATACAAGGATTACCGCGAGAATTAATTGTAAAGATTTCGGGCTTTACTTTATAAACTTGAAAAATGTTGGAACGGATAAATTCAACTCAAGCCAAGAACCATGGAACTTTGGCATATTGACATGGAAGATCATATTAATTTTTATATTTTTAAATGTCTCAAGCCAATACAATTTGAGATTTCAGCAATTGTTAGTTAAACAAGTGAGTTTTTAAACTCAATACATTTACCAGCAACGACATGTGACCACAAAATCTATAATGCACATTTTGATCTCCTGTGATCGATTTCAACATTAAAACCCAATATCAAATACAGCATTTTCAATGGCAAGTTCAGAGGCGGAATTGTGTCACTAAATGCAATTAAAATAGAGAACCAAGTTTAAATTTTAAGGTTAGTTACTTTAATAAGTATATTGAATTAAAGAAATGGCTTACCAAAATCAAAACCCACGAAGAACGTAATAAGGATCGCAAATGGTATCCATTTAACTGTTTCTATTCCATGATATTTTATTTCGTTCAAATAAAAATATGTTCCAAGTAAAACCTAAAAAAAAATAGCCCTTTTATTAAATCTCTCCTTGGTCAGTTAGCTTCAAGCTTAGTTAAAAAACTATATCAAGGTCTTTTCCTAACTTAGTTGTATTGGAAATTTGCATGTTAAACAGCGGAACTCATTGACGAGCTTGATTTTAGCATAGAGGTGAAATTAAAATAATCTAACTTCAGGCATGCTTTTGAGTGGGCATCGAATCCACTACATTCAAAATCTGAGTCTGTTCCAATGCACCACAACGCCTTATATAAATTACTATTATACCGCATAACTTGGACCAAGTAGCATCAAAACGAACACTCAAAATTTTAATTAACTAGCCGTGAAGTTAATATCACGTTGGATTTTGTGTCATAAGACATCAAAATACATATAAGTTATATTTTTACAAAATTTATAAATAAGATAATGTATATTACCATACTTATTGAGCATATAGCAGTGGACGTAATCAGCAAGGTTCGTCTCCCAGTTCTTTCAACCATGAAAGGACTTATAATACTTCCAAATAACTCAAAAAAGCATATGACTATCATAGCAACATTGAAATCTATAGATGATCCGGCCATTTCAAAAATAGATGCCGCAAAGAATAAAACAGCAACGACACCACTTGTGTGTTGTAAAACATTTAATACTATGTTTATAAATAATGCCCGTCTGTTACTTTTCAACTTGAAGAGCTCGAGACGGTCTTTTGTAGCAGTCAATTGATTCTGCTTCATTGCTTCAGACATTTTGATTATGTCTTCTGACCTGCCCAATTCTGTTAGCACTTTCACCATATTTTTTTCCTCACCTGTAATTTTATTATACAATTGATAATTTAACACTCCCATTACACAGTGGGACATTGTCAGACTTCAAAAGCGATTGGTTGGAAATTTGATACCCATTCTGTTAAATGATTATATTTAGAATTTTATTCGTTCCACTTCTCTACTCAGGTAAAATAAAGTGCGGCGTTGTATTTCGCCAATTAACACACAATGTCTCGAATTCTTCTTAGATGGTAATCGCTGTTTGACACCTTTTTAATACATACACACGATAAGCCTATAATTCAATCATTAAATTAAAACGAAAAGGATTTTTTTTACCCTTTTAAAGATAACTTATGGAGTTGTAGAGAAAAAAAATAAGATATAGATATTTTGTGTCAGCGGTATTCTTTATAATAATGCCTTAGAAATACATAAAATTAATAAAAAGAATATTATACATATAGATTCATTTTAATCTATAGAACGTTAAAATATAAAGTTTTGACATCCGATATAAACAAATACAATTCTACCTTTTTTCTATTTAAACATTTTATTACAGTGACGCAGTGGTACAGCGTTGGACTGTAAACACAACCGGTTGTGGGTTCGATTTCCAATAAGGTAAAATTTTATATTTAAATTATTTTCATTTTCTCGCTCTGGTAAGACAAAGCACGCTGTTGAGTTTCGCCACTCAACACGCAACGTCTCAAATTCGATGAAGAACGGAACACAAAGTCCAATACACTAGGTATAGTTAGGTAGTTTACCCTGCTATGCAGGATACGTGCGTGAAGCTAAAAAACGTTATTCCTAATGATGAATTGTTTTACCTTTTATAAAATAAAATAAAGGCGTTTCTGGTATCATCAAGGAGCTTAAAATAAATGCTAATGAAATTGCCAGACCGACGTAACATGTTGCATAGTAAGGTAAAAATGGTCCGACAGAAAATATTGTGATTGTGCCGGTAGTGTGAGATATTCCAAGAATAGTTAGCAAAATGCCTCTGATGTGAGTAGACCTGTAACAAGAATGTAAATATGGTGAGCAAGAGAGAATCAGCTTTACAACGTTACCCACATAGCAGAGTTAACAGAGCGCTCAGAAGGAACTATTAATATTTTTAGAGTAGAAATCGAATCAACCACCTATTACCTCGTATAGCCTTGCTGTCTGAATAGGATATCGATATTGATGAATTTTATTAAATCGTGTTTGAGTCAGTCCAAAAATCTAAAAATATTATATTCAAGACGCTATCGTGGTTTGAATGTAAAGGCGATTGGCTGTGACAGATTCCCACTCGGGGAAATGATTATATTTAACACTTATGTTCGTTTTTCCCCTTCCGTAAGATAAAGCGCGGCGTTAAGCTCACCATTCAGCCAACACACAGTGTCTCGATTTGGGGATGAAAGGAGTCAACAGAGCGTCTTGACACTAGGTTGTCACTAACTACCATGCTCTGCAGGATAAAGCGTGGTGAATATGGTTTATATTTTTACATGTAATTTTTTAATTTGTTTAATTATTTAACGATGTTGCTAAATGTTTTAAGACGTATCATTAATATTGATTTTATATGAAAACTATAAAATAAAACATATCTAGTAATATTTTTTAAATAATTTAAATAAAAATTATTTTAATTCATTATAAGAAATAAATAATATATAATTCTAACAATCTACTTATCAACTTTTTATATATCTACAATTTTTGTCAAGGCATACGCGGCTAATTTTTGTCATAGTGACCTTCAGTTTTATTGATTATTCTGTTTGAGGCATCTTAAATAAATATAAACTGAAAAGTTCAATTTTAGTTCAAGTTCTGAATTAATTAATCTGTTTTTATAACTGTTTGAATTTTATTAAATAATCCGATTCAAATGTTTAGATAGGGGTAATGATAATTATTGAGAAATTTCTTAGAAAACGAAATTATTACACAGAAATTATTACATTGTTAGTAGTAAAAAACTAAGAAAAAAAACGATTTAAAAAAATATTAAGCCACAGTGAATACAAATATTATTAATAAATTTGGAGTAAGTTGTGATTTTTAAATAGTCTAAAATAAAAATAATAATTAAATACGTGCGTAAAACAGTAAGAAATATAGCTCCGATATGTTGTGTTAAATATAATATGGCGGATCGGCAAGGCTTTGTAGTATTATATTAGTAGGTCTTTACATCCTTGATGTTTAATGATGACTATATATGAGTAAAATCGTAAAGGTAAATTAAACCGTGGCTATACTACCAACGAGACTTGGATCATATTTTATATAGGACATTGAAATATTTCACTTTATATATAAAGTATAAAAATCTGAAATAAAGTATAAAAATTTTTGACCGCCATGGGATTCAAACCCACTACTCTTGGAAGCCGTCCAAGTTTTTCAAAATGTTATCTAATTCTAAGTGTGGAATAACACTTTTAAAATAGTATAATAATAAAATGCCTACTTACCTAAAAAAAAGCTATTTATTTAAGTATATATAAAATCATACTAACGCTATCTCACCAATATAAACAACGTTCATCACATTTATAATGCCAGTTGAAATTCCAGTAAATATTCGTCCAATGTATAACATGGCGAGATTTGAAGCTGTTACCAAGATCGTGTATCCTATTATCCCAAAGACACCAGCAGAAACAATTACTAACTTGCGACCTTTAACATTTGATATCCATCCTATCAAATATGGTCCTGAAAAGAAAAAACGGTGAAATGTTTTTTTTTTCCGCTTGACAAGTATTGGGTCTACATCAAAGTTGTGCTCCATCTCCCCAGAGAGTTGAAATTAAAATATTTTATTTAAGTAACAATTTCTCTATATGAAAATTAAACTCACAAGCGCTTACAGTCAGAGGATGTACTTCTCCTTAAAAGCCTCAAATTTGTACTTAAAACAATATTTATATTTTAATTTACACGGTCTATTTAAATATTACAATGTTTTGCTATTTTCTACGTAAACTCCGTATTTCGCTTTCCACTTCGAATTGAAGAAATTGCATGTATATATATATATATATATATATATATATATATATATATATATATATATATATACATATATATATATATATATATACATATATATATATATATATATATATATATATATATATATATATATATAGGACTGACGTACCTGGTAATCCTCCCAAGTAAACTATGGAACCAACCAAAGAAATTTGTGTCTCCGACAACAAGAATGGCAATGGCGATTCATCGAGATTCTGCAATTTAGGAATCATAGGTCCACTCCATGATGTATTAAATCCGGCCAATATTTGACCTAAGTACACTAAAATAGATTAAATATATTTATTTTTAATTTGCTATTGTGTCGCCTTGCGACAGTGTCCTAACTGTATCTGTCATGATTATATTGAAATTATTTTCATTTTTTAAAAATAAACAGAAGAGTATATAGTAGTCAAAACACTTTATACACCACTTTCCGCCTGAATTGAATACAATGCGTGTTAAGCTTTTTTACCAGAGCGGATAACTGAAAATACAGTCATTCCCCTAGATAAGGATCGAATCAACATTCATTTGCATTTACAATTAGACGCTCTCCCACTTCACCACAATAGCCTCAACGCAATATACATTATATTCGTGATATGAAAATATTGTATTGACATCGAATCCACAAACGTGTGCATTTTGAAAAAGCCTTTCTTTCCTTTTTAATTTAAAAATAATATTGTATTAACTAAATATCAAGAAAAAAATTACTTACTGCACGTAGAAATGACAATTTGTCGTTTAACACCAATTATTTTAAGCATGCTTTGTTTTAAGCGGTCTTGTACTGGTTGCACAATTTATATGCGAATAACTGGTTCTGTAGTACTACTTCCATGATATCATTGCTTATGTATATGTATAACTATACAGCTATGTAAGGTGCTCATACATATAAATATTGATACAGAGTGTTTGTATGTTGTATATATTATGCGTTATAATCCTTTAATCTCACCAACTATAAACTGCATTAGAGATCTAGCATATATTATTACAGTTAAAACTAACTAAACATGTATCGCATGGCATCTGTAATGATTATCTCCAATTCAAATGTGATATTGTGAAAACTATGGGTTTATTCCTAGTACAATAATTTTGCTTAATAACTACAAACGGTACATAGACTGGCAGGCGTAATCGAGAATATCATAGTAAGAATAAAGAATAATGTGCTAAGAGAATGAGTGATAAAATAATGGTAGAAAAGAGATATATATATATATATATATATATATATATATATATATATATATATATATATATATATATATATATATATAGAAAATAGAACATAATCAATTGGGCCTCATAAAATCCCAAATTAAAACATTAAAGACCATTATATATGCTTAAAGTGACAGTTTAGGCAGCCATGCCGACTAAAGAAATCATCGGACCCCATTTCTTCTAAAATTAGCGAGGCCAAATCGTAGCAGTAGATTCCGATCGCCATACAGACATATTAAGTAACTTTTTTTCCCACAACTGCATAATTTTGAAGTAGACATCAGGACCTGGTGACAACAAGACAGCGTGACATCTCATACATCCAATGAGTTCTTAGCATTTTAAATGAAACTATTTAACCGGATTAATCGCGTATATTTTGGTATTCGAAAATACATTTTTGGACACCTGACGTTTCGAACACTTTACAGTAGTCCGTGGGCACAGGTAGACTGTCCGTAGTCACAGGTAATTAATCCGATTAAATAGTTCCATTTAAAATGTATAAAAATCGCGAAAATCAAAGATCTTATTATGAGTTCTTAGCAGTTGTAAACGAAATTTTTATTATCGCGTCGAGGGGACATTCCATGGTCTCCTCCAAGCCCAGATTTCAAGCCACTAGATTTTTTTTCTCTGGGGGTACCTGAAGAGCCGTGTTTATGAGAATAAACCGATGACAATTGCCCAGCTCAAAAACAACATTTGTGAGGAAGTGTCCGATATCCCGCGATGTGCCAGCGAGTTTTTACGAATTTGAGATCCATATTCGAGAACACACTGCACATTTGGATGGTACACTGTAACTATACGCACTATACATAAATATGTATATAAATATATAACATATTTAATATATCAATAATTTTATTTTTATTAAATATAATTTTGGCTGAATTAATTATTGGCAGCCTAGAATGATGCAATCGATTTTTAAAAAAAAGAGACGAGAGGAAGGAGTGGCGGGACCGTCATGTGGGGAAAAGGACGCTTGATAATTATGTTAATATTTAATTTGGAATAATAGATATATAATACGCTGGAAGTGAATGTTATAACAATATTTAATAACTTAAATACATAGGAATATGATTATTATTGCTTTTGTGGTATGGTCGGTAAGATTTACATTTCTGTAATAAGAAGAATGCTGGTAAGTTCTTTTTCCATTGTTAATATAAAAGTATCATTAAATGAATATAATATTATTATTAATAAAGTAAAATAATTATATTAAAGTTATTAAAAGTTATTAAACTTTCTAAGAGGTATAAGAAATTTATAATAATATATAAATATACCAAAGCGTCTGCCGCCATCTTTGAATAGTGTTGTATGAACATATTGTTATATGCATTTACTGAATATTATAAAATATTTTAATATTATACTAAGGTCTGAAAACCATAACTAATAAATCACAATTAATATAATATCATGTACTAAACGAATAAAGCATTTTATGGTTATATTTATATAATATTCTTAAGTATATACGAGATTCGTCATGTACTCGCGTTACGCGACTGTCGGGGTTCGGTGAGCGTTACAGCTTACTGATAACTGATCTCGGAGACGCAACCCAACGTTGCTTGGCGTCATTGAGGCTGCTATAGTTGACTTTGGTGAACTGCTATGGCGATGTTGGTTGGTGGTATCGAGTCTGCTGCTGTCTCGCGTTGCGTAACCGATGATTGTATGGCAGTTGAATGTTGATATTGCTTGTGACATGCGACTGTCGGGGTTCGGTGAGCTTTATAGTTATATTGATAACTGATGTCGGTGGCGCGACTTGTATCTTCTCTGATGCTGTCTTGCGTTGCACATGCGATACCAGTACGGCGACGGACATAGATTCAACTATTTCTATGTTGTTTTACACCCCTGGTGTGGGATGAATGGTTATGTGACGCTATTATGTCTCGTGCGTTTCGAAGTATGTTTAGTTGCCTCCTTACGAGGAGAGCTATACTATTATGTCACGAAATGCTGTAGTACGTAATGGTGTTCGACTGTTTGTCTAGCGCCTTGTTTGATGATAGAACGCATGACCGAGTTTAATTGTTGGTTATGACAAACGACTGCTACGTATGTGCTGTGCGTTAATATAAAACAATCGGCCGTCAAGCAGTTGTGCGTCTGAACTGATATGCAAACCGGCAAATAATATTGATCTGGCAGGCCAATCGACGTATCTTCAACTTATATTGGTCTCATAAACCAATAGACGAAATATACTGGTCTCATAAACCTATTTACAATATATAATGGTCTAAAGAACCAATCTATGATATACAATGGTCTAAAGAACCAGTCTACGACTTATAATGGTCTAACGAATCAAACTATAATATATAATGGTATCCAAGAGGCGCGGGTTCGAATCCCGCTGCGTTCAAATTTTTATACGTTTTTTTCTAAAATGTTTTCTAAACCTAAATGTGGTTATTCCACACTTTAAAAATAGTAAATATATAATGGTCTCACAAACCAATTGACGGCATAATATATTAGTCTCAAAAACCAATTCAAATACATAATTATAACATATTCTTAATATAATAAGCGTAAAAAGTGCGTAATGAAATATCGTAAGTAATTTTAAGTATTGAGATATATTTATAAAAAAACGTATAAAAAATTGAACGCAGCGGGATTCGAACCCGCGCTTCTTGGATACTGTCTAAGCGCTCTGACCGCTAAGCCATGCATTCTTTCGTTAAGAGATGCTAACAACATAAATAAGTTGTAAGAAAATGTATAAGAATTTCGACGCAGCTGGTAGTAGAACGCATAGTATTCAAGAGGCGCGCGTTAGAATCCCGCTACGTTCAATTTTTTATACGTTTTTCCAAAAATGTTTTCTAATCCTAAGTGTGTAATAACACTTTAGAAATAGCAAATATTAAAATAAAATAGCAATCTCTCTTGTTAAGAGATGCTAACAACATAAATAAGTTGTAAGAAAATGTATAAGAATTTCGACGCAGCTGGTAGTAGAACGCATAGTATTCAAGAGGCGCGCGTTAGAATCCCGCTGCGTTCAATTTTTTATACGTTTTTCCAAAAATGTTTTCTAATCCTAAGTGTGTAATAACACTTTAGAAATAGCAAATATTAAAATAAAATAGCAATCTCTCTTGTTAAACGATTATTTCTTCGATCTTTAAGTAATAGAAATTTTTAAAAATCTCTCTACAGAGATGGTAACAACATAAATAAGTTGTAAGAAAACGTATAAGAATTTCGACGCAGCTGGTAGTAAAACGCATGGCTTAGCGGTCAGAGCGCTTGGACGGTATACAAGAGGCGCGCGTTCGAATCCCGCTGCGTTCAAATTTTTATACGTTTTTTTCAAAATGTTTTCTAATCCTAAGTGTGAAATAACACTTTAAAAATAGTTAATATCGAGATATATATTTAAAAGCGTCTTAAGTATAAACCTCATTGAGGGATCCTTACACGGACGGAACAAATAACTAATAATCGTTCGTTTGCAAAGACATTGTAAGTAACATATACGTTCGATGTTCCGTTGCGTCTCGGAGGGTTCACTCTGGAGGTCAGGCGGGTCCGCCGATCGGTCGAAATTCACGGAATATGGCGGGGAAGGGCCATTAAGCTATTTTCCCTTCTGCTATGATTATCAGCTAAGGATACTTATAACAGAGGGTTAAATAAGACGCATCTTCGGCTTTTCCTCGTAAAAGCTGATGGTGATTACAACGGAATATCTTACATACTGCAATCTCTTACTATAATCTCTTGATTGAATGTTTTATATCCTTTTTAAGATAATAGGTAGGTATTAACATTTCTTTACACTGTTGCCTCTAAATCTCTGAAAGTTCTTGAGTTGGCATGATTTTATAATTATAGTATTTATATTTATACTATATGGGGGGGGGGAGATAAACATTACAACACATCTCAGTGATGTTATTTTTTAAAAAAAAAATTTATAATAAAAAAAAATATTTTATTTCTATGATTTTTTAAAATTCGCATAACTTAATAGTCCACCAGATATTTAGTTCATACATTGTTGATTAGACGTATGTAAAAGATATATAGGAGAAATAAATGCATTTGTATAAACAGTACTCACTTGGTAAATGTTTGCGTAAAATTTTATTGTGAAAATATTTATGTTCTGGCAATCAGCCTAAAATATGTTGTGTTGATGACTTATTTAGGTATATCAATAAGCAGAAAGCTTAACATGAAAATGAGAGGACCACGGACTTCGCGTATTAAGTAGCGAAACTCAATACTGCGCTTTGTCATGCATACTAAAGCAGATAAATTAAAATAATCTTAGATATAAGCATTTCCTCAAATGGGAACTGAACCTAAAACCAATATTGTTTACATTCAGACCGTCCCACTGCGCCACATACATTTTGACTTGATTGCCTTCTAAACTATTTTATTTCGGTAGATTTAAGTGATAATTACAATACAAAGATTTTTTTTTGATTTTTTTTTCTTCAAGACACTCCGTACTACTCTTTTCACCAATTTCGAGATTTTGCGCGTTGTGTGATGGAACTCAACGCCTCTTCTTGCCTTCCCAGAGCGAGGAAGCGAATATAATTTAAATATAATCACTCTCCCGAGAGGGAATCGAACCCAAACCGATGGCGTTTACAATCAGACACTGTTCCCACTATGCCACCACCGGCCGCAAAGAATTTTATTTATGAATAATATTTTCTAAGTAAGATCCAAATCTACAGCCAGGCCATCGGGTCTTACTATGGGCTTATGATTACCACAAAAAGGTAACTTAATTGAGGTCAAAAATTTGTAGGGTTCAAAAAAATCGTTTAACCTTTATTACATTGATATTCGTTAGAGACAGCCTAGTGTAAAGGCACTCCGTTGACTGCTTTCCGCCCGAAATTGAATTTATATACTGTAACGGTATGTACTTATGTACATATTGAAATATAAATATGTTTCAATGTTTAAATCAAATATGCCCATTAAAAGTACACATAACAATATAAATAATAATAGACTATAATAAAATTTTTGAATATTTAATGAAGTATGTAACGAACAGATTCAGCGTTCGTGTAATAAAAGAAGTTGCAGTTGTGTTTGCAATATAACATTATATACTTACGTACATATATAATATATTAATATGATTCATATAATCTTAAATGTCTATTAAAAGTACACATAACAATATATAATATAATAATAGACTATATTAAAAATATAGAATATTTAATATACTATGTAATGAACAGATTGCGTTCGTGTAATATAAGAAGTTGCAGTTGTGCATGTAATAGGGCGGCCGAGCTCGTCGACGTCGGCGATGTCGTGCGCCATCGGGCCGAGTCGTCTATCATAAATTTTCTGACTTAATGTATAAAGAGATTTCAGATTACACCGTCCTGAATGTCAGAACAGTTGCGTGGCATATATATGGAGGCAGCATGCGACGGTCGAGTCAACCTTCTTATGTACTAAGGTACTAACATATATGATGAGCTGAAAGACTCGTACCGCATATAAAATAAATATGATATATGGCTTTATGGCGAATATTGGCACGATCTTATACAAATGAAATTCTAATAAGAATATAAATATATGTATTTGGGGCGATACATATAGTGGATCTATGTGATAGAGACACACCATGCCGCCTGACTTTCGATGTTCGGCGAGCTTATGGCTTGCTGATATTCGTTGTCGGTGGCATAAATCAATATTGCCGTCACCTAGGCTGATATAATTAGCTTAGGTGAACTGCTACGGAGATGTTGGTCGGTTATATCATGACTGATGCTGTCTCGCGTCGCATGCGCGATGCTTGTACGGTGTTGGACGTTGTTAAAACTTGCGACACGCGACTGTCGGTGTTCGGTGAGCGTTGTAGCGACACAATGTTGCTTAGAATCACTTAGGCTAATATTCGCGGCTTTGGTGAACTGCTATGGCGACGTTGGTTACGTTATCGCGTCTGGTGCTGTCTCGCGTTCATGGGCGATGTTTGTATGGCATCAGATGATGATATAATTTGAGACACGCGACCGTCGTGTTTCGTTGAGTGTTATAGCTTACTGATAACTGATGTCGGTGCCGCAACCCAATATTGATCGGCCTCACTGAGGCTAATGTTCTTGGCTTAGGTGAACGGCTATGGCGATGTTGGATGATTATATCTTGACTGCTGCTGTCTTGAGTTGCAACAGCGATGTTTGTACGATGTCAGACGTTGATATAACTTGTGGTATGCGACTGTTGGGGTTCAGTGAGCCTTATAGCTTATAGATAACTGATGTCGGTGGCGCAACTTGTATTTTCTCTGACATTGTCTTACGTTGCGCATGCGATACTTGTACGGCGTACGGGTTTAGATATAATTTGTTTCTAAATCGTTTTACACCCCTGGTGTGGGATTAATGGTTATGTGACACTTATGTGTCTCATGCGTTTCGTAATATGTTTTAGTGGCGTCCTAGAGAGGAGTGCTGTACTATTATCTCACGAAATGCTGTAGTACGTAATGGTGTCCGACTGTTTGTCTAGCGCCTTGTTTGGTAATATAACGCATAATGTGACACACGACTGTCAGTGTTCGGCGAATCTATGGCTGATATCTGATGTCGGTGGCACCTAACCGAGTTTAATTGTTGGTTTTGACAAACGGCTGCTACGTATGTGCTGTGCGTGAATATAACACAAATCGGCCGCCTAGCGGTTGTGCGTCTGAACTGATATGCGAACCGGAATGTAATATTGGTCTGGCAGGCCAATCGACGTATCATCATCATGTATTGGTCTCACAAACCAATCGACGATATATATTGGTCTCACAAACCAATCATCATCACAATCTATCTTATAATAAACTATCGAACAGGTAACTAACAATTAATCGTTTGCAAAGGCATTGTAAGTATCATATACGTTAACTGTTCCATCGCGTTGCGTCCCGGAGGGTTCAATACCAAGGTTTTAAGAATCACGTTCGGTCGGAATTCATGGCTAGCGGCGGGGTGGGGCCGCTTTGGCTACCTTTTCTCTTACTATGATTACCGCCAGTGGTGCATTATATGTGGGAGAAAGGTAGGACGCGCTTTCGGCTTTTCCTCGGATGAGCCGTTGGTGATCTCAATGGAACGTTAATGAAAGATATTGCAAATACGAAAAACCCTATCTGATGGCAAATAAATTCATGTACGAGTCGATACCTTTTGATGGCAAATATATAATAAATGAAGAAGGTAATCTACCCTCTGATGGTTAATTATATAAATTTAATATATTGCGATTGAAATTTCTTAACATTGTTACCTCTGATTCTCTAAAAGATCTTGAGTTACATACGAATACAACAATAAATGGGTCCTAACCACGTGACGTATTATGAGCCAAGGCATGATTTTATAATTATAGTATTGACATATACCATATGGGGGGAGATAAACGTTACAGTATTGTAACGTTTATCTCCCCCCTTGTTATGTATATAACAAGAAAAATTTAAAAAGTCAGTTTTATCACATTTTGTTATTTTTATGTTATATTTGTTAAATATATTTTAACATATAATATTTAAGTAGATAAAATTTCTTTATACATTTTTTACGCTCTAGTTTGATTAAAAAGAAAAAAACTTTTATATTTTTTTAATCAAACTAGAGCAACCATAAATTATCTATACATATAAAATAACTAAAATAAATAGAG
Organism: Dryadula phaetusa; assembly: GCA_032432895.1. Taxonomy (NCBI): domain Eukaryota; kingdom Metazoa; phylum Arthropoda; class Insecta; order Lepidoptera; family Nymphalidae; genus Dryadula; species Dryadula phaetusa. The sequence goes on from JAOYRS010000073.1 coordinate 682,143, forward strand.
CCAAATAACTAAAATAAATAGGGCCAAATAACTAAAATAAGGAACCAAATATAATTTTTTATATATAAAATAACTTTACTTCGAATTGGGATCGAAACCAAAACTTATCGTGTTGTAAAGGACATGTTAAAAACACGTTTGGCTGTGCGTCCCACTGTGCTTGACAGATGTAACAATAAAGTTTTTTAATAAATTAGTAAAAGACAAATAATATAAAGTCTTAGCGTAAAATTTAACAAATTATTAAATTACACTATTAAAGTACACCTACCAATTATTTACCTAAGAACTTTTGAATCTCAAGCAAAGATTTCTTTTTAGTTTCCGGTATGTATAGTATGGTGAACAAAAAAGCGCACGCGCAGCTGAAGGAAAAGAACCAGAATGCTACGTAAGGCCCTAAATTTTCGACGACTGATCCGAAGGCAGTTGTTAGTAGAAATCCCACTATCCACGTAGTAGTCATTGCCACACAGGAACCTTTGCCTCTGACGTTTGTTGTAAACATCTCCCCTATTAAACAGTTTGGAACAATGCCCAGCCCTGTTCAAAAGAAATTTATTTAAATTGTATTAAATTAAATATTTAATTTGATTAACTAAAAACTATAGTCAGTCAGTCTTTAAGTTGATTTTCATGTTTTTTTTAATAAATTTAACGTATTTACAGTAGTATAAAAATATATTAAATTATATTTTTAGTATTTTAGTCGAAAATATTGCTAGACTGAGTTTGAAATGGAGAATTCAGTGTCAAGGCTCCATTCACGTGGAACTTAACCCCGTTCTCGAGATAGATCTCTGGATCGGTGAAAAATTATTTTATATCAATATATTAAAATCCTTCACAACCGTGTTCCATTGCGCCACAATGCCCTCTATAATAATATTCAAACAAAAGTAAGCTGCACGTGTTTTCCTGCGTCGCAAGATACGCAAAGAAAACCTAGGATCAATTCCATATAACAAATAGGAACACTTCACTTTCCGCTTACACAATTACAATTTTAACATAAACACAACCACTATGATAATAGATAACTAGAAAAGAAAATTATTTTAATATGAATTAACTGCATACCAGCGTCGTAGCTAATGAAGAATGATGTCAAAAACAATAATGGTAGCCATTTTACGGTGTCTAACGCGGCCACTTTTAGATGATCTAAATAGAAATAAATGCCCATTGCCATCTGAAAATAAAAAATCATATATATATTTTACGAATATCTTTTGCACATTTACATTTTTTTCTATAACAATCCTGCACAATTTTCACTTGACTGGAAATCGTATCAATGTACCAAAGCAAATTGAAAATAGCTTAAGAAAAATTAATATACATTTATGAGAACGGAGCAAACGGAGGGACCCAGAAAATTTATTTAGTTTAAATATGATGCTGAGGATTGTCAGAGCGGGCCATGATATCTATTTACTAATATTTTTACAGTTTTCCGCTTTGCCCGTATAATAGGGCTTCTCGCTCGACGTCGAGACATTGCGTGTGGAGTCGCGAGCTCAACGCATCGCTTTATGTTACGAAAGCATATCTTCTTATTATAATATAATTAATTATTTACCATTAAGTACTTTTATCATTTTTCATATATATATATATATATATATATATATATATATATATATATATATATATATATATATATATATATATATATATATATATATATATTTATATATATTTTATTTGCCTGAATAGTTTGGACTTATTGACTCTTTTCTATATATTTTTTTAACGATCAACTCACCATACTAGCAGAACATGCGGCAGTAGAAAATAACAAAAGCGTTCGCCTCCCAGCTCTGTCAATAAAACTGGGCGAAATGACGCTACCTGCTAGCTGTACGACTCCTATAATTAACATTGCATAGTTATAGTCAATTGAAGAATTAGCCATTTCGAATATGGACGAAGAAAAAAATATAACCGCCATCACACCACTGAGATGTTGCAGTACATTTATACTAATAACAATAAACAGTGATTTTTTATTAGTTTTTACGGTGAATAGTTCAATCCAATCCATTTTTTCGTTAGTTGAACTAAATTGTTTCTTAGTTTCAAATAGTATATCCTTGTCTTCCAGCCTCCCTATTTGTCTTAGAACGTTCAAAACCTTATCTTCCTTATCTAGAACAATATCTTAGAATTAATTAACTCGAACCTTTGAGTTTGATAAGTCAATGTGATGTTATATTTTTTAAGGAGCAAATTTTTATTTATTTTATTACTCGAAGTATATTTTATATATAATATTTAGATACCGTGACTTCGCTTGATAAACTAGGCTATATTTATTTTATAATTTTAAATAAATATAGCCTAGTTTTCTTCTTATTGCATCAGCTCGGCCAATAAAAGTCCCATACAAATTGGTCCAGCCGTTCCAGTGATTAGCCAGAACAAACAAGCCGATAAACAGAAAAAAATTGAAAAAACAATTATTTTAGCATTTATACCATATACACATACAAAAATATATATGTAGTAAACAGTAGTTATAATAATATTAAAAACTCTCATAATTTAATTATTTGTATAGATTACGTGAAGCAAAAAAATTTCCACCTGTTCCTATGAATAATAAACGACGGACGAGTATAACATTTTGGCATAGATATAGTTTATATAGAGAAGTGTTTCAGCAGTTTATTTAAGAAATATATGTAAAAATATATTAAACACAAATAAAACAAATGTAGTACACAATACCATGTGTTTGACATAATGTCATGTACGGTGCTGAGCTAACACGCGTGCTGACGTATTAACAAGGCCTCTCTCTAGTAATACATATTAGAATTAACAAAACTATTTAATTTTGCGAATATATTATGATTATATGTAGGTTAGCCATATACATTATTATTTGTTATTTACTCAGGTGTGTTTTAATATATTTATGAACAATTTAATATAATCTATACTATAATAAAATTGCAAAAGTGTACATTAAATATATTTCATTAAATTGATTAAGTGTGCTAGACAGTGATATAATACTAATATATAGCTTCACGCATATCAGACTTCACGTATACCAGAATTCACGTATACCAGACTTTACGCATAGAATTCAAGATATTGCGTCTTGAGTGGCAGAACTGAACGCCGCATTATGTTTTACCAGAGCGAGGAGTGAGTGTCTCGATTTTAAGGGGATACAGTAAACAGAGTGTCTTGACATTAGGTTATCTCCAACAACTCAGCAATGAGAAATGAAAAAATACATTTAAAGTATTTCCTTCATATATTAATAAAAGGAAAAACTAACAAAAAGAAATACTTATATAAATACTACTTAGATAAATCAATAAAAAACTTTAAATTTTTTGACTATTTTAAAGGATTATTCAACTTTTCAGATATAAAGATATATATATATATATATATATATATATATATATATATATATATATATCTATATATATATATATATATATAAATATATATAACACTTTATTTTATACATTTTCATTCTAAGGGTGACATATTCTTGCCAAACGAAAGAAATAATTTCTTAAAAGCTATCTTTCTTTCTTTTTTGTATCAGAATTTTAACGTAGTCGGATAGAACATAGCTTAACGGTCAAAGCATTGGACATTGAATTGGTTTCCGAAGCGCGGTTTCTCATCCTACGGCATTCAAGTTTTTATACATTTTATGCATTACTATAATGTCGTGACGGTGCAGATTTAAAACTTAATCAACTATATGTTCGTTAATTTAGCATTATTTTGAATGCTGTATTTTTTCTTAGTGAAAAACGTACAAAAATATTCTTTGTCGCTGTTATTTCGTGAAGTGAAAAAATTTGACTATTGTAATATAGATTAATACCTCTCAAAACATAGTACATTGGCGATTCCGGTACACTTATAACGGCAATCGTAAATATTATTGATATTCCCATACCAACGTAAGCCATTACTTGATATGAAAAAAATGGACCAACACAATACCATTATAACTATATCCAAGGGTCGGAAAACAATCCAAGTGCCGCTAAAAGAACACCTCTAATGTTTGTCGCTCTAAATCAATAATATATGACGAAAAAAAAAAATTAAAAAATTACATATGCAAAAGAAGAAATATATGCATCTTTAAGCTTACAACTGATTGGTTATGCGATTTTGTATGTATTAGTGCAATTGGGAGAAATTTTTGAAATGTCTTTGGGGTCATCTTTAACAACTTAACAAATTAAGGTGAGAAGGTTGACAAAGTGTGACATTGCTTGACAATGGTGGTCTTACGAACGTGACCACCTATGTTGACAAGGGAGAGGGGTCAAAATAGTATGAAACACATGAGACGTAACTCATGGATCTAATATCATAAGCTTATAAAAGTATAATATTTTAGTTATTTTTGTATCCTGTTAGACAGTAACTTACTTGACTTCCACGTATCGAATTGGAAAGTTACGTATTGTGATGCGAGTTGTGTATTCAGAACATACCCTGGGGAATGATCATATTTAAATTGTTTTCATTTATTGGTTCTGACAAAGATAAAGCGTGGTGTTTAATTCCGCTATTTATAACCCAAAGTAGTGTCTTGACACTGAATTCTCTTATACATATCTTGCACTATGTAACTTATTGTTCCCTGCAAGATACATTAAATCAGGGAGACCTATAAATGTACACATATTAATTATACTAACGCCAGTTCACCTATATATACAATATTATTGACGACTACGACCGATACACCAAGTGTAGTCATGAACCTTCCAGTATATAACATAGTCAGATTTTTGGTGAAAAGAAGAACAATATAACCGATAGTGGTTAAAATTCCACCGTAAATAAAGCATGGCTTCCGACCCTGGTAGTTTGACAGCCACCCTGTTATAAAAGGACCTGAAAATAATAAAATAACATTATATATATATATATATATAATATATATATATATATATATATATATATATATATATATATATATACATATATATATATACATATATATATATATATATATATATATATATATATATATATATATAGGACAAGGTTGGCTGGTAGAAAATGCTTTTTAGCGTTAAGCCCGCCTTTTGTGCATATGTATGAAATTGTGCAATAAAGAATATATAAATTTTTAAAATATTATTATGTGGACGCATTTTTCAGCCCATAGATCAGACATAATAATTTATTTTTACATTTTACATTAAGCATTGTTACTTGTGAGGCAATCGAGGCAACATAGCGCGGAGTTAAATTTTGCCACTAAAATGTCTTAAATTCAGATGGAAAGAGAAGAGCCGAGTTTACAAATTGGAAAAAAGATAACACAGCTTTATTTTAATAATATGAAACAAACGAAAAGGTTATAATATTATATATATATATATATATATATATATATATATATATATATATATATATATATATATATATATATATTGCACATAACTTTTAAAACAATGAATAATAATTAATAATTTTAATTTAAAATATATAAATAAATGTAAAAGTCAAAACTGAATAGAAAAGAATAATGCTAGAATCCACAAAAGAAGAAAAAAATTATTAATAACATCAGGAATACCAACTTACAATTAACACAACCGCCTATTCGAAAGGCCTAGAACAAAAATGTTCTCTCAAGCTAATATTACTGGATTTGGTGCGATTAAACAAACTATATTGGCTACCTTTATTTTAATTTCTTCATCTGTTATAAAAAATTCTAATTTAATTTGCTTGAAATATTGTAACTATGAGGGACTTTAAGTTAACTGATCTGGGATTATTTGCTTACTTAATATTTGCCCAAGATTGTGGCGATGTTATAGGTTTAACCCTATTACTAACAAAAGGCTTCCACCTTCCTGGTTTACCTTGTATCTATCTTGAAACTATGAATGAATCGCACCATGCATATATATATATATATATATATATATATATATATATATATATATATATATATATATATATTAGCTTCACGCTTAACTTTGGTCGAGTGGCGGAACTTAACGCCGCGCTTTGTCTTGCCAGAGAGAAGAAATGGAAATAAATTAAATGTAATCAAGTGTGAGTTGAACCCATAACTGATCGATCACACTGTGCCACGACTGGTTTATTGTTACTGAATTGATTAAAACATCAAAATGTTGTACTAACGAGTAATTCACAAAGTCGAATACAATAGCAAAGAAAAAACAAGAAAATATGTTTTTAGCTTCACACTTTTCCAGCAGAGTAGACAGAAAGCACCTAGTATTGCGACAAAATAAATATAAATAAATGAGATGTATGATTCAACTTTGAAATTAAAATATGTCGCCTCACAAAATGTTTCAGGTGTCTGAACACAATATAAATCTCACTATAGTGGTAAAATAAAAATACTTCAAGAAATCAATTCTTGAGTTCCACCGAGTCTGTATAAAATCCGTATACAACCAATGTTAATAGCCAGACGACCCATGTTGGCACAATTGCCAACTTATAAATGGATATAAAAAATCAGCTCATTAACGTATAAGAATATAAATAACTTAATGATACCTGGAATAGATGCGATATAGCCTATAGATCCCACCAATGACGTTTGCGTCTCAGTCAAATTATGTGATAGTGGAGATTCCTGAGGATTCTGTAATTTAGGTATAGCAGGCCCGGACCAGCTTAGGTTGTAGCCTAAGGTCATCTGCCCGAAGTATACTGAAAGTTATTTAAATAGTTGTTTAATCATATAGGTACATATGTTCCAGTGGCAAAGTCTAATCCCATACCAGGATAGTTAGGATAGTTAGAGATCCTAGTGTCAAGACAATTTACTTCCCGCTTTTTTTCTCTCCTTAGAAAGATTTAAAAAGGTAGTCAGATATAACCGAATGTCAAGAAACTCCGTTGACCGCTTTTCAATCGGAATATACAAAGTACATTCCTACACAAGGCTATTATTTCATTCGTAATATCTTATTTTCTACGCTGAATTTAATTTTATAAAAAATCACCCGTCGTTCGTTCACCATTCCTCGTTTATTTTCATAGTAGCAGTAGCACAGTAGGATAACAATACGAGTACATTAAATATATATATATATATATATATTTTTTTATAATATATATATATATATATATATATATATATATATATATATATATATATATATATATATATATATATATATATATATATATATATATATATATTAAAAAGTACTATAAAAACTGTAAATGTCGGTTTATCAGCAAAACATACTAATCAGATTTTGATGAAACTTTATTTTTTCTATAAATGGCTAGTTATACTTCGTATTATGTATTCTACAAAATTTGAAGACCTGAAGAAGAGATCGGAAATCCTAGCTATCGGCCTAACTTATAACATACTATAGCGTAGAAAAAAGCTTAAAATAAAACGTATGTGAAAATTTTATTTTCATATTAGTTATAGAAATCATTTATTGATAAATTAAAGTAAATAATTTTCTAATTATTATATAATATTAATAATATATAATATTAATTATATATAATATTAATAATATATAATATTAATAATATATAATATTAATAATAGAATACATCTGCAGGTAGCAAGTTTTAGCTCGAAATGAATAAAATCATACATTGAAATTTGTGTAAAATATTTTTTAGAGTTAAAAGTATTTAATTTTAAATAAAATAACTATTATAATGTAACTGACAAAATTTAAACAAATTTCAAACTTCTTTTTTAGATTGTGTAGTAATAGTACTGTTGGTCCTACTGGCCTTGACAGCGTCACCGGGTTTTGGGGGAGGCCGAGCTGGAAGAGCTCTGACCTTGGCGTGGAGACCTCGAGAGGAAACCACCAACTTAGAATATAGTGTTACAAACGCGCCTTCTGTGAGGCTCGAACCTCTGCTAGTGTACACCGTTTGTAGTGGGGGACTTGTCTGTCCAGAACAGGCCTTTATTAAAAATGTAAACTCGCTTAATGCTTGTATAAACGCAGTCATCAAATATTTGTTGCATAAATTGTGACAGCATTAGGCCAGTATAGGCGACGGACACATGTACAATATTTACCTGAGCTTTATTGATCTCAAATAAATGCGTAATAATTTTTATTGATGCATAAAAATTTTTATTAATAAAAATAATTTTAAGCCTATGAAACTAACTAAAAATAGCAAAAAGTAAATTAAGAAATTAAATGTTTAAAAATAACACTTATATTATAAGATCAAGCACATAGGTTCAGACAAGAACAGGAATCAAACTCACGACATCCCAAATATTGATTAACCACTAAGCCACTGGGTCAGTTGTGAAAATATAATTAAAAAAGTACCTACAGATAGCCGCTATGTACAATTGACGTTTTATACCAGCAGCAAGAGACATTGTTCTTGAATAACTCCACAAACTGAATTGGCGTGTTATCTTATCACGTATGTTTACATTTATGTTAGAATAATAGTGTTGTGTGTTATTCTTATATATGATGCGCAATATCGATATATTCTTGTTAAATTATGCGACTACAGATATTATTAAGTTATCGATAAGTATATATATATATATATATATATATATATATATATATATATATATATATATATATATAAAGAAAGTGGAAAGCTGAAAGAAATACGAAGTGTCTTGACACTAGGTACTTTCTGTCTACTTGTAGTTCTGTCTACCCTGTTGTGCGGGATAAAAACGTGTAAAAAATTTAGACAATCTTATTATTAATAATATTCTTTTTTTTATAAAATTTATACAAAAATATTTACACTTTCATCCCAAAAAGTAAACGCTCGTTCTCTTTCATATATTACACCAAATATGTATATATTCCAAGACAGTTTTATTGAAAACTCTAGACTAGACGCCCGTACATTATGCGTTATACAGTTTTATAGTTTTCTTGCGAACAAATCAAATTAGCTCTCAGAATATAAATGTTATTACTTTAATTAAATATCTAAATGTTAATTAACCTTTTAATTGTACTAAAAGAGTAATTTAATTTTTATAGTTTTATATCAATTGAAAGTATGAAGATTTTATACATAACTATGAAAAAAAAACTAATAAAATTAATAAAATAATACTATTTATGAGTAGACAGGAGTACTTACTGTCGAGACAATTCATACTCGGCTTTCCGCTGAATTTGATACATTGTGTGTTGAGAGTACCGCTGCATTAAAATTAGCCCCAAAGAAAATATCAGGAACAGACAAAATTTGATTATGTTAAAGAATAGAGTATATGTAAAAATTATTCAAAAAATATTATTCAATTTCTATAAAAATATAAAAATTCAATTTCTTTTTTTAACTGTGTAGTATGTTCTTGGCCCTACTGGCCTTGACAGCCGGCCTTGGCTTGACAGCCGGTCTTGGCCTTGGCTGACCGGGTTTTGGGAGAGGCCTAACTAGATGAGTTCTGACGTTGACGTGGTGACCTCGATAAGAAATGAACTTAGAGAACAGACTCATAAGTGCGCCTCCTGTAAAGCACGAACGTTTAGTGTCGTTAGGGAGCTTAAAGGAGTCAGCTTTTTCTGATAGAACGTGTCGGGGCCTGCGGGGTCCCCACAATTGTCGAGCTGTAGCCACTTGCCTTCGCTAGTGGCCACGATACGGATAGCGGTGTCGTCTGCGAATAGGGCTAAATCGGTACTTAGAGCTTTGGGTACATCATGGTCGTGCAATGTGTATAGGAGAAGTCTTCGATCTGACAATGAAAAGATCGATTTTTAAGATAATTACGTAGAATGTGCACTAGCCTGTCCGGTAGCTGTGCTTGAAGTAGTTGATCGATTAGGCCAGTAATTATCAAGCAAGCACGGGTAGCAAGGAGTAGGTCAAAAATTGTTGCAAGATTTTCTAAATCATTAACATGCTTTATCCCGCATAGCAGCATAGTCAGAGACAACCTAGTGTCAAGGCACTTCGTTACTATTATCTACTTGAAATCAATCCAGACATTCGAGTTGAATGGAGAATTCAATGCCTCATTGTGTCTTACCAAAAATGTTTTTAAAAATAATCATTACCCACATTAGGAATCGAAGGCACAACTATTCGCGTTTTACTAACTTAAAACACTGTCCCACTGAGCTACGACAACCTCCTAATTTAAAATAAAATCCAGCATTACTTAAAAGCTCCCAAGCTTTCCATGTAGAGCTTAATAATACCCTCATTCATTCTAATACGAGAACGAGCTTGCTATTTTAGATTCATTGATTCGTGCTTCCATAATGGAATAGAAAATTTTAGTCTACAAAATTTTAGTCCTTACTTCTAAGCAGATTAAATGTTACTACGATTTATTAATATGCAGGATAAAACGCATGAATATAAAAAAATATAATAATTTACAAATAAATTTGATGCAGGCCGTGGCTTAGTTGGACAGCGTCTGACTGTCAACGCGATTGGTTGTGGGTTTGAATAACACTCGGGGGGATGATTGTATTTAAATTATTTTCATTTACTAGCTCAGGTAAGACAAAGTGTAGCGTTGAGTTCCACTCAACATGCTATGTCTCGAATTATTCATAACAAAATTATTTTTAATGTCATCGTGGCATAGTAAAAGTTTGTGTATTTATATATTGATAATAGGTTCATAGACATTTTATCAGTTGTGGATTCGGTTTCTAATCAGGGGAATAATTATATTCAAATTACCCTCCTACCGTACCATTCTGACAATACAAAGCATTGAGTTCCACTAATTAACACGCCATGTCTCGGGTTCGGGCGGACAGCGAGCAAAGAAATATTTTGACATTAAGTTCTCTATGACCCAGGATAAAGATAAAGCAGGATAAAGCATGAGACCGCGAATAACGTTAATATGTTACTCGTATATACAAACACAAGTAGAGAGCGTCACTCCATTCTCTACTCCATTCTCTCTATATATATATATATATATATATATATATATATATATATATATATATATATATATATATATAGAGAGAGAGAGAGAGAGAGAGAGTGTAGAGCATAGAGTGACGCTCTCTACTTATGTTTGTAAATCTGCATTATGGTGCCACTCGTATCGATAGTAATTCCAAGCCAATTATAACTTTTAAATGAAAAATATTTTCTTATAATACCCTCTCGGGAAAGACAAAGTGTGGCGTTGAGTTCCACCACTCAACACGCAATGTCTCGAATTTGTTGGAAAGCTGAAACTAGATACTTTCTGTCTACCCTGTTATGCGGGATAAAAGCGTGAAGCTAAAAAAAATATCTAAAATCGTCACTTGTACGGTATCTATCAGATATCACCGTTGACAGCTCACACGAATGATAAGTTACTTTAAATAGATTTAAAAATATATATTTTTTGATAAAATTTTGTGTACTTCCTTTTTTTTATTACAGAAATTAAATGTAATGATATTAAAACGGAACTGAAATATTTAGGTAATTGAAAACTACGATCGAAAACAATTATTGTGTCATAGAATATTAGAAAATTACGTTTATTTTCTTTTTCTTATATAATAATAATAACGATAATAGTATTTATTTTTTACAAGTTGTTTATATATTACAAGTTGTTACAAGTTGCAAGTAGATATACATAATTACAACATTTTATAGCGAATAATTACTGCATTAGTTAGAAACTGAGTTATTATTTATGTATCAACTACCCACAAATAATAACACTTAGATGTAAAATAACATATAAACCGAGAAACAAAATATCGTAACACTTCTAAGAACCTTTTTAAATAAAAAACAAAAATTAACTAACTTTGAAATTGACAAATTGATATAAAAAAAAACCTAACTTATTTTGGTATTCTGATTTGATTGATCTAATAATGAAAAATATCATATTGAAAATAATGTAAAATTATTAGAACTACTGGATCAAATAGCACTAAGTGGGTCAAAATAACGTTGCCAATTTTTGTTATTTCACATCCCAATAATATTTTGATCACCGTTACATTCACATGTGCAAACAAAAGAATAGCCTTGGTTATAAAAAAAATATTTATACACATTAAAATAATGTGGATCAAGATTTCTTAGTTGGCTTATATAAAAAATATGTTTATTGATATATTGCAACATATATATATAATGTATATAAAGATAAAAAGGGGTTCGTTAGATTCGCTAAAACTTGTAAACAGACCTTTATACCTATACCTATATACCTATACCTTTTTTGATTGATTTTGTTAAATTTTAATTAATGCAAATTATTCTAAGTACTAGTGGCCGGTCGTGGTGCAGTGGGACAGTAACTGACGGTTTGATTCCCACTCGAGGGAGTGATTATGTTTAAATTAAATATTTTCACTCCCCGCTCTGGTAAGGCAAAAGTGCGGCGTTCCATCACTTCACACACGCAATGTCTCGAATTCGGTGGACAGCGAAGTTCGGAGTGTCTTGAGACCAGGTAATTCCTGTCTGTCTCTCACTCATTCACGCAATATATATATATATATATATATATATATATATATATATAAACAAAGATATATAAAAGAAACATACTTATTTGTTTCTAGAAGTGAAGTTTTCGTAAAATATTAACTCACAATAATGTCAATTAATCTCAGTATGCTTTAATCTACTTTTACTGTTCTGAGATAATATTATATAGATAAATGTAATTTATACACTAATATTTGCCATTGTTCGTTAGTTAGTTTGTTTTAGTTTAATAATAGATTATTAAGATAATAGTAGCCTCTAAAAATTAATTATATTCTGAATCTCACTTAATTTGCAAATATATTTCAGATCATATTAATATGTAAAAAAAAATTGGATTTTTACAGAAATTAACAGAACGTACAAAATGTAAATGAACGTACAGAATAGATCCAATTTTTTTTTCATAATTTTCTTTATAATAATATATTAGAAACACGTTAAATTAATGAAATAAATAAATTACACACAACGCTGTGTGTTTGACATACACTTTTCTAAGGCAACATGTATTTTACGCGTCATCTGGTCTACTAGTAATAAATGGCTTAAAAATTTATACATAAGCACAAGCTGATAACCGTTGTTATGGTATGGCTTATCAGAACAAAGAAAGATATAATTTAAGTTCATTTATCTTATTCTTTCGTCCTATCTATGTAATTCATTTTATCTTAATCTATTTGGGTTATTTTATCTTATACATATTAAATGTATAGCTTTTAATTTAGTTTAATTAGAGTGCTTTTTCTAATAACAATAATACTTCAATCCACACTCAATTTTAAATTTGAAAGATTTACATATTTGACATGAATGTGCAAATGGCTGCCTTATAGCTAAAAATAATATCTTCCAGGCAACCACAATAGTGAAACCTATAAGAGACAAGGAGAGTGATGCGTAAAGTATTTAAATAAATAATTCATATATCACATATATATATATATATATATATATATATATATATATATATACAAACAAATAGCGAGAGAAGTACTACAGATAGTTAAAATAATGTTCTCTTTAATAAAGTGCTGTTTAAGACGGCGGTAGAAAATCTCAATCGACGGGGACTGCCTCACAATTAGTAGTAGCGCACTTCTGAGACTTACTTTCTTGACAATAAAGGTGATTACCATAGCATTGCGTACGGCACAAGGGTATTTCAAAGAGGTAGTTATAACGAGATCGGAGGTGTTTGATATGGTGTGGGTAAAAAGAACTTAAAACGTTCCTTAAAGTATGAATCAGTAACGGACGGTGAAGAACGGCGTAGAGTGAAGGAATGTAAATATCGTCTGTGTTATATTATCAACTATTTCAGTCCACTACGATATTGGGACACAAGAACATACATCTTCAATCCGAAGATAAATCTTATTATATAATTTTGCAGTTCTCTAATTTGTTTAATAGTTATGATAAATAAATGATCTAGAATAGGAAGGCGAATAGTATGGGCCAAGATAGTTTTAATGTTGAAAAGTAAAATATTCTTTCATCTTCGCCATCCACCTGTAACAGAAAAAATCGTACGTTTAAACAGAGAACTGGGGTGAACGGGATAATGTGCATCCATCCTGATAAATTGATTTTTTTAACTTCACGCTAATCCTGAATAACAGGATAGGCAGAATAACCTAGTGTCAGGACACACCGTTCTCCATTTTCCGCTGGAGGAACTTAACCACGCGTTTTCTCTTCCTAGAGCTCGGAAATGAATATCATTTTAATATAATCACACTCGCAAGTGAGAATGGAATCCCATAACAATGGCCTTTACAATTAGACGCAGTTCCACATCACGACACAAGATGACAGCGTTCGAGAACTTCTACGTATATATATTTATACATTTCAACAAACATACATTACATTATTATACATTTACATACACATAAAATTATCATTATAACATTACAGTATTTTAGATTTGCGATTTAATTATATATTTTAGTATCTGACTAAGAATTCACTTTAGAGGAATATGATATCGATATAAATCGATGTAAAAAAAAGGATAAATTAATACTTGTACTTTTTGCTTTAATCAGGCTATGCGGGTTTTCAAGGCGCAGGTTGCTAATAGGTTGTGTGTTCAGTTCCGACTTATTGAAATGATTATATGTATTTAAAACTAGCTATAGGCGTTACTTCGTTTGCTTGAAAATGAATATACCTGGGTCTTCTTTTTCTCTTCACGGGTTTATTCCGCATAGCATGGTAAACAGGAAGTACTTAGTGCCAAGCCACTCTGTACTCCGCTGTCCATCGTATTAACGTTATGGGTTGAGTGGCGAAAGTTAACGCCGCGCTTTGCCTTACCAGCGGGAGTTAATTCGAGTATTTTAAATTTCATCACTTCTCTGAATAGAAATCAAACTTTCCAACGATCACATTTAGAGTCAGATGCTATCCAGTTTAGTATAACTATTACAAAGCAATTAAATATTATTACATCATTTGCGATTATAATGATTTATATATTATTAATTAAATAAAAATCTCTTCATGCATGCCCTTCAGGAGGTCGTCATACTTTCACACCCTTCTTTCAGAGTGGTGACCAATGCCTGTAATGATGCAATTAGCACTCCATCATCTGCGTACAACAGAGAGCTTACTGTCAAATCACCAACTTTCACTCCTATGACACTATCTTTCACTCCTTGGCCAGCTCCTACTCGTACACAGGCAGAGTGATCTCGATAAAGAGATTGTACAGCCTGCAACAAGGGTCTGTTCACATTGTACCGGGGCAGTATCTCCCATAACTTCTTTCTAACAACCCTGTCAAATGCTTTTTCTTATTCCACAAAATACAGAAAATTTTCTGATTTACAGACAAAAACTTCTCTTTCATTCATCACATCTAATAATTCATTCATCTTCTATTGCATCCCTCCTCTGACATTCCACGTAGCTATTTGTAGCTCTGTTCTCCACTTTCCGCCGTTACGGTCATGGCGTGCTTCGTGGCGGTCCCCCACACCGCATTCGTCGCCACTTCTCACGTCAGCGGGGACACACTGGTGCGCGTCACCTTGGAGGGACGCCCTAGCATGATACGTGGCCCTGGTGCTCGCGGTGGACGGAATGTTGCAGCCTTACAAAACTGTTGATATTATGTAAGGTTGGCAGGGGTCACTGCGTGCAAGTCTTCCATCGTTTAAATAAAGTAAATATATGTAATTATATTATACCGAGTGGGCCATTAAATTATACGCGGCACTTAAAGAAAAAAATCCAGTGGAGTGATATCTCGGCTCAGAGGAGGCCAAGGGGTGTCCCCTCGACGCGACATCAGTTTTCCAATGAATTTCATTCTGTTGGAACCAGGTCCTGCTGTAGTAGACTTCAAAATTATGCAGTTGTGGAAAGAAAAAGTTACGTAACATGTCTATATAGCTATCAGAATTTACTATTACGGTTTGGCCTGGCTCATTCTCGAAGAAATGGTGTCTGATGATTATTTGAGCCAACTTGGCTGCCCAAACTGTCACTTTAAGCGAATGCAATGGTGTTTGATGTTAAAATTTGGGATTTTCTGAGTCGCGACCGACAATTCCGACAAATTTGCTTATTTACATACACACATTGATACCGCCACTTTTGCATATTCACATATCCACATTTCTTGCATATTCACATATGTTTTATAGGGGTGAAATTTAAGAACTTTTTCCAAAATACGCCTTAATGATATCGTTCTTAGTATAGTGAGTTCAGTTGATTTCTTTCGGATTGATAACTGGGGACAGCACCGTACAGACGTCGCAACTTCGCTTATAGTTTCTTCCGTTCTGAATCAAAAACCTGCGAGGCATCCAAGGTCTATACCTTGCACGCCTCGCAGGTTTTTGATTCAGTTTCGAATCCGTAGACTCAAACTTTCTGACCCACGATCTGATAACATTTTCACTTGAATATTGATTTAAATCATGTAAACTAAACTCAGAGCGAAATTGACGTCCCGCAAATAGTACACGAATCGCCATTTTTGTAATAAGCCTTTACACAGAACGCACAGCGCTCACCGGTAAACGCTCAACGGCGACTAAAATAATTCCGAAAGCCAAGCTACCTATACCCACTACCGCACCCTGCTGCCGCTTCCCTCTACGATCAATCTGATTTGAAATTCGCACGCTTTTTGGTCCATCCTGTATATACTAATATTAACTATCTAACTAATATAACTATATGAAACTATCCAACGTCAATTTATTCAATACTTGTCTTTCAAAGATTTTAAAAAATTCAATACGTACGAGGAAGCTTGCGCACATTATGAAATTGACCCCCTAGAAAAACGAAGAAATCTAAGCGAAATATTACTCCTACAAGCAATACTAACAGGCAAAATTGATTGTCCTTCTTTACTTTCAACCGTTTCCCTTGTGCTGTCATGTATGTATGTATGTGCCGTCTTTCAGATCGCGTCACACACACCTTTTATACGTACCCAAAACTAACACTAGCTATGCTCAAAATTCTATATTGCTACGACTGGCACGAACCTACAACAAAGTTTACAATAAGTTGGATTTATTCCATTTGTCTAAAACACAATTAAAAAAGAAAATATTAGAAATGCATTAAATTTAAAAGAAATAGTGACACGCTGTATTTGCACGTCCGTACACACACACACACACCCATACAAACACACGCACACACACACACACACACACAAACACGCAACATGTTGGATGTTGTTGTTGTTCATTTTTTAAATTGTTAATTTTGTACTATAAACATTACTTTTGTCTACAGTTTACTAATTATATAAAAGTATTTAGTTATATATAATGGTAATCTTTTTGGCCTTGTAATTATGTTATTTTTTATATTGTATTTTTTTTATGTAACGCTGTTGATTACTAATAAATAAATAAATAAAGTACATTTATCGGATTAGTTATTTATTCACTTTATAAATAAAACAATTCTACTGTAATTTAACAACAATTTTCATTAAAAAAAAATATCTGCAACAACTTATGAATTTATTCATGATAGTGAATACGGAATACTTGTTACGGAAATATTTTAGTTTTTATTCCTGAAGATATTTTTTTTTCATAATTTAAATTGCCCACATTGTCAACACGATTTATAATTATGTTATGTGTTGTCTCTACAACGTGTTTTACATAAAAATGTATTTCAAACACATAGTTTTATATGTAACTAGCGACCCACTCCCGGCTTCAACTTTGTGAAGTAGACGAACACATCATAAAGTAATAAGAAGGTAAGTAGTATAATAACTTATTAATGGAGTAAATAACGGGCTGTGAAATATCAACATTCTTAACGTTCAATTTAAGTTGCATCTACTGCGTACCTAATTGCGTACAAATATCGATGCCTCTTTCCCCCTACACCTTAAATTCGTTGTATGTTTTGAATATTTTACAGATATTGAAATGATACTTATTTAAATACTGTTTAATACGGTAAGGATTAATATAGATATATGAATAATATAATTTGATTCTTGCGGCCTTTTTTTGACTTTTATAATTTACAAAAACTTGGTGGACTTTTTGTATATATTGATACGATCTATAATACTGTAAAACATTGTTTGGTCTATCATCAATAGTTTTTGCAGCGCACGCGATGATACATTATTGTATTTCGACAAGGACAATTATTATTTAGAAAATGTCATATAGTGCAGTGAAGGTGCAGTTTTGTAATGGTGAAAGAATTTTTGGAATCGGTTCAATAGTTTTTGCGTGAAAACGTTACAAGCATACATATGTTTTCTCTTTATAATATTAGTATATACAGGATGGACCAAAAAGCGTGCGAATTTCAAATCAGATTGATCGTAGAGGGAAGCGGCAGCGGGGTGCGGTAGTGGGTATAGGTAGCTTGGCTTTCAGAATTATTTTAGTCGCCGTTGAGCGTTTACCGGTGAGCGCTGTGCGTTCTGTGTAAAGGCTTATTACAAAAATGGCGATTCCTGTACTATTTGCGGGACGTCAATTTCGCTCTGAGTTTAGTTTACATGATTTAAATCAATATTGCAAGGTATAGACCTTGGACGCCTCGCAGGTTTTTGATTCAGTTTCGAATCCGTAGATTCAAACTTTCTGACCCACGATCTGATAACATTTTCACTTGAATATTGATTTAAATCATGTAAACTAAACTCAGAGCGAAATTGACGTCCCGCAAATAGTACACGAATCGCCATTTTTGTAATAAGCCTTTACACAGAACGCACAGCGCTCACCGGTAAACGCTCAACGGCGACTAAAATAATTCCGAAAGCCAAGCTACCTATACCCACTACCGCACCCTGCTGCCGCTTCCCTCTACGATCAATCTGATTTGAAATTCGCACGCTTTTTGGTCCATCCTGTATATACTAATATTATAAAGAGAAAACATATGTATGCTTGTAACGTTTTCACGCAAAAACTATTGAACCGATTCCAAAAATTCTTTCACCATTAAAAAACTGCACCTTCACTGCACTATATGACATTTTCTAAATAATAATTGTCCTTGTCGAAATACAATAATGTATCATCGCGTGCGCTGCAAAAACTATTGATGATAGACCAAACAATGTTTTACAGTATTATAGATCGTATCAATATATACAAAAAGTCCACCAAGTTTTTGTAAATTATAAAAGTCAAAAAAAGGCCGCAAGAATCAAATTATATTATTCATATATCTATATTAATCCTTACCGTATTAAACAGTATTTAAATAAGTATCATTTCAATATCTGTAAAATATTCAAAACATACAACGAATTTAAGGTGTAGGGGGAAAGAGGCATCGATATTTGTACGCAATTAGGTACGCAGTAGATGCAACTTAAATTGAACGTTAAGAATGTTGATATTTCACAGCCCGTTATTTACCCCATTAATAAGTTATTATACTACTTACCTTCTTATTACTTTATGATGTGTTCGTCTACTTCACAAAGTTGAAGCCGGGAGTGGGTCGCTAGTTACATATAAAACTATGTGTTTGAAATACATTTTTATGTAAAACACGTTGTAGAGACAACACATAACATAATTATAAATCGTGTTGACAATGTGGGCAATTTAAATTATGAAAAAAAAATATCTTCAGGAATAAAAACTAAAATATTTCCGTAACAAGTATTCCGTATTCACTATCATGAATAAATTCATAAGTTGTTGCAGATATTTTTTTTTAATGAAAATTGTTGTTAAATTACAGTAGAATTGTTTTATTTATAAAGTGAATAAATAACTAATCCGATAAATGTACTTTATTTATTTATTTATTAGTAATCAACAGCGTTACATAAAAAAAATACAATATAAAAATAACATAATTACAAGGCCAAAAAGATTACCATTATATATAACTAAATACTTTTATATAATTAGTAAACTGTAGACAAAAGTAATGTTTATAGTACAAAATTAACAATTTAAAAAATGAACAACAACAACATCCAACATGTTGCGTGTGTTTGTGTGTGTGTGTGTGTGTGTGCGTGTGTTTGTATGGGTGTGTGTGTGTGTACGGACGTGCAAATACAGCGTGTCACTATTTCTTTTAAATTTAATGCATTTCTAATATTTTCTTTTTTAATTGTGTTTTAGACAAATGGAATAAATCCAACTTATTGTAAACTTTGTTGTAGGTTCGTGCCAGTCGTAGCAATATAGAATTTTGAGCATAGCTAGTGTTAGTTTTGGGTACGTATAAAAGGTGTGTGTGACGCGATCTGAAAGACGGCACATACATACATACATGACAGCACAAGGGAAACGGTTGAAAGTAAAGAAGGACAATCAATTTTGCCTGTTAGTATTGCTTGTAGGAGTAATATTTCGCTTAGATTTCTTCGTTTTTCTAGGGGGTCAATTTCATAATGTGCGCAAGCTTCCTCGTACGTATTGAATTTTTTAAAATCTTTGAAAGACAAGTATTGAATAAATTGACGTTGGATAGTTTCAAGTCGCTCAATATGAATATTATAGTGAGGGGACCATATGTTACTCGCATATTCTAAAACACTGCGAACGTAAGCGAAATAGAGTGTTTTTATACAATGGATATTGTTAAAATTCTATGTTACTCTCCTGATAAAGCCTAATTGTTTATAAGCTTTGTCCGTTATAACATCAAAATGATCATTAAAAGAAAGCTTAGTGTCAATTGTGACTCCTAAATCTTTAACAGTATGCACTTTATTTATGTGCACCCCATTTATCTTGTAATTGAACATTATTGAGTTTACTTTTCGACTTAAGAGTAATTTGGTGGCACTTATTCACATTGACACATATCCGATTTTTAATATAATACTTAGTTAGTGAGTTAAGGTCTTCTTGTAGTTTATGACTGTCATCCAGGCTGCGTATTCTAAAAAAATTTTTTTGTCATCTGCGAACATTGAATATTGAGAATGTTGGAAGCAACTTCCAATATCAAATAAATAAGCATTATACAAGAGAGGACCTAAAATAGAACCCTGAGGTACTTCTGACGATATTGCCACGAAATTACTTCTAGCACTACCTGTCACAACCGCCTGCATTCGATTTTTTATATATGACGTAAACCATCGGTGTAAGTTGCCACTTATTCCTAGTGTAGCAAGTTTCTGAAGCAGGATGACATGATCCACACGGTCGAAAGCTTTTTCGAAATCCGTGTAGATCACATCAACCTGAAACCTCGTATGCATGGAGCATTTCAATACGTAATTTGTGAATACAGCAATGTTAGTAGTAGTTGAGCGGTTTTTCATAAAACCGTGCTGTTCTTGTGGAATAGATTTAGCAATTAGCGGTCTTATTTAATTTTGTACTACTGATTCAAAAACTTTGCTAATTGTGTTTAATATTGATATGTGACGATAGTTTTCAATTTGAGATTTTGATCCATTCTTATGTATAGGATGTTTTGCTGGTAGCGTTAAGTTCCAATGAAGGCAGAGTGTTACTTTTGCATTTTGAACAAATCCACTTTCCTCGGGTCACAGGTGATTTACTTCCGATCGGTACAATACAATCGAAATGATATAACGCTTGACATTTTACACATTTTATTCTCTTTTGTGAGACTAACACATTCAATTTACAAACGTGGCGCCAACTCATTTGACATTGTGAAGAGAAGAAAAAGAAAGAAAAAAAAAACAATTTAATAAGTATAAAAAAAAAAGTGCGGTTATGTCAGGATTTGAACTTGCGGCGTAATTTATCTTGATCAGACGTTCAACCCGCTAGACCAACGAGATCGTTAGTTAAGTAGCGTATTTTCGTAATGTGTATCTCACTGATTTAACTATGAGTTACAATATACAATTGTATGTTTTTCTTTAGGAAAAGGGTTATTTAATAATTCACATGTTTGGTATACTTTACCACGTAAACCAAACATGTGTATTATTAAATAACCCTTTTACTAAAGACAAAATCGAAACTTAAAATGACTGCCCTAAAAAGTTTTTTTGACTTATCCAGTTATTTATACCTAGTTTTTACTTAATTTAATTAACAAAGTGAAATACACAAACATTTGAAAGGGTAGTTTATAAAGAAATAAGTAGTGTAAAGTGATTCAATATGCCAAATATAAGGAAATGAAATAAAACAATACATATGATTAAATTAATTATTATTATATTGATCTTAGAGCAGCTTATTTAGGTAGTGTTTGATCGTATACACTGATGCTCAATAAACAACTCACAAGAAACGGATATGGTAGATTTGACAAAAATGTGGTGTTGAGTTCCGCCACATAAACCCTGCACCTGATACAGGAGGAGAGTAAAATAAAAAAGGCAACTGTTTTATGTTTTATTTTATTGTTTTTGTATCTGCATCAAACTCTTGCCTTTAGTCTCTGGGATGAATAGTAGTGTGAATACAAATGCAAAGGCTGATGAACACGAAAAGAACCAAAATAACACATGAGGGCCAACAATATTGATCAAACTCCCAAAGGAAGTGGACACAATAAAGCCACAAAGCCACGAACTTGTAAGCGCCACTGCAGACCCTGTACTTCTTACATTACTTTTAAACATTTCTCCGATCAAAGTTGATGGGACTATACCTAAACCTGGAAAGAAATGTTAAAAATTAATGTTAATTATAATTTCTATTTCTCCACTGTGGAAAGTTGTGTTAGGTCACTCAACACGCAGTCTTGATTTAAAACGGATAATGTACAACAGAGTGCCTTGACACTACATTTTATCTGCGTACCCAGTGAAAATAACGTGAAAAAGCTTATAATATTATTGACATATGCGGAAGATGATTTATAAAATAAATTATTAATAGCAAAAATATTTCACAAAAAGCTATTCTCATGAATGGGAGTAAAGTTCACAATTATCGTGTTATAATTATTTCTACACGATATAGTAAAGTGAACACCATGACGTAAACGTATGCAGGAAGTAATATATATATATATATATATATATATATATATATATATATATATATATATCAGTTTGCCTAGTCTGGTAAGGAACAGAGCGCGGTTTCCGCCATTCAATAAATAAAGTTTTAAATTCATGACGTATTATAAATAATTAAAATTAAATTTAATAAAATTCAACTTACCAATATCATAGGCGAAGAAAAATACTATAAGAATTACAAGTGGCAACCACTTTATGTTATTTATCCCAGAATATCCTATAAAGTCGTAATAGAAGTAAAAACCCAGAACAAACTGAAAATGAAAAAAAACTTTCAGTATTCAAAAACATATTTTTTATTTTATTTTTTATTGTAAAATAAGATTATAGACTCTAAGTAGAACTTTACTTTTTCGTTTTAATTTTTTTTTCTCATATACTTAAACAGTGCTTTGGATATTGAAACCCAACGCGGCGCTATGTTTATAGAGATTTGAAATTGTGACATACCATAGACATAGACATACGCATAAAATAATTAAACATATATAATAAATAATTTATTTAACATTTATTGTAAATAATATATTATAAATTTAAACATTTCATATTATTTTTATATATTATTATAAAAAATTTACACAAAGATTTTCCTTAGTAGAATTCTAACTACGTTAGTCTTTGTTGTGTATTTATACATTATTTGTATGTACGAATGACCGATACTAGATAGCAATGAATATAAATAATAATAATAATAATTGAGGCCGGCCGTGGCGCAGTGTATCAGCATCAGACTGTAAACGCGATCGGTTGTGGGTTCAGTCCCCATTCGGGAAAGTGATTACATTTAAATTATTTTCACTTCCTCGCTCTGGTAAAAACAAAGAGCGGTGTTGAGTTACACCACTCAACACGCAACGTCTCGAATTCCGTAAAAAGCGAAGGATAGGGTGTGTTGACACTAAGTATTTTCTGTCTACCCTGCTATGCGGGATAAAAGCGTGAAGCAAAAAAAAAAGAAATAAAAATAAAAATATTAAAATGAAAAAAATATATGAACCAATTTGTGGCAAATAAAAAAACAAATGTACATAACGCGTACAGTCAAACACCTACGTACGGTGCACGATGAATACTTAGCAGTCCATTAAAATGAAAGGAGAAAGAGAAACTCACCATGCTCAAAGAGCATATGGCACAAGACACCATCATCAATATCCTTCTTCCACATTTTTCTATAATAAATGGTACCAAAGCACTTCCACACAATTGACAGAAAAATATTATCAGCATAGACCAATTAGGGTCAATAGAGGAGCCGGCCATTTCAAATATTCTACCAGAAAATAGAACGATTGTAATAATTCCACTGCACTGTAGAAATATATTAGCGCAAACAAGCACGATTAACGCTTTTCTGTTGCTGCGATCTGTAAACAAATCCTGCCAGTCTTTCCAACCAGACTTATTTTGGTATTCCTTTTTTGATGCAATCAATTCGTCTAAATCTTCTGATCTTCCCAATTCTGTTAAAATCCTTTTGAGGGATGTGTCGTCGTCTAAAAATAAAAACATAATATATATATATATATATATATATATATATATATATATACACAAGAACATGTGGATTACTTTATGTATCAAAGACATCTATAACTTCTTTATCAACTATCTTTACGCAAGTCTTAACAAATATGATGAATTTCACTCTGAGAATTGGAAACCTCGCATTTCATCTGCTCGATCCAAGACGATCATAATAGCAAGATATTAGAAATTTACATATTTTTAGGTAAAAAGCATATAGCCATAATTTTAATTATACTACGGATAAGGGTTATTTTTTTATTGCTTTTAACTAAATATTGTAATGTAAGGTCATATTAATAACAATAACTTATGATATTATTTGACTTATAAAAGCTTACTTTTTAACACATAAAATATTGGAGATTCTGGTATAAAAAATGCACTAAACGTACATATTACTCCTGCAACCAAACCTATAGCTGTTGTACCTGTGTATGAAAATGCGAGACCACCAGAATATATAATCATAGATCCAGCGGTGTTAAATATACCTAAAATAGTTAGAAGTACGCCTCTGATGTTTGTGGACCTAAAAAAATTAATCACATCAAGTTAAAATAAACACAGAAATAAATACCACAAACACATAATTTGTGTAATTCTATATAATTTGTATTCTATTAAATTAAAAAAATAAAGATTTTATAGTATTTTAAATGAAACTATTTTAACTGCGTATATTTTGCTATTCAAAAATACGTTTTTGGACACCTAACGTTTTGAAAATTTTACAATAGTCCGTGGTCACAGATAGACTGAGGTGGCATTCGTCAGTTGATACAAAAATTAATTATTTTAATCTACCGCCATCTGTTTCTCAATTGCCTCGCGTACTGCCCTGGATTCTTGCAGAATGAGCTCACTGTATCTTTGTCTCTGGTGTGGTGCATTTGGGACTTTAAATTTTTAATAAGTGGGTCCCAGGTGGTAGATAGTTTCCAACCATCTTCTCTATTGAAATTTGGATGTTTTTGAATTTCAATAGCCTCGCGGATCATTCTAGGAACATATGTACTTTCCCTAGCGAGGATATGTGGCTTATCAAACCTGATGTAGTGGTTGGACTTATTCATTGTATGTTCACACACAGCTGACTGCAATACACGCCCATTCTTGACATCGGATATGTGTTCTTTCACCCTAACCCCGATGCCAATGTATGACAAGTCACAGTCACAGTCTAGTTTATACACGCCTGCACACTGCAAAGGAATATTACATTTCACGGGTCTCAAGCATTGGCTCACTTTTTTATTAAACTTAAATATGGTTTTGATAGAGGCTCTTCTTAAGATGTTGCCAATCCTATCTGTAACTCCCTTCACAAATGGTAGAAGTGCTGTCTGTCTCTCCACTGTAGGATGCTTATTGGACTTCATACAACACTGGCGGGAAACTAGCAGCTTTTTCTGATGGGCACTTTTCACCTATCGAAGCTCGGCCCCGAGGTGTTCAGCGACGCAAAGAAAACAAGAAACTGAAAGAGCTTAAGTTAGGTTAGCCATTCGCTGTTTACCAGTATACCCAAAAAAGACTGCTTCAGGATTGTCAAGCGAAAACTGTATATCTGTATATCTAGTGTTCAATCAAGTATTCTATTTGCAAATAGATGGCTTGCTATGGGTTCGCCTGTATACCCTGTAATAGCAGATATATACATGAAGGATTTTGAAGAGATGGGTCTTGGCTCTCCACCTTGTCTACCTAGAATGTATAAGCGATACGGAGATGATACTTTTACAATTTTACCTACGGATAATATTTATATATTCCTAAACCATCTCAATTCTATTAATAACAATATAAAAATTGCAAAAGAATAACAGGCAAATAACTATTAAGCTTTTCTTTATGTATTAGTAATAAAGAATCCCAATGGCACATTAGGCCACACAGTATATAGCCCATACCAACCAACAGGTATCTCAATGGTGTTTCCCACCACCACCCTACACAGTTATCTACCGTCAGCAAATCTTTGTTTCAGAAAGCTTACCACCTTTGCGATGCTGAACACCTAGGGGATGAGCTTCGACAGGTGAAGTGTACCCTTCATCAGAACAAGCTACAGTGGAGGGACAGCCAGCACTTCTACCATTTGTGAAGGGAGTTACAGGCAGGATAGGTAACATCTTAAGAAGAGCTTCTATCAAAACCATATTTTAACCTAATAAAAAAGTGAGCCACTTCTTGAGACCAGTGAAATATAATAATCCTTAGCAGTTTGCAGGTGTATAAAAACTAGACTGTGACTGTGGCTTATCGTACAATGGCCAAACAAAGAGGAGCATCGGTGTTAGGGTGAAAGAACACATATCTGATGTCAAGAATGGGCGTGTATTGCAATCAGCTGAGTATGAATAAGTCAAACCACTACATCAGGTTTGATACGCCACATATCCTCGCTAAGGAAAGTAGATATATCCCTAGAATGATCCGTGAGACTATTAAAATTCAAAAACATCCAAATTTACGTAATTAATTCGGTTAAAATAGTTTCAGTTAAAATGTATAAAAATTGCGAAAATCAAAGATCTTATTATTTATAGTATTATTGGAAGAGCGGGGTCATTTGATACAGGTATATGTTGCTTCCAAAAATCTCAATCACAAATTTTGTATTATTAATTCTCTTTTTGCAAATAAAATAATGGAGTTTTTAATTTCTACTTTTTTACTTCGTTAAATGTTTTCTTAATTAAATGAAAGTTAAAGCTATTTAAACGTTTAATTGCAAGTCTACAATTTTAAATATTTCAATATATATATATATATATATATATATATATATATATATATATATATATATATATACATATATATATATATATATATAAAATTTATGAGCAGATCTGGTTTTTTCAGTCAAACCTCGTAATTAATTAATACGTTCTCTGTGCATATTTCAGCATACATCATTTTAAACAGTGAACAAAGTGTCTTGGGTTTAACTAAGTTTTGTCTAACTACCCTACTATGCGGGATGAAATGTGAAAATGCTTTTTTATAAATATACCAACGCAATTTCTCCTATGTACACCAAGTTAGTCACTGCTAAAGAAGCTGTAGCAAAACCACATGTAATTCTGAAAAAATATACAGTTGCTAGGTTTCTGGCAAACATCAAAATAAGGTAAGATATGGATACTATCAGCCCTCCTATTATTAAACATGATTTTCTTCCTTTTATATTTGAAAGCCATCCCATTACATATGGAGCTGAAACATGACAAAATTACAAAAATATTTAAATTAAATTAAAAAAATATTTTTAAATATATACGAATACGCTTTCATCTCCATCCCGCGTATTACACTTTATCACGCATTGTAAAGTAATAAGAGATAACCTAAAGTCAAAATATTGTTTATAGTTCTTCACTACTTAGTGATTTGTTACGTTATTATGGTGAAATAACCACGGAGAACATATTAATTATCGTCTCGGTTATCGACATTTTACCCCCTGGAGCACCTTATAACGAACAGTTGAAACGAACTGCTTACTTTATCTGCGACACCAGACCTAGCTGACAAGCAAGCCCCTATTTCTTTCCTCTATTTAGACAAGGCGGATTGATTGAACTTGTTCTTATGCTGATGTAGCTAAGGAAATGTTTTCCCCTCCAAATCCCTCTTCACCACTGGCTAGTATGGCCAAAGTTCTTACTTCTCCCACAGTATCTTACCGCAAAACTCTTGTCCGTTCTCCCCGTCTCCAAGCTCCTCTTGAAAATAATTGACTCACTCATCAAGCAATTATTGGGGACTGTCCCGCTTCCCTCCCTTATGGCTGTGCAATACCTGATAGATCCTCAGAATTGACTGAAACCCTCATTAGTATTTTATCCCCATTAGATGATGTCCCTTTATCGTCCAACGTAGCCCAAAATCTTGTAAAAATCTTTAATATCCTGAAATATGGCCCCACTGTCCATCCTCCAGTGGAATAAGTAAGAATATTGCAATTCGTGTTAAAAAACATGAATTGCTTTCTATTTTTTCTCTATTTAAACCTGTCATTGTTGCCCTCTCGGATACATGGTTAATGCTGGAATTCCGTTTTAGGGTGCTAGGTTTCTAATAATTAAGGGCGAACAGGAGTGACGGATATGAAGGAAGTAATATCCTCGTCCAGCACCCCACTCCATATTCCTTTATCCCTCTTTCTAATCACAGTCAACATTTTAATGCTGTTGCTGTCAAAGTCCTTAATATTTCCAGTATTTCTGTTTACATCCCCCGTCCGTCTTCTTCTATCTTTCTTGAAATAAATTCTATTATTTCTTCTCTTCCTATTGCTGTGCTATTCTTTTAGATTTTAACACTCATCACACCATATGGGGGTGTTATTACTGTAATGGATTTTCTCGTTCGTTGATGGAAGTCATTGATGATGCTGGTCTTTGCATCCTCAATGATGGCTCTCCGACTCGTAGGGTTAATCCTAATCAAAATTCTAAGACTGCTATAGACCTATCCCCCTCTTCTCCTTCTCTTGCCTCTCAACTATCATGGTCTGTACTTTCCTCCACCTAAGGTAGTGATCATTTTCCCATCCTTCTGTCCTTAGCTGACAGACACCGATTTTCTCCCCTTATCCTTTTCCTAAATACAATTTTAAAAAGACAAATTGGTTAGAATATGCGTCATCTAAAGATAAAATATTGAGTACTCTTCTTGAATCTATTGATAATGTGAATATAATGGTTTGCTATGGTCGATTTGTTGATGCTATTATATCCACGAATCACCATATCCCCAAAAAACATCCCACTCAGAATCAGATGCCTTTCAATCTCTGGTGGGATCAGGATTGCTATGATTCTGTCAAACGGTTCGCCGTTTGCCGAGTCGACATATGCAGCCTGTATAAAGGTGGAACTTCATAGAGTATAGGGATATATAGGTAATAGTTTTTGAGTATAGGGATGTCCCTACACTCAAAAACTATTGTACAATTATTTAGTCCATAGTCGCACTCACTACAGCTTATTTGTTTTAGATACCTTTAATAAAGTTGCTAATGATAAATTAAATCGAATACAATACAAATGCTTTAGAATAGTTTTAGATGCAATGAAGTCTACTACTACTAACGCACTTCAAGTGGAGTGTGTTGATCCTCCTCTGCCCCTCTGACGACAATTCCTGTCAAATCGATAGATCATTACCGATGCACTCATTCAACCAAACCTCCCAAAACAACCGTGGTTTTATAGATCGAGACATGCAGATCGCTGGGTTATTTCAACTGTCTGTCGTTTGCGCTTTGGACACTCCTCCACATCTTTACATCTGGCTAAGATCAGGGTCAGGGACCATTCTCTGTCTGAGTGTGAGTGTGGTCTCAACGAAGGCACCTCCTCGCACTAATACACTTACACACAGTACAACCTCCTTCGTGTGTTCACCTATAAACGTGACATTGGCGAAGTAATTTGTATACAAATGGCACGCTCGAAACGCCATAAGCTAAGAACCAACCAACCAACCAAGACAAAGCGTGGATTTGAGTACCGCATACTACTTAACGTTCTAAGTTAAGATAAGCCTGTGAACAGGTTGGTTTTACAATAGGTTTACTCTGACTACTGCTATGTGGGATAAAGCAGTTATATTGCTTAAAAGAAAAATATAACTAATTTCTTACCAGGCAGGGCTCCTAGATACAAAAGTGAAGCAATCAGTGACTGCTGTGAATCAGATAATGTATTTGGCAATGGCGACTGGTTTGGATCTTGGAGTTTCAAAAGTATGGGCCCAGACCAGCTTAAAGAAATTGAACCAATCGACTGCCCAATATAACCTAGAACATTATAATTATAAATAGAGATAGAGAAAAGGACATATTTTATATTTGTTTTCCAATTTTAATCTGCAATTTCGTCATAAAGTTTTTTTCCCTATTTATTGTAATCCTATGTAGTAAACTCATCGCTTTACTTAATTAAAAAAAAAACAATAATAAAATGATCATCTTTAAATACAGTAAATTGAACCTTGTTAAGTTGAAATTTGATAAATTCAAAACAACCAACTCTCGAAAAAAATATTTTGTGTTTTTATGGAAATCTCAACCCTTATTAGTTAAAATAATCAGTGAGGTCAAGTCATTTCGAATGTAAAAAAAAATAATTGAACCTCTGTATTTCAAACAATGTTTCATTTTACCACTCAATTATTTAAAATGTATTACATAAATAAGTTGAAAAATATTTCGTCTTTTACGACTATTACTTAGCACGATAAACAGGAAGTAGCTAGAGTCAAAACAATCCGTACTCCGCCTTTCAGCGAGTACGATAACAATGTCTCGCACTTGTTGAGTGGCGGAACTCAACGCCACGCTTTGTCATACCAAGCTAGGAAATGAAAATAATTTAAATATAATAAATCCCCTGATTGGGAATCGAACCCACAACCGATTACGTTTACCTCTTACATTTTTTTAATATCACAATACGCTTTTATATAATAGCATGGTGTAAAATACGTAACTTACTTAAAGTCAATTAGTATATATACACGAACATACTTAGTTAATACCTTCACAGAACTATAAATATACGATTAGCAAGTAGAAAGGATCTAGTGCGAGTTGAGTGGCGGAACTAAGCGCCGCTTGTATCAAATATCAGTAGCAAATCACTACGCCAATGTGACGTTTTATTGAGAACACACGTTACTAGATTCTGAAAATAAGTGCCCTTATACTTATATATTTACTCAAATACTTACAACATATTGATATTAGAAATTGCCGCTGTATACCAGTTATTGATATTAACATTCTTGGATAATTTTAAAACGCTTTTCTTGTTCCTAGAATTATAAAAACATATTACTTATATAGAAGCTTCACACTGTTTCCCGCAAAACAGAATATTAAGGGACTTCCTGAGAGTGCAAGTGTTACAACACTTTCTGATCCAAATAAAGATGTGGTTCAGCTCCATTTCTCAGCGGGGAAATTATTTAAATATTTAAATACATATAATGATTCCCTCGAATGGAATTCAATCCCACCACTAGCATTTTCATGTATGATAAGATGGATACCACTGAGATACGACAGTTTACACTAAACAAAGTATATAACTATATATTGTGTTGAAGATGTGACTCTTTGTCTTACCGAATACTCCTTTATGACTTCCCTGAACCTTTTTATGAGGATGAGGATGTTTTCGTGAAGTAAACTTATTTGATTTTATTTTTTACGCATTCCGACCGGTTTTAAAATACCCCTTTAAAATTGTTCGAACCCCTGAAAACATTGCGTTCTATCTAAAGAACGCTTACCATAAGCTTCAAAAATAATTTGATGACACACTGTGTCACGCAATTTTTTTAAAATATCAGAAAACCAGTGCTGTCGGCGAATTATAGCTCATAAGCGTAAGAATCGACATGTTTAAAATTATAATTAACTTTATCAAATATTGTGTATAATTATTTTTTACCGGACCGGTTTTTAAATAATAACTAAGTTCAACTTAAGAGTTATTTTTAACAATTAATATTTACTATTTGATGTTTAAACCTTTTCGACGGTTTTCACGTTACACGTTTAGCACTCAAAATTACCCCTTTAAAATTATTTGAATCACTCAAATCCATAAGCTTTAACAAAAATTTGATGAAAATCTGTACCAGAGAGAATCTTAATATCAGAAAACCAATGGTGTCGGCGAATTATAGTTTGTAGGCTTATAATTCGACATGATTAAGATTATAAATAACTTTACCAAATATATATATATATATATATATATATATATATATATATATATATATATCGTGATTTACTATAGTAATAGAATTGAAGCAATTTATTTTCTGAACACATATATTTCATATCATCATTCCACTTGCTTCCAGCAGAAAACGCAAGGTAGAAAAATCCAAGTTTTAAGATACATATTTTCTTAGTATTTCTAGAGCTGTTTGTAGACGCAGAACCCAACGCCGCGTTATACTATATACTATATTTAAATATCTATAAAGAGAACTCTCTTTCATAACCTAAAAAAGTCAGAATAAGATAAAACAACCATATAATATATGTTTAACTTACCTATGATAACTACGACTTCAAAATTGAAATGATTATAATACCAAGACATCTTATATATTAAAGGGCAATATAGATACGTCTATTATCTGAGATAAGATACAAAAATCTAATAGATAACTAGAGTAAAATTAATAGAATCTTAGAATATATCAGATCGTTAAACTCCAAGACAAATTTCTAGTCCAAATATTATAAATCAACCCGCTCATTCAGATACTAATAAAATCGTATTATAAAATACGCCTCTTATAAAAACAAATATTTTAAAATGTTTATTTGACATCAATAGTATTATTTATGTAAACGCGGTCGGTTGTGGGTTCGATCATCACTCGGGGGAGTGATTATATTTCAATTGTTTTTCGCTTCATCGCTCTGGTAAAACAAATTGCGGCGTTGATTTTCACCACTCAACACGCAAAGGCGCGAATCCGTTTAATTATGGATTCGAAGCAAAATATGGAGTGTCTTAACTATAAATACTTTCTGTCTACCCTGCTATGCTTTTTTCTATTTTTTCTACGATATCTAAAATGATTGTCAGTGTAAAATTATCCACTATGTTCCTTCAGACTCTCTTATCTCTATTATTATAAGCTATTAATATAAAAAATAGTTTTATCTATCTCCATGTAGTTATCTGTATTTAAAGAAATTTGTAGGTTTCAGGTTTGTTAGGATTTTTTTTATTTTTTCTGCGAAAATTGCAACAATCGGCATTACAATTATCCTACATATGCCTCAGGATTAAACTAATATATGCCAAAATTTATTCGATTTTATTCGGACAAATGAACAGACAGTCATAGAGATAGACAAAAATTCTACTAAGTGGTTTGTTTAGCTTTCATTATCAATATATTAACATACCCATATATTTTTGTACATATACAGAATTGAATTTTCTATTCATTTTTTTATATATACATGTTTTATTTATCGTAGTCGAGTGTTAAGTAAATCTACATGTAGATATTTTTATAGCTTCACTGTTTACCTTGCATAGCAAGATAATCAGAGAGTCTCTAGTGTTAAGACAGGTCCGACGGATTCCACGATATTGAGACATTGCATGTTAAATAGAGGAAATCAACGCCGTATTTTGTCACACTGAGAGGTGGAATGATAATAATAATGATAAATAGAATAGAATAGAAGTTCCATTGCAATGGAATGGCCTCTAATAGGTATGAATCCTTATAACATTAGAAATTAGCCAAAATTAACAAGCCAAATGTTTTAAAACTTTCATAGAGCACATAATAAACAATTAAGCTTACCGGCAGAGCACTAATCCCTTCTCTTGGAGAAGGGATTAGTGCTCTGCCGGTCACTTTGTATGGAAAACACACAAAGGAGATTGATAGTAGTGAATTACATTGTTATAGATTGCATTTCAAAAAGAATTGCAGTAACAACACACCGACCTTCACCTATAACGCCTGGCCACGACTGGCCTCAACTTCCTCGCTCTGGTAAGACAAAGTGCGGCATATATATATAACATGCAATGCCGCACTTTGTCTTACCAGAGCTGATTAAAATTAATAGAAAATTTAAATAGGACAATGGATAATAATTTTCTCCATTTTTTTTTCTAAAAAGCGAGTTGTACAGCAATCAGTTAAGCTCCACACCTAAACATACCCTTTTTGGTGACTGGAACATATATAATATATATATATATATATATATATATATATATATATATATATATATATATACATATATATATATATATATATATATATATATATATAAATATTTTTCAACATTAATACTTCTCTTATGTTATTATTTTTAATACACGTGGCTGTTACATATTTTAAAGCCGTTCAAAAAACACATCAAAATTTAACTGGCTTGAAATTGGCCATTAATAATTTGTTTTATCTTTGAGTTTTATATATTATGATCGAGATCGTAGTCATCATACATAATTTATCGCCGATCAGCAGTGGCTTGGAAGACACCCAACTGTCAGAACAGTCAGACTTCTAACATAAAAAATCTCTCACCAGGTAAAGCTCCAATATTGAAAAGCGATGCAAATAATGATATCTCCGCATCCGACAATGTAACTAGTAGCGGAGATTCAGAAGGATCTTGAAATTTTGGTAGAATAGGTTCTGTACAACTTAAAGTGTTCCCGACAACCAACTGGCCGATGTAAGCAAAAATGTTGTGAAAGTAAAAATTATCTATTTATAAATTCTTTTTTGTTAAATTATTTATTATCATCTGTATTTCGGGTGGAAAACAATTAACTAATTGATCCAATTTTACACTTTATCAACGAGATGATTAAACGTGCAGGTACTTCATATTATATGACTGTTTATTATTTCACTGGTAATGTGAAATGTTTCTTTTTATTGTGTTTTGTTGCGCAGTTTAGACGTCTCCAGTCTCACACATTGGCGGTGGATCGTTTCCTATTCTGGGTAATGCTTATATTCAAATATATTATAACTTTTATAACTTTTCCTCGTTTCTTTTTCCAAATAGTTTTTTTATCAAAAAACATTACGATTAGTAGTCTGAATCTCTCATTTGTGAAAATATATATCTATTTCTCGATTTTTAAGGAAAAAAAATGCTTAATGAAGAATAAAATTTCAACGCAATTATACTTTTATTCGTCTTGCAACGATACGTACTATACATAAATATGTATGTAGATAAATTTATTGCACAATTTCATACATATGCACAAAAGGCGGGCTTAACGCTAAAAAGCATTTTCTACCAGCCAACCTTTTCATATGGGATAATAGTGTAGGTGCAAGAAAAATCGTAATAATGTTTCTATTTGAAATAAAATATACATATATACACATGTACACATACACACATACACATAAACACATACACATAAATACATACATATATATACATACACAAACAATGTATTTTGTACAAGTAATTTGATAATAAAGTTAAATATTATTTTATATAATTTTTTTAGGTAGTAAAAACGTAATTAATTATGTTATTTTTATTAAATATAATTTTGGCTGAATGAAGTACTGGCCGTCTAGAATCATGCAATAAATTTTTAAAAAAAGAAGTGTGATGGGCATCAGCCTCATGGTCGGAAAAGAACGCTTTAGAAGATGATGAGTATTTACTTTGAAATAATATAAATATAATACATTGGAAGTGAATGTAATGACAATATTTAATATCGAAAATACATAGAAAGATAATAATTATTGTTTTTGTAGTATTCCTGGTCGGTAAGAATTGCTTTTGTGTAATATGAAGAATTAGTTGGTAAGTTCTTTTTCTATTAATAATATAAAAGTAATTTTAAATCAATATTAAATAATTATTAATAAATTAAAATAATTGTATTAAATATATTAAAGGTTTAGAATGTACATTCTTAGAGATATATGAAATTCGTAATATAAATATACCAAAGCGTCTGCCGCCATCTTTGAATAGTGTTGTATGAACGTATTGTTACATATATGCATTTACTAAGTATTATAAAATATTTGAATATTACACTAAGCACTGCGAACAATAATTAATAAATCATAATTAATATTATGGTATGGTATGGTGTATGGAACGATAAAAACTTTTCATGGTCATCGTATGATGATATACTTATATAATATTCTTAAACATATTGGAGATCCATCATGTACTCGCGTCCTGATACCTGATGTCGGTGGAGCACCTTAATGTTGCTTGGCACCACTGAGGGTGCTATAGTTGTCTTAAGTGAACCGCTATGACGAGTTTGGTTGATTATATCGAGTTGCTGTCTCGCGTTGCGTAAGCGATGCTTGTATGGCGTTGGATGTTGATATTGCTTGTGACATGCGACTGTCAAGGTTGGGTGAACTTTATATCTGACTGATAACTGATGTCAGTACCGCGGCTTGTATCTTCTCTGATGCTGTCTTGCTTTGTACATGCGATAGCTGTACGGCAACGGACATAGATTCAGCTATTTCTCTGTCGTTTTACACCACTGGTGTGGGAGGAATGGTTATGTGAGGTTTTATATCTCATGCGTTTCGAAGTTTGTTTTAATAGCGTCCTTACGAGGAGTGCTATACTATTATATCACGAAATGCTGTAGTACGTAATGGTGTCCGACTGTTTCTCTAGCGCCTTGTTTGATGATAGAACGCATAATGTGACACACAACTGTCAGTGGTCGGCAAATCTAATGCTGGTGTCTGATGTCGGTGGACCGTAACCGAGTTTAATTATTGGCCAATACAAACAACTGCTACGTATATGCTGTGGGATATGTATGTGCTATGGGTGAATATAACACAATCGGCTGCCTAGTAGTTGTGCGTCTGAAATGATATGCGAACCGGCAAGTAATATTGGTTTGGCAGGCCAATCGACGTATCATCAATTTCTATTGATTTCACAAGCCAAGCCACGGCTAATATTGGTCTCATAAATCAATCTATGACATACAATGGTTTAAAGAACCAATCTATGTTATACAATGGTCTCTCAGAACCAATCAACGATATATCGTGGTCTTAGAAACTAATCTACGACATATCTTGATCTATCGAACCAATATATGATATATAATGGTCTACGATACACGATAGTCTGAAAAACCAATTTACGACATTCAATGGTCTAAAGAATCAATCTATGATATACAAGGGTCTAAAGAATCAATCTACGATATATAATGGTCTCACAACCCAATCTACGACTTATAATGGTCTAACGAATCAAACTATAATATATAATGGTCTCTTAAACCAATCCACGGCATAATATATTGGTTTTATACACCAATTCAAATATATAAATAAAATTTATTCTTAATATATTTTTAACGTAAAAAGTAAGTAAAGAAATATCGTAAGTAATTTTAAATATCGAGATATGTATTTAAAAGCGTATTAAATTGTATAGCATTCTCTACTTATAATTATATTCTCTACTTATAATTATCTTCTCTACTTATAATTATCTTATATAATTGTATAGCATTCTCTACTCGGTATTTGCTACATCAAGACTCAGCATATTGCTGTCACTTGACACAGAGGCGTCATCACATTCATACATCTCCTTATAGAATTTCGCTCATCGTTGCAAAATGTGTGTTCTTTCTGTAAATATTTCACCGTCCTCAGAAAGCACCGCATTCATTCTACAGGTTGACGAACAACGCCGAGAATCACTGACTTCTCGCCAGAAAAGCTTCGTGTTTTCCGGGAAATTGTTTGTCCATCTTTCATCTCTTTTATGCTCTGACTTTTCACTCTTCATCTTTATCAGTGCCTTCGTTGGGTGCTTTTGCAACTAATATTCTTTCTTCTTTAGGATAAAGTGGAGTCTGCTAGTGTTTTATAAAGTATCAATTTAGTTTTATAAGTTAAGCTATTTTTTATGATATAAATTTTTGCCCAAAACGCTCTTAATTTGTCACATACATGATTAATATGTTCATGCCATACCATGTTTATATTAAACCTAAATATCTATGATGGAAAGCTTTCCATAGCGGGACAACCACAGTGAGCGCTAGGGTTGTATAAGCAGCTGTGAGTATGGGCTATAATGTTATAATTTATTTTATTTATGAATTTTAATTTTGGCGAATGAATATGAAATATTTTCGTTTTGAGCGGATTTAATACAAAACTATTATCATGACACAACTTATTCAACATATCAAAATCTTCCTGAAGTAAAACCATTTCTTCATTGACATCTTCGCCGCTACAAGCATGCATGTGTCATGAGCGTATTAGTAAATTGTACAATATCTAAATATTTTATTTATATTGTTCATATAGGCTATGAAGTGTAACGACCTTAATACTGAGCCTTGCGCCGTGCCTTTTGTCACCTCCATGCTTGCACTAATGTTATCGCCTACCCTTACGCAGTAACTTCTGTCTTTGAGGTAATTTTTACACTATTCCAATAGTGGCCCACGTATGCCTGCATTTTCATATTTATGTTCGAGGTTGTTGTGGTCTAGAGTATCGAATGCTGGAGAAAAATCAACAAACAACGCCAGGACGTGTAATTTCTAATCTAACCATGAATTTATTTGATCCGTGAACGTTGATAATAACATTGTAGTATTTTTGCCAGCTCGAAACCTATACTGTGTATCATTTAATATATTATTTTTTTTTTATAAAATGAATGAATTTGATTATACACAATTTTTTCAATACTTTTATTTAATACCGAAGCTTATATTATCGGCCTCTAATTGTTGAGGTCATCTTGTTTCCCTTTTTTATACACGGGTATAACACAACCACCTTTTCGTTCATCCGGGTAGGTCCCTGTTTCTACATCTAAATATTGATAAGCTTGGCAAGGAGTTTTCAGATTTCTTTGGCATTTGTTTTAATTTCATATCCTCTAATACTATCACTCCCGGTGACCTCGTCAGCATTTAAATTATTAATTTATTGTAAAACGTCATTTCCAGGTGCTTTTTTAAAATAAATGCTACATATTGCTAAATTATTACTATCTTTTTTACCATTAAGTAAATTTTGTTTACAATTTAGTATAATATTTTTTGCTGCGTCCGAAAATCCTACTGCAAACATTTCTGTAATTTTTCGATGATATACTATTAGAATTAAACGCGGACAATAATAATATTTAATATATTCCAAAGGTTTTTAATATTTTAAACGATTTTATTTAGTTCACCCCGTTTGTTTGTTTGGGTCAAAATTAGTAATTCAAATTTAACCCTCTTTCCGTTAACCGATTCATCTGAAATTTGGTATACGCCTTTAATTTTGATGACAATACAGTTATCTTTATTCAATATTATTATGAATCCAAGATGGCCACCGCTACCAGATGGCGGACAACTTAGTTTTTTTCAGTCCCATCAATATGGGTATCAAATGAAAGGACTTGTCATGTAGAATTCAATGCACTTTACAAAATCAAAATCAAAGATGGCTATTACTACAAAATGGCGGATAGTGTAGTTTTCAATCCCATCAGTATGGGTATCAAAATGAAGGGCTTGGTAAGTATAATACAGTATACTACACAAAATTACAATATGAATCTCCCACCCAACTCAAGATCTGGTATCCGGTCGAGGACTGTGTGGCGTTAGGGTGGCTAAAATGATATGTCGTTAGCGTTTTCCCCTCAAGATTCAGGCACATCTTGTTGTACATAGCCTTGCCCCTCTATTGGACCTCTGAGGGAGTCGACCGTAAAAGTGTCCAGTCAGAAACAAAATGGTAACAACAAATTGTACAAAAAATAAAAACACAAAAAAGCAGAAAAAAATACAAAAAACACATATAAACAGAAACAAAAATAAAAACACAAAAAAAATACAAAAAAAAACTAAGATGAACGGTTTTATATTGCAGATAAATGTACTAAAGCTAAAAATAACTTCATGGATACGGCCATGGGTGCATTGGCATTGATTAAACTAAAATAAAATCGTGGGACTCGTCCACTTTAAATGAATTTTGGATGACCTTGGGATTAACTGTATCATATTCATTGAATAATGAAATGATAACTATAAGATAATCTTTGATAGTTTTGACGTGCCCCATGATTTTATTTTAGTTTAATCAATGCAAATGTAGACACATTGGTACCCATGACTGTATCCATAAAATTATTTTTAGATTTTAGTACATTTATCTGCAATATAACCGTTTAACTGTTTTTTTTTTTACTTTTTTTTTATAACTATTACTTATTTTATTTTATAATATATTTTATTTTTAATATAATATTCGATTACCTTATGAATTTTATTTTTCGTGTATTGTAATCTTAAATAAGAATTATTCGGATCACGTTTCCATTTATTAAACAATCGATCTCCTTTTTTTATAATTTTAGTGGCTTTAGAATCGAAAATCGAAATCAGTTCGAAATAATTACTTAATATAAGTCTTTACTTATATGAAGCAATCAGAAATCTATATTTCTACGGGTGTGGATAAACTATCAACGCGCTTCCAGTCCACATTACATAACTCCTTTCTCAATATTAAAGAATGAAATACTTTATTTATTAGAATAACAGTCGGGTGACGATGATTCATCAACTTCACATAGTGCGACGACGACTAGCCAATGGTCCGCTAGTACAGTGTCGACTGCCGCAGTGCACGGACTAGTTAAGCGTGACCTTACAAATACGTGATATACACGCGTATAATCTGTAACGCCACACAATAGTCCGTGCTCCGCCATTAAATTCAGATACAAGTCTTTAATGTAGGTTGTAGGTCAATGTTCATGTCCCCTGCTATTATAACATCTAATGACGAATTTAAACTTTTTAATAAAACAGAAAGTCCTCTTAAAAAAGTGTCTTGTTATATGAAGGATGTATAAATTGCCCATAACATAACAACGTGATTAGATGGAGTTTTTATCGTTCCTATTAATGATTCAAACATATATGTATTAAAGGTGGACTATTAAATATTAAAGGTGTACTAGTAGGGATTCCCGATATAAAAAATCCTAATAGCACAATCAGACGTGATAATGACAAGGATGAAGCTATGAAATTAATTAAAACTATTTATGAGGACTGCCCAAACCCTACTACAGTCTTTAGGCTAGGAAAATACAACCCTAATAAAGATAGATCTCTAAAAGTGTGCTTTGAGAAAAAGGAAACTGCAAAATATATACTTAAAAATAAACGCAAACATAAGTCGGACAAAATCCGAATTTACGCCGATCAAACTCAGTGTCAACAACAACACATGAAAAAACTACAAGATGAACTGGTATCCCGACAAAAAAATGGAGAAAAAAACCTTATTATAAAATATGTAAATGATGTTCCAAAAATTGTAAAGAATAACCCAAAAAACAGCACGCGACAGGAAACAAAACAGTCAAAATAAATAGTCAATACAATGATGAAGTTAATATTAGTTATCAGAAACTAAATTGTTACGAGGACATCCATAAAACTAAATCATCACTAAAATTTTTATATACAAATATAAGAAGTCTTGTAAAAATTGAAAAATTAGATGAAATAAAATGCATACTACACTCAATAAAAAGCACTATACATATAATACTGATTACTGAAACATGGATAAAGTCTGATTTAGATGCAGCATTACTTGAGATTCCTAATTATACGCACATATATAGTTATAGAAAGGGTCGGATTGGAGGTGGAGTATCTATATATATTCATAGTTGTCTTAAGCATGAAAATGTTGAAGTTATTAATAGAGAAGAAAACGAATACATTTGGGTATATATAGAAAAATATGCAATTAATATTGGAGCTATTTACAAACCACCTAATACAAAAACAAAAGATTTTATAGAAAGCTACAGTCAACAGCTAGAGAAAAAACGTAGATGCTTAATATTTGGAGATTTTAATATTAACCTTCTAAGTGATGACCATAATACAAATAACTATAAGAACATGATTAATGAAGCTGGATATACAATACTTAACAATCTCAATGAAGACTTCTGTACAAGAGAAACACACACAACGAAATCTATTATAGACCACGTTTTGACAAATTTGCAAGGTGTGAATTTCCACATGGCTCTTCTTGATACTCCATTGTCTGACCATAAGCAGATTTACCTAGATATCAAACAAATTAAAGTTGATAAGAAAAAAGAGACACATGAGTATTTGGCAACTGACTATACTGCTTTATATAAATCAATGGAAACAACTGTGATCCAAAATAAAGACTACGATTATGAAATATTAGAAAATTTAATTAAGACTAAAATTCAAGGAAATAAATGCACAAAAATAAAAATTTTAAATAAACCCAGACAAGACTGGATAAACAAAGAGGTGTTGAATAGTTTACGTGAT
Source organism: Dryadula phaetusa (assembly GCA_032432895.1). NCBI lineage: Eukaryota > Metazoa > Arthropoda > Insecta > Lepidoptera > Nymphalidae > Dryadula > Dryadula phaetusa. The sequence continues at coordinate 724,536 of JAOYRS010000073.1, forward strand.
CGAAATATTGCCTGGAACCAACATAGAGCTGATGTTAAAAATACCGAATGGGAAACAACATTCAAAACCAAAAGGTACGAAGCTTTCAAAACTACACGAAATGCTAAAATTAACTTCTATTCTGACACCTTTGAAAAATGTAATAAGCGGCCAAGAAAAATGTGGGATTTAATTAACAGTCTCGTCAATAACAAAAATAAGATAAATATCATGCCTCCAAATCTTGTTCGAGATTCCAATATAGTAGTAAATAATCCTTATGAGATTTGTCAACTTTTTAATGATTTCTTTTCCACTGTTGGTTCGGATTTAGCTAGTAAAATACCCCAATCATATCATCGAAATTTTCATTCTTTCACCAGTCTTTCACATTCACAAAATAACACTATTCAGTCATTTGCACCCACCACAAAAAAAGAGGTTGGTGAAATGATTGACAAGTTGAACGTAAACACAAGTAAAGGCATTGATGACATCGGCGTAAAAGATATAAAGTGTATAAAATACTTTATTCTAGATAATCTTACTGACTGTTTTAACAAATATCTTACACAAGGCAAATTCCCCGAAAGTTTAAAAATTGCTAAAGTTACGCCAGTTTATAAATCCGGAAGTAAAGCAGATCCGGGGAATTATCGGCCGATATCTGTTTTACCAGTTTTGTCAAAAATTTTAGAGAAATTAATATATGTCCGTCTTTATAACTACCTCAATAAACAAAACTTCTTTTTTAGTCAACAATATGGCTTTCGTCCGAAATCTAATACACTTTCAGCAACTGTGGATATTGTCACCAAAATTAAAAACGCGTTGGATAGTAAGCAAATCGTTCTAGGTATCTTTATCGATTTAAAAAAGGCTTTCGACACGGTCAGCCATAATTTATTATTACAAAAACTACATAAGGAAGGTATAACAGGTTCGGCAATCAAAATTTTAGAATCATATTTATCGTCGCAAGCAAATTGATAAAATCGGAAAATTTCAAAGTAAGCCCGCAACGTTAATATATGGAGTACCACAAGGCTCTATCTTGGGACCGCTATTATTTTTAATTTATATAAATAGCATTAGTAACATTAATTTATCTGGAGATATAACTCTGTATGCGGATGACACAAGCTTATTTTACTTTGGTGATAACATTAAAAATATAATTGACGTAGCTCAACGTGATTTAAATGTTATTAGCGAATGGTTTCTTTCTAATTTATTAACTATTAATACCAAAAAGACATCATATATTATCTTCGCGCCTAAAAATAAAAATATACCAAATCATGACCAACTAACAATTTTTAACGAGCCAATAAATAAAACTGAGCATGAAAAATATTTAGGTCTTATAATGGATAGCAAGTTAACCTGGCAATACCATATTGATCATCTTAAAAATAAAATATCCCCTTTGATACGAGCACTACGTAAGATTTCTTTATGTATACCTAATAAAATTCGTCCTATTATTTATAATTCTTTAGTGAAACCTCATATCGAATATCTTATTGAAATATGGGGAACTGCTGCGAAGTCTAACATAAAGTCATTACAAACCTTACAAAATAAAATTATTAAAGTTCTTTATAAATATGATTATATGACGCCATCCGCTGAATTATACAAAAAAACAAAATTTCTTAATATAAATCAATTATACACTTTAAAAACCTGCATGTTGATTAGAAAAATAATAACAAATAAAACACATTCACAATTACACTTTCATAAAAAAACACATACATACCACACTAGGAAACGTAATAAACTAGAACTTCCAAAAACCAGAACCAACTATGGAAAGAAAAACATTTTATTTGAAGGAGTTCAAATTTATAATAAACTATCAGACCTAATCATTAATAGCAAGAGTTTTCCTATATTCAAAAAACGTGTAATGGAATATGTGCAAAATAATTTATAAGTTAATGTAACCCCTACCTAAACATGTTTGTGTAATATCACTACCCGCAACATTTTATTTTACTGTATATTATTCATAAGGCAGACTTTTAAATGTACCCTCAAGAAAATATGATTGTAATTTCTTATTATAAGTGAACTTTTGTGTTCTTTTTGAGAAATAAATGTCTTTAAACCGAATTATAAAAGATGATGGTGGATGACTATTTATATGAAAGATTATTTAAAGTTTATACTTTAAATAAATAGTTAGACCTTAATCTTTTATATTTATAAATACATAGTTATACCACCACCTTTTCTGTTCTTTCGAAGATTCATTTGCATTTTATATCCGGAAATGTTAATTAAACAATTTGTTTCTATAGATATTCCTACCAATATTTATAATTATTTTGATTATTTTTATACTATTGATCGAATATTTATATGGATAGTTAACAGATTTATATAATATTTAGATATCTTACTTATGAAACTATTGTAATTTGCACAATTATTTAGTTCAGTTATTCCAAACAAGTTATAACTAGTTTTCATTTTCAAATTATGAATATGATATATGAAATATGAATAATGCCAAATATATACAAAGAAAAGATCTTATTATTTTTTAATTTATTTTTTTAAACTTATATCAATATCTACTAAACATTTTATAACATGTACTTTACTTACTTTTGTTTTCCTTGCATATATTCTGCCATTTCTGCACCACACAAATTCTAACGAACTGCTGAGATCATTTTTGAAAAAACGTATAAAAATTTGAACGCAGCGGGATTCGAACCCGCGCCTCTTGGATACCGTCCAAGCGCTCTGACCGCTAAGCCATGCGTTCTACTACCAGCTGCGTCGAAATTCTTATACGTTTTGTAACAACTTATTTATGTAGTTAGCACCTCTTTAGAGAGATTTTTACAAATTTCTACTACTTAAAGATTATTAAGAAATAATCGTTTAACGAGAGAGATTGCTATTTTATTTTAATATTTACTATTTTTAAAGTATTATTTCACACTAAGGATTTAGAAAACATTTTTGAAAAAACGTATAAAAATTTGAACGCAGCGGGATTCGAACCCGCGCCTCTTGGATACCGTCCAAGCGCTCTGACTGCTAAGCCATGCGTTCTACTACCAGCTGCGTCGAATTTCTATACGTTTTTTCAAAAATGTTTTCTAAATCCTTAGTGTGGAATAACACCTTAAAAATAGTTAACTGCTGAGATGTTTTTTGCTATTATACAACAGCATTTTGTTATAAACCTTAATGCTTCTCGAATAAGGAGTGTTTTCAAGGTAGCGACGCGCACTTTTTACAATATCACTAATGGTAAACAGTATTTATTTGGATGCCGTTAACCATTGATTCCTGGCATCTTGAAGCTTCATTTCTACTAAAAGAGATCCTGAGCGTTTTTGACGCGGTTGCACGACACGTATGCACTGTATATTATCTTCATCCATGTTTAATTTAATACCAATTAATTTTATAAGTATTTGAGGATTTTCTAGAGCTATTTCTGGTAATCCTGATATTTCTATAGAGTTCTTTGTTCCATTTCTTGCAGCATAAGTTATGTCGAGGCAGCACGAAGTTCAAGTTTCTTGAATTTGTTTGGAAGTTCTAAATTTTTATTATCTAGAACTTTAATTTTATTTTCTTGTTTCTTGAATGACTCCTCCATATTTGATATATGAACGCTTAGGAAATTAAGCAAAACTTCAAATTCTTTCTTTAGTGTTTCAAATTCTTTATTTATTATTTTCTTCATTTCTGATGTAATGTCGCGTATTAGTTTAGTTCCAACTTTGTTGCTCGAAATTAGTTTCTTCATCTTCCCTATCATCAGAATCATCATCGTGTACTAAAATGGACGATCTGTGTGAGACGTTACACAGGCATTCTTTGCAGCTCCAATCCAGTCCGGGGGCGTTACGAAGGGTTGCTAATTGTATATTTGATAGTTTAGCACAGGCAGTAGTAGCATGAACTGTTTTCTCACAGCGGCTACATATAATACTAAGTCCTGTCTATGTTATATTTTTACTACACGTTAAACATTTTGTTAAGTGTATTTCGTGAGAGTAGAAATCACCGTTTAAGGCGGCGTGTAGTCAGCTCGTTATTCGAACGACGAATATAGTTCTCTTATTTGATTTACGTAAAGTACAAGAGACAGTATTTGTAAATATGCAAATATTAAAACATATTCTTAAGAACCGCCTGATCAATTCTGATCAATTTGGATTTAGATCCAATAGATCAACTGAAGATACTTTAAACAAAATAATCAGTACCATCCCGTATAGCAGGGGAGTCAGAAAGTACCTAGTGTCAACACACTCCGTACTTAACTTTCCACCAAATTCGAGACATTGCGTGTCAAGTGGTAGAACTCAACGCCGCTCTTTGTCTTTGCCAGAGCGAGGAAGTGAAATTAAATTTAATTGTAATCACTTCCTCGAGTGGATCGAACCCACAACCAATCGCGTTTGCAATCAGACGCTGTTACACTACACCACGACCGGCTTCAACACCTTACCATTTCAAACACCTTAGATAATAACAAAAAGTATATCAGATTTTTTCTCGACTTGGCAAAGGCATTCAAAACTGTATGTATTTTATATTCATAAAATACCTGTGCTCATTGCAGCTTGAAAATAATACCTCACCTAGATGATACCTTACTTATTTTTGAGAGGGACGATTGAACTAAGTTGAAGTGTATTACTGAATTAAGTTTGAGAAAAGTAATGAAATGGCTTGACGAAACACGACTTACTTAGAGTAAACTTAAACAAAACCAAATACCTTACTTTTTGCATTATTGTATGTTTTATTGGCTGTTGTATCGCTGACTTGTCTATTAATACCTGTAATTATATTATATATGTAATTTATAGTATTTTTAAAAAGTTCAAAAGCTAAAAATTTGGGCCAAAGAGTTAATCAGCAACTAAGATAGGATAATGCATGCGTATTTCTTAGCAGCTCGAAACAGACAGTTAGCAAAAATATTTAAAACTCTGCGATGCCTAAGTGATTTTCAATTTGTAACTATGATATACCAAGCTCTGTCTCTCTTTAACTAGGTATTACCTCTTCGTGTTGTGCATCAAAAAGAAAATAATTTGATTGTATAAAAAGCTTAACGGATGATTTTGAAACTTATTCAATTTAATAGTCATCTATTCCCAACTACATATTTATATAAATTTAGTAAGGTGCATTCTGTAAGAAAATTATTTCTGTTTCAGAAATCTCCGCACAGGGAATCCTAGTGAGATTTCTAAGGTCCTCAAAACAACACATTATAGCAATTTTCTTACCCAATGTTTAATATCTATACTGTCTACTTTTGGAATGTCCGCATGTTATAAAAAATCTTTTTTGTACACAAAGAATAAATAAATAAAAATAAATAAATCTTGTTCTTCTTCATATGTGTTCATTGTTATTTGTTTCTTAAATTCTTTTTACGTCTTTACTTGTTGATAAAAGGTGATACCACAAATGGAATTATTGTGGCTTTTTGTACACAACTTATTCTAATCCCCCATTTTTGCTCCTGAAATAAGCATTGGTCAAAAATAGGCTGCAGATATTTTATATATTTAATTTCTTTATTAGGTTTTTTGAACTGTTTTATCCTCGCTCGCTTGATTCTTATATTTTTCCTTTTGCTGGTAAAACATGAGATTTTATTAGACATTCTAATACAAAAAATTCTAGGTATGGTCCACATGTGTTCACATCTGAACCTCTCTCGGTAATTTTCTTTCGAAATGAGGACACCTAATTTTATTTTATTATCTTGGTTATTTATGCTTACATTGTTTATGATTATCAGACGTTACCGTAACTCTATTTCCCAGGAATCTGGATGGTACCCAGTAAAGAATTTCCTCATATAGAAAAAAAAGTTCCTTAAACATCATAGGATCCTCCAACATATCAATGATGTGCAGAAGAAACAGTATTAGGGACAGTAGACAGCCCTGGGAGAAGCTAGCGTACGAACTTAGAGCAAAAACTATCAATAGCGACCATTATGCTACGCTTAGTGAGGAAGTGAGAAACCAGTTGTATAATTTCTAGGTAAGCCTATAAGATAAAAGTTTGACAAGAAGCACCCCATGCTACACCCGATCGAAAGCCTCCACCATGTAAAATATTATATAAAATATTAACATGTAAAATATTAACTGCCAGGCCCTCTCCCTTGCTTTCGATAGAAGCATTAAGCTTGTAACATTTTAAGTTCATTTATTTTTTGAGTATTTGTTTCATTTCGTTTAAGACATAAAATTTTTTATCTAAAATATAACATCCCTTTTTCATAGTTTCTTTAAATTACTGTCTATTCTTATTCTATAATATATAATTGTTACGCAATCTCTCCTACATATATTAAATTCATAACAGTCAAACATCCTGTCCCAAGACCAGCCAGTAGTCTACCATAGTAAAGGACAATAGATTTTTGGATAATACTAAAATAAAATATGCTACTGATAACACTATTCCGCCAACAATAAGACAAGGTTTTCTGCCTTTCACGTTTGCTAACCATCACATTATATAGGGACCTGGAAAGTAAAAAAAAATTATAAAAGTTAAATAACTATTTAGAAGTCCAGGTAAAGTAAAACATCGTCTTAACCTAAAGGTGATGCTTGTAAATTCATATCTAACTCGAATGATTATATTTTAATTATTTTCATTTTCTCACTTTAAGATAAAACACGACGCAATTCTATTTCATATTATATAACTGTTTATTATTTCACTGGAAATGTGAAATGTTTCTTTTTATAGTGTTTTGTTGCGCAGTTTAGACGTCTCCAGTCTCACATATTGGCTGTGGATCGTTTCCTACTCTGGGTAATGCTTATATTCAACTATATTGAACTCTTCATCGTTTCTTTTTTATAAATAGAAAACGCAACTAAATTTAATAGAATTTTTTTTGTCCATGTCACAAAACATTACGATTTCAGTAGTCTGAATCTATTATTTGTGAAAATATTTATCTTTTTCACGATTTTAAGGAAAAAAATGCTGGACGGAGAACAAAATTTTAACGTAATTATGCTTTCTGGTATTAAATATATTTTTGTTACTTCTTATATAAAATTTAATATGTAAATAAGTAAACATTATTACGTTATTGCATATAAGGATTAACGTTCCATACGTTTGGATTTATCTTATTTGTACAGGCATAAACTTAAATTTCTTGCAGCTTAAAGGTAACGAGAAGATCTCTGTCATATCATGTATAGTTTATTTATTGCTTTACTAGTAGTGGCCTGTAACTATATTTGCAAGCATTTTTCGACTCATACTATTTTCTACTCATTGCCGTAGAATATTTAGATTTAGGAATTTAGTAAAAAATAATATTTTTTGTATTATAAATAAACACTCTAATATTATTTAAGTATATAGATAGATTAATTTAAGACGATTGTGTGACCATAAGTCGCTGCTAAGTTTATTGTTGAATATTTATTATAATGGAATCTTTAGAAAAGCATTTTGAGTAATGCCTATAATCCACGCGCTATGAAATTATGCATGTCTCATTGTGTGAATAATTTTGAACGTGCTTCATAAGAAATAGAGTTACGGTGTCGCCTGATAATTATTTATATTAAGGAAAAAATCATAAACAATGTAATGCATAAATAACGAAGATAATAAAATAAGTAGTTTAAAATTAGGTGTCCTCAGTTCGAAAGATAATTTACGAGAGAGGTTCAGATATGAACACAGTTCACTTATCTTAGATAATAGACGTATCTATATTGCTCTTAAATATAAAAGATGTCTTGGTATTATAATCATTTTAATTTTGAATACGTAGTTATCGTAGGTAAGTTAACCATATATTATTTGGTTGTTAAATATTCTTCTAACTTTTTTAGATTTTGAAAAAGAATTCGTTTTATAGATATTTAAGTATAGTACAAATTCTAAGTCTGACTGAACGAAACGCGGCGTTGAGTTTCGCATCTAAAATAGCTCTAGAAATACTAGAAAAGTATGTGTCTTAAAACTTGGATCTTTTTTTACTTTGCGTTTTCTGCTGAAAACGGGTGGAACGATGATATGAAATGCGTATGAAATATGAAATATTTCATACAGATATTTATATGAATAAGGTGATTTATTTATTTATTTATTTATTTGTATTTGTAATCAACAGCGTATACAGATTATATTTGTACAGTTTTTTAAATTTCATGAAGACTATGGCCACAAAGATTACAATATAAAGTGTTTAATATAATATATTTAACAAAGTGGGTAACAAAAAGAAAGTAGGTCTAAACAAAATTGTTGATAATAATATATATATGAATAAGGTGATATAGTAAGGCTGTTTCTTTCATATCATCATCTGCCCCAATATCTACTGATGGTTTAGAATGCTTAATAATACCCACTATTTGATGAAGTTATTTATAATCTTAAACATGTCGAGTTCTACGCCTACGAACGATAATTCGCCGACACCATTGGTTTTCTGATATATTAAGAAAATTGGTACAGCTTATGGGTTTTGAGTGATTCAAATAATTTTAAAGGGGTAATTTTGAGTGGTAAACGTGTGACGTGAAAACTGTCGAAAAGTTTCAAAACATTAAATAGCAAATCTTGTTTGTTAAAAATAACTCTCAAGTTGAACTTAGTTAACTGGTTGGAATGCGTAAAAAATAAAATCAAATAAGATTACTTAACAAAAACATTCTCATCCTCATAAAAAGGTTCAGGGAAGTGGTCGTAGCTTAAGGGCTGTCATAAAGTAGTATTCGGTAAGATAAAGAGTAACATCTTCAACACAATGTATAGTTATATACTTTGTTTTGTGTAAACTGTCGTATCTCAGTGGTATCCATCTCATCAAACATGAAAATGCTAGTGGTGGGATTGAATTCCATTATATTATTTGTATTTAAATAATTTCCCCGTTGAGAAATGGAGCTGAACCATATCTTGATTTGGATCAGAAAGTGTTTTAACACTTGCACTCTCAGGAAGTCCCTTACTATTCTGTTTTGCGGGAAACAGTATGAAGCTACTATATAAGTAATATGTTTTTATAATTCTAGGAACAAGAAAAGCGTTTTAAAATTATTCAAGAATGTCAATAACAATAACTGGTATACAGCGGCAATTTCTAATATCAATATGTTGTAAGTATTTGAGTAAATATATAAGTATAAGGGCACATATTTTTTATCGTTGATTATATTTGCAGATTCTGTGTTGAGTTAGTAGTTATTTTGTTTATGCTTTTCCCGAATATAGCGCAATAGGCAGAGATAATCTAGTAACGTGTGTTGGCGAAGTGATTTGTGCTGATATTTGATACAAGCGGCGCTTAATTCCGCCACTCAACTCGCACTAGATCCTTTCTACTTGCTAATCGTATATGTATAGTTCTGTGAAGGTATTAACTAAGTATGTTCGTGTATATATACTAATCGACTTTTATTTATTTCTCGTAACTTCGGGAGATCAGTGGTAAGTTACGTATTTTTCACCATGCTATTATATAAAAGCGTACTGTAATATTAAAAAATGTAAAAGGTAAACATAATCGGTTGTGGGTTCGATTCCCACTCGGGGGACTGATTATATTTAAATTATCTTCATTTCCTAGCTTTGGTATGACAAAGTGTGGCGTTGAGTTCCGGCACTCAACACGCAATGTCTCGAACTCAGCAGATAGCGGAATACGGAGTATATTGACACTAGGTACTTCCTGTCTACCGCGCTATACGAGAGAAAAGCGTTAAGCTAAAATATATATATATATACAGTAGAACTTCGATCATCAATAAGATGCCAATAAATTCGAATTTTTGACATAACAACGTTGAGAATTAATTCTTTAAAATAAAAAAAAAACATTTTTGAAAAAAAAACGTATAAAATTTTGAACGCAGCGGGATTCGAACCCGCACCTCTTGGATACCGTCCAAGCGCTCTGACCGTTAAGCCATGCGTTCTACTACCAGCTGCGTCGAAATTCTTATACGTTTTGTTACAACTTATTTATGTTGTTAGCATAAAATATAAAGTGTTCGTCAGGTTTCGAAAAATATATTTTCGAATACCAAAATATACGCATTTAATATAGTTTCATTTAAAATATCCTTTTCTCTATCTTTTGTTATAATTATAATGTTTTAGGTTATATTGGGCAGTCGATTGTTTCGATTTCTTTAAGCTGGACTGGGCCCATACTGTTGAAATTCCAAGATCCAAACCAGTCGCCATTGCCATATGCATTGTCTGATTCACAGCAGTCACTGATTGCTTCACTTTTGTATCTAGGAGCTCTGCCTGGTAAGCAATTAGTTATATGTTTGTTTTATGCAATATAACTGCTTTATCCAGTACTTAGAGTAAACCTATTGTAAAGCCACCCTGTTCACATGTTTGTCTGAATTTGGTCTTAATAAAGGAGAGAAATAAGACTTGTTTATCAGCTAGGTCTGGTTTTGTCAGATAAAGTAGACAGTTTGTTACAACTGTTCGTTGTTAGGTATTCCAGGAGGTGAAAATGTCGATAACCCCAACGTTAATTGACATATTTTCCATGGTTATTTCACAATAATAAGATAACAAATCATTAAGCAGTAAAGAAAGTTTTTTGACTTTAGGTTATCTCCAATTAGTTTACTATCCGTGATAAAGCATGATACGCGGGATAGAGATGAAAGTTTATTTGTATATATTAAAAAATATTTTTTAAATTTATTTTACATATTTTTATAATTTTGTTATGTTTCAGCTCCATATATAATGGGATGGCTTTCAAATATAAGAGGAAGGAAATCATGTTTAATAATAGGAGGGCTGATAGGATCCATATCTTATCTTATTTTGATGTTTGGCAGAAACCTAGCAACTGTATATTTTTGCAGAATTACATGTGGTTTTACAATAGCTTTTTTAGCAGTGACTAACTTGGTGTACATAGGAGAAATTGCGTTGGTATATTTATAAAAAAGCATTTTAATATTTCATCCCGCATAGTAGGGTAGTTAGAGAAAGCTTAGTGAAAACCAAGACACTTTGTTCACTGTTTAAAATAAACAGTGAACAAAGTGTCTTGGTTTTCACCTAAATAATGTATACTGAAATACGCACAGAAATCATATTAATTAATTAATTACGAGGTTCTCCACATTACACCATCAAGATCATTTCTTTATGCTACAGGTTTTTATTTTTCATAACGAACAGCGAAATCAAATTATTCACTTTCTCTGAAAAAAACCAGATCTGCTGATGCTTTATATATATATACTTATATATACAAATATTATTTACATAATTTTGTGTTTGTGTTTATGTGTTTGTGGTGTGTATTTCTGTGTTTATTTATAATTTGATGTGCGTTTACCTTTTTTTAGGTCCACAAACATCAGAGGCGTACTTCTAACTATTTTAGGTATATTTAACACCGCTGGATCTATGATTATATATTCTGGTGGTCTCGCATTTTCATACACAGGTACAACGGCTATAGGTTTGGTTGCAGGAGTAATATGTACGTTTAGTGCATTTTTTATACCAGAATCTCCAATATTTTATGTGTTAAAAAGTAAGCTTTTATAAGTCAAATAATATCATAAGTTATTGTTATTAATATGACCTTACCTTACAATATTTAGTTAAAAGCAATAAAAAAATAACCCTTATCCGTAGTATAATTAATATTATGGCTATATGCTTTTTACCTAAAAATATGTAAATTTCTAATATCTTGCTATTATGATCGTCTTGAATCGAGCAGATGAAATGCGATGTTTCCAATTCTGAGAGTGAAATTCATCATACTTGTTAAGACTTGCATAAAGATAAATTGATAAAGAAGTTTTAGATGTCTTTAATACATAAAGTAATCCGCATACTATTATGTATATATATTATTTTTAGACGACGATATATCACTGAAAAGGGTTTTAACAGAATTGGGAAGATCAGAAGATTTAGACGAATTGATTGCATCAAAAAAGGAATACCAAAATAAGTCTGGTTGGAAAGACTGGCAGGATTTGTTTACAGATCGCAGCAACAGAAAAGCGTTAATCGTGCTTGTTTGCGCTAATATATTTCTACAGTGCAGTGGAATTATTACAATCGTTCTATTTTCTGGTAGAATATTTGAAATGGCCGGCTCCTCTATTGACCCTAATTGGTCTATGCTGATAATATTTTTCTGTCAATTGTGTGGAAGTGCTTTGGTACCATTTATTATAGAAAAATGTGGAAGAAGGATATTGATGATGGTGTCTTGTGCCATATGCTCTTTGAGCATGGTGAGTTTCTCTTTCTCCTTTCATTTTAATGGACTGCTAATTATTCATCGTGCACCGTACGTAGGTGTTTGACTGTACGCGTTATGTACGTTTGTTTTTTTTATGTATATATATTATTTTTAAATTACCACAAATTGGTTCCTATTATTTTTTCATTTTTTTTAATATTATTATTACTTTTTATATTCATTATTATCCAGTTTCACTTGTACATACAAATAATGTATAAATGTACAACATAGACTAACAGAGTTAAATTTCTACTAAGGAAAATGTTTTTGTGTAAATTATTTATAATAATATATAAATTTAGACTAAATGTTTAAATTTACAATATATTATTTACAATAAATGTTAAAATTTATAACAAATAAATCATTACATATGTTTAAATATTTTATGTGTAGGGTATGTCACAATTTCAAGTCTCTATAAATACAGCGCCGCGTTAGCTTTCAATATCGAAAGCACTGTTTAAGTATATAACAAAAAAAATTAAAACGAAAAAGTAAAGTTCTACTTAGAGTCTATAATCTTATTTTACAATAAAAAATAAAATAAAAAATTTGTTTTTAAATACTGAAAGTTTCTTTTCATTTTCAGTTTGTTCTGGGTTTTTATTTCTATTACGACTTTATAGGATATTCTGGGATAAACAACATAAAATGGTTGCCACTTGTAATTCTTGTTGTATTTTTCTTCGCCTATGATATTGGTAAGTTGAATTTTATTAATTTTTATAATAATTTGTCATGTATTTTAAACTTTATTTATTGATTGGCGGAAACACCGCGCTCTGTTTCCAGACTAGGCGAACTGAAATAATTTAAATATAATTATTCTCACATCGAGAATAGATCAATTTACCAGACATAATATGATAATATAGATATCAATATCTCTTCATCGATATATATATATATATATATATATATATATATATATATACACAAGTTTATATATATATATATATATATATATATATATATATATATATATATATATATATATATATATATATATAAACTTGTGTGTCTTTGATCTTGTCAATATCTTTTTTGTTATCTCCTGCGTTTACGTCACGGTGATCAATTTACTATATCGCGTAATAATAATTTTGAACGATAATTATGAACTTTACTCCCATTCATGAGAATAGCTTTATTTAAAATATTTTACTAATAATAATTTATTTTATAAATCATCTTCTGCATATGTCAATAATATTATAAGCTTTTTTACGTTATTTTAACTGGATACGCAGATAAATTGTAGTGTCAAGGCACTCTGTTGCACAGTATCCGTTTTAAATCAAGACTGCGTGTTGAGTGACCTAACCAAACTTTCCACAGTGGAGAAATAGAAATTATAATTAACATTAATTTTTAACATTTCTTTCCAGGTTTAGGTATAGTCCCATCAACTTTGATCGGAGAAATGTTTAAAAGTAACGTAAGAAGTACAGGGTCTGCAGTGGCGCTTACAAGCTCGTGGCTTTGTGGTTTTATTGTGTCCACTTCCTTTGGGAGTTTGATCAATATTGTTGGCCCTCACGTGTTATTTTGGTTCTTTTCGTGTTCATCAGCCTTTGCATTTGTATTCACACTACTATTCATCCCAGAGACTAAAGGCAAGAGTTTGATGCAGATACAAGAACAATAAAATAAAACATAAAACAGTTGCCTTTTTATTTTACTCTCCTCCTGTATCACGTGCAGTGTTTATGTGGCAGAACTCAACACCACATTTTTGTCAAATCTACCATATCCATTTCTCGTGAGTTGTTTTATTGAGCATCAGTGTATACGATCAAACACTACCTAATTAAGCTGCTCTAATGCCAATATAATAGTAATTAATTTATTAATTTATTAATATTTATAATAAACAATACATATTGTTTTATTTCATTTACTTATATTTGGCATATTAAATCACTTTATACTACGCATTTCTTTATAAACCACCCTTTCAAATGATTGTAGTACATTTCACTTTGTTAATTAAATTAAGCAAAAACCAGATATAAATAACTTGATAACTCAAAAATGTTAACTTTTGAGGATTTTAAGTTTTGATTTTATCTTTAGTAAAAGGATTTTATTCACTTTATAAATAAGGCAATTCTACTGTAATTTTATTTAAAAAACAATTTACATTTAAAAAAATAAATATGTGCAAAAACTTATAAACTTATTCATGTTACGGAATACAGAATACTTGTTACTGTAAAGGTTATTCAATCAAAATATTAAATCGTCGTGTTCGCAATATCTCAAGATCTTTTAGAGATTCAGAGGCAACAGTGTCAAGAAATGTTAATACCTATCTATTATTTTTAAATTAATATAAAACTTTCAGAAGAGATTATAGTAAAAGATTGTAGTATATCATATATTCCGATGTAAATATCTCCAGTTTTTCCGTTGAAAAGCCAAAGATGCGTCTTATTTAACCTTCTGTCATAAGTATCCTTTGTTGTTAGTCATAACAGAAGGGAAAATAGCTTAATGGCCCCAACCCGCCATATGCCGTGAATTTCGACCGATCGGCGGACCACACGGACCTTAGAGTGAACCCTCCGAGACGCAACGGAACATCGAACGTATATGTTACTTACAATGCCTTTAGTAACGAACAATTATTAGTTAATTGTTCCGTTCGTGTAAGGATCCCTTAACGAGGTTTACATTTAATATGCTTTTATATACATATCTCGATACTTAAAATTACTTACGATATTTCTTTACGTACTTATTATGTTACAAAATATATTAAGAATAAATTTTATTAATATATTTGAATTGGTTTGTGAGACCAATATATTATGCCGTCGATTGGTTTGTGAGACCATTATATATTATAGGTTGATTCGTTAGACCATTAAAAGTCGTAGATTGGTTCTTTAGACCATTGTATATCATGGATTGGTTATTTAAACAATTATATGTCGTAGATTGGTTTGTGAGACCAATATAAGCCGTGGATTGGTTTGTGAGATCAATATAAGTTGATGATATGTCGATTGATCCGCCAGACCAATATTACTTGCCGTTTCGCATATCAGTTCAAACGCATAACCACTAGGCGACCGATTGTGTTATATTCACGCACAGTACGTAGCAGTCGTTTGTCATGACCAATAATTAAACTCAGTTAGGATCCACCGACATCAGATATCAGCATTAGAGTTGCCGAACACTGACAGTCATGTGTTACATTATGCGTTCTATCATCAAACAAGCATTTTGTGATATAATAGTATAGCACTACTCGTAAGGACGCCATTATAACATACTTCGAAACGCTTAAGACGATATAGGGATAATAGGATTTTGATAGCTCACAGCCACCATTTTGGTTATTTAACATTTGACATTTGTGTTGTTTTGTATTTAGTAATATTTGCCATTTAATCATGAACAAGCTCACGTAATCTCAATGTTTGGAAATTGTCCAAATCTTCTATCCAAATTCGAGAAGTATTGTCTCTGCTCAAACAGCATTTCGTGCTAAATATGGTCGTCATGGTGCACCGTCTGAGCTCGCTATACGTCGCATAATCCAAAAACTGGAAAGTGAATATTCTTTGCACGATAATAGACCACCAACATGACAACGGAGAGGCCATAGTGAAAAAAATATTACCGCCGTATCAGCCAGTGTCGAAGAAAATCAAAATGTTACCTTTCCACGACGTGCACAAGAATTAGGCTTATCCAGAATGACAACCTGGCGAATTTTACGTATGGATCTTGGCCTACATCCATACAAGATTGTAATGGCACAAGAACTCAAGCCAGCAGACCATCGATTACGTGGTGATTTGCTGATTGGGCGCTTGAAATTATGGAAACGGACACCGAATTTCATAGGAAAATCATCTTTTCAGATGAGGCTCACTTATGGCTCAATGGTTATGTGAACAAACAGAATTATCGTTACTGGAGTGAGTCAAATCCAAGAGTGGTTCATGAAACACCATTACATACTGAAAAATTAACTGTTTGGTGCGGATTATGGTACGGTGGAATCATTGGCCCGTACTTTTTCAAAAACGACGAAGGCCGCACTGTTACTGTCAATGGCGACCGTTATCGTGACATGTTTAACGATTTTCTTTTCCTGAAGTGTATGAAATCGATGCAGACGACATTTTCAACAAGATGGTGCAACATGCCACACTGCGACAATGGCTTTATTGCGTGATAAATTTGGTGAGACGGTTATTTATCGCAACGGTCCTCACAATTGGCCGCTAAGATCATGCGATTTAACACCCTTGGATTATTTTTTGTGGTGTATATTAAATCTCAAGTGTATGCCAATAAGCCAGCTACGATTCAAGACCTTGAACGCAACATTCGAGCGACTATAGCGGCCATACCAGCTGAAATGCTGCACCGAGTCATCGAAAATTGGATCGATCGTATTAACCAGTGCAAAAAAAGTCGTGGCGATCATTTGAACGATATTTAAAAATTAATAAAATAAAATAAAATTTCCATAAAATTTCCTATCAAATAAAGCCATTGAGCACGAAATTCGAGCATATATTACATGTTTTATTTCAATTTCAAAACATATCGTTCTTATTGGGAAACCCCATAGTTGAATCCATGTCTGTCACCGAACAGCTATCGCATGTGCAACGCAAGACGGCTTCAGAGAAGATACAACTCACGGCACTAACATAAGTTATCAGTCAGATATAAATCTCACCGAACCCCGACAGTCGCATGTCATAAGTAATGTCAACATCCAACGCCATACAAGCATCGCTTACGCAACGCGAGACAGCAACTCGATACAATCAACCAAACTCGTCATAGTGGTTCACTTAAGACAACTACAGCACCCTCAGTGGTGCCAGGCAACATTAGGGTGCTCCACCGACATCAGGTATCGGTTTAAGAATATTTTATAAGTATATCATCATACGATGACCATGAAAAGTTTTTATCGTTCCATACACCATACCATACCATAATATTAATTATGATTTATTAATTATTGTTCGCAGTGCTTAGTGTAATATTCAAATATTTTATAATACTTAGTAAATGCATATATGTAACAATACGTTCATACAACACTATTCAAAGATGGCGGCAGACGCTTTGGTATATTTATATTACAAATTTCATATATCTCTTAGAATGTACATTCTAAACCTTTAATATATTTAATATAATTATTTTAATTTATTAATAATTATTTAATATTCATTTAAAGTTACTTTTATATTATCAATAGAAAAAGAACTTACTAACAAATTCTTCATATTACACAAAAGCAATTCTTACCGACCACGAATACCACAAAAACAATAATAATTATCTTTCTATGTATTTCCAATATTATATATTGTTATTACATGCACTTCCAATGTATTATATTTCTATTATTCCAAATTCAATACTCATCATCTTCTAAAGCCTCCTTTTCCGACCATGAGGCGGACGCCCATCCCCCTTCTTTTTTTTAAACGCTTTTATCTCATATAGCGCGGTAGACAGAAAGCACCTAGTATCAAGTCACTGTACTTTGTCTTCCGCTTAGTTCGAGACATTGCGTGTTGAGTGGCGGAACTCAACGCTACGCTTTGTCATACCAAAGAAATTAAAATAATTTCGTATCCAGCGGAAAGTGAAGGACTTGGTGTCTTGACACTGTACTTTCTGTCTATCCTGATATACGAGATAAAAGCGTAAAGCAAAAAATAAAAAATAATAATAAATTGAGTCAAGTCTGGCCCTGCGTCTTACATGACCTTTCTCCAGCATTATCGGTACTGTGTTCTCAAAGGTCAACCGAGGTCTCTTTAGGATTATTTTTTAAATTATAATGTAGAATTATATTTATTTTTATTTAGTCTAATAAAGTAAGTGTGAAGGTGAACATGAACTTTTATAGAAAACCAAACATTTTTTCCTGTTGTTCGCTTTATCACGAATAGCAGAGTTGTCGTAGACAACCCTAGTGTCAAGACAATCCGTTGACAGCTTTCCGCTCGAAATAGAAACATTGCGTGTGGAAGGGCGAACTCAGTGCTACACTTTCTACCTTGCATACCTTGCTACAAGAAATATGACCATTTTTTAATTATAAGACACATCATATTCGCTTTATATACAATTACAATTGCAGTACGTACGGTTGTGGGTTCCATCCCCACTCGGGGGAGTGATTATATTTAAATTATTTTCACTTCCTCGCTCTGGTAAAGACAAAGTGCGGCGTTGAGTTCCACCACTCAACACGCAATATCTCGACTTCGTTGGAAAGCGAAATACGGAGTGTCTTGACACTAGGTACTTTCTGTCTACCCTGCTATGCGGGATAAAGCGTGAAGCTAAAAAGAAACAGTCACGTACACATATTGAGAAAACGTATACAAAATTGTAATGCAGCGTAATTCGGCTAACCAACAATTCCATTTTAATTCGATCCACTACAAGATATATCAATTTTATTTACATTTATCGTAGAAATGTATTATAATAACAACCTGGTATTTAGCCAATTATCTCAATTTCTTAATATAAAACCTCAATAGGTATAAAAATATTACATGTAAGAGATTATTATTATGATAAGGCCGCCTTTGCACCATTATCAGTAAAAATAAAGAAAGCGAAACATATATGCGTTATTCCATTTTTAAGTCAATTTTTTTTTTCATTTTTTAAATGAATTTTTCTCATTTTTTTAATAAATTATTAAGAAAACATTTAAAAGGATAATAGTTTTTTTTTATACGTGTGTTATATGTAAAAGAAAATTATTTGACTCCCTTATATAAAAATATACCAGATGGAGGAGTATGAAATTTGGCAAATATTATCACTATCACATCAATAATCCAAAAGAAAATTGTCGCGGTTAAATATTGTCGTCCATGTCCTAGCCCCTGAAACGCCCACAGTTGGACAAAGGCGTTTCCCAAGGATTTCCACGATGATCGATCCTGCCCTTGAGGTGATTAGCTAAATGTTTTTTTTTAAATATTATTACAGCCGAACAGTAAAACGTGGCACAAATTTAAGTATAAAAATAAATATTTTATAAAAATCTTTTATATATATATATATATATATATATATATATAATTATAAAGCGAACATTTAAAAGAATAATAGATTTTTTTTATACATGTGTTATATGTAAAGGAAAGTAATTTGACTCCCTTATATAAAAATATACCAGATGAAGGAGTATGAAATTTGGCACATTTGCAATTTATATGGAGAAAAAGTGCAAAAAGTCAATATTTCTTTATAGTAATGTATATTATAAACATTTTAAATAACTAAAATAAATAATACACAAACCGCTATACGTTTCAAATACACTTTGTTAAAAGTGACGTTGCTAAGGCTATATGTTGTATATTTTACGTGCTAGAAGGCTGTAGGAAGAAGAAACTTAATTTTTAAAATATCTGTAGGTATTTACTATTTTTAAAGTGTTATTCCACACTTAGGATTAGAAAACATTTTTGAAAAAACGTATAAAAATTTATTAAAAATGTTTTCTAATACTAAGTGTGGAATAACACTTTAAAAATAGTAAATATTAAAATAAAATAGCAATCTCTAAAATAGCTCTTGTTAAACGATTATTTCTTAATAATTTTTAAGTAGTAGAAATTTGTAAAAATCTCTCTACCGAGATGCTAACAACATAAATAAGTTGTAACAAAACGTATAAGAATTTCGACGCAGCTGGTAGTAGAACGCATGGCTTAGCGGTCAGAGCGCTTGGACGGTATCCAAGAGGCGCGGGTTCGAATCCCGCTGCGTTCAAATTTTTATACATTTTTTCAAAAATGTTATCTGTAGGTATATACTGTTATTACAAGAACATTTCGAGGTGACGAGAATCCATCAGAGATGTCTACTAGCAAAAATCGAAAAGTATATGAATAGTACAGAAGTATGGTGATATAGAATAGTATTTTGTACTTTAAACATAAAAGAAAAACAAAATAAAGTCATTTTTTGCTTTAAAAACGTTTATCTCAATTTTTGCGCATAATATTTACGCCTGATGTCATCCACAAGTCTTGGTCATGGATTCAATCCATGACCAAGACGTATTGAGTGACGGAACTCAACACTGTGGTTTGTCTAACCAGAGCGGTGAAATGAAAGTAATTTGAATATAATCATTGCCCCGAATGGGTATTGAGCCCACAACCGTTGACATTTACAGTCAGTTCAGTTTGTTAAAATGAAGGATGACTTCAAATCTGGTCATCCAACACAGAAAACACCTACAGAGAACCAACGAGAAGAACAAGAAAGACAGAGAACGGAGTCCCTATTACTCTTATATGAGGTATGCTAAAATAAAAAAAAGAACTAACTCACAACACAACGATATTAGAACTTGCCGCTGCACTCCAGTCAATTTTATGACGAACATGTTTAATTATTATTTTTATACCAAAAAGTAAACACACATTTTCTTGCATTAAACACCGTCTAAGTTATACCATTACTGAGTATATTTATCGATGTTACTGGTCACAATTTTTTAATTTTCAACTATTCGTCACAGTTGCGGAGTAATTGTGCGACAAACAAGATTACAAATATTCATACAGTACTAAAAAAATGGTGCATTTTCTATCAAATATTATCACTATGACATCAATAATCCAAAAGAAAATTTTCGCGGTTAAATATCGTCATCCCCGTCTCAGCCCCCGAAACGTGAACAGTTGGACAAAGGCATCTCCCAAGGATTTCCACCATGATCGATCCTGTCCTTGAGGTGATTAGCTAAATGTTTTTTTTAAATGTTATTACAGCCGAACAGTAAAACGTCGAGGCACAAATTTAAGTATAATATTTTATAAAGATCTTTTTTTAAATATATATATATATATATATATATATATATATATATATATATATATATATATATTTGCTGCCCAATACATATATTGTACGTGCACGTGTACTGGTATCAAATCGACCGTAACAAAATTTACACGCGGTATATAGAGCAAGCGGGTTGAAGCCTTGGTTAACTATTTTCTTTTAGCTTTATCCCGCATAGCAGAGTAGACAGAAAGTACCTAGTGTCAAGACATTTCGTACTTCGCTTTCCACCGAAGTCGAGACATAGGGTGTTAAGTGGTGAAATTCAAATCCGCATTTTGTTTTACCAGAGCGCGGAAATGAAAATAATTTTAAATATAATCACTTCCCCGAGTGTGGATTTAATTACTATTTTTTTGATTTATTTGCTTTATTAGGATTAAATTACTAATTTAAGATATAATTAAAAGTTTATTCTGCGATGAAGTTAGTTACACACTCGAAAGATTTGTTTGCAACTCACAAAACCACCTAAATGTTTCTCGTTATATAATATAACTTGTGAAGTCTCTTAGAATAATCTATAATTTGACCTTTTAATTTTAAAATAATATTTTGATACTAAGAACATAGAGAACACGGCATCAAGGGTAACAGAGTCTGGTAAAAAGCGCGAGAACTCATCCGGAAATAGCGTATGAAAGGGTTATAGACGCAAAAGACGCTCTGTCCTTCGTCCGAAATTGTCTTGAGATCCACGACGTAAAAGGTAAGGTCCAGGAGTGTGAAAAATATGGTACGCCCCAAATTACTCGCCCATCTATGAACTAAAATGAGAAAATCATATATTTGTATTGAAGTAAGACTTTCTATTACCTTGATATATATGTATGTATGTCACTAGCGTTACCCCTTTATTTCATCCAAGGAAATAATTTCTGTATATGAAACGGAATATACCGTGTAAAATAGATAAATTTCAAATTTACCTATTTCTAACGGATTAATCGCGTATATTTGCGTATTTGAAAATACATTTTTGGAAACCTGACATCTCGAACTTCGGTGGACTCAAGGTCGAGAAAATCAAAGATCTTATTAAAAAAATTTTCTGTTAAAAAGCTGGTATACATACAAAGATAAAAGTCCTGGCATTTGCCGTAACTATTACCAAGTACATAAAACGTCACAATGCGAGTAGATGTCGAATTGATAAAACGTTGATTTAATACATTTATTATATGAGTTAAGTACAAACACATTAATCGACAGTCAAATCGTATTATTAAAACCTTTAACCGCAATTACAATAAGGTGAAGGCGTTATCAACATCAGTCATGTCAGTCAAGACGCCCATTAAGTGCTTTTAAAAAATCTTTGTAAATCAATTTTGAGAAGTTTTTTATTTTGTAAGCCATTATCAAATTGTTACCATTAATGAGTTTTATTTTTTTTTTAATTAAATTATTTTGTAAATATAATAAATTAGCAATAATTTAATTGTGTAAAATTAAATTATTGTTAATTTATTATAGTAAATCAATTGTTGATTGATTTTAAGTGTTTAATGATAACCTTTTCATACATGCCCTTTGGGGGCCCTGTGTTTTACATTTTATATGACCTTCCTCCAGTATCATTGGTACTGTGTTATCAAAGGTCAACCGAGGTCTCCCTTATTTGTCTCTTTAGGATTATATATAGAATGATATTTATTTTTATGACTAGCCTAATAGAGTAAGTATAAAGCTGAAAATAAACTTTTATAGAAAACCAAATATTTTTTTTCCGTTGTTCGCGTTATCACGAATGTCGTAGTCAAGACAATCCGTTGACAGCTTTCCTCTCGAAATAGAAACATTGCGTGTGGAAGGGCGAACTCAATGCTATACTTTATAACTTCCTAAAATAAAAAAATAGACATTTTTTTAATTATAAGACGCATCATATTTGCTTTATATACAATTACAGTCACGTACACATATTTAAAAAACGTATAAAAATTTTAACGCAGCGTAATTCGGGCGCGAACGGCTAATCCATGCGTTCTATATACGGCTGGATCCACTTTTTTATGCTTGTTATATTATTGTTATCTATATATTAGATACATAAATGTGTTTTAAAGATTTTTTCAACATATATATATATTGTTGTTGGCCGTTTGATACATGAGGCCGGTTATGACGCAATGAGACAGTGTCTGACTGTAAACCTGATCGGTTTTGGGTTCAATTCCCACTCAGGCTAATGATAATATTGAAATTATTTTCATTTCCTCGCTCTGATACAACAAAGCACGATGTTTAGTTTCTCCACTCAACACGCTATGTCTCGAATTCGACAGACAGCGGAGTATGGAGTGTCTTGATACTAGGTACTTTCTATCTCCTCTGCTAACGCGGGATGAAAGAATAAAACTTAAAAAAAGAAATAATAACACTTTAAATATATTTATATACAATCATGTATACCCCAACTCTAACCGGTATATTGCAACCTAGAATTAGGACTATCGTAATTTATTCCTTCTATACAACTAGCTTTAATTATAGTATACCGACTGATAAACTATGCATTAAATATTATAACACTTCCTTGTCGACTTCAATTCTAGTAATTTAAATATAGCCATATTCCTGGAGTTAATTATAAAAAAATAAATATAAAAATTTTAAAATATGCTTAAACAAATGACTCTTATTTGTTCCATAAAATCTTTTATATAATATTTCTGAATAAAATATATAAATGTATTAAAGCTAAATATTTTCATTCGGCTTTCTACCCATAAATTGTTGAATTTCGAGCAAAGATTTTCCTTTTGTTTCTGGTATAAAAAGTTTTGTGAATACATATGCGCACGCGCAGGAAATCGAGAAAAACCAAAACAGTGCGTGAGCTCCAAGGTTTTTGGTAATTGATGCAAACGCGGTCGTCAAACCAAATCCAAATATCCAGGAACTACTCAATGCGATAGCGGAACCCTTGCCTCTTACGTTTATTGTGAACATTTCACCAATTAACGTAAGTGGTAAAATTCCAAAACCTGAAAAGAAGAATGGTACTAGTGCAAAAATCAATAAAAAAATAATAATAAACACTGTTGTTAAGGAATACCGATACAATATAGTCGTGGTTTGAATTAAAAGCGCTAAATTGAAGACTTAGTTAGTTATCTTATAAAAAAGCACAGAAATAACATAAATAAATAATTGTATGAGTCTCGGGGTCATCGTGGCGCAGTGGGACGGCGTTCAACTTCGTTTCGTCGACGTGATTGGTTGTGGGTTCGATACCCGCTTAGAGGAATGATTATATTTAAAATTTATTTGTATTTCTTCGCTCTGGTAAGTCAAAGCGCAGAGGTAATATAAGTTGTGATATAAAAAATGTTTAATTGTATGTTAACCTCTTCTTTTGATATATTAGATTATTTCTACTGCCGGTCGTGGCGCAGTGGGACGGCGTCTGACTGTAAACGCAATCGGTTGTGGGTTCGATCACCACTCGGGGGAGTGATTATATTTAAATTATTTTCACTTCCTCGCTCTGGTAAAGACAGAGAGCGGCGGTGAGTACCACATTCAACACGCAATGTCTTGAATTCGGTGGAAAGCGAAGTACGGAGTGTCTCGACACTAGGTACTTTCTATCTACCCTGTTATGCGGGATAAAAGCGTGAAGCTAAAAAAAATTCCTCATGCATAGTACTGGGTAGTCAGAGAAAATATAGTGTTAAGACACTCGGTTGACTATTTTCTACCCGAAATAGAGACATTACGTGTTGAGTGGTGAACTCAGCGCTGTGCCATTTTTTACCAGAGCGTAGAAATAAAAAAAATACTTTTTTGAATAAATTCCTCCGAACAGAATTCTAAATAACAACCAATTGCGCTTAAAAGTGATTATGTGTGTTCTACATTAAATATAATTAGAATATGAAAAAGGAAAATAAATTATTTTTACCACATTCATAGCCGATGAAAAATAATGTCAGAATCACTAAAGGAAGCCACTTGACACTGATCATCATTGAATTCTTCAGGTATTGTAAATAAAAATATAGTCCCATTGAAAACTGAAATAAAAGCACATATAATTAGTGAGTAAATCCACAATTGACTTCATTATACATATCTTTTGTTGGCACTCGTGACAGAACTGTGCTAATTAACAAATATCTATAGAACAAAGACATAAATGTATTTGAAAGAGTAATTTATACGTAAATGTAAAAATTACATTACACATATGTATGTAGGATTTTGGCTGACTTTATATTTGCGATCTTTGTAGATCAAAAAAATTAAGACATACATTTCATGTTTTTAGAACAATTTAATATTCTTGTTTTTCTTAAGCTATTATCATATACAGCGATTTCCATGATACACTGTGCAATTTGTCTAAACTATAGTAAAATATACATATGATTTTATTTTTAATTTATATTTTAATAATTAACAGTATTTTCCTGTCTAACCTGAACCAGTTTTTAAATGAAAAACTGAATATTTACTATAAGTAATTGAAGTTATCTTTTAAACACTTTTAATGCTTTTAAATAACTCTATACATATATCAAAGCAAAATAAACTTAACATAAAAAAAAATCTTACCATACTTAGACAGCACACAGCAATCGAAAGAAGTAGTAATTTTTTAGTTCCACATCGTTTAACTAAAATTGGTGACAAAATGCTTCCAATTAATTGAATACATCCAATTGTGATCATCGCCGTATTAGAATTTATAGAAGACCCGGCCATTTGAAATATGGATCCTGAAAAAATTATAACCGCCAACCCGCCACTGAATTGTTGAAATATATTTATAACAATTACGACAAATAACGCTTTTCTATTTGTTCTCAAAGTGAATAATTCAATCCAATCCATTTTATCGCTTGTTGATTTGTATTCATTCTTTGTTGCCAATAATTTATCTTTTTCTATTATTCTACCAAACTTCACTAAATGTTTAATTGCTTTATCTTCTTGGTCTGTAATGTAATTAGAAAATGTATTAAAAACGCTTTACGTTATCATAACGCGGTTACTAAGAATGAAGTTGGACTTGATATTTAACTGTTTATAAAATTTCTGTCTTAAATTAAATCTTGAGTCAAGTTATATAAAACACAACCTGTGATATCAAGATTAAGATTTAGGTTAAACTGAAGGTTACTAGTTTATATATTTTACTACACTATAATTAGGTTTTTGAGTTTCGCACATTTTAAATGAAACTATTTTAAACGGATTAATCGCGTATATTTTGGTATTCAAAAATACATTTTTGGACACTTGACGTTTCGAACACTTTACAATAGTCCGTGGCCAATGGTAAACTCAGCCTATTTTCGAATACCAAAATATACGCGATCAATCTTGTTAAATTTAAATTTAAAGTTATATTTAAATTATTTTTCACTTCCTCGCTCTGGTAAAGACAAAGTGCGGCGTTGAGTTCCACCACTCAACACGCAATGTTTAGACTTCGGTGGAAAGCGAAGTACGAAGTGTCTTGACACTAGGTACTTTCTGGCTACCCTGCTATGCGGGATAAAAGCGTGAAGCTAAAAAAAAATCTTGCTAAAATAGTTTCATTTATAATGTCACTGTATTTGCCTCAATGCAAAAAAGCCATAAAATAATCAAATATAGAACACCAAGTGTATGCTTTACAGATTTCTGTTATTATACGTGAAAATATCAAAAAAATATACCTTTTAAAACATAATACAATGGTGATTCAGGTATTGTTAAGACAGTAGCTGTAAACAACGTAGATAACGCCATACCAATATACGTTGATACATAATATGGAGTATATGGAGCCACACAAAATACCAGAATTGAACCAAATGCAGTAAACATTCCAAGAGCGGTTAGAAGACTGCCTCTTATATTTGTTGATCTGAATTATGAATTTGATGAAATTGAATTTAGAGTACAATTATTATTGAGATTAAATATAAATCGAGTACATTGAATTTGTAGCCAGATAATTTTCAAGATTATTGTCAATTATAGGTATATCTATATCAATAAATGAAATATTAGTGTCTGTTTGTAATATCAAAATGACAATTTTTATTATTTTTGTCTGTCTGTCTACTATTATGTTTCGGATAATCTCTAAAAGAGCTGAATTATTTCACCTAAGCTATACGTTATATTCCACAAACAAAATTGCAGACACTGTGACTGTACACACTGTGGCTATGGATCCAATCCTATTATTAATATAAAGAATATAAAGGAATGCCTAAAGTCAAGACTTTGTGTTTACAAATGTTTAATTTTAACAACAAAAATATATGTATTGAATACTAACGCTACTTCACCTATGTACATAACATTAGTGACACCTATCATTGAAGAAGCGAAGCTATTTAGCATCCTTCCAATATACAGCATCGCTAAATTCCTCGTCATTGACAAAATAGTGAATGCAATAATAGCTATTACTCCTCCTAAAATAAGAGTTGGCTTTCGACCCTTGTAATTTGAAAACCAACCAACTACAAATGGAGCTGAAAAATATAATATTATTATGTATTAAAATTAGCTTTATGT
This sequence comes from Dryadula phaetusa, assembly GCA_032432895.1. Taxonomy (NCBI): domain Eukaryota; kingdom Metazoa; phylum Arthropoda; class Insecta; order Lepidoptera; family Nymphalidae; genus Dryadula; species Dryadula phaetusa. Next base: position 752,224 of record JAOYRS010000073.1, read on the forward strand.
AAATATTTTATGTAATAAAACATTTTTGTGTAATCAGGTGGATGAAGATGTCAAGCGTCACAACTACATACACCACACGTGTACGAAAATAACCCAAATTAAATATTAATTGCTTACTGTCATGTCTATATTTCAATTTATATATAATAAATACATATAAAATAATTCATTTGTAATTGGAAACTTTATAGCTTCTGCGTACAATAGTATCAGCTGTACGTTGTCTTCCATTACATTGACAAAAAGATAATAATATATTTTATTACTTTTCATTAGTTTTAACTGCTCACCTTAATGCTGTTATAAACTATTTATCGTGTTTAATCGTAAGAATTTACTGACTGAAGCAAAAATTGCAAACAAAAACTAAATAATTAAGTAAAAAATTCTCAAAATTGTTACAGATTTAGATAAAAATATTGATAAAAATATGGATTAAGTTAATTGAGAGCTATCTGGCCTGTCTTAATGAATTGGGTATGGTACCTCATCGTAGCTATTAACACTTTAACGACCGGACCCGTCAATTGACGTCCTAACAAATACTAACGTTATCGACCGGGGACACCAATTGACGTCATATATGAAATAATCATATTGCGATATGTAATCGTGTACAAAAATTTGACTAAAACTGGCTGAAAACTTCAAATACGATGTCTAAGTAAGCGTCCTATTTAATACCGTTATCTTCACATAATTTCGTGTTTTGTGAAAATTAAAGCCATTTAGCTCAGTTCATGATAAACTGTCGCGTGAATTGCAATAAAATACGTTTATTTGTAATGTAGCTATCACAAAATTTTATTTAATATTTCGTTAGAAGAAAAATTTAAATTTTCTTCATCTAAAAATTTACTTTCGTAATCTTTTTCTATTGTTATCAGGATTTAAATTGAAGGATTGAAGCAGACAGCCAAATAGTATAATTATAATTTTAGTATAATTATATTTTTTTTTATTTAAATTACATAAAAACACACGATGAATTTTGTGATTCAACTGGTATATCAGAACTGATGCTACATATACTGATTCCATCTTTATTAGACGAAAGAGTATAATATTATATTTTTTTGTTTTTCTAGTCTTTATTACAAATAAAAACTAGAAAACTTAAAAAAATTTAAAATTGATTTTGGATTGTACAACGCAATTATCATTAATTACTCTATAATGCGTGTGCGCATCCCAAATAGAAGGTATTCAGCATCAGAAACATAGTAATAGAGACAAAAGGGGTGAAATGATAATTCGACAATTTCACTGGGCCTGTAAGAAACCTTGTCAATATTTAAAGGTTAGTATAATTAACTGACCTGGTATCGATCCTATGTAGACCACAGAACCCACTAATGATATCTGTGTATCTGATAACAAGAATGGTAGAGGTGTTTCTTGGGCATTTTGTAGTTTTGGTATGATAGGTCCAGACCAGCTTAATGTGTAGCCTAAGATCATTTGACCTAAATAAACTGTAAGGAATAAATTTAATATTTCAATTTATACAGTTTAATTTAGAAGAATTTAGAAGAAAGTTAGAGTTTTTTCAGGTTTTTGCCAAGTAAGCAAATATAAAATAGTGTTATAAGAGTATTTTCTTCATGATCCGATTTATTTGAGTCTAAAGTCTGTCAGCCCAATACCACCAGGAAAAGGAAAGAAAATATTTTTGGATAATTATAAAAGATATTGCTAAAAATAGATTAAATATGAAATATTTTTAATAAAATTGAGATACATACGTATAATTGAAACAGACAATTGTCTCTTCGTATTCGCACAAGTCATTTTGCAAACAAAAAATTCACTTGTTTCTAAAAATACGTTTATAGCCGATGAGAATTCATTTCACACTAAGTTATGAATAATGAATAGTAAAACACTAAATGACGTTAGATGTTTTTATTATATTCCACTAGAAAAAATTGTATCATATATTATTTGTTGTATAAAAGATTTACTATGACACATTTAACAAAATAAAGTTTTTTATGATATTTTTATTAAAAACACACACCAAACCAAAAAACCAAAACTCTTAATTAATTAAATTTATAATTTTTTTAATGTAGGTTGTAAATGGGCAAAAGCTATAAAGTAGTATGTAAGAAGAAAAAATAAGGTATGACTTCAAGTTCTCGATCAATAGTAAAGTGGATGTCCCTAGATATAACACTACTTTTTATGACAAATCTTTTGCGTTTTACGCAGCTCGATTATGGAACTCACTTCCCAATTCTGTACTGGGTAGCACATCCACCAGTAAGTTAAAAATTTGCTAAAGAAAATACTCAGCTTAGACAGTGCCTCCCCTCCTTCCCAAATGCTTCTCAAATCTATTGTAGTAGTCTAGTCCTAGTCCAAAAGCATGTAGAAATGAGGGACCTCGTCAAACCAGGGTACGGAAGAAGAAATAAACTCACTCAGGTCTTACGAACATACGAGTCACTGGTCATCATTTAGACCCCAGGAGTGATAACGTCGTCCAGAAGTAACAGTCACACACACTGTCGTCAAGATCACAAAGTACACAACCAAATGTATGAACTAACGCTGAAGGTTACTTGATCCGTAGATTTACCCTACGGATAAACGGAACATCCGTCATAAATATATTCAAGTATAATTAAAAAATAGCAAACTCTCGCAGCGAACCAGAAGCAATAAAGATTCTCACAAAGAAGAGAATCGAAAACGACAGGACATTTTCCGTATGACAACATATCAAATATAGCGCCATCTTCTAATATAACGTCATCTAAATCTATTTTATCTAATAAAGGAGTAGAAAATTCATTTCTGTTAATGAAATATTTGCTGAAAATTTAAATTGGATATATTAATATATTGCCTATATATTATTATTTAGATATGTTAATATATTATAATATATTATAATAGAAGCTAAAACCTTTCAATATAGTTTTTATCTGTTTGTCTGTTCGCTTGTGCAGCAATCATGTAAAAACAGAAGACAGTGACAGAAGTGAATTTTGGCGTGTTGGCAATAGCATTGAGGTTTTGGCGTTACTATAATATTTAAAGCAAATTTCGTATAAGAAAATAAAAAACTGAATTTCTCAATTTATTTTACACTGATGACGAAAGGAAAGACAGAAATGAAAGACATGCAAACCGCATGGTAATAGCTTAGAGTCTGAAGCATCATATTGTATAATTTTATCCTGATATTCAATGAAATTGTCGTAGAAAAACTTAATTGATCGTCGACGATAAGTTGCTAAAACTTTTCAATTACACTTGTCAATGAAGTAAAAAAAAATAAGTAACATTTATTTGTATTTTTTAATAAAAAAAATATTTTATGGCACTCTGTGATCTAAACCCGCACTTTACTAACGGTTTTCCGTGACATGCTTAGTCTATTATTACACATCTCCTAAGCAGGTGCAAAATGACATTTGACGTTTAAAAGTACAAAATAATGAAATGATATGATATTTAGAGATAAGATAATCGATGTTTTGGCTAAAAATCGATATGATCGATTAAACATGATTTTAATAATATCAACTTTTTCTCCGCTATGCATATCAGCCCCATACAAACTCCCTATGCATCACAGATTTGACCTTATAAGGTTGGGATTGGAGATCGAAATAAAATATGTTGGATGCTCAAATGATACTGGCCGACTGTGTATTTGTTCTTCTAATTTATACATTACATACATACGTGTACGTTACACGATACACCTCCCATCGAGGGGAAAAAATAGTACGAATAGTACATTTTTTTTACATATATAAATGGTTAACATATATGTATGTAAATATTAATTTGGTCACATTACAATTACGTATTTTATATATACGTATAATTAATTACAGGTTTACGATTACAATTGCATTATTATTATTATTATTTTACTACTATGAATGGAGAATTAAAAAACACATTAAGCTATAAAATGATTAGATGCATATCCCATTACAATACATTCATCATGCAATAATAACAAGATGACTCATTAATCCTAAATGTTTATAAACTTACCTAGAGTTCTATCTTTATGTTATTCATAATAAGGCTTAGTTCTATTCTTATGAATAACGTCTAATTATCCATTAATTTCGATCTCTACATTCGGTAAAATATCTCTAATTACAATGTAAGGTCCAGAATAAAAGTTTGATAATTTATTACCAGTTTCATTTTTAATGAGGATTTTATAATTAGGCTTGTACTTTATAGTATTTATATAAGTATCATATTTTATCTTGCAACCTATATTTTAGTTATCCTGCAACCTATATTTTAGTTCTAGAGGATAATTGTCATGATTATACAATGGTTCTACAGATTTTGTAAGGTTACTTGGTAAACAACATTTCTTTCCAAAAACAAGTTCGAACGGCGTAAACTGGGTAGAGGTGTGAACAGTCGTATTGTATGCAAGACATCAAAACGGCAGCCAATAACTCAACGTTTCGGGTTTCTGTTCTACATTAATTGTTAAAAACGAATTTAAATTTTTATGTGAATTTTCCATTGAGCCAATACTTTGGTGATGATACGCTGTGGAATTTAATTTAGAAATATTTAAAAGTTTACATACCTCTTTAAAAGTGTCGGACATGAACACCGTACCTCTGTCTGTTGCTATCTCTTTCGGGATTCCATACCTTAGAATAAAATCTGTTACAAAAGCTTGAGCTACTTCGTTTGATGATTTTGACGTCAGAGGCATCGCGCATACATATTTTGACAATTCGAATTGTAACATGAGAATATAAGTGTAATTATCATTATCCCTATCGAGTGGACCTACTAAGTCTAAAAACACCTTTTCAAACGCAGTGTTTGCAGTAGAGGTGATTGTCATTGGTTCTTTCAACGTAATCGTATATTTTTCTTTTTGGCACTTAGGACATTTATTCACGAACTTGGTCATATCTTTTTCAATGCCTGGCTAAAAATACTATTTTTTAATATTATTAAATAATATTTTTTAATATTATTTATCATTCTTCTAATGCCCGCGTGGCCACTCGTGGGCAATAGATGAAAATCGTTTAGTATTACTTTTCTATCGTCAATATTTTCTATACGCTCAACGTCTTTTATACAAAAACGAGGGCCCTCCCACTTTTTATTATTTTTAATCTCGCTCACTAATTTCTCTACAAATATAATGTTACTTTCTTATTATTCTTTAATACATATATTTCGTCGATCGAAATTTTTTTACAAACGATACTCAACTCTCTCACAAATTCGGCTCGCGTAATTTGAGATTGAGAAGATGAGTTTATAAACAAATTAAAGTGATAAATCATATGAAAAAATATTGTTCTCATAATAAATATTATTTTTCCTCCGTAATATATTCAAATTAAGTTTATCTATAAAGCGTAATTCTACAGGGTTTGTTTTGTTTGTTCTACATTCTTGGGTTTAGTATAAGTCTCGACCACACGTGGTTGATCAGGCCTAGTGTTGTCGAATTCATTAATGTCAGTTTGAGATTTTGTGTCCATTTCATTCATATCGTTCATTCTTCGCCTCTGAGCACGCGTCATCACAAGTACACATTCATTCATCTTTTTCAATTATTTTGAAGTCACAATCACACGAGATAATGCATCTGCAGCTGCATTCTCTTTGCCTTTCACATATTCAATTACATAGTTATATTATTCTAGTACGAGTCTAAATTTTAGTAAGTGACTAGATGGATCTTTCTTATTAAATAAATAAATAAGGGGCTTATGATCCGTGATAATTTTAAAGGTTCGACCGTACAAATAAGGTCTAAAATGCTTTACTGCCCAAACAATTGCTAATAATTCTTTTTCTATTGTAGGATATTGTCTCTCAGCCTTGTTAAGAGTCCTACTAGCAAAAGCGACAGGTCGTCCGTCTGAATCAGATAAAATAGCTCCTATTGCGCAACCCGACGCATCTGTTTGAACTATAAATTGATTTTTATCGGATAAATCGGGATATTGAAGAACTGGTGGGGACATAATACATTTTCTTAAAGTTTCAAATGATTCTTGACAATTTTTATTCCAGGTAAATTTTACACATAATAAATTTAAAGGATACGCTATTTCTGCAAAGTTAGGTATAAATTTTCTGTAATAATTTGCTAACGCTACAAATCTCCGAGTGTCGTCAACATTTTGAGGAACTGGATAATTGCTAATTACACTATTTTTTTCTGGATCTGATAGAACTCCTTCGTTTGACACAATGTGCCCTAAATAAAGTAAGTGTTTTTTAATAAAATCGCACTTTGATGGATTTATTCATTATTCTTTCAAAGACTTCAATTAAATTTTTGTTATGGTCTTCTAAATTTCTCCCCATAATTATAAGATCGTCAAGGTAACAAATAGATTTATCATATGTGAGTCCTGCCATTGCCATGGTCATGATACGAGAAAAAGAACTAGGGCTAGTTTTGAGTCCCATGGGCATTCTAGTCATTTGATATTGACCAGAACAAAATGCGGTGTACTGTCTACTGGACTTTTCTAGTTCTGCATTATAAAATCCTTGATTTAAATCTAGATGTGAAAAATGAATGCACCCTGACAATGAGTCTAGAATTTCAATTATATCTGGAAGAGGGAACTTATCATCTACAATGCAGTTATTGAGTTTTCGGTAATCTATGACTAATCACCATTTCTTTTCTCCATCTGAGCGTTTGGGTAACAAAAGGATCGGACTACTCCATTCACTATTGCATGGCTCTACCTTCTTCAAGTAAATTACTAATTTGTTTATTAATTTCTTCCTTTTGTGAATGCGGAAGTCGATAAGGCTTGGAGCATACTGGTGCTGTATTAGGTTTTAACGTAATAGAATGCTTATACAATGAAGTTGTAGTTAATTTATCCCCTTGAATATAGAAAATGTCGTTATATTTAGCACATATGGATAAAATACTACTTTTCCTCTTTATTTAAACGATCTAGTTGTAAAATAGACAAATGTTCTTACTCTTTCTGAACTGCCTAAAGTTTTAGTAGGGTTTTCAAAAGAACAAACATCATAATCACTAGCCGAAAAAATAACAGGTTTAAAGTCCTCATATTTTATTTGTAAATCTTGTTCAGTAGTATTCAAGATACGTTTAGGTATTTGTCCATCTCTTGGTTTAACAAGAGTACTAGCGATAAAAATTCCGTTTTGTATTTCAGATACATTGACGACTGACTAAGTGAATAAAATGTATGGACTCAGATCCTCATACATTATTATTAATTTTTACCTATAATAAACTATATTACACATACATATTTACCTACCAGTTACACATTTAAAGTACATAATTGATTAGTACAATAATGCTATAGAGTATAATTAAAAATATCTTGCATACAAAGTAATCGCCGGAACAACCAGTCTCTTTCACATTTTGATAACTAGTTAATCACAGTCAGGCACAGTCACTCGTATATGTATGAAAAGAAAATGTCTATGTGGTAATAAAGAAGTTACTTCGCTCCCTTGGATTCCTGGTTTTCCATTTAGTTTTTCCGATAGATGCACTCATCACAAGTAGTCGTAGCACCACGTCGAGCTCTGGATTCGTTCATGGAACGCCGGAAAATATGTCTGCTTATTTGTTCACGCATTCACGTTTGATGACATCTCTTGTATAATTTATATAAAATGTAGAGAACGCCAAGAAACACGATGCTGCATATTAATAAAAGTACGATGCTGATATAAGCCACTTAATTTCTTCAACAGACGCTATGACGGAGCACAAAGCTCCGTTCTAATTTATGAAAATATCTTCTATTTCCACTTTATACTGACACATTATGGTATAATATATTTTAAGATTGAATTTCATTTATTGTAGGATCTGGAATATTCCACACTCGCTAAGAATATGATCCGCGAGGCCGAACCCGCAGGGTCGCCATATAAGGTTGGGATTGGAGATAGAAAAAAAACATGTTGGATATTTGACTCAACTAAGTCTTCAACGAATAAAAGCAAGTAATATCCGTTGAATCACATTATAACGTTGATAAAAACTCCAAATTCGCGAACGAGTACATATCTAAATCTGAGATCTCAATGAGTACGCAAGTAATTTCATCCTTATATGTTTTAGTAGTAATATTGTTATATGATCTATAAAATTTATTTTGGAGGTGTTGAATAGTATTCCGTTATCACCTGTGATTGCGGTTGCACTGTGTATATACCTTAAGCTTTTGTCGATTTTTTGTGTTGTTAGTGTTAACTGTGTTGCGATATAAATAAATATAATTGTATATAGTTTTATAAACATCATGTAGAGAGATGTAAATGTTTCTTAGCAGCAGTTTTCTACTATTTAATTTGTGATTTCATAATTATTTCATACTTTCCTTATTATTTATTTTTCTTCAGTTTCGTTAATATTTTGTATAATAAAATTATCATTTATAAAAGAAACAATGTTTGTTATATTAATGTTAACTCTTCCTAAATATCAGTGTGTCTTTGTTACAATTATAAAAAAGGAATATTATCATTAATATATTTAGACTTTATCATTTTAAAATTGGTTACACACATAAATATTATTTTTTTGTGAAATTTTGAAATGTCCAGATAATTTTATAATCATACTATAAATACTATTAATATTTATTATCACATTAAATATTTAATTATTAAAATTTTATTATATGTTAATTTAATTTATTCTTGGATTTAATATTGTATAAATAATTTATTAAAATTGTAAAGGAATTTTAATCAAGTAAATAATATGCTTTATTAGAGTAAATAGGACGTAAAATATTAATATCCCAATTGAAATTTTAAGGAAATAAATATAAAAAATATAGATATTTGAAAATCTTTCGATCGATGTAAATTGCTAAGCACAAGTAGAGAGATAACAATATTTCATATATTGCTTCATCATCACAGTACTGTTTCATCTATTTTTACGATCACTGTTGAGAAAAATAATTACATACATTATACGGTGTATAAGTTTTCCTTTTCTTTTAATATCGCATTTGTATTATTTTATTCATTAAAGCGGGTTTATGTCACTCGTGCCATAAAATAACATACGATACTCGTGACTAAATGGTCTAACATCGCTCGGCGCTTAGCACGCGGCGGTAACTTTGCGCCGTGCAATAATATACCATTTAGGTCACAAGTATCGTAATGTACTATAAAAATAAACATTTTACAACAGGCGTATGATGTTCTATTTAAACGATTTTGTTAGTGTTTTCTGTTATTATATATGTATGTGAGAATCAATCAATATAAAAGGTTGCTTTGTATTCTTAGTTAGGATTTTTTTATACACATCTGGTTCTGGAAACAATACAATATTTTTATTGTTTTTTGTTCGTTTTGTATTTAATATCTTTTATTACTTTATACTTACTAGAGGATATATTCAAAAAGTTAGACACAAAACGACATCATATATAGTAAACTATCTAATAAAATGATTTTACCTTAGTTATATTGCTTTTTATCTGAAATAAAAATATACATATTTTTTATATAGAAAAAAAGAGGCAAACGAGCAAAAGGGCCACCTGATGATAAGTGGTCAACTTCGGCCATGAAAATCCATAATATCAGAGTTGTGGATGCGCTACCGGCGGCTTTGGAACGTAAATGAAACGAGGTAGTGTAGTGGTCTCGGCAACCAGAACTGTCAGTACCACTATATTCTGAAAGAAAGGATGGGTGGAAATAGGGACCGCTGGCTTCCATGACATCGAACTGGAACGCATTATCAGATGGTCGCGAATTTTGTGTCTTCTAACCCTAAACTAAGTAAGGCAGTCATAAGGGTCGCAATCCGTACAATTATTATTATTTTCTTGATACCTATTAAAAATATGTTTATAAAATTTTAATTGAAAATTTCTGTATATAGGCAATAGTCTGTGTATTGTTTGTATATGACATTTCTTATCGGATTTTTTGCAAAATTGTATGTAGTGCAAATTTGACTATTTTTACTTTCTACCTCTGTAAGATAATTCAACACGCAATGTCTCGAATTTGGTGGAAAGAAAAATACAGAGTGTCTTAACACTAGGTACTATTTGTCTACATGGTTTGGTCTGGTTTTACATACAATCTATCTAAGCGTATACTTATTTTTTTTACCCTACAATCTCCTTGTGTGACCTCAACAACGTGACATTGGCGAAGTGATTTGTGCTCTACTGGCACGCTCGGAATGCCATTTATAAAGAACTGAACTGATGTTATATATTTTTTAAATTAAACTTCTTTAACCGGATTATTGCGTTTGTTTTAGTATTTGGGAATACATTTAAGAAAATACAAGTCTACCTGTGACTGAACTGTACTGTCAAAGTTATACACGATTTGAAATAGTTTTTATTTAAAGCAGTATCTACAATTTACAATTTATAGATTATAAACATATTTATAATACTAAAAGTTTTAACGATCTTATTAAAATTTCGCCATTAGCGTGATTCTTAATGAAAGGCCAGTTTAAATATAGCATTGTTCTTATTGAAATTGTTGTGTCCTTGTAAGCATAAAACTCTCATTGGTATCGTGAGCATATTATTTTGCAAAATTATCGTGACTTCACTGTATCACGGTTGACGGTAATTATATTCTTATTAGGGCCACGCAAGCTCTCGGGGGAACAGTGGAACAGCGCCTGAATGCGATTGATTTGAGATTCAATTCTCACTCTGATAACACAAATGTCTCGATTTCGGGCGGTGTCTTGACGCTAGGTTGTTTGTTTTATGGGATAATTCGTGAAGTTTCAAGCGGTTAAGCTGAGTGATGCAGTGTCCATACCACATGGTACTATTGCAATTATGTGAGGAAAAAATGTTTATTTTCTGTAGTTTCTATACAAATTATAAAATATATAATAATTTCATGATAAGTACATTCATGATCATGGTCTCAGCTAATATTGCATTTGAAAAATTTTAAAGCAGTGAGAGTTTTTGATATTTAATTTATATTCACTAGTTTTAAAGTGTTATGTGGTTAAAAATGTTTTGTAATCCTTAGTGTGGACTAAGGATTCGAAAACATTTTTAAAAAATATATAAAATTTTGAACTTGCTGAATTCGAACCCGCGTTTCTTGAAGTCCATCCAAGCACTCTGACGGCTAAGCTATGCGTTGTACATCCGGCTGAGTCGAAATTTTCATAAGTTTTGTTACAACTTATTTATGTTTTTAGATTCTTTGCTTTCTACCAATACAACAAATTATGCCGGTACTTTCGACATCGGGAACATCACTAAATCTTACCTAACTCAAATATACTTAATTATCCAAGGGGTGAGTACAAGGTGGTGCTTTAAATATAATTTAACTTAGCATATTTCTATTGCATTATAATTTTCTTTATAATCGAGATCGTTCGATTCGATCGTTAAGGATAATTATACTAACACTCCCATACTAATGTGAAGCCAAGGCGAGTGGTCGGGGGAGACCTCGGTTGACCTTTGAAAACACAGTATCGAAGATACTGGAGGAAAGTCACGTAAAAAGTATTTGGATCCCCCGAAAGGCATGTATGAAGAGGATATAATAATATTTCTCTGTAACTTTTTTACTTGTCATTTTATATGATTAATTAAAAAATAGCTTTTGATATTTAAAACAGTTACCACTCACTTTCAACCCAATCCAACCGATGCATTCTCCCGCCCAGTTTTTTTTATTAGATCATCAAGACTGTAGGTACATAAATTTAAAATATTACTTATATTTCATCATTTTAAATTTTAAATAAAATAATGTTTTACACTACTTATTCGTACAGACGTACAAATATTCAGTTTCAAATTGAAACAGGTTTTTTATATTAAAAATATATAAAATTGAATAAAACATAATAAAATTTGGCAGTGAGATAATATATAACATAGTTAGAAGATGTCTTAGATGTAGAGACGTCATAAATCAGAAACAAAGTATCTGCATCAAGAATATCTAGTCTCTCGAAATTTAGTATGAAACTTCTTTTATACAATGTAAAAGAATGACTGAGTGAACTCAATGAAATTGAATGTATTTTGATAAACAATAAAAAATAAACCTTTATGCATTTTCATGTATGTATGTATATATGTATGTATGTCTATGTAAATATTTGGTATTTATATTTGTTTCTGTATGTATGTTTTGGTATTCATTACATAAAATTGAATATGTACGTACATATCGATATTATGTTATAAATACCAAATCGATTTTATGTATTATTTAATTTAATTTTTTAGTTAAATTTCTTTATTTCGTTTTTTTTTCAACTTTTTAAATAAATTGCAAAATGCTTGCAATTCTTTTACTGCTTCGCTTTTGGCCTTGGCTGATCTTTTCAAGAAATAAATCCACCTCTAACACACATGTGGATATGTAAAATCGTAATGTAATCTTGATATTACTTGTGGCCACATCTTGTCTAATGTTAAAGAATGACGTCACGTGTGGCACATATTGTTAGTTGTGGCGTTCAATCCCATATGGCCATAATCCATCTGAAATCTCACGCACATGACTGAACACGGTACGTAACACGTGCACGTGCCCGTGTTTTATGGAAGTTGTAATAAGGCCAATTTGCCAGTGTCTGTTTGAATTTCTGTAGAAATCCACGAGTGTCTTTCGCACACAATTCAAATTCTTTTGCGAATATGATCAAATGAGAAACAATAAATAATATTTATTTCATAATATATCACTAAATTATTAAAATTGTACAGAGTAAATTCAGAATTAGTACTCTTTATTATAATCCTAACTTATACACTGACATGAACGTACTACATATCATACTTACACCTGGGTAAGTTATAACCATCATAAGGGTTAGCCTTACGTTTTTATCTTACCTAGTGTTAAGACACTCCGTACTTCGCTTTCTACCGAATTCGAGACATTGCGTGTTAAGTGGTGGAACTCAACGCCGCAATTTGTCTTACCAGAGCGAGGGAGGAAAATAATTTTAAATATAATCACTCTCCCGCTCGGGGATCGAACCCACAACCGGTCGCGCTTACAGTCAGACGCTGTCACACTGCGCCACGACCGGCCTCACATACTATATGTAATCTGACATATTCATGAATGTTTTATATTTTTATAGATAAAAAATAAATTTAGATGACAAAAGCGGAATATAACTTCAAAGGCATTACGAAATCTACCTTTTTTTTACGCAAAATAAGATTCTCCGGCATCACAATAGACCTTCAGTAGAGCAAAGGATTATCAAGAACTAAAGAGAGCTTTTGTATGGAAAATTGGATAACAATGCATGAATATGATTACAGCATATTCATAACAAATAGTAAACATTTAAACGTACCTTAAAGTTCATTGTATAGTATGCAATGGTTGCTACTTCAAATCCAACTTTGGAAAATTTATTGGCATTTTTAAATTGTGACAGTATGAAGAGGGTAATGACTGTGGACGAGGCGAAAGAGGGATGCAGGGACCGTAGTGTTGGGCGCTCCGTTGTCTCGGATTACCCAGTTAGGGATGCAGCGTGAAGATAAAAAAAATCCCTAATTTTTTTACATTTACCGAATTCCCGCTGTCCCATTGAGCTGAAATTTGGAAGCAATCTTTGGTTCTGATTAGAATGCTACTACATATTATAAATTTTATGCATAATTCAAAATGGTCGCCATAACATTTATTGGCGGATTACATTTATTTTGACAACTTACCCACCACAGATAAATAAAATGCAAGAGCTCATTTAGTAGAATGCTATAAATTAAAAAATCGTTTTTTTAATAAGTTTTTTAGCATTTTCATACTCCAATACATTATTATTGATAAAAAATATTACTTACTATAGTTATTTTCATATTATTATTACTAAACGTAGAGACAATTAATATGTATTAAATTGTAATATTTAATATATTACAATTTAATACATATTATCTATTTAGTAACTGACATGAGCCATTCAAGACGAACTAATGTGAAAGGGTACTAATTTAAAAAAAAATCATTTTTATGTTCATTTGTCGGACATGATGTAACTTCCTAATCAAACTCCAAGGACATGTCAATTGGGGGTTATTTTTCATCCTCGTTAAGCTTATTTGAATAAATTACTTTGAAACCTTTCCATAAAAATCCAGGAAAATGTAAATAAAAATATATATTTTCAGTTAAAAGAATAAATTTGTATCACGCGTATATTATTTTGATTACATATATTATATGATCATATCGTATTGCTTGTATCTTCATATAGCCAAGTGATTATTTACTACGCTTTCCGTTTTGTACTAAATCACCTGTTGAAATGTTCTCTTAATGTGCACGAAAATATATGAGTGTTTATATTTAACATTTATATTTGTTCTCCGCTCTGGTACGGCAAGTCGCGACGCATGTTTTGTCACTCAACACCCAACGTCTCAATTTCGGATAGAAAGCAGTCACCAGAGTGTCTTGACACTATGTTTTCTTTGACTTCCCTGCTATGCAAGGCAAAGGGCTTATGATAATTGTCTCTATTCGCCTTACTTAACTCTATATCATTCAATGGATTTTCTGAAGTTTTTAACAGAAACGTTAACACGCTTTGTTTTCTTACCCTAAATGTGTCAAAACAATTGCAAGTGGTAGAAGATATAATTTAGGTTATTTCACTCACGTAGCGTTACTAAGAAATGCAATTTGCTTTATCTTGTAAAAGCTCCTTGTTACGGTACCTATGAGTACATATCTGTTTCACGTGTATCTAAAGTTTTAAACATAATATTTAAAAAAAACTGTAAAATTACGTATAAATCCTAATAAAGTCTCTGATTTTCGTGATTTTTACACATTTTAAATGAAACACTTTAAAGTAGTCCATAGTCACAAGTAGACAGGAGACAGGCCTAAAGTGTCCAAAAATGTATTTTAGAATACTAAAATATACGCGATTAATCCGGTTAAAATGAAACTTCATTATTTCAAAAATACTTTAAAATGCCTTTTTTATTTTATTCTACAGTTTTTCTTTTATATTATATAAAAAAATAATATTATACGAGAGTAATAGAGCAGCGATTGACTGTAAACGCGGGCGGTTTTGGGTTCGATTTCCGCTCGGAGATTTCCCCGATATGATGATCATATAAATTATAAAATTTTCATTTCCTATTAAGTATATAAATTATACGAGGGTGACACAGTTAATATTATGACTAAATACATGAATAATTAAATTATAAAAACATAACATATTAGTTATGATTTCGATTCTAATTGGAAAAAAATTAAAAGCAGCTTCACGCTTTATACCGCAGAGTAGCCAGAGGGAACCTAGTGTCAAGACACTCCGTCCACCGCTTTCTACCGAATGCGGCATTGCGTGTTGAGTGACGAACTTAACGCTACTCTTTTCTTGCCAGACGCGGTTGCACTGCGTGACGATCATAGTAAGATCAATAAATTAAATTCTTTACTTATATTAAACTTCAATACAGGTTGGTAAGCAATTCTTAAAATAAATATAGGTAACATATATCTTTAATCCTATATAGATAATAAGTAAGTGCGGTGGGTAATAGGTTAAGGTAAGCAATTCATTTTATTTTACACCAAAATAATCAAGCTATATTTTTATACTTTAGTTTTACGCTTTTATCCCGCATAGCAGGGTAGATAAAAAATATCTAGTATCAAGACACTCTCTGCTTTGCTTTTCACCCAAATCGAAATTTGTTTCTCGAATGGTGGAACTCAACGCCGTACTTTGCCTTAACATAGCGAGGCAATGAAAATAATTTAAATATAAATGAAACTATTTTAATCGGATTAATCGCGTATATTTTGGTATTCGAAAATACATTTTTGGACACCTGACGTTTCGAACACTTTACAGTAGTCCGCGGTCACAGGTAGACTGAGGTGATTGAAAATTAATTATATTAATCTACCGCCATCTGTTTCTTAATTGCCTCGCGTACTGCCCTGGATTCTTTCAGAATGAGCTGACTGTATTTTTGTCTCTGGTGTAATCGACATGAGACTTTAATTTTTTTATAATGGGTTGTTAGACTTCATATAACGCTGGTGGGGAACTGGCAGATTGTGCTGATAAAGGGCACACTTCACCTGTCGAACCTCGTCCCCTAAGTGTTTAGCGTCGCGTAGTTGGTAAGCTCTCTAAAACAAAGATTTTCCAACGGTAGACAAGCCACCCACAGTGGAGAGACAGCCAGCACTTCTACCACATGTGAAGGGAGTTACAGGGAGGATTGGCAACATCTTAAGGAGAGCTTCTATCAAAACCATATTTAAGCCCAATAAAAATATGAGCCAATGCTTGAGGCCCATGAAATGTTATATTCCTTTGCAGTGTGCAGATCTATATAATCTGTGACTGTGGCTTATCGTACATTGGTCAAACAAAGAGGAGCATCGGGGTTAGGGTGAAGGAACACATATCCGATGTCAATAATGGGCGTGTGTTACAGTCAGCTGTGTGTGAACATACAATGAATAAGTTCAACCACTACAGCAGGTTTGATAAGCCACATATCCTTGCTAAGGAAAAAATATATATTCCTAGAATGATCCGCGAGGAAAGTGAAATTCAAAAATATCCAAATTTTAATAGATAAAATCGTTGAGAACTCTCTACCACCTGGAACCCACTTATAAACAATTTAAAGTCTCATATCCATTACACCAGAGAGAAAGATACAGTCAGCTCATTCTGCAAGAATCCAGGGCAGTACGCGAGGCAATTAAGAAACAGATGGCGGTAGATTGATATAATTAATTTTTGTTTGTCAACTGACAGACGAATCACCTCAGTCTACCTGTGACCGCGGACTACTGTAAAGTGTTCGAAACATCAGGTCTCCAAAAATGTATTTTTAATACCAAAATATAGGTGATAAATCCGGTTAAAATAGTTTTATTTAAAATATGTAAAAATCGTAAAATTCAATGATGTTATTAATTTAAATATAATCACTCCTCCGAATGGGAATCGAACTCACAACCAATCGTTTTTACATACGGACGCTGTCCCACTACTCCAAGACCGATCACATAAATTTTTTTTTAGCTCATCGCACATCCCTGGCGAGGTAGTCAGAGAGTACGAAGCGCCAAACGCTACGGTCCCTGCATACCTCTTTCGCCTCGTCCACAGTTATTATCCTCTTCATGCATGCCCTTCGGGGGGTCCTTATACTTTTTACGTGACCTTCCTCCGATATCTTCGATACTGTGTTTTCGAAGGTCAACCGAGGTCTCCCTCGAACACTCGTACCCCTAACCTTGGCTTCATAAATCTTTCTTACCATTCTTTCATCGCTCATTCTTTTCACGTGCCCAAACAACCTGAGCACGTTCTTCTTTACATCTTTTTACTATATATATATATATATGTATACTCTGGAAATATACCATAATATCGTTTTTTTACATTTTTTGTCTGTTTATTCCGGTTAATCTCTACGGTTAAACCGATTTGGACGGGATATCACCTGGCAGTTAGTAGATATAATAAGGAGATAACTTACGGTACTTTTATTTTAGAATTATAAAATAAAGATTCAGTGTTAAATTCATGCAGGCGAAGTCGCGATAAATAGAGTAAAATAACTATATCATGTAACTCATATGTTACCTCATAAGATATAAAAAAGTCGTTTAATTATAATAAATAATAGATTATGGTCGCCGATCGTGGCACAGTGAAACAGCGTCTGACTGTAGACGCGATCGGTTATGAGTTTATTTTTACCGAGGGAATGATTATATTTAAATTATTCTCAATGTGGTAAGACAAAGCACTGCGTTGAGTTCCGCCACTCAATATGTTATGAATGTCAAAAGCTGAATACAGATTGTCTTGACATTAGGTACTTCCTATCTTCCATGTTTTATGTGTGTGTGTGTATATATATATATATATATATATATATATATATATATATATATATACCAAGTAAATTAAAAAATAACTATTACATAGCTAGATAAATACAATCAGAATTTTCAGAAAATACCCAGTGAGTTAGAACATTAATATGTGAAACTTTGACTGTAACAGAAAACTTATGGCAACATCAAAGGTGATTATTTAGTGAACTTTGCGAACAAATCAATTTATTTTTATAATACAAGTGTAACGAGTTCTTTATTATAATGTTATTTTTCCCTTTCATACAAAAGTTTGAATTATCTTTTTAAATAAGATCATTGTGGCGCAGTGGGACAGCGTCTAACTGTAAGCGCTATTGGTTGTAGGTTCGATTCTCAGTTAGGGGAATGATGATATATTTTCCGCAAAATTCAAGACATTATCTGTGGACATATAGTAAATATTCTTGTATTCAATGTTAAATTGTCAATTACTACTACTACTAATTAGATTAGTTATCAAGGTAGTCAGAGACAATCTAGTGTCAAGATGCTCCGTCGATTGCTTTCCGCTCCAAATTAACACATTACGTGCTGTGTGGCGACCTTCACGCCGCATTTTGTCTAACTAGATTAATTGATAGATTAATTGGTAACGCAAATCACAAGTGTACAGTGGTTGTCAAGTGTTAATTGTATTTATACTTAGATTAGACAATAACATTTATCTTATTTATTATTTGATCAAAACATGTACATACATTATCTAATAGACATGTCATTTTGTTAGTAAAAACCTAAATTGGAATATATATATATATATATATATATATATATATATATATATATATATATATATATACCTACTTATTCCTAGACTATAATGCTACATCAGATCTATTTTAATAACAAATTAATAACTTTCAACTATCTACTCAAAATTTCTTGAATTTCGTTCAAATTTTTCCCCTTAGTCTCCGGAACAAATTTGAAAGTGAACAAGAAAGCCAATATGCAAGACGCTGAAAACATCCAAAATGTCACATCTCCTCCCAGAACTTTGACCATGGTGCCAAAACCGGTGGCAACCCCGAATCCGATGAGCCAAGCGGTTGTCATGGCAACTGCAGAACCTGTGCTCCTCGCGTTCCCACGGAACATTTCTCCCACTAAGGCACTGGGCATTGTACCGAATCCTGCAAGAAAAAAACCATCAATGTATATACGAGTATACGTATATATAAAAAACTAGTATCTCAGACTAACTGATAAGCAGCACTCAGCCATAATCTACTAAACACTAATTACTGGGCGTTAAAAACTGAAATTTGGTATCTACATTTATTAGAGGGACTAGAGAGGGACTAAGAGACCCTCTCTAGTCCCTCTAATAAATATAGATACCATACCAAATGTAGATAGTGTTCTTGAGATTCCCCCAGGACCAGAAAATATTAAAATTTTATGTATTAAAATCACCGTAATCGATATTGCTGACTTGAACTAGTATACACATAAAACATTCTTTATTGAATAACTGCAAGCAACGCCGAAACTAAAAATTTTCCATATTAGTCTTTCGCACATAAAAGATTCTTCACGATTTTTTCAAAATTCATAAGGAGATAAAACTAACAACTCTACATTTTGTTGTATATAGGCTTAAAAAAGTATAAAAATTTAAACGCAGCTGGATACGAGCCCAAGCTAGCGTCTCTTGGAAACTGCCCAAGCGGCTAAGCCTAAGAAATGCGCTTTTGTCAAAACATTCATATTAGTTTTAGAAGAAAAATATTTTGAAACGTTTAAATATTTAAACATACCAGGATTCGAATCCGCATCTCTTGAAATAAAAGCTACCTAATTCTCATTGAAGCACTAACTAATTAAGATAAATCAATTTTTTAATTACAATTTTTTTGTAGTGGTGGTTAGGTCATTTTAGCGGTGCAGTTTTTATAGTTTTCATAATTATTTAAATATAAAAGTGAACATTAAATACCACTTTACAAACTATTTATTTATATTTGGACAAATTTGTAACGGTAGAAATAAAAAGGGGAAAACGGAACTAAGACCTAATCCGACCCAACCGTCAACCTCACCTGCCCGCGCTGGTAGTTCGTATGAATAGCTGGCGACGGTGATTCTTGTGATCACCGTGGTACTCCTGCTAGACAACAGACGAGGCTCTGACGACTACTTGGCAGTATAACCAGATCTCACTTTGTGTAAGCCTAAATACTTACACTATCGAACTAATACCTTATGTTCGAGGGTTTTCCTGCTTCAACATGAAACAGGTTTTAGTGCGTCAGATGACAATCGACACTGGACTATTAAACCCAAAACGTCAATTTTCTGGAACGGATGAAAAGGTTGCAAAGGAAATATCGTAAGACAGATAGGGCGTCGCGGTAGTATACGAGGGCTATCGGATCAAGGACGGGTCCGACTAAAGTAGCTAGTCCCGGAAAGCAACAAGAAAGTCCACTTCGCTACGTTGAATGTTGGAACCCTTTCAGGGAGGACTAAAGAACTTGCAGACTTATTTAAACGCCGCAGGTTGGATATCATCTGTCTTCAGGAAACCAAATGGCAAGGTTCCAAGTCTCGTAACATCGGTGAAGGATACAAACTAATGTACATAGGATCGCGAAGAAGACAAAATGGCGTGGCAATAGCAATTAGTCAAGAACATCTCGACAATATAATCGAAGTAAAGCGCTTTAGTGATAGAGCTATGAGTGTCAAAGTTGTGGTTCATGGCGAGGTAGTGAACATCGTTACTGCCTATGCCCCTCAAGTAGGGTGAGTCACTTGTGACACGAGGATGCCCATCAAGCTTAAAGGGCTAGTTTATAAGTCCATCATAAGACCAGTTCTCACATTGGAAGCGAGACGTGGGCAGTAACAAAAAAGCATGTTAATTCCATTCGTGTGACGGAGATGAAAATGCTAAGGTGGATGTGCGGACTGACGAGGCTCGACAAGATACGCAACGTACACGTGCGGGGTAGCCTCGGGATACGCGACATCGCTGACAAATTGCAAGAAAATCGGCTACGATGGTATGGGCATGTTAAAAGAAGACTACCTCAATACATAGGCAATAGAACGCTCAACTTCACTTTACTTGGCAAGCGACGAAGGGGAAGACCGAGATTGCGGTGGTTGAACGTTGTCACGAACGACATGAATAGCTGCGATCTGGAGGAGGAAGATGTCCATGATAGAGCGAAGTGGAAGAAGAATAGCAGGAAAGCGGACCCCGTCACAAGACGGGTTAACGCTAAGAAGAAGAAGAAGAATTTTTTAATTTAACCATTTAGAACAGATTAATTGCGTATATTTTGGTGTTCAAAAATGTTTTAAATGAAACTATTTCAAACGGATTAATCGCATATATTTTTGTATTCGAAAATATTTTAAATGAAACTATTTTAAACGGATTAATCACATTTGTATCAACTGAAAGACACGGCGTAGGGTGTTTGAAACGGGTTTTCGATCGAATAATAAGATATTTAATTTTCACGATTTTTACGCATTTTAAATGAAACTATTTTAAACGGACTAAACGCGTATATTTTGGTATTCAAAAATAAATTTTCGAAAACCCGACATTTCGTTTTGACACTTTACAGCAGTCTGAAGTCGCAATTGGTCCGTTAAAAATTGTTACATTTAAAATTTGAAAATCAAAGATTATTATTCGAAAATACATTTTTGAAAACACCTTTCAAGCACTACCTATAGCCCGTGTCTGTCAGTTGATACAAAAATGCATTATATCAATATACCACCATCTATTTCATAGTTGCTTCGCGTACTAAACCCTCACAAATGTTTTTTATTAGCATATGATGTATTCAAAATTATATTTTCAAAATAAATAATGTTTTAAAATACTTTCCTTTAAAATGTATAAAAATCGCAAATATACAGATTATATACAGCTTATTAAAATAAAACAAGTTATTGAGAAAGTTATATTTACCAACTTCATAAGAAAAGAAGTACATGATGAGCGCTAATAAAGGAAGCCAGCCGATTTCACCCACAACTGGACTGACAATTCTGCATAGATAAAAGTATGTCCCGAGGATTGCCTGGAATTTGATATGAATATATGAAGAATTGCTTGAGGAATTAGTAGATAAAATTTTTAGAAAAATTAAAGTCATTGCAGGAAGAAAAGAGGGTCGTCGTGGCGCAGTGGAACAGCATCTAACTATATACGTGATTGTTTGCGGGTTCGATACCCCACCCGAAAGTATGATTACATTTAAAATTTATTGTCTATTCTCTGCTCTGGTAAGACAAAGCCTGGCGTTGAGATCACTTTCAAGAGATAAGCAGTCAACGGAGTGTCTTGACACTATGTTGTCACTAAGTACCCGGCGATGTGGAATACAAATAAAAATATACAATCATTATCAAAATATGATTTTCTTAAACGAATCTTTATAAACACATTTGAATCAATAAAAATAATTTTATACTATCCACCAATAAGATATATAGCATAGTCAACAGCGGAATTCAACGCCACAAATTAAATTACCAGGTCGAAAAAACGAAAAAAATAAACCTAACTGTTCCTTCAGAACGTAGTTATAACTCATAATTATTCTATCTAAGATCCTAAGATTTTTTTTAATTATTCTACAATTCTTACCAAGCTTACAGCACAAAAAGCAGTGGATACCAGCAATAGGATTCTTCTTCCAGCTCTTTCAACAACAAAAGGCGCCACTAAACTTGCTATCAACCTCGTCGCTCCGATTATAATTGTTGCTAGATCTGGTCTGAAATAAAAAAATACCTAAGTAACATTTTGAGAGTTAATGCTTTATGCTTCCTTGCTTGTGCTTTCCACTACAGCCACAAAAGACATAACTTCATTAACTAAGTGACAAGACAGACAGCAAAACTGGACTTTATATATAATCACATAATTAGATAAGGTTCTAGTCACACTCGAAGTATTTATTATATTTAATTTATCATCATAGATATTTGATACGTAAAGTCTCAATTTACAGCAGAAGAGAGTGGAAAACTGAGTGTAATGAAACTAGGTTCTCTCAGACAACTCTGCTATTAAAGCATAGAGCTGAAATAAAAATAATTAAAATGAAGGCGAAATAAAATAAATATAAATAGATATTTCTGAAAGTGGGAATAGAACCTACGGCCAATGAAAACATCTAAACTGTCCTACTGCACCACATTGGTTAAGAAAGTGTATGTCAGAAGCTGTTTGAGAATAATTTGATAGTCATGTAAAATTTTTGATTTATACGAAATTATCATTTTGTAAATGCATTAAACCATTTTAAATAAAAAGATATCGACTGTATATTTTAGAGTGGAAAAAAACCGCCATACACAACATTATTTTACAAGACCTTATCGGACGATTTGACGTTTATTTTACTCATGATTAAATTTAAAGAAACAATTTATATGCCTTATAACGCAACGCAAAGAAAACTAGATGTGTAGAATTTACAATACGTTTGTCGATTTCGAGAAAGCTTTTGATACGTTGAAATGGTCGAGTTTATGGTCTCGCCACATCATCATTGGCGTCCCGAAAAAAATGTCTAGCTACTTCGGGCCATATACAGGAGTTACTCTTATAACGTTGCATACGATGGCATGATCTTCGAAGATATTGCTGTGTATTCGGGTGTCCGGCAGGGCTGCCTCCTTTTACCCTTTTACCCTTTTTTATTTTTGATCGCGTTAAACGATGTTATGCATTTTGTAAGCGATAATGGACGTCGCAAAATAAAATGGGGAAAACAAGCAATGTCATGGAGGATCTGGACTACGCTGATGACCTATGCCTGCTCAGCCATACTCATACCTCATACAATCTAAGCTCGACGACTTAAAATTAGAAGCGTCCAAAATAGGGCTTCGAATGAATACCCGGAATACCAAAGAAATACAGTCTGGAGCGAAGAACTCAATACCCATACAAATCAACGCGTTGTTATACGTAACAGAAAATTCTAGTAGAAATAAAGAATTTATATGAATATATAAGAATTTATATGAACAAAATGTCCCGTCCGTATGTTGATGCTTTGATAGCCCGTTGCCTTAGCAATGCATCACTTTGTATAAACGTGTATGTGAAAGGCATGGTAGTACGTGTTTTACTTTATTAATTTATTATACTTTTATGAATTATTTTAAAAAGATATTATTCTTCTGCTCTCCTTCCCTATATAAACTATAACTGTGCCAAATTTCACACTTGTCTACTCGTAAAAAACAAGAAAGCGGGTGAAAAGCAGTCAGCGATTTGTCTTGACACTGGGTTGTCTCAGATTATCTTGCTATGCGGGATACAGCGTGAAACTGAATAAAAGAAAAATACATATGTACTAATATATTAATTTACCTTATAGATGAGCCAGCGCTTTGAAATATCGTCGTAGCAAAGAACAAAACAGCAGCCACTCCGCTCAATTGTTGTAAAGTGCACAAGCTAAGTGTAATAAAAAGGGAATTTCTATTGGCTTTCACAGTGAATATCTTGATCCAGGCCTTCCAACTGTGACCTTCATTGGGAGTTGTGCCTCTGACGGATTCGAAAACATTTTCCAAGTCCTTTAAACGCCCTAACGATCGTAGTGTGTTTTTTGCTTCGGTTTCTTTACCTACAATAAATAATATGTGGTACTTTTTCAATGAAACTAATTTAAACTATTATTTGTTCGTGGTCACAGGTAGGCCTTTCACCACGGACGACTGTATAGTATTCAAAAATGTATTTTCGTATACCTAAACGTACACGATTAATCCGTAATTGCATAAAAAGCTACAACAAAGCGAAACTGAGTAGAGAACTGAGCGTCTAGATTAGATAAGACATTTTGTAGATTCAAGTTAAAGGAACTAATATTAGCCGTATAGTAGTTTATAATATAATTACATATGATTTAAAATTTCATTACAAAATGCATTTTTTCTATAATTCTTGCCCTTCTTTTAAAACGCTCTCTTGTCTAGAGTACAGGCTCTCTACAACTATGTCATGCGGGATAAAGTCACCGTCATACGGTGAATAAATAAATAACATTCTATAATGGAACAAAATGAAACACCACCCAACAAATTTTCCATATATTAATAAATAACCCCGTCCCCGTTTGCGCCAGCAAAGGGACAACGTCTGACTGTAAACATGATCGGTTGTGGGTTCGATTCCCACTCGGAGTTATTATATTTTTAGTATTTTCATTTCTTCGCTCTGGTAAGACACACCACGTCATTGAATTCCGCTACTAAACACGCTACGCCTTGAATTCGGGCGAAAGCTGAGTACGAAGTGTGTGTAAGACAAGGTAATTTTTGTATACTCTATCATGCGGAATAAAAGCGTGAAGGTAAAAAGAAATAATAAATAACCTACCTTTTATTGCATAGTACACGGGTGACTCCGGTATAAATATGATACCTATCACGTGTATGATGTTTATAACCAGAGCTATGTAGCCGGTGGCAGCGTAATTCACTATCGAGCCCACAATGTATGCAGCTAAGGTACCCGAAATGCCCACTATGGACGTCGATGTGAGAAGGATGCCGCGGATGTTTGTTGAACTGCAAATAATTACATATATATATATATATATATATATATATATATATATACGTATGCACGTGTATATTAATAGTAACCACCACACAACATGGAATGTTTCGAATTCGGTGTAAATTGAAGTATAGAATGTCTTGACACTACCCTGCTACTTTATGTCTACCCTGCTATGTGGGATAAAAAGCGTAAAGCTAAATAAAGCAATGTATATTTTTTTATAATTATTCATTATAAATACTTTAAAATTAAAATATAAACATTATACACACTTTGAAAAAACGTATAAAAATTTGAACGCAGCGGGATTCGAACCCGCGCCTCTTGGATACCGTCCAAGAGGCGCGGGTTAGAATCCCGCTGCGTCCAAATTTTTATACGTTTTTTTCAAAGATGTTTTCTAATCCTAAGTGTGGAATAACACTTTAAAAATAGTAAATATTATACACACTATCATGTGTTTAACTTACACTTTTAAATATGTACAAGTGACATACAAGTACTTCACCTGTTAAATAAAATAAAAAAAATCATCCTGGTATCCTGGTATTCGTGTTAAGTGGTGAACTAAGCGCCGCGCTCTGTCTTACCATAGCAGAGAAGTGAAAATAGGTTATTAATATAACTATTCCTCGGTAATCGAAGCCACAACCAAACGGATTTACAATCACACACTGCGCCACAATGGTCTCATATATACAAATAAACTTAACATATATTCGTAATAACTAAAAACTAATGAACTCCTTATGTTAACACGTAAACAAATATGAAATTCAATTATTCTTAAATAACCACGAAAAAATATTTCACACATGATATGAGAAGATTAAAAAGGCATCTCTTATTCTGTACGCGTAAAGCTTTCTAACTTAGGGTGACCAACATTGACGAATATCTTCGGATATTATCTAAATTGAATAAATATCGTATTGGATGCGGTGTATAGAGCCGATAGTGGCGCAGTCTGACTGTAAACGCGATCGGCCGTGGGTCCCTAATCGCGGGAATGATTATACTTAAATTATTCCTATTTTCTCGGTCTGGTTAATTCCGCCATTCCGCCGTTTTGAATTCTGTGGAATAAAGAGTATGAAGTATCTTGACAATAGCTACTTCTTGTACATTTTTGCACCCAGAGTGTTGGATGCTAGACGTCCAATTTTCCAAAATAATAATAATAAATGATATTCTAGTAGAGCGAATAGTCACTTAATAGAAAGCGCTTATAAAAAAAATGCTAGACAATGTGATTTTGAAGGTTTTGTTAGCTAGTTCTGGCAATTTTCCAACTTGGTATATAGTTTGAAATATCAAAAATATTAGCATATCAGAGAGGATGTTAGACTAAAATGGCAGAAATAGATAACGTAGTCGACGTTAAAAATAATTAAAATTTAATTCAAAATTCTGATTTTTTATATATGTTTAATTAAAACTCACCTACAACTAATTTTACTATTCCAATACAACTTATGACAACAAAACGGAAATTAAATAAAAAAAACGAAGAAAAACACGGGACTGTCCATAAAATTAAAAACGTATATACTCACGAAATTTCACCAACGTACACGAGGTTGCTGACTGTGACCATTCCCATTCCCAGGCCGCTTATTATTCTAACCGCGAACACCATTGCTACGTTTTTAGTGAACACTATGAGTATTATTGCGATCAGATTCAAAAATCCCCCAAGGAACAAACATGGTTTTCTGCCAATTATATTTGACAGGTAACTTGGGATGTATGGTCCTGGAACAAGATATTAAATGTTATTTGTGTACATATATATATATATTGAGGAACTTACTCTGAACAATTCACTACAGTATTCCCTACAAACTTGTTTCCATTGAAAACTAGAGTTTCAGCAAATTCAAGAAAAAAGTTATTTTGTAGTAATATTGTTGAAAAAAAGATTTTATTTTTAATAAGATCTTTGAATTTCGCAATTTTTATACATTTTAAATGAAACTATTTTAACTGGATTAATTGCGTATATTTTGGTATTCGGAAATACATTTTGGACATACAGGTAGACTCAGGTAGAGTCTACCTGTGACTACTGTAAAGTGTTCGAAACGTCAGGTTTCCAAAATGTATTTTCGAATACCACAATATACGATTAATCCGGTTAAAATAGTTTCATTTAATTTTTTTATTTATATAACTTTCTCTAGTGTGAGACGCTTAAATTAAAACTTTCAATCAATCTTACGGTGAAGATTACAAACATACAATAGCTACAATAGAAAGCTACATTTAAAGCGGTTTTGCCGTTTCTGAGATTAGTGTGCACAGACAACCAAATAAACAGATAAACAGATAAACATATAAAGATTTTAAAAATCATTGTTTTATTACATTGATAAATATCCCAAGATTTTTGTTAAAATAATAACATAAAATATATGAGTGTATGTTTTTTCATAAATAATAATAAATCCTTTGATAACTTCGTAAAAATCTTCCTTCTAGTCATTTTGGTTGAAACATCTACGAAGAAATTACTTTTATTCTTAAATATAGACGTAGTTGTCGAGCATAAACGAATAGCGTAAATGAATAGAAATATAAAAAGGTTTTCAAAGGTTGTCTTTTAGTTGAAAAATGACACTTTAAAGAATTCATTTGTTGTACAAACGAATTATTTTATTCAAAATCACTTATAAAATATTTTTGAAAAACATAAAAATTTGGACGCAGCGGGTCTCGAACCCGCGCCTTTTGGAAACCATCCAAGCGGTCTGACCATCTGCTACCCAAAGACTTATTATAACAAATAATCGTTTGGCAAGAGAGAATGCTATTTATTTTAAAAATTTACTATTTTTAAAGTGATATTCCACAGTTAAGATTAGAAATTTTTATAGATTTTTCAAAAATGTTTTCTAATTCTAAGTGTTCAATATAAAACGTAAAATATTAAAATTTGTCACTTTTAAAGAGACGTAATTATATATTTATATATTGTCTCATAAGGTTAAAGTTAATTAAAAGGTACATTTTTTCTTTATCACTTGTTAGCAAATGGTAAAACTTGACACTTATCGAATTTTTTAACAGTTTTGTTTTATTTTTACTTCACGCTTTTATTCCGCATGACAGGGTAGACAGAAAGTACCTGGTGTGACGACACTCAGTACTCGTATTCCGTCGAAATCGAGACACTGCATGTAGCGTGGCGGAACTCAACCGAGCCCTTTGTCTTACTATAGCGAGGAAATGACAATAATTCAATATAATCCTCCGAATGGGAATCGAACTCAAAACCGATCGCGCTTACAATCAGACGCTATCTCACTGAGCATGACCCAAGGCGGGTCGGTTATATTACGTTATAATATTACGTACATTTTACAGCTTTGCGTTTTGGAGTAGTAGACTATCTATCAATAAAACGAGATTAAATATTTAGTGCTTTTCTTACCTTAAAATTTTTGTTTTTACGATCTGCCTTTCTACTCGTGATAGGTGCTATGTTTTACCATTTTCATTGTTTTACCATTACATTCCATAAATGTTTACTGATAAAATAAAATGATTTATAATAATAAAACGTTTAATAAAATGAAACAGTACGTAATTTAACAAAACAAATGCGATCCGATTTTTTATATGTGAATAAAAAGTTCCAACAATCTTCAATTAAACATTGAAAAATACAAAAATCTTATGACAATTACCCACCGCAGGGTGAGATAACTTAGTGTCAAGACAATCGGTTGACTGCTCTCCGCCCAAAATCGAGACATTGCGTTTTGAGTTTTAAACTCAACACCGCGCTTTGTCTTACCCGATCAGAGAAATGAAAATAAATGTTCAAATATAACATCTGTTCGCCCTCACACACTTTCACATTTCATATATATACAATACGGTCGCCTAACCTAACCTTACCTAAATTTTAAAAAATTAATTACTATATAAACTGTAAACGCAATTGTTTGTAGGATCGGTTCAACCTAGGAGAAACAATTCAATATAACTATTTTAATTTATTCGCTTGTATAAGATACAGCACGGCGTTGAGTTCCGTTACTTAAAATGTAATGCCTTGATTGGACGAAATAATTATCTCTGAATACTCTATTATACTGACAAAGCGTGAAACTAATTGAATATAGATTAGTGACTAAAGTTAATATCGTAATGACCTGTTGATGTAGACTTACCTACAATAGCTCCGACGTACAAAAGAGATCCTATCCAAGATGCTTCTAAATCTGTTATAATATTGGGAAGAGGAGTTTCATTTGGATCTTGGAGCTTGGGTATTATAGGCGCTGACCATCCCACGCTGTAGCCATCTATGAATTGTCCTATATTAACTGAAAAAAAATGACATTTTTATCAAATAGAACAGAAAATCATAACATTCCTATAAAATATTATTGCTAACCACTGTTCAAACTTTCATTCAATTTTAAGACTTTTCATGTTGAATTGCGGAAGTTAACGCAGCATTTTGTCTTGCGAGAGCGGTAAAGTGTCTATAATTTAAATGTAATCATTTCCTTAATAAGTATTTTAGCCTATATCATCAGGTGCCTATTTCAACAGAAAAAAACATGTCAAGTCAAAAATATTATGTTGTATTTGTATATATTTATTATATATTAAAATACGAAATTAACTTAAATATTTTATACATGTCACAAATAGCATACTGTTAGTTACATTGTCTCTTTGATAATGAAAAATAATTAAGCTATATATATATATATATATATATATATATATATATATAACTTAACTCTGCAAAAATTGAATCAATATTGGTAATCCAATAAAAGGCAGAACCACTGCATGTGAGCTGGGGGCTCACTGCGAGAAGTGTTTAACGAAACGAATATTCTTAGATTACAGTGTATCTCGATTTACGCTTATATAATTAACAGTATTACAATTATTTAATAAACAGTAGAGGCATCAAAGCGCAGTAGGACAACGTCTGGCTATAAACGCGATTGATTGTGAGTTCAAGTCTATGAAATAATAATATTTTAAATTTATTTTTATTTCTCCGCTTTTGGCCCTGCCATGCAAAATAAAACATGAAGGTGTTAAAACATAAACAGTAAAATAAACGAAAGTAAGGATAAAAAGGATTTGCTTTAAATACTAGAATAGTAAAAGGCATATGGTATATAAACATAATAATAATCTGGTAAGACAAATTGCGTCGTCGAGTTCAGTCACTCAACACGCAATGACTCGATTATATGAAGAATCCAACCATTGGAGTATCTTGACATTACGTTGTTTCTAAGTAGCTTCATGCTTTATCTTGCGCCAAAGCAAGACAAAGCGTGGCCTTGAATTCGCCACTCATTTGACATAGAGTGTCATGACAATAAATTGTCTCTGAACGTCTTTGTAAAAATTCAAAATCGATTTTTTTGTCATAAATTAGACATAAAATTCATTACCATTCATTTATATATCTATAAAACGAACAAGCGACTTAAACGCGATAAGAAAAATGTTCGACTTAGAAGTGTGCCTTTTTTGCTTTTATTTATTTTAATTACCAGAATGAATAATAAGTATTATTGTAAATAATATCAAATTACTTCGATTTTTGTAATATTTTGTTACGAAATGTAAAATGTATATTTCTATTTGAAATGTGAAATGTATATTTCCATTTCTCCGCTCTGGTAAGACAAAGCGCGGCGTTGACTTAGCCACAGGCATTAAGTGTCTTGACTATATAGTCTCTTGGCACTAAGTTGTCACTGACTACCCTGCTATGCAGGATAAAGTTTGAACGCTACCATCTGATCAACAAATACTTTTGTATATAGTGACTTAAACGGTGTTAAAGTTACACAAAGGGCGTTCGTATTTGTAAAAATATACTTTTTATTTACATGTCGTTTTAATTAGTGAATGATTTAGCGTATGCGTTATTTGATAAATCATCATAGATAAATCTATATATATATATATATATATATATATATATATATATATATATATATATATATATATAGACATGATGATAATCATTACGAAGCGATATCACTTGTGATTACACAGCGGGTGGTTTTATTTATTATAACTTAAGGACCTTGTCTAACAACTTGTCTAAATATAAATACGTAATAACGAATTGTATGAGAGCATTTAGATTGAAAAATATTTTGTAAAAACTTTATAAGGTTGTTTTCTAATCCTAAGAATTTAGAAAAAAATATTGAAAAAAATATAGAATTTAGACAAATGTTACAATAACTATACTTCTGCACTCTCTCTCTCGCCAAACGATTACTTCTTAAAAATATTTGGATAGCAGAAAATTGTAAAAATCTCTACACAGATGCCAACAACAAAATTAAGGGGGTATAATCGTATAAGAATTTGGAGGTAGCTGGATGTAGAATGCATGGCTTAGCGGTCCGAGCGCTTGGACGGCTTGAAAGAGGCGCCGGTTTGAATTTTTATACGTTTTTTCATAAAGATCGTAATTTATATTACTAGTAACATTAAACATAATAATTTGCATTATACATGTTAGATTTTATAAAAAAACGAAGATATATTTTTTTAATTGATTAATACATAATTAAGGTTAAAGTTTTTCTGGAAAATAGTTAAGTATTCTAAAAAATTTTATTTCTCCATTCTGGTAAATGAAGCACGGCGTTAAGCTCTGCCATATAACTCACAATCTTTCTAATTCAATCGGAAAGCGGCAAGCGAAGTGTATTTACGTTAATTAATTAATTATATAATAATTGATTGCTATGCAATTGACATAAAATAATTTAGAATACTATAAATAACATAAATAACTATACAGATTGTGATGTGTTACCTAGTGTCAAGACACTCCGTACTTCACTTTCCACCGAAGTCGAGACATTGCGTGTTGAGTAGTGGAACTGAACGTCGCACATTGTCTTTACCAGAGCGAGGAGAATAATTTAAATATAATCATTCCCCTGAGTGGGGATCGAACCCACAATCGGTCGCGTGCAGTCAGACGCTGTCACACTGCGCCACGACCGGCCTCAACAGAAATATAAGCGTATATTTAGAAAAATACTTACCACACGCCACTATGAGAATTTGTGTACGAATATATTTGTTCATTTTGTATCACTTTTATATCTATTTACTTGATAACAACAATAATAATAATAAAAAGAAAACTTAATCGATACAAACAGTAACTAAACCGTTTAAAATAACAAAATCAAATAGTTCTCTTCAATACTAACAAAAACTAATTATCGATTCACGTTGAGTTAAAAGGAAATTTCCACCGATTTCGAGGTTGTTTATCGCACGCAAGTTCGTGTTATTGAAAGTGTAAAGAAAATTCAAATTGTAATATTTATTAATTACAAAATTATTACATATTATTAAAAAAACTTAATAGCTATACAAAAAATTAAGCACAGTCAACCGAAAAACATGTTCGTACACACTAAATAGTGTCATATGAAGAATTGCAATATTGCTTTACGTTTATAAGCATTGCGCACTAGTTGAGGTGAACGAATTAATAATTATATTAGTGTAGCCACAAGTTCAACTCCTGCGCATGATTTAAAATGACTAACTTTTAAAAGAAAACTGGCGATTGTATTATCGCATATGTAAATGTACATACGTATTTTCATACATATGTCTTTCCTCTTTATATATTTTTTTTATTTATTTCAAACGGATTATTTATTTAAAATAAAACAATTTATATAGTGCACTATTAAATAACAATGAGGCAATTAGGCAAATAACAATATGGCCAAGTGTGACAGCATGTGACTACAAACACATTTCGTTGTAGGTTCAATTCCCACTCGCAGGAATGATTACCTTAAAAAATTATCTTCATTTTAATTTAAAATTGCCTTTTGCGATTATTGTACATTTTAAACGGATTAATCGCGTGTATTTTGGTATTTGAAAATAAATTTTTGAAAACATTCGAATACTTTACAGTAGTCCGTAGTCACATGTAGACTGAGGTGGCATTTGTCTATCTCTTTTTAAATAAAATAAAAATATCAATCTAATAATTGCCTGGCGTACTGCCCTAGATTCTTGCAAAATATGCTGACTATATCTTTTACTCTAGTAAGGTTGATTTCAGATTTTATTTTCTTTTTAAGTAGGTCCCAGGTGGTAGAATTTCCAACAATCCTCTATATTGAAATTGGGGAGTTTCTGAATATATGAATTCATAATTCTAGCATTATATCTACTTTTTCTAGCGAGGATATGAGGTAGTGGTTGGGCTTATTCATAGTATGTTCACATACAGCTGACTGTAATACACGCCTATTCTTGACATAGGAGATGTGGTCCTGCACCCTAACCTCGACGCTCCTAGTTTATCTTTAAAATAGTTTAATTTAAATGTTTTCGCTCTGGTAAGACAAAATGATAATATATCTCATCATCATCAATTCAAATTAATTATTAACACTTTGAGTTAAGACCGAGTTTTAACTAAAAGCATTTATAATTCTACTTTATTAGTGGCCCGCTCGCGGCTTCACCCTCGTGAACTCACTATCCTATAGGTATTTCTTTTTTTACCTGCACGCATTTTTGCTTAAAACACAGACTTTGCAAAAATTTTGTAATAGTTCATATTAAACAATATTTAAAAGACTTCATATACAAAGCCGTTGAACGTCGAACGTCGAAGAACATCTACCATTTACAATCGTATAAAATTTTGAACGTAGAGGGATTTGAACCCGCGCCTCTTGTCCATTTATGATATCATTATCACTATGTCCATTTATGATATCATATCACCCACATACGGCACCACGGTTCACGTGTGACTTTACTTATTCTTACATGATATGATGGTCCACATCTAATTTCAATTTTCAACACATGCCACCATGGTACACATATGATTTTACTTGTCCATATATGACATCATGATCCAAATGTGATTTCACTCTTCCACACATGTCATCATGGTCGCATATAATTTCACTCTCTCACACATGACATCATGGTCCACATGTGATTTCACGGTTCAACACTCGCCACAATGGTCCAAATGTGATTTTACTCGTCCATATATGACATCTTGGCCCACATGTGATTTTACTCGTCCACATATGAAATTATAGTCTACATGTGATTTTACACTTCCACATATTATTTTATTCATCCACATATGACACCATGGTTCACATGTGACTTTACTTATCTACATGTGTCCACATGTGAATTTACTCGTCCACATATGACACCATCGCCACACGCTGGACTGCAAACGCAACTAGTTGTATGTTCCATTACACTCGGAAAAAAGATCATATTATAGCTATTACTTTTCATTTCATTAAAATTTTTGCGTCTCGTTGTTTTTTAATTATTTTTTCTCTTCTAAATTTAATTTTCCTCATATGTCACAATATGTATTAATAAAAGCTAAGCGCACCTACAACAGACGTGACTTCGTTTTATACTATGAAATGATAATGCAATGTATGATGCTCCAAGCTCTAAGCTATTGCCATGTCAAAAGTAATTTCTATCTATCCTTTGGTTATCAGTATAAAACTAAATTTGTGATTTTTAGTATTAAAAATGTTTAAATAAAAACTATTCTATATGTACATCTGGACTATAACCTATTACCACGCCAAAATTCGCTTAATTCTATCAAGTACTTTTTGTGTGATTGACGCACAAACGAACAAACAGACAGAGAGACAGACAAAAATTTTATTCAGCGGTTTTTTTTCCTTCTATTACCTATATATTAACGTATACAATTTTTTTAATTTTTTCATGTACAGAATAGACTTTTCTATTCTTTTATTATATATACAGATAGATTAAAAACCTGACTATTAAAAACATCTGGTCACAATCAGTAGTTATTGTTTAAAACTATAATTAAAATAACTAACTAATGCTATCTACTGAAGAGTCGAAAATGTTGGAATACAATTAAAATTATTAATATTATCAGCTTCACGCTTTATTCTGGCTAACACAATTTTAGACTTATGGTGGCGAATGATTTTTTTTTTATATGAGTTTCCATGTTCAAGTATCGAAAATTAAAGCCGATGGGACACAGACTAGGCAACTTGTGAAAGAACCTAGTTCTGTTAACTTAGTGACTGAGTAATTTCCTAGACAAGAAATTTGACTAAAATCTAGGAAATCTGGCGACTCTATCAAGCTTGTTGAGTGCATGCTGTCGAACCTGCAAGCGCTAGGGTGCAATATGAGTATTAAAAATCTACTTCCAGCAATCGCATTAGACCGGTTCTCACAAAATTTGGAGGATTTTAGCGAGGCAAAGAGAAAAGCTTTCAACAGTATATTCAGATTAATGGAAGAGCGTTATCAGGGAAGGTGAGACTCACATATGATGGTCGGCCTATTGCTGGAATGAAATCTTTTAAAAGATCCTTCATTCGGCTGTGTTCAATAGATATTTTGTTACTATATATGTTAATATTATTATAAGAAAAAGTAAAGCCCAATATTTTTTTTATATTTAGGGCCATAGAAATACCTTATAACAATAAAAAAAATCAGGAACCAAAAGTTGTGTTAACCAGTGTAATCATTCCCCCAAAATAGTATTCCAATCCACAACCCGTCGCCCTTCAGACGTTGTATTTTTATAATTTATTGTAAATTATAATTGTATTACATAAAAATATTGTTTTTTACGTAATTATCAATTATTTTATGTAAAAATGTTTTATATATCTACCCAAAATGTACATACATATTTATCGTTACAAGTTGCAATCTATAGTTACTTATACAATCAGGCAGCGTGAAGCTAGAGACAACAAAGTCTATTTTAGCATATCAACTAAATAAAATAAAAAGCAGCATAATGTTGTATATAATTTCAATAATTTAATGATAACTATTGCTTTTTTATTAGCTTTTATATTAAATGTCATTAAAGAACCCTTTTTGCATAATAATATTCACTTTCTCTAACACTTATCAATGGACTTGCGTTACACAAGTATCGTAACTACAATAGTAATAATTTTTGACTATTTATATATATATATATATACATTAGCTTC
The DNA here is from genome assembly GCA_032432895.1 of Dryadula phaetusa. Taxonomy (NCBI): domain Eukaryota; kingdom Metazoa; phylum Arthropoda; class Insecta; order Lepidoptera; family Nymphalidae; genus Dryadula; species Dryadula phaetusa. The sequence goes on from JAOYRS010000073.1 coordinate 788,776, forward strand.
ACGCTTTATCAGAGTCAGAGTCAGAGCACCAAAAGTTTCGGTCCCTATATACCTCTTTCGCCTCGTCCACAGTCGTTATCCTCTTCATGGATGCCCTTCGGGGGGTCCTCATACTTTTTACGTGACCTTCCTAGAGTATCTTCGATACTGTGTTTTCAAAGGTCAACCGAGGTCTACTCCGACCTCTCGTACCTCTTACCTTGGCTTCATAATATGCATTCCGTTCTTTCTTCGTCTCATTCAAATACAAGAATCTTAGTTTAATAAGAATAAAATCTGTCGTCTCTTTCATGCTCTGACTTTTCACGCCTCATCCTTATCAGTGCTTTTGTTAGATATTTTTGCAACTTATATTCTTTCTTCTTAATCTCTCTCATACTTTTATTCTTACTCGAGGCTTTATAGTCCTGCCATGCTTTCTTCTTTTTTTCTACTGCCTCTTTCACTTCATCATCCCACCATTCATCACGCCTCTTTTCTCAATGCCATATACCTCAGTTGCAGCTTCAATCATACATTATATATATATATATATATATATATATATATATGTGTGTATATATATATTTGTGCTGAGTAAAGTGCTGAGCCGGCTTTTGTCGTGCATTGAACTAATGCTTCCGTTGTCTTGACCTAAAACGAATATTGTTGCGTATGGCCTAATCATTTAAAAATATATAGATAAACTAAATTAAGGCATTTCTACATATATGGTATAAAATTAAACATTAACATTCCATTCAGGGCGTTGAAATTTGAGGAACAGTGAGTTGAGTGGCGGAACTGAAAATGAAACACGCAAATAAAAAAAATATTTTAATGCATTATAATCGTTCATAAATAGTAAATGTATGTATTTATAACGAAATAATAACTAACTCAGTAACAATATTTTTTTTATTCTAGACTTATACAACTAATTTTGTAATATATACCTAGCTACATACGTATATAATAATTTTAAAAAAAGCAACTTCACGCTTTGTAGGTAGTCAGGGACCTAATATCAAGACATTCCGTTGACTGCTCTCCGCTCAACATTGAGACATTGCGTGTTGAATGGAAAACTCAACGCCGCGTTTTGTCTTATAATTATATATATGTAACATAACATTCTTATTATTATATTTACATATTAACTTAACATATCCTGTATTTCATTTAAAGTTTTTCCTTTTGTTTCCGGAAGACAGAAGAATGTGAAGAGGAACGCAAGTATGCAGGAACCTCCGAAGAGCCAGAAAGTGACGTCGCCACCCAATACATCAACCATTGTGGTGAAGCTGGTGGTGAGGCCAAACCCGACCAGCCAAGTAAGAGTAATAGCTAATGCTGAGCCATTAGACCGCACATTTGCTCTAAACATTTCACCAACAATTGCGTTTGGTATTGTCCCAAAACCTAAAAAATATGAAAATCATTAAAAAAATATAGAAATATTAGAAATCAGGGTAGTCAGAAACAAGCTGTTGCCAAGACACTCCGTCAACTGTTTCCCGCCCGAAATTTAGACGTTGCGTGTTGAGTAGCGAGTGATCGATCATCGCGCTTTATCTTACTAGAGCGGAGATATGGAAATACTTCTTAAGTATAATCATACCCCCGAATGAGAATCGAACCCAAAACTATTAACATTCATATTGTTGTATTCATGTTGTTTAATTAATTATTTACATTCATATAGTCGCTGGCCCATTGAGCCACGATGGCTGGCTTACATGAGTAGTTTATAAAAGTGCGATTTTTTTACGAAGTTAATTACTAGTTACTCTGCATAATTATTTCCACAAACTGTTGACTATTAAACTTATAAAAATATATTTGATACCGAAATATTCTAGAATATAGGTAAGTAGAGATTCAAGTATCTTAGACAGTGCCCACTATGCGAAATAAGCTGCTGCTGGAGGGGCTTATATTATAGATCTTTGAAAAATAGTAATCTAATAGGTCGGCCGGGGCGCAATGGGACGGCGTCTGATTGTAAACGCGATTGGTTGTGAATTCGAAAGTGCGGCGTTGAGTTCCGCCGCTAAACTCGCAATGTCTTAAATTCGGCGGAAAGCGAAGTACGAAGTTTCGTGCGGGACAAAAGCGTCAAGCTAAAAAAAATAGATACCTAAATCTATGTTTTTGGCCGATCGTGGCGCAGTGTGACAGCGTCGGACTGTAAACGCGATCGGTTGTGGGTTCGATCCCCACTCGGGGCAGTGATTATATTTAAATTATCCAACACGCATTGTTTCGAATTCGGTGGCAAGCGAAGTACGAAGTGTCTTGACACTAGGTACTTCCTGTCTACGCTATATGCGGGATAAAAGCGTGAAGGTAAAAAAAAATGTTATAATACATTTTTTAATATACAGTATTCGATTTCGATACCATTGATGCTGTAGATTTTACTTAGTCCCTATTGTACTTTTTTAAACTATATGAAAAAATATTTCAATAGACGGGAGCATGACCCAGTTGAAGTTGCCTCTGTATGCATAAACAATAGTTATGAGGTTACACTCAGAAAATGTTTAGATATTTTTTCCTATCTTATTTTATAGTCTGTGGTTTGTAATATTTTATTTCAACTTCTAAAAATACTGAAAATTGGAGAGTTCAGTTTAATAATAATGCGTAGGAATTAAGAAATTTATAACAATAGTAAAGCATAGGAATAATGGCGTATTAAAAAAATGTCTTTAACCACTCAATTCCAGAAGTTTTAACTAACCATACTCTCTAGGGACCAAGGCAAGGTCCAAATTACTTTGAAAGTGAACATGATTACTTTGAAACATTCTTCACGCTTGTATTACCAAACTAATAAGCAATCGTTATTGTATAGTAGTTAGGCAGTCACGATTATCATGGGTTTGATTTAAATTTGAGGTTATATATTATTTTCCCCACACTAGTTACAGTAAGCACAGTACATATACAAACGCAGTATATGAAGGAGTGGTTGGATTGCCCTTAAAATGGACTAATAAATGGCAACATTCTTCACTCTTCTTCATTGATTCAATAAATTTAGAAACTGCAATTAAAGTAAATTTAATGTTATTTCAATTAAAAAGTAAACTCTGGTAAGATAAAGTGCGGCGTTGTATTCCGCTACTCAACACGCAATGTCTCGAATTCAGTGGAAGTTCAAGCGAAGTACGGAGTGTCTTCACATTAAGTACTTTCTGTCTAATCTGTTATGCGCGATAGAAAGCATAAAGCAAAAAAAATAACAAATAGTATAAACTATGAACTCAGTGAAGAAAAAATATATAAATAAGCTGTAAAACTCACAGCTAATGTTTATATATACAGAGGAAAAGAAGTTTTTAACTGGGTCATTTCAAGATCCTTGTCTCCGTTACCTGCCGAAGCATCGTTGGTAAAACTCAAAATATAAAATCGATATATGACACTCTCAGCTTACTCCACTTACGTGTGCAAAATGAAGAAGAATAGTTAAAGTTCTTACCAGCCTCATAGCAAAAGAAGTAAACAATTAGGGCCACCAGAGGCAGCCATCCAATTGACTCTATGGTAGAGCTCTTTATTCTATCCAAATAGAAATACAATCCCAGCAGCGACTGTAACAAAACTTTCTTATTAATATATAGTTCAACGTAAAAAGGGAAATGAATTATATAAAAGCAAACATTTTATGTCATAGATGGAGAAGTAATTTATCTGTTGCTGGGAATAGTTAGACACGTTATAATTGTGGGTTCGAATCCCATATGCAGTTTTACACTTGTTCCCGCACAAATTAACTACTAGACAATATGCCGATTTCACGGTTTGCTTGAACCCTGCCAAATGCAAGGATGGTAAGCAAGTCAATTCTACGTAATCGTCGTCGTCGTCGTCAGCCAATCGCAGTCCACTGCTGGACATAGGCCTCCCCAAATTTGCGCCAAACATCCCGGTCCTCCGCAACCCTCATCCAGCCTGCTCCGGCAACCTTGCGTATGTCGTCAGTCCAGCGGGCCAGAGGGCGTCCTACACTACGTTTGCCAAGACGCGGTTTCCACTCCAGGACTCGTCTGCTCCAACGGCCATCGGTCCTGCGACAGACGTGACCGGCCCATTGCCACTTCAGCTTACTGATTTTGCGAGCTACGTCGGTTACTTTAGTTCTCTCACGGATAACCTCATTCCCGATTTTATCCTTGAGAGAGACCCCGAGCATAGCTCGCTCCATAGCTCGCTGAGCGACTATAAATCTGTGGACCAGCCTTACTGTCAGTGTACACGTCTCGGCAGCGTATGTCATTACAGGTAGGACACATTGCTCGAAAACCTTGGTCTTTAGGCTTTGCGGAATTGCTGACGTAAGGACTCGACGGAGCTTGCCAAATGCCGCCCAACCCAACTGAATCCTCCTATCCGCTTCCTTCTCGAAGTTGTGTCGGCCAAGTTGTATTCTCTGGCCTAGGTAGGTGTAGTCCTGTACAACTTCAAGAAGAACGCCTTCGACCCGCACCGGTCTCGGCATGACGTTTCTGTTGAACATAACTTTTGTTTTGTCCAAGTTCATACCAAGACCAACACGTCGGGAGGACCCATTTAGGTCGTTCAGCATTTGATTTAGCTCTTCCAGTGTCTCTGCAAAGATGACTATATCGTCGGCAAAACGAAGATGAGAGATATACTCTCCATTGACGTTGACGCCTCGTCCAATCCAATCCAGGGGTTTAAAGACGTCCTCCATCGCGTTGGTGAACAGTTTCGGAGATATCACGTCCCCCTGTCTCACCCCACGATGGAGCGGATTAGGTCTTGTCCGCTGATCTTGGATTTGGACGGTCATCGTCGCAGCGTTGTAGAGACATCTCGTCACCTCGATATATCGCCAGTCGATTTGACATCTCTGCAGGGACTCCAAAACAGCCCAGGTTTCGATGGCGTCGAACGCTTTCTCATAGTCCACAAATGCCATACACAGCGGCTGATTATACTCCTCGGTCTTCTGTATAATCTGCCGAACAGTATGTATGTGGTCTATGGTGCTGTAGCCTTTTCGACACCCGGCTTGCTCCGGAGGTTGGTATTTGTCGAGCTTGATGGCGAGACGATTCGTGACCGCTCTTGAAAATAACTTGTAAATGTGGCTCAGGAGTGTAATCGGCCTGTAGTTCTTTAGGAGGGTTTTATCACCCTTCTTGAAGAACAAGACGACCACACCCCTGGACCACGCTTCTAGCGTCATGGCGGATGACGGCATTAAAGAGTTCCGCTAAGGCCTTTTGGACCGGTAGTCCACCAGCCTTTAGAAGCTCAGTGGTAATGCCATCATCATCCGGGGCCTTCCCATTCCTGAGCTGTTTAAGAGCCGCACTAATCTCGCTTACGTCAACGTCCGGGATGTCTTTCGAGTAATGGCGCGTCAGTGGTGCACGTGGACCTTCAGTGTCCTGAGCTATAGGCTTGTGTGTACGCGATGAGTAGAGCAGCCCATAGAACTTGTCAACATCATTCTGGATCTGGGGTCTTGACGTGACTATTGTGCCATCCGCTGTCTTAAGCTTTGCAATGTGGCTTCTCCCTAGCGGTCTTTGGAAAACTTTGGACCCCCTATTTTGCTCAATGAGGGTTGTAATAGTTCTCGTGTTTGAGCAACGGAGGTCCCGGCGCGTGAGTTTCCTTATCCGCCTAGAGAGAGCCCGTTGATTTAGAGAAGCTGCTTGAGCGAATGGCATTTCCCGTCTCTGCCTCATCAGATCCAGGGTTTCGGGAGCAAGTTTGGACTGCTTAGTGGTACTCGTCGGCGGAAAATGCTTACGGCCCAGTTTACACACTGTCTTCACCACACTGTCGGTTATCTCGTCTACATCGTCAGTGGTTTCCAGCGAGTCGAATCGATTTTGCAGTTCCAATTGGAACTGCTTGGACACACGATCTACTTGGGGCGGCGTAGGTCGGAGAGTAGATTTGAGCAGGCGTTTTCATTCGACTTTGAAGCATATATTCAGAGTGCCTCGTACGAATCGGTGATCGCTGCCGGTGTTAAACCTGTTGATCACAGAGACATCTTTGAATATATACTTTCTGTCCGCCATGATAAAATCTATCTCGTTCCTTGTCACAGTATCTGGACTTTGCCAGGTCCATCTCCTTTGGGGCTTCTTCTTGAAGAAGGAATTCATCAAGTAAAGCCCCTGCATCTCGAGGAAGTTGACCAGCATTTGCCCCCTGTGATTTCTGCACCCCAACCCATGTGGTCCAATCTTCGATTCGTCGCATTCCTGTACTCCCACTTTAGCGTTGAAGTCTCCCATGACCACGTTGTAGAAGCATGAGGTCGTACCATGTATGGCTTTAGTAATGTCCTCATACATGGCTTCAACCTCTTCATCGGAGTGTGTCGAGGTCGGCGCATATACCTGCACTACCTTCAGAGAGTACCTGTCGGTAAGCTTGATTACGAGGTACGCTACCCGGGTCGACACACTACTAACTTCCACAACGTTGCCAACAAGAGCTCTATGGACGAGAAAACCGACACCACCTTGGGAGGCCCTATCACCTTCCCGGAAGTATTCTACGTAATATTTAAATTTAAAATGTTTATACAACCCTAGAGTAGGTGTTAACACTCTTATTTTTTCAGGATACTGTATTTCATATGGACAGAGCAGTTTTAAAATTGCTGAAGTATCATGTCTTGTTAAGTTAATTCTTAAATTTACAATATATAGTACATCCATTATTAACTTATAGCAGTTTTCATTTTTAATAACTAATAATTTGTGCTTGTTTTTTTATTTGAATTAAAGATGACCAAATTCTTTTAATATTCTGCATAGATATAAATAATATTAAATATATATATCTTATGTAAAAATATATAACAATAAAAATCCTTTCTAAAGGTGCAGAGTAACGGACGGCGTTAAACAGCGCGAGGTCTCTCTCTAAACTGAGTGAAACGCAAAAAGATAAGAAATATGGTCTCACCAGACTAACAGCACAAGCTGCCATTGAGATCAGCAATAAAATCTTCCTACCAGATCTTTCCACAAACGCTGGAGCTATCACGCTAGATACTAATCTCGTCACTCCAATTATTATGGTAGCCAGGTCCGATCTTATAGAAGACCCAGCCAGGTTAAAAATGGTAGTCGCGAAGAACAAAACGACAGCCACGCCGCTAGTTTGTTGAAAAGCACCTAAAGTAAAAGTTATGAAGAGCGACATCCTATTGGATTTTATAGTAAATATTTCAACCCAATCTTTGATTTTATTCGAAGCTTCTGTCTTTTTATTGGCAAAGGTCTCGAGTACTTTTTCCACGTCCGCCGATCGTCCTAACAAATTTAGGGTCTTCGTGGCTGTAATGTCTTTATCTGAAAATTTTTATATGTTTTATTATATATATACAATTGATTATATAAGAACCTAGTTGATTATATAAGGAGCTTATCCTTGCAAAGGCGGATAACTAAAAATTAGTTATTTTTAATTCTCCGCCGTATTATTCGGATATGAGTATGTATACAGGCGTCCCTCGTATAACACGGTTAATTCGTACCGTGCTATATCGAAACCGTGTTATTCGAAACAAGGTATACCGTGTAGTATCGAGACCTTGTCTTGTGTTATATCGAAACCGTGTTATACGAAACCTTGAAATAATATAAATAAAGGCAATGTGTACCGTGTTATATCGAAACCAAATCTTAAGGTGTAAAATTTTATGATAGCTGAAATTTCGTTCCAAATACTACATAAATGAAAAAGGAAGTTACCTTCAAGTTTTTATTAAGAAAAATAAATGAAATTCAATTTTATGATGAAATACAAAAATTAAAAAATACAACAAAAAATATATTCAATGACTAATAATTATAATTACATATTATAAAACAAGTAGAAACAGCTTATTACGATTACAAAATTAATTTTCATCATCACTCTCATCAGAAATTACAGCTAATCTTCTTTTTTTTCTCCAGGTTGGTTGAAACTCCTCTTCACTAGTTGTTTCTCCATCATGACAAAGGTTATCTGACGTAGTAGCAACTACCTGCCTATTTCGATCTTGCAATTCTGTCAGAATTTCTCTATAAGGAGCTAAAGAGCTATTCAATTCTCTTTTAAATTTTCCGCTACGTACAACTGAAGGATCTTTTTCAACGAAAAATGTTTCCAATTTTTTAGCTAAAGCTATTCCTTCTTCCAGATCAATTAAATTTAAATGAGGAACCGTTGTAATATTACAAATGTTTTCCGAATCATCGGGGTAATCGAAGTTGGAGTTATTTAGTAGTTCAATTAGTTCTTCCTCATTCAAAGTTTGCTCTTCAAATAGTTCCCGAACATCATCAATGTTCATATCAGAAAATCCGTCCCCTTCTAAATTAGAAGCAACCGATATTATTCTGCTAAATTCTGCTTCCTCAAATAGGACACAGCTTCCTCTCTGGACCATTTGCAGTAACAAAGGTTTCCAACACGCATGAAGTGTAGACTGTTTTAATTCCTTGCAAGCCACATCTAAAGTTGTGACACAATCTAAAATAGAAAACTCTTTCCAAGCTTGAGTAAGCGTAACATTTTTATCGTTTTCCAGTCTTTCAAAAATTTTTTGGAATGCTAGTCGTATGTAGTATGCCTTGGTTGTTGCAATGATTCCTTGATCTAATGGTTGGATCAATGACGTACAATTTGGAGGAAAAAACACAATTTTTACGTTAGGATGATTCAACTCTCTACTATGGCTACCTGCATTATCAATGAGCAATAAAACTTTAAAGCTCAAATTTTTTTTCTTCAAAAACTTTTCTACTTCTATAATAAAACAATTTTTAAACCAATCTTCAAACAAATTTTGCGTCATCCAGCCTTTTTTATTTGCTCGCCAGAAGACTGGTAGATGAGACTTATCAACGTTTTTCAATGCTCTGGGATTCAAGGAACGATTTATTATCATTGGTTTTACTACAAAATTTCCTGATAGGTTACTACACATGTGAAGGGTAACACGATCTTTACAAGTTTTATAACCTGGTGATTGCTTCTCATTTTTTGAAATAAAAGTTCGAGACGGCAGTCTCTTCCAATATAAAGCTGACTCATCGGCGTTGAAAATTTGATCTGCTGAATACTCTCCCTCTTCAATAATTCGCGGTATTTCCAATATAAATTTTTGAGCAGCTTCTACATCTGCTGAAGCTTGTTCTCCTTGCAATTTTACATTGCGCAAAGAAAATCTTTTTTTAAAATTTTCAAACCACCCTTTACTTGCCAAAAATGATAGGTTTGGTTCTTCTTTAGAAGAAAGTTCATCTTTCCTTAAATGTGTGTAAACTCTGAGGGCTTTTTGTTTAATAATATTTGTACTCAAAGGGATTTTTTTATCTAAACCATCTTCTATCCATATTATAAGAGCATGTTCCATTTTTACGATATTTATATCTCTTTTGCGGGACACACGTTTTGCACCTTGCGAGCAACCAAAGGCAACATTTTTTCTAATTTCGCTATCATTTTTGAATATTGTTCGAATAGTAGCTTCGTTTAAATTTAATGATTTTGCAATCGATGTAGGTTTTTCTCCGCTTTTTATACGATCTAAAATTGCAATTTTTTCTTCGAGTGAAATAAATTTTCGTTTAAATTTTTGCTTCTTGATCTTGTCAGACATTATCTAAATTTAGGGTCCAAAATAAGATTTACAATAAACGTTACAACTTCATTTTTTACATACCTCAAATTAAAATTATTATGCACTTATAAACTTGCAAAAGAAGGCTTTTTTACTACGTACTTTTTACTTTACTTTCTAAAATGTTAAAAACAAAGCAAGCTAAAACTTTATCAACTTCATTTACAAAGGACAAAACGCAAATGTACTTTCACTTCTCAAAACGAAATGAGATATTTTTTTGTAGCAATAAATTTGTGGTATTCCCCTTATTGAACGGAAAAAAAAATTCAAATTTTCAATGCATATTTGTTATTTATTTCAAAACCCTGTTTTACCGTGTAATATCGAAACCGTGTTATATTAATCTCAATTCTTGTACCGTGTAATATCGAAACCGTGTTTTACAAGTACCGTGTTATACGAGGGACGCCTGTATATTCATATATGTGTATGTGTGTGTATATGTATATGTATGTACGTATGTGTATGTATATATATATATATATATATATATATATATATATATATATATATATATATATATATATATATATATATGTAAGTGTATATATGTATATAAGAGGCCGGTCGTGGCGTAGTGTGACAGCGACTGACTGTAAACGCGATCGGTTGTGGGTTGGATACCCACTCGGGGGAGTGATTATATCTGAATTATTTTCACTACCTCGCTCTGGTAAAGACAAAGAGCGGCGTTGAGTTTCACCACCCAACACGCAATGTCTCGAATTCGGTGGAAAGCTAAGTACGGAGTGTCTTGACACTAGTTACTTTCTGTCTATCCTACTACGCAGGATAAAAGCCTGAAGCTAAAAAAAAGAAGCAACTTTCAACCAATAAAGCTCATCCCACAACACCTTTGTGAAAGTTACGATATAGCGAAATGTACAACAGTAACTTGATTAAAGGCCGAAAATTTTCTAAAAAGAACCTAATTTTCATTCCTGGTTAGTTTTAAAATTACTATATACAATTAAAGTTACTTTAAATAAAAAAATAAAGAAATAAAGGTCATTGTGATAATAAGTGATAGCGTTTAAGTGAAAAGTGATTAGTTGTGAGAATTCCATTCCCACAATTATTATAATTTCATCACTCTTTTAAGACAAAGCGCGGCGTTTAACTCCATTATTTAACAAAAAAAACTATTGGTTGAAAAAAAATAAATAAAAAAAAGGAAAAATATGACCAACCTTTCATTGCATAATAAACTGGGGATTCTGGTATAAAAAATAAACCAATAACATGAACTATGCTGATAGCCAAAGCTATGTATCCGGTCTCTACATACGTCACGTATGGCACTACAGCGTATACCAGCAAAGTGCCTGATATGCCCACTATTGATGTTGAAGTAAGGAGAATACCTCTGATATGTGTTGATCTAAAAAAATATTAGAATATAATAATAATGTGAACAAAGGTTATTGGTCGTGGGTTCGATTCCATTTGGGAGATCGCTATCACTATAATAATTTGCGTAGAAAAAACGCATCCTATTGACGCGGCTACAGGAGTATGATATTTAGCATAATTAACTTATATAATTAACATATTTAATATTAATTTTAAAATTTATATTAAAATTATAAATAAAATTAACAAATTTAAAATATCAAAACAAATGTAACACACATACATTAACCACTATATTTGACAATCACGCTGCTAAGGCAAGATTGTTAACACGTCACTTGGACATCAAGTTAAAATTATTTCCACTCTAGTAAAAAAAACAAGCAATGTCTGAATTTCAAAAGAAAATAGAGAAAGGTGTATATTATCTCATACGGTATGGCTACTTAGTCCGGCAATAGTAAAAATGTTATAAACATAATTGACACAGTTGTATGTATGTATGAAAGTATGAAACGAACAAGGCTATTATTTCTCTGCCTCCGTAGTCACGTTATCAAAGTGTATGTTAAATTAATATATATATATATATATATATATATATATATATATATATATACGAGATAAATAATTAAAAAATAAAAAAAACTATACAAATAAATAAATATAAAAATAATTTAATTTCTAATTTATTATCTAGAACAAATTTTCTATGTTCCATATTCATTTCTATTTTTTTCTGTTAGCTTTACATAGCAATATAATCAAATAAAACCTGGAGTCAAGGCTCTGTTCTCCAGCCTCCGCCAAAATTGAAGAGTAACAGTGTTAAATAGTGCAGTTAAACGCCGTATTTTGTCTTACTAGAGTGGTAAAATAGATATAATTTTAGAAAACATTTTTGAAAAAACTTATAAAATTTGAACGCAGCGGGATTCGAACCCGCGCCTCTTGAATACCGTCCAAGCGCTCTGACTGCTAAGCCATGCGTTCTACTACCAGCTGCGTCGAAATTCTTATACGTTTTGTTACAACTTATTTATGTTGTTAGCACCTCTGTAGAGAGATTTTTACAAATTTCTACTACTTAAAGATTATTAAGAAATAATCGTTTAACTAGAGAGATTGCTATTTTATTTTTCAAAAATGTTTTCTAATCCTAAGTGTGGATTAACACTTTAAAAATAGTAGATATAATTTTAATATAACCATTATTTTATTAAAATTATTTCCGTTATACCACTCTGATAAGACAATGTGAATAATTAATTTATCAAAATATAAAAATACATCAAAAACCAATGTCTACGCTAGATTACTTTACAAGGAATTTTAAGATAAAGAAACTAATCAAGCAATCAAAGCAATCTGCTTCTAGGCGATATTGTGTCAAAATACTTAATCTTAATTCATATTAGACATGGAGCAAAGGTCGTATCGCGCCATCAACCCATCAATCATTGTTAGACGTTTCATGTATATTGAACTATCTGTATAAAATTATAGCGCAGTAGGCTTATCATTTTTTCAACGCTTTTTCCATATAGCAATGTAATTTTATTAGACAAAGATAATTTAGTTTTGAAGAAACACCTTGATCGACTTTCCATCATAAATCATGACATTGCGTGTCAATTGATGGAATTTAACGCCTCGCTTTATAGTAATACAGTGGGAAAATAAAAATATTTTAAATATAATTATAGCATAATCAACATGGCGGAGTGAAACAATTTCTGAATATATACGATGTTTCTGGGTTCGTTCACTATTTGGTGAATGTCTATTCTGTTAAATAAATTGTACTTAAAATGTAACATTAGATAGCATGCGTCTATATTGAGAAAATCAATATTCGTTAAACTATCTATATATAAATATAGACAAAGTGCGGTGTTGTGTTCCACCACTCAACACGCAATTTCTCGAATTAAGCGGAAACCGAAGTGCGGAGTGTCTTGACACTAGGTACTTTCTGTCTACCCTGTTATGCGGGATAAAAGCGTGAAGCTATCTATAGATACTCATAGTTATTAACAAAATATACTTTAGTTTGGGGTCTAAATGATCCCTAAAGTTGAAAAAAATATTTTGAACTCCAAGTGCTTGTAAAAAGTGTACACTGGCTACAGACATCTTTATATTTTATTTCAAAATATCATATAGCAATCAAATTTTTGACGCCTAATTTGTCAGCTAATGAGAAAAGGAATCCATCTAAAGCTAAGATATGACCATGTGTGTTGTGTCTTCGACATTCGGTGGATTGCCGGTGATTTGATTCGGTGGTGTAGAGCATAAATCTTTAACAGTTTCCTTAACTACCGTGCTATGCCGGAAAAAGCATGAGGTAATCAGCGAGATCCTACTTTCAAAACACTCTGTTCCTCACTTTCTACTCGAACCCACGTTGAATGGCGGAACCTAACGCCGAATTTTGTCATACCAGAGCATAGGAATAAGAACAATTGAAACATTATGTATATTATGGGTTCGATCCCCACTGAGGGAAGTGATTATATTAAGAATTATTTTCACTTCCTCGCTCTGGTAAGACTAAAGAAAATTGATTGAAGCTAAAAAAAATTGTCATTCTCCCAGTGAATACCTACAATCAAACGTGTTGACAATTCTTTCCCACTGTTTTATGATAAATTAAAAATATATATAATAAAATAACACATATAATGTGTAAGACATACGCAATCTCGCCAACATAAACAATGTTGCCAACTGTAGTGATCCCCATGCCGAGACCGCTGATGATCCTCACCGCGTACACCATAGCAATATTCTTTGTATTCACCACTAGGATGTAAGATATTATATTTAAACAACCCCCGATAATTAAACATGGCTTCCTACCAATTATATTGGACAGGATTCCAGTTACATATGGACCTGAAATGGAATTATATATACATAGATAAATATATAAAATTCTTTCTCCTTATTTATCGTGTGCAAAAAGCTCATTTTTTTATAGTATTAGACTCTTGTCGTAGCGCAGTGGGACAGCGTCTGACTGTAAACGCGATCGGTTGTGGGTTCAGTCCCTACTCGGGGAAGTGATTATATTTAAATTATTTTTACTTCCTCGCTCTGGTGAGACAAAGTGCGGCGTTCAGATCCACTACTCAACGCGCAATGTCTCGAATACGGGGGAAAGCGAAATACGGAGTGTCTTGACACTAGGTCCGGGATAAAAAGCGTGATCCTAAAAAAGGAAAAAATATATATTTTTCGTTGTTCACTTTACTATTGGGTTTTTTTGCAACAATAAGTATATATGATTGCACAATTTAGTTTACTTTTATGTATCTGTCGGTGGCCATGATACTCAGTTTCCTATTTAATATTGCCATGGCTTCCATTTGCCTATGAGAGATGGCCGTAGAAATAATTTATTTTATATTATTCATTATATTATTCATCAGAATTAATTCATTTATATAATTCGTTCTTGACTAGGGGTGTCTTAACATTATATTTTCTCTGCTCAATCCCCTTAAAACTGAATTAATTGAATAGTATTCAAAATATAATATAAATAATATTTGATTTGAGCCTCACTCTTTTTCCCTCTTAACAGAGTAACCCCAACTTATTGTCAACTGCGAAATTCATTGAAAATTAAGTAAATAAATATTTATTTAAAAAAAATCTTTTTAAAACAAGCTTAGTTTCATAGTCTATTGTATGTTATAAATAAAACACTATCATTTGATACTCATATTGGGTGGATTGTTCAAAAAGTATAATTCATAGATTAAAAACAAAATTATTAATTATATTAACAAATTATGTATATATATATATATATATATATATATATATATATATATATATATATATATATATATATATATATATATATATATAGTTTGTTTATTGATAATAAATATAATCAATAAACAAACATTATATTTTTTTATTTATGTATTTAATAAAATTTTCATATGTGCAAAGTGGGTACACACTTGGATTAAAAAAGACCTTTTCCTACATGTCTAATAATATTTCTGTAATAGATATGTTATAATGAACGTATAAAATTTTCCATGCTTGATTCGCAATAACTGTTAGACAGTTTTCTAGAGCTACTAATCCTGCTAACTTCAGTTTTCAAACCATTTACCAACATATATGCAAAATATATAATATTCTACTCTGAGGCGTTAACTTTAGTGAACTGGCGGTAAATTATTTAACGACCAAAAAATGAATTATGTAACTTCTTACTTAGAATAAAATTATTTGACTTTGACTTTGACTTACCAATCATAGAGCCAATGTAGAGCAAAGATCCTACCCAAGAAGCCTCTAAGGGCGAGATGGGTTTCGGTAAAGGCGTTTGCGTCGGATCTTGTAACTTCGGTATAATCGGTGCTGACCATCCCACACTGTATCCCACGATAATTTGGCCAATGTTGACTGAAAAAAAAAAGAATTAAAATCAAATATATTATAAAAAACAATTTCACACCTCTCTCACATCTGGACTAAGAAACTGGTGTCAAAACACTTCGTTCACTGCTTTCTGCTCAAACTTGAGATATTGTATGTTAAGCAATAATTCGCTTTCTATTATTAAAGCGGAGGAATAATAATAATTAAAATACATCATTCCCCTAAGTGGAAATCAAACCCACAACCAATCACGATTACAATCATTCTCAGTACTTTAGTGCCATGATGGCCTGTAAATATGCATCCTTCTAGCATTATGTTATGACCATTTTCCGATTTTTTTGATATTTTACTAGGTTATATATTGTGATAAAGATTATTTAAACAAAAAAAAAAATATTTAACATTTTAACCCTGTCGGTAAGAATTTTAGCGTATATTTATTATCCCGTATAGCAGAGTAGATAGAATTATCTAGTCTCATGACTTCGCTTTCCACCGAATTCGAGACATTGCGTGTTGAGTGGTGGAACTCAACGCCACACTATGTCTTACCAGAGCAAGGAAGTAATAATAATTTAAATATAATCACTCCCTCGAGTAGGAATCGAAGTCATAACCAATCACGTTTACAGATAGACGCTGTCCCACTGTGCTACGACCGGCCTCATTAAATTATAAAATAAGGCGGAAGTCGTTAAATTATAAAATAATTATTAGGCACACTATCACATACACGTTGCTACGGCAACGAGCCTTTGTTACCGGGTCACCAGCATCATATAAAACGCCAGTCAAAATCGATTAATCAAGACAAGGACTGAAAAACTGTTCGCAAAAACAAAAACAACTTAAGGGAATGCTAATGACTTTAAATAAATTAGTCCTGTTTTAAAATAATTAGAAGACTGTTAATTAAGTAACTACTTACCTTTTAATAAGTTTAAATATTTGTTTAAACGTTCAAATATACATGATACTAACTAATATAAAATCTATTTAGTTTTATGCTGATATCGATACACAAAATACGGCGTTCAGTTCCACTACTTAACCACTAGGAAACAATAAATCAAAAATTTACTTGTTGAAATAGAAGAAATAATAAATTTCTGGAACTATATAAAGTTAATTAAATAAAATGCCTTTTTGTAGACAAATATAAACAAATAGAGATGTTAAACTCTATGAGAGTAAAAGACCTTGTTTTAAGTTATTTAAAAAAATAATACTCAATTTATTAGTTATTAAGAAAAAAGTAAATAGATAAATATGAATTAGTCCTTTTTCGTAATTGATTGGACTCTCTGAAATTAAGTACTGTAGAAACGTTTTTTAATATAATTAATATGGAATTCGAACTCACTACCGAGTATTCACGCAACTTAGGCTTATCACAAAAAATATAATGACGCAATTGACTTGTGTACAAGTAAATTTAAAACACAAAAATGCAGCATCCAGCATACATTCTTTCAGAAAATCTATAAAATAGCAGAGAGAAAGAAAGATCAGAATGGCAATGAGGCCATGAGGCCATCGTCGGCGCAATAAACGTGGGTTTGATTCCCACTATTTAAGACAAAACGCTACGTTATGTTCCGTCTCTCACCAGGAAATTGTCTCAAATTCGAGTCGAAAGCAAAGAACGTAGTGTCCTGACACTAGCTACTCTCTGCCCACCCTGTTATGCTGGATTAAACGTGAAATTGAAAAAAAACTTACTGCAAGCTACAATAAGCAGCTGGTACTTAAGATTTGTCACCATTTTCACTTTGTTCTCCACTGGCGCGTATTCGTACTTTTCTTCCATCGATCACAGTTTAATTCTATAAAAGTTTATATATCAATTAATATTAATAAATTATAATTCAAACATTTTTTTAGTACAATTTTACTATATCCGATCCACCAGGTGACTGGTGTAAAAATTTTAGTATTAGTACGTATTATTACCGTTTTGGAGTTCCTTATTGAAATAATTAAAAAAAACCAAATCGCTTGTAACGAATATATAATAAATAAAGAATATTTAAAAAAACTTCGCAAAATATAAACAAGAATGATTTCCGATTTGATTCTTCAATTTTTTGCTTAGGTGAGACTGAGTGCGGCGTTGACGTCCACCACTCAACGCGCAATGTCTGGATTTCATGTAGGTCAACAGTCTATCTTGACACTAGGTTATCTTTGCTAGTCGATATAAAGCGCGAAGCTAAATTATAGTTTTAAGTTCATCCTTTTAAATTCAATTTTTTAATTTTGTTTTTAATTATTAGTGGACGTTTAAAAAATTGAAATTTAAAACCTAATAAATTTAAGAATACCTTTGAAATTTAAAAACTTACGCCAACACGAATATCATACACTGTTTGTTTCAAATATGTATATTACACGCAACTTTCGCAAGAACTAATTCTTTAATCTGAATGAAGAACTTATTAAATTATAAAAAGATTTTATTATTTTTAAAGTGTTATTCCATAGTAAACATAAAAAATATATTAAAAATAAAAATTAAAAATAAATTATTAGGAATTGATCCTAACTTATATTCACACGACTCACCAGTTAAAAAATATCTACATACGTTAAACTACTTTGAACGGATTAATTGCGTATATTTTGGTATTCGCAAATACATTTTAGCTAACCCGTCGTTTCGAATACTTTACAGTAGTCTAAACAACAGCTATACGCTATCTACTAAAATAAATTCATTTAAAGTATTCAAAAAACCACAGACTAAGTTAGAGTTATTAAATGGAACCTACTTTAACAATAAGAATGATTTTTTTCTCACTATTTTTTTCTCAAAATTTCACCATTTTCGACACATCATTGTCAAACAACGTTTCAAGTGGAAATATTCTGGATGTATACATAAATATCAGGAGTTAAGAGCAATATATTGTTAAGCCCCGTGTGACAATTGTAATACTTCACATTTCTTAAGTACACTTGTGGACGTTTACTTTGTTGTTATCTCTATTTATTAATAAATTGAAGTAACTTTGTTTTAATATTTCAAATTGCACGTACGCTTGAAATTAGGACATTTGTTTTCCATGAAACAAAAACAGCCAGTTATGATGTGACGGCCAGCGACTGTAAACGAGATCGGTAGTGGGTTCGATTTTCACTCGCGGTAGTGATTATATTTAAATTATATTTACTTCCACATTCTGGTAAAACAAAGTGCGACGTTGACTTCCGCCACTTAACACGCAATTTTTTGAATTCGGCCGAAAGCGAAGTACGGAGTGTCTTCATATTAAGTACTTCCTTCCAACCCTTCTTTGCGGGATAAAAGCGTGAAGATAAAAAGAAAGAACAAAAATCAGGATTTTGACGTACCACAGTAAAAGCTAATGCAAAATGCTTAAATATTTCAAATTGAATTTTATTCTTTATTCATAAAAAATTTAAAATATACGGAACAATACAAATAAATATATTATAATCGAATGATAATAGTAAATATTGAAGTAATTTAAATCACTGTTAGTATAAAAAATCTTTTTATCGCTTACATCTATAGTGTATTTAAAGGCGCCGCTCTATTAATTAATGTTTACTGATAGTACGATAAACTTAACATGAAATGAATAAATCCTTTTTACTATTGAAAAGTTTTCGAGAAAATAGAAACGTTTATAGATATAGGCGAATAAACGCAATGTCTTGAATTTGAACACAAAGCAGCGAAGGGAGTGTCTTAGATTTCCGTAAAACCTCGTGCACTTTCAAATATGGATCCTCAAATGTCGCATATATTTGAAAACTTGGTGTTGAGACTGATATGGAATTTCACTTAAATCAGCTTCGATAGAAAGACGATATATGTAGATAAAGTTCAAAAAACAAATAAATTGTTATGAGAATATTTTGAAAAAAAAAATCTTTGGCATTTGAGTAGGATGATGTTAAAGAAAAGTATAAAACAAATATATAGCGATACGCTCCAAAACAGCTTTGGAGATGATTTTAAGAGCATATTTTTAAAAGCTATCACCATAGGTAAGTCATAGTAATAACATCTAGGTTATAATAGCATTTGTAACATTGCCATAAAAATATAATAAAACTATTGTTAGGAATCAGTGCAAATCGATCCCGCGGGACCTCGCACAGAATTCATCGATCCCACGTATATATCCCGCGTGTTTGAATAAGCTGGGGGATTGTAATCCGCCATGCAAAGCGTGAAACTGTTATTTTTTAATAAATTAAAAAAATAATCAGGTTTATATCACGCTTTGCACCTATTGTAATAAATTATTTTTTGATTTCATATGATTCTAGGTAAAAGTACTTAAGCAACCCTCATATATCTTTATAACTACGCCGCAATTGCATCAATTTATTCATTAAACGTAATGGTTTATACAAATTTAATTATAAAAATCTGTACAAATAGTTATTTTTAAAAACAATTGAATTGTTAAAAACAATTAAATTGGTAATGAGCAAATATAAAAGACACTTGTATCATAATAACGTAATAGAATTTCTATAGTATTGCATAATGCGGTGTGTCTATAGTTACGTGTTGGTAATGATGGGTAAACTTAGTACACGAGGGTAAAATCTTTTCGACTTTGGAATATAATGCTCGCTTGAGTCTATTTAAAGGGTATCATTGTCACTTAGAAGAAAAAGAATCTGTCAAATATTAGCTTTGGTAGTTTGGTCTGAGGCATTAATTTTCGTGAACTGGTTGTAAATTTTTTGACGTTAAAAAAATGAAATATGTAACCTTATTATTTTAAATAACCTAATCTTCGCTACCTAATTCGAGACATATCGTGTTGAGTGGAACTCAACGCCGTAATTTGTCTTACCAGAGCGAGGAAGTGAAAATAATTTAAATATAATCTCACCCCCGAGTGGGGATCAAATCCACAAGCGAATTAAAAATAATTAATAGTTAATGTGTATATTAAATTTGCATTACAATTTGTTCATTTGGATTCAAAGTTTTTGTTTTATTTCTACTGTCCTTATACACTTGTTACGACCTTTCGAAACAAATTCTATTGTTCTAATTCTATATATATATATATATATATATATATATATATATATATATATTTTATATATATATATATATATATATATATATATATATATACAAATACATTTAAGATAAGATACTTTTGAAAAACTTCAAGATTCTCATTTATAGGAATCGGTTCGGGTATCATCGTCTCCAACGAATATTTAATTCTGTACTGCTTTTTGAGACAACTTCCTGAGGCATAAAGAGTTGGCGGTGTCATTTTGATTTCCAAAAAGGTGATAATGTTCAACGAACATGTGGTACTGAAACCGAATAGATATTTTAATTTTTTTTTTTTGGAAAATCTCTCCAAGTTTATAAAAACCTTACAAGTCCTCTGACCGCCAAGCCATACTTATACACTTGTTACGACCTTTCGAAACAAATTCTATTGTACTAATACTTTGAAAATAGTAAAATACAATATTTTTTTATTCATCACGTATATTTTGATATTCAAATATATATTTTAAAAAACCTAAAGAACATTTTGAATAATTTACAGCCGCAAATAGACCCTATCAAAACACAATCTTCATCAAAAATCAATCATTTATAACTGGTCAATGCCCTTGCATTAAATGCTTGTAAATATGTATTATTAACGTCATGTGACAGTAGATAGATAGTAGATCTAAGATCAGTAATTTTGATACCAAATTGTTATCTTATTGCACTTGATAAAACTTTGTCACTTGTAAAACTATTAACGTTCAAGGGCAATAATAATAAGCTGGCATGGTAATTTATGGCGAACTGTTGGGGAGTGGTGACCCCACGGACTTGAGACCTCCAGAATGGAAGTGAAATATTTATTGCCCTCTTCTAGCTAGGATGGAAGGGTGGAAGTCCTCAATCTGCGTAATAGAGGGGAAACCCGCTCATGAGTACGCTCGTAATGGTGAAACCAGTGTACACCTCTTTACACCCTTAACTGACCACACCGGTGTTGCGCCCAAGGCACTACGCCCTTTTTATGTAAGCCTATCTCATGGGAAGCGAGTCACCGTCAGTCAACTATTCACTTTGATACTGTTGAAACGGCGGACGTCCGGTAGTCTCATTCAATAGCCCAGAATGTAGTCAATCCAAACTCCATTCAATAGCCCTATTTTAGTTTTCCATGTTTTCCATAGTTAACGCATTAACCGGTGAACATCTCTGAGCAATTCCCTATGGTTACTCAGAAATAGATCCCGGTGAATATGACAGAGTAAAATGTGTTATGATCTCTAAGGGGCCTTTACGTGTTGAACCTATGCCCCCATGCAATCGTCATCATCAGCACTTATCAGAGATACACAATAATAATAATATTTATTTATCATAAGCTTTTGTGCATAAATATAACATTTTATAACGATAATAACTATATTAATTAGAAACTCAGGCGTAATTAATAACGCCCGCTATACAAGCGTCAAACGAACATTAGGCATAAAACAATTATCAAAACAAAATTGAAAAAAATCAATATAAAATAATAATAATAATAACAAAATACTAGAAAAAGACATAATACTGCTACATAATCTGATTAATACTACGAAACTCATTGTAATTATGTGAATGTATGTGTGTGTGTGTGTGTGTGTTTATGCGTCTGCGTATGTATATGCGTATGCGTATGCATACGTATGAGATATTCTGTCAGGTCATATTTTAAGGTAAGTAACCAATCTTTTAATTTCTTGATAATATTGTTGTATGTATAGTGAAGGATTTATCGAAAAACTTCAGAACGACGTGTTGACGTATTGGAATTTTTGGCTTGAGGTGGTACGACGCATTTCTATATTTCAAATTTTATCAAATCTTCGTTTACTGACCTTCACCTGACTATCGAAGGAATTGACTCTATGCTTTTGTAAGACAGAGCGGAGAATAAACGATTATCATACTGTTAACACCTCTCAAACTGGTCTAAGTTCTCTGTGAGGAAACGAACGGGTTTAGATGTGGTAACCTTAAGGATACCTTTGCACTCTTTCTAGTGGCATAAAAACGGTTTTTGTCACACCACCCCAAGCTAGGATGCGATAAGAGAGTATCGATTAAACAAGGGCGTAATAAGCCATCTTCAAAGTCAGAATGCTAGTTCTCAAGTTTTCATCGATGAGAACACCAAGATATTTTATTGTGCATGCCCGAGTTATTCAAGTACAGTTACAAAACTTAAAAATAATAGTTCAAAGCGGCATCTATATACAATTAAAGTTAACATTTTACAGTAAAACCAATTTATTATAATGGAGAGAGCTTTTTCGCTATACTCGTGTATCAGTCCAATTGTTGCCATGAACAAGTAATGCATTATCTTCCGCGTAAGAGACTATTTTGCAATTAGGTATATTTAGGTTGCAGAGTTCATGAATATAAATTAGAAAGAGAGTAGATCCCAACACACTGCCCTGCGGAACTCTGCAAGATAGAGTGGTTTCATTGCCATTAATAGCAACGATTCTTGTTTTATCTACAAGATAGCTCTTAAACAGATCCAATGCGATTCCCCTGATACCAGTTGTTCCAATTTTTTACACAGAAGTGGTAAAGAGGCAGTATGAAATGCCTTAGAAAGTCTAAGAAGATACAGAGGGTTTTATTTTCCTATCTATATTTTGCACTGCATCGTCAACTATGATCATGAGTATGTCCTCTGTAGATTTTCCAGCTCTAAAACCAAATTGGTTAGAAGAAAAGAATTCACATTTATACAAGCAAGATAGATAGTGGTCTATAGTTTCCGATATTATTCTTACATCTTTGCATATAAATAGGATGAACAGACAAACACAAATTACAAACCCGTATTGTTGAAGGAAGAAGAATATAGATATCTGTTTCACTCATGACCATAGAATTTAGTGTAGACTTGAAACTTACGTAAGGTAGATATTGCTGAGAAGTATTCTTGAAACAATCAGTGGCTAGTATTTTCCCAATATTAGCAATCTGTGTTTATAATATTTTTACTTACCTGTACACTCTTTTGAGGGTTCGATTTCCATCCGGAGAAATGATTATATTTATTTAATATTTCTCCAGTGGTAAGAGAAGGTGCGGCGTTGGGTTACGTCGCTTAACACACTGTATATCGAATAGCGGCGGAAAACGGTGAATAATGTGTCTAGACTCTAAGTTTCTTCTGTTATACGGGACAAAGCAAAATCCTACGAAAAAAACATTCTGATAGTTAACAAAACTAATACTCAAGATTTAAAAACGCAGACGAAAGAAATTATTATTATAGCTCTCATTATATCAGCATTTTTTCTATTTAAAAATATGTCAACTATTTGACATCTAAATAAATTAAAAAATGAGTTTTCATTACGGTAATAAAGTACCTTCCTAAGCTTATCTCATTTCTAGAAATTAATATTAACCTTTTGGTATGAAAAATTTATAATGTATCTCTCTAAAATGATGGTAAAAACAACAAACTGTAATAAATATATAAGAATTTCGATGCAGCCAGACGAGTCAATGGCCATAGTCAGAGCGGTTTTACTTGCTGGAGCAAGTAAGTAATTTTTGGCTGCCTCATCATTTTGCCTACTTTCTATTATATTTGTCGTAAATGAAACTCTATTAAATATTAAAATGTTTATTGTAAACCTAATATCTTTCTTTACAGCATCCGACTATAAGCGGAGGAGTGATTATTAAAAAAATATTTCCTAGCACTGATAAAACAAAGTTCAGCGTAGAGTTCCACCACTCAACACGCGATATCTCGAATTTGGTGGAAAGCGACGTACGGAGTGTCTTGACACTAGATATTTTCTGTCTATGCAGGATAAAAGCATGAAACTTTTAAAACTTTTAGAATTTGTAAAATTTCTTTTGTCTCAATCTCAAAAGCCTATATATACGTACATACAGAAACACACTTCATCTCAAATCCCTATAGCGTTATACGTAAAATAAACTTAAGGGTCAGTACTGAACTTAAATTTGATTTAAAATTGGCAATTTGAATCAAATTAAATTTGAGGTCGATGTAGCACAGTGGGACTGCGGCTAACTGTAGAAGCGGTTGGGCCAAGTGTACGCGTTTCTGTGTTTTGTCCCGGTACAATAAAAAAAATGGGGAAATAATTATTCAATTCGTAAAATATTGATTCGGTTATTTTGAAATAGTTATTACAATAAAGCTTGTATTATTCAGTAATTAAAAATTATTATTAAAAGAAAATAACTTTTGTGGCAAGTACACAAATATTATAGTAAATATTACAACAGTGGCGAACTATTCACTTAACAAAACTCCCATCGGTTTAACTTTTGTGGGTGTACTAAATATATATTTTTAATAAACTTAGAAACAGCGTGCGCAGTAGTACATCGTCTGACTGTAAATACGATCGGTTGTGGGTTCAACTCCCACTCGGGGAATGATTATATTTAAATTATTTACATTTCTTCGCCCTGTTAACGCAAAGTACGGTTTTAAGTTCCGTCACTCAACTTCCTGTATACCGTATGCAGAATAAAAGCGTGAAGCATAAAACATGTACAAAAACATATTTTATTCATACAAAACAATTCCAACGCAAAAATTATATCATTTATAAAATCCTAAATATTGTTAGCTTTTAATATTTATGGTTGACGCTCGCTTACCGTTATATAATAATACTTCTCGCCACTGTATTCCAATATTCAAAATTTTCTACAATTTTTTTCTCTATAGTTAAAAAAAAAGGGTTCGTCGGTGCAGAAGTATGAATATTATATTTATGTGGTAGTTCTATAAATCAATGATAGATCTAATATTTACTATTTTTAAAATGGTATTCCACACTTAGGATTAGAAAACATCTTTGAAAAAACGTATAAAAATTTGAACGCAGCGGGATTTGAACCCGCGTCTCTTAGATACCGTCCAAGATGAGATTTTTCAAAGATGTTTTCTAATGATAGATCTATTTTAAAGGGATCACTTTACTGTTCCTTTATTTATCATTGAATGATTTTAGTTTGAGTATTAATAAAGTTTAACTCGAACTGGGTCACTGAATTTTAATACACTTAATTTAAAAAAACTTCGGACAAAATTAGCTTCAAATAGCGAAAATTATTTCTTCCACACCACACTTCGGAATTCATGTTTTATATCACAATAAAATAACAATAAACTACTCGAAAATAACAATAAATTTAAAGGAATCATAATTGAAACTAAAAACCATATAGGTTGTATTTAAATTTCCTATTAACATTTTTTATCGACTATTGACTACAGGTGACCTTCCTGCATGCATGAACTTCCCTGCCGCCTGAAAACACGTAACAATCTGTACCAAAACAACTTCTACCACATCGCATCGTCGCTCTTATGTTTTTAAAGCGTGCAGTAAAGTTTGCCTAGTTTTTCAGCTGTCAGTCAGCTGTCATCACCGACTGCGGTGTCTGTATCGGTGTATTTATAAACAGTACTTAATATTACTTTAAGTAATTATGCATTGTTGTATTAGCTTATGTTTATTATCGGATATTATTAGATTTAATAGGCAGTTTATATATTTCATATTTTTTTAACACATCAAATGTCTCACATTACCTGTTAAAACGTTGACAAAGAAGTGATAGCCCACTGAGGTTAAGGCTAGGAGGAATTTCTTTAGCTTTATGGCCCGCTGCTAAAAATATTTACCAACTGTTCCATTAGAAATATTCTACAATATTTTCACTAAAGCTAGAAATAGTAAACAAACAGATGGCTGTAATATATTTAAGTGGCTCTCGAGTTTATTTTAAATTAATAAACAGTGGATATATGTATGTAAATCGATAACAAGAACACTCAACGTAATAAGGTGTTAATCGTCATATACTCTTATAAAAACATGTAGTTAAAGCAAATATACTTACTCATTTTATTTAAAGAGATAGATTCTAACGCATTTTGATGTGTTGAAACATCAGTTTACTTAATAGTAAAACTACTACTAAATCAAAATAAAGGACTTCATTACTTCTATTTAAAAATAACACTAAACTATATATGATTAATAAAGTAAGGTTTACTAACCTAATTATTTACATGATTACCTATGGATTCCATACTGATTTTGGGGAATTATACGTAAGTTTCTTTATATACCCGCGCAGTAAACACTACGCGGCGTTAAACACCGCCACACGACTCGCAATGTTTAAGCGGATTTAAGTGGAAATTGAACAGAGCATCTTGACACTTAGGTTTTTTCCGATTTTATTTATTTCCTAATGAATTTTCAATATACACATCCAAACTCCCCAATTACGCCGGATGGCTCTACATACAAATAAATTGTGGCAATAGTATATACGCGTAATGGTCAATTTACTACAATATTATATGAAGATAAAGCTTACTAATCTATATTTATTATAGCACATAGCACGTATATAGGTATGTAAATATTAATGTCATGTTCCTAATAAACATTTCGAGACAAATTTAGTACTAGAATGGTCCAAATTTCAATAATAACGCAGATTCCAAATACAGACGTAATAAAATATGATTCTGTTTCTGATTTTCGAGATTTTTAATATTTTAAATCATATTTTAAATGCATTAATCATGTATATTTTGGTACTTCAAATATACAATATATATATATTACAATTTTGATAACCCGACGTTTTGAACTTTACATTAGTCCGTGGTCACAGCTGGACTAAATGTGACCACGGACTACAGTAAAGTGGTCACACAGGCCACATATGTATATGCGTAAGTAAATCAAAACGTCATTTCATTCATTTATGAAGGTCTGGAATATTACTTAATTATTAACATTATTGGTGTTCTGCATTCATTTTAAGTAAGTATAGATAATTTTTATACTCCTCCATTCGCATAATATTAAAAAAGAAACCATCTTTCTTTCAAAATATTCTTTACCCAATAAGGCTGATAATAAACACTTTTGAATCGTTAATAATTTTAATAAAATGTCAGTATTGTCAGCTATCACCAGCTCAGAAAGCAGTTCTGCTGAGAAGAGCCGGTGAGAATCTCAACTTGCTCTTTTCAAATGTAGTTTCAGAATGAATTCCCAATAATAATTAGCTTTCTAAGTGAGCATCAACAATAATTTAATTCCACACATTAATATCAGTATACTATTCTTGAATAAAATAATATACTTTTTTCAATATTATATGAATGCGGTAGAAAGGAAGTATACATACATAGTATATTTATTTATTATTCATGGCTCTTAAAATATATGGTTTTGATATATCTAGTCTAGTTATGGCTTTACTTAGGAGTAACATATAAATATGTAACTATTTCTATTCGGAGAGATGTTTAATTTCTCTGCCCTATTTATTATGAACCTTTATATAAGTTAACATGATTTTCTTAGTATTAATGTTTTTTTTATTAGACATCTATTTTATTACTTAAATTAAAATTTACATTACTTTTTAATAAAAAAATGCTTGTGAGGTGGGCGTTACATACGATTCAATTTCATATTGTAGGAAGTGGGAATTGATCCCACAACCAATAGCGTTTCCGATCAGACGCTTGTCCCACTGCGCCACGATGTTTAATAATACGTTTATTATTATTTAATATCAACAAATTATGTCAAAATCAAATGATTTTGTTTAAAATAAGAATTTACATGCTTCTTTTTTTGAAGGACAAATAATTTACCACCAGTTCGCTAAAGTTAATGCCTATCACAAAATACATCAGTGGCCAATCCATTTACTCTATATGCCAAATAAGACTAATATGTTAATTGTACAATTTTAAGTTGGGCATCCGTTATTTAATTAACTTAGGCTATTTGCTAGGTCATATTTATAGTCCGCCGGGACTTACGGAAGGATCGGGGTGTGCCCGAGGTCCCGGCAAGTGGCGGTCGAGGAGGAGCACCGTGAGGTTTTAGTGGGTAAACGGGGCGGCCTACATCTGCCAATCCGGAGTCCCACATAACCTGTCCCGAGTCCCCGATCGGGAAGGTATCCGTAACGCGATTTCCTCACGTAAAAAAAAAAAAAAAAAAAAAAAAAAAGGTCATATTTATAGAAGTAGAAGTGTACTGTCAATTCATGTTATTAAATTCTGTCCGCCTTATAACATAAGAAATAGAAAAGTCTTTTGATAAGCAAGTTACTATTCTAGCACTCATTGTTATGCAAACGATAGCACGGTGAACGCCGTCTACACCGGTCGTGCAGGTCTTTCTCGGGAAAACGTCGACAAATGCCAAAAAAACTTGTGTCTTCTGTCGAGGCATCCCTTGAAAATATCTCTTCCTGGAGTGAAAGGAACCTGGTTCAGTTCAACCCCCTGAAGAAACAAATTTGTCAGTTAACCACTAAGAAAATCCCATTTGTCGTATCACTAGTTTTCGAGAAGTCCCCTTAAAGTTAGTATCAGTATATTGGGCCTTAGCGTTTCGAGTCGAGGCTGCCAATATCGTGATCATCTGGAAAGCAAGGCCAAATCAGCCTCGAAAAAACTTGGTGTCATCGGCAGAGTGAGACGGTACTTCATGCCCAAACACCGTTTAGCCTTTTATAGGGCCCAGGTTCGGCCTCATATGGAGTACGGTTGTCATGTCTGGGCTGGTGCACCTGACTATCAACTTAAACTATTTGATCGCATACAACGGAGAGCCATTCGGATCATTGGGGACTCAATAATCTGTGACAGGCTTGAGACTATGGCGTTGCGTAGAGACATTTCATCGTTATGCGTTCTCTATCGCATATATCACAGGGAGTGTTCTGGAAACCTGACTTGGTTCCAGCCGCTGAATTTCCCAACCGCACATTACATAACAGACTAAAATACCATCTTTACCATCTGGATACGTGGCGTTCTACTACTGTACGGTTTTGTAGGAATTTCCTTCCACGTGCAACACAACTGTAGAACGGCCTTCCTGCTTCAGTGCTTCCAGGTCGTTATGACAGGTCGTTATGACACCTTCAAAAAGCGCGCTTGTTAAAGACCGGCACCTTAAAGACCGGCTACGCTTCTGTAGCTCCGTGTACGGCGGTGATCACTTACCATCACGTGACCCGCACACTCGTTCACCTTGCCTGTCCTATATAAAAAATGATGATCATAATATTTTATTACTTATTGAAATAGTTTAAATTATATATCTCAAATAAAAATAGCCGGTCATGGCGCAGTGGAACAGCGTTTGACTGTAAACGCGAATTATTTTCACTTCCTCGCTCTGGTAAGACACCGTGCGGTGTTAAACACTACCACTCAACACGCAATATCTCAAATTTGGTGGAAAACGAAGTATGGAGTAATTTGACACTAAGTACTTTCTGTCTACCCTGCAATGCGGGATAAAAGCGTTAAGCTAAAAAAACACAAGGAAGATAGAAATAAATAATGAAATTAGGGCTGCGTGCAGGGTCTACTCTGGAGTGTAATTTTAGGTCTAAAAAAAATAAAGAACGTATTGTCGAAACTCTAAAGACTAGTTTTCTTTGGAGTTCTCTGATGAATTTCCAAAAAACAGCAGTTTTTCATCCTTTAAAATATAATACGGAGACGGTGACGTCTAACTGTAAACGAGATTGGCTATGATTAGAATTCCACTTAAAGGAATATTTAAAATGTATTCTCGTTTCTCCGTTCTAATAAGACAACCTGGTACCTTGGCATGCGCGGTAAAACGTAAAGTTTCAGAGCATTTATTTGAAATAGTTGCTCCAAGTTAGGTAAAGGTGGCAAGCAATTAGTGTTATCAATCATTTCCAAACTGAAAGTCATTCTTGCATGAAATTGAATATATTGATAGGATCAGAGCGTGTCAAATCCCAATTTCTCCTTGTGTTAGGTCACACGAACTCACATAGAGTAAATGGGTAAATATTATACCTTGTTAGGTCCCAGAATCCGTTCAGATTCCTTCGTGTTGTAGAAATACTTACTATATTGTAAATACTGTATGCTATTGAGGTTTCAAATTGAGCTTAAAGTTTATCGTTGGATAAACTTCTGTATGAAACAATTAATCATAGAGCAACGTTCTGTTAGGTTCTCTTAAAATGTGGTAAATTTGTACATAATGTTTGTAATATTTTTAAAATGTGGTAAATCTGTACAAAAATTATAGCTACGACTATCTCACGGTTTGGCCGCTATGAACTGTTGGTCCGATTTTAATGATTTAAAAAGTATTTTACAGGTAATCTTTATTTTAATATTTGTTTAATGGTGGTAAGGATTAATATAGAGACATGAATAATATAATTTGATTCTTGTTACCTATTTTTGAGACTTTTAAAATGTACCAAAGTTATAGTGGCATAACTACAGTATATCGCGGACTTTTTTGTATATATTGATACAATCTACATTTTTGTATTCTATCATCAATTTATTCTATTATTAGTATTTGCACCGCACTCATGATAGATTTTTTTTTGATTTACATTATTGTATTTTTATTAGGGATATCTATATTTTTTTGATTATCATATAGACAATATTACTTTAGCTTACCCTAGTGAAGAAGCTTTCTAATGGTGAAAGAATTTTTGAAATCCATCCAGAAGATTTTGCGTGAAAACGCTACAAACATATAAAATGTTTCCTCTTTATATTAGTATAGATATTGATAGGCGAGGTTTACCACAAGAAGTTTACCACATCAATCTGGTGTCATACGTTGATGTGTCTACCAAAACATACGCTTATCTTAAAGGCACTTATTTACTGTATATTTGAAGATGTCATATGACTTTGATAATACAAACGCCGGCAGTGAGATCCACTGTATCGCAAACTTACCCAACGTGAAGCTGTTACTAGCTGCCACTCAGTCGCTGAGCACCTCAGCTGGGCCTCCCTCATTGCAACTGAGGGTCTCACCTGGCTGGGTGGATCGCACGAGTAGCGTGTAGTGTCCATAAGAGAAAACATGGGTCTTGAGGAAACCTCCTATCGACTTGTCCATTGTTGCGGACGATGATGGATATGACAGGCAGTGAGCAATGCCCAGGAATGGCCTCCTCTTGCCCTTTATCGGAAAGTGAGTCGATTTCGAAGAGCCACTGTGTCCTTGTGCGAATATAAAACGTAGCCTCAAAGCATTTTGTCAGCACAGTAAGAATTAAGATGTATGAAATATGTACGAACGGCGGCTAGAGAGAATTAGCATGTGCAATTCTAAAGCACACACTTCAGTGAAAAAAATGGAATTATTTTAATCAACAGTATTTTTCTATAAATATGTCAATATTATGCATATATATATATATATATATATATATATATATATATATATATATATATATATATATATATATTTCAAATAATAATAATTTATAAAACGAACGAACTATAGAAAAATTAAATGGCATTTATTTTAAAATAATTGAATTTCTATATTATTATATAATACATTCAAAAAATAAAAAATGGATGGTTATCAGACAATCACTTTGGTCGGCCTGGATTTCGTGGACAGTAACAAGGCATTCTACAATTTGGCTTTGAACTTTTATGTGAGCATCTCTTCTGGCCAGAACCACTTTTCTCTCTCACTACTTTTTGCATTTTAGACATCAAATTATTTATTTGGTTGGTCAACTGCCCAACAGTATTACACATTTGTTCCAGAGTACCTAATGACGGGACAATAGGGCTACCCTTACGACCAACATCCCCAGAAACGTATTCAGTGGAACAGCCTGAGGGACAGCCTTTGTTGGTCAAACATGCATCCGATGACGCTGATGGGATATTATGATGCTGATGATTTGGAGGAACACAGGGTTGTACTGGCAACGGTTGAGGAATATCTGGTGACTGAGGGCTGCTGTTCGCTTTGCAACTCTTACCACATTTATCTAACGCACATCCTGTAGCTATTGGAATTTGTTGCGTTTCCTGATCTTTGTTCACAGGACAAAGCATATTTCCACATTTTGGTGGCTTATTTGCTGGACATTCGGTGTTGGTACAACTAAATGGTTCGTCGACTCGATATTCCTTAGGTGCAGTTGTTTTACAGTCCGGACACGGGCATGTTATTCGTATGATACCAGCTTTTACATCTTTAATTTTTCCTGGAGTATAGTTTAAGCAGCTATAGTGCACCCAGCTCTGGCAGGCGCCTTGACACTGTAATCCATTTTTTTGTGAAACTGGCCCCAAACATATTTTACAGGGATTCTTTATCTTGTTACATTTTCGCATTTTGGTTGGATTTGAAAGTTTTAGGTAATTATGTTGAGCATTTTCTGTTTATATAGCTTAGGACATGATTAAATTTTATACTTTCTTGACAAGTGTGATGACATTTTATTGACAGAACGGCAGGTAAGACAGGCTTTATTTCTTTTTTTTGCATTGAAACTATAATAACAGTTTTATATCAATGTAATTTATTTTAAACAGTGAATATAACAATAAAATATTTAACGGACTGCTACTTCTTTCATTTTGCACACAATATCTTTAAGTTGATTAGAAAGTTGGCCAACTGTGTGACATAAGCCTTCCAAAGCAGAAAACAGCATATTCTGGTCCACATTTGAGATATGCGATTCTGAAGAAAACGTTCGCAAATTCTCCAAGTGTTGTATATCTATAAAAGATGTAAAAAATTATTTTTAAGATTTCATGAATACATTAAATTCTTAAATATGAATTATTTATACAGCATGATACAAAATTATTTAAATACATTAAAATGGAGTTGTCTCCATGTTGCAGTGTCTGCATACTAAATCATTTGTTTATGCAACATTACTTGAAGTAATTAAGTGAAAGACGTATTGATACAATATATTTTAAAAACAATTATAGAGAATTGAATTTTAGTACAAAATAAATACATATAGTTATGTGGCCATCTATCTAAACGTTATTGGTTTTGGGTTCGAGCCCCACTCGGCGAATCATCATATTTTAAATATTTTTATATCTCCGCTTTGGTAAGTCTAAGCGCAGTGTTGAATTCCCCACTTCACACGCAAATATTTCGGCTGGACCATAATCAACGGAGTGGTTCGATGCTAGATTGTCGCCGACTACCCTATAAAGCGTGATGTTTTATATATAAAAATGGATTTAATTTTGCGTTGTCTGAAAAAAGATTTAATATCTTTATAATTACAGTTTACTTACTAAAGTAATTTAAATTCGCATAAAATACCTGAATCACTAGAATTGGTTGAAAAATTCGAACATGACTGTGACTGCTTTGGTGAGCATGTCTTCTTGGTGCATGCTTTAATTTGCAATGGCGACGAAGTTGGCTTACATTGAGAAGGGCGGTTCTGTAGCTTTAAACCGGACGACGATGATGTTATTACGCATTTACTTGTTTTTTTATTTGGAGTGCATTTACCAGGTGACGGTGCTGGGCTATACTCAACTGGAGGAGGAGGATATGTAGGTATAGGATTATTTGTTTTACTGGGACATTCCGTTGATGCACAAATTGGTAATTTATTTGCAGGGCATTGGGTATTAGTGCATGAGAAGGGTGGATCCTTTAAAACTTCCTTAGGCTCAGATGTATCACAGTCTGGACAGGGACAAGAGACTACTATTATTCCAGCTTTTATATCCTGAATCTTGCCAGGAGTGTAGTTCAAACATTTATAGTGTGCCCATTTTTGGCAAGCGCCTTGACATTTTAAGCCGTTTCTTTTACTGACGGGCTGAAAACAAATTTTGCATGGATTTTTTACTTTTGTGCACTTCATATTGGTGGTTATACAGTTTTTTCAATCTTCATCGTGGTAGTTTATTTTATTTTTATTAGTAACTTTTAAATAAAACACAATTACATTTTATTATTGATAATAACCAAAAATAACATTATATTGTAAATGTCATATATGACATATGTATATATGACAATTTTAATAAAGTTTAGTTTTTAGTTTTAATTGTAGTTGTTTAAAATTCTAATTAAAATATTTTTTAATATATATTTCAGAACGTATCAACGAATCATATTTCTGAACTGTTGAACTTGTTTCTTGTCAAAGTCACAAGTATATATTTCAGGTTATAATCATTGTTATAATTTGAAATTGAAAATATTTAAATATAAAACAAAATGCCGTTTATGAAGGGCAGAGCTCCGATCAGACGAACATTAAATTACCTCAATGCCGGAAAACTAGTATTTAAGGACAAAATAAAGATATTCTCTGTGGGATATAACATAAACGGAGTGAATAACGCAGGAGCCAAAGAATTCGTTTTCTGGTACCTCCCACAAATTCAGTACAAAAATCCTAATGTTCAAGTGGCTACATTCAAAAATTTAACACCATCACCATTTATTAAATGCTATTTTGAAGATGGTAGACAAATTTTAGTTGATATAGATAATAGGTCAAAGGAGGATATATTAGAGCATTTACTAAATACCGTTGGAAAATCGAAAGATGTTCTAGAAGCTGAGGCTATTGCTGCTGAGAAGAAAGATAATCCTGCTAATTTTGGTGTTGGTTGTGAAAGACCTTGCATTTGTGAAGTGTATGGACAAGTGCCATGCCCTGGTGTATTGCCTTTACCTAAGGTTATGCGTGGAAAATATAGGAATCAAACAGATTAGAATAAAATTAATAAATAAGCTTTAATGTAGGTTTGTATTAAATAAATATAGATTTGTTGTTACAATATTCTATTTTATTTAAATTGATCTTGGCTAAAAGGATAAGTAAAAGGTTTTTATATATTATTGATTTATTTAACAAACTTACAAATTATAAAATAATTATATAGATCATGTAAATAAATCAGAACTTATGATTGTTTACGACATCTGCCATCAGAGCAGCCGCAATATACTGAAAATTTTCAAATGCATCATATGTTTTAGAGTTTTTATGCAAAAATAGATTTGTGTTGACTTCTTTACCTCTAGGTCCTGTATGAAAGAATATCCATTTGTTTTTTGTATGAGATTCTATATCCTAGAAAAAATAATGATTTAGTTGCTTATTATTTCATATTATGGATTGGGCACATTTATTTAAACACAATTATTATACAGTTTTAAAATATATTAAAAATTTAAAGCTTTGAAAAACTTAATATGAACATCCCTTGGAAACTATCTAATAGGATGTCGAATAAATTTTTTGAAATGTTTTCCGGTCCTAAATATGGAATAATACTTAAAAAATAGTGAAAGCCTCTGGTAGGCTCAAGCATTGTTTTAAGCCTCTCAAGGAATGCTTATTTTTCTATTAACTCATTGAAGTAAAAAATCCTAATAAATAAAAGAAATAAATACTATACAGGTACCTCTACAGAAAGCTTGAATTCATCAACTTTATGTTGATGCGCGGGGCCAGCTATAATGACCATGGCATCTTTTAACACATCTTCTCTAGACATGCATTGTTTTATTTCAGTATGAGATTCATCGCACATATCCTTACTAATTTTATATAGAAGCGGACTAACAGGACATTTCTAAAATATTTTCAATATAATTCTCTTTTTATTCATTAATTTAGGATTACATTATCAACTCTAGATATTGTTAAAGAAAATAAAAGGTGATTAAAGTTTAGTTTTAGGTTTCTTAAACATACAAGATAAAGAAAATAGTTTAAGAAACATTTTTTTTTGATGACACTATATTTTAATATATAGTTAATGTTTGTATGTACTATGGTAAACATTTTAAAAGTATAAAAAAGGTTCTTAAAACAGCAATGTTTTTTACATTGCTTTTTAAAACTGCACCTTAACAAGCGATAACTATAGATTTTCATGTTTATCTTCTAGGCATGTTTCAATAGAATTCACCTCCCTGAGTCTTTCTTCCCATTGCCATGTCCTGTCAGTCTGTCCATTTCTTTAGTAATATCTATAAAATATATCTCACAGGATTTGAACCTACCCCTTTTCTAAACTATGAAATATCTCACCTCGCAACAACATTTAAATCTTATATTGGCTCCCAACATCGGACATAACAAGAGATAAGAATTCAGAACTGGATGTGGCGTACCAAAGTATGCCAGATTAACGTTTTTCAAAGTTTTCAACTCTTCCTAAAAATATATATTTTTTTTTTATTTATAATAAATTATAATTGGACGAACATCATACGTTAGACGCGATTGGTTGTGGATTCGATTCCACTCGGTGGAATGATTATATTTAAAATTTATTTTTATTTCTCTGCTCTGGCTATTTTCTGGATTCTTCTGAAATTTGGGTGGAAAGCAGTCAACGGAGTGTTTTGACATTGAATTGTCTCTAAAAAACCTGCTATGCAGGATAAGGCGTGAAGCTGTTTTAATCTAAAGTGTTATTTATAAACTTGTAATAATTATAAATTTATTCATATTATACTAATAAGAAAGAGAATTACAGAACTTCATCTCATTCTGTTACAATTTAAATA
This sequence comes from Dryadula phaetusa, assembly GCA_032432895.1. Lineage (NCBI taxonomy): Eukaryota > Metazoa > Arthropoda > Insecta > Lepidoptera > Nymphalidae > Dryadula > Dryadula phaetusa. Next base: position 825,644 of record JAOYRS010000073.1, read on the forward strand.
CATATTTATATAGCTTCACGCTTTTTATCTCGCATAGCAGGGTAGACAGAAAGCACCTAGTGTTAAGACACTCCGTACTTCGCTTTCCACCGAATTCGAGACATTGCGTGTTGAGTGGTGGAAGTCAACGCCGCACTTTGTCTTTACCAGAGCGAGGAAGAGAAAATAATTGAAATATAATCATTGCCCCGAGTGGGGATCGAACCCACAACCGATCGCGTTTACAGTCGGACACTGTCCCAATGCGCCACGACCAGCCTATAATTTCACATATTTATAATTATTTAAATTTGCATTCTATGAAAAATACAAGCTTTCTCGTTTGGCAAATCATAAATACACTTAGTCCACATCCTAAAAAAGGAACAGACTATAAAATATTTGCAAAGATATCTGGTTCATGCTAACAAAATATTATTATAATTGTATTGAACTCGTACGCAAATTTACCAGCAAGACGGACGACAAGAAGTGAAGTGAAAGAGCATTGGAAAATATTCCCACATTAATAAACAGATATAGATAAGTAAAGCTAACAAATATAAAGCATGTTACAAATGAATTTAACAATAATTACTAGTAATTCTGTTATATTATATTTATACTAAGCGTAAAATAAAACGATTTATATATCTTTTTAAAACTACAAAATAGCTATATTCATAATATTAATAAAATAACTAAGCCGATAAATCTATTTTACCGCGTGAACCAAATGTAAATGCCCTGAAATGTTTGCATTTTTGACTTATCAACTTATTCACGCCTGGTACTAATATTTTTAGTAACACGGCGTTAAAAACGGAGAAAAACAGAATGGAAAGAGAGAACGTATTAGTTTTTTTATATAACTTACTATAATAGCCATTATGGTGGCCATAGCTTGTATCGTAGCGTGGGTCCTAGAGCGCATACATAGCACCGGTACAGTGGACTGGTCCGCGAAACGTTGTAAACACATATGTGTCATCGTTGACACGAATATCACATCCGCCATGCATGAAAATATCCTAAAATATAATATTTATAAAATATTAAAAGCATTTTTTTAGCTTCATGCTGTTATCCCGCATAGCAGGGTACACCTAGTGCCAAAACACTCCGTACCTACTCCGCTTTCTACCGAATTCGAGGCATTGCGTGTTGAGTGGCGGAACTCAACGCCGCACTTTTACCGCCGTCGTCGTCTTCCCCCAAGTGCGAATCGAACCCACAACCAATCGTGTTTGCAGTCAAGCGCTGTCTCATTGCGCCTCGAACGGCCACTACTAACTACGGGTCAATTTGAAACACTTAGTTTTATTCTAATTTTCCAGTCAAAATATTGAAGTTAAATCTCATAGTTTCAAGAAGTACAACAGGTACGTGAAAACGGTCTGTAATCAAAAAATCTTATAACTCCAAAAAAATTCCACTCTTATAACTTTAAAATCGTCTAGCATTACCTCCCCATATAATTATTGTCCCATAACAACTGGTCCGTAATGTTGACGTCGTAAGCGCCGAGCAAAGTAGCCGCTTTCGACACCGCCATATTCAAAAACGGTTCGTTAACTTCTTGCAAGATCATTATTTTTGAATTTTCTAACACTTTCTGAAACATTTATATATGTATTTAGAAAATTATGTATAAAAAAATTAAAGACTAACTTAAAAATGACGTGAGGCCGGCTTTGGTACAGTAGGACAACATCTGACTGTACCTGATTGGTTATGGGTTCGATTGCCTCTTGGAGGAATGAAAATATTTAATTTTCTACTATTAATTTTTTTATTAATTTTTGAATATATTTAACTAGAAAAATAACTACTTAATTTTCTAGTTCTGGTAAGATAAAGCACGACGTTGATAACCGCCACTCAAGATGCAAAGTCTCGAATCCAGCGAAAAGTGGAGTACAGGGTATCTTGATAATATTTACTTTGTATCTACCCTGCTACGCGGGATATAGGCGTGAAGCTAAAGAAATTAATTTTAAAAAATTTCCTTTTTAAAAAAATCCTCATTTAAAATATTTTTTTTAAAGTCCAACAGAATTTAGTCGTAAATACAGTTTTAATTTAGCCGACGGAAAAATTAAATTCAATGCAAAGCCTAGATTTTTGCATCTACTTTATTTTGTGTGACCGATGACTTTTATATGCTACCCGCATTGTTCCGTACCTACTTACGTACTTTTTTTACCCATATATACAAATTCTAGTAATAACCAAAACTGCGGTTGTGGAATGATAATAAAATGTTGTCCTCAAAGTATGGCATTTTTAGAAATCACTATTTCATACAAACCTTATTAAATATAAATAAGCATTAATGTCTTCTTTGACAATTAGTTTTATACTCTATTATAAGCGTTTCCTTAGTACACATATGCAAGTGTCTAGGAACTCGCGAATTTGGGACTCAAACTATAATAGTATTGTATCATAATCTAACAAACTTCGTATTAGCAAAATCTTTTATTTTCGCGATTCTTACACATTTTAAAAGAAATTATTTTGATTGGATTAATCGCGTATATTTTGGTATTCACACACTTCACTGTAGACTACACAGGTACCACTAGTCTACCTGTGACCACGGACTACAATAACTTTACTGTATTCGAAACGTCAGGTGTCCAAAAATGTATTTCATATAAAAAATATAAAATATAAAATGTTTTTCGAATACCAAAATAATTCATTTGAAATTCGTAGTTGTAATTTATTGTTAATTCCGGAGAGATTAAAATATTCAACCGAATTTTACCACCAATTGCGTTTACAATTGCGTAATTTATATATTTATATTTATATTAATAATTTCGTCAAGGAGTACGGTAGATTGAAAATATTGAATCATAAAACATAAGAATAAAGATTTCGAGTCGACAACAAATAACAACAAAAACAACAACAGACGACAAACACATCGCAGTCGCCATACTTCTTTTAGATAAACGTCACTGACACCTAATGCCATCTGAAGTTCGTTAAAGCCGAATCACACTATATATCAGTATAATCGCACTATCAATAAAAATTTAAGGCCGATCGTGGCGCAGTGTGACAGCGTCTGACCGTAAACGCGACCGCTTGTGGGTTCGATCCCCACTTGGGGGAGTGATTATATTTAAATTATTTTCACTTCCTCGCTCTGGTAAAGACAAAGTGCAGCGTTGAGTTCCACCACTCAACACGCTATGTCTCGACTTCGGTGGATAGCGAAGTACGGAGTGTTTTGAGACTAGGTACTTTCTGTCTACCATGCTATGCGGAATTAAAGCGTGAAGCTAAGAAAGAAATTCAGTATAATCACAATTTTGACACACTCCCATGACAATTATAATTTCATTCGTTAGGTATCTATTGAAATAGTGTGAATATAATGGGTATAGTGCTCACAGTGATTTAAGTAATTTAATCAAAAAAATATTTATATATTGAAATATAATAGAGTACATCTCGCAGGCTATTAATAAACTATAGTTAAATACACGTACCAGTCTTTTACGATGTGTATCGCCTACACTACATTTTAAATTCAACGCGCTCTCTAATATATTTGACACCATGTCTGGTGTCCAATTCTTGAAGCATATCAAATGTTTTGGTTTTGAGCATCTGTAATTATATATTTAAATTAGTTTTAGTAGATGTAGAAAGAAAAAACTTCTCGCGATAATTACTTCATTTCGTAGTGAAGAAAAAGTTTATATGTGCACATTTGCTTTTGAACTCGTCATTAAAACTATACTATATTCGATACTGTATGGGAAAATCTAGAAAGGTACAAGGATAGAAATCATAATAGACAGTTATCAACTTATACCCTATTAAATACTACGACTTTAAAAGTCTAACCAGTACTGTTTACTTTATAAGCCATTCAGTATAAACTAAACTATAAACAAATTTTATTATACATAAAATACATTAGCGTTTATTACTTATAAATAATTAATACGTTTAAAAAAAACTCTAATCCCGAAATAAAGTTTTAATAATTTTAAAATATTTAAATAAATAACATTCTCTTTACAAAAACAAATACCCTTTGGATAGCAGAAATTTGAACTTTTGAGTAACATAAACAAGTTGTTACAAACGTAAAAGAATTTCAACACAGACGGTTGTAAAACGCATGGCTTAGCGGTCAGAGAGCTTGGACGGTTCAAGAGGCGCGGGTTCATATTTTTATACGTAAAGTATTTTAAAAATATTCTTAATGTACTTTCCTGATTCGTCTTAATCTATACTTACACAGTACGTGTTTTCATCACTTGTATAGAATAGATTTTCATTATCTTTTTTAATAAGTTCATACTCAATACGTTATTCATCTGCTTTATTTGTTCATTTTACTTAATAGAAAATTATTTCAGATTTTTGACTTGGTTATGTCAAATTTATACTCTGCAACGACGACAGATTAAAAAGTAATGTATGCATCTAAATATTCATTAAAAATTGCTTTATAGGGTTCCTAAGATATTGTTATTATTTGAATTTGATACCTTCTTCTGAATTTGGGTGTGTTATTTCAATAAGTAAAACCTTACAGGTACCATTTTTTTAGCTTCACTCTCCGCATAGCAGGGTGGACAGAAAGTACTTCTTCTTCTTCCCTTTCCACTGAATTCGAGACATTGCGTGATGAGTGGTGGAACTCAACGAAGCACTTTGTCCGTCGCACCAATGCGAGGAAGTTATTTAAATTTAATTTTTTACATGTAGACGTTGCCCCACTGCGCCACAACCGGTCTCGGGTACTATTTCAGACCGAAAGAATAGGTAATTCATAATAATATATATCATTTTGAATGTGTACGCCTTATTATGACAATTACTTTGTAAATTGTATAAGAGAACGACACTTTTGTTAATATTTTTTTTGTTTATGTAGTAGTGTGACATTTTGAAGCTACTTAGCACATTTTCCCGCATCTGCTTTGTAGACAAAAAAATAGTATAAATAAACTTAATTTTCTGTCTGGAATTACATGTTTTGTGGTGGAACTCTGTGTTGAATTTTAGCGCGCTCTATATAACCATAATAGGAAAATCATAATAAGCTAAATATAATCATTGCCACGAGTCGAAATAGGATCCACAAGCATCTCGTTTACAGTCTACTCTCCTACGCCACAATGGTCTGAAATGGAAAGCTTTTGTGAACCAATCACCAAAATTTTAACGAAGCGCTCAACTTGTCACAGAAAAAAAGTGTTTTACATTTCAAACGCTGCACCTACTGCATGGAAATAGGCAACACTCAAACAAGTTGTTTTGTATTTATAAACTGTCAACTTGCTAGCTTTTACCATTTTTCCTATATATTTTACAGGTGTTACTCGTTACTCGTTTGTACGAATTTATTCATGTCAACGGTCAAAGTAAATTTATATTATTAATATAATATTGTTATATATTAAGGTAGTTACACAAGTGTATAACTAACTACAATATAACCGCAATATAAAGACCCTCAATATAACAATTTCTTTCGATTTAACGTTTTTCAGTTATCCCCTAGAACTGATGCCATAGACGTTGATGCAAAATGTAATTTTACATAAAAAATACATTTTTCAAAAATCTTTTAATTGTAAATTTTCAGTCCTCGCAAAATGAGATAGAAAGTACTTACTATTTACCTCTATGTAGTGAATTTTATCAACTCATAACCTCAACTTGAGGAATTCTATCAGTTATCATTCAATTTTACAATTTTCACCTTGTTATACCGAATCGTAGATCAATTCAACTTCCATATAACAAATTATTTGTATACTTATACTTGATATAACGAATTATTTCCTAGCTTGCCCTATACAAATTTCTTATAAATCAATAATTATTAATGAAAACTGTTGATTAGAAAAAACGAAGAATCGATCATAAATTGACAGAAGCAGCGGCAAACTGTTTCATATTAATAGTTATAGTGATGTTTTGAAAAGCAGTACGTTGCTGCTCGAGTGTCGATGACCGCAAATACAAACCTATCCGAAATATAATAGTATAAACTAAAGAAGTCCCTTGGACGCACGGGTAATAATTTTCTCTATATCGAATTTTTGGCAAGGCCAAAACGTGATCATAATGACACAGTGGAAGTGTCTGAATGTACATTGCAATCAATTGCATAATTAATTCTAGATTCAATTTTAATTCCACGCAATTAAGACACAATGCGGCGTTCACCACTCCACGTAAAAATGTCTGATTTCGGAGGGACAGTAATTGTCTTGACAGTAGGTTGTCTTCGAATACTTTATGCGGGATAACGATACCACAACTTGAGTGACCATCGTGACGCAGTGTAGTATATAGTGTAGCATCGTGACGTAGTCTCCGACTTCTCTGTGTACTAAGAGGGTAACCTCAATACAGCATACATATATTATACGAATAATCATTATTATCACAAATCCGTATTTTTTAGAATAATTAGTACTCAAACCTTTTATTAACTCGAAACCAAAAACCAAACAATAAATAAAACACATGAATCAGATATAAAAATTTATATTATAGGAAATATTTTGGATTCAACAACTCCCCGCGACAGCCGCCCTCGCCTTGACACCTGACATGGCACGACTGACATGACTGACTGACCCAACCTATATCCATGCTTATATATAATACCTTTGCATTCATTGATTTAAATTTGACAAAAATCAATTAATTCAATACTAAATAAACAACGTATTTGTTAATTAAAAATGCTTTTTACTAGGATTATTAAAAAAAATACATTTCACTCTACAAAGAGGTTAAAAAAATCATAGACACTATACACCTAATACGTTTTACCATATATATATATACACACATACTATATATATATATATATATATATATATATATATATATATATATATATATGTATATATATATATGTATATATATATATGTATATATATATATGTATATATATATATATATATATATATATATATATTTAGAGAAAAAAATGCAAAAAAAAACAAGCGTCAAGACGAAGGCGTCACGGCATCACAATTTCGTTGTCAACAAACAGCAACGAGGTTAAAAACCGAATCGTATCACTTCACTGATCCCTCGATGCGTGAAAGAAAAAAAACTTTTATTTTTTTTATTTATTCACTGTTTTTTTTTTCGCCTAACTAGTAACTAGACTTAAAATTATAAACACACGTCCAATCACTCACCGACTTTTATACTACACAGAGCTCATTTACAGTGGGGGAGGGGGGTGGGAGGGGTTGGGGCAATTCCTTCCAAAAGCTGCGTAGGCAATTTATATGATAAATATCACACGATTCATCACTAATAATATTTCTATCGGCCAAAACAATAGCAGACAGCGTTGTGTTTCGCTTACATCTAAAACGCGTGTGGAATTGACCGGGCCCCGTTACACTAATTTCATCTATACAAAATGATTACACGCCTGTCTAGAATCATAGCTTAAAATGAAGAAAAAAATTAAAATTTATGAACATTATAAAAAAAATTGAATAATACTTCATAGACCACTTTTTTTTACACTAAGTCGACAATATATCTATCTATTAATAAGCTATAATTCTAAACAAACACATATATATATATAGGGGATTCCCACAAGCAAATGCAAACAACATATATAGAACCTTGCCACATTAACTTACAATACAATGGTTTATAATTGTGACAAGGTTCCAATACACCATCGCTATGAACATCAACAAATATTTTAATTAAAAAAAATAATAATGGGAAAACAGTACAAAAAGAAATTCATTATTCAAACATAATTAGTTGTTTACGTACAATATTTATAATTGTATCACTCAGAGGTTGTGACCTATTCAAATTACTTACTTTATTTACAATTACCATTAGTATAGATGTTCGAAAGAAACTTAAAAAAAAAAGACAGTTTATAAGTAATACATGCCCAGTAAGTCCCTAGTATATTTATATAATAGCCAATTTTTCTCAAAGTCTAACCATTCTTTTCTGCCCTCTAATAATTTAATGTATTTAGCATCTAACTGTACGTGTAAAGCACTTTTCACAGCCAACTACTAAGTCGGTCCAAAATAAATAGGGTTGCCACATATTAAAATCTATATGACACGACACAACCTTGGTATGGCAACACAAAATTTAAAACATGATTTACTATGAAAGAAAAGTATTTAAAAAAGCGATTTTATAAAACTTTTAACGATATATATATATCCAATATAAGAATTAGTCTAGCGTATGAAAAACTATTTTTACAAATTCACAATAGAAATGAGGGCAGAAATATAACAAACTTGAATCCAACTTTAACACAGGGGTAGTAACAACCCTATTAAAAAAACGATCACAAAATAAAAAAGTACATAATAAATAAAAAAAAAGAATGATTAACAAGAACTTTGCGGTCAATAAGGCACGGGTAAAAAAAATAATAAAAAACCCGATTCAAACCTTAGGCGTTTTACGTATACAATCGTTGCCGACTCAAAAAGTATTTTAAAATTAGAAAAAAAAAATAGCATTGCTATAATATCCAATAATAAAATACTAATCGAATCGACAATAGAACAAACGGTGGAATTGTTAAAACAATGCTTCATATATACTTATTATAAATATTCCTGGCATCACTATTGCTAATTTAGGCTGGGATTAAATCACCCAATTATTTAATACCAATATTTGGACTGGCAGCACTGACATTTGAAACATACATATATAATCTGTATTTTATTTTATTCTATACATTTCAAACGTCAGTTTTGTTAACGATCGATAATTCTAACTAATCTCATTCCATGGATCAAGCGACTATGTATTTCTCCCATTAAAAAATAAATACTTAATTATCGCTTAGAACCTTAAGTATGAAAGCGTATAAATTATATCAGTGTTCGAATAACGGCCTTAGTACCTACATACTGTATGTTTATTATTAAAAACATATTACTACACTGGACGTCTATATCAATAAGTGGCAACACTATATGGAAGACTAAGCTTTTAAATATTGACAAGTTTGAGTATTAAAAAAAAAGTTGAAAAACAAATGCTTTGAACACTAACAAACATTAAATTAACTGAACTATTTGGTATAAACGGTGGTTTTTTTAAAGGAATGTTCAAAATAATAAACATACAATTTAATTTAACAGTATTTAATAATGGAGGTAGCTATCTGTGGAAGTAGCGTGATGTTATTTTTTTAGTGTTATACACACTTAGTATAAGAAAAGTATTTAGAATCATATAAAACTGACCCAACAGGATTCGAACCTGCACTTCTAAGAAACCGTCTAATCTCTAACGAATTGAGCCATACCTTGTTAGCGAAATACGTCGAATCGTTTATAATTATATTATAAATATACCTAGCAGTTTTTATATCACTTTAAATAATTTTATTATTATTTTTATTTTTTAATCTGCAAGCATTATACAATATTTAAAAAAAAAACACTCCCACTGACATCTACCTCTCTTTGTAACATGACATTGACTTATTCTAACTTAATATGGCAAGGAGGACATTTTCTAATACATTATATTTATATATACCAAATATTTATATATGGACTTTGATTTTCAATTGATTTATTGATTTCTTTACATGTTAATAATATTGCATTTGAAAGGCAGTTTTTTTATAAACAAAATGACATCTGTGTGACAACTAAGTACATACTAAATAACATTTAAAATACATTTTTAATTACTTACATAGAAAAAAAATCGATTAAATAATTTGACGTTGGAATAATGGTGGCTAACCATCAGTTTATAATTCTAATTATTGCTCATACTTTTCACATTTAAATGTTATTTTAAGGTTAGGTTTCTCTCTGAACAAATTAGGTTCATAAAAACCCATATGCTTTTTAATTATAATATATTAAAAAAATCTTTCACAGAACTCCACATTTAGAATGTTTTAATCACTTTCTTCATTGTACTTAGTTGTCTAATAGTAATAATTTTCAAGGCTATTCTTATAAAGCGCATATGAAAATAAATAAACTTATAACAGTCAAAATGAATTCTTTAAATAATTTTAAACTGATTTCTAATTACAAATCGTGGAAAAAAATAAGACAAAACTGACAAAAGTCAAAACCAATTCTGCCAAAATTGAAAAAATAATCTACATTACAAAACCCAAACAAAATATAAATAAATATGTATATATATTTATAATTGAAATACCTAACATATGTATGTATGTATGTCCTCTCTCACCCACGTACCGTCCGCTAGAACTTATCTTGGAATATAAACAGATTGTTTGTAGCGGCCACCGCTATGACGCTCTCGTGCGGATGCCACGCCGTGTGGAGTATTTTCTTGTTGAAGTCCAAACAGTCTACACTTATTTCGTCCTAAAAAAATTAAAAAAATACTTCGTTAAGGCGAAGCTCGATAAGTTGACATCCAAATATAAAAAAAAATGTTTTATTCCCTTCCCTACGCACATCACAATCTACATTACTCGAAATATCATATCCTCGGTTGGTCGAATGTATTTTAGCATCACAATTCGAAACATTAAATTAGACTTCTGTATTTCGAACAGGTTTATTCCGCAAAGAAGGGTAGTTAGAGACAACGTAGTGTCAAGACACTACGTTTACTGTCTTACCCAAAATCGAGACGTTACGTATTAAGTAAGGAGCTTCTCGCTACCCTGTGCTCTATTAGAGTGGCGAAATAAAAATTAATTTTAATTATAATTGTTTCAATACATAGAATGTAGAGTGTAAGGGAACCCCAAAAATAGATTTCTCGAACAATTCCTGGGATTGAGAAATATCGATAAAACTAGCAACTGATATAAAACTCAAAACCAATAACATATTTGATATTCGCAATTTTTGTGCACATTTTAAATGAAAGCTGACTGATTACATATTTTGGTATTCTAAAATACATTATTGAAAAAAAAACGCTTTTTTGTATATAGAAAAAGGAGGCAAATGTGCAGAAGGGCCACCAGGTGATAAGCGGTACCTTCGCATTAGAGATATAGATGCGTTGCCGCCTTTGGGCTAGAAGTGAAAGGAGATGAAGCAAAGGATGGATGTGGAATAGGGAAAGCAGTGGGTTGAAAGTTTTCAAAAATATTATTTTCGAATACTAAAATGTACGCGAATAATGCGTTTAAAAGTAGTTCAATTTAGAGACGCGTCACCTTCTTCCTCTTGGCGGTGGTGGCGACGCGGCGCGCGCGCAGCGGCTGGCGGGGCCGCGCCGCCGCGTCGCGCGACGCCTCCAGCGTGAGCTCGCCGCGGCGCGTGGCGCCCGCCGCCGCCGTGGGCGCACTGCCGCGCTCGAATATTCTGGAAACGGGACCGACATTATTAATTATGAGGGCGGTCGTGGCGCCGTGGGACAGCGTCGACTGTAAACGCGATCGGCTGTGGGTTCGATCGCCACTCGCCACTAAATAAATAAATATAATCTATATATTCTTATTACTTACTATAACCTAACACATTAACTTTATATAGTTTATATGGTTTATAATCAAGTTTCCACTGAGGGAGATTCTTCTTAAGAGAACCTAATTTTTATCTATAAATTAATACGTGAACCTAAATTTGGACTCCTTTTTGCGAAAATTATGCAAATTGAGAGGTATTCCATTTGACACATTTAATAAGTTTATATAGAGAAGGAATTGAGAATGCAAAAATTTCTCAAAAATAATTAAAATATTTTTAATTAATAAAATAAATATAACAAAACACTACCATATGTTTGACATACACGTTTATATAAAGTGATATACACGCTGTTAAGGCAACGCGTGAACAGGACATCTAGCAATTATAATTATTGGCGAATCTTGACAAGTCAACTCTTCGACTGAGCCCAAGTGGTTACAGTTAACATGCGGTTACCTTATTTACTGGATATGATGACTTATTCTTTATTATCTAATACTAAAAAATTAAAAGTTGACATCGAAATATAAATTAGCATACAGTTAAAAAACATCTTATAAAAAAATACCTGAAAAACCCATTATAAGAGCCAGTCATAAGCCGCTGGTCGTCCCCACTCCAGCAACACTCAAACTTGTCAAAGATACAGTCGTTTTCGTACAACGAGCACAGTTTGGAACGTAGATACTCATGTACCTGAAATGATGAAGACAAAAATATTAAAAAAAGTGATTTACTGGACTTAAAAGCAGCCTCTGTATGTTTGTACTTAAGAATTGTTACTATTAGTAAAATATGAATATAAATCTATTAAATTTTTAAAAACAAGCTGTTAATGTCACTTTTGTTTTGATTTTTAATAGTATACTTGCTCTACTTTTCTATCTATTTCATTTGATATCCATGTTGAAGCGATTTTACAAAAATATATGTAATCTGCCATTTTGTTACGGCGGCCATTTTGTATCAATAACAATATGCAATTGCATTGTCATCATAAGCAAAAATGTATTTTACATTTCAGTTAATCAGATACTGGGAAGCTTTTCTAGATAATTCTTATAACAAACTAGCTGTGTCTGCGCCTTCATTGGCGTGGAATTTAAAATTTTAATTTTTTATTTTATAATTCTAAAATCAAAATAACCTAAATTATTCTATTACCTATCTGCCAATAATAGTTCTGCTCAGTTAAACAGTTCAGACGTTCCACAGATTAACCAGAACAGACAAAAATGGCACACAGACAAAAATAAAAAAAATCTTTTGGTACATATACATATATAACTTTGTATAAGCGTTTAGTAAACAGCGGTATTTCTCTTATTTCAAACAGATAATTTTATTTTAAATCAAAAAAAGCTTTCAAGAGACTAATAGCAGTTTAAAAAAATACAATAAATAAGATATATATAACTTACTGGATATGTTTCTACAGGTTTCGTTTCCATTCTAAGATCCCATACTTTTAAACCTAAATAGTCTCTGGACATCATGTACCTGGGAACAAATATTAAATCATTTTAAATTTAAAACTGAATCTACAAAAAAGGACATCTTTTATTAAAAGGTAACTATAAAGTAGAGGTTAACAATATCAATTTAATAGATGTATTATTTCAAATATCACAATAATGTCTTTTTTCATACATCTGATGTTGTCTTTCCATTTTACGTTTTACGAACATACAAATAAAAATCTTAATAAATATATATAAAAATTTAACGCAAGCCCATAACATTATCAGGTCAACCAACCAAAGCCCCACGGACATACATTTGGACAGTGTCTAACATAACTATACTTCTTATTATCATTATACTATCAGCACGAAGCAAAAATTGTATCCTATTTTACGAAAATCACATACACCAAGCACAGAAATATGAAATTTCTCACAGTAAAAGTGTATATGGAAACGCTCATAATGCTCAAAATATCCATGCACAAACGTTAACACACTGGACTTGTTGCATGTTGCCATAACAACACTTGGTTTACACTTGTAAAGGGTACCGGTAATTATATTTTTCTAATATAAAAGACCAACCTGCCAGAATTACTAAGCTTAACATCACTGATAGACGATATTATCTCCGAGAAGAACGACCTCGCGTGCGGGTCCTCGGGCTCCTCGAACAGCTTGGCGTGGCGGTCGCACAGCGCCGCCGCCCGCATGTCGCACAGCCTTATTGTACCTGTAACGTTGTATTTTTGATAGAAATTACTATAGTATCGGAAATTATTATAATATCATTCAATTTAGCAGCTTTGGTTATAAGTACGCGGCGTTGAGTTACGCCAAATAAGACGGAAAGTGAAAACAGATGAATCTTTACACTGCGTTCTTTTAGCTGATCCCAAAAATATAAATTCCTTTGTTATAAAAAAATACTCACCCTTACTACTAGAATATACAAAGAGATTACATTCAGTCGGGTGGAACTCCGCAGCGGTAATAACCTGAAAAGAACAACATTTTTACAAAATAAATCACTCCAAGTTACGCCAACCTCAACATTTTTACGTAATTTTTGAAAAAGTAATCATATACATTCTCTAAGAAATCCAAAATTAAAAGTAAGTCAAAAATAATAATTAAATATTAAATAAAAAAACCTCGTCTGTGTGGAAAACCACAATAAAAAATCAACTGAACTAAATAAAAATCCACACTTTCAATTTTTGCAACATCATACACTAAATGCAATGTGAGGCGTGAAATTGAATGTTAAATCAAATAAGATATATATATATCTTATTTAAACAGAAAGTACCTAGTGTCAAGACACTCAGCACTTCGCTTTTCACCAAATTCGAGACGTAAATGCAAACATGATATATCAATAACACAAACCTCGGTAAGTTCCTCCATATTGGCGGGCTTTATATCAACAATGTTGAAACTCTGGTCGGTGATCTCCAAGTGCCAGAGGTTGATGCGGAGGTCGTCCGCAGACAGATACGTCTCTTGATCCGAGTTCAGCGAGATAGAGTTTATGTGGTACGTGTGCGCGTTTGCGAATATCCTCCTGTATATTGGAAATTATTATTATTTTAGCTTTACGCTTTTTATGCTGCTGAAAAAACAAAAAGTACCTAGTGTCAAGGCACTCCGTACTTTCGTCGCAATTCGAGACATTGTCTGACCAGAACGCGTAAAAAAAATAATTTAAACATCATTCCTCCGACTGGGAATCGAACTTACAACCGGTCGCGTTTACAGTCAGTCATGGTCCTATTGCACCACGTCATTATATTTTTAAATAAATAAAGTATATAAATTTGGTTGAAAACTCCATAAACGTAATATATGAATTGCCTTAACACACTTGTTATTTTATACAAAATTTTCGTTATTTTATTAAAAATATTTTCTAATACTAAGTGTGAAATAACACTTTAAAAACAGTAAAATATTTTTGAATATTATCTTTTTCTAACGTATTATTATGAAGAATATTAGCATATTGTATTTGTTATCTGTAATTTAGGGTTTTAACTATTCTATTACATGACAAAATTTGATATTTGCTCACCCCAGCTTTGAACTTGTTACCATGATTTTTTCCGAAAAATATAGAAATATATTTTTTTGGATTAAATCATGGTAACAAGAATCTATAGAAAATTACCCACATACATAAATATACAAGGAATTGTGTAGTTTAACTAAGATTAATTGCTGCCTAGATAGATTATCAGTTAAGTGACATTGTGAACAAATTGATCCAAATCAATACTAATTGTTATTTGAGTAGTTAACTAAAGTTTACAATTAATTTACGAGTTAAATTGTCAAATAAGCTAACAAGCTAGCTAAGCTAACAAGAAGTACAGGCCATCATGGCGCAGTGGGAAAACGTCTGACTGAAAACACAATTAATTTACGGGTTCGAACTTGTTGCGCACTGTCAAGACAAAAAAGCAGCATTAAGCTCCGCTATTAAATGCATTATTTTTAAAGAACTACAACAAAGGAACCACCGTAGGTTAGCAAATAGACAACCGACGCCTACGGAACCATTCGAGTACCCTAACGGCGCTGACTGATGGCGATTGAGGAGGACCACCGTGAGGTTAAACGGGGAGGCCTCATCTGCGAAATCGAAGTCCCACATAAGCTGTCCCTAGTCCCCAATCAAGAAGGTATCCTCCATATATAATAGGATTTCCTCACATTTAGATAACTTGTGGCCATGTGGTCTACTTTTCCGAATACCAAAATACACGCAATTAATACGCAAAAAATTGTTTTATATGATATTTTAATCATTTTTTTCAATAACTATGCAATTTTTTTTGCGATTGCGATTGGGAAACCCTAAAATCCATAAAAATTGGAAACCTTCATACGTGAAGTGTTTGTAAATAACTGTATTATTAAATTAACGCCATATCTAGCAAATATAGGCACTTCAAGATAAGCCGAGATTAAATTTTGTAGTGGGTTTTTGTTAGCGCATCTAGACTAATCTCTTAGTTAAACAGATAACTACACTTATATGCCATATTGGTATGGAATTATTAAGTTTTCACGTCATTTAGCTACGTGTTACATATAATAATAACAACGTCACGCTTTATCCCGCAAAAACAACTCAGGACAACCCAGTATCAAGACACTCCGTTTACTGCTTTCCGCTCAAACTCGAGACATTACGTGGTGACTTCAGCGCCCTTTTATCCGTACCAGAGTAAAGAAATTAAAATATATATATATATATATATATTCTTGTGACTGGGAATTGAACGCAAAACCAATTACGTTTACAGTCAGATACTGTCTGTCCCACTGCGCCACAATGGTTTCCATTAGATAAAATAATCCAATATTATAATAATAGCTTATAAAGTTATAACAATATTTCGTGCTATCACGGCTGACTGGCTGAAGATATAATTATGGTACTAGCAAACATTGAATCTTATACATAATCGTCATTATTTACAAAATATAAAAATCGTACCTATTAATACATCTTATTTCCATACATAAAGAAAAATTTGATCGATGAATTTGAATAATATAAAATTTGGCATAGTTAAAATTTATATGAACAAGCCGATTGTCTGGACATTTTTTTAACATACTATTTATTTCACTACAGACTGGGATTTCGTTTTTTTTTCCATTTTGTTATAAATGTCACAAATGTAATTGTCATCAATACAATTGGCTCCGTAGAACAAAGATTTATATCTAAGCTGTCTGACT
The DNA here is from genome assembly GCA_032432895.1 of Dryadula phaetusa. NCBI lineage: Eukaryota > Metazoa > Arthropoda > Insecta > Lepidoptera > Nymphalidae > Dryadula > Dryadula phaetusa. The sequence continues at coordinate 842,289 of JAOYRS010000073.1, forward strand.
CTCATATACGTTACTAAGGCAACACATATTTGACGCGTCAACGGAGCTACGAAGTGTTACAATAGAAACTCGATTAGCCGGAATAATCCATTGGCTATGGACTCGGATATTCTAATAACCGAATTAGAACGATTCAAATGAATCAAACATTTCATAAAAATACTGAAACTATAATCATGAAAAACAGAAAAACAAACGTAAGTCCATAAGATTATATTCTTAATATATTCACCAATTAAATAGTTTTTTTTAAACTGTTCCGACCTTTTTAATGTTTATATGCGTATATAAAAATAAATCTAATATATCTAAATCTTTGGGTAGCAGAAACTTGTATAAATATCATACTACAGTAAAATCAAAACAGAGTTGCTAACAATAACAGAAATAACTTGTAACACTCATATATGAATTTCGACGCAGCTGGACATCGAACGTATGGCGTAGTATAAAAAGCGCTTGGACAGTAAACAAGAGGTGAGGGTTCAATTCCCGAATTCCTAGAAGTTTGTTTATTTCAATTGTGGAATGACATAAAAAATATATATATTAAAATTAATAATAATAAATCCACATTACCTAGGTGAAGCTTCAACCATCAAATCAGCCGGTCTTACAGTTGGCACTCTGAGTTGAGTCACTCTAGAGGGATCGCGAGGCCGCCCGCCCTCTTCACGCGTGTTGTACCCTGTCACACGCTTATCCCGTTCTGATACCTGCAAATATTATCCCAAGAAATAGTTAAAAATCTATAATACTAAGTAAAAAATGTATAAAATTTGATAAAACAAAGGCGTTTGAACCCCTATCCTCCTTAGAAAAACTAATTTCCCATGAAACTAATTTCCCCGCCCGAAATAGAGACGTTGGGTGTTGAGTGTCGAGTACTGAACTCAACACCGCACTTTATCTTACCAAGCGGAAAAATTAAAATAAATGATAAATATACAAAATCATTTTACTGAGTAGCAATCGAACCCAGAACCGATCGGGTTTATTTGTTTTTTCTATAGGACGAACGAAGGTTCATTTTTGCATGGGATATGCAATTAATATGATTTAACATGTGCATACAAATTTTTGTCCAACGTTTATTGTAAAGTTAAATGCAGTTACGATATTTTACGTAGATGTTTAAGTATAACTAGCGGACTGTTAACGCCTTTGCCCGTGAGAACTACACGATTATATTTTTTAAATCGTAAACGCTCTTTCTTTCACACACCAAGAGAACTCATGAGACTAATATGTATGAAATTGCAACTTCTTTGATAGTGTAAATTAGCCTTAACCAATTCAAAATGGCACCCAGTGTCACTGATGATTTGGCAAAGAGAATAAGGCGACTGTAATTTGTCTGTCAGCATTATAAGAATTTAACAAAATATCCAACAATGTGAATTTAGCGGATATATGTTGTCGACTCGAAATCTTAATTTTTTTTATATTTCCTGTTTCAAGTAAGATTTCAAACGAGTCTACCGTGCGGCACGTGCTTGAAGAAATTTTAAATATAGATTATTTTCCCAATAATAATAAATCATAATTCCGATAACTTACTTTCCATAATTTAATAGTCTTGTCGTTAGTAGAGAGAAGGAAGTGCGCTTGATTTTTCCTCTTGAGCCATCTTATTTTGTTAATTTTCTCTTCAATTTCCAATGATTTGAGATAATCGAACTCGGGCTCGTGGGACTGAAACGTTGAGTACACGTTGTATTCGCCCTTTTTGGGCACACATTGTTTTGATGCTGGATCTCTCTGAAAAGGAAAAATATAGTTAAAATATCTACTTTTGTACTAATATATATTTTCAACTAACTCATTAATCTTTAATTATTTAAAATTTAATTACATCTAGCTATAATTGGTTATAGTTACGATCCCCTCTAAAAGAAAGGATTATAAGTATAATCCTCATCCTAAAAAAATCATTTCTCCGCTCTGAGAACACAAAGCGGGGTTGAGCTACCCTCTCTAACTACCTGGATATCATCTAAGTGCTCCAACATAAAACAAGCTATACATTTTCTTCTTACAAGCACATTCCATATACGCGAGTGACAACATCATTAATTAATAATTAAATTTTTGGTATTTATTTAATTAAACATCTTCAAGCTTTATCCCGCACAGTAGGATAATAAAAAAAACTAATGTCAAATCCCTCCCCCCCTTTCTATAATCTAAGTCTAATCTATTATTTTTATAATATTGATCATATGAAATCTACTACATTCCAGACTATACATATACAACTTTCATTCTTTCAAAAAGAACTTTAAACTTCTTATAAATTACATTAAAAATTGATACAAAAAAATCCTAAGCGGAAAATGTCACATTTGCCTTTAGTTTACTTCATCACATGATAAAACAATATGTTCCTATAAAGACACGCTCTATTGAGCTAATCGGATATATGATGTTAGACATCGTGGGCTTAGTGACTCACTGGCTGGTCACGGAGATGTAAGTGAAGTCATTTTATTCTCTATTTTCCACTCAATTAATAAATTACGTATTGCGCGTAACTAATGCTTTATTTTATTTGACCGAGTGAGGAAAACGAAATTATATTAATTATAGCTATTTTTCTAATAAACAAGGAACCAATGCAAAGGTATAAGATTCGATACCAATTGTGACAAATATGTTCATTTTCCATACAAATCTTCGTATAAAAATGGAAAACAAATATCTTATATATCACATTAATATATTTTGAGTACTAATTATAAAATTGTTTGGTTAATTGTGTAATCATCCTTTTCTTAGTTATTGTTAATTAATTTAAATCTTTAACTTAACAATTTCGCTTAAAAACATACAATATGTTTTAATTACTATAGGTGATATTATAATTAATTTTAATAACAATAACTAAAAATATATATATAAAAAAGTACAATCGTTTGTAATTTCCCTTATTTTCATTTTTGTTTCTTTTTTTGTAAACTAATAAAAAGAAAAAAAAACACAATAATAAAATACTTTGCATGTCAAAAATAGTTTTATATTATACCTGAAATATAACAACGCGTCCACCTTTGTCGCCGGTGGCAAGTAATTCGCCATCGTGGTTAAATTCGACGCATGAGATCAGATCAGCTTCCGTCACGTCATCTTCGAGGGTGCCTTTCACCTGGCTGAAACACCATGTAGTCTCCCCACCATTGCCTAAAGAATAACATGTATATGTATGGAAATAAAATTATTATCTCTTTTAATTAATAATTTATATTTTAAAAAGCAGACAAACTATTGAAAGACTGAAAAAAATAGGAACGTCACGCCTAATAATGCCGGTGTCTATAATAACAAAAAAAAGGAACATCTACACTATGTAGACTGTATATTATTTATCACATACCAAAAATGAGGTCTAATTAACTGCAATCATTGGCTAAATGGTACAATTAAGACCTAAGCCTGCATTCTCTAGAACGAGATTCTATTGGCAAGTTTTTACTAACCTCTTTAAGTATCTCAAAAGAAAATAAATTATAAATCCTTTATATATAAACACTTTAATTTATTAGACACTGAGTTCATGTATATATGGAAAGATGGGAGTTCTTATATTTTGTTTCGGCTTCACGCTTTATCAAGGTAATCAGAGAGAACCTAGTGTCAAGACACTCCGCACGCCACTTTCCGTTTGAATTAACAACATTGCGTTTTAAGTGGCGAAACACAACATCTTATGTAAATTTAAGTGAATTATAGAAAATAAATTCACGCTTATCATAATTGATAAAGCAAAAAATATTAAATTTTTTAATTTTTTAAAAAAATTCAAAATTAGAGAAAAATCTCATAACCAATTAATAGATAAAGCTCCAAAACCAAAACGTTTGAAGTTATTTCTATAATAAAATTATTAAAAAGCTGTAGTTAGTGGCGATACACATATAAAAGAGTTAATCAAAGATCGAAAATTATTAAAATATTAAGAGATTAGAAAAGATACGGAAATGCAATGTACTCTACAAAAAGATGGGCTACAAGAGATAAAAATATGAAAGGTTCTCGCACGTGTTCACAGGTTCGCAGATATCTTTATATACTTAAAAACTATATCATAAAAGTCAATGTAATTACTAAAAGTAATCAAATTATGTATTTCTATATACTATAGAAAAATTAACAAACTGCTTACTACAAGTAAATACACAAAAATCTTGCATAGTAAAAAAAAAATATTTGAAGATATATCTATCATATGTAGGTAAAATACGAAATAATTTATTTGTATCAATAAAATAAAATATCTAACTAAATATGAACATACAATCACAATTGGAGTTCCAGTGCAATCGGCAAGATTGCTGTCTCCAACCCAAGTCATGTCGGACACGATAACCAGATTGCCAGGGCACTTCCTTCTTCTTTAACATCACTAATACTTTTTTTTAAATATTATATATATATTTTTTTAATGTAGACTGAACATATTCATACAAAGTCAAAGTTGAAAATGTAAAAACAATAAACTATAAACTTGTTTCTAAAGTGGTTGTTACATGATACTTTTCAATTAAACTGTAACATAATATAATAGGTCTTTTGATGAATCAAGAACAAAATAACCTGTTGAAGGAAGTACACACTTGTGGTATATATAAATAGACCCACATTGTCTTTAGTGACTGTGTGTAGTGATAAAGGGGGCTTACACACTGTTAAATTAATTAATTAAAAATTTATTATGTATATAACTACAAAAAAGTACCTAATAAAGTTGGATAAATTATGTGTTGAACATTTATAAGTTTATTATCTATTGTATTGCACTATAGTTGTCAATTATAATTGTAATTTATAATTTCTTTGACTTTTGCCATCTTCATACATTTTAAATGGATAATTGTTTATTTTGGTATTCAAAAACATATTTTTGAATCTGATGTTTTCGACACTACACCATAGTCTGGGTCACACATACTCTCTCATCTCTCTTCATAAAAATAAATTATAAAAATTACTATATTTTTAAAAAATTATTTATAATTGATACAAAAGAACATTTTATACATATATATCAAAAGTATATATTTATATACTTTTGCTGTAATATTATGTTATTAAATATATGTTATCAGAAAACAATTTTTATTGCATAAAGAAAAAAAAATGGGGATAAAGGGTCACAAGAACAAAAAAAATTGAAAACTGGCATACAGCCAAGTATAATGGTGCATAAAAGTGTAATCCTTTGCCTAGCAACATGCTGATTAAAAAGTCTTAGATCAAAGTAGGTTTCTCCATAGACACTATACCATTCTTTGCTTTTTGAATTCCATTTGACATTTTCAAATCAATATTTTTTTAATCATTACAAATAATTTTATAAAAAAATTAAAATTAGTTTTTACTGTATAGATAAAAACTTAATATATTTTTTTAATTAAAAAAATAATCTATATTACTGTGAAACCTTAATATGTATTAGGAAATGTATTAATAACAAATTTGTACGTTGTAACAAAAACTAATAATAGTACAAAATTAATATAAAATTTTGTATATATATATATATATATATATATATATATATATATATATATATATATATATATAAATATTTTACAAATGTAAAAAAATACATATTTTTCTTACAATAATAATACAATATATAAATAGCTCAATATTAATATTAAATGTGAGGATTTGTATAGAAAAAAGTAATCTGTAGTATACTATACTTTGTAATGTACTGACTATGTTCAAATTATTTTAAATAATTTGTATGAATGTTGCAACACTAGAACTATAAATGTTAATCATAATTCAAAATTTAAATTTCCTAGTTTAACTAATAAAATACGGAATTTTCAGTTATCTGATGGACCAATGAATCTACTAACCAAAAAATTGTTTGTAAGCTTTTGAATATCATAGGAACTTTAGCGTTAGTAATTAAAAAGTTAATAAAACCATGATTATATAAATTTATCAATAAATATGTTCGAGTCCTTTATTCATTCAATGTAAGTAAAACAATTTATGAAAAACAAAATTGTATAAAAAATGTATACAGGTGAAACAGATAAATAATGTTTTCAAATGTCTCATCACTAGATAACCATAATGTTCAACATATCACTTTAGTTTATTATAATGTGACCTTTGTGTGAACTATGTCTATACTTTAGAAAGTTATAATGACATAAGATTACATCTGATGGCAACTTCCAAGGAATAAGTGTGATAATATAAACTATACATTACGTTACTTTAATTCGTCAATGAAAAGGTGCGAAAACAGGTTTGATGCGGGTATATGAAAAAGTACTCTCACCTGTATATAACCTCATGTCCAGAGAAATTCCACAATGCTACAATAAAAGCGCTTGGAAATGATTCAATGATAATCCTAATTGCAAATATCTGTTAACCATAGCAGTCTGACCTTCGAGTCACGATCAACAAATAAAATCATCTGTTCACACAAACAATTATTGTTTTATGCAGTATAACGAGATCTGAACGTAAATAGGGACTAATGTAACCCGTAAAACATTTGCGAGAACCTTCTTTACACTATATATTAGCCGTAACAGCGAAAAAGGGCCAAATATTAAGTGTTAGAACTATCGGCTTTATACAATAACCAAACACTTCCCACTCAAAAATACTTCGTCACTATATGTAAACACTATTAACTAAAAACCACACTAAGTACAAGAACATTGCATTTACCGTCGGAGTTCGAACGATAAAACATCTTCGACTTATTGCGATTTCCGATTCCGATTTCGCCCTTCTCTCGGGCGCTAAAAGTCAGCACTTACCGGCCATGACAAAGCCCAGCACAAAAACTTTAAGAAGTTCAATAGTTTTAGTACACAATCACTTTAGTATATTGCTAAAACATTACACAGAATTGCCGATGAAAACTGATTAAAATCATTTCAACGTTACATCGGTAAAATGCAATGGCGCTCAGAAAATTCAGAAATACATACAATAATTACTGCAGAGAACAGTGTTGCCACGCTTAAGCTGAAATTTCTACTATTTCTACCATAATATTTTTAGCTTTTGAACTTACAAAATTTCAATTAATTCAGATTATAATATTTTTAAATAATACATTGCTATTAAACTATATTTCTGATTATTTTACTTTTATATAATATTGCTTTATAAGCATTTTATTACATTTTTACAAAACATCCTATATAAAATTTTATATTTATTATATTATCGTTTGTATTGTAATATAATATAAAAAATAGTAGTCATCATTATAAAAATAGCAGTTTTGTTTTAAAGTTTCAATATAATTTAAAAAAAATGGTGTAAAACACATTTTAGATGCTTATAAAAATATATATTTTAATATGAATTTACTGAAATTTTATTTCATATATTTATTCTCGTTTAACTTTTTTTCCTAAAATAGTAGTTCACAACTAAAATGGCAAGAATTACAAACGTTACGTCAAAATACTGTGAGCTTGCTGCAAAGTAGTCACGCAAAAGCGCGCATTTCAGTATTGTAGTGCTGCCATCTATTGCCATGTTAAGCCAACGTAACTGCTTTACTACTTTGCAAAATTTAAACGGTTACTTTTTAAAATACCTGTATAATACGTGCGTAATATTCTTAACTAGCAGTTAGCATAGCTATTATTATTCAACTTGAACGTCAAGGTTAGGTTTTTAAAAAACTCATGATTAATCTCATTCATCTAAGTGGTTGTTAAACTGAGAACTTGGCTAAAACATATATATTATTTAATATAGAATAATATTTTAATTTAATATAGATAATTTTATTTATAAAAGGTATAAAGTTATGGACTTTGGTACTTAGAAAAAGGTAAAATATGTACATATTTAAAATCTTACCGTTTTTATTTCCATGATCAAATATAACGCTTAATTTGTGAAGGCTGTTTTGTCTAGCTTCAGCGAACAGTCGTCTTTTGTTTTTCGGCGAGGGCTGCGTGGCTAATGGAGATACCACCATAGTCGTGGTCGCCATGACTTACACCATGACCTTGAACAAAATAAAATTAATTATAAACAAACGTTGTTTATAACATTTCTATAGCTAAATTATACCAACTAAAAAGTACTGTAATATTGTTTATTATCTTTATGGATTTACAGTATTTAGCGAGATAGCTGTATATATTCTAGCGTTTGTCGTCTTACTTTTAAGTTACTTTTTTTATTTGGTATCTATTGTCTTACTTATACTTAATCAACCAATTCATAACTAATTATCAAAATAATATACATTTAATGTATATCTGTACTCCTCGTAAATAATGAGAATTGTTTTTACAAAATAAAATGGTTTTATTTATTCCTAAAATTTAATAATAACTACTACTGAAAACTATTATATTTTCCTTATGTTTTTTTTATTTTCATTGCCCGAAGTATAATTAGCGATTTAAAAATATAATTAACGATCAGTCTCCTTCGAATGTTCTTTACAATATGTATATGACAAAAATAGATATTTTATTTAAGAATATATGTATGAGAAAAAATCAAATTGACTCCCATTTAAAAATGATTTTTGAATTTTTTATCTGTTTATCTGTATGACAATTTAGTTAATCTGTATGTTTGTCTGTGCACGCTGATCTCGGTAACGGCTCAACAGATTTAAATGCAATTTTCACTTTTGTACTTTGTAATCTTTCTTTAACCTTTAATGTTTTATGTCATTTAGTTAGTAAATAAATATATCAATTAAAAGAATTTTGTTCGACCTAATTATAGCAAAGGTTAAATCCAGGCATACGAAGTTGCGGCGTTTACTAGTTCGTAAAATAAAGTTTCATGCTTTACCTAGCAGCCATTATATTAATAGTCTAACAAAAGTCATTAGAGATTAAATATTTTTCCTTCTAATGTTAAATAGAGAAGTAAACTGACACCTATTTATGTTTTCTTTTCGTGACTGACGCTTAACAGTTGTATGTGAAAACGAGATATAGTGTAGTAAATATTATTTTAAGTATATATTGGATGATCACGATCTTTTAAAATCGAGGGTCGGATGTTGATCATGGTTATATTAAAACTTGAAGTGAGAAAAGTGCTCAATAACTCTCGTCTTCACTCTTTGCTTGACCAAAATTAAAAAAAAAATCGGCAACGCTATAACGAACGTTGTCCAGACTTGGTCAAACTGTATGTCTGTAATCACAACTTGGATACTATTGCCTAAATAAAAATTTAGAATGAGAATTTAGAGAAGGATTTATAAGTGTTAATTTGACTTTATGGTAAAAATTGATTATTAAAAGGTTTTATTTTCCTGTGAATAACGGCTAAAATATATAAGCTGGCTAAAATATAGCCTATGGAAGCTTTAAATCATTTTTTTAAATGGTTTCAACCGCTTTCAATAGGCGCAGGTTCGAATCCCGCTGTGTTCAAATTTTTACACGTTATTTAAAAAAACGTTTGGAATAACACTTTAATCTTGTATTTTCTTCTCTCTCACTCCCACCAGGACAGAGAGGAACGGTTCCAGGGCTAAACCCTCTGACCGTTATGGTCTACCTCACCCACGAATTTGCGTGGGTCTCTAGGTTGGTATTACGCATATAGCACGAGAGATGGGGGAAATGGAGCAAGGAGGAGGAGGGGAGATGAACTATAGATACGCGGGCACTCTACCCAGCCGGGTAGATCGGCTGCGTGCAAGTCCTGAGATGTGATCTTCTAGTTTCTCGATACGGAGGTCATCAAAGGGCCTGAGCAGCTCGTTGCATAGGCATGTTCTGGGCCGTTTGAAGATTGACGCACTTTAAAATAGTAAATAACCTTTAAGTAATTTTACCAGTGTACTACCACTTATTATTTGACTAGACTCAAAAATGTGTAGTGACAATAGTTAATAAATAAGTATACTCCACTAGGAGAATACTTATTTTTTCTTTTTTCTTGCGCAGTTGTTGTTGTCTGTTATTATTATTATTATTCTTATTATTAATAATGATTTAATGTACATAAACAAAATAAGATACATAAAATATTTTTTACAAAAATACATATATGTGCAATGGCGGCCTTGTCGCTAAATGCAATCTTTATATTATAGGTACTTATAAAAACAAATTTTAAAATAAAACAACGAAAACAACATTAAATTGTTTAATAACTAAAATTAACGTAGCATTGTGAACATGTTAAAACAAATTATAAAATTTTAGTCCATGACGAATTTTTTTTTTGCGAAATGCTAGTAGTTTATGTCTAAGTGTTACTTTTTGGTATTATTATTTTATGATAATTAAGAGCTAGTATGAATATATAAAAATAAATATTTTTCACTCATGATTCAAAAATACATAATAATAAACTACGAACATCTACGAACCATGCTATCATATCCTTTGTAACCATAAAATTGTTATTACCTGGATAGTACTGGTAATAAAACACGTGATATTCACATCATAATGCATAGACTTTTATAGGTACATGAGTAAACTCTTATCTTCGTTTTATTTTTTTTCATCTTTCTGGCATTTCATGGGGTTGGCAAATAGGATTTTTTTGATTTTTGAACATATTTAAAAAAAATTGTGTCACGCTTTTATCCCGCATTTTCGAGTTAAATACAAAAACAAAGAATTATTTATAATACTAGCTTAAAAAAAGTTAAGAAAAAACTATTTTTATTTAACAATTTCATTCAATATATTTATGTTTTACTATTTTTAACACACAATTAGGATTAGAGAACATTTTTAAAAACGGTTAAAAATTTAAACACAGTGGGATCTGAACCCGCGCCTCTTGGAAAACGTAGTTGGACGATTTGCAAGAGGCGTCAGTTCGAAATATATTAATTTTATTATAATTTTTTACATTCACAGTGTTCAGAACGTGTGAAAAGCAACATTAGTAATAAGTGAATGAACACATAATTTATGCTTAATTTTGACATGGTGTTAAGAAAAATAAAAAAATATATATATTAATAAAAGTTTGGCATATTTAAGTTATTATAGAGGCCTTAGCACGTAAAATGCATGTAGCCTTAACAATGTGCATGTTACTTTCTAAAGAAGTGCATGTCTAACGCAAAGTGTAAAGTGTGTAACATTTTTACTATTTTTAAAGTGTTATTCCACTTAGGATTAGAAAAAATTTTTAAAAACATATAATATTTTGGAACGCTGCAGAATTTGAACCCGCGCCTCTTAGAAACCGTCCAAGCGCTTTGTTCGTTATGCCATACGCTTAAGGCATGCTTAGTTTGCACGGTGTAATATTGTGTAGTATTTATTTTATTAATATTATGTATTTCTTTTTTTTAAATTCACGATTTTTATTCCGCAAAACAGGGTACACAGAAAGTACCTAGTGTCACGACACTCCGTACTTCGCTTTCCATCGAATTCGAGACATTGCCTGTTAAGTGGTGGAACTCGACGCCGCACTTTGTATTACCAGAGCAAGGACGCGATAACAATTTAAATACCTATAATGACTTCCTCGAGTACGAATCCATCCCACAACCGATCGCGTTTACAATCAGACGCTGTCACACTGCGCCACGACCGGCCCCAATTATATATATATTTCCAATATACTATTACAACAAATATTTACTCTCTGAATTCATATAGATATAATAACGCAGCCACGTATTATTTACATATTTGGACTTTAATGCAGAGGCTCTCGGATATGAACGATATCTAAGTCAGTAGTCTTAGTTACAAATAATTACTATTTTATAAGTAACATTATTATTATATGTAAATTGTAATATACCTAATCTATACTTACAAATAGCAAATAGCTTGTGATAATATATAGACGATGGTAAAAAAATATATTAGTTTTTTAGGTTAGACGAACACCTGTATATTAAGTTTTAAAACTAACGTTTTCGTACATCTATCTTACTCCTTTTATATAATAACAAGAATGCCCATGCATTTATATTTTAACCGCAACCGTTCTTTAATTGTAATAATAATATCTGCAAATTACACTCAATGAGAACCGATTTGGACCGATCTTGTGTGATTTGAGGCGGATTTGTTTGGTTTGTGTTCTTATTAATAAATGGCATGTTGGTCTAGTGGTAACTGACGTCGATTAGGAAATCGTTGACTGTAGGTTTGATTTTCTTTCGGAGCAAATACATATTAGGACAATATAATTATATATTATGAGGCCAGTCGTGGCGCAGTATGACAGTGTCCGACTGTAAACGCGACTGTAGACGCGAACAGTTGTGAGTTCGATTCCCACTCGGGGGAATAATTATATTTAAATTATTATAATTTTCATCGCTTTGGTAAGACAAAGTGCGGGATTGAGTTCCATCACCTCAGCATGTAATTTGTTGAATCGTCAATCTGAATACGAATTGTATTGGAGTACTTCTTGTCTATGAAAGCGTAAATATAAAAGAAATGACATAATAATCGTCATTATAGTTCATTTTAAAACAAAGGAAATTAGATGTAGGACTAAAGTTTAGTTTAGCACCAAGTTTTAGAGCACCATGGTTTCTTCTTGGGCAGATTGTCAACTATTTTAATTCACATTGATTTTATAAAGTAGATAAAATAATATAAACATATAATTTTTGTATATTAACATATTTAAATTATTATCTATATTATATTATAGCGGAGTAGGGATTGTCTTAACACTAGGTACTTTCTGTCTACCCTGCTATGCGGGATGAAAAAAAAGAAAAAACGCCAAATCGTTGCGATTTTATACTCTTACCACTTTATGGTTTGTGAGGTTTCATGATAAAGTTTTATCACAAAAGCCACTTTACGATGTTAAAATATATAAAACTAAAGACGACTTTCAATTTTTTATGTCAAATTGTAACAAAAAAGTTCAAGTTCAGTAACAACGGTCCGCCTACTCCGGTCCTCCGTCGCCTTCAGGGTGCTCCGTAGTTATCTTTGACAAGACTATAAGTAAAATACTTCTTGCCAGAGCAATGTATACCTAAGTTTATCACTTTATACAAAAGTCTATATATAACACGTAATGAAAAATCATTTAATGTATTTTTAATGCATTGTAATAAAAAAAATATATCATTCTACATATAAATATTCTCCATATAAATATTCTACATATATACTACATATAACATATACCCAAATTCACACTCCTCGGTCCAACTAATCTTCGTTAAAATGGGTCCAAAGTTTGTCTTACACGTATTAATATAATGATTACCGATTTATTATTATCATTAATGACAGTATAGCAAATTTGTAGGACCCTTTTAAGTAATTGTTCGTAAAACGCCATATGATTGAATATTTATTTTTATATAATATATCGTTGTATATAAATAAAAACGAAACTAACAAAATGATTATCTCAATTTGCCTCGAAATATTTGTAAAGTAACAAATTATCAGTGATCCATCCTTACTAATATTTAGGTAATAAATATCAGGGATCCTGATAGTACGGGAGCCTATGATACATTTATACGACAAAGAACCTCTCAAGCGATAATCAAAGAAACGCATTAGAGAACAGTATCATAAAGCTTCATAAATTTCCGCTACGGTTCGGTGGGTGGGATGAATTGTGATAGCCTCTCAAATATGTAGAAAAAAATGTTAAATCATTTCCTCTCAATTAAAACTTTGTTAATTTTTAACTTTTAAATTTTTAACCGATATAAAAATACTCAAGCAAAATAAAATTGAATTTTAAAACAAAAAAATATAAATTCAAGCAAATAATAATAAGATTTTTGCGATTTTTACACATTTCAAACACACAGAAGTCGTATACAAAATATATAAGTACATATTTAAAAAAAATATCCGAAATATGTTATATTTTTATGCATATTTATAAAAAAAATTAAAAACAAATCTTTATTTTTTAACATGAACAAAAACGTGATACGCGCGAGACCATCGACCCTATTCATTATTATCAATAACAAAATAGCAGATAAAACAGCTTACGAATTTTATGATTACACCATTTAATTTTAATGATTCTAGACATCAGATGTCTTAAGTATCTATAATATACATATATATTTAGTGTTATGCAGGAAAAAACCAGTGATATTATAATTATTTTTGTATCCGCCATCCTCTTAATAAAAGTATAGACTGCTTTTATTAATATAACATCGAAACGTTCGACTTTTGACTTACAATTACGCGGACGCGGACGCGGAGTGTGAAATTTGGCACAGTTACAATTTATATGGAGAAGTAAAGTAAGTCCATATTTTGGATAATTAAAAAAAAAGCAGCTTCACGCACTATCCCGCATAGCATGGTAGTTAGAAACAACCTGCTGTCAAGACAATCTGTTGACTGCTTTTCACCCAAAATCGAGACATTGCGTGTTAAATGGCGAACTCAACGCCGCGCTTTGCCTTACCAGAGTAAATAAATAAAAATAATTTTGAAATAGAATCATTTCCCCGAGCGGGAATCGAACCCACAACCAAATGCATTTACAGTCAATCACTGTTCTACTGCGTCACGGTAGCATCTAAATAAATAAGCTATATGATATAAATACATTGAACTATTAAAATAAATACCTACTGTATTTCATATATATGCACACACTGTATTTCAGTGTATGTCAAACGCATAGTATCGCGAATGTCAATTTTTTCAAAAGTGCACATTAAAATACATGTTGGTAAGTTTACCTAATAACAAAGCCGATTATAATTATATGCAAATTAAAAATAAAAAAAAAAACAATAAGAAAAAAAGATACAGACCCAGCCTGTAGTGCATTAAATTTTATATAAAAAAAAAATTGTTTACATTTTTTTAAATGTTAACTAAGTCTTGTTCACATGAATTATAGATTTCAATTGATAGGTACTATATTGATAAAATGGACCCAATTATAACTATAAATAAATATATAGGTACAAGAAGCCGTAAATGAATTTCATTGTAGTTTTTTAGTGTCTGCAATCGCTTTGAGGTTACGAGCATGACCTTACTAAAGTAAGAGACTAGGTCATGTTTGTTAGAGTGCTATTGATTGTAGTATTAGTGTATCTATACAATTATATCTTTATAAGGAGCAAATTGCAAAATTTTTGTATCCTTTGTTACGAAAATAACGCGATTTGAGACGTATGAAATTTGGCACAGTTATAGATTATATAAAGTAGGAATAATATTTTTTTAAAATAATGGATTATAATATTTTAAATTAATAAAACAAATGTGACACACACTACCATGTGTTTGACTTACTCGTTTATATAAAGTGACGTATACGTTGCTATGGCAACGCGTTGTCAACTCGTCATCGGGACATTTAGTATTTGTAATTGTTTTACGTTTTACTAGTAATATATAAAGAAGTCACATATATTGAAATAAATTGATGGAAAAATTCTCTAGAAATTCTTATCTATATTCAATGAATTTAATTTACTGCTATGTAAAACATGAGGACCCCTCGAAGAGTGTGTATGAGAGGGTAATAATTCTGGACGAGGCGGAAGAGGTATGCACGGACCGTAGCTTTCGGTGCTCCGTTGTATATGACTACCCCGTCAGGGATACAGTGTGGAGCGCACTAATTAATTAAGTCAAGAAACCATTTTCATCATAAAAACATGGTAATTCTAGTAATGGGAGCACATCTAAAATATATATTTGCATCCTAACCTGGTCACCCTGAAATGAAAAATACATAATAAAAACTACATATCCCGTTGACGCGTTAACAATGTGTTGCCCTAACAACGTGTGTCACTTCAGTCATCCAATATGTTGCTCTAAAATCTAAGCTGTCACCACACAAAAAACATTCCTATTTATTTGGCAGTTATCAGTATATAAACTAATCTGACCAAAAATAAGATGTGAAATAAGAATGGTAAGTACATGTATGTGTCTGTAAGTAGTATATTGTTATGAATTTTTTGATTCATAAAGATGATTCAAAAAAATACTTGAATTGTGCTTGTTTACCACTTTTATAACTAAAACTAAAAGCTTAAAATCGAAAGCCTTGATTCACATCGAAGAAAAGTGTTTAAAAGCACGAATGACAAAACCTTGGAGATTCCGAAGCGTTACCGTTTTAAAAAATCTACAGGGAATTTTATTTATCATAAAATTAGGTATGTAGAGGTAGAAGTTCTTGTACAACACCTAAAATTCAAGTATTAACTGCTATACGATATTGGGGTCGTAGATAGGTAATTATTTTACTTGACTTGAATATTCGTAAATACGTACAAATACTTAGTAAGTTATCTTGCTTCGTTACAATATCAAAAGAATATGCTGGTGACATCATGGGATGTCTCAAGCAACCACAAGCGGGAACTGTACCTGAGTTGCAGGTGCTCGATACTCAGTTTCTTTTATAAAAACACGCAGTTCTTTTGTAAAAAAGAGCTTATATAGAGAAAAATATAATGAAGCAGATATTGCAATGAGAAATACTGTGTGTTACATTTATTTCATAACATTACTCTTTTTAAGTTATATATATATATATATATATATATATATATATATATATATATATATAAACTAAAACTGGCCCAATTTCATACTCCTGTGTTCACAAAATTGTCGTAGAAAGGAGTACAATATTTTGCGTCACATATTAATATATAAATAATAAATAATAGAACGGATGTATACGTTTTTAAAATATAGTAAAAAAACATTCATCATGTACGTAATAAACTAAACCACTCCGTATCATAGACGTGAGAGAACAATTGTTTCTGTTTATATATTTATTCACATACTGACAATCAGAGACGTCACTTAGTATTCTTATAAATTTTAGAGTAAAAAACTTGTTATAACTATTATCTTTGAGTAAGACTTTACATCATAAACAGGTACGGTTATTACTGATTATATAGACCATATACTGACTATATAGACCATACTTAACTAATTTATAAAAAACAAATAATGTGACACGATAAGTCCGGCATAAGCTGACAGCGTCTAACTGTAAACACGATCGATTGTGAGTACGATTCCCACTCGAGGGAGTGATTATATTTAAAATATATTTTCATTTCTCCGCTCTGGTAAGACAAATCGCGGAGAACCCACCAATGTCTCGATTTTGGGGAAGACGGCAGTTAGCGAAGTGTCTTGACACTAATTTATATTTGATTACCCTGCGGGATAAAACGTGAAACTTCCCAAAATAATAATGTGTAATAAAAAGATTTTGGTAGTACTTTCTCGCAATGGCTATGTTCTAGTCTAGATTGCAATATCCTTGAATTCATTCTTATTGGAAGTCGTAAACTTCGACCTATTTCGTGACGGATCTTCAATGAGAAATATCTTTCATATGAGAGGTTAAGAATTTAGGTTGAGTTCTAAATAAACTTGTGGCGTACATAGTTACAAATGAATTATTATATACAATTTAATTATGTATGTAATTTACAGAATAATAAAATGACTTACTTATCTTTCTTTATCAATCCTAATTGGCTAAATCTATATGTATATTTATATAAGTGAAGCTAAATTTTTGTACCCAATTTTACGAAAATTACGCTAACAGAGAAGTATCAAATTAGGCATAATTATAGTTTATATAAAGAAGGAGTGCAGAATGCTATTATTTTTAAAAAATAATACCTAAAAATACATTAGATTTATAAAATAGATGTAACATACACTACCATGTGTTTGACATACACGATGTCAAAGCAACGCGTTGTCATCGCTTCAACGGGACATTTAATGATATTAAATATTTAATTAAATAATTTAAATAAATTTACAATAAAACGACTTATTTTTTTTAATCCTAATTGACAATAAATATTAAAAAAATATATAATTAAATAAATATTGAAAAAATAATTAAAAAAATAATGAAATAATATAATTAAATAAATATTTAAGTAAAAAATATGTATATATAAATACATTTCTATCTACAGATATTTTACGTATTCTTCGTTTACTGAACTGTTGAATAAAAGAAGTACAATATATATAACAAAAAAAACTGACGAAAACATTTTTGAAAAACGTCTAAAAATTTACGCTCAACGCATCGCTTAGCGGTCAGAACGCTTGGACGGTATCCAAGAGGCGCGGGTTCGAAGCGCGCTGCGTTCAAATTTTTATACGTTTTTTAAAAAATATTTTCTAAACCTAAGTGTGGAATAACACTTTAAAAATAGTAAATAACTGACGAAAACTTAGTCACTCCATATTATGTATGAGTACATACCACCATCATAAATCTATTTACCAATATTAGATTTACCAATACGTTTAAAAGAGTTTTATTTAAAATGTGTAAAAATCGCGAAAATCACAGACCGTATTGTGTATCTATGAATAAATTGAATATGTTATAAATTAGTTTAAATAGTATAATAAAAGAAGAATTACTTTCGAAAATCGATTTTGTAATATGAAAGTGCATATATATTAAACGAGTGACAGCCTGACAGGTGCTAACTTCACACATTATAAACATCTGTATGTCGCGACTATTCAACCCACGTCTTGTCCTTGACCTTGAAATGCACATTGAGTGGCATTTGAAAGATATAAATAATAGTGACTCGACTCTATGCTCTCTATTTCTTGTTAAAGTTAAAAATAATGGCATTGGTCTCATTGAGGCTGGTCGTATCTTGTGGGACAGCGTCTGACTGTAAACGCGATCGGTTGTGGATTCGATTCCCACTCGGAGGAATGATCATATTTAAATTATTTTCATTTCCTTGCTCTGGTTAGACAAAGACAAAAAAAAATAATAATCTTAGTACTCAGAAATACTTTCTTTGTCATCATTTATCCTATTGGCTTTCCCAAACCACCTGACCACGTTCTTCTTTACTCTTACTCTTGCAAATGTGTTTATCATTTTTTTTAGTTTCACCCTAGACTGGAAGTACCCAATGTCAAGACACTTCGTACTCCGATTTTCACCTATTGCGATACATTGCGTGTTGAGTGGTGAAACTCAATCTCGCACTTTCTCATACCAGAACAACGTTTCCTTACTCCAATACATAATTTAAATATAATCATTCCTCCGAGTGGGAATCGATTCTACAACCGATCGCGCTTACGGCCGACCTCCCATATTCTATGTATCTCTTCGTTGGTTTAGTCAGATAAACTGACTTCCCATATCCTAAGACATCGCATCTCTACTGCATTTATACTGTGTAGCGGCGTTGAGTTCCACCACTCAACACGCAATGTCTCGAATTCAGTAGAAAGCGAAGTACGGTGTGTCTTGACACTAGGTACTTTCTGTCTACCCTTCTATGCGGGATAAAAGCGTGAAGCTGAAAAAAACAATCTAATCATAGTTCTGTAGGTCTACAATTTTTTTGAATACCTTTCAGATATTCTACTAAACACGACTGACGTTTGGTTGAGTTCATTCACATGGAGAACAAATGATTTCTTTACTGGATCTTCAATCTTATTGTAAAAGTAGAAAGTAAATTAGAAAGGTGTTTTTTGGCCTTGTTTCTGTTTTACAAGTCAAAAATACATAATTATCCATTTTAAAATTCCTCAAGGTCTCAATTTTTTTTCCTTGAACATAATATTCTTTGATAATCAGTTGAATTGAGTGTTATTGACCACTTACGTTTAATTAGTTATATTGTTTGTGAAATATTTAAAATTTTCAGAACAAGTATATTTAGGCTAATTACCTCCGCTTTCCATCCGAATTCGAGATGTTGCGAATTAAGTGAATCATAATACAAGTTTTAGCCTTAAAAATAGAGATTCGGTTGCCTTTGTTTCATTTTATACCTTTTTATTTTCCAATATTTGTACATTTACTATTTATTGTACATTTATTGCTAAAAACAAATTTAAAACTGTATACACCTGTAAGAAATAAATAAAAACTTATTTTTTGTTTTATATTAAAGATAGCCATATACCACGGCGAATAACAAAGCTTCTGTTAAAGGTGTTAGGCAAAAATATATTTGATAAATAGAAAATATTATATCTCAAGCGTGGCATTAATGCAAGTATAAAATTATCGGTATGAATATACAAAAACCACGCGAAATTTTTAAGAACAAAATATGATTAAGCTTATCAGTGCTCTCATTTTACAATTAGATATCTATTTGTAAAGAAAATAAATTGGATTGTGCTTTATTTATACTGTAAACTAGCTGCGTAAAAAAATAACATAACTCGGTCTATTCTTTTTTTAGTGTCACGCCTTTATCCTGTATTGCAGGGTAGACAAGTGTTAAGAACATTTGTACTCCGCTTTCCACCGAATTTAAGACATTCCGTATTGAGTAGCGAAACTCAACATCGCGCTTTATATTACCAAAAGTTTTCTGTATACCGTGTATATAAAAAAATAAGGGTGGTTATTTCAAGATCACAAACGGACATCCCAATTTTATTTATTCATATATATGTATGTATAAATTAAAATTATTTACTTATTTTATATATTATATTATTTTATGAGCTTAACCTTTATTTTTTTGTCTATTTATCAAACGTATGTAAGAAAATCTTGGAACTACATATACATATAATGAAACCGATGTCCTTGCGAGAACGAGTACCACCTCAAGCGTGTTTTTCTAGTTTTCTTTAGTATTTATCTTGTCATATTATTTGTTTAGAATGTACAGTTATTTTAATAATCGTCAAAATGTACAGTTATTTAAGACCATCGTGGCGTAGTGGGACAATGTCTTTGTGGGTTCGATTCCCACCTGGGGAATGATACTTAAAATTTATTTTAATCTGTGCTCTGGTAAGACAAAGTTTGGATTTCGGGCGGAAAGCAGTCGACAGAGTAACTGACACTAGGTTGTCTTTGACTATCCTGCTATACGGTATAAAGCGTAAAACTGTTTTTAAATAATCTTTCTTTGCTTTACCTTTTTATATAAATAGCCATCCGTCCCTACTGACTAACATTTTTTGCAAGCAGCAGTATAAAAATAAAACGCTTTCAAGCGCTATGGATTAGAGGCTAATAAGATATCAAATCTCCTTCAAAAATACTCCAAGATTCTTTTTACCCAATAATAATTAAATTATAACAAATATATAATATGGAGCGCGTGCGTCATAATCACTTAATAGCTTTTAAATCGTTTCTAATAGCGATATGTATACGTGATTAAATCTTACGTTTCTTGTATTTTTAAGTGAATTAAGAAATATTTCTTTTTTTTAGCTTCACGCTTTTATTCCGCATAGCAGGGTAGACAGAAAGTACCTAGTGTCAAAACACTCCGTACTTCGCTTTCCACCGAAGTCGAGACATAGCGTATTGAGTGGTGGAAGTCAACGCCGCACTTTGCCGCTCTTTACCAGAGCAAGGAAGTGAAAATAATTTAAATATAATCACTCCCCCGAGTGGAGATCGAACCCACAACCGGTCGCGTTTACAGTCAGACGCTGTCACACTGCGCCATCACGCCTTAAAATATTTTATGGTAGTCTATTAATTAAGAACAGAAGATGAAAATTCTTTAAAGTAAAATAAATAAATATTTTAGCACATATGAAAGCTCGAGCGCCAGGGTTGCGGATTATTTAAAATGTTTTCGGAAGCATCTCCTAAGAATTATCCCATCCCAATCCCATAAACTCACTTTGCTCACCAAATGCAGGGAGAGAACTTCAGAGCTTCATTGAGGCTTGCGACCCTAGTGTAATTAATTTATACTTATATTAAATACATCTTTTATATAAGTACAATTCGATGTTTATATCTGAAAATAGATGTAACTATTGCAGAATAAATATTATGTTTAATAATATATAAATAAGAGCTAAATAGTAAAATAAGTCTATTATAATTCTATTATTTGCCGTTAGTTATACACGGAAGCACCCCCAGGAAGGACATCACTAGGAAAAGCTCTCGCTCCAAACCAGAATGACAAGTAGATACATTGATGACGTCACATAGGCGATAATCTTTTCATTTTGGTTTAGATTTAATATAGTTATAATTTATTATACGTTTAAAAAAAACATAAAAATAAATTACTATTATATTTTATAATTCAGTTCTTAATAAAGTGTTTGTTTTTACGTTTTTGTTTTTATTCCATTAATATTTCCATAATTAGATTAAAACAAAAACACAATAATTGTATTAGACACCAATATCCGTAAACATATTAACATATATTAAAGATATTTGTTAACTACGTCTGTATATTATAAATATTTACGATTCAAACTTTGATGCCTCTCCTATAAAGCTCAGTTCAATAGGTACAGTTGAAATATACCATAATCGATGATGTTGTAACTATTTTACTATTTTGAAAGTGTTATTCCACTAACATTTCACATTTCTAAGTTACTGCTTAAAGAAATAGTAAAATATAGAAATAAATAGCATTCTCTCCTGCGAAACGATTTTTTCTTTATAATCCTTCGATAGAAGAAATTTGTTAAACATCTATCTCTCTATAGAAATACTAACAACGTATGAATTTCGACGCAGCCGGTAGTAAAACGCATGACTTAGCGGTCAGGGCCGTTAGACGGTTTCCAAGAGGCGTAGGTTTGAATCCTACTGCGATAAAATTTTTATACGAATTTTAAAGATGTTGTAACTCTCGAATTCATCAGATTAGTAGGCCTATTTAGTAAAAACATTTAAAATTAGATTATTATTATTCGAGCCGTTGAAATAAAATTATTTTTTACATTTTATACAAAAATGTTTTCAAACACATGGCTTTTATATAATAGCATACACATAGTGTGTATAATACTTCTTTAACAATTTAATATATTTTTAATACCATTCAAATGTTAATGCTAGGGGTCATCGTGGGACAGCTTTTGACAGTAAACCCAATTGCTTGAGAGCCACTCTAAATAATGGTTATATTTAAAAAATATTTTAAACATCTCCTCTCTGATAAATAAAGCACGAAAGTGAGTTCGCTACTCAACAATCAATGTCTCTATATAGGGCGCAAAGCAATTACCTTCAGGTCAATCGTGGCGCTCGTTCGTCGTTATCTTAAAATATTAAATGATCGTTTGAACTTTTATCATAATTTAGATTAAGGTCCCACAAACATATTTCTTCAGATTAACACAATTATCTTTACGCTTTTCTCCCGCATAGCAGGGTAAGCTGGAAGTACCTAGTTTCAAGACACCCTGTACTTTGCTTTCCACTCCGAATTCAAGACATTGCGTGTTGAATGACGGAACTCAACGCAAATAAATCAATGCAAATAAATACGAAATGTATATAATTTAAATATAATTCTTTCCCCCAATGGGAATCGAAACCACAACCGATCGCGTTTACATTCGGACGATATTCCACTGCGCCGTGATCGATGCTAAAACCGGAAAAAACGACGTGTAAACATTTCCGCACAACTAATCCAACAGTGTGAACGTGAGTGAAATATATGAAATAGACTTTGATTTGTTGCCAACACCTAGTTTCTTCCTTGACTATATATTAACTATTAGTAAGAGACCTTGTGCGCATGATTGTTTAATAAAAATAAAACGGTAACGTTTTAGAACAATGGAGTGTTTAAACACTTAACATTTACTGAATAGAAAGAAATTAGTGTCAAAACACTCCGATGTCCACTTATCGTCGTTGACTGGCGGATCACAACGCAGAACATTCTCTTACAAACTCGAATAAAGAGAGATAATGGTTCTTCCAAGTGGGAATTAAGTTAACAATCACTTTTGCAGTCAGGATATTATCCCACTGCGTCACGATGACCTCAAGTTATAGGCTCTTATTGTGAAGTTAAATAATCTAGAGAATTGAATCTAGAGAAGTCGGCCATCTTAGATAATTTATTCGCTTTCGTGCTTCATCCCTAGTGGTAGTCAGAGAGAGCGCCAAACACTACGGTCCCTTCATACATCTTTCCCTCCATAGAAAAACACATAATATTAAATGAAACTACTTTAACGTAAACGAAGTGGCCGGTACTTTGTTTTCGTGGACTTTATGATATTTTGATGTGATATATACGATAGAATACGTTTTTAGAAAACATATGAAAATTTGAATACTGCGGTATACGAAGATGTGAAGAAATGCTAACAACAAAAGGCCTATAAGAACTTTGACTTAGCGTTCAGAACACCTCATTGCGTTCCAAGAGGTTCAAAATTTTTGAATATTCTACAAATGTTATGTCATTTGCCGTACTATGTTCGTATCTATTTTTAAATATATGTATAAAGTAAAATTCTATTTTATTCCTTTTCTCTTGGAAATTTTGAGAAACTTAGTGTGACCCTAGTTTTTACAATATGTAATAGTTTTAGAGCTTTCTACATTTAGTAGTTTTATATAGCGACATACGTCCTCAATTTTGATTATATAATTTGATTGTATTACTTACTGGCTCTCGCGACTTTATTAAAGTAGCATTTATTCTCTCTTATCTTAATATATGTTAATAATTTCACCAAGGGACAGGATAGACTTGATAGAAA
Organism: Dryadula phaetusa; assembly: GCA_032432895.1. NCBI lineage: Eukaryota > Metazoa > Arthropoda > Insecta > Lepidoptera > Nymphalidae > Dryadula > Dryadula phaetusa. The sequence continues at coordinate 866,753 of JAOYRS010000073.1, forward strand.
ACTTATTTGTATAACAAAAAATAAAGATCATAGTAGTAGAGTCGACATCATATATTCGCTAAACTCTATAATATATCTATAATTATCGAGAAATTTGTTAGATTTTAATGATGCTGACAAATCGAAATCGCCATATTTTTTTTAGAAAAACATCACTTAACACCTAATGCCACCTTGAGTTCGTTAAGGCCGATTCACACACATGTTCAATAAACAGTATTTGACTTTTAGTACCTTTACATAAGTACACTTCAGTTGTATGTATACATGTAATACCCACATATATTTATAACAGTTACGAAATAAAATAGTAATAAATAATTTATAATAAAATACATATACAATAGACACGCGAGAGCATGTGAATCCAATTCAAGTTAACAGAACTGGCAAGTATGTATTATTATACGAACCATTTTAAGGCACTTTTAATCGTCTCATAACTATTTTAAATTAAAATATTTAAAATCATGTATATTTTAGTAAAATAGTATTCGAAAATAAATTTTACATAATACACAACAATCACAATACACAACAACACAACACACAACATTTTACACACACACAAATACAGGTAGACTGAGGTTGCATTTGTCTATCAGTTGATACAAACATTAAACCAAAATATACATGATTAATCCATTTAAAATAGTTTTATTTCAAATGTGTGAGCCCGATTGTGGCGCAGTGGAACAGCAAAAGTCTGATTGTAAACGCGATCGGTTGTGAGTTCGATACCCACTCGGGGGAGTGATTATATTTAAATTATTTTCACTTTCTCGCTCTGGTAAAAGACAAAGTGTGGCGTTGAGTTCCACCACTCAATACGCAAAGTCTCGAACATCTCGAAAAAATGGAGTGTCTTAACACTTGGTAATTTCTGTCTAACCTGCTATGCGGGATAACTTACGATTATATATTGAAGCCTATGGCCTAAATCAGTTAATTGGTACATCAAGGTTTCACGCCGAAGACATCTTGATTAATGTGCTAAAACCATGAATGATCCTAAAAGATAGCTTGAAACCAAGTCAAGCCAGACCTTAGTTTTTCTTACACATAGTTTTTCATCTATTCAGTTATAAGAAGAAAATTTTATAAAATATTTATAGGTATCTGTTATAATATAGAACTTGGCTCTTGTTTCACATTTATGTTTTTGATAAAATATTTAAATGTATATGAAAGTTTCTGTTAACACTTCTTTTAGCTTCACATATCTTGAATAAATTAGGGTAGACAGAGAATTTCATACCAATACAGTCAGTTTTCCAATATTCGCCTAATAAAAAAACTGCATTTCGAGTTATAGATCAGATAACTCCCTTGAAAAGAAATTCAGAAAAGGTAAATTAATAATAATTAAAAATAATCATAGTCCCTATAGTTGTGTCCCTTTAATTATATGTGTAATACTTAATTATATATAGAAACCTATTAACTGTTAGTTATAATAAGTCAAAATAAAGCCTTTCTACCCGTTTCCTGAGTTTATGAGGCTTCAGCGTCGGCTTATGTATTGTAGACAGTCTGTATTGTAAATAAAATGATACGGAGTAGATGTTAAATATAAAAAAATATACAATATATGTACGTATGTTTACACATTTACTTTTTGCTAATATTTAACATACGATTTTCATAATATTTTTTTATCTATTTTTTATATATCTTTCACCCTCAGAACAGTAGATATAAAGAATACATACAGTTCATTTTTTTAGCTTCACTCTTTTATCCCACATAGCAGAGTAGACGGGAAGTACCTATTGTCAAGACACTCCTTACTCCGCTTTTCGCCGAATTTGAGATATGGTGGGCTGAGTGGCGGAACTCAACGTAGTGCTCTGTCTTACCAATGCGAGGAAATAAAAATTTAAATATAATCACTGAAATTTTTGCAGATTATGCAAAAATATTTTTGGGGAGTTGTGTTCGTTGTTTTTTTTTTTTAATTTTGTTTTGTTCTTTAATTCTTTTAAACATTTACATGTTTATGTAAAATGAATTTTTATTAATTATTTTATAATTTATAAAGTAACTACTGCGTGGAAATTTAATCGATGAGAATTTTACTTAAAAATCCTATTATATTACTACTGGCACTATGTCACTGACGCTGACAGGGATACGTTCAATAGATAATGTTAACGTTCACGTTCAATAGATGTATGAAAGAATAATTATCACGGTACAGTGCTGGTACTTTAACGCGACTGATAGAGTGACTCGACTAATCGAACTCAAGAGTGCATTCTGCATCAGTGACGTTTTGCTAAAGAAAATATGGCGATTGCGATTTGTCTTTCAACATGTTTAGAATTTGACAAAGTATTCGTCAATGTAAGTTTTGATATTTTAGCTTCACGCTTTTATCCCGCTTAGTAAGCAGGACAGAGAGGAAGTACCTAGACACTCCGCCGAATTCAATTATTGCGTGTATTCAACACGCAGAATTCAACGTTTTGTTTTACCAGAACGAGAAAATGATAATAATTTAAATATAACCATTCGTCCGAGTGAGAATCGAATCCACAACCGATCGCGCTTACATCAGACACCGACCCACTCCACCACGATCGGTTACTATACAAATGGCGGATATGTATTGTCGAATAAAACTTTATTTTGTTGGTTTATGGTTTAGGTAAGGTTTTAATTGTGCCTACCGAATACATAGACGAAAATGTTAATATAGAAATATATATAGCATATAGAACTAATAATTATGTATTTTATAATTTATTATTATGGGATATCAGTCCCGATATATTTATTTTTTTATGTTTTATTATTATATTATTTTTATATATTTATGTATTTAAGCTTAAAATCAACGTGAACGAAGTCACGGAATACAATTAGTGTATAATTAAACATTCACATACCATTTTTCTCCCTGCAGTGCAATCGGGTAAACAACAAGCTCGATCAAGATCATATATGACTAATGGCCGGACTTGACCTACATTGATATATAAAATATATCAATATCAATATAACTTATTCGAGACTTATACGAATTGCATTGAAATATTTGTTTATAACCCACAACACCTGAAATTAGGACTGTGGGTGCACGCGACTTTAACGGCGTGAAATATAACAATGTCTGGATATTTATTTTATAATTCTAAAATGAAAGTTACGATAGCTTTGTACATGTCGTCAAAAGACGAACAGATAGACAGACAACATTTGAAGAAAAATGTTATAATACGTAAATATTAAGTAAACATCGGTTATATTAATATTACAAAAAGACGCTCCAATCATATTTATTTGTTGAGATGTAAACTTAATTAATTTTTTTAATGAATATACTTGTATTGTTTTTTTTTGCATTAAACACAACAATCCTCTATTGCTACGACAAAAGATGGGAAAAGAGATGTGACATAATTGCGTATATAGATAACATTGTACATTTAATTACAAATCATATTTAAAAATTAATCTTTAACAGCAGTCCGATTTTTTTTTATTATTTTAAATAAGTTGTGAATCTGTATTAGTTTTAACTTAATTTTATATTAGAAAACTAAGTAATATTATTAGTAAGTCTTAAATGTAGGTAAGTTATTTCTTAGATTTATTATTAATTTTAGCAGATTGTATTTTAAACGTGAACGAGGTCCGACAGAAAAACGATATAGCTATAGTCATATTTAAATATATATATTTTTTAGATTCACGCTTTTATCCGGCATAGCAGGGTAGACAGAAAGTACCTAGTGTCAGGACACTCCGTACTTCGCTTTCCACCGAAGTCGAGATATTGTGTGTTGAGTGGTGGAATTCAACGCCGCACTTTGTCTTTTACCAGAGCGAGGAAGTGAAAATAATTTAAAATACAATCACTCCCCCGAGTGGGGATCCAAACCACAACCGATAGCGTTTACAGTCAGACGCTGTCACACTGCGGCACGACCGGCCTCATATACCAAAAAAAATTGTTTTAAAAATCGTAAACACCGAAACTAATTGTTAAAACTAGTTCCGTATTACAAGGTTTTATTATAAAATAAACACTTTATTTTTCTTAGAGATTTTATACTCGTTAGTGGAATCGAATTTCTCTCGAGTCGAATCAAAAATAAACCAAATAATTTTTTTTTTAATTTTAATAATAAAATACCTAATATATAATTAAAGGTGTTGCGAGTGGCAGTCGCCAAGAGACGTATATTTAAATTAAGCAGAATTAAAAAAAATAACTGCGGTACAATGACATTTATTTAAAACTAATGTTAATTAAGTAATCTTTTCCTATAAAATAATCTTTATAAAAACAATAGTCATGTTTATTTATGAAAAAATAATAAAAAATATTAAAAAATACGAGGGTGGTCGTGGCGCTGTAGGACAGCAACTGGCTGGAAACATGATTGGTTGTGGATTCGATACACTCGAGGGAACGATTATATTTAAATTATTTTTATACAATCGCTTTGGTAAGACGAAGCGCGGCGTTTAGTACTGCTCAATACACAATGACTCGAATTCGGCGAAACGCGGAGTACGTAGTGTCTCGATACGATACACTATCTACTTTTATTCCGATTAAGGTATTGTTAAATTAGTCAGAAAGTATCTAATGTCAAGAAACTCCGTACCTCACTTCCCACCGAAGTCAATTCATTACCTGTTGAATGGTGGAACTCAAATAATTTAAATATAACCACTACCCCGAGTGGGGATCGAACCCACAACCGGTCGCGTTTACAGTCTGACGCTGTCACACTGCGCCACGACCGGCCTCAATAATATTTTTAATATGAAAAATAATACTTTGATGAATTTATTTCTTACGAATGAAGCGTTCACTTTGAATTATAAAAACATTATTAACATTAATGATAATTTATTGGAGTATTCCAATATATTATATTGAAATATTATATGAGTTATAAATCACATATGTAGGTGTACGTACACACATGTATCATACGGTGTCGTGTCGGTATGTGCGACCTTTAACCAGACCTTGGACAATGGCACACTTTACAGGTAATTGTGATCGCGTGACAAAATTGATTTATATCATTAAATCTTAATATATCGGGATTTCTACACCTTTCAGACGACAGTCCAGGTTTTTCTCTTCATACGAGGTCGCCTCTGACTACGCTTTCTTTAACGTGACGAATTCACATTAGGGATACCCTCCAGAGGGGGGAGTCGGGACAGGTTTGTGTATTGGGGACTCAGTATTGGCAGATATAGGCCGCTCTGTTTACCCACTGAGTCCTCACGGTGCTTCTTCTCATCCGCCACTAGCCGAAGTCCGGGAACGTTACGTCCGCGTCAGGATGTCTCTGACTACTCTACCATGCGCGATAAAGCGTGAAGCGTAGTTATATACCGTAGTTATATTGGTATTTAAAAATATATTATCGATAAACTGTCTATTTTTGACCGTGAACTATAATAAAAGGCTCTATAAGTCTCATAGAGGCCGGTCGTAGCGTAATGGAACAGCATCTGACTGTAATAACATATTAAAAATAATTTAAAAAATTGTGTATGTATCTACTTTATTTTATTTTTAACCGCATAGCAGTGTAGTTAGAGAAAATCTAGTGTCAAGACACTCTGTTGATCGCCCGAAATCAAGACGTGCGTGCTGAGTGGCGAACTCGACGTCGAATGATAATATTTTAAATGTAATCATTCCCGAGTGGTAATTGAACCCACAACCAATCACGTTTACAGACAGACGTTGTTGCGAAAGGACTACCGCAATTATATTATTTACCTTATATTTATTGGTCTAGCACTAAAAGCACATCTTCCAACGCTTTTTTGACGAAAGTGTGTTAATATGTCATAGTTCAGGTAACTATAATGTCCTTTTTATTTAATATAACCATAAATAAACATAGCCATTTAATATAGCAAATGAGTAATTGGTGCGTAAACAATGTTTTTATATAAATGCATATGTCTAACATATGGTAGTGTGTGTTACATTTAAATGTTAGATTATTAATTTATTATATTTCTGATACATCATTTTGAAAACCATTAATGTTTTACGCTCTCTACTTATATAAACTAGGTCTGTGCCAAATTTGATACTCCTCCATGTGTCTCATATTCGTAAAAAGAGGTACAAAGTGATTGTGCCACATACCTATCAATATAAAGAAAACATAGTACTATAATAACAAAGTAAAACGCTACAAAGACGTTCGCCTTGGTATGAGGTCGTTAGAGTCTATTAGTTCTGTAAAAACGTTCGGATTAGTTAAGTATCTGTATCAAGTTACATTATAAAAGTACACCTAAAATTTTAAAAATTCTGACTACAATTGGTGGTTAGGTGCAGGTTCGAATACCTTAAAGGTACTTACGTGTCGAGGCACTCATATGTATGTGTGACGTCATTGTGTTTATATATTTAGTTATTTCCACGCTTTTAAAGCATAGCAGGGTAGTGTAGTGTCAAGACACTGCGTCTGAGCGATAAGTAAAATTATCTAAAAGGGCAGTTCTGCGAAAGGGACTCGGATTCAAAGCTACATGCATATATATATATATATATATATATATATATATATATATAGGCATATATATATAAGTGTCAAACTTAAAATTTTTTTTTCAAATTTGCAGTGCCTTAACGCTAAGTTACAAAGAAATCTAAATATGACGTTTTGATTCCCGGAACTCAACGCCGCGCTGTGTACCTACCCAATATATAAATATTAAAAATGTAGGTATGTATACAATTAAATAAAGTACCGTAAGTCTTTATCAGGTTAGTGTTTTAAGACATGTACCTACCTACAACTACATAGGTACATATATTTAAAAAAATTAACTATTTTTTTAATGAATTTAAAATTAATTGAAGGTTAATCTCGTTTTCCATATCTTAAGCAGAAACAATTGGTGAATTAATTATGTTTGTTTATTTTTTTTATAATTATAACAATTAATTATTTATTAAAAACTTATATATTTTCACTTCTTCGCTCTGGTAAGACAAAGTGCGGCGTTGAGTTCCACCACTCGACACGCAATGTCTTGAATTCAGTGGAAAGAGAAGTACGCAGTGTCTTGACACTAGGTACTTTCTGCCCACCCTGCTACGCGGGATAAAAGCGTAAAGCTAAAAAAAACTTATAGAATATGAAAAGCATAACTTATGTCTCATCCAGCTGTAGGAGCTATAAGGTTTATTTTGAGGTCATCATGGGACAGCGTCTGACTTAAATAAGTCTGTTTGTAGGTTTAATTCCCACTCGGAGAATTGATTATAATTAAAATTATTTTTATTTCTCCCAATTACGCCATTCAACAACGCATTTCTTCAAATTCAGGCGGACAATGAATAAATTAGAGTATCGAAACTAAGTTTTCTTCGACTACCCTGCTACGCGGGATAATGTGTGAAGCTGGTAATATAGTATTAATAACAAAGAAAGAAAGCTTAGGAAATTGATATACTGGTAATCGGAAGTTAATGACATTGAGAAATTTATATAATATATAATATATTTTCCTTATAAGCATTTAGTTTATCAATAAGATACTTAAATGAATCATTTATAAAGCACTAAAAATAATGTAAAAATCGAAAATATGAGCTCCAGTTATTTTTAACCCGCGCCTTCTAAAAGGCAAAGTTTTGGCACAGTTGGCAAAAGGTAAAAAAAAATTTCAAGCGATATTACCAAATAAACCGAATATACCAAATTATTATTAAGCCATTTATAACTTTTTATTAGTTTAATTTATACTTATATTAATATTTAAAAAACATGACTTAAAGTACTTATAATTAACAATTGTAAATAATGCTTTAAATAATGAAACTAAAAGGTTTTAATACTAAAATGACATTTTAAATCGAAGAATTATTTACCTGTACACTTCGACCTCAACACTAACACTACACCTTACGTCACTGTCACTGTACTGTAAAAAAAGTCACAAAAAGTATAAACACTTTAAAATTTAAATATATATATATATATATAAACAAAAGTAAATATGTAATTCTGTTCGCAAAAGCGTCCGTACGCCGCGATAATAAACAAAACAATACGTGTGTGTAAACAACGACTTGTGGCTTATCTCGGAGGCTATTGAACGGTGCCACGGAACATAATTGAATGTAGAGAGGCTATCGAAATATTTATATTGTATTTTTTTATTATCATACCTTTAATCCATGAAGTGATAAACCAGTTTATATTTACCACTCAAACAGAAGTATTATATTATATTGAAAATATTGTCCATTAAGTTTAGAAATCTAAAATAGATAATCAAGATATTGAGAAAAAATACCGCGGAGTTTCTTTTACTGGATTTTCTCAGGTTTACCACACAAGCTTAATAAACGGAGCTCATTTGACTTTTTGACGCCTATGGGTACCTTTCTATTACGTTTTAGTATCGTTAATTATTTTACTGTAGATAGCGTTGATTTAAATATATCTTTAACAATACAAATTTACTTTTTAAGCTTTATAAAACTACTTAATTAATAAAATAAATGTTTACTAAGTCACAATCAAACGAAATATATCATTTCTAAGTTATTTTTCTATGGCAATAACCTTATGATATGGCAGCGCCATCTCTCCCACAAATAAGCAACTTGTTATACTGGTTTCAACTTATCTCTTTACCTAATTAGATCCGATGAAGTCCCTCGTGGTACAGTAATAGAATGTATACAATCTTTGTAGAATCAAAATCTGGGAAGAAAAATCTAAATATACATATATATATATATATATATATATATATATATATATATATATATATATATATATATATATATATATATATATATATATATATATATATATATATATATATATATATATAATTAAATTAAATTAAATTAAATTTAAGGCACTGTAATTAATTGTAATACGAAAATCAGTGAGGCCGGTCGTGGCACAGAAGGACAGCATCTGATTGTAAACGCAATGGGTTGAGGGTTCGAGTCCCACTCGGGGGAGTGAATATTATTTTTCACTTCCTCGCTCTGGTAATATAAAGTGCGGCGTTGAGTTCCACCACTCAACCATCAATGTCTTGAATTCGGTGAAAAGCGAAGTACAGTGTCTTGACACTAGGTACTTTCTGTCTATCTTGTTTTGCAGGATTAAAAGCGTGAAGCTAACCTAACCTTTGTTGGTAAGCTGTTAAATAATAATATATTTATAAAATGAAAAGTAAAAAAGAGAATAAAGCTCGACTCAATGTACTTTTTACAGAAAAATCATCAAAGTAGAACACTAAAAATGAAAAGTTTACGAACAAGCTTACGCAAAGAGAACTACCATTTTATATAATTTGTATCATATATATTTGTATCATTTATCTTGTATATATAATTAACTTACTCTGTGATTAACATTTGTTTGGTGCTGCCAGCATCAATCAATAAGTTGCCAAAGTATAAAATGTTTCGAAGAGGTCGAAGACACTTCGAAACGTCAACTGCAATAGAAGTATTTAAAATCATAGTTTATATATATATATATATATATATATATATATATATATATATATATATATATATATATATATCTCGGTTATATATATGTATCGGTTCTGGGTACAATTCTCTCTCAGGGGCAGACCATTGTGCCACAACCTCCCCTTTTAATTATATATAATGTAACAAATGACGTTTAAATGACAGTTGATAAATACAGAGAATTTCTGTTTTTTTTTTATATAGCAGCAATGTTTTAGGGCTTTGTTCCACTAAATTATAATGGAATACATTGGCAGTAGATAAATTATAAAAATAAAACGTAGTAATTACGTTAAGCTAATGTCTTCTAGTAATTGATATTATCTCGATTACAATACTTTAATACTATGACTATACAAAATATAAATATGGTACCTATTCTATGATGTTGTTTGCGAATTAAAAAAATATATAAATATACAAGAAAATAAATATATATATATATATATATATATATATATATATATATATATATATATATATATATATCGTTTTATAATTTAAATTATATTTTCCGTTTACTGTGATGCCAATAAAATACCGAAAAGTAATGCTCAACGCCAACAAGAATATTTCATTTTTTTTTTATCTTTATATAATGTTATCAGACGTTGCAGTCTGCAATAAACAACGCGTACAATTCTTTTAACATTTATGTTAGATGTGTCGACTGCTCCCGCTCACCTCGCCCCGCGCTGCAATAAATACTCGTAGGTACAGAGGGCTGGTTGTTGTTATTTTATTATTATATTTTTATTATTTTTACTTTTTCTTTTTTTTTTGTATCCGCTGTCAGCACCGCAATACCAACAGGAGACTACTGAAAATCAGTGTGGAAGCAATTACGTCTTCTACGTACACTGAGTAGATCTCCTATTGGATAGTTTACACTGCTGCGCACTATTTATTAATTTTTTGTTTATTTTGTTTGTGTACTTTTAGGATAAGTTTTACTTTGTTGTTCTTTTTTGTTTTTAATACTTTTAATGTGTTAGTAGTGTAATTTTGTCCAATAAATGTGTTATTATTATTATTATTATTATAATTTAGTATATTGCATATTTTTATAAATGAATATATTTCCTAAATTATTGAAAGAAAACTGATACCCTTTAAAAAATTATAAAAAATACCAATTTACACATATAGATTTCATCTAGAATTACCTTCAGAATTAACTTCAAAGGCGAAGAACTTTAAAGGCAAGGAACTTTGGTTTTGGCAGGGGTCCCCCAACCTTTTTTTTTAATCTGAACACATCTATAAAACAAGGCAAGGCAGTAGCAGCATAAGCAGTAAGCGATGAGAAACAACAGTCAAAGCATTCCACTCTTTGCTTTATTTCCATCTCGAGTCATAGTATTGAAGGCTACATTAAAGTCATTTATCTAATGTTAAGGTATATTTTTTATGCAATCCTGTGGATTTAGTTCAGGATGTGGTGTTGTCATAAAGCCAGGTAGAGGAGCTTTGCAAGCCTGTGAGCGCGAGTGTTCAACCAATAATTAAAAACATGTGAAAAAAAAGATATGTAGCTCTATTTGCTTTCTTTTTTCTTATAATAATCACATTTTTGCCTTTTTATTTAACACGCAATGTCTTGAATTTAACGGAAAGCGGAGTACGTAGTGTCTATATACTAAGAAATTGCTGTTTATCCTGTTATGCGGAATAAAAACGTACAGCTAGCCAGGCTTGCTTGCTACATTTACAATAACCTGATGATTGTTTATACACTTAGGTGAATATGGTAACATTATTGACTTAAGTTCCACTTTAATATAATTAATGAATATAACATTACAATTACACTATAAAACAAATAAAGTACGCTTATTTCCGTTTAGTGCTGGTAAGACATTTTTACACAACCGTACTTTTCTGGTGTTATTATAATTTATAAATACTTGTGAATATTGTTTATACGAGAACTACTGCATCACATATATACAGATTTTTTTGCTCTAATCATGCTTTTATTGTCTATGACACAACAATTAACGCGCTAAATAAAACCACTTTTGGATTTGGGGTGACAACACCAACAAATTTTCTGGGATTTACCTGTTATTCTAAATTTCTTATCAGTCAGACTGATTAAAGAAATTCAGTCTATTTTCTGAATCTACACGCGACTGGTAATCCTACATTAAAATATTGAAACATATTTGATTTTCTATTTAAAATATTTTAACGTACTGCAAGTCACTTCGACCTTTGTTTGATCTATATTAAAGAATAAGTGCCTACCTCCATAAAAAATTGTAAGTATTAAATAATTCCTTGCGTAAGTCAATATCATTTTTATTCATAATTAAGTTATAAACTTAGCTTCATCAATTAAATACTCATTATTGAATAATTTTTAACAGGTATTAAAAAATGGCACCAAGCTTTAGTAAGAATGCCATATTAAAAGGCTACGTTGACTATTTCTGTTTGATTTGTGAAAGTTATTTTAGAAATGACGATGAAACTGTTGCACACATTTCTAAAGAGAGCCATCAAAAACGTTTAAAAATAACCACTTATGTTGAAGAGTTCAAGGACGATTATATTAAAAAGGTTTGGTTATTTCCAATGTTATTTCTGAAATGGTATTTTAAGAAATTAGTGAAAGTAACTAAAATTCTCTCATGTTTTTTCTTGCATTAGTTGTCAGCTTTTTTTTTAATTTTGATGGTCTGATGCTCCAATTTCTCTTGTGGAGTTATTATAGCAATATTATAGAACATTTGTCCATTTTGGAATTTATTATATGGTTTTGTGAAATTGGCTAACAAAATGAAGTAACTCTGGGCCGTTATAATTCATATTAATTATGCTTTTATCTTTCAGATTAACAGCAAATATTTTTGTGAATTATGCAATAAATTATTGCCAGTTTTAGCTAAAGTTCGCATACACATAACAGAGCCTTTACATTTAGATATGAAAAAAGCCTACATGTTTAAACGTAAAGACAATAATGTAATGGTTTTTGATAAAGTGGTAATAAATGAACATTCATGGCACGGGTTGTTTGAAAACTCTTGTGCTGTTTGCAATTTGGAATATGATGATGAAAATGAACATAAAAAAGAATCATCTCACATTATAAAATTGATTCAATTCAGAGTTGAATTTGACAGAGATAACAATTTATATCGAAAGGTATATATTTAACTTTGTTGCATATTGAATATTCTTATTTAACTTTCATTCTTTATATTTTTTCTATTTCTTTAAATTTTTTTTATTGTAATTATTTCACTGTTTGTTTCCTGTACACTAAATAAATAAATAAAATTCTTATTGTGGCTGTAAATGCAATCAGTTGTGGGTTCAATTCCCACCTGGGGAGTGATTATATTTAAATTATTTTCACTTCTTGCTTTAGTAAGGCAAAGCGTGGCATTGAGTTCCACTACTCAAAATGCTATATCTCAAATTTGATGGAAGCAAAATATGGAGTGTCTTGACACTAGGTGTTTTCTGCCTACCCTGCTATTTTTTAAATATTTCTGCTTATTGGTAGCTATCATGGCTATAATAACTGTTTTATTTGCAGATTGATGAAACAACATTCCAGTGCTTAACATGTAATGTGGTGGCGTCATTAAACAATTTAATGGTACACTTTGACAAAACTGAACACAAAAACAAGTACAAAGAATGCTGTGAAGCGTTTCAGTTACTTGACACAGCATCAGACAAGTCATCTAAAGAGAAAAGTTATATTGAGAGTACAGAAAAAGCCAAGGAAAAGGAAATTACTCAATCTAATAGTGAAATAAACAATGAAACCTCTGAGATTTCAAAAGGTAAAAACACAAAGCAAACGGATGAGCTAAAGACTAAGAGCAGTACAACTGGAGACAGAAATAAAACTGATTTGAAATATGTTTTTGATGAGAAATGTGAAGCAGAAATCTGTGAAGTTTTAAATGCAACAGATTATATCACTTTTGATGAAAATGAAAACACTTGGTGTATATTGTGCAACTGGGTCATGTCTGTTTCAAGTGTTGCCCGCCATCTCAGTGGAAAGCATCATCAAACTATACTGAAATTACACAGAAAACGGATTGATCAGTACAAAAATATCAATAAATCAAAAGGAACAAGAAATATTAACAATGAAACTGTTAAAGACAACTCAATGTTGCTAAATTCAATTGATAAATTTCAAAAAAATGGAATTACATTAAATTTTGAATCTAAACTTGCTACTTGTAAAAAATGCAGTATCACTTTAGAATATAATTGTGACGCTATTGACAATCACATAAAAGAACACAGTAAAGTTTCTAGGAAACCAAGTAAAGCAATCCCTTTTCCTTCTGGTAAAGTACCAGTGTCAGGTGAAAACAAAAATATGTTGTTCACAAGTCCAGTACACATGAAGCAACATAATAATGCAAACAAATTGAATACAAAACATGAAGAAATTATTGATGATAGTGAAAATGAAGAAATATCAAATAGTGTACCAGCTATGATGACAAAAGGTGTACAAATTGGTAAAAATCCTAAACGAACCATACTACAAAAAGTACCATTGAATGATTTTGTGAAAACTGCGGTAGGAGTGGATTGTGATATATTTAAAGACATTATTATAAACAACAAATTTGTTATCAATTTGTTTACCCTTGCGGGTCTCATCACTGAAAATGAAGTTATAAGATGTTATATGTGTGATAAGAACCTAATGGTTAATGATTTAGTAAAACATGTTATGAGTTTTACGCATGAAAAAAAAACTAATGAAATATTTGTGATTACTGAAATGGATTCTGAGTTTATCAGAGAGGTAAGTTTCTTAATTCTAGCGCGAAATTTGTTGAACTTCTAGCATCACATTTGAGAGAATCTAATATTAACACAATTCTCTAATTCCATTCAATTTTTGCAACACTGCATATGGACTGGTGGAAATGAAAATATTTAAAATATTTATAAATATATACATATAGTTATACATATAACTATAATTTTATAAATAAAAAATGACTCATGGTAACTCTAGTTAAATCAAAGTATTTCAGCTAAGTAATTACAAAGTAAACCTGATTCTCTATCACTACTTTACATATATATATAATAAAATAAATATTTATTATGTTTCAGTTAATGCCAGACAAGTTTCACTGCGGTTACTGCAACATTGTGGAGACACCGTGGGAGGAAATGCAACTGCATGTGAAAACCTCTTCCCATAAAGAAGCTAAACACTCGGCTGAATGTCGATTAATACAATACAAAGCAGAAATAGCCAATGGAGAGTATCAAAAATTCGAATTTGAAAAGTTGAAATTTGAGTTGTTTGCCAGTAGATTTTCCTAGTGTTTTCATTAATAATGACAGCTATTGTTTATTTTTTTCATGTACAAAAAATATATATGCAATAGTTTTTGACTTTAGTTTTAGAGAAAAGAAGTATTTATTTTATAAGTTTTACACATTATTTTGTATGATGATAAATTCGATTCATTCATCTTAGTATTTGATAAATTGTATCCTTAGATTTCTTTTATAAAGGTGCTATTTTATAAGGAATTTAAATGTACAAGAATGTATGTATATCAAAAACATTTAATTACTGAATATACAACACGTAAAAAGTGACAAATATTTTACAGATAATATATGCTTGAAATAAAATTATATCTTACAATTGCTCATTTAACAAAACTATAATACAATTTTTTACATCTTTAAAAAATAAAAAATAATTATTAATATAATCAGTATTATTACCAAGGCAAGCTGAATTGTATATATTTGGTTGGAAAATTTACAAAGGAAGGTCTGCAAATTAATATCAGCTTATAGATTTCAAAATTTGTAAAATATGTTGATTGTGCCCAAAGCTCCCCATAGTAGGTAGGTTGAGGCACCTTAAGGTACAATATTCGTATTAAAACCTTTAAATTACCATAATAATCAACACGATGTAAATAAATTAGCATGACAAGAAATTATTACTTATGAAAATTTCGTTTTTATACCCTTAAGATTTATTGAATATATTTTGTTCTGGATTTGACGACATTTAGTGGGATGCAATACATGTTTATCTATTCAGGCAAAAGAAAAATTGTTTTGGATTTAATTCTCATAAACTTTACTGTGGCCATAGTGTGACTAAATTCTTTGTATATTATTTCTTTTGCATCGAATTTTATAAACTGGTGTCTATTGTTAACTATTTTCTTTCTTTTCTACTATCTTTTCGTCAACAATTCTTTAAGAAGTGATCATACTTACACTGTTCAAATATCGTTTTCGAATTTCGCTTTGCAAACTCTTTTTTTTGAATTTGATAAAGTGGAGTAAATAAACATACACATTAATGGCATGCCCAAACCTCTCAACACATGAGTCTTCTAAAATAAACCAGTCATTTTTATTTACTTAAAACATGCATTTTAATTTAGAATAAATTATATTTTTAAGTCTTAACTTTTTTCAATAATGACTACATCTGTTCAAGTTTTCGTAGACATACATTTAATATGAATTACTATATAGTCTTGTCTCTTTCTATTTGATTAAGTCGGTAAAAGAAGACGTGACGCTTCATTTATTAATGACGTATTTATCTGTGAAGTGATAAAAGCTTAGTTATTAAGAAGTGTTATTTGTAAAATGTATCTCTATGTATTTTGTGCGCTCTTATTTATGTTTAAAATAAATTATGGATATATTTTACGTAAGTATATTTTCTTGATAAGTTTAAAAAAAGGTCCACAACTCATGATCATATGAAGTATGTAATATTAAATATCGTCAAAAAAACCTAAAGTTTTAAAAATATAGGTATATGCAAAGCTTTCGTATTAAATAAATACAAATAGATAGCACGAAGTTATTTTATATTACTCCCAAGTTTATATTTATATATATTAAATATATTATATTTTAAGTTTAGTATTTTGATATAAATATTTATATATGTTATATTTTAAGTTTAGTATTTTGATTTTATATGATTTTTTTAAAACTACTTCTTTATTATTAAAAAATATAGATTATTTTTTTTCTTTGCCTATCACAAAATTCTTAGAGATGCTTGTACCCGTTTTTATAAGTGGAATCGAACCCATAACAAAACTAACATCATTTTTAAATCAAGAAAACTTTAATTTCTGTCTGTAGAGGATAATTAATTATAAATTGTCCTCATTATATATAAAAGTTTCGACGTTTCTGTTTTTTCCTTATACTATATTCAAGAACCTAAGTAAATACAGGAAAAGATATTTTAATCAAAACTATTTTAACTTTAACTTCAAAAACACATATGTATTATAAAACTCGATGTTTTGAAACCTATACGGTAAAAACTAAAGAGACGTAACAGAAAAATGAAATAAATGCATCAGTAATAGCTGACAAAAGGTACGGACTACTTGTTCGTAGAAAAGAACACTGTCCGTAGTACTTTATTGTTACACGACTACCTGTTAAAATAGTTTTGGAAAACATTTTTTTTAAAAAAAGTACGATTCGAATCATAGTAAATTATTAATTAATTTAAACGCAGCGGGAATCGAACTGGTGCCTCCTGGAACCCGTTTCCAAGAGGCGCGAGTCCTAATTACGCTGCGTTTAATTTTTTATCCGTTTTCTAATCCTAAGTGTCCACACTTATGACATTGGAATGACATTTTAAAAATAATAATTTATTAAATAGGTCTAATAAAATGTATTAAAATTGTGTAAACCTATTATCAGAAAAAGTTAAAATATCATATGAGTAAAATTCCGTCTTTCTTAAAATTTTCTGAGCGTTATTCTTATTATTTAGAATCACCACTAGTTATTTTCTATGGCTAGTAGAGGTTATGCCAAAAACTTGAAGCATTTTTCAGGGTTGAGAAAAAGTGTAGTAATTAATTGTATGTCTATTATTATTTTAATATTTATTAATAATAAAAAAATATTATTGCTACCGTTAAGGAATCTTCCAATTTTTTTAGCTTCACCCTCTCATCTCGCATAGCAGGGTAGACAGTAAGTACCTAGTGTCAAGATACACCATACTCCGTTTTCCGTCGAATTCGAATCATTGCGTGCTACAAGAGCGACAAAATGACTAGGATTTAAATATAATCATTTTCCCGAGTGGAAATCGAACCCACAACTTCAATTTAAATTCTTTTTCTTTTTAAATATTTATATGTTTTAAATAGTAGTTTGTAAATTGAAGAAAAGTAAATTAATAAGTAATTTTATTTTTAATCGAACCTTAATTATGCAGTTTTTTTAAAAGTTATTCGTAAAGTAATGAAAGGGAAATTGGCAGATGGGTAACATTGGAATAAGGCAGGGTTTTATTTGTTTTGACTACAAGATGAATTGAAATTCCTGAATAGGGTTGTCAAGAATCAAAACATTAATAAAATATAAAGTCAAGTAATTATGTTTCGGCATACTATGAATACTATAATTTACATTCTTATACAAACTGTTAAGCGTATTCACAGTGAAATATAATAAAATATGTTCCTTAATAATACAATAAAGGAACTTTTGTTATTATTTACACAGATTATAAAATACAGACAATGCCTATAATAATAATTTAATCTATTCAAATTTTAATTACTTAATGATTAAATACCAGGGTATCATAAAGTTATAAAAAATACGAAAATATCGTGTGAAAATAAGCCAAGTGTCAAGAAATTTGAAAGCAGAATATTTAATACTATTGCAACATAAATAAACACAAATAGATTGATGTAATTGTACTTATTAGTTTAAGTTTTAAAGTGAATAATTTCCCTTTTATTGTATAATATTCCTATTCACAATATTAATATATGGCATAATGAATTTATTTGTAACTAGCAGATCCCGTGAACTTATATTGCCTTATACTATCTAAAATATTAATTTTACAATAGGATCCTAGAAAACCGTTTTATATCATTTAAAAAGTTGCGAAAAGACATTTCTGTGTTATTACTATATTAATAATGTCAGAGCTCCCCCCCCCTCCAGTTTGTTTTAAATGTGTCAATGTCATTAATAAAATAATATAAATCTTTACTTGCAAGAAAGAAATAGAAAAAATCCCGCTCAGTTTCTTGCTCCGATTCGATTTTCAGGTCTAAGGCATTAACTTTAGTGTACTGGTTTTGAGGTTTATTGACTTTCAAAAAATTTAACATGTAACTTCTTATTTTGAAAAAAAAAAGTTGACTTTGACTTTGATTGCGTTGGAATTTACAACATTTTTCCTTCCTGAGAGATAACAAATAGTGTCGGCTTGCTGACTCGAGCTTATAGCGTACATATGACGGTCCATGCTCAAATCATGGCAGTCCAAGGTTATTCCACAAACTAAATGACCTTGGGATTTATTAATAGACATTGCGATTGCAAGGCACACTAGAAACTGGAGATGTTTGAATTTAAAAGGATTGTCAGTTAGCATGAGTCTTGAAACAAGTACATGCACGTTTTTCAACTTTACTATTTTTATTTGTTTTTTTTTTTTTTTTTTTTTAATAAGCCAAAATAATTTTTACATTTATAACGAAAATATTAAATGTATATCTAACTGCACAAATTTCCATTGAAGTAGATATTGAAAAAACACAAATTTCAACTACTTATTCTAAAAAAGAGAAAGGGCACATAATTTATTACAACAACTATAATTAAAAAGTTAAAATAAAAAATAACAATAGAATATATATCTTTTATAATTACCTTGTTTATTTATTAAGCAATCTGTTTTTTATAATGATTTATTTTGTGATTTAGTTAAATATTTTTTAATTGAATTATATTATATTTATTATTTTTAAAGTGTTATTCCACACTTAGGATTAGAAAACATTTTTGAAAAAACGTATAAAAATTTTTGAACGCAGCGGGATCCGAACCCGCGCCTCTTGAATATCGTCCCGGTATCCAAGAGGCGCGGGTTCGAATCCCGTTATATTATACTTTTAATTATATTATACTCCCGAGTTATACTTTTTTGCCTTAAGAATAATAGTAACTAAGTAATAAGCTTATAAGGTAGTGCTGATTTATGAGTGCGTATAAAATATCTTCAATTTATTATTAAAATTTGGGAGAGAGTTGGTTAAATTATGTATTACCTACATTGGTTATTCTAGATATAGTTGAATTAGCCGAACCACTTTTCGGGGGAAGTCATAAACAAATTTTATACCGTATCTCATAGGAGGTCTGAAATTAATTAAGTCTTAGTGTTTACCCGCAACCTCGGACCATACAAGAACTAATGAAGAATACATGTCCAGTACCTTGCCACGGTTATGGTACGGCGAGTACAAATGCCACGAAAAATTTTTCTCTGTCAATCAGCAGATATGATTGCGATATATTTCGGACTATAGAATTATATAACAAAGTCTTAGTATTCGGTCCCAAAAAATATGACTTTTAAATAACAAATCCAAGTAATTGAGAAAATTTATACACAAGCGTGTCCAAAATGAAACTTAACCTGGAATCACTGACTGACAGACTGATATCTTTATTTGCCTGGTAAATTTTATATATGAACATTTTGAGTTATTTAAATGAATACGATTAGATTTGTACCAATAAGATCTTTTATTTTCTATTATATTAAAAATTATTATGTTAAAAATTATTATATTAAAAACTTTACGTTTTGAACACTTTACAGTAGTCTATGGTCACAGGAATCAATAATTAATCTGTTATTAATCTGTTTAAAATAGTTTTCAGTTTTTCATTATACACAAGACTCTAATCAGCGTATTAGAGAACTGGAAAAACCTTAAGCAGATAATGTATTTAGAAGGACCGAATGAGACATAGTATCAAAAGGCTTTCTGAAATCCGTGCTTGCAACATCTATTTGCTTATTTTTATCAATGTAGCGAGAGAGATTTGAAAAACATTGTTCAAATTAGATATGGTACTCCTCGATTTAACTAAAGCGTGTTGTAATTCTATTAAGTATTTTAGGAAGTAGTGTTGGATATCTTTGCAGCAGTAGCAGATGGATGTTTTGTCGATCCTGATAATACGTTACATATTCTAATCTTGGGAAAGAATGATTAAATTTTATTTGACAAATAAAATTAATAAATTTTAGCATAAATATAAATAAGTAAATATAATAATTTTAAAATGCGTAAATATGATAATTGTAAAATTTTAGATGAACCTGCGTCCGCTGACATTCATCATATATTGGTGCAACCAGTTCTATATCATGGCAGGGACAAGAGACAGATTGCTACTACTAAACACACGGTAAAATTACTTGGCCTTGTTCTTTTCCATGAGTTTGTTAATATAATGGTAACACCAATTTTAAGACATGCTAGATTAATTATGAAGATAGAAAATTATGATTTTCACGTTAAATCCCGCCAAACAGAATAATCAAAAAAAAAAGAAAGAACCTAGCGTGAACCTAGTGTACATTTGTTTTGTTAGAGCAAAGAAACGAAAATTTAAATATATTCATTCCCAAAGTAGGAATTGCAACCTTAAGGCTTTCGGTCAGACACTGTTACACTGCGCCAACAGGGTGTATATAATTTTTTATTCGTATTGTGAGCATGCATTTGCATCATTCCAGGACGGTTTGCACCACCCAAAGGTGACAATGACTGTGGACATAGATGGGGAACCGCACGTGCTGGACTTGCGACTGAACACCGACCTGGTGACCGGAGATCACGTCATCAGCTACCAGAAGAATGGAGAAACTATACTGCATAAGCCTACTATGGAGGTAGATTGTGTATTCAGTTCCAAATATTTATATATGTAATTTTTTTAACCTAACCTAACATTAAAGATTTATGACGAATAATAAAAATAAATAAAAATATAAACATTCCTGCTAATATAACTACATTAATAATATTTCAGGAATTGGACCTATGTCAGTACTCCGGTAGAGTTAGGGACAAGGCGGGGTCGTGGGTGGCGGTGTCGACGTGTCACGGCGTTAGAGGCATCATACACGACGGCAAGCAAATGAGATACATAGAGCCTGCAAAAGGTACTAAATATTTATAATAAGATCTTTGGTCTTTGCCATTTTTACTTCCGACATCTCTCTCTCTAAAATTCCAATATATATTTTCTTCAAATTAAGATTGTACCAAAAGTGTTTATACATATTAACATAATTTAAATGTGTTTTATCCAACTAAAAGCAGAAGGCCGGTCGTGGTGCAGTGAGACAGCGTCTGTCCGTAAACGCGATCGGTTGTGGGTTCGATACCCACTAGTGGAAGTGGTTATATTTAATTTATTTTCACTTCTTTTTTTAGCTCTTTTTTTAGTTTTTATTCCGCATAGCAAGGTGAACAGAAAGTACTTAGTGTCAAGAATTAGAGACGCATTGTCTCGAATTCTTGACACTAAGTACTTTCTGTGTTTAGTGGCGGGACTCAAGGCCGCATTTTGTCTTAACAGAGCGAAGAAGTGAAAATAATATAAATATAACCACTCCCCCGAGCGGTTATTCAACCAAAAACCGATCGTGTTTACAGTCAAACGTTGTCACACTGCGCCAAGTCAAAATATACAAAATTTGGATACATCGGTATGCACTTAAATAAGTTGTAACAAGAGTATAAGAGTTACGAAGGATTCGTTTTGAATGTAGAACGGATGGCTTAGTGATCATAGCGCTTTGAAGGCGCGTAGTGGTGTTTAAATTTTTTCAAGTTTTTTAAACACGTATAATTATTTTTATGTGTGCTTTACTAACTAGAGCGACTAACAGAGACGGATTTTTTTTACTTACAAGAGACCTCGTACTACGCTTTCTGTCGAATTTGAATCACATTTTGCGTGTTTACTGGCGAAACTCAACGCCGCGCTTTGTCTTATCAGAATGAAAATAATTTGAATATAATCTTTCCCCTAAGTGGGAATCGCACCCATAATTACGTTCACAGTCAGTCGTGCCACTACGCCACTACCGGCCTTTTTATTTAAATATAACTTCTAACCGGTTTTATGTTTTTCAGAAAACAACATAAATTCAACACATTATGTATACAATTATTCGGATTTAAGTAATAATTTTTTCCATAGATTTGATAAAGACATTAATGTACCTCAAGATATAAATTTTAGAAATTATTACGAAGAACAGGATGTAATGCCAACTACTGCTTCTCGAGTACGTATTTATTATCTTACTAATTTCACTCTAAGAAGAATATTGCTATCGTGATGCAGAAGTACCACCATGGTTGCTGGTTCGATACCCATTCAGGGAAATTGTGTTTCAATTATTTCATTAGATAATATTTTTAAAAAACGTATAAAAATTTGATGCAGCAGGATTTGAACCCGCACCTTTTGAAAATCGTCCAAACACTCTGACTGCTATCTATTACCAGCTGCGTCGAAATTCTTATACGTTTTGTTACAAATTATTCACATTGTTAGCATCTTTGTAGAGAATTTTAACACGTTTTAAAAATGTTTTCTAATATTAAGTGTGCCGTAAAACTTTAAAAATGTGAAATATTAAAATAAATAGCATTCCCTCTCGCCATACGATTATTTACTAACAATCTTTGTGTAGGAGAAATTTGTTAAAATTTCTCTGCAAAAATGCTAACAACGTAAATAAGTTGTTACAAAACGCATCAGAATTTCAACACTGCTGGTAGCAGAGCGCTTTGACGGTTTCCAAGAGGCGCGGGTACGAATTTCGCTACTTTCAAACTTTTATGCGTTTTTAAAAAATTATAGGTGATATATTTTATATAATAAATTATTGTAATAAAAGGCATTATAATAAAAAAATGCTTTTGTAGGGGACATTACTCTGTACCTCGTGAGTGAACTATATAGGAAGGACTAAAGAAAGGTTATACAGGTATATTTCAAATATGTGGCTACATATAGCTAATAAGTACTCGAAAATACGTGTGACTTTCACCGTGAGCTGAGATCTTCTATTCTGACATGATCCAGATAGGCGTCTACAGCCATCAGCAAAGCGCGTAAGCGCCTTTGAACGTGCGCATTGCCTTTAACAGCTTTCTACACTCCTTTTCCGATTAAATAATTTACTGTGGCCAATTTTATACCTGTTAATAGCGTTGTTATTTCCTTTAATTATTATTAAAAGATAACAATAATGTAATACATACTTGTATTTATTTAATATTCTTTAAATTTGTATTTAGTTTAAACGTGACACTGAAGAAAAAGAAAATGTTTTGAAAGGACCTTTCGGCGCTAACCAGGACTCGCGGTACTTAGAACTAGTGCTGGTTGCTGATAAATTATTGTATAATAGCAAAGGAAAAAACATGAGTGATGTGCACAAATATTTAAAAGAGACCGCTAATATCATCTCTTCTGTAAGTTTTTAATTTTTTTGAAGTATAGGAGAAAATCTTTTTTCTAGACACTTCATTAAACTTGACTTTCTGCTTTAAATCTATACAATGCGTGTTTATAGGCAGATCTCAATGCCCTGCCTTGTGTCACCAAAGCGGGAAATGAAAATAATTCAAATATAATTACTGGGCTATGTAAGTCTATAGGCAAGTAATATTTATTTAAATTTGTGAAGTATTACAGTAATATATAAATTTAATATTCGATTTTTTTTTTAAGGAAGCAAAAGGAAATTAGTTTTAATATTGTGTTTTAAAAGAATTTCACGTTGGATTGCTAATTAAACCGGAATACAAGAAATTTTCAATTTGTTCTACGTTGAATGAACATTGCCTAACTGGCAAACGTGATTAGCCAATCACGTTTGGCAGTCAGTGGGTTCAGTGGGTTCGATTCCAGAGAAATAAGAAATTAAAAAATATATTTATATTTCTCCGCTCTAATAAAATGAAGCTCGTTTTCGTCGCTTCACACGTATTGTCTTGACACTGGGGTTGTCTCAGCCTTCTCTGCTATGCTTCTTTTCATTTTAAATGAATAATCTTATTAATTGTACATACTACATTATGTTTCAGTTGTTTGCACAATTAAATATTTTCGTGGTTCTAGTCGGTGTGGTTGTGTGGAATGAGAGAGATGAAATCAATGTCGTAGCCGACATTGATGTAACTTTGAAAAACTTCCTGATATATAGAAATGAGAAGCTCGCTCAAAGCATACCCAATGATAACGCGCAACTAGTGACGTGAGTGAACTTGCAAATATACATTTAATATATATTGAGAGAACCTAGTGTTAAAAACTTAGTGTAATATCACTAAGTTTTGACACTACATTCTTTTGAATTACCATTCTGCCGGGAAGAGCGTGAAGCTTCCAACTGCACAGCGCCCAACTGTAAAAGAGACGTGGGTACGAATCTCACTACAAGAAGTATTTAATTTATTTTCATTTATTTGCTTTTGTTGCTTTGTTGCTTGTTAAGCAACAAAGCAACAAAAGCGTGGCGCTTAGTTACCACTCAACTCCCAATATCTCATTTTTTGCGGAGAGCGGAGTACAGAGTGTTTTGACACTAAGTACCAGTTTATCTTGCTATGCGGAATAAAAGAGTGAAGCTAAAAAAATTAAACTGGCATCCCAGAGATATCATAGAACTTTGTAGCCAATTCCACTTCAAGTTAACTCTCCTCGCAAGTATTTATTTATTTTATATATGTGTAAATTCTAACAAAATATAGTAAAACCATTTTAAAACTTAAAATAAAAAATATAAATATAATGATATGCTTTAGGTGTTGTCTGTGTAAACACAGTACGCATTACATCGAAATTAAGACATTGCGAAGTGAATGGCGAAGGCAACGCTGCCCTTTGTCTTACCAAAGCAGAGAAATTAAAGTAAATTTTAAATATAAACATTTCCCCGACGCACAATCGAACTCGCAACCAATTGCGTTTACATAAACCTAAACAATACAAAGATCCAATGATGAATATTGAATATAAACGCGATCGGTTGTAGGTTCCACTTCCACTCGGGGAGTGATTATATTTAAATATCAGTTTTTCACTTTAGTAAGACAAAGTGCGGCGTTGAGTTCCGCCTCTCTACACACAATGTCTCGAATTCGGCGAGTACGGAGTGTTTTGACACTAGGTACTTTCCGTGTACCTTGCTATGTGGGATAAAGGTGTGAAGATAAAAAATAAAATATATAAAAATTTCCTTTTTTTTACAGAAATATAACATTTAATAATTCACTCCTTAGTCGTGGTTTCCTAGGCACTATGTGTACTAAATTATCTGCAGGGATTAATATGGATATGAAAGGCTTACTAGCATCATCTATAGCTCATACAATTGGCCATAATTTAGGCATGAATCACTATAGAGATTGTACGTGTGAAGGGAACACCTGTATAATGAGTCCGATAATGTCAACTACGCCGTCAACACATTGGTCGTATTGCGCCTTTGCAGATTTAACTATTGCGTTTACTTTTGATCTGGACTTTTGTTTAAGGTATTTATATCTAACTATTTATAGTCATTATCTTCATTCCCATTTGGGGAAATGATGATGGCGTACGCAGTATCTTAATACTAGGTACTTTCTGTCTTCCCCGCTATACGGAGAAAATACTTTAAATACAATGCCCAGATTGGGAATCCAACTCACAACAGATTGCGTTTCCAGTTAGACCCTGTCCCACTGCGTTACGACCGAACTCAGGTACTCACTTATTCTTCAGCACTTCCTTATATTTATATGGATATTTATATTTTTACTATTATAGAAATAAACCAAGAAAACTATACGGACCGCCCAGCTGTGGTAACGGCTTCGTAGATACAGGAGAGCAATGTGATTGTGGAGTATTCCCAGATGGCAGAGAGACTGCTTGTGCCAAATGCTGTAATCCTAACACGTGCCATCTCCTGCCCAATGCAACCTGCGCTACTGGAGAGTGCTGTGATACCTTAGTACGTAATAAGATCTTTCATTTTCACGTATATTTTAGTATCGGAAATTTTGGATACCTGACCTTCCGAACACTTTACAGTATTCCGTGGTCACAGGTAGACTTAGTCTACTGATATAAAACATACGCGGTAAAACTGTTTTGAAATAGTTTAATTTAAGACTTTAGTAAGTAATTCAATTTGTTAACATTAACAACATACATGACATATATGTATATATCAAAATATACGTACAATTTTTTTTGGTTCACGCTTTTGCATAGCACAATCGACTCCAAGTTCCGCGAAATTCAAGACGTTGCGTGTTGAGTGACGGAACTCAACGCCGCGCTTTTTTTACCAGAGCGAGGAAATGAAGTTATTTTAATATCATCATTCCCCCGAGTGCGATTAGAACCCACCCACAACTGATCTTGCTTACAGTCACACCGACTGTTCCACTGCGCCGGGACCGATCTCATAGTTAGTTATAATCTATGTAATAATCTTTTATTCTCTAGCAATATTCTTTTATTTTATTCTTAATATTTATATATGGTGAGAACAAGTGTTATAACACTTGTTCTCATCACCCCTGTGGGAATTGGGTCACGACACTGTGTCTTTTTACTACAGGTTAACATATCTAAGAGGACAGCTCCTCTACCAACAGATGTTGCTTATTGTTTATTAGTTAATTAGTGAGTTGGTCAAGATATAAAATATTCAATATTTTGTACTACATTCAACACTTATGGAAGTAAAGAATTAAAGAAACGTCGTAATAAACCTGCGAAGGATTGTTTTTAAGAGCTCAAAGTTTGCAAGTAAAAACTCTCAAAGTTTCTATGTAAAGTCTACAAGTAAAATTTTAGTGTTTTTTGAAATGGTAGGTGATCACCTAAGGGGTAGTTGTTAGGGTTGATAGTTTGTACTAAAATTTGTTATAAAGAATGTTATTTTTTTTTCAATATAAAGGCCTTTACGTAGTCTGTGTAGTTTTAATGGTTCCAACAAGTTGTTCATTGCTAGATTTTTTTAATTTTTTATACTTCTGATATGGAGTAATACAGGCACCGTGCGTTATGCTATTTTATGGCGGAAAGTATCTTAAAATTGAATATTAAGTGATATATTAATAAAACAAATTGATGCAATTGTATAGATTTATGCAAATAAGGTTAGCTTAGTGAAAATTTAAATGATCCACCTTCGAATCCAAAGGTCGCGCTCAAATATATTATGTAAAGGTCAAGAAGTATTAAGGTATTCCATACCATTGAGTTCGGCCTCATTTACTCAGCGTTCAATATCTCGGAGTAGACAACGTAGTGTGAACGTTAGTATGAACGGACCCTTTTTGCGGGTTATAAAATCACTTTATTGAGATCATCCGCCTTGTGTTTAGTAAGCAACAAAAGCTGGCATATCATCTCGGTGTGATATTCAATTGGGTGTCATATATGGTTTAGTCACGTTAGTCTGGCTATTCAATTAGTATTTGTATAGCTGTATCTAAGATGTCAAACAAAGTAATACAGGAGTGATAGTAGGAGGCCTGACGGTTACTTTGCTGTTGTACCCAGATGGTTTTGCTCTTATTGCTACATCAGAATGCGAGGCATTGCGAGGCATTGGCATATATCTGGTATAATGTTAAAATATAATGGTATAAAAAAGAACGGATATTTTGGATGTTAATTGTCTATTTAATTTCTATACTAAAGAAGTAGTAGTGATACTATTGTGTAGTAGTAGGATATTTTTTTAAATTTATTAAAAAAGAGAAATGCTTGTGATTTAAGTTAAAACGCCAAAAACTCTTTCTAAAATTTCTCCGAGTGTAATGATGGACCATGATGTCATATGTGAATGAGGAAAATCACATGTTGACCATGATGTCATGTGTGGATGAGTGATATCACATGCGGACCATGACGTCATGTGTGGACGAGTAAAATCTCTTGTGGACCATGATGTCATGTGTGGACGAGTGACATCACATGCGGACCATGATGTCATGTGTGGACGAGTGACATCACATGTTGACCATGATGTCATGTGTGGATGAGTGATATCACATGCGGACCATGACGTCATGTGTGGACGAGTAAAATCTCTTGTGCACCATCATGTCATATGTGGAGTAAAATCATATGTGAACCATGGTGTCGCATCATTTAATAGCGTCAGAAAATAAAAGTTACAATTTGGTAAATAGGGAAATATTAAAAAAACAACAACTTTTTTAAGTGTGACATATCAATCAAATTAAAATGTATTATTTATAAAGATATAAAATATTTTTGAATGCTTATGGCATTCATATTTCCAATGAAAATTGCATCTAAATCGGTTAATCCATTTCTTAGATTAATGTCCACAAGCGCAAAGACAAACAGACGTATAAAAAATTTTAGATTTACAGTTTTGGGTTTTAATATATTGGTAATTATGATATATTTTGTCACAAACCTTCTATGTACTAAAAGCGGTTACTTTCCTCCTTATCATATGTGCAGGTAATTAACTAATCCGTTATTAAAAAGCTATCCGTGGTATTGAAAGGTAGACTTGTAGGGAGAGAGGTTCGCACCAATACCAAGGGCTTATAAACTAGAAGTAAATAAAGGGTCCCTTTTAAATACAGATGGATTTAAAAGAGGCCCTTCAATTTCCTTTTAGGCTTCTCTCTCTATTTATTAATTATTAGTACAATATGGGTTCTTTATTATTAATAATAACTATTTTTATAATTTAACAGACATGTCAGCCGATTAAATCTGGAGCGGTATGTCGTGAAGCAAAAAAAGAATGTGACCTGCCTGAATATTGCAATGGACTTTCTGAATATTGTCCGCAAGATGTTTATAAAATGGACACTACGCCATGTTCAAATGGTCAGGTAACTGATAACTAACATAAAAATATCAATTATTTATTGGAAAAATGTATAACAATTTCAAAGGTGCAAGATTTGACCCGATTCGAGAGGCTGGTCACACTGTGCCAGCAGTGTAACAGCGTCTGAGTGTAAACGTGACCGGCTGTGGGTTCGACCCCCACTCGGGGGAGTGATTATATTTAAATTATTTTCACTTCCTCGCTCTGGTAAAAGACAAGTAGCGGCGTTGAGTTCCACCACTCAACACGCTATGTCTCGACTTCGGTGGAAAGCGAAGTACGGAATGTTTTGACACTAGGTACTTTCTGTCTACCCTGCTATGCGGGATAAAAGCGTGAAGTTAAAAAAAAGATTTGACCCGTGACCGTCGTGGAAATCGTTCGAGCTCTCTAAAAAATTCTATACTACTTTTCAGTTCCATGCTTTATTGCGCATACCAGGGTAAGCAGAAAGAACCTAATGTAAAGACAGTCTGTTACATATAATCATTACCCAGAGTGGAAATTTAACTATCCAATAGCGCGACGATGGCTTCTATACCATTTATTACTTACGGTACACCCGGTATTTTAACGCGTACTTTGCGTATATCTCTGAAATTACTGGAAAGATTTACGTTGTTCCTTAAGTCGGAGTGTACCTAACTTATATGAGATAGAATCGGTACATAGAAATATACCCTTACGACATTAAGCAGAAATGTTTGAAAACCTAAATAGGCTATCATATTCAAATGTTATTTATTTCCAATTGATAATCCAACATACAGAAATAATATCATTAGAATTACGCTTTGTCAGTTAGCCTATTAAAAAATAACTAATATTTTTTCTTAAGCGCTTCTTCAAGAAAAACATAGAAATAAAAAAAGTTTAAATAGATTAGTCGTGATATTTTATGAATTCGATAATATTTCATTGAAAATCTGACGTTTCGAACACTTTATAATATTGGTGGTGACTTTGCCTATTCGTTCTTCGATAGAAATATTCTAACACGACCTGATAAAATAGTTCTAGTAGAATGTATGACAAAATATTATGATTACTATATATTTATATTTATAATAAAGTATATGCGATTAATCCGTTCAAAATAACTTCATTTAAAATGGACATATATGGCGAAATTTAAAGATATTATTATGTTATTAAATTAAATTAAAGTATTTACGATTTTTAAAGCGTAAATCACAACACATCAAAAGCAAAAAACATTTTTTTAAAACATAAAAAATTAGATGCAGCGGGATTTGCACCCGCGTCTCTTCAAAACCGTCAAACCTTGTGTTCTACATCCAGATACTTCGAAATCCTGTTATTTACTTATATTGTTAGTTATAAAATATTTTTTTGCACTCTGTGACCTAAACCCCTACATTATGCACGCTTTCCTTGGCCTAAGTAGCCTATTACTACACAACTTCTAGCCTTGCACAAAATGACATTTGACATTTGAAAGAAAAAAGTAATAAATGAGATTTAGAGTACAGATAATCGACATTTTTGCTAAAAAAACAATATTATCGATTAAACAAGATATTAATAATATGGATGTGTATACTTTTCTATTTTAACTATGCTTTGTTTAACTAGTGTTATCTATTTTAACTAGTTTTTGTCAGCGTTTATTATTTTAGCAGTCAGTATAAGGTAGTCAGTGGTAAATTGTTCGTTTGGTAGTAGTTTCTCTATTTTATTTGCCATTTCTTAATTAATTTATATTTTCTTCATTACCTTTTTTGGGTGTAAAACTGCAATGCCTTCTCTTTCAATCCACGGAGGGGAGAGTGGATACGGATCTAGGGCCATATGTCCGTGATCTTTTTCGCCACCCGGACGAAAGGACGGAGGACGGTTGGCCTCCTGTTGAATTGAACTCAAAATAGAATTGGTGATAGGGTACCTCCTTTGGGGTGGAAGCGTATTACCTTGGACAGCCCAGCCGGGTGAGGCCCCTGATTACTCAAAAGAGGCCCAGCTTAGACGTGTCAAGCGACCGTGGCAGCATCAGGAATTCTAATTAGAAGTTATTTTTTAAAATTGGGTACACACATGAATCCAATTTTAGTGACATTTTGAAAGTGACAAAGTTATAGTAATATTAGTAAAAAAAATTATTATCACATCTAATAATTTTATTTAAAATGATGTATTCTAATTAATTTATTTAATATACATAAAAATGATATTATTTTTGTCATTTTAGCTATCAATGCGGGTTTATGTAACTCGTGCCATATAATATACGGAATTCGTAACAAAATGGTCTAACGTCGCTCGGCGCTTAGCACGCGGCGTTAACTTTGCGCTGTGCAATAATATACCATTTAAGCCACACGTATCGTAATGTTAATCTATTTTTTTATAGGTTTTGAAATAAATGTTTTGAATAAAGTTACATAATTTTTATTTATTTTCTAGGGCTACTGTTTTCATGGTAAATGTGGCTCCCATACAGAGCAATGCCAGTGGCTCTGGGGGCCGACTGGTAAAGTATCTAATAAACTTTGTTATACAACTTACAATAATATCAACATTGCGTAAGTATAAAATAATTTATATTTATATTTAAGGTAGTCAGAGAGAATCTAGTGTCAAGACACTCGGATTACTGCTTTTCGCCCGAAATCGAAACACCGTATGCGTAGTGAACTTAACGTCGCGCTTTCTTTTACTAATGAAATTCTTTATTAGTTATTTCTTTTAATAATGAAAGTAGATTTGAAATATAAATAATCATTCCGTCCAGTGGAAACGGAATCCACAACCAATCTCGTTTACAATCAGACGTTGTTCAACTCCGCCGATGGCGCCTACATTTGAAAATAATTATTTATAAAAAACATCACATCACAGTCACGTTTTGAATCTGTACCTCTTCTTATACGACCTAGATTTGAACTGTTTCTAAGAAGCGTAGAGTTAGAAGTTTTTATAAGTTTTCTAAACATATTTTTTTATCCCAAACGTGTGGATATAATTAAAAAAAAATACAAAAACATACATTACTGTTGAAACAGAAGTAAGAAGATGTATGAATAGGACGCTATTTTATAATATAGCGAAACAGAAAGTATATTCTATCTGTATAAAATTTTTTTATCTGTTATTTATAAGTCAACCATCAAGGGAGACGTTAGACGAAAAATCGAGTTACCCAGTTGTCGACTTATCAAGGATTTAGACTTAGGCGGGTTTTGTATTTAATGTAGAGGTTGATATATATAGGGAATAAGTAACAAATAAACGTTTTTTTTAGCTTCACGGTTATCCCCCAAAGCAGGGTAGACAGAAAGTATCTAGTGTCAAGATACTCCGTATTTCGCTTTCCACCAAAATTGACCTTGCGAGTTGAATGGTGGAACTCAACGCCGCACTTTTTCTTACTTCAACGAGGTAGTAAAAATAATTTAAATATAATCACTTCCCCGAGAGGAAAGCCCACAACCGATGTATATTTATTTATTGAGACTATATATATATATATATATATATATATATATATATATATATATATATATATATATATATATACATATAATTGCAGTGCAAAAGACGCTCTCTGTGGCGTCCTGCATTGTCAATATGAATCGGACTCTATTTTCAAGCAACTATCTCATCAACATACATTTAGAATAGCCTCATATGAAGCCTCTACCATAGGTTTGTATATTTATTTTAAACAATTTCCATGTTTGCAACTGATGAACTAAGAGCCTAGCTTAGAGAAAATATTTATAAATGACGCATGGGAGGCATATGTGTTGGTCTTTAAGTATAATATAACATATATAATATATATATATATATATATATATATATATATATATATATATATATATATATATATATATATTATAAAGGAAAAATTGAGTTAAATATTAATAATTTATTTATTTCTTTAAAGTGTCAAGGTTTCAATGTATTTCGATCGCACATTTCAACGATAGTTTATCAGACCAACTCTTAGGTTTGGTACAAGATGGCGCCAAATGTGGGAAGCAAAAGGTAGCACACGTATTTATTATTATTGTAGCTTAACGCTTCTTGCATATAGCTGGATCAACCAGAGAAAACTTAATGTCAAAATTCCAAGACATTCCCTTGCCCCTTTTCGCCTGACATCGAGACATTGATTGTTGAGTAGTACTTAACGCTGTGTTTTGTCTTACCAAAGCAAATAAATTAAAATTATTTAAATACAATCATTTTTTATGGAGAATGAGGATGTTCTCTCTGCCTAGCCTGCTGCAGTAAAGACAACCTGGTGTCTTGACACAGCCTTTTGCGTATTACGTGCTGAGAGGCGAACTCAACTTTAACGTGATATGTCTTACCAGAGCGGAGGAATAAGAATACATTTTTTATATGTAATCATTTCTCCAAGTGGTAATCGAACCTACAACCAATGGCGTTTACAGTCACTTTACATGATGCTGTTTCTTTTTTTTGTAATGATAAACATTAAAAACAATTATAATCTTTAACGTTTAAGCCACTTTTAAAATGTCAACCCGGTTCAAACGTTTTCTTTATAATAAGTCTCATCAATTTTGTTTTCATATTCACAGGTGTGTTTAAATAGAAAATGCGTGACCATTGCGTCTATACAGGAAAATATTACGAAGCTTGAATCCTCCATGTGCCCCTCAAACTGCTCTGGGCATGGTGTGTGCAATTCGAAAGGTAATTCTTGGCTTACTTTAAAAAATAGTTTTCTTTTTATTAGTCTCTCGCTTTTATCCCGCATAGGAGGGTAAAGAGGGAATACCTAATGTCTAGGCATTCGGCACTCCATTTTTAGCAACGCCGTGGTTTGTCAAGAGCGAGGATTTACTTCCCAGTGTTCGATTGAACTGAAATTTGGAATACACATTATGTTCTGAAGATAATGCAATTATAAATTAAAATCAGTGTTTTTGTTTCTATAAAATAGCCGCAGAAAGAAAATATTGATATTGATACTTGAATTAAGCAGCTTGAAGACTAAAATTAAGATTATTAATAAATTAATGACAGATGGCACCAAAAGCTTTTAAATTAATTTTATAAGTTCATTTATAATTCAGAAGCCGTTCATGTAAATGTGTAAACGTTTAGTCGTAGGTTCAATTCCCTCTCAGGAAAATATCATACTTGAATTATTTTAATTTCAACGCCAGAGCGCAGAATAAGATAATTAATATTTCGTTTTCAGATCAAAAATAAAGAGTTGGAATAGGTTTTTTCGATTGTCCTGCGTTGCGGAAGAAACGTTTTATATTAAAACTTTTTATAATAATATATAAAAAAATAAATAAAACTTTTTATATTAAAACATCTTATAAATGTGTCTACTTTTTTATTTCATTGTTAATATTGCTATTTTAGGCCATTGTCATTGCGACTTGGGATTCAGTCCTCCATATTGCGAAAGAGTCATCGCCGGTGGCTCACTTGACTCCGGTCCAGTGCTTGTTACGTAAGTATGTATTTTTCCATATATTTCCTAATTAATATTTTCTTTGTAGCGTATAACATCGTTTTCATAGATAACAAATAAAATCCCGATGTTAAAAGAATATACATGTCAAATTCCAGTTTCTACGTGCAGTAGTTATTGACTCTGCGCTATCTGTCAATCATTCATTAGCGTAAGAGATTATGTATTTTAAATTTGCGACTTTATAAGAAATTTATAGTACCCTGAATAATTTATTTTATTGAAGTCCCATTTGCATGAAGGCTGTAGTATAAAAGAATAAAATATAAGAGTATAAGATAATTGCCCAAAGATATATATATCATTATTGATATATAGTTTATTTGAAAACGGTAGATTATAGTTTTTTTATTTAAGCTAAGAAACTTTTTTCTATTTTAATAGGAAGGAACAAGAGCAGACTTTAGATCGTGCTCAATCGCTGCATATGATCAATGGACAAAACGAAATTGAAGAAAACAAAGCCGCCGCAGAAACAAAACTATCCGTTTTAATTTCTATGATAATTTTAATTTTGCATTTAATTGTTGCATTTGTATTAAAAAGCTAATTATTTTAACAATAAAAATTATTTTGTAGAACAAAAATATTTTTAATAAAACACTTGGCACTTATAAAATCTTTACATACATAAATTCCTATCAAACTGTAATAAGGCGGAGAGGAAATATATATTAACTAGAGGAAATATATATTATCTGAATTCTATGGTATATATCTGTTTTAAATATTTTTTAACTAAATAAAATGATAGACACTCTATGAAGAAAGCGTACGTTTAACAATAAACTGCGATAGGCTGAAGCGATTTTTTTTCAATACATTATAAAGGTATATATATAATTATTCAACATATAATAATATATACTTAGTATATTTTCCATATTGAACTAAAAGTCACCTATTCTGATGACCAACTGGTTGGGAACCAGACCAGTCAAAAATCTTGTATTGAACGATAAAATTTAGAACGTAGAAAATTAGATAGGAGTGTCGTGGTACTCGGATCTTGTTTTATAAATGCGGAAGACTAGATTCTCTCCGTAAATACGAGAGAGGGGTGAAAGTCGGGACGAGATAAAAAAAAATTATATCGCTTAATATTATTTATTGAAAAAAAAAAACACATAATCAACAAAATTTTAAACCATCATGTTTTACAAGACAAATTAGTAATTTTGTATGGGCTGTTCTACGTGAAGCAGACAGCTAAAAAACGTCAAGGTCTTCGATTTTGGTAATATTGTAGTATGTTGTACCTGTGTGAGTTCAGTCACAAAATATATAACAGGGTTGCGAAGACACGAGTGACGGGTGAACATACACTCTTTCCCTTTATCTACTATTAAATTGTGGCCTTTTATAATCTTTACTGTTACTCTTGCGTATTTTAAAAAAATACAGAAAATCGATAGTTATTATATGTGTAGATTCGATTCATCAATAATAATCACAAGCACAAAAAAATATCATTCCTTCATATGATATTATAATAAAACGCAGGAGTAACAGTAAAGATTATAAAATAGTTAAAATGAAAAAAATGAATATTATGTTATTTATTTTAAGTACTTATAAATTAAAGACATAAATATCCATGAAGAAAATAAAGATTTCTATGCGCCGCGCTTTAGCGCTATTCCTGATGTAGCCCCTTAACGTCTACGAAGTCCATTCTAGAACGTTTTGAGGATTATCTACGTACTATAGGTTATTTAAAAAAAAATTAAAGGGTCTAAGTTTAAGAAAAGATATTTTTTAAATTTTGAACAAGTTTTTATATTAAAAATAAAATCTCTTTTTCTTTACTGAAATACTAAAAAAAAATTATAACGAATCCACTTCATTTAAATAGCTTTACGGTTTTATATCCTGCATAGACAGAAAAAACCTAGTGTCAAGACACCTCCTACTTCGCTTTTTACTAAATTCGAGACATTACGTGTTGTGTGGTGCAACTAAACGCTGCACTTTCTTTTACCAGAGCGAGGAAGTGAAAATAATTTTAAAAATAATCACTTTCCCGGAATTGAACCCACAACCGATCACGTTTATAGTTAGACGCTGTCCCACTGCGCCACGACTGGCCTCACTCATATATTATTTATTTATTTCACTCATATATAATAAAATATGAAAAGGGTAAAGAATAAAATAATCGCCACAAAACTAAATAAAGTCATATCAAAACTCATATAAAGATGTTACAACTTTTTAGGAAGCAATGATCGTTATAAAGTTATTTTTGAGGAATACTATTTACTTGATATTTCAAATTATAATAAGCTAATTCATAAAAAATTAAAGTGACTTAATAATAACTGTTGAGCTACCTAACATTTTCTCACGAGTAATTTAACTGTGTCTGAAACTACGTAAATTTTAATAAAATTCAAAAATTGTTCTGTTCCCTAAGTTGAAGTATATATTAACTTATATTAAAAAGAATCATTTCAATATGAGTCGAAGTCTGTAAGTTTTAGAGAAATTCGAAAACAAACATACAAAATTTTTATATTTACCAAATTAGTCACATGCGTTTGGATGCCTTAATTGATCATTTTACTTAAATATGAATAATATTTATTATTTCCAACAGTATTAGGTACGTAGAAAAGAAAAAGATAATCGCCATTTTTTAAATTCGTCTAAAAAAAATATATTATTGCTAAAATTTTCGTCTCAATAATATTATGAAAGAAGTCAATATTTTACTTCTTGTTAATATCAATAATAAAGAAATATAAAAATAACCAAATGTTATAAAAATGTTTGTAAATGTAATATATATTATACGCGGTTACTGTAAGACAACGTCTTACAGTAACAGCGATTGGTCGTAGGTTCAGTTCCCACTCAGAGAATTGACTATATTTAAAATTTATTTTTGCTCTGGTTAGTGTAAGAGCGATTTTGAGTTCGCCGCTCAAAAATGTAATCTCTCGAATTTGGGCGATTGGATAAATTGTAGAGCTGCTAATATTAAAAATAAGCCGTCCACATCTGCCATGCCAATAATTTTATAGTGTTTCCCAATAGGGATGATAGGATTTTGATAGCTCACAGCCGCCATCTTGTTTGTTTAACATTTAACATTTGTGATGTTTTGTATTTAGAAATGTTTGCCATTTAATTATGAATAAGTTTATGTTACCTCAACGTTTAGAAATTGTCCAAATTTTCTATCAAAATTCAAGAAGTATTGTCTCTACTCAAAGCGCATTTCGTGCTAAATATGGTCGTCATGGTGCACCGTCTGAACTCGCTATACGTCACATAATCCAAAAACTGGAAAGTTAATATTCTTTGCACGATAGGAGACCACCAACACGACAACGGACAGGCCGTAGTGAAGAAAATGTTGCCGCCGTATCAGCCAGTGTCGAAGAAAATCAAAATGTTTCCGTCCCACGACGTGCACAAGAATTGGGCTTATCCAGAATGACAACCTGGCGAATTTTACGTATGGATCTTGGCCTACATCCATACAAGATTGTGTTGGCACAAGAACTCAAGCAAGCAGACCATCGATTACGTCGTGAATTTGCTGATTGGGCGCTTGAAATGATGGAAACGGACACCGAATATAAGGAATCATAGGAAA
Source organism: Dryadula phaetusa (assembly GCA_032432895.1). Classification (NCBI taxonomy): domain Eukaryota; kingdom Metazoa; phylum Arthropoda; class Insecta; order Lepidoptera; family Nymphalidae; genus Dryadula; species Dryadula phaetusa. Next base: position 905,115 of record JAOYRS010000073.1, read on the forward strand.
ATCATCTTTACAGATGAGGCTTACTTTTGGCTCAATGGTTATGTTAACAAACAGAATTGTCGTTACTGGAGTGAGTCAAATCCAAGAGTGATTCATGAAACACTATTACATCCTGAAAAATTGACTGTTTGGTGCGGATTATGGTACGGTGGAATCATGGACGAAGGCCGTACTGTTACTGTCAATGGCGACCATTATCGTGACATGTTGAACGGTTTTTTTCCTGAAGTGTATGAAATCGATGCCGACGATATTTATTTTCTACAAGATGGTGCAATATGCCACACTGCGACCGTCACAATGGATTTATTGCGTGATAAGTTTGGTAAGTCGGTTATTTCTCGCAATGGTCATCACAATTGGCCACCAAAATCATGCGATGTAACACCCTTGGACTATTTTATGTGGGGGTATGTTAAATCTCAAATATATGCCAATACACCAGCTAAGATTCAAGACCTTGAACGCAACATTCGAGCGACTATAGTGGCCATTCCAGCCGAAATGCTGCACCGAGTCATCGAACATTGGACCGATCGTATTCACCCGTGCAAAAAAAGTTGTGGCGGTCATTTTAACGATATTTTGCTTAAATCATAATTAGCATATCAAATAAAGCCACTGAACACGAAATTCGAACATATATTACATGTTTTATTTCAATTTCAAAACAAATCGTTCTTATTGGGAAACCCCATATAAGGGTGTCAAAGTTATCTTTCTGTTTTTGTCAAAAACTTTCTTGTCACCAAACTGTGCATTTTATTAGACAAAATGTCTGTCGTTAATGACACGTTCCCAGCGCGGTACCTAGGCTAAAATCATTCAATTTCTTCTATTCTCGTTCTAAGTTTAAGTAGTCTTTGGCGATTTTTCAACAAAATTCATGTTTTCTTTGAATTCATCCATGCATTAATAACTAGAATAATATACTTCATTACAGACTATCATTTACATTGTTTATACTAGACATTTAAAAAAGCCAAACAAGGTAATCCTAATTACATAGTCATCGGAAATTGAAATAGTCAAATTTGAAATATAAATTGAATATTTAATATAATTTTTATTCTATGTGAACAGCAAAAAATTGGATTAGCAATAAATGATGATTAATCTAAGAAAGGAACCGAAAAATAAAAATTTCTGTAAATAAACCGAAGTGGTAATATCTGGAATATTACCACTTCGACTAAGTCGAATTAAAAAATATAAACTGATCTGATGTAAATATATATTTTTTTAATAAATATTACCTAATTTTGTACAACTCCATGTATACGTGTAACCCCATGTTTTATAAAGACGATACCGACTTGAATTATTACTCTAATAGTCTATCACAAATCCTAAAAAAAATTAAGTTTCAGTTTAAATATAGATCTTTAGTTCTAAGAAGCAGATTATAATTATATGTACATGATAAATAAATAATAATAAGGAACAAAAGATACAGACGCAGACTGTAGTGCATTAAATTTTATATTAGTAAAAATATTATCTGTTTAATCTATTTTTTTAATTATATTATAAAAATTATAATCTCAATTTTATTAATTCATTTAGCAAAGTTCTAATTGTTGTCTTGTCGTTGGTTTTTAAGTAATATTATCTGTGGTTAAAATAACAATATCTGAGCGTTTATTATCTATTATCATTGGGAAGCGGTGTATGTTAAAACGCGCGTGTTTCGTTGTTTATCGTAATTTAAATTTAATTTTTAGAAGTAAAACTATATATTTAACTTCAAAATGTAACTATTGTTTTAACATATGAATATCGAATAAGTTTTCCTATATTTATATGCTCTAACGTGGTTTTATAACTTCAGGGCGAGTACATCGAAGCCACGCTCAGAGATGACTCTGGAGGAGTTATCAAAGATTGAAGAAGAAGAATTTAGTACTGGTCCCCTCTCAGTGCTTACACAGTCTGTTAAAAATAATACACAAGTATTAATAAATTGTAGAAACAACAAAAAATTGCTGGGTCGTGTGAAAGCTTTTGACCGGCACTGTAATATGGTCCTTGAGAATGTTAAAGAAATGTGGACAGAAGTTCCGAGGACTGGTAAAGGAAAAAAGGTATTTCTTCTTAAATTCAAACATTTTTTTACCTCCATAAATTTTACTGTATGTATAATAACCTACAAATGTATATATTTTAACGTCTATTGAAGTCAATTGAAGGAATTCTTAAATAGCATAAAATTAAATTCAGATATGTATACGTCATATTTTTTTCTATCTTCATACTAATATTTCATAATAATCTTTGCAATTTTTTGTATATAAGTAATTTAATAAAAGTTTTATTTTGTTTTATGATATTATTCATAATAAATTATTGCAAGTTAGCTTTTATATTTGCTAATGAAGACTACATATTTTTAATCACAACTTCTTAATTTATTTTCAGGGAAAAGCAGTGAATAAAGACAAATTTATATCAAAAATGTTTTTACGGGGTGATTCTGTAATTTTAGTCTTAAGGAATCCTCTAGCAACTGCTGCAGGAAAGTAAACTTAGACTACTGGAAAATTATATGTGTTCTAATTTTTTAAGTATACCAATATGGATATAATAAGTCAATATTCCACATAAAAACTTTGTACCAACTTTCATATTTCTTTATAATATAAAAGGAAATTGGTAAATATATTGTTTTTTATTTATTTCTTTGGCAACTTCACTAATATTAATATCTGAAAACAATTAATTTTGATATTAAAATAGTAGCGTGTCAGTTATGTTGTAGAGACATTGTCCGACTGTAAACAATCAATTGTGAGTTTTCATTTCCTTATTCTAGTAAGACAAAAGTACAGCATTTAGTTCTTCCACTTGAAGCCTCTTTTAAATTCAGCAGAAAACGGAGCTTGAACGAAAACGCAGAGTCTTGGTACTAGGTACTTCCTGTCTACATAGAAGGGTGAAGCTAAATAAAAATATTTATCTCGGTCCTTCCACGCTGGTAGTAGTAGGTAGATTGAAAGAAGATTAATTACATGTTTGCCACTAAGAAATAATAAAAGCAAAGAGCTATGTTTCTGAATTTGCTAATAAAAATACAACATAACTATAAACCATCTACACTTATTGAGAATTTATAACTTAAATCATATTAAGCTTCTAATCTCAGCAGTAAAAAAAGGTATAGCTTTAAATTGAATTTTATTTTAAATGTAACTTTTTTAACCGGATTAATCGCATATATTTTAGTATTCGAAAATACATTTTGGATGGTGTGGTGGATTTGAGACTTTGAGACTTTAACACATTATATTTGGAAAAGATATTAAAATGGAAAGAGATGGAAGAGGCCTTTGCCAAAGGGTAAATAGGTGATCAGAGTAATTACTTTCATACACCTAACAGGGGATATGTTAATTTACCAATGTATAGCTTTAAATTGAACTTTATTTTAAATGAAACTATTTTAACCGGATTAATTGCATATATTTTAGTATTCGAAAATACATTTTGGATGGTGTGGTGGATTTGAGACTTTGAGACTTTAACACATTATTTTTGGAAAAGATATTAAAATGGAAAGAGATGGAAGAGGCCTTTGCCAAAACGTAAACAGGTGATCAGAGTAATTACTTTCGTATACCTAACAGGGGATATGTTACTTCAGCAGTGTATATATAAATTTATGTAGACACTGCAGTTTTTCCCCTTTTGCAAATGCAATATATATAGAGAGAGTACAAATTTTTAAGACTGCCACACCAGCGTAATTGTATTAAGAACTTTTCATATATTTTTAAAAAAAAATCATTTGAACAAATAATATACTAGTATGTTAAAAATATTTTAGTCACAATATTCTTAGATGGGCTGTTCATAGAAACAAATCGACTACTTTGTATTTCAGATCAAATTTAAAATTCAAAATCACAACAAAAATGAAACAAAAAGATTTTAATAAATGTAAGTTTATTTATTTATATGTAAATAAATGTTCATTTTGTAAGCTAATCAAATCTCCTACCAATACTTTTATTCCTAATGTGCAAAGAAAAGACAACAGTCACAATAAAACAAAAGCTAGCACATTCAATGTCTAAACACACATTCTCTTTGGTACTATTTACAACTAAACAATTGATGTTCACATATACATAATTATGTAAAGTAACTTACTTCATTATCACAAATGTGGAGAAATTCATATCAAAAAAGTGAATTCCACATTTTTATATATTATTTTAGTCAAAACATTAGATATTATGAAGAATCAAAAAGATTAAAGAAATTATAACTGAAATTATATTAAAGAAAAAACTGTTATACATATTTGTGGAGTTTCAAAATATTGAGAATATATTTATATATGTATACATATATATATATATATATATATATATATATATATATATATATATATATATATATATATATATATTTATACATATATATATATATACACACATCTAAACTTCATCAGTAGACAAATACATATATCATTTTGTGACATTTATACTGACTATAATATTAAACATAATATTTTATTACTAATAGAAAAAAATAATTATTATTTTTAAATATAATAATTATATTATATATTTGTATTTTAAACCATTTATTATTTGCATAATGATTCTGATATATATATATTTTGACAGTTCACTCGCGACATTTCAGCACCACAGATTTGTACAAGCTGGCAGTGAAAATGGACGTTTAGCGTTAAATGTAATAATTGCATTGATATTGAGAGCATTATTGACATATGTTTGAAATCTTTAAAGGCTATTGTGGCGCAGTGGGACAACGTCCGACTGTTAAGGTTGCCGATGGTTGTAGGATCGATTCCCAATTGGAGTAGTGATTATGAGTAAAATTATTTCCATTTTACCGCTCTGGTAAAACGACTCGTGCAGTTGAGTTCCGCCACTCAACATGCAGCGTCTTGAATTCTGTTGAAAATAGGAAAATATATTTTTGTTTTTTAAGAATACTGGTCAGTTTACGCCTCGAAAATAATTAAGAAAAAAAGCAAAAAAATCGTAAGAAGAAATATTTTCAAATGAGTTAGTGTAAAAAAGATTTCTTTCAACAGCTTAACCAATAATGCTCTCAGCTTGTTAAATATAAATTAAGCTATAACATACTAAATCTAGCACCACAGCGAAATATTCAAATCTTAGTAAGAACCATTTTATATATATGTATATAGGAAGAAAACATAATGCTATAATCGAAAGAGTAAGTAGAATGTTCGAGAACGAAAATTATTTGTAAATAGTTCTGTAGATAAATTCTTAACTTAAAGTGAGTTAGGTACTTTGTTTAAATAAGGACATGCATGGACGATGGCAACATTTCACACTTGGGACACTGTAAATTACGTTAAGAGCGAGAAGGTTTGAAGTCGAAGTGTGACATTACTCGATTTGTTTTATCAAAAAAAACATTAATGCAATAAACGAAGCCATATTAAGATTTTTTTATTTTTTAATTATTGAAACTAATAATGCGATATATTACCCATATCCATTCATGTTACTATTAATTACAAAAAATATAACGTATAAGACATTCTTACTAAGATCTAAGTCACAATCTTCAATCTCAGGTCAAATATAAAAAAAAAATCATTTGTCATTCTATAATATGTTTAAATATTTCATGACCCGAGTACGATTTCATTATATTATTTTACAAGACTTAATGATACAACTGCATTTTTATATCTTTAAACACTATTATTACATTTTTATAAAAATACAAATTATTTCTAATTCCTATTTACGATTAAGACACTTCAATGAATTAACTACTATATTTACAATCATACTAACTTCCATATCTCCTTTTATTGATATAAAACCAAACGTTGTTCAACTTAAACTAAAATATATACAATAAAACTAAATTATTACCAAAACGCTACTTCATAGCAAAATATTTCTTTTAAGTAACTTACATGAAAGAAAAAGAAATTCCAATTTTTACTAATTATAAGACAAAAATATCTATTTATTATGTATGTATAATCAGACAGCCTCAGACACGCGTAACAGCGTTTAACTAATATTGAAAATAACATCAGTTAAATACTAATTAACGTCTCCGAGAGCAGTCAATAAATCTTTATCACAATTAAGTATTGACATAGTGTCGCTGTTTTGAATGAATTAATTTCAATGTTTACGTTGATATTATTCAATAGAGGAGCAAGAGTCCCATTTAAAAAATAATCGACTAGATACTTACTGTTACGCATTTTCTAGCTACAACAAGGCGTTTAATATTAATAAAGAAAATATTATTTTATAGCAATTTTAGTTTACCAGTCTTTTTAGGGTCGCCATATTCGTTTTCCCATATCAATCATCATTAATTCATAAATATTTACGAAAAATAATTTACTGTACTTTATAATATGTAACGTAAAAATATTTCTTATATGAATTCGATTAAATAAATATATTTCATTTTTTCGTTGTAATTTCTTTACCTATGGATTTTCTATTTTCAAATTTCTGCTGTAAACTGGCAACATTTGACGGTTTCGTTGTCAGTTTGGTTGTGTTCGGTTTCACGTTACTGTCAGTCTTTTGTAAGACCGTGTTTGGTTTCGGAACTATTTTGGGTCTATTTTTATTTAAGCTGTCCGCTAACGCTTTGACATTTGTATCCGCTTTTCGATTTAATGGCGGATTCTTGTCTTTATTTATACTCGACGAGGAGTTTGCCGGTTTTAGTGATGGAGTAGTATTTGCGTTCTTTTTGTGTACTGTAGGGGCGGGTCGTAATGGCGGCCTATTGTCCGCCTTAATTATAGCAGGTTTTGACGGAACTTTGGGCGGTTCCGCCACTTTGTTATTGTTTATTACGTCAGGCGCCTTAACATTTTTTGCATCTGTCACAGTTGTGCAACTTGAAACCAAGTCTGGACTGTTCGATATTGTTTTTGCTGTTTTGTTTACACTTTTCGGTGATTGCGGGACAGTTTTAAACGTCGAAGTTTTTAGACCAGGTGGTGTCACTTGTCTACTGAAAGTCGGTATTTTCGAATTAACTTTCATAGTCGGTGACGGCGGTTTCTCTATTTCTTTGCTGTCATCTTGTTTCTGCATATACGTTGGTATATTTACAGCAGATGGATGCAAATATCCGCTACTTGTGGTCGACGCGTTGGATTTTGGCTCTGAATTCCCATATACACTTTCAGGCCTTTTATAATCTGTATTCATGTAAGTGCTATCTCTTTCGCTCTCAGTAGTTTTCTTCTCTTTCTCTTTTTTTCGTGCAAAGCTAGACGCTGAGTAAATCGAATCGAAGTGGCGGTTTTGTATCTCATTAACGATTTCCCCCAGTAATCCCATACTTTCTGTACTACCAGAGTTAGATGAAATAGGTTTAGGAACGTTATATTGCGCAGGAGCTTGCGTAGGTTTAGCGGGCAAGCTTCCTGGTAGGTTTTTGAAAGGCTTCTCAGGACTTTCCTCAATAATTGCATAGATGTTATCACCCGATTCCTCATCTATATGAGCGAGCGGGACTGGTTTCTCTTCGATACAATCTACGTAATCTGTAGATTTTATTTCGTTTTGTATCTTCGGGGTTTGATACATAGACGGTTGTTCGTCGTTTGGTTTTGTTTGGTTAGGTAGCGGCGGGGGAGGAGCAGTCGGCCTCCCTACACAAGACAGAGGCCTGGTTGTACCTGGCGCTTGTCGCATTGACCCAAAACTTTGTATAGCCGGTTTCTGTGCTGTGGGAGCTCGCATACTCTGCGCTCTGTTTACAAACGCCTTAGAATCGTCACCGTCTTCAGAATCGGAGACAACCGGTACGGTATTAACTGGCAGTTCTATTTGTTTTTGCAATATCGGATTCGATATTTGCAAATTCCTTAATGCGACTTTATCAACTTTGGCAACTTTGATCTGATTATTGGCATTCTTGGGCAAGGAATGACTTCTTTCGACCGGATTTCTTTCTTTTTCCTTTGGTTTTTCCTGCTTCAAGAATGATGCGATCCTATTTAGCGATATTCCCTCTTTAACTTTTTTGGGTTCTTCTGGCAGCGGTTTCTGTGGTACATTATTTGAATGCATGCTTAAAGGTCTTTTAGGCATATCTGAAAAATTTGGTACATTTGGAGCTGCTCGTATGGGTCCCATTGTTTTTGACCCCTGTAAAGGAGAAATTAGTTCTTTGGCGGTACACGTGGAAGCTTCTAGAATAGGACTGGATATAACTGGTCTGGGTGCAGGATGGACAACAGACGTTTCTTCCGTCTTTTCAGAACTCATTAGCGCTTTTATCCTATTTTGGACGGAACTGTTTGCTCTTTTAACAGAAGGGCTAGATTTCGTTGTATTAGGCACGACGGGCAATGGCGGCGCCGACCTCAACACCGGTTTTGCAGACTGACTGATATTTTGACTGTTGCTACCACTTCGATGTACTGGAGTTATTTTTGCGCTCTTTGTTTCTTTTTTATCTTCATTGTTAGAAGGCTGATTCTTGTCTATTGGTGTAAGAGAAAATCCTTTGAAATTTCCGAAAAAGTTCACAGAAGGATTGACGTTGCCAGCTGGACTGTGGTCTGAGTCGCTTCTTAACAGACTGGAGCTCATGTCGTCGGGGTTAGACAAGGTGTGAACATTAACTGGTTGTTGGTTATTCTGCGCATTGTTTTGAAAATTAGCAGCAAATTTGCTAGCACTTTTTGATAGTCGACGCTGTAGACTGTTTTTCTTGGGCGATTGTAACCTGTAATGACAAGTATTAGATGTTATTTTTTATTAATATATTTATTTATATTTGATTCAAGTACATAAATATACTTCAGCATATTTCATTAAACTATATAGCATTCATATATATATTTAAAATATATACTAATTATATATACAAGTCTCATAAGAACATTTTAACTTTAAAATATTAATACATAAAATTATTTAAACCTTACATAGATTTTGTTAATGACAATCGAAATGATATGTTAGAAAAATTAAAACATGCTTTATTTTTTTTTAAATTAATGTAAAAATGGCAAAGTATTAGACATGCGAAGCCCATAAATCACCCAAAAGAACTCACCAAATAAAAGAAAAGCACCAATCTACAAGACTTATAAAAAATTAGAATATGTTAGAAAGAAGTAAGAAAGAAAATGACAGATATGTTTATTTTTTAACTTAAAATAAAAAAGAGGTTACAATAGTAAAAAGGTTGCATTATGCAAATATATTGCAAACTACAGTAGAATCCCGATGATCATCAATTAAAATTACGTAGTTTTATTATGTTATAAAAATATTTAAAACTTTATTTTTATTTCGCAATAATAGATTTACGTGTAATATTAAGTATTTTTGATATATATTTTTTAAAAAGAAGTTAAGCGTCTCCGAATAATCCTATATCTTAGTAATCGAGATTCTACTGAATGAATGTAAAAAAAGAAACAAAAAAAGACAACCGAATGTAAAAAGATCAATATTAACCAAATTATTAACACTTTTTTTAAACATATAAAAAAATTAAAATAAAGATATACATGCTACTATATTTGCTGCTACCAAACATGCCAAAATCCCATGAAATCACACACGAAGTTTACGTCAACAATAAAAATATTACATGTTGCAAAACATATTATTGTAAAATTATTAAAAAAATACTTTAGAAACTTTTATAAATTTTAGTGCAAAATATTTTTAATCTACTACAAGCTTATATATAACGAGATTAAATATTAAATTGATATACGTAACTAAACTACATAAAAAATTTATTTACCGTCAGCTTAAGAGTGTACACTTGTTAAGTACATTTTTAATTTCATGCTTTTTAAAATTGTAAAAAACAACACAATTGACAAAGACAGTAATGAATATGGCTGTCAAATCTATATGTTTAAAAGTTCACAGATAACTGAATATAAACTTAATGTTATAAAATATATTCATATATATATATTTAACAAAATATAATTTGTCTTCCCCTACTTAGCTTACACATTAAGCTGACCGTATTATTTAAATGTATACTTAAATTATTTTTGAACATCATATATAACTCTAAGTCTAAATAAAATAATTATTTACTAATAAGAAATAGGCTAAAGAACAACATGTTTTAGTTTTTAAGTTATAGTTTTATACCTTCAACATGTTAAAAATTCACCAAGTAAAGTATAGTTATTTCTTAGTAGATGATTGTTATAAGTACCTAGTGTAAACACACACCGTTCTTCGCTTAAATAAAAATTACATTTAGACAAATTTCCCCAAAAAACGCACATTAATTTAGATTAGGTTTAATATTTAGAACGTTACAAAATTATAAAAAAAATATATAAAATTTAACGAACATAGCCCTGTTAATCCTTTGTTTCCTAAAATAAAATATTTTCTACTATTTTTACTTCCTAATTAAGAAACTTAATAAAATCTTTGATTTTTATGATTTTTACACATTATTTTTTTTAATTTAACTATTTTAAACGGATTAATCGCGTATATTGTAGTAATCGAAAATTCCTTTTTTGAAAACCTGACGTTTCGAACACTTTACTGCAGTCCGTGGTCACAGGTAGACTGAGATAACATTTGTCTGTCAGTTGATACAAAATTAATTAGATCTAGCGCCATCGGTTTTTAACAGCCATAAGATCATAAAAAATCGAATACAAAAATATATGCGACTAATCCATTTAAGATATTTTCAATTAAACTGAAGAATTTTTTATTTTTATTTAATACTCATCAAATTTATTTATTGTATTATTGAAAATGAAAAAAAAACCCTTAAATATAAAAATAAATGGCTGTCACATTTTTTTTGCAAACGTTTCTTATTTTTCAGCCTTTATTATTAATTAAAAAAAATAATTATTTATTAATTTTTCTTAAGTCGCTACGTTTTGGTAAATTAGAGAAATCAATACCTTGTGGTCGATTAAATCTATCCTTTAATTGTTTTACATTTGGTCGAGCATCATTTTTGACTATTTCAACATTAGTAGTCGATTGTAAGCCAGTGTTACTTGTGGTACTCATAGTACTGGCAAGTTTATTTTCAGTCTTATATATCGAATTTAAAGGTTTATTTGTATTATTTTTATAAACAATATTGGTTTCAACTTTAATTTTAGGTTTTGTGTTTACAGTTTCATTTTGACTACCGACATTTGCTATCGGTTTTATATGAGAATTGTTAATATATTCATTGGTGGTAGACGCTAGGCCTGTATTTATTATTTCTATGTTGAATTTCTTTTTACTGTCCGTTTGCTTTTCGGTTTTACTTACGACGTTTTTGATGTTGATCACTTCGCTGTCACCAGCCACTTTGATGTCATCTTTATTTATTTTTCTATGAAACTTTTTAATTTCCCGTTTGTTTTCATTTTTTTTTAGAAATTTAAGACATTTATTTTTTATGTTGGTATCACTATTTAAATTTGCATAATCGATTTCGTGATCGCACACATTGGCGTATATATTTTCACCTTCTATAGACTCTACAATGCATTTATTGCATGCCGCTGGTTGTTTTGGAATTTTATCTTTACGTTTAAAACTGATTAACCTAATGAAAAAACTAGAGTTTGAAAATGAGGAGAATGTGTTACTAAAGAAATTATTAGATGTATCGGCATTGCTTGTGTTGCTTTTACCAACATTTCTGTTGAAAATGTGTGATACGTACGCTTTTCGAGGTTTCTTCCACCAAACGAGCATGTTGTGTCGCGAATAATACATCAGGAAGAGAACCAAGAGTATTGTAGGAACGATGCCGAGGAAAATGACATACATTGCCACCATGAAATTCCTTTGAACTGGAAAGATAGAATATTTTTAATTAATTAACGCAGACAATATTGATTTATTTTTTTATTAGCTTCACGCTTTTATCCCGCCTAGCACGGTAGAAGAAGTACCTAGTTTCAAGACACTTCGTACTATACTTTTCGCCAAATTCGAGATATTACGTGTTGATTGGTGGAACACAACGCCGCGCTTTTTGTTACCAGAGCGAGAAAATGAAAAGGATGTGAATATAATGATCCCCTGAGTGAAAATCCAACTCACAATCGATCGCGTTTACAGTCAGACGCTGTGTCTTACTCAACCACGACCAGCTTCAATTCAAGATAGATTAAAGAAAATCAATATTAATTCATTTAATAAATTAAAAAAAAACCTTATCATAAAAATCTAAAAAAGACAACCTTTACGTGAATATAAATAAGTACTAATTAATTTTATCGTTAATAATAAAGTAATTAAAAAAACTTACTACTAGAATCAGACGCTGGACCTGAGTCAATTGAGCCCCCGGGTCCGGGCAAAGCGCATAATGGCGGCGCGAAACCGATTTCACAGTGACAATGACCTAAAAATATTATGGTATAAAATAACAATAAACATAGAAATTAGTGTAAAATGTCATGGTTAAGTTATGTTAAATTTAATTTGTTTATGTCACTCAACACTTTGCGGATTAAGTGGCGGAATTCAACGCCACATTCTGTCTTATCAAAGAGGAGAAACGAAAACAAGTATTTATTAATCTTTTAGTTGAGCGTATTGCAAATGAAAATCGTTTCCAACACAAAGTCATTAAACAATATTCTTGAGTTGATTTAAATTAGAATACTGGATTCGTAATGCAAATTTGTATTGCAATTCTATTAAGGAAGACAATAATCATTATTTTTTTTACTATTTTGTAAGTGTTGTTCCACACTTAGGATCAGAAAAAGTAAAAAACCTATAAAAATTTGAACCCATTAAAAATATTTAAATAAATAGCCATTTTCTCTTGCCAAACGATTATTTCTTAATAATTTTTGGGTAACAGAAATTTGTAAAATTTCTCTACAGAAATTAGTTAACAAAGTAAATAAATTGTAACAAAACGGATAAGAATTTCGACGCAGTCGGTAGTAACACCTATGGTTTAGCGGTCAGAGCGTCTGGACGGATTCCAAAAGGCGCGTTTTCGAATCCCACTGCTTTCAATTATTTATATATTTTTATATATAACAATTATAAATGTACCTTCAGAATTACAAACGCCGTGTCCTGAACAGTTGGACGGACACACGGACGTGTCACGCCTCGCGATTTGCTCTCTGAGAGCCGCCACTGACACGCATCTTTGTTTTAAGCACATCTATTAAATAAAAAAATAAACTTTATTGCACAAATTTATAATAAAATATACGAATAATATACATGTCAATGTATTGTTGAGAATCGACAACTTTTCAGGAGAGCAACCTAAGTTTGAATTTATTTAAAAAAAATAAAATTGGACTGTCTGTTTGTAATATTAAAATAACAACTATATATAGTATATACATAGTTTGTTCCGGGTAAACTCTTGAACGGCTGTACCGATTTAGACGGCAATTTAATTGGAATTTACTTAGAAATTTATATATATATATATATATATATATATATATATATATATATATATATAAATATATAACAAACTATAATGTGTGTTCACATAGATGTATGTGCAGTCACAAACACGTTGCCCATCGATGTATTTTAACGTTACAATCTTCTTTTAAAAAAAACTTTCAATTTAAAGTTTATTACGAAAAAAAAACAGGTTTTTGTAAAAAATACATAGTTATCATTCAATTTCTGCACTTATTATAAAAATATTTAACAGTTTTGCGCATTTAATATTTCTTTTAAAATTATGACGCAAGACATAAATAATAATATAAAATAATTAAACATAGATTCATTTTAACCTGCGTATCAGGGTTGACAGAGACAACCTAGTGTCAAAACACTAATCATATTAAGCTAGTGTCAAAACACTCGTCAACACTTACCTTATCTTCCCCACATTTGGCTCCATCCGGCACCATGCCAGGGTCTACATCAGACAATCCCAAGTCTATCATAGCCGTACGACAAGTTAGTATTGTACCTGTAAATAATTTGTTTAACTATATTAAACCGTTATATATAACCGAACTACATTAATACCGATCGTGGCGCAGTGGAACGGCGTCTGACTGTAAACGTGATCGGGTGTGGGTTCGATCCCCACTCAGGGGAGTGATTATATTAAAAAAATATTTTCACTTCCTTGTTCTGGCAAGATAAAGTGCGGCATTGATTTCCACCACTCAACACGTAATGTCTCGAATTCGTTGGTACAAATCCAAGAAAGGTATGAAAGGTGACACTTATAAGGGAAATAGTAATAAATTTATTCTCCTATATATTGTTCGTACCCGTCAAAATGACAAAATGAGTTTAGAAATTATATTTTATTTTATATTATATTTTTGACTGTGGAATATAAAAAAGAGTTCAATGTGTTATTCACCTTTTTTTATTTCTTGTAAGAAAAATTCTGAACGCAAAAAAATTTTTGAACAAAAATTTTGGGTATTTCTTCGGTTTTCTATTATTCTGAGACGAGGTATTTTTAACAAAAAAAATACCACACATAAACCGATATAAAAATACAATATATAAACCGATAACTTAGTATTATCTTATTAATACAACACCATTAACGTGATATAAGAGGAGCAAACACACATAAATGAAATCAGTAAATAAATACGCAAAGATTTTCTATTGTTCTACCCTTATGGTTAGAATTTGCTTAAAATTAAAAGAGGCCGGTCGTGGCGCAGTGGGATAGCTTATGACTGTAAACGTGATCGGTTGTGGGTTCGATGCCCATTCGGGAGAATAATTATATTTATATTAGTGTCATTTCCTCGCTCTGGTAAAGTAAAGCGCGGCATTAAGTTTCGCTACTCAACACGCAATGGCTCAAATTGAAAAAATGTAATAAATGCAAAATGTATTAAGAAATACTTAAAATCGTTAAAACTACCTACCGTTATTGTTAATAAAGACAGCTTTTAACGTAGACACTGACTCCATACCGAACTCAAGACGTTCATTCAAATGTTTACATTGCAATAGACCGCACAAGGCGTCTTCTTTGGAACATTTGTAGAACACCGGCTGATCGCCTCTTTGGTAACCACAATTACCGTTTCTAAATGAAATAGATATCAATATTTACTATTTTTAAAGTGTTATTCCACACTTAGGATTAAAAACATTTTAGAAAAAACGTATAAAAATTTGAACGCAGCAAGAGGCGCGAGTTCGAATCCCGCTGCGTTCTAATTTTTATACGTTTTTTCTAACATGTTTAGATATCAATATATTAAAATGGTAAATGTTAAATTTTAAATCTTTTTTACAACAAAAAAAGGAAAATTTGAGGTTATTTATATACAGCAAAAAACAGAAAAAAGATCAAATGTGTTAGAAATATATAAATTTATGAAAAATATTTATATATGACAAACACTAATACATGTTTGACATCCACTTTTGCATAAAGTGACGTTAATGAGGTAAAATAAATTACTAGTTGAAGAGTCTAAATGCTATAGCTAATTGAATCTAAACAAAAACAGTCATTAAATAAACAATCATCAAAAATTAAACAATTATTATTTCCATTTCCCCGCTTTGGTAACACTAAATACGGCGTTGAGTTCCGTCACTCAACATGCAACGACTTCGTGGAGAAAGGAGTGTCTTAACACTAGCTTCTATGCGAGATGGCGCGTGAAGTAGCATATATATGTAGATTATAGAGACTATACAGAGGGAGTTCCTCCAGTTTCATGCCAGCCTGGTACAACTCTCTTATTTATTTTATACAGTTATTTAATATATAAGCAGTCAACGGAGTGTCTTGACACTAGCTTACATTATTACCCTGCTATGCGGGATAAAGCGTGAATATAAATGCAAATATTTCAACTTACGTATCTCCTTTTAAATTTGATGTCATATAGCATCTGATGTCGGACATCTCTCCCGTAGACCCCCAGAGCAGGCGACACTGATCTCTGTGTGTACGACACGAGCCCTTTACACAATACGCCTAAAATATAGAAAATAATGAATAAATAATAAATAGTAGAGGTGACCATGGCGCAGGGAGACAGTGTTTACCTGTAAAGGGATGTGTAGTGGGATGGATTCCCACTCGGGGGAATGATTACCCTTTAAAATGTATTTTAATTTCAACACCCCGACAAGACAAAACGAGGCGATGAGTTTGCCACTTTCAATGGAGTATCTCGACATGAAATTGTTACCTTCACGCTTTTATCCCGCATAGCAGGGTAGACAGAAAGTACTTAGTGTCACGACACTCCGTATTACGCTTTCCACTGAATTCGAGACATTGCGTGTTGGCTACCCTGCTAAGCGGTATAAAACGTAAATGATGAGAAATAACCCCATTGTAGGGCAATCTTGAAAGGTTCAGTAGAAACACAAAAGATAAAAATTGTAAATATAGACTTACTTCGTTATTAGAACACGGCGTGGCGTCCATTTTGTAAATGTCTTTCGGACAATATTCAGAATAACCGCTACAGTACTCCGGCAAATCACATTCCTTATCAGCCGATCTACACACAGTACCCGGTGACTTCGGTCGACAGGTCTGATGGAACAAAAATGAAATAAATATAAAAATTACAAATAAAATACTTAAGTAACTTGTTTATCAGCACTTTTTTGCAGTAAAAATATAAATAATAATAATAATAATGTTTTTTTTTAGTTTCACGCTCTTACCCCACATAGTAGATGTAGGGTAGACAGAAAGTTAAAGTGTCAAGACAATTCATACTTCGCTTTCCACCCAATTCGAGACATTGCATGTTGCGAGGTGGAACTCAACGCTGCACTTTATCTTACCGGAGCGAGGAAGTGAAAATAATTTAAATATGATCTTCCCCGAGTGGGAATCGAACCCACCACCGATCGCGTTTACAGTCAGGCGCTGTCACAGTGCGTCACCACCGGCCTCACAATTGATGAACCCGTTAAGAAGGAACTAAATAAAGTTCAGTTTATTGCGATAATTATTTCTGGACATTTATAATACTAAAATTTCTAAAGAAAATAATTTTGTACGCAGTTAGAATATGACATTCGGTCAAGCACGTGTTCACAGTGACCTGCGGGTCGCAGCACTCGCCGGCGGCGCAGGTGGCGTTGGCGCGCAGCGCGCAGGCGCGCGGGTCGCAGCACGCCGCGCAGGCGGCGCTGCCGTTCAGCCCGCAGTCGCACTGCTCGCCGGGCTCCACGAACCCGTTCCCGCAGGTCGCGGACCCGAACAACCGTTTTGGTTTGTTTCTAAAAGGTTATACATTTAAAATATTTATATTTTGATTCATCCTTTAATCCCCCGTAGCAAGGCAGACAGGTAGTATCTAATTCTAGCATCAAGACAGCCATAATCCTATTTCCGCCGAATTTGAGACATATGTTAAGTGACGTAACTCAACACCACGCTTTGTCTTATCAGAGCGAAGAAATGAAACTAAACATTTTAACGAAATAATAAAGATCACAATATTAAACCCGCGCCTCTTGGAAATAGAATCATATCAGGGTCGTATTCTGCTGCTTTAAATTTCTATACAATTACTATAAATATTTACTAATACTTAGTATAGAATAATACTTTAAAAAACAATATAAGTCAACACTTGCCAAAGCATACACACTTCGACTACAAATTATAATGAAAATAAACTACTTAAAGTTAAATTACTTGACCATTAAAAAAGAGTACGAATAAATTCTTTCGTTAGTCATTAGTCTCATCATACACACCCTTCAGAAAGTCCTCAGCTTAAGTAATCATTTACAAACTAAAATTTAATCCAATATTAATTAAAAATCACCTTAAACAATAATCCATGCCTTTCTCAAACGACAAAGCCAAAGACCTTAAGCTGCAAGACGACCAGTGTGTTGGCGTGACTGACGTACTAGACGGACTCATGATACATTTCTCATCTGGACATTGACAATCAGTCTCCGTGTCGTGTTCCATGCCGAAGTTGTGACCCATTTCGTGTGCGATGGTCGTCGCCACTAAACCTATGACCTCCGAATGATTTGTTGCGACGCCGCCAGAAAACTGATATGTGCAGATGGGCCCTTTGAGCGCTTTACCCACCACGCCATCATCGAATTTCTGACGTCTGTCAAAAGGTGTTACAATTTGAGAATAGAGTAATACTTAAAAAAAGTGGAAATAAATAAATTAAAATAACCATATAGAAATGTCTCAAATTAAACTATTTAAGGCGATCATTTGAACAGATTAACCGAGTATATTTTGGTATATATTTTTGGTCTAATCGGAAATATATATTTCACCGTGATCAAAGGTGGGACCTGTGAGCACGGATGATTGTAAGTGTTCGAAACGTATGGTTTTTAAAAATGTATTTCTAATACAAAAATATACGCGATTATTTCGTTTAAAATAGTTACATTTAAAAAAACATGTAAATATCAAAGAAATTATTAAGAATCTCTTAGCCTACATAATCTCAAATGATATCTACTATATTTAAAAAAGATTTTACAATTTTACAATTTTAAAAAAATATTTTATAATTAAAATACTTTTCTTATAAAAAAAAATAAAAAAAAACTCACGTCAACAAATGTGCATTATCATTAGGGATATCACGTACAAGTATGTCTCGTCTATAGTGTAAGAAGTGATTAAGCGTCTTGTCTCCATTCTCTTCCAACTGTATTTCATCTCGCTCAGTCCACACAACAACACCGACAAGTGCTATAAAAATATTCAATGGAGCATATACCTGAAAATATAATCCTTATGTTAAAATTTTGCACTTTGTCTTACTAAAGTGAGGAAGGGAAAATAATTTAGATATAATCCCTAGTGAAAATCGAACCCACTGCGATACGACTGGCCTCTAAAAAATTAATATTTATTTACAGTTAACTTATACTTACTGAATTTATAATATTCGCCACATCTTTAAGTTGTCTGTGGACTGTAGTGATGCTTTCGCCATTGGCTCTGTACTCCCGGTTATCCGCAACTAATACAAGCTCAACGTAACGTGACAGCTTATTGGCGTTAAACGGTCCTCGTAACTCAGTTTCGTCGTTTGCATATCTTTTATACTAAAAACAAAGAGTATATGTATTTATTAATTAATTTATCACATAAATACAGATAAGGAGAGTAGAGTATAAAGTGCTCTCTACTCAATAAGATTAATATTTGAATCTTAAACGTAAAGTAAATTAAAAATTCGTATATATATATATTCCGATAAAGACTGCATATATATTTTTTAGTAGATAAATATATTAAAGAATATAACTTTAAAAAATAATTGATAATAATAATTATATAAGCTAAATTTTACTCATTTCGAAGTACACTTTAAACGTATAAAACATTTTATAAATGGGATGATTTGATGAATGAGTGAATGAGATTCTTAAGATATATGTATAGTATGTATGTATATACATATGTATAGACGTTTCTTTAATAAAAATTAGCCAATATTTACAACCAAAATGCATTAAGCAAATTAAAATAGATTATATTCAATATAAATGAAATAATAGTACACTTTTATCTGAGAATGTCAAATTATGGCTTAATAACTAGCCTTTTTTATAAATTGAATTCTTTTAATGTATAAGCAAAGTTCTATCAAGCTATCTTCTATCCATTCCGTTCCGTTTAGTGTATAAAAATAATAAATCATGTATCAAATTTCCAATTTTATAATTCTAGTAACTAATATTATAAATTTGAAATTTTGATATACTTTGATAGAAGAGAGAATACGATAACGGTCTTCTTCCTCAACAATATCTAGCAATAACATTTACCCGACTTATTCTACTATTTTCTCTGTCTTTTCTCGCTTTGTATTGCTTCATGAGATCAGGATCATACGCTGTATTATTTGTGACGCCTCCCGCGTAGCCGCAATGAAACTCGCTATTTAAATCTGAATGTTCATAAATGTAATGTTTCGTATCTATTTCGTTACCTGAAATGAAAAATTGAAATTTTGAAAAATTGCACATTGAAAATTCTTTAATCTATAAATATAGTAATAAAATACCAACATTTTGACAGAAGTTTAAGAATGCACACGGTATACTTGACTAACTAGGGAGTTTTATGTTTCCAAGAGGCGAAGGTTCAAACAACCTTCTTGTCCTAGATAATTGGATGACACTTAAAATAACATTATGAAATGAAATATTCAATTAAATTTGAGACAACATCTCGAAATCAGTAGAAATTGAAGAACGTCATGTTAAAAAAATATAATTTTAATAAAAATACACAGTGTACTACCTTCTGCAGGCTCTATGTATCTCATTTGCTTGCCGTCGTGTATGATGCCCCTAACGCCGTGACACGTCGACACCGCCACCCACGACCCCGCCTTGTCCCTAACCCTCCCGGAGTACTGGCATATATCTAGTTCCTGAAAAAATATTAATATTATTCAAAGAAGAAGTATCTAATTAACAATGCTACTAATATTTTTTTATTTTCATTTTAATTGTCACCACAGACACTAAGTCTGTACTTTTTTGTGATTTATTGCTATTTTCTTATTTGTTTTATGTAAAGATATCTAGAACTATGTCTATAATTAATGTCTAAGCGGGTTTTTGTTTTTAATAATATTAAAACTTATAAATTTTATAATATTTCGTTTCTGATTTTCTTTTACTTTAGAAGTAATTGTGGAACCTAATCTGTTTTTAGCTAATCTATTCAACTAAGAGTTGCAAGGAGCTTCATACATGGTCCCGAATAGCAGGATAATCAGGAAAATCTAATGTCAAGATACTGTGTTGAGAGTTTTCCACCCGAAATCAAGACATTGGCGTTTTGACTGAACCAAAGAGAGGCACTTAATACAAACTAACGTGGATAAACTGACAGCCATTAGCCATTGTATATAAAATTACTGTGTCACCTATTCTAGCCTAAATTTAACATTACCAAGTTCAAACCATATTTACGGTGAATCAGGTATTTCCTCGTTCTGGACGTTTCCATATGAAAGGCGACTTATAAAATTAAGACCAATACAAGGTCAACATTAAAGTAAAGTAATTTAAATAAAGTTTAGACTTACGTTTGAACATATCAAGCCTGATAAGCTATAATACCTATAAAATGTACAACTTAGGAAAGCAGTGAAATCCGCCGACCTTTCAAAATACGAGAAGATAAAGAAACAACCAACCTACCTCTATAGTAGGCTTATGCAGTATAGTCTTCCCATTTTTCTGGTATCTGATAACGTGATCTCCGGCCACCAGGTCGGTGTTCAGTCGCAAGTCCAGCACGTGCGGCTCCCCATCTATGTTTATTGTCATTGTCACCTCCGGGTGGTGCAAACCATCCTGAAATTAAAAAACTATAACTATATATTTTGTAACAAAATAAAATAGAAAAAGGTTAGTTTCCACATTATGATTTTAAAATCATAACCAGTTAAGTACATAATGTACTAATTCATGAACTCATAAACAGTTAACAAACATTTTTTTACAATATATATAATAATTTAAAAATTAGCAGGACTTAAACTTGACCTTTTTAAATCCGTCCATGTTTACTAAAAAGTATCTTTCATACTAAAGTATACTGAGTGTTTTTACACTTAAAATATTTAATTGCAAGTCTAGGACACAAAAAAAAAATTAAATAACAAAAACCATTACTTTACATATATTACCTAAAAGATCAAGCATATTATTTATCCCATAATATGGACTTTCTTTCGCAATTACTATCCAAGCAATCACACTAGGGAAATAAACATAAACTCGATATTAAAAGCATAATAAGTTTAAAAGACATAATAACAAAGTATTTGTTGAGTTTCCTGTAATAATTTTCCCGGTTATAACGATCGCATTACCACCGGTAAATACAGTCGACACCATAATTATTGCAATTTCTCTTAGTAATCTTTCCAAAGTATTATATGGACAAGAAAAGTATTTAAAAAAATATATTATTTTTTAGCTCAACGTTTTTATCCCGCATAGCAGAATAGACAAGAAGTACCGTAGTGTGTTCGCTTTCCACCGAAGTCGAGACATTAGGTCATTGCGTGTTAAGTGGCGGAACTCAACGCCGTACTTAGTCTTACCAGAGCGAGGAAATGAAAACAATTAAATATAATTGTTAAAAATTTTGCAACTCTTTAAAATTGATGAGTGTCAAAAATTTGTAAAAAAAATCCCTACAGACATGCTTATAATAAGTTTCCAATTTTTGTGTACGTTTCTAAAATATTTTCCAGTAGGCATTTCCATGTCTGAGTCTGAGATTGACAGCAGAAATGTTAGTGTTTTTTTTATATGGCATTGAAAATAAATAAATATACAAAAAGCGTGAAGCTCCTCCTTTTTTTCTATAAATTCAACTAAAAAAACAAAAATAAAATAATTTCATACTAAAAAGTAAAATCTCATATTAATAAAAATAAATTAGAAATAAGGTAGTGAACGGCTCGTATTATTTTATACTTTTTCGAGAAAAAATTTAATATTTGAAACGCAAGTTTTATTAGAATGCGGAAGCGTTTGTTCACGTATAACTATGACACACTCTTATAGCGACTTGCGGTTAGGTTCACGGTTTTCATCAACATAAGACGTGATTTGAAAAACATACAATATTACAGTAATGCCGATCGTTGCGTGGCGGGACAGCGACTGACCATAACTACCGGGCGTGGGTTCGATCCCACTCGGGGGAATGATTACATTTAAATTGTTCTTATCTTTTCGGTATGACCAGCATTGAGGCGACCGCGGCGTTGAGTTTCGCCATTTAACACGCAATGTCTCGAATTTCTTCGAAAGCAGAGTAGGGGTTGTCTTGTCTTACTTACTTATGTACTTCCTGTCTGCCCTGCTATGCGGGATAAAAGCTTTAAGCTAAAAAATATATATTACAGTGCTACATTCCATATATATTAATGTAAGTAGTGGACGTATGGATTAGTTCACACTTTCTTTATGTAAATTTAACAAAGAACTATTAAAAATGAAAGTGTTATTATTTTTTTTATTTTATATATATGTATATATATATGTATATATTTATGTGTATATATATATATATGTATATATATATATATGTATATATATATGTATATATTTATGTGTATATATATATATATGTATATATATTATTAAAAATGGCATCTAATAATAAAATTTTCAAATAATGTGGAAAGTGTATGAACAATTATATCATATAATATGTTATAAGTATAATTTTCAACTAAACCAAATACATTCCACTCTTTAATTTATCTGAACACATTCTTATAAACATATTAGTTTTTTTTTATTTAAATAAGATTACAGTCTATTTAAACCTGAAATGTTTACTTAACTTATTTTTACATACATAATTTTAACAACAAACTGTACGTAAGTGTATGTTTCACCATTGCGAAATTTCTATATTATACAAGTTTTAGATATTGTTCATCGTATACGGACAAACTCGTTGCTATGGTAACGATATCATAATGGTGAATATGGTTCACAATATTATATAAAATTCTAATAAAATTCTAACAAGTATTATTCGCATTATCAGTTTAATTACTTATATAAATTATATTAATGATAGATATCTCAACTTACTATATAAGACGTGGAATGAATCTGGGATGCGTTCAATATGTGCAGGTATGTGCGGGTCGTAGCTTGTGTTGTTGACCATATCCTTTTTGGGAAACGTGCTGGAGCTGGTATACAGTTGTAGTAACGTAACATTTATAACGAGGGATAACAAGTCAAGTATGATCAGCCAATGACATAAAAGAAGTAAAAGGTAAAGATTGATTTAATAAGACCATTGATTTTCTCGATTTTTATACATCTTAAATGAAACTATTTTAATCGGATGAATCACGTATATTTTGGTTTTCGAAAAAATAATTTTTGGAAACCTTATGTTTCGAATACTTTACAGTAGTACGTGTGTGTGTGTGAGCGTGTGACCACGGATATATATATATATATATATATATATATATATATATATATATATGTGTGTGTTTTTGGTTTAGTTTTGATAATTACTTGCAATTTTGGGAGTACGCAGTATTATTCCATGTAATTAAATTGAATTTAGTACGTCTAAATTGTTTTTTCCTCATATCCTGTTCGTCCTTGTACAGATATAATGTCTATACTTTGAAAAAGTCATCAATATATTCAAATAAATAAAGTTAGAATATGTTGGTAATTACAAAACAACAGTATCAAAATAGCATTCTTTACAATTTTTGCCTGTCTGTCTGTCAACCTGTTTGTTTCGGTCGCTAAGCCGTTAAGTCCTCAAGAGGCTTCTGGAACGACTTGACCGATTTTAACGAGACTTTCACTGGCAGACAGCCGATGTAATAATAACTTGGGCAACAATTTTTTTTATAGAATTTTAAAAAATATATCTATATATAGTATATGATATGATCAAATAATATTACACGTTTTTCATACATTGATTCTATTTAAGATGTGCCTAAGTAGATATGCTGAAAAAATCATATTAAAATAGTTTTCAATGAAATCATAATAACTAAATAAGACGCCCATGAGTCACGGAGCACGGCACGGCGCCACGGCTATCGCCCGAGATACATAATACATATTTCAATTCGGATTCCCCAACGGTTGTAAAACAAATTAAAAATGCTATTGTTCCATTAAAGGATTCATTACAAAAGGGACGCAGCATCCATTGTTGAGATTCTATTTACATATTTGCGTGGTTTGTCCGAGACGCTTTTTGTATCGAGTTTTTGAATGTCTTTTTTAATATATTTAAATATTTACGTGACGTTTTATAGTCCCCAAAATCGTTTTGAGAAATATAAAAGGCAAAATACTTCTTTTCTTATTATATAGTATAGTATTTTAGATTAGAAATTCTCTTAGTACTATTCTACAGCTGCCAAGGAAGCTGGAGGAGGTTTTAATTGATAAATTAAAAAAGAACACAGCGCCAGTTCAACGCACTAGAGCAGACTTTAAAATTCTCACTCAGGATCATTATAGTGGTCGTTGGAATAATTACAAAGCGCAGGGTTAGGTCCAGTATCTTCCACGCAGTGTCTGATCTCTCACAGAACAGGCGGAGTGTATGACTTTCCATCTATTCTTATATAAAGCTATCAATAAATATTTTTGGTCACGAAAAATTTTGCATATAAATATTTATAGTATTAGTTTATTTTCTTTAGCTTCACGCTTTATCCAGCACAACAGGGTAGTCAGACGACTAGTGTGTCCTGTGTCCTGCCTTAACACTCCGTTGACTTCTTTTCGCCGGTAATCGAAACATTGTGAGTAAAATAAATTTTAATTATAATTCATGCCCCCTATCCCATGACATTACGTCGTGATCGCTTTTAGTATATCAAATAAATGTTCCTTATAACACCTAATAATTTTAGTTCATTTAAAAGTGACAGGTTCAAGTGAACTATCAGAATGCTACAATACATTACCAAATTTTACTTTCAACTTATATTTTGCTTTGAAAGGCATTACATTCGGTGAATTTACTTAGGATATTCGGTCCATTATAACCTGCACGAAAAATTAAAACAAACACTTTATTTCCGGTCGTCTAATGCAGCCTAAATAATCGTCTAATGCAGCCTAAAGAATAACTCAAGTAATGAAAACGTAAAAAAAACATTAATTACAGAAATATAATGCTATACGTTAGATTAGTTCTCACACGACGCAACGGTACTCTCATTAACAGCAAAGTTCCGATAAGAAGTGTTACAATTGCTATCGAATGATTTCTTAACACACGTGAAAGGTACCCGCTGATATCTTTTTGCCAAAAGAAACAAAATAAATTGTCGATCGTGACTAACGTGGACTATTTAGATGAATAAAATCTTTGATATTCGTGATTTTTACACATTTTAAACGGATCAATCGTGTATATTTGTTTTGGTGTTCAAAAATGAATTTTTGAAAACCCGCAGTTTGCAAAAAACTTTATCTAAATATTTTAAATGAAACTATTTCACGTTTGAAATAGTTTCATTTAAAATATTTAGATAAGGCTTTATTTCAACTTTCCTTTATATAACGGCCACTTAGTAACTACTCTAACATGACTAACAGCTTTAAGTGTTTGAATATTTTTAAAGTGTTTCACGCATAAGATAAAACAGAGAAGATGAATTTAAACGAAGCGAGACTCAAACCTGAGGCTTTTGGAAACTCCTAATGCACTTACCACTAAGCCATGTGTTTTATATATATATATATATATATATATATATATATATATATATATATATATATATATATATATATATATATATATATATATAATATATATAGTTCTAGAGGTTTATACAAATTTCTGCTACCCAAAGATAATTTCTTAGAAACAATCGTTTGGCAAGAAGAAATATTATTTATTGAAAAATTTAAATTGTGAAGTTACAAATTATATTTCATAATTTTTTTAAAGATGATTTTTAATAACCTGCACTAATTAATTTTTAGATATTAATTCTTACGTATTGGGTGCTTTATACGGTAATATAGATTCTCTGGTACAACAACATTGAATATCACATTCAAAAAATATACTGAAAATTAATTACTGAAAATTAACTAATGTTAATTTTCAGTATATTTTAATATAGAAAATAATAAACAAAAAATAAACTTATAAAACCGCCCTTTGAGAGATCTAAAAGAAAAATAGTTCACAAATCACGATATTATCTATACAATTTTTCAAATTTAAATACATATTAAAAAATCAATTATCATATAACTTAAAAATCAAATACTTAGATTTTAAGAAGGGAAATAAATCATGCGTAATATATAACGTTAACGCTACTTTCAATGTCCTACACACAGAAATAGCCCTATTGATTGTCAACATCCGGCAGGGTCTCATTGAGACTTCTAACGTTTACTTATCTAAAGATATCTTATATTTTAAGATTTATAGTTAAGTTAGTTTTACGATTTATCTTTTCTTTTAGCTTCATCCTTTGCTTCCTACATAGCGGGCTAGATAGGAAGGACTTAGTGTCCAGACATTCCGCGCTTTCCGCCGGAAATATTGCGTGTCGAGTGACAGAACTCAACGCCGCGCTTTGTTTTACCTGAGCCAAGAAATGAAAATACTAATTTAAATAATATGATTCCCCTGAATGTGAAACGAATCCACAACCGATCGCGTTTACAGTCAGACGCTGTCCTACTGGGGCACGATCAGCCTTTTATTACTTACCTTTTTTTCTTGTAAAATAATTTAAAAATAAACATTTTCATTTAGCTAAAAACAAAAAAATATTCCCCCTTTTATGATTCTCACTTACTTACAAAATTAGTTGACGAAGGCAAAATATTACGTCGCTGGAAATAGAAATATTACAATCGCAACAGATAATTATAAGGTTGTTTCATCTTTACACATCTAGATATAGACAGAAAGAACATAATGTTAAAACATTTCCTTCATTATATTTTTGGCCATTAAAAATACTAATAATGAGTGGCGCAGATTAACAAATAACTTTGTCTTACGTAAGCGGAGAAATGAAAATAAATGAAAATATAATCTTTCGTGGAAATCGAACCCACAACCAACAATCAGACGTAGCCACAAGAGATCTATAGGCCCACGATAGCCTAAAGTTACATTTGAAAAGAGCAACTGTTGAGTTTTATGTTAAATGACGACTTGAAAGCTTGTAATAGATTATTAGAATAAAGAATACTTCGATTTTAATTGATTTTGATGGTATATAATTCCTAATTTAGTGGCATCATTCAAATTGCAACATCTTATTTTGAAAGGCTAAACGAATGCTCTACAAAAATTAATGCCAACATTAGTCTTGCCATAATGTTAAGTAGCGTTTAAGGTCGGTCTAAGCTTCCGGCGGCCACTCTAATTGTTTTATTTCATTATTAACGTTAACTTTATTCGTTATAGTTATAAATTAAATACAATTATGTATGTATATAATAACATATATATACACACACACACACATATATATATACACATATATATATATATATATATATATATATATATTTGTACGATAGACTCGCGGACGCCCTAAAATGCGATAACTGCACATTGTGAAACAGGATATGAGAGCCAATAGACTAGAGACACTAAGGACGCTAAAGACCACGCAAAGTAAAGGAGCTTAAGCAAGCAGACAAACCTTAGCTAACAGTTGGGATTAATGCCAAGAAACAGTACATATGTATTATAAATTACTAGGACCGTGCCAGCGGGTCTATCTAAACGACACGAGACGTAATGTGCTTTGAATAAAATTTTAAAAATAAGTTATTAACTCTTCTTTAGTATTGCATATTGCTGCAAATTTTTTTCTCAACCTCAATGATTTCTGAAAAATATGCTCTATTTTAAGATAACAAGTATAAACTAGCCTGTTTTGTCACAAACTGACATCGAGTAGCGGGAAGTTTTCATAATTAAAATTGTAATTGTTTTCTGGCAACACTTCTAAAAATTATTCCCACTCCAGTAATAGATTATATTCAAAATTTATTTTCATTTCTCCGCTTTGGTAAAACAAAGCGCGGCGTTGAGTTTGCCATTCAACATTACGTAGTGTTTATTTAATAGAATAAGGAGGTAAACGAGCAGAAGGACCACCTGATGGCAAGTGGTACTTTCACTCATGGACAATCACAACATTAGAGTTGTAGACGCGTTGCCGGCCTTGGGATGGAAATGAGAGGAGATAGTGTAGTGGCCTCGGCAACCAGAACTTTGAGAATCGCTACACTCTGAAGGAAACGATGGGTGGGAAGTAGGGAAATCCAGCTCACATGACATCGAACCGGAACACATCATCAGATATTTCGGTCGTAAACAAATCGTTTTTGTCATGATAGTGATTGTGAGCCAGTCGGAGGATTAGCCTCCTACCATCAAATTAGTGGGATCACGCCCTTTTACGGGACGCTACCTAGCAGCGGTGGGGAATTGTGTTCTACCTTGTTCACTGACAGGGAAACTCAATTTAATATTACATATCAGACATTTGTTGTTTGACATACATCGCGTCTTTACCGCGTATTTAAGTACATATGTATGTGTGTCCGTTTGTATGTGCTAAACCCGTGAACAGATTTTAACCAGTAATACTCCGTTAGATTCGTCTTAAGGGCGCAAGTGTCTTTGAATACATAAAATTACTGAAAATAGAAAATGGTGGGTATTAAAACTTAATTTTTAACCGCAGCTGAAACAATATTTTTTTAATTACTACATGTTCTGTAGGTATTATACATATGCCTGTGTTACTAAGACAATCACTATGTAACGCTTCAACGGGTCTACCAGTTATCTATTAATATGCAAAGAAGAACTAATCAGGTTGGAATTACTCCCGGGTCTGCGTCTAAGCAATCCTTATAAAACTCTAGACTAATAAGCTGACTAACACAAGTTATACTAAGATCTCCTATACATTTTATATGCGTACTTTAAATTATTATATATATTATATTATTTAACTAAAATTTCTAAGTTTATCTCATGTATATTGTCAAATATATATGTATATTTATAGCCCTTTTTATGAAAATTACATGGACATAGTGAATTTAAAATTGCATAATATTAATATTACTTTTAAATAATGCATAAAAATACATTAAATTAACAAATTAAATGTAACACAATATGTGTTACATTTATTTTATTTACATTCATTTTACCATATGTTGGAAATACAAGTTTATACAAAGTGATATACACGTTGCTAAGGCAATGCTTTATAACGTCAATGAAATATCTGGTATATAATAAAAAATTCATTTTCTTCCATTTTTCAGGTAAACTATGAGGTATGTATCAACTTTAGTAATGATTAAAATTGAAATATATTAATAAACAACTTCATGCGTTTTTCCGCTTAACAGATGGGGCGTATTCAGAGAGAACATGACGTCAAGGTACTCCGTTTTTGTCATTCCATACGAATTCAAGACATTGCATGTTAGGCGCAACTTAACGCCATGCTCTATCATACTAGGGCGAAGAAACATAATTATATTCATTACTAAAAACCTAGAATTAATTCCAAACCTCAATAATAAAGAATTCTCAACTAAGCCATAAAACCATTCATAATTAAATAGGCTAATAATATTTACATATAAGGAAATTAATTAATAAAAAATATTATACAACTATTCGTAATAAAGTTACTTTATATACATGATATTTAAATATTAAAATTGATAAATGTCAGTTACATTATTTTATATAAAGAAATAGTTTTACTGCTTGAAGTGAATTTGTATTTAAGACAATCTACTTAACCTAATTGTATAGGCTCATTAAAATATATCTAGAGGTCTACTTAGGTGCCGCGAGAAATACACTATATTTCAATATATAAATATTTTGTTTTGCTTTATTTACTTAAGTCACTGAGAGGTTTTTCAATTCGTCTTGTAGGAATATTTCTATGTAAAACAACAAATTATGTGTTTTGTTCATTCTAGCAATAATTTCAAATTCACATCATAATATTATTGTATTGTCATCGGATCCGGATATGTATGCAAAATTGTCAAGAAAATCACGAGACACCTCTTTAAAAAAAGAAGAAGGCAAGAAATATAGTATGTAAACACTATAACAGATTCGTCCCATGGAAATGAGATATTTTAAGAAGTTTTCAATTTAGGCTTCAATTTTAAAGTGTTGGAAGTAAATAGGTGGTGACATTTTATAACGACTAAAAACAAGCTTTTAGCTGGGTGTCCAGCATTAGGCATTTTTGTCGGCTAAAGACTACTTTAGCTAGATATATCAATATTGAGATTATTAAAACAATCTTCCTATGATGATGGGTTTTTTTACAAAAGTAGCTTGTGTACCTCCATATCTATCTATACATATATATTTAAAAGCGAAAAAAAGGACAAACAAACAAACTCATTCATTATATTTTATATAATACACCTCTAACTTAAAGTATATATTTATGAGTTTATACTGTTTTGACTCAATAGAGACACCAATCTAACGCTTTACCGTTCGCCAATAATCAACAAATTTTGTGATATTTTTTTAAAATCACAAGAAAAAAAGCAGAAATAAATTAAGTTTTATTATTTATAAACTATGCTAAATACCGTATGCTTTGTAGACGAGATTTCTCGTTTCGTTCTCGCATGATGGACGATGGGTTGCACGAGTCGATATCGACTGAAGTCATTTGCTGGACTTCCTGAAACAATATAAATTAAGAGTTAAATAACTATGATTATACATATTAGACAGCAGTTTCACGCTTTATGTCGGGCTGCAGAGTATAAAAAAATATAGTGTCAAGACTCTCCGTGCGCCCATTTGCTCAAATAAACAAAAGAACATAAGTGATTTTTATGTGTGATATTTTAAAGTTTGTATTAGAAAAAACATATCATATAAAAATCGCAATAAGGACTTACGTTTAAGACTCTATTTTAGTTAATATTTAGAGCACTAAAACATTAATATTAGAATTTAATATTATTTATCTAAATAAACATTGGAGTATGAAATTTGTTTATATAGAAAAATGCAGAATTCTTATATTATTTAAATATAATGCTTAAAAATATAAATTGAATAAACTAAACACACACTACTTTGTGTTTGACATACACGTGTATATAGTAACATACAGGTTGCTAAGGAAACGCATGTCAACGCGTCAACGGGACATCTAGCATCAGTAAATATATCAAAACAATGTTTTCTTTATAACAATATCACCATTATGACAGATTTCATTCATTTTTAAAATAACATTTACTTAGATACACGTAAACCCACTTGGGTATATTTTACCCAAGCACTCTAGTTCTAGCACGTTGAGAACGTAGATGTAACTAATGACGTACTCTCATATTTGGTTTGTACATTTTTTTTTTCTGTTTTTGTTTTTTTTTGACATATTAATGGAAGATTAATAAATTTATTACATTTGTACCTTCTGGCTTTTAACTACAAACTACAAATATTACTTGTACACAGCACTTGTTAAAATGTTATTTATTCTTCTTTGTTTTTTACTTGTGTCTTTCAGACTCATTGGATTATTTTTTGTTTTACGCATTTTGTCTCGTTAAATTTCCTATATTTTTATATAATTTATACCTAATAAATGAATAAACAAATAACTCACATACTATAGTTCACTGTTAAGTGTGTGTTGGAATTACATACAAAATACCTAACTCTTTACCGAGAACTTGTATATATATAGTATAATTCCGCATATATTGATTATGACTGCAGTAAAATGTACAGGAAATGTCCTACAATGTGCATAAAGGATGAATATAAATATAGCAAGGCAATTAAATAAGTTGGTTTAAAATGATAAACAAATAAATTTAGATAAACAATTAATTTCTCGAAATTGACACGCAATTAAAATATTATTGTGCAATTGTAACAATTAAAACGTATATATAACGTTCAGTAAACAAATTGAACTGGAATGATAAATTTACAACTCTGTATTTTAATAGGTCTTATGGCTATGGCCAATACAGCTCCCTATAGTAAAGTACCAAAACTCATAAAAAAGTAACTTAAAAATTAATTGTTTGTTGTATTGTTTTTCTAATAGACTATAATGAAAACGATGGTTTTCTGCAAGTATGCTTAATTTCTCAATAGCAATGATATTTACACTTCTATATTAAAATGTTACCATTACGAAGGATCCCTTATAAACACTATCTCACTAGGTGAATTCTATTGAAAATAACAAGAGATTTCCTCATCAACTAAACTGCGGTCGAGTGTGTGCGCATTGTCAACTAGGATGGCAAATAGGCCTTCCTGGCATTAGTGTAGGTAGCAACTAACTTGTGACTCCTTCATTTATATTTCTACGCTTCTTACTTCTAAGGTAAAGACTAGCCGATTGACAATGTTGAACTATACATTTTGGTTAGAACAATGTTGAAATATAAGTTTTGGGTTCGATTTCTATACAGAGTAGGGACAGTATTTAAATTATTTTTATTTTTTTGAAAGTATTTAAATGCATTGCGGTTGTAACTTGCGGTTTTCTGCCCCTTCACACCTAGTCTGATTTCGGGCGCAAAACGTTACCGACAGCAAACGGGGATAGTGTCATGACACTGGGTTCTTTCTGAACACACTTCAATGCGGAATAAAACGTAAAACTATTATTAAATAAATAATATTAGGAACAGGAGAAAAATAATAAGCTACCTGTTGCGTACATTAAACTAGTGGTTTTGTTTGCGTTTACTCGTTACTAGATTCCCGCAGAGTGATACAATTATTATTTGTACTGAATTTTTATACGAAAAAAAATGTTTAAAATACTATACCGCAATACATTGAACTCTTTTTAAGTCCACAAACTCTTTAATGCACCAATTGGTAACTTGTACTAATTGTAGAAATATTTTAAGTAAAGTTTGAAAGAATATATAAGTTGGGTATCAGTGAAATAGTGAATATTATTTTGAAATATATAAAAGCTTGTAACTTTCTTTACATTCACAAAAAAACATTTTTCCACCGTTAGTAAATCGTTGATATTTAAGAACATGCCGTTTAAAATATCGTTATAGTATGAGGTCGTATAAAGTGATTCCACGTTACTTTACTATTATACTCGACCTACATTAAATTATGTATTAAAACTCAAAATATATTAAGAATAATTGAGATATGAAACATTTAAACTATATGAGTTTATACTCATTGGATGGTTTGAAAAAAAAATGTAAACTGGCCAGTAATAACATAAGAACTAGAGGTATATTCTGAAATTCAGCTCAACCGAACACTGGATGATCAAATTGCAAGATATTACATACACTAACTGACCAACAAGGCAAGAAAAATCGCTTCTAAAACCCCTTAATTTTAAATCATAGTGTAAAAGATACGTTAAAAACGATTAAATAATTTGATCTTTCATTTTGGCGATTTCCACATTTTTAAATAAAATTATTTTAAACGGATTAATCGCGTATATTTTAGTATTTGAAAATATATTTTTGGGAACCTGACGTTTCGAACACTTTACAGTAGTCCGTGGTGACAGGTAGACCGTGTCTATGCGATGCGATTACTCCGTTTAAATAAGTTTCATTTAAAACGATTAAAAAATTTATACTGCTTCGCAACAACGCTGTGACTATAACAATTCCACCGTTAGTTCCTAGTTAGATCGATGACCGAGCAATTGCTTAATTTGTCTCATCAGCTCACTCGGGCGTATAGCCGCATGTGGCGAATATTTCGGACATTCCTTCATTTACGAACTACATATAAAAATATATATAAATATTATTTAGTAACACATGTAGTTAGTTCATTTTAGTATTTACTTTTGAATTATTTATATTATTTTTGATAGCGAATGTACAAATTAGTTTAATGAAGAAACTAACAAATTTAGTTTAATAAGACAATTTTTTTTAGGTTCACGCTTTTATCCCGCATAGCCTAGACAGAAAATAACTAGCGTCAAGAGACACCTTACTTCGCTGTCCATCGAGTTCGAGACATTGCGTGTTGAGTGGTGGAACTCAACTTTGCCTTACTTTACAGTCAGACACTGTCCCACTAAGTCACGATCAGTCCAAATAATATTGATATTATTATATTAAAATTATTTCATTTCCGCGCTCTGCTAAAACAAAACGCTGCATTGAGTTATGTCTCGAATTCGGCGGAAAACGGAATATGGAGTGTTTTCTCACTAAATAGCTCCTGTGTTCTCTTCTATGTGGCATAAAATAAGCGTGAAGCTATAAAAAAACGTGATCGGACTTAAGGTTTTAGTAAAATTGTTTTGAAAACATTGTAGATATTGTCATCAGATCGTCACCGGACATGTGTGCAAAGGTCAAGCAAAGGGGACGGCAAGAAGTAGGTCAAATCAGTATTGGAAGATTCACTTACATTGATTGATAGATAATAGATACCAGGCAATAAAAGATGCGTTCAGAGACGGATATAAAAATGTAACAGACATCATTCCCTCCATTTTCACTTCTTTCCTGTGGTAAGACAAAGTGCAGCTTTGAGTTCCACTACTAAATTAGATGGAAAGCGAAGTAAGGAGTGTCTTGACACTAGGTACTTTGTATTTACCTTGCTATGCGGTATAAAAAGTGTGAAGCTAAAAAAAACTACTCTATCCCATTTTATATACTACAGTAGTATAGGTATACTCCATTTACATAGATATTATATTTTAAGCTGATTTATATTATAAAAAAATATAATAAAAAAGTATATAAAAGCCAAATATATACATTGCTAACCTGACACATACATACATTACTTACTCTATAAATTTTATGTAAATCATGCAGATATTCTTATATTCTAAAGTTTAATACACTGAAAATTTATATTTTTTAATATTATATAATTTTTGAAACAGCCAAAGAGTCTACTACTGTATCATTTATTTAATACATTCATAGCAGTCGTAAGAATACAACCAGATGAAAAAGAACTTTTAATATTTATCAATATATACATTACTTAATAATAGTTCCGTTGTTTGAAATGTGAAATAAGGACGTTTTACACACAAACACGAGTGCATTGCCACACGCGTTGCTTTTCGGTGGTACAGTTATGAAGTGGCCCACTTAGTTATTTATAGCGACTTTTGCGTATCATTCTATGATTGTTTTACCTCCATATAATTCTAAAATATGTATATTTACTGAGTTTTTAAGTAGTAGCATTGACGAATTGTTCATATTACATGAATCCCATCGGCTTAAGAATTGCTATAGTATCTTCTCTCTACCTAGCCCGCTCTGTAAGGCTCTGATAGAGAAACAAGCTGTTTCTATGCTGGCCTGTCTTCAATTTGCTTTAAGGTTTCAGTAATAGGTAGTCCTGTGATCTCTGTGAAGGCATTTGGCGTTTAGCATCTTCGATGCCGGCTTGCCTTTATGAAATTTCCATCCTTTGCTTTCTTATTATGGATACCCATATCATATCTGTATCATGTAATATGTATAAAATATCCGCGAATACTAAAAATTGACTGTTATGTTTGGCAATTCCCATAAAAAAGACACAATAGAATAAATTAAGTTCCTCGAATCATCTATTTTATAGGAAAAAACATGGACATG
This sequence comes from Dryadula phaetusa, assembly GCA_032432895.1. Classification (NCBI taxonomy): domain Eukaryota; kingdom Metazoa; phylum Arthropoda; class Insecta; order Lepidoptera; family Nymphalidae; genus Dryadula; species Dryadula phaetusa. The sequence continues at coordinate 941,240 of JAOYRS010000073.1, forward strand.
ACCAGAGAACTAACCAGTATCCACATACATATGCAAACTTGCGAAAGGCGTCTTATGGCGTAGTATGGCCGACAGGAAACAGGGCGGCATGTCAAAACTAACCCGAATACTGGGCTATTCATAGTTATGTTAACATACACCAGCTTCTAAGATTTGTTATTATTATATATTACTATAAGAAAGAAAAAAAAGAAAATGAATTAACTTTTTTAAATAAAACAAAGTAAATGTTAAAAGAGGGTTACCGAAAATAGATAGTGTTAAACTACATTAAAATCGCTTAATTGATATATTTTTATAAAATGAAAAAATGAAAATGTATTACAACAAAAGTATTACTTAACGTAATAATAACGAATAATACAATAATTTGTAATAAAGTAGAATTATATATATATATATATATATATATATATATATATATATATATATATATATATATATATATATATATATATATATATATATATATAATGATAATAATAATTATTCAATTTGTAACTGGGTAAAGATACGTAGTGAGATCCATAAGTATGGTAGAGAACATGGCGTTTGACGTGCAATATAAATCGTATACGCATAAAGCAGAGAACTGAGACACTATGTAATCTTTGTCTGCTCTATGAAAAAAAACTGTAAGAAGAACACCTGCGTAACTCATATTTTAAATTTAAAAACTAGATAATAAAATTAAAATGTAGTTTCTTGATTACAAAATCTCTTTATTGTGTGTCATTATTTTTCTTTAAAATGTCAAAATTGAAATATGTATATGTTTTCATATTTGTATCAGTGCTTGTCTAAGACATTATATTTGAATATTAGGTATACCACTACGTTTTGTTATTTGCTTAACGTTTTATTCCGCATATCAAGGTGGACACAAAGTAACTAGTGTCAAGATACTTTGTACTCCGCTTTCCGACGAATTCGAGACATTGCTTATAAGCGAGGAAATGAAGCTAATTTAAATTCATTCAATGGAGTGGGAATTGAACCCACAATCGATCGCGTTTACAGTCGGACGCTGTCCCACTGCGTAATGACGATCTCGATTACAAATAATGTACAGTCAAACGTAAAAAATATGTACATAAAATATTAGGACATAATAAAAGCCGCCATAAAACCGGTCAAGCGCGAATAGCACTCGTTAATGAAAAAAAAGTGTACAGATACAAAATAAGAAAAATATGTATTTCAATCTATAACAAGTAAAAATAAAAAAAATCCTAAATGTCAGAAGCACAGTTAAAATAAAAACTTTATTACGAACAATTATTTATCAATTACAGTATCGCGAAACTGAATATTATCACGCTTCATGTTATATGATATGAGAAGTACGCAGCCATCGTATGACACGTTGTGCCGTTTCAATAGAATAATTTTTAAATATTTGCACCATTACTGACGTCTATCGTTGTACAAATGACATGCGCTGAGTTTACTGACTATGGTTTCAATCACGGTTTAGGAGATATTTAAATCTCATAAGGGGTCAACCATAAATCACGTCACACGTTAAGGTGGAGGGAGAGGGTTGACAAAGTGTGGACATCACTTGAAAAAGGTGGTTTAACAGACTAGCTCTGACAATGACGTGGGAAGGGTCAATAAATCATGAAATTCATTGTTAGTCCAAATGTAAAGTTCAAGAGGTGCCAATACTCAATATAAAAAAAAATTAAAAGTCGGTAAGATGTGTACTTTAGTGACATAAACAGTATTTAGTTGTCTGTGCGATAAATTTCACTTATATTTCTTCTATAACAATTAAATTGAGATATAGAAAATTGACATATAAAAATGCGTTATGTGTACATCTTAAATTACAAATGTTAAGAAAATATATTTTTTTAGCTTCACGCTTTTATTCCGCATAACAAACAGAAAGTACCTAGTGTCAACACACTCCGTACTTCGCTATATATTTCTTTATCATTGAGATATTAATATAATATATTAAACGCATCCCTACTACAAAATAAACGAAAAAAATGGGGAAAAGTTAACACGATTTATTATTATAACTAATATAATTAATAATAAAAAAGTAAAATTGTTATGACTTAGTACATTTCATTCATCTAAAACATTTTCTCCACCGCAAATGTTGAACAGATAACAAGTGATTTACGACTAGCGGATTAAGCTTTATCTTAACGGGATTTCTAAAGATAAAGAACCGCGACACGTTCTTGTTTAAAAGTTAGCTTTTACACTTTAAAAATATAGTATAGTATAAAGTGAATTCTATGACTCGAAAGGCTGATTCACGCGTTATCCCGCATAGCGGTAAAAGACAACCTAGTGTCATGACACTTAAAATATTGCTAATATTGCTATTGCTAATATTTTTCACTCCCTCTATATAACTGGGCCAAATTGCGTTATTTTGTTTCAATCAATTTTAGTAAAAATGAGTACAAAAATTTTGCATCGCGTATTAATATATAGGTACACTCGAGTTTTAAAAATACATAGCTTGTTTCTAATATGTACAACTTGAACATCAATTTCTGTCATTCGTAATATATTATTCTTGGTATTAAAGCAAAATAAGTTATGCTTTATAACGAAGCGAACACATGTGACTACTAATGTAAACAAACACAACCAGATCCCAATAAAAATATTGTTTGGATTGTTTGGTAAAAAGCTAGAGGCTAGGAAAGTATAGAATAGAGTGTCTTTAAATTAAATTCTCTCTGCCACAGAGAGAATTTAACTTAAAGACACTTTGTTCTATACTTTCTTCGAAATTTTAAACAACGGAACTTAACGCCGCAAATTGTCTAAGTATTGCGGAGATTTATAAATAATTTAAATATAGTCATTCCCCTGAATGAAGATCGAACTTACAAACATCGCTTTTACACTCCGATTACTTATGTCAGTCAGTAGGTGACCTGCTTATGGCACCAAATTCTTTCCTACAATAGCCTCGTATTGTTGTTTGTTTTTTTTACATTTATGTCAACGAAACAAAATATAAACTGTATCGTCATATATATGTGTCCATACCTCCTAAACTTTGCCGGATTAGACACCTGTCTCTAAATATAATTCAGCTTTTTTTATAAAAACGCTGAGTTGGTCATTGATCATCCAACCAAATATTTTTATTAACATTATTTTCAAGTTGTGTAGATCGCGCTAAAAAGATTCAAGAACATTATCGAGACCATCTCGGTCTCGATCGAGAAGACAGTTCATTTTAGTTGCTCTTGGGCTCTATGCATAAGAACTAAAGTAAAGTAACATAAGCTAGACTCATAAGATTGGAATCTTGTTCAAAAATAAAACAAAGGTAATTTGATTAATGTTTATAACGCCATTAAGAGATTAATAAGAAGTGTGTTAAAAACTAAAGTTATATATATATTAGATTATCTTGTGATATTTCTAGAAACCTATTAAAGTTTTATATTGGAAAAAAACGAAAAGGTAAAGAAGTAACAGTAAAAAAGTTATTTATATAGCATTTCGAAACCACAGTTTAAATTATCATGTTAAACGTGATAATATTTTTTATCTGTGAACTATTGTTTACTATTTGTTTTTTTGTTCTTTTTCCAATTCATATAAAGTATTAACCTAAATAAGTATAATAAAAAATATATTAATGAAAAAAAAAACAAGAAAAAACAAAGTTCTTTCATAGTGTGTTGTATTCTACGAATCAACCCCTTCATACCCGTGTTAGGCAGGTTGTGCAAACATTTAATAATCCACCATTTTGTTGCGGCGGCCATTTTAGATTAACAAAAATGTTTATTATATATAATTTTATAGTAACCAGAACTGAAGACATAATCTAAATTTCTGCTTAATCAGACACTGAGAAGTAGGTCAAATTAAGCTTGTAATATTTCTCACATAATAACTAATTAATTAATACGGTAAGTTGAATAAAAGTCTATAATAATTGAAGAAATCTAAAGAACAATGTGACATTAATTTGTTTTTATAATATACTACGACTTACTATTATTTTTATAAGGTAAAGTCATTTGTCAATTAAAATACATGAGAGATTAGTTAGGGGTACCTAAGACCCTTGTCCTAACAGGTCACGAAATTGAACCCTCAACCATCTACCACCTACATTTAAAACTCTTAAATGCGTCAATAAGTCGGTTTTTCTTACGTTTCCGTTCACATTTAAACAAATCAAATGTGATATGTATAGCGCATCAACAACCGATTTCATTACAATAAATGTAAGTCATTCATAAAACATGCAACGGCCCAGTTTTAACATTATAAAGCGACTACTCACTGATCCGTGTCTGAAGACAATAGGGTTGTCAAAAAACAATTAAATTAGAAGGTACAATTGTATGACAAATTTATATTATAAAATCTGTGTGTGTGCTGCAACATAATATAAACACTATTATTGCTTTAAATTTTTACAATGATATTAAACCGTTTTCGTTCGATAGAAAAACGTAACATCCTGTTTTTAGAAGAAAATTCAAAAGTTTCTACCTCGTTCAATTTGAACGGTACATGCCGAATTTCAGCTTTCCGCGACTAGTATATGTTTATGTATATGTATATGGTTCTTTTCGAAAACATATTTAAAAAAAAATAAACAAAAAAAAACACAGATTATAGTTTACTTTTATTACTCAACAATCAAATTTGAAGTTAGTTAAAACTTTAACACGTTCCAACCCTACCATCTCTACAATAGAATATGCACATATATAGTATACCTACTAAGCTTTAGACGACCAGCCAACCTTATCAAATGCATTTTATCAATCATACAATAAACCTACTTACTATTCAGATTATAAACACTTCATTCCTGTGGCATGCCTTTTTTCGGTCTGGTAATTACAATATCGATTTCACACGACTGCGAAGACTAAAAATTTTATTTATATATTAGAGGCTCGCCCTTATTTTACACGGATGTATGAAATAATCATTTTAACCACATTTGTTAGTGAACCTAAAAATTATTAATTTAAAAAAATATATCAAAAACTAATCATTTTTTTATCGAGTATTGTATTCTATAAATCAAACACTTTCACTGGCACCCATATTGAGTGGTTTGTGCAAAAGTTATTATTATAATCCAGCATTTTGTTTAAAATTAAAAACGAAATTGACTATATATAATTTTAAAGTTATCAGAACTCAAGATGTATAGCAAATTTTAGCTCAATTTGACACTGGGAAGCGCGTCAACTATTTTACTAACACGGCAAGTTAAATTAAAGCTATCTTATTATTTTATGCAGATGGCTTTTAAAATATTTTTAGGTAATTTATATATTTATGTCTCTCACTCATTAAAAGGCATACAGGATGATTATGTTCAACATGTATACTATCAACACACTATAAACAAACTACAAATATATGTACTCTTGAAAAGTGAACTTAAAACTTATTCTAGCAAATTGTTCATAACGACGAATTTCTTTAGCAGTTTCTAGTTTCTTTTGGTGGAAGCCGCATAATAATCCGTATCAAATAACGGAAACTCAGTGCGCTAAATGACTTTAATTTACAATAGTTACCTATAAAGTTACAAACAAAAGCGTAATATACATTTACGTCTGAAGGAAAACCAAGGACTGGAAAGCTCGGCGACCTGCTTTATGATTTATGATGAATCACAATTTTTTTATAACAAATAAAGTTTTTACCTACTCGCAAACAAAAACATGAAACTAGCAAGTGGAATATTTATTCTGCAGTTATATTTTAATGGCGCTGCCAAGAAATATTATGTTTGACATATATTTTCCATTACATGTGTAAGTAAGATTAAAAATTAAAAACAAAAATCTTATACTGATTGTTGTGGCAACATTCATATTTTAAAAATCCGGACACAATAATTTTTAATAAGACTAATTGAACGACAATTGGAGCTTTACCTTAATAAATTGCAACTTTAAATAGCAAAATTTTTTTTCATGATTTTATCCCACACCTACCCTGCTAGGGTAGACCGAAAGTACCAAGTACCAAGACATTCCGTACTTCACTTTCCGCTGAATTCAAGACATTGCATGTTAAGTAACGGAACTCAACACCGCACTTTGTCTTTATTGCTAGATAGATTGAGGAAATAATTACTAGTAAAGCTTATAATTAAACAAACAATGTATATAATTTGTTGAGCACGGTTTAGAATCAACACGAAACGAATATAACCGAGTGAGTTCTCGTCAAAGTGGAACGGACGTCATTTTTTAACATGCCCCAAAGGATCGAGGTAAAAAACGTATCAGATGTTCCTTTTTTTTTCTACAACGACGCCATGACGCACAGTGACTTCCTTCCATTGTGAGAATTTTATGTATTGTAAACTTGACTTAGTATTATAAATGCGGTGAATGTTCCCTCATTATGCCCCTTTGTTGGACGCAGGTTATGGAGTTCTGTTATTCAAATTTGATTGAAAACAGACGAAAATATAAATTTAACGCAGAACGCAATTTTTTTTAATTTTATTTTTTTTTTTCAAATATTTAAAAAATAATAATTAAGGTTACTTGAGACCTAAATTGAAACTAAGTTAAAAATGTTGATAAATACTTTTTTTATATTTATGTTAAATTAAATTATAAAACCATTGAGATTAACTCAAAAATATATAATAAAGATTTTTCTATAGCCCTTTTTTGTATCGTATTATGAAGGGTAACCAAAAAAGAGTTTATTAAAAGATCACCATCTGTAAAACGACCAGACCATTAAAAAAGTACATTATTTTTTAAAATAATAAAACCCAAAGTCATCTAAGCTCTGAAACGCTAACGAACTCGAGTACGTGTATATAATGTACGTGGTAAATATAATAGTAAATGCGTATATTTTTTACATACTACAAGGTCAGTGAGTTATAAGCTGCTTTCTCTCATAACGATTATGCAGTACCGAGTTCTGACTATAGACCTTACGCAAGGCAAGGCTCGGTGATCAAATTTATATGAATTATTTCTATAAATGTAGAGCGCAGATTAGAAGGACTCGGTACCCTTACATTTGCCTAATGACACAAACAAATACATTAATAATTGTATTAGGCTTTCCTTTTTATCTTCGTAATAGAAATTAAAGTAACTGTGGCCGGTCGACAGTCGGACAGCGTCTGAGCGCGATCGGTTGTGGGTTCGATTCCCACTCGGGGGAATTTAATTATTTCCTCGCTCTGGTAAGACAAAGCCCGGTGGAGTTACGCCACTCAACACGCAATGTCTGGAATTTGGTAAAAAGCGAAGTACGGAGTGTCTTGTCACCAGGTATGCGGGATAATAGTGTGAACCAAAAAAATGTGAAAATAATTTAAATATAATCACTCCCCCAAGTGATAAACGAACCCATAGCTGATTGCGTTTACAGTTAGACGCTGTCACGCCACGACCGGCTTTATTGCATAATTACTTTTCATAATTAATAATTAAACTACTCTAGAAATTTAGCAAAATATTACAAAATGAATCGTTCAAATTTTAAGACAACGCCGTTTCTTTTGTAAATAAAAATTACCTAAAATATACTCGAGCTTAAATATACGAACCAATAGATCTATTTAACTAAACATCTATGGCATAACCAATTCCTTGCAAACTGGACCATTGCTTAAGAGTCCGTCCACACTGTAGATAAAGAAACCGTTGTCGAACCCAAATGCAAATTACAAACTCAACAGTACGCATGTCACAGCCTTAATCGGGCTTTACGCTTTGTAACCTGGCATATTTAAATGACTATTGAAGTGTTAAATTGTAATGTTGCTTAGATTTAAGGTTTGTGAAAATACTAGTATAAATTATGATTATAACCAACATGAGATACAGCCACACTCATATAACACATACGCCAGGACAGCGTCTGACTGTAAACGCGATCGGTTGTGGGTTCGATCCCTACTTGGCAGAGTGATTATATTTGAATTATTTTCTCTTCCTTGTTTTGTTAATACAAAATGCGACGTTGAGTTCCATCACTCAACACGCATTGTCTCGAATTCGGTGGCAAGCGTAGTACGGAGTGTCTTGACACTAGGCATTTTCTGTCTACCCTGCAATACGGGATAAAAGCGTGAAGCTCTAAAAAAGTGTAAAATTGTAATATTGCTTTGATTTAAGCTTTGTGAAACTACTATTATAAATTATGGTTATTACAACACTGAAGGGCCGTAACTGAATAACTTTTGCTATTTTTAAACATGTAGTAGTAAAATTCGACTATGTTTTTTTTTAATTTAAAAATAAATTTAATTATGTTTTATAAATAAAATTATTATTATAGGCGGTAACATCAACTTGACACTAGGCTACCCTGCTATCATCTCCTATAGCAGGGTAGCCTAGTGTCAAGACACTCCGTTGATTGCTGTAAGACATTGCGTGTTGAGTGGCGAGTCATAAACGCCGTGCTATATCTTACTAGAGCGGAGAAACGAAAATTTAAAAATAATACATTATTTCCACGAATGTAAATCGAATCGACAGCCAATTGACATACCGCATGTAAACCAGTATTGTAACCAGTATTGTACCGCATGTAAACATTTTGAACTAACCAATATGAGCGAAATAAAGATTTCATTTTAAATAAATAACAGTTTATTAATATTATAAATAAAGTAATAATCGACAATATTTAACAAGAAAGCCACACACATATGCGCATACACATGCGCTGGGACAGCGTCTGAATGTAATGGCGATCTTTTGTGGGTTCGATACCCACTCGGGGGAGTAATTATGTTTAAATTTTTTTCCATTTCCTCCCTTAACTACTTTGGTAAGACAAAGTGCGGCGTTCAGTTCCACCATTCAACGCGCAATGTCTCCAACTCGATGGAAAGCGAAGTACGGAGTATCTTGACATTTGGTACTTTCTGACTAAAGCGTGAAGCTATTCAAAATAAATTAAAAAAAAAACATAATATATTTATGTTTTAACAAAACTTTACCAGCTAGTCATCCAATTTCCCTGTTTGTGAGCAAACAAGGAAACATTTAATAGGTAAATATTTAACTAATAAGCTGTTGGTAGTTTCGACGCTATAAAGACAAAGCTATAGGTGAAAGGCCTGAAGAAGCAATAGGCTTATTTGTATTAAAATATATGAACAATGAATAATTAAAGGCAAGTAAGTAATTGTTGCGATCGTTAAGTCACGCGTTGTGGACATTATGACTGAAAAGTATAGGATAGTCACGTTCAAATGAGTAGCTTTCTTTGTTTGTTTTCTTTTTACCCGACTACCAAAAGGAGGGTTATGATTTGCCGCGTATGTAAGTATGTAGGTATGTCCGTTTTCTTTGGCATTGGACTGGTCTTGACTAAGAAGTGGGAATCAAACTCACAACCGAACGCGTTTACAGTGTGACGCCGTTCCACTGCGCCACAATCGGCCTCAAACTTAAAAACTTAAAAATAAAATAAAAAAAATGAACTTGAAAAACAATACCAAGGTAAAATGTCAAATTTAAAATAGACGATTAAATTAACACTTCATCACGTAAGTAATGTATACTTTATCTGTGAATCTTCATATGAATCACTTGAACGCATTGTTTGGACTAAGTCACCTAAATACATAAATATGAATTAAAATTGCTCTCGTGTCTTAAGAAAAATACAATGGTGGTGGGAAAATAGTGAATCACACTTGCTCACGTGTCATCATTATGTTTATGTTAGCAATAACACCTTGCTGTTTACATTATATTACTCTTTCATTTGAAACTATAAACGAACGCATTTAAGTTACGGAATAATAATTCTTAGAAGGGAATGAAATATATGTCATATAATATTGTACCTAGGTCGTTAAATTTAACGCTTAGTTATCCAATTGCAAAGAGGCACATTTTGCAACTTTCGACTTTTCCCGTATAGCAGGTTTGGTGGTCCGCTGCAATTAATGACACTGAGTGTAGAGTGGCCGAACTCAACGCCGCGCTTTGCCTAACCATAAAGCGAAGAAATAAACAACAATTTTAAATAATTACGAGTTAGAATCAAACCTACAACCAGTCGCGTGTATTCAGACGCATGTCCCACTAAGACCTTACAATTACATTGTAAAATAAAATAAATTCTTTATCTTAGCATGTCAAGTGTGTTTGGACTTCTTAATAATACTCTAGTTTGTAGACGAAACGTGCACTGTGAGACCAAAAGCCACAAAACAAAATACAGGTAAAGAGAGTACCGTTATACACAAATTTTCACCCAGAATGTAATGACCTTACTAATGAATAAGATTTGTTGTTTTCTGTCAATACATTATTTGAAATAATTGAAATATTTAATATAATTTAAATATATAAAAAATATAATATTTAATAAATATAAAGGTTGCGCTTAATTAAAAAAAAAACTAGAATACTGCTCCACGCCTAGTTTGTTTAGCAGTGTGTGCCCATTAGTTTACTTAGCACTCAATTTTCCAATTTCCAAACCAATTGTAACTACTTATTTAATTGTTATACTTCTTTTAAAATTTATTACTATAAATTAAATATTAAAAAAATATAGGAAAGTTAAAAATAAATAAAATAGAATTTAAGGTTGAATTTCGCTCGAGACTTCACCTGCTCAGCAACAGCTGGTAGTTCCGTAATGAGTCACCAGTGCACGCCGACGAAACTTCTACCATATTAAGGAATCGATAAAGTTCATTCATATACATTAAACCTATAGTTATAACGTCATATACAAAAGGCGGATTATGCAAACGCCTGGTGTCGAGACTCTCCATACTCCTTCCGCCGAATTCGAGTTCGAATTCACTTTTTCTTACCAGAACGAGGAAACGGAAATAATTAAAGTATAATTATTTGTCATTTTGGAATCGAATTCACAACCGATCGCATTCACACTCAGTCCCTGTCCCACTGCGCTACAATCGGCCTTAAAGGCTCAAGTAGGCTTGCATTTATCTAGTCATTCTTACATTACAAAACGCATTTTACTATAAATACATTTATTACAATATCCCTTTTTATTTGCTTATGCAAAAAAAAACAATAATAAATATAACACGCTGAACGGTGCAACCTACATGGGACTCAGTAAACAGTTATGCTCAAAAAAAAACATTTACCCTATTGTTACTGGTACCCTCAGCTATAATGTTGCGTATTGTCTTTTAACGTGACATTGGCACGATTTAACAACTAAATAACAGCTTTAGTTATTATATAAATAAAATCCTTAACTCAATGCACTTATTTAAAAATTGCATCAAGGTGTTCAACTTAGAAATAATTAGATTAAAAAATTAATTTTGTAATTTATACAATGTTATCTAGAGGATCGAGTAGTTGAATCTTACTAAGCCCCAATTTAAGATTTTAATTGCTTGTATTCTTTCCTTTTACAGAGCTTTAATCTGAGGTCATCGTAAAATAGCACAGAATCGTCGGACAAGATGATAGTTTTGCTCCCCACGCAGAATGATTATAATAAATTCACTTTATTTCTTCACGTGGTAAGAAGTGCGGCGTTAAGTTTCACAACGGAACACAATTTCAGATGGCAATCGGAGAAAAGAGTGTCTTGACACTAGATTTTTAATACATTTATAATGTATATGTACAAAGAGGGAGTGCAGAATACTAATTATTATTATCTTTTAGCTTCACGCTTTTATCTCGCAAGCAGGATGTCTACCCTGAATTAATAGTGCCAAAACACTCCGTACTTCGCTTTTCATCGAATTCGAGACATTAAGTTTTGACTGGCGGAACTTACCGCCGCACATTGTCTTACCAGAGCGAGGAACTGAAAATAATTTTAAATATAATCACTACCCCAAGTGGGTATGAAACCCACGACGGATCGCGATTATAGTCTGACGCTGTCCCACTGCGCCACGACCGGCCTTAAGTAATGTATAAAAATATATAAAATTATTTACAATATGTTTGACATACACGTTGCTAAGGCAACGCGTTGTTGACACGGCACATCGAGTAGTAGAAAATACAATAACAAATAGAAAATGCATACATACTGGCACATACATCGCTCACAAACTGGCTGTTCCGCAATGAATCACGTTGCAGCTGCTCACTGCTCAGGATACCGTGGGCGTTGTTACGAAAGCGATGACATTCATTCATAATAACTTTACACTAGTATCCAAAGCAAATATTGTAATTGGAACTATTCCGTAAGTAGAAAGTGCATGTTTAATACTTCCCTATATAAATATAATAATATACAATTTTATTTTACTTTGCTATATATATATATATATATATATATATATATATATATATATATATATCTAGATAATGAACTAATATAGAAATGCTACAAGAGTAGATGACAAACTAAATTATGCACGAACTATTATTAGGTTTTTTTTTTAGTTTCACGCTTTTATCCCGTGTAGCAGGGTAGGCAGGAAGTACCTAGTGTCAATACACTCCGTACTTCGCTTTCCACCGAATTCGAGACATTTGTCCGCCGCACTTTGTCTTACCAGAGTGAAGAAGTGAAAACAATTTAAATATAATCACTCCCCCGAGTGGGGATCGAACCCACAACCGATCGCGTTATCATTAGGTCATACGTCTTTTTAAGATCCATTGTTTAAAGTATGTTCCTTGCTTATTATTTAATTTGAAAACAAATTTTATTTGGCAAACAATTTTTTTTTCTTATTTCTTGGCACGAGCTTGGTAAGGTAAAGAAAAACCTTACCTTTATCTATTAACTTAAAATTTTCGATGTTTACGATAAAAAAAGTCTAATAGAAATATCTTATGATTACTTTTTAAACGTTTTACGATTCATTTCAATTTAGGATCAGAAGTATTTAAAAAGCATATGTTAAACATACATATGTTAAAGGTGCCTACGTTAAATATAATACTTGGCTTCAAAATCAACCTAATTTTTATAAAAAAAAAACCACTTCAAACAGCATATGCTTGTTTTAATACATAAAAAATTAAGAGCCGTGTGCACGCGTGGCCATAAAAATTTGAGAATGTATATTGAACAAAGTATTAGCAGCTGTTAGAATTATATTTAAGAAAATTGGCACCTTTCAAGGCAATTTTTTATCAGCTTCTCTTTCACTTTATCTCACATAGCAGGTAGTCAGAGATAACTTAGTGTCAAAAACCGCCCGAAATCAAGACATTGCATGTTAAGACACTCGACGCAATGCTGTCTTATCAAAGCGAAGATTTAAAAATAAATTTTGGATGTAATCATAACTCCAGGTAGGAATCGAACCCACAACCGATCGTGATTACAATCAGGCGCCATGACATTCTCAAGGCTATTTAAATATGAATATTATTTGTTCATAACAATTTAGTCATAACTAATTAAAATGGTAATATCCAATTAAAATGATATATAAATAACATGATATGTTTTGACTCGGAACGTTAAGTGATAGGACACCCTTTATTAAATCGAATAATGTTATTTGTTGCTTTTATTTAATTATACATAGATTACTTAATAATTGCATTTCACCATCACGCATACTCCGCTTTGCGCCGAATTCGTATGTTGAGTGGTGGAACTAAACGCCGCGCTTTGTCTCACCAGAGCGAGAAATGAAAATAATTTTAAATATCAAACCCACAACCGATCGCCTTTACAGACAGGAGCTGTCCCGCTGCGCCACGATCGGCTTTATTTATACTCATTGGTTAATATCAAAAATTAACATTATATTGTTGGATTTTGCTAAAAGAGGATACAAAATAGATAAATGCAGATTCATCAGCCATCTAAATTATATGCAAATAGCACATTGTGTGACCATAGGCACCAGCCCGGTGAAGCTGTCAAGGCCCTTCAGACAACAGCAAACAAAAAAAAATGAGGCAGTTACTCCCGTGACGGCGTAGCGACTGAACCAAGTGATATTGCAGAAAAACCAATAAAAATCTTGAAGGAAAAGTATATATAAATGTTAAGTGGTAAGGCCACACCCGAGTACCTAAACGTCATTCGTTCATTTGTTTTGGAAGACTCATCGATGTTTTGGCGCCGGGTTTTGCATGGTAAATTATACCATATGGCGGCGTCTGCCCCATTACTATATAGACATGTTTATTTATATGCAAATACGTCATTAAACTTGAATACTGCCCGTTATTTTCTTTGGAATGAGACAAAAAGAATGAACTTAGCTGAGTAAATATCATTGTTTATATTTAAATTAAGGATACATGTTACGTAAAAAACGTTTAAAATTTATTTTAAATTTAATACATTTAAAATATATTTTAAATATAAAATATAAAAAAATCATTAGACAACAATATTTCCTAATAATAGATTTTAATCATAAACCTGCACAAAGTTACGATTATTCGTTCTATATTTCCTGTAAATTTTGGATATTTCGTTATAGAATTAAAGCTGATTTTAATGCATTTACACTAACAATTTTAATATGGGAAATAAAACTATGTTCTATATAATCTAATTTCGTCTAGCACAAAAAATTTGAGAGACACGTAATAGAACGTCAACTAATCAATTTATACTAAAAACTATATATTTTAAACTGATTGGTTATCATTTATTTTACACAGCAAGGATGCTTATACGTGAGTCGTTTTAAGTTAATTATTCCAAGATAAACCCTGAATGGGGAAGCAACTGTAATTAATAGCAATATAGCCAATTATTTTCGCAAACAGTTTATTATAAGTTTTTTATAATTTTAATCTTGCAGATTAATATTATAATAAACTTATAATAAAGTACGTAGTGTCGCGACACTCCGTACTTCGCTTTCCACCGAATTCGAGACATTGCGTGCTGAGTGGTGGAACTTGCCACCGCACTTTATCTTATCAGAGCGAAGAAATGAGAATAATTTAAATATAATCACTTGCCCGAGTGGGGATCGATCCCACAACCGATCGCGTTTACAGTCAGACGCTGTCACACTGCGCCACGACCGGCCTCTCCAGCTTCTGTCTCCTTATCACTTAGATTATAATTGCGAGTATAATAAGTTATACATAATGACATACAATGTAAATTGTGACAATGCATCATGTGTACTTCTACGCAATAGTGTAATTAAATTTCAACTATAATAATTGCGTAATAAGATTCACATTTCCTGGGCACGTATTTGTTGTTATTTTATAAGTAAAAGTGAGTCAGCCGCTCAATACGACTAGACAGAGTTCTTGACCTCGCAATGCATTGAAGATCTCATTAAAACCAGTGTGAAATATATTAGTGTATCGTAGTGGGGGTATATTTGGGGCAGAGGCCGGTTTCCATTTCCGGTAGTCAGTAGTTCATGTTTACTATGGCGATTAGATGAGAGATGCAAATTATAGTCATAAAATGGCAATAGCTTAAATGAAATATTATAAATGTAACGTCTGCAATGGTCCATAAAATGCCGGTCGTTGCGCAGTGGGACAGTGTCTGACTGTACGCAATCTGTTGTGGGTTCGATTCCCATTCGGGGGAGTGATTATATTTAAAATTATTTTTACTTCCTCGCTCTTTCCTCGCGTTAATTTCCACTACTCAACACGCAATATCTCAAATGGTGGAAAGCGAAATACGGAGTGTCTTGACACTAGATAATTTCTGATTACCCTGCTGTGCGGGATAATGGCTAGAAGCTAAAAAATAAATAAATAAATATAACTAACGGCACGCGATGGTTCTGGGTTCGATTATTTACCATTAGAAAGATTTCTTTGATATTCAAAATTCTGTCCTCAATTTATCTAACAATGCGCGTAGTTAAGTTTCGCAACCTGAAGCCTTACTTAAATAGGTAAAATATGGGAAATAAAACTATGTATATATAATCTAATTTTATCTACCACATAAAATATGAGAGGCATACCATTACCATTTTATATTAAAAACTAAACGGTTATCAGTTATTTTACATGGCAACAATGCTTATACGTAAGTCGTTTTAAATTAATTATTCCAAGATAAACCCTGAAGGGGAAAGTAATTGTAATTAATAGCAATATAGCCAATTATTTTCACAAACAGTTTATTATAAAGTTAGAAAGTGTATCGAAAGTAATATAGGTAGTTCGAATCGTTGCGTACGCGCTATTTTATATATTAAAAGCATTTTTTTGAAGCCACTTCGACGCAATGGGATACCGTCTAAGTTACGCCGTACGCCATTCGTTGTGGGTTTGATTTTCACTCGGGGTAATGGTAAGACAAGTAAGACAAAGCACAGCGTAGAGTAGCGTCACACACAACATACAATGTCTCGACGATATAGAGAGAAAACTGTGGAGAACAGAGTGTCTTGATACTAGGTTCACTTTGTTTAAGCCATAAAAGTTATAAAAGAAAAAGCGTGAAGCTGCAAAAAGCAACATTTTTTTTTGAAATTCCTGCTCAAAATTGACGTGTGACGGAATTTAAATCCAAATCGTATTGAATTAAGCCCCACATGTATCTACATATCCACTAAATACGATTTTAGACGTGTTTATTTTATTATCTAATAATAATAATTTGCATTTCATCTAGACTTTGCATAGCTTCATGTATGCATACAAAAGTCGTGTCGTATGAAATTTAACGAAAAAACAAAAATATTTAGGATATCAAAAATGAAATATATTTGACATTGGAATTATTAGACTTGGAATAGACTTTTGTAAGTATTGTCGCAGCTGATCAAAATATTTCCATCTACTATAAATTAATATATTTATTAAGATTTACAAACACGATGGTAACACAATGGTAGTCATATTTTATAGACCATTGCAGACATTTACAATAGATATTTTATGTTTCACGCCCAAGCGCTTAATACATTTTTTAAGCAAAGTTTCGTTACTTAAAATCATTGCAAAATCAACTCTTTGTTGAAAGCGAAATTGCACCTTCACGCTTTATTTTAGCTTCCCGCTTAGCAGGATAGACAGAAAGTGCCCAGTGTCAAGACACTCCGTACTTTGCTTTCCACCGAATGCGATACACTATGTGTTAACTAGTGGATTTCAACACCACACTTTGTCTTTACCAGAGAGAGGAAGTGAAAATAATTTAATTATAATCAATTCCCCGAGTGGGAAAATTAAATAATTTTAAAAATATAAAAATAAAAATAATAAAAATTATATTTTTTTTATTTTTATTTTATGTCACAACAAAATATTTGTGTTTTCGCTTTGTTAATAAATAGATGTCTTTATATAATTTTTATTAAATTTTAGGGCAACTTTATTATCTACATATGTATCAATTAAAAAATTGGATTGCGGGACCATCACATCTTAGGTTACTCCCAAGGCATATTTTTTCTACTAAACGTTATAGCAGTAGTTCCCTCTGTTAACAATGCGGGTATTTTATTTATTTTATCCAAAGAAGAATGTGTTACACTTTCACTTCGCCTTTATTTCAGTCTTCGAATTACAAGAAAACATAAAAATGACGCCTCGAGTGCGTGCTATTGAAAACACGTTTCGGAAGTATCTGCGATAACTTAATACCATACGTTTTTTCTTACTTCAATAAAGTACCTATAATATAATTGTAGCAACAAGGAACGCAGTGTCAAGACACTCCGTTCTCCGCTTTCTGCTCGTATTCGAGATATTGTGTTTCCAGTGGCGGAACTCAACACTGCACTGTGTCTTACCATGGCGAAGAAATAAAAATACTTTGAATATAATAATTATTTCGTTGTGGGTCCGAACCAACAACATTCTCGTATACAGTTGTCCCTCTAGTTTTAGTCAAGTTGAATTAATTTGGATATACATAGTTCAGAAATATTCTTATATATTACAAGCTTTGCTCACGAATTGAACATCTAGATCTTTATTTGACAATTCTAAAATTAATAACGTAGGCTCGAGTTCCCCTTATTACATAAACTTTCTACCAGTGAGAGAGCCCCATTAAAATCGATCCAGCCATTCCAGAGATTAACCAAAACAAACAGACAGACACAAACAAATTGTCCAAAAAGTTATTCCGGCAAATGTATCGTGTGGATTATTATAATATATAACCGATACTCCAACTTTATTTTTTTTTTTGATAATTTCTAAGGCAAATAATAAAATAAATAATTGTAGCATACAGAGAGTAAAAGGAAGCCGCGACATGGTATTTATGTTGCAACCCAAATAAAAACCGGAAGTTTTATGAATGTGTGTAAATTGATATAATTAAATTACAATTATATGGGATGTACATCCCATGATGTACAAAAAATATTTTATCATACATTTTTCATTCAGACGCTTATTAAATTTGACAGAGTTAAAGTTTATATGGAGAAAAAGGGCATATCTTTTTTAATATAGGCATTAGTTAAAAGCCTAAAAGGAAGGAACAGAAATTGATTAGTTTTATTTTTTTTGACCTTATGTCAGCAATTCCGCAAAGCCTAAAGACCAAGGTTTTCGAGCAATGTGTCCTACCTGTAATGACATACGCTGCCGAGACGTGGACACTGACAGTAAGGCTGGTCCACAGATTAAAAGTCGCTCAGCGAGCTATGGAGCGAGCTATGCTCGGGGTCTCTCTCAAGGATAAAATCAGGAATGAGGTTATCCGTGAGAAAACTAAAGTAACCGACGTAGCTCGCAAAATCAGTAAGCTGAAGTGGCAATGGGCCGGTCACGTCTGTCGCAGGACCGATGGCCGTTGGAGCAGACGAGTCCTGGAGTGGAGACCGCGTCTTGGCAAACGTAGTGTAGGACGCCCTCTGGCCCGCTGGACTGACAACATACGCAAGGTTGCCGAAGCAGGCTGGATGAGGGTTGCGGAGGACCGGGATGTTTGGCGCAAACTTGGGGAGGCCTATGTCCAGCAGTGGACTGTGATTGGCTGACGACGATTTTTTTTGTAAGACAGGCAACTCAAACGAGAGTCAGGTCACCTGATGGTAAGTGGCCACGGCTCCGTGGTGTTAACCAGGGGAGCTATAGGTACGTTACCGACCTTGCAAATAATATTCATTTTTTTTATATTCTTTTTACCGAGTCTCATATATTTTAAATAACTAAATTATGTATTCTGTTGGTAATGTTAAAATAATAACGTATGTACCGCATATTGTATATACGATACAAATGCGGGAAAACATTTTTTACATTTTTTGCCTATCTATTTGTTTCTCCCAGCTAATCTCTTTTAAAGCTGGACTGTATTCGACGGAATTTTCACAAGTAAGTTTTTGAATTATAAAATAATGATTCAGAGATAATTGGTTCCGCATGAGTAGTAGTAAAGAAGGTGACAAATGTCGCACTAGACTGCCCAAATTCGATAATATGCCCAACCTATGATATACAAATGTAGGTACATATAGTTTATTTAGAAAGCTACAAATATACTGGCGATTGTTATAATTTGAAATATTTTCATTTACTCAGTTTAGTTAAGTTCAGGGTATTTTGATTTAGTTTATCCCAATATTGTTGAAATTGGTAGGAAATGGATAATACCGCTTCGAAATTGAAATATTGAGGTACATAGATTTAAGATTTCCGAAATCTTAAATCTACATTCCTCATATATGAAGTATGTAAGATAAATTGAGATAGTAAAATGTATATATTTCCATTCAAAATACATCCTCATCATTAGTGATAGTAACTTTATTACTTACTGTATCATTGCAATATTCTTCTTTATATTTTCTTTATTTTAATTTTAATGTCATGATATAAGCTTACAGAATAAAAGGTGCTATTTATAAATATAGTATGCGTTCTCCTATCGTTTTATTGCGCCCACTGCTGGACATAGGCCTCCCCTAAGTATTTCCACGACAATCTTCCCAAATCCAGCGGCTGCCTGTGACCTTGATCGTCGTCGATCGATCGTCGGTCCACCTGGTGGGAGGCCTGTCCACTGAGCGTCGTCCGGTACGTGGTCGCCATCAGTTCTCTCTTTGTATGCCGCCCACTCCCACTTCAGCTGATCAATTCAGCAATCCGTTTTCCTATATTTCAAATGTATTTAAGAGACGTGAAGATGATCTTGAAAAAACATTTAATAAACATATTATATGCATGTAATACACACACACACACAAACATATATATATATATATATATATATATATATATATATATTGACATAAGATTAATAACTTTGAAATGTATAAAGTATAAAAGAAAAGGTGGGACAGCATCTGACTAAATGCTGGCAATTATCATACTACTAGGCTCAATGACTATCCTGCTATATGGGTTTGTTTTGGGGTTCCAAACAACCCCAGTGAGTAATTTTTCTTAACGATTTCCTCTAGCAGATGTGTCGTATAAGGCTCTTTTCACACAAATACGACCATAAAGAAGCTGTTAACTTAACAATTCTATACATTACAAAAACAGTAGTAATATATTTCACGTGTCCTCAATTCGCGGCGATAGCTGGCAATTTAGACAATTGAATGAATATGGGTATTATTATCCTATTGTCACGCATTGGCATTGTGCTATTAATATGGCGCGTGCCACGAGTATAGCTCGCATATGTTTCAATTAGTTTTTTTATTTTTATACTATTTCATTATATCACTTACTTTATTATAAAATCTTCTTCGCAAGAGAAGAAGATTTTATAATAAAATAGTTAAAGAAGTTCAGAAAGAAAAAACATTCATCCAAACACTATGAAGATGAAAAAATATATATAAAATAATATAAAAATAAAATAAATTAAATAGAGGAATGGTACTCTAAGCAATTTAAGATGCTACTACAAATCTGTTAAAGTAACCACCGAGTCCAGAACTAAAAATCACAGAGACAAAAGAAGTTAGTTAGTTACAACTTGAACAAATTAGAAAAAAAAATCCCGAAATCTACTGCTTCTAATGCTGTCTTACACTCCTCAAGGCACCTAAATCTGAGCACTCTACGCCTAGTGGTTTCCGTTATACTTTGCCTATAAGTCACTCATACAAAAAATAAAAGATAAGGGAAGTTATATATGAACAAATTTACTATATACATTTTTTATGCACCTATGAATATCTAATTGTACAGAAGTTAGTTGAGACTTCGATTTCAATTCAGAATTTATTGTTTGTTTACATTAAAAACAACTTTATGTACTAGATGTGACACAAATTGCGGCGTTGAACTCCGCCATATATACTGAAATTAAAGTTAACTTTTTGCTTGTTATTGCAATCGAGATGTTAAAAAAATAATAAAAATTCATGAGATCAAGTAGCAATGTTTCCTTCATAATATTATAAAGTCGCACATTTCTTGCATATAAAATTAAATCATTTATAATAATTTCAAATAAAGCTTGGTGTGTGAGAAAAAGGAATAACTGGGTACTTCATTGCAGTGAGAAATGTTGAAACAATACAAACAAAAATATGCATGCGTTCACGCAGCGTGTCAAGCTAGTACTGTTATTTAGTTGAATAATTATATACATTACAAATGAAAGAATTACCCTTCGGTAATTTTTTTCATTGTAATGTATTTTATAATTATTATCATCCCAAAAAAAAATGTTATTCTGTATTTTTTTAGCTTCACGCTTTTATCCCGCATAGCAATTGGCCGGCTTTCCACTGAATTCGAGACATTGCGTGTTGAGTGGTGGAACTAAACGCCGCACTTAGTCTTTTGCCAGAGCGAGGAAGTGAAAATAATTTAAATATAATCACTGCCTCGGGATCGAACACACAACCGATCGCGTTTACAATCAGACGCTGTCCCACTGCGCCACGACCGGTCTCAAAGAATGTTTATGCAAAGAAAATATTAGTATTTTTTTACAGCTTCACGCTTTATCATACAGAGCAGGGCAGTCAGAGACAACCTAGTGTCAAGACACTTCTCTGACTGCTTTTCGCAGGAAATCGCCGATGCTTTGTTTTACCAGAATTAAGAAATGAAAATAAATTTTTAATATAAACATTTCTACGAGGAATGTGCGTATCGAACCCACAACCAAACGCCTTTACAGTCGGAAGGTATTAGACTGCAAAACTTAGTATTGTGGTTTAAGTTTTATCAATTTAATTAATAGGTTTTTTTACAAGGCTCTTTCAAGCACCAATTAGTTAATAATAAAAAAACTCAGACAAAAATGGTAATAATTAAAACAATCTATAAATCTATGAAATTGGACTATCTCTACAACGTTATAGCAAAACTCAAACCGGTCTAGAATAAATAAAGATTAATTTCTCCGATTACTTAACAGTTATGGGAAAAGATTATAGCAAGAACCGTATCAAAGGTGTCATTAGATAGATACGACTGGTTGCCGTTTACTTCAATCCACACTTCCTTGATAAGTTGACTTGTTTTGATTTTGTACCGTTAACAAATGATTGAGGCGCAGTGGGACATCGTTTGACTGTAAACGGTTGTGAGTTCGATTCCCACCCGTGGAAATGATTACATTAAAATTGCCTTCATTACCTCGGTCTGGTAAGACAAAGCGCGGTGTTGAATTCCCCTACTCGACACGCTATGTCTCGAATTCGGCGGAAAATGGAGCACGGAGTAGTCTTTACACTTGGTATTTCCTATCTATCTTGCCATGCGAGATAAAAAAGCGTGAAGCTAAAAAAACCAAATGATCAGAGTAAATGATAATGAAACGACGTCAATACGACGGCACGGGGATATGAGACAATTTTGTTCACAAACTATACAGTTTTAATTAATTTATATTTAATTGTGCAGAGTGATATGTCGTAATATATTTTAAAATTGAAGTTTCTAAATGTGACCTTTGCTACCATTTGCAGGGAAAATGGCCAATCGCCTTGATCCAATCTTTATTTACAATCAAGGCCATGACATGTGCACTTAAAAAAAAGAGCAAACTTAAATATGCATGTGTTTATGAATGTCTCCATTAAAATGACTTATAAGAATATTATACGGATTAAACCACCAGTCCCGGGATTTCACAATCAGTCGCTCAGGATCCTGGGATAATCCCGGGATTAAACCCACATTAATGAATTTGAATAAACTATTTTAATTATAATTACAAAATAACTAAATATAGGTAAAAAATAATCACTCTTTTAAAGGTCAACTTCACCAAAATAATGTTAAAAGTATTCAAAAATAAACAATAATTTCTATTGACATTTTAGAATTAAAAATCAAAAGCTGACAACACCTTGTGTTATTATTGTACATGTTTAAAAATCAATTAGTACTTATTTTCACCAGATTCGGTACAAAAATCATTGCGAGTTCCCAATCAAAAATATTCTTTAAATTAAACTAGCTAACTATTGGTAAATGACACTAGAGATTAAGAAGTACGTAAAAATAAACGTATGGTTATTATGGCTGTAACATTTATTCATTAAGCACTGACAAAATAATCTCTAGGGAATGTTATAATGTGGCGAAACAAATGGCTGACGAAAAATTAAGTTAATGAGTTATTTAATTTATGTCAACTCAGAAAATCCCGGGATTGAATATTAAATTTAATTCTGAAATTATAGGGACCAGAAAACATCCGGTATCCCGGGATCCCGATAAGAGCTCTATCTTTGACTGATGGACAAAGCAGTGAGATTTAGCAAAGTTCACATATTAAAAGAACGGGATTTTAAAATCGCAGAATGCGTTCGTGATATATAAATTAAACGCAATGCTACAGTTGTTAAGCACTATCATAACTAAGCCGACTCATAAAGATCCTTGTTAGTCCTTAGCGGGCATTTTGTATCCTTATGAAAACATTTATCCTTAGTAATAATTCAATCAACTTTATTTCCCATATTGCATTCTTAATCGCGATCATATCTTAAACATTTTAATTTTACAACCAATACGAAATTTTATTACGCTAACCGTATCAAATCATATATGCCGCGGGTCAGTTATTCCCACTCACGAGGAGTTAATATATTTTAATTAATTTTAAATTTCTCGCTCTAGGAAAAGAAAGTGTGGCGTCTGCCTTAATTTTGACCGAAAAGTGGAGATGGAGTATATTGACATTATGTGCTATGTCATTACGGAGCAAATGCGTTTAAATACTTTTTTATAACACATTTTAAATATTATTTATAAGTATTAAAGATTTATTTACAGTAATAAAATGGAAGCATATCGAATCAAACAGCCAATGTGTTGGTAATATGTGCCGTTAATAGCAGCTATTTGGAAATGAGGACATTGTGAATGACATTAGACGATATGTTCTACATCGACGGTAGTAAAATTAATAGAGTATGGATCACACATGTTCTTGATCAATTTTGCTACTGCCTTCGATCAATATATATATATATATATATATATATATATATATATATATATATATATATATATATATATATATATATTTGTTTTTTATTTTTTCTTATATTTATACATAAAGTAATGTGAAATTTACTTTAATTATTTTATATATTTGTGGTGTAGAATAAATTAAAATCTATCTACTGTTGTCAACTGGCCTATTACAAAAACAAGTATTAAATTAGACGATAATTTGTATTTTTATGTAGAGTTTTGAGGCTAAGTAAAAATACATTTCAGAAAACCCAACATTTTGAACATTATGTAAGTCAATATGTGACCACAGGCTGCTAATTTAATAATGTACATAAATAATCTACCTTGCTTAGTAAAACAAAGTGGTGCATAGGATTCTATATACCTTCTCACTAGGGTTCGAAAATAATAACCAACTTAATATATATTTCCTAACGCAGTTACATTACTTTACAAAAAACAAAATAAATATGAATCATTATTATAATCGCTATTGACAATGTACGATTTTAATGACTGTTTTAGTCATTAACGAGTTAACAAATCATTGAGCATCATTATTTGTACGTAATTAATTGTGTTTAGTCACTCTAGTGTCATTTATTAAAGTATTTTTTTTTACTTTCACGCTTTATCCCGCATTATAGAGTAGGCAGAGAAAACCTAGTGTGACGAAGCTCCGTTCTCTCTGCTATACGCCCGAACTTGAGATTTTGCCGGCCGAGTGGCACTACTGTATGACTATGTATCTTCACAATGGGAGAATGAATATAATTCAAAATAGTAAATCCTCCGAGTGGGAATCGAATCACAAATCTTGGCGCTTACACTCAGATGTACCACTGCGCTACAACCGACCCCTTATAATTTGATTTATGTCTTCGTCGTGAACTCAGTACCACGCTTTGTATTACAATATCTAAGTGGGAATCAAACCCACAAGCAGTCGCATTTTTTACAGCCACTTGTCCCACTGCGCAGCGATGGATAGAGACAATAAGTTAAAAATTTTCGAGTATGTTACATAGAAGGTTATTTCGGTGGAAAGTTAAGTACGTAGTGTTTGACACTTGGTACTTTCTATCTACGCTGCTATGCGGGATTTTACATGGCAATGTATAAGTTGATCCAGCAAACTTAGCATCGCCTCAGAATTAAATAACAAAAAACTGAAAAAAATGTGAATAATAAACGTATATATATATATATATATATATATATATATATATATATATATATATATATATATATATATATATATATATACCTAAAAAATATATAAAAACTTAAATAAATAAACAAATTAGTAATTATATAATGTTTTAAACAAGTCTAATTACCTGGCTATTTAAAGGCAGTTCGGTCTCTAGTCATTTTAGTAGTCCTTCAAATTTCTACAGTGTACGTGAAAAGAAAGCACAACTTCAGACAACAACTTAAACGTAAGTATTACATGTATTTTTCAGCTTCATGCTTTTATTCCATTACACTCGTAATTCGGTCGTGTTGAATTGCAGAGCTCAACGCCGCGCTTTGTCTTCCAGAGTGAGGAAATGAAAATAATTAAAATATAACCATTTTTCTCAGTAGGAGTCGAACCACAACCGATCACGTTTACAGTCACACACTGTCCCACACTTCGCCACGACCGGCCTGTCATAATGTAATAATTACTTATATCTATGTATTACTTAATATTTTAGAATTTTATTTACTAATTCACTGATCGCAGGTAGCATATTCGAATCTTTATATCATTTTAACATTATTATTGAAAGTATACGAAAAAAAACCTTAACAAAACATTTATAATAATTGATTAAATTATAATAGTAAAAGTAGGCCACGTTTCAGTCACAGACAGGCGTGCCACGAAGGTCCTAAATGTATATATTAACAATACTTTAAAACATTTAGTTTACTGTAAACGCTAGTAACATTAAGTACACCCACAGCGACCTACAGCGCGTTCAATTAGCCTCAGTCTAAGAGATTCATTAACTTTTTTTTTATTGTTATTTTCAACCAGTCCAAGAAAAGATCCTTTTGGTCATCATCTTCAAATATAGCCCCGTATAAGAAAGTACGTAGTTACGTATAGTAGTTACGTATTATATATATTAAATCAGTTTTATTAGAAATAAAACGTCTTAAAATAAGCATTGAACCAGTAGTGACCTGTAAATTTCTTCTTCATTAGATTTTTTAGTTTCACACTTTTATCCCCCGTAGCAGGATAGGCAGAAAGTACCTAGTCTGAGGACACTCCGCCCTCAATTCGAGACATTGCGAGTTGAGTGGTGGAACTCAGCGCTTTGTCGTACCAGATTGGTAATAGAAAATAATTTCAATCGAACGAACGAAGAGGGAATCGAACCCACAATCGATCATGTTGACAGTCAGGCGCTATCTCACTGCGCCACAATCGACGTCTTCTTTAATAGATGACTTTGTCAATTGTGTGCGTTTAGACAAAAGTAGTACTACAATGAATATTATTTTTATGATTTATCAATATTTTATATGAAAAACTTACTAATTTAAAAACTTTCTTCCCAAATGGAATCAATCTCACAACTATCGTGAGTACTGTCACTCAATGCCACTGAGTTACAATACTTACAATGATTACATTATAACATTGTTTTTATTGCATGAAGCCCACCATATACAATTAGTATTGTAGCGGCTTTATCGGTTAACGTTAGCTATCGACAACCTTCGCTTGTATTTAGTATAAGAGAGGAACAATCTAATTATAACTGTTGAATAACAAACGTTTGTATTTTGCAAACATTACATATCTTAATATTTTTATATTTTTACTTACTTCTACTTACATTTTTCGGTAATTAATTTCCTTTTTTATTTGTCATATTAAATTTTTCAATTTCATATATATATATATATATAGTTAATGTTTTGGGCAACAATCGAACTACTAACTGATGATCTTTAAAGAACTTAAGACAAATTTCTATACTTGAGTAAGCCATAGATAAATAAAATTTCTAAACTAAAAAACGCTATATTTATAAATAATAATAAATAAATAAATAAATATTATTATATAAATAAAAGGTACATACAGATTTAAAAACTTGTTGATGAGGAATATACGCGTTGCCTTAGCGACGTGTATGTTAAATACATGGTAGTATGTAATACTTATTGCATTAATTAATATATTTTTCATGTTTTATAAGTAAAACTTCTATGGAAAATAAGATTAACAAAGTCAAGCAATGTTCTCTTCTCAGAATTTTCGTAAAAACATAGTTAATTCGTTCTATTTTAGTTAACCAAAATGCAATTTTGTCTCATCGAGATGCTCAGACGCATACGAGGATCCAAATATAGATCCCGCTTCCAACAACTCGGGCGGTTTTAATTTTAGACCAGTGTCGATGGAAGGCCTTTTGTTGTTACAGAAAGTGTGGACCTTTATCGCTTTCACTAGTATGTGTACATAATAAAATGTTTACTTAAATCTATGGCTTGTCTGTTTATGGCTTGATCAGGGCTAAGCTGCGGAACTGATTGTGATGAAATTTTATATAGAGATACTTGAGGATCATGAAATGAAAATAGGCAATTTTTTTTCTTATTTTTTATTGTTTTTTTAAGAGATTTCATTTTTTTTCTTGCGGGCGAAGTCACATGGAGGCGCTAGTATAAAATTATTTATTATAAGTCGTATCTAACTTGGAGCATAGATAAGTTTTTAAGTTTATTATCTGTGGACAAGCAACCTAGAAAGCTTCCAAAAACCTAAACTTATTAAACAGTCATTTGCTTTATTATAGACAATGTTAGATGTCATTAAATAAATGAGTATTCTTACCAGTTTAAGCATATATACTGAGCAAGATAGGGAACCGACGCCGGATTTTAAGTAATCAGACTTGCACCTTCATTTTCACCTTGAATTTGAACTCACTACCTTCTCGTTCTTAATTTTATACATTGCGAATGCTTAGAAAAATACTTTATTTGGTAAAAAAACCGAAAAAAAATTTTACAGTCTCCTAACAACACACGTACCTATTTAAATAATAATATACGCTTAAAAAACGTCAATAACCCCCCACACAACGCATAATATACCGCGTTAAGGCGATAACGTAACTCACTGGTCAGAGATAAGGTTTCTATGTGATTTAATCTACAGGTAGCAGGTAGCTCATTGCAAAAGCTTCCTATGTAACTTTTTACAAGATTACCGTGAAAACGAATGTCGTGACGCATTAACATGTGTAACTTGCTAATAGCATTCTAAGGTCTTAGGTTCGTATACTGTTCAGTCTACATAGATGTGAGTTTTTGTTTTAGCTTCACGCTTTTATCCCGCATAGCAGGGTAGATAACAAGTACCTAGTGTCAAGAGTGGTGGAACTCAACGCCGCACTTTGTCTTTTACCAAAGCGCGGAAGTGAAAATAATTTAAATATCATCACTCGCCCAAGTGGGGATTGAACCCACAACCGATCGCTTTTACAGTCAGACGCTGTCCCACTGCGCCACGACCGGTCTGTAGAGGTTTGGTCTAATTAAAAAAATATTTTTCACTTGAAACTATATTTAATTTAAAATGCTAATATTTCATGTACATTAAGCATTGTTTTATGTGTTAATGAACATTTAAACATTTATTTATTAATAAGATTTGATTTTCGCGATTTATACACACTTTTAATAAAACTAATCTAAAATAGTTTCATTTAAAATTCATTTCTTTTTTGCTTATGAGCAAGAAAAAAACGTTTAAATCCGTAACATAACAAAAACATTGAAATTTTGAAGTTTGTCAATTTGAAGGTCATATTTTTTCGAATTTATCGACTAATCGCTTCTTGGCCTAAATAAATATTGATAAGCAAAAAAGTTTATTAACAATAATTAAAAAGAAATCACTACTATAGAAAAGAATCTTGATAGGTAAAAATCTCATTTGTAAAAATCGTCTCACAGATGCTAACAACGTAAATAAGTTGTAACAACGTATAAGAATTTCGACGCAGAACGTTTGGACGGTTTCCAAGAGGCACAAGTTTGAATCCCGCTGCGTTCAAATTTTTATACGTTTTTTTAAAAAATGTTATACATAAAATCACTAATCGCTGCTATGAAGAATTGATAACAAATACTGGACTGTATCATTATCACAATTTTAACACCGTTGAATTAATCTTTAATTAGTCTTTACTTTGTTCTCTGAGAGTTACGACACCCACTAAATTACATTTTCTTCGTCCTGTATAATTAACCCGACCTTAATGCAATAAGGTTCTGGCCGAGCCCGTAGGTTATGAGGTCAAATGGCAACATTAATTTGTCACGCTAGGTATGAAATAAAAGTAAGTTCATGAAATTTACATGTCATTACAGTACAGTATGGTAAGTGCTCCGGTATGCATGTAACACGTCTGGAACTGTAGTTTATATACTCAATATAGACTAAATTTATTATTCACAGGAATTATGCCCGAAACCATCCTACATCGCATAGATAGATGGCTTCAGTCTGATAACCAGTAAGTTAGAACAAATCAAAAAGGTCATTGAACTTGCTCAAAAATTAAAAATATTTTTCATAAAAAATATAATAAAATAAAAATCATCTGTTTTTTATCAAGGTGCATCGGCATTCGACCTAAATAGATGTACAATGTACACGTTAACATTTTTGCGAAAACTCCGGAGTTCCGTACGTCGAACCCAGTTTTGTTTAGGTTGTAAACAATGTAATGAAACTTGCTAGTCAACACGTAATAGTCATCTGGCACGAGGCCAGAATTGCCCGGTAGCAAAGAGGTATACCTATGTAGAGAAATAAAAAAACAAATATAAAGTAACACTCACACTGATACTAGTATCTTTAGAAATCCTTCAGTATACAGTTTATTATTGTGATATCCTTACAACAACGCGAAAATATACATAGGCAGAAATCATTTACTGTTGCAAAATTATCAGTAAAATTTAAGCTATGACTTTATATTATAAAAAAAAACAGCAAAACGGTTCTCCGCTTTCTGTTTAAATGAAAAAAGGTCTCTGACATTGCGATTAGAAAACGAAAAACAAAGTAGACTTTAATACTTACATATTATTTTATTAATATTTCTAGTTAAGGTCCGTCACCCAACACGCTTCGTCTGACAATGGATACTAGATTTGCAGGTCTTTTTAAGCTTCACGCTTGTATCCCGCATGGCAGGGTAGACAGAAAGTACGGAGTGCCAAGACACTTCGTACTTCACTTTTCGCCGAACTCGAACTCAAACATAGCGTGTTGAGTGGCGGAACTGAACGCCGCAATTTGTATTACCAAAGCAAAGAAGTTAAAATAATTTAAATATAATCAATCCCCCTAGTGGGAATCGCCCTCGTAGTATTTCTAATTGTTAATATTTTTAACTGAGATTCGTCACCCAACAAGCTTCGTCTGACCATAGATTATCAATTCATGATAAACGTTTTAATTTAAAGTTAAAGTGTAATAAATTACGGTTACAACTCTAGCTTCACTATGCTAATATTATGAAGTTTTTAATGCCCGTTAAATGGAAACACACTCACTGCTGAGCGAAATAAAAAAGTGGCCTAGCTATTCGTGGCTTCGACACTTCGCATGACGAAGTGTGTTAAATTGTACTAATAATAACGTGAATGTTTGCAAAGCAAATGCTGCATTTAGATCAAATAGTTATTATTACGAGGAATTTTCACATTATTGTTTGAATCGTGCTAGGTAAGTACATATATTATTTTCATTTCTCCGCTTTAAATTAAAAAAAAAAGAAAGCACAACGTTGAGTTTCGTCGCTTTACATAAAATGCCTCGATTTTCACTGGAAAGCAGTGAACGGAATGTTTTGACACTAAATTCTCTATGACTGTTATGTAGGAGAAAGGAGATGATGATATATAGAATAAATGTATAAGATGAAAGAATATATATATATATATATATATATATATATATATATATATATATATATATATATATATATGTGTGTGTAAGCTAAATATATGCAAGGGTCTTAATGCTTCAAGCAATCTCTTATAGACAAACTTTAAAAAGTAAAGCATTTCTTAAATTGTAGTTGTTAATCATAACTTTCTTTTACCTGACCGCAATATCTATGATTGAAAATTAATTTTTAAAAAATATGATAATGATAACATAAATAAATGATACACAGTATTTAACTGATTTACGCTACATACATTCAATATGTGCCAAAAAAAGCGTATATTATAAAATATAATATATTAAATAATATTATTAAGAAAAACAAACAGAACTCTAAACAAGTATAACCATACATATATATGTAGTTAAAATCATTGAATTATTCATCTTTCATCTAGTGAAGATATTCACTAAGACGTTAAGAAGTAATTAACATTATAAATACTCGCATATTATTAACTTAAAGTATATTAAAGAAAATATTTTAAAACAATGGCTAACGGAAGAGTATGAAATTTGGCACAGTTACAATTTATATAGAGTAGAAATGCAGAAAGGCAATATTTTCTTGCTTAGTAATATATTATGTAAAAAAAATTAGCCCATCATGGCGCAGTGGTCAAGTGTTGGACTGTAAATGCGATTTGTGGTCGGTTCAATTCCCACTTGGAACAATGGTTATATTTTAAAAAATATTTTCATTTCTCTTAAATATCATGTATAAAGAGCGTTAAGCTAAAATACCGCATGGCATAGGGTGAATCGAACCCACAATCAACCACATATACAGTTAGGCGCTGTGACACTGCTCCACGATGGACTCAATTAAGTTACTATTTAAGTACAAAAATATTATTTGTAGTTCTAAGTTCTTTGTTACACTCAGACGTCCCAGAAACGTACTCAGAGAAGCCGATTAAACGTTGCTTAGCGTATCAAATGGGACAGTTAATAAAAAAAACACCTAAATATTAAGTAAAATCTAACAAATTCTGACGCGAAAATTATCACTTTACTTCAACAACCACACCTATCAGCTACTATGACAAACAGGTCAGATTGCCACCACATTATGTTTACATATTGACATTTAATTACCTCAAATATTTTGTAGATGACCGTGGGACGAGTTGTTAGCGCTATTTAACGTGCGATAGCAAATGTCGTATATTAAATTTCCATTTCCGCCAATATGTTTTTACAAGATAATGGTTTATATAAAAAAAAATTATAATAAAAACAGCTAAAATGGTATAGAGACACTCCATTCTCCGCTTCAGCCCGAGCACTCGAGAATTTGGAATTCGAAACATTGCTTGTAAAATAATAAAATAAATAAAAAAGCCTTTATTCGCTGAATATTTAATTGAGCAATTAATTTGAACAAAAATGTATATACATATATTAAAAAAACTCAAAAATAAAACTTAATACAGTATAACTAAGTACAATTAAATTTAAAAAATTAAACTATATTTATCTATTAAACCTGTAAAATTCTATTTATTTAACTATATTATACTTATAACCATTACTGTTAACTATTACGTGTTTTTTAGGTTTTCTATATTATTTTGTATAATTATAATTTTAACCATATGCAGTATTATCAGTTGGTCAGGTTTTCTTATGAAATAGACCTCCTCCAAGTTCCTCCGAGAATCTCTTAGCTTCCTCCAGTGATTAGGTAGGTCAGCTTTAGCTAATAGCATAGCTAAACTCATAACATTTATCTATTTTTACCATAAGTTGAAATATGAAAGTAATTTGAATATAAATACTCTCGCAAACGGGGCTCAATAAAGATTAATTAATTCTGCACATTGACTAACTGTGACTGTCAACTATAAACATGAATATCAACATAAATTATCATATATTTTTAAAACAAAACAAGATATAATTATTTTACGTTAATGTATTGTCAAATTTCCGCTCATTTAGAGATATTGGTTACTGGAAGAAGGGGTCGAAAACCGCAATTTACCCACTCGCACTGGGGAAATTGTCCTGTATATTATAAATATATTATTTCCTTTAACAAGATTTATTTTTAGTCTTATCATGAGGCATATGAAAATTATTTTATATATAATTAATTTCTTATTTTACATATTTAAAGAAATAATAAAATACCGAAAGATATTTCTGGAAGTACAAAATCTACGGTAAACAACAGGCGTATTTATTTATTGAGGCCATCTAGCCTCAGTAGGTCAGTAAATGACTCTAAAACGGCTTACAGGTTCGAATTGCAATCGGAGGAAAAATACATTTAAAATGAATTCTTGTTATTCTTCAATTCGTTATTTCTTTGATTCTGATAAGACAAAACACAGCGTTGAATTCCGCAATTTTACTAACCCGCAATGTGCCGACATTGTATGAAGGGACCTGAACGACACCTTATATGTATGACTAGTTCAATTTTTTTTCTACAATTTTAACATCAAGATTTTTATCATATGCGAGACATGTATGAATCCAAGAATTAATAATAATAATACTACATTATGATAAGTGATAATAATAAATTAATAGAATTATGTTTATTAAGGCAATAAATTTACCACACTTTATTGATATCAGCACGAACGCAAGTATTTTAGCTCAATGGTCTCAGACACGCACCTTTTTTATTTATTTCCATTTGAATCAATTACTTAATAGGTTTCACGCCTTATTTGAGATTGTCACAAAGTAGGACTAGGGCATGATGGCTGTGAAAAGGTCAAATACAATTTCCGATACTAAATAAAAATAGTGTCGTAATACGGTTGTGGGTACGATCTCTATCCGGGGAAATTATTATTTTTATAAACTTAATGTGAGGATTCAAGTATGGCAACACTAGATCGCCATAAAAACATACATACATAGATACCATACATACATGAATACATACATAAATATAAAAAAACAATAAACGATTAACACTGAATAAGCGTGTCTTTATGTATGCAAAGTGCGATATAGTCACCGTAAGCGCTCGGATATCCGTTAAGATTTGCCTATCTATAATCTATATTGTTACAAGTGTATATTGAATTGGCAAGACATTGGGATAAATATATTTATTTTATTTTTTTTATCTTCACGCCTTTTATCCCGCATAGCAGGGTAAGCAGAAAGTATCTAGTGTCAAGACACTCTACACGCCTGTCGTGGCGCACTGTGACAGTGTCTGACTATAAACACGATCAGTTGTGGGTTCGATTCCCACTCGGGGCAATGATTGTATTTAAAATTATTTTCATTTCTTCGCTTTGCTAAGATCATGCGCGGCGTTGAGTTCCGCAACTAGGTACGTAATGTCATGACATGACCAGGCCGGTCACCTTAAAATTAATAAAAAATTCTAATAATATTTTAAACGGTTTCAGTACGAAACAACATACGCATACATTCTAAGAATTCTAAGTAAAAATTAACTATACATTGTACTACTATATAGGAATCGTTAGATAACGTTTATAAGGTCGAAATTGGCAGAATATACGTTTAAACTGTAACATGTGTTCCGTTGAGTCACAAGGACTTTGCGTCAAGGGATTATAAGCCATAGACACAGGCTGTACGGTCGTTAAACTCAAGTTTTGTCACAGTTGATAAAACAATGGTTCAAAATCCTCGAACAATAAAATTACACATCTAAAAATATGCAAAGTTAGCAGAAGAGTGTGAACGAACTTACAAACGATTTTTTTAAACTTCAAATACGATATAAATTTGCAATAAAAGATAACTAAATTTGAAAGTTTTAAAGTACTTATATAAATATGAGAAGATAATTGAGGCAGGTCGTGGCGCAGTGGGACAGCGTCTGACTATAAACGCAATCGGTTGTGGCTTCGATTCCCAGTCGGGGGAATGACGCTTTTATACAAATTATTTTCATTTCCTCTCTTGCTCTGGACAGACAAAGCGCGGCTTAAGGAGAGTACGGAGTGACTTGATACTATCCAGTCTGCTGTAACATGCGGGATAAAAGCGTGAAGTTTAAAACAATAATAAAAAAAATATATTATAGAACTTCTCTTGCTACATTCAGAAAAGAGACATAAGAGAAAGCCTTGTTTTGAAGCTAAAAAATTTACTTGTCATTAATATAAGTAAAAATTAGTATAGTTAATAAATTGCACGTGTAGACCGCATAATATTTAAAAATTGACAATATTTAAATCGTCTAGTTTCTTTGTACATTGTGGAACGGCATGACGTGACATAGCAACTGACCATTTACTGACCATATCACGGAAGGGCACGTCACCTTGTCACGATATCAAACTAGACTTCGTACAGACCCTTTTTAGCATATCTGAGCTTTAGTTTAACAGATAAAATCGATTTAAAATCGATGACACTGACACATGAAATTTTTTAATATTATTTAGCATAGATTTCATTCAATGACTCCAAGTGTAATTGAAGAAGTATATATACTTACGACTATAATCGTATTAAGTCAATATTTTTTGGTATTGAACGCCAAACAAGCCGTTGAAGAATTGGCCATTTTAAGTTAACCATTGAGAATGTGACTTAAATAGTACGTTTGGCACTTTCTCACTTTAAATATATATTTTTTTCAACTTTTCGCTTTTATCCCGCGAGGGTAGACAGGAATTATCTAGTGTCAAGACACTGTACTTCGCCTTTCGCCGACGTATATACAATATGTGTGTGAGTGTTCCAAAATAATTTTAAATATAATCATTCCGCCGAGAGGTAATCGAATCCACGACCGATCGCGTTTATAAATCGCTTGATGTACTAAAAACATTTTCTTACAATAATTAGATAAGCCACTTCAATTATAATACATACACATAAATCTATAACTAATACTATACACGTTAAAACATTTTAATATTCCATTTGTAGTATAATAAAACGTCAGGCTCATCGTAACTTCAAACGTATAGTAATGGTAGCGTTTGATAACTTGCAAAAAGACTGTACACGAGCATAATATGAATTTTCTAAAACAAGGAGGTCAAGTGGCCCTTTGAGTTTCAAGAGCCCTTGCGTCTCGTCGTCGTGCCTGTGTAAAAACTAGTGGAATGAAAGCAAAAGTTTTTAATGTGACATTTATTTTTTTTATTTTCAGCAAGAAATAGGATGTAAAACGATAAAGTTTGTTTCGTGATTATCATTAATTTGTCTAAATAAATAACAAAACTTTTGAGGTCATCGTGGCGCAGTGGGACTGTGTCTGTCCGTAAATGAAATCATTCGTGGGTTCTCACTCGGAGAAGTGATTGTATTTAAAAAATATTTTAACTTCTCCGCTCTGTTAAGACAAAGTATAGGTTGAGTTTACCACTCAGCCCGCAATGTCTCGATATCGGTACACTAAGTTAAATATATAATATGCGGTATAAAGCGTGAAGCTGTTTTTTTTAATAAATAATACAACTTAAAATCTAATAATAAATCATATTAATTTTTTTATTATATTTCTCTTCTATTCTATTCTATTTCTAGATAGATTGGTTTCTCATCAAGTATTTTTGTATAGATTTACAATTATACCGACAAACAAAAAACTAAGATAACTGCTTACTTTCTTTTCCTTTATGGCAGCCCTGTTGTATCTGTCTATTTTAGAAGTCATATGGCAAGGGACTTGTCAAACAAAGTGACTGACCGTTAAACAACGCCCATTGTTAAAAAAAAGCTAATTGCTTTACATTCTCGCACCCCTCCACACTTGACGTACAGCTGCAATAATAAATAAAAGTAATGAAATTACTATTGAATAATATTGTATTGTTAGTTTAAACGAGTTTTGAACTCCTGTAGCTGAAGTCATTTAAATTTATTTTTAATAACTTTTTATGTATATGTTCTTTATATTTCTTCGATCAGTTCACTATAATCAAAAGGAAAAAGCTATCCCAAATAATTCCAAAGTTTGAGCTTAACTCTTCAGACAACCTAGGGTAGTCAGATAAAATCTAGTGTCAAAACACTCCGTTGACTGCTTTCCGTCCGAAATCGAGACACATTGCGTGTTGAATGACGAGATCAATGCCACAATTTCTTTTACGAGAGCACTCTGTCAATAATATTAAGTCTACAAACTGCTTATCGTGGCATCAAAAGCAAGCAACGTATAATCATATAATTTATTGACTAACCAATTAAAATATACATTAAAATATTCTTTGCATTAAAATGTATAAGATCTTCTTATTCTGCTACCTGGCAGAGATCACCTTCAGTGATATAGTCGCCTTTGCATGCTGAAAATCATGAATTTTTGTATTCTTCTCATTTGTTTCTTTAGTGTTGTGTGCAATAAAGGTTATCTATCTAAATATCAATATTGTTGATTGCATTTTTTTTATTAACTGTATCATTTATGTCGCGATTTAGAAGCAGTCTAAAGTAGCGGCTTCAAATCCCATGAATCGGATATTTCTATTATAGTACAGATAATATTAAATATCATAAGCAGCATCAGGTTTCTTAGGAAAGCATGATGATATCTAATCAACTGTTTCAAGCAATATTTTCTTAGGAGTTATGTTCTCAACTTTTACTACTTATTCAACCTTGCATGTAGCTCAGGTTGTATATATTTATAAAATAATATTTTAGTTGTTTTTTCCACCCTGTATTATTTTAATATTATAATTGATAGTGTGCTATCTTGATACTGGAAACTAAAGTAGTGATTTATCACTACACAGATTGTCACATAGTACCAATTACAGTACTACATAATAAATGTAGTAAATATCTTGTCCACATAGCGATTACGTCCAGTATATTAAATTTGCCACAAGTTTCGGATGTGACGTCAGGAGGTAACGTAACGCTTCGCTCGGTAATTGATCCCATACGATGGCGAGTAGAACCGAAAATAAATTAAACTACCTTACATATTTACATTTTAAAAGCCAGCTTAGATTCAATTTTATGGCCGACTGTAAGCACGATCAGCTGTGGGTTCAATTCCCACTCGGGAGATTAATATATTTAAATTATTTTCCTCTGCTCTGATAATCTATGGATAAGTCCATTTTTTTCTCGTAAGCAATAACTAATTTTGCATAATGAAAAACCGACATACTTTGTTCGAAAAATATCTTCACAAAAGTATGTACGTTTGTTACTTAAACATAAATGTTTTATTATTTAAACTCAACCAAACAGCTATTATCGATATTGTGCTACAAAGAGACAATCACGAGCTACATGAGCAGGATCTTATTAAAATAGCCGATCTATAAACAGCTGTTGACGAACACAACTTTCCCAACGTTGGCTTCCGTTTTCTAATTTTTATTGTACATCTTAAAGTAAATGAACCAACGCGGCTACCAGAGAATGGAACGGCTTTAATTATTTTCTATGTATAACTCACACTTGAATTTAAAGAAGTATAATCGTAATTAATAATACTTTTTTATATATTATTTATGTTTCTTAGGGAATCTAAACACTTTTACAAGTTTTTAAATATATCAATTTGTTACTTTGTAAAAAATATTATTAGTACACAACTTTTCTATCAAATAAGTCTTTTATTGCACACGGCCAAGCAAATTTAGTAAGTTAAGGAGTTATTAAAATCCGTGTTGAAAGCAAACAAGAACTTTTAAAGCTTAACGTTTGAGCTTACAATCCCGTACGGTCACATAAATTTTACTAGCGACCAATAACTATAAAAACAAAGTAAATAAATAAAACATCGGATGCACCATCTGCGACTGCGACATTAATACGTCTGCAGTAAGTTGAATTTTTGTTAAAAATCGATACACTTTTAAATTATACACGGGGCTTTTTTATCTTATATGTTATTTGTTTAATACTAAATAATTCTCATTGTGTAGTGAGATGAGAATCAACTGTTTTGAAACTGCTATCAAGTTGTTACGTCCTTTGACAATTTAATTTAAAAGAAAGTCGATTTTTGGTATGATTTGGTAATTTTAAAAGGATTAGTGTTATAAAGTGTGGCCGGCGTAGAGGAGCAGTCCAGTGTGTAGTTGTAAACACGATTGTAATTCAGTACGATTGATACTCGATGAAGTAATATAATTTAAATTATTTTCAATACTTCGCTCTATCTACCACTCAATACGTAATGTGTAAAACTGGGTGGAAACCGGAGAATACAGTGTCTTGGCAGTAGTTTACCTATGCGGGATAAAACGTGAATCTGCAAAGCGTGAAGTGTTGAAGTGTTTGCATTTACAAAGCTATTAGAATTTTGTTTCGACATTATATATGACCTTTATTTTTATGTTATTATTTTTTTTGGCGAGGAAGTGAAAGTAATTTTAAATATAATCACTCCCCCAAGTGGGCATCGAACCCGCAACCGATCGCGTTTACAGCCAGACGCTGTCACACTGCGCCACGACCTGCCTCATTTATTTAATTATTATATTTGTATGGTGTTTACAATAAAAACATACGTTTTGCTTAATGTTGAAATGATTTTAAATGTTAACATTTTCTTCCTATACCGCGTGAATCACAATTGATTTCCGACGGACGTGCTCTCTGACTCATAGAATAGGTACAGTGTATGTTAATTAGAAGATTCATAACTTCTTATAAATCGTATTTTATAACAGACTAATAAAATATTAAAATAAGAAACATTAAGAAAAATATTGCAAAGAAATAAAATAGTATAAAACTAGTGGTTAATGAATTTAAAAAATTCGCATAAAAAGGGACGTAAAGATGATCTTGCTTAAGGACACAAAAAAAATTGATTTCGCTTATTTATTAATGTAAATGATTTAATTAGTTACGTTAGAAATTGGTATTGGTATTTTAATTAATTATTGTCGCATTAAATATACGCATACTTAATTTGGACCATGACAGCGAATTTGCTTTTCAATTGTGGGGTTCTTTCACCATAGAGGATACATATGTCAATATGGCGGCCGTGACCGTTTTATGCAAACACTTCCTCTGCTACCTGCCAATTGGAACCTTTAAAGGCTGCAAGTATTTAAAGTATTGTAAAATGTACCGTTTAAACAGTTATATTTATAATTACAATTTGCCATAGCATTATAATTTAAGCTTGCCCAGCTCATTCTTTTCTCTTTAAACGGATTAATCATGTATATTTTGATATTCGAAACTATATATTTAAAAATCCGACAGCTCGAACATTTTACAGTAATCAATGGTATCGGTTAGAAATCAAAGATCTTATGAATTGTTTTTTTTATAGAATATTATTATAGTACAAGCACTAAGATATATCAAAAAACCATAAACAATAATGAAGCGAAAACGAGATCAGAATTAACTACTAATTTATTTTTCAAGCAAGTTCTTACTTTATAAGTTTCTTTGTTAAGCCTGTCTATGCTTAATTTTTGTGATTTTTTTACTATGAAAATAGCAGCCAATACATTGTAAGAAAATGAGAAGATAGTACAAGTAGAGGAGTCCTCTCTAGGAGCGGGTCCAAGTTCAACTAAGTATAGATATAAGTACAATTAATGATATAATTGTCCCATAGCTTTTTTTCATTGAAGGCTTTAGAGCTCTATGTATCAGATTTATATTTTGCTACCGAAACCATCAAATCTAGATTCGTGAGCGAATTATCAACCAAAAATATGTGAAAATAGTGATTTTTCAGATTAAGTCACATTAGTTACGTATTTATAGTATAGGTGAAGCTAAGACAATCGTGCCAAAGGTTTTAAGGATAAGAAACTAAAGAATAGTAAACGAAAAGTTTTCGTTCTTTTTATGTATAATATCAGCACGAGTCAGTTGTAGGTCATGTTGAAGTTTTTATAAAAAAAAATGTCACATTTGCATTTATTACTATCAGATTTATTAGGGGTCAACGCAATGGCGGACGCCAGCGGCCGGATATCCGTCGATATCAAACTTTTACCATCCTAGCCAATTATAGAATATAAACATATAAAATGCCTTACTAATAATCTTTATTTATAAAAAAATACAAAAAAACGCGTTAGTTACAGTATTAAAAAGTCATTTAATGTATTAAATATTTTAAACAAAGCAACCTCTTAACTTTAATTTCTCAATAAAATATTTGTTAACATCTTTGAAAAAACGTAAACGAAAAAATTTGAACCTTCCCCACTTGAAAACTGTCAAAGCACTCTGACCGCTAAGCCATGCATTCTACATCTGACGGGGTTGAAATTCTTATACAAATAAAACTTTTATGTTTTTTCAAAAATGTTTTCTAATCTTAAGTATGGAATAGCACTTTAAAAATAGTAATATCTAGAATTAATAATTAAAACTCCAATATTATTTTTATCCTATGGATAAAACAGATATAAAATACCTCTTCAGACCATTTTTGTAAATATTCTCATTCATTAATCTAAAAAATGAACCGATGATAATAAATGTGGAGAGAATCATAACTTCTACTACGTTGTCGAATGAAACACATCTTAAATTAAAATCTGTAAGATAAAACAAACTTACGTATTTCTTGAGCATCTGCACTATCCTTTGTCAGGGCTAATAAAATTAAGTAAAACCAGCAAGCACTCAAACGGCCACACTTAAACATTTTTACACAGAAAGCGTTATTATTATTGAACATTTTACACTTAAATAACTATATTGTTCAATTAGACAAAATAAGCATGTTTAATATGAAAATAAACACGATTATCATAAACAAGGCACTACAAGGATTTCATTACGCCGACCACAGCAAACTACGATTACCTACTAAACAACTGACATTTAAACACATAAACGTCAGCCCATTGACGTAACCATTGCAATTTGACATTCAAAGCAAATGACATTTGTTTGTCATTTGAAGTTAAAACGGCATAGATTATATTTAAAAATATATATATTTTGAATTCTACATATAATATATTTCTCCACCTTTAAGATTTTTTCAATATAACAATCCTTGAGAAGATAGAAAATGTATTTTAAATATTTATTTCTTATCTTTTCGTACTTTAGGTAAAATATGATTTATTTCATATTTATATTAAATTATTAGTATTTCAAATATCATTGTTTTATTTTTAAACAGAAGAAATTGTAAGATGTCTGCCCAAAATATTTTTTATTTCTCCGTGTACAATATAAAAACTATATAATTCCTTATTTAAACTATATATTTAATATGTCATATGAAATTTAATATGATAAGATCTTTGATTTTCGCGATTTTTATACATTTTAAATGAAACTATTTTAACCGGATTAATCGCGTATATTAAGGAATTCGAAAATACATTTTGGACACCTGACGTTTCGAACACTTTACAGTCCGTGGTCACAGGAGACTGAGGTGGCATTCGTCTGTCAGTTGATGCAAAAAATTAATTATATTAAACTAATAAACTGCCACAAACAAAAATGTATTTTCGAATACCACAATATAAGCGATTAATCCGGTTAAAATAGTTTCATTTAAAATTTAATATGCTTTATGTAAGCTAAAACGAAATTAATTTATAATTTTAATTAAATAACTTTTTATATGAGGTAACATTAAAAGTTGTTGTTTTGGGAATACCCTGAAAATTTAAGTACTCTGCTTATTCTTCACAGTATAAACTCTAAAGAGTCGATGATTTAAATTTTATTCAGTTGTAGATCGTTGCGAACCTTCTTGGTAATAATTATTAAGTCGTCACCTGATAGATTATAATAAAAAGTTCTCGTTTCCAGCTGAATTTAAGTCCAAGGTTCCATCATGATGGTATCAAAATACAACAGAAGCTGTATATTCACCGGGGCTGTTGACTCTCTTTGCTTATCATGTCAAACATACTTGAAAGTTGAAGATTTGGAAGGCCACGTGGAATCTCCGCAACATCGTGATACTCTGAACTCTATTAACTACGCAGAGAAATACAAGGAAGACTTTATGCGAAAGGTATTTTTTTTGTTAATTTTCGTGAAAGAGCAAGGAATTTTAAGACTTTGTCTGTAGGTTTCTGCAATTTGTACGAAATGTGCAAAGTGATAAAATAATTTTCGATAAAATGATACACCTTAAGAAAAAAAATATATTCATATTTTTTTGGCTTGTCATATTGAGGCTATCGTAGCGCTATGGGACTGCATCTGATATAATGCGTGCGTGGGTGTGATGCGTGGTCGTAGGC
Source organism: Dryadula phaetusa (assembly GCA_032432895.1). NCBI lineage: Eukaryota > Metazoa > Arthropoda > Insecta > Lepidoptera > Nymphalidae > Dryadula > Dryadula phaetusa. The sequence goes on from JAOYRS010000073.1 coordinate 984,592, forward strand.
TTAATTCGAACATGAGGGAAAAAATAATTTAAGTAAAAGCGCGGCGTTGGGTTAGTCACAACACGAATGTCTCAAATTCGGCGGAAAGCAGAGTAAGGAGTGTGACTCGATGTGGTGGAGTAACCGTCACCGTCACCGTCTTTACTGTAGACGCGATTGGTTGTGCGTTTGATTTCCACTCGGAGGAATGATTATATTTAAATTATTTTTAAATTCTTCGCTCTGGGAAAACAAAACACGCCGTTGAGTTCGGAAGTTCTTCCACTTAGTACGCAATATCGCAATAATTCAGAACATGAAAATAGCGAACAGAGTGTCTTGATACCAGATTCGCTCTGCCTACCATTTTATGCAGGATAAAGCTAATATTGCTCTTTGTCTAACCAAATTTTTACCTAAGTGAGGATCGAATCCGTAATTATAACTTGTCGGCCACTGCGTCATGATGACGTTAATTAATGTAATTCTATGTATTGTATTATATTCTTATTATAAATAATGAGTATATGATGGGTTGGTAAGTATTAAAGATTTATATTAAATTTTAAAGAAGAAATGATTGTGGAATAGAAAAATCATTAAAATTATAAAAGTATAGACAATGTTTTTATTCTTCTAAATACTCAATTTTTCACATTTGTTTTAGGTAAAACAAGGCTATTACTGTGAGATTTGCAATGTGGTGATCCAAACAGTAGCAAAAGTGAAGGTGCATCTGAGTGACTCCAGTCACATTAATAACAGGCTTAAGTATCTTATGAAAGGATACAATGGAGGAGTCCTTATAAGTGATGATATTTTCATAGAAATGGAAATTTGGCATGGCTTGAGTGATGGATCATGCTTTATATGTAGCACTGATTATGATGATGAAAAAACCCACATAAACAAGCCATCGCATGTTATAAATCTTATTCGGAGCAATATTGAGCTAAAAAACAAAATAGCCTATCGCAAGGTACTATATTTAATTGTTTTTTAATATTTATTATTTATTTAGTTGCATATTTCCATTTTTAAATAATAATAATAATAATAACTGGATGTTTGAAGATAATTTTATTGAAAATTTTTAAAAAATGTTTCGCTGGTTGTGCGCAGTGCAACAGCATCTGACTGTATATATGTTTGGTTTTGGGTTTGGTTCGATTCCCACTTGGGAGAGTGATTATATTTAGAAATATTTTCACTTCCTCGTTCTGGTAAGACTAAGTGTGGTTTTGCGTTTTATATATAATAATTTGTTTATTTTTAGATTGATGAAAATTTGATTAACTGCCTGATTTGCAACATTCTTGTGAATGTGGGCTCCAAAGCATCTCATATTGAAACTTCTGAACATCTCGAACAATATGCAAAATGTATAGAAAATGGAAGTAGAATAAAATCTCAAAATAACAATCTCAGTAACAAGAGTCATTTTGAAGATAAAGATGCCAATCCAAAAAAGCCTTCAGAGACCAAGAAAGTGTCACCAGATAAGAAAATTACGGTATCTGACAAACTTACTTCAGTGAAACGTGCTGATAATAATTATTTGAAAGAAAATGAATCAAATAATAACAATACATCCATAGCAAAATATGAAGAAGAAAATGAAGTGGTTTCCCCTACAGAAGCACTGAAACAAGCAATGACATTTGCTAAACAAAATCACATGAAATATAAAAGAAACAGTACATATTGCAAAGCTTGTGATGTCAGAATATCTTCATCCCTCAAGATGATGAAAGAACATGTGTTGGATGCTTGCCACAAGCAGAATGTTGATAAACTGAACCAAACAAAATCTAATGTCAAAATTGCTGAAGGTTATAATAAGATTCCCATGATAGAGTATATAGACAGCGAAACAAATATTAAAAATATTATTCATCATGATACAATCATCAATGACAGAATTTGCATTCAGGTGATTAGCTACAATATGATAAGTATGTCTGGTGATAGATTGCGCTGTCATGCGTGCGAAGTGTCACTCCACCAGTCCCAAGTGCCACAGCACAAGCGTACATACAAACACACTAATGCTATGCTTGTGACACCTGTCTTGGCTGATTTCAACAATGAATTCATTAGAGAGGTATAAAACTTAATTCATACATATTTATTATTTATTTAATTTGTGTATTTAGTGTAACACTTGTTTATTGTCTATATGCAATTGGGATGCAATTGCATTTGTTGTGTTTAAATCTCGCGGAAATATCTACAATCTACAATATAATGTCCTATAGCCTGATAGATTAAAAACATAATGACCTTGTGGGCCTGAAAGCAGTACTGTACTCTCTCGAGTAGAATTTACATGTGATGCTCTTGCGCGGCAACGTGAAAATGACATATTATATAACAATTAAATCAATATACATTTTTTAATGTACATATTTAGCTATCTTGTCATAATTTGACAGTAGTGGTACTGGTTGGTATATTGTTGTAAATACATTAGTTGTAGGTTCAAACCTCTGAATTATTATATTTAAATTATTTTCATTTCCTCTTTATAGTAACACACTCGGGAAAACGTAAGCCACCTAACACAAAATCTGCAAGACTATGCTTAACATGACAGAAAGCAGCCGTAAAGTTATAAAATAATTCGATTTCTTTTCAATTCATGTTTTCTTGCAGGTGAGGCCTGGCGTGTTTCATTGTGGACACTGCAATTTCGTTGAAGCATCATTAGATGGCTTGAGAAACCATTTGCAATCTATCGAACACTCCGAAAACAAGTCTGCGCAGCAACGTCGTCTGTTTCGCTATTTACCAATGATAATGGAAGAAAGACAAAAAGAGTCCATGATGAATTTTTTTAGAATGATACATCAATAATTCTTACATATTCATATGAATCGTTAGCAATTAACCAAAAATTGATTTGTTCTATTGCTATAATTTTAATATGACCATAATCAAAACTAAGATCTTCTCTGATTATATTCATTTCATTTGATATCATATGTAATTATGATAATATTCTTGAGCTCCTATGTAAAATCGACATTTTCTTAGGTTTTATATAATAAATATATTGTTTAATCAAATAAAACAAAATAATAATAATAATGTTTTTATTTTATTCTTATTAATTATTGCACTATCTCAATGAATCTCACACTGAAATTTATTATAATCGATTTTATTTGTACTACACCGATTACAGATGTTATTTAGTGAAATAATTATTTTCAATATGACAAAAACATACACATCTATTATGAAGTCGGATAGATTGTCAAGTAAAAACGTTATACCCCCTATTACACCACAAGCAAAAATAATATGAAATATTACAAAAATCCAAGTTTTGATATTACAATATACCCAAGTAACTTGAAGCATGTTACAAGGATCTTTAAATGAATCGCACATATTGAATTGACCAAAATATACGCCATATTTTGGTATTCGAAATAATATGAAAGGGCTGACGCGTCGAATATAATAATAAATCGGTTATTGACGCTTTATACTTTAGGGTACCTATTGACGCGTCAACGTGTTGCCATAGCAACGTATATTTTACTATAAATTTGGATGTCAAACATATGGTGGTATGTCTTGCATTAATTTTATGAATTTAATGTATTATTTAAATAAAATATTAAGATTCTGTATTCCTTCATTCTGCATATAAACTAAACGTGTTACAGCATTTTTGCTTCAATAAATATTTTTATTTCAAATACATACATAATAATTCCGAGAGTCAGACTATTTTAAAATAAAAAGAGAATTATCTGGTATCCGACTAAATCAGATTGAATTTTCAAAAGCTTGTAAAACTTGAGTTTTACGTCAAATTACTTGTATAAAAACTACTAACTTACTATATTTAAAAAATCCTATACATTTATTTATACATGTGCTATAGACATATTGTATATTAGCAGCAGCCAGCCAGGTTCGCCTGAATCTTGTAAAATCAATACATAAATATATATTTATATACAATTACTTGCAATTATTTCATTTACTCAACATAAAGTATAGTAAACCCCCTTATAACACGATTTCCGTCAATTGTATAGAATGGGTGTTCCCCCATATAACGCGGGGAATAAATATGTAAAGCTGTTATACGAGTTATATATTTTATTTAAAATTAACTGTAGTTCTTTGTTTACATTTTTTTAATATTCGATTTAGACCCTTGGCGAGTAAATTTAAACCGTGTTATAGAGGGGATCAGTGTAATAGATAATTAAAAAAATGAATATTTATCATTTCCATAATGTGTTACGCGTGCTTTAAAGATAATGCTTCTCTTATAAACTGTATGTGCGCTTAGAACAACCTAATTTGACTTGTATGTTCAAATAGGCCAAGTTGTACATTCATTTTAACAAAATGGTAATAAAAAAATAGTTTTTTTTTCATTATAAGAATAATGTACATTAGATTAAGAATAATTTTACGATTGCTTAGGCCTAGGCAGTATTATATAAATGTAGTCCAATCTTATAATAAATAAATCTATATCGAGACTGAACTAACCTGTTACTTAGTACAATAATTTTAGCCAAATCAATTGTACCGCGTTAAATCCAGTTTTTGAGCGAAATTACTTAAAAAAACACATATTAAGGCTTTCAGAATATGAAAACAAAAATATACATTAAACTCGCCGAGTATTTATTTCACACATACATACATACATATATAAAAAACAAACGTTTTCACTTAAACTAAATCACAAATCCGTTAAAACACTGGAAATTACACAAAATTGCATAACACAGCCAGCAAACAACACTCGCGACATGGTGGAAATAACATAAAATAAAATACTTAAAAAAACCATAATTGATATACACTTCTTAATAAATATAAAATGAAAAAAAAATTAAAAAAATCACATATAAATCTTAGTCTTATAAGTCCTTATATTAAATTAATTTTGTAGTACGTAAAGTATTTGTATACTGATTGTAAACGCAATGGGTTGTGGGTTCGATTCCTAATAGAATGAATGATGAATAAATGATACGTTATTAGACAGCGCGGCGTTGAGTTCCGCCACATCGTTTACAATTCAACTTTATGGTTGCGGGCTATAACGGTAAAACACGAAGTTGATTTCAAATGCCCCAAGTATTGGTCAAAATCAAACCACAAGACAGTTTATACTATAAATAATAATTTCAGTAGATTTGAACCTTTCAACAGAATAGTTATAAACGTCACAACTGAACCACAACGTCAAAAATGAGATATATATCGAAGTTTTCAATTTATTCTTTGTACACAATATATACAAACATATACTTATGCAAAAACTGAATTAAATTCCACCATGCCTTCCCACTTCACCGTTCACTTTCCACACAACAACTTGGAGTCCATATTGAATTTGTGTATTTTATTACACACAACGTCCAATTCAGTTTTATTCTCATACGGGGGGCATATTCTGATTTTCCTCTCTCTTTTCTCTGTATACATTTCTAACACGCCCCACTGACGGAGCAGCCGGAGGCAGTTTCTTATGGCGTCTGTTGATACCGCTTCACCTGTTAACAAGTGTCATGTTAAAAGTTAGCCAAACAACACAATATTAGAATCTTGATTGACATTTAGACATTATTTTATTTATAAAGATATATCAAATACATATTACATTGGTTATTAACATTAAATTATTTTGATTATGACACAGAAAACACACATACACACACATGCACACACAAAGGCTCACGTACGGACAAACGCTCACACGCAGTTATTTTATTACTTTTATTATTATTCAAATTTAGGTGAGATAATTGGTGCCCAATTTTGGTATATTTATAGAAGAACGCTTGTGGAGTGGGCCTTAATAACTGCGACTCAGTTTCAAACTAATGCAGATAACGACAACTTATATGATGGATATATTTATACACCAAAGCAATTAAAAAAATATTATTATTATAACTTATATTAAACAAGGCAATTATAATAGATCAGATTATAGAAGATCTAATTGAGAAAAAAATATACTTATACTTAAATTATTTCTATTTCACTCTGTTAAGAAAAAGCGCGGCGTTGAGTCACGCAACACACAGTGTCTCGAATTCGGCGACAAGCGGAGTACGGAGTGAATTGGCACTAGGTACTTCCTATCTATCTTACTAAATATGTATATACTAACCATAAGTCATTTTATTCTGTGAAAATTTCTCCAACAGTACATCTAATGTGCCCGACACTAATTCCTTTTGTGTAGACGACCTCAGGCTGTGGCACGTCACCGAGTACGCCTCCAGCAGGGGACGGATGGATTGGAGGAGACGACGTCTGTAACAAATATGATGCAACTATTAACAATTACTCGTATATAGTAATACCAGTAGCAGTCCACATAACATGATATGCAACTTTTTATTTAGCTACTAGTCTTAGTGTCCAGACACTCCGTATTTAGCATTCCGCCGAATTTAAGATATTGGCTGTTGAGTGGTGGAACTCAACGCTGCTCTTATTCTTTTATTAGAGCGAATATATAATCACTTCCCCGAGTGGAAATCGAACCCACGACCGGTCGCGTTTGCAGTCAAATCCTGTAACACTGTGCCACGACCAGCCTCAAACCCATCCTTTTGCAAATCTCACTTAACAAATTATTGTATAAACTCAAAAAAATCCTAAAGTATTTTTTAAATCATCCAATGATAATACGAACTTAAAAACTATTTTCAACGTCTGCCTATCTTTACAAAAAAATATGTCTGGCTGTATTGAAAGTTTTGGTTATTTTTTATACCTTACCAAATTATATTAACAAACATTTTCAATATAATTAATCTACAAAATCCGATTTTAATTGTTAAATTGACTGTAAGCTTTATATAGTATATTTTATACAAATTCAGTTTTATATACATTTATGTGATTTCACGCTTTTTGTCTGAATATGCAGAAAAAGCTAAAGTAAAGAACAAGTATGAAGAACAGAGTGTTCTGTACTTCATACTCGAAGTGTTGCGGGTTGAGTGGCGGAAGTCAAAGCCTTAGCCTTTACTAAGGAGCTAAAATCAAAAAAATCCGTCCTCCAAGTGGGAATAGAACCCACGAGTATAGCGTTGACAATGAGGTATTTTTCAACCAACTGTCTGTCTGTAGATTACTATTATAAAAAATAAATAAATAAATAACCTTTCAGAGTCAAATATGAAAATAACAATGTGTGTGTGTGTTAGTATAAGTTACATTTCAAATATAAACTTATATATATAAAAAAAATTAGAAATTTAAAGTTAGAAACTAAGTAAGGCAACTATTTATAAATCCTGGACTCTCTTAGGGAACACATAGAGACACTGTCTGTCTGGTGTCTATGAGTCTTATAAGGTGAAGCACTATAGTGTTAATAAAAATAATAAAAATAAATAAATACCTTTCAGAAACTGCCTGCGGCGTGTCTGCAATGCGGTATTTAACAAAGTGCGTGGGTTCACGTCTTTCGTCTTCGTCGTCAAAGTTACGCGCGAATCGTCTCGACCAGCGCTGTTCTTCTAGCACGTATATTGCCTGTAATATAAAAACAATCAAGATCTTAGATTTTTACACAGTTTAAATAAAACTATTTTAAACGGTTTAATCGAGTATACTTTGGTAATCACAAATACACTTTTGAAAGCTCGACGTTACGAACACTTTACAGTCAGACACGATCTACTGAAACGTATGATTTTCAAAAATGTCTTTTTGAACACCTAAATACACATGATTAATCCATTTCAAATATTTTGCATTTAAAACTTAATTATTATCTTTATTCAGTCTTCTTTAGACTTTTACCCACATAGAATAGCTAGTTTGAAACCTTTTTTTATCTAGGAAAATGAAAAACACTTCAAAATGCAAAATTTTAAAATATTTAACAACATATTTGTTTAGTAACTGCTTAAGATAAATTATTTCTTTTAAGTAATCTAACAAATCGCAATGATTTTCTAAAGCTTTATATACAGACAGTAACTGTGAATAAAATGAATAATTTTGGCTTGGACCAAATGAGATCTGCTAGTGGATCGCATAGCGTTTAACGTGACAACCTATATTAATAATTTCGTCGAGGGAAAACGTCGGAGAAATGATGAAAGCCTTACTTTCATCATAAAACATAAAAAAAAAATTTCGAGTCGACAACATATATCCACAAAATTCAGATTGTTGTATATTTTGATAAATTCAAATGTCAAACAAATCACAGTCGCCATATTTTTTTTAGCAAAATTTTACCTAAACTATTTAAGCGCATTGCTATAATAATTATTCTTTCATACGTTATCTATAAAAGGCATCCCTGTCAATATCAGTAGTGACATAGTCCTCTCAGTGAATTATGGTCGAAGAAATTTATTTACTCAAAAGAAATTTACAATTTCACTGCATGGGAAAGTAAATAATTTATGCAAAACGAATTAGAATAATATAACTGTCGCAGGCGACCACCAGTCGCGCATAATCACCTGAGTATCAACAAGCACGTCCTTGTTAAGTAAGTCCTGTAAAGCGTCTAGAAGTTTCTCCTCGATCCTGGTGCAAGGCGCGCACAGGATGAACTCCTGACTCAATATTTCACTCAGTTGAAGCGCCGCCTCCATTAATTCTGAATGCCGGACTATACCATCGTTTTGACCAAGTGTTATACTTTCTAGTGCCGTCACTGAAAATTAGATAAACTCAATTTGTTTGCTTAGTTTATATTTACATTTATATAGGGAACTTGAGGCCGGTAGTGGCGCAGTGGGACAGCGTCTAGACTAGAATCGCGATTGATTGTGGCTTCAATCTCCACTCGGGGGAGTGATTATATTTAAAATTATTTTAGTTCGCTCTGGTAAGACAAAGTGCAACGTTGAGTTTCACCACTCAACGTGCAATGTCTCGAGTTCGGTGGGAAGCGAAGTATAGAGAGTCTTAACACTAGGTACTTTCTGTCTACCCTGCTATGCGGGATAAAAACCTGAAGCTAAAAAAAGGAACATATATAAGAACATTCCACGTCCAATATTTGCAACTGTATGTTGTCTGTATATACATGTATATGACTTATATCGAGATTTTATCGCTTTTCTTATGTAACCAAGCAAAGAATAACAGATATTCCGAAAGAAATATTATTTGTAAATGTTTAATTTTAATGGCCTTTACTAAAATAAGATAAATATACAATAGCCACATATAACTATATATTTATTTTCTAATTTAAATAACAATAATAAAAAAATATATCCATGAAATGTGGGAAAATTTTACAAACACAGCTCCGATAGCTGTCTAAGTGTTTAACATACCTAGCGTCGAGTCACTCTTTTCTCCTAATAAGTAAAAAAATATAAATTGCATAGAATTACATTGTTTCACTATGGGACAGTCTCTGACCGTAAATGCGATTGGTTATGGGATCAATTCCCATTTAGAGGAACGAGTATATTAAAAAAATATCATATCAAAATATCATGTCTCCGCTCTGGTAACACAAAGCTGCGGCATTAAGTTCGCAACTCAATCCATATAGTTTTAAGAATATATAAATATATAAAATAACGTAGTTACCAAGTATAGCAGGCGCTGCGTAGTGCGCCACTAGGGCATTAGCGTAGTATGACAGCTCAAGCGAAGCGGGCACACTGCTTTGCATTCTCACCTTGTTACCTTCTACACGTACTAGCGAACTGCCCAGTGTTTCTAACTGAAATTAAATATATAGATATTTACTATTTTTTTAAAGTTATTTCATACTTAGATTAGAAAACATTTTTGAAAAAACGTATAAAAATTTGAACGCAGCGGGATTCGAACCCGTCCCTCTTGGTTACCGTCCTTGCGCTCTGACCGCTAAGCCATGCAGCTGCGTCGAAATTCTTATGCGTTAGGTTACTTTTATTTTACAATTATAAATAGTGACGTCATATTTCAAGTGGACATAGCTAGTTGTAAATAAATGACAATCTATATAGAAGCCATATGAAACCTTAGTAAGGTTACTTGCTAACAAATATATTAATTTAAAATATTTACTTATTCACACGACGTTTTTTCATTAAACATTAACTCAAATAAATGAATGAATCTAAATATCCTCACATCATTATTTCACGCCTCATGTCATGTGTGTCTAGTGTGCTCACTAAATCTAAAGTATGATAAAAGCCAACGTTTAAGTAATGATAAAAACAAAATTAAGATTTCACTAGATAACCTAATATTTAAAAAGAAAAGGTCTTATATATGTACTTTTTTTAGAGTGTTATTCCACACTTAGGATTAGAAAATATTTAAAAAAAAAGTATGAAAATTTGAATGCAGCTGGATTCGAATCCGCGCTTCTTGAAACCGACCAAGCGCTCTGACCGCTGTCCATGCGTTTCGAAATTCTTATATATTTATTATAAATTATTTACGTTTTCTAGATTATTTTCATCAAAACACTTACAGCTCGTTTAACAACCACATGCGTCTCCCCCGTGTATCCCATATCCCGTCCTTCCAGCTTGAGGGATTTACTTCTCGCTTCAACACTCGCCTGTAATGCGGATAGACTACATCCTGCCCGCTGTTCAGTCAGTAATACGTAGGACAATACATTTGTACACATTAAAGCTGTTGATTGCGCTGCGTCTGTGAAATACAAAGACAAATAAATTCTTCTCTTATAATATTTAATGTTAGCATATGACGTATGATAATAAGTATTTTTTTAAATTTAATTAACTGATATATAGCTATGATTAGTGTGAGCGTCTACGATTTTTTTTAACTTTCTGGCCCACCGTTAAAAATGTTAGTAGTTACGGATGCTATTGCACGCTTTATAATAATTTTATACCTCCTTTATACTGTTCTTATTATTTGTGTATAATAAAGTCTATCTATATATGTGTGTATACTTAATTTTTCCAATAAGAGGGAACAGTGAAAAGCTGGAATACTTCTTATAAACTAAATTACAGTTGAAATATTTAACTGAAATATATATAAATACAACATAAAACTAACCGTAGACAAGATGTCGTCCAATCGCCTCAACCATCATCTTGTGTTCAGTGCTCACTTCAGCTCCGAACAGGCTGCTATGACTGTGATTGTATAATATCTGTCTGTCTAGATTTACTGCTAAATTGTTATTTGGCGTGAGACACTTTTCTATTGGTGCTTTCAAATAGTTGTACTTTTGGAATGACGTCACTAGTTCCTGCAATATTTTTTATGATATTTAATATTTATAGGCCTAAAAATCTTGGCGCAGTCGGACACCGTCTGTCTGTAAACGCGATTGGTTGTGGGTTCGATTTCCACTCGGAGAAATGATCTTATCTAAAATTAATTTTGATTTCTCCCCTCAAGTAAGACAAAGCGTGACGTCGAGTACACCATTTGGCAATATCTTGATTTTGGATAAAAAGCAATCAATAGAGTGTGTTGACATTAGCTTGTGTCTGACTACAGTACTATGTGAAATAAAGCGTAAAACATTTATGATAAAATGAACACTACAATGTTCCGCTGTAAAAAGTTATATTAAAATTATTAATATTCTTAGTATAATGATATAAATTATTGTCTTTAATTACCCTACTATACAGGACAAAGCGTGAAGCCACTTATATAGTTATAATATAATTTTATCTGCGTTCATTTGTATGTTAGGTAAATCCCATACTTTATTCTATCAGATAGGGGAAAATCAAAAAATAATTTCAATGTTTTTTAGCTTCATGCATTTATCCCTCATAGTTGGGTAGACAGGAAGAACCTAGTGTCAAGACACTCCGTAGTCTGGTTTGAGCCGAATTCGTGATATTGCGTGTTTAGTGACGGTACACAACGCCGCGCTTTTGTCTTCTTACCAGAGCGATAAAATGAAAATAATTTAAATATAATCATATCCTAGTGTGGAAATCGGACCCACAACCTATCGCGTCCACAATAAATAATTATGTCAAGGTATACGCTAGATTTGATTGAAACCTTATCTGTATCATAAAACACAAAAAAAATAAAGATTTCGAGTCGATGACACATATTTCAAGAAAAATTCGGATCTTCCAATTTGTTAAATTCTAATGACGCTGACAGACAAATTGCTGTCGCCATATTTTTTTTAGCAAAACGCATCTAACATCTAAAATCATCTTGTATTCGTTACAGTAGATTCACACTATCGATAAAATTACAGTTTTGGCACAGTGCTATTCTTTCTTTCATAAAGTATTGTGTCGCTGTTGGTGAGTGATTAAAGTCATCTAAGCAAAACAAAATATTTGTATATTGAGGTATAATAGTAGAGGTCTAGGAGGCGGAAACGTTTTTGTTTTAATTAAATTTTTTGTTCTCTATAATTTTGCAGCAAACAATAAAATATTATGACTATTACCTTCAGAGAGATCGGCTGATTAAAATCTACTCTGATGCCACCATGGTTGGTGTTCAACGTGCTCCATATTCCCCTCAAAGCCGACCAGAACGTCTCCATTTGTTTCGGCATCCCCAGCTGCTCCCTCACAAAGTTCCCGTCGACGAGGCGGTCATAGTTCAAAGTGACGGGTACTAAAAGCGCGTCGTCGATAGTGCCGTCGAGATACGCGTCTGTTATCACCGACAGAATTCCAGCTGGAATTTGTTAAATACATGTTATTAATTGTTACAAAGCGCAGCGTTGAGTTCCGCCACTTAACACGCAATGAGTATTGCAAATGTGAGTGTTATGTTTCCTCACCAGGATGATAGCATATATGAAGAGGTTAATTACTGTGGATGAGGCGAAGTAGGTATGCGGAGAGTCTAGCGTTTGACGCTTCGTTCTCTCAGATTATCTCGCAGAAGATTCTTTAGTATTAAATGTGAAGGTGAAAAATATTTTTTCAAAGAGGCCATCATGGCGCAGTAGACCAGCATCTGACTATAAGCGTAATTGCATGTGGGTTCGAGACATACTGCGTCAAATGATTATTTACTCGCTCTCGTTGTCTCGTCGTAAAACAAAGTGCGGCGTTGAGTTTCGCCACTCACAATGTCTAATTTGACTTAGGGCAGTAATCGGAACTTAATAAACTGAACGTTTTTCTGGTATTCTTTCAAGTAGTGATTGAAGTCACAACCATTATGAAATATCTCACTGTATAAAACTATAAGGCGCAGTTCATAAAATAATAGGATTTTTTTGTTTAGCTTCACGCTTTTATCCCGCATAGCAAGGTAGACAGAAAGTACCTAGTAGCGTCAACACACTCTGTACGCTCTGTACCGCTTTCCACATTGCGTATTGAGTGGTGGAACTCAACGCCGTTCTTTGTCTTTACAAGAGCGAGGATGTGAAAATAATTTAAATATAATAACTCCTCCGAGTGGGGATCGAATCTACAACCGACCGTGTTTACAGTCAGATGCTGTCACACTGCGCCACGACCAGCGTCTAGGATTATTTATTAACTTAAATTAAAATTATTTATTAACAACTTAATTAAGGTTCAGGCTAGAAAATAAAATTATTAAGTGTCTGACATTAAAAGTCATACCCACCACCATCTCCTTTGCGTAAGCAAGAAAGATAAAGAAATTAAAGATAAAATAATATGTAATACAAAACATTATTTACGTCATATTAATGTAAATACTTATAAATAGCAGTTAAAAGGCTTATCAAGACGAAAGTAAAACATTTTTATGTAACAAAATAATTTAATTATAGCTCGTCGGTAACTGTACTAGGGATTAAATTAACTCTAAAGAATAAATTTAATTTATCTAAATGTTATGACCTAGAGAAATATTTTTGATCGTTTTTCTGACTTATAAGATAAGAGTCTTCTCGAGTTACTTTTTAAATATTTTGTTAATAGTCTGACAATTTTAAATGAAACTATTTTTAATCGGTAGACCTGTGACCACGGACTACTGTAAAGTGTTCAAAACGTCAGGTTTTCAAAAATGTATTTTAGAATATCAAATTACACGCGATTATTCCGTTTAAAATAGTTAATTTGAAGTTTGTAAAAATAGTGAAAATTAAAGATCTTATTATAGTCCGAAAATAATTAATATATTAGCGTTTAAACTCTGAGTAATTTTGATTAAGAGCGACAGTTAAAAGAAAAACAAGCGCATAGTTAAAAGCAGTTTAAAAGTAGTTATTTTAAAACAACCATTGACCAATTTGTTAGGTATAAACTGATTAGGTATTTAAAATGCCACATACATAATACATTCATAGTTAAAGTATTAATTCATACCTTTTGGCAATTGTGGTTTTCCAGTCCTCGTCCGTCCGCCTTCAATAAAGAACTCCAAGTTATTGTTGGCTGACAGACTATTAAGAATGTATGCTCTGAAAATAAAGAGTAAACACTGTAATAATCAAATTAAATTTATTTGATAACAAGGGATTTTATTCTAGACCAAAGTCTAATGCGACAGTGTCAGACTGTAAAAACGTTTGGGTTTGTTTCTCTTTCGGTGGAGTGGTGAAACAAGGCGTGGCGTTTAGTTCCGACACTAAACATGAAATGTCTCGAATTCGGCGAATACGAGGTTGGGATTTGTGGTGTTAGACTTCACCTAGCAATGTGTCTAAACTGGCAATAAAAATACTTAATATATTAAATTTTTCGACTTCTTTAGGTTTATCGGTACATTTTGTAATAAGACTATTAAATCAGTTTTATTACATAATATATTTACCTTAACGCAGATTTATATATAGGATCGCCATGATATTCTGAACCATCGACTCTGCGTCGTATGAAAAATGCACCACAACACCGTAAGAACCAACTGAAAATGAAATAATGTAAATATGAGACTTATTTCCTAAATAATAGATATTATAAAACAAGAGTGTACGTTAAAGAATAATTATAAACAACGAGTTTAGGTTCTTGGTGTTGAATAGGGGATTCAATTAATTTATTTATAGTCTATATGGTAAAATGTTCAACATAACCCTGGCAATGAAACTGGGCAAGATCAATTAATTAATAGAATAAACTTTATAAAAAGCATGTCATGGTGTGAATAAATTAATAAAAATCGAAAACCAATACATACTGACTGATATTTTTATTTTAACTATTAACTGAATATAATGTTTCATGTTTAAATACTGAATTGAATAATATATCTTTTCATTTACTTAAACTTATGGTGTTTACTCATCCTATAAAAAACAAAAAGGCCACAATGGCTCAGTGGGACGTCTGACTGTAAACGCGATTGGTTTGAGTTCGATTAACAGTCAGAGAACGATCATATATCAAATTTATTTTAATTTCTCCACTCTGGTAAAACCAAACACGGTGTTGATTTCGCTACTCAACACGCCATCTCCCGATTTCAGGCAAAAATCTATCAATGGAGTGTCTTGACACTAGGTTGACTCTGTTATATAATATAAATCAACAGATATTTACTACTTTTAAAGTGTTATTCCACACTTAGGATTAGAAAACATTTTTGAAAAAACATAAAAATTTGAACGCAGCGGGATTCGAACCCGCGCCTCTTGGAGCTTAGCGGTCAAAGCTCTTGGACGGTATCCAAGAGGCGCGGGTTCGAATCCAGCTGCGTACAAATTTTTATACGTTTTTTCAAAAATGAAATCAACACATGTGGATAAATCGTAAACCTATAAATAAAAGCATTTTTATGCCTATTAAAATATATTAAAACTAAATAATAAAACAAGAAACTTACCCAAAGAACGGTATCCGCATATTATCCCCTGCAGCTACAAGCGGCGGCCTGAGACCAGTCAGGTACAACGTGAAAGTGACAAGTATATAATCAAAGTGAGATCTATGGAGTGGAACGAAAACCAATGGGAGTCCCGCTTCCTTAGCCCGGCGGAGACGTTCCACGCAGGCGGACCGTGTCCCGCAACCTCCGCCTGCGATCCTCCGGACCGCTTTATGACACAGCCATGCTACTAGTCTGTAAAAAAAATTCAATTTATAGGCTTATTTTGTTAAATTTTACATTTATAGGTCTTTATGTTTATAAAATAACTTATTTTTCTTGTTAGCAGTAAATTGTAACAGGCGTATATGAGTTTCGATACACAAGGGTCTAGAACGCATGGCTTAGTGGTTGGTATTTCCAAGTGAAGCGGGTTTGATTTCTGCTACATATTTTTTACTGTGCTAAATTTTTATACGTTTTTTAAATTCTAATTTTCTTATCCTAAATGTGGACTAACAGTTTAAAAATGAAAAAAAAATAGATATTTCTTATTATATTAGTCTATAACTAACGTGTCATCATTAATTGGGGGTTCATTTCCCATTCAGAGTAATATATACAATACAATACAATACAAATATACTTTGTTGCACACAACAAATATATAACAAACAAGAAATAATTAAAAAAAAGCGAACAAATTAATTATTGTTATCTTACCACTCTGGTAAAATACTCAATGTCTTTGATAACCTTATGTGGGAAACAGCGTGAAATAGCGAAATCATTTGAACTCTTATACAAAAGATGCGAAAAATATTTTAATTTTTTTTCATAAAATAAAGCAACTTAATTCAACCGCAGTTATATACATTCAGGTACAACGCAGCAGTGTAAAAAATTCTATCATTTTTAACATGTCTATATTACGAATTCGTTTTTATAAAACACGTTAGCAAACGTTGTCGATGCCTGAGATTCTGTACGAAATTCTAAGTCGATTTCACAATATTCCTTAGAATGGCAAAAGCAAACTTGTTTCTATTTAATTCAAATCACACAGCAATGTCGTGAGTAAGATATTAACAAATATCATTAATATTTATTAATATAATTACCTACCTATAGCGAAAAAAATATACATCCGAAACATGAAAATCTTAAAAGTTTTTATATTTTTTTGAATTTAATGCAAGTAAAAATTGCATTTTTATGATATACAAGTATTCATAAACATACAGTATTTAAAATATCAATTATCTTTAGTTAGTTTTTTTTTATTATCTTTAGTTATTTTATATTTAGTTAGTTTTTTTTTTATTATCTTTAGTTATTTTATATTTAGTTTTTTTCATTGCAGTCAGTTAAAGTTGAATAATATTTTTGAAAAAAACGTATAATCTTTTTTTTCAAAAATGTTTTCTAATCCTAAGTGTGGAGTTTAAAGTGTTATACTTTAAAAATAGTAAATATTAAAATAAAATGGCAATCTCTTTTGTTAAACGATTATTTCTTAATAATCTTTAAGTAGTAGAAATTTGTAAAAATCTCTCTACAGAGATGCTAACAACATAAATAAGTTGTAGCAAAACGTATAAGAATTTCGACGCAGCTGGTAGTAGAACGCATGGCTTAGCGGTCAGAACGCTTGGACGGTATCCAAGAGGTGCGGGTTCGAATCCCGCTGCGTTCAAATTTTTATACGTTTTTTCAAAAATGTTTTCTAATCCTAAGTGTGGAATAACACTTTAAAAATAGTAAATATTGAATAATATTATCATTTTGATTACATAACTTGTACAAAAAATATATATTTTCTTTAGAACTAAGAGGTTTGTGATCAGATTTTAGATTGAGATTTATAGTAGCACTATTGAGTAGCAAAATACAATAAAACTAATTTCGCGAGGTAAATATATGAAGGTACAGTACACGAAAAATCATTATAAAGTTTTGACCTTTCGATTTTTCTTAAAATGGCTATAATTTTTAAGTGCAAAACTATGGCTGTTTATATTTTTCAGAGAACTACATGTCCTATCACCCGTTTTAACTTTGACGTTTGTTTTTGGGACATCCTATATACATAAAATAAATTTAAAAATAAACTCACGGTAAATCGAACCTGCACTTACTTTAAAACATTATTTGACATAGACGACGATATATCATGAAGAACTTTCATAGCTCTAGCTTCTACCCGCTTTCTGACGTTAGCGTATGTTTTCTCCTCGTCGTGTTTTCCATTGGCTGTGGAATTTAACTCCTGACGAGTTGTATCCTCTATTGCTTTTTGGAAATGCTCATCTTTTACCACCTATGTCAAAAAATATAAAAAATAATAAAATATATAATATTAGTTAGTTAATATTTAGACGAATGTTGCGCAGTGAGACAATATCCGTCTTTAAGTGCGATGTCTGTACATTCAATTCCTACACGAGGGAGGATTTCAATTTTTTTTCCAATTCATTACTAAAAAAAGAATCTTTGAATTTCGTTAATAATTAACCGAGTGGCATTAATACAAAATTCTCTCTGCCGACATTGTTATGCCGGAAACAAAGTTTACTGAAAGTGCTTTAGTATAAACAGTATAATTTATTTACATACATAAACCTTATTTATGTATATGTTTCATCAATTATAACTTATTATTCTAAAATTCTTTTTCTGTATTCAACTTACATCTATACAACATCATATAAGGACTTAAGCATACCAGGATTGTTTTTCGAGAAACTGGGCTACATTTAGCATAAGTTGACTGAGTTGATTGTTTTAGTAAAACAATAATGATATGTAAATTAACAATTAACTTTGTATATAAATTAACGCTGTCACTTGTAAAGCAGACGAAGATAATTTTTTATATATTATTGTATTAATTAATAAATAAGAAAAAATATTAATCCAATTTTTCGTTGTCAAATTCCAAGAATATTGTCTCTTCTGTTTAAATAACAGCGTCACTGTCGTTTGATAAAAAACTAAGTTAGAATTTAGAAATACAAATAAATATATTAATAAAATATAAGTTTTCTCATTTTAATTTTTATACCCTGATTGGAGTATCGTATTTATAATAAATAAAATAATATTAAAGCAGCAGGTACTTACACTAGGCACGACATCCTTATAATCATATTTAATAAGATGCACGCATTGCGCGAGATCGCACAAATATCGTGAAACTACACCTCCGTTTGCAAACGTTTGTCTTCCAATATTTAGAATGTTAATGACTGCTCCCGATTCTTCCGTTTTTGGGTCCTTCCAAGAATCCTGAAAACATAAGTTATATTAAATTAAAAATATCGATATTTACGCATCTTGAGGGAATATAATTAAGAAAATATGATAAGTCGACTAGATGAGGTTCTCGGGTGGTTACCACGAACCGAGAGACACTAAATGGTCAGGCTACCAAGTGAACCATTGACCTGATCAAGGTCAGATCGATCTTCATGGAATTGCTTTGGAAATGCCTATATTATAGAGCTGAGACGACGACTACGAGCTGTACTCCCGCGAGTCAGATTCGATCTTAATAAATCTATACTAATAATATAAAGCAGAAGGATTTATTTGTTTAAAAAATGACCGACAGTGTCGATAGCCGTCTTAATATAATAAAAGCAAAAGTTTCTGAGGAATTATGTTTAATTTGGATGAAACTGTAATATAGGTTGTAAATCAGAATAATATATAAACTACAATTTACATTACTTTTTGTAGTTTGGTTCTAATATAATGATACATATAGATTAAGTCGAGTACAAAATCCATTGGAGTTACAAACATGGTGCAGTGTAGGGTTGTTTGTCTTAAATACTTCTAAATAAACACACGGATAGCATATATCTATCCTTTATGTCAAAGCCATTATGAACAAAATAGTGAACTATAAATTTAATTAAACTGAATACTTTCTTACAATGCACATTTAGGAATATTTATCAAAACTTAAAGAATTTAAAATATATTAACTATGTCTTTTTTACATCAAGTAGTTTGGATAGTTTAAAAATTATAACGATATGATTGAGCCCAATAGATGAAGAAAAATTTCAGTGATAAATGTCAAGTACAAATATAGTTATATGAATATCACCATGCGGGCGATGCTGCGAGCGAAATCTAGAAATTAAATAAAAAAAAAGAAATACTATAGATAGTTATCAACGTAGACGGTGTTCATGTTGACACCAAATACGGACAAGTGACAAGACAAATTTTACAAACAAATCGTATGACAAAAACTGGGTTTAAAGACTTTTTTAGACATATTAATTAATAGATAGACAGAAAATAAGGTAGTAAAAGCATTTTAAATATTTGATATTGAGAGATGCTTAATATATTATACCTATTATTCTTTAATGTTATAAAAAATTATACTTTGTAATAATACTTTTAATAACGTCATGATATAATAAAGTATATTGTTTTTAACAATCTGTTTAAACAATGCTCTTACACTTGAATATTTATATAATTATAATTTCTAAATTAATGACAGGAAAAATTATTACATTTACTCAAATAGTAACTTCACGCGGTCCTGAAAATTAGGATAGAGAGAGGAAACCTAGTGTCAAGATATTCGAATATCTACTACGCACCCGAAACCACATCGAATCTTGCCAGAGCCAGAAATTGAAAATAATTAACATTTAATAATTTCCCTGAGTGAGCATAGAACCCACATCTAATCACGTTTTCAGTCGGACGTTGTGCCACTGCGTTACGAAGGTTTCAAAAAAAAATACACACTTAAAAATAGTCTACTAATGTATAAGAAAGAATTTAGTAACACAGGTATATAGATGAGTAAATAATATTAACGAGTGACTCATAGATTCAATAAGGTCGTGACCACGTGGTCTTGATCTTTTTTTTCAAGGAAAATCTGTTCCAATAGTCACTGAAATTGGAACAAATAGATAAAGGCAAGATATAACTGATAGCGTGACTTACTATTCTTATGAATTTTGTTAGTTTGTTTATTTTTTATTTATTATTAATTTATTTCTTATAAATAAATACATAAATAATTAATCATTAGCTTCACGCTTTTATCTCACATAGTAGGGTAGACTGGAAGTACATAGTGTCAAGACTCCGTACGTACGACACTCCGTACTCCGCTTTCCGCCGATTTCGGCACATTGTGTGTCAAGCTGCGGAACTCAATACAATATATATATTATATTTTATATCCAGACTATCAATTTATTAAGCAGTAAACTTGACAGACCACTTAGAAAATACAACCTTTATTACAAATAAAATGTAAAGTTTTAATAACATTAATAATTAAATAATTAAATAACAACTCTAATATTTTCATTATAAATGATATTTAGCAGTATAAAATGTCTTGCAATACGGCTGGCGAGGTCGTCGCACGCGCCGACTTGCTTTGGTTGGCTCGCGCATGTCACGCCACCATATACGTAGCATGTGATCTGCCGCGTGAGTTTAAATTTGGATTATAAAGCGGCCACTACAACCAACGACGGATACATTATGAATGAACAAACGCGTTAGTAGTAATACATAATGCCAATAAAATTTACAATAGACGAGAACTGTTTCTTATAAATAAATACATAAATAATTACCCATTATTTATATTTTTCTAATAATACATACAGTATTTTCTAAACAGATCCACCGCAATATGTTCCAGTTACCATTGTAGGTTTGTACGAAGCTTTGAAAAGATTTAAAAGCTATTTTAAAAAAATATATGAAAATATCTTTAATTATAAATAAATATAAAAATTAAGCATTAATTTAAAAAGTTAGGAATATATATATATTTTTTAAATATCAAACCTCAATATAAAAACTAGAAGTATCGTAGTCTGAGGAAGAAGGGAAAAAAATCAAGATTATAACAGTCAGATTAACAACCTCAGTAAAATCTAAAAAACATCTTAATTAATTCATTTTTTATAACATGAGGAGGTATTTTTTGCAAAATACAAATGTGTACTTTTTATAGTGGTTCTTGTTATAATGAAAAATTTAAATGTTACCAAATCCAAAAGTTGTTGAAACAATAATTTTTTAATATTTTTTTTTGATATTAAAATATCGGGTGTTAAACGATTGCATCACTATTTATATGAGCTTTGTATTGAATATATTAAATCTATAATCCATTTCATATATTATATAATACTGCTTTATGTTATATAATTTATTTACAATAGAATATTAACACGTTACCGAAGTTACATTTTGATATAGACAAAGTAAGGAAAATACAAAAATACTTGTTGCTCCAAGATGTAATATATGCTCAGCTTTTGCAAAATTGACAATACGCTAATAATCGCCAATCGTCTGTGTAATAAAACAAATTAAAAACCATTAGATTTATCCTTTGTGAAAGAACTCATGCAAGAAATATTTTATTAACGGGTTAGCCAAACTGTACTATGCAGGGATTGAAAGTTTACTATAGATATAAAATACTTTATTTTGATTTTAGATAAAACGTACAGATAAAAACATCAATACATCACATACACAAACACGCACATTCACACACATGCACACATTTGTTTGTTATTGTCATAAATATTAATACACATTCTTATTAATAATTTAGGCTCATTTACGTATGAAGAAACTCAACGGAGAAGCGAGTCATTCCCAACGCCATTATGTTTGATTACTTAATGGGAAGTCACGGCGGCTCAACATGTTAAATATTTTAAGGAAAAAAAAACCTAATCATGATTTCATGAGACATTCAATTAGTTATGACTTATGATACATTTAGCATGCGTTAAGTTAATCAAGATTTATTTCATTATTCAGCTTTGGTAAAGCGAATTGCGGCGTTGCTTACACCACTCAAGACTCCAGCAATGTCTTGATTAAGGGCGGGATAAGGCGTGAGTTTAAACTTAATATATCTGATACGAAGTGAAATTGTGTATATACAAAAATAAACCAGATAACAGTGAAATGAGATGACAGCATTCTCTATATTATATATATATTATTTCTATAGAAAAATCAGTTTTATATAAACAGTATATATCATTAATCAATTTATCGCGTAAATATTAATACAAGTTTATTAAATAATTAAATTACGATACTTTGTTTGTTGTATTTAATTACATTTTTGATATGTATAATTACCATTTTAACTCTCTTACTACTCATAAAGTTATATTTATCCAATGACTACATATATTGTTTAAGTATACATTCAAGTTACTGAAAGGCAGTGAAATCGATGTGCATAAAGTACTGAACGCCGTTGTGCAATACGTATTCATCGTTATTTGTATAAACAATACAGTTACGACAATGTAAGTCAATGATGATCTATTTAAAATATAAAGCTTCATCAGTTTTAATACGGGCGGGAATATTCATTGTTATAGTCGTATACCTATTATAAGGTAATTAAAAGATGGAGATGAATGTATTCCCATTTGAATTTAAATATACTCAAATACACATATTAATTTTAAAAACACGTGAATAATAATAAGGTTGTCAATAGACAAAAATATGATGAAATATAAATAAATATTGCATAGCAAATTTAACTCATTTCAATGATATATCATATAATGACAATGAATAAAAATGGCGAGTTATAAAATAATTTTTACCCTCACACTTTTATCGCGCATAGCAGAGTAGACAGGAAGTACCTAGTGTCATGACACTACGCACTCCGCTTTCGGCCGGCTTAACACCAGTCAACTCAACGCCGCACTTTGTCTTACTGGAGCGAGGAAATGAAAATAATTTAAACATAATCATTCTCGCGAATGATTATATTTAAATGGGAATCGAACCCATATCGAGTAGCCTCGAGTGTAGTAAAAAATAAATTAACTATTATTAATTTAAATTACATCACCAATGTAATAATAAATATATATATATTTTAATTTACTCGATATTCGATTTTTGCGTTGTGTCACTTTCATCCTTGCACATCTTCAATTGCAATAAATAAATCTAGTACATCTATCTAGTAGCTATTAAAAGAAAAACAAATGTATAAGGAAAAGTGTAAAAAAACAATGTGTCCCAAGGCGTGCAATCAAAGGAGTACGAGGTAGGAATACACGCATACGTGACATATACACATGGCCGTGACATATCCTTGGATCAGCGCGATACATTTAAATTGAAAACTAATAAGTACACTTAAATTTAAATAAATTGACTTAAAATGTTAAAAATATAAAGAGAAATATATACCTACCAATATAAACACCAATTAAGATTTATGAACAGTGCGCACGAGTTTATTCAAAAACATGAATGTTATTTGTTGTATTATATAATTAAGCTAATGGTCACAGTGACGTTTGTTAGTTTTAATAAAACTCGAATACGATTAGATCTTGGATTTAGCTTATTTTAATTAAGAATATTATCACAAGGAAGGTTAAAAGTTAAAAAACCAAACGGATATTGTAAGCAAAATAAAATATTAAAAGACGTATAACTTCATGTACGTTGTACACTCTTTTTTAGCATTTCTATTTAAGTTTATAATCAAGGCAAATATGTGTAATAAATATTATAATATATCTAATTAAAATGGCGAACTTCAGAACATTTAAGTTTCTCTAGTCGTAATGGCAAGGTCTTAATTTTGTCTCAAAAACACAATTATATAATACATATAACACGAGCTTTAAGTTCTTGGTGCGTAATTTAATTAACCGTTAGCCATTCCGCCTGGCAATTTTGTGATTTCGTCCAATGACCTTTTACCACACCTATTCTTTACGATTATTATTTGTATTGAAAATATTACAAAACTAATTAAAGTGATTTATATAACTTTTTTAAAATTACATAAACAGTTGGCATATATAAGTTTTTTTTAATTAAAATTTAAAAGTAACAAATATATGAAAGTACCATGTAATACTAAAATGTTATTTGTTTATATAACATTATGTAAAAATATGAATTTAGATATAACGTATATATTAAACATTCAATGTAAAACGTGAACCTGTTCGCTTAATTGCACAGATTCGACGTCTCGTAAGTCGTAGATTATGTTCTAGGTCATTAGTCATTACCACATTCGGCGTCATGGTCAATGAACTAATACACTTTATGTACTTCTCTTTTTTAGTTTTGATATCGAAAATTCAATTCAGAAATTCAGAAATAAAAAATATATAAACTTAGAATCATTTTGTCCATTACGTTCATACTATATCCTCTTAACACACGAAAATTTAAGAACGATTCTAAATGATCGAGTAATCTATGCAAATAAATAAAACTGGATTACAAAAATACCATATTTACAATTTTTGTCGGTCTGTCTGTTTGTTCCCACCAATCTCTGGAATGGTCATATCAATTTTAAAGGGACTTTTAGATAGCTGTAATAAGGAGTAACTTTAACTTTACTTTAATTTAAAATTTGAATTATAAAATGAAGACCCAGATATGTTAAATACATGCGGACGAAGTCGCGGGCACATGTCGTATAACAATATAATACTACAAGATATATAGCTGAATCGAAAAAAACAATTTTGAAGAAATAATTTCATGTAAACATGATTAGTCAAGGGTTCGATTTCCACCCGTTGGTTATATTTAAAAAATATTTTAATTTTTTAGCTCTAGTAAGACAAAACGCGGCGTGAACTCCGCCATTCAGCACGCAATATCTCAATTTTAGGCGGAACGAAGAAATATTTTACTTTTGTAAAATTGCAGCTAAACTCGGTCATCCAGGTATTAATAAGCAGCGTAAATATTATCCGAGTGTTAACGCACAAACCACCGACACTAAGTAGTTATATATAGTAATCGTATCCCGCATTGCAGTGTTATCAAAGTACTTAGTGTTAAGACACTCTCGGTTTTCACATTATTTTAAATTGGCATTCGAATTTTATCAATATGGCCGAAATAGTTTATAGAAACAATTTGACGTGGTTTTTTCACCATAGAAAGTGATTTTTCCTATTCAATTATTGTCATCTTACTTAGCGCCGATTATATAGATTTATTCAACATTATAAAATTGCTTGGATTTAAATAATGTTTAGAAATCAAAGCACTAATGAAAAAATATTTTATATTAAAATATTTATTTCTTTCAAACGTGGTTTTTCCACGTTTCAGAATATTTAGTCCAATATGGATTTCCACAAAGTAATATTAAAATACATAACACTGTACAAATAGCCTTAGTGTACAAAGAAAAATTTGAAACTGAGACTGGAAGTAGTGTCAGATAACAGACCAATATTTGCGCATAATTTGCAGAGGTTAGGTTTATTAACAATGCCATAGATTAGAAAGTGTATTTACTATAAATTTTTATTTATTTATAAGGTGGTTATTTTTCATCAGGTAGTTCTGTTAATTCGAAATTTGGCCAGATTAAATTTATTCACTAAAATAAAAAAGAAACATACCAATAACAATAAGACATTAATTATATTTTAACAAGCAAAATACGACTTTAACTATCTAAATATTTCTGTTAATTATTTAATAAATTATCAAATATGGTAATTTATAATATATATGTGGCAATATATCATAGAGACGTGTTTATTTTTTGTATATAAACAAACGTTCTTGAATATTACACCAGTAATGATTTACGTCAGAATAATAAAACGCAAAAACTTATATCTATGGAATAAAACACCTTAGAAACGGCTGTCATATCTTTTGAACAAGGTACAATAATTAATACGAGGAAAAAAATTAAAAATTCTCTCACAACTCAATTATCTTAAATTAACCCGGACTGGCGTTCCATTTAATAAATAATTATTTTTATCAAGCAAAAAATTTAAGTTTCTACTACAATTAACTTTTAAAAGATGACCAAGCAGGTCTTTTTCTTACGGGTGGTTCCCAACTTTCAATCTCTTAAAATACTGTTTTGTAGTGTTAGAGTGACAAGTAGTCATTACAATACGACATGTATAATTTCCTTTAAGTCAATAATCTAAACCCATGACCATCTCGTTCAGTCCTGCATGTCCCGACTACGCCACTACTTTGAACATATAAGTAGGTATATACCGGAAGTCAGTTAGCAATTTATTTAAGCAAAACAACATATGAGAATTAATTCCACTAATAAAAAAGAAATATAATAAAGCTTTTACGTTTTAAAATATTGTTACAGAGAAAAACAAATATGAATTATAAAATACAAAAAAAAATAACTATAAAAAAATTAAATCATATAAAAATATACGTAATTAGTATAATTTGACGGACAACCTTAATAAAATTGTATAACTATATTTTTATATAGATTACAATGTCAATTGGTCTTAGTCGTCAGGTAGACAGAGAGAATCGAGTTAAAGCACTCCTTTCTCAGATTTCCACTTGTGTAGAAAACATAAACAAGAATGTGATATTATGTGTTTTTATGTTGCAGAACTCAACGCTGTGCTTTAAAAATAATTAACGAAATAACGGCCCTGAATAGGATTCAAACCCCCAATTATGGCATATACGGTAGGATAATAGACCAGAGAGCCACAAGGCTCAATTTAAACATTATAGATTACTTTATACGTTGACTATGATACACTCGTATGTATATACAAGCACAATTTACTGCGCAAATTTACACATATACATTTTATTGTATTTGCCTATTAACACGCGACATGTGCAGTGAGAAGGTAAGGTCACTTTGCAGTTCTAAGTAATCTTTATAAATTTGTATATCCTTAAACTTAAACGTAAGGAAGACTGGACTTGGAAGAAGGCAAATTACTTTTAAATACCCTAAATTTAAAATATTATTTTTATTCAAATTATTTTAAGTTTAGGATTAATAAAATATATAAAGTAAATTTTCTAGTAGTTTCTTTACAATAGTCCGTGATCAGTCACCAGTAGCAAAACTCGTTATGTTTTAAAAGAATCCAGTCAAAATATTTAGATAAAAACACGCAAATCCAAGAACTTATTATAACACTAATTACACTTACATTAATTTATTAATTTATTTGGTAATTATGGTGGGTTATGTTGAAATATTTGTTTTTTTTTGGAATAGGTATGGCAAGCGGGCGGGCGGGCCACGTGATAGTATTTGATCACCGCTGTCATCGGCCCCATGTACCACCAGGCTACAGGTGCGTTGCCAGTCTTATTATTTATATGAATTGTTATTATATATTAACAAGATATATTGACAAGATGGGATTTTTTAAACATAACGTTGTGAGTCTGCATAAACCATGCAATTAGCATAATCCGTACAAAATCCGTACTATGTGTGAGTGGACATTGATTACCATTCAAACCACCATTGCTACCATTCAAAGTTGTTACATGTATGTTAAAAAAATTATAATTAGATATATTTTCATATTATACAAGAAAAAAATCCCAAGAAAATTATAATGTACAAACGAAGAACAACCATTATATTACTATTGTAGTATATTTTTTGTACTAATTATGCACATGCGGCTTCAGCCAAAACACATACGTGACTTGAAAAATTTCAATAACATTACACGTGATTTAAAAAAAATCTAATTTGATATCAAATATATTATACAATAGCAAAACCTCCCACCATTTTAGACTTTGATGTAAATTTTCGAGATTTATATTTCTTTACAAATATTGTTGAAATTGTGTTAAGTGCACTTAAAAATGGCAGTCTACTTAAATACTGATATAAAATATATACATATACTGATGATCCTAAATGTCATTTCATCACGCACCTACACACACACGTATACACACTCGTATACACATACTTATACACGTATAAAATAGTCTGAATGATTATTAGCCTTATGAGATCAGTTATGTGCCTATAACAAATGAATGATGATGAATAATGAATATCACGTTAAAAAAAGCCGTTCGAGAGATTGGTCGGAACAAACAGACAGACAAATATAAAATTGTAAAAAAAGTTATTTTGACATATGTATACACGGGTATATATGAAATAAGTCCCGCTGTGTTTCTTGCGCCCGTTCTTCTCAAGTCTGAGGCATTAACTTTAGTGAACTGGTGGTAATTATTGATTTTGATTTTGACTATGCAATTTAGTACATAGTAAAATACGGTTTTTTTAATATTATAAACAGATCTTTCCATTTTATTTATTTATATAAGTATAAAAATTAATACGTAAAACAAAAACAATGTACACGTTTCTACGAAAAAAAACACCAACACAGAAGAATTACAATTTGAATAGTTAAAGTTTATCAATTTATACAGAGAGAGTGTGGGGATTTATATAATTTTTATAATGATTTACAAATACAAAAATAATAAAATAATACACAATGTGCGTTTTTGCTAATGCTATATGTGTTTTCTTTTATTAGTAGTATACTTTAAATTAAACTATTTTAAATAATATTAACTCTATTCGAAATAATATTTTTATAAACCTGAGTTCAGAACTGTATAGGTCCGTCCATCCGTCCACACTTTTAAAATAGTTTCATTTAAAATGTGTAGTATGTCACGAAAAATTAAAGCTATTACTACTTATTTCAACTCACCCTTGATAATGGTGCACACCGTGAGCACGCCAGACCAGCTGGCGGACGAGTATCGGGCTGCGGTGCCGGCACTTGAGGACTCTCTTTCAGACGATATAGCGACGACGCTCTTGTCTGTTGACAATGTTTTATTACAATTAAGTCAGTTATTTCAGCACGCAGATTCGTTAAAGAAAATTTATTGTCAAGACACTCCGTTTTCCACTTTCCGCTTAACACCGCGTTTTGTCTTACTAGAGCCAAGAAATGATAAGAACTAAATATAATTGGAAGTAAGATCCCTTCAAGTGGAGATCCCACCCACAAATAATCGTATTCTCTGTCCAGACGGTATCCTACTGCGATACTAGTATAAGGAGACGTTAGTATATGTAGACGTTACGTTTAATCAGATTGCAAGTTTAAATTAATCGGTACTTAAATTATTAATTGTTAACCATAGCAATAGACATAGATTATAATTTTGTATATATATAAATAGACCGGAGAAAATGTATGTGTTAATTCTCCCAGAGAATATTTACCAATCGAACTCTTCCTTCTAATGGCTTGTTATTCGAATCTACTGTAACAGAAACTAGTAACATTTATTTCAATTTAAAGGAATGTAGTTAGTGAAATTATTGAGTACGTTAGGTGTATATTTTTTTTAGCATCAAGCAAAGAAACGTAATCTACAGAATGTAACATGTAGCAATTAAGACATATAATAAAAAAAACATGATTTCAGTTGAAAGTATCAAATGTTGTCACATTTTTCATTAAATATGATCATAATAAAATAACTAAATTCATAATTTTACAAACTATACGTACATAGATTACATACATACGTACACAAGATAATTTAAAATATAAATGAAATGATTTTGTACAGTATAAAAAAAACCTATTTAGCATATTTAAATATTTAATAAATACATTTGCGTAACATCACAACTACTGGGAATATTACGTTACCATAAAAAACGTAATATTCCCAGGATGCAGAAGAAACTACAGCTTATGTCATTTATAATTTTAGGAATATTATTAGGTATATAAAAATGTTGTCTAAAAGATATTTTTGAATAAAAATAAACAAAAATTACTTTATATAGATGTTATAAACCATTTCTTTTTCAAAGATATTAATTATAAATTCAAGGATCTATCAGGAGGTGAACCCTATCCTATATAGACATATATTAAATATAGACATATACCGAAAAATAAAAATGAATATAAATATAAGACACAAAAGAAACGTAGAGAACAAGGTGTGTTTAATTATTACCTACTAAAGAATCACCCGATATTAATAAGAAAATTATTTGCATTACCTAATATTACTACACGATATTATAATTTAATTAACATATGAAAAAGATTGTTGAACAAGCCGACAGTAAATGTGACTTATATAAGGCGGCAGCAATTTAACATGCAGTGCAATAATACTTGCGACATCATGCGTTGTTGTGCATTCGCTTGTACGTAGATTGCTCGTGATGGAAGAATGTTTAAAAT
The DNA here is from genome assembly GCA_032432895.1 of Dryadula phaetusa. NCBI lineage: Eukaryota > Metazoa > Arthropoda > Insecta > Lepidoptera > Nymphalidae > Dryadula > Dryadula phaetusa. Next base: position 1,015,326 of record JAOYRS010000073.1, read on the forward strand.
TTAATAATAATAAAAATAAATATTTATTCGTTTTTTATAGAAATCTTAATTATAAGAATTATTAAGCAGAAATTTTAAATCGTTATTCATTATTTTTATAGTGGATATTAATATTATATTTTTATTTTAGCTTCTTGAATATAAACATATATTTACAAATAAATAAGATATGTTTCTCAATATATCTATATGAATGTAATTTTTCTTCAAAACAATGCTTTTTATGATAAAGTTGTAAAAATCTAATCATTTTGTGCCGTAAATACTAGTATTAGGGAGACACTTACAAAAACCTAATAAAAACATACTTAAATGAAAAAAAAAGTGTTGTTTCAAACTTGTAGTTATTTGTAACAATTTCACTGACAATAATTCTTTAAAAAATAACAATAAAAATCATTTAATTAAATAATAAATTTAATAATAATAAAGTAGTTACTGTCCCTTACTGTAAGCTCAGCATCAAGTTTAGTATAGACTTCAGCATTCTGTCTGCGTCGCGCACGAACCGCTTGCCTCAGGGACGTAGAGTCGCGATTACCACCGCACCACCCGCCCACCCTCTCACCAACAACTTCTAGCATATCAGCCACGCGACTAAAACAAACAGAGAATATATGAAAAAAAAAGAAATAACATGCAGCAGGTGACAGCACAGTGGGACAGCGCCTGTCTGTAAAAATCTTTGATTGTGGGTTCGATTTCCGGGACGGACTGGGACGAATATTATTATATTTAAATTATTAAAATTTTGCCGGTTTGATAAGACAAAGCGCGGCGTTGAATCACTCAACATGCAATATCTAGAATTCGGCGAAAAGCTGAGTACAGAGTGTTTTGACACTAGGTACTTGCTGTCTAACCTGCTATGCAGGATAAAAATCGTAAAGCAAAAAAAAATGAAATATGAAATTGGATGTAGCCAATGCGACAAGTAAAATATTATAACTGTATTTTGCCAAGTTTACAATAAGACTAAATAAAGATTTATATATAGTTTTTAAACCATATTAAATGCTAAAAATATACATACGACAATTTAAACATTCGTAATTTGGGCTCCTATAGCAAATTTATGTATGGAAATTGTTATCTATAATGTATATTATATATTTAAAAAAGTGAAGGTTAGCATGAAACAAAAAATAACAAATGTGGCCTCAAAATATATTAGAATTATTGATAATCAATGATCATAATAAAGCGTTGTTTTTAAAGATAAAATATTGATGTAGAAGAATATATCTAAATAATATAACTAGAAGAAAAAAGATGGTCTTTGGAAAAATTCACTAAATAAATGTTAATCATTATATTAATAAATATTGAATTTATTAATATATCATTTATATAAACAACAATAATCGTTACTATAATATAAGTATAATAGATTAAAATTATGTTCTCTTTAAATAAATATATAATTTTACGACTTTTTTATTATTTTCTTTACATATAAAAATAATTTCATAAAATATTTACGAAGATCAGTCACTTTACGCGATTTCACTCGTGTCGTGTTTAGTATATCTAAATTTTTATTTTACAATTTTAAAAAAAGTTATTTTTTATTATATCAGCTACCAGTAAAAGTCCCGTTACAATCAGTCCATCTATTTCAACGATTAGCCGAAACAAACAGACACATATAAATAGTGAAAAATGTTATTTTGGTATATATACTGTGTATACACCTAGTATATACACTCCAACTATATTTATTTGTATAGTTTTAAAAATAACTTAATAGTTTTTATTATCAATAATTTTTGGTGCTGAATGGTAGAACTGATGCAATTAAGAATTCATAGTACATAATTTAATAACCAAGGATATCAGCAAGGTGACTAAAAAGATTTTAGCTTACATTTAAATAATGGAGATTTTTTGAAATAAGTTATATTAATCTCAGAGTCCTAGCCATATATAATTTTTAATGAATTTCAATTAACTAGCTGTTAACATTGATTTCGTTCGTTCATAACCATTATTTTCCGTTCTCATTTCACTAAAATACATAATATATGTAGGTAGGTATATAAAAGTTAAATAATTTTCATCTTCTTTGTTTATCAATGACTTTTGCAATTTTCAAACATTAATAATATATGAAACAAACAAAAATGAATACAGCTTTAAATTAATGTGCAAATTTTACATTTCACTTAGATGTACAAAATAATGATTAGCAATGTATGTCACAAAGTGTAAATACCAATACTTTTTAATTTTTCAATTAACATTTTTATATTTCTCCTAGATATATAAAATAAAATATTTTACTTATGATAAAATACACAAGAACCTGTCTGTATTTACGTACAATATTACGTTATCAAATGAATAAATATAAGAAATAACACTAATCAATATTGACAAACAATCAAGGATAACTTATTTCAAGAATAAGAATTAATTTCTTTAACATTTAAAATAAATTAGAATTTAGAAAATATTACAACAGAAACATACCTAGAAGTAAAGAACCAATATAGTATGGCAGTGAAGATAGCCAGCTCGGCGGCACTGCTGGCCACCCGCACCTGTTCCACCACCGTCCACATATTCATCATCGTATCCATATTAATCTTTTCATCACAAGTCCAGTTAAACGCACTTATTATATTTATATCAATTATTTGAATAAATTACGTTACAACAGTATATAAATTCACAGAATTGAAAAGTGCACAAAAATCGATTTTAATTTGACGGTCCCTAAAATGAATATGTATATCAATTCTGTCGGTTTCGATTTCCATTCATCTGAGGCGCAATTTTTCAACGTATTTATCGCGGAAGCTATGTAGCGTCGCGTATGAGTAGCGCGGACGAGAGTCGAGAGACGACTGAGCGGCCCGATACAATATCAAGTAGCAATTTAACACTTGACTCCTGAGGCACCCTGGACTTTAGCGTGATAAAACAGGCACTAACTCATGCTATCGTTGAAAACAATAACGTATGACCCAAATGATTCGCGATAAACCAATAACCTGTGTTGAGTTCACGTAAAGGCACAGTTTATAGTCGTCACAAAGGCTTATTGTAACAAGAGTGACCAATGTGCTTTGATACATTTTTGTTTATGTACGTAATACTTAATTATACATTCAAACAGACAGACATTTACGAATGGAGGTGATATGTGTTAAAATTCCAATTTCGAGAAAATTTAAACCAAAGTTTTTCAACTTACAGATTTTTTTAACATAACATTAAAAGCCGTAAGCAATTTAATAATAAGATTATTTTTAATAATTTATTACAGAAAAAGAAACAAATAATAATTAAGTTTTTGCTAAGAAAATTTTAATAAGTTATTTTCTTAAGAAATAAATAATAAAAAAAATTGACTAATTAAAGATAAATTTACATTATAAGTTACAGGAGAATTATTTAGATTTTAATTTTATAGTATCTATCGTAACATAATTGGGATGCGCTTGAAGGAAGGCGATCGTTAGGGTTCATATTACAATGGTGGAAATCGTCGTGATGGGAAAAATTATCTAGATACTCAATAACAAATTATTATAGCAACAAGCAAATATAAAGGTGACTTCTTGGTCTGGTACAACCCAACATAAAGCCAGCCAGACAGTGGAAAACTGAATCGCTTATCACTAAATCCCCTGCCTAAACCACATAAATATATACTTAACTAACTCCCAATGTATCTAAAACGTAGTAAATCGTATTAAAACACAAAAACAAAACAAAAAAAATGAAACCAGATTGATAGTTAACGATATATAATTAGGCGCATAACAATAACAATTAACCTATACAATAGTGTAAAGTCGAACAAGATAAGCGTGATAGTAGGCATAATTAAAATCACGTCGATATTATTCATTTACACATGATACGGGCCAAAGTTCAAACGTTGCGTGATCGAGCAATGGATATTGGAAACTTACAATGTTCACTTAAATATATTCTCATCTGTAGTTTATCGACATTGACCGTGAAAAGGTCGTTAAAACAAGTGACGGCTTATATAAACAATAATATTTATGTAACATGTAAATATTTTACAATACTTGCAATTATGGCCATTTGGATTTTCATTAGGCTTTAAGCGGTATGTGTATTTGACAGGGTTGATTCAATTTGTTGGTAAGGCAAAAGGCTGGTAAGGCCTTTATATCATTGGTATTTATAAAAGTATTCACATAGATATTCTCTGTCGACAAGTATTTAGTTATTTTGAAATATTCATACACAGGTGATAACAACAAAACTTGAAATAACCGAGTACGGTTCAGACGGTATAATTTCGCGTGGTTATAGTATATACTTATTGCTTTTTGTTTAATCTTTTGGCGTTATATAATAACATAATCAAAATGTTGTAGGTAATTTAAAGTATCATAAAAAACATTTCAAGCGGAAATATCATACGAAAATCTTTTACGCAACGTTATTTATTAATATAGGTACAGTCAGTATATAGGACTTACAGTTGATATGACCAATTGGTTAGTCGATTAAAACTCACATTATACTAAGTATCAAGTCTTTAACGTATCTAAGATTAGTCTAAAAACATTTTTTTTATCATAAATGGGTTGAATTATCAATGATGCGTTTAAATTAAATTGTTGTTAAAATGCAATAACCTTAAAAATAATTCCAGTCATTGTGTTCAAAAAGGTAAATTAAAAATGCGTCGTAAGATACATTAATAAATAATAAGTGGCGCGTGTAATGTTTCAGTGGTAAGGAGTGCCTATATGCATTAAAAGTTTTAACAAAATGAATTTATAAGAAAAGTTTGTTTTTTTTTTGTAATTTTAAATTTATTTGTCATGTTATATAACTTCTCAAATCTTACATCATTGCTGTTGCATTCGACCGTGTTGCAATCATAGCAAGCGCTATCCCGGTATACACAATGTATGTAAATCGAAGAAGCTTAAATCCTCGCCAATAGAGTAATAGAAAATTAAGCAAAAGTCATTAACAGCAATTATAATATATATATATATATATATATATATATATATATATATATATATATATATATATATATATATATATATATATATTCCTCCATCTTGTGTATTTGATACGCAATTTAAAATTAAACATTGCTATACGTATCTACATACGGTATATTAAAAAAAATAATATTATATCAAATTAATCTTAGCAGTATGTCAGGGATCATTTGAAATAATTATACTAAAATTATATTTTAATTGGTGCGAAACAAAAATAAACTTGATAAAAAACCTCTATCCAGACAGTTTTTTTAATAGTATTTTTGATTTCATTATTAAATAATAATTAAATTATTATAATAATATAACATATAGTTTTATTAAAGTACTAAAACGTATCGTTCGTTGGAACCGCCTTCTTCAATTTCTGTAACAAGATAGTAAGACTAAGTGTAACGCAATAAAATCACGTCTACCGCACTTAGTCATTGTACGCAAATAAATCTTTATTTTACGCAAGCTACTAAAAAAGTGAAACGATTTTAAGCTAATGTCTTTTCCATAAACGCGCTCTAGTTGAAGTTGAATTTACAAGTTTGTTTTGTAAGCAATTTAGTTTTTGAAAATATTTTTTACAATTTCACACCTTATCCCGCATAGCAGGGTGGCTGACAACCTAGCGTCAGAACACTCCACTTCCTGTTGTCCGCCCCATATCGTCTTGTGTGTTGAGAGCCGAACTTAACGCCGCGTTTTGTTGTACTAGAGTGGATAAAAGAAAATGAATTTTGAATATAACCATTCCTCCTGATGGGAATTTCAACCTACAACCTATTACAAGATTACTTATTTCTTTCATGTTGTAAAACTTATTAGCTGTTGAATATATAATTTTAAATTACCTAAATATTGTTTCAGTTGTTTTAAGTTAATTAACATTTATATTATTTGATTCACTTTATTCCTAAAAGAAGCCTTATTTATATTTTAAAAATAACTAAATATAATCTGTATCAAAAATAATATATCCACAAAACATCAGATCCACTAAAGTTCACTCGAAGTAGCTATTGTTATGTTACAGATAATCATATTTTTTTAGTTATTTACGGAACTGTTCTCATATTTAGTATTAATATCAATCGGGGTAAATAAGTTACCTTGGATATTTAATACAGTTAAGGTAACAATTGTTTTTTGCGTTATATTGTAATATTATATACATACGAGTATCACTACGTGAAGGAAAAACGTTAATTTTTTTTTATATGGCAGACTAGATCTTGACCTCATATCATTTGAATTTCCTAGTCAATGGCCTTAAAATTATCGACAATTAAAAGCATATATTTAATATTAATATGCTGGTACATGATTATACCTCGCAAGTGTTACAAGAGTAAATTTGTAATATATTTCTTACATGTAAGTGTATAATTACTTAATGGAAAACAAATATAGTATAATTAATTTAAAAGTATTAATGTTTGCCTTAGCAAATAGTTTGCATGTGAAGAATTAATACGACTTGTGTCTATACTAATACCTCAGTATAAAATCTTGGAAGTATTTATTACGATATCTGGCTATAATTTTCATTTTAGTTTAAAGAAATTGCTTCACACACTTATTTTTATATAACGTATATATTCTAGTTTCACAATAGAGAGCGTATATGTTTCTGGTGTACCGTTTAATAGCATACCGACATACGGAAATTTTGGATCAATTTAAAATCAAATTTGCAGGGTATTCTAAAATCATATATTACTTTTTTCCTATAAAAAACACGGTGACTATTATTAAAAATTAAGTAAGGCAAACCTTACAAACTGTTTACGAATGAATAATAATGTAATAATTATACTTGATGCTTCCCCTATATCTACCCAGATCCCGAAAATCTGACGTTTCCAACACTTTGCAATAGTCCATTCTCACAGGTAGACACTCCAGTCGATTCATATGTTGAATTTAAATATTCTTTATATAAAAAATAAAACGAAAATAATTCTATATCTTTTCGTTTCTTTTAAAATTAATTTGCTTATTCACAATAAAATCAACATATAACATGATTCATTGGAAACGATCAGAAAGAATAGAAATAAAAAAAATTAGCATACACATAATACATTTTGCACATAAATATTAACAGTCGTTGTTAACACTATGTAGTAACGTGTTGTAAACATATGGGAAACATTTCAATAATTCACGTTGCGAAATAGCCGACTAACATCTGAAATTAGAAGTATTTAAGATGAAATTGGATACATTAGTTTACATTGATATGTAGGTATAATTAAAAAATCCTGTTTAAAAATCCACGACCTGGTTTGGAAATTCATTTACCAGGTTTTAAAATAACAGCGACCTAGCGACCAGCGAAATAAACTGATTCACACGAGAGATCTGTTTATTAAGACCGTTGTTGTGTTTTGCGGATAAGGGATAAGAGATGACTAAAAAATCGCCATCTTGTAAAAAAGTAAAATCAATAAATAATTCTAAATAAAACCACAAAAAACTTTATACAAACATGAACAAGTCAGTTATGCAAATTAGTTTTGGTAATGGTACGTGTTTATTTTAATAAATCAATATAATTTATAAACAGTGACATAGTTAACAATGTCATTAACATTATAGTCACATTCGACCGACCGTTCGCTAGTTACCTATACGTAAAGAGGTTCACCAAATACTAAATATAGCCAAGAAACAAGTATATAATATACATTGAGCATATGATTAAGGATATTTCATATATTTTAAGATTTATGTCCATCCACTGCTTTAGTTAAACCATCCAATAATGGTTTAACTAAAGCAGTATGGTTCATCGAGCCCGAGCACAGTTAACTGAACGGGCTATAAGAATTCACCCGACTTCATGAATTACAAATCAAAATATTTGGACCGTGACTAACCATCGCGTATGTACGTGGATGAAATGTTATACAAAAATCTCATAACGTAATACGTACTATGTGATGAAATTTGTGCTAAATGCGATGTGCATTGAGTACTATCATATTTTTATACCGCATAATAATATTAATTCCGGTGCATCGCGTGAATGGAAAAGGAAATCGACAGCCGTGTTGTGGAACGATGTATCAATTAACTACGAATTCACAAACGTTTTCTTTTATGTATACTGTTCGTTCGTTTTGCGTTTTATTAGTTTATAAATTTGATTACCCTTCGTCATCAGACCACCGTCATTAATAGATTTTACCACTGAACGTTACAATATGGAATGATAGAAAAATGCACTTTTGTCTAATAAAAGATAAACAGTAAACGAAAAGTAATTTTATATAACCGCGCGACGTCAATACATTTTTTCCACGGGCAGGTGACGTCTGCCCACGCGCACAGTAAATGTGTTACTGAATAACCAAGCCGATACGATACGATCGTGCGACACACGATATCTACACACACGGTGTTGCCGGTTTTTCTACCCTGTTGCATATGTATCAATGTGGCCGCAAACAAAAAGAAATTTGTTTATAATTTACTGTCGCAGTTGGCACACTTCAGACGCCGTCTTCCGTCTTTCGTCATAATCTTTTCCTTTAGAGAGGTTTTTTATTTGTATGTATATAAGTAATCAACGTAGAAGATTTCTCATTATATTCACATTTAATATTTTTACTTTAAGAAAAATGATTAACTTTTAAATAATTTACATTATACATATTTCAAATCGCAACATTCATATGACATTAAACTGAGGTCTTATTCGAAGAATGACAAGCAACTGTCAATGACAAAGCCCCAAGGGTCACAAATATTTATTAATATTCATCACAACATAGCGTTCAATACGAAGTAGTTCTAGAACTTGCATAAATACAAAATGCATTTCTATTTTCGATGATACAATATTGATTACGATTTAATATTATAATAAATAAAAATTAAACTTAAAAAAAATGTTTTTTCTTTTAATTTTTGCACCTCCTGTTTTATATTATAAAATTAAATTTCTAGATTATAATTTTTACTAGCAGCATCAAGACGTGCTATTCTCCATATTGCACCCGTTATTAAAAAATTACTCGTTGAATGGCGGATTTTAACTTAGCAATTTGTGTTACGAGAGTAGTGAATCGAAAGTAACTCAAATGAGTTCCATCGAGCGGGAATAGAACCGAAAAACAAACTCGTTTACAATCAGACCATAGACACTGGCCCACTAGGTCACGATGGTCTAAAAGTGTACAAATAATCATTTATTGACATTAAAAATCTTTAAACAACACCATGACTATTGAAGAGGATATTGATATTACATATTATATGCGTTTTTGCGACATTTGATACGGTTCCATGAACCGAGCGGTAGTGAATAACAATTGTGACCGACCGCTGACCGACAATTGCTTAACACTGGTAATTGATACCGCTCAAACGATCTGGCATGCAACTTGAGGGGTCACTTCCCAGCGTGTGCTAATAATATAGAAATTTTATTGGACTTTTTTTACTATGGAAATAAATGTTTATTTAAATCTTTACGTAAGTTTCTTTTTTCTTATCAGGTAAAGAAAATTTGTTTGTAATAAGTAAATCTATTCAGTCCAGTCTGTCATTTACAAAAATGATTGCTCATCAATTAACCGAGTCCTAACATCTATATATTAATACGTAAAGCAAAATCTTTGTACACCTTTTCACGAATGTTAAACATACTATCATTTGTTTGATTCATTTAAATATATAGTAACATACACGTTGCTAAAACAACGCGTTGTAATCGCGCCAACTCGGGATATCTAGTATTAATTAATGGTGGAAAAAGGCAAATCAATATTATAGAAAACATGTAGTAGTAGTATATCCCAAAATTGAACTCAATTTAAAATATTGTGTCAATATTTATAGGTTAGGCAAAAAAGTAAAGGATAAAAAAATATATTTTTTTAAGTTTTTAATAACCTACTTAACAAAATTGAGAAAACAAAAAACATTAAAACATTCAAATAATCCAGCTAGTGGAATTTGAAAGCACCACCCTTACTGATATCTATTGTTGTAATCTTGTTCGAAATTAAACTCAAGTCATATTTTTTATAAGTAGTCTCAGAAAAAAATCATCACTGATCTATATCTAAAAATATTTTTGCCAAAAACACGCCTCCACATTTCCGAAGAAATAAACAACACGCAGTTTTAGTGAATAAAATACATTATCTAGTTTCATAATTAATTCAAGGATTACAGTCAAGAGGCTAACCTGTATTATTATTATATACAAATTTATTGACTATAAAACAAAGCGTGGCGTTGAGTTCCGTTACTGATCACGAAATATCTCTAAATAGCGCGGAAACCAACGCATGTCTTGGTACTACTTTTTATTTTATTTTTTGTATGTTTTCACGTTTATTTTGTAGTACTTGGGTTCGAATAATTAGATCACAACTTGAAGTGAGGACTCATTCAAAAAGCATTTGTCTAACAGTAAATTTATTCAATACTGAAGCAAACGTTGCGTTCAAAGATTTACGAACAAAGTTACAATGTTAATAATACATCGCGAACACGTGTCTTTCATATATTTAGATAACGCAGTCTAATAATATACTATTTAATTTATCGAATGTTTCTTTACGCCTCAACCTCAAAAAAAAAATACTCACAAGTTCACTGTGGAATATATGGTAAACAAAAAGAAATTTATCAGCAACGCCATTAGTATTTAGTAGATGTTTAAAATATGTTGTTAATATTTAAAAATATATATCTTTTTGTTCCAATAAACGTATATCTTCGTGATTAAAAACCATATAATGCAATAAAATATAATATTTCAGGGATTCATGGGATTGCAAATTCGAAGAACGAGAATGTAATTCGAAGAACAACGACGTACTATGTACGTCAGAATAATATTTCTTAACTGTATGAGAAATCTTTGCCGTGGTCACACACAATTATCCTAATTTGAGTAAAACTTGTAGTTATTAAGTAAGCTAGCAACCTCTTATTATAATACGATTCTCTATATACGTTGCGTTAGCAACGTGTTCACGCAAATTTATATATCAGTAACATAATTTAGTGTTAAATTTGATCAAACATAAAGATGTATTATTTTATGAATTTCTTTATGAACTTCATCTCCACGTTAAAACATGTCATTAACAAGTACAAAATTCGTACTCGCCTATAATTTTTCAAAAATATCTAAGATTTTCCTTGACGTACAATTTAACCATTTAAAGTGCTTAACAGAAGTTGGTACCTGAAACATCCATTGTTAAAATAATTATTACCAGTCAAAAAGACACACTACACTGTAAACGGCAGGTTGTTTATTTCGAAGAAGAACTTGATCAGAACAACTTAAAAATAAACATTTAAAGCACCTGTTTAAAATGACTAGGTAGGTAAACCAATGAACAGTATAATTTCGCTTTGAAAATACAAATGATACATAATAGTGTAGAGTGAAGATAAAGGATTACTACAAATACGTTAATCCATGTGTAGCTCTACGTATACTTTAACGTGTTGAACTGTTGAAATAAAAGTAAATTATAATCACTAGTACTTAATGCAAGTAGAAAGTAAAAAGTATCACCCTTATTAATTGCATAAATTGGTAAGACAAATAGATTAAAATAATTGATTGCTTATTTTTATTCTGTAGATCGAATAAAAATAAAAAAATGTAGTCCGTAGATGACTAAATTCAATTATGGTAATCAATTTATGATAAAATGACTTTTTTATATATAGAAATACCAAGTACGACATAACAAAGTCACGAATGGACACTAGAGTACTTTTTTTGGGCGTAGCCCAAGCAAAAATACATTAAGGTCTATGAAAAAAACTAGAATTTTATTCATGTCACTCGTGGGAAACTTGGTCGGCAGTAAAAAGACGATTTAGCGCATCTGCAGTCATAAAGGCTAGCATCAAGCGGCGGAGGCAAGGACATCATTAGGGCATCCGCACTTGAGAAGATGATCAACTACTTAGCAAGAAACTGGAAACAACGTAAAACCAAATTTATAATTTGGTCTTGCAAAAAATTATGGTAGGTATGATTTTTTATGATGTAAATTATTTTTTTTTGCGCATTCATAAAGTATTAAGAACAATTTCTGTAAATTAATTATATTCGTTATAAGCTTTAAATATATCTAGGCATTACTTAGCAGAAAATACAACATTTTTTATATTTAAACGTAAAAGGATAAAGCTACATACCATTCGTCCAAATCTCATCAACATTTTGAGGCCAACACGTTACGTTACATTATAATATCCCTTTTTGAATATATAATTTTAAATATACAGAAATCGTATAATATGTACGCGTTGTTTTAAAATATTTATCTCTTATATTTTTAACATATTTTAGGTTTTCTTTACAAATACTAGCCGACATGGCATTGAACGAATAAGGAGTTATATTTCGCGCGGATGTTATTTTAAATATGACCTTGTGAGCTAAGAGGTTTCAAAAATTAACATGTAAATATTTTATTATATCGGTCGCAGAAACTAGTCCGTAGAGGTCGTACTGCGTCAGAAAGACCTAAGGAGATAAACCTTAGTACCCTTCCATAGCAAGTCACTTTGCGTCAACATGACTTAGATAAACTTTGACATAGTATAGCTTGAAGTAGGTATAGAGCTAAAGTTATTGACCCCACAGTAGGTTATATACACAACGTTTATTAATATCGTTAACGGTGACAAGAAAAGTTAATGAGATGCCACCATGTAAGTTGACATGCGCATTATTGAAAGCGACAGCTTCGTATGAAACTAAGGGAACAAAATATGTTTATTGAATTAATTCTTTCATCTCATATAGACAGGAAGTAACTAATAAACGCCGTGCTTCGTCTTAACATAACGAGGAAATGTGTTTACATTGAAATACAATTATTTCCTCGAGTGGTAATCGAACCCACGATCGATCGCGGTTACAGTCAGACGCTGTCTCACTGCACCACCGGCCGATCATCGATATATCATTGAAGTGCAAAACGCTAAACTTATTTATACTCATTATTATTAAACTATGCAAAAGTAAATCAAGTCTCAAGATGTGTATCTTAATAAGATCTTTGATTTTCGCAATTTTTACATATTTTAAGTGAAGCGTGAGAAGGTCAACAAGTCACCTACAGTAGAGAGACAGCCAGTCTCCTGTACGTGAAGAGAGTTACAGACAAGATTGTAAAATCTAAGAAGAGCTTCGATACACACTAAGTATATTTAAGCCTAATAAAAAATGAGCCAATGCTTGAGACCAGTGAAAAGTAATATTCCTTTGTAGTGCAGGTGCATACAAACTAGATTGTGACTGCGGCTTATCTTACTTAGGCCAAAAAAATAGGAGCATCGAGGTTAGGGTGAAGGAACACATGTACGATGTCAACAATAGGCGTGTATTGCAATCAGCGGTGTGAGAACATATAGTGGATAAATCAAATAACAACATCAAGCTTGATTAACCTCATATCATACAGATATATTTCTAGAATAATCTGCGAGGCTATTTGTATAATCGAGCAGTCCTAATCTACCTACCAACCTATCTCTCTCTCTCTCTCTCTCTCTCTCTCTCTCTCTCTCTCTGTGTGTGTGTGTCTATTTAGAGTAGAGAATAAATGTACGAATGAACGAATGTCTGAATGTATGATTGTATACGAGTTCATTAAGGTATTTACTACACTATTAAGATATAAAAACATCTAAATCTCATTTAGGAGATGGTACGAAATTTTCAAACACCTGAGATCGATCGTTGGGAGTCTCAAATCAATCATACTAGACAGTAAGAACGCGGAGCAATTAAGAAACAGACGGCGGTAGTTTGATAAAATTGATTTGTATTAATTGACAGACAAATCTCTAATGACACCTCAATGAACCTGTGAACACGGACCGGACGACGTGACGTCGGGTCTTCAAAAATGTATATTCCAATACCAAAATGTACGCGGTTAATCCGTTTAAAGTTATTTTAAAAGGTACGGCCGAATAAGCGTTGATTTTGGGCTTTAAAGGGATTCGAAAACGGATTATGAGGTTCGATAACCCTCGCCTAGAGTTACAATTCTGCACCGTTGATTCGCTCCGTGTCCGCCATATTTTCGAGTGTTTAGACGAAAAACAAAAAATCTTTAAATTGCTCCCATTCGAAAACGAAGAAAGATAGAAGGTCGCGCTTTGTCGCGTTCGAAAGCTGAGAAAAATGCTTCAAAATCATGTAACCTTCAATGGGAATCGGAGTCCCTTTCACCGCGAAAAATCAAATTTTAGTTAATATCGAGCTCGGAAACTAGGAGTCGATCCATGTCGATCGACGCCACTTTGGTGGTGGATACATCAAGTATGTATATGTTACCAAAAAAATTTCATCCCGATCGGAGCAGTCCAAAGTATTCAGATTGACCTTTGTTTATACCCAACCCCTTAGGGACTGATTTTATCGAGAGACTGCAGGGAATGCTGCATAACGAAGGACCACTGTGAAGTTTCTGTGTGTTTTCACGGTCGTGAATAGCGATTCAAATATTCCCGCGTCCCCAGCGGACGCGGACCGCCGCGCAGCCTGTCTGGAAGGAAACACCACGGTGTGGCAGCAAATCGGCCCGTGGTGAATCTAGACGAGCTGTTCCAGCTACGAAGAAAAGATTCTTGAGAATTTCTCTTCTAAAATACAGTGATTATCTCCGCTGGATCAGTAAGCATGATAAAATCTATTTTTATTCATATAAACATTATCATATTCATCACCATCTTATTCGCTTCGGTTATCATCTATTTTCAAGTCGGACTGTTCCACAAAAAGCTAAATGGTAGCCTGAATTCTCTCTATAGAAAAAAGGCATATAATCAATTTCTGAGATTTGCTTTCTTTTTGCTTGAAGGCAAGTTATCTACAACCGGTTTGAGGGAATTCTTCCCCATAGAGAGAGGATGCAAGAGCAGATGGTTGAAGCAAGACCAGATGGTCAGCGAAGAATATAGTTCGGGCTTTTTGAGGATATAGGGTCCAATATTCTTCGCAGCGTTTTTACTCACGACACGTTTTCGTCGACCTCCTCGATTCTGTTTTTCGAATAAACCTGCCCACACCTTTATGTTTAGTTGAAGCGCTCCCGATGCACTGTAGAATGGTGACTGCCGGTTTACTGTTAACAAGCGCCTAGTTTGAGTAATCCGTTTTTCGTAACTCTTACAGGTCGTCTAGATTCACCACGAGCCGATTTGCCGCTATACCTTTGAATTTCCAGACAGGCTGCGGGCTGCGCGGCGATCTGCGTCTGCTGGGGACGCGGGAATATTTGAATCGCTATTCACAACCGTGAAAACACACAGAAACTTCACAGTGGTCCTTCGTTATGCAACATTCCCTGCAGTCTCTCGATAAAATCAGTTCCTAAGGGGTCGGGTAGAGACAAAGGCCAATCTGAATACTTTGGACTGCTCCAATCGGGATGAAATTTTTTTTGGTAACATATGCATACTTGATGCATCCACCACCAAAGTGGCGTCGATCGACATGGATCGACTCCTAGTTTCCGAGCTCGATATTAACTAAAATTTGATTTTTCGCGGTGGAAGGGACTCCGATTCCCATTCAAAGTTACATGATTTTGAAGCTTTTTTTCTCAGCTTTCGAACGCGACAATGCGCGACCTTCTATCTTTCTTCGTTTTCGAATGGGAGCAATTTAAAGATTTTTTGTTTTTCGTCTAAAAACTCGAAAATATGGCGGACACGGAGCGAATCAATGGTGCAGAATTGTAACTTTAGGCCAGGGTTATCGAACCTCATAATCCGTTTTCGAATAGCCCAAAATCAACGCTTATTCGGCTGTATCCTTTGCATCTTGTATGACCAAAATTTAGAATATAGGAAGAAAATATTAAAAACCATAATAATAACTAAATAAACAAAAAATATCAATCTGTTATTTAAAAATATAAGAAAAAAAATTAAAGCTACATTTCAAGGTAGAGTTGGTAATAACAATGTAAGTAATAAAAACATAAAATATTTGAATAAAATCTTATAGCTTTGGTTCCCATGTACTAATTTACAATTCTAAGCTAACGAATATCCTTAATGATAATAATATCTCACTAATCACCTCTGAAACTCAGTACGATTGTTAATTAATAAATTAATTGTTAATATATTATTTCAAAAAACCTTTAGAAGAATATAATTAACGTAAGTATATATATAATAGTAATATGTGCATATTATAATTTGTACTGAGGGCAAAACCTTACAGCAAGCATCAATCATTACAACCGGTCATTACTACTTATTTTGTATCATCCAACTCCATGTTCCACACGCAATATGTAAGTATAGACTATATGATAAAGAGACTTGAGATCGATCACTAAGACTATCATAATATATTAGGACAATAAAATATAAGTCTTGTATTTCATATTAACGTACGAAAAGGTGTATTTTAAATTTATCTTAACTATTTGGCGAGATGGCGAGATCGTTCGTGGCTCAAAGCGGAGTACAGAGTGTCCTGTCACCAGGTACGTCCTGTCTACTCTGCTGCTGTGAAGGTGTGAAGCTAAAAAAAATCAATAGTATTTAAGTCGCGAGTGACAGTAAGATAGACAATGTGAGCTGCAATCCAATGTCGTGCATTGACTAATAAAAACGTTTATTGCGGATTAAACGTGCTTTGTTCTTGTGACTATAGCATTTAATAAATATAACTTTCGAAATTAAATTATATGAATCATTTCTTTGTTTCAAAACATACAAATAAGTCGAAGATGAAAAAAATGGTAATAATAACTTTAAATCTCGCCTTTTTTTATTTTACACGTCTTCAGGCAGACTGCAACTTGTGTTAACACACTCAGTTCTCCACCTTTCATTAAATTAATTAAGGGTTACCGTTGCATATTAATCGGCGGGACATAATGTGCTTTTTCTTTTTATAGATCAAAGAGAATATAAATCTTTTATCAGAATAAAGAACACAACCACAACCAACGCGTTTATACATATACAATTTCACACAATATCATTACATTTTACTTCTACTTTGTTATAATCCTTTTTACCCGTATAAACTAATTATAATACAATTGGTAATTAAATACACTACAGTACAAAAAAAAATGATATTATTGAGTTTTAAAAAAAAATAGAAAATTGTGTAAACATCGTCATGATAACATTAAAAACAAAAACAAAAAAAGAATTTACACAAATTAATTAAGATCATATCTAATCTAGATTAAGTGATAACTAATATTAATAACATGAATTGTTTATTAATTTAGTTTGTATATTTCCTTTTGTCTTGAAGTACATTCCGAAGTACATACATATGCGTGTACCTACAGATAACATCAAAATCATTATTGATTTGTGAGATCAATTACTTATGCATTTGTCATATATGTATTAGTATTTATTAATGAAGGGCAATTAATCTTTAAGATTACTATAATCAAAATATTATTAAGTAAAATAAAAATAGGCCATAAAGATATATATAAATATATATATTTTTTGAATGAAGTAAAATTCTAAAAAGTGCGTTTAGAAATTTGAAGTAGTCTTGTTGGCGCGTAAAATACATGTTGCCTTAGCAACTTATTAGTTTGTACTAAAGTGCATATGAAACACATGGTAGTGTTTGTTTCACTAATTATATTTATTTTTGAAACATTTAAATTTTTGGATCTTCTTAATATATTTTTTATAAAGAACAAATAATTTTAAATATCATGAATTTAATATTCAAGAGGAGGCTGGAGGCCAACGTGACATAGTGGGACAGTGCCTTACTCATCGTCATCGCCATTCGTTAGAATGATCTTTTAATTGATTAACGTTTGGCCGCTCAAGTTGAAAATAAAGATAATTTGAAATTCAATAAGACGAACTCTATGTATAAAAGAATGAATTTAAACTATCATTACTATTTTAAAATTATCTAAAAAAATGAAATTATCTATTAAGAGTTTAAGTTGCCACAACTTACACAGTAGCGTAGCTGAGTTTCGAGTTCTTATCATAATGGTTTATTTTATTATTTTAAATTAATGCGCTAGATAATTATTGCAATTATTATACAAGAGCTGGGGTTGATATTTTTTTTCTTTTATTATTTGGCTTTTTAGAAGAAGTACCAAGAATGAACGAACGAAAAAGCACTCTCAAATATGTTGTAATAAATTCTTTAATAAATAAAATAAATTTATATGAAAATTACAAAGTACTAATAACTTTTCTTGCCGCTTGCTACCGACATTTGAGTGCAATGTAGAAATGAGCGAGACAATCATGACATTGTAAACATATACAAAAAACATGTTTTTTCAAAGAATTCATAATTCCATGGTTACCGCCTGGAAGCAACATATTATCGTTAATTTGAATACATTGAACTAATATGATAATTTTTAATAAAACAAGTAGGCAATCTGTGCCAAGCCATAACAAAAACAGATCAATCAATAATAATCGAGCTAATATTATGATATGTACTTAATATTTTGTACTGATAAAACTGTTATCTAAGAAAAACAATTTGAATAACCAATAGGATTTACAAGCTATAACGTTTTTAGAAATCACGTGCACAGTGCTGTCTATTTTAAACCTAATAACTTTGTTTAGTTCCATTGTAAAGATATTTTCTGGATTAATTACTTATTAAAACAATTATCTATGTCACGCAACTCGTGTTGAAAAAAAATATGTACTAATGGTGCCATCTTAAACATCTAGATATCTGTATAGAGAAAACTATTATTAACTGCGAACATGCCACGAGTATGAATAATGATTAATTATAATTACACTATGCGCATCTTTGTTTACATCTAGAGCAAGTGCACTCAGAACGCCCTTATATAACAAATAAGTACATAAACAAAATATATATTATATCTCACACCTGGTTGGCAAATACCTATTGGAAATACAAGTTGAAATATGATAACAACAATTAATTGATGACCTTAAAACTTGGTCCCCTTCGCCATTAACTAGATATTCTAAAAAATATATATAATGACCAAACACCGGATACGCAAAAAAAAAATCAATAATTAATAACTGCTATATTATCACTGGGTACAAAGTACTCTTCCTGTAAATGATAATAAAAGGGGAGGAATCATATTGATAATAAAAAATACAATAAAAACCTAACATTTTTTCAAATAATAATTATTATACAAATTTTTGTTGAAAATATTTATTTGCTTTCAAAAAGAGTTTAAAGCTAAAGTTACTTTTTAATAGTCAACACATGATTTGTCGTTTCCGGAACTTTCTGCAGGTACGGGGGCGATGACTGCAATTATGCTTACTGTCATAATATCATTTATTTGAAAAGCCCGGTCTTTCTTAATCAAATAATTAAAATTAATAATGCACTTGAGGCCGGTCGTGGCGCAGTGGGACAGCGTCTGACTGTAAACGCGATCGGTTATGGGTTCGATTATATTTTAAATTATTTTCATATTCTCGCTCTGGTAACATAAAGTGCGGCGTTGAGTTCTACCATTCAACAGGCAATGTCTCGAATTCGGTGGAAAGCGAAGTACGGAGTATGTTTTGACACTAGGTACTTTCTGTCTACCCTGCTATGCGGGACAAAAGCGTAAAGCTATGTAATTATGCGCTTATATATCATATATCTGTAAAACTGTTGATTATTATGGATATAAATGTAAGTTTGTTTGTTACGTTGTCACGCCAAAACTACTCAATTAATTAGCGTGAATTGTCAGAGGTATTAGAAAGGATATAGAATTATTTTAATTAAAAAATATACATATACACAAAATTCTACCCTTTTAAAGCTATCTTGGCGAACGCTGCCTAGACCGTTGTCGTTACACAAAGATAATATATAATACTGTACTATTTATTAAAACACCACGCAGTCGACGCCGCGAGCGATGTAAAAGATGTAAAGATTTCAACTAGCAGTAAAATAATATCAATTAACAAATTTTCAATCAATCAACAATTCAAAATTTTGACAAATAACCTTTACGTTTATTTTGTATTCAATTTGTTTTATATATAAACCAAATCGCTACCCATAAAACAAAGAAAAAACAATATTTTTTTTTTATCTAGAGAAAATATATAAATTAATAAAAAATATAATATAAAGTAAAAGCCACAACACACTGTCAT
This sequence comes from Dryadula phaetusa, assembly GCA_032432895.1. Lineage (NCBI taxonomy): Eukaryota > Metazoa > Arthropoda > Insecta > Lepidoptera > Nymphalidae > Dryadula > Dryadula phaetusa. Next base: position 1,035,476 of record JAOYRS010000073.1, read on the forward strand.
TACTGTAGGTGAGAAGCTAATCACACTTACCGCTTATTGTCGTCCATTGCATAAAATAGGATGTCGGTCATAGTTTTGAAATATACGCAATGCAATCCAAGATTTTGTCATTATGAAATCTTCATAGCATCCATTATCTACATACCTAATTTCAGTTTATAGCTATTATACTATTTCTCAAACTACGTTTATTTATATAACGTTATATTTTATATTACCTTCGTTCGCCACTTCGTCTGCGAGGAATTTAACATCGCTGGATCTTTATTTTATGTGTATAATACAAAAGTAAAGTAGTCTAAGTTAGTAGCCATATAACATTAGGTATTAGCCAGTGGAAATCCCTTCAAAATCAGTCCAGCAGTTTTAGATATTAGCGAGAACAAACAGACGTACAGACAAAAAATTTTAATAAGGCTTTTTAGCAGATATATCGTGTATACATATATTTGCATTTAACAAAACGATTGTAATATTACAAACAGTCACTCGAATTTTATTTATTTGTATAGATGACCATTATGACGTAGAGTTCTAACTCATGAGAATGTTTATATTTTTATAATTTTTTTTTATGGTTTGGTTAAGCAGACAATGTAAGGTGTTAGGCGCTTCCGACGACATCCATAATACGAGCGAAAGGATATGGAAAGTATGGTTTTATGTAGTAGCAGTTTCATACTTTACCACAAATGGCGAGGTAGTCAGAGTCAGAGGACAACTTAGTGCCAAGACATACCGCTTTATATCTGAAATCGAGACTTTCCGAGGCGCGTTGAGTGCAGAGCACAACGCCGCGCTTTGCCTTACAAGAGTGGAGACAAGAAAATATTTTCTATTTATAATATTATCATTCCCCGAGGGACAATTGAACCTACAACGAATCGTAAACGACGAGACAGAACATCTCCCACTGCGCCACGTTTTGTCCAATCATTTTGATCAATGTGAAAAATAGGTGACATTATATTATTTTAAATATTAAAAGAAACATGTTATAAAATGGCATTTTTATTTAATCTACAATAGTATCATTTATAAATAATAAGTTTTGAAAAAGTACTGAATATTTTATAACAATGTTCTATTTGTATAGAATTATATATGGTTGATTTGAAAAGTAATTAATTTTATTAAAGAATTCATTAAAATACATTAATTCCATCAAGCCATCATATATACATATATGAATACCGGAACTTTGCCTTATTCCTTTTGTCGAAATATCCAAAAAATATAGATGTTAAAAAATGTAATTTAAATTATTTTGTATAAAATAATTATATATTGTTTTAAATGATCAACCAATCATACTCGACTTCTAACTAGTATTAGCAAAATAAAAATACACAAGTAGCCAGCAAGAGACATATGAGTAAAGTGGATGAATTGATTCATAAAGGAATGATTGTCTGACAATGGTGGTGACAATTTGATTTCCAGACGAAGGTAGCCATGCACAAACGTATGTAGGAGAGGTCAATGACCCTTTGACATTTATTTTATTAAATATAAATTGTAAAAATAGTAATAGTATTAATTTTTTTATATAGGACAGGCAAGACAAACGAGCACGCGGGTCACGTGATGGTAAGTGATCCCTACCGCCCACGGCCCCGTGTAACAACAGAGCCTTGCAGGCCTTTAAGGTGGAAAAAAGCGCGCTTTTTGAAGCTGTTTACGTCGTAACGACCTGGAAACATTGCCGCAGGTAGGCCGTTCCATAGTTGCGTGGCAGGTGGAAGGAAATTTCTAAAAAACCTCACAGTAGTAGAACGCCACGTATCGAGATGGTAAGGATGGTATTTTAGTCTATTACGTACTGTGCGGTTGGAAAATTCAGCGGCAGGAACCAGGTCAAACAGTTCTTCAGAACACTGATATATGCGATAAAACGTCTCTACGCAACGCCAAAGTATCAAGCCTGTCACTTTATTGGGTCCGCAACGATTCGAATGGCTCTTCGTTGTATGCGATCAAATGGTTTAAGTTGATACTCGTGTGCACCAGCCTAGAGATGAGAATAGTACTCCATATGTAGCCGAACCTAGGCCCTATAAAGGGCCAGATGGTATTTGGGCGTGAAGTACAGTCTCGCTCTACCGATGACATCAAGTTTTTCCGAGGCCAACTTGACCTTGCCTTCCAGATGATCGCGATACTGGCAGTTGCTAGAAACGCTAAGGCCCAATATACTGAGAGGCTTTCAGAGGGGTGTTCTCGAAAACTGGTGATACGACAAAAGAGGTTTTTTTAGTGGTCAACGCGCAAACTTGTGTCTTCAGAGGGTTGACCTGCACCAGGTTCTCAAGGAATGCCTCAATGGAAGGCGCAAGTTTTTTCGGCACTTATCACATAATATAGCAAGCCATTTATATTTATTTTGCTAATCTGTAATAGATAGATTAGTTTATTTTTTTAGCTCCACGCTTATAACACGTATAGCAGGGTAGACATAAATTACGTCGAAAAGTAAAAAAAAAATATAAAGCCTCGAATTTGGTGGAATGCGAAATATGGAGTGTTTTGACCCTAGGCTCTTTTATTAAACATATATTATAGCAATAAGGGCTTTATTTTTTGATTTAAACTATATATTATTTTATGTCAAAAATATACTTGATATATTTTTTTCCATTGTCTGTAATAATGATGAGAGTTTAAAAAAAGAGTTAACAAACATATGTAGATATTTTTAGCCATGCTACTTTATACTTAAAGCCATACTAAGGATTTAATTTAATAGGAGCATGTAAGATTTTTAAATCATAAGGACTAGTTTCATACTTTTTCTTACATAGCAGTACAGAGAGATAGAAACTTTGTTCTCATTAGGGCTTGGAACTCCCATCACCGGGGCTTATGGAATGATTGGGTGTATTTAAGGTCTGAGGTTTTAGTGGGTAAACAGGGAGGCCTATATCTGCTAATATGGAGTTCCACATAACCACTCCACCAGTTCCACATAACCAGTTCATAAGTCTTGAATCAGGCAGGTCTCCATAACATGATTTCTTCCCATTTGAAAAAAAATGGGTGTGGAACTCAATGCCAACACTTACTCTTTTAAGAGCAGGAAACATAATTTAAATGAAATATTCCATTGAAGATAGAATTAACCAGAAAGGAGGACATATTTATAGTGAAAATTATTTCAAGTCATCAAGATTTGTAATTCCCTATGTTATATGATTAACCTACTTACTGGACTTAGTGATATTAATTTTACATTTCTTAATTATAGAATTTATAATAAAACATATAATTATAAAAGGAAAACTACTAATGCTATTTTGACTTAATATGACTAAAAATTGTATAGCTATTATTTAATTGGTAATCTTAGTAAAAGATAGGGATTAGTTGATTCATAAATAATTATTTCATAATGTGTACATATAAATAACATGTGGCTAATCATTGTCTGTCCATGAAAGTTACATGAAAAAACCTGTCATTGAAGGAATTTATCATATCAATAGAACTCACATAATAAGTTTTAAAAAAATATTTTAATGTAGTTGCTACTATTATATTTTAGCAATCCTCCTTTAATATTTAGTGTTTCTTTTCAATCAGGTTAGAAATAAAAAATATATCAATTTAAAGTATTCTGTTTAATAAAAGTGCAATGAAAAAAAAATTACCTACAACACTATAGTCATAACGATTTCCTTGAATTTGCTGAAAGTTCAGATTTGTTCAATATCAACAGGTTGTAAATTGAAGTAGTAGTATTTATAGTAAGCGTGAGGTTCACGCAAACGTAGCTGCCGGCATCCGTTCCTAAGTAATTAATATTCACCAAAATAATCACTAAGTCAAATTTAAACAGCTGTACCTTAATTCCTAACCTTAGTCTTATTATTTTTTAATTATCTGTAAAAACGCAGTTAACAGAAATCTTTGTGCTTTGTGAAATGTTCAAAAAGATGTTTTACAGCAGTACTTCAGTTAAAAATAGACAATAGAATGTTAAGAAGACAAATGTAAATGTAAAAAATCTGACGATGTAACACATTCCAATATTGATTCTATAAAAAGAACGGTTCAAATATCCAATTGCAACATTGTAAGCAATATAAAACAAATGTAAATCAACATAACTTACATAGCTTATGGGTATGTAAAATATTACAATTATCACGAATATACTGTTTTCACAACACAAAACCACGAAGAATAACAATAAGACTATATTTTCAAATTTACTTTTTTTTTCTTATATATCTGTCATTTGAACATTAGCCGGCAAATGTCGTATGACAGTAATTGAAGTGAGAAATATAGTCAATTAATATAATCAAAAATATTGATATAAAACTATTACTAAAATTAATACACAAAAAAACCTGTAGAATTAATTGAGGGTAAAATTTAATGTATTTTCAATAATGCTTGATTGCAAAAAAAAAATGATAACCTACAGTACTGTATAGTCATACGCAATGAGCATTAAAGTGAAACAGCGATGAGGTCATCTCTGTTTTATAATGTCAATGTCATCTAGAGACTGTCAAAACATCTAAACAATTTGCATTTTTACTTTCTTATTACTTCTGATTGCTGTAGTTAAAAAAAAACCTTTGTAAAATCAAAAATGGGATTATTTGGTAAATCTCCTGACCGCAACCCAAAAGAAATGGTATGTGCCAACTAAAGATTTAAAATATAGAAATTAGACATGTTTAATTAATATTAGCCATATTAAGTGTTTATTTTTATAATTTTAGGTAAATGAGTGGTCTCACAAACTACGAAAAGAAGGCTACAATTTAGATAGACAAATAAGAGGTAACTCAATCTCTCTTTATTTAGAATGTAGTCTATCTGAAGACTCATATAACTTCAATTATATCAACTCTTTTTTTATACTTTGTTATTAAGTCAACTTTTACAAAATATTCCTACATTTTTATATGTTTGTAGAAGTTTTATTTATTCTAATTATTATCTTATTCTTAATAATTATATCTTATTCTATTTAAAGCAATACAGAGAGAAGAGGATAAAATTAAGCGGTCACTTAAAGAAGCTGCTGCAAAAAATGACAAACAAGTGTGTACAATATTAGCAAAAGAGATTATTAGATCACGGAGAGCAATTAGTAAAATCTACACTAGTAAAGCACATTTGAATTCAGTACAAATGCAAATGAAAAATCAATTAGGTATTTAATTTTCTGTATTCCTGTAACTTGTTAATATTTTCTTATTATTAAGTAAAAAGTAAAAGTAAATTTATAGTATTTTCTTATTATACTATTGTAAATGATTTTTTTGTTGTCTGGTTATATAGTTAATTTTTTTGTAAATTATACTTGCTTTTGTAGTTTATCTCTCTTTAAGAAAAACATTTAATTTAAAATCTTGATACTTCTTACATTTTTCTCTATTCTTTACTATAAAATTGCTATAACACTGTTACCAAATACATTGGAGGTGTCATTATGTTAGCGACATGCTAGCTGGCTTATAAAATTAGTATATAATCAATTTTATCATCTATTTCGATGTTGTGTGTTATGTGAGATTTCGAAAGTTATTTTGTGAATAATAGGATAAAAATATAAAGAAAATCAATAAATTTAAGATTTTTTTATATATTTCAGCAACATTAAGAGTAGCTGGATCACTAGCAAAATCAACTGAGGTAATATTTTATATATGTTTTCAATACAATAATTTAAAACTAAACTGTCTAAAGAACCTCATGTTAAGACAGTCTGTTTGTTACTTTCTGACCAATGTAGAAATGAAAATTAATAATATTTATTCCCTCGAGTGAGACCATGAATCACAATAAGAAACTATTGAACCCACCCTCAATCACATTTACAATAAGAAACTGTTCCACTGTGCCACAATAAGCATGTTTCTTATTTTTTTTTATAATACTGTTTGTATTGTGCAAAATTTTAGTGTATTGCACAATTATATAATATGTAACTATATATAATATATAATTATTATATAATAATTATATTTGTCTTAAATAAATAGCTGCACCTGTATTACATTTAATGAATTTGCAATGTCTGCACTTAATATATATTGTTAAGTGTGTCATACATGTTTCTTAATTGTCACATTTATTTATAGATTTTTAATACATATATTTTTATGTAGGTGATGCAAGCCATGCAAGCTTTAATTCGTCTTCCAGAAATAGCTCAAACTATGCAAGATCTTAGCAAAGAAATGATGAAAGCAGGTATAATTGAGGAAATGTTGGATGAAACTATGTCTGGTATGGAAGATGAGGAAGAAATGGAAGAGGCGGCACAGAGTGAAGTTGATAAGGTTGATGATTTAAACACTATAATTAAAGATCTAATATATATATATATATATATATATATATATATATATATATATATATATATATATATATATATATATATATATATTATAGTATAATTTCTACTGCAACTTATTATAGTATATTTTTTGTAAATAAGTATTAAGTTCTCAAGTGTGTATAGTCAGCATGTATGTATATCAAAGTATTCATAAAATGAAAAAAATCTATAATATATTTAATACATTTTTGTTTATTACTGTTAAAACTGTAATAAATATATTTTAAAAAAATAATATTTCTGTGTAGCGCACAGCCTCTTCTTTAAAAGCAATAATTAAAACCAATCATAACATTGTTAAGACTGGCTATAATATTTACTTTGTATTTAAGAAAATACATTTATTTTTAAAATTAAATTATTAATTTATTATTAATTTAATATAACAGGTACTCTGGGAGTTAACACAAGGTAAGCTAGGGGAAGCTCCCGCACCGCCAACGGCTGTGGGAGCTCCATCAACCAGTAAAGAAGCAGAAGTTGAAACTACTGAGCCTGATGAAAGTGAGCTAGATGAAATGCAGTCAAGGCTTGAGGCTTTACGCTCTTAGGTGAGATTTTTTTTATACAATTAATAGCTTCACGCTTTATACTGTATAGCAGTGTAGGCAGGGACAACCCAGAGTTAAGACTTCCAGCCCGCAACATCGTTTGTGTAGATTCTAACACTTTAATTCTGATTTAATTCACACGGAAAGTTATATATCCACTATATTCGATAAGGAACATATGTTAACGTCAGATTAAAAATTACCTAGTAAGCTGAAATTGTAAATTTGTGACTTTAAGTAACTTTTAGGTTACCACACTAATTAAGAACAATACAATTAAAATAAACACTGCCTAACTTTGCCTTAAATAATCGACATAAACGCTTCAAATATGTAATTTATCATAATTGAAGTGCTCATGTCGAGCTTGAAAATCAAAATATATTGTTTTTAATATAAAAATATATAGAAAAATCAGTTAATTAATTGTAAATATTACGTATTATACCAGTAGCATTTACAGTATGCCTAAGTATACTATTACTTTTTTTTAACTTTACGCTGTATCCCTGGCGGTCCCTGAATACCTCTTTCGCCTTGTCCACATTCATTAGCAATACGGCTTCCCACATCTATTTCGTATCTTCCGTCTCTTCTAAACATACTTCTCAGATATACCATATCATTCACTTGTAATGTCTAATCTCTTTCCATTTACTCTAGTCTTGCATTCCATTCTTTCTTCATCACTCTCAAATACTAAAATCCTTATCTTACTTGTATTCGGATTTAGACCATTGCTTTCACACTCTTCTTTCAGAATGGTGACCAATGCTTGTAACTCGCATTCTGATAATGCAATTAGTACTGTATCACTGCATCATCTGCGTACATCAGACGGTTAACCATTAAATCCTCAAATTTCACTCCTATGTCACTTTCTTCCACTCCTTGGAAACAGCTATCTAAATACTTTACTATTATTTTACTATTTTAAAAGCGTTATTACATTTTAGGATTAGAAAGCATTTTTAAAAAACATAAAAATTTGTACGCTGCGGGATTCGAACCCGCGCTTCTAAAAAAAATCTACAGAGTTGCTAACAACGTAAATAAGTTGTACCAAAACGTATAAGAATTTCGACGCAGCCGGTGGAACGCATTGCTTAGCGGTCAGAGCGCTTGGACAGTTTCCAACAGGCGCGGGTTCGAATGCCGCTGCGTTTCAATTTTTATGCGTTTTTTATTAAATTGTACATTGCTATTACTTACAAATTAATATTTAATTATATTTACAGATACTTCCATATGGATTTATATGACAAGCTCGCCACCTCCACGAAGGATACAAAGATGCCTTTAAATAATTTTATGAATGTTGCAATTATTGTCTTCACTGTGAGTAAAGTTGTTAAAAGTATATTATACTTATTTATAATAAGTTATATTAAGAAAATAATCGATTAAACAAACTTTAATACCTATAAAAATGCTTTAAAAATTGTGAATTTGTAATTTTATTAGCCGCTAGTGTTTAAGTCGAACCATTTCAATATATATATTTAGTGTGTGAAAAAGAGTAGCTAAATTTGATTTATTTGTTTCACGGATTTTCGCACGCGATGGACGTGGGTTCAATTCCCAAACGGACGTTTGTCTGCATCGAAATCGAAAGTACTAATTAGCTTCCATAATTTCACTAAAGAGAAGTGACTAGACACTACTTTTACATTCACTCTGCAAATAAGAAGGAAGCGTAGATGGTTAATTATGTTTATTCTTTCAAAATTTAAATATAATATGGACCAACGTGATACAAATTTAGTAAACCATGTAAAATTTAGTTACTCAGACTTTTGTCATTTACTTAGAATTCTAAATGATTCGAAATAGAACTGTTGGTACATATTTGTACGTTAAAAGTGATAATGAAATAATCAAAAATTTTAAGTATTATTTAGGGATTTATTCTGTTTGTGTACATAAAATTATATATTAATAAAATCACTAATATAATTTGTTTCTTTTTTTATTGATATCCATGTTAGATGAAAAAAATCATTATATATGATCTTACACAGTAATCTGAACTCTTTATCAATAAGAATCTAATCTGATAAATAATAACTTTATTTTATATGTAACCAGTCGGTTTCCACAATTTCGTTTGTGTAAACATTCCTAAAGTTCTTGAAACACCTATGTGCCCAATTTCAGCTACATCCATGTTGTATGTCGTTCACACAATAAGTAAACAGGACATAATTATTTATATTGAATATATTGCATTAATTAGTTTTGTGAAAATTCTAGTACTAATACTGAAGCGAAGTCTAACAATGGTAATATGATAATCATAATCGTAAACCTATTGTAAAATTACATTTGAAAACCAACTGTTGAGGTTTTCGCCAGCTCTTCTCAGCAGAATTGTCTTCCGAGATGGTGGTAGCTTCTATTCTAGCGTAGTCAATTAACATAAAATACTGACACTTTTATGTTAATTGATGATTTGAAAATGCTTCAAATAGCCTATTTGAATAAAGAATATTTCGATTTTTATTTTTTTTTGTTATGTATTAGTAAAGAGGCAATGTTAGTAAAAAGGGTAAAAATAATAAAAAAAAACAAAATTTCTCTATTAATTTATAAATATAATTCAATAATAGTTTAAACATTGCTTATAAATAATATCAAGGAGACATATCACAGTTAGTTATAACATCTTGGAGGACAAGTCGAGTTCCATTTGCAGGTCTTGTATGGACTCTTTCTTTAACAACGGTTTCCTGTCATTCTCCTTTGTCTTTTTTTGATGCTTTTTTTTTGTTACCCTGTTCAATATATACGTTTTGTTATAAATAAAAGCATGAAGCTGATAAAAAAGTAGTAGTAAAGAAGTAGGTAGAAACTACCTAGTGTCAAAAAACTCTGTACTCCGTTTTCCACTTTAAGACGTTGCGTGTTAAGTGACGGAAATCAACGCCGCGCTTTGTCTTACCAGAGCGAGAAAATGAAAATAATTGAAACATAATCAATAGGATTCGAATCTACAACCGATCGTATTTATAGTTAGACGATGTCTCACTGCACCATGACCGGCCTCAAAGTGAAGTGATATTTGAATAAAAAAATAGTATATTTCAGAAAATTATAGCGATTATTTTAGAGATAATTAAAATTAACATAATTAATTTTTATATTAAAATTATTAATTAAAAATTATTAATAATAGTTCATTCAAATAATTTAACAAATTATATTTATTAAATTAATAATTAAAATATCACTCGGCTAAAAGAATTGGACCATCAATTATCGTATATTCAACCACTGACACTTATATACATTATAAATTACTACAATAAAAACAACAATATAAAAAATGAAATAAAAAAAAATTATAGGCTAAGACTTTTGTAACTTTTATACATATTTAACGAATCTAACGATAGTCTAACCAGATTAATGACGTAACTTTAGGGTTACCGTAAGTACATTTTAGAAAACCTAATGTTTTATTTAACACGTTAAGCGCCGAAAAAAAGGCACTTTTCTATACCGGCCGCGACGGTCAGTAATGGTAGATGATTACATTTTCCGTTCAGGCCACGTCAGTCAGTCAGCGCTGACCGACGTTTAATATATTCACAATTAGAATTCACAAAACTTTTGTTAATAAAAAACCACATTTTGATGTTAAATATTATAAGTTTTTTTGGAAATAACAGTTGCTTCAAATTTGCATAGAACTAAGATCCTTAGAGTCTGATAGATAGTATAATTGCTTCATTACTAAAGATTACATTACTTAAAACAAGGTAACTTACAAGAATAAGTAAATAAAAACCATGAACAAATAATAACGTTACCTATTAACAACGCCATCTGGTAAATCCATCATGCGTATGATAAGCGCTTGGTCGGAGGAGTCGAGCGGCGCCACCGATATATCACGAACCGCTCTGAATTTACCACAATTGTTCAAATGCTCGTTTTCCAAACGAAAGAAATTCCAGATGAAACGTCTGCAATATAAATATAATGTATTCATTATATTGTACTTTTCAATAAGAAGGCCGATCGTGACGCAGTGGAACAGCGTCTGACTATAAAAGCGATCGGTTGTGGGTTCGATTTTCATTCGGGGGAATGATTTCATTTATAATTATTTTCATACCCTCGCTCTGGTAAAACAAAGTGCGGCGTTAAATTCTGCCGCTTAAAACACAGTGTCTCGAATTCAGCGGAAAGCAGAGTACGAAGTGTTTTGACACTAGGCAATTCCTGTGGGTAGACAGGAATTGTCTAGTGCTAGGAATTGCTACGCGTAATAAAAACGTGAAGCTGAAAAAAAAATAAAACCTTCATATCACAGTGATTGTAAACATTGAACCTTCAAATGTCACAAGTCCTCGACAATGCTCTGAGCTTTTCCCTAACATGCTCTGGACTCGAATCTAGTTTCTTTTTATTTCTCACTAGATTAATCGTAATCGTATATATTGATTGACGGTCTACTGCTACCAAGAACTGCTTTAAGGTTATTGAACTTTAACAAAGTTCGAATATCGTGCCGTAATATAGGCCATTCATCTGGTTAAAATAGTTTCATTTAAAATGTATATAGATAACTATTTAATGTAAAACACCGCTCTAAATTAAAAGTATTTTAGCTTTGCGCATAGCAGAGTAGACAGCAAGTACCTTAGTGTCAAGACACTCCATACTCCGCTTTCCGCCAAAATTCCGCGGTTTCTTACCAGAGCGAGGAACATGATAATAATTTAAATATAATTATGCCCCCGAGTGAGAATCGAACCCTCAATGCGTTTACAGTTAGGCGCCATTCCACTGCACCACGACCGGCTAAAAGTATATAGTACTGAATAAATAATAAAAAATACCTGAAAACTTCTAGAGGCGCTAGTATAGACACCATTACTTCACTGCTTACAATGTTATTTTCAGTTAGGAAGAAAGATGGCGCCCAAATGAATCTCAGAACAAAATCCTCCACTATTGCGAAGTAGTAGAACTGTAGAATAGACGGAATATTAAAGTAAACTACTAGCTAACGTGATTGACATTTTTATATATGTGTATGTTAAATAGCTTATATTTGTGTCTGCCTGCCTGTTTATTCAAACTTATCTCTACAACGGCTAGACCGATTTTGACACTGTAATAACTGATCTAATAAAGAGTAACCTAGGCTACCTATATTCTAAATTTATTAAATAGTGATTCAGAGATGTTAAATTCTACGCGAGTCACGAGCTAAGTAGTCAAGAAAATTAAAAATGGGCAAAAAATAATTTAAAACTATTCATATTCTAACAAACTCACCCCAGGACTATAGACAATTTCGTCTCGCAAAAGGCTGTTTTCCGCAGACGGGCCGACACTTAGCAAACCCCAATCCATTTTGACATCCCAGGTGTAAGTGTATGTTGAGGAAATAAATTGACACGCCAGCCACGGATACAAAAACGGATTGTCGTACGAACTCTCGTAGTTCTCTGTGAAATTTATTTAAAATTTATATTTATATATATATATATATATATATATATATATATATATATATATATATATATATATATATATATATATATTTAAAATTTATTAAATATAATTATTCGTCCGAGTGGGAATTGAACACACAACCGTTCGCGTTTACTGTCAAACGCTGTCCCTCGGCGTCACGATTGGATTATTTTATGTAATGAAATTAGTCCAAAACAAATTAAAAACATTTCTTAATTAACTGTCCGGCAGACCTAAAAGGGAGGCACTTGGCAAATAGCTTCCTTGGGAATTGAAGGGTGCACAGAAATTACAGAAATTCTAATAGAAACCAGAAAGGTTTATTTAGTCAAAACTTTGAAAGATTTTAATGGCAACAGCTAGTTTTGAAATAAAATAAGTTAAATAATTTATTATAGCAAAATTCCTTTTCTTTTTCCTTGGAAGAGCCACCGTAGTATGTTTTTAGGCCAGGAATTAATAGGCATTAATCCTTTCCAACAACCACTTAAAACTGTTTAAAATTTAATTCACGTTTTCACTTACCTTTGTAAATAGATCGCAAAGTGGAAAACATTACAACAAAAAACGTAGTGGAATATTTCCCAGCGTTCACTAAATGCGGGAAGGCCTCTCTGCTGTCCCTATATCTTCTTAGGCACTGCCAGAAACGCGTCCAAGCAGGTATTATGTTAACTACAGCGCGTGTTATTACAAACCATTTTGTTGATTCAAATGCACCTATGAATATGAAAAGAGGGTAAAATTATTTATCAGTTTTTTTTTATTTCGAGTCACTTAGAAATAGCCTAGTGTCAAGACACTCCCTGGGTGGCTTTCTGCACGAAATCGAGACATTGCTTATTGAGTGATTAAATTAACGCCGCGTTTTGTCTTACCAGATCGGAAATATGAAAATAAATATTAATTATAATCATTCTTCCTAGTATGAGTCGAATCTACAACCAATTACATTCACAGTTGGACGTCTCACGGCACTACAATGAACTATTTATATTTTTGAAAAAAATCAGGATTAAGGTGGTGTCAAGCCATTCATATTAGACTGGTTTTATGCAAGCTTATCTTAGGTAAATTAATATTTCTTATAACTAAATAAAAGGTATCGGTTTTAGTTAAAAAAAATAATGAATAGCAAGAGACGGTAACCAAGATGAGTATTAAGACACTTACTTATAACAAACGTGCCGATAAGATTTACAAATTTTTAGTCATCAATTGATATATTATTATATAGGCAATACTCGTAGAATATAGAATTACTTACTCTATTCTTACGAAAACATTTATCTTTGTATTTTTTTGTGTCTTATAACTATAACGCAAAAGCAAACGATTGGTCGCGGGTTCGATACTACTTCGCCCTGATCAAATTTCGGTGACATTTCGGAGAAATTTAATTTCGGCGTTGGAATCTGCCACTGCACGTCCAATGTTTATAATTCAGGAGGAAAGTATATCATTTAGGACTCTTACATAATATTAATACATACCATTAGCGACAGCGACAGACCAATCAACGCCAGTCACATAGAAGGCAATCAAGTAATGAAAGTCTAAAAAGGCGTATGTGAAGGAGTTCCACTGGTCCGCCAGCCAGAAATCAGCGAAAAGCACTGGCATAAACGGAGCTGCTAGAATACGACCCTGGAATATCATTGTAGTTTTTATGTATATGTGAAATAATTATTAAGTTTGGAATGTCTGTCTGTAATAATAAATTAGCCCTTTTTACTAATAAAATAACATTTTTTACATTTTTGTTTGTCTGCCTATTTGTTCCGGCTAACCTCTGGAATAGCTGGAACGATTTTAACGAGATTTTCACTTATAGCGGATAATAAAGGTCCAGACACATTAAACACCACGCGGACAAAGTCGCGGGTGCTGGTAATTCAAATATCATCAGCTTAGAATACATTCTAACTTGCTAATATTTGGTTAATTATCAGGAGAGGCAACAAATGTTCTTAAAAGTATTACAATACATTTTACTCAGAGAATGATGAGACGTTTACGTTAGCCGCAAATTTTCGAACACATGGAATTGACAGTTTTACTTATCACCCCTTTCCCTTTTCTGACAATGTTCAATGAGAAACTGATACTCTTCACACTATCGATTGGTATAAACATAACAACAAAAAAATTACATAGCATGTTTACAATTTTAGCATGGTAAGTGAAAACTATTATTAACGAGAAGAGACTATTCTTTAAAAACATTTTGAGCTAAATGAGAAAAACTTATATGGCACCCTGCCTATATAGCAAAGACCGCGTCAGAAAATGCAAACTCGACGAAGTCTATAACGATTTCATTATATTTAAAAGTAAATCTCTAAACCAATCAATTATAGACTTAAAATGTTTTTGAATTAAATCATTATTTTTAATATAAATATATAAAAAAACACTTACACATATCCTCAAAAACCAGAACCTTGCCTCATGCCGGAAGACTCTCAGCGGGTTCATTAGGAACACCAACATTATTATAACTAAGGCCAACGGGTTCACAAATGGTGGTATACTTAAACTCTCACTGTATACAAAACTTAAAATACTTAAGGCCCAGACTACACCAAATATAGAGGCTAGTTCCATCAAATGTTGTTCAGATAAATGCTTTCTGGGGTCCAATTCGAATATTAACACGTGGTTGACCCCAGACGATCTCCATCCGTAGACGTTGATGCCGATAAAAAATATAAATTCAACTAAGAGAAACGGCCCGCGGTACAATCTGAAGGCGGTTTTGAAGTTTTCCGTACCGCCTTCGTGGAATAGGGCTGAAATAATAAATATGCATTACATATTATTTATTACATGCGCTAACAAATGTTCAAAATAATAATTTAACTTATTCATTTCAAGAATTTTTTTAGCTCTCTTAAGTACAGGCTTGATGATTTCAATTGTATGAAACTAATCTCCTCGGCAAGACGTCTAGGTTACCGAGAAAATAACATTCAGAGGACCCCGCAGCAGAGTAGAAAGGAAGTACCTGGTGTCGAGACATTCTGTACTTCGCTTACCCTGAATTCGAGACATTCCATATTGAGCGGCAGAACTCAATGTCGCACTTTGTCTTACCAGAGCGACGAAGTAAAAATAATTTAAATATAATCATTACACATTTCCCCTTTAACTTAGCAAGTTTAAAAACTACTATTTTCAACACTAAATAATTTTATTAATAATATTAGATTTTCATTTGTTTAAAGTTTGTTTCAAATATTGTATCACCTGATGATATTCCATAAATTCATATAATTGTTCCCAATTTACTGTTTCTTAGTATTTTCCCTCCTAAACTCGACACTTGCAGATCATTTTGGGTTTGTCATTGCAAAATGAAGCCGTTAAATAAAAAAAAATATTTAATTGAGATAAACTTTGCTTGTATGTAAGAAAATATAGTAAGCGAATAGTTTTTAGTAAAAATCCGCTAATGAGTTTTTTAAAGAAAATATTTTGGTCCTTTTTGAAATTAGACAAAATAGATAGATTTTTAAAAAGTATATTTTAGAACATATATATCTCATAAAATCATTTATAGCAATATGATAATATAAGTAAACGTTCATGAATATACACTTTATTGTCATTCCTTATCAATTGCGTTTGCATAAGCAAGGCAAACTAAAAGCCATGAAACGTTTCAAAATAAATATTTTCATCTTATGTTTGTCTACTAGGAGCCATGCAACTATGCATATTTGGTTTTAACTAGCCACGTTATGGAGATAAGTGAGATTTAATATCACTGTTTGTATACCACAATTTATGGTTTAAATATTAACCTATTCTAAATATACGTATGTGGTCATGGGGGATTATGATATAATGTAATATATGATTATAAACTCATGGAGGCCAAGATGGCGGAGTGGAACAGTGATGGTTGTGTGAACACTTAATGAAATATTAAGTAAACGTAAACTTGTTACACGTTATTCTGTCTATAAACATAATTAGGTAAAAGTCAGTGATAAATTGAGGTTAAATCCGATAAACAAAAAAGCGTTAGTTTTGATAGAGACAAGTACAGATGTTCTTATAGTGTTTGTGTATGTATTAGGTTTTCTTTCTTTAGGAATATACATATATAATTTGGTCTTTTTATAAAATCTTAATTAACTAACGTTAAACTTAACGACAATTAAAAAAAACATATTTTAAATGCTCACCCGATAAAACAACAGATATAAACAATACGATAAAAGAACCAGAGAACAGTCCAACTTTGAATGTCGTCCACGGGCTTTGCTGTTCCCCCAAAGGTGGAACTCTTAATTTCTTCATGGCTTTCTGCCTATCACCTCCTTCCAGGTCATTCGTAACAGCCGCCTCTGTATCGCTAATGAGTCTATCTATATCTTTATTCGTGTAAAAATGTGATGTCTCCACGTGTTCTGCTCTCCATTGCGCACCGTTACTTACGTTTAATAACTGTTAATAGAACAAAATTTCGTATTTTAATTTGTGAGACATTTTTTTATTATAATACGTTCTATTAAATATATAAGTAATTCGTATTTTTCGATATTTTGCTGTCTCAAGCATTTTCCCTAATAACATGATAGGAGTGTGGTCTAGACCATACAATGTCGTACGTAAAAATACTCCATTTTTTGCTTTCCTCCCAAAATCGACATATTTCGTGGTGGAACTTAACGTTGCGTTTTGTTGTAACAGAGTAGAAAAATGAAAATAACTCGTATATTAATCAATTCTCCGAATGGGGCTCGAACCCACAAATGCTACAAGTGTTTACAGTAAAACGCCTCGCAACTGTGCCATGCCAACGAAGTGATAATATAACAATCCCTCACTATTTCTTTTATCTTGATTAAAAAAGCATCGAGTTATTTAACCACAACGTTCTTTATGGTACCAAGCCAAGAAAATGAAAATATTTTAAATATATTTTTGTGTCCTGAAGAACTTTACTTCCAAATCCTATATACATGGATAAATCGTTGTTGAGCGTATAATTTTTACTTTGTGATTTTATATGATATTTATAATCCTATAAAATATACCTGGTCTTTGGTGTAAGCAGTTTAGCCATTTAGATTTTTACCCATTAAAACACCTCCGATTTTCGACTTCGATACATCAGAGAGGCTGCGGGAAATTGTATAAATAAAGCCCATCACAGGATTTTAATAAACCCTACCTAATATTCTTAGCTGGTTCCCCCTTTCTCTCTTAGCGCTATATCACTACAAAAGTAGACTGCCCCTAACCCGTTATCATTGGCATAGCACAAATAATTTACTTTAAAGCCCCTGTGTACTAATACAGGTCGTGTGATGGTTTACGACGCTCTGATGCTGTTTATGGTATTACAAATCTTACCTTATCATGTTTCTTCAATATTTTTCTAAACCCCGTATAATTCAAGTTCTGATAGTTTTGCAATAATATCAAACTAAGGTAAAATTCACTAAATGCCAATTTCAATTCCTGTACTTTGCGTCGAGGGATTGCCTTTTTATCGCCACCACCTTTAGGCTTAATTGTATCGAATCTGGCCTTTAACTCACTTTGTAAAGTGGCATATTTACGAGTGGCTTCTGCTAGTTTTTCTAAAAAAAATAGTTATACTAAGTAAAAATAAATATAAAAGAGAAACGCTACAAAATGATAGACAAAATACGTAAAGTTAAATAGAGCGGAAAGGTTAAAAATCAGAAGCGCTTAAGCTTTCGCCTCTCTCTAATGGTTACTTTAAAAGAAAAACGAATAATTTCTTATTTATTTTCTCAATGTTCTAGAATCCATGCAAATATTTCTTTATTTAACATTTGAAACGTTACTATAATTTAATTAATTATAAATGAAACGATTTTCAAAATGATGTCGATGATCAAGAGTGATAATAAATCGTCTATCGTCGTCGTCGTCGTTTCATGCGTTAAAAGTGTCCCAAGTTAGACTGGTATTTTCAGTTGTCACGTTTCTTACCTTATTGAAGGGCAGTGTATAAGTTAATTAATGCTGGAAGACCTGAATCAAACTTTTTCGTTGTATAGACCGAGCGTAAAGTAGGGCGTAATTAATTTTGACAATTTATAATCATGATCAGCTAAATTATAGTAAATGGAGAAACAGTCTTTTAGCAATGTTCAGTATATTGAGCATTTTTGGTGACATAAAAAATATAACTTAAATGTCAAGATAATTTTTACAATTCTTAAAATGTTATTCCACACTATAGATTAGAAAACAAAATGTATAAGAATTCGAAGAATTTGAAGAACTTGAAGTTGTAACAACACGTATAAGAATTTCGACGTAGCCGGTAGTAGAACGTATAGCTTAGCGGTCAGTGCGCTTTCCAAGAGGCGTGGGTTCGAACCCCGCTGACTCAAATTATTACGTTATTTAAAAATATCAAGATAATTTACAAAAAAATTGAAATTTTTGGTAGTTTTTGAGTGTCATAGACATTATTTATTGACATAAATCGAGATTAAATATTTGGAACTCAAGTTAAGAATGCATCTAACACTCTAGTTAAGAATGCATCTATAAATTTTGCTATCTATTCATATGCAATATTACCAACCCAGAGCATTAATTAAGACTACAATTTATCTAATATTTTAATTTACTCCAGTTTAACATTACGGCCACAGTAGGGTAGTCAGAGAAAATTTTGTATTAAAACTCTCTGTTCTTGACTTTCCAAGATCGTAATTTAATAACATGTTTGTTACTAAAGCAGAGAAATGAAAATAATTTAGAGTGGAAATCAAACCTAATTAGTACACAATCCAACATTAACCCAAGGTTTTGCTATGGCTTTTGGGTTGAAAATCCCAACAGTTTAGGCAACTCAAAATTGAGATTATAAATTTATAAGGTATATCTAACTTTGCATACTTCATTTTAATAGCACTTAACTTCTAATATTTATTACACATGCCTTATCTTTAGATAAGATAAATTTACTACAAAATTTACATTAATACACATCTAAAGCCATTTTATTGATAGTATTATTATATACAACAGAGCTTAAAATAAAAAAAAACATATGTTAAAACATTTTAAAAGATTAAATTATTTGTAGCAATATTTGGAAAATAATAAAACTCAATATTATGTTACCAAATATAAAAAAAAATGATATTAGAATATACAGTATACTAATAAATGTTGATAATATTATTTACCTGAGTAAAATGTGTTGATTTTCTTAAGCTCTTGGTCACAGTAATGGAAAAAAGTTTCATCAAAATTGGCAAAATGTCTTGAAAGTACTTCGGGTTCAACATTTTCAGCTGATGGAGCTTCTTCGACTGCTGTGTAAAGCATTGCTTTCATTTCCTAGTAGAAAGTAAAGTGTCTTAAAATTTAAATTTATAAAGTAAAATATTTCATAGCTGTTTTTTTACATAAGAATAACTTTTAAGGCAGTTATTTTTGAAATCATAAATTTATTTAAATTATATACATAAAATATGTTATCTAATAAGCTGTTTGTACAAATAACATACTTATCCTTTTTTATTATGGATACAATAAGACAATCTCAATAAAACTGATTTATCTATAAATCAATGTCAGTATTCATTTTAAGTGACAATTGCAGAAAGCTCATGTGACTAAATTATGCACACAATGGGCCATAAACAGATGTGAAAAGATACTTAAACTGTAATTTGAATATTAGTACTGTTAATATTGTCATTAAATTTTTAGTAAAACTTTAAGTAAATTATATTTAAATTATTTATTAATTTAACTAAAGTACAACATACAATTATATTAAATCATACATATTTTAGATTAAAAGAAACAATAATAATATTTAACTAACCTCATAATTAATATATTGTTTACGCCATTCAGGCGTGATATGGGCACTTAGGTGCTCCGCAAACTTCATTTTTCATAAGTCTAATCTTTGTATGTCTTAACTCGACGAGCTACTTGATAGCACTGCATCTAAAGGTGCTTCTTGTGTACACAAGTTCTCTGATAACGATTAAGTACTAATCTACAAATTTTAACAGTTCTATTGGAATGATTTAGAATTGTCATTACAAAATAAATGTTAAAAGCGTTAAGTGTTTAGTATTAGTAGAAGTTTATAACACTGGACTAGTGCCCAAAAATAGAATAAAAATCAAGAAAAAGTAGAAAATATACTGTACACAACTACAGTGTAATATGACATTGACACTGACGTTGACAGCAAGTGATAAGGTAACCGAACGAACATTGGTAATCACCTTTCAAAAGTGCTAAATTAAATTGGCCGATTTTTTTATATACATTTTATTTACAGTCTGAACATGGAGCTCTATAAAAATACAAAATTTTCTATATTTTACGACAAATAAACACTAGGATAGACTATAATAAATTTAAAAAAAAAATCTAGATTATAGAAACATAACTTAAGCTATAATTATATAAAATTAAAGTTACTGAATTATTAAATTATATAGTTGACACATGTTGGCTTGAAAATTTATGGATAGAGGCCATCGTGGCATAGTGGGGCAGCGTCGGACTATTAGAACAAATGAATATGGGTTGGGTTCCCCCTCGGCAGTTTATATTTAAAATGTATTTTTATTTCTTAGCTCTAGTACGACAAAACTCATTGTTGAGTTTGCCACTCGCCGGTCTGGAATATGGGGGGAAAGCAGTGAACCGAGTGTCTTAACACTATCTCTGACTATCCTGCTATGTGGGACAAAGCATAGTTACGTTTTTTATGTATGTATTAAAATTTCAATAAAAAATAAAATCAAAAATGTTTGTTTTTAATTATAATAAATGTTTAAGTCAACAACAACATGGATTTTTAAACAATATTTTATATCTACTTTTAAATGGACGAAAGGCAAATAATTAAATCAAAATCTAAAATTTTTCTATAACCTTCAAACTGAAAAATGAAACATATAAAAACTTATATTAAAGTAAACACATAATAAAACAATATCTTATGTATGGAAATTATTTATTCTCCATTTGCAACCTTTTCCTCTTTTTCATTTGCTGTAAATAGTTTTTGATTAATATTTTCAGGTATAACTCTTGCAACTTTCCTTGGTTCCTTAGTAAGGGTTTTGGGACATTGCATTTCAGACCAGCTTATTGGTACCATACTTATACCTTGTGGAGAACCTTCTGCTGTTGCAATAACAACACCAAGCTCATTTTCAGCTGTTGAAAGATGGTACCAATGTATTTCTGTCATAGGGAGCTAAATAATCATTAAGGAAAAAATATAATGAAATTTTATATTTACCATATTTTTAAATTTATAGTCTAAACTTAGCATAAAAGAAAACATTTTTAGGAAACATCAACATTAGAATGAAGTAGGTTACAAGCCAGCTTGTCTAGGAAACTGTCCATGCACTAACAACAAAGTCATGTATTCTACAATTCGGTTAATCAAAATTCTTATATTGTTACTATTTGTTTAGTTGTTAGCATCTCTGTACAGAGATTATTTACAATTTTTTGCTAGCTTAAATATTATTTTTACTTCTATCACTAAAAACAATTATTACTTTATCAAGACAGAATGTTATATATATTAAATATTTTAATCAATATTATATATTTTTAAAGTATTGTCCATATTATAAATAAAACCAAGGTAAAATATAATATAAATCACATAGAAGCTTTTTAAATCTTTTGAAAAAGGATACAACTCTTGCTAATATTATATCTCCAGGTCGGAAACATTTGTAGGGATCTATTCTGTCCTTATCTGTGCATTTAATATCTTCTTTTTTTAAAATACCTCTATAAGGTCGCACTAGCACTGATGCGCCAACACATAATATCACACACTGTACTTGTCTGGAATTCACAACTGTTACTTTTGCTGTTACTATATCACTAGTCATAGGCAGGACACTAGGTGTTCTGGAACTTTTCACACAGATTTTTGTCGCCTAGAAATTTAAAATTTATTAAGAAAAAGTAACTAAAAAGCAGTAAACGGTAACTTATAAAGGTTTAAATATTATAAAACAAAAACCTTTGTATCGGGATCTTCTTCCAATTTTAGGACTCCCGCCAAAGATGCATAAATGTAGCCTTTTAATTCGTATGTTCCTGGACCTGACATATGTTCCTTGTTTGACGGGCTTAATCTCATTCCTGGAATACAAATCTTTCCTATGTCGTTTTTCTTTTCCTCATTCATATTGCTGCAAGTGATTTTACTTTCTTGACAATAACGATTGCTCTATTGTTACATATAAAAATGATGTCGTTTAGTAGTTTACATCCATAAACAAATACTTTAGAAAATATATTTATATTAATGATTATTCTCCTCTATAGATAGACGTATAAAACTAATATTTTGCAATTTACAAATAGGTTATATTATGATTTTGTAAAAATTGACGTTGACTCTCATATAGATAGATAGAGAATACAGGTAATATATTTAAATAATCTGAATTAAATTATTGTTATTATAATTTATAAAATTAATAAAGTTATTTATAATATAAAAAAGTGAAGATAAATTAATCCTTTAAAAAATATTATCGCAGTCGGTATTTACGTTCGATTTATATATAAAAAGGACAACCGCCACATTGTTTTTCCTGTTCTATGATTAAGAACTAATATCATCACTACTTCAGACGTGTCACGTCAGCCGGTTTGACGTTTGAGATGTCGATGTTCTTTGCGTTTAGTTTTATTTAAAGTGAAATTACATATATAATACTGAGTTTTACTATAAATAATACATCATAATGTTGACAAAATTTGAGACCAAGTCAGCCAGAGTGAAAGGTATATCCTTTCACGCGAAAAGGCCATGGGTTTTAGCCAGTCTTCACAATGGAGTTATCCAGCTTTGGGATTATCGTATGTGTACACTATTAGAGAAGTTTGATGAACATGACGGCCCTGTACGTGGAATATGTTTTCATATTCAACAACCTTTATTTGTGTCTGGTGGAGACGACTACAAAATAAAGGTATTTTTTTAAATATATAAATATGCAATGTTCTAGCATGTTTCTATACCCTAAGATAAATTATGATTATATATAGCATATATTAA
This sequence comes from Dryadula phaetusa, assembly GCA_032432895.1. Taxonomy (NCBI): domain Eukaryota; kingdom Metazoa; phylum Arthropoda; class Insecta; order Lepidoptera; family Nymphalidae; genus Dryadula; species Dryadula phaetusa. The sequence goes on from JAOYRS010000073.1 coordinate 1,058,955, forward strand.
GTAAAACTTCATGGCATAGCTCAAAGGAGTCTGAATGAAAATAATAGTTGTGAGGTTAGATCTTAATGGTTGAATTGAAATAAGGTTTATAGTTATTAATATTTATGTAAAAGTGGCATGGAAACTAACTTATCGATGCCACTCTCATAAAATACTGACCATGAATCAAGATAGTAAATGAATCATATTTGTGTGAAATTAATAATAAATAGTTGAGTACAAGCAATTTAGCAAAGCTACTATGAAAGTAATTGAAAATCCTTATTGAATGTATTATTCTTTATAGATATGGAATTATAAGCAAAGAAGATGTCTTTTTACATTATTAGGACATTTGGACTACATTCGTACCACCTTCTTCCATCATGAATATCCATGGATTTTGAGTGCATCAGATGATCAGGTATTACATAATTATGATAAACATCATCAAAATTATTCAATATGCTCAAAATATTATAAAAACCTTTAGTTTATATACCCTATGTATACAAAAGTGTTATAATTAGTGCTATTATTTTATTTGAAATCTGGATTTTGCCATAGAGATTTTGTGGTAATTTCTTGCATTCTTGTTCTTGAAGAACAAATATTTGCTAAAATCATACTGGAGCAAATAAACTCAACTCTGTTAAAACTAAAATATATTGAGACATATCCATGCAAATAAAATACAGTCCATAAATAGTTAGTATATAGTATTAATAATAATATTATTAGGAATTTTGTATTTTAAATATTTGTCTATAATTTATAAGTTTTATTTCACAGACAATAAGAATATGGAATTGGCAATCCCGCCAATGCATCAGTGTGTTGACTGGTCACAATCACTATGTGATGTGTGCGCAGTTTCATCCTACTGAGGACCTTTTAGTGTCTGCATCCTTAGATCAATCAGTCAGAGTATGGGACTTCTCTGGTCTGAGGAAAAAGAGTGTGGCACCTGGTCCAAGCGGATTAGCTGAGCACTTGAGGAACCCTCAAGCCACTGACTTGTTTGGACAGGTAATGGTAATTATGGCATGTGTTTGTATTTATTATTAGTTGTAGTTATCATAATAATAGTTTTTTAATTAGACGAATAGATCATTTGACAAGTAAAGACTGGGTTATCTTAGAACTGTGCATGTCACTTTCACAAAAGTGTGGTGTGTTAATTTCTATATAATTAATTTGCTTGTGTGTGTGTGTATTACTAATACTTTAATTATTATAAAAAGAAATTTGCTTCCTGCACTTATGTCAAACTTATATATTTGCATAATTTTAGTGAAAACAGATACAAGTTACAAGTTTTCATTATTACAATGATAATAATATATTTTAAGATATTTAATTTTCATAATCTTTACATATTTTAAATTATACTATTTTAAATGGATTAATTATTTTGATATTCGAAAATGAATATATTTTGGTATTCGAAAATAAATATTTGAAATCCAGATGCTTCAAATATTTATACAGTACATAATCTGTTTTTACAAGTAGAAATAGTCTACCTGTGTATGTCTCTGTCATGTGTTATTATTAAAATGTCGTTTCGAATATTAAAATATAGGCAATTAATTTGGTTTCAAATAATTTCATGTAAAATTATGTATTTTTATTGATTAAATAGTTTTGAAGTAAAAATATCTGTAGTTGTATTTAAAACAGCAATATGCACTTAGTAGCTTGATATCTATATAATGCATGGTGATACTTTAATTGCTATGAAATATTTAGTGTAATTGTAGGTTGCAGAATATAGTGCAATATTTATATATTAATATAAATGCAGTTGCATGTAGTTGGCAATTCTTAAATTTTATAATTGCAATAGAGGCGTTTCTTGTACAGAGGGACAGCATTGGACTGTAACTGTTATTGGTTGAGGGTTCAATCTGGCGCAGGTTCAAATGATATATCTCAATTATTTTCGTTTCTCTGCTCTGATAAGACTGGCAAAGTCATGTGTCGTAAATAGTGAAGCCGGTCGTGGCGCAGTGGGACAGCGTTTGACCGTAAACGCGATCGGTTCTGTGTTCGATCCCCACTGGGGTAGTGATTATATTTAAAAATAATTTCTATTCTTCGCTCTGGTAAGACAAAGTGCGGCGTTCGTCTTGAGTGTCGAATTCGGTGGAATGCGAAGTACGGAGTGTTTTGACACTAGGCACCTACTGTGTACTCTGGTACGAGCACAATCGCACAGACAAACTGATACAAAACTTAAATATCAATGTCAAAGAACATAATGACTGTCTTATAAATCATCTATGTGCGGACAAGGTTATGTTATATTTTCATTATATATAGAGGTTTGGTACATACAATTAATACAATATATTCTGTTCAGGCTGATGCGGTAGTGAAGCATGTGCTGGAAGGTCATGACCGTGGAGTCAATTGGGCGTCCTTCCATCCAAGTTTACCCCTTATCGTGTCAGCAGCTGATGATCGCCAAGTTAAACTGTGGCGTATGAATGATGCTAAGGTATATTATATATAAACAATATAAAATATATTAAATAAAAGTATTTAGCATTTTATGTTAATCTTATTAAAATTCTCAAATGTATTGTTGGTTTTTAAAAAAATCTATTATATTAACATATTTATATACAATATTTTTAAAAGTAATCATATTGGCGTTCAATTCCTCCATTGGATACGACTCTCTGACTACCCTGCTATACGGTATAAAGAGTAAACTGCAGTATATAATGTTTTTTTTATAAGCAACTACTTTAAAAGTATTATATTTATGTTTATATTTTATTATATATAATAATATTATCACTTACAATAGCATATGTATGTTATATTAACAATGTTATTTTAGGCTTGGGAAGTCGACACATGTCGCGGTCATTACAACAATGTGTCATGCGCCTTATTCCACGCTCGACATGAACTTATTTTATCTAACAGCGAAGATAAGTCTATCCGGGTCTGGGATATGACTAAGAGGACATGCTTGCACACTTTCAGGAGGGAGCATGAGAGGTATTTTTTTTATCACAATATATGAGGCCGGTTGCAGCGCAGAGGGAAAGTGTCTGGCTGTAACGCGATCGGTTGTGGGTTCGAATTCCACACGGCGGGATACTTAAAATTATTTTCATTTACTCGCTTTGATAAGACAAAGCTCGGCGTGGAGTTCCGTCACTCAACACATAATATCACGAAATTAACAGAACGCCGGGTACACAGTATCTTGACTTTGGGTAATTCCTGTTTAGCCTGCTATGCGGGATAAAGCATGAAGCTAAAACAAATATTCTATAAAAATTTTGATAAACAGACACTCTGAAATTAATGTAGACAACGTTATTAGTAGCTATTTTGGTAAAGTAACTATATAGCACTATAAAAAACGAAATACCTGGATGTCTGACTAAAAATGGAGAACGGAGTGTCTTGAAACTAGTGTCTAGGTTTCGCTCAGTCGCAGATGAAACTGATTGATTGGTTTATGTGAAGAGGAATGACTCAGCACTTCATACTAAAATGTTTTAAAAATAATTTGATACCTGTTTATTTAAATTAAACATCATATATGTTTGATCATATATTATTTTATTTAATATTACTGTACTCTTTTTACAGGTATTGGGTGTTGTCTTCCCACCCCACATTGAACCTATTCGCAGCTGGACATGACGCGGGAATGATTCTATTTAAACTCCAGAGAGAGAGACCTGCTTATGCTTTGCATAATAACATGCTGTTTTATATCAAAGATAGGTAAGAAATTTAGACATTCTTTACCATTTATTAATTTGTAATTAATCTAATTATTAATGGCACTTTAAAAACAAAAGAGAAATTCCCGCGGGGTTTCTTGCGCCGGTCGATCTCAGGTTTGAAGCATTAATTGCAGTAAGCATTTTTTTCGGGCATATTAGGGTAAAGAGAAAGGACCAACTCTTAAAACACTCCGTTTTTCGCTTTCCACCGAATTCGACACATTGCGTGTTGAATTGTGGAACTAAATATAATCACTCCCCAGAGTGGGGATCGAACCCACAACCGGTCGCGTTTACAGTCAGACTCTGTTTCTCTGCGCCACGACCGACCTCTTTAGCTTAGTGAACTGGGGCTAAATTATGTGCCGTTCAATATTCAATGTAACTTCTTACTTTGAATAAAATCATTTTACTTTTTAATATTAATGTTAATAACATACTAGGTAGTTTGATTTTTTTTTACTAAAAATATTTAATGTAGTTATGTAGATCTTGCAGTTGAAAGGTTGAATTAAATACGAATATTACTTATAATTAAAATTTGAATTAAATGAAATAATTTACAATTAATTTTTATTGATGTAACTTATAATTTAAGACTAATCTACCTATAGCTATCGCGTGGCTGTCTATCAGACGGACAAATATTTTATAAAATAATTTTGTCTGTGACACCGTAAAGCTATATAATATGACAATAGTTATCTATTTTTTTAATTATATTTTTTTATGTTTTATTTGTATTTTTATAATATAGCATGATGCTACCCTCATAACGCTCATAAGAGTATAGTCTCTCTATGAATTTGTTATGAAATTTCTTAATTAAAGAATATTAATATAGGAATATAATATTAAATAAGTTCTAAAATCTCAAATCAAATATATTGGCAGAATAATTTAAATTAAATTTTGTTTTAGGCAATTGCGTAAATTGGACATGTCTACCAATAGAGATGCGCCTGTCATGCAAATCAAAGGAGGAGGTCGTCATCAGCCTTACAGGTACACATACATACAGCTATGTAAAAATTCTTATATGTTGGTTACAACTTATATTGGTAGCATCTGTGTAGAGGGAGTTTCAGAAATTTCTGTTTCACAAAGACTTCTATGAAATAATCGATTGGCGAGAGAAAATACTATTTCATTAATTATTTTACAAAAAAATATTATCTAAAATACATTATCTTGATGCCATCCATGCCAATAGCCATACACCCGACCGAAATATGAAATTGTAAATGTGCAGCATGTCACTAAACCACGCGGAGTGGTGCGTGCTGGTGACGTGGCGCGCGGGCGACAGCAACACGTACGAGCTGTACGCGGCGCCGCGCGACGACGCGCCCGCCGCCGCCGCCGAGCCGCTGCGCGGGCACGCCGCCTCCGCCGTCTGGGTCGCCAGGAACCGCTTCGCCGCGCTGGAGAAGAATAATCAGGTCTTTTAATTCATATCTTTTTATTAACTGTAATATGTGCTTTTTTTTTAAATGAGATTATGATATATCGTTTTATTTAATTTCAAATTGTTAAACATTGTAGTACTGTAATTATGTAGCCTTAATTTCCTTTTGTAATTGTATCTTAATTAAATTGTCGTATTTTAACTTTAATTTTAAGTACATTAAAAATGTTTATTTGAAAAAATTGAGGCGCATCGTGGCGCAGTTGGACGGCGTCTCGGCCTCTGACTACATGCTACTTAATATAATAGAAAATGATCTATCACCTATACGTTAATATCCTTAAAGCTTTAGTTTAATACCATTTTTCAATTTCCAGCTGGTGATAAAAAATCTAAAGAACGAAGTGTCCAAAAAGATATCAACGCCCACATGCGAAGAGATCATGTACGCGGGCACCGGTATGCTGCTACTGCGCGAACCTGACGCGGTGCAGCTGCTGGATGTGCAGCAGAAGCGGACTGTGGCCAGTGTGAGTTGGACAGACAGACAAATTAATAAAATACCCCATTTCACTCGTAAATTGCTTTAATTATAATTTTTGCCTAAGTTTTGAGTTCTTAAGTTTTTGTTATTGCAATTGTGTTACTTGAACAGTATATCCATACCAGGCGCAAATGAGTTGACAAGTTAAAAATGTTAACTTTTCAGGGTAGCCGTTTTTTAGGTTACGATTTTACCTTAAGTAAAACAGTTATTTAATTATTTAAAATAAAATAGATTTATCGGTTTAGTTATTTATTCACCTAATAAATACAGCAATTTTGATGTCTATTATAATTTAAAATAAATATATGCAAATGGATTTATCAACTTATTCACGCTTGGTTTGGATATATACATTGAAAGTTGTTTTACTGGAGTGAAAAGAAAATAAAATATTATAATTGTAGCTCCGAACCCACAATCACTCACCTTTAAGGTCAGATCTTATCTCTCGACTCAAATAATTTTTTGTTCTGAAATAAATTTTTAATATAATCATTCTCCCGAGTGAGAATCGAACCCACAACCGATCGCGTTTACAATCAGACGCTGTCCCGTAACTTCACGAACGCCTTCACGTCTATTTTGTAATAAATAAAAGCCTTCACGTCTATTTTGTAATAAAAGCAATTTTTCAGGTGAAAGTATCAAAATGCCGCTACGCCATATGGAACTCCGATATGTCCCTTGTGGCCCTCCTCGGGAAACATACAGTCACAATATGCACTAAGAAACTGGAGCAATTGTGTTCTATTACGGAGGGAGCTAGAGTGAAGTCCGGGGCCTTCGACGATTCCACGCCACAGCCAGTGTTTATATATACCACTGCTAATCATATCAAGTATTGTTGTAAAGATGGGTATGTTGTTTTTTCTGTCTGTCTGTTTGTAATATTAATATAATAGTTTTATACTAAATGCATATTATATATACCAAAAAACCGAATTTTACGATTTTTTTTTGTCTGTTATTTTTTCCGGTTAATCTCTAGAACAGCTAGACCGATTTTGACCGAGCTTTCATTGTTAAATAACTGATATAATAAGGGTAAACTTAGGCTGTAAAGATCCTTAAATTGTAATTTCTATATAAATGAAGTCTAGGGATAGTATATAATATATTACATGTATATACAAGATACATAAAACAGTATACACGTCTACCTGTGACCATGGGCTACTGTATAGTATCCGAGTGGGAAAGTGGGAATCAAATCTATGATCTATTTTTTAACTCTAATTCTAACTCTGAGTAAATAAAAATAATTATTTTTTAACAGCGACTACGGTATCATCCGCACGTTAGACGTGCCGGTGTACGCGGTCAAGGTGGTGGCCAGCGAGGCGGGCGCGCGCGTGGTGTGCCTGGACCGCGACGCGCGCCCCAAAGTGCTGAGCATTGATCCCACTGAATACAGGTACGTGTTTATAAGAGGAAAAAATATAATATAAATCAAACCAACGTACAAATAATATGTTACAAAATAATATGTTACAAAATGTGTAGATAGGAATGGCATACAAGCTATTTTCTATACTTTTTGTCGCATCTGTCCATTTGTTCTGGCTAATAACTTGCTTAAAAATATTGACGAGATTTCACTGACAGAGCTTATGTAATAAGGAGTAACTAAGGCTGTTTTTAATATAAAATTATAGAATAAAGATCAGAGATACTAAACTCAACGCAGTCAAACTCGCAAGCGACAGCTAGTTTTGTATAAATTTGATGCTCTTATATTTCTATAGATTCAAATTGGCGCTTTTGACACGCCAATACGACCAGGTACTGCATATGGTGCGTACTGCGAAGCTCGTGGGGCAGAGTATTATATCCTACTTGCAAGAAAAGGGTAAGTTAAATATCTAATTTTTGGGTAACTTTGAATGGATTAATAACCTCGCTCTTTTGATATAGTTCAAGTAAACTATATTTACCAATTTTTCATTCGTAACTTGTTTTTGTGTGTTACAAAAGTTTCACATTTATTCATTTATATCAAGTAGGCACTGAAACGCTATTTGTTGTAGAACTAGAAAACCATTATTAATTTATATGAATGAAAAGTAAAATTTTAGAATCTAAAATATTATAAAGCCTTAATTCTTGTAACGTCTTAATTCTTCTAATATATAGTAGTGTAACTTATAATATCTCATGTGGCTTTTTTTCTCATTCTTTAAAAAATATATTGTATCTCGCATCGCTTTCCCTCTAAAACTGATTAGTTAAATATTAGTCTTTATCACTCACATTTGTAATAGTATCTCTACTTTTATCTTTCACGTATTTCATTTTCCTTATCATTCACGTATTTAATTTGTAATTTGCATCTCTTTCCCTCACTCTTAATTTTTCCTATCTTTGTCCTTTTCACTCATATAATGGTGTCTTGCGTCTCTTTCCCTCCCAACCGTCTCTAACGTGGTTATCCTAATCATTGTCCTTGTCACACATACACATAGTAGTATCTTTCATCTCTTTCCTACATTCCAGGATATCCGGAAGTGGCCCTTCATTTCGTGAAGGACGCTCGCACACGGCTCTCCCTGGCCTTGCAGTGTGGTAATATAGAAGTGGCATTGGAGGCGGCCAAGAGTTTGGACGAGCCTGACGCTTGGGATCAACTGGCCCAAGCCGCTTTGTCTACTGGAAACCACCAGGTATGTTATGCAGAGTTTAGCTTCATGCAGCATAATAAGAATAATAAATGGCAGAAAGAAGATAGTGTCAAGGTAACGTTTGTCTGTCTGTTCTGGTCAATATCTGAAATGGTATTAAATTAACGTTTGCCGTTTGTAAAAATACAGAAAACAAGTAAGTAGCTTTTTTGTGAGAATGACTTAGTCAATACCTTACATTCTCACTCAGTAGAATATTTACTATTCCTAAAAGACAAACTGACATTTTCTTATCATATATATATATAACATTTTTTGTTAATGTTTATGTTCTTGCTTTAATAGATTAAAGGATTTTCTATTTTTAACATTATCAATAATGTTTATGAATTTATATCTAATTTTAAACAAAATTAATCTTTATTTAATATTAGTCAATTAGTAAGAAAAGATTTTTTTTTATTTGCCAACAGATAGTAGAAATGTGCTACCAACGTACAAAGAACTTCGACAAGTTGTCATTCCTGTACCTTATAACCGGAAACCTGGACAAGTTGCGCAAAATGATGAAGATAGCGGAAATCAGGAAGGATGTTTCGTCACAGTTCCAAGGTGCTTTACTATTAGGAGATGTCAGTGAAAGGATCAGACTATTGAAGAATGCTGGACAGGTAATATGCAACTGTATTTTATTTATTTAAAAATGTTTATTCAATAATTGCTATCTGTACTGTAGTATTACCATTCTAGGGAGAGTTAACCCCCACCCCTACTCCCCTTTTGATAATTTACATTATGGTACCATGAAACGAAAATGATAATATAATAATATTGTTATTTTCTTCATGGTATGCCTAATATGCTTAATGCTTAATTTCAATGTGATAAGAAGCCGGTCGTGGTGCAGTGGGACAGCGTCTGACTGTAAACGCGATTGTGGGTTCGATTTCCTCTCTGGGAATAATTATAATTATTTTTAATTCCTATAATAATAAGACAAGTGTGGCGTTGAATTCTTCCATTCAACATGAAATGTGTCAAATTTACTTTTTATGTTAATACTAATAGATGGCAACAGATATATTAAATTAAGAAATATCTATATATTTAAATGATTTTCGCAGCTCTCCCTTGCCTATCTAACTGCCATCAATCACAAGCAAGTTAAAGAAGCTGAAGAACTAAAAGCAGCCTTGGAAGCGGCTAATTTGCCCATACCGAAGGCAAATCCGAATGCACAATTCCTGTGCCCACCGCTGCCAGTGCAGAAGGCTCAACCTAATTGGCCATTATTGGCTGTTTCTAAGTGAGTATGAGGCTTAAATAATAATAATGTCTGTAATTTTCTGGATTTTTCAAAAATATATTTTATTTTATTTTTATTTAAAATATTAATATGTTGTTTTATGATGATTTTCTTACAATTTCGGAGTAGAAAATGTAGGGTTTGTTTTCTTTTAAATTTGTCTAAAAGTGATAATTTTTTATTGTTTTTAATTATATTTTAGCTATCTTTTTTAATTGAAGATTCTCCAGATCTCGCATGGATTTCGAAGATTCTCTAAATCCCGCATAGAGTAGACTCTAGTGTAGGAACACTCCATACTCTTCCTTCCGCCGAATTCGAAACGTTCCGTGTTGAGTGGCGGAACTTAACGCTTCGCTATTAATATAATTATTCCAACGACTGAGAATCGAATCCACAACCGATTGTGTTTAGTCAGATGCTGTACCATTAGTCTCAGCTTTTCTTTGCTTTGTAAATGTGATGTTCTTTAACAAGTTGTTACCACACCTTTTACCTCGTACTTAAGATTAAATACTTATTTTAAGTTCAGTTAGTTTTCGTCATCACACAGCTTATATGAAAGACTCACATTTAAAAACAGTATATGCAATAGGACAAAGCTAAGGCTGGAGCTCTTCGTTGTGTTCTCAATTGTAGGGAGATCTCAGATAAGTTATGATATCGGTTTATTTAATAATGTTGATGATATTTTTAAAGGAGTTTCTTCGAAGTAGCGGGTGGAGCTCGTGCAGGAGTCCCAGGAGTCTCAGGGGCGGAGGCCGGTGTTGAGGCCGAGGAGCCCCTGGAGGCAGCTGGTGCTTGGGGCGACGATGAGGATGTATTGCAGGAGAATAAGGTGAGTTTTATTAGGTTTCTTTCTATTCTTTCTTTTAATTTCATAAATCTTGCAGATCTATATGAAGAATATTTTGTGATTTGTTGGATATATATAGTTCTTTTTGTTTTAATAATAGTTATCGTGTAAGCATAGTTTTGCAAACTTTGTCAAGACTTTTCACTATTTCTTCTATTTATTTTAGCCATTTATTTAAAATATACTTGAATAGCGTAGAAATCGTCAATTAGAGTAATGTTAATATTGACCAGTTAGATAAGTTTTTTTCAAGTATTATTATTATTTTGGTATTTTTTTATATATTAGGAGGAAGGTGAAGAGGTTATGGAAGATGCTTGTGACGACGGAGGTTGGGATGTAGGTGACGAGGACTTGGAGCTACCTGAAGAACTTGCTCCAGTGCCAGGTAATATTTATTAACATTTTAAATTGTAATCAATTCATATAACGATGTTTTATGTTAGAATTAAGAGTTGATGAAGTAATTTTAAGAAAATTAGCTGAAGATATAGGCATTCTATATATATCTAGTTTTTAATTTTTATGTGCAAGTATTTTTTTTTAATTTATAAAAATGTCATTAAATACTATTTAATGACATTTTCATAAATTAAAAATATTTCTACTTTTGTTAATGTTTGTTTTTGCTTTTAGCTGCCTGTTTATTTATTTTTAGCTTCGCGCTTTTTATCCCGCATAGCAGGGTAGGCAGAAAGTATCTAGTGTCAAGACACTCCGTACTTCGCTTGACACCGAATTCGAGACATTGCGTTTTGAATGGTGGAACTCAACGCCGCATTTTTTCTTTACCAGAGCGAACTTTCTCACTGCGCCACAACCGGCCTCAACAACTGCGTATTTTTGCAAAAAAAAATATCTTGAAAGACTACGCTACATCACATGTTGACCATATAATATTCTATTCCAAATGAAACTTGAAAAACCCGACGTTCCGAACACTTTACAGTAGTCTATGGTAAAATCTATACGCGACCACGGAAAGTGTTCAAAACTTTAGGTTTTCACTAATGTATTTTCGAAATTACATGATTAATCCGTTTAAAGTATCTGGTTGATGTCGATCGTGGCGTACTGGGATAGCGTCTGACTGTAAACGTGATCGGTTGTGGGTTCGATCCCCACTCGGGGTAGTATTTAAATTATTATTATGCGGAATAAAAGCGTGAAACTAAACCAAAAATCTGTTTAAAATAGTTTCATTTAAAAAGTTAACCATATATTTAGTATTTAAATGAAAACTTTCGAGCGTCTATGTGTAATGATTGTTTTTTTATTTGTAATGTCCCAGCGGACATAGACGGCGAGGAGTCCGCGCAGTACTTCGTGGCGCCCACGCGCGCGCCCGGCGCCGCGCTCGCCGCCAAGCTGCGCACCGCGCACGACCACGTCGCCACCGGCCAGTTCGAGATCGCCATGAGGTTACTCTTGTGATTTACTATGCTTAAAGTGTTGTAGTACACTTGAGATTAGAATACTCTATTGAAAAAAATGTATAAAAATTGCAGCTACAGAGATGCTGACAACATAAATAAGTTGTAAAAAACGTATAACAATTTCGATGCCGATTCAGTGTCGTATGCAGAACGCATGGCGTACGCGGTCAGAGTGCTTGAGTGGTTTCAAGAGGGGCGGGTTCGAAACTGGCTGCGTTTAAATTTTTATACAATTTTTTTTTTCGAAAAAGTAACACCTGTATTCACTTTAACTGTTTTGTTCTATACATTTTATTTATTGTGAGAAAATCCCGCCCGATTGGGGACTGGGGACAAAAATCTCTACTAGCCTTTAGGTTACGGGAACACCAATCCTTCATGAATTCGATAGCAAATAAAATCTTGAACTAATTGCCTTCTTTTCCGCCCTCTGATGTCTACGTTTTTTCAAAGCATCTGTAAAGAGATTTTTATAAATTTCTGCGCTTGGCCAGAGAGAATTCAATGTTTTCTAATACTGAGTGTAGAATAACATTTTAAAATATTAAATATTAGCTGTAACTATTTTATAAATGCATATGTGTTGATTCTTCAATATGAGAATTACACTCACACCCTGGTTATACTTTTTATTTTTTTGAAATGAGACTTTATCAACGCATGGGAGAAATTTTGAGGTTACAAAAAATTATAATCGTAAACTTTACTGTTAAGCGCCATCTTTATTTTCAAGTCACATTATTCCGTTACGCGCCACTTTAATTTAAAGATTACATTTTTACGTTACGCGCGATATATATGCAAGTTGCTTAAATGGATCATTTTTCGAAAAATGATGTCGTGAAGAAGTTTCACTTTTATGCGTGTACAATAATAACACACAAAGATTTATTGAATAAACAGGTTACTGCACGAGCAAGTGGGGGTGGTGAACTTCGCGCCCTACGAGGAGACCTTCGTGCAGATGTACTCCGTGGCGCGGCTCATGTTCTGCGCGCTGCCGCTGGCGCCGCCGCTGCACGCGCACCTGCACCGCAACTGGAAGGAGGCCAGCGGGAAGGACCTGCTGCCCGTTATCAGTGTGTTCATTTCATATTTCTTTATTATTGATTGTGATATTGTAGGTTATTATTAATCAGTTCAAAAATTGAGGCCGGTCGTGGCGCAGTAACTGTGCCTTTATATGCGATCGAGGGAATGATTATATTTAAATTTTTATGATTTTTCCTCTCTGATAAGAAAAAATGCAGCGATAAGATAAAATGAGCTCTAGCACTCAACACGCATGGTTTGAATTCGGTGAAAAAGGGAGTACGGAGTGTCTTAACAATATGTATTTATTATGTACCTTTTAGCTTCACTTTTTTATCTCTCATAGCAGATGCGGGGTAGAAGAGTGAAGATAAAAAAATAGACTATTTACAGTACACAAAAACTATAATGTCGAAGCAATTCTGGAGAAGGTTGTGGGTTAAATTCTGGTTGTTCACTGTTTTTAAAGTGTTATTCCACACTAAAGGATTAGAAAACATTTTTGAATAAACGTATTAAATATTAAATATTAAAATAAAATAGCAATCTCTCTTGTTAAACGATTATTTCTTAATAATCTTTAAGTAGTAGAAATTTGTAAAAATCTCTCTACAGAGATGCTAACAACATAAATAAGTTGTAGCAAAACGTATAAGAATTTCGACGCAGCTGGTAGTAGAACGCATGGCTTAGCGGTCAAAGCGCTTGGACGGTATCCAAGAGGCACGGGTTCGAATCCCGCCGCGTTCAAATTTATATACATTTATTCAAAAATTGTAAATTCTGGTTGTTAAAGCTGGAAAATGGAAGAGTGTAGAATAAAGTGCTTTAACACTTAATTTTGTTTTGCTTGCTATAAATACTATATGCAGGAAATGAGTTAAAACATTTAAAAATAATTACTAATATAGACATATGCTAAAATATTATTACCTTATTATCAATATATTATATTTTGCTACATTGAGTTTAATAATAGATATTTTAAATTATTTCATTTATAATACTTAGGTTTTAAATTTTAATATGAAAAAAACTCACAAAAGTGGCTCTTGCGTAATGAGACGAGGCGCGGTGTTAAGTTCTGCTGCTCAGCATGTAATATCTTAAATTCGGGCAGAATCCTATGATGCAGGATAAATCATAAACTATTATATATATTTTTTTAATTTTATGTATTAAATGAACTCTCTATATCTTTCCGCAGCGATAAAACTGAACGACCTCGTCAGCCAACTGCAACAGTGCTACCAACTGACAACAAGTGGTAAATTCAATGAGGCGGTGGAGCGCTTACAGAGGCTGGTCCGGCTCGTGCCATTGCTGCACGTGGACACCAAACAGGAGCTGGCGGAGGCGCAGCAGCTGCTGGTCATATGTAGAGAGTATCTGGTGGGGTTGCAAATGGAGACTGCGAGGAAAGGTGGGTCGATTGGTTTGTTTATATTTTATGCACGATGATTTTTTGTTTTTGTTTTTATGTAAAGGGGATTTTAATTTATTTTTGAAAATGACAATTATTAGAAGTTAGATTATTTTGCTGTTAAATATCGTTATAACTATAAATTCACGAAGTATTGTTAAGTTCTAATAACTTTTTTGTACTACACTTAAATATATGTATATATATTTTTATCCACATTATTGACAGCGACAAGAATTTATAATATGATATATTCTGAAATAAATTTAACAAACTACTGTAGACGTATTAAAAATTCTCGAAAGTATATAACGAACAGGTATTATAGAATAATTTAAAAATATACCTTCTTTATATAGTTAAAAGTATGTTTTCTAATTTTTCAACAGCAATGCCCAAAAACACCCTTGAAGAACAAAAGCGCACCTGCGAAATGGCGGCCTACTTCACCCACTGCAAATTACAGCCAGTTCATCAGATATTGACACTCCGGACTGCTCTCAACATGTTTTTCAAGTTAAAGAATTACAGAACAGCGGCCTCCTTTGCTAGAAGACTGCTAGAATTAGGACCTAGACCTGAAGTCGCACAACAGGCTAGGAAAATACTACAAGCATGTGAAAAAACACCCACAGACGAACATCAGTTGTTCTACGATGAACATAATCCCTTCAACATATGTGGAATCAGTTATAAACCTATATATAGAGGTAAAGCTGAAGAGAAATGTTCCCTTTGCGCTGCAAGTTTCATGCCAGAACATAAGGGCAAGCTGTGCCCGGTTTGTGGTATTGCTGAAATAGGCAAGGATGTCCTCGGACTAAGAATTTGCTCGTTGCAATTCCAGAGATAAGCCTCTTTTGTGTTTATTTTTATTATTACAATAAAGAATAATGTTTATCTGTAGCTTATTTAATTAAGGTTTATATTAAATATGTACTATTAATATATCTACAATTGTGTTTTATTTTGGCCTTCTCAATTGTAAATAACGTCATTAAATACTTGGTGTTTGTAATGGTAAACGAAATTGTTATAACAATATTTATTAAATATATAAAACAAACAATAATTAACGTATTTTACATGACAATTATACATCTGCAGGTCTCGTCTCTTTGCTCCTGAAAAGTAAAAAATAAAAAATAATGTAGTTTACAAAATTAATTATTTAATTTTATTTAACTTACATAATAAAAGAGGGATATTTTTTAATGATGATTACTATATGTCCATTGTTGCGCCATAAAAAGTTACTAATATATATAAAAATGAAAACTGACCTATTATTGAGCATATCCTGTATTTCATCAAAAGTCTTTCCCTTGGTCTCCGGCAGCAGTGGACTAACAGAGAATATGAACCCCAGACCGCAGCAAATTGCGAGTACCCAGAACGCGGTGTATATACCGTACGAAGCTGCCACGTCGCGGAAAAACCTGTACAGAATGTATTATGATAGATTTTTTGCTTAAATTTTCATTTCGCTTAGCTTAGCTTAGGGTAGACAGCAAGTACCTAGTGTCAAGATACTCCGTATTCCGCTTTCCATCAAGTTCAAAACATTTATTATGTGGATTGGCGGAGTCAATGCCACGCTTTGTCTTACCAGAGCAAGGAAATTATAATAATTTAAATTTAATTTATACCTCTGAGTGAGAATCGAAACCACCTCGCGTTGACAGTCAGAGGTTGTCCCTCTGCGCTGCGACCGGCCTCAAAAATATTTTTTTCATTATACAATTAGCGTCGCACTAACAAACATGAAGTTTGCGTAGACTATAGTTATGATACTTGCTTCGATTGTTGCCAACGTTGTTTGGGAAATTTTAAATAACTATTCGGGAAGTTAATTCACGCATATGGTTTAATTTTTTTTGAAGAAATATCAAATATCACAGTCTATTTCTTCCATCTTTGTAATAATTTGGTTAGGTTATACATAACAGATTTATTCATTTACTTTAAATAAATGTAATATCGCTTGTTAGACACAAGAATAGTAACTAAAATGAAGTCTAAACTAAGTATTAGTGAATCGCTCATTTCGTACTGTATTATTGTCTTAACGTCTTAACTTGTTATTGTATTAACGTCTGGAAAGCGTTTGACAACAAGAGTTGTAAGTTAAATTCATACTGGTTTAAAATATTTTTATAGACATTAGGACAATCTCATTTTTGTATATGTA
Organism: Dryadula phaetusa; assembly: GCA_032432895.1. NCBI lineage: Eukaryota > Metazoa > Arthropoda > Insecta > Lepidoptera > Nymphalidae > Dryadula > Dryadula phaetusa. The sequence continues at coordinate 1,075,509 of JAOYRS010000073.1, forward strand.
GAGACAAAAAGCAGTATGGAGCTACGTCATCAAGTACGGACTGTCCCTAAAAAGTTATAAGGTAAACGGGTTTTCTCACATCTAGTAGAATAATATAAATAAATAGCAAGTAGTTATGACCTGGTCCACACGAAACCAGCCAGCCAGCACATGAAAGAGGCGATCCCGCTCGCGAGACACTTAGTGCGTACTGGGAACATTTCCGCCACTAGGATCCAGGGGACCGGACCGACGCCTGTGGAATTTAATAGTCATCATAAAATTATCTTTAAACATTTACTACTTTTTAAGTGTTATTCCATACTTTTGAAGATATAGAAAGCATGACTTCCAACAGGCTCGGGTTTGAATCGCATTGCTTTTGTTCAAAATTTTATACGTTTTAAAAAAATATAGAGTCCAAAACTGTAACCCTTTATACAAAAATCACGCGAATGAAGAAGTAAGAAATTTGGTACAGTTATAGTTTAAACGTTTTGAAAAAAAACATATATATAAAATTTTTATACGTTTTTTTAAAAATGTATTCTAATCCTAAGTATGGAATAACACTTTAAAAGTAGTGAAACACAGTTATAGTTTATACAGAGAATGATTGCAGAATAAATTGTTTTTTTGCTTTAAAATACATTAAACAAATAAAATAAATGTAACACACTACCGTATGTCTGACACAGACTTTTATATAAAGTGATATACAGGTTGCTATGGTAACGAGTTATTTACGTGTCAGCGGGACATCTAATATTTATGAATATGTCTGAAATTATTATATTTATAAACTTACCTAAAGTAAACAGTATCATATACACAATGAGACACAAAAGCGGGAGAAACGCCCACGAACTAACATCATACTTGAAATGCGAGTCCAATAACGCATAAATACCTATTATACCCTGAAAAGTAATTTAACAATAATTAAAATTAATATAAAAATATACGAAATTATTAATTTCGATGTAGTTCGAAAAAAGGTAAATTTCTTTCAATATTATGTTTATAAATAAGGTTATTCATAGTGTCTTATAAGAATTTAGTGTTTAATATGTATTTTTTATAGTAATAAATAAAAAAAATAACAAAAGCTACAGGGTACTTAATGAATGGCGTTTGTTATATTATTAAATTTAATACTGCTACTTTATTAAATTATATGTAAAGAACGAGTACAGAAAGGATATAACTTTTATAACAACGCATTAAAATCATTAATTAATTAAATATTACACACTAATATAATTAAAAGGTACTTTTGTACAAAGTAACATACACGTTGCCATGACAACGAATATTTAACCCGTAAAAAGGTCTTCTAGTCACAATAAATACATAAGTAATTCTTACCAAGAATATAGTAAGTCCCAATGAAGTGGTCCACATGAGCAACTTCCTTCCGAGGCGGTCCACCACCAGCGGTGTTATACAACTAGTTACTACCTGTTATTTTAAATAACATATTTTTAAAGTTTTTTTAGCTTCACGCTGTTAGCCAGCATAGCAGGGTAGACAGAAAGTACCTAGTGTCAAGACACTCCGTACTTCGCTTTCCACCGAATTCGAGACATTGCGTGTTGGGTGGTGGAACTCAACGCCGCACTTTGTCTTACCAGAGCGAGGAAGTAAACCCACAACTGATCTCGTTTACATTCAGACGCTGTCCCACTGCGTCACGACCGGCCTCTATCTCATTTTTTTATGTATATTTAAAATAAATTAAATCTGAAAATGATCCAAAGAGGTAGACGTGTGAAATTGAATAAATACATTTATTGTTATTGTAATTTAAAAATACTTTTAATTCCATGGTCTAGGAAATATATATTTATTTTTAACTCTACGTATGTCTTGCACACTCTAGATTAGGCAGAAATAACTTAAGAGTTAACTTTATTTAACCTGTGCCTAGATTCTATAACAATTTCAAGACATTGTGTAGCGAAAATTGAAATTTCTGAATTTTAATTTTGATTCGTAGGACAGATCCTACGAATCAAAATTAAAATTCAGAAATTTCAATTTTCGCTACACAATGTCTTGAAATTGTTATAGAAAATTGAAATTTCTGAATTTTAATTTTGATTCGTAGGACAGATCCTACGAATCAAAATTAAAATTCAGAAATTTAGTTTAAAATATATATAATTCTTTAAATGAGAAAGAACTAAAGGTGCCATTTGTCCAATCAAACTGCACCATCCCTCCCCCTCAAGGAATTTTACCCCAAAAATAATAAAAAAAATATGCGTGCGCGTGCGTTTTAGTGTACACACGTAAGAAGAAAAATTTCTTTAAGACATCATTTTTCGAAGAAGAAAAATGAAGAACAAGAATTCACTATTTTCACCTCTACAAGAATTAGTTAAATAATACTTAATTAGATAAGATTAAGATTAAGAAAAAAATGCTCACGCTACGTGTATTTAGATTTCGATTTCTACCTGGATTTTGATCGTTGTGAGCTCATCTTTAGAAATTAATAGAAATTAAAAATCAAGACGGCGCGTGACTATGGCCCGTAAAATTTCTCTGATCCGTCGATAAACTAATTTCTCTTCAAAAAAAGGTGTCTTACTTGAACAACTCCCATAATAATGGTACCATCAGCTGCTGACATCCTAGTTCCAATTTTCACAAGCAATTCTTCCATATAGAATAGCAACACATCGATACCGGACAACTGGAGCAACATCGCTAGGAATATGCAAATACCTGAAAATAATGTTTATTACATTTTGTAATACAGGTCATATATTAATATTGACTTGAAATGAGTCAGTGAATTAATTATAAAAAAAAGTTTTTAATAACAAGCTCCTTATAATGTATTGGATTCTACTAGTTAAGCCCTTTCTTTTGGTATTCCATAAGGCATACCAAAAGAAAGGGCTTTTGGAAAAAGAACAATATCATCTTAACTAAAAGTATTTTATATACAACATTTCAGCTCGGTCGGTGATGATATATATTTCAAAACCGATACGCAAGACTCACGAACATGCATACAAACATTACAGGTTAAAGAAATTGTATTAATATTTCAGTTAGTGTTTTCTTAACGATATAGTGATATACTTAGTGTAACAACCAGAGTCAGTACACTAGTGCTAGCGCCATTATATACCCGCACGTGTGTGCATGCTTCAGAGCTTGCGTGTGTGTCTGTGTACTAGTACGGTACAGATCCATGTTCTTGAGTGTTGTGCACTAGTATTGGTGCACTTTTAATGAGTATTTTGAGTGTGATTCTAAGTATGAAAAAACTTTAAGTAAAAATACCTAAAGCTTTAAGATTTCCTCTCGTCGCCCATAAATCTCGAACTCTTGGCTCCACTTTGAACTCTCTAGCGACTATCGCCTGTAAGCCTTCCAGTTCTGGTTGGACTACATCTTTAGGAAGACCTCGGAGATTTTGTAACACTTGGGATGCTTCTTCGATTTTACCTATTTTATAAGAAAATTTTTGTTAGGTGATAATACAACTGTTTAGGAATATAAGTTATACATAACATTTTATTTACTTTACAGTAATCTGTTTTCAATGGTAGAGTTACAAATTCTTTAAATATAATTACTGTATTTAAGATTTATTGACCCACAGTGTAAAACCTATTTTTACAGTTTGAAACTATTTTAAAATAATTAATTGCGTATATTTTGGTATTTGAAAATATACTTTTGGAAATCTGACGTTTCGAACATTTTACAATAGTCCGTGGTCACAGGTAGACAGTCAGTCTACCTTATACCAAAATTATACGAGATTAATCCGTTTAAAATAATTTCCTTTAAAAAGTATGATATTACTTTAAAGACCAAAATTATGGCTTACCTTTATAAACCAAAAAGAATGGTGTTTCCGGTATAATCCATGTAAACGGTACATAGAACAATGATAGTATACCGCCCGCCGCAGTCAAGCCCCAGTATGTAGAGAAAGGGCCAATAGCATACGCTAGCAAGAACCCTACGTTGATGAACAGAAGGAATAATGCACTTAGAGACCCTCGTATTTTGTCCTAGAATTGAAAAGAATATTTTTTTTAATTTTAGTTTTTCCGTTATTTTGAAGAGATTGTGAGATATGTAGTAAAACCCAACGCCATACTTAAATTAGACTGAGAAAATTTATTACTTTTAAATATAAATCTCCACATGACTGGAAATGTACATTGTACAGTCAGACACATATGCACTAATAATAGCCTCCCTGAGTGGTCTATGTTTGTGTGTACTAGTACCGGTATGAACCTGGGCTCTTGAGTGCTTTGCGTGTGTTTGTGTACTGGTGAGTTGTGTACAAGTACTGGTGTATTGATATCAGTTTCATATATCAATGACAACAAACCGTCTACTGCTTTCAAAATCTAATATATAGATAGAGGGCTAAGAGCATTCGATTAAAAGAACTCTACGTTAATTCAAAGAAGGAATAATTTAGATACCTATATTTTGTTTTGGCATAGAGAGAAAATCATTGTTTTTATAGGTTTTTGTATTCCACTTTTCGTTTATTTTGTAGAGATTGCGTATTAAGTGACGAAGCACAAGACCGCGTTTTTTTCTAATCAAACTGTAGACCAAAAAAGATATGTACTGTTAAAAAATAATGAATTTGATAATTATTTTTTGATAAGAAGAAATATTGGTAAACTATATCTTTTCTCTGACTTCGTCTGATTTATCACTAAGTTGGTGTCTAGTAATAATATAGGTAGTGTTTAAACTAAGTGTATATGAGAGAACTATTAGAAAAAACGCAAGAATATACAAATAATTTTATATATTTTTTTTGCCTGTAAGATTTAACTGCTTATTTATGATACGAAATGTTTATTATATATTATATTTCATTAGCAATAAAACCGTTCAAGAAACACCTTTGATTATCGACTTCTATCTATCTCTGTATATATGTCCTCTAGACTTGAGACGTGACCTTCTTCCAGTATCATCGACATTAGGTTTTTAAAGTTCAACAAGGTTAGTAGCGTTAGTCTAGCGTTCCACTTAGGATTTCATATTTTAAGGTCTTCTATTACTGATTCTTTCTCTTAAAACATGTGATAATATATTTTAATTTTTTAAATTTATTTGAAAGTATCAATTGATTATATTTACTGAAAAGATTTACCTGTTAACAGGTATGCATGTATTATTTCTTCGCTATTGCTTTGACAAGACAAACGCGGCGTTGAATTCTCCTACTCAACATATATATATCGATTTTAAATTAGAACCAATAAATTCTGTCAACCCTACTATGCGGGATATTTTTTAGCTCCACGCTTTTTATCCCGCATAGCAGGGACATTAGAAAGTACCTAATGTCAAGACACTCCGTACTTCGCTTTCCGCCTAATTTGAGACTTTGTATTTAAGTGGTGAAACTCAACGCTGCACTTGGTCTGACCAGAGCGAGGAAGTGAAAATAATTTTATATATAATCACTCTCCCCGTGTGGATCGAATCCACAACTGATCGCGATTACAGTCAGACGCTGTCACACTGCGTCACGACCGGCCTTGGGATAAACAATGAAGCTGTAAAAAATACTTGAACCACATACTTCAGCGATTTCTCCAATATATAATGGTACTGTAGCAAATTGCATGCCAGTAGCGCATCCCCACATTATTCTAGCCGCGTATAGAGTGGGCAAGTCAGTAGCTACCCCAGCCAGTAGCCAGCCCAGTAGTAAAGGTACATTTGAACCCATTATAATTAGCCTTCGGCCTATTCTATTCGATAATGGCACTGTTAGTAGGGGACCTGAAATAAAAAATATATATATTTTTTAAATTTTAGAGATTACACTTTTATTATTTATAATTTAGTTTTAACAAATTGATTTTGCATTTAATATATTACGCACTTTATTTTTATATAAGTTTATAATATAACGATAAACAATTTAATTTTTATGATATTTTTATATTTTAGTAGTTATGTACTAATAATAATATTTGAGATAAATAATAATTAAGTAAAGGTTTTTATTTGATTGATTAATTTCTTTACTCTGGCAAGACAAAGCGCGGCGTCGAGTAAGCGATATTTCGATTTCAGGTGGAAAGCAATCAACGGAGTGTTTTGACATTTGGTTGTCTCTGACTCTGCTATGCGGGATGAAGCGTGTAGCTGAATAATATATAAGGTTTTAAAAAATGTACATACCAAGTAATCCTCCAAGTACAAGAAGCGATCCTATCCAAGACTCCTGCTGTGACGTAGGCGGCTGTGGTAATGGCGAATTATCCGACTTAAGTAGCGGGAACACCGGCGACGTCCATCCCATAGACATTCCCGTACAGAGACTGCCATAGCTCGCTGAAAGTCAATATAAATTTTGGACATTTATTTTTAAAGCATGTTTTAAGAGATTGACTGTAATGTTTGATGTTCCGTTCTATATGACTACACCGCTAAGGGTAAACGTGAAGCTAAAAAAATATTGTAATTTTTTTTTTATATTACTTAAACATGTTTTTATATATTAATATAAAAATTGTTATTTTTTATATTAATATACGAAAACATAAAATATTTATTTATCTATGACTTAATTTTAATTACCCGAGTAAGGCTTTAGGCCTACGATACCGATATAAAATAGTAATATATCGTTATTTTATTGAAGACTAAGTGATGCGTTGAGATCACCACTCAACACGCAATGTCTCGATTTGGCGTAGAAAGCAAGTCAACGGAGTGTCTTGACACTAGCTTCTTAGACTATCCTGCTATTCGGGATAAAGCGTTAAGTTGGAGATATTAAGGTTGTAAATTGATTTTGTAAGGGGAACAAAATAAAATTGTCCACTAATTTTGTTAAAAAAAAAAACAAATATTTACAAGTCGTATATCAAATATATAAATAATAATAATAATAATAATAATAATAAGCCCCCCAAAATCCTACCTTACGTCCTAGCTGAACATCTTGCTAACGTGGGGGGCGGTAACGTGTACTGAAGAAACTTACACGGCCAACAAGGCAAAGGTAACCCATCAAAATGGAGACACGGTTAAAAAAGAAACTGAGAGGGTCGCTTCCCGAGGGTGATCGTCGGGGCACACCTGGAGCTGACGCTGGGTGTTTCAGCATGCGAACCGTCAGCGGTCTGGAGTTGATCAGGCGGGCTCCCACCGACAAAAATACTACAGCCGAACACACCACCCTACCCAATAGTACCACAGAACCATACAGCCCAAGCAGTGACTCGTACACGCCTTCTTTGCCATCGTCACCTTCGTCAACTCATACAATAGAACATGTGCCAACTGTAAGTGCTACGCAGGAGGCAAATGCCTTTTTTCCTGCGTCCACCAAAGCTGGAAAACCAAGAGTACGCATGAAATGGAGTTCTGAAGTTAACATATTTATCATGCGTACTTACTATCAAATCACAAAGTTGGAAACAGATTTCACTACATATAGACAACGCTTACACGAAATATTCTGTCAAAAATATCCTTACATTAAAGTTTCCGAGCAAAGAGTATCAGACCAAATGAGAACCATCATTAGAAATAAGCTATTGCCTCAAGAACTACTGAACGAAGTTAAAGAAGAAGTAAAATGTGAATTAGAATTAGAAGAAATAAGAATGGAAAATATTGATAACAACCAATCCGAGAATCATTTAGTATTTTCAAGTATATTAACTACACAGTCTCAAATTGACCAATCACAAAGTACTTTTAACACCCAAGGAACACAAACTTCTACTCAAACGGAATCTTTAACGTATTTATTAGAAAACGAAATAGAAACTATTTTACCACCTACAGAAGTCACGGATGAATACATCAACAATTTAAAAGAAAAGCTAACAACTGCACTTAGTCTCTTTTCTGGGCTGGACCCGACAACTCGGCCAAACTTACCAAAATTAAAATATTCCCCTAAACTTGCTGAATTAATAAAAATATTTAACTCAAAAATTTTAAATACTTATAATTGCAAAGACATTCAATTAATAGATATTCATACATTAATATATTGCACAGCTTTAGTGATAGGAGAAGAATTAGGCTATAAAATCATAAAAAGGATAGACACAGGACAAGGAAAGAAGAATAAAAATAAACCGTCTTGGCAAATAAAATTAGAGAAAAGTATAGAAAAACTTAGAGCAGATATTGGGCGGCTCACACAATATATCAATAATAATAGATCTAAAAAAGTTGTTAATAGAGTCATGAAAATTTTTCACAACACAAAATTACATACTAAACACGAAAATAATAACCAAAAAGCAGAAGAATTTTTAGACACTTTAAAACAAAAACTAGCTCTTAAATCACATAGATTAAAAAGATACAAGAAAGCGCAGAAACGAAGAGATGATAATATTATATTTACAACTAGAGAAAAAGCATTTTATAGACAACTTTCGAAATCTAATAATCAATCCCAAAATAATAATAAAGAGAGTATTCCTTCAGAAGAACAGTTAACTACGTATTGGTCAGATATATGGGAACGAGAATCAAAACACAAAGAACATGCTGAATGGATTTTATCAGAGACAAATAATAACAGATTAATAGAAGAAATGAATTTCACCGAAATAACTGAAACTGAAGTGCTGAAAACTACTAAAAAATTACATAGTTGGAAATCACCCGGCGTGGATAAAGTACATAACTTCTGGTTCAAGAAATTGACCATATTTCATAGAGCAATAGCAAAGAGTTTAACTGAAATTATTTTAAAAAAGCAAAATATACCCAAGTTTTTGACGACTGGAATTACCTACATGATACCAAAAAGCAAATTTTCTTCAAACCCTGCACAATATAGACCTATAACATGTTTACCCACAATCTATAAAATTCTAACTTCAATTATCACATTTAAAATTACCTCTCATATAGAACAACATAATATAATAGCGGAAGAACAAAAGGGCTGCAGACGGGGCCATATGGGATGCAAGGAACAACTCATTATAGATTCTATAATTCACAAGCATGCTACAGCAAAAAATAGAAATTTACACTGCACTTATATTGATTACCAAAAAGCTTTTGACAGCATACCCCACACCTGGTTAATAGAAATACTGAAAATATATAAAATAAATCCAGCTGTTATTGAATTTTTAACTAATATAATGTCACTATGGAAAACCTCTTTGCAGCTTAATTATAATAGTACCACCGTAAGAACCAGACATATTTTTATTAAGAATGGAATCTATCAAGGGGATTCCCTGAGTCCGTTATGGTTCTGTCTTGCGTTAAATCCTTTATCTAATCTACTGCGTAATAGTCATTTAGGATATCAATTTAACTCACACAAACAAAATTCTTTAGTATCACATCTGATATATATGGACGACTTAAAATTGTATGCTAAAACACATAAAGATATGAAAAAGCTAATAGACATAACTGCACAATTTAGCAACGACATACAAATGCAATTTGGACTAGACAAGTGTAAAACTCTCCATATAATTAAAGGGAAAATCCAACAGGGTAATTATTCTATCAACGATCAGGATATCATTACAGCTCTTGAACCGAACGATATTTACAAGTATTTAGGATATAATCAACTGAAAGGTTTGGATCATACAAATACGAAACAAAATTTAGCTACGGAATTTAAAAAAAGGGTATACGCTATTTGTAAAACTCAACTATCCGGAAAACATCTCATAAAAGCAATTAAAACATATTCAATCCCAATCCTAACATACTCGTTTGGAATCATAAAATGGTCTAAAACAGACATAGGGAGTTTAGAAAGACTTATACGTACCATATTAACAAAACATAATTATCATCACCCCAAATCTGCAATAGAAAGGCTAACTATTAAGAGATCAAGTGGTGGAAGGGGTCTAATAAATATTACCACTCTATGGCAAAATCAAATTAATAGTCTGAAATATTTTTTTAATCACAAATCTAATAATAGCATGATACATAGAACAATAAAAGAAAATGACTACAATTATACTCCTTTAAATTTACAAGAAACTGACGTAAACATCAGCCCCAAAACAGATCCACAAAAGCAACAAATAGATAACTGGAAAAGTAAAGCATTACATGGAAGACATCCACATGACTTGGAACAAGCTCATATCGATGCAATAGGTTCAAATAAGTGGCTTAAAGTTGGGAGCTTATTCCCTGAAACTGAAGGATTCATAATAGCCATTCAAGACCAAATCATAAACACAAGAAATTACAGGAAATATATAATTAAAGATACCAAAGTAACAAATGATAAATGTCGCAAATGTCGCAACCAGCCGGAAACCATTCAACATATAACGGGCGCTTGTTCCAATCTCACACATTCAGACTACACACACAGACACAACCAAATTAGTAATATCATACATCAACAACTTGCATACAAATACAAACTTATTGAGAATAATAATACCCCATACTACAAGTATACCCCTGAAACCATACTAGAAAATTCAACCCATAAATTATATTACGACCGAGCTGTTCTTACCGATCGAACTATACATTTTAACAGACCAGACATAATATTACAAAATAAAACAGATAAAATTACTTACCTAATAGATATTGCCGTGCCTAATACTCATAACCTCCAAAAAACAATAACCGAAAAGATAAATAAATATGAAGAGCTAAAAGAAGAAATAACAAGAATTTGGAAACAGAAAATAGTATATGTGGTACCTATAGTTCTCTCTTCTACTGGCGTTATACCAAAACATCTTCACCACAGCCTACATATGTTAAATTTAAAAAATACAACTTACATTACACTACAGCGAGCTGCAATTCTAAACACATGTCGATTAGTAAGGAAATTTTTGCAAATAGACGAAGACCAAAACGCGTAAAAAATACAAACATTATATTATATCTACTTGGTTACTAACCCGTAGATATAATTGAACCCAGTTTTGGACTGAGAAAAAAGCACATATAATAATAATAATAATAATAAAACAGTAAAAATTCTAACTAAAACACTGTGTGATGAAAAAGAAAAGTCAAAATCATCACTTTTTGGGTATTATTAGATAACAATAGTAAGATAATGTGAAATTCAAAAATTTACTTTACGCTGCAATTATTTTAAGGATTTTAAATAGCCGTTGACGCGTAAAACTGGTGTTGCTTTAGCAACGAGATAATAGAATTTATTCTATTTATTCTGTAAATATAAATATATAGTATAATTTATTCAAAAGTAACGTACTATGATTAAGTAAATCTAGTTAATATTAAAATGAACTAATATGCACACGGATACTTGTTGCAACCTGTTATCCTTGATATAGCTCGTGCTTTATATTAATAGCTTTCCGTTCATATAGTAGGAAATTTAAAATAATGTGCCACAAACATATATAAAAAAATATTATGACGTAAAGAGTATAGCGGAGTGTTTTGACACTAGGTTGTCTTTGATTACGCTACTTTGCGTGAAACTGTCTATTGTATAATTCTATTGTATAATTAGGTAAAGTGCTTAGACTATATTCAATACACGCGTTAAGGCGTAAATATACACGCTAATTGTTGCACTAAATTACGTATTGCAATATATTTAAATATAAAAGCTTGCAAATCTAGGGCTTACTTAAGCTACTTTTTTATTTAAAATAGTTATGCACTAATAAATTCTTTAATGTCGAACAAAATGAAAAACATAGGCAGAAAATAGAGTATTAAAAATAAAATATTTATTTACAGATTAGTATTTGCACTTTATGTAAAGCTCATTTAATTAGTTGAAGCTTTTATGTTTATTAAAAATAGTTATGCACTAATAAATTCTCTAATATCGAACAAAATGAAAAATGTGGAGAAAAATATAATAAAAATTAAAAAATATTTAAAGATAATAATTATTTCTAATAAATACATGTATTACAAATTATTATATAAAACTTACGTAAATAATTATTAATAATTAATGTAATAAAGTATTGCTACGAATTTAGGTTATTAATTATGTAATTACGTTATATAAGTATAATTTAAAAATGTTTTAATAAATGTTGCTCGTTTAACTCTAAAATAAAGTACTAGAAAATGTTTAAAATATTATGATTGCTTTATTTCAAATAATATATTTACCTAATGATGCAAATAAATATTGGCGCCATTTTAATTTAAAATCTTTTAGAAATATGTCAAACATCACTGGTAAATTCGATTACTTTATTTTTAATACACTAGCACTAGACGTGTACACAATATGCCATTGCTTTAAGGTCTGGACTGGAATCCTTTACTGGACGACTTACATTCACAATTTTTTACAATAAATAAGTAATTGTTTTTAACAAAAAATATCCCAAAGTAGTTTAGTTGAAAAAAAAAAATAATTGCCACTTAATGACGACAATTAAAAGATCGATTTAATTATAATAAGGTTAATTTTAATGAATATCTTTTATAAACACACCAATATACAAAGATTACAATTAATCTTACAATATTTTTGTTAAAAAATAATTAATAAATTATTTTTATTATTATTTTTATTTTAAAAACATTATTTTTTTATTAATATTGATAATTATACTTTTGTGCTATGTCTACAAAAGAGGTTGGTGTTATAGAATAAATTTTGATTTTTGTAAATTATTATTAGACGTTTTTTAAGTGATTTTTGTATCTTCAGTGTGTAAACAAATATCACTGTAAAATTATTAAAATACCCAAGTAATTATTCTCAAATACATACCTCTATGCTTGCACTTTATTTTTCTCTCCTTCTTGATTGTACTATTCCCACAACTAGTTTTTTCTTAAACAAACTGTATCTTTTTAATAATAGCAAAAAGTTATTTATATATAAAGCATTTTATTGAATGGAACTACGATTTTGTATGTTTCATTTAACAAAACAAATTATTTTCAGTCTCCACGGGTAAATAAAGCTAATTTTTAGCGCATAATTACATTTCTAATTGAGTAAGTACTGCAATTGCCCTTGATCTTGAATGTCAGTAATTTACGTTCACATTTATAAATAATAATTCTGTATTTCTACCCTAAACATACAGAAATAAGGTTGATTTTACAATGATTCGAAAGTAAAAGTAAAGTTACACTCATTTCACTACATAAATACTCTTGATTCTTATATTCTAGCTGAAATGAGCTTTGCTGTTATAATATTATGGTCTATTTTTGTTACGTAAATATTAATCGACTGTATGTAAACTGTTGGTTTAAATAATGGCTTAGATGCCACAAAAGCCTTAAATAAATCCAGGTTTCGAGGTTGATCTTTGTTTACTTAATTTAATTCATTTTGATTTTTTTAGGGAAAAAATTATAAAATTGGTTTGAAATTTCTACTAGATTCAGAAGACCATGACGTTATGGCGATTATGTATGTAGTTTTATACTAAACAAAATTCCCTCCTAATAATTTTGACTGTTCAGTTCCTCATTGGGTGACTGGAAAACAAGGCACAGATTGAAATTTGGAGTTTTATATATAGAATTCTTTCGAACGTAGTGCATACTAAAAGAGAATTTCCCAAATTTATACGGGGAGTAATGTCTCTCTGTCTGTAGTGTCGAAACTGTGAAAAGTAGAAATTCATATAGTATGACATTAGTTCATGAAGGTTTATATATAAGTATCATAAAGTCCCACGCAAACACTCGTTACAATTGAAACAGGTGTAAGTGTACCATTCTCAATGAGCGCGAGCGGAATTTTTTAATATAAATTATGTCAATTATTATATATTGTCTAAGTAATAGTTTTTTCGGTATTGAATGTCTTGTAATACAAGATTGTTTGATACCAAGTATACAACTTTATTTTTAGCGTATATCACATTTGATACTTGAAAATTGTCTCTTTATAGAAATGAATACATTTTACAACCAACTTGTGTATGCTTGACAGTGGGATAGCGTTTGAATGTAAACGCGATCGGTTGTGGGTTCGATTCCTACTCGGGGGAATGATTATTTTTTAAATTATTTACATTTAATGCTCTAGCTAGACAATACGTGGCGTTGTGATCTGCCACTCAACATTCAATGTCTCGAATTCGACAGAAAGCGGAATATAGCGTCTCTTGGCACTACATATTTACCGTATACCTTGCAATGCGGGATATCAGCTAAAAGCCAAGAAATGAAACTAAAAAAATAAATAAAGTCTATTTATTATAAACTTGTATAGATAATTATCCAAGATCGTGATCTACATCAAGGTTCTATTGATTTATATTTAATTTTCTATAATAGTAACTTATTGTTTTATATAATACACAAGTATATAAATTAAAAAAATAACAGACATTTTAAATAATTTATTCAGATTTTATCCAACGTACATTATATGTAGGAACCTCGTAATTTATCATGTAAAGAAATTTATTAGATGTTATATGTATATGAATGGAGCATTCAAAAAACAAACTAAAATTATTTATAAAAACACAAATTTTTGTCTTGATTCTGATAAAATCACAACATAATTAATAAGTATAAGTATACTACTAAGTAGTAGTGACACGAATAAGTTACTTACAAATAATAATTTAAAAAAATAAATCACAAAACTCGAATGAACGTAAAAAGAAATTACCGAAACATATCGTAAAAACTCTTCAAAGGTCATACACTGTAATCAACTCGGGAATGAAAACAAAATGGCGTTCAATATCGAACCGCTCACTTTGTTTTTATTTCAACTTTATCTCCAAAGTTTAAAAGAGGGTGGTTTGTAGGGGATGATGCGTTTATTGTAACAGGAATCCAATTAGTTGCCGCAACTCTGCCTGAAAATATTATGGCCGGAAATTTTCCCGCCGACATTTTTTTATTCCCTTTCCCCCTTTTTTATTCGTCGTTTTTTGATATGTGTTATGGTATGTGTTGTGTACAGCCAGACAGGCTTATTATAGCATTATTATTATTTTGTTCCTAATTTTCAAAATAATTTGGGATAAATGGTATTATATAACTTTAATTTTATAAAATAAACTGTTAAATGCTATTTAATTGATCGACATGTGTTTTGTTTTTTTTATAATATTGTAATTTTTAAGGACGTATATAGGGGACGGGGCCTGTAGAAAAATATTATATATTTAAAATGTTTACGTTTAAATAAATCATAAAAAATTATTTCAGTATTTTTCAGAACCGTCTTACTTCAATGATCGTGACGATTTATATTTTTTCTTAATGGCGCGCAACATTTACTTGATTTTAAGTGTTCTTTTATTGCTTGTTAGATTTCTTATGGCTTAACAACAAGTAAAATGTATTAAGTTTATTTTATATATAGATATGTTTGTGGAACTTCGATTCGCATCTCAATTAAAAGCGACTCAAAACACATGGTTGTCAGTTTAAATAATATAATTTAGCTAATTCAAAATGAAGTAGGCTGTTCTTTCAAATTATTTTTTAAATCAACGATCAACAAAAAAATAGGATGTCACTGTGTTCTCTTCAACAATCTTGCTATTTTTATACAAACCCACATTTCTTCCCTTCTAATTAAACAAATAATAGGTTTAATTTATATCACAGCCACATGTTTACAAACAGAATTAATTACAACGTAGCATGCTTACTATTCACTGGATACGCGAAGCTATAAACTTATTGATACCAATTTCATTGGAAGACTACATCCTATACTTGACATATGTTTTGTATGTAAAATTTGTATTGAGTTACTATTACTTATGTGTTAATTATGTTATTATTATGTTAATATTTTATTTAACTATTTATTAGAAATAAAATTTCAATATAAGTAAGTATTCCTTTGATTTCCGCGATTTTTACGCATTTTAAATGAAACTAAGTAGGTATTTTAAAAGGATTAATCGTGTATATTTTGTTATTAGAAATTATATTATTTGCAGTCTGTGACTAAATTTCGAAAATATATCAAAAATGTAATTTCGAATACCAAGACACACCCGATTAATCCGTTTGAAATAGTTTCATTTGAAATAACTATTTCTTATTATATATTGATAGTTTTGTCTCAACTGTCAATATTTTCTTTGATGTATGTGACTAAAAATATTAATTATTTTACCACTAAAAGTAGGCATAAACTTACTGCGAACGGAATTAGATTGTATGAAACTTATAAATCTAACATGGGACAATTTACATAATATAATAGGAATACAGAGAACGTACGAGAATGTTTAAATTTCCAATGATTTAGACATGAAGTGCTAGTTCTAGTCTGTTTTAAGGCTATCATTGTCCTGGATGGTACTTATGAATCTGTAAATTGTTGGCTTGCAAAAAAATAAGAAAGTCCCACTGAGTTACTTGCGCCGTTTTTTCTTAAATCTGAAGCACTAACTGAAGTTACTGATTCACTGAAGTGAACTGAAGATAAATCAATTAATTGAAGTTAAAAAAGTAACCATTTTACTTTTTTATTTTGTATAAAATATTTTGAATTTAAATGTAAACTTCTAAACATTTGCAAGGAATAAAATAAATAGTATCCTTTAAATTTAATTATATAATATAAAATAATATATAATTTAACGTAAATAGATAAAATCTTTAGCATATCTTATCCATAGAGTCTTGGCTTTGAATCTGTTTTCCCAGCAGTACCATCTGGGGAGCCGAACAGATCGCTTGTCGACAGCTGTAACAATCGATTCGATACAATGACTTTTTTATTCGATTCTCGTTCTGGAACGCACCGCAACGAATTCGATACCGAACCGTCGATTAGTGAGTGCTCCCACAATGAACTACCGATTTACGAAAACATACGATCAAAAAAGATCTGAAAATGTAGTTTAGGTGATGAAATAAAAAGTAAATGCCCGGAAATGGTTACAGCGCACGTAATTAGATGTTCATTGTGATACGAGAATATATTCTCTATCGATTTATTTTTTTGATTCAATTATATATAAAAATATATTATGTGCGTTTCTTATTTTCTAATTTTAATGTTATTTTTTTATATCTGAACATAATGATAAAAAATTGTAAACGAGTAAATGTGACCTAAAGCAGTACAATGAGTACTGCTTTAGGTCACATTCATCACTATTTAACTTCATAATAACATTTTTAATTTACTTAAATGTATATAAGTAGTAGTAGAGCGGTATAAGAATCAAGAAAAACTGAAATTAAACTCGGTATTTCACCTGTTTAAATAAAATTTTATAACATAATCATTAGTTATCGTGAAATCTCTTTTGGTCTTATTAGAATAATAAATAGTTTCACATGATTAAGTAGTACTGTCACGTCTAAATGATAGATTAAAACACACCGCTACGGCACATGTTGCGTGCCAATTGAAATAAAGTCACAAAGCTTTTAATAAATTAGTTCTATTAACAAAGATTTGTTGGATCACAAAACAGATTGCTTTTTGATAAGCAGAAAACGAAGTTGTCTTCGCCCTAATAAAATGATTACTCAACGTCACCCCAAAAGAGCATTGGCAGAATCTTAGCGATCAGTTAGGTATGACATCCAATTTGTGTCCAATTTGAAAACTTAATAAGCCGTCAAAGCGTTCCAGAAATAGTTGACTAACTAATTACGTTCCGTTACAAGGGAGGCTGGCGACAATTGACAAATGTGCTTGCGTCGGCCGATACATACAATTAGCCGCGGAATGTTTCCGAACGGAGCGAGCTTGTCACCGCGCTGTCAATGTCAAACTTTGGCGGGAAAGTCGACCCTGCGCAAACAGTATAAAGGCTACTTTCCCTCCATAATTACTTCCAAATTGAGTGTTTGCTTTGCGAGGGGGTCTATTTGAGCCTTTGTCTGGGTGACGGAGATAAATCATGTGCTTGTCAGGTTTGGTTCGGTGACAAATTGCCTGAGCGCCACCTAGTGGAGTCTGAAGAGTGGAGAGCTATCTAAAATCAGCTTATTATTTCACGTGATAGGTGAAAGGTACTTAATTGTTCTACTTAATACAATACAGATCGGCCATTTAACTATTTTCATATTTTTACTTTTATATTAATGGCTTCTAATATAATATTATTATTATAAAAGTCATAAGAGTATTGGTAAATGTTTGACAGTTTCACATTGAGACTTCGATTTGTCTTTAAATTATTGATTATTCGATTTACTAAACCATTTTTAATTTGGTAAGGAAGTTGGAATAGAGTGACTTGTTACTATAGTCTCTCTATAAGAGAAATAATTATGACTTGTACGGGTTAGTTTTAAAAAAAACAAAAATTAAATGAATTATCTGTGAAGATATCTTAATGGTCTTAATAACTAAATAAGCCTACTGTACCCAATTTATCTTTTAAACTTTGATTTTGAAGTATCTAATAAACAATTTATGATAATTTATATTATAGTTATTATTTGATTAAAAAAACTATTTTTAAAAATGTAAATTTTAAAACTTTTTAGCAATATATTCAATTAGTACGTAGAAAAATGGACATTCATAACACTTTTAGTTGTAATAAAGATAGCATAATTTATTTTTACGAGCAACATCAAAAGGTGTGTTTACCGCAATTTATATCTTATATTAATTAGTTCATATTCATCCACAAACGTCCAATTAACGTTGAACTCGACTGTTATAAAGTACAAAAAAAAACTTTCAATTTCTAAAGACATTTGTTAAATACAAATTGGTTATTAAGATTCTTGGCGCACGTTTGACAATCTGATACTAAGTATATTATATTTTATTTATGTCACCAACATTGGGCCAAGTGTTTTAAGGCTCATTTTCTAATACTGGCCACTTATTCACGAAACGAGTTAATGCTTTGCGACTGTTGTCGAAAAATTATCCTGTTTAAAAAAAAAGAATTATAATTAGGTAACTATCCTATTAATAAAAACAAAAAATGCTTTTAGATCACACACCCTTATCTATTTCCTGAAAGTGATGGTAAAGGCCAATGGTAAATTAGTTTGGGTCAACTTTTAAATTTATTTCGAGAATGTTAATTTGAACATTTATATTTTAATTCAGACATTACTTAAACATGAAAATTATTATATAATAATAAATGGTAAGGTTCTTTTTTTATGAATTAATATTTAAATTATAATTTAATTCTGTAATAGATGGAATCTTTATACATTTATATATTATATACAAAAATGTACACATGATAAGATTACGTATCTAATTTATATAATATTCAGTGAGACCGAGTTTGGAAGCGTTTGACTGTAAATGAGATTGGTAGTAGGTTCGATTTTACTCTGAGGAATGATTATATTTAAAAAATATAACGTTACATATATATACATATATATATATTGTAACGTTATATTGTGTAACCGTACACATCGAGTGTCAAATTTTAGACAGTAAATTACTTTTACTTTAATTTTTCATTTTGATTATAGCTTACATTAGAATGACAAGAATAGCTAACGAGGAGAACAGATTCAAAATAGCTGCCGAAACAAAATATCGGACTACATTTTTTTTATAGGTACCGTCAATTCAATATGGGTATAAAACGAAATGGCATGAAGGGTATGAAATACAGAAAACTATTAAAATATATTAAAGATGGTTCCAAAACTTGTTTTTATAAATATAATTTATATTTTAATTATAATTTTAAATATTTATATTCACATAAAATATATTGATTTAAGAAAGTATCCGTAACTAATGAGAGCAAGAGGAATCTCATAACAGGCACTTAAAAATAAAGTGCCATAATGAATCCTGGTAGAATTTTAATTGGTACCGCTCCAGTCGGCCCCATTTTTTCGCATCAAAACTTTTTAATTAATCCGTCCACTGAAACGGACTTCAGTTTTACGCCAGACGTGTTTATTAATGATTTAAATTTTGTTTGGAGATTACTTTTTTTTAAAGGTTTCATCTGATCGGTGTCTTAATTTAGGTGGGGACGTTTTGTTTAACAATTTGCTTACACAGATTTACCTACTTGGAAAGTGTTTCATTGTGCAGATGATGAGTGTGGTTTTCAATACTCAGAATATTTTTATAGCACTTAACGGAATAGTCAGAGAGAGTGGCCAGACGTTGCGCAGTGGGACAGCGCCTGACTGTAAACGCAATCGGTTGTGGATTCGATTCCCACTCGGGGAAAGTGATATTTAAAATCATTTTCACTTCCTCGCTCTAGTAAGACAAAATGAGACTTTAAGTTTCACCACTGAACACACAATGTTTCAAATTTGGTGGAAAACGAAGTACGGAGAGTCTTGACACTAGGTACTTTCTATTTACCCTGCTTTGTGGGCTAAAAGTGTGAAGCTAGAAAAACAATATCCAGATAGAATGGCTACCATTCACTGTCATTAACATCTTCATATGTATTTTCGAAGTACTCCCTACGCTTTTGCCGTCGTTTTACGTGTAGAGCGTTGTAGTTACAAAAACGAGTATGGTTAAATAAAATGAACAGTCAGAAAAATATGTATAAAAGACATATTACAAAATAAGTAAATTTATAGGCATAAAGTACTTCTTTTTTAGATTAACGCTTTTATCCTGCATAGGTGCAAGACAGCAAGTACCTAGTATCAAGACACTCCGTGCTCTGCTTTCCGCCAAATTCGAGGCAGTGCATGTTAAGTGACGGATTTCAACGCAGCGCTTTGTCTTACCAAAGGAAAAAAATGTAAATCATTTAAATTTAATCATTCCCCCGTGTGGAAATCGAGCCCACAACCGATCACGCTTACAGTAGTAGTCAGACGCTGTCCCACTGCGCCACCACTGGTCTCGAGTACTTCCCTAATCTTTGGAAAGAGAAAATCTAGTGTAAAAAGACTTCACCTTTGTTTATTTGTAACCAAACTGAATTTGCAGCTTTTGTACCTAAAAATATTTACTAGGTACTTATTTAGGTACTAATTATATTTTACATATTTGTAATTAAATAGTAAATAATTGAGTTCAGAAGTCCTTAAGCCCATGCTGTGACTGAACGATCTCCAGCGGCGACTCTAATCACAGGTAAACGCAATGCAGTGGCGAGTCGAGACCTTTTTATATTATTTTATAGAGGATGACTTGAAATGCTTGAAAAATTCTACTAGAGAGAGAAATCCAGCATTGTTTTTAAAGCGACAACATGAATAATAATTTGATTTAAAAAACATAGTTCAAAATTTAAATAATTCGCTAATGGAGTTATTTATAAGAACATTAATTTTACAAAATTAAAATTTTCTTTTCTTAAAATATTTTTATGGCAGGTAAGTAATTAAAAACTCAATCACTAAAGTTATTTATACAAAACAAGAAAAATTGAAAAAAAAGTTTAAAGTTAAATATACACGCTGTATCGCATTGCGTAGAAAACCGTATCAAAAAGGCAGAAATCGTGCATGTCATTGGTGTCACTTAATGGAAGATCTTTAACAGCGATTAGATGCTCGATAAAAAAATAAATAGCCGTGTTGATTGACAGCCGTCCGCTAGTTGACAAGACGTCATTGTCACTCTGACAACCGTAAACTGTACATTCCAGTGGCAATCCGAAATTTCTTTAACTATTTGTAATACTAATTTATAAATTGACAAACTCCCGTCATTCTTAAGCTGAGAAAAGGCCTATTTTAGGCTGGATAAATATTATACAAAAATGGTTTTATAAAATATCTATTAAACCATATTCTCTAAAAGAACCGCTTAGAGACATTGTAGCCTGTATGAGCCTAAAAAGTTTACACATTTTAAATTGTATAGCATAAATAATAAAAAAGAAATCATATGTAACAAAAGGCATGGACCAGTGTCCATAGTGTTAATAAAAGCAAATAAAATAGAGAATAATAATTACTATTTATTAAAATCACTTTTTTACATTACTTAAATGTAACAGAGAAAGTTATAGATACCTACTAATTTTGATTGCATTTTTACAATTAATTTGTAGCGTGAAGTAATCAATAATGACTTCAGTTATATAAAATATTACGTAAATTCATTATGACAATAATTGTATAATACTAAAAAGTAGTGGCCCATCGCATGGAACGCCTGTGCAAGCGTAGCGTAGGTACTCTATATGCACTTTGGTATTCAGGGAGTGGTAATACCTACTGCTACTACCTTATTACAAAAGCGCACATACGTAGGTTAATTGTTATCCACCTTCTTAGATATTAATCAAACACCTATATTATATAGTATACTGTTAATAAAATTATTAATGCATTAGATATATTTATTTGGCTCTAATTTTATTATATTTTCTATTTTTTAATTTGACTGACTGATTGCATGTTTTTTTAATGTAATCTGATCTTTAATAATCACTATAATCAGTGAAAAATTTCGCTATAATTAGCATAAATGTCAAAAGAAAATTTAGGGTCTTGTCACTAGGTTCTCATTGACTACCCTGCTTCGTATATATATATGTGTGTGTGTGTGTATGTCGCATAGATTGAACAAATTTTCTAACAAAGTACATGTACCAATATCGCACGCATACCTAAGTACACATCGTAGGTACGTTGCTTAAATTATAAAACGCAATAACTGCTACGAAGTATTATAACGCATTTAAAACGTCTAAATAAAAAAAAGGTATATTTAAACTTATAAAAATATACATAAAACATAAAAACATACGGAAAATTCAGAGAAGAAGAGCTGATAAAAAACAAAGTACCGTCAATATACCTTATAAACTATATCGATTATATATCGATTATATATATATAAGCAAGTATATCAAATAATTATAAAAACTTATCCCATTATATTTATTCAGATTAAACCTGCAATCATTCTGCTTACACGTTCAAATCATACCCAAATAGTGTCAATGACTTTTGATAAGTAATTAATAAAATTAATATTAAATTATAATTCTTGTTTATTTAGTTGCAAATTTTTAATAGGTTCTTCTTTCATTAAGTTTTGACAATGATAGTTTTTATTACGACTGCTTCTCATAATAAAAACTATCATTAAATTATAATTTGAACTTAGTTTTATGTTTGTGTTCTGGAACGAAGCACTGCGGCTGGTATGTCCATCTTTCTAGTTACATTTCAATAATGGACGAAAGTGGAGAACGAAGTGTCTTAATTCAAAGTATGACCATATAAACCATGCCTTCCTTCTCTTGTGTAGATGATAAAAAAAATTATTAAAATTAAAAAAAAATAATTTTAAACACATCAAGTATTTTGCTAAATACCTAGGTATATTTATTTATTAATAGATTTATAAATAAATTTTACTTACAAAATCTATTACAATCAGGTAAATACAAAAGAAAATTAATACAAAGTGCTCTATTTTTTGTTATGTTTAAAATATCTGTATGTGTATGTAAACAATAAATAAATAAAAATACGTACTTATTGGTTTGTGAAATAATCTACATATTGTCCAAGCAAGAATCTACTAAGTTATTTATAGTGGCGTATCACACCACTGAAAATCTTTAGTTGACATTAAATATTAATTTATTACTTAAGTATAATAATAAGCCTCTTATCCTAAACTGCTTTCTTCTTCCCTTTGGTTATAAAATATCTCTGAGTTCAGTGTGCGTCTTGGCAAAGGCGTCCTCTAACAATTTCCATTACACTCTGTCTCTAGCAAAGTCTTCTCCATTTTGGGGCGGCTGTCAGTTTTAGTTCATCACATCTTCATCTCTGTCATAGAGATGAGAATCTCTTGCTTTATCTGTTACGATGTTGCCCCACTTCTCTCGTTTAGCGCGCAGCATGTGCCCATACATTTCCACTTTAAACTATTTATTCTAGTAAGTACGTCTGTAACTCTTGTCTTACTTCTTATGACTATTCTTATGACTTATCTTGTTTCTTTACACCTATTATACTTCATTCTATATCTCTTTGTCAGTGGATCCAGCATATTTCTATAGAGAACGCAGATATTGAAGACCTTCCTTTTGATAATAATACTAAGGTCTGTGGATTTATATAATCTCTTTCCACCAGTGACCAGTCTTTTCCATCCGTTAACTATTCGTCTTTTGATTTCTTTTGTAGTTGTCTCTGTATGTGAGATGATTTGTCTATCTGTCTGTATGTGTGATGATGTAGAAAGATATATTCATTTCGTATTTGTTTGAATTGGTTAATAGCTTCGTTTTGTTCATATTCACATACAAGCTCACTTTCTCGCTATCTTTATTTAGACCTTAAATCATTTTTTTTAGGATCTAGATCTCTAGTTGTTCTTCAAGCAAGGCAATATCGTCAATGAATCTGAGATGGTTTAATTTTTGTCCATCGATATTTAATCCATGTGGTGCATTAGCTTTAGAAATATATTTTCCAGCACCGCCGAGATTATTTCTTAAGTACTAATATTCATTCTAAAATGTGAGTCAATAAAACATTTGTAAAGGTAAATAAGGACCATACTACTTTGTCCACACTTATCCTCATAGCGCCCACCGCTGGACATAAGGATTTCCACGACAATCGGTCCTGCGGTTCACGCATCAATATATATATATATATATATATATATATATATATATATATATATATATATATATATATATATATATAATAAAACATTATATATGATGTAGTATATTATATAATCTACATATATTAAGTATAAGTAGGTAGCGATACGTTTCAGACCTCTAACAATTTAAACAGTACTCGTAGTAAATCACGATCACAACTAAAGCCGTTTAAAACTTTCGTCAATTCATATGAAATGTAATTCGAAATTACAAAGCGGTTACAATTAACAGGTTGAATACATCCACAGGTATTTAAAGACCTATCCAAACACGTTAATGACGCAAATCGCTCGCAGCCGCAGCCCAAAAGCCATTAAGTTCAAAACTCAATAAACATCATTGTTTCAGCGCTTAACTACGAAAATAACCCGGCAGAGCCGCACGGGGCCGCTTTGGCCCGATCTTCAGCTCGCCGCGACCTCTAATATTCATAAGTCAATTTCCTGCCCCATTAATACGTAACGAAGTAGCGCAAATGGCCTTATCGCTTGTGCGCGATTACTTGCCCGCCGTTCTCTTACATAATTCAACGTATTAAACGAAATTGTTTAAACCTTATTGCTCCATTACGTTTCTCCACCCCCGGCACGCCTCGCTCGCCTCGCCCAATCACCGTGCGGGCTGGCAGCCCCCCCACTGCGGTCGGGCCCCCCCTCTCAGTGAGTCCCCGCCTGCTTCGTTCCCGGTTTTGGAGTTTATAGTGTTCCGATGTTAGGTGCAGACGGTTGTTGTCACGCTATTAGCGCTTGCGTCGACGGATTTCAGTGCGATTGTTTACGGGTTAATTGTATTCACTTGCCATTGTATTCGCGTATTATGCATTTTACTAAAATTAGAATTACTATTGAAAATATATTATTTTGATGTAATTTAGACATTGAAACAGTCGCAGTGCAGTGTTGTGATCGAACAGCTCTAAGACAAGTAAAAATGAGAACATAATAGACAATCTAAATGTGATAAACTTAAAGACGTTGCTATGACGATGCTTGCAATGGCGCGAGGTACAGAGAGACGAGAGGAAGAGGCCGAAGCCGAGACGGAGGCGGAGGCTGAGGCACATGAGGTTGACGTCGTTGGGGTCGAAGAGGCCGCTCCAGTAGATCTCACGAGGCGACTCGGACTAACGAGGCCTCCGGATAGACCAGCTATTGCTTTCTCCGTAGAAAATATATTAGACCCTACTAAATTTACTGGACGGTCCGAGGTTCCTTTGAGATACGATGAAACTTACTGGAGGCCGCATTATGATCGGGACGACAGTGACTCTGGTAAGTGTTTTAATGGGAAAATAAATATCCTAATTGCATATTAATATGCCTGTCACGTTTTATAAAAAAATTAAAATTAATACAAATGCTCCCTCAGGAATACATTTATTGTCAGGAACTAATTATTAAACTATATTTTAAAAGAGCAACTATTGGGTTTCTCCTCGGCTCTTAGCAGAATTGCCTTCTGAGCTGGTGGTAGCTTTCCGTATGACTGAAAATATTGATATTTTGGGTTGATTGAATCGAGACTGCTTGTTAACTTATTGAGAGCCTGTTTGAATAAAGAATATTTTTATTTTTCTTTTAAATTATAATTTTGTCAAAATCGAGATGTGTGTAATATTTTCTTTCTATGTTTTAATAAATGCTAAAAAACAATTCATTTTTAACAGGCGGTAAGTTTAGCTTTTGGAGTCGCGGTTAGTTTGCCTTCTGACGCGATTGGTCGCGGTTTTCGATTGGCTTCAGGTGTAATTCATTGACCGCCGCTAACATTTAACACAGTTCAATAACAATAATAAAATATAGAATTTAATGTTATGATACACATTAATGTTACTTCTTAGATGTATGCTAAAGCATTTTTATATCTACCTGCCTAGTAAAATATATCATAAAATAATGAATTACTTAATAGGATATATTAGTTAGCAGAAACATAATATTGCCGGTCGGTGATCTTCATTGCACAAATGGATAAAACTTTATTCTAATAATAAATTCTGTAAACAGTTAAAATACCTATATTTCTTTCTCAATTTACTTAAAGATAATCGTGTTTTTATTTAAAATTTTAATTTAAGCTTTAGTCACATTCATACCTATATATTGTAAGTAAGAAATATATTTATTAATATATTTATATATTTTTTGGTACTAAGTTACGTCTTATTAGTTGTGTTAATAAAGGAAAAGTGACTTTTATATAATTCGCGTACGGAGTGTCTTGACACTAGGTACTTCCCGTCCACCATGGGCAAGATAAAAAAGTAAAACTAAAAAAATACAGTGCGCAATGAAATGCTAACGATTTTAAATAGAGAGTTAATTTATCTTAACATTGTTATTATAATAATAAAACCAATATTTACAAATTAAAATCATACGTTAGTATATAACTGAAAGAAAGTCACACCACCAAGGCCTTATAGTCATTTATTAAGCAACTGTGAAACATTAACAAGCAATTATTTCAATAATGGACGGTAGTCAGAAAGGCAATTTGAACAAATTATTACTTCATTGTACTACCGATTGATAACGTGACAGCTTTTATATTTTTCCTATAGGTTTTTATTTATATATACATTTTAAACCTTATCCAATTGTGATAAAGACTAAGAATTGGTTTCCAAGTGTCTTTACCGTGGGCCGTCGTTTGAAGACTCTATTAAGTACGTGATGAAAGGCAAACGATGTTGTTGTGTGTGCCGGAACATGGTTTTATTTTTAACTTATTAGAAACCAATAAGCGTTTCGTGAATTGAAACGTTAGTTCCGTCATGTTTGTTTTTGTAATGCCTAAGAATTTGTTCATTTAAATTTTTGCAATCTGTTGTGTTGAAAATTTAAATTGTTCATATTTTATTAAGTAGTTATGGTCCGTTATTAAGAGCTACTTATATATTTTTGTCTTATAAAAAGGCTCAGATTTAAGCGCATAATTAAAAAATGAAGGAATAATTAGTCGAAAATGTAGGAATGATTAATTGAATTAATCGAATCGATTAACAAACGATTAACAATTCGTTTTCACATTAAAATTAAATTTAGACATTATTTGAAATAGAGCTTTAAAATAATATATAACATATACTATGTTTTTTAAACAATGGTGTTAATAATATTTAAAAAACAATTATCTTTAAAATATTTTATTATTACTTTATTTAAGAAATAAATAAAGTTATTAGCATATTAGTTTCTTATAGTACATATTATATTAATTGAGTTTTTCTGTTACCTTATAATTCTCAATTAAAAATCTGAAGACATAATCGTTATTCCTTGGACTTAATTAATATACCAATAATATTCTCTCCTGGTAAAAAGACAGAAAACTCTGTCCAAAGACTACAAAAGATACGATTCTACCAGGTATTATTACGAGAAGAGCTTTAATAAAAACAAGATGTATTATTAAATTTTGCGTTTGTGCCACTCAACGACAACCTGCAGCGAACGAGGTGTCTTGCCACTAACGTCACACTGACTATCTCTCTGCATCCATAAACCGCGAAGCTGCCTGTTAAAGCTCACGGATAGAATAAGTAGTGTAAAGCTTACTTAATAATATGCTTTCTTATTATGATCACATATGAACACTACCAATCAATGAGCAAATTGTTAAAACGAGCAAATAATTAAATTTTATGATATTTTTCAACATTTTCATATTTAGTCTTACTCTAATTTAATAAGTGTAATATTAGAAAAACAAAATTAACGTGTTTAGTTTTTAAAATTTTATACCTTTGGTTTCAGTTGTTACTTTGATAGAGCAGAATTATTTTTTATAAACTTATATGTTTATTAAATGTAATCCAATGAACCAATTAAATAGATATCAAAATTCTAGTGTGTTTAAACAACAATATAAAATTGAAAAAATCGCGCGCGGCGTTAAATTCCATCACTCAATATTGAGTGGTGGAACTTTTCGCTTTCCACTCAAAATCAAGACAATGCATAGTCAAACAAACAAAGTCGGTTGATATTAGGTTATTAGGTTCTCTTCGATTATTCTACTATACTAAAAAAACATGAAATAAGTTAACAAAAAGTTACAATAATCACGTTATTTTTTTAGTCATTCGAAACATAAACACATCGAACTCATTTAAGCTCAAGATTTCTACAAAATCGAATTATAAATATTTAAAAAAAAACGCTATCAAAATAATAAACCGTTTATTATTTCCTTTATGTTATTTTAGCAACAAAATGATATTAAGACCGCTTGCACCTTAAAAATCATTTTTCAATTATACAGATTTCTTAGGAGATAACTAAAACATTTATTAATTACATTTAATTGCTTCGAATTTCTTGCCGAATTACATATCGCTATGTCACAGTGCTTATATAAAATTGTCGTTTCTTAACTGACGCTAAATCGTGGAATTGTCCGTTTGAAGGTCATACATACAGTCCAACAAATAAATGGTGAAAATATTTAAGTTTTAATATTATCCAGTTGCTTAAATTTTAAAAAAATATAATAACGTCAATTATTTTTCTTGTAAGAACACAAAGATCTTTAGAATAAACACTCGGATCTCAAATAATGAACATGATTAAGTGTAAATTTTTAATACAGCCTTAAGGTATAATACAGAGAAGTATATCTTATTGAAATAAGTTAATTGACTTGTTAATTTTTTTTAATTAGTTACTACATGCACCAAGTGACACTTTGATACCTCAATTATGTTGGTTCTTGTGAAATTAATGCTATGTTATAATTGCATTATACATATATTACCTACATACTCGTACATACGTCGAATAATTTGATGTATTTTTTATTTCTTCACAATATGAATATTAATGAATTCGAGAAATCGAATGACTTTAGCGAAAATCAATTAATCAGTCAAATCGATTTTGAGACTTTAATTATGATTGAAAATTTCGATTATTTTTTTGTTTTAAAATATTTTAACACAACAATTATATGTTTCAAAGTCAGATGTTCTGGAAACTATTTAACGTAAAAGTAGATGCAGGATATTAATATTTATAAATTAGATAATAGAATTCTAAGGACAGTATTATATCTACATATAGTATTTAATTTTTTATTTGTACATTGATCGTTTATTCCAATTACAAAAAAATAGACAAACATGATATTAGCTTAATAAGATCTTTGATTTTCGTAATTTTTATACATTAAAATGTAAAATACCAGTCAGTCAGAAAATACAGTCTACCTGCGACCACGGACTACTGTAAAGTGTTCAAAACATCAGGTGTCCAAAATGTATTTTCGAATAATAAAATATACGCGATTAATCCGGTTAAAATAGTTTCATTTAAAATGATATTAGCTTGTGTAAAATTGTCAGTAACTAATACGTATGTACCACTATATTATTATTATTATTATTCATATAAGTATAGCGCCTAAATGTAAACACGATTGGTTGTGGGTTTGATTCTCGCTCGGGGTAACGATAATATTTAAAAATATAATCTCTCTTCTCATTTCTTATAAGATAAATTGTGGCGTGAGTTTAACAATCAACCGTTCATTGACAGTTACGCAATAGCGGGATATTAAGATATTTCTGACTACTCTGCTATAAGGGAAAAAGCGTGAAGCCGCTTTTTTAAGGGGTTATATATAAATATACAGATAAATATTTGAATTACAAAGTTGCAAATTTTGCTAGCCGACGGCTAAACAAATAATATATGAAAATATTTTCCTGTTCAATATGTCATGATATAACTAAGTATAAGCTGTTATGGATCATAAAATGTCACATTTAAAAAGTAAATTGGGCAAAAATATAAATGTAAATTTAAAAATTAATTGGAGCAGCAATTATTAATTATTACTTTGAAATTATATAATATAATATTTTATATGTATATATATATAAATATATTTATACTTATATTAATATAAATATTAATATCAAGTAGGTACTGGTGGACAGCAAGTTCATTTTGTATAGCTACAAATAAATTAAAGATAGAGTTTAGAGGACGTTTATAAAAATGCAATATATTATGACTCTCGCTATAAATACAAAGGAAATATTTTTCATTAAATATTAGATAATAAACGAAAGTTTGAGATATGTATGTTTATACTTGCTATTTAAGCGTAGTCCGACCGGAAGTTGCAAATCTATCAGTGAATAGCAGATGTTGTTTTTTATTTAAATTTATGAAATTTTAGATTGATTTGAAATAAGAAGCTTTTAGTTGAGTATTGCGCTATGTTCCGTAAAAAAAGAGAGAGTCCAGTCTATAAGGCACTGGGTTTTTCAGTTTGAAATACTTTTTAATGCAATTCAAATGGTTTAAGAAAAAGGTCTATCTATTCGTCATTTTCGTTATTTATAGAAAGTTTAGATCACAAATCACTATTCTTTTTTTATACATTGTTACATAATCCTATACATAAATTAAATATACCCCTTATTCTACATCCTATCAGTGTCAGGCTCAAAAAGATTGTAGTCATGGATAAAGGCATCAAGTGTCCGAGACATGACGGTACCTATAAAGTAAGTCACTCTTCATTACGCGATCTTGAAGTAATAATATCACCAGCATATCGATATCAATAGATCGTGGAAAGTAAAGACCAAAAGCTCTGACATCATAAGTCGATTAGGATTGTGGGAATGCCTAAAGTACCCACATTGGTGGACGCTTGCACCTTATTAAACTTTGAACCAACGTACTGTATAGGAAGCGTTATTATAAAAAAAATCATTACTGATTTATTTTAACAATTAGGTTCCAACTTTCCAACTTTAAGTTAATATATTCTATTAATATTTTACTTGTAATAATCACTATTTATTTAATACAAAAAAGGCGAAAGTATTAAGACACGTCCTTCCCGGAAACGGAAGCCACATTCCACTAATAGATGATTTTAAAATTAACCGTAATATAATTTAAATGTGCAATTATTGAGTATATTTTTAATACAAAAACAAATTCGTAAATGATTGATGAAATTTTCTCTTTTATTAGTAGCGTAGTTATCATTGAATGACATGTTACATCATTTTTAATAAAGTTTATAGCTATGCATATTATTTTTATTAGAATCCTCTTAAATTTGCACTGGCAAAAATGTTTATATGTATAATATTTTTGTTCTTTTCGATCTGAATTCATAAAATCCAAACTACTACACCACTATCTTATTCATAATGTCTAAAAAAATTAACTTAATAAAATTAGCTTAACTTAATAAACTAAGTGACTCACAAACTCCAATCTCTACCTGCTCCCTAAGAATACGTAGACTTAAAAATAAAATAATAATGGTAACATCAGCAATAAATATTTCATTTCTATGATAGAATTGAATAAATTTTTGAAAAGAAAATAATATCGTGAACATTGTCCATTCGAGCGGAAGTTGCAAATCTATCAACACTTTCACTAAATCTTTGTGTAGATAATAATGTTAATAGTTTCAGATGTTTTAGTCGTGTTGCGACAAAGACAAATGTTTATTTGTTGAATTTATTTTAAAATTTTTTGTCTTATCTTCATGCATATCTTATATATTACGATGTAGGCAGAAAATTTATTAGAAAATCAATCTGTTATCAAGTTTGCCTCTATTGAGAAATATTGCTGAATGTTTACACAACAGACTAAAGTATTTTAAATGCAACTAATTTAAACAAACTAATAAGATAGATTCTATTTCTGACCACGGATTAATATAAAGTGTTTGAAAAAGGGTTTTAAAAAATATACTTTCCAATATCAAGACGTATAGGATTAATCCGCTTAATATAGTTTAATTTAAAATGTATAAAAATCGCGGAAATCAAAGACCTTAATATCAGACTTAATAAGCTAAGAAGCAACTCTACGAATAAATTTAAAATTATACAAGACAATGTTTCCTGAAATTTTATGTTTATTTTTCTTGCCGGCTTAATTTTATAACAATTTCAATCTTTGCCATTGGTACCAGGTACCTTACCCAAAAGCCTGTAATATATTTCACATATATAATATTGTTTTATCATAGTAAATATAGTAAAGTAAACTCAATTCGATTGTATAAGTATATTTTA
Organism: Dryadula phaetusa; assembly: GCA_032432895.1. Lineage (NCBI taxonomy): Eukaryota > Metazoa > Arthropoda > Insecta > Lepidoptera > Nymphalidae > Dryadula > Dryadula phaetusa. The sequence goes on from JAOYRS010000073.1 coordinate 1,108,035, forward strand.
TGTTTAAAAGAATCCTATATATCTATTTCTAAACGGACGGTCAGCAAAATGTCCGCACTATTAACTTCAAAATGGCGTTCATATTAAGATTGAAGATAAGTCACCAGATAGATACATTATGGGTCCTTTTATATCACATGGTCATGGTTGCTTGCTGTTTGTTTATATACTATAAAAATAATGATTTTCAGCACGCATTTAGTTCTTACCTGTACTTTAAAATGTAATAAGTAGTGTTTGAACAATTTATTTTGTTGTATAATCATTTTTAGTAGCAATTAAAAAAAATTATGATTAAATTTTATTTATTTATTGAATATCCAACTCTTAAACGTTTACTTGATAAAAAATAGCGCGCTGTATGTAAACAAAAAATTAAACGCATATAAAATATGATAATCATAATTTTAAAACATTATATTAAGTTCAGTTTAAGTACAAACTAACCTCAAAGAATCCTATTAAAAAACCAACCAGTAAAAAAATAGACTGAAGCTTAAGTCTATACATCCAACATCCCTACACGATGCGAGGGAGACGGCGTACATTTTCCTTTACGTTGGAGCGAGACGGATTCAACCCTTAACGTCCCTTTGCGCACCAATCCGTGAAATTAGAGTCGTCTAAACGAATCTAACGATTATTTTATTATCCCTTTTACGCTAAGATTTGTTCCTTGCTCACTCAAATAAAAATAAAAGGTGAATAAGGCGTTTGGAGGGTCAAGCGGACATAAATTTTGCGTTCACGGCCGATGGTGGGATATTTTTCGGCCCTTTAGGCATAGACGATTTTGCTGGACACGTTCTTTAGCAAAAGTTTGATTTATTTCATGGCATTCACCCTACCCCATTTGTGAAAGGCTTAATTTAAATTTCATGAGTTTAATAATCATTCATTCACACTACGTAGTTAGAAGTAAATAGCATCTGTATCATTCACACTACGTAGTTAGAAGTAAATAGCACCTGTATCTAATAATTATAAAGTTAGGATTAAGTAATATTGCTTAGCAAATATCATTATTTAAACTTAATGTACATTAACATGAATTATAAAATATATTATTTACTGGTACATATAAGTACCTACTAATTAAATTAAACTAGAAACCCACGTCATTGTTGTCATCACAGTGTCGTGAGCATTACCAATGTAATAATTTTTTTGTTAATTTATTTTTTTCGAGTTTATAGTTCATAATTATAAAAAATTTTTGATTAACACACATTTTCAATATAAACAATCTTATGTAGATATTGGTCACTAAACTTGTCTCTAAATATACGTTAGTTATCGATTGACATTATACTATCAAATATCTTAAATATAACTTTCTTATGCAAATAAATAATTTAAATTTATAAATAATCCCACAAAAACTGATCTAATTAAACTGTTAAATATTTTCTTTTATTCAAATTGACAAGTCGAACGTTTTAAACAGATCGTTTATATAAGCTTCGTGACCTACTTTAAGCCCATCGCCATTCACAGCGTCACGTCACGTTGTCATGTAATTTTGGTGGTAATTAAAAAGTTACAGTGCTGCCAACATTAAGCTCTCGTTTACGAGACTTTGTGTTTCAAACACCCTATTAGCGCTAATATTTAAATAAATTACTTAATTCTAGTTTAAATTGTTAAAACTACATTATATGAGGTAAAAGGAGTTTAATCAGTAAATGGAAGCCAATGGTAGTATTCTATTGTTTTTGTGATAAAGTATGGCAGAATTAATTATTTTATTTCTAGTTTCTTTTATTAAGTGTAGTTTAATACCTCTCACTAATCATTCAATATGATTGGTGAGAGGTGAAACATGGGCTCTTCATGAGAATAGAATCGAGTTTTATTATGATTTGTTGGTATTATTATGATTTGGTAGATATAAAACATATGTTACCGATACCTTGACCAGACGTCGATACTAAGTCAGTAGTACGTACAGTATTGTTAAAAGAGAAAAAATATTTTCATATTATGTACCTTTCACCTGCATCTATAATAATATAATTCCGTTCTTAGCTTTAAAATAATATTAAAAATTTATTATAGTAAAAGTTCATATAAACAAATCCTTGTCACACCGTTGTCACGATATTTGAGCGCTAATTAAAAAGTCACAGCAATGTTACCAACATTAAGCCCTCGTTTACCCGCGGCTTTATGTTATAAACACCATTCCATTTTAACTTAACTAATTTAAGTACTTTTGCACGCCCTAATTTACAAGTAAATTTATAATGTTGGTCGATATCATTAATTAAACTATAGTGATTTTATAAAACTTTAATGCAAGCTGATACTCACTGAACGATAAATTTTATTAACTATTAGGTATACTGTCCTTACCATTTCCAACTTAATCGATGAATATTATATACGTAGAGTCGGTTTAAATGTTGCCTCTATTTTGCGCAGTTTTGTTCACTAGGAATTTATAATAGGTTCAAGCGCAGATCTACCTTTGTGAGTACTATGGGCATACACACACACACACACACACACACACACACACACACACACACACACATACACAACTCAAGGGAACTGACGGTAGAATATCAGACTTTTTGGCCTTCACACAACTCCATGGTATATTCACATTGATACGCTGATAATATTATTTATACTATATTCACTAATAAATAAATATCGGGTAACCAACAGTACAATTTTTTTAGCTTCACGCTTTTATCCCGCATAGCAGGGTAGACAGAAAGTACCTAGTGTCAAGTACTTCGCTTTCCACCGAATTCAAGACATTGCGTGTTGAGTGATGGAACTCAACGCCGCTCTTTCTTTCTGTCTGGTAAAGACAATACAGTTAAAGTTGATTAAAGTCTGTATTATGAGATCTTGAGTACGTTCTACTTTACAGAATGGGTACCATACATGTAATTATAAATTTAAGATTGTATATATGTTTGAAAACTCATAAGACCTTTATCTAATAAGAAAAATAATTTTATTATAAACACTAGATATCCATACAGGGGCATACGTAAAGCAATTGCCGTAAAAGCGTTTTCACATATCAAATAAATTAACCCTAAAACTGCAATATCGTTTAACATAACTGCGAACAAGCCCTTCGGAATCACCCGACCAAGAATCCAGTCCAAATTACACGTCTCCATTTTCTTCATTTAACAAATTGATGATCCTTATTTATGTTTGCTGATATACTGAAATTTATCTTAAAATCCAAGTATTAAAGTCGAATTTTGTTTGTTTCATTTTCAAAGGAGCGCTACGCCCTAAGGATAAGGTTGAAAATTTTGGCTAATGGGAACGTGTTAAAGGAATTTTAACCTTAACACATATTAGTTAAAGTGAATATTTTTCTGTCAATATGTATAGGGAGGTTTGCGGTTCAAGTTTGTAATTAATAAAGCCCTCTCGATTACAAGTGCCTTTCCTCACTGGGATAGGAGTACCGCTGAAAATTGTGTTCAGTAATATCTGACTGATGTATTTGTAGGATTCACTTGGGTAAATGATGAGTTTGGAACATTAATTGATTTCAATTACTATTGTAATAGTATCAAATAATGATAAAACATCTATGTAGCTTTATCAGAGAGATATTTAAATAAAATATTTTGTATTAAAAATCAAAAGCCATGTACGAACTAGGCGCGTATTTGATTAAACGCAATACTTGTAGGTAGGGATACTAATATATGTACGGAGCAAAAGAATAGCTTCACGTTATTTATCATATAGCTAAGTAGATCGATTGAACTTAGAGTCAAGGCGCTGTATTTTCTACTATTCCTTGGTATTAGTGACATTTCGCGTCCTGAACACAAAATGTCTCGAAATCGGCAGAATTAAACGTCACACGTTGTGTTACAGGAACGGTGATATAAATTACAAATAAATATAATTCCCCATGAGTGGGATTTGAACTCATCTGTCGTGGTGACAACAAGAATCGCGTTTATAGTCAGATACTGCAATATTTATATTTCTATAGTAAGAAGGAATACTTAGACTTTTTTCGGTCTGTTTAGAGAAATTCCTGCACTATGTTCAGAACTTGGCATTTTTTTTATAATAAATTTTTCATATTTTCTATAACACGAAAAACATGTATAATTCTTTAATATAAAAACGAAACACATTTTTTATTTTAACTTATAAATCCATTGATTTTATTCACGGGTTAGGTAATACTTTATTTATATAGTGGCTCTCCCGCCCCTGCAAATCCGACCAGTGTTTACACGGCCTACAAGCTGAAAGCTACCTATTTAGGGGAATTGATAGGTACTTTCGTTGAAAATAACGTGAAACAAAAATCTTTTCTGTTTTATTCTTTGTTTAGGAGAAATTTTGTATTTGAAGCTTTTCTGGTATGTTTTAGCATTTATTATTTTAAAAAAACTGTTGTGCATATACATTTATTAATATATTTATTTTAAACTTTCTAAGTATAGATAATAATTATAAATGTAAAGACAACAGCTGGTATAATTGTGTATATTTATATTTAGGTATAAAATTGATTGCACCTAAGGTGGTACAGATTTGCACTTGGCATTTTTACATTTGGAATTTAAAATGTAGACTCCATATATAATGTATCGTATTTGGGAGAAAATGGAGTACGGAGTGTCTTGACGCGAGACTTGACCTGCCTACCCTGCTATGCGGGAAAGAAGCTTGCAGGTAAAAAACAAATATGTAGTAGCCAAGTTGATGCATAAAGTATGCGTTGTCTTAACAACGTGTATGTAACAACTTATACAAAAATGTGTACACCAAACATATGGTATTATTTCTTTTATTAAATTTATATGTTTGTGATACAATATTTATTATAAATATTGACGTTTAATATTCCTTCTCTATACAAGCTATTTACTTGTAGATAGATGTATCAAATTTCATACTCCGCTATTCGTACAATTTTCGCAATCTATTATCCTTCACACAACTACCAAACTAGAATAAAAAATGGAACAAAAAGAAACTTATAGTTCGTCTATAAAAGGCCTACAAATCTTAATCATTTATTTCTGCTCCATAAGAAATTACACAGCATAGGTATGCAACTCAATTATAGAACACTATAGTTTTAGTTGCAAATGTTTGTTTTATTTGGCCGTTAGCTAATTGCTGCAGACGTGCTCAGGATTTTATTGTCGCGCCGAATGATTAACTTGAATGTATGTAACTAACTAAATACTAAAGTATAGTTTTAATAGTACTATAAATAAATTAATTAAACTTTAATTTGGCTAGAAAGCTAAGCTTTACGTTTCTTTTGAGTTAGCAGAGAAGCTGGAAAGAACCTAATAAGTATCCTGGTTTTTGCTTCGCTGCTTTTCGAATTTGAGAGGTCAAATTCAAAAAGCAGCGTGTTAAAGGAGGGAACTGAAATGATTTTCCTTTTAGCTTTACGCTTTTTACCGCTTAGCAGGTTAGACAGAAAGTACCTAGTGTCATGACACTCCGTACTTCGCTTTCAACCGAATTCGAGACATTGCGTGTTGAGTGATGGAACTCAACGCCGCACTTTTTATTACTAAACCGTGTGAAAATAAAATGAAAAGTGAAAATAATTTAAATATAATCACTTCTTCAAGTCGGAATCAAACCCATTCAATCGAAATGAAATTAATTATATATAATCAAGCAGTTGAGTGTATATCAAATATATGACCAACACGTTTATTGGCACGCTGTTTCACTGGCGCTATGATACTTTTGCGTGTTGAGTGTCGGAACTTAACGCCGTGCTTATGTCTTATCTGAAAGAGGAAGTGAAAATAATTTAAATAAATCATTCCCCGAGTGGCAACCGAACCTACAACCAATCGATAATACTATACAATTTGTTTCTTTCCCTCAAATTCAAGGCATTGCGTTTTGAGTGGCAGATCTCAACGCCGCTCTTTGTCTTACCAGAGCAAGGAAATAAATTACTATTTACTATCGGAATATTTACAGTTAGACGCTGTTCCACTGCGCCACGACCGGCCTCACTGAATGTTTAGTTTACAAACAATTAATAATTACTTATAATAATAAAATAAAAAATCTAATGCTTTATAAGTCATTACTATATATTCTGTTATAAATATAACTAATTTAATTGGGATATTAACACACTTAGTGTATTTAACCAACGACTGTTTACATATAATTATTCCGAATAACGCAAACAATTCATATTTTATATTAAATAATCTTCCATATCCGCTGTAGCCATGTCCCTAAAAGATTTAATTTAGCTTCTGTTCGTCGTACACTAATATATCTGTCGTCGGAACATCTGCTCGTAATTTTATCGCGCTAATTCGTGCCGCACGATGTGGACAACCAGCCTAAGAAATAACATCTTAAAACTATGAAAATAATAATCGAAATTCATCTTAATTTCTTTCACAATAAGGTATAAATTCAATTACTTTACTAAATCACTTAAGACCGCCAACCATAAGGCGATCGTTACGTGAAGTGTCAGAAAATATGTTTTCATTTGTGACTAATAAAGCTCGGAATTATTATATGATATGTTTTTGAAGGCGTACCTTGTTATTCATTTTATATTAATTCATGTCGAGATATTTTTGTTTAGATTTGTTGGAACGTCGAAAGCCGGCTAGATTTAGGTAAACAATTTGTTTATCTCAGTCGCCGCTAGTATTTGGGACCCGACAAGAACACGGTGGTTACAGTTTCATATATTAATAAATATTCTCACATTGATGTTTATAATATACATTTGGATGATATAACTGATATATTAAGTTAGATTGGTATTAGCGTTACATCTCTAAAATGGCGGAAAGTAAACTATACAACAAATTATATACCTATATTGTTTTATTCGGTAATTTCTACTTGCCGAGCAAATATTCATAAGAATTCATTTGGAGTAAGTGTAATAATTAATCTCATTTTTACTTTCAATTTATATATCAAATAGTAATATTTGTGAGTAAGTAAGAATGAGCTTTGGTGTATTTAACCACAACCGAGGATTCATATAATTTGTTATAAACATAATTACTTCCCAAAATAGAATTAGAAGGTACACCCATCGTTTTTATTTAGACACATATAGTTTATGCCACAGAGCAATAACGTACAAAAATGTAAACACGCAAGAATAAGTAATTGGAATTAAAAGGCAATTAACCGTGATCCATATTCAATTTTATTTAATATGTAATGTGTGTAATTATGACAAGCGGCTCAGCGAAAGTAACTGCCAGCCGACCAACATGAACACACTTCGATTTTGATACGACTTTTATTAATGTCCGTTTTAACGCCGTTTCGCGCTTATAGCCCATAACCACGTCACACCTAAACACTGCGACAATTCCGTTAATATTTATATATCCTGCCGGCCATTAGAGATCGCATTTTACTAATTTCACTAAGCACAAAATGACAAAACACTCGTAAATTATACGTTAATGTTTCCGGACAGGCCAATGTTGCTGCTTTAAAAATTAATAGCGGTTTTAAAACTATTTCGCACTGGCAACTCTAACGATTGAGACGGAAACGGATATGGCCATTATTTCATATTAATATAAGAAAACAAAATTATCTTCATAGTAAAATGCTTAGTTTATAAGATTTTTATTTGTGTTCGACATTTGAGTGCTGTTTAGAATCGTTGTTTTAAATTTGGCATGACGTAGTTTGTTTTATTTTATTTTTATTATAATAATTTCACATTTGGCTCACAAAAGTTTTTAATACTCACGTCGACTTTATAGAAGTCGTATCTAAATTACAATTGTATATTATTACGCAGACCAGTTAATATAAAATTTAAGTGTTTCTGGAAGAACAGAAAAACATTTCTTTTAGCGTGACAGTCGCTTTCTAGTAGTAGTAGTAATTTAAAATTATATATAAATAAGTAAAACATACCAGTCAATCTCACTGTAGTATGTTACAATTGTTCTTTAATTAGTAATTATAAAATTTCCAACGAAATTAATATATTTCTAACAATAAATCTCTGTTGTTACAGTAAAAGATCACTTACAACACTCGGATCTCGAAGCTGATGATGTAGAGACAGATGACCAGACATCCAACATGGATGATGACATACTCACACAATCAGATTTAGATGAAAATGGCGATCCCAAGAGCCCAACTAGTTCTAGTTCAAAGAAATGTAAGAATGGATCTTCACGGGATTCGAAGGGAGGAACGAAGCCAAGGAGGGCGAGGACAGCGTTTACATATGAGCAACTCGTGTCTTTGGAAAATAAATTCAAAACGACGAGGTACTTGTCGGTGTGCGAACGACTCAATTTAGCTTTGAGCCTAAGTTTGACAGAAACGCAGGTAAATATGTAAATAATCTAATATTGCATGTATGTATATCTCTCTTATTCTCAATATTAATAGAAACAAAAACCGTACAACCACCATTTTAATAAATTTTTTGAAGAAAAAGTAGTTTTCACCATATTTTAGTGGAAAGCCATGTTATTGAGATTCAGTTCCCTCTCATATACAACATATATTTACAAACAGTTATTTATTCCAAAAATATTGTCTTCAGGTAAAGATCTGGTTCCAAAACCGCCGTACTAAGTGGAAAAAGCAGAACCCCGGTATGGACGTGAATAGTCCGACGGTTCCACCACCACCTGGAGGAGCCTTCTCCTCATCTCCTTACCCCGGGGGACTGCTGTACCCTCATGGGGTCCCTTACCCCTTCACTGGCCCGGGACCCTACGCCCCCTACTTCCACCATCTAGCTGCAAACCACCATCATACATCCATTGGCCACTCTCATACGTGATTGTGGCAACGACCGGGGTCCCAAGATCCGAGGGTCGATAAGGAAAACGATAACGGACTGTCGAATTAGTGTTGGCATTTCTAATAGTGCTGTGTTTAAGCTTATTGAATATAAGTGTATCTTGTATTTGTTTATGTTATATATTGCCATATATAATTAGGAATTAATAAATAAATATATTTAATTTATTTACTTTTTTTTGAATTGATTTTTTTTATTTAAATGATAGAAACGCTTATCTCGATACTAAAAAGAGATGTATCCTGTAAAAATATTGTATTATATAAAAATATTTTACACTACCATTTGACATTTGCAAGCATAAAATCACATAATAATCAATATTAAATATATATATTTTATAATTTCACAAAATTGCATTTTAAAAAGTTTTTATATTACACAAAAAAAAAACCGTAATTAACTTCAAAGTTATTTGTAAATGAAAGTTACTTTCAATTATTCATTAATTACTTCCAACAAGTTGTAGATTAGAATTATTAATTAATTTTAATTGCAAAAAAATATGGAAGCTCAATTAATTTTAATGACACGAACCATTACAATTATCGAGCACTACGACATATTAACATTGAAATATAATTGTAAATTCACGTAACAGTACCTAATTGTAACCATGTATAATATTTTATACGCAAATATTTTTTAAAAAAATACTTCTTTGGTTAATAGCTGAAACGTCATCAGTAAAATGACAGTTTCACGAGGAAGGATAATTTAAAAATGTTTTGCGAAAGTCTATAATACTTGTATCGCTCGCAACTACAGGTAAATTCCCATTTTTTTTGTTTTCATAGGAATTTTGGCAAGAATTATAACTTTTTTATATAAAGAATACATATTATACGGTCGGTACGTTCCAAGTTTTGGATATACCATCCAATATACGAGGCGCGGTTTCAGATCCCGCTGCTTTCTTTTTTAAAAATGATACTAATTCTAAAAATTATACTAATTCTAAGCGTCGATTAACTTATTAAAAAAAAGCCACAATGCTCCCAAAAACGTATCAAGAAATCTAAATATCAGCAAATATCAGCTTTCTATATACATTTAGTAGCTTCTTATGTGTGTAGTCTGCTAGTAATCCACTGTTTTTAAATTCATTTCTAAATTTACAATAATTTGTTAGTCACCTTTGAAATAGACGTAGAAAGCGTATATCACATTCACAACGCATGTCGCAATTTATTAAATTAATAATTATTAAAAAAAACAAGAACGTTTTATACAGTAGCTTCTATTTTTAAAATTGTAACGTATAACATTCTTTGACATTTCCTTGGTCCATATTGTATTATTGTTTACGCTACATATTATGTATAACTTGATAAAAATTGGAATAATAACATTTAAACGTTTTATTTGCTTAATTCACTTTATTGATCGGTATTATAAAATAAATTAATATGTCGTAAATCAAATTAACAGTGTGAAAATGAGCAAGAGAACAAGAATAAAGTGTGCGACAGTGTAATTAATAGATAATAACATGATTAACAAATATCATCAATTAATGATCAGGTTTTAATTTTTATTTAATGTGATCTTGACACCTATCAGCTTATTATTGTATCGCGTAACACTATAATATACGGAATTTATTAGAAATATATTTAAAATAAAGCACGGCATTAAATTATGTATCTTCTTGAATTTTGCCAAAACGTGGTGGACTGAGTGTCTTGAGACTACGCATACAAGTAAAAAATGGCATTCATACAATATTTTTTACAAATTAAGAATTAATAGGATTTTTTAAATTTATCAATGATTTAGTCTATTTGCAATTCATTTAGAGACGTTTAATGCTAAGTTATTGAAAGAAATCAGAAAAAAATGTCATGTTTATATTATTTTATTAAGCATGCATCAAACATACAACTGTCACTTGCACTCAGGTGCAAGTGACAGTTGTATGTTTTTATTTCTCTCATGATAAGTTTAAATGAATGTTAAGTGTAAAAAAAGTAAGTTACTTTACTTTCATATAACTTGTAAATAATTTGTGTTGCCAAACAATTGAATAAGAACGGTTATTTGTTTTATTATCTATATCTTTATATGTACATAATATTATCTACATCTATATATACCTTTATTTTAAAATAAAATCTTTTTAACTATTGTAAGTATCGTTTTAAATCGCTTCAGCTACGCCAAAATATATTTAACACTGTGAATTTTTTATTAATTTAAAAGGTTTTAACTAGATATGACTAGACTAGATGTTCTTACTATATGAATTCTATTATAACTGATCCATACTGTTCATTTTTTTATCTAATGATTAATTTCCAAGAAGTTTTTATATTTTAATTCGTAAAAAATCTACAGTGAACGTCTGTTAGAGTTATTATATGTATGTATTATATGTAATTAATGAATAGTGCAATTTCATATGTTTGAAAAATATTTAAGGTTGAATTATGAATCGATTGTGATACATATATTAGATATTATAAGGTATAGTTTAGGTCTGTCACACTTTTATGAGAATTTGTTACATCTTGCGAGGTTTCTAATTAAATAACCATGTCACACTGAAACTTTGTTATTCGTAATCCTGTATAGTTAATTATTTTTTCCACATAAAAAGTAATATAAAAAGTTAATATAATAGTGGATGTTTTGTTTCTTTGACTTGTATGTGTCTAAGTTACAGACTTTTTGGTAACTTAACTCAAAAAGTGTGACAATTAATGTAAAAAATACATCATAATACTTTAGATATGTGACTACAATGTGTCGTATGTATTATATTCAATAAACGCTTAACTTTTTAATTGGGTCGAGTAGTTATAATTTGAAAATGATAATGAAACATTATTTTTTAGAGCTTTTTTAAAAATCTTAACGCATGTTATGTCAAAAAAAGCCTATATTTATATTGTGTATTTTTTATTTGAATTTTTGTCTTATAATCACTTATTTTTCGTATAATTAATTAATTTTATTTAAATAAAAGTATCGTTTGATTGTATAATTACTGTATTCATATTTTATCTGTGCGTATATATAACCGAGTCGTATTGCCTCGGTTATAAAACAATCCGTTCTCAACCTTAAAGCACTTTGACGTACATGATACCTATTATTATATATTTATATACAAAATAAAAATAATGTAACATAAAGCTTGTGTATTCGCTGAAAAAATGCTCAACGCTGTAAATATTAGCCAGTAAAATCTACTTTATAAACTCGATGTTGATTATAAATAGTTTCCAGTTGTTTTTTGTTTTATTTTTATTCCTGATTACTAGACCAGATTTAGATTTTGTATACATTGATGTCGCCTGATTGTTGATTTTAATTACATTTTACTATTATTGCTGTTTCGAACCTTCGAATAGATACATATGTACATTTTAAAAAACAAATTAATAGCTTGAAGAGGCCAACCCGTGGCTTAGTGGGACAATGTCTGACTGTAAACCTGATCACTTGTGAGTTCGATTCCCACCCGAGGAAATTATTATATTTCAATTATTTCAATTCCTCGCTTTGGTAAGATATAGCGAGACGTTGAGTTTCGCCACGCAACACGTAATGTTTGGAATTTCAACGGAGAGCATAATAGGAAATGTCATAAAATCTAGGTATTTCCTGTGTACTCTGTTATGTGGTGCTTTTTTAATTTTAATTAAATAAAATAATTTTACTAACATGGGTGCGCGCCACTCACTTTCTTAAGTGATATTATATCTAAATATTGATAAATAATAGTAGTTTAGTCTTGTTATTTATCAAGATCATAACTTGAACTATATTCTTTTTTAATTTTTAATCACATCCAATATTTAGTTAATTTTATTGTAAATCTCGACTCGAAAGCAATAATTAAAATTACAAATAATAAAATGAACAATATTAAAAAATACGCAAAGCATACTATGGTAAAATTAACCTTAAAATCAAGTCTAACTCATGCACTCAGCCTAAGAGTTCGACAGTAACAGCACTACCTAGTTGCATATCTGCCTGGCCAGTAAAGCGAACCGATGCTATGGAGTGAAGCTTTTATAATTCACATACTAACAAGGAGATGCGAAGGCCATGTGAAGAGAACAGCGTCTGACTGTAAAAGCGTTCGGAGAATAGGTATATTAAAAGAATAATAATAATATGCTTTAAAACAGATAATTAAAGAATATAAGTTGTGAAATTAAAGAATATAAGAATATAAGAATGTAAGTGTTATCATGCCTGATGCCTTATTGTTGTTAGCGATAATGTGTTAAGTTTGTTCTTACAAGCGCAGCATCTCAAGTTTTAACTTCAGCTGGGAAGTGGAAAACGTATTGTTTTCTATAGCTAGACATATCTATCACATTTTAAAATTAATTTTAAAAAGTGATAGCTATATCTAGCTATAGAAATATTTTGGTATTCGAAACCATTTTTAACCTGATCTACTTATATTTTTAAATACCAAAATAAATGCGATTAAATCATTTAAATTAAGCCGGTCCTGGCGCAGTGTGACAGCGTCTGACTGTAAACGCGATCGGTTGTGGGTTCGATTCTCACTCGGGGGAGTGATTATATTTAAATTATTTTCACTTCCTCGCTCTGGTAAAGACAAATAGCTACGTTGAGTTCCACCATCCAACACGCAATGTCTCGAATTCGGTGGAAAGCGAAGTACGGAGAGTCTTGATACTACCCTGCTGTGCGGGATAAAAGCGTGAAGCTAAAAAAAACGATTTAAAATATTTTTTTTGTAAATATGTAAAAAATGAAAATTAGATATTTTATTATAGTTATTACTTAATTCTTCACACTTTCTCCGCTTCGGTGGATAGGCAGCTTTATAATCTACATCTCAATCGTCATGTATAGAACTAATTCCTCATAATGAGTTAATAGTACAAAAAAGCTCATTTAAATAAACAGTTAGCACACCTGACTCATATCTCGTGATCGGATCATTTATAAAGGAATGTGTTTCTGATTATAAGCCATTAACAGTCGTTATATTGATAACGAAATTTTGAGAACATTTTTTTATAATTTTTACTTGCGTTCACATTACGAACCAATTAAATGTTCTCGGAGAAGTCCTTGAGCTTTAAATACTATGAAAGCTCCGTTCTTTTTTAATAATAAGCTCATATATCGATGCGCATGAAAATTAAATTATAACTAAGATTGCTTATTGTATCAATTGTGAAACAAAATGACAATGTCAGAACCTTATAATCGTTCTTTCGTCAGATTTTCTGTTCTCCATTTCTTTTCTATTAAAATTACTAAATTATTTTGTTCTAGAAACATATAATAGAATTCATTATCAGCTAAATACCATTACAAATTTAAAAAATCCATTGTATAAATATTGAAATTATAATTACTTATTACATTGAGAAAGAGACATCAAAAAGCAGTATCTATGATGGTGCATTAAAGAATTAGAAATAATAAAAAAACAGCATCATGCTGTTTCCATATAGCAGGGTAGGCAGAAAAAATCTAGGGTCAAGACGCTCCGTTCTCCGCTTTCCGAAATAGAGACTCATGGCTTTATCCACCCAGTCTTTATAATTATGTGCATCACAATTTATAAAAAAATATGGCTATAATTGAGGTGGCGAAGGACAACGTCTGATTGTAAACGCGACTGGTTATCGGTTCGATTCCCACTCTGCGGTATAATTGTCTTAAATTATTTTTATTTTCTTTTTTCTTTCTTTCTTTGCATTGATAAGACAAAACTCGGCGTTGAATTTCGCCACTTACGGTGGAAAGCGGAGTATTTTTACACTAGATACTTCCTTTTAACAATGCTTTGCGGGATTAAAGCGTAAAGCTAAAAAAATATGTATAAAATAATTAATAGCTTAAAAATCATAAAATCCTTTGAATATCAAATAACCACTACATAATTAGTACAACTTTATACTTTGATTGACGTCACCCAAAATATATTAGGATTAACCTAAAAATGTGTTGACCGGATTTTTTCTGAATGTTTCAAGGGAAAATCGGCGTCTTTGACGGCGTGTCACATCATCAGTCATTTTTAATTGTCTGTCAGAGTGCCTCACCAGCGATACGCGCCACCGCGAATATATTTAGTTTATTGCGTTATAAACGTAGCCACTCCTGTCTGTTGATCATTAGAAGGCAATATGGTGGATTTTGAAATTATATTAATTAATTTCTATCACTTAAGTATTTCCGTTGAGGAAGTTAACGGGTTGGTCGTGGCCTTTTTTAGATATTTGATGAATTTGTTACAGATAGGTAATGTGACATGACACAAAATGTGACAATTATGATAATGATGTTTGTTGATAATGTAATTTTTTTGCAAAAAAATATTTAATTATTTATTTTTATACAGTATTCTATTCAGATTATAACAAATATATATATATATATATATATATATATATATATATATATATATATATATATATATATATATATATATATATATATTATTGTATTAGAATAATATTACTTATGCAATTAGTAAACGTCTCACTTATTTGATTGATGGCGGTGGCACAAATCCGATGGTTATGCCAATTATTCTTGTTACCTTTTCAACTCAATTGTAGCTTCAGTATTAAATCTCAGATACCAGATGCATGACGTGTGTTATGACGTTATATAAAATACTTTCTTTGAAAACATGCTTTACTTGAGGACCTGTAACGTTGCCTAGTGCCATAACTATCTCTTCTTTCCGTTTAAATATAATATATTAATTTAATAAGTAAATATTTAATCAAGCCCTCCCAAGAACATAAATTTATAAATAACCAAATTTATTAATTTCTATGTATTTTTAAAAAACGATTTAATAAGGTTTTGGCGGGTTCAATTACTCATCATGGGACCGATCTGAGACTTTATATTTTAAGTTTATTTTAAATTAAATTAAATCTATAGATACATGAATATTTATAAATCATTTAAACATAGAAATTGTGATTAATCATTTTGCCGCCAGTCAACTTTAAAGACTTATTAAGAATAGTAAGTATTGTGCAGGAAGCTTATATTGATACTGAATCTATTATAATATACTACTCAACTATTTATTCTAAAAATAGATTCTAAATTGATACAGTTATAATACGATACAGTTTGAAATCACGATGTTTTTATAGTCTCAGTAGTTTACACTTTTATACAAGTGAACATCAAAGGGACTATCAGCGACGACATATGAATACGCCGTTTGAACAAAATCCCGGTTCTAATGTCTTAATTTCGATGCACCAAGACACTTTACGTTTATTTCACAATAAACTATAATATATGACTTTCCTTCAGACACTTTCGACAACCAACAAGTGGCAATTAAAAGTGACAAATGATATGATATACACTCGTCGCACCGTTCCGCGGTATCGCTTTGACGTCCGAAGTGTTTCGTGTGATCTTTCTACTATTTAATTCTAAACACGACTGAAAACATAATTAAAAAAAATCGAAATAATAAGCTAAATTCTTTAGCTAGAACTACTTTGACGCCGAATTAATATTTGAGTTGAGATTGTAATTTTTGTCATTTTCTTTTAGGTTTCACAGATCACAAATAAATGAGTACTTAAATTTCAAAATGGCTTTTTAAACATGTTTGTATTATATATATATATATATATATATATATATATATATATATATATATATATATATATATATATATTAAATAGACAGAATTTTGAAGATTTTGTATTATATTGAAATAATAAATGTTAAGAAAAAATAAAATGGCACAGCCTGTTTCAACAGCAATTGAATTGTGATATGAATTATGATTATAACCATTGAAAAAGATAAAAGCAAATATGCTAGATGTTGTGGCGCGTAACACCGGCTGGCTGTAAAGGAATACGTCTTGTCGTCTTGTACATTAAAAAGCCGTAAAGATTCTTGCGAAATGTTGAAAGCCTAATAAATCCATCTAACTCGCATCACAGGGTTTACCGAATGTCAACATGTTATTAAAATAATTTTGTTTTTCATCCTTATTTATTATTTTTTGTTATTTATTAAGCGCGAAGGTTGAAAAAAGAAAAAATGTTTGAATCACTCACTTTATAAAGCATATAGTGTGGTTATATTCAAAAATTCAATTATTTAATGGAAAATTAATCAGAAATTGTAGAAATGACTTCAAGTGCAATTGCTTATATCCAAATTTATATACTTTTTTTCTAAATGGAAATTGAAACTGTCATCTCAAATGTTAGGATTTAGCTATCCAATTTTCTAACCACTAACCACGTTTATATTTTTATATTATTACTATTAGAAATATAGGTATTTATATAAACATTTTGCTTAAATATCAAATATGTATGTAGATTTAACATAATTTTAGCTTCAATTACGCGAGCGTCACTAAACACGATCAAAGTAGTTGTGGAGTAATTTGCATATAATTAAGCATTAACCGTTGCTTTAGTTACGCGTGCATACATTTTACATGTGATTTAATGTTGAGTTTCTCTAATGCGACATATTAGAAATTATATATAAATTTAATTTATTTAGAAGTGAGCCAGGTCTTCGGGGGCTTGAAATTATTATCTTTAGTCTCTATATTGTAACTGCAAAATGGATAAAATAATATTAGTCTTGCATTTGCCTACTCGTGTAAGTATATGTAGCAATCACATATAATCTTAATATAGAAATATATTTTTTTTGCGTTAATTAATAGATAATTCAGTTCACAAAGTATTATAACTTGATAAAGATAATTTAAATAACAGCAGTAACTGAATGAACATTTCATTAGTTATATTCGATATAAATAATATAATATTCAAAGACTTGGTTTTCTACTACCGTCCATTTTAAGTTTATGTTGGGTGGCAAAGTACCATGACTCGCTATGTCTTACTATACCGAAGATATGAAATAATATGCATACACATGGAAATCGAAGGCCAAACTATCCTGTGTACAATGACAGGTGACAGATACGTTCCAACGATACCACGACGGTTTGAACTAAAATATTAGTAACTTAGTAGCATACCGTATAATAATCGGCAAGCAGATAGTTGAAATGAAGAAAATCTGGTAATGTCTCTGTCTTTCCAACTCAATGTGCTAGACAAGGACAGTTAGACGGTACTTTGAGCAAGTGAGCGTTTGATAATGTGCGGTTAGAAATGTAAAGACGTGTTCATAGTAATTGTTATGGCTTGAATAAACTACAATTTACTTAAAAAATAACCCTAATTGTTATATATAAATTATCAATAACAAAATATAATTAGAATTTAGTGTAAGATTTTATAATGTATAATTTACTACATTAGTTAGTATTTTATCCTTTCTGAGAGACAGAGCCTATTTTGTCAAACATGTTATTCAATTATCGACTTTCTAGAGATTGTGTACGTATGATGTATGATTATATTATTGTATGGCGAAAATCATCACGACTTCGTTAAGCTAAACTAGCATAAAGAATGCATTGTCAAGACACTCCGTTCTCGTGCTTTCGTCCCGAATGTGTAATGTGCATTAAATACACACGTAACCAACATGTGTATTTAATAGCGGACCTTAACATCTTGCTTTGAGTTAATAGAGCGGAGAAGGAAAATAATTTAAATAGAATTATTTCTCCTAGTGGAAATGGAACCCATAACCATCACGTCATTATAACCAAAATTGAAATACAACATATAAGAAAATATTTAATTCTAATGCAATGCGCTCGACGCTTTATCGTCAGTCAGAGTAGAACTAAACCAACAGTATTTTAGCTTAAATTTTCATAGGAGCTGCCGAATTGGTGTTCTTGCATGCACTATCTAGCGTTTTGTTGTCATATACCTACATTATATGGATGCGATTTGTAGATGCGACTGAGCTTTAATTACATCCGCGCGCTAGTTTTCCTTATCTTAACTATCTCTAGCATATGACTTTGCTTACCTTAAAATTTTAAAGCATATTAACGTTTTACATTTTTGTTTTTAATTCAATCATCTTTCGCCTAGTGTGATGGAAAAGGGAAATCAGAATGTGATATTCTATAGGGGTGTGGTGTCATACATGATATTTTAAAATCTAAGCCAGTCCTGCTAGGCTATACTCAGCTAATCCCAAACAAAAATCAAATATGTACATACAGATCATCTTCAAACACTCCAATCTGCGCACCTTAGCTAAAAGAGAAATCATTATTTTTTATTTTTTTTTTTGTAAAAAAATATATGTAACACGACAGGTTTATAAAATATATCTTTCATTAGCTTAAATTAATTAAAAACTATTTTTTTTTAAACTCATTTGATTATAATAGATATAGCCTTAGAACTCAATGTTTCTATACGAAAGCATTAAGCACATAAATATCTATAATATAATAAAATAAAATAAATGTTAATTTCCCTAAAAAATATATATATTTTATGAATTCATTGATTACCAGTTCAACCTTATATCATCCTAGACATAAGATAAATAACTACAATTGCTTAAAAATATACAGTTAATGTTAGCTGAAATGCAACGGATAAACTATTGCCGTTGCAGTAGTAGAGAGCACAGTAGAGACAGCTATAAACAGTTTTCTATTATCAACAGATGCGACTGCGACTGCGACTAATACCCGCGATTACCATTCAGTTACATTATTTCATTTATTTACCTGTTCGTGCTTTAGAGAATATCAACTTTAATACTTTGTATTAGAGTTGAAATTATAGAAATATCTGAATGCAACATTGCAAGTGGTACTTTATCGTGTATAGATCTAGTAGTGTCTCTTCATTTTGTGAAATATTATTATAATCTGTGTTCTTATGTAGAAATAAAAATAGTCGAATATATGATGATATCATACATACGAAACTATTGAGTGTAGAAAAGTAAAATTTGTTAAAAGAAAAGAAGCACTAACATAGGATTTCAAGAAATTTCTGTGAAAATAGGAAAAAAGAGATTTCAAATCCAACTTAGGGCAGATAGAAAATAAAGTCCAACTCAACGAAATCACGATAAACTAGCTTATAATGGATTTAAATTCTGTACATAAAAAAAATTATGTTACAATTTTGTTAGGTTTAAATCATATCAATTTGAAGTTCAGAGTTTACGGGATTTTCCTCTTAACATATACTTATTCACAGAAGATAATAATATATTCAAATTCAAATTCTACAAAATTAAAAAAAATAAAATAACTTTTAAAGTACTGAGAAAAAATTGTATCTTCAGACATATTTTGAAAGATTGATTTTAGTTTTTTTAATAACCATATTTATTAATATACTAAAACTTTTAACATATAGATGCATAAAATACAAGTGTCTATATTTTTTTTTTCCTCAAAAAAATCTTGGAATACATTTGTAGCGTATTGCCATCAAATATGCACTACCTACGCTCGGAAACGTAGAGGTTACGACGGTCATCTTGGGGGCAATGTAAGACACTACTGTAAACTATTTTAACTTTTAAATAAAACTTAAGCCATTTTAAATATTTTTTTAAAACTTATTCTTCTAATATTATGAGGATGAATTAATATACGTTTATTACTGAACTAATTCAAATGAACATTTACAAAAATATAGATTAAAAATATGGGTTGTCAAAATATCCAAATTAATACATATATAATGATAAAATCTTTGGTTATCGTTATTTTATTTTAAACGAATTAATCGCGGTTATTTGGATATTCGAAAATATATATTTGAAAATCCGAGGTCTCGAGGTATGAAGCGAGGAGATACGCAGAATGATAGGTGCAAGCGCAAATGTCATAGTAAGTATGAAGAAGAACGCGCTGAAGTGGTAATTGGGCACGTTGAGAAAATGAGTGATGAAAGAATGGTAAGAAAGATTAATTATTTTTAACTACATGAAATCATTATATTTAAATTATTTAAAGTTATCAAATTAACTATACAAAAAAACGCATAAAATTTAACTTATACGAAATTTAATACTTCTCCATTCACCCTTTTTTAAAAGGGGTCTAAAATATTTCCTGCTTGAAAAAATAACTTGTGGTGATAAGTCAAAATCATATTCCGCAAAACTGGGTCACAGACAACCT
Source organism: Dryadula phaetusa (assembly GCA_032432895.1). Classification (NCBI taxonomy): domain Eukaryota; kingdom Metazoa; phylum Arthropoda; class Insecta; order Lepidoptera; family Nymphalidae; genus Dryadula; species Dryadula phaetusa. The sequence goes on from JAOYRS010000073.1 coordinate 1,128,905, forward strand.
CAATTCAAGACATTCCGTCGAGTTCTTTCCGCCCAAAATTGAGATATTGCATGGTGAGTGACGTACTCGACGCCTCGCTTTCTCTTAACAAAGCCGAGATATTCAATTATTTTTTAATAATGAACCAATCGTGTTTACTGTCTGACGTCAAGAAAACATTATATAAATTTATTATTATAGATCCTGCTGGAAATAAAAGAACAGAAAGTTTAAATATTTAACGCGTAGTGTAAGGGCGCGTCTATTGCAACGCCGCATCAAATATGTAAGCGCTCGGTATGGGTTACGTGCTAAGGATCTCCATTTTTCTCCCTCTCTCTCTCTCTCTATATATATATATATATATATATATATATATATATATATATATATATATATACATATATATATATTAAATAAAACATTCTTGATAGTTTAAGAAATATTTAAGTACCAGTTGCAATTGCTAATTAAGCTCTACGAACATTAGCCTACACCATAGCGTTATTATTATATTGATAATATATACAAAATATTAAAATATATTTTTTTAGCTTTACGCTTTATCACCAACAGCAGGGTACCTAGTGTGAGGACGTTTTTCACATTTACCCTAAGTTCCAGACTTTGCGTTTTGAGTGTTCTTCGGATTACCAGACAGGGTTTTCTGTCCCACCATGCCTCTTACAATGTTGAAACTAAATTAACAATTAGGACAAATTATAAATTACCAAAAAATAAAGAAATTAGTTGGTTTTTTATTTAGTAGTAATAGTCATATTTTCCACAAAGAATTATATGTAACAAATAAATCCACTTCAATTTATGATAAAAAGGAAATGAATACGAAGGCCGTTTCATGGCTTAACCGGATATACCGTATATCGTGATCGGCACTTAAACCTAAGAAGGATAATTGTATTCAATTCTCTTATAAATTGACTCCAACATCACGATCTTTGACGCTGTTTCCATTGCCCTAAATATAATAAATAATAAAAAAAATAATTCAATAAATAAATTTATAAATTTATATTTAACATGTATGTATAGATGTGCTGTAAAGATGGTTGACATTTGAGATGGCTGACAGATTAGATTTTTATTATATGTTACGTAATAATATTTTCCTTTTCCTGTTAAAATGTCACAAAAGGCTAAACTTTACGGAAGAGAGACAAATATTTTATATACAAAAAATCACAGATAAATTTATATTTCTTAATAATCTTATTCCGCATTGCTATGTAGTAAAGTAGAGTAGACAGGAAGTACCTAGTGTCAAGTCACTTTGCCCTCCGATTTCCTCCCAATTCGAGACAGTGGCGGAACACAACGCCGAGCTTTGCCTTAGAAGAGCCAGGAAATGGAAATAATTTCAATAAAAATCCTTCCTCGAATGGGAATCGAATCCAAAATCGATCGCGTTTACAGTCGGACAATGTCCCACTGCTCCACTATCGGCATCTAATTTATATTTATCAAAAATAACATACAATGAACACAGTGCCATGTCTAAGGCTTCATTTAAAAGTTGCATATTTAGGCGGATCTTGAGTGAGGTTTAAGCTTTTAAAAAGAATCATCGTGGTATAAACGTACAGGCAGAGGAGGATCGATGTTATTATTTTATTTGATAACTTTGCATTTCTTTTACCATACAATGATACTGCTTATATATTAGTTGGGACAGATATAGAATCAAATTGCATATATTTTTGTAGTTCTAATTCACTTTCTTCTAGCTTACTAACCACTTGATGCATAAAGTCTTTCTCAAATACATGGTAGAGTGGGTACACAATAATTATTTTATTAATTTTATATATTTCTTTATTTTTATGCAAAATATTAACTTTCTGTTACTCTCTTCTCTTCTTTCTCTACCTTATATATTTATACTACTTTTATAGAGAGAAATATCCTTTATATTTCATATTTTTCTAGTTATCTTTAGTTGCTTTTTTAAAACAATTACACTAGAAGTAAATTAGACATTTTACAAGAAAATATTTTAGTTCAATATAAAAATACATAGTGGTTACGCTAAACAGTTTCCAACAAACGCGGGTTCGAGTCCCGTTACGTCCAAATTTTTCTAAAAGTATTTTTTAAGAATATTAAAATCTGATGATGTTGTGTGCAAAATTTTATAATCATCAATAAGAATAATAATAATGTCAAATATTTTTCTTGGGAATAATAACTACATTATTATAAAAAAATATTTATATTAAATCATATTCCTAACATTTAAACTTACAATAAGGTGCAAATTAAGAGAAAGCCGCCTTCACCTGTACATCCGCATAGCGCAGACTCGCATTAAATCCGCGCGAGGAAATTGCTTCCGCCGATTTGTTTTTACTCCAACTCTCTCTATAATGACATTAGACTATAAAGTGATCTGGGCTGGATACTATTATATCAAAGCCTTTTTAAATTATATTATTTTTGTACAAAATGTTTGCTTAAAATTAAGTTTTTATACACACTTGCTAAGTAAAAAGTATGCTTTTCGCTTTACCCCGCAGGACACATAACAGGGTAGTCAGAGACAACCTAGTGTCAAGATACTCCGTTGACTGCTTTCCGCCCGAAATCGAGACAATGCGCGCTGATTGAACTCAACGCCTTACTTTGTCTTAACAGAGCGGAGAGTTAAAAATATTTTTTAAATATAAGTCATTCTATATATACTAAGTAAAAGAAATATTTGGAAATTTTGAATTTCATATTTATTTTCACTGCTCCTATTTATTGGTACCTATACCATTTATATATTCATAAAAAACTTACACGCGGTAAAAATACCTGAAAAAGGCTTTCATTAAGTTGGTTTATACATTAATTTCGGTTATTGGTTATACTACTATTAATAACGTAATTTTAGAAAAAACGTATAAAAATTTGAACGCAGCGGGATTCGAACCCGCGCCTCTTGGATACAGTCCAAGCGGCGGTATCCAAGAGGCGCGGGTTCGAATCCCGCTGCGTTCAAATTTTTATACGTTTTTTCTAAAATGTTTTCTAATCCTAAGTGTGGTATAACACTTTAAAAATAGTAAATATTAATAACGTAATTGTTTCTTTTTATTTAATGTTGTCTTAATAGACAACATTGCCTTAGGTAAGGTAAAGGTAAAATTACTGAGGTATATCTAATCCTACGAATTAAGGGGATTGTCTCTTATGATTTAATAACTGAATGGATGATTTAAATGTAATAATAATAACTTAGCTTCCTATTCAATATTAAATATTTATTGAATATTGCTAACTGTCCCCCAGACTACTCTAACTTTCTAACTCTAGAATAAAAATATCTTAAATTATTCCTTTATTCATCAGCTAGCTGCAAGTGAACGTCCAGTTAAAGCAAGTTTAATCGTTCTAGATTAGTTTGTTCCGAACAAACAGCCCAACAGACAGACGAACATTGTAAAAATGTTTTTGTATTTGTACCATGTATTACGTATAAATAAGCATTTACTAAAATATATTTTTTTTATTATTACAAAAAGATGCTCCAATTCTATTTATTTATATAGATTTAGTAGTTAGATATACCAAGTTAATAGAATAGAAAATTATTACTATTGTAGACCATTTTTATAAATTCACAATAGTTAATAGGATAAAGTTCACAGATAATAAAAAGTATAGATATCGATAACTTTTGATTTTTATCATAATATTTTTTTAAATACTTAACATGTACATTATAATTTATATTTTTTATATGTATGAATGAAATTCAGTCATATATCACAATCGGATTCATCCCCAAACAACCCTTATTAAGTCATCGGGGCGTGTAATTAAAAAATAGAGAGTGTGAAGCGATTAGCTTGCGATAGGGTGCTACTGTACTGACGTTTATATTTAAATCGTATTGTGTTTAATTTGTATAATATTTCAACGAATATTTACATATAGGTGACAGAAATTGTATTTTTTTTATAACAGACCGAGAACTCGATCAGGAATATTTTACTCTATAAGTCACATATTTTACTTTATTGTAAATATTTTATTCATTAAGAAAATAGATTACACTTTTCAGGAGATTACCTAGCCGAAATATATTGAGTATGTGGGGAATTTAGAACGTGGGGTATTTTTATTAGCTTCATGCTTTTATCCCGCATAGCAGGGTAGATAGAAATTACCTAAGGTTAAGATACTCTGTACTTCACTTTCCACCGGATTCGAGACGTTACGTGTTGGGTGATGGAACTCAACGCCGCACTTTGCCTTACTAGAGCGAAGAAGTGAAACATAATTTAAATATAAGCACTCCACCGAGTGGGAATTGAACCCACAACCGATCGCGTTTACAGTCAGACGCTGTCTGCTTTTATTATAGTTTTATATACTATAGTATACTACAGTATTATATTTACAAACTACATAAGTACAAATAGTTATAAACTATACTGATACAACCAAAATTGGTATTTGAAAGCATTTTATTTTTCATGTTTTAATAGAAAAAATGCAGTGTGCTTTCCCGGTTGGGTACCTCATGAAAAATGTAATCTATTTTCTTTATACTATCTTAGTGTCAAGAAATTCTGCTCCGCATTTTATATATAAACTAGAGTTAAAACTAAAGTAAAAACAGTTTCAATATAACAATCCTTGTAAGCAAAAACAGTTTCAATATAACAATCCAAAAAATCCTTGAATGGGAATTGAACTTACAACATTCGCATTCACAGTCAATTGCTAAGCCCCACTAAGCCACGACGGCCTTACTTTTAAAGGTCACGTGCCTTATTAGTAATATATTCTTAACTATTATCAAATGTGAGCATAAAAAATAAATTCGTCTCACATTTGTACCCTCTCGGTATCTCGTTCTACGGTATTAGCTGCTTACTCGGTCGTGAGATTAGAAATTATGCGCGCACCGACCACTGTCGCACCATTGTTGCTGCCGAAGCTTTTTAAACGATTACGTATGAAGAAAAATTAGTAGCGGCCTTCAATTGTTGTTATTATGTATGGGAATATTTGAAATTACACATTTTGTGACGTTTAATCCAAAAATTATTGAATTTACTTCTTTGATAGTATTTAATAATTATATTATTCAATACTAGATTGCTAATATGCATTGACAGTGTCTTAATATTTGTTTTTTTTGCCTATGCGATAAAAAGCGCAAACCACCTTTATATTAATAACAAGTGTAGTTTTAGATTTTGGTTTTGAAAGATTAATTGCAATTAAACATAATTATATTTCGCCACAAATCATTACACAAAATTCGTTAAGCTACTTTGCCTGAAAAATCTGAATTTACAAAAATAATGGAAATGGGAAATATCTTTCTTTAAATAAACTTAAATTCTTTAGTGAAACCACAGGTAAGTTTGATAAGACATATAGTCTTCTAATTATTATATTAATGCTATTTAAAAAAATATATATTTTATTATCTGTAAAGTGTTACCACACCTAGCGGTCTCTCTACAGAGATGCTAACAACATAAATAAATTGCAACAAAACCTATAAGAATTTCGGTAACCGAATGTAGACCGCATGGCTTAGCGGTCAAAACGCATGGACGGTTTCCATAAGGGGCGTGTTTGAATCCCGCTGCGTTTAAACTTCTATAATTTTTCTAAGTAAAAAAAACGATTATACGTTTTTTAAAAAATGTTTATTTTTAAAATAAATTAAGATAAAAAACTGTAACACAATTTAATATGAATAAAAACTCAAACCGCCAGCGAAAGTTCGCAAGAAAGTCCTATACACGCATAAAACTCGATCAAAACTCCCGACAAGGGTGTTCAACCGTAAAATGGGCTCTTTCGTATATCGATTTAGGGTCGCTCTGAAAGGAATTAATATACTGCCATTGAAATTCCGTGTGCATGTTAGACTATTTTTGAAGAAATACAAAAAGTTCAAGCCGAGTTTTTCTATAAGAGTGATATATTTGTTACTTGATATACCAATGTACATATGCATCTGTATGTCATTGTATTTTAAATATATTTCACTAAGCTAAGCGGACTACGAAGTGTCTTGACACTAGGTCATTTCTGTCTACCCTGCTATGCGGGCTAAAGCGTGAATGTGTAGGCATATATATAATTTTCAGGGTAAATTATTTTAATTTAAAAGATGCAAAAATCGCTAATACCAATATCATATTATTTTAGTAAGATTTGCAATACTTCACTTCAAAAATGCAATTTTTAATTAATAATTTAACTGTCAAATAAAGCCTCTTTAATTATGTCGCCGTATGAAAAGTTAAAATTTACATTTACTTTTTCCTCATACTATTTATATATTACTAATGTATGTTTATTTTTTTGCTACAAATATACTATTATATAAATATATACTAACTAGTCTAGTACTTTATTTACACAACCAATTTTAACTTATTTACATTTAGTGTTTTTTAATATAATAATTTTCTTATATATTTAATTCAATCAACCAAGTCAATTACGTCCAAAACATTGAAGTGGCAAGATCTGCTTCACAAGTCCGTTGTCTTATTGGAAATCCTATTTATATTGAAGTTCAATGAACACTCCACAGAATATATCTCAATATCTCAGCAATAACTTGCAAATATTCATTGTTTTACTCAAAACTAATCTATTCAAGGAGTTTGCTTCTCATGCTATGTCGAAGTTAATACAAAGATCTGGCATAAGTATGCCTATTTATATATTTTATATACAAAATTCTTAAATAATATCTTAATAATCGTAATAAAATGTTTCAAACATCGTTGTTTTAAGTGATTGGTTGTGGGTTGATTGGTTGTGGGATTCCCACTCGAGGGAACGATTATATTTATAATTTATCGTCATTACTCCGCACTGGTAAGACGAAGCACGGCTTCGCAGACAGTGTCGATTCGGGCAGAAAGCAGTCAACGGATTATCTTGACACTAGGTTATCTATGACTACCCCGCTCTGCAGGATACCTGTGGGAATAAAAAAAATACAAAATTTTAAATATAAGCATATAAACACTACTTTGTTAATGCTTTTCGAACCGTGGTTACGGTTTTTTCAAGTGATTAGCGTTCTTTTTTCAAGTAAACTTTAAATTATAATGAGTATAAATTATTAAATTTACTATAAATTAAAATTTTAATGGGACATAAAATGACGTGAGGAATGAAACAACTTCTAACAGTAAAAAGCAGAATACGTCAGTATTAGGATTGTAAAAATTGACATTTTAAGTGTTGCGTCCATCGCTGGCAATTTTCAACAATACGTATCTACTAAAATACATTTTTTTCATTTTAATATTCTTTTTTTGATGTTTACAGTCTTACATGGGCAAACCTAAATAATTTCCACAATATACAGCTATAGACGTGAGCCATGAGATCGTAGCAGTGGTCGCTCAATGCAGCGGCTTTGTGATGCAGATAACCTTAATCCCTGTCTGTCGGCGACGTGTCAACACCAGCCACGAGCTTACAGGGACATCAGTGTGGATAAGACTTTATATTTACTTATTATTTATATTAATATAGAAGTTTCTAGATTTTGCTTTAAACTAAAAACAATTATGTCTTTAGAATATGATATATAGTAGTATAATTATATTAAAAAGTTTAAATTTGAGTTTTTACTAAACTAATAGAGAAAGTATATATACGTACTTACACTAAATTTATTATTCCAGTCAATGTGACTCGTGTGACTAATGTGGTAGGTGTAGGTATTCCTTAAAAACTGTCTCTTAAAAAGGTAAGAGTCGAATTGGCTTTCATGCTAATGTTAATTTGAAGTCCTCACCAATATTGTTTTTTTTATAATAGTTTAATCATATTGTTATTGATACCGCTACCATGCTTATTATATTTTATGTATACAAATAAAAATAAAATGGGAGTATATTTGTATTATTGAAATAATCACTTTAAGTATTGTATGTATACATGGAACATACCAAAACAACCTTTTATACAATTTTGCCTGTCTGTTTATCTGTATGTTCTGGTTAATCTCTGAAACAGTTGGACTGATTTTGATGGTACATTCACTGGCCGTTAGCTGATAGAATAAGGAGTTACTTTGGGGCCTTTAAGGACAGTTAAATTTCACGCGAACGAAGTCGCAGGCACAGCTGCGTATATATAATATTGTTCCTCAAATCACTATATAAAATTTGATCACTATATTTAAAAAAATATTACACTTAAAGTAATTTTTAATATATCTCAATCAACGATTTATTAGTGCACTATACTTTTCAATTAAATTGTGCGAATTAAAATAAATATCCTGTACAATTAATTATATTTTTTTCTTGTTGATGCATGCTGTATGTATGCTTGAAAGATAATAGATTTATTTTTAAGTTTTTAATTTTTTTTCTTAGTTATTATCACTGATAAGTCTAAATAAATAAAGAAAGAACATATATATATATATATATATATATATATATATATATATATATATATATATATATATATATATATATATATATTAAAATACTTCCTGTATTTATTCTATTAGTTTAAAATTTCAAATTCGTATCCCTATCTTGTTAACAATGATGGAACAAGCAACAGCGCGAAAGGATTATGAAGGGCTGAGATAGCAATTTGCGGCGTACTTAATTACAAGATAAATTAGTATGTAAATTAATAGACGTGCTAGCTGCTGTGAGTAAATAATGCCTGAGCTGCGAGTATTAGTGTTATGATTGATATTAATTTATAGGTCAGATTCTATCAGCATTTCTTTTGCAACGTATTGTCATACATAAGTAAACAGTTTAAGAAGTCGTTTGTTCAGATGTTATAAACAATTATAAAAATATATTGAATTTGGTAATCCAAAAATGTTTGTCCATCTATTTACTAGGTTTTCTCTATTGGAATAGAGAAAAATCTTTTATATTTTTTTATACAAAGAACAAACCCTTCTTAATTCTGTCTGTATGCTTAATATAAAATAGAATTTCTAAGTTATATATTTTATTTAATTTTGTTAACATAATTATCTCTAATTCTTTTATGTTTAATTAATTAAATAATACTTTAGTGGCTAAATCAAAGTAATTACTTTTTTGTTAGGGTTCACAAGTACCAAAGTTTACTCAAGAAATAACTCACTAAGTACAAACAAACCAAAACGCAAACTCAACAAATTAATAGGGGAAGAAGCTATCTCAATTACAAAAATGATATTTGCACAAAGAACAATGTGTTTGCTGATATAATATTAATAACGATTTGATTCCGCAATCGGCGGCCATGTTTGTTTAGCTGTCAAACAATATAGAGAAACGCATGCGCGCCACGTGTCAAGCAAGTTATAATCTAATAGGCCTATGACTATACGGTATGATGCCAGAGGGATTCTTTGTATAGGATTTATCTTTTTATAATAACATTCACACAGGTTTTAATTTGTGGGAAATATTATGATAACCACATGAAATTATTAATCTTAGTTATATTTAGTTCATATATTTTATTCAGTTATATTATATATCATAAACTATTATTTCATTCATTCCATTCCATTATTTCATTCACAGAACGAAGTTTTACATAGATTGAAATAATAATAAATGTATAAAAAAATTATTCTATTTACTTTCATATTTAATTATTGTAAGCAAGCTAAACAACCGAAAGCTGTAAAATAAAACCTATTTTTAACGAGTAATATCATCTGATAACTAACAAATAAAATATAGGATATCAAATGGCAATTTTGGCGGGAGATTGCGTAGATGATATAATCTCCCTTGTTTATTTCGTTATTTGATTAGATGTTGTCAATGCGCCCCAGTTTTTTGAGGAAATTATGTTTATGGCCGCAAGCAGAGATACAGATCTATTTGTAAACAGACAGGGTATTTAATTGATTGTTGTTTTATTTACCGCATCAAATTAAATTATATTTTAAATACTTTTAATTAATTATATTTAAAACTACTCTATCAATGAATGACTAATGTATTTGTTACATTAATTTCGTTATGACATTTGCAAATTATTCTATATTATAAATTCTATAATTATAAATATTAAATTTTCTAATATTATAAATCTTTGAAAAGCTAATTTTAATCTTCTATTTCACAAGACAATTAGAACAAAAGTCAATTCATTTGTAGTAATTAATCCATATCGAGGGTATAACTGCGCCACCCGATAGCTTTGACATTTCTGTTTAAAACATAATGGAATAAAGAAACAGTCACTTGCGAACCCTCGGTTAGGGGCTCCGTTTTGTTACTGAAAAATGTTAGTCTTGATAATGAATGCTAAGAATTTAAATCATTTTGCTATATAATGTTAAAACATTCATAGACAGTTAATAATGGTTATCAAATTGAACCACTCATATTGCTCATTAACATTTTATAATTATATTTATGCATAAAAATATAGTTATTGTTGGCTTAGTATCTGTATTTTTTTATTAAAAGAAAGACAAAAATATTTTTTGACAGATACCAAACAGTACCAATGACAAGCAGACACAGGTAATAAAAAATTTTTTTTTTCAATTCCCAAATATCAAAACGATGCGCATCTCCTTCGTGTGTACGCTAGCACCATTCAGAACGAATCACCGTACAAAAATGATATTATTATACGTAATCCGCGAACAACTACGAGATTGATATTACGCTGGGGTGGTATTGACATTAATTTATATGGATACGGTTAAAAATGTATAATGGACGCTCGCGCCAACGCTAATAAACTCCCTCGGGCGTGCTGACGTACTGTTTTATATTTATAATAACAGAATATGCAATTTTAGTCTTACCTCTTGTCATTGTGAATAAAATAAATAATTAAAAATATTATTTTTCTTCGGCCCTACCGAATTTTTGAGCCTGCCAAAAGTTTTCTATTAAGCTCATAAAGAAAATATCACTTATTGTTTGTTTTTTTTTTATTTATTTTAAAATAATTTATTAAAACTATCAAATATAAAAGGATAGCGTTTTTTTTCTAATTCAAAACAATTTCTTAAAATATGAAGCTTTATATAGGTATGACTATTATGTATTTGGTATTTGATAAAAAATATCAAAATGTCACTCGCATGTTCCTATATGATGGATGAGCTATGTGATTCGTTATTATTATTTCGTCGTTAGTCAATCAAAATTTCACAAGGGAACTCTGCTTTCAGTGATATTACAAAACTTACGCAACGCTAAAAAAGGCAAAAAGTAAATAAAATTTAAAGTAAATAATAATGGGTTCCAATCGCTGGTACGACGGTCTTGATTTTAGGTAAAAACCAGTGAACCATCTCTCCGACTACCCTGATACGGGATAAAACAGAGCTTTTTTATAATTATAAAATATTTCTTTACAAACTATTTCAATAATTTTCGGATTTTAATTTTCGGACCCTAGATTAATAAATTACATGAATTTAATAAATTATATTATTCAAACTATATTTAATGAATTACTATATAATTTATATTGCAAAATTATATAAAATAAAAGTGGAAACTATAAAACCTTAAAAGGATTTTAGCATAATTTGTAAATGAACATAAATCTTGGCTGAATAAGCGAATTATACGTTCAAATTGAATTTCAATACACAATAGATTATGCAAATCAGCAAAGTACCACGTGGATGTTTAGAACTCATGTAAATATATTGTTAAATAGCGTGTAAAACTGCAATTGTATAGAAACAAGACAAACGGGATAATTTTATAATTCAACGTCCAGCGACATATTTCCTATTCAAAATTAACTGCGTGTTAAATTTAAACTAATGTTGATATTTAAATTTTGGCGCTGACAGTCGCGGTTTTGACGTCTTTATGCGACATTCAAATAATGTAACATTAGACGCGCGTGAGCGATCGCCATTATAATCTAAATTTGTAAACGATTCAATTAGCAGTTGTAATGCGTTGTACAAATCGTTGGTTTTGATAAATGACTGCATTAACCCTAGGATATAAAACTTTTTTCTGGCTTCCACGTTAATATGTTTAAAATATCAAATATATACTTCAAAATAAAAAAATATTTGAACACAACCGACAAGTGATTTTTTGGGATTAATCACGTATATTTTGATGTTTGAAAATTCATTTTTGGAAACCCGACGTTTCCAACACTACAGTTCCGTGGTTACAGGTAAATAAATGTGGCTTTTGTCTGTTATTTGACATAATAAATAATTATGTCAAACTACCGTCATCTGTTACCAAATAATTAATGAACTCAATGGATAAATCTAAAAAAAATCAAACGTTTATACAACTGTTTTAATAGTAAATGTATATCGTTTTTCTTTCAACATGTTTTTTACGAAAATTAGGTGAACGAAATTTGACACTTACAACTTATACAGAGAGGTGCATAAAGTCCATATATTTTACAATTATTTAATAGAAATATATATAATTAATAAAATAAATAGTACACAAAACACTGTAGGTTTGACATTAGCATATTTTATGAAGAATAGCAAGACCTCTAGTACTAAGTAATACGTATGTGTAGTATTCTAAAAAGTCCTAATTTTTTTTTGTTTTGCCCAAAAACAATATATCATGAAAGAATATTATAAAACAGCAATTATCACGTGATACAAAGACACTAATTATCCGCACGTCCAAATCGCACCTCAGTCCCCTGGCTATAAATCAACGTAAAATAATATGCCCAGGGGAGACATGTGACATAATAGGGTATTTCGATATAACGAGCCAACGCGTGATGGTTTGATCATTGCCTATATGTACTTGTAATATATATAAATAAATATAGATAAAAGTAATATATTATTCTCATGTGTTTTGCTTTCTCTTGGTTAACCAAGGCTTAAACTTAGGTAATGGTATCTTAGTCTAAATGATGCTACATTATGGAGGTTATTCCAAGAAATATTTGTTAAATAATTATTTTTAATAGTCTTTATAAAATTCTTAGTTTAAAAGGAGCTGAAAATTTCTAATCTTGTATTTTTTTTTAATTTTTTAATTATATGAAATTATAAAAAAGCATGCGTGTTTTTGAATATGACTTATATATTTTTTTAATTTTCTCTTTGATCTCAATTTTCGACCTAAAGATAGGCATATGGAGACATTGCTGCTGTTGACTGAACAATACCTTAGTAAATTTAGAAATAAATAGTCTAAATCAGCAAAAAATTATTTAAATTACAAAAGGCAAACGAAACGAACCGAATGCATTATACAGCAAAATGATACAAATTTTTATAAAAAACTTTTTCAGATTAGGCAGTAAATAAATTTTACACATACTTATATTATAAGTATGTCTTTAAATATTTGTTCAGTAAAATATATCAAAACACGGCCGTCAATAAACTAAGCAGTCATTATATTAATCAGATTGTCGCAATGTCGTCATATTGTCGAACGATAAATTTGTGGACAACTGCGCTGGTCCCCATTCAGTGGTGCTTCCACAATAGAATCAATTTCTGCGGTCGCCGTCTCTAGAGATTCGAGTTTCGGAGGGCTATCGATTGCGTCCAATCACTATCAAACTAGCTTATCTACTACTGCTAGGTGTTTTGATTTGTAGAATTCTTTGAATACAGAAATATTTGAAAATTTACGATTTTTTCGAGTGTTTTTGCTACATATGATTTCATGTAGTGTGTGTGATTGATTATTCTTACAGATATATTTACAAAACATGTTTATTCTTTAATACTTCTAAATATATAAAAGAAACCTTTTTGCTTTTAACGAAAATTATATAAAAAAAAAATATATTTATTTATTGAAACCGGTTGTGGCGCAGTGTGGCGCGGCGTCTTATTGTAAGCGCGATCGATTGTGAGTTCGATCTTATACAAATTATTTTTATTTCCGCCTTTGAGTTCCACGCAGTCTCGAATTACGATGGAAAGCGGAGTACAGAGTGTCAAGACACTTTGCGTGATGCTAAAAAAACATAGACAAACTACCATGTGTTTGATACGTCTATGTACAGTTTTGTTTAAACTGAAGTAAACGTTGCTATAGCAATGCTTACGCGTCAACGGTTCAACTAACATGTACATAAATATCCATATGAATATGAGATTGACTTGCCTATGAAATTAAATAAACCGAAACTCAGATTTTAGGAACAAAATACATATATAATCTTCTGTATGTTTATGGTCTTATGTGTCTTTGTAAGGGTTAAACTGATTTTGATAAGAATTATCCGATTAAACACATTCTATAAGATGTTTTAAGCAAATATTTAAAGCTACATTTTTGAATTGTACATAGATATTAGAAACCTTTTTTTTTGGTCGCAAAAATTTGTAAAAAATTCTCTTCGGAGATACAAACAACAAAAATAAATTGTAAAAGTAAGTCGTAACAAGTGTATAACAATTTCGATACAGGATGCATTGCTTAGCAGTCGAAGCGTATCAACGGTTTCCAAAAGGTGCAGGTTCGAGTCCCGCTGCATTCTAATTTTTATACGTTTTTTGCAATATTTTCAAAATCTGAGTGAGGAATAACACTTTAAAATAGTAAAATATTTATATGTACATTGTTTTGTAGTTTGATAAAATTGTAAAAGCTACAATGGATGAGCAGACACCTAAAATGTTTATTTTAAAAATGTTTATTTTTTATATTTAATATTTATGATTACAAAATAATAATAATATTTTTTATCTTTGATATTTAAATAACTAATAATAAAACTAATAATTAATTATTTGCAATCGTCTCATCCTTTTCTAGTCCTTGGTAGACATTACTATTGGCGCAGTAGAAAGTGGACAGTCTAAGCATCCAAGACACGAGGGGCGTCGAGGGTGTGGGTCCTGTTAAAACGTTAATCGAATCTGGACCTAATGGGATTTCTTTCTTGAGGGGCATTGCTAAAGGATTAATTTATATCAATTTAAATGGGTCTCCGATATACAGGATGCTTTTAAAATATATATTCAAATAGTATTATTCTATTAATCAATGAAAGTGTTTTACTTATGGAAAGGAAAAGAAATTTTGATAGATGTAAAAAAACATATTTTTACTAAAATATTGTATACTACATTTTTGAAAAATACGAAGTTTAGCGGTCAGAGCCCTTGGACGCTTTCCAAGAGGCGCGGGTTCGAATCCCGCTGCGTTCAAATACATTTTTTTTACAAACATATGTTATTATCTTAAGTGTGGAATAACACTTTAAACACTAAAATACTATATATTATTTACTTGGCATTATTCGTACAATAATTATGAAATTAACAAGTATTTTTTTTCTTAAACACAAACAGTAAAAAAACATTAGAAGATAAACCTAAAAGTGTAAATTTCTTTCAGCCGTTACCGTTTTGTCTTTTCCTTTTTACACATGTCCGATCTAAATCCGATTCGCAATCGAGCCACCTGTATACCACAGTGGGACGCGGGTTCTAATCCGGCTGACGCAAATGTATGTGAGAGCGGTCCCGTGCGAATTAAAAAGATCCGACTTACATAGGCAGATACGTTGATTGAATAGACTTGGTAACTAGTTTTGTTTTTTTTACTTTCTTTATAATAAGAACGTACTATATGTTTTAGTGGCAAAGATGTCTTTATTTAGGCTTTAATTTGATTTGCTTTTATATATCTTTTATCTTTAAATTTCATATAATAAGATCGTAAATATAAACATTAATAAGTAGTTATGTTATTATCGTTATTTAGTTTATTTTTTTATAAAAAATAAGATTCTTTTTAATGTTTGTTAAATTACCTCAATAAGCAACTAAGTGACTATTAGTAGAATAAAGAAGAAATTACGCATATACATTCCTAGAGGGGGGGATTAAGAATATATATTTTTTAATTTCTATTGGAGAAATAAAAAATTAAGAGAGATATAAATGGGAATATTATGGTAAACAGCCATTACAGCTTACACTAAATTACAGGCAATTAGTTTACTATTATTTTTTTTTAATTTATTTAATTCTTTACATCGAAACTATCAAAGTAATGATTGTAGCTTAATATTATTTAATTATTTTAATAAACAAGTAAACAATATATAGCATTGTTATTTTATCAATATCGTAAAAGCTTTATTATAACCTAAAAATAACGTAACCAAATATTCAAATGTTGATTTCGTATCGGTTTTTACCGTTATTTGCATTCAGTACCGGTAGTGCAGTTTTGTTAATAGTTTAATCTGCGGCAGTGATCGCGGCGGACGCTGTGTGAATATTTTACATTCGTGTTTGTATAAAAACATTGCTGTAACCATTTGCGAAGGATTTTTTATATTATTCGAATGGTTTACAGTTTCCTGCTGAATAAATTTATTAAAAAACCCTAATCAAATATAAGATTACTAATAACAATGAACAATGGATATGTATATATGTATAAATTTTTTTTTGTTAATCTTTTTATATAAAAACCTACGTAGAATGATTTGGATTTATGTTGCCGCTTTTACAAATAAAATTTTGCAATCCATTACATTTCTTAGATCATCTTTATAATCTTACTTATATTTCTAAAATAAAGTAGAACTGGTATTTTACTATTTTTTAAGTGTTTTTCCACACTGGCTTAGTGGTCAGAGCGCTTGGACGGTTTCTAAGAGATGTGCGTTCGTTCGCTGCGTTTAAATTTTTATACGCTTATATTTTTCAATCTAAAGTATGGAATACTTTAAAAATAGTAAAAATTTAAAATAAATAGCATTGTCTTTTGCCAAACGATTATTATTTAATAATCTTTCGGTAGCGGAAATTTGTATAAATCTCTCTACAGAAATGCTTAAAACGTAAATAATTTATTACAAAAACGTAAAAGAATTTCAACGCAGCCGGTAGTAGAACGCATGGGTTAGCGGTCAAAGCGTTTGGACGGATTGAAAGAGGAGC
The DNA here is from genome assembly GCA_032432895.1 of Dryadula phaetusa. Classification (NCBI taxonomy): domain Eukaryota; kingdom Metazoa; phylum Arthropoda; class Insecta; order Lepidoptera; family Nymphalidae; genus Dryadula; species Dryadula phaetusa. Next base: position 1,145,766 of record JAOYRS010000073.1, read on the forward strand.
GGATTCGAATCCTGCTGCGTTCAAATTTTTAAACGTTTTTTTAAAAAAGAAGAAACGATAAATAATGACTTAAATGTAAGTATGTTTGTATGTATCCGTTTGTTTTTTTACCTTGTAACTACAAGTTTAAACTCGTGACCGGATTTTGACAAATGAGACGTCGTTCGATTTTTCTTAAGGGCGCGAGTTTCACTGAACATATAAAATTACTAAAAAAGAAAATGGCGGATTTTAAAGGTCATGAACTTAGTTTTTAACCGCGGGTTCTTAATTTGTTTAATTATTGAACTAAGTATTTTATTTATATATCTTAGTATAAAAGCATGATATCTTTTACAATTTCTTGATTTATAAACAAAAAAACCTTTAACTAAAAAGCTAGCTTAACCAATATATCTACAAAAACAGCGGTTGTTATTCGACAATTAATTTGCTGAAAATGTGCGACGGATTAACGCTACACGTTGCGTGAAGCGAATGAGCCCTGTTTATGGAGTACTAATAACCCTATAATATAATTACTTTACCAATATTTTAACAAGCAAAGTAGTTATTACACCCAATATATAGTGAGAAAATTTAATAAAATACTCGACTTTTTACGTACAGTGATAAGTTTTTAGTAGGGTTTTAAGTAGCGTAGAAAATGTTAATATTATTAAGTCTTCAAAACGTCCAAATCGTAGATCAAAACGTCTAAATCGTACCTAGTAATTTCCATTTGAAAGAATGATTATATTAATTTCACTTTTTTCACTCTGTTTTGGTCTTACCATTGATTAGGGTAATGAAGGAAAGGGGCGTTAGTTCCACAAGTCTTTTAATTCTTCTTTTGGTTTGTCTTCACATTCGGTTTTCTTCAATTATATAAAGAAAATAAGCGAGAAGCTCATTATATAAAAAAAGACGGAAAGCTATTTTATACTTACTTAAATTGTCGATTTTAAAATTAAACTACATTAACTATTGTAAAAAATAAATCCACTCTTTCAAACATTTTTAATAAATTATTCTATAATTATTCTAATAATTGACTTGAATTAGAATTAAAAAGATTTTGATATTTTATAAATTAAAAGGTTAATAAATTATAATATTTTTTAAAAGCATAATAAAACATAGTCTGTGTGATATTTAGTTAAAATGACGTAACATCCGTCATGGCAGCGGTCGCTAGGCGACGGCTAATTGGCGGGAAATCGGTAACGGATTAACGTCACACGCGCCGCGCGAGTGAACGCCGTTTATAGAATAGCTTTATTTATTACCTGTTACAAATTCACGCTTTGCTTGACTGCTCATTGTGGATATGAAAGGAGGATTGAAGTGCTTTCCTCTGCTACTGTAAGTATAATTATTAAATGAAGATATTAATAATAATATAATTTTGTTGATTTAATTAGGATTTTTCTTATCTTTAAAGCGCATCGTAGCGCAGTGAGACTGCGTCTGATTGTAAACGCGACTGGTTGCAATTCGCATTGGAAGAGATAACATTATATTTAAAATTTAAAATTTTATATTGAAAATTTGTATTTTAAAATAATTTTTATTTCCCCAACCTAGTAAGACAGGAAAAACAGCGTGGCAGCGTGATTTCGGTCGGAATATAAACAACGGAATGTATTGACACTAGATTATCTCTGACTACTGATTATGCCCCGATCTGATGCACGAAGCTGAGAAGAAATGCTGTTATTAGTTCATACATTGATACATATTATTATCACTGATTATGGTAAAGTTCAAAAAAAAACTTTTAGTTAAATCATAATAAAGACGTATACAAGTAACATTTTTAACCCACAACCCTCTCTCACAAAGGGACACTCTTTTGATGGAATTAGCCTGTTATTAAAAAAATTACATTCTCGGTAAACAGTATAAAAATCATCATGAATCAGATTAAAATAACGTATGTACATTTTTTTTAGTCAATTCTCATTTTTCTTTGAACATAATAACTATTTTAATATAATAAAAGTATTTTTCTGTAGTACTTACAGTTTGAAAAGTAGAAAACATTCTTTGTCCGCTCTTTAATTTAAAATGAACATCGTTAAAATTTTAGCCATTTTAAACGTATATCATCTTAATGCACACTGGCTGATTTCACGTCAATAATTATAATCTTTAACAGGTGTCCCCAAAAGTCTGCGACACATTGAACCCAAAGCTGTTATGCGCTATATAGATATATAATTTACAAGTTTTGTTAAATATTGTTTTTATATATACGATTTTTATTAAAAATGTCAAAGTATCGAAAGTAAGCTTAACTTTAGGTATAGTAAGTAAAATGCCAAAGTGTTGTCACAGTCAACGTAAAAGGGAATTTAGTAGTTTGATTAATACAATTTTCGTATATTAATAAGTAATTTCGTATATTTAATAAAAAAATAAATTCCAAAAATTTGAAAATATTTGTTGTGCTAATTCTAAACAAAAGTTACATGGAAGTTTAGCTTTACAGTCTAATACGCTGAATTTGCAACTAGCAGCGACAAAAACTACCCCTACGTGATCATTGGGGTGAGAAATTACATCATTTGGCCACGTGGCTTCGCACGTGCTCAGTATATTGCAACTCACCTGCTGTTATTGAAACTAATAATCATTAGAGATTTAATATAATGAAATGATTGAATAAGTTATTGGTGGTCAGAATAATGAAAATGGCGCTATTTGTAAACATGTAGGTTGTAGGCATTTGTTTATTTGGGAAAATGTTACTTTTTTTTTGTATTTTACGCTTTAACCCTGTTGGTTGGTCAAACATAACGGAGCGCCAAGCGCTACATACTTCTTTCGATTCGTCGACTGTCTTCAACCTTATGTGGCTTAGTGTTATGTGGCTTTCCTGCTGATAACATCGACACTGATATTGAAGGTCAACCGTGGTCACCACCTACTTTTGCCTTTTTACCTTTTACCTACTTTTTTGTCAGCTCTGCGTTCACTGTCTCATTAGCTTGCCTTTTAGGCTATGTCGATAACTTGGTTCTTTGTCGGGTCTCCTTGGTTCGAATGCTATCTTTCAGATATACTCTAAGTACCTAGAGCCCGCTTCATAGCTCGTATGTACTTTTTATAAAAAAATCTAAAATATACACGATCAATCCGTTTAAAATGTTTAAAAATCGTAAAAACCAAAGATCTTAGTAAAAATTCTGAACTTATTTTTTCTTATTTTTGATATTAAAAATTGGGATTGAAATCTTTTTGATATTAAAAATTGGGATTGAAATCATTTTTAAAGAAAATTGCGTAATAAAAACAAGCAAAAAAATACATCTTAATAATTATAGGTGTTTAATACACCTATAATTCTTAAGATGCATTTTTTTTATGAACTATAGATGTATATAACTGTGAAATTCCAAAAATCTACGCAGCCTTCATCCAAGTATGACTTTAATTAAGAAATAAATAATAATATATTATTGAATAGATTAACTTTACGGACCTCCCCACTATATTTATTAATATTTAACCTAGTTAAGAAAATTTGTAAACTACTTATGAACATTTACTTTCAAGTATTGCGTGTCCGTAAACTAATGACCATACCTTCAATATTTTGATAGTATGAACCTCCTCCCTGAAACAAGCTAAATTATTTTTGAAATATTTCTCATGATATTTCATATTTGTATAGCGAAATATTTTTTAGATTAAGTCAAGGATTTTTAATTTCTTCGCTCTGGAAAAACATAGTGAGGAGTTCAATTCCGCCACTCAACACGCAATATCTCGAATTCAGTAGCAAGCGAAGTACGAAGTGCCTTAACATTAGCTACTTCCTGTCTACCCTACAGGTAGGTACAAATTTTGATATTGATTTTATTGAAACCCAAGCTTCATAAGCATATTTATAATTACAAGCTAATATAATTAAGAAAAGTTCTATGTACTTCCATCTAAAACAGAAAAAAATTGTCAAAACATAACACTATATGTAATCATATATCTATATACATACATTTATCTATGCATATTGTATTTACTTATATACACTACCTGATTGTAGATATCCGACCGCTGGGAGGTTAAATTAACTTGTCTATTAGTGGAAGGGGGTGGGCGTTATCGGTCCAATTATAATTCACCGCGCAAATGACACCGTCATTACCGGCTGCTCATAACCGGCTTAACGCTGTACCCGGATACGAAATGTACGGTTGGAAAATTAATATTTTTGTTCCGTTTATTTAGCAACTACTGAACATAGCTGTACCTGCGTTATACTACATATATATATATATATATATATATATATATATATATATATATATATATATATACATAAATTGTGAATTTAGTGATTTGATTTTCTTATTGTTAATCAAACATTAAAATTTAAAATAATTGCAATTGAAAGTACTAAAAGTATACAACTATAAGTAGAAATAATATATTTATATATACTTCAAATAAATCTTAACATATCAAATTAATATCTATAATGGAACTAAATTAGCTTACGTTTACGCGGACCGTACAAGAGGGGGTCGGGCAGCAAACCACCCCTTTAAACAAAGGCAAGGCAATTATTATTAAATATTCGCAAGTCAATTTATGACCTACGAGGTAATTGTCCGACCAGACAATACGGCTTTATTACGCTCATAATTAGTATAATTAATGCGTTTACATTCTCACATGTGTAGTGTTTTAAACGCTTGTAAATGAGCGTGTTTTGTTACTTTAATTTTGTGTATTTATTTAGTTTGTAAATCTTAGTATTGATAACATTTGTTATATTCATGTCTAATTATAAAGTTTTACTATACACTTAAATATGTTAACTTAATTTTACTTAGGATTCAAAACATTTCTTTGAAAAACGTATAAAAATTGGAACGCAGCCGCGCTATTATTGGATCCGGACACATGTACTAGTTTTTAAGTGGGTGGTTTTATTTTTTTTTACTTTGACTATAATTTAAAATTTAAGCTTTTAATTATTAAATATTTTTCATAATTTCTAAATTATAGACTTTCATTGAATTTAGCTTACATTCGTAATAGGATTAGGACAATTTATTATGTAAATAATGTTATTAATTTAATTACGATTAAGTTAGACTAGCAGCGTTCGGCAGGCTTCGTCAAGTCTTTACCTTGGCTATTTTACAATGCTTGAAGACGAAAGTTTTCGATTTTTGTGTCCTATCGGTGATAACGTATTTGTCGTATTGTGCCGCCACTGACAGTGGGCCTAGTCCACAAGTTTATGTAGCGGGCGATGGAACGAGCTATGTTAGGTGACTCTCTCGCGGATTTTTTAGCTTCACGCTTTATCCCTTGCAGGGGAGTCAGAAACAACGAAGCGCCAAGCGCTACGGTGAGGGGAAAGAGGTACGCAAAGACCTCTCCCGGATAAAATTGAAAATAAGGTTATCCATGAGAGTACTAAAGTAACGGACATAGCTCGGAGAATAAGCAAGCTGAAGTGGTAGTGGCTAGCCATATTTGTCGTAAGACCGATGGCCGCTGAAGCAGACTAGGCCTAGAGTGGAGATCATGTTTCGGTAAGCGCAGAGTAGGACGACCTCCGACTCGCTGGTCTAACGACATTCGTCGGATCGCCGACAGACACTGGATGAGGCACGCAGAGGACCGAGCAACGTGACTCGCTCTGGGTTAAGCATATGTTCAGCAGTGGACAGTTATAGGCTGATGATTGATTGATTGAGCCATCTTCTATTTTCATCTATCCTAACTTACTTTATTATTATAGAAGTATATTTTATACAAGTTGTATATTTTACTACGCAGTCATTCCTGGCGTTAAACTCTGTACGTGAGCTAGAAGATTACCAAATGGTGTCACAATTGCGCGTATCTTATCTAATCAGCGATATTTTGCAACAAATCGACCCCTAAGGACCTTATTATTTTGCACAGGGAGTGTCAAACGCTTGTCGCGAAAATATTTGCGAAGTTTTGCGAAATTTAATATTTTCTTGTACATATAGATTTTTGCTAATAAAATAGGTACATATATTATTTTTATATTTTATCATTTTTGTGTTACTTTTATTTGTTTACTTCAAATGTTTAATTTCTCATGTACATACAGTTATTTTAGAGAGAAACAACGCTATTACCTATTATTAATTAAAATTAATATTTTAAAACCATTTTACCTTATTAAAAGAATGCTTGAATATTTTTAAGTAGCAAAAATATAGGGACAATAGTACACGAACCGCTTTTACAAGTTCGTGCCATATGGATCCGTTGTAAACGCCTGTCATTAAGAATAACTACGAAGTCTCTAAGGAGTAGGGTGTTATGATCGCCCGTTTATTTTAAATGCAACACTTTATAACAATCCCGCTATAATGCCGCTAGTATTAGTACAGTGTACATGCTGCAATGATATATAGGGAGTGTTGTAATCAACTTTTAAATGGTGAAGAAGAAATAACGAGCTGTAAAAAAATATACTACATTTCTTACAATTAATACAGAATAAACGAAAAAAAATATTCAAACGATACAATATGCTTAAGCATATTGTAATTGTATGAATACTTAATATTATATTCGATATATATATTTGAATGAAACTATTTTATGGTTTGCTTCTAGGTCTAAGTAAAATTCGGATAATTAATTTATATTTATATTAACTAATATTTATCAATGAGTCAATTTTAATCTTATGAAAAAAGACTTATCTTTTCTTATCTTCAAAAATGACTGTAAACTGAATTTTTGTTCCAGACACTCCGTTTCTTATTTTCACTATAAAAAATATTTCTTATCTTATAGAATATCGTATCTAACGGAAATCGAACTTGCAATAATCGCGTACGTGGTTAAAAAAAATAATATATACCACTGCCCCGAAGACTTCCAAGTACTAAAAGTAGTTTAAATACAACTAAATAATAATATCAATGAAGGAAAAAAACGACCCCAAAGAAAAACATAAGTAATCCATATAAATGAATTGAGACAAACAAATTGTAAATTCTAAAGATTATTATAAAAATTTGATAAATTAACGACATATAAGCGATACAATTTCAGATGACATTGACGGTATCATTAATAAAGCTTATGCTACGTATTAAACTTTTTATGTTATTGATTTTTTAAACAATATTCTTACTCATTAAACCTCAAATTATAAAAAAGTACGATCGATATATCATTTAAATAAATTTAATGTACTCTGGTAAGACAAAGGGCGGCGTTAAATTGCGCTATACATCTCGCGATGTCACGATTATGGGCGTAAAGTGTTGAACTTAATATTTGAAACTGCAGCCTTTTTGACTACCGTACTACATAAAAATATATATTTAATATTTCTCCATTGTCTTGACACTAGGAATTTCCTTTCTTTGCGGAATAAAAGCGTGAAACTTAAAAATCCGAAAAATACATAAGCTGCTACAAATCTATTTATCTATTCATATTTCAAAATGCCAATAGTTTTACTGTTTTAATGTCATCTGATGAAGTACGTATTTAATTTTATATTAGTGTAAACAATGGGATGCCAGTTCCATCGGACACGTGTTCGCAATCCCTCCCTGGGGCAAAGAGCCAAGTTTGAACTTGTTTATAAGCTATTTGCTCTTAATGACATTAAACTGCACTACTATAAGCTAACAGTTACTTTGGGATTTAAGTTTTAATATGATTGCATTATTTATAAAGGATTTTTTAATGAAAAAACACATACAAAATGTATGTAACACAACTAGATCATGTTACAGCTAATATATACTTTTAGTGTATGATTATTTACAATTAATTTATAAGTAAGTATATGAAACATTGTAATAAAATGGAATGGCAAAGTATAATGATTTATTTAGAACAAAAATATAGTTTGACGGTGCTAAGCGATGCATTATTTGTCCTGAAAGTTTACAAGCCACATAGACACCAATGTATGCCAAACCATAATCTAGCCGTTTGAAATAAACCATAACCAGTCAGAGTAATTACAGACAAAATATTTTTTTAATAAATTATTTATAATTTTACTTAAATTGAAACTTGTAACTCACTCAAAAAATCTGTTCGCTTTTCTGTACTAAACGCAAAACGAATCTAAAAACGATTATTTTTGATAATAATAATATTTAAATTTCATTTCTAAGTAAAGGTATACTCATTTATCATTGCTAATTAACCAACACGAAATTACTTAAGTTACAAGTACTGTTACGTAATTTTAACGCATATATTACGGGAGTTGTGTTCAAATTAGCTGTGACAACAATAGAGATAGTGCTTATTTCACACGACCGATTTCATATATTATTTTTAATCTGTTTTTATAATAAAATAATATTAATTAAAAAAAAACTTTTTTTCATAGCGTATTGCACTCTACAATTCAAGCCCCTTTATTAAATACTAATTAATTAGGTGGATTGTGAAAAATGTGTAATATACTGGACTACCAAAAATGTTGATTATACATAATTTCATTGTCATTAAAACTGAAGTCGTAATCCAATTTTCAGCTCAATCGGACACTGGGAAGGAGGTCTAATTAAGCTAAAATTTCACACACACTAACTAACTAACACGGCAAGTTGGATAAAAGCTTGTAAAAACAACTTTTCCCTACTACAGCGTAATCTTGAGACACTCTAGACACATTCTCATCTAATTCATGATTTTTTCATTTCTTATATAATACTAACAATGGATTAGTATTGTTTACTAAAGTAAATAATCGTTAAAAAAACGACTGCAGCAACTAGTGCAGTGCTTCGCTTCGCAAGTACCTACATAATAAAATAATGAACAAATATTTACAGCTGATTTTATTAACTTTCTATAATATGAAATCAATTAATTTTACTATCTCATCTTACCCATTACCCCTGAATTATAATCAAAAATAAAAAATAATATGGACCTGAACCTAGCGACTTAAAACAATGATTTTCATTTGTATTGCAATAATACAAAAATAAAAAATTATTACAGAAAAAATATTATAAACTATTCAGCCTAAAATCACCTTTAGGCGCGTTCCCAGCACTTGATTTGGTAAAATGTTAGCGCGCCTGGCTTAAGCGTTGCGCGCTGTTAAATTAATGAGCCAATCTCGCTGCCGTTGCCACCTCCGTATATTACAAGGTGGTAATGCTTGAAGCTCACGGTTTATAAGGGATCTCATATATATCACCTTTTGCGTAAGAGTTCATGGCGCTTTAAGCTGGAAATAATTCATATTTAAAATATTTATCTGTGTAACCTTTACATATTATTAATTAATATCGTAAAACACGTATTATTAAATAAAATCGTAAACATGATCCGAGTGATTTAATTTAACAAATTCACAAAATTAAAAATTTAAAGTGTGAATAATGAAGTCTATTTATATAGACATTAATTTGTCAAAACGACATTATTTGTCAAATTTTTTACCTATTAAAAATCGTAATATGAACCTCCCAAGTATGTGCTACGTACAAACATTGTTATAATCTAATTTCTGAATTTGCATTTAAAGTCTATTTAATATAACGTAATTTTATCATTGAAACGTCCAAATAAAAAAAATCCTCAAAATATATCGATTTTTTAAATCAAAGATAATTTAATTTTTAAAAATAATTTAAATATAAACATTTCCCCGAATAAGGAACGAGCTCACAACCAATCGCGTTTATAGCAATAATATATATATATATATATATATATATATATATATATATATAAATATATATAATAAGAATTACTTACATTTGATAATAACTGGACTGCAAGATTCACAATTCAAAGTATGACGAACAATATCCATTGTCAAAATACATCATATCTAAATAGAAAACTTTATATAATGTAGTGAAACCCAAGTTCGCAGGTATCCATTGTTCAGAGCCCCGGGGCCGCTAGTTTGCGACCTACAAATGTGGCAATTAGCCGCCGCTGAGTAATGGCCACCAGACCGTGATTAAGACGCCTGAAGATAACGAAATACACGAAACGCGTCTATTACGTTATTTCTCTTTAACTTATTAACGATTAGTTGGTTTTTTTTTCATTTCCAATTTTATAAAATAAGCAGAGAAATCATAAGACACGCTTATAACTTCCACGATTACTGTACACTCTACTATAAATTTAAAGTGAACCTAGATAGTGAAAATTTTATTTTTATATGCACTTGTTACACAAATGTATGCGCTTCAACATTAATCTGTTCGTATTTAATTTTTGTTTTATATTATTGTACTTTATTTTAAGAAACAAAATAAATTTTATAATACTTTTTTTTACAGATAGTATCTAGTTTCACAAAATTCCGTACTCCGCTTTCCGCTGAATTCGAGACATTGTGCGTGCTAAGTGGCGAAACTCAACGCCGCGCTTTGTCTTATTAGAGCGATAGAAGCTAATCTTTCCACCGAATGGACATCGAACCCACAACCGATTGCTTTTACAGTCAGACGCTGTCCCACTACGTCACCGGCCCCAATATTCTTCTCCCAATTGATATTTATTTAAAAGAATTTTTTCTTATTTAAAAGAATTTTTTTACTAGCAATAAATGACAATTGCAATTCGTATCGGAACACGTAATACAAACAGTACAATAGCGTTTTAGGGTCCGTATAAGGTTGATAAGTAGTATGGCGAGGTCTTATTTGTTTCGTTAAACAGCTGTTTGTTTCCGGCGACCCCATTTGTATCGGCATCGGATAGATTAGCTAATTCTCTGAGAAAATTGAGATATTTCTATGTTCATACATAATTTATCCTTATCAAGAATCTAATAATCTGTTCTATTAGTCATTAAATATCTGCAAATTTGTATATTTTGCTTATTGTTAAAGAAGCATCTTTATTTATTTTTAGCCTCACGGGATAACAATCCCTAACGCATAGCAGGTTAGACAGGAAGAATCTAGACTGTGGAGACACTCCGTACTCCGCTTTCCGCCGAATTAGTGAATTTCGCATATCTAGATATTTGTTTTGTATTAATATATATATATATATATATATATATATATATATATATATATATATATATATATATATATATATATATATATATATATATATATATATATATATATAGATATATGATAATTTATCAAACTACTACAAAAAATAAATTTTGATGTTCATATACGGTTATATTTCAAAATAATAAATATAAATAAAAGTTCAGCCGAGCGGCGCTCGCTACCAATGTAAAGAAAAGCAACGCTTAAACAACATGCCCAAAAGGAAAACGATATAACAAATCTACATACAAACACGAAAAAAATCTGATATACGCTTGAAAAAACCAGTGCAAACACTAAATTCAGTTCGATTTCAATGTGCCATCTAAAGGGTACAGAGTTGGACTTACAAGGTAGAACATTTTTCGTTTAAGATAACATCTATAACCTTCTGCTTGGCGAGATAAGGTTCAAAATTACTTATTTTTACTATTTGAACTGTATTTTATTATGGTTTTAATGGGACTCAATCAAATTACAAGGCGTGTTTGACCAGACGAGGACCCTTACTGCAGTTCAACGTTATTTTGCATGAAGAGTTTGCGGTTAGTTTCGTCTATTTGCTAGTAACGTAATAGGTTTTTTATTTAGACTACTTGAGAATGCTAAGCGGTCTTTGCAATTTGTATTCGAGTCTCAAATAACCCCTTTATTTATATAATATTTTATTATTAATTTAATCATATTATTATATTAATTTATCACTAATTTAAGCATAAAATAATAAATTTATTTTCTTTACTATCTCCTGATATTTTCATAAACTACAATATTTACAATTATGGGCATATTATGGTAATTGAATATCTATATATTTAAAAATCGTGTAAAAATGCAAAAAACACGGAAAAATACGTAAAAATATTAATTATATGAAATATATTAAATCTTTTGCTACGTAATACTTTGTATTCAAAAAAATACTATATGCCGTAATTAGCGAAAACCAAAAAACAATCCATATAACAAATCAAAAAGCATTAGCACAGATAATGAAAACATAATCTTAAGCTCAGTCCTTATCAAAACTGAGATCCGGGATCTGGGTGGGATTGGATCGCGTAATAATTGATGAGTGCATTAGACACACGTGTCCGCCATCTTTTATTCAACGTAAGATCGTCTCTACGAGTGATTACGTAGCGATGACGGGAAACTTTAGTTTACCTAAAACGTAATAAGCATTTTTTTTCTTAAAATGGCTGGCTTTCTTTAAATTTTTTAAACATAATATACTCTTGTCTCTTCTCTAATGTAAAAACATAGTAAACAATAAATATTTTATATTTCTATTATTTTTATATAAATAAAATTAACAACAAGAACTAACATATAATTAGACCATAAATAAACTAACATATAATTAGACCATCGTGGTATAGTGTGTAAATGTAGACGTAATTGGTTGTGAATTCCATCACCACTCGGATAAGAAATTGCGGCGTTGAATTCCGTCACTCAATAGATACTATCTTAAATCATTATGCTTCTCAGATGAAAATGAAAAATCAAGTCATTTGATGCTAGTGTGAAGCAAAAATCTTTAATTAATTATTACTTTTTTGCACAGATATACTCAACTGTAGTTGAGTAGTCTAATGAAAATTTGAATGACTGATGAAAATAAAACACATATTCATACATATATTATACAAAAATACTTAAACGAATTTTATTAAAACATGAATTTTAATAAAATAGTAAATTCCCGCTTTAAATTATATTTAAAAGTAACACAACTCATAGTTGCGATTACTCCGCACAGCCCCTCCGCACTCTACGGGCACACACTTAACTCTATCCACTTAGTAATTTCGTCTAATCCGATACAAGTTTTAATACCCGGCCCCACTCAGCCCGCGGCGGGAAAAAAGGGACTTAGTGAAAAAAAGTATGCGAATTCACACGACGCCCCCGCATTTACGTAGCTGTAGAATAAAATGTGGTGATCAAATTAAATTCAAATCATTGTGTGAATATTTAAATATTTTGTCGATATTTTTATATCTACATTACATCAAGGTTTTTAAATTGTATAAATAAACCTAATAAGACAAAACTCGGCGCTAAGTTTCGTAAGCCACGTGACGTTAAATTTAGGCATTAAATATGTAACGAAGTGTGACTATATTATCTTTGATAACCCTTTTTAACCCTTTTGCCGCAGCAAAAGCGTGAAGCTCAAAAAACATTCTCACATACAACTCCATTATACAAACTATTTGTGGCCGGTCGTGGCGCACGGGACAGCGTCCGATTGTCAACGCGATCGGTAGTGGGTTCGGATCCCACTCGGGAGAATGAATTTAGACATTTAAATTATTTAGAGATTTAGAATATTTTCATTTTCTCGCTGTGGTAAGATAAAGTGCGATGTTGAGCTCCACCATTCAACAAGCAATGTCTTGAATTCGGTGGAAAACGAAGTTCAGAGTCTCTTAACACTAAATACTTTCTGTCTACAATAAATACAGTATTTTTTAAATGTAATGTAGTGTAATGTAATGATCATTTTTTTAGTTTGACTTCTACTCTATACTTTTTTATATCTAATTTTATAACCAAAAAAGCAATCAACGCAAAATATTATGATACAAATTGGTTACAGTTTCCTAAGCAAACCTTATACAAATACGGATACAATTTGTTTTATTTTAGATAATATTTATGTCGTACAGAAACTGACAAAGAAAAACAAAACAAATAAATGCAATTAAAACTAAAACTTAAACGTCGACCCAGGAACAATATACTGCAAGCAATCTAAGCTCAAGAACTTATTAGAAAATGGCATAAATAGTAAAATGACTATGAAAACCATAAATATCATAATTATAATAATTAATCTAGTAGACCAGTCGTCTAATCTAGTAGACCGATGTGACAGCGTCGGCCTAAACGGATCGGTTGTAGGTTCGATTCCCACTCAGGGAGATATTGATATTTACATTATTTTCGTTTTTTCGCTCTAGTAGCACAAAGCGCGGCGTTGAGCTCCACCACTTAACACGCAATGTTTCAAATTTGGCAAAAAAACGGAGGACGGACACTAGGTTCTTCTTGTCTGCCTTGCTATTCGGGATAAAAGCGTGAAGAACCTACCAGTACACTTATATCTATACATGTATACGTACGAAAAACATTTTTAACACATTTCTATGAAAATTATAGGAAAACATGAGTGTGTAATTTGAAGTAAGTAATTAAAATTATTATTATTATAAGAAACATAATGTTTAAAATTAATAAAGTATATATTACATAATTTTTTGTATTATTTAGTGACATAATATATTTTATGACTAGAGTATATTTTATGCGTTGACAGTTATCATATATCTGTAATTGGAAGAAAATTGCAGAACTCAACTTATAACAGTAATTAACGTAGTTCGAAAAGATTACAATAAAAAAAAATAAAGACTTCTTTTATGGTAGAGTGATCTGTCTTCGAAGACATGTAACAATATTTCATTCCTAAAATCTAAAAGAAATATATCTGATTGAAAATAAGAAAAAATTTGGTCTTTAATTTAAAATATTTTTAATCTTCATCCTTTTTACACATCATAAAGCAGTGCAGAAAAAGATTTTATATAAAATTGGTTCTCATTTCTTCGTTCTGATAAGACAAAACACGGTTTTGAGTTCTACCAACATGCAATGTCTCGATTGCAAGCAGAAAGCAGTCAACTAAGTGTCTTGATACTACTATTGACTAGAGACAACCGTCTTTGACTACCCTGCTATGCGGAATAAAGCGTGAAACTAGGAGAAAAAGCAATATTACAATTTTTTTATTTTACAGATGAAAAAAATATACATACATACGTAAGTATGAATTAAGCCATTTCCACACTGATCTGTGGACGCAAACCACAAAAGAAACAAGTACAAACTTGGTACAGTTCAATACAAAGGGGAGCGGGACCTCGTTACCATTCATAATTCACCAAAATTCCGCTACGTTTTCCCATTATAAATTTTATAAGGTTTTTATTGCGTTGCGATCCGAAAAGTTCGAAGGTGATGTGGTTATACAATTGCGAGATAAATACAATTTTGTATATTTGCAAAGAATTTTCGTTTTAAAAGCCAACGTGATAACATTTTTAAATTTATATTAAACTATAAGGATTAACTTTATTTGAAAATTTAAAAATGAAATTGTTTTCTTGTTATAACATAAAAAAGGAAAAGGGAAAACATAAGAAATATTTCATTTACATCGAAGTTTCATCACAATCGGTTCAGCGGATTGGTCGTGATGACGTCACAGACATTCAGACAAACAAATTTACTTTCACATATTTATCATATATTAGTATAATATAGATAAAAAAGTTACTACAAAATAGTTAATAAAAAGTAAATCAATATATTTACTTATTTTAAATGTGTTTGGCCACTTTTGCGGTCACGTGGTGCAGAGAGCAGTGACTGTAAAAGCGGTTAGTCGTAGGTTGCATTCCCACTCGGTGAAATGATAATAATACTAAAAATATTATTATTTCTATGCTCTGGTAATATAGCGCGATATAGAAAAACTGTAGAAAAAAAAGATAGATATTAAAAATATTAAGTATAAAATATAAAAATATAATAAGAAATTGTATATCTATTGTAATCTTATTAATTTACGTTATTTTTGGCTAATAGTAAAGAAAAGCTTTCAGTACATTTTTCCATTAAGTTGCCATAAACGCCATAAAGGCATTGCGATCTCGTAGTTTTTGTTTGACCGGTGCGGATGACGACGCTCTCGGGACTAGAATTAAAAAGTGAACCAAGCTGCGTTGTTCAATCATTTAATTCGATATTTTACGATTTCATTAATGCTTATATTATTTTTATTAAAATAACTGTTTAAAATTTTGTTTATTTAAATTTTATTTTTTGGTTAATTTAGCAAAATTTGCTGGAAATTAATAACTCGTATTTGTAAAAAAAAATTGGGACGAAATCAGAGGAATGATACTAAAGTAAGTTGTGTCGGGGTATCCTTCAAAATGAGAAATAAAAAAATATTTTAGCACTTAAAGCATTACTATTGAAATCTACTTTATAAAACCACCGGCCACAGGATTGCTCGTGGGTTCAATTTCCACTCAGAGAATGATTATGCTTAAATTATTTCCATTTACTCCCTCTGGTAAGACAAAGCGCGATGTCGAGTTCACAACGTCGAGTCTATCATTCAACATACAATGTCTCGAACTCGGTGGAAAGCGGAGTACGAAGTGTCTTGACTCCAGGTACTTCATGTCTAAACATAAAAACCTAAATATAATATAAAAATATAAATCTAATAATAAATAAACAATACATTTGAAACAAAGGCGCTATATAAAATATGCTCTTTACAAGCAAGTCATCTTGACTTGCCCGTAATACGATGGCAAAGAATATTGATGAATTATCATAACTTACAAGTGAGTTTAAGAAAAAAATTATAAATTATTTTTAATTGATATATTTACATGTAGGTATACATCCTTCAATAATTAAAGCCTGTTTAACTGAACACGAAGATGTAATGCAGGGAAATCCAAGTCGCGTCGGTGGAATATTATTATTTATATAAAGGCTATTCTTTATTTTGAATATATAGGTCTTTATTCTAAGCGAGAAAACAAACTCAAACTGTTATTTTAAAGAAAACAAAGCATTTCTATATTATAATATTGTAAGGTTTTTAACTTCCCGACCCATTGACACGATACCATAGCAACGTCTAAGTCACGTTATACAAAACAATATAATAAACATATTGTAGTGTATGTCATATGAACTTATATTAATTTAATCCATTCCTAAACACTATATTAGAAGTTAATGGCTTCCTACTTTAATAAAATCAAATTTCTTACTTCTTCATCCGCACAATTTTCGTAAATAAAAGGTGGAAAGATGTTCCCTCTCATATTAATAGAAATAATTTCTAAAAAGGTACATCTGTGAAATATATAATATTTCTTGATCTTTGCCGCGAAGTAGTAAAGGTAACAGTCGAGGGAGTTTCCCGGCTTGATTACATTGAATTTTGGCGAAATCATTCTCAGAACATTTTCACAGTCTACAACTTTGATAAGACTTTCTTACGTTTCACTACCAAGAATCTGATAACCACTTCTGTTTGTTTTTGGTACATTCGACTTAGTGAGACGGTATTTATCCCATACCTATCTATAAATATTTATTTGCGTAAAGCGTTAACTTAATAATTGGATAAGTTAATATTTAATATTTTATAAGTTTATAATACTTATCACAGAATTATTTAAGCTTTTAGAATTATATCTAAGGTCCTATCCACTTTTGCGGATTATCTTATTATTTTGACATAAATGCCGCGTATTAACGGCAAGCCCCATATTATTTTAGTCTTTTTTATTATTAAGATTCTCTTTCTAATATACTTACTTCTACTTATGAACATTGTTACATAGTCTTCGTCAATATATTATAACTAAATGAAACACAACATATTCCTTACCCTACCAAGCCGTAAAAAGATTCTTTATTTTATATAACAAAACGATTTAAACTTCGTCATACATTTCATATGCTTACAAATAAAATATATACAAAAATATCACGGTGTGTTCGTCGTACATACAGTAGTTACATATATTTCAAAATCACAAATCAATCCTATTAATGTAAAGCCAATGAATACACAATAGCAATAGTTATTAGTATATACCTAAAACCCCTGATTCATTACGACGCGGCAACCCTAGGCTTCACGAACTCTATTAATTAAAACGCTGTGTAAACCGAGCTTTATCGCGACGGCCGCGGCACCCAATTAGTGCGCCAACCATCGCGCCAAAAATTATGCGGCTTAACGGTTACCGCGTAATTTTGACAAACGATCGTTCAGAAATACAGATAAAATAAAGTTTGATAATTTATCAGGTTTACGCATTTATTTGTTTATATAACTATTATTTATTCATTATATTCAAATCGCTTGAATGTTATCTTATAAGTTAGTTAAAGTTATATATAAAATAATTATTTTTATACAAAAATAACTTGCGAAAACTTTATGCCAACATGATGGCAATCCTACATATTCACAGATAGAATTGCTTGATAAAATATAAACGCAACTCCCGACGGAGGCAGTAACACGTCATACCAATATTCCATTCATCAGGCGAGGCGTCACTAAACACCGGCGGCCGCGGGAGATAACCGTTGTAAACCGACAACAATACCCGACCTCGCACTCAATAAAAGATGATAACACATGAAATATGAACTGACGACAACCCCTCACCCGAAAGCACATTTAAAAATAAATCTCGACCGTGCCCGCAACACAATAAGACCGAAAACGTCTCTGAACCTAATAGAGGATAAGATATTTTAGTATCAAAGAACGTGTAGCATAATAAACGAGCTCTTACGAAAACATACCGCAGTCAGCTTGCATACAGGCAAATTTTCCTACAAATACTTACATAGTTACAACGTTTCGGAACGAAGCGGTGACGGCGCAAAACAAAAGCGCGGGAACGGCCCCCATTGGCAGAGGAGGTGGGCGGACGCCCGAATAATATGGCGGAAATATTACGAGGCGAGGAGGTATTCAAGGTACGGGAGGATGGGTGGTAGGAGTCGCTGCTCTCCCTCGAAGAGGTTAATTACCCACTGGCCGATAAGGCAGCGGCTCGCTAATTACGTACTTATGGCGGACTGAAATTAAGTTATCGTTGGCGGGGAAACGACGTTCACTTTGTTTGCGTTCCATTTTACGGATAATATGTATTCTGCGGTACTTGAGAGTAATGGAACAAAATTGGCGGCTATTCCGCTTTATCTTTTATGTCTAAGTACCGACGCGCCGTTCAGAGATAATGGAATCATTGTTCAAACATAGCTCCCGGGGTGCCTTTTTAATCGTTTAACTTAATTTTTACTTTTGTTTAATTTAAGCAAACCTTAAGATAAAACGTAAATAGTCTGAAAAATCATAATTTGAACTTGATAATTAAATTTTTACCCCTAAAACCAATAGTAGGTATCTAGATACTTATAATATTTTCAAACCTCTACACGGCATAGTATGAGATAGGCATACAAAAGATATTTTAAAAGCCGCAAACAACACGACTGGCATCTGTGTTTCAAAATAAAATGCGATAAAATAAAAAGACTCCGGCGACAAAACGTAGATACTTAGGAGAGGACAAGTTTATCACAAAACCAATTTTTATCTCTCATAGCATTTTGTACTTCAAAATAAGGTTGAAATTCGCGAAAAGAATTGTTTTGCTGTAGGAACACATTATGTTGGCAGGTTTATACATATTTACCACAAAAGCAGCTCAGCGCGAGATCGCGGGATCCGTTCCCCAGTTTTATTTTTCCAAGCTCTAAATGGAGTCGGTGGAGCATTTAAATAAGCTTCGTCGCCTGAAGTATGGTAATGTTAGTAATACGCCAGAAGGAACGCGTCAGCGATTCAAACATCCGCCATTTTGAATTCATGATTTTTAACCTACATTCTAGTGACGTAAGCAATTCTATTTGTTGGTGTTCTATTTATTGGTATATTTAAATACTTAATTCGTATTTATGTTCTTTACATTATTGCTGCGAAGGCAGTGCAAATCTAATTAAATGACTCTGCTTTCTCCATTATTTTATATATGAGAAATATAAGTAAGAAGTGTATTAATAAACATTCAAAGCCAAAGCGGTTTGACAAAGGCTAAACAGAAATGATGTAGTAGCGGCATCTTTGTACTATAATTAGTAACAAATTATGAGATGAAAAAGCGACAAGATGTGTCTGACGAGGGCGAGGCGCCATGGACCGTGTCGCGGAACGCTTGACATATCGAAATATAACGATCCACTAATTAAGTTCATATTTTTACTGTTCAGTGATTTTTTTCAATTTATAAACAGATTAAGTATGTTTTAAATAATAAATTTCTTAATTATAATATTATATTCTTAATTATATATCATTTCTTAATGAAAATAGTACCTTATAAAAATAAATTACTAAATTATTAATATAATAATGAATATATCTACGTAGAGTATGCGTAATATAATTGTGAGCCAAATTTAAAAATTAAAAAAATGAGCAAACGCTATTCTATCTTATCTAAAATTGCTTTTTTATTTTTTCAGTATTAAATTAAGAACATCTAGAAAGTACAGAAAATAAAAAAATAACAAAGCCATTTTTATTATCTATATTTCACAAACCACATACTGTTGCACTAAAAGCGCAGATTATAAAGCGTTAAAACAGTCACGCTCGCTGAGCGCGCGGCGCGACGCTAGTGATCCATGCACCGTACACCGTGACTCATGAGCCTGATCCATTCCTACCTAATTAGCTTCCGTAAGCTGTAAATCTAATTTATATAGCGCCGTCAACGCAACCGCTTTGATCACGATGCAAGTGAAACGGAACGTTGGAAAACGGTTTCTGAACGCGGCGTTTAATTTCAAATGTGGCGGGAATATTGTATGTTGCATACATTGTGTTAGTCATTGTCTAAGGTTTCAGTTTGTTTGTAATGAGGTATAAGTTATATTTTCTAATTATTTTTCTATTTTATTGGTTTGCTTTAGTACTGAAAATAGAAACGTCTCTAAATAGTTAAATTTATATATATTTGATAAATAAAAACACAAAAGATTAAATTGGATTTTATTT
The DNA here is from genome assembly GCA_032432895.1 of Dryadula phaetusa. Classification (NCBI taxonomy): domain Eukaryota; kingdom Metazoa; phylum Arthropoda; class Insecta; order Lepidoptera; family Nymphalidae; genus Dryadula; species Dryadula phaetusa. The sequence continues at coordinate 1,166,463 of JAOYRS010000073.1, forward strand.
ATATGCACTCACTACCCTAAAATAATAGATGTAAAATGGATGAAGCAAGATCAATGAAGCGGTAATTTGTCACTAAATCATTTTTTACGATATGAATATATGTTTTCAATAACTAACTAGATATAATACAAATATACTTATTTGTATAATTTACTAGCAAAAATAAGTAACTGTAAATATTATAGCTTTTACTAAGTTGCTTATTATAGCTTTAACTTAAAATCAAGTTCTTCCTTTTTTACTATTTTTCTTGCAAAGCAGACGTTCTTCCTTATGTAAAAAAAACTATAAAATTATGTAAAAAAAAAAACAATTTCCATAATCAACGTAGCCAATCAAAGGCGAGATCGTCAATAATTACCCACGTCACATATCGTGGGCGTATAATCGTTCTATCATATCACTCAGTGGGCCAGAAACAATCAATTAGAAAGCGATCCCCTTTCAATTATTCCCGTATCGCCGCGTAATTGCCTCGCCCGGGACTCGGCAGGCTCGAATTACCTAACGTTCAATTTATTGCAATTGTATTTGTTATAATTGTATGGAATATTACCTGTAGGGTATCTTAAGGGTCTATCATCTTAGGTATATATTTTATATTCCGTCTTCTCTAATTTTTGTTTTCTAGCTTCTAAGTAAAGTTAGTAATAAGACAAATTCCTATCATTATGCCTTTCTTTAAGGAGATTGTATGAATATGGGTGAAACTCAACGAGCAATTTATCAAATTAGAAGAGGAAAGTGAAGAATTAATATATGTTTAAAATGTCTATTATTTTATGAATATTATTACGGTTCTATCGTTCTAAACAATTTTATTACCTCACTATCTTGTTGTATGTAATGCGACACGTTACAGACCCAAAAACTAAACATATAATTAGTATAAATAATTTAATATATTAAATATTTTAAGTAATACATTTATAAATATAATTGTAATGAAATCAGCTATTACATTTTTATGAAATTTAGGAATAGAAATTTTATAGGATTTTTTATACATTAGCTTTTTTTCACAAACAAATACTATCAATCACGTTTTTTATACAAAAGAATATGGCAACAACGCCCAATACCGCAGAACAGTACAATATTCACACATGATTTTCCCATTAATGGAACGAGGCGTGAAACCGCTTCACTTATTACCACTATCAATCAAACATATATTTAAAATGTCACAGATTGTTATAAAATAACGTTGTGGGAAACCTTTATCTCTTATATTACTTGCTTTTCTATATACCTTGACTGTAAATTCGATGCTCACTCCGTGGAACGGTATTTTTTGTCTTTTCCTCTGTTCTAATAAAACAAAACTTGGCGTTGAGTTACGCCATTCGACAATCAATTCGGCTTCGGTTGGAATCTGGAGAATGGAGGATCTTTATTACATACTCTTTGACTACCCTACTATGTGAGATAAAGAATGACGCTGCTGGATATTTTTTTAGTTTCACGTGTTTCTCCCGCATAGCATGGCTTCGTACTACACTTTCCGCCGTATTCAAGACATTGTATGTTGAGTGGCGAACTTGTCATAATTTCATATATTAAAATTAATTGACACTTCCAGTGGCAATCAAGCCTGAAGAACTACTTTACAAATAAACACCAAAATCATACAAAAAAAGCTGCGTTATTAACCACGCTCACTTAAGTCACGCTTTATCCCGCATGGTAAGTTAGTAAAAAAACTGACACGATTATCCGTTGAAAAAAATTAAAAACCGAAAATCACTAACATAATTCCAAAACTAAAAGAAATCATAAAATAATAAGGAATCTATTATTGTATTTAATCTGTATAAGAATAGCAATAGCCATTATACACGTATTTGACGTAACCACGTCGACACCTGAGCCGTGATGGATGACCGCTCGGACCCTAAAGATTATACGCTTATATGTAAGTATGTATTGTAATTATACATCTATTGCTTTTTGATTTGGGTTCATTGGTTTGTTTTGCGAGTGTTGTTCTCTAATGATTGTATAATAGCATTACTGATAATATTGTAAGAAAGTTGTATTAACTACTACAGGTTGTGACAAAGATAAAACTTCTTAGCATTTCATGGCTTGCAAAGTTCGAAACAGTGCCTGAAAATCGCGATAAACGTTAATCTTAAGGTCGAAGGTCGAAAGATAAGTCGAATTTCTCACTCTGCCTTGCAAGCTCTTGAAATATATGCTAGAAAAATTTCATTTATGACTTCTTCAAAAATTACGTTAATACGTCATTTATTTTACCGAGTTTAATACAACAATTGTCTAGTATCAAGTAGTTTTATACTATAGGACGTTCGTAATATAAGTGAATACAGCTAACAAAATCACACTGCACAGTTAAAATTGAGAACAGAGTGCCTTAACCCTAGGTTCTCTCAGCTCAACCTTCTATATTTATAAGAAGCGTAATGCCAACTAATAATAATGTACATGTTAAAAAAATCACATAAAATAAAAAGGTCTACTATGAAGACACTTAATTCTCCTACTATAAAAAATAAAAAGAGACACGGTTGTCATTCCAATTCCGAATATAATGCTTATTTGACGTTTCCGTTGTATTTATAATTTTATTTTTTAGCACATTTTACAATATTTGTATTACGATGTATATTATTGTGCGTTATTAAAATCGATATGACAATCTCCTGGTATAATGAACGCTACTGCCGCCGCTGGAGTCGGGCTCGCGTTGATTCTTCTCATCTTATATGTTAGATGGAAATGGCGAAAACCTAAGGTAACATAAAAATATATATTATATAAAGCAAAATCAGAAGTCTTTTCCCATATAGCAAGATAGGTAGAAAACGTAGTTTCAAGACAAATCGTTCTTCGTCCGAATTGTAGACACTCGTTCGCGTTTTGAATGACGGAACCCAAATCTGCGTTCATTCTTTCTACACCGGGAAAATGACAATAGTTTTATATAGAATACAAATATTCTCCCAGGTAAGGAACCTACTCACAACCATGGCGTTGGCGCTGTGTAACTATATATAATCAGTATATGTATAATATTTAATTATAGTATACAGTAATTATAATTTTGGATTAAATATTCGAAGAATCGATTAAAGTTATTAAAAATGGGTATGTTAAGTGGTCAAAAATAGGTAATAAAGATTAATTGAGAATAATAAAACACTCCATTCTTCTATTGTACTGTAAGCTAGTGTACCTAATTAAAAATAAATATGTAATATTTTATCACCTGACTATTGTACATGCTGGCGCATTATTCTACTCTACTTATTGCCTCCAAAATTAAAACTACTTTGTTATAATTTTAATGAAATACATTTACCCGACTAAGAAATATTTATACCGTACTTATTGTTATATATATATATAATATATATATATATATATATATATATATATATATATATATATATATAAAATACTAACAAATACCCTAATGCAACCGATCGCAATAATCTCTCAAAAAGTAATCGGTTTTCAGGCTGAAGCAAAGCGCTCTATTACCGGCCCCCCAGTTCAATTAGTGCACCGATTATGTCCCCATAACAATGTGATACAAAGCTTCGAGGTCGAACAAAAGGACAGTCTTGATGAACATTTGGATGTTTTAACGAGGAAACTCGCTGAAAAGGTTCACTTGCTGTTACTAAGTCATGATATAATATATACCTACCTGCAGTAGTTTTACCTTAAGTACATAAATTTCATTATATTTATATATAAATTATAATATATATTAAAAGATTATAACATATAGAAGTACCTTATTTCTTTTTATCTTTTCCATAGCATCTTAGAGAAAATACTCGTTCTCCATATCAGTCATATTTTTAGAAACATTGCAATATAATTAACAGAACACAACGCCGTATTATGCCTTTCCAGCGGCGTTAACAAGCTAAGAAACACCTCGTATATAATCAAATGACGCAGCCAATAGTAATAATAGCGTAATTTGATGGCATTTTTCACGTTTTATACAACAGGAAGGAAAACTCCGTATATCAAAATCGAAGATCCGCGAAACCCAAAATGAAATAGAAAATCTTCACGCAATCGACAATGACGTGAGGACCAAGTACCGTGAGATAATGGACTCTCTGAAGAATGATCTGCTTGACAATGAGAAGGAGTGCAAGAAGTTGCAAGAGCAGATTGAGTGGGTGTCGAGGCGTCGCGCTGAACTAAGAGATGAGGTTAGTTGTGAATATGGAATTTTTGTTAGAAGTGTTATTGGCTAATAATAATTACATTTTGTAACATGAATATTTCGAAGAAAAAATATTTTAATATTTACTATTTTTAAAGTGTTATTCCACTCTTAGGATTAGAAAACAATTATCATTTAGTATGTAGTGTATTCCTTATGCTTTAGATTCCACACTATAGAAAAACCATATTATTTTCAAATAAAATCTTAACGCTTCATACTTAGTGATTGTATAAAATATAAATTATTTAGTTGATTATTTAAATTAAAATACTGAAAGCTCGTTATTGCAGCAGTGCGAGTTTGGTTTCTTTTTTTTTTTTAGCTTCACGCTTCATCCCTGGCGGGGTAGACAGAGAGTACGGAACGCCAAACGCTTTAGATTATTTATTTTATTGTTATTACGCTATAGATGGATTTAAATAAATGTATTAAAAAAAAAATTAAGCTTACATCAAGGTTTTTCTGCTTATGATATATATCAACTATGATAATATTTTTCAAACAGGTGCGTCTAGGTCAAAGATTGTATGGCGAAGCTGCAACTGAACTCGCCAGCAATCTATCTGAGCTTCAACGTGGTAGGTCTATAGACCACAAGGTGATGGAAAAACCGCACAAACAAACATCCTACCTCTCACTCCGCCACCGAAAGGAACCAGCTTTACCTAAATCTTCACCTATGAATTCTTTGATTATGAAGTCGTCCCCCATGTCTAATGAATCTTTTAAAGCTTCCGAAAGATATTGATTTAATTTATATCTAATTTCTGATGTTTATTTTATTATATATTGGAACATTTTTGTATATTGGTTTTGTTATTATTTGATAAATAATTTATTATGATTTGATTTATTAGTTTTATTTAGTAATTGACTTAGTGAAATGTATTTTGTCAAATTATTCACCTTTTTTTAGCTTTACGCTTTTATTTCGCATAGCAGGAAAGACAGGAAGTAAATAGTGTCAAGACCCTCCGTAGAAGACATTTCCGCTGAAATATAAGACATTGCGTATTAGTGTCCCATCACTCATCCTGCATTTTATCTTACCAGAGAGAGCGAATGTGTATAATTTATATATAATCAGTCACCTGAGTGGTAATCAAACCCAAAAACCGACGCTTACACAGTCTAATATCTTTTTATTAATTTCTTAAGTATGAACTTAAAATACTTTCTATAATAATTCAATTAAGAATTTAATTTTTTTTAGTTTATTATTATTAGTATACTGTTCCACTGTAAGGTACTGTATATTAGGGCTTCCAAATACCAGTTTAACAATTCGCTAACAATAAAAAAAATGAAATAGAAAAGTCATACGTCGTTAACGTCACATTAATATCCGTAACACATCGAAAGTGAGACAAAACCGCCGTCCCCCTGCGTACCTCTCGTTAATTCAGAGGGTTACAATCCCCGAAAAAGTGAGCACTTGCCTTGTTTACAAGGTTTTAGATTTTAATTTAGATTGGGGTCGCATTTCACTATGAAAAGGACCTAAGTAATATCCAAATTTTGTACAAAATTATGCTGTTTGTTCATAGCAATTAGGTTTAAGCGTTTTGGTAGTATAAGAGTTAAGTGTCCCTTAAAATCGTATTCGTATGTGATCAACTAATACAATATCATCAAGTCCAGGCTAGGGGTCGCTTTTTGAATAATTTCTCGGCAATCTGCTGTCGAGTTTGCTTCGGATTTATAAATCCCTGATTGTTGCTAGCAGTTAGCAATAAATGATCTTTAATGATTCTTTTTTTTAAGTTTTTATATAAAGTAGTAGGTCTCCGTTAAAAACGGTTTTATTTGATAATTATCAACTTCGGTTTCTTAACTAAGATAAATTTTTATTTATGTATTTGATTTATTTATTATATACGTCACTAACAGAGCATTCTCTCTCTTTAAAAATAACATATTAAATATAATAGACAATTGTACTAAGTGGTGATAGTTATCTATATTTATAAGTTATTTATATTTAATTTTTAATTATATTTAAAAGTAATACAAGATCTGTTTTAATAATTCGATTTGTGGCCAAAAAAAAGATAAATTACATTTTTTGATAAAAACGAAATTAAAATACAACATAACTTTAATAAGCAACTTTAACTTGTGTACTAACATACAAAGAGAATCAAAAAAAATATCAATATCATTTATGCATATCTATTTAAAAGATTGTATAATACTATTATTCTTCACTTATTAATATTACAATTATATTTACTTTTATTACAATTAAATTACAAACATTTTATTGCATATTATATATTTTTTTAATATTATGAATATTTAAAACAATCGACTAGTAGATCTGTTTGTAAGTATACCCTATATTAACGTAAGTACGATTGTTGGCTCACTTATTAACACAATTGCAAGAGATCTGATAGATCTCCTAATGCACCGAATATTCTAATATTATAAGTGGGGATTGAATCCAGAACGATTGCATTAACAATGACATGTTACACCCTGCGCCATGCGATGTAATCAGTAATATATTTAATTGCAATTAACTCTTAACCGTACAATATTTTTTGACCATAATTTAATATCAAACCAAAGTCAAACACAATATAATTAAGTCAACATTAACCGCGGCGACATCTGCGCTTTTTACCAAGCTTTGCCTGTTTGTTTGTTTTCTTGCACATGTTCGAGGGCCGGTAATTGGATGAGCAAATACTTTCCCTATAGAACTGTCAAATTGAATGCTAATGGGATATTTTCTACCCACTTGCCTCGGTCGTGATGGGGATGAAATCGTTCTTTGATAGAATAGTAGTACTTATGTGTGTACGCGTGTATTGTAAAACAGGAGTGCCTCAACACAAGGTCTTCTGTCTGCCCGTCAAGCCTTTAGGGGAATGCGGGAAGGTAAAATTTTTTTTCTATTCTCAGTAGCATTAAATTATAAGATGCTGGCGGCTGTGACATTCTTAATTCTATTGATACTGAATATTTAATATGTAGTACGGTTGCCCAGTAAAAGGGAATAATAAATAATACATAATAATAGATACAAACTATTCAACTTTGAAAGTGAAGCGTTCGAAACGACAGGTTCACAAAAAATTAATTTCAAATACCGAAATATACGCACTTAAATCCGTTTAAAATAATTTCATTCAAAGTGTGTAAAATTGAGAAAATTAAAAATCTATTTAAGAATATCATTTTATTTCCATAATATACCTAATTAAATCTTTATTGGAAAATAATTATTATATGTACATAAAAATTAAAAAGAAAATATTTTACAGATAAATATTATTTGCAAAAATAAACAAAACTTTCGTTAAATTTTCACCTAGTGTTAAGACACTCCATTCTTCGCTTTTCGCCCCAATTTGAAACGCCTCGAGTTTGCATTGACTAAGTTTTTTATGTATTTACTATTTTAATGGATAAATGCTTGTTGCCTTTTAAGTCTAGTTTAATTTTCTTAAAAAATAAGTAATGTGAAAATAAGTGAAATACAAATTGAACATTCAAATCTAATAGCCACGTTAAAATATTTAGTTAAAATCACTCATTTTACCATTAAAATACCTAAAGGTATAAATTAACAAGCAATAAAAATTCTGCGGGTTCAAGATCCGCGTTAAATGACCTTTTAAATGTAGAGCGCACGCTGTGCCGCTTACAATGCGCATTAACGCGTAATTAATACGTTTTAGGATAAAAATATTAGACATTTTTTTCGCTATTGGTTTATAACAAGCCTTAAGCTTTTTATCACGCAAGATGAATAAGAAAAATTATTGTCAGAAAACTATGATCTCCAGTTCCCCATTCAAAAGGAAACGTTGTCGTCGACGTTATAGTCGAGTGGTGAAGCTTAATGCTGCGCTTTGTTTTACCAGAGAGGAGAAAGTAAAATAATCCAAATATAATCATTTTTCCGAGTCGGAAACCATCGCATACGCAGAAAGTAGAAACACGCTGTACTGAGGGATAAACAAATAATTTGTATTGAGTTGATGTTATTCATCATTTTACAACTGTTATTGTAAAAAGATAGAAAAATAAGATTATTGTTTAAAATAATAGGATCTGAATCTTTACTTCAGATACTATACATCGTTGACGTACCCGTCAAAGTGTTTTGGCAAAAAAGTTCCACGAGTATTTTTACGTTAATAATTTTATTTTAACTAATTAATTAATTAATTAATTACAAAAAACAACAATAAACATTAATTTCATTAACGAATAATAATCCTTATATAATCATAATAAATAAATATTTGCAGTAAATGAACTATCCGTAAATAGAAAAGCAATATAAAAAGTTGTTTCGTAGCTCCATTGGATACAAACACAAGCTTGTGCTCGGACTACATAAAAAACAAGTTTAATAAGTAGTTAAAACAAATCCCATCAGTTTTGAAAACCACAAATACTCTTGGAGTTTTTTGCCGGAGATAGAACCGAAAGCAAATTTATTTTTGTGTAACACAGAATTGAAGAGCGCGGAGCAAGCTGTAAATAAAATAAAAATGTAAATGACGGCCCCGCGCCCGCGCCAAATGTGCGGCCGGCTTCTACGTACAGACACTCTCAAACTGATACAGATAATAATTAAAGAATTTGTTTTTATTTTCTTTTTATTTTAAAATGATATGCCTCAATGTAGAGAATATACGTCCAAGTCGAGTTAGAATTTTAAAATATATATATTTGACTATATATACATTTTTGTTTTACATTTTCAATAAATTCTAAATTCTATTGGCATACATATATTGATTAAATTAAATTTTGTCTTACAGTACTTACATCATAAATGATAAGTCTTAATGTGTACAATATTCAGAGGAACGATTCACAAAACTTTGAGAAGCACATAAATTTTTCCCCACTCGTAATAAGCGCATTAAGGGTGGAAAAAATTTAAACTCGTCGCGTCCTGAAACTTTTCGCGTTTTCTTTTTACATTAAGAAAGAACAAAAAGGGAAAAAAATCGCCTACTTAGAAGGGTGGCGCAACTTATAATATCGCCCACTCTACTAGAAAAAATAAAAACATCGTTAGAGGATGAAAATAAGATATATTATTGCTTGGCCAGTATTTTTCGGTGGGAAAACAAGTTGGTAAGTTGTAATAAAAACACGCTGTATATGTGAGGCGCTTAGCGAATTTAAAAACTGATGGGGAGTAAGTCGCGGGGGAGTGTTTTATGCCTCAACTGTTCCTTATGTAGACAGTGTGTATTTATATTCATACCTAACAGTAAGTATTGTTGACAAGATTACTCTAAATTATTAATGAAGGCATCGTGACGGAGTGACTGTCTGATTGGGAACGCAATAGTTGTGGGTTCGATCCCCACTCGGGGTGGTGTTTATATTTAAATTGTTTTCACTTCCTCGCTCTGAAGACAAAGGGCGGCGTTTAATTTCACCACTCAACACGCAATGTCTCGAATTCGAAAAGCGAAGTATGATGTGTCTTGACAATAAATACTTTCTGTCTACCCTTCTATGCGGGATAAGAGCGTGAAGCATAAAAAAATCCCTGCTCTGGTAAGTCAAAGAGTTTTATGTTTCGCCTCATAAACATGCAATATTACGAATGGGCATAAAGTCAATAGACACCTTTATTTCTTTGGAAGCATACTTTTTTATTGATTCAAAACAAAAGTATTAAGTTTAAGATTGATCAATATAACACACTTAACTATTATAATTGTTAAGTCTTGATGTGAAGTATTAATTTATTTATTTTAAGCTGGTATTTCACGTAACACCATATTAAAATTAGCTAAAACAACTTATAGTTATCATCAAAAATTATCATTAAGATAAAATAAAACTACATAATAATACCATGATGACCTTTATTTGTTCCTAAATAAACATACTTATATACTAAAATAATTACAATAACATTGAGAAACATAGATTCAAGGTGTCACGATTTAAACACTGTCTTGTGCAGATTATATTAGTAAGAGTCATCGTACATTAAATATTGCTAAGTTTTAAAGAAACTATCGTTTTACATAGATATATATTATAATTTGTTATTATTGGTAATTATATATTTTCAAGCATGTAAGATAAATAAATTTGAAATACCAATAATAAATTTCAACTAACGGAATAATCCTGTACATTTTCATATTTAAAAATACAATTTAGCAAACTCGACGTATTGAACACTACAGTACTTGGTAGTTTAAGTTAAAATAGTTTAATTTAAAATGTGTAAAATTCCTTAGTAGAGAATGTATCGCGATCGTGATCAGTTGAGTTTGATTCCCACTCTCTTTCCCATATAAAATATATTCATTTCCTCGCTCTGAAAAGACAACACGCGGCGTTGAGTTTCGCCATTCCGTTCCGCGACACTATGAACTTCAAGTGTAAGGTAGGCTATTATGAAAAATGATTGATCCCACTCAAAATATTTTATTTTTGAAACATGTAAAAATTAATAATTTTTATTACACTTTTTAAATACAATTGTATTATAGTACTATACATATGTTTCTTACCATTTTATTTTATGTTTATAATAAAATAATTTCAAATACACCTATTGAAATATAAGATATGTTCACAAGTTCAAAACCAACGATAATTGTTATAAAAATCCATACGCTTTATAAACCAACTAATAAGTTATAGTTATTTGTATTATATATACAGAGACTATAATAACTTTCTTTATCATATATTAATACAAAGAAATAAAATTGTAGTGTCTGTAATATTAAAATATACGATTTTCATTAATACATGTATAGTCGGTACACATAATAAAATACAATTTTTGACCAATTTTAACTGTCTGCTTGTCTGTTTGTGCCAGCTGATATCTGAAAACGGCTGGACTGATTTTAATGAGATTTTCACTAGTAGACAACTAATGAAATAAGAAGTAACCTAAGCTACTTTTATTTATAAAACAAAGATACAGAGATGTTAAATTCCACGCAAATAAAGTCACGAGGTCAGCTAGTTGGTTATATTAGTAGAAAAATGTATAAAAACTTTAAGAAGCTCTTGAATATGAGAAAGTATTAACCTTTCGCGAAAAGAATTTTATTACAAATATTGATTTTAAAACCATATCATGTGTAAAAATAATCACAAGTCTCGCATTGCATGCTTGCATATATCCTTTTTTATTTTAATACCGTTTTATTTATATAATAAATAGATTACACAACAAAACAAACACTTTCAAGTAAGTATATAAATAACAAAAAAATAAAATTATAAGCCTAATCGCGAATGTATTGATATTCGAAAATACATTTTTGAAAACCCGACATTTCAAACAATTTACAGTAGTCCTGGCCATAAGTAGATATACAACAGGTAGATAGAACAGGTAATTAAAGTCATATTAAATAAATATTTACCTAAAAATGCTTGCTTTATTTGTATGCGTTTTTTGATTATGATTTATCAACTCATTCGCACCTGGTATGAAAATAATGATTAAACCAATTAAACGTGCCAAACGAAAAGATAGATAAAAAGCAAGTATAAAAAATGAAATAACTATAATACCCATAACAAACTAAAAAAAATAGTATTCCATTTTAATTGCAAAAAAATATAAATTTAAATTATTTTTTTAATATAAAATTTAATATTTATTTATAATACATTATTATTTTTTTTAATAAATCTTTAAAAAGTAATGATTTTCAAATATATTTATTATATTTCTTATATTAATGAACGATGACTCCCACTTTAATACACTTATATCATTCAAATAACTATAGATAACAATTCTTTTTTACTTCATTGTTTGCTGTCTTCATCTATTGAATAATCACCTTCTAACACCACCTGTAATAAAATGGCTAAAATTAATAACTAACAAATAATAGAGAAAAAATAATTAACAGGTTTAAATGATATTTAAAATTTATAAGTAAAATAAAAAAATAGTCACTGCTGCTATATTTAAGTTTGAGTACCATGGAGGCGTAGAAAAACATTTTCTACTATAGAAAAAAATAAGTAAGGAAAAAAATAACCACAATAGTGATTTGTGGTGAAAACGATGTTTGAAGCTTCTACGAAAAAAACTTTTTTCGTAACACTTCAAGGTTGAAAAGCTAATGACGACATCCTTCATTAATAATAATCCAATATTCGTAAATATGTTATTTTCCAGCTTAATTTCTAAACTAACGACTAACACAGAGAAACGGAGAATATTTTGCGATTATCAAAACCCTATTCGTATTTTCTGTGCCATCGCCATGTGCCAGTTGAAGAAAATCATTAGTAAAGATTAGAACTTTTTTGTTACAATTAAATTAAAGAATATTAAATTTCCTTAAAAAAAATCCAGATTGTTAAAATAAAAAAAAATTAAACCAGATTATTTCAAAGAGCAATTTTCTTCTTTTAAATTGCTTCTCTTGGATGGAACCATGGATGTGAAAAATGAGCCGATATACCGGAACTAGAAAGTCGGAGGTACAATTTGAGTTTAACTATTATTTTTCTATGAGATACACCTGATTGAAAATGACAGATAAATATCGACTAGGATTCATTATATGATCTTATTATACATTAGTACCTTCAGCTTTATATGTCAACAGGTATAAGTTTTCTGTACCAAGCAGAAACAAGTTGACATATTTAGTTGCACATATATATTTTTTTAAATTATAGTAGGCAGGAACTCTATATTTAGAAGATGCATAAATAAATCTATTAAACATATAAATTTTAAGATAACTCATTTACTAAAGATAAAATTGGAGTTTATAATGGCTGTCCCAAAAAAATAAGCATTTTTGACTTATAAATTTATAAAATGTTGATATCATATATAAGTATAGATAAGTATTAGCAAATAGATTAAATATAAAAAGATATTTACCCCCTGCATACCGGCCACAGCTCGATTAGTTTCCTTCTCTTCGCTATCGCCATCTTGTTCTTCAACAACTTCCATTTGAGCATCTTGGTCTCCATCTGAACAATGATTAAGAAATAATTTTACATTTACTGTATTAATTTCAAATATTTTTTTTAAGTACAAATTTTGAATATAGTAAAAAAGTAAAGGAAATATATATATATATATATATATATATATATATATATATATATATACACACACAACAATTACAACACTATTGTTATGCGGAAAGCAGTCCAATGTTTTGGCATTAGATTGTCTCACTACCATACTTTGCCGGGTGGTAAAGGATGAAGTTGTATTTTTAAAAAAAACTTAAATCAAACTATTAGTTTGAGTCTATTTTAGGTTAAGCTATTTTAAATTGTAGTATTATCAAATACTAAAACATACAAAATTAATCCACTCAAAATAGTTTCATTTAAAATGAGTAAAAATCGCAATAAACAAAGATCTACATATAAGTCATTTCATTACCTTCAGAGGAAGCCTGTATAAGTTGTAGGGTGCCATCAACAATTTGTCCGGAGATAACACCGGATAAATTAGTTACATTCAACTTTTGTCTTATCTTTTTAGCTTCTTGCTCCAATTGCTGTTGTATGTAGAGCTCTTTGTGATGAACTTTGTTGTGATATTTTAAATGGTGAGCTTTTGTGAACTTTTTGTTACATGGAACGCAACTGGAAAGTAAAATGTAGTTTAAATATATGTATTTTATTTTGAACTGATTATTTACCAGGAATTAAGATAATATATGAATAAAGTAAAAATTACAATACCAATTTGAATAAATTATTCACAATGTGTAACAATAAATAAATTAATCTGATTAATATAATTTAACTGGTATTACCTAATTTTTACTACACATAAATATTTGGATTTGAACTCCAAGCCCCCCACCATTAAGTCAAAAAGTATTGAAAATAACTAATTAGATAGATAAATAAATAAATATAAATATAACTTACGAATATTTCTTTTCACCGGTGTGCGTCAGCATGTGATTGGCAAGCACATATGAATATGTGAAGGCTTTACCACAGAGGGAACACTGGTAGGGACGGAGACCCATGTGTAATCTGTAACAAAAAATATTAATATTAATCATTAGTACTATTATAAAATGAAAGCTTTTTTCCCCTATAGAGTATATAGAAAACTATTTTTTTGTGTCAAGATATTCCTATTTCATTTTGTGTATCATTTGAGGGACTCTACTGCAACAAATCATTCAACATCGGTTGTGGCTTCGATTCCCACTCGGGGATATGATTATATAAAATTTTGTTCACTTAAGTAGAACAAAGCCCGGAGTTATTATATTAATAATGGTGGTATATTATTATATTAATAATGGTGAATGAATGAAGAATCTGACTACCTCACTATGCGAGATAAAAAGTGTAGCTGCTTCTTTATATGTTTAAAATAAAACTAACCTCTCATGTTTTTGTCGACTGCCGAAATCTCCAAACCTACGGTCACACACTCTACATTTGTATGGACGCACGCCCGTGTGACGCATCATGTGACGACGGAGCTCCATGTTGAGAACGCAGGCGTAGCCGCAAACACTAAAAATATAATTAAAAAATAATAATAATTAAGCTTCACGCATTTATCACGCAGGTTAGGTAACAGAAAGTACCTAGTGTTAAGACACTCCGTACTTCGCTTTCCATCGAATTTTACTTACGCAAAGTCTCAAAGACTTTGCGTGTTGAGTGGTGGAACTCAACGCCGCGCTCTGTCTTAACAGAGTGAGAAAGTGAAAATAATTTATATATAATGACTCCCCCGAGTAGGAATCAAACCCACAACCGATCGCATTTACAGACAGACATAAAAATTTGAATCCAACGTGTATCGAACCCTGTAAGCCTGTTCAACATTTATAGGCTTGGTTTATTTTATTTATGTGGCAAATAAATAAAGTTTTAACAAATTTGTAATATAAATACATAATTAAATTAATTGACATTTGATATATACCATGTTTAATTTGTCTGTAACACGTTTTATTTATATATAAATATTAATTACCTGCATACAAATGGTTTGATGCCCAAATGTCGTCGTATATGCGCTTGTAACGAGGCGTTTGACGTGAACGATGCACCGCAAGTCTCACAGACGTGTCTATTATAAAAAAAATATATAATAATATATAAACACATATATTTTCATTATTTTTTTGTGTTCTTACTTCTCATTTAAAGTGAATTAAACATGAGTTTGAAGTATATTGCAACCGTGACATTATGAAAATCAAGAGACCCAGAAAATAATTCGTTATCAAGTAATTTGTTACAATGAATTTCAATATACTATACAGGTTGACACATGATTTATTATAACAAGGTAATACACGATTAATTTTAAACAATTTAAATTTAAATGTAGACAGGTCATAGATATTACAATGTTAAGGTTGTAAGTTGACGAAAATCATTACAAGGGCCGAAAAAAAGATATTTGACAACTATATTTATAATGTAAATGTATATCTAGCATTTACTTCTATAAGCAGTTCTAGGCGATATCGAAAAATTCGTTAAATCGAGGAAATCATTAAATCGAGGGTCGTTACATTGAGGATACAGTATACTAACAAAAGAATGAATGTATATATATTCTTTATTGCACATTAACAGTTTTAGAGTATTTATAGTTAAAAAAATTATAACGACATACTCACGTCTTCTCATAAACATATTTCTTTCTTGGTTGTGAACGTTTTTTCTTTGGCTTAGGGTTTAAGATATGATCTGGAATGGGTTCGGAAAAGGCCATTATAGTTTCTTTTAGGAGTACATCTTCACTGTCCTCATCTTTTGGCTTGAGATTCTCTTCAGTTGCCTTGCGAGGCCTGCCGCGTTTTCTTGGCTGAACCACCTACGTCAGAAAATATAATACAATCATTTGTTTGTATATTTTACTCAAATATAATACAATCATTTGTTTAATGAATTTATTACTTTTTCGGACGGAAAGCAGTATGCGGAATGTTTTGACACTAGATTGTCCACAACTACCCTGTTATTGACAGTGTGAAGCTTTTTTTATTTTATTTATTATTTGGAATAAAGGAAGGAACATCGCGTTTTTTTAACCAGTACAAATAAAAGGAAAATAATTAGATGTAATCATGCAAAAACATGTAAATATTTAAATATAATCCCTGCATAGGAGTCAAACTCACAAATGAGCATGTTTAAAGATGGGTGCTATCTTAAAATTTAATAAATAACAGAGCACAACATATGTTCTAAACTTTATAAATAAATATGATAGAAATTGAACATAGTAGATATAACATATAGATGCTTCTGATGTCATGTTGAAAACTAGTATCATTTTCTAAAGTAAAAAATAACATTATTTCAATTTTAATTTTGCCTATAGTCGGCACAAAGAATTATTTGCTAGTTAGTAAGTCTACAAGTTTAGGCAATAAAATGTATCACTAACCTCTCTCTTCATTTCAACTTCAGAATCTGGATCCTCACCACCAGGTATAAAATCAGGGTCATCACCTGTGTCCAATTCTGTAAAAAATAAATAAATTATATATGCATTTTACATTTAAAAAAAAACATTTATTATATATTATCATAAAAAAAACCTTGGAATGTTATGAAAATATTGTTTTTGCAAAGAACTACTATAGTATTGCAAGATTTTGCATTTACATGTAAATAGATACAGATCAAGCATATAAAATGTATGAAGTCATACATCTTATACTTTGATACCTTCTATATAAACTATTGTTTGAAGCATAAACACTATTGTGGCACAATAACTTATCTGGGAGGTTAATATCTATTCATCCAATTATTTTATATGTAGTTTAAGACCTTAAACATGGTATGTCATAGGCAATGCATTTGTTATGTATGATTTAAATATGCTCAAAAACTATTTCATCATGCGAAATGTATAAGTATTTTTTTTAAACTAACAATTTAATCCGTTTAAAAAGTAAAAATCATGACATTGCAAATTGCATAATAGCAACATCATGCACTGTGTTACCAGGGTAAGAAAATAAACAAATATTTAAAACATAAAAATATCTCTTTGAACAAAAGTTAAACTCATTACTTATTTTACTATCAGAAAAGGTGCACCACCATAGATGCAGTTTAAAATGTACAATAAAAAACTTGATTCAACTCTCAGTTACATGGAGTTGTTATTTAGACTAAAAACCCTAACAACTTAAATACATACATACAATTAAAATTGCAGTTTTTTAGTGATTTTAAAAAAATGTCCACTCCTAACAATTTTGGATAAACATTTTTTTTGTTAATAATTTTGATTTATTACATATATTTAATAATTACCTAATATTATGTATTATACTATATATGATTTTCTATTATCCAAATGCCATATAACAGAATAATTTGTTTAATAGTGCTTATACTGTATATAAAATTCTAAGAACTTATATGATTTTAAGTCTTCATACCTTCAGTTTCAAAATGATCAACATCATCTTCACCCGGCTCTTGTTTCAAATCCAATGACCCTGAAGCCAGTAAAGTTGTTAACGCCTCTGGCTCTTTATTATCAGGTTTTGGCTTTTTACGTTGATATGGTGATACATCTAAAAATTAAAATTATTGCAAAATAAATGTAGCATGTTATAAAATATTCCAATTTATTTACATATTAAAAATATGTAAAATAGAGTATTTACTTTAGTTGTGAAATTGGTTATTCTGAAGGTAAGCTTATCATTTTCAATATTATACTTACTTTAAGCATTACAAAATAAATGCTTTCTTATTTTGTAACAATAACATGAATGTATTTGTACATATTTTCATCACACATAATTGTAAGCTATTGTTAACTTATATTAAAAATATAAACTTACCAATCTGTCCTTGCTCATTAGGATATTTCCTTGGTCGACCCCTTTTTCTTCTACCAGGTGCTTTAGTGACAACAGCACTATTTGGGGTTTTAATAAGTGTTCTTGTCCACTGTGCCTGAGGATCATGTTCCACGGGCAATTCATATTGTAGGAGAAGTCCATTCTCTTGCTTAATGGTGATGGTTTCAGTTTCATTGCCTGTATAATATAGTTTTAGAGGTTGTGTGTAATGTTTTAATTAATATTTAACGTAAAAATAGGAAATTAAAATTTTAAGTGTAGATAACTAGTACATATATAAATTTTACTTAACTAATTAGATTATTTGAATATTTGAAATGATTTTATTTGGAGTATAAAAACATGTATACAACGCGTGCGTTGTTTATCGCACATCGATAGTAATGATAAAATACAAATAAGTAATTATTAAAATTAACTTTACCTTCTTCATTTATATTCGCCGAAACGGCAGCTGTCGTCTTTACAAATTCGTCAAGACATTCTTTTAATGTTTCATTGGAAGATAGACATTGCTGTTTAAACTGACATGCGTATGTTAAGCGATCCACACAGTTCAAACAAATTAGCGTCGGTAATGTGTCGTTCTTGGTCACCTGAATTATAAATAAATTGTTGACAATATCTAATAGTACCACCAAATTTAAGAATTTCTGGGATGTCAGCAAAAAATAACAAAATCACCATAAATAAAACAATATAGCAACATTTATGTTTGAAAAAATTATAGGGTGGCCATCGCAACCATTTGCAGTTTTCATTTTTCGTACCTCCACGCCGCAACAGTAGGTGTACTTGTCGCCAAGTTGTTCATTGTTTTCATCCCAATCAAATAGCGATACCATGTCACCTGTTTCCAGGCATACTCGGCATGTTAATTGCCAATCCATTTTTACCACAAAAATGTAGCAGTTAGAAGGAAAATATAATCATATCTCAACTAAATTATGCATTTATTACAACCGGAAGTAGTATTATGTCAAAATGTTGTTACCAACATGACAGCTACATTGAGTTGCGTCGGTAAAGTTTCGTTACACGGAGTCATATAAACCTTAGCGTTATTACAATAACATCTATAATTTATATGTACATTTTACAGTGCATATTAGAATTATAACATTTTTATAAAAATTCTTTTTATTTCATTATAATATTTGTAGAATAAAGAATAAATTTAATAATTTAATTAATTTTATGAGAGATTATCACTGCTATGAGCTTTTGTTTAGTAGATCATATTGATCGATAATATTCATTTCATATTTTTACACGTAAAATGAAATAGAACAGTCATTGCCAATTTGCCAATCGTGGCTGAAGATGTCCGCCCCTCCCCCATTCATCTGAAAAACGTCAAGTATCATACAAATTACAAATCACAATAACAATAAACATCATGAAATTATATGAAGAAACTGTATATCTGAAATAAAAAAAGGAAGAAATGGAATTATTCAGGTCTGAATTGTACTATATATTCGTAAGAAACGAATCAAGTCTTTGGTGGAATCGGCTTACTGGTGCATTTTCAGTGCGATCAGGTATGTTTCAATTAATGTTTTTTATTCAGTAAGGTTTTGCCAGTCATACTATAATAGGTAAAATATATATTTATTCTGAAATTGTAGTTATGCAGAGCTTAATACGTTTTATTGATTTTTAGCATGGGATCTATCAGATATAGAAGATATAGAATGCTTAGGCATAACAGAAGGTATTATAGGGAAAGTAGAGCATTCGAATATTTACGAACCACGATTAATGATAATTAAGGAAAGTGTACCTGTTGGCCAAATTTATTTCCACCATACAATATATAAAATAAAATCAATATGTTTTTTGAATATGGGTACAACAAATCAGGAGTTGGAACTATGCCCTTGCACCAAACATGGTTCCTCATCGATTGTGACTAACAAAGGTGGAAATAAAAAAATGGGTGCAAGACTCTTTGAAAATTCGGCTTTTCTTAATAAAACTGTAGGGGCAGTCAAAAATGTCAGTAATACAATTAAAACAACTACCCAACAAGCAGCAACTCAGGTAAATAAATACATATGGTTGAAAACTATATATTTATATAACTAAAATATATTTTACTATAGAAATTATAATAAATTAAGTTTTTTTTATGAATAACATTTTGTAGGTAAAACAAACTGTAAAAAAACAGAGGGACCCCAAACTAGCAGAGCGTTTTGAGAAAAGATTGACTGATGAGCTTCACAAAATATTTGATGATTCAGACAGTTTTTACTATTCAAGAACACTTGACCTTACAAACAGCTTGCAAAGACAATATGAAATTGAAAAGATTCTAGAAACTGAAGAAGGAACGGGCAAACATATAACTGATATAACAAGATGGTGGAAATATGTTGATGATAGGTTTTTCTGGAACAAACACATGCTAAAGGATATTATTGCACTGGAGGTAATTAAACCATTTAAAAATATTTTCCGTGAGATTTCATTTAATTCAAATTATAACATTACATGTCTTTAAATAGCTAACTAAATATATGATAAAATAAATGCCAAACTCTTTACTTTCCCCTAAATAGAGCCCGCAGTGTGATCAATGGATATTACCAATAATACAAGGTTATGTTCATCTGTCACAAATAGCCGTTGAACCTATGGATGCAAACCCTTTGAACACTGAGTCCCTGTCTAATGTGAATAGCTGTGATGAGACATTCACACTTGGTCTTATATCAAGGCGGTCTAGATATCAAGCCGGGACTAGGTATGTTTTGTGTTTTATTCTTATTTGTGATTTTTTGCCTACATATTAATAGGTATATTAACTCAATTGGTTGTGGGTTTGATACCCACTCATGGAATATTTATATAAAATTAATTTTAGTTTACCACACTGGTAACAAGGAGAGGTATTGATTTCAGCCATAATATTTGCAATTTCTCAAGTACACTATGCTTTTGTTGACTATTTTGTTATGTGGATAAATTCTAAATAAATTGTTTTAAAGACAAAAGCCAATAAAATTAATCAAAATATATTAAAAAAAATAAGCTGATACTTCCCACTGCATACAATTTCTTTAGTAAAGAAAGAACGGAGTTTTTCTCCATGGATATGTTTGTTTTTGTCACATTGTACTTGGACCAAGAATTTTGTGAAACAAAATGTTGAGTATTTTTTTTTCTTTTTAAGATATAATCGTCGTGGTATAGAACCAGGTGGAAAAGTTGCTAATTATGTGGAGACAGAGCAAATTGTGTCTATAATATGTTCAGATAGCATTCACAGAGCTTCATTTGTACAAGTAAGTTTACTATACTTTTAAAATATAATATTAATACATCTTTTTTTGGGATTAAGTAATAAAATATCTGGTATTATATTATATTAATTAAGATACACTATCATGTGGCATGTAAAGGTACTGGGTTCAAAAATATATGTTTCTTTAACCTATTTAAACTAAATGGAACATCTAATTGTTTCAAAATAACACTTAGTAGTGTTTGATATATTTATTTTATTAATATAATATATTTTTGTACATTATTTTAAGGGAATATTAGCATTCTGCATTCCTTCTCTATATAAGCAATAATTGTGCTAAATTGCATACTAAGATTTTGCTTCATATATTAATAAAACACAAATAAGTCGAGAATTCTTAAAATCTTATTCTTATATCTTAAAATTATTTCAAAACTGGATATTTTGTGCCTACATTGAATACACCTGTTTAATAAATTTACTAAACTTTACTGTACATATAAATAGTAGAAGTCCAAACATAACTAATTCAATTAACATAAGCGTACATGAGTAATGTTTAACAGGTATTATTGTGTGACCCACATATTCAACATGCATGTATTAATTATATTCGAAACGGTAACTTGTAGCCTTCAACATAACATGATGAGACTCTTTTACATATTTGTTTTTCTTTTATATAAATATTTGGGTATTGATAAAATAATTTGATAAAATCAAACATGGTATATTTGCTTCTTGGTAACTATTGTTGAAAATGTCATTTTAAGATTTTTCATATTTTCTTTGTTACCTATTATCATGTTTTCTAAAACACAGATAATATATATTGAAATATATATTTATATAAATTACAATCATACTTTCCATAATTCCTTAAAATGGCACCGAATGTACAGTGTCAGCAAAAGTCTTTTAAGTGCTATAAATTTGAGTGGCAATATTTAGAGCATAACATGACATGTTGCTTTTTGGGCTGGTTTGAGAAGTATTCGCCATATATTATTTATTATACATTTTTAATTAATTAGACTTTGCTTTCATATTTGTCCTTTTTGCAATATGGTTAATATTAAGTGCGTCTTTGGGTTTGAATTATACAACGTAAAAATATATAAATACGCCACCAGGTTTCCCTGGTTATAAACATTATTTAGAGACATGAAAAAAGAAATAGGGGAATTCGATAGTTTTAATCAATATTTATAATTTGATTACTTGTATGTACATTCTAAAATAGTATGTATATTAACACTGTGGAGTTGCGAAAAGCTGAAAATAAAGACTCTTGAAAAGATTCGGAGATATTTAATTTAAGAGCGGTATTGTATAAAAATTTCAGACAAATTCACTTATGTCTCAATAAATTTAATTGGGATGTAAGGAACCAATAATCAGTTTACTGTATATATTCATTAATTTATCCAATTAGAATACACGACCTTCAAATCATTAGTGTTGTTCTTCGTATCCATATATTACAACATGTTTTTAAAAATATTAAAATATTTAATAAAGTAGCATTATCTCTTTTTTTGTTGTATTTTAGAAATTAGATACTAACAACATAAATTTAAATTGTAACTAACGTGTAAGAATTTCGACGCAGCCGGATGTAGATAATTTAATATTTTATACGCTTTCTGTAATGTAGTCTATTTTTTCAATTATTCATCTAATACGTAGTCTATATTCTTTTTTAAAAAGTTATTTTTCTTTATTCGCTATGGTACTTAAAACTAGGCTATACTTGGCGAGGTCAGTAGTGAAAGAAGTGGCCTTTTGGACGGTTCTCAAGTAAGCTCTTGATTCTGATGAATGCTTTATGTTTTATATAAAAAGGTTCGTGGATCAGTGCCAATATTTTGGAGTCAACCAGACTACAAATTTCGACCGCCACCTAGATTGGATAGAAGTATGTATGCTACTGTTTTATATATTTTTTTATGGTTTCACTCTATCGTCATCTATAAGTAGGTAGTTTTAGATTTGATAAAATGAAATGGGCCGGGATTTAAATCCGAAAATTTCTATTGAAATCTCAAATGTCAAAGGAAATGCTAAAAAAATGCGTTAATGAGTTACTGATTTAACTGAACTTTGAGATATAACGAGTTTCACTTATATAATTTTATTGTATTATGTATTGACTAAAGTAGTATTTTACAAACAATTACAGTGCTCTCTTACCATATAAACAAGAGATTAGAAGCCCCAGACATTCCTATTGGATTTTGTTGCTAAGGTTTACGAAATTTCATGTACAAGTTATAAATGAAATTTCGCACCGTCTCTGCTTTTTACAACTCGAATTACAGAGAATAAACTATAATACTACAAAAACCTCGATAGGAAATAACATTATTCTTCGGATTATATAATCTGAATAATTCGAGATACCGCATATGTAGGCGTGCAGCGGAACACATAATATATATAATATCCTAAAATTTATCCCAACAGCCGAAGAAGAATCACAAGAAGCCTTTAAGAAACATTTCGAAGAAGAACTTAAAACGTACAAGCAAGTTTGTATAGTGAACTTAGTAGAGCAACAAGGCAGAGAAAGAATTATATGGGAGGCGTACAGCAATCATGTGTTAAAGTATAACAGCCCAGATATTATATATGCTACATTTGATTTTCACGAGTATTGGTAAGTTTTTCATTTATTTAAAGTCTTAGGAAACCAGAAATATTTTAACCAATTTTTTTAGCTTCTCACTTTACTTTTGTTCCGCATAGCAGGGTAGACAGGTAGTACCTAGTGTCAAGACACTCCTAATCTCAATTTCGGGCAGAAAGTCAACAGTGTCTTGACACTAGGTTGTTTCTGATTGCTATGTGGGATAAATAAATTCTCTTCATTAAATGTAGTTAAGTTAGTTTAAACGTTAATATAACCATTTGACATTGTCTTTTAAGTAAAACATATATTTCAGCCGTGGCATGCATTACGAAAACGTCAGTATACTTATAAATGCAATAGCCGATGTTATCGGAGAAATGAGATTCTGTTGGAGAGACGATAGAGGTCTCATTTGTACACAAAATGGCGTCTTCCGTGTCAATTGTATTGATTGTTTGGACCGTACTAATGTTGTTCAGGTCTGGTATTACTTCTTATTATTTATATTCTGTACATAATTATAAGAAATTGATTTATTATTCTCGACTACTTTATTTTAATCTTACATTGGTATTAAAAGTACTAACCTAAATAAAGTTATTTTTATGATATCTAAGGAAGACCTTTAAGATTTTTTTCTTTTTTTTACCTTTGCGCTTTTATCCCGCATAGCAGGGTAGACAGAAAGTACCTAGTGTCAAGACACTTCGTCCTACGCTTTCCACCGAATCCGGGACATTGTGTGTTGAGTGGTGAAACTCAACGCCGCACTTTGTCTTACCAGGGGGTGGAAGTGAATATAATTTTAAATATAATCACTCCCCCGAGTGGGGATCGAATCTACAACTAGTCGCGTTTGCAGTCAGACGTTGTCACTCTGCGCCACGATCGGCCTCACGTTTAAGATATTTTATCATAAACTAGCCAATATTTACCAGCCAATTAGTACTTTAATGAAAAAAAATCACGCCCGTCTCTTAATTTTTTTTCCTGTAAACATATAAATTCCTAAAGTGATTAAAATCAACATAAATAACTAGTGATTATAAACCGACATAAATGGATGAAGGTTATACATTGCTAAATTCAAATTACTTAGCTTTAAAAAGTCTTAAAATAAAACCAACGTGTAACTACTATTGAATATCGTTATGATAATATTGTAATTATATATTTAATGCTGAATACTACATAAACATGACTGGTTTTGATGGTAAAAAATGATAAATAATAAATACGAAAGTAATTAAAAAATGAAACCAGAAAGTCTCTCTATCTAATTGCACTGGTTTTAAACGTTTATAATGTAATAAAATGTATAAACTACATTTTTTTAAATGTTCATTTGCACGTAGTACTTATTGGCACTCTCTAAAATACGAGATGGATGATGATACATTTAATAATGGCAAAGAAAACCCATTTAAAAGTGGTCATTTCGAATGGAAATCGAAACCGTAACCAGTCCTCATACTTTTTATCTATATATATAAAATTTTCTATCAACAGACAGCAATAGCAAAATATGTCCTTGAGCTGCAATTATGCAGACTAGGCTTGGGTACTCCAGGGTGTGGTCTGCCGCCGTCTCTCCGCCAGGCCTTCCTTACAATGTGGGCTGATAGCGGGGATCTAGTGTCCAGACAATACGCTGGGACTAAAGCGCTCAAGGTATGTAGAATTTATGTGCATTTTTTTTCCTATACTTTTTTATTATGCAAGTTGTTTTTTAGAAAATTATTACGACGATAATTTTGGTAAGGTTTATGTGTGGAAAGCAAATGTTTTTTTTTATAATAATATATTATATTAATAAAATAAATATTGAGCGTTACCAAGTAATATACTTTGATAAGGTAACGCGTTTTGTACACGTCAACCTGGCCATTAATTACTTTTTATGCAATTTTTTATTTATAATGTTTACAGGGCGATTATACAAGAACCGGTGAGAGGAAATTGACAGGAATGATGAAAGATGGTGTCGCGTCAGCTAATAGGTAAGCAATAAAGACTTTATATTTTGATTTTTTTAATTTATGATTATAATAATCATAAATAAAAAAAAAAAACAAAAATACATATATAGTTAAGGAATTATTATCAAGGTTAACCTTAAGCATCTTTGGCTTTTTCTTCATAACTCAAGTAAGTGACTCCGTTATCTAGGCAGAGGAAATATCTATAAGTGTATCCATCAATCGTGAACAAGTAAATCGACATGCACATTTTTTTAAATATTTATAAATAACTGCATTGGTGTATCTATAAGGTGAATAAATAACTAAGTCGTTAAATATACTTTACCTGCAAACATGTAAATTGCTATAGTAATAACTCTTTTATTAAAGACAAAACTGAAACTTAAAATGGTTTCCCAGAAAAAGGTACATTTTTAACTTAATCACGCCTGGTACGGATATTATGCAACAACGGAACATTAGTTTAAATAACATTATTACGTTTAAATAACATTTATAATATTTTGTGTGGTTGGCAGAACTGATTCTCAACATCACCGTTCATATTTTTTATTGAATAATTTGCACATTATTAAGTAATGCATAAGTACAGTCACACACATACACACATAAAATTACAAGTGAAAATAAAAGCGATAACATAATTTTCGCTTCAGATTCCTCATACGCCATTTTAACGATGCATTAACACAGTGTGCCATAGACATCGCCCTCGGGCAGCCCGTCAATATGGCAGCCATAGACGATATAGATAACCTATGGAAAGATCTAAAAACTGCATCCCTAATGGTATTAGAAAATGTGGATACTGAGTGTCCCAGATTAGAATTGATGCCATCTTATTTTGGACATCATTTGACTAGCGAAATGGCGTCAGTGGATATAGCTTACGGATTGGGGAGGTCAGTTTTGTATTGAAAAATCTGTCACTGATACTCCTCTTAAGTGCAAATGATATTGTAATAGTTGTAAGTTTAATAAAGGATTCCCGGCGATGTTAAATATTTTATTTATCCAGCAATTTTCCAATCTAACTACAGAATGGGCTTGTTTCCACTAATAATAAATGAAATAAATAGTAGTATAAAAAATAAACATATTTCAACATTGATTTACAAAATTAAAGTCATTGCAATAATTTCAAAGAAATAAAATCCACAAAATTGGAAGCAGTCTGTCACAACAAATACTTATTTTAAATGAAACTATTTTAAACGGATTAATCGCGTACATTCTAGTATTCGAAATACATTTTTGGACACCTGACGTTTCACCACTTTACAGTAGTCCGTGATCACAAGTAGACTGTCCACTGACTATAGTTTCATTTAAAATGTGTAAAAATCGCGAATATCAAAGAATCTTAGAACAAATACTTATTTTTTAATTTTTTATTACCTTCACGCTTTATCCTGCATGACAGGTACAGGGTAGACAGAAAATACCTAGTGTCAAAACACTCCGTACTTCACTTTCCAACGAATTCGAGACATTGCGTGTTGAGTGATGGAACTCAACGCCGCATTTTGTCTTACCAGAACGAGGAAGCGAAAATAATTTAAATATAATCACTTCCCTGAGTGAGGATCGAATCCACAACCGATCGCGTTTTCACTCGGATGGTGTCCCACTGAGCCACGACCGGCCTCAATGACAAATATTTATGTATGTTACATCATGCCATTAAATACACAGTCTTGGTACCATCTATCATTAGCATGCTGGAAAGAACATCTAAATAAAAAAAAAATATTTATTATAAAAAAATGTACAGAACATTTTCTTTTATTTAAAAAGGTACATCTTTATTTTTTACTCCTATTAATATACGCTTATGTATCTATGGAATAAAATATAAACTAGAGATCGTAAATCTTCTAAAATTTCTCTTATACTGAGAAATTTTAAAAGACCATACTGTCGTACATATACTGTCAAGCGTTTAAATTATAAAACTTTACTGCAAAAATAACATTTATATATCATATAGGTAAAGAGTTTGATGCGGGCTAATTCGTATTATCATTTTTTTAATATTAATAATTGTTATTTTTATAATTAGCATATAGCTATCTAATATTTATCTAATAATATAAAATGGGCAAAAATATATCCAGCTATTTCCTGCCATTTTTGCTTAAAACCTTAATATAAACCATGTCACTGTCAGGACTACCAATATAAAGAAAAATAAAACAAAGCGTGTTCATTTTAGTTTCTTTTTTAAACTAAATTGCCTTTTATCTTAATATAGTCATATTGTTTCAGATATTACTTATCCACATTTAAAGATGCACTCCGTCAAGTTGCAATCGATGTAATGACAGGGGAGTCCAGATCTATACCGGAACAATTGATTGTACCGGACTGCACTAAATGCACGTCGGTCAAGGTGCTTAGTGTTGATGTGCGTGCATGTGTATGCTTTTTTATTTTTATTAGTTTGTCTGTGGTTTTATTGTTTGTATGATTTTTTTCATTAGTACTTTGCATTATTTTTATGTAGTAATTTTCTAGATCAAATCCGCAACCAATTACGTTTACACTCACATGCTGTGCTACTGTGCCTGGATGGCCTCCAATGTTTAATAATTAGCGTTTTATTTATTACACTGTAAAATAAAGTATTACATCACTTCTCATTTTTTTATAATTTAATATCTTATTTTATTTCTATTAATAAGAGTATACCACTTTTATTCTGAATTTAAATAATGCTATTGCGGGTTTAACGCTGCGGTTTGTTTTATTTAATTATTTATATTATAAATAATTTGAATGTAATATTGTATATTCTCTGGAATAGAAATTGAACCTACGTTCATTTTCGCATTTACATAGAGACGGTGTCGCACTGCGCCACAGTAGCACATTTGATTTCTCTTATATTGAAAATCACGATTCTAAAGAAATTTCACTTTTTTTTTATTGCTATTGTGGTATTTTTATATTTTAGGATCAAACAGCTCCAGACACAGCAGCGATGGCTCAACACGTGAAGTCTTTGATCGACGATTGTAAGAAGTTGCTAGTCGATACGGAACCAGTTTTGGGGTCGTGGGGACTTATTGACGCCGATCCGAAGTTAGTGAAGTTTAATCATTTTTTTTTGTGTTTTGTCCAGTTTGACCAGCAGAAATATATTTTTTAATTCTTATATATTGGCATATACAAAAATTAAATAAGTCTAGATTACTATAGTTAAGTGGAACGTTAGATAAAAGTGAAGTCGAGAGTTGTGGTTTCTTTTCCCTTGCAGAGAAAAATTATCATATTTAAATTAATTTAATTTTTCTACTTTGTTCTGACACAAATTTCTTTCTGTCTACTGTTTTCTGTCTGTCTATAGTTTTGTCAAGAACGTAAAGTTGTTGCCAGTATTGTTATGAATAAGTTTAACTATTGCATGCTATACATCTGACAGATTACGCGCAGCTTACGCGAAGTTTGGATTCTATGAAAAGTGAAAGGACGTTTTTTTTTCTTTTATTAGCTTCATGCTTTTATCCCGCAAAGCAGGGTTGACGGAAAGTACCTAGTGTCAAGACACACCGTACTTTGCTTCTTGTAGAACTGGAGACATTGCGTGTTGAGTGGCGGAACTCAACGCGGCACTTTGTCTTACTAGAGCGAAAAAGTGAAAATAATTGAAATGTAATCACTCCACCGCATGGGAATCGAACCCACAACCGATCGCTGTCCCACTGCGCCGCGAGCGGTGAACGAAGACTCACGTGCACGAGTGTTGCAGCACCGGCGACCCGCAGGAGACGGAGATGGACAGCGTGCTGGTGCTGACGAGCGAGGCGTACTACGTGACGGACTACGACGAGACGTCCGACCGCCTGCTGTCCGTGCAGCGCGTGCCGCTCGCGCACGTGGCCGCCGTGGAGCTGGGCACGCGCGACGCCAGCGCCACGGTACGGTTGATACACTACAGACTGGTTCGGTGCCTTTTCCCTTATTGCTGTTTAGTTTTCATTTACATATAATTAAAATCCGCTACAACTAAAGATCTGTATTTAATTTTTATGTCACGGTACGGTTTATATGTCTAACATTTTATAATAGATATATTAGAATTAAGAACCTAAATTTATTTATTATTTTTTATGTGAGTTCTAGATATTCCAATTCAATTCAACTCATTATATGACTAGGTACCACTGTGCCACAACGGTTCTCAAACGTGGTGTTCAAAACGTTGAAATTAAAGAGAAATATTTTAATATTATTGTAGATTTTCGGCGTAGGACGTAAGAGCAATGCGGACCCGGTGCACTGTATTAGGATAAACTACACGTATAACAATGAGGCTGGGTACTTTCACATGTTCAGATCGACGTCGCTGCGATTCTTTAATAACATGGCGGTTGTTATTAA
This sequence comes from Dryadula phaetusa, assembly GCA_032432895.1. Taxonomy (NCBI): domain Eukaryota; kingdom Metazoa; phylum Arthropoda; class Insecta; order Lepidoptera; family Nymphalidae; genus Dryadula; species Dryadula phaetusa. Next base: position 1,196,767 of record JAOYRS010000073.1, read on the forward strand.
TACCAAGGATGAGATGATTGGTGAGGTTTTTTTTAACTTTTGCCTAGATATATATTTTATTTAAATTTTTAAAAATATATGAATCTATATTATTTATTTTTAATATTCATTTATAAAGCTTTTTGGCATTTTTTCCTTTTTTATAATAATACATTAGAGATAATTGCCATTTTTTTAAAACTTTTACATACACTTTAGTAGATATGTATATATACATGTATATATATATATATATATATATATATATATACACAATTATATATATATATATATATATATATATATATATATATATATACATATATATATATATATATATATATATATATATATATATACATTGCTTTTCTACGCTTCCTAATTTCAAATACTTATTTCTTATTATACTTATTTATTATACTTATTTCAGAATCACTTCATTCTATCTGTGAATCAATATTGGTGGCTCGAGAAGTTGCCAAGCTACCTCCAATACCCTTCCACGATGGAATAAAACTGGAGAGAAGGAAATCTAAGGTAAATATTTTTTAGCACAGTTTTATTAAGTTTACCTTCATATGTATTATACGTGGTCGCCATTGAAAATTTGATCTGATATATATGTTTTGTGATATATATGTTTGTGTGTGTGTGTGTGTGTGTGTGTGTAATTATAAAAGCTTTATTTTGCCATGTATTTTAGATTCACCTTCCCAAACTCTATATTGTCTTCCTCCCCTTCTCTTCTTATCTCTTGGATACCAAAAGCTTTTTACGTACGTTTTTCACAGGTCCATCCAACACAAGGCTCGTCTGGTGGGGCCAGGTCTTCGCTGTACCTTGATCTATCTAGACTGCCGACACTCACTCGCAATGTCAGTGAGACACAGCTAGTTGCTGATATACGGAGTGTTGGTTAGTATGGATTTATAATATCATATTAGTTTTTATTATTGTTTTAAAGTAAAAATATTAGTTTTTGTTACTTCTATTTACTTTTTCCATGATTTTTTTATATATGTTGATTTGCTTTTAGAAGCTTTTATCTAACTTGCCGTGTAAGTTAGTGTGTGTGAAACCTCGCTACCCCAATTTGACCTACTTTCCAGTCTCCGATTGAACTTAAATTTGGATTACGTCAGTATTGAGAACAGTTAAATTACAGATAATCAACAATTATTGTATAAACAATTATTATTGATTATCTGTAATTTAATTGTCCTCAATATTTTACATGAGACCGTAAGAAGTAAAATGGCCGTCGCAATAAAATTTTAAATTATAAATTGTTGCACAACCCACATGAGGTCTGTATCAAATGGGAACTATGGATAGGGGGTTAATTTGTAAAATACAATACATTATGAAAAAAGCTTTTTTAAAATTTATATTTTTTGATTAATATTTATTAAGCAATATTCAAATATTTATAAACCAGTTTATTTATGTTATTTACACGCACACGTGTTATGTTTAACAGCCAAATAGTTATTAATACTTATGTAATATATATTTTTTTATTATGAAATTATAGATTTAAAAGACCGAATAAAAAAATCACTAAGCTCACTTAAATTAATAGAATCGAGTGATTTTAATTTCTAAAACTTTTATAAAAGTAATTTATCAATAATATTACATAAAAATAATAATAGTTTACAATATACAGATAGTAATGGAACTAAAACGTCAATAACAAGTACAGTGCTCGATCAAATATTGCGAATAGCACCACCTCGATGCAGATGCATTCGTCCCACAAGGTGTTCTAATACCACGCAAACTGTGTAATTTAAATAAATTATTATATTGTATTATACTTTAAATAATATAGTTGTTGTGTGATTTCCGTATATAATACTAAGATTTATTTGTTTTAATAGTAAAATAATTTCAATAGCAATACGTTACATTAACATGCTTCCTTTATTAAATAAATTTTTTGTTGCTTTATTTTTATGTTGGATAAATTTTTTGTTGCTTTAGCAACGTGTATATCATTTTGTACTAAAATGGTTGCGTATCTGAGATGTTTTTATAGTAATAATCTTTGATTTTTGCTCATTTCGAAAATGATGTATTCGAAAATTCATATTTGAAAACCCGATGTTTCGAAAACATATTGTTTTGTTTATTTTAAAACTAACCTAAAATACATTATTATATCTAATCTTAGTTATTATTATATGTAAGCCTTCGGCTTTCGTTCTTCATGTAAACTTTAAGTAGTCGGTAGTAGGAATTATCAACTTTTTCTACACTTCCAAATATCTTTTTTTATTTTACCTAAAAAAAAATATTGAGCAAAACTATTCTATATTTTATTAACTAAATGTCCAGATCAAAAAATTAAGAATCTAAAATTGCAGATTGGTTATAGCTTAGAAATAAAGAGAATTATAATGAATAATAATGTTGTTTATTGGTACACATATTAGTGTAGCGTATTATTATTGTAGATGTACTAAGTATATGAAAATATATTTAGAGTACATTAGTTTTTATTATACATTAAAATTATTGTCATTGTTATTTATATATACGAATTAACAAGCTATTACCTTATGCAGGATCGAAGGCCCTCAATAATATGTCGGAGCAATTCAGCAAATTAAACAAACTAAGTCACTCTCTCAACGCTAGAGCTAGACCAAGTTTACAATTAAAATTTGACCAAGGAGCTTCAAGAACAAAGAAGATATTCACATTGGGACAAAATAAAGCGGATTCCAAGAAGAAAGGTAGTCTCTCAGACGGAATGAGCTCGGACTACTCATCAGATGACGAAAATAGAACCAATATATTTGAACCGACGTTGGACAACTTTGAAAACATGCAACATTATATCGGAGATCAGCAAAGGAAAGACGAGAACGACTGTGATTTAGTTGAAAATCCACTATACTCATCGAAAATCGAACCGCACGAAGAAGTATTCGAAGCTAGCACCTCAGTACAAACGGACAAACAAACATTGAAAACGCCAAGCAACACTACTAAAAGGAATCCATTTAACGAGTCGATTACGCCGGAAATACAAGTTGAAGGTGAAAATTCGAAGCCGGCACCGCCAAACTCTTTGATGCTGTCACAAAAACTTTCGCAGAGTTCAGGATATATAAATTTTGAGGAACAAAACGTGCCCGGAGTAAATTATCATGTTAGGTCTAATTCGCAACATGAAATAACTTTAAATATAGCTCAGTCTCATAGTGAGTCTGCTTTAAGGCAATTAAAGAACATAGCGAGTCCTGTTTCAAGTGCTACAAGAGAAATGGTTTTGTCGCCTTTGTCCAAGTTGGCTAAAGGTGTCCAATCGTTGGGCGCCAACTTGGATCCAAGAAAGATAAAGGTAAGATATATAAGCAGCTTTACGCTTTTCCCTATTTTGTAGAGAGAACCCAGTGTCAAAACACTCCGCTCAGTGCTCTCCACCCAAAATCTAAACAGCTTGTTGAATGGCGAACTCCACGCCGCGCTTTGTATTGCCGTAGTGGAAAGTGATAATAAATTATAAATACAATCAATCCTCTAAGTATGAATATAAATTTTTGTGTGTTATAATGTAATTTTGTAAATTTCCTTCTTGTAAGGTTATCTACGTAATACATATATGTATATATAGAATAAATATTGATTTATTTAGTTAAGATCATCAACAGAAAATACATTATATCGTGATACTATTTTTACAGAACAGATTATTATAATGGCTAAATATTAAGTATTTCTAATTAAAGACAATAACATCATGCAATTAATAGTAGGTCAAACAAAAAATATGTCAAACTATAAATGTGTAATAATAATAACAATTAAGAACAACTTGAGCTGCGAGCTGCGTAATAAATTTATTTATTTTATTTTTAAATATATTATACTTGTCATTTATGTCAAATTCAGAAATTATATTTGACAGTACTTTGAATAAAAAAGGTTTTATTACATATTAATTTCGATAACAATATGATTATTTACCATTTTTAAAGTGTTATTTCACACTTAGGATTAGAAAACATTTTTGAAAAAATGTATAAAAATTTGAACGCAGCGGGATTCGAACCCGCGCCTCTTGGATACCGTCCAAGCGCTGTGACCGCTACGCCGTTTCGACGGAGCTGGTAGTAGTAATAGCATGTTTTCTAACAATATGATTATTCATATTTCATAGAAGCAATTTGTAAAAATTACAGGGCCCAGCTACAGTGAAACATATTTCCGAACAGCAATACGAAGAACATAAGAAATTACAAGAAAAATGGCAGGATTGCAGCACTAGACTAGTTGCTCTCTAAAGTGTTGCTAGTACAAATTGAAATCTCACCAGTGTTACCATTACAAACCACCTACAGGTATACTATAAGTATAATGTCACAAAGTATTAAATATGAATTTAATTAGGTGATTGTAACAAGGATTTTTATTTATTTTTAGCAGATTGCTGATGTCAAATTGTCAAAGTGTTCTCCTTTTTCATTTTTTTTCTATCAAAGTTAATTTAAAGTTTAGTGTTCAAACGTATTTAATTTATTTTTTTGCTTGACATTCATATTTTGACATTGGATATTTAAAAACAATTATTACTTTTTAGTGATTTGATATCCTTGATACGGTTTTATAAACAGTTAAAACAATACTTACGTAACCATTGCTTGCAAAGTATAGGCAGCGTTGCCAGTTTCCTTTGCTTAGTTCAATTATTAGAATAATTATTGCTAAATTAGAATTAATTGCCAATTTTATAAATGTATTCAAAGTATTTGACAATGAAATATTATTATTAAAAGTATTGTATAATGTCCGTTTATGTGTGTATTTTAAATTATTAAGTAACTTTCCCGTGACAAGTTATGATGAATCATGTTTTTCATTATTATTATTTATTTAAAATATATGATGATTTAAAAAATTGAAGTGAGATATTTATTTAAGACTACTGTACTGTGTTTCATTACAATTTGTCACATTTTTTATTATTATTACTAGAGCAAAAGCCAAATGTTTAACTCCATTTTCTATTTAAATAGTTTTACGAAACTCGCTAGCGATCACGTAAAATCTTATTAATAGTAAAATATCTGATTTTAATAAAAATTACAGAAGAAAATTTCCATTATTATGTAGATATAAAGTTGTAAGGCACTACCTACTGTTTTGAAATTAGTTGTGTACTTGAGCATTTCTACGCTATTATATCGGCAAATGTACGTTAGAAAAATTTTGTGGACTTTTTAATTTTAACGAACCAATGACTCTTTTCCCAATTATATTTCAGACAATATTGAATAAATTATGTATTATTTTAATAACCATGTTAATCTTTTTAATAAGATCTTTGATTTTTGCGATTTTTACACATTTTAAATGAAACTATTTTTAAGGGATTAATCGCATATATTTGTGTATTGGAAAATATATATTTAAAAACCCGATGGTTCAAACTCTTTACAGTAGTTCGTGGTCACGGCTATTTTCGAATACCAAAATATACCAGATTTATTCGTTCAAAATGTTTTAAATTTATAATGTACCCTTTTTTATCATTAAAATAAAGGAGCCCAAATATCATCGATAAATTACATCAGTTTAAATGTGTTCACAAAAAGAACTAGAAATGGTCTATTCACTTTTGATGAAGCTCTTATTTGCTTTTTAACTCTAAAACATTCCCTATATTATTATAATTTACTATTTTAGAATAATCGTTAATAATTATGAATTGCACTTTATTTCCATATAACACTTAATACCTTATCAAGTAAATGTTTGTCTGTATTTGTGGTCCGACTTTTATGTATACATTTTTGACGCTTTTTTTACTTTTCATCGACCATAGATTGTAAACCTGCTTACCTTCATTTACTGTAACCACTTATTTATGACATTAACAACTGTACACAGATGAGACACAATAATTGAATTTTTATATAACAATTGAATATTTTTTATACTTACAGTTTAAAAAAGGTATTGTAGTAAAGTAAATTTCATTTTTTTATTTAATAGCTTTATTAGTGAGTTTCATTTCAACTTATTAAAAAAGCGTGACATTATACTAAATATATTAGGTGTTCACACTAAGTCGATACTTTTTACTATTGTTTATTTATTTATTAGATAATTTTAGTATTGAATAAAAGTCGGCCTACAAATTGTATTGTATTCCTATTCTTATAAAGAATCAATTATAGCTTATTACCTCATGAAAGTCGCAAAATCCAGTATTATATAGACAATTTTTACTTATTATATTTTAATTAGCTCTATTATAATCTGTATGTATTCAATTATTAGATATAACAAATATTTTCAAAATAATAATTATTCCTTATAATAGTATGTTTATAAATTCGTTCCTTAATGAAAAGTACATATTTTAGTATCATGTAAAAAATAAAACAATGTATAAATACAATATGTAGCAGATTAATAGAAAATATGGAAATCAATCTAATTTTATTTTTTTAATATTTTCTAAAATTAAACAATGACCATAACTAATTGGAGTCTTTTTGGTTTTGGAATTTATAAATCTTTCAAATAAAATGTCATTTTATCAATTTAAACGAAAAACTTAAAAAGAAAGGTTTATGATTTCTTTTTTAACAAAGCATAAAATATTGGTTTAATTTATAGATAATTATAATACATAGATATGCTATGTCATGCGATTTGTTGATTTATTATCTGTGTTATTATAAAAATGTCTGTATTTAATATTCCAATATAAATAAAAATATAACAATTGTTCAAAGTTAGCTAATTTTTTAAGTACATTAGAAGATTTTAATTATTTCTTATAAAATGTGCAATTTTCATGGCATAGTTAATTTATTATATTGTACTCTATTAATCGTTCACCAAAATATAACCTATTCCATTCAAGTAGTTGAATATAAAATTATATTAATATATTTATAGAATGTAATTTATTGCGCTTTTAAAAATGTACACGAAATTTATAAATAGTGACGTATTTCAACCCCTTTTCGACACGTATACAGTTATAATGCAAAACAAAATAGCCTTTAAATACTTATTAAAATTACATATTCCTTAATAATTTTGTTATGAAAATTTTATTTTTTTGACTTTCTTTTTATTTTTTTTTATAAAAAATCGAGATTAAACAAAAAATATTTTTAAATTACTTTTTTACTAATTTATTTCTTATGTTTTGTTAAAATTGTAATGTCAATCCAATAAACTTCCTTTTAGATGAACAAAAATATGATTATAATCGCAAATATATTTACTGATTAGTCGTTCACGCTAGAATTTGTAGGGAATTGAGATTTGCTTTGTAATTGTGATAGACGTGTAGCAGTTGTTGTTGAAAATAGACTTGCTTCAATCAACAAAAGTCAATCTGAATAAAATAATAAATTATTCTTTTTCATTTATTGCAATAGAATTTCAATTCAATTTCGTTTATATAATCATTTATATATTGATAATTTTTCTAATTTTATATTTTCTGTGTATATATATTTTTTGTGTACAAACATATGATTTTTTCTTTTTTTATAATAATTGATAAAACAGTACAAAACTTTAATAGCAGGTTTTATTGTTTATCATTATTTTTAATTAAATATAATTTCAAATTAATCAATAATAAATATGTGCAGTGAAATATATTGAACTGTCTACGATTTGGCCAAACTTACAAAGTTTTAATATGTAGATAAAAAACTATGAAGATTTACTGTATATTAGTTTTTATTTTGTCTGTGATTGTTTAATTGTGTATAGAAAATATTTGTTTTTCTATTTATTAATACAAATTGCTTTAAACAAATATGATAGTTATTATTTTCATGTCCCCTACCTATAACCTAATATAGTTCTTTGAGTAAAAAAATGTTTTGTTTCCTTAAACACAAAACTATTGTATATTTTCATTTTTTGTCATTTCTGTAGTAGATGAATGAATAGTACAAGGGATGGCCTTGTACTGTTAAACATTTACTAACCATACAAATAATAAATATAAAAAATAAAAAATAGAATAATAATATATCACGAGAACCGTAGTATTCATGATAGTTTTCAACATTCAATATTTTTTTTATTTGAAAGTTGACATCTTTTTGTATTGCATATTTATTGATTTTAAGTCTTATATAATAAACTACAAATGCAAAATAACTTTTCCGTGTAAAATAAATAGGTCGTAGCCAACCGATTATTATTTTAACTTCGTTGAGGAAATCAAATATTTTGTAATTATTTAATAAAATCGATGCGTAGAGTAGTGTTCAAGTCAGTCTCTCCGCAGCATTCAAGATCGTTACATATTTTCCTACTTCAATTTGAAGTACCGATTTGAAGTAGGAAAATATGTGACGAAAAATTTTCTTTGTTCTTAACGAATAAAATGTATTATTTAAAAGTGCATTATAACCTTTATTTCTAACCAAATAAGAACATTATGAAACTGATAGATTTTTATAACGAATATTCGGTTTTTTTTATACCATAAATAAGTTACATTAATTACTAGTTGTTATTATAATTAAATTTAAAAATTACACAGCAACTTGGTTTTCAGTTTTTTAAAAATTAGGAACTTGACTTAATCATTATTTTTGTATTATATTTAATATTAAAAATGCTGCTTACTAAATCTTCAAAACTCAGAAATCTGTTTTAGATATGCTAGTGTACATGATATAGGACATTTCGATGAATTTATGTTTATGTTGGCAGCTCCGTTAAGTTGTTGACAGTTAAATGTCAATTAAGAGCTAACAATATCTCATTATTTATTTACAAATCGGAGAGGAGACCTTTCTTTTTTATTCAATAAAATAATAATATTTTAAAAATCACATTTTACTGATAGAAAAAATGTTAATGTGTAATATTTCCAAATAGGCGAATTTATTTCATTATTAAATACGTTTTATTATTTATATCTGCCCATATAAATCATTTATTTTACATTTTAAAATATGGTGACCGCATATTATATCATGCAAATGTCTAAAAGAAAGAAATCGACTGATATCAGTGAATATTATACTGATTTATGTTCTAAAAGAAATCAACATAAAACTCGAGTATCTTGCAGGATATGCTTAAAAGAAGGTTCATTTCCTTTATATGGGACCAAAGATTCTTCTGAAATTTTAGAAGCTTTACAATGTTTTGGTAACATTGTGATCAATGAAGATGATGAATATCCAAAACATTTGTGTTCAATTTGCTACAACTTTACTAAGAGTGCAATATCATTTAGAAAAGTTGCTAAACAGACTGAAGAAACTTTGAAACATCCTATAAAAGAGGAAAGCATTGATTCATTTTTAGATATTGATACTGATTATTGTGAAGACTTCAAAGAACCTTTAAAAACATGGCCGGAACCTGAATCTTCTGAAGATGCAACAAAAACATGTAAATTAAAAGCTGTTTCAAAAGTCCAATGTTATATTTGCAATAAGGTAGTAAATAAATCTTACTACAAGGAACACTTGACAATGCATGATCCAAATCACCATAAATATGTTTGTGATATATGTGGCAAATCATTTAGGTTACGGTGTGCATACCATAATCATAGTTTACGACATGGCACTGGCTTTCCTTTTAAATGTCAATTTTGTCCATATAAAGGAAAATATGCAGAACTACTGAAAACTCATATGAGAACACATACTGGTGATTATAGATACATGTGTACAGAATGTCCTGCTAGATTTTTGTTTAAGAGTAACTTAAATAGTCATGTATTAAATAAGCACAAAGAGAAAGAACACAAATGTGATGCTTGTAAAAGGGCTTTTCACACTAAAATAGCACTTCAAAGGCATTATGAAGTGGATCATTTGGGTATCAAAACTCATGTTTGTAATATTTGTGGCAACACATTTGGTTATAGAAATGCAATGATGAAACATCAAAGGAGAGTTCATAAGAGGGAAAAAATGATGTTTTCAAGAATGCCTTCATATTTACGGACAGATGATAAAAGTGAAGACGTTGCTGCAGATTCAGTTACTATGAGGTAAACTTAAATATTGTTAAAAATGGATTATAGGTACTGATTTTAGGAAAATATTCTTTGTTTACCTATTTTCTAAACTATAAACAAAAAAATATGAACTTTTAGCTTTTTAATGTTATTTCTATTTTTCCCTTATAGTAGCATAATCAAAGAATTTAGTGTAGATATTTTGTTCTCCACCTACCCCCCAAAATCAAGACTTTCTGTAATGAAATATAAATCCTAACTGATTTGTTTAACCAGAACCTACAATCTATAGATTGCTTTCATTGCCCGCCCATTCCCCATTATGTCGTGTAAATTTTTTTTCTCTACTTAATATTTAAAAAATTTAAGTAAAAAAAATATTGTAAAAGCATTTCAATTTTCGTAATTCATTAGTTGCTAGCAATACAATTTACTTTTAAAAATTTCTACTTGTTAACTGAAATTAAATCTACAAAATGTTCCAAAATATTCCAATTTCACATTCTGGCAAGTACACTTAATAACTTATAAAGTAAAAAAAATACAATAGAGAAAAAAGCCTTTTAACTGGTTAAGCTGTTTCAAATATTAACATTCATAAACACACTTTTATGCGTAAGATAAATAAAAACAAATCATTGTTATAGGTTGTATGGAGTCTGAACGAATGCCTTCCGTAATAATTTTTTTTATAAAATTATTCTTATATCTTCCATGTACAGACAGTTCAGTTACGTTATTTTGTTTATTATATGTATATAAAATTAAATATTAAAACTATCAGCATTATGTGACTGAATATATTATAAATAAATATCAGTTTTTTCATTCGTAAAAGAAATAATTTAAATTGGTTTAAAAATAAAATGACAAGCATTCTTTTAAACTATAAATATATAAATAATTCGAAATATTAATTATGTTTTGGTTCCAATCTTTAGAAAGGAACATACCTTTAATTGTCTGTGTCAAGTGTCAGCGGTAGACAGTTAAACTGAACTGAAATTTTATAAATGAAGTAACAGTAAACATAAAAATCAAAATAGTTAATTTCAGTTATTACTGTTTCGTCTAATTTATAATCATGGTAACCTCTTATTATATAATGAAACTCACAAAAAGTAAGATCGCTGTAGACATAGATGATTATTATTGTGACAATCTTCATAATTCGGAGGCATTAAAAGAAATATTCCAAAACAAACAGTCTAGGTGTAGAATTTGTCTTAGAGTGGGATTATTACCTATTTATGATAATGAAAATACATCCGAAATTATTGATACCCTTAGGATTTTTACAAATATTAAAATGATTAAAGACGACCTGTACCCGAAACATTTGTGTAATATTTGTTATAAATTCATTGAAAACGCTATTCGACTTAGAAAAATAGCAAATAAAACTGATCAAATATTACAACACCAGTTGAAATTAATAGACAATAAATTACATGAAAATGACTTTAAAAACTTAACAGACAATTCATCTGACTGTGATAAAAATAATTTATCTTTAAAAAAACTCAAAGCTAAAAAGCTAGATAAAGATCTCAATACACAGTGCACAATTTGTAAAAAAGTAATAAAAAAGTCATATTATAAAATTCATATGACAATGCATGATCCAAATCATGAAAAATATATATGTGACATATGTGGTAAGACATTTAGATTAAGAGTAGGCTATCATAATCACAGACTTCGTCACAGAGCAGATTTCCCTTACAAATGTCAATTATGTCCATTCAAAGGAAGATACGCTGAGCGCTTAAAAAGCCACATGCGCACACACTCGGGAGACTATAGATATATGTGCACTGAATGTCCAGCAAGATTTCTTTTTAAAGGAAACTTTAATAGTCACATCCTCTTGAAACATAAAGAACCTCAATACAAATGTGAAAATTGTAAAAAAGCTTTTCACACAAAACTAAAATTACAAAGGCACTATGAGGTTGATCATCTGGGTATCAAAAGTCACATATGCAGTATATGTGGAAGAGCATTTGGTTATAGAAATGCTATGATGAAACATCAAAGGAGAGTACATAAGAGAGAAAAACTTAGGTTTCATTATGATATACCAGGAGCAGATAATAAAAAGTAATTAAAAATTATTTTTATTTTTGCCTTTTTACTTTTAATCACTTACATCTTACACATAAATATAAAGAATCTAGGTTCTCTCTTATTCACCACATTCTTGATAGCCCATTACAAATATATCACCTTTACCACAGGAAGGTATTCCAAGCATAATATATACAAGTATAGACATATTAATATATTGTTGGACTAACTGTGCTCCCAACTTCAACGACGTGAGTGTATGTTAAATGTACTTAGAAAACAAAGAATTAAAGCAAATTTAAGAAAACTGATATTTTATAGCAATTTCAACAAAAAAATTATTAAAATTTTAAGAACGTGTTATGAAGATACAAATAATAAAAACAGCATTCAAATTGGTTTAGTTGTTTCTAAGATTCTGAGACAAACAGATAAAAATTTATAGTGTGACAATTTTTTTCAAATAGATTTCTAAGCATTTATTTTCACATTCATAGAAATAGTAAAAACTTTAGAATCCTTTATTCATTCCTTGTTTAAAATATTTTAAGAGAACTTATTTTGAAAATGTTTGCTGCTCTCATGATCATAATCTGAATATCTACTATGACTATGACTATTATAGTATTGTGAGACAGTGTCTGACTGTTACTTGGTTTTGGTTCAATCCTTCAAGGGGGAATAATTATATCCCAATCATGTTGATTACCATGCTCTGGTAAGATAAAGCACATCAATATAGGAGGAAATTGAAGAATGAGTAGTCAACCGTAAAGCAAGCTCTTATGCAACATAAATTAAACTCAACAAAATACAAAAGAATGTTTACCAAAGACTTTGTATTTGCAAGAAAGGAAGGAATAAGAAATAAGTAAGTAGGTAAGTAAATAGAGCATACATTCTAGAACTATCTGCTTTTCTCATTAAATAAATAATATTTCTCACTCATGACTAGAACATTTAATAACATTTCACAATATATTGAATACACAAAAATGCTTACATATAGGTAAATAGATTTCTAACATTTCTACACACATGGGTATATTTGAACACACTATTTTAAAATTTGTAAATCTTAATAGTACTAATGCACAATGGAAGATTCACAATGATTAAATATTGTTTCATACAAGGCCACTTGGGATCACTCATTTTCATGGACTGGGTAGTATATAATAAAATCTTATTTTAAATTAGCAGCAAAATATTAATATTTTTAGAATTTATCTGGTATAAGTAATTCTGCCACCAATTTAAAATATGAATAGCACAAAAATATAGCTAAACAGCCCATAGTACTAATTAGATTTGTTAAAGTCATTTGTAGAGATTTCTGTTATTACAAATCTATAAAATCTACTTGTTTATTAAACAGGTATATGAACAGATCTTTCAAAAATACTCTAAAATGAACTATACACACAGTAAAATAAAATATTCAATTATTGTTTGGTCTATAACAATCCATTTCTTATAGTATAACTTTAAATATATCTATATGTTTGTGTGAATTTGTGACTGTTTAAATATTTTTAAGACTAACCTAAAATATTCCTTAACTAAAAATAAAAACTTAATAAGCAAGTGTTTAAAGAAAAAATATTGAATAATTTTTAAAAAGACAACACACATTATAGTATATCATTAAATAATTAATTCTTTGGAAATAAAAATGTAAGTCTTATTATTGACACATACTAAGAACAATATATAATGATAATAAACACACAATCTTAAAATTACAATAGTAAAATATTTACTTGACTCAAAATATGATTGGTTACATAGAAGTTACAAATGTCAAGCTTTTTACTTAAAGAATAAAAGCAGATTAACAAGAATTACTAATTATATAGTAATTATGAGCCTAGCTTGACTAACAAAATTTAAGATCAATTAAAATTGTTGTACAAAATATGAAACAGAGAAGGTTCTATGATTAAAAATCTTTTCTATAGATATATTTGTTTGTTGCAGCACCAAAAGTCTAATATTATTTGAATCACTGGTTAAAATACTCTAATTTATATCTCCAATTGCAAGCTATGTGTATATGATTTTGTAAAAAATATAAATTAAGTACAAGGCATCATTTATAATGTATACTGGTCCTAGTAAAGGTATCAAAATGCAATATTAGTCATATGAAGGCCCCCGACACATTGTAACTATAAACATGGACGCAAATATAAACTCTAATGTTTGCAACGACAACATGAGTGTGCACCAGATGTATTCAATTCTTAATACAACTACTTGCCATTTGAGAAGATACAGCACACCCACTATTGAAGGAACTGTTAGTAATACTGAAAACATTACTGGAACATCTGTAAAGCAAAACATATTTATTGTGGAATATTGTTAATGATTTATATTTAAATGTAAATTAATTTTAAAGTATCGTCATTCATAAATTAAAACATATAAATACTTTTTTTAAAACAATTTTTTTGATACCTCTCTCACTGAGACTGCCTTTTCTTCCAATAAACAAGCGAGCAGCTTCTATTATAAATAGAGCTACCAGTACACCATAATCTTGACCTAGTCTTTTACCCACTCCTTGCCCTGGTACTTCTTCATATTTCATACTAATCAGTACAGATTTTAGTATTAATGTGCCCAATTCACATGTGGCAAATAGTCCAAAATAAAACGAATTAATATATAAAAGTATTTCATATGCTAAGCTTGAATTCACCATGTTAGAATTATTTCAATTAAAAAATGTATAACGGAATAATAGAGATTTATAATGAATAATTCGAAATTTTGTTAGAAGCACTAATTTGAAGAAACGAATATTAAAACGTAAAATTGTAAACTAAATTTCCTAATTTAAAAATAGATTGAGGAAAATCTTCGATTCCATGAAAAATCATAGGAACTGACAGTGCTTTTGATGTTGCTATAATGTAAAAAAAAGTTGATTTCTACATTTGGAGGCAAAATTAAAAACCCCTTTTTAAGGGATACTTTTGTCATATAATTAATTTGTCATTTTATTTATGAGAAAGAAAATTTATGCAACGTAAAAGTTATTGTTAACTGTAATTAAGATTCCTTAGACTTTTACTATATTTCATAATAGTTGTATCAAAAGAAAATAATTTTAGCCCTTTATAATTTTTTAAATAAATTCTCAAAAAAAGATTATGTAAACGTTTTATTTTAGATGAAAACACTTAAAGTGCAATGAACGAACCGAAGTGTTACCAACCAAACCAAACTACTGTGAACTACGAACCAAATGAATAGAATAGAATATAGATAGAGAGAGGTTTACGAGTAGCGAGTAACGACTACGGGAGCGCGCGGAGTAGTGGTCGTGTATGGACGGGTTGTGCACGTGTAGTATTGGCCAAATAACCTTTTATTTTGTAATCATTGATTTATTGTGAATTAATTTATGCTTGACGTATAAGTAAATATTATTTTCTCGCCGTCTAATACTTGGTAAGTTATTATTTCTTTCATTTTTCTAGTATTCTGCACCACGCGCTCCGCAAAGCACGTTTTTCTAACTGTTTGTTTCTTATTTTTCTTGAACTTAACTTTTTTTTAACGAAACTTGCACTACGCTTATATGTTTTTATTATGGATGTAGCTTTCGCTTTTTTGAAGACAATAGAATATCTTTCCGTCTATGCGGTAGAATTTACCGTTTTCTTTCTAATACCGTTCGTTGCAACAACCTAAGGTATTTTTATAAATAAGTTGCTCACAATTCCATACAAAGAACTTACTTAAAGAGCTACGTTCTGTATCTGTGTTTTTTACATATTTTAAATTAAGTTTTTATTTAAATTTCAGTCTTATGTTTAGAATTAGTCTTGTTTATGTCTGTGTATTAATGTACATTAAAAATTAAAAATAGGCAATTTGTATTGATTACAAATTAATGTTTGCTAATATTGTAAAGAGATAAAAAAAACTAAACAAAAAATCTCAATTTCATTTCATCTGTAAATATTTATATGTAACTTTAGTTTTAGTTACTTATACATTAAAATGCATTAACAGCTATTTAAAGATTAACAATATTGTATATTGTTAAGTAGTTTTGACATTAATTAATTGTCAAGATACATGATAGCAGTTGTCTTTTATTGTTAAGGTACTATAAAAAGTGAAAATTTATTATAATTAATAATATTGTTTTGATTAACTTAATTGGTAAATCTTAATCTTAACTTAATTGGTTAATCTTAATCCTTCTGAATGTTTTAAACAAACTGATTCATAAATAAAAAAAATAATGCAATTACAGAGGTTATATCCATATGCAACTGAGAATAACAGTAATTACTGCCCATAAATATAATCATCGAGTCTACCTAACAAGACTGTAAACTATTTAATTAAATTGTAACAGTGATCCATTCCTAGATAGGTCAACTAACAATTGGAGATAATTTAATCAAGTCATATTGCATTCAGTGTTTATATAAACAAGATACATCTATTGAATATATTTATTTGTATATTGTAACTTTTTCAGCAATATTCATGTAAATAAACTGAAAAATAAGTTTATTTATTATGAAGTATATATATCATATTACATATTTTATGATCTTTGGAGAAAATAAGGTGTAATTAAAAGATAAGATAGCACAAATTGTTACTTAGCAGAGGCCGAACTGATAAGATTGTTTGAAGGAAACATAAATTATTTTTAAAGACTTCTTTATATCTTAAAGTATCACTTTTATTACTTTTAAGTTAATATTTGAGTTATTGTTATTTTATTACTATTATTGTTGTTACTTATGACAATATTTTTTTGAAGCAACTGTGCAAGTAAAGTTTATTTAATTTAACATATAATTATTGAAAAATATTATATTTTTCTGTAATTGGGTCAAACATTTTTGGTAATACAAAAATATTTAAAGCGTTTTGTATTTAAACTGTTTTTTGATTATCATTTATTATTTGTTATCAGAGACCACACTACACAGATGTCCTTATCATTTTTATGATATAGGTGTGATGGAAATGTCACACCAGGGCGGTGCTGAAGCTGAGACCCTGCTCCGTTCGGAGCGGGGTGCCGTCGTCATGCCTGGACAAAGACGTGAGTATTTTTATTATAATTTTAATTTTTATATATTTACTCTTTATTTACACTTACGATACGTACGAGACACAAAAGATGCGAAAACAGTTCGTGTTATGGCTCAGCATTTCTTTTAGACAAAATGCATGGCAAAGTGCGGCGTTGAGTTACGCCACGCAATATGCAATGTCTCGAATTTGGCGGAAAGCGGAGTACGGACAATTGTCGCCATATACATAACCTGCGCCACCACCTAAATGAAAACACTATAATGTACAATTTATTGTTTGATTTTTCAAACCTGCGTGGCTCTACGCCGCGCAATGTCTACCAGAGCCAGTTATACCAGAAGGCGGTAAGCAACTATCATGACACGAGGGCCCTATGCAAAGTGATGCGTAAAACAGGTTACACATTTTTTTAAAGTAGGTAATATTTGAGTAATGATATCATAGAACGAATGTTAAGTTTAAATATTTTACGTAATAATATTTTTATACATGAGACAAACTTGTTTTCAACGAAACTATTATAACGGTTTAATCGAGTATATTTTGATATTCGTAAATACATTTTCGAAAACTCGATGTTTCGAATTCTAGTACCTTTGCCCATGGACTGCAGTAAAATGTTAAAATAGTTTGTAGTGTTTGATATGTATAAAAATTGCGAAAATCAATGATCTTATTAGATAATCTTGTTATTAATATTTATCAATTTTGACTATTTAAAGGACCCTTTGTTAATCTGTATTTTGAAATATTACTAAAACAACTAAAATGAACTAAATAATCGATATAGGATCGATCGATCGATAATCGAGTTAGTAGATTTGTTAAAACTTATAATTTATTTACTCTTAGAAAATTTTGAAAAGCAACTACAGTGCTTAATGAAGTGCCTATATCTATATAATAAGCTTTTGACCCCTGTTTATAAAAAAAATATAGAATAATAAAAGGATTACGACAATTAGTTTACCAAAAAATGATGCTTCTTTACAAGAATGGCAAAAACATGAAATATAAAATATAGTTAGTTAATAAAGTAAATGTAACACATTTCTATGTGGTTCAGTGTTATATAAATTGACATACAAGTTACTCAGGCAACGTGTATTTAAAAATGTAAATCAGTCTATCAACCATCAGGTACGTTTCAAACATCAATAAATCGTTAGGTGGAGATAAAAGATTTGTACCAAGGTTGCGAGATGACGCGATAATGTTAATTCGGTATATTGATATCACTGTGAATTACAAATTCATGCAAATGTTTGCCAGTATGCGTCTAGTATAATATGTGTATATACATACATACATAGACACTTACACATACAAAATATTATTAACTAAGCAATGGACTAAATTAAAAACTGAAAAAAGTTTTATGAATGTATATTCTTACGAAGTGAAAAACTCAGAAACTAAAAAAATATATGATTTTTCTCTATTAGATCACTATTCTATTGTATCTATCGTGCCCTAGCTTCATGAATATTGTGTGTTCTTTTTTAAATATAATTAGTCTATGAAGTAAATGTAACACATTATGTTTAAAAAGTATTAGTAACCTCTTTAGGTTACTAAAGAGGTGGACGAGAATCATAACATGCATACCCTCTGCTCTTTTAATAACGGAGCCCTAATTTTTACTCATAATTTAATTTTTTTAAAGACGGATCGTCTTGGTCGAAAGTCAAATCTTCGAGCTATTCACTGAATATTAAAATATCGATTTGTGCCTGAATAAGCTATTTATCGATTTTCAATGACATTTTCGGTCAATTTTACGTCTGAAATAACATAGGCCTTCAGAAAAGCTTTAAAACTAACAATAGTAAAAGGTAAAGAATGGGTTACATTTTCGGCAAAATAAATACTTAACACCATAGTATATTGAAATGTTTATCGTCTAGACATTTCTATTTTTGTTTCTTGTATAGTCTGATCTACTACTGAAGGTTGGAATTTATTACTGCCGCCCAGCACGTGATGTCTCTATAGGGATTTGAAGAATGAACTGGATAATTAATCGTTATACTTTCAATATTAATAAATTTTAAATGACATGATATATGGCGATCGCGGCGTGCCGGCATCGCCATATATTGTAAACGCTATCGGTTATAGGTTCGATTCTCACTCGGGGGAAATCGTCGTTCCGCTACTTAATATTTAATGTCACGAAATCGTACGGAGTGTCTTTTCAATAAATATGTTTATTTTATTATAGTTATGGTTATGTTTAAATTTTTAAAGTTGATTTTGCTATAAATAATTTGAATATAAAGAAGGTGTTCGAGAAAAGTATAGTCAAAAGTGTTAACGTTTTGGTATTTTAAAAGGAATTAATTTCTCATCAGTGGTTAGAAAATGAAGAATTCATCTTAACAGTAAAAGTACATACTATATATAATTCTAACTATTTTTATTTGTGAAATAAAAGCTATAACAAACTTATTCTCTAACATTTGTTAAAGCAGCCATTTTAAGTCAACAATCGCTTTGTCATTGACAAAGATGAGTCATTAGAGTACAGGGGTCACTGTTATCATTTGGTTATTTGTGCACTTAATACATCATTGTTTGTAGTTTCTTTGAATGACATCTTATAATAAAGAATATATAATAACATTTTATTAAGTAAAGTTAAGCAACATATAATCTAGTCAAATTTAAGATGGGTGTTCGACCTCCTGTTTGCTTTATAGTATACGCTATGGAGACGGTAATTGGCAATGAGAAGCCTGTATAATGCTGACAAGGCAAGGCTTGACGATAAAATTACGAGTACTTAATGAAATCTGACCTTTGTACCTCTAACATCCAAACTTTAGGAAAAAGCTTGACATATTTTAAGTAATAGTTAATTTGAGAATAATTAAAAATACTTTTTTTTTATGATTTTCGTCGCCTGTATCTCTAAGTGGCGTTTTCTTTTTCTCGTTTACTATAATTATTTATCATTTTATTTATCCGCACATAAAACCGCACATAATTCCTATTTTCAATATAAAGTATTTTGTTTGCCTTTTTACATACCTAAATATATATAACTATTATCAAAGCATATGTATCCATGTTATTTATTAGTGTCTTGTCACTAAGTTCTTTCTGATTACTCCGTTATGCGGAAAAAGGCGTGAAAAATATCATATTAAAAATATTAATATAATTTGTACCTACATAGAACAGGACAAACTATTAAGCATGTGCTAAATATATTTATTATGATCCTCAAGTGCGCGTGCAGGAAGATAAAGTAACCATTTTAAACACCTATCTAGTTGACGTGGTGGAAATGTGACACGTTTTATATTTCAATGTTTGGATTCGCTTATCGGCGCAATACTATCTGTTTTTAAACAACGAAACAATAGACGGCATTATTTTGATTAAATGTCATACGACAATATTTTATTGAAAACTGCTTTGTTAGCAGAATAAATTTTATATATATAGGTAAAACAAAATGTTTTAGTTTCCACGCGGAGTAACATCGGATTTTGCTTTGCAAAGCGTAGTCGGTGATAGAGTGGAAAACGTTAGTTTTATTTCTACTTGCGCGGTCAAATGCAAAAGCCACGCCTTGTCTTACCAAAGCGGAGTTTATTAAATAAAATTAGTTATGAATTAATTTACCATTTTTGATTCGTTTTTAAATATTTCTTTCTTAGATACTTTCTAAATTTCTCTTATACTTGTTCTTTATGTTTCAGACTTAATATAGATAGTAAGCCCGATGATTTTAAAAGTTTTAAAATATAAAAGTTGGCAATTTCATATTTCACTGCCTCACAGATTGCATTTATTGAAATGCATTTGGGAATATACCGTGCAATATATGATAGCACTCTGTCTGTCGTCTAACCACGCCACAAGGGATATGCGTTGTTTTATGAGTTATACGAATATATTCTGTATATATGTGAAAAAGTTTATATTTGAACCGGTCTTAGTTTGTGTTTCGATATTTTTAAAATGAGGCTTTTCCAGGGCTGTTTTACTTCTTCGTCTAATAACTTGATCACAATTTTCATAAAATGCATAATAAAATTCTTTTTTTCGTATATAAAAGCATTTATGACGAGTCGGTTTTATTTGTCTATGAAAATCCTGTCTTATTACGAAAGAAAACCATATCCAAATCAAATAATATATCTTAATACTTGCATAAATCCCAGCATAGAAAGAAGAGGAATAAATGTTCTTTGCAGATGTGCAATGAAGGCTAAATGGATATTTCCTTGGTGTTTATTGTGTTATTTTTCTATTCCGACAGATGTGATTGATGGAACAGTAATATGTGGGAAGTTCAATATTATTGAGAACACTAAAATGTATCCTGAAATTTAAACCTTAAACTTTTAAAACGTTATATATCTATAACCCCTTTTACATATAAAATTAGTTATAAAACGTATTTAAATGTTTAAAGACGATTTTAAAATATTAAATTATTATTATAATTCGAGAGGTCGTAGCGCAGTGAGACAGTGTCTGATTGTAAACATGATCGGTTGTGGATTCGATTCCCACTCGAAGGAATTATTATATTTAAATGATTTTCATTTCCTCGCTTTGGTAGTGGAAGCGCTGCTATAGATTCGCGGCTTTGCATTCAATTAAGTTTTCTAATGGTATTAAGTTTTATAGAAACCTACAAATAAATAAAAAGAATTCTTCGAAATACATTCCAACATTAACAAAAAATCATTTACTGACTTTTCTTCCTTTAACCTTCCCAATGAATAATTTATTTCAGCTTTAATTAAAAAGTATCACTAAACAGTTTATCAATTTTAGAGTTTGATTTCACATTTCGTCAATGTTATTAGTATTTTGTTATATTATTGAATAATAATATCTTTATATTTTTATTAAACTCTTTTACATTCCCACGCGGGTTTAATAGTAATTTAAAATAAAATATTTTAAGTTTTCTTATCTTTTCCCAAATAAGTATGATTCGAGTGCTGACTGGTAGCTTTTTTCTCTAGTTTCGACGCGTACTTTCACCTCAACCAGTTTGTAAGAGTGAAGTCACGTACTAAGTACTAAGAGATAAGATACGCCTTTTGTGTTACCAAAAGCTTAAAGTAGTCAACTACAATGGCGTAAAAACTATGAATATACTAAAAATAAATTGGAAAACTTTCCAAACAATTCTTGTATGCAAGAAATACAACGTCTTCAATTTATTGTTAAACGTTGCTTGTGGGATTAGAATCGATTATAATTATTATATTAACTGATAGACAGAGCAAGAGGCGGAAGAATTAGTTTAATGTTCAGTATAATATGCTGATCAGGCCAACGTGCCGCACTGGCACAGTGTCTGACTGTAAACGCGATTGGTTATGGGTTCGATCATCACGCGGAAGAATGAATATATTTAATTATTTTTAAGACAGCACGGCGTTGAGTTTGAAGACGTAATGTTTCCGCCATTCTTTGTGTTTGCGTAAATTGATAAAAAGTAACACGCTCCTAAATATAGAGTAGCATAATGTTTTTATAATCGTAGTCATAACGATGTACGTGTCCGACATATTTGTATCAAATTAGTCATTTACTAAGCGAAGGAGTTACAGCTTTTGCAAATAATAAGTTCATTATTACTAAAACGCGATATATCGTGACGATAGTACATTATTGCTTCTGAATAACTAATCCCATAATAAATAGGCAGAAACGCACAGCTTTTTACTTTGACTAAAACTGGGTTATACTATGTATTACGTACACGTGTAATGGGCACTTATGAAATATATTGTAAGTTTTTTTATATTTAATATTTGACATATTGTGTCAATGGAAAATTAAGATAACTGACTAAATTTTCTTATTTCTGTCATAAATAACTTATTTGACTCATAAAGTTAAACCAGTATTATTTTTCTTTAATAATTCTTAATAAACAAATTAATCACAAAAACAATATTGTGTAATTGAACGAATAACCTCTGATTTATATTTATGACGACAGTTGCCATTAGACTAACAATTTCTAGATCTTCTTATTTCTTATAAGTCTATAATACATACATAATAATATTGATATACAAAAAATATATTTTTTTTAATATTTAAATTAACATTGTATAGTTAGTTTAATCAATACGAACTGCATCAACCATAACTGCAGACTCCTATTTTTTGTTAAAGAAAAGATTTAAAACGCGTATTTTATTAAAGTTTTTTCTCAGGAAAGAATTTCGAATTAAGTACTTTCAACTGTATGACGCAAAGTTGGTTTTTGACATGAAAATTTTCTGACGTATTAAACTTTTGCGTACATTTTGAAATGACTTGGAAAGTTAAAGAGGAATGTTTAAATGAGGCAGTTATTGTTTTCAACAAGCTGTTTAAATTATGGTTAAATATTAACAATATTTCTAACAACATCTTTTTAAATGAAATATGTTTTTGAATATACAAATATCCTTTAAACTAGCAATATTTTTTATTACTCTTTTATAATAAATTATGAACTTTGCTTTTTCAAGTAGGTCCTCAGAAGTGTGCAGGTTACACATCGTATGTGCTAGAAGTTGCCTGACTCGTGGCCGTTCTTTGAACGTGGAGCTCTTCGAGAGCGCTTGATCCTGCAACACATAATAGCACTAGCGTAGACAATGCCTATGTTGCCATTTCTTTTTTCTTTGTTACCTGAGGTGGCTGACCTCGTATGACTTAAAATAAGTAATTTTCTTTTATTGCTATATAAATGGAAAATAATTTTCACATGAAACTGGCAACTTTTATTGGTTGATTAATTCGAATGCTGATTTTTTTTGTGTTATAAAGATCGCTACAGAAGTTTTCTTATGTAAATACTAAATAGCGAGCGAAATGCAAATCTGCCGCTTGGTTTCCTTGTCTTTGATTTGTCACTCGAAAGCTTAAGCTTCTTTTTAAACGGAAATTTGAAGCGCTTTGAAGATTTTACTGTAAAGAGTGTTCATGGTCGGTATTCTTATATACGAAAGGAATATTATAATATAAGCTGCAAAAAGTTTTGGATATAGTATATAAAATAATTATATTTATGACTATTTTTCATATTTTAATATTGTTAAAATTTTTAGCAGTACAATATCACAATAAATTTTCATCAACAAAGCGGTTGTCTTTTTAAGAATGAAGCAACTTACTGGGTTTCTGGGGCACCATCTCGCCAATGAATGCGAGTGCATGGCACCCCTATTTCTCTTTGAATCATAGTGTTTTTCTACAACGGCATAGATTGTGTGACAGTTTAATTTTCTTAATATAATGAATAAATATCAACTTTGTTACAATTGTAATATATAAATCAGTCAGGCAAGAATTTTTTGTTGTCATATGTATTATTATGCATTTCACGTTTTCACGTAATTTTTCACGTGAAAATCGTGAATTGAAATAGCCATTAAAGAAGTCTTAATTCTTCACACACTATACAATATAATCACAATAATAAACAAGTCATTTTAAAATTATTTATTGAGGTAGTAAAATGAAAAATGTAAGGAATCTAATCATTTATTTAATCATCATGTTTCTCGAGAGAAAGAAATACTAAACGTAGATATACTAAAGAGACTACAATCATTTCAGTAACGTTGTCGTCACAGGTAGTAACTTCACAAGTAACTTAACTATTTATTTAGAAAAATAACGTTTGGCCATTTTAGCCTTGGTTTTGTTTTTAGTTTAAATTCATTAATTATCGATATATATTTCTAATTACAAAATCACATAAAGTGGTGATTATCACATCTGTAAATGAAACTTATTAAATAAACACAAACAAAAAAAAATCAGAAAATCTAAAATACACGATTTTCGATTCAACGTACAAATTGTTCATTAATTCCGAATATGAATGAGATTTGTATCTGAATCAAGTCTTGTCGTAAGCAGGGACTTTCTAATGAGAATCCAATTAATGTTGGTTATGAAAGAGTCCTTATGAGAGCGAGTGCTTGGCAGGAATGTCGGGCTGTGCTCCCGAGTGTACAAGTGAGGACAACTTGACCGATTTTATTGGTAACAATGCGAGGATAAGAGTAATATGGTGAAATTTTATACGGAATATATGAAGATAATAATTTGTTTAAAAATTATATATACTTTATTGATTATTCCATCAACTAATTTTTACCTTTTGAAAGTTTAGATTAACTTAACGAGTTAATATATATATTCTTTTATATTATGTTAACCTCTTCAAATTAAAATAAAATTTTATCTCGTTTTTCTAGAGATGTGGAGTATCAATAACTTCATGGGCAAAACGTTTATAAGTTTCCTCACCCAATCAACGCGAGAAAAAAATTAAACGAAAGAATATATCTACATGCGATCATATACTATCGGATTTGCACCCACATATTTTATCATCGCACATAGTTTAGAATTAATCAGTTTATAAAGAAATTTTTATTTTGCTTTTTGTTTTTTACCTAATTTTAAGAAAAATAGACTTGTTGAACTTAACCATTCCTCTACATATACCACTGCGCTATCATGACGCCACAAAACGGTTTTTGACCGAATTAAAATATTTTTTTATTCGCCGTAAAGTTTTAATATTACTCTACGTAGGTCTATACGATTCAGCTTTGGTTTTGCTCGTAACATTTTAATAGCTATTGTAGCGATACTTCTGCAGGAGATTTATTATTTTTTAGTACAATCATTCTCATTTTATATTGCATGAAATATTATATGAAGGATATATTATTATTGCTATGTGTGTATATAGTTTTTATAGTATATGTTATTTTAGTTATTTTTAGGAAGTTTACCAATTAAGTTTATTTTTAAATTACACACCCCAAAGATTAATTTGTGCATTGATAATTACGCAGTATAGGTATATACTTAATTACTATTCGTGACTTATGTTTAAATGTAACCTTAAAACCTCTTTATATATAAAATATTCATAAATTCTTTATAAAATATCAT
Source organism: Dryadula phaetusa (assembly GCA_032432895.1). NCBI lineage: Eukaryota > Metazoa > Arthropoda > Insecta > Lepidoptera > Nymphalidae > Dryadula > Dryadula phaetusa. Next base: position 1,222,823 of record JAOYRS010000073.1, read on the forward strand.
TGTATTACTGATTTTCAAAATGGAATCTAATCTATCCTAAGAAGAACTTTGATTTTCGCGATTTTTACACATTTTAAATGAAACTATTTTAAACGGATTAATCGCGTATATTTTGGTATTCGAAAATATATTATTGGATACCTTACGTTCTGGAACACTACAGTAGTCCGTGCTCACAGGTAGACTACTGTCCAAAAATGTATATTGATTCTTTTGATATTTACACTTTTCTGAAGATTAAGTGTGTAAATCGAAAAAGCGTATAGATTGATGTAAGTACGCTGTTTCAGCACTCACCAGATGAATCGACCTGAAAAATGGCACCACTACTTAGACTTATGTAGGTGTCCGCTAAAGTTGACATAGAAAAATGACTTTGCCAGGCAAAGCCAGGCTAGTAATTCTATTTTTGTAGTCTCACTTAATTCCGATGAACTAATGTTGAGATATTTAGATTTCACTTGCCGATTTCCCTTTTGATCGGAAAGAGAACTCTATATGAAGTTTTAAGTTTATGTTTAAAAAAGACTCAACTTTATCTTTGCGTAATATAGGTAAAGAGAAACCAGTTAGTAATACGGGTATTTACTAGAATTTCTTACCGCTGATTGTTAGATCTCAAAGCTGTACAATGCCATCACATGCACAATAACGTCAATTTATAATTTTAATACATTATATGTTTTCATAAAAATAAGAAAAGTTGTAAACAATAGGCAAAATACAGGAGATAACTGATATTTGCATTCCAAAGTGACTCAGCTGTTTGACGCGACCGCAATAGCCAACTATTGTTTGCCGTGCATACCTCGAGCCTAATAGCCGGTTAACCGACGGCAGTATGAAACTGGAGTTGTATTTATTTACATAATATCTGACTTCACTTTGTCATAATTATGAAATGGATTTAATAATAATAATGTAGACCTAAGTATATGATATATATAGACAATGGTATACAAATTAAACACGATTCTGAGAAGGTCAAATAATTTTGTGTTCTCACTTTCGAGGTCTCGTAGGTCTTGTTACATCTCACTGTCTAGGTATTCTGTTGGAAAGCATTCCTTATTTTCAGTTTCAACAGCAGTCTATACTTTTAAATTTTGATTAATTTGAAGTTGGATTGATTTCCAAAGTTTTTTCCTTTTTTAATTAAAATGTTGCTTTATTATTGTTAAGGATTTAATTGAACAATAATTTAATGTAACAAATTTTTGTAGGATTATTTTGACTTATACTGGATGTCTGATTTACGTCAAAATTTGCTCATGGATCCGGCTTTATTGCTAAGTATGTATTATCATACCTGATCCTGACATCGCTCCTAGAACATGCTGAAAAGTACCACAGCGTGTTTCTTTCGCAATTTTCAACTATGTTATAGTTGTAATATTGTAACTTAGTCTTTTCCTTTAGTAATTTTACTGAAGAAAGACACTAAATTTTCCTTTTATTTTTCACCCTTCATTTATTATTTAATATTATATGTATTAATTATATGTACTAACGGTTAATCACTCATGTTAGTTGATCGTTAGGCTATTCAACTACATGTTTTTTATTTGCTTTGTGTATACATTGCTTTGATGTACTGTGTCAAAAGGGTCATTTCGTTTGAATGGATTCATTTAAAAATCAATGGCCGTTGAGAAGGATATGCTGAAAATACTCTCGCTATTATAAGTTTGAATAAACATAAAACCAACATAAAATCAAGTTAAAATAATATGATACATAAATAAAAATATTAACGTGTTTCTGAGCTTGCTTAAATTTGTAAAGCGTAAAAAATGTTGATACAAAAGTGCTATGAAAAAGGTTTTTATCATCATCTTCTTGCAATTAGTCACTTAATGGCCCGCCTACGATGCGCTCGTTGAGGCATAGCTACTTTGGAGAGGTCAATGAAATTTAAAAAAAATAAGACTAAGTTTTCTACCTAAATATTTTATACGTACATTCTCTTCTACATGCATGTAATTTATTCATTTTTTTAGCTTCACGATTTTTATCCCGCAACTAGCAGGTTAGACAGCAATTACCTAGTGCCAAACCTCTCCGTACTTCGCTTTCCACGGAATTCGAGACATAACGCGTTGAGTGGTGGAACTCAACGCCGCACTTTGTCTTACCAGATCGAGGAAGTGAAAATAATTTAAATATAATCACTAACTCGAGTGGGGATCGAACCCACAACCGATCGCGTTTACAGTCAGGAGCTGTCCCACTGAGGTACGACTTAATAATTTGTAATTAATTTAGAAACAAACACAGTATATAAAACAAATTAAACCTTGGAATTGAAAGTAATCCTTTTGGAAAAAGCTCCTTAGCTTAAGACTTATACTCTGTTAAGTCTTTTGTTTTAAAAGTATACTTTGCACGAGAATGGTACTTCAATATGTTTTGTATCAGATTCCACCCCACTTAATTACTGCAGCCGTATATTATCCTGCCAATACTTATTGTCTAATGAGCACTTTAGTTAATGAAAAAATTGTAATACTTATTTATCTACCCAGTATTTTACCCGAAGCGATTCTATCAATTGATATTTATATATAAAAATGTGTTTTCTTTTATTTTTCATCTGCATCTTATGCATTTATTGTAAAAACAGGCTCAGAGTAAAAGTATTGAATTGTATTTTAAACTTTATTACTTCGCTCTCTACAATATCACTGACTAGATTATTGTGAATGTTTAGTAATAACCTAGAATAGAAATAAAAATAAATATGACGGTAGCTAATATAAAGATAACTAGACGGTAGCTAATAGGTAGATAGATATCTACTAATACTTTACATATATCGTAAGTAATGTTAAGGGGCGATGGACGACATAAAAGATGAGAATCTAGACGCTGGCTTCGTTTACCATATTGTGTGTAGTGGGATGGTGGAATTCAGCGCCGTATTTTGTGAAATTTTAATATCATACTTTATAAGTCCATGGACACGTATATATTTTTAATAAAGATACCGTAAGCGGATTTTGAACTTGCATTCGTCGCGTGCAGATTCTTTTCGAAAACGTCGCTTTTTTAAATCACAGACGAAGAACAACACTAGTGCTTCGTATTGTAGTGGAATTATTATTTAGTAGTTACTATTGAAATAGTGTTAGACAAAATAATAATATCAATTATTTTGATGAATTAAAATAGTTATATTTATGATCATTATTAGTTGACATTATAATGATTACGATTAATAATGGGTTTGCTTAGAAACCAGTCAACTGTATTGGTTCTGCCAAGAATTCAGTATCTAAACCGATCACTATCAATTTATAACCGTGAGATGAGCTTAAGTGACAAATGGACGGCAATTACAGCATTGTCCAGGATACAATTACTTCAATGCGCTGTACACGTAAATTTGTTGCCTCATACTACAGTATGTGAACATTCACAGCATGTAGGGTTTACTCGTAGCTTCAAATATGCTTTGTGTAACTTTGATATCACAACGGGGAAATATTTTATGACGCAATATACAGAAAATGTCGGATGCCAGCCATCTCAGTTCGTAATCTAGTTACTCAGTTACCAACATAAGATTGTTGTTATTTTTATGTGTATTGTGTCAGTAGTATGGACGTTTAAGGATAACTTGTATATAGTTGTTTACCACCTGAGCTATAAATCAAAAACCAACCCTTTGGAACTATGGGATCAAAATATAATCAATATATAGCATAATTTATAATGCATGTGAAAAGGACGTCTTATATCAGATAACATAATGGGAAACCTTTATGCGTTAAATTTATGGACATTATATGCGATAATAGTATAGCATGTGTCAAAGCAAACCAAGTAGCAGGTAGTAACTACTACATAATAAATATTATAGATACGTAAATATATAATTTCCCAATAGTAGCATATTCAGAATACGTGGATAGTTGTTTATTCAGTCAAGTAGGTTCAATGATTTTGTACTCTCCATGCTTTGAAATTTTCAGTGCATTTCATAATTTTCAAAATGCAAGAGCAAAAATGGCGTACACAAATATTCATGTTTTAAGTTATTTAATTGCTACGTAACTTTACGTGGCATTAGAGATTAATGCCGTAAACTAATGAGAATAGAAATTACCAGAAATTATCTGTATTTGGGTAATGAGCTAACTACGTACGTTCGTCTATTTAAGATCAACGTTTCGGTGTATACTTCATTTTATTTACTAATTGTTTCTTACAGCGGTTATTTTATATTTACAATTTGAACTACGAGTACGAGAAACATAAAATACACAATGCACTCTCAGAAAACTTGAAGGTAAAACCTTGATAGTTACAGTATCAATTTGCTTTGTTCAACGAAAAACTCGGTGAATAGAATCCTTACAGAGTTTAAGTGGAACTTAACGCAAATTGCATTTTCTCATACTTTTGTTAAAATAGTAAGGTGCCATAATGAGGGCGTCCATTTTGTACTGTCGACTTTCTGAAATGGCGACTGGAGTCGACTGTACCAATTTATAGGCGATAAATATAAAAGCATTAGTTGCATATCGTGCGATAACACCGCATTGTTTGATCGGTAGGACTTGTGACTTATTTATATTATATTATATGAATACTGAATATTAATAAATATTGAATTTGTGGTGACTAAAGCAATGACTATTCATAATGTTAGAAAAATATGTTTAATGTTGAAAGTGTGAATTATTGTATGAAATTACAATTTACTCTGTTAGTTATACGTTATGTCCAGGTAATTTTTGGAATATTTTGTTGATTTTAGTATTACGTTTGGTTATTTAGTTTCACATAAAAATAAATACTAAAATTGATACTGTTTTATATTGAAATTTTCTAAGGTTAAGTTATAATATTAATGTATTATACAATTGGATGTCTACTTATAAGTTTAAAATGAATTTGGTTATAGTTTACTTAACTTATTTTAGATAAAATCGATATCAATAAATGCTTTTAAAAATAATGTATATAAAGAGTTTCACCCATTTTGAAATTTTTCTACGTAGCAGGGAGGCAGAGACAGTCAGCACCTTATATTGTATAATGAATAATGCTAAAAAGTCCCTTTGACACTGCTCTGAAATAATACAGCAGCTGGATATAACGGGTAGTAGGCATGCAGGCAGGCGGTCCTTGTCCGTAAAAAATCAAAACTTTTTAATAAAAAAAATATTTATAAAATACGTTTGCCACGTTTCACTTAACAAAAAAATGTCCTGTAGTTTACTTTCGTTGAATTAAAAAACATATTCGATTTTACGAAAATAGTGAAGTTATGTTGGAATTATACAACCACATTCTGAAGTAGTAATAAATCGATTTATAGAGATCCTCGACATAGATTGTTTTATTACTCGAGTAGAATACTAAATTATACATATAATATTTACAAGTAGTGCCTTGTTTTAAGATGATGTATTGTTTTGTGTTTTTATATATAAACTTTAAAACTGAATCCCCATAGAAACGTAATAATAAGCTCATAGAAATGTTATGAGATATCAGTTAGGTAAATTTTCTTGAAATCAGTTGTCAATCTACAAACTGCACTGTATTTGTGCAACAAATGAATACAAATTATTGGAAAATCATTCGTAGTCTATACCAATGGCATTGATTTCGATATATTTTTAAATAGTAAATTAAAACAAGCAGTTTCACTCTTGATTACGCATAGCAGGGAGTGAGAACTTAGTGTCAAGTCACTCCGTCGACTGCTTTCTTCCCAAAATTGGAAGGTTGCGTGTTGGGTGAACCACGTGCGGATAAATGAAAATAAATTTTATATGTAATCATTTCTCGAGAGGAAATCGAACCCACAACCTATCGCTTTAACGCTTATTCAAGAAGATGGACTGCATCATGATGCCTAAATAGAATTTAGCTTATTATTAATGGTATCTACATAGAATTGATAAAATAATGATAATATTATGTTTGTTACAGGTTGGGATACGGGCGAGGGCGAGAAGGCGCCCTTCCTCCGCAATGAGCCCGTTAAGCTGACGCCGGCGTGGGAAGGTTCAAACCTGCCCAATGACACGCTTAACTTAAAAGGTAATCTATTGAATATTATATTCTGATCAATAACATTATATGATGTTATATTGCCAGTTGGAAATTGAATGCTTTACGACGAGTGTGAATTCAATCCCACTCAGAAAGATTCATATATTTAAAACAATGAACTGTTTTTAGTCACAGGTTGTTTTGGTCAAAATAGGTATAGATTTATATATACCTAGTCAAGTTCATGCGTTTCATCGCACCCTAGTTTCATTATCAGTAGCGTTGTTATAGCTTTACTTAATGTCTATCACGTGTCTGGTACACTTAATACTTTATGGTCTAAAACAAATATTGCACGCGTAGCTTAATATTAAATCATGTCGATATCGATGTAAATTATGCTTCTTATAGTCCTCTAATATTTTTTTTAGCTTCCCGCTTTTGGGAGAAAAGCATAATAGGTTAAACTGAAAGTGCCTAGTGTCAAAACACTCTACACTTCGCTTTCCACCGAATTCGAGACATAGCGAGTTGAGTGGCAGAACTCAACGCCGCGCTGTATTTTACCAGAGCGAGGAAACGAAAGTAATTGCAATACAACCATTCCTTCGAATGGGAATCAAACCCACAACCGATCGCGAATACAGTCAGACGCTGTTCTACTGCGCCACAGCCGGCTTATTTAGCTATAATATTTTAGTACTTTTTTCTGAAGTGGAGGGAAAACATAACACGGGTTGTATTATAAATATTATAAATTGTAAAAGAATACTGAGGTTTTCTTACAGAATTATTTTAAAAGGACATAAATTATTATACAGATCGTCTTTAAAATCTTAAGCTGAATGAAGTGAATTTCCACATGTATTATATAAGATGAGTTGTTATTTACATATGTATTATAAAAATAATTAAAATACTAAAAACGTTTGAAGCCATCCTGGAACTGTGAAACAGTGTTCGACTGTAGACACACGATAGTGTGTTGAATCTCTACATGGAGGAATGATTATATATCATTTAAATTATGATCATCACCACTGAATTTCTTTTCTATGGGCTCAAAGTGGAAAGCGATGTGTTTTAACATTCTTTCATTTCATTCTTCTTTTTCTCTACCCTAGATGTTTCGTTCGAGACGCTTTTACAGCTATTTAAACATATTTTTTAAATAAAATTTATAGTTTTGTATTAATAAAAATAAATTATGTTTATTATTATCTTACAAATTAATAATTAATTATGCAAGCGCTACCCAACACTGTACATATACATGGAGGAACCGTGACTGATTATTTGGTAGGTTGGTAATTGAATAAAAGCTTTCACATTCACAATTCAAGGGTAGAAGGGCCTGCTCCATACAAGGTCACGCTTTAACAACATTTCATTGATTGGAAGGGGTGGAAAATTACCGTTCTTGTACTGCTTAATTTAATGTTTCCTTATATTAAATTACATCAGCTATAAATCAACCTTACTGTTATTATGTCATGGTTTAATTGGCTATTCTATGTGACTTTTTGTGAGAATTTATGAAATAGAAGGTTTGATAAAAATAAGTGAAAACTTAAATAAAATCTCAATGGTAAGTTTATATATAAAATAATCTATTATGAGTATAGCATGCATTACGAGGGGAAACTATATTGATACAATTTTGTTGATATAACTATAAACTTTTATAATGCTTGTACAATATTTCTTCATAGAAAAAAATATAATTATAACATTAGACAGCATGTTTTATTATCCACGCATTTCTTGTATTACCGCGTTTACGTAAAAGTGAATTATAGATTGATGCTTCTTCATTCTCACCATTCACCTTCTGAGGACATTGTGCCATGAGCGAATGAACGATGACGAACGACAACACAAATATGTGTTATAAAATCGAGTCAATGAAAATGTCTCTATGAATATTCTTAATTTCTATTTGAACCTATAATGTATCCTTACTAGAACTTGTCACCAGGACATAAATTATTTTTTATTTTACTTTTTTACTTGTCTTCCTTCTATGATGGGCAATTTGTATTGAGTACGCAGAACGATGAGTGTAGACGCGTCTGGCCTTTTATAATCTATTTAAAGCCTAAGAGTAAATCAATACAGTATCATTAGTACTAATGCCAATTTAATTTTATTTATGAGAGCCCGTCTGGTTTCTCTTCGCAAGTTAAGCATAGCATGTTGGGGTTCATTGGCATGTAAACATTTGATACGGTAAGTATGAAATTTATTGGTAAAAAGAAATAGCGGTTACAATAAACGTACTATAGTATATTTTTTTATAATAATTCATTGTGGCTCGAGTATAACAGCGTTTAATTTAGAAAATTCGTTCTCTAGCCGTTTCTGCGCAACGGCCGCAAGTTCACGCATTGCAGTGAAAAATGGTACACTACGCTATGCCTAGCAAACAAATTCCCATATACCTATATGCCTCTTTATTTAAGCGGTGCACATCTGGGTATTTTAAAGTACGTTCATAAATTTTATGCACGTGCATTTTATGTTAAATTAAATTAAATTTATTAGAGATGCAGCGTCAAACTCGCTGTTATGGATAGTAGTATTAATAATTTTGGTACTTTTTTTTAGTTATATTTTAATTTCAAACAAGTAACTCTTAAGAATAAATAAGTTACATAAACTTGAAAGTTAATAGCGCAATATGTGATCATCTTGTGTTTTGCTTAATATTTTGTACAAATTAAATATAGAATTTTGGTAAATAATAACTCTTGTGCTCATCAAAATGGCTTAAGATAAGAATCTTCACATCCAAAACATTTTTTTTATGATTTGAAACTTAATTTTGTTTTGAAATAAATATAATTCCCATAAAACCATAGAAAGAGGCTATATTTTATATTAATACATTTAAAGTGTTATACTATACACTTAGGTTTAGATTTTTTTTAATGTTAGTCTTTATTTTTTTAGGCCATACTGTAAATATAAAGCGTCTTGGTTAAACGTGTGACAGATGCTGCTTTTTGAATAAAGGGTAAAAAGAACCGTTACGGCTAACGAAACTGCATATTGATATGCATCGGTTTTATAAGGATTATCATATAAACTACAAACAACGAAAATACAAAAAAAATATATGTAGACTAAAAATCATAGTGACCAAAACTACGGACTACGTTGTAGACTTAGAATACATAAATAAAAAAATATTAAAAAGAAATCTTTTTAAAAACAAGCTTTTATCATAGTTTTTGTGTACTATCATTTGATACCAATATGGTGACGGCCATTTTAGGTTAACTACGAAATTGATTTTATATAATTTTATTGTCATTAGAACTGAAATCGTATTCCAAATTTCAGTTCAATCAGACACTGTAAAGCAAACTAAATTAAACTTGCAAAATCTTACACACATAACGAACACGGCAAGTTAAATAAAAGCTTTTAATAAAATATATTTAGAGGCTTCAAAGTTTTCGTACGGCAAAGTGTTTAGATTAAAAGATTAATTTTGTGTAAGAGTAAACCAACACATCATAAACTGAATATTTTTACTGTAACCTGAGATAACTTTAATATAAAATGTTATTTAAACAATTTTAATTTGAACTTGAATTATCAAAAAAAAAACCATTTCAAAAGGTCAGGGACCTTTTATGATATATGATATATTTACGTATTGCGTCATGTCACCAGCTACCAAATAATTGCCCACTATCCAACGCAGTGCTTCAGTTCAATCTAACTGTAGTCACATTTTCTCAGTGGGTAAAATAAAGCTTTACTAAAACACACGCAGGTTTGAACAATAAATTTGTGTGCACCTAAGTATTGCGACAATTGAGAAATTTATTGAAAGTTATTTAATTAACGATATAAATAAGCGAGGTATGATTATATTTAAATTAATTCAACTATTTCATTGGTAATATAAAGAGCGGCGTTGAGTTCCGCCACTGCAAACACGCAATCTCTCGAATTCAGTAGAAAGTGGTGTATGAAGTGTCTTGAAACTAGGTAGTTCCTGCCTACCCTGCTACGTGGGAAAAAAGCTTTATGCTTCTACCATATTCGCATCAAGAGGCGGCGATACCAGTGTTAAGATTAAGATAACTGTTCTCGTCTACTAGCAAAAATTTACATTTTATGTTTACAAGTTTTTATTTAATTTTTAAGTTTAAGTTTTAATTTTACACGGTTTTAACTCCTAGACGATTTTCGTTTTTATATCGATTCTTCAACGTTATTAAACAAATTTATTAAAAAAGTTTGTAACTGCAAAATTTATACAAGCTTGGCACATGTCAGATCTGTCCAATTTCTACGTCTACATCTATTATGCTTTGTTTACAAAATGGTTAATAATAATCTAGTCAATTGCTTTACACCTTTACAGAGCAGCTGACAAGTTTATGACTGAAACTCTTAGGTGGGAGTTCACATACCAAGTGGGGAAATATTTATATTTCAATGTATATTTTTCCTTCGCTTTTTTGGATAGAGTGTGGCATTAGATTCCATTACGATGGCAAAAGGGAATTAGGTCATGCGCGAAGATTACTATCCATTAGAATTTTTCTTATCTTTATAAGGTCGTAATTTGTATGTTGTTTGTAAGCTTCATTAATAATTATTTAAGTCATTAGAATCATTTCAATAGGTATTTTTTTTTATTTCTAACATAATTTTGTGGCTTATTAATCTACTGGTTTAATATGCAATTTCATATTTTAATACTTTGATTGACTTAAAATTGAATATTTACTTTTTTATATATTATGATGGATATTTAAATGATTGCCTTTTATTAATGTTTGTATCTTCATAGACGTCAATAATATCAATATATTTAATATATTCCTGACTTAATATAATATTGTTCTATTTCAGGTATAGCCATGGACCTGGCGCCACCTAAAGACAAATGGAATTTAATATACTTAACGCTCATATTACACGGTGTGGGCACTTTAATTGCCTGGAATATGTTCATAACAGCTAAGGATTACTTCGTCGAATACAAGTTGGCCAACGCACCCGACTATTCGCGGGACTTTTTGACGGACGTCGGATGGGCTGCCCAAGTGCCTAACCTGCTGTTTAGCTGGTTCAATATTTTCGTTAAATTTGGGTAGTTATTTTAATAATTTTCTAGTCCTCCTATTCCATCAATATTAGAGACATTGTAGGTAGTGGCGGAACACAACGCTGCGCTTTGTATTGTAACGATCGGAAAAAGGAATTTTAAATATAGATTTCTATTAACTTAAAGTGATATTTTTTCATTTAATACTAAATTACGTTATTTTAAATCCACTATACAGTTGAGGACTTTTATTAAGCATGTAACTATTTATACTAGGTATATTAAAGTCAGAAAGCTAAATGTATATATTTTATAATAACATTTAAACAGATTTTGTAATATACAACATTTACTGCACTGTATTACTTTTGGTGCTACAAAAAAATATACTAATAACTATAACTTTCTTCCAAGTGTAACTAATATCAATGTAAAACACAACAACATTTAGAACTATAGAAGAATTTAAAAACGAATCGATAAACGAATACAAAAAACGAAACAGCTTCACTATTATAGTAGAGAAAGACTGACATTATGATTTAAAAAAGAAAATCGATAAGTATCGATATATCTAAATCATTCGGATAAGCTTTAAAACTACTTTATAAAAAAAAAGTAGGTATAAAAAAATATAGTATGATAGGCTATCTCTTACGCTGCATTGCTCATTTACTAATTATAGATTCATGTGGTTTCTCAATACGAAATATTAATTTGTGTGTAGGTAGAACTTATAGGCAAATATATAAATAAATGTTAATAGTGACTAAAAATTTATATGTATAATATTTTTTGTGTCTTATGTAAAGAAAGCTTTAAATATATATATACTTCTTTACCAACTTAGACTGAAACATTTTTGTTAGTTGCGATATAAACGACAGTCTTTTTTAGGTAATGGGAAAGTTTATAGTCTATAATAACTTTTTTCGGATAACATAAAAATCAGTGTTGAGTTCCGTTACACATAGTTTCTAAAAGTGCGAAAAGTAGAACAACCTTTAGTTAAGTAAACTTAAAATATATATTTTTAGCTTTTCTTTAGGAAACATATAAATAACTATCGTGTAAAAAGACGATAAGCAAGAGGCGCGAATTTTAGTCAAAAATTTTAAACCATCTTCCAGAAATGATTTTTAACCTCACTCTAGTTTAACATATTAAAAATATTTTTTTTATTATAGCTTTACGCTTTTATCCCGCATAGCAGGGTAGATAAGAAGTACCTAGTGTCAAGACACTTCGCTTTCCATCGAATTCGAGACAATGCGTGTTGAGTGGTGGAAAACTTAACGCCGCACTTTGTCTTACCAGAGCGAGGAAGTGAAAATAATTTTAAATATAATCACTCCGCCGAGTGGGGATCGAGCCTAGCTGTCACAGTGCCCCACGACCGGTCTCATATGTTAATAAATTATATATTTGTAAATATAATAATTGTTATTTTTATGATTATATTATTTTCAGAGGTAACCTGACAACTAGAATAGTATGGTCTTTGTGTATGGAAGTTCTTATATTTGTGGTGACCGTAATACTAGCTATGGTGGACAGTTCGGAATGGACGGCGGTATTCTTTTGGCTCACAATGATATCTGTATTTTTCTTAAACGGTAAGTTATTTTTACGTTAAGTCCTTACTATATTTTTTATATTACTAAATTAATATATTAATATTCAGACCGAGAGGAAAATCAAATAAAAGGCGTGAATCACAAATGTCCGTGGCACTTGAATAAATGAAATTAAAAAATCATTATAACAAAAAATATATTCTGTTACATTTCATAAAAAAAATGATAAGAGCAAAATGATTTATATAGTTATGGCTTTATTTCCCCACTACCCAACGCAGTGTTATCATCTACATGGTGTTCATCACTTTAACAGTGGGCATATAGAAGCTCTTCTAAAACACACGCATATTTTTTTTAATAAATTTGTGTGCACCTAAGATTGGCTACAATTAACTATACATATTTGTAATTCAATGAATGAACATTTATATATATTTTATGTTTTTTGGTGTTCAGTTTACTTTTTTATGTAAATGAAACGTAATTATTTACATTTAATTTTAAAACAACAAGATTATATCATTTTAAATAAAACTATTATAAATCAATAAATAGTATATATTTAATTTTTCAAAATTATATTTTAGAAAACCCGATGTTTCAAATACAATAGTCCGTCACAAGTTATGGTATGCTGACCAGTCTTTACCTGTCAGCTTAAATAATTTCAATTAAAATGTATAAAAAACGCAAAAAGGCTTATTATAACTTAAACTCAATTTTAGTGTCTAAAATAAATGTAACAAAAATACAAAAAAAAAATATTTTGAGATAGATCTCCCACGTAACCTGACAACATTCGTGGCATACATTTCCTTTGCAAGAGTAATCAATATATAAAATACATTTTTTTTAATTAAGTTGTAATATTTCATAGTCAAATTAGTTTTTTTATTCAAATTAGTATGTTTAAATTGACCACTCACCAAACCATAGTAACGCATATTTTAGCAAAATAATTTTTAGTAGAACAGTAAATAATAATACACATCTTATTAAATTAATCTTAATATTGTATTAGAAACATAAAAAATGCTAACAAACTATTCCATGCCTATTCTTATTCTGTATTTAAAACGTACTTTACGAATTACGTTACGAAACATTGATAGAAGTTAATAATGAGATATCTAATATTTTCAAAGCTGGACATTCTAGTGATTTCCTTGCTTAATGATACAAATTGAGTCATGTCTAACTTTTGAAATGACACTAGAATTTCTCTAAGTAAAGGAATAAATAAATATATCTTATTTCAGGTTTCAACGCTATTTTCCAAAACTCCGTTTACGGAGTAGCAGCTCGCTTGCCCCCTAAGTATACCGGGGCTGTCGTTCTAGGTTCAAATATATGTGGAACATTGGTGGTTTGCATAAGCTGGGCATCTGAGGTGTTATCAAAGAGCTATAGAACGTCCGCCATTTATTATTTTATAGCGGGAATGTTTTTGTTGCTCATATGTTTTGATACTTACTTTGCGTTGCCTTTAAATGTAAGTTAGCTTTTATATTAATAATTATTATAATAATAAGTAGATTAAAAAAATGACATTGTTTATAAAATTATAAGGTTTATGTCCATTAACTAATAATAGCGTCATGATTTTATCCTGCACAGTAGGATAGACAGGAAGTCCTTAGTGTCAAGATACTCCGAGTGACGGAACTCAACGCCGCGCTCATTCTTACCTGAGCGAGAAAATTAAAGTAATTCAAATATAATCACAACCGATCGCGTTTATAGTCAGATGCTCCTACTGTGCCACGACCTGTAATAATTATCCAAAAAACAATAATTGGATAAAAAAAAAATTAATTTTAATATGGAGAATCTTATTTAGATTTCTAATATAACCCTTAAAGATTTAATATAAAACTAATATTTGAAATATGTTTCAGAGATTCTACCGCTATCACGAGACGTTACAAGAGCGTACTATGCGCGGGAATCCCGCTTTGGCCGCCACCAGCCAGAATTCGGGCGCTTCCCAAAAAACGCCCTATGGACTTATATTGAAACAATCTATAGTGCAGATGTATAATATTTTCATTGTATTTTGTGTTAGTCTTACTGTGTTTCCTGTTATGCATTCAGGTAACTATGACTTTTAATCTATATATTTAATAAAAATGTAACAGATCGTTATTTGTACATGGATGGTGCACGTAACAAATGGATATTTGTTACTATTGTATTTTACTACACTTCACTGACGATATTTGTATAAAATTTCTATTTTATTGAAAATTTACTTTTAAATTTAGACAAATGATAATTTGTAAAATATTTTTACGCCAATAAATTTAATAAAATAATTTTATATATATAATAAATATAACCACCACTGCGCTGTGAAGAAGCGTCTGAGTGTAAATGTGATTGGTTATGGGTTCAATCTCTCCGATTTCAGGAATCTCCTTCAATCTCTCCGATATCAGGAATCTCTGCTAATTAATATGGTAAAAAAGCGCGGTGTTAATCTCCACCACTCAACATGCAATTTTGTTACTAGATTCTTCCAAAACTATCGTATTTGCGTTAACAAGCTGCTAGTGATTTAAGCTTTTTTTTTTAAAAACATAACCCACTACCCAACGCAGTGTTATCATCTACATGGTGTTCATCACTTTAACAGTGGGCATATAAAAGCTCTTCTAAAACACATGCATATTTTATTTATAAATTTGTGTGCACCTAAGATGGGCTACAATTTTCATTACATTATGTAAAATAAAAGACATTTAAATAGAATTATTATTTATTGAAAAAAAAAACAATTTTTATATTCTATAAGAACTTTAAAGAATTAGCTTTGTACCCCGCAAAATTTTTCCTTTACGTATTAATATAATAATAATTAATATTACTATAGTATATTACGTATATATTTATTGTATTGTAAAAATGCGTTTCCCTTTCAGATATTAAACCAATAACGCCAGGTTTTCTTGGCGCGCATTTTGATAAAGTGACATGTTACTTGACGTTCAACTTTATGGCCATGATTGGCAACATAACAGCAAGTTTGTGGCAATTTGTGAGTAAAAATTATCTAATTATTTGTTTAAAACCGAAAAAAAGGTGTAGATTCTCAATTTGTTACATTTTTTTAATATTAAACTATATATAACCTTTTACAAAGTAGTACAATTTTGAAAAATATATTTTTTAATACGAGTGTATAATCCTACATATAGTATATCATATAGTATACTCCTACACTTCGAAGTGAATTTTATAAAAAAAATAAAAACAATTCTAACCCTAAGAGTAGAAAGTAGGAACTTCCTTCCACGTTATATACATTTGTGGAAGTGATTCTTATAGGCCAGCATGCACCTGTAGGTCCGTTGGTGTTACACGGTGATCACTTACCATAAAAAAGTCTTGCCTACCCCATAAAAAATAGAATTTTGAGTATGATGCGTTTTACAGATTTCGATTAGGGTTTTATTAAATGCCTTATAATTGGTCTCATTTTAATAAATAGAATCGTATTAAATCTGTTTATTTTTTCTTAAAAAGTTAGTATTCTGTAGTTAATGTACACAGTCTGTAGAAGTACTAAAAAAGAATTTCTTATAAACTGCTGGAACGGTATATTATTATTATTTTTTTTTGTTTTTTGATTTTATATGTTTTTCTTGTCTCTTTGTGATTTAATGTATAATTTTTTGTGTATATTTTTTATCAACTGAGGTTTTTGTTTTTGATTGATTTTAAATTTTACAAGAATGTGTACAATTAGTTTTAATAACAGTTAAGTTAGCATGTTGTTTCATTTGCAACAATTTATTTATAAATGTATATAGTACACAAATTCATTTATAGTAAGTGACGTTGGCTTCCTCATAAATTAATAAATAAATAAATAAATTCTTACTTAATAAAAAAATAAAAGAAAAAAGATACGAATAAATAATTGACATGTTCAATTATTACTTCTAATATATATATACATACATTACCGGTATTATAAATTAACTATTAGTATTAATAAATGAGTTAATGAAAATTTTAAAAATATTAATTTAAGGAAATACGATTTTTTAACTATAAAAGTGGTAATAAGAAATCCGGATAATCGACCACAAAGTTAAATCAAACAATATTTTAATTTGAATTTTTATTATGTAATTTCATTCGTAGTCTAGACTAGGACTTTCAATATCGGAATACCGGATTTTTAGAGATTTTTAGACCGGCACAGGGCAAAGGAATGAATAAAGAAAGCGCTCACGCTGTGTAGCTTGTAGTGTGCGGGGAGTGGTGCGCGATGGCACTCGCGAGTCAATTGTCTAAGAATTTTTAAGTAAATGAAAACAAAAATATTTCATATACTTCATATATTGTTAATGTGTTAAGTTATTGTTTTAATGTGTTTAATCAATTTTACTATTACATTCAGTCTAATATAACTACTTTTCATGTAATTCTTATATTTGGGAGTGTTTTCGATATTCAAAATATATACAATACAATAAAACGCTTAAAACCACTGCTAGGTCAATCAAAGGAAGGAAGGAAAGGTGTAGAAAATTTAAATAAAAGCCAGCCACCGAAAGTTAATAGAATCTTTTACTAATACTTCAATTTTTTCAGTTTTTGTTTCAATTTTCTGTGATAAATGAACGGGGTAATTTTATTGATCTCATTCTGATAGTAAAACGTTAAATATATTACATACAATCCACAAGTTTACACTAAATGATACCCTAATTATAAAAAAACAAAAACAGCTTACATATTTTGATCTGTGGCCAAAAGGAAATTAAAATGAATTAAAAATAATACATAAAATTATAAGTTAATAAGCAACTTACCAAATGCGCTATACTTACCTGCAAGCTTAAGTTTTACAGCTTTCTTAAATTTAGAAGGCGAGTCGAAAAAATATCAATATCACCAGCTGTGTATAATTCTTTAAAAATCTTATGTTTCTATTAAGGGGAGGGTTCTGACCATAAATGTGTTACGTTAATTAATTCATTATTTTATTTGCCTCATATAAACAATAATATCTGTTATATGCGGGATCCCGCAAGTACCGAAATTGCATATAGGCAGCTGGTTTGTAAGCCCTAGCCTAGACGAAACTTTATAAAAAAAATACTTTCTACAAAAAAATTATTAAATACATAATACCATAGTAAATTCCTTAAGATATTTTTTTAATTTAGCAGTTAATGACGTGACAAGGGTCCAGGTAATCCGGGTTCGGATTATCGGGATTCTACATTTTACGTTATTTTTAGACATTCCCACTACCCAACGCAGTGTTATCGGTTATATAGCGATCATCACTTTACCAGTGGGTATATTGACGCTCTTCTAAAACACACGCATGTTTTCTCAGTAAACTTGTGTGCACCTAAGATTAGCTACAAATATATTGAAATACTCGAAGTAAATTGAAATTCTTAAATTACTTTATAATTGTAAAATTATTTAGATTTAATTAATTACAAGTTTCGGACCATTTTTTATAAAAATATAATAAATATTATTATTGCAAAGCTAATAAATATGTTATCTTGATTATATTAGGACAAGCGCGGCGTTCAGTACTGCTCTCAAGTCTTCAATATATCAAAATGATTCCCATTTCTGTCTAACTTAATGAACATGAAACAAAACATCAAACTCAAATTAAGGATTTTTAACCAAACTTCTTAGAAAATTAGTCAATAATATAATTGATATTTTTCTTCCAGCCGAATCCAAGATGGCTGGCAGTGTTCACATCACTTCGTATTCTGTTCGTACCGTTCTTCATGTTTTGCAATTATCTACCTAAAGGTAGAACAAGGACTTTGCCCGTTTTTATAAACAATGACTGGGTTTACTGGGTGATGTCAGCATTATTTGGTTGGAGCTCCGGCCATGGTAGTTCGTTGGGCATGATGTATGTTAGCGGGTAAGTTATTAAAATTGTTATATTTATTAAACAGTAAATTATTAAATACTTGTTAAAACTTATTTTTGTGTTTAACATTCTGTATAGGGAATTTTTCACAAATGTTTATTACCCAAAGATTATATTTTGTTATAAACAAGTGACATTCAAAATTTTCTGAAAATGATTTTATTATCTAAAGCGTGAATACACTTTAGTACACTTTAAAAATGTCAAAGTAAAACATTTTTTGGTATATATATTTTTATATTAACTTAAATAGTGTATTCTTATAGCCGGTTTTATCAAGTATTTTATAAAATAAATTTTAGACATTTGTAATGTGTTACATACATTACACTGTGTTATCACAGTTTTCTGATTAGCGTACAAAAATTGTCCCCACTACCCAACGCAGTGTTATCATCTACATGGTGTTTATCACTTTAACAGTGGGCATATAGAAGCTCTTCTAAAACACACGCATATTTTACTTATAAATTTGTGTGCACCTAAGATTGGCTACAATTTTTACTTGTTCTAGTTACTCTTATTATTTTATCTTGTACTTATTATTATACATACGTTATTTTTGTATATTTTCATTTGAATCTCAAACGCTTCTTTTGACTTCGTTGAGTTATATATTAATAAAGTATTTTTGTATTTTAACTTTAATTTTATTTTTTTTATTGAATTTCGTAAGTATGTGACATACAAAATTTTATAGAGGCATTAAGCTTTATAAAAAAATCCTATACCAAGTGTGTGAATAAAACTTAAAAAATAAGTTTGATCCTATCAGATAGGATCAACTTAAATTTCTAAGGCTACTGAAGTAAAACGTGATCTTACGTTTTTTCGATTTACACAACGGGCGACAGAAATAGTATAGTTGCGTAGCCTGTGTTTAGTGTAAATAAAACTGATAAAGTGATGCTTATTTTTGTTAAATACCATTTATTTTTAATCAATTTCAGTAATGTAGCACCAGAACACGCTTCAACAGCCGGTATGATTGGAGGTGCCACTCTCGTCACCGGAATAGTGGCTGGCGTCACATTATCAAAGTTCTGTCCCATCCTTGTATCTCTATCCGCCTGGCAGAACATGTAGCGATTACTTACTTATGTAGGCACAGTGTGGAACGTTCTCATACGTGGGAAGTGATTTGTGCATAAGTAACACTAAAATCTATTTTTCCATTCGATTATTGTTCAAGTGACCAAATCGATTCGATTATTTGAATCGGAACTAATGTAACAGTGTAGTGATGTGATGTGACGTGAAGTGTTGAGTGACGAGTTGTGATATAATCCCGCCTTGACCACGCCTTACAGCTAGCAAGTTCCTTAACATGACGAAGTTATTGCAAATAATGAAATCAAATTACAGATTTAATGCTCTTAAGACTGCGTGAGTTATGACTTTTGCTTGTTGGGACGAATTGAAAGTAATGTTTATCTGTGACTGCTATAGGAATATTCATATTCAAAATTAATAACCCAATGTATAGTTATTAAATATAAATAAAATATATAAGGAATTGAAACTAAATAATATTCTCCAAATTTTCCATTTCAAATTTTAGATCCTTTTCGAACTAGAGTAAGTTGTTGCAACCACATGTAAACTGCCATAAATATAAAAGGATATGATACTGTAAAATTATGAACTTTAAATTTGTAATGTAATATATGACAGTTACTTACTAAATATAACAGAATTGTACTCAAATATAAACTTATGCTATTTCTACATAAACAAATAGTTTAATTTTATTCATTATTTTAATTACTTTGTGTATCGGTTTTATGTATATATTACTTTAATTATGTGTGTGTTTTTGATATACAATACGTATTTTGATCTACAATATGTAATTATAATACAGTACCTTGTATAGCTAACAAGGTGTTATTTTTGGTTTTATTATAGAGATATAATATAATGATAAATTAACTTCTTTTTATCTATATATTTGTATTATCACCTTTTTTAATTTACATATATACATATACACATGCCTGTAGCATTTAAATAAAATATACACATACTTGTCAATTTTTTTTATTACTTTAGCGATTATTATATACGTTTTATTTTTTGTTTTTGTTTGTAGAAATAGCATAAGAAAATAAAAATAAATTATTGGAAAGAGGTAATGTTGGTTTTGGTGTATATTGTGTTTATCAGCATTGTTAAAGTTTGAGGCTTAGAGCATTTATATTGTATTAAGTACAAATTGTTGAAGGTTATTGTAGAAAACTGATATTATTATAGATAGACGTTTTCAAATCATTTTTCTAAAGAAACTGATTTTAAGAAATTTAACAGATTTTTTTTGTTCAAAAACATTTCTGTCCATGCAATATTTACATGATATATAAAAAGTTCTAATATTTAAAGTTTATTGCAACTGAAATTTGAATTTCTTTTAATATTTTTTTGTTTTGATCTAAAATTTATTATTGTCTTAGTGTTCATGAGTTAAATGTTTATATATACATTTTATTTTATGATGGATAAAAAAAACATAGTTTTTGATTTTTAATTTATTTAAAATAATTTTCGTCCTTAGGTATAGGTACAAAAATTTAAAAAAATAATCCAAAGTGCTACTACATATAAGGCTTATGTACATAAAGAATTATTAGTAGCGACATAATTTCTTAACATCACATTTCAGGCATTGAAACTGAAAGTCCTAACAGTTAAAGTTCAGGGAAAATTATAATTATTTGAACTTTGCTAACATTTTCGAATAATAATTGACCTTAGATATAACATTTTGCACATAACTAAAACCATTGTGGTTTAAGCTATCCAAATATTAGAATCATAAACTAAAATGTTTCTCTATTCAATTGAAGGCAGACTAATAACTTAAGTTTTATAATATTTTATTTATAGCTTTTTCAGACTGACCATAAGCTAAACATGAATAGAGTGTTCTAATTATGTCTGTCGCAAAACTTGTCTCGATTTATTTAATCTATATTTTGACGTTGATGTAACAGATAAGAAATCAATTATTTAATTTCAGTCATGATTATTTTTGTATTGTTTCTTTAATACTAGTTAGTATTTTTGAGCATTTTTAAATAGTAATAGCAAAGTTTAAAGTTGTATTACAGTTTTTCATACAATAATTTAAAGTTCATTCATACAATCAAATGACGCACATAAATAAATAAGCATTTAATTATTTTAAAAATAATGTCAATTTATTTTTGTCAAAATCACATATAAATTGCTTTTGTTTATGAATAACCATGATCCCCATTCTCTGTGTGTTCAGTTAAGTGACCAAATATTGTTTTTTTTAAAGATAACGATTCTGACAACATTGTTTCAAAAAAGTTAATATTTGACTAATTGTTGAAATTCTTTCGAGTTTCTAATCGGTCAGAATCGTCATCTTTATATCTGATATAGAGTGTTTTTGTTTTAATCGTGCTAACATATGTTAGTATTTATTTTTAATATAGTAAAAATTATATTTCGTTTTGTGTTTTATTTTTTTTATATTACACTTTTTTATTTTATCATCACATATCAGTTCCTTTATTTATTTTTTACATTTGTTTCATACTGTCTTAGAGCATTAGTTTTGGTAATAACATTTATTTTTTTCTTTGAAAATTTCATAAGTTTAAAATCATTATGTGTGTAGTACTCTATGAAGTATATGATAATGATATAATAATAATTATTTATTTCTTTCATAGCTTTTTTTTCTTGAGTTTTCATTATGTATTATTTTTTGTTTTATGATTTTTTTTTTCAATTTTTATTCATATATATATATATATATATATATATATATATATATATATATATATATATATATAAATAAATTCAGTTTTCTCAGTTGCAGACAGAGAACAGAATCCATTTAATCCATTTGTATTTATATATATATATATATATATATATATATATATATATATATATATATATATATATATATAATGCTAATAATATATTCAAGAGAGCCCAAGCTGATATTTAAAAAAGTATATATCTCTTAGGGTTGCTATCATACTAAGCAGTATATTGTATATTATATATAGAAACGTGTTCTTAACGTAAAATTTTATCTTGTCTTTTAAATATTTCACACTTCAGAATAAAATAATTATACAATAAAATATCTATAAGAACTAAACTAATAAAATTTACTAGCTTTAGAGTTTTCTCCTTGTGAAATTTATGCTATGTAATCTATACAATCACAATACTTATACTTTATGCTAGCCATATTCTAAAATATAATTAAATGATAAATAAATTTATTGTATACAGGGTTATTTGAAAGATGTTATTTAAAACCAGAATAATATAACGGGAACATTCAAATAGTGACTTACTTGTACTTAATTGAAATAAAAACGTGCATAAAACATTTAAAATAGTAGTTTATGGTCAGTAAAAAAATTAAACAGATAAAATATAGAAATGAATTGTTATATTTTGCAGGAACATTTTTAAATAAAAAATATCTTTGATTTTAAGCTTTTTCTCTATATTTATGCTTTATGTCAAATTAATTCAAATAACTCTCTATGCTTAATAATATAATAGTATATAAATATACTCACGCGAATAAAAATGAATTATATTATGCACTCCTTGTAGAGTCGAAGGCTGTGAAGATATAGCTTTAACCTTTCCACTGTAGATACCACGTCCTTCGCCCTTGTCCTTTCAGTATTATTTCAAATGAAAAACATTAATTAATTTACATTATATCTATAAAAAAACCTTTTTTGTCATATTATAAAATTGACTATAAGTACTTGTCGGATGTTGCGTATATATTAAATTCAACAATAGTCATATTCAAGAAGCGTGGATTATTTTAATTTGTTCTAGTCTTTATATAATGATCAAAAATAGCTTAATGTTTTTCATTTGATGCTGTTCCTGTTCCTCCATTCCACACCTTCGAGTACAAATTTGTATTATAATTTGTAGCTTTTAATAAAAAAATTAGGTTTAAGCTTGAGGAATTGCCCGACATAATGTGTTGCGAAAGACGTTTGTAGTGTTCCAAGATGGTCCATTGTAGAATATTTTTTATTTTTATACTCTCCCAGTAGCGGTGGTAAATAAAACGTTTATTGGTGTTAAATAAAATTACGACACTGTATATAAAGCATTTAGTATTTATATTGTATATGATAT
The DNA here is from genome assembly GCA_032432895.1 of Dryadula phaetusa. Taxonomy (NCBI): domain Eukaryota; kingdom Metazoa; phylum Arthropoda; class Insecta; order Lepidoptera; family Nymphalidae; genus Dryadula; species Dryadula phaetusa. Next base: position 1,246,569 of record JAOYRS010000073.1, read on the forward strand.
GTTAACAATATAATGACTTATTTCGGTATACAGCATTAAAAGTAGTTTAATGCGATTTTTTTTCGACTTAGTTATATTTTTATATAAAAAAATAGGAGTTTTCGTATAAATGTGTTTAGTTGCGCTGTCGCAATACTTCCTTTGTTAAATTGTAATCAGTGTTATATATTTATATTAAATTGAATATGCCATATATTTCATTTAATAACTTACTACTTTAATAACTTTGTACACTAACTATATTTAAGACAAGGTAGCCAAGGGATTTATTTTAGTTACACTTTGGATATTCTCTGTAAGTAAAAATATCGCACAAAATATCCAATTTACGTTAAAATTAAACGTAAATTTTAATTCAATCGCCAACTAGTCACAAATATTCTAATAATAAAGAGTGCACTATATACTATATTAAAAAAACTAGCATAATACAACATTTTATCTATATTCTTTATTTATTTTTATCTTTATTATTTCTAGTGCGGCGTTGAGTTTCACCACTCAACACGCAGTGTCTCGAATTTGGTGGAAAGCTAAGTACCGAGTGTCTTAACGCTAGGTACTTTCTGTCTACCCTGCTTTATGCGGGATAAAAGCGTGAAAAATATATGTTTAAAAAATATTTTTATTGCCTATTTAAATTTTAAAGTTAATAGAATATTGTGACTAATATTGGCGTTAATTTCACTTTCTATTAAAATGTAATAGCCACGGAAATACATAATTGTTTATTATTCATTGTAGCTTTACACTTATTACTTGTACTAAATATTATAAATTAATTGATTTACTTCAATATTTGTTAAAAATATCAGTTTGTTTAATTCAAATCTATAATTTTGTGTAATAATTTTATTTATCGTAGTAGAGTAATCGAATTCGCGCTCATAATCGAGAAAGGAGCAGCAGAAATAACCAAATTCTTTTTAATTTTACTTGATTCTTAGAAGTTAATTGTAAGAATGAAAAATTCAGTTACACCAGATAATTACTTTGACAATATGCTAATATTAACTACAAATATACAATTTTGACAAGATTTATTTACATATATTGTTGTACATATCTGCGATCTAAGTCTATGATGGTTAAGTTTGAAAATTAATACTAGGAAATAACATTTTGTTGAGCTTTAAGCACAAAAAGCTCGTTTAACTCATGAATAATGCAAGTAATTCTAAAATTTAAATAATTTGACGGAATCATAAGTTACGACGTTAGTAAAAAACTTCATACATTTATATAAAAGTTATTTACATTTGGCAAATAATTAACAATTGAGTGTAAATTCTTTTGGCTATTGACATAGACGCTTGTGTAACTGAATTTAAAAAAAATATGCAGAAAATAAAAAGATAAAAGTATCAAGTACTTAAGTGAGTTCAATATTGCATGTATATTAAGATTAACTCTTTCCACACAACATTTTAAATTTTCGATATTTCTATAGATCGTAGAATAACATGGTGACAATAATAAACCGTACCGTACCGTACATCTAATAGTTGTAATATTTTTTCACTTTTCCACGTACTGGTTTGTAACACTATATGGTATAAGATGATAATCTTTCGCTGTTCTTCTGATTCTACTGTATTAACGATAAAAACGTAAAATACAAATATCTACTATTATTGGAAAATTATTATGTGTTTTATTTTATTCATTTCATATACATATCTTTTATTTTAAACACGATCACTGTTCAGTTGATCATGATCTACATGGGATTTCCCTCACACACATACGGCACCACGGACCACATGTGACTTTTCTCACCCATAAATAACATCATGTGATTTTTCTCATCCATATATGAAACCATGGTCCACATGGGATTTTACTCGTCCACATATGACGCCATCGCTAGAGGTTACACGCCATTGTAGTGCAGTGCTACTGAGCACACAATATTGGACTGAAAACGCAATTGGTCGTATGTTCCATTGCACTCAGGGAAAAGATTATATCACAACTATTTTTTTTTGGGCATTTCAACTTAAATCACAAATCTTTCTCATTTTTTAGTATATCCAATTTAAATTTTTGCTAAATATTTAATATACACAATTGACTTTTCTATTCTTTTATTATACATATAGTAGGGGCCCGATGGTGGCTTCGCTGCCGTGTATATCTAGTTTGGTTTTGTACCCGCCTCTCATTTCTCGTCCCTCTTTCTCTCTTATACCAGAGACTTTTAAAAAATATATTAATGAAAATGGTGATAAAATACGTTACTTAGTTTGAAAGATCTAAGCGCACCGACAACAGACGCGACTTTGTTTTATACGATGAAATGATAATGTAATATGAAAGTTAACTAAACTGTTACTATATGGGGCACATTGTAAAATTAAGACTACTTGATACACAAACTATATTAAACTAATTTAAAATTCGTACGGCCTAATAACATCTAATAATATATATAACATATATTATTGATTGTCAAAATATTATACTAACTGAAATTATAAATTAAAATTACTTCTATATAAGTTATGATTAACTGATAAAATCTAATAGAGTAGATACTGATCAGCTTCATGCTTTAACCCGCATAGTAGGGTTGGGAGAGACAACCTTGTGTGAAGACACTCCGTTAACTGCATTCCGCCAGAAATCGAGACATTGTGTGTTGAGTGACGAACTCAACACCGCGCTTTATAGTACCAAAGCAAAGAAATGACAATAAGTTATACTACATAATACTATCATTTCCCCGAGTGGGAATTTCCACGGTTCGATCGGAATGTCGTCAGGTCCCACTGCTTTCCGATTCTTCATGCGTCGAACACAATTCCGAGTTTCGTCAGGTGGTATTGGAGTAATAACTCCGAGATTAGGAGATGGTTCAGTCTTCAACTTTATTATTCATATAGTGAAGTGGAAGTTGGGCTCTGGCTACAGCTCTATTACTGGCACGTTTGGCTGCTATATAACCTATTCTGTATTCAAGAGAACCGGTGGTCTGCCACTGCTTAAAGGCAGTCTACTTTCCACCTTCTGCACTTTGTCCACCACCATGCCTCCCTATCGATGACTCGTCCTCCCCTAGAAAGACCAAGAACTCGTTTACCTGCCGCAATAATTGCTGACTAGGTTCAATCCCAAGCTTCCTGGGCAATTTCGATTTTGTTCGATAGATTTTGACTCTCAACCTCAGCCCGGAAGTCGGTCTGCATCGGTCTATTCAGTAACCATCACTTGATTCTAGGTTGACGTTTCTCAGCTACTTTCTTTTTCGGGGTAAAGAGACAGTCCATGACAACGAGATGATGTTGGGCCGTCAGGCTTTCACTGACAATGACTTTACAGTTCGTCACCCTGCCTATATTACACCGCCTGGCCAGCAGATTATCTATTTGAGTTGAGTGGGACGCGCTCTTATACGTGATAAGGTGCTGAGGATTCTTTTGGAAGAACGAGTTCACGACAGCCAAGTCAGACACAATAGGTTCTTAGAATATATCACTGTACCACTTTACAAGAGATGTACAACTGGAGGATAAGCTATTACCTTGCCAAAAGTGTTAGTAACTTTTGAGTCATGCAGACAGACGGACGCACGAACTAGTTGTGTTTGCAACATCGGCAGCGTAAGGAGGCTGCTTTAAAAAAGTCAGTAAAATTATGATTTCTGTACATAAAAACTAATATTCTAGATATTTATTACAAGTATGTATTATATGTGTAAAACATGAAAAAAATATTCTGATGAAATACTCTAATGTATTCGCTTCCGGACACTTGTACGGATTAATAAAACAAATTGAATGGACTGAAGTAGGTGCAAATAGTATTGGAAGACTTATTGCAAGATTGTACACTAATAATTATCGTCCAACATAATTGGTAATTTTGCTCATGATTAGGCATCTTTCTGCAAAAACATAAAGTTTGTAGAGATCTCTGAATTTTTGCTTCTTTTCAACATAATCTAATCTAATAAAGGTACGTTATAGAAGTGTTTCCTCATTTTGTTAAAGGCTAACATCAGGTTCTTATTCTAACTCAACACAAAATATATTTGATTGCATGATTGATGATAAATACTCACTATAAAACAGGTGTCAGTTAAAAAAAAGTACATGTGCGATTTGGTACTTAAATGGAAACCACATGTAAGGGTGCCATTTTTTCGACTAAAATTCAATTTACTTTACTTCATTACTCTAGTAGGTTATCTCTGACTACTGCAGTGGGATAAAGTGTGAAACTGCTTTTTTTGGGCAATACAGCACTGCGTAGAGTTTGATTTTGAGTTATCTTTTTTGGCATACAAGTTTTCAAAATGGGTTAAAAATGATCAACATTGTATTATAATAAAATTTACTGTAGAAAGGAAACTAAATATCTGAATTGCCTGCAGCGATTCTTTGAGCTTTACCTATTGAGCGGTTGAGAATTAGGTATCCATGTGAAGAAATCGCGTTTCTAGTCAGAAGCTATCGCATTATACCGAAATGTCTTCTTTAATGATCCATATCCAACATATAAGTTTCTCTATAATTATAGACACGTAGGGAATAACAAGGCCTAATTAACTAATCCTGTGGTTAGACTTTTCCGTTCAAATTTAGAATCATAGAATTCCACTTAAAGTTTGAATATTAATTTTTTATGTTATGAAACTATGAGAAGTATTAAATCAGGTAATATGTACACAAAAATTTAAATTTCCAAATATTTAAGTAGTGAATGAATGAATTTTGAGTTCAAACAATATTATTTTTTCGTATAGTCGCTAAAATTTTAGTAGTTACAATAAAATAAATATATGTGAACATAAAACAACAGTCCATTTATTGGGTTATAAATAGAGAAATAAATATTCAATAAATAAACTATCTAAACACTATCCGTTCGTTCGTGAGGGCGTTATATATTTACAATGTGAGGTAACTAATTTTAGTTGGTGGGTGATGAGGCCGAGGATGATGACGATGAAATAGACGCCACGCTCGAGTAGCTAGGTGATTGATTTGATGAAGATGAAGCACTGGAGTCTCCAGGGTAGTAGCTACTGTAGGCCAGCTGGGTGGGGTCCCAAACTCTAGCGTAAGGTCCAGAGTTTGCAGGTTCCCATTGGGCACTGTAGGAGTCTTGCGGGGCAGCTGTGGAAGGAGGTCCGTATTGGGAAGAAGGGGGACCGTATTGGGGTGCGGGTGCCGGTGCCTCTGTGGGCGCCATCATCATTGGCATAGCTGAAATTTAAGATTAATGAAAATTATTTATTATTATTATTAGTAAGGACATTTTAAACGACAAATTTTCCACTTTGTAAATTTCCTTACCTCCTTTCTTCATAATTAAGTTGTAGACGAGGAATCCAACGACAAGAGTGATAGCCAGCTTGCTAAGAATCAGTGCCTTCACAGCCTTGATACCGACGATAGCTAAGAGGATGGGCATGAGAGCCTTCATCTTCAATTTGAGAAGGAGAAGAACTGGCAGTAGAAGTTTCTTCTTTAAAATTCCGCGAGCTAAAAATGAGAAGATTTTAATAATTTTGAAATCCACAACAATAATATTGAAAATATTAATGAGTCACTACCTTCACCATTTTCAGCGTTGGTTTCAGGAAAATCTACATCAAATCCTCTATCAGCGCGGTACGAGATTTCGGCATTCTGGAAGATGAACTCAGGTAATTGTACTCTGATTTCATTGTTGTTTAAAACTCTTCCAACGCGGTCGAAGATTACTTTGTCGATGTTGTTGTCATCAAAAGCTCTCGCAGACTCCGATGTCACTCCGAGCTTAGTATCTAAGAACGATAGGACTTTCACTTTAAGGCATGATGTTGGGTTATCAGCCTCAAAACAATCACTAACCACACTGTTTAATAGATCGTCACTAGTGTTCAATCGAGAGGTCTCGATCTCATTGTCCTTGATGGCGTAACTGTGTACGAGGGCCGCGGAAGCTAGTAGGAGGCAAAGACACTTCATTTTCGTTATTTTCACTTTGTCATTAGATTTGATTAATTAAACGTACGGCCCGGCCGGTTAATGGAACAACAATGATTTAATTTTTCAATGGGCTTGGTTTTTATATGTGATCCTTTGGGCGGCAAGGCACGCGGTAAGAGCGCGTGTCTCGAATACGAATAGCTTTCATACCTGGCAAACTATTTAATTTCATTTAAGAAAGTCCTGATGGTGAGAGTGAGTGCAGTAGTTTTATTAATATCATATTATATTTTGTACCATTAAAGCTAACGCCTTGTTACTAATCGGGAAATGGGAAAAAAATCGCGCAAATGTCTACTACGTGACGACATCAAACAGTATAAATAATAGAATTTGTTACATAGCGCTACATTGTTATGCAGAAGGGGGCAGCTCTCACCGTCAGTATGTACATACGAATCAATCATTTCAGTGTTTACAAAGAAATTTATTTGGCAATTTACATTCTAAGTGAATCGTTTATATAACCATTTCGGAATTACGTGATTCTAGTTAAATAATGTGTTACAATTTTTTGAAGTTTTCCGATAACTGGATGTAATCTTGAACAATTAACATATTGTGCTCATGTTGGACGCTTCTTTTACCGTTTACGTAAATAACAGCTTATCTTACTTACCCACCTAATACCAACATCTAAATTTGTCTTCGACACTGGATTTTGTATAAATATTATTGCGTAATTATTAGGGATTTTTAAAAAACGGTAACATTCACAAACAGAATGTGTTTGCTAGTTATATTTAAATATTATTTATATTAAAACCTATCGAAATATTATTATCGCCGAGTAATTTTAAAGGTTACTTTCATGCAAATCTATAATATAATAAAATACATCTTCTTATTAATAATAATTAAATACATCTTGTTAAACAAATGATAGAATATTGAGATATGATGTTTTTTTTTAATTAATTAATCTTTTATTTTTTATACCTTTCAGGAAAGTTAAGCGAAAATGGTATACCAAAAGAAATAGTTAATAATAAATAACTACAGTAAACGTTTGTACCTATATAAATATATTAATTAGTTTACACGTTTCTTTTAAAAAAAATCGAATACGAAACTCAATGAAAACTTTGTTACTTTTTTAACGAAATATAACGGAGATATAATAAAAGCAAAAAAAGAAAAAGTTCCTTATTAAAAACAAGCTTAATATTTGTATCCACTTGCTTACATTACAAATAATGATCGGTTGAACTCTACAATATGTTAAGATTTATTTCAATAAGATTGTTAGATCCAAGTCTTTAAAAATGAATTTTCAAATTGATCTGTTTATTTTTAATAATTTTCAAATTGATCTGTTTATTTTTAAGTAGCCTATATTTTGTATAATGTAGCAGACAATATTGATGTTAATTACATTTACATAAGAGATATATAGAAAGGAAGGAAGGAAATAAGGAGATAAAGGTATAAACCTAGTCTGTAGTGTGTAATGTGGAAGATACGACAAGGAAAAAATATATTAAAATTTGATTACTTTTTATAGAAACAAACACTATGGATCATTTTTCTAGGAAAGTGAAACCTGATGTTTAACATAAAGCTCGTGTACTAGTTTATTATGCAATAAGGGTTGATTACTTAGTATGCGTTCCGCGTCGCCATTTGCATTTGCCGCCATGTCCGGATTGTGAAATTACTGTTTCACTTCCGTTTGGCTACGACCAAGTGTTTAGGTCGAACTAATTCCTACTTTATTACAATTTTAGCTACTTAATAAGTGCTTAGATGTGATTAAATTTATAGAAATTAAAGAAAGCTTAATGTTTAATTAAAATAATAAATTTAATAATAATAAATTAAATAACCAAAATAATTAAATAACCAAAGGATACAGGGTAAATGTTTTGGAACATCATATTGGACAATTTCATCCTGATATTTAATTCACAATATTGTAGAGTTTAAAAAAATATACCTACATATTACTATAGTATAGAATATCTATATCTATGTTTACATACGTATACGTATAATAAAACTTTAGAGAACTGTTCTGTATATTGAATATAATAAAAAATATACTAGGGGTTTTCATACAAATAGCAAGAGCCAAAAATATTATATTTTTACATTTTTAACTATCTGACATTTGTGTTTCATCTTTCACAAAAAACTTAAGGGATTTCGAAGATACTGGATGAAGAAATTAGATTTTTGACACTTCCCTCGTCCTTCTCACAGCTAGTCACAATGTGAAACCACTATTGTCAAACAATGTCACACTTCGTCGATCCCTTCCCTCCCCCACAATATGTGGCAACGGCAACATATAGGCTATACTTAACTTTGAAGTTCTGAGTCATTAATTTCCACATCAATGACTTGGAACTTCATTCACAACTTCCCTTTTCTTACGAGAGGAAATCGTATTACAGATTACCTATTAGATTGGAGGACTTGGAGGTTACGTGTGATTCTGAATTTGCAGATATAGACAAGGGGGTCCCTTTACCCACTAAAACTTTACGGTGCTCCATCTCGTTCGCTAGTAGCCGAGGTCCGAGAACCTAAATCTTCCACTATCTCGGGGGCGGGTGCCTTGGAGCAAGGTATCAAGAGCAAAGTATCGGAGTCAAGGGTAGTGGCACTCTTTCGTTGGCCTATTGTGAGTAGCATGTGAGAGTGACCACGTGCGCCTCCTTGGGTCAGATGAGTAAGTGATCCGCTTCCACAAGCTGATGATTGGTGGGTGTGGAACTCGTTCAATCATTTATAGATATTTTTAAGTCGCCTCGGTATAGTTAGTCAACATGTTGAGCTCTTATTATTGACATACCAAAAACGAAGGTCAGGAGCCTTCAGAAATATGAATATAATGCCTTAGGAAAAGGGGTTCAGCTTGATGAGCACTTTCTGCAAACGTTAGTCTAATAGTTGAAAGTCTATGATACATAATTTGAAATCCCAAGACTTATGACTTATGACACATAATGTGAAACCTCGTATCCAAAACATTAAATTGGAAATATTTATGAAATATGTACTTCACTATTGATTTTACTACCAAAACTCGCTCGAGCTCGAGTTATTGTTAAACATAACAATAACTCGAGCGGGAATTACCTCTAAGTGGTGAAGGCTAATCTTATTTTTGTAGTTTACTTATATCTATGTTCATATTCGGCCTAACGACGTCGATAATATAATTAGTGCTGTAGATATTCAGCCCCGATGTTACCCCAAGACATATATATATAATAGTCTATATGAACCGTCCGACTGTTTGTCTGTTCGTTTGTGCGTTAATTATGCAAAACTCAAGACAGAATGAAATAAATTTTGGCATGGCTTGGCACTATAAGCTATTAAGCTTATAGTCCAAAGGTATTTACAAGATATTTTTTCTTGATATTTGTAGTAATTTGCGTATAAAAAACTGAAATTCTCAAATTTCTTATTATACTGATAACCAAAGAATACAGGATAGATTAATCATTAACAATTAAGAGCATATAGTTTTAACGTAAAATCTGTAATAACTAAGCTAAAGGTAAAGTCTACCTAGCAGGATAAAAATAAATATTTCATCTGAATTAAAGAGCTACTTCTGTGTATCTCAACAAACACAGTTTTGAATATTTCAATCCTTAACCAAAAAAATTATTTTCTCGATAGATATTAAAGATATCTTTATAAAATTTATACTGAAGATTGCTGAGCAAAGGCTAATTATATTTTTCACAATTTTTGCAATATAGGTGATTTTTTAAGGCGACTTCTCAATTGACACATATTGAAAAATATACTCCAAGTATATTTATTCATTAGTTAACTATTACACTTAAAAGTTCAAAAAATAAAAACCAAGTAGATATATTATTTGCCTGCGTAGCGTATAATAACGTTTTTTACTATTTTGGATTGATAATTAAAGACATCGTGTCGTAGTGGAACAGCATGTTCTGATACGATAAAGCACGAGGTTGAGTTGTTCATTCAACGCATAATTTCTTGATTTCGGGCAGAACACAGTCAACGAAGTGTCTTGACACTAGGTTGTTTCTGACTACCCTGCTATGCGGGATAAAGCATGGAGCTGATTAGTGTCTACTCTCTTATATTTCATCAGTTAATTATAACTTATATAGAACTAATTTTAATTTATAATTTCAGTTAATTTCATGTTTCGACAATCTATAATGTATGTTATGGATAGCATTACATGTCACTAGGACGTACGTATTTCAAATTAGCTTAACATTTAATCTTAATGTTACAATGTGCATCATATAGTAATAGATTTATTGAACTTATTTAACTTTAGTTTTACTGTTGGACCCTTTCATATCACATTACATTATCATTTCATATTAAAAAAGTGAGGAAAATTAAATATAGAAGATAATTTTTTTTTCTATGGTATCATGTGGACGAGTAGAATCGCATATGGGTCAAGATGTCATATGCTTTTTTTTAGCTTCACGCTTTTGTCCCGCATAGCAGGGTAGACCGAAAGTACCTAGTGCCAAGACACTCCGTACTTTGCTTTCCACCGAATTTGAGACAATGCGTGTTGAGTAGTGGAACTCAACACCGCACTTTGTTATTTACCAGAGCGAGAAAGTGAAAATAATTTAAGTATAATCACTCCCCCCAGTGGGGATCGAACCCACAACGGATCGCGCTTACAGTCAGACACTGTCCCACTGCGCCACGACCGGCCTCATATCATATGTGGATGTGTAAGTCACATGTAGACCATGGGTCACCATGGGTGGGTGGGTGGAAGGGTGAAATGGCATGTGGAAGGGTGAGATCATATGTGGGCCATGTGTCATACAGTGTTTCTCAATAGGAATGATAGGATTTTGATAGCTCACAGCCGCCATCTTGGTTGTTTAATATTTGACATTTGTGTTGTTTTGTGTTCAGTAATGTTTGCCATTTAATCATGAACAAGTTCACGTCACCTCAACGTTTGAAAATTGTCCAAATTTTCTATCAAAATTCGATTCGGATTCGGGCGTATCCAGAATGACAGTCTAGCGAATTTTAAATATACATATGTGGAAGGATGAAAATACATGTGATCCATGATCTCATATGTAGATGAGTATAATCACATGTGGACCATGGTATCATATGTGGAAGAGTAAAATCCCATGTAGACCTTGGTGTCATATGTGGATGAGTAAAATCACATGTGGTCCATGGTGGCATGCATGGAAGGGTGAAACCACATGTGGACCATCGTGTCATATGTGGATGAGTAAAAATATATGAATCATATGTGGAGCATGATGTCATATGTGGACGAATAAAAACACATGTGGACCTTAGTGTCATATGTGGAACGGTGAAATCACATGTGGACCATGGTGTCATATGTGGGGTAGTAAAATCATATGTGGACCATGGTGGCATGTGTGGAAGGGTGAAATCACATGTGGACCGTGGTGTCATATGTGGAAGAGTGAAATCACATGTGGAGCATGATGTCATATGTGGACGAATAAAAACACATGTGGACCTTGGTGTCATATGTGGAACGGTGAAATCACATGTAGACCATGGTGTCATATGTGGGGTAGTAAAATCATATGTGGACCATAGTGGCATGTGTGGAAGGGTGAAATCACATGTGGACCGTGGTGTTATATGTGGAAGGGTGAAATCACATGTTGAGCATAATATCATATGTGGACGAGTAAAAACACATGTGGACCTTGGTGTCATGTGTGGAAGAGTAAAATCCCATGTGGACCTTGGTGTCATATGTGGATGAGTAAAATCACATGTGGTCCATGGTGGCATGCATGGAAGGGTGAAACCACATGTGGACCATTGTGTCATATGTGGACGAGTAAAAATATATGAATCACATGTGGAGCATGATGTCATATGTGGACGAATAAAAACACATGTGGACTTTGGTGTCATATGTGGAACGGTGAAATCACATGTGGACCATGGTGTCATATGTGGGGTAGTAAAATCATATGTGGACCATAGTGGCATGTGTGGAAGGGTGAAATCACATGTGGACCGTGGTGTTATATGTGGAAGGGTGAAATCACATGTGGACCATGGTGTCATATGCGGACGAATAAAATCACATGTCGACCGTGGTGTCATATGTGGAAGGGTAAAATCATATGTGGGCCATGATATCATATGTGGAAGGATAAAAGCACATGTGACCCATAATCTCATATGTAGACGAGTATAATTACATGTGGACCATGGTGTAATATATGGATGAGTAAAATCACATATGGACTATGATGTCATATGTGGACCAAGATGACATGAAATTTGGAACGACAGGTTGAGACTATAAAGGATTGAGGACTTTCGGAAGTGTATTTAAAGTCTTATATATATATTTTTAAGCAAGAATGCGTGCATATAAAAAAATAATGGAAATAGCTATAGCATAGTGAGTGCACGCGGGTGAAGCTGCGAGCTGGCCCCTAGTACATCAATATAGTAGGTGATTAAGCTACACTGGCTTATGAAATTAACCGGAGGAAGTGACAAGAGTTTCAGTCAGGGTGTTACATTAGTTCATAGTTACATTAGTTCACCTGGGACAGTATGGCGGATATTTAGCTTCCCTATCAACAAAATATATTTCAAATGTATTTCACTGTACACTTTGAAGGATGTTAGAGAATATATTGGAATATATTCGTCAGACAGATGATTTTGCTCTATGACGATGTACCAGTATACTTTACATACGACAAACAACGAGGAAAATTTCACCGTCGAAAAAGAACGGGAGTTCCTCCTTAGACGGTGTGCCTAAAGTTTACAAAGATCATGTGCTGGGAAAAGTACACAGTGCATCTAAGCAATGCCGAGTGTTTTCATTGCGTATGTAATTGCAAATTGTCCGAGGACCTGTTTTTTTTTTTTCTAACGTGAGGAAATCGCATTACGGATACCTTCCCGATCGGGGACTCGGGATAGGTTATGTGGGACTCCAGTTTGGCAGAAAAGGCCGCCCCGTTTACCCACTAAAAACTCACGGTGCTCCATCTCGACCGCCACTAGCCGAGGTCCGGGAACCCCAATCTTCCGTTGCCTCGGCGGCGGGAGCCTGCTAGGCGCGTCGTCGGAGTCAAGGGCGGTGGGCCACCCTCAACGGCCTGCTCTGAGTAACGCGCGGGAGCGACCGCGCGCGCCTACTCGGGCCAGGTGAGTAGGCGGTCAGCTTCCCCAAGCTGACCAATTAGGGCGGAAGGCGGCATTCGTGTGCCGCCCTCCGGCGACCCGGTCGTTTGCGGCGGATGGAGAGTTTGGAAGAGGCCTCCCTCTGCCGTTCCGCCGCCTCCTTCGCGAGCACCACTTCCTCGCAGAAGGCTCCGACCGCGTCCCACGACCTCTCGCAAGCCACCACGCTGGCAGGCTGGCCTTCACCACGGCTGGCAGGGAGAGGTTGTCCCCTATGACGCCGCGCAGAACGCGGCGTTGAGACGCCCAGGCCGCACACTCCTCCAACGTGTGCTGGGCGTCTCTTCGAGGCAGTCGTCACAGTGGTGGCAGCGCTCGTCGGGCTCCCTCCCCGCCACACGGCACAAGTACCTCCCGAAGCAACCGTGCCCCGTGAGTACCTGCGTCATGCGGAAGGTCAGGACGCCGTGACGCCTCGCCAACCACTGGCGGAACACTGGACGAACCGCCTCGATTGTCCTCAGGCCGGCGGATGGTGATGCCAGCCGGGACTCCCACTCTTCAATGGCGGCTTCCCGCGCCTCCTCCAGTGCGTCTAGCACTGCCCGTTCCCTGGACATTGTGCCGCGACGCCGGCAATAGACCGACGCCAGGACTTGCACGTCCAGATGCCAAGCCAGGACTCCAGCCAGCACGCACGCCACCTCACCGGAGATGGTCCGGTACCCACGTATCGCCCGAATGGCCATCACCCTCTGCGCCCGTTGCAGCAGAGTGACGTTGTGCCGATTCAAGGCCACCACTCCGGTGTACAGTCGTCGGCTTGAGGCGCTCAGCCCGTTCACGTTGGGCAAGAGCCGCGCCAAGGCCGACGCCGTCTTCAACAGCTTCGGGGCCAAGGTGGCAAAGTGGCCCCGAAAACTCCACCTCCCGTCCAAGACGAGTCCGAGGTACTTCATGGTCCAGGCGACGTCGATCCTGACGCCGCCGACGACGGAGGAGGAAGGAGGGTCTTTCCGCGAACCGTGGAAGTAGACTGATTCGGACTTGTCGAGGGCGACCTCGAGACCCAGACGCCGAATCCGCCCGACGACCTGGGCCACCCCCGCCGTTGCGAGCACTGCGGCCTCGCGATAGGTCCTCTGCTGCGCTAAGACCAGCGTATCGTCGGCGTAGCAGAGGACTCCCACCCCTTGTAGGGTGCTGCCTCGCAGCACCCAGTCGTAGCCGATGTTTCATAGGAGCGGACCTAAAACCGATCCCTGTGGAAAACCGCACGACACCTCCCAAGAGCCCCAGCCAGCACTCCCTGGCAAGGTCACAGACCTCCCGGAGAGGTAAGCCCCGATGACGCGACGCAGGTATGGAGGCACTCGATGGTAAAACAGTGCCTCCTTGATGCAGGGCCAGGGTATGGAGTTAAACGCTTTAGCGATGTCTAAAGACACCGCCAACACTCCGTGACCGCAGGCCACCGCTGTCTGCGCAAGGGACTTTACCTTCAGGATGGCATCCACAGTGGAGCGCCCACTGCGGAAGCCAAACTGACAGTTCGAGAGGTCCGGAACTGTCCGCGCGAGGTGCTGGATAAGCCTCCCCGCCACCACACGCTCGAAGAGCTTGGCGATCTCGCTCAACAGCACGATCGGCCGATACGCCGAAGCCGAATCTGCCGGGCGTCCCTCCTTCTTGATGAGGACTAGTCTGCCTGTCTTCCACGACTGTGGAATTATGGACTGAACCAGACAGGCAGTAAATAGCCCTCGCACTCTCGGCCCAAAGATGGAATGGGCCAGAGTGATTACGCGCCCTAGTATGCCGTCCAGCCCAGGGGCGTTGTTTTTGCTCCTGGATCGCTTCATCGCCTCTTCGAGCTCTTCATCCAGCACCTCCAGCACACCTTCATCCTTCATCAGCATCACTACCATGTGGCCAACCTCATGGCAGCGAAAGCACCTTTGCAGTCTCGGCTGCAGCAGCCGGACTTGAGCCGAGACGAAACCCACTAAAAGTCGCCCCGCTCACTTTCTTGGCCGCCGCGATGGGGCAGCGAACCCACGCCGCACCGAGACCAGCCCGGTCCCGACGGACCTCTCCAACCTTGATGTCCGTGACTGCACAGCCACCAACTCGGCCAACTGGAATCGCGACATCCTCCGGGGTTGCGGAGTCGTCGAGGCCAGACACCCTCATCTCCACACACTTCTCTGGCCTCGATACCTGCACCTCCTCGGTGCTAAGAACCCCGCGCAACCGTTGGGCAAGCGCGTCCGCCTTGTCACCATTATTGACGCCAGGCAGCTCAAGCATCCTGGCACCTGTTTTGGCGACTCTAAAGCGCACGTCACTGATACCCAGGTCTTCGAGCTTGATGTTCTCTTTGACCCGGGTCAGGACGTCGCTGTAGGTCACCTTTTCGGCGGCGGCAGGCTGTAATTTTAGCGTGACCACCGCCGACCTGGGCGGACGCAGCTTTGGCTCCTTTGCCTTTCTGGCGGGCTTCACAGGCTGCGCCTTTGGAGCCACTTTCTTCTTCTTCGGTTTCGGTGGTAGCAACCTGTCTTCCAGCGATGCCAATCTCGCATTCAGCATGATGCCCACCTGCTTCATTACTGAACGCGCTATCTCCTCCTGTTTGCCCTCCGTCTGCACCGGAGTTTGCAGTTGGCTAGCCCGCGAACGCTCCAGGTCAGTCCTTAGGAGTGCCATCTCTTTTCGCAACTCCGTTAATTCCATATTTAAACGGGAGTTGGCTGCTCGTAAGTGAGTGACTTCCTCACTCGCCGTCCTACTCGTCAAGACGTCAACAGTCGCGGTAATAGCGCTGGCAGCCTCTTTCAATGCCTTTGTGAAAGTCCCCTTGAGGTTTCCGGACTTACTGGCCACTTTATTAATTATGGCCAGACTGTCCGAGACCTGGTGCTGGAGGTCGTGCACCAAGGGGCCATTAACTTTTGGTGTAGTTACGTCAGGGCACACTTCCGAGAGCTTAGACTTTACCGTTCGTGACATCTTTGTAACGTCTTTCTCCGCTTGAAGCCAGAACTTCTCACGCCTAGCCGAGGTAATTTTTTATCTTCGGCTACTCCTTTTCCTCCTCATTGTCGGACATACCGGAAGTGCTCCTTTCACTCCTTGGTCGCTTCCGGTATGCACGGTTTGTCAATTCCGTGGTTGGAGACTGTATGTCCATGGAAACGCAGCTCTCAGTCTCTGATTCCGAGGCCGCCCAGAAACGGCGCCGTGACGACGTCGATGCGGACCTAGATCGTCCGCTGATTATCGACGCACACTTCGCTAGGTCAAGGCGCTCCAAAATGACCTGAGCTTTCAACCTCGTCTTATCTTTCTTTTTTGGCACAGAAGCCTCTCCTCTAGCGCCCTTTGCCAGCACCACAACACCACCCATCTCGGGCCCAACAACTTTATCTCCGCCTGTCACAGGCCCCTCCACGACTCCGCCCTTCTCGGGCCCCTCGCTGTCATCACAGCAGTACTTTTTGACTTGACTTCCCGGTCCACTCGCCCGCATGTGCGAGTGGTTATCCCTTATCCTCCAACCGGGGAACGCGCCCAGTAGGAGACCAGCCACTCCCCTGGGAAATTGTCCGAGGACCTACATCATTATAGGCATTACAGGAAAGACGCCGAAAGCGATAACACGCAACACATAACATTTTGAGCTGCTTACCGAGCACAAGGTTTACTTGATGATGACCAACATTGGGATAGTGCTCTCAATGAAGTATGTGTTAGTAATGGTCCACGATCTTTTAGTTTTTCATTAAGTTTTTCTACCAAAGCAATAAATGACCCCCAACGATAAAATTTGTTTAATCATTGTTTAAATGAAATTCAAGACATGTTTTTGTTTATTGGTAACTTTTTATTTTATTACAGATTACCTAACACCGTTTCCAATGACATGCGTGGTAATTGGGAGCAGTTAGCTGAGAGTAATTACGATCCTATAGAGCTGATAACCAAATATTGGTTGAAAAAAATTGAAATGTAAGACATTTGCGACTTTGAAACATCAACCCGAGAGTCGGCATTAACCAGACTCGACGTATCCGCCTCGTCGTTTGTTGGGTAAACTATTTCTTAGCACTAAAACTTGAGTACAGGTGATGTCGTATGTGGTCACAGATCACATGTGGACATGTAGATTAGTGGTGTCATTTGTCGATACATCAAATCGCATGTTGTCAGGTGACGTCATATGTAGACACATGGAATCATATGGTGTCATAAGTCAATATACGAAATTACATGTGTAATATTTTAATAATAGTAAAAAAATCATGTCACTAATACGTATAATTATTAATGATTAAAAATATAGCAGCAAAAATATAGCATAAAATCCAAGCGGTTCCCTTCACTGTTTATACGTTTAGATATATCATACTATGTAACGGATTTCAACGTGATTTTGATAAATGCGTGAAAAAGTAATAAAGTAAGTATAGTCTATGATGTAAAGAAAATAAATAATATATTACGACTTTTATTAAGGTTGTGAAAATGGCTCTTCTTTTCAAATAAATATTCCAGATTTATGACAATTTCACACTATAAATGTGATATACATATGCAACATATATATAAATTGTAGCCATTATTTTTAGCTTTACGCTTTATCCCTAGCGGGGTAGTTAGGGAGTACAGGACGCCAAACGCTACAGTCCCTGCTTATTACTGTTACTTCTTTCGTCACCAGTTCTTTTTATCTTCACACAAGCGTTTTACTTTACTTTCCTCCAGTATCATTAATTTTATGTTTTCGAGAGTAGGATTTGGAGGATAGAGCAAAACAAATATTCCAAATATATTTTATAAAAATTTCTTAAATTTTTAGATATTTCCAATACTATGATGTACCGATCTACTAGTAAACACTATTTAATTAATATTTTTTGGTGTGTCTTATTAACATTAATAAGGTACCAATTAAAATCAAAAACATTGATAAGAAAGTGAGCATGTCAATCCACGAAGAAAACAGTAAATTTAAAAATTATAACTTTAATTTTTTAGCACAAATTCCAACATTGTTTAACATCGACACATATTCTATGTTAGGTAACGCTTACAGGGCTACCGCACACCGCGTCAGGCATGCCAATAGGTAAACCAAATTGTAAAATATATATGTTATATTTACCTAAGTAATATTAACAACGATTCTAATAATAATAAAGAAATATATAGTATATAGTAGTTCTTCTAAAACTAATATTTTTCATTTCCTAACACAGTAAATTATAACAAACTTAATATTAAATACATTTAAATATATTAAACCAGATGATGTCTACGTTCTTAACGACTGATTTATAAGCAGGCTCAGTAGTGTATAGCGACTTTGTTGTGACGAAATTGTGTGCAGAGTAAACAGAAAAAAATTATCGATGAATTGCTTATTTGAGAGTTGTTGCAAATATTATTTTGTCTTCACTTGTTATTAAATACGTAAACAAGCCCTTTGGACATTCTTTTTGAAAATTATAGGAGAACGGAATGAGGAGAATTGTCGTAATTAAAATTTATAATGTAATGTAAATATTAAAATATTAAATATAATTATAATGTAATGTAATATAAATATTATCGAATGTTGGATTTAGGTAGGAGATAGATGTCAAGAATTTGAATATTAGAAGGTTGACATTAATTCTTATATAATTTATATTAGATAAAAATAAAATTGCTTTCTAAGAAATTGTCGTCAAATTTTTGTATTCGGTGACTTATTTTTCTTGAATTTCTAGAGAGTACGAACTAAAGGATGTAAAATAAATGTTTTTTATCACGCGTAGCAGAAAGGAAGTACCTAGTGTCAAGACATTCCGTACACCGCTCCGAAATCGAGACATTGAGTGTTGAGTGGCAGGACTCAACGCCGCTCTTTGTTTTACTAGAGCGAGGACATGATAATAATTTAATTGTAATTATTCCCTCGAGTACAGACCGAACCCACAATCGATCCCGTTTACAGTCAGATGCTGTCCCACTGCGCCACGACCGGCTATGTCCGATATAAGAGGCCCAATTTAATTTTTCGAGTTTTGGAGGTTTTGGCGTCTGTAAGGAAGGTACAAAATGTTTTTACAAGAGCTTAAAATTTTTCGTCGGACACCGAGCTTTTATGAAGAAAGATGGAAGACTAAATAATATATAAAACATAGGCTGTCCTTTAAAATGGTGCAATGAATAATATTGTTAATCATGACGTAGCATTCCGGCGTAGCTACGTAGTAAAATTGGCCTACCTATATATACCACAGACAAAGACATTACATACATAACAAAATAAAACGAGCTATAATTGAGATTTACAGGAAACGAGTTTATGAGATTTAAGATACGAAATATTTAAAATTTGTCATGTTTTGTATGGATTTCTATTTAAACATAAAATCAGAAATGTAGAACATTAATATGTTATTCTATTATTTTATTTAACAATTTAAGGTAGCTTTATTAATGGCCGATATTGCCGCATATGCTGGAAGTACCTTAGAATAAGATCGTTAGTTTGTAAGTGGCCTAATATTTAATCGTTCGTTATATACAATCCTTAACTGCTCGGCCAGTGGGTCAGCAGGCTACAAGCCATGGCGCATCCTGAGCGTCCCGCGGAATTACAATGAGCTACCAGTAGAAAACAATTTATTATATTAAAGGTAATTTGTATGAAAATACATGAAATCTATTGATGTATTTATTGTTTCTATGTGTGACATTGACCCTTAATGTAGAGTTAAGTTTTGTAATAAAAATCATAACTGTATTAGTTTTGTAAAAATAATAATTATGTATATAATTAAATATATATATTTTTTAAGAAAATTTTTTAAAAAAGTCCAAATTTTCATTAAGAAAGGACATAGAAGTGATGAAAACTTATTGTTTCATTGAATTGCATAACTAAGAATAAATAATTTTTTTAATGATTTTTAGTAATAATTAGTAACTTTATTATAATGTATTAAAAATTAATAAATTGTGGTAATTGTGATGGTTGGGAAAAATTGTATTATTTCTCCACTCTGGTTGAGTTCGCCAATTAACAAGCAAAGTCTTGATTCCGAGCGATTAGCAGCCAACGGAGTGTTTTGACACTAGACTGTCTCTCACCTTGCTATGCTATGGGATAAGAAAAAATCTGTAAAAAAGAAATCTATTTTGCAAAGTTAAACTGTGAATTGCCATAAAAAAATTGACTTAAACTACTTCGTATGGGATTTATATGTGTTTATCTATTAGTCTCTCTTTCTCTCTCGGTAATATCGTCTGTTTCTGTTAAAAAATCTGTTATTGAGTAATTACTCAATAACAGATTTTTTTATATATATTTATATTTATGTTATATATTTGCATGACCTTAACAGTAGATACCTAATTTAATTACAAAATGTTAATATTTAAAAATGTTATTTATAGATAAAATCTTTTTATGAGCAAACTCATATATTAGTCGTAAATAACCTAACCTAATACACAAAAAATATTAATAAAATCATTGATTTATATAACATTCAGTGGTTTTACACACGTATCTCCCTGAAGGAATCAATTATCATAGGGGTAATGTAAACCATATTTTTATATGACAGTAATATATTATTTATATATACTATTATTTCATATAATTTCTTTTAAATTTAATATTCAGTTTTGCCAAATAAATTCTTATACGTTTTGTTACAACTTTCGACGCAGCTGGTAGTAGAACGCATGGCTTAGCGGTCAGAGCGCTTGGACGGTATCCAAGAGGCGCGTGTTCGAATCCCGCTGCGTTCAAATTTTTATACGTTTTTTCAAAGATATTTCTAATCCTAAGTGTGGAATAACACTTTAAAAATAGTAAATATTAAAATAAAATAGCAATCTCTCTTGTTAAACGATTATTTCTTAATAATCTTTAAGTAGTAGAAATTTGTAAAAATCTCTCTACAGAGATGCTAACAACATAAATAAGTTGTAACAAAACGTATAAGAATTTCGACGCAGCTGGTAGTAGAACGCATGGCTTAGCGGTCAGAGCGCTTAAAGACATGGGTCAGGTCAGGAGGTAGGTGCCAGGTGTATAGCTTGATAAGTCATCATTTAAGTATACTGTAAACGTCTCAGCGAACTGTGAGGAGAATTAATAAGAACTTTCCAATGGAGAAAGTAACGCAAATGTGGGCAGATTTTTTAATGTTTAAAATTTCTTTCTTCGTCCTTATATAAAATATATCTAATATTTTAAATCAAAAGGATCCTTGGATTACTACAAATACTATGGAGACTACTTGTGACGAGTTTAGGTTAGCAAAAGAAAGTTTATAGGTTAAAATAATTTTTACCTATAAACATATTTACTTATTTTTATTATATTCAGGTATAATGTTACTAAAGAATATTAATTAATATTGAATATTGAAATTATTAAAGTAATTTGAATAATAATTTTAATTATTTTATAATTTTTTTACTATTTTTATAAATATTTATTTACTGAAATAAAGTATGATGAACGTAAAGAGGTTGCACCGATCTAAGCTTCTTATAATTTGCAGTGTCATTAAAATTTTATTAAAATTTATAATTAAATATTAAAGGTATTTGAAATTCAATTTATATTTTATTACGTACATATACTGTTTAATAAAAAGATTAAACAACAATATTACAACAAAATGATTTATTTGAACAATAAATGACAGTCACACAACACAATCACACGCGCAATTAAATAAATAATTTTCACACTATTTACATACATGGTTTCGAAAAACCTATTTGGTTTGTACCCGTTTGCTAGATCGAGGGAATCTCACAGACGGTTGTCGGTTATCGTTTCGGAGTCCAAGCCGAGAGGGTCGTTAGAAAAACTTAATGCTATAGAGGTTCTGTTGGTATTACTAGGCCCTCTTCATTTTATTTCTTTAGTGGTATGCGTTGTAAGCGAGTTCCTGAGCAAGTTCCTGAGGCTCAGCTTCCCTCCTATGGCGGGAGGCGGCGTAGGCGGCGTCCCACGGGCCATGAGCGGCGATCTGGGGGTGCGAGTTGTCCGCAGCAATCTGGGTAAACTACAACGTTATTCGAGGGTACAATATGAGAGTTAGTTAGTGTTGGATCTTGAGAAACGAGATCCAAAATAAAGTTAATATTTGCATTTGTGCTGATGCATAGGGTGCTCAATTTTTATGATACAGTGATTACATTCTGTGTAACAAAAAAGTGCATTTTGATAAATGTGCAATAGACCATATTTAATTGGAGTGAATAATATTGATTAAAATTAGTCTAAATAACTTACCTTCTTGCAAAGTTGGAAGATAGCCAAAGCGACAGACACCACGAAAGAGAAGAACGACAGTTGCAGGGCGTTCCAGGCCTTCAGACCAAGGACTCCAATGGCAAGGGGGATGAGGGTCATGGCCTTGAGGAGGACGAACACAAGGATGGGGACGATGATCTTCTTGAGCTTAGCCTTGCGAGCCTCGCCAACAGAGCGAGCACCTTCCTTATTGAATTTGATGTTCAGGCTTAACTCATCGTTCTCAAGGTTCCTAGGGCTAACAGTAATCTTAGTGTCGGCGATAGGCAATTGGAAAGTCACGTCATGGGACTGAATGTAGCTTTCAATGGAGTCCATAAAATCACCATTAGAACGAGCTGAAGATTCACCTGCATCGTTCTTTGTGACCTCCACTGCGTCAGAGATCTGTAATATATTCAAACGTCAATCAAGTGAAAACTAATACATTAAGAGTGAAAATTAAAGTGAAATTAGCTTTCTTTACCTGGAAAGTATCTTTTTTAAAGATGCTGTCTAACAAGGACATGACCTTGTATTTAATGCAAGCGGTGGGATCAGATCCCTCAGTGCATCCGGATCTCATCTCCTCCACCATGCTATCCAAAGGAGTTCCATTCCAGAATCCTTGTTTGGAGGGTTGAGCCAAAGCCGATCCAAATAATGCGAGAGCTATACACAACACTTTCGCTGCCATTTTGCTTGTCTGATTCCTTGTGTTCACTAGAAGACGGTTGGTGAGATTGTGATAGCTTCCACAAGGACCCAATGGCTTTTATACAGCTATTTCAAATTCAGCACGTCGTTTGCAGTTCCGGTACGGATTGTCTTGGTATGTACTGCTCAATTGCGCACTTACTACCTTTTGATTTTGGCTGGTAAAAGTGTAAGGGAAAGCTATTTGATTGAAGCCCACCTGTTCATTCCGTGTCCGAAAAGGCCTAAGTTCTAATGTCGGCTTTTATTATACAGGCGTTTTAGAATCATGAGCTCGGGGCGCCTTTTCTGTTGTTTGTGACACTATGCCTTGGTTCATTAGAGGCGTTATCCATGTGTTATGTCCTTGTCGTTTTTATGACTATTTACAAATGATAGACTGAGACGGAAATTATTTCATAGTGAGCTGCTTGATATGGAGGAGCAGACGTATGGCATGCGTTGTTTGCATACGTAATGGTGTCTAAATTGCTATCATTGAACTTGTCACTCTCCGAGATAATATCGCTAGTAAATAATCTTTATTGATCTTTATTGAATTCTATATTGTTTAATTATTATGTTAAAATAGCTAGATCAGACTATATATTATAGTATTAAACTATATATTATAGCATTATGGTATTAAAAAGGTGGTAAAAAGAAAAATCACTGAAATCTTAAGAAAACCAGCATCCATCATGCCTTTTGTAAAACTTATGTTCATTCTTATCGTAATTCAGTGTAATAATATTCCAAATAAACATATTTTCAGAAGTGTTCATATAGTTCTCTTCTTCTCTCTTTTTGAAACAACAAAGAAAATCTTAGATGTATCTGACATATGTCATTTCTATCCAAGACCTTACTTTTTTAACCGACTTACCAAAAGAAGAAGGTTATCAATTCAGACGGTATATTGTTTTTTATGTATGTACAGCGTTTATGTTGAAAGTTCTAAACCGATTTATGTGATTCTTTCCTGTTACGAAAATTATTTTCAGTTGGGCCCAGTAGACTTCAAGCCTAAGAGTTGGTAACAAAACCAAATAATAATAGTCTTAATAACATTGCTATACAACATATGTTAAATTAAATTTTATAAAATTATTTTTTACTTATCATTTTTTGAAGCCGGGTTTTTTTTAAACTTAGTTAACTTTTATATCTATTCTTGTTTCGTTAGTGATAACGTAAAAATATATTCTAATGTATTGAAATAAATAATGGCGACTTACGGAAGCTTCTAGGGTAGTAGAAATATGAAGTATATCTCATCATTTTACAATTTTAGCTAAAATCAAGAAATGATTATAAAATTGAAATATGAGGACATTCATAATACAACCTTTGTATATGTAATTGATATATGTATTTTAATTAAAATTATTCATTAAATTTAACTACATAAACTTTTAATAAATCAAATAACACCATTCTTTATATAAAAATATTTTTGGTGTATATTTTTATCACATAAAAATAAAAAAATAAAAGATTTAAATTTTACACACATTTTTTATCTTTATAATTTTCTTTCATACATTGTCATTTTAAAGAATATTTTTAATATAAATATTTCTGTAGGTAACAAGTTTTCTCCAAAATAAAATTAATCTTCTTTTATTAATCTCTTGTCGTTCGTCGTTGATATAAAAGTAGTGTAATTAGATATTAGTTTATGTAATATTTTTTCTATTCCTAATGAATTAATTATTATAAAAAAATATTGACACTGTGCCCTCCTTCTTTGTATAAATTTAAACTGTTATAAATTTCTAGCTCTTTTGAATGCATAATTTTTATGAAATGGAATCTAGTTTTTCTTTCAATATAAAAATAACAAATAGAAATAGTTAGTTAGTTAGTGTGCAATAAGTTGAATCTATCGTCATATAATTGTCAAGAACACTGAACAATCACTTTCCCCGATGGCGGAACTATTCGATGGCCGTCGGTTATATTAGTATGCGAGGGGGTTCCACGCCCGTTATACATATATAATACAATTGATAATAGCGTTATGCAGCAATGAGGTTATAAGATATAGTAGAATTCGGCACTTTTTATTTAATTGATGTTTTTGGCCACTAATTTTGTACACAAATTATAATATTACAGGTGTTAGATGGATGGGGATACCCTAAACTGGGATGGCCTTCTATAAGCGAAGTCCAGTGAGCCTAGAGTTGACAAGACAGCAAAATGAATATTTAAAAATGTGTCTTTTGCGTACCGACAAGTTTGGCTTGCAC
This sequence comes from Dryadula phaetusa, assembly GCA_032432895.1. Classification (NCBI taxonomy): domain Eukaryota; kingdom Metazoa; phylum Arthropoda; class Insecta; order Lepidoptera; family Nymphalidae; genus Dryadula; species Dryadula phaetusa. Next base: position 1,271,951 of record JAOYRS010000073.1, read on the forward strand.
CCAAGATTTGTATAAATATAGGGAATTTATAGTATATCTACAATCCCAAGAAATACCAATTACAAACCGTTGCCTTAATTTTGCCACTCAGCGCGCAATGTTTGGTTTCAGGCGGAAAGCGATTGCGTTACGACGGATTCTTTTAGCACGAGGTTTTCTTTGGCTACCCTGCTATGTGGAAAATAAGGCACTTGCATTATTAAGCAGATAATTCTTTTCCTTACAAAAGATATATAAATATGTAACTGCTGTCTTTATAATTTTATGATTATTTTTGCACTAGATATATAAAAAAAGTATGTTTTTTAGCTTTTAATAGTTGCACTTAAATCCATCTGTTTTAAAAAATGTGGCAATGCTGTTTAAATTCACTTTTTCGTCCATTTTTGATCTATATAATATTTTCAAAGCAGGATCCTGATGTCCTAACTGGGATGACCAGGGGAATAAGAAAATAATTTTAAGCGTGTTTAATTTGCTTTGTATAAACTTTTATATTCAATTTTTTAATATTTTTTTACTTATTTTTTTTATAATACATTATATTAGGAATATCATAAACCCAAACTTCTTGTTTTTTTCCTCTTTTCCTTGTTATCATTCTCGTTGATTTCACCCCAATTTCGTTCATCTTTCTATGTAAGTATTCAAGCAGATACGGTAAAAATCATAAATTGGCACAAGCAAATGGTGAGCATAAAAGTGCTTTCATTATCGGGACTGAATGACTTTTGTTTTAAGAGTTACTATTCTGTTTTGTATATCACAGATAAGAAATGTTTCAAAATAAATTAAAAGTTTGAAGAAGCAGTACCACAATTTGCAATTTTGCCATTTATTAATTATCATCGAGTACAATAGTATTTTATTCTTTGGTTTGTAGAGATTGTAACATAAAAATCGGAAACGGTCTAGTTTTATCGGTTAGTTTTTACTAATATATTTTTTAAATTTATTACTTGCTTTTTGTCAATAGAATATGACCCATATTAAAAATACATGTATGCTTGAATATTTAAGATAGTCACTAGTGAAACATCAATTATTTTGGTTTTTTTTTCTTACTCTTTACATTCATCCAAATCAAAATATTAAATAAAATGAATGCTCCTCTTTTTATGAAAAAAATCGTTATTATTATTAATATATTTTTAAGTTATCTACAATTAAAATATAAAATAATATGTTTTACTCGTCATAATAGCTATTCATCGTCTTCATTGTGTTGTAAGTGGTGGAAACCTAGTGTAAGCGTAAGACGTATGGGGAGCGGTGCTTATCGTCATGGGTTGACTAACCACGCCTAGAGACATATTTTTTTAATAAAAAAAATATTTACTTTTTAGCTTCGCGCTTTTATCCCGCATAGCAGGGTAGACAGAATGTACCTAGCGTCAAGACACTAGAAAAATAATAATTTTTTGTGGAATATTAACTTCTATAAGTTGTGGTCAGCCAGGCACATCCTGCTAGAGCTAAGAAAGCGCCTAAATCAAGATCAACGGCATGATACTTATAGTGTCAGAATAAAAATGAATTAAAAAAGATTAAACTTTTATAGTAGTTTATATATTATAACATAGTTAAAAGAAAAGTACTTTAGACTGTTTTACAATCTATTCATGCCATTGCGCTATAATTAAATTTAGTATCGCTCAAAATGATAAAACTAAAACGAGTTCACTAATCCGGTTTTGCGATTACATCATTCCACACAAATACGCCGTTCAATTTGTTGTTTAAACACTCGACTAAATACCTGACAACGTCAACAATACTCAATGCAAACTGCATTTGAGCCTACGCGAGTGAGTTCCGAGCTCAAACGTAATCATAAATTCATTGCCACACTTAGGAAGCGCTGACGGGCCAAAACTATGGAGCGAAACCTACACTCATATGGAGATCGCAGTCACTCAATAACTAGCTGCTTAGTTCTTCGTTCGTCACCACTCTGGGCGGACAGAGTTATGTTTGTGTGTGTATGATTAAAAGAAAATTGGTTCAGTGACCTACAACTTTCGAGTCCCATCGTCCCTTATTAGGCTCAAACATGTCTAAGCTGAACGTCACTAACTTCACCAACAGAACCGGAAGCCCTTTCAAGAGCAAGGACAAAGATGACAAGCAAGGTAGCCACGTCCATGAGGAGGTCTTACAAAAGACTAATTTTGACCGACAGAGGGAAAAAAATAACGAGTTACTACAAAAAGCGAATAAGAAAGCAGCGGAGTATCAATCAAATAAACCGAGTTCAGGAGTATTCACGGAAGTCGTCTCGCATGGCGCGTTCACGTCTAAGAAATTTGAGAAAGAAAAATCGCCAAAAAATGACAATCTAACTAAAACAAACAACGGTAATAATTCAAAGTCTTTGCTAGGGTTCCCCTCGTCAGCCAATGACTTGGCTTTAGACGCGAAATCGGACCTCGAGTCAGATCCCAATATTTCCAAGGTAGTGAAAGAAAAAGTAATAGAAAAATTGTTTACTCTAGTGTCTATGGTACAACACGTCTATGAATCGAAAGTAAGAATTATGACTGAGTTTGATAAATTTAAGGACACACATTTAAAAAACGAAATTAGGAAAGAAAGGGAACATTCAGAACAGTTGTACAAACTAAATATGAATTTTCAGAACGAAGTAATCCAATCTATTCAACAGCTGAGAAGTGAATTAGATTTATCACGTAATGCACCAAGCAATTTAGTTGAAGCAGCATCTGAGTTGAGTTTCAAGGATGTTTCAAACTATGATTCAGGACTATCGCAGACGTTCGATTTCCACAACGTTAGTAATTGTGACGACAATTCGCATGAAACACAGTGATGTCAAACTTTTTATTATAACTTATTAAAGATAATTATATTGCTCGGGGTTTTATTAATAATAGTTCTTAATAATAATAAAATTATAATATTTATTTGATTAACGTGATTTTGATTTCTTGGTAAAGTTTCAAATTCGCAGGCTAATTTCTAGACAGTTGTATAAAATAAATCGTTATTGTATTATTTGTAGCGTACAGTATAGCGTATATTTATATAAACGCTATACTGTACGCTTCGTACTGTACTAAAGGATTACTCCTTTTGAAATTTAACCTGTTTAATGCAAAGGCAAACACAAATGAAATCTATTTTTTTATCCTTTAACGTAATATTAATTTTGTATAAATGTGTTAAAAAGCTTAATTCATTTAAATTCAATGTTCTTCTTCTGTTGACAAAGGCGTTTATGAATATATTATAATGAATACGAGTCACTTAACAGAGGCCGGTAGTGCAGCAATGGGACAGCGTCGCGATTGATTGTGGGTTCAATTCCCAGTCGGGGGAATGATTATATTTAATTTAATAAAGGAATTTTTGCATAATGTACATTAGAATTATGTATATAAAATTAATTAATAATAAATAAATAAATAATTTAATAATTTTCGCATTCAATTTTGATTTTTGTGGAAACGTGTATAACTCATACACATAGCGAATAATATTAAACATAAAAATTAATCGCCTGCACACACACACACACACTACGAAATTTCGCACGTGTTGGACCGCACGCGATGATTCAAATTATATTTTGAGTTTATATTTACTTAATCATAATTAGGCTATTTCCCCAGTCTGGAGCCCGTCTTGGCACAGTGTGGCAGTGTTTGACTGTAAGCGCATTTGGTAGTGAGTTCAATCTCAACTTAATTAAAACAAAGTGCTGTGTTAAGTTTAACCAATCAGAACGCAATGACTCAAATTCAGGAAAAATTGAAGCGCCTGCTATATGGAAAAAAAGCGTGAAGATGCTTTTTTCTTTGATTTAGTCATAGTTATAAAGGCGTTGGGTTTTACTTAAAAAATCAATATACGTATTTAGTTATAAAAGTATGAAAATAGCAGGATGGTTTTCTCATCATTAGGTTTACTTTGGCGAGTCTATATACGGTATTAAGTATATCCATATCAATACCATAACAATTTTAAATAAAATATAAATAAATAAAAAAACTTATTTATTTTTATTATACTAAAATAGTGATTATTATCTTATAATCATTATCGCACTCACACTAAAATAAATATTGAATAAAACTCCAAATAATTCGAATTGGATTTCGAATTAAAAAGATTTATAATTTGCAAGTAAAAGAGGTGACAATACCATAATACTGTTTTATTCAACATAACTAAAGTAAGTACTTATACTATGAAATAATAAATATAAAATATCCATTTAAATTTTAAATGAAACTATTTTAAGCAAATTAATCGCGTATAGTTTGGTATTCGCAAATACTTTTTGGACACCTGACGTTTCGAACACTTTACAGTAAGTAGACTGAGGTGGCATTCGTCTGTCAGTTGATACAAAAAATAATTATCTCAAAGCGTCTTGTTTCTAAAAATATATTTTCGAATACCAAAATATCAGCAATTAAACCGTTTAAAATAGTTTCATTAAAAATGTGTCAAAATCGTGAAAATGAAGTATCTTATTATCGATTTAAATATTTTTCTCCTGTGAAAATAAAATTGCAATCATCTTTTCTGAGTATTGGTTTAATAGTATGTTACTTTTCTCTTTTTTTCTAGGTTGCATTACATACTGTATACATATAAAAGGTGGGAAAAAATATAGAAATTTAAAAACTACAATTTTAGTTATAATTTAGCTGACTCTTGATTATTACGTGTTTGTTTAAAATCTGCTGATTCCTATCATTATTAACATAATTGTGTTCTTTACATAAACATACAAAAACCTTGAAAAAAGGTTATGCCAGATCTACTTGCTGTTCTCAACAATTTATAAATGTATTCAAGTCTAATATATTAACTACTGATACGTTTATTTGTTTGTTTTATATTTGTTTTTTTATAAACGTACATTTATAATCAATTGTCATAATGGAAGAGGATGTATGACAAATCTTTGATCTATTTTTTTTGTTTTAAATACTACTTAGTTTATTACTATATAAAACAAACTTAGGAATTGCTAATATTGCTCCCATACAGAATACTGAAAATATTAATTTTCAGTATTTTCACCAATACACTACTCAAAAACTGAGATAATGTATCAACTTCATCCTCCTATTAGACGATATTATTGCTAAAAACAATGAGTTTGTTTTTAATTTCACAACTTTTGTCACAATATAACATCCATACTCTAACCCCGATAGGGGTATAATGAACACTGTAGCTTTTGAAGTGTTTCAACACAGTGGGGATACGATACAAGCCACAGAGTCGCAATATACTGTTCTTTAATATACTTTGAGTTCGTTGTGCGTCATGTGAATCTCATTTAAACCGGTTATTCTACTAAGGAAAATTATTGCAGAAGTTGTGTGAAACTTAGAAAATAAGTTTAAAGTGTAATAAATGTATATAAAGCGAATCTGTGTTAATTGTGAGTATTTACAACAATATTTTAGTATTATAGTACGTTTCCTGTATTAGCAAGTATTTTAGTAACCTATACGTGCTATTACAATAGTAGTAGTGTACGGAATAAAGGTTATTGCTTGATATAACATATTTTGATGAAATTTTACTTGAGACAACATGTACAGTCATAACCCACACAGGGTTATAGCAACTTTTGCATCAAGATTATAATTTTTTTAATTTCAAATTATTCTTATATTAGTTGAGTAAGTCGTTATTTTCCAATGCGATGAAGCGTACCACATATATATCTCTCTCTTTCGTTCTTATAAGAAATACGAGACTGATTAGTATTCGTAACTATTCGCTTCGTGATTTTTTTGTACAGCTACAATTGACGTCATTCGTATTTTTAGTTCAACAAGCACATATAGTATTCTTATAGTCACCGCGAAACGCAGACTGCAACTTATTTGATATTCTCTAAATATTTTATGTATGCTTTAATTATCCATTTTTAAACTTTAAATAAAAAAGATCAATTTCAAACCCTTCCTTTAGATGTTAAGCGGAGCGAAAACAATAACTGCAAGTCACGTACTTCGTAAACTAAAGTCTACAGGACTCAGGTTATATGATTACAGATTATCAAGTGAATGATAATTAAAATGGCGTCGCAATTCCATAGATAACAAATACTGAATACTGACAGATAACGTCAGTTTTTCGCACAGTCCTACACAAAGAAGTTATTTATGTTATTTTGTAATTTTATTATATGATGCGTATTGTATGTATTGTGTGTTATCTTTATATATATATATATATATATATATATATATATATATATATTTATCGTTTATTATATTAATATGGAAGTAAAAGCTTATTTTTTTTTACTTAAAATAATAAATAATAAGATGTAAACTAAAGTCAAATACAATAGTCAAATCAACATTTAGTAAAAAAACATATTGTCACCTTGTTAATTTAAAAAACTATATTTTTAATATGGAAATTAATATTTCAACGATAGATTATTATACGAAAGGAAAAAATGTTAGTTTATTTTGATTAAACTAGCCTATAGCTAGTTATGAGTGAATAAAAGTCGTATGTAGATAAATATTAAACACTTGTTGAACGACGGAAACAGATAGCATTCGTGTTTGGGATTATATGCAATAGCAAGCGTTATTTTCTTATTATCACGTATACCGCGCATTATGTGAGACAGATAGAGATGAGAGGCTCATCCTCATCAGGCTTACTCTGGTAAAACTGGTACTCTGGAATTTCTGCACATATTAATTGATTTTGAAATAAATGAAGGAAATCAATAAAATTAGAATTGCTACTTTCGTATCATCATTTATGTTAATAATGAGATGAGCTGGATTATGTGGCAGCGTAAAGTGAAACCAGGGAATTCTAAGAAATCCTTGTAATTGAGTACACACACGGCGTTGTATGACATCTTAAAAGAGATGAGGATTTCATTTATTATTTATTGCGCCATTATGTCGCAAGGATCAAATGTATAATTTGTGTGTATGACGTACGAAATAAAGTGTTATAAATTTTAATTTAAACACATAGCATAGGAAATACCACTTTAGTGTAGTATATGAAAAAAAACAGAGATAAAAGCTGGTACTGAGGTCGGTTAGTCGTTCGCAAGTACTGGCTGGTTTATAACGTCGAGTTTTGTGGTGAATAAAATTTATTATTTGATTTGTTTGAGTTTATAATTATTAAAATTTAGTTTAAAAGCCTAAGGATAGATAATGTACGGATTCCTTAAAATAAGAATTTTTTAAAAGTTGACATCAAAATGTTTAATACATTTTAATTTTTTGAAGTGTGGTTGTCTTTCTTTATAATTTAAATTATTAATCATTACATTTTTCACATATAATACATTATTGCATATTAAACGACGTAATAATATTGTCTTGTAACTTCTAGACTTCTCTGTCTATCCTCGTACTGGGGAATAACCGCCAAAATGTTTTTTTTAATAAGTATAAAGGTAGTTAAAATATATATACCAACATATCTCAGTCGTGTACTACTGTCTAATACATTCGTTTAGAAAAAAATTGTAATAGAACTAGCGTGCAACCTCAAATTGTATGTAATGAAAAAATACTTAGTTACAAATGAGTAGTATTACCTACTTAGCTTACTTACTTTAGCAATTTTCTGTTATCAATGACAAAAAAAAATATGTGATAAGACATGAATAATGCAAATATGATAAGGTATGGTATAAAATATTGAATTGATCCACTTATAATACTGAGTAGACTTACATTTATTGTTCATAAATTAAATATAATTTAATGTGGATAAGTAAATATATTACGTAAAGCAAAAGCAACGAAGTATGAAAAATATATAAAGCCAATACTGTGTTATTCTATGAGCAATCTAAAGATAACTTATGGTGAAATAGTCAGGCTTAGCAGGTACTGGTTGGTGCAGTAATAAAAACATATATTATTTAATAGAAATTAATTTAAGTTATATGTTATATGTATAAATTTTTTGTATAAAGTACATACATATAGCTTACTGTTTTTATTCGGAGAGCAGAGATAATTATTCTTCCTTGTTAAGAATTTTGTACTACATATGGTTACATTTTAAATATTTTTTCTCGCATTTACAACGTCTCTCTCAGATTTTTCGCTCATTTGTGGGATATTTAAATGGCAGGTTTCATAGGATGCAAACTAAAAATGATTTATGAATTATTTTACTGTTATAACAATATAATTATTTTCAATTTTCAGATGGCTCTTGTGTCACAATGCTGTATCTTGTACATACTACTTGTAGTGGTCCTGTTAGTGGAGACGAATCCAACTTGTCAAACAATCGACAACCGAGAAAGTGACGTAGTTTGTTCTGTATCTGAGAACTCCTTGGATTTTGTTCTTAGACGAGGAATCGTCTCTGATAACAACAAAACTGTTGGCCTTACTTTACGTGAATGCAAAATTTCAGCCATTGAATTGCAAGCCTTTCAAAATTTATTCTCACTGAAATATATTGATCTATCACAAAATTATATTTCACATTTAAAATTAGGTGTTCTTGATGGTGCTAGACAGGTAACATACTTAAACTTATCTTATAACGCTCTTACTGACTTTCCACTTGGTTTATTCGATCAAAAGACCCACTTGGAAGTATTAGATGTAAAAGAAAACAAAATACAGAACCTAAAGTTAGGATTATTTGATCCACTAAAAAAATTAAAGCACTTAGACCTTTCAAGTAATTTATTGATGGGCAAAAATATAAATCCATATATTTTTGATCGTAGTCGACAAATAACTTACTTTGATTTATCAAAAAATGATATGTCTGAGACACCTGATAATTTTCTTCACGCTTTTGAAGCTTTACAGTTTTTAAATTTAGACAGATGTTCACTTACAGATGTACCAACGTTTATAACTTCTCATAATCTTAAAACTTTAAAGTATTTGATACTTTCAAGTAACAAAATAAATAATTTGGAAGATGTATCGAAATTTAATAGTTTAGAAAATTTAGAAAATCTAGATTTATCTGATAATTTCCTGGAAAATGTTCATGAAGATGTGTTCAAACCGTTAAAAAAATTAAAAGTCATAATTTTAAGAAGCAACAAATTAACGGCCTTACCTGATAATCTGTTTTTAAATATGAACTCTTTAGCAAATATTGATTTGTCTCATAACTTGATAGAGACAGTTCCTGTACGAGCTTTTATGGGGACGTCTGTTAAGAATTTAAATCTGTCTGATAACAGGTTTACATATTTAGTTGATAATTTTTGCTTAGAATTAAGAAATTCGGGTGCACGATTGAAAAAGTTTTATTTTAATCATAACCCTTGGCAGTGTAGGTGCCTTGTGTCTTTATTAGATGAAGTAAAGAAACTAGGGATTGAATATAGTAATATAAAGTACGATGGAAAGCATGCTGTATGCGTGACTACAGCAGACATTTCTTGTAAGAGACATGATAAATTTAATTCCATATATACAAAATTATACAAGGACGCAATGTTAGTAGCAGGTTAAAGGAGAGGTGTTCGCTTGAATAACAATAGTATTTATTAAGAAAAGAAAAGACTGATGTAATAAAATAGTTTGTAATTATTCATTTGTGTTAACCGCCATATTAGCCCTAATGAGTTGAAAACTCAAACGCAAGAAATTCTCAGCAGCAGTCAGCCATAAAATGGGTGTGCCTAATTAGAAAAATGCTCTCATATTACTTAGAAAATATTTGGATAAAATAAACACATATATCTTTGTATATCTCATTACGTTCATTACTTTTTAATTAATAAATATATGTTATTGTCTTTCAGGAATTTTATTTTGAAAACTACCAATTTGTTAGCAAAATTATGCGATATTGAGATCCGTTATAGATTACGCGATATTATAATGTATTTGTTGTGTCAATTTCGTAGTATCGATAATTTCATGTAGTGCTACATAAATTGAACCCTGTACAAATATGTTATCCTTATCATCAGTTTAAAAGATTTTATCAACGCTTGTAAAGGACTCATAAAACACTTTAAAAATCCAAAATGGTTTACGGATTGTTCATTGATCTTAAATAAGGACAAAGTAAATATTTATGTGGTCGATATGGTCCGTACCATATCGACCACATTAATATTTACTTATCATTATATGAAGACGTTTTTAATTAGTATGAATGCTATATGTTACCGCATCGGTTAAATTAAAGTGTAGCTTAAAAGAAAAGCGTAAAACTTAGCGAAATCTATTATATATTTTTTAATAAAGGCATAATATTTAATTTATTTTTTTACAATTATTTAATATTTATTTTAATATTTATTTTAATTTTACACAATTTTCATTTTAAATACATTACTACTTTTTTTCTTATTACTAACAAATTAAAATAATTACGCACATCTACTAACGTAAATCGCCACATTGACATATAAAAAGTGCTTCCAGCGCCACTATTGGTAAATGACGTAATTATTTTACGATTTTGGTCAAATAAAACTAACGGAAAATTTGTTATCAATGATTCAGCAAATAACCAAAAAATACTTTCTTTTTATGAAACACACTTATTTCAGGAAATAACAATTTCCTGTAATGGGCAAATCCAAATACAGATGATTTTCTTTACTAGTAAATTCCTGTAATTTTTAATAAATACTGTAATTTTTATATTTCTTGAACAGGAATGAATTATGAAAAAAAAGAAAAATTTCTTATATGTATAATACCAATAGTCTGAGAAAGAAGAGGTAATTTTTTTAAATATTTATTTTTAAATAATTTATTAAATTTTAGAATAATTGTTTCTTTATATATCTATCTCATAAGTATAATGTTTGTATAATCTATTAAAATTATAGTTTTACTGTTACATTTGTGTATTAAGTATAGAAAAGCAACTTCACGAACTATCCCACATAGCAGGCTAACCAGAGACGTCCTGCTGTCAAGACTCTCCGTTAACTGCTATTCGTCCGAAATCAGATCATATCACGTGTTGAGTTTCGAACTCTATGTCGCGCTTTGTCTTATCAGAGCAAAGAAATAAAAAAAATGTAGTGGTAGAAAGAAAATAATAAAAATTAAAAATAAATTATAATAAAAATTATATTTACAATTTATAAAGTTATTTATGTATTTATACAATCTTGGAAGCAAAATATTTGCGAAAAAAAATTACGGGGAGAGGCGTGTGAAATTAGGCAGTTTATATAGAGAAGGGCAGAATACTAATATTTTTAGAAATAATACATAGAAATATGTTAAGTTAACAAAGTAAATGTAACACACATTACCATGTATTTAAAAGAATGCGTCGAAATTGTCAACGCGTTAATTCGACATCTAGTTTTAATAAATATTACCTAACAAGTTTCTTCTATTAAAAAACAATAATAAGGTTATATTATATGATATTTATAATATGCTCATTAAATTTAATTTTAAATAATAATAATTTTTGCATATTAATCTATTTATTGTCTATCGCTTAAATGTCGTTGATCTAAAAAAGATGCTATTAAATCTCATTTATTTTCTCTTCATAAGTGTGGAATAACAATAAGCTAAAGAAGTAAAATATTCTTTATTACAATTAAAAATCCCGTAAGAAGCTGGAACCTTCAAGACCCATCGATTAGAGAGGAATAAGAAGAAAGGGTTTCCAAGAAGCTAGACAGCTGCGAAATAGATACTGAAAGTGTCGAAGTATGCTGGCAGAATCTTAGGAATTGTATGATTGAAGCTGAAACTGAGGTATTTGGCATTGGGAAAAGAGGCTTTAGTAAAAAACATGATGAATGGTGGGATAATGAAATGAAAGAGGCAGTAGAAAAAAGAAGAAAGCATGACAGGACTATAAAGCCTCAAGTAAGAATAAAAGTATGAGAGAGATTAAGAAGAAAGAATATAAGTTGCGAAGCGTAAAAAGTTAGAGCATGAAAGAGATGAAAGATTGACAAACAATTTCTGAAAAACATGAACCTTTTCTGACAGGAAGTTAGGGAGTGCTTCTGAGGACGGTGAAATACTTATAGAAAGAACACACGTTTAGCAAAGATGGGCGGAATTCTACAAGGAGATGTATGAATGTGATGACGCCTCTGTTTCAAACGTCAGCAATATGCGGAGTCTTGATGTAGCAATTGGCGAAATCGGTATAAAACCAGTAGAACCTGCAATACTAAGTCTGAAATGTGGTAAGATAGCGGGAGCAGATGGAGTTACTGTTGAGATAATCAAATATGGTGGGCCGCGCATCTTGGACCTGTTCTTTTTTCTATGCAATTTATGCTGGAAAACGGGAGAGATGAATGGCAAGGTGCAGTCATGGTGCCTTTGTATAAAGGCAAAGGTTCACAGATAGACTGTGCACGCTACAGGGCTATCAGTTTGATTAGCAGTAAAATTAATGCCAAAATGCTATTGAGAAGAATGCAAGACAGATCCGAAAGGCTTTTATAGTAAGCCTAAGGAGTATTTAGACCTGGAAGAGGGTGCATGGATCAGGTCTTTCCTCTCCGCATGATCACGAAAAGTGTTTGGCTGTAAACCAGAAAATTTTCTATGCTTTTGTGGATTTAGAAAAGGCATTTGATAGGGTTGTAAGAAAAAAGGTAAGGGAGATAATGCCCCGGTACCATGTGAACAGACCCTTGTTGCAGGCTGTAAAATCTCTTTACGCCTTTTCGCCTGTGTACGAGGCGCATGTGTACGAGGAGCTGGCATGTTGCCTCCGTTTGATATTCAATCGGGTGTCAAAGTGACTGCGCCATGTCAGCTTGGCTGTTCAATTTGTATTTGGTTAGTTGTCTGAAACCTGAAAGAAGGCTATGAAAGTAATGATCTAAACCAGAATGCGAGTAAAACTAAGATTTTAGTATTTGGAAGAGATAAAGAAAGAAGGAATGTTAGGGGAGATAGAAAGATATTAGAACGAGTGAATGAGATGGTATATCTGGGAAGTACGTTTAGTAGAGATGGAGTACGAAATGGATGTGGAAAGGCGTATTGTTGCCGGTAACAGGGTTAACAATGCTCTTGCTGCATTGATGCGACGGCAAAACGTCAGCGTACCTGCACATCTTGCTGTTAACAATGCAGTACTGATCCGGATGTTGGTTTACGGCAGCGAAACGTGGGTGTATCAAAAGAAGAATGAAAGAAAGATGAATGCAGTAGACATGAGATCTCTTCGTCGGATATGTGGAGTTAGTTTAGCTAATCGTATATGTAGCGAGGAAATATGCAGAATAGCAGGTGTAAGCGCGAATGTAAGAATGAGGAAGAACGTTCTCAAGTGGTTTGGGTTACGTTGAGAGAATGAGTGATGAAAGAATGGTAAGCAAGATTTATAAAGCAAATGTAAGTGGTACAAGAGGTCGGGGGAGACCTCGGTTGACCTCTGAAAACACAGTATCGAAGATACTGGAGGAAAGTCACGTAAAAAGCATGAGACGCCCCGAAGAGCATGTATGAAGAAAATAATAAATGTGGGAAAGAGATGTCCAGGGAACAGCGTTTGGCGCTCCGTATTTTCTGACTCTGACTCTGCAAGGGATAAAGCGTGAAGCAATATTATTACATTTTAAATGAATGGATGGAATTCTCTTTCTAAAGTGTTTGAAATGTTGGGTTTCCATATTAATTAATCCGGTTAATCCGTTTAAAATATTTTGAAAAGAAACCAGAACGAAAAGATTTATATATATATATATATATATATATGTATATATATATATATATATATATGTATATATATATATATATATATATATATATATATATATATATATATATATATATATATATATATATATCGTAAGTTTGACAGTGTCTGACTGTAAACGCGACCGGTTGTGGGTTCGATCCCCACTCGAGGGAGTTATTATATTTAAACTATTTTCACTTCCTCGCTCTGGTAAAGAGAAGTGCGGCGTTGAGTTCCACCACTCAACATGCTATGTCTCGACTTCGGTGGAAAGCGAGTACGGAGTGTCTTGAGACTGGGTACTTTCTGTCTAACCTGCTATCGAGGGATAAAGTGTGAAGCTAATAATAAGCCCTCGAGTGTATCGCTATGATGGATGCCCTCGGGTGATGTTTTTGTATGTATTTATTTTTACAAGTGTTATATTCATATATATATATAGCACTTGTCATCATCTTTTTATTTAATTAAAACGCAAAATTAAAATCTACGAAAAAGCGACATCTAGTGTAACACAACAGTACCTTGTAGTATTGTAAGTTGCGGTAGTGCGTTTCTTTGTCAATAGATGTTAAAGTAATTTAAGCATATATTATTATTTACTCGTCGTGCTAGCGACTTCGTCCGCATGGAATTCTTTGGATCTTTATTTTATAATTGTAAAATAAAGTTAATCTTGCAAGTTACCTATTTGCTAGTGAAAATCCAATCAAAATCAGTCCAGCCGTTCCAGAGATAAGCCGGAACAAAAAGACAGACAGACAAAATAATGTCATTTTCTTGTATGTACCGTTTATACATATATATAAAATAAGTATACAGCTATTATATTATTATTACAAACAGGGACTCTAATTTTCTTAATTTGTATAGATTGGTTTTAATAAAAATAAATACTATGAGTATTTCAAATAATGTTTTGTAAGTTATAATAGAACACATTGTTTTGCATAAAATCCAATTAAGTTATTATTTTCTGAATTAAAGTTGAATTTATAATTCTTAATATAATTTACTATAGGAACAAATCAATATTTTTTGATTTCCACACTCAGATACACTCTAAACTCCATGATGTATTCCAGCGCTATGTACATATTTGCTACAAATGCTTAAATGCACCTACTTATTTTAATTTTTATTATTCCGCTTGTAAGTGGTGACTCTAAAACCTTAAACGAAAAGCTATACGCTCTATGGTATCCCATATAAGGTTTGTGTTATGTTAAGTGTACACAAAATAGGAATTCACACGCGTGCGCCAGTAAATAAGCTGCAAGCTGTTTCTTTATAAGCTTTACTTAGTAAAACGTCACTCAGCTTTCCACTTTTTGATTATTTGAATTTACTCCTGATTTCATTTTAAACGTACCTATATAAGTGTAAATATATAATAAAAATATTCCTCTACTTTGAAAATTATAGTGCTTTCCATATGGAAAGTATTGCTCATATAGTATTAAAAAATAAGACAATATTGTCTTATTTTTTAATACTATCCGCTAGATTGATATAGACGAATTATAAGACATATATTTAGATACTGTTTACACAAAAAATGCAATTTACACTTAAATTTATCTTCAACATAAAGCTTTAGAGTGCACATAGCGTAGTAGAACAGCGTCTGATTGTATACGCGTTTGGGTGGGGAATCACTCGGAGTGTTGATTATACAAAAATTAAAGTAGCTTTAACAATTGGTGTTGTCTAACTACCCAGCTATGCAGAGTAAAACGTGAAACTGATGAAGATACGCTGGTAAAAATTATTATTATTATTATTTTATCTGTCAAGATAAAACAAATTATTTAAAGACTATAGTTGTAAGAGTTATGATTAAGAAAATTATTGTACTAGGTTATGTTTTATATTATATATTACGAGTATATGTATCTTTATTGAAGGTTGACTCTTTATTTAAAACATATAAAAGCTGAAATATACAAACCCTGTATGAAATATATATGAAATATTTATTTTATACATTATTATATAACCAGTATCTAAACTTTTTAAAAATATAAATCGCGATGAGGTTACGCGATGATGCGTAAAATGCCTGTTGTCATAGCAACACACCACTTTGGCATGGCAAGTACTGGTAGTGCGCAATATTTATTTCATTCTGCTATCTTGTTATGGAAAATATTATCTGCATAGTTTACTCTTTCTGACCATGCCCGTGTACTATTGTTATAATCTCCGTTTGATAATTTTTTTAATTTGTTTAAGGTTAAAATTTCCTTGTGCAGATATAAAATCAATTTATATTAATAGACGAACTTTAAATTTATTTTGGCCTATCTACTACAGGCGCAGATATTATATAAAATAGTTTTTATCTGTATTTCAAATATTGCAATAATTTTGGACGTTAAATGGTCAATAAAGTAGTAAGCACGTACAGGCAGGTCTAATAGTGTCGCTAGGTTTAAAAATAAATTTTCATTTTTATATACAACTTGTTTTATTTTGTGTGCTATAAAATTTAACTCATTAAAGTTATGACAACACACTGTCTTTAATATTGTGAATTTGTTATATATATTTCTTATTAAAATGGATCTTTATGTTTTATTGCTTTTTTAATATTTGAAATAACGATATTTACTATCAAATTCGTAATATATACTATATTAATTATTGTTTCCTACTTTCACAGATGTAAATATTTAATTATATATATTGATAAATGTACAAGATTATATTTATATATATTTAAGATTTACCGCATAGCATCACCCCGTGTAAGTAAACATTACCCAACACGTCGCAACACTGAACCGAATCTATCCGATATGCGATCCGAAAAAACCATTCGTTCTTCCTTTTTTACCTACAGAAAAAGAAATTCTAATAAAAAATGTCGATTTCGCAGATGTTGATTTTATAAATTTCTTGCACGTGTTTTGAGATTTTTTGCGCCCTGTGCGGTCCGAGTATGAAATTGACTAAAATTGTTACTAGTAGGCCTAATTAGTAGTAAATTGCGGCGAAGGAATCCAAGCATTTTAATGTTTCAAAATTTGTTAATATCATAATAAATTCATGTTGTTATTGGTTTACCTTACAACGTAGATCTTAGTTTCAAAAAAATATACAGTGCTCAATATTTGTAAAAATACAACTAAATTGGCGATCGTGGTTCAGTGGAACATAATCTGATAGTAAACGCAACGATTATGCATTCCATTACTACTCAGGGAATAGTATATATTTAAATAGAAAGTACTTTAGTTTTGTTTAATTTTCATTGCTGTGGCCAGATAAAGCGCGGCATTGAGTTCCGCCACGAAGAGCGGAGAACGGAGGGCCTTGACACTAGGTGTCTGCCTACGCTATTACTTAAAACCAGTGTGAAACTACAAAAAAAAACTTTTATCTTATAAAAATTTATAATCTTATGCGTAAGTCTTATATAGTTATCTCAATGTGCGAAAGTTATAGTTAATTTTACTGTCACACCTTGTCCTTTGACAGTTTTAATCTTAAATATAAATGCCTGTACGTCGATCGTTTTGTTTTAATCGAGCATTTTTTATTTACAGGTGAGAGTCAAACTATCATAACACATTATTCATTGGTATCTTTTTGTTATGTGTTGTGAATATGATAATTTTACGTACTCATACGTTGTTGAGTTTGGCTTATAAATTTCTTCGTATAACTCATTAATCGAGTCAATTAAAGTGTAAATATTTACTTGGAAGTTACATGTATATTTATCGGCAAAATATATTTTTTTGCGATTTTATTGTGTTTATATCAATTTTCAAAGTTAGTATTAAATCCTAATATCATAGTTGTTTAATATCTATAGAGTTTTTACCAAGTTTTATTCCTAAGCTTAGTTTTCATTTATTTTTGACATAGAAATGGTGTCACTGTGGCCATTTGGCGTCGGTTTTACCTAACCTCTACGAACTATCTTTTAATTTCTTGCAAGTTGCAGTGACAGGCAGTTTTTTCTTAGTCTAGCTAACATCTACTTACTAAGAGAATGTATATAAAAATATTGTTATATATTTTTTAAAATGTTGACTATATTTTTAAATGTTGAAAAGTGATATCTACTCGTACAAAGGTTTTTCTGTCGTTAAAACTATCTAAAATTGCTTTTCAAAAATGCATAGAAATTCCTTACGTAGTGTATTATAACTAATTAATCTTGCACTATCGTTTATAATGACTTTTGAAACTCGATAAATCTATATAAAAATATGTGAAGCAAATTTTTGTCACTCTTCTTACGAAAATTAGGCAGAAGGTCGCGGATGGCAAGTCAAAGTTTATGGAGATGAAGATAGAGTAGGAGTGCAAAATGCTAATAAAAAAGATGTAACGTACGAAAAAATATATTATATATACACGTTCATGAGTTTGCGCGAGTAAGTGACATATGCGTTGCTAGGGCATCGCGTCGTTAACGCATCTAAGAGGCATCTAGTACTTATAAATCTATTATTTACATAAGAGTTTTAAAACCCAATCCTATATACACATAATATAGCTTAAGCGCTACATTTTTAATGTGTGACGTCAAAATAAGTAAGCTGCATCCATATCTGATCTATATATACGTATACAGAGAAATTAACAGCATGTGTTGATATTAGCGCAAGCTATTAACTCATAATACTATTATCTAATATCGTAAATAATAACGACTTAGCTAGCTTTATGCGAAATGAGTAAAAACTTAAAAAAGCAAAAGTGAAGGCAGCTGTTAAGCACGAGCCATACGCGTCTAATTGTTGATTGATAAAAAATATACGCATTCTGCAAGACAGGAAGAGGCGGCATATTGCGGGTACTTCCGTGGTCTGGTGCAATGTACGATAGATATGGACATTCCTAGACATCGATTATTTATTTACATCGTTTATATAGTATAGTAAAACAAAGTCCAAAGAATGTTAACAACAAATTAAATATTTAATATTTTAGAATCAGATAATAAAAAAAAATATTTATGGTTTTCTTTTTGATGTGAATATTTACATAGTCAATTATCGAATATTGACAATATTGGACTATGTAAATAAATTTAGTTTTAACATAATTTTTAAAGATTTTTATAATTAAGGGATTTGAGTAGAACGTTAACGTTAACAAAATCGAAGAAATTGTAGAACGTTGACGTGAACGTTGACGTTAAAAAAGTCCTATCCACATTACTCTTTCATCGATGTTCTAAACTTTTTCTTAATTTGATCATCAATTGTTTGTACTAAAATGCATCGAGATGAAAAGGAGAAATTATAAAAAATTGGCTCGTGCTCAAACTCTCGTTTTTTGCGGAAGCGCGGGTGAAGATTTTTTAGACCTCCTTTGTAATTTTAAGTTTTTTTTATTTAAAGAAATATAGTGAAATTATATGCTTTTTTTTATTTTTTTAAGCGACATGTGGCTAATGACAATGATTCGCAATACGCAGATGTGTTAGACAGGTTTCGAAAGTAGTCTAGATAATTTTTTCATTATACTACATAGAAATTAAGCTATTTAAATTATTAAATAGATGTGCCAGCTAATAAGATAATATTATGTTTTAAAGTCGTGGACATTGCGAAGAGAAAACTATAGGCATATTATTATTTATTATTTTTTTTGTCTGTTAACGCTTTAGGTTTTATGTTAATATATTGTTATTAAGGTTTTCCAAATAATGACCATAGTATGTCTTAATTGTAAGGTACACACAAAAAATCACAACAAATATATATATATATATATATATATATATATATATATATATATATTCAGATAAAACTATAAATTTTCCTCGTGAACATCCTAATTCATTGTTTTCGTAAATGTTTCTAAATCCGTTGAATACATTAAATTTAAACAATCAAAGTTCTACATAAATAATTTAAACAAAAACATTTGGTGTTTAAGCATTACCGATATGTAAGCGGAAGTTTGGCACATGTCATTGTTAAAAAAAACAAAATTTTTATTTGATCTTTGCGTTTTAGCGAAGTTTTTTACGTTATCAGTATCGTTTTTATAGTGACCAGATGTTATATGCAGATGACATTTTTTTATGTAAGTGCGATTTTTAGTGGTTTGTCAGCTGAAGGTGCATTTTTTAAGGCATATGCTGTACATATATTCACTAGTTTATAGAGACCGCTTTATTATAAATAAGTACACCTCAAAATCGTTATCCGATCGATAATTTTAATGAACTATTTGAATAATTACATAATGTATGTTGTTGAATAAAAGGTGTAAAAATAATGTTATTAAATAGGCAAGTAAAAAGTAACTAGTTTATTTTACATTTTACATTTTATTTTAAAGGAAGAAAGTTGTAATACTTTATTTGGTATACATTGAAAAGAAAATTATGGTTTTTTTTTCTTAATATGAAGGTTTTGTTATGAATTTAATATAATATATAAGTATACCTAGATATAGATCTAGGTATACTTATCTATATAAAAATATGTATAGATATTTTAATAATTCTGCATAATATTAGATATACAGAGAGATAAATCCCTCGCATATAAAAGAACCCAATCGATCGCGGATTATAATCACATAATTACGCTGTAAGAATGTTGCATGCCATTTTAACTTATTTTATATTAAAAGCCGCGTTTAGTGTTAGTTGGGTATCAGACAGATTTCGCGGAAATATTAGGTATTTTGAAAGAAATCATGCGAGATGCGTTTAATAAAATAAAATATAATTGCTATTCAAAAACAAATACCTCGAGCCCGCGGCCAAGGGCACAATCAAAAGCTTTCCGATTTGAATAAATCAATCCTATATAGAAATGCATCGTTATACAGGGTCATGTGGTTAGAGAACTCTACCTTTAGCTGAGATTGGTATTGAATTATTAAAAATATAATAATTCATATGTATGAATAGTTTGTTAATTTGTTATTAAATTTGTATAAGTATAAGACAAATATATATTTTAGTTATTAAGTATCAAAATGGCATTTTAAAAATTGGCGTTCAGCTCGATTCGATAGATATTCGATTATATGAAGTGAAGATACTTTATATTATAGACATTAACTTGATTAACGTTTATAAATTATTATCGGAATAATAAATAATGTATAGATTCAACTAATTTATGAGTTAATAATAAAAATCACAACAAGTAAATAATATTAATTAAAATAAGGGGGGTCTAGCTACCATTGTCAATTCCATGAAGTTGCAAGTGATATTCAAAAACTGGTTATATATCTGTCAATTCTGACAGTTACTTCTATATTTTTAATAATGCTAATGGTTTACCTTTATTTTAAATAAAAAAAGTACTTTTTTGCTGATAAATTTATTATTTCGGTAAAATGAATTATTGCTTATAAATTTATTACGAGAACAAAAAACAATGTTAAAATATGAATGACATTCAAATATTTGACTCGGCTTTTGGTAACTATACACTATTTTCAACCTTCTATTAAATAATCTGTATAAATAAATTATTTGCGAGCCATATTGTAAAGAATATATTAACATATATACATACATGTACATGCCTTAGTAATAACATTATTATATGTAAAATCAGGTCAAAAGTTACGGGAAACAAAGAGACGGATATAATACAAGTATGCAATGGTAAATTTAGGATTTTTGGAAGAGGTAAAAATTAGTTCCTTTAATAAAATAAAAAAATCTTTATTATTCACTGTTTTATTTATCAACTACTATTATATATGGTCTCATCTATTGCCTTCAAATAACTCTCTACTGCTATACGTATAATTTATTTGAAAATAATTATTATATTTGTATATTAAATATTTTTTGTTGAAACAGAAGATTTAAAATATATATTTTAACCAATAATTTTCTTTGCCTTTCAAATTATTGAGAAAATTAAAGTTACGAATGTTAGTGCAATTCGAGTATATATGAAATAATCTTAGTGTTATTCTAATGAGTGACGAGTTATTAGCGATATGGCAGAAAAACATAATGAAAGTGATCACTGCTCACACCCTGTACGCGTGCACTTTTTCAAAACATTTAGAGGTCGACTTTTTGAGGGGTTTTTTCTTGAGATCGAGACCAATTATGCACATTTTTGCCGACGCGGCGCGTTTGACGGTTTCTCGCGAGGACTCTTCTCATACTTATGAGGGCGGATTCCTACAAATAAAAATCAGGAGAGTGGTTTTTGCCCCGGTTTTTGTCGGTATATTGATGAACCTTCCAGATTTTGAAGGAATTCCAACGAAGCAGCTATTGTATCCCACCGTTTATATAGCCTTACGTCTTTTGTTATTTATAAATAATACATATATTTTTAGGTCGAATCTTCTAACAGAATTCTTGAGGAAGCTATATGTATTCCTCATCTTATTATATTGTATCTAAAGTTTACTAATACTTAGTGGAGAACGTACAAATCTGATTGTTGATGGACAGATAAAAAATAAGCCTTATTTCATTATCTGCTATTTAAGTCAGTGTCAAATATTTGAAATGAAAATTATAGACCCGATCTACCGCTGATGAACAGTTCATACAGTCCTAACAGCACCTGATAGTATGTGGATAATTTCCCGTCTTTAAAATACAAACTGATCATTAGCGGTTCGAATGTTGATATAAAAAAATATCTTGATAGGTTTGTCGCAAAACGACACACGAAAAAAAGTAGAACGCATCTTAAACCAAAAATAGATCTTAAAACAAAGAGTATTTGCTATCCATAATACAAACCTTTGGTGCCACCTGTCAAAACAAGATGCAAGGTGGAGCGCACCTGACCACCGGCTATTCGTCTATACTTTACTCTATAGTTAATGCTTAAGCTATTATGTGTGCTTAATAATTTTCGCTGTGATCAGACGCAAATCGACATATTTAAAGCCATTCTGTGAAAAAACCTATAAATTAAAATAATATTACATTTCCTGTAAGGCAGACGTATCTTAATTTGAATATTACATGGTATTATATTCATATAAAAAATATCATTGCATATGACTTAACATGCTAATGCTAAAATAAGGTAATTTTTCTAATGATTCCTTGAAGGATAAAACACTTATTATGTATGATTGAATAAACAGAAATTACTTAATATAGCGTTGTCTATAAAATTTATTAATTTTTCATAATGTGAAAAAAGTGCAACCCTCTCGGAAAGGTGCTTCTAAAGATGTTATCATACAAACAATACAAACTTGCTGACAGAAAGGGCTCGTGCGATTTTTTTTCACGGAAGACGAAGCGAAAGCAAATACATTTGTCAGCCACAAAAGAGGCACACTCCACACTCAAGAACTATCGTATTTCTTGAAAAAAAAAAGAAGAAAAATACACAAAAAATATAGCACATGCCGAAATCTGATTACACACCATATTTGATCAAAGGGTTGCCATTTATTAAACATTGCAAGATAAAAAATTCCATCGGAGCTTTTTGCCTGTATTTTTACTTAAAAAAAATGCAAAATCGATTTCGGCAGATGTCCACAAATAGAAAGGGTTTGATAGGATTTTCAATAAAAAATGGCGGACGCATCAGTAAACAATGGATGTAAACCGTTAAGGATCGACTGTCAAAATTTGCTATTATAAGTTAAAGAGCTTGTTTTTACTGATCATTAATCTAAAGCGTTAAATAGACTGGCTTTAAAGAAATTGGATTTTTTTTAGAAAGTTAACAATTATAATTTTTTAAAGTGCATTTAAGGCATGTACTATTTATAATAATTGCTTTTTTGTGATTTTATTAAGACCTGAAAAATAAAGATACAAAGTTTAGATAATGTTGTGATAAGTGTTAAAGATACTAATTTAAGTATTATTATTAAACTGAACATTTAATTATTTTTTATTGGTGTAATTTCGAATATATATAATTTAATAATTAAATATTGTTTAATAAGTGATCAATATAGGACAAGCAGTAGAAGAAAAATTTATGATAATAAAATAATTCATCTTTATAATTTAGTTTAAAAATTAACGCCGGTAAATAATTTAATACAAATTGGTTAAATTTATGTCAACTAGAATTATGCTTGAAATTATTGACTTCGCACATATCGTATATTTCATTTTGCTAGTAAATAGGTACATTAGAAGCTTAATGTTCAAAGTAATAACTATATAACTAGCGTTTAAAAATAATTTATTGTATTTATAGAATGTATATTATAATTTAATGTATAAAAAATTAAATAACAATTTATTTTAAAATTAAGCTCAGAGTATAATATTTTTAAATTTGTACTTCACAAATTACAAATGACATTTATATATGGATGTAGTATACTCATAGTATTTCTGAGATTTGCTAAATCATTTTTAAAATAAGAATTAATTTAAAAAAAAAACAAATATATAATAAATTAATGTACACACGTACATAATGAAACGAATGAAAAATATGGTGTATTAATCTTTTTTGTTTATTAAACATTAATCAGCAAAATTATAATCACGACGTTTTTCTTGAAATTGGTAAAGTACTTTAAATTAAAAAATATATAAATGAAAAATCACACAGTAATCACTACCAGAAATTACTTAAACATGACAATGGCATTACGCCCTCTAAAGAAAAGTCCTTTCGAAATGACAAGCAAAAACCGATTAGTCCTGTGATCAGCATTCTACCAGAATCGAAGACCCTTTTATGGTTAACAAGTTTAATTTTGTAAGCCTTAAAATTCAGGAATAAGGTTCCAATTATGTTTAAAATTTAAAATACTTGCCAATCTGTAGGTCAAATAAAGCCGGCTCATTCATACTATGGCATGCGACGTAAATTCTATTATCGAGTTCCATGTTCGGAGATGAAAGGGAAATCCCACGGCGATTCCGATATAAGTACTCTTGTTTTTGGTAGCATCTCAATTTATCGTACATACCAATAAAAGTGATAGGGACTGCAGACCTCATACAAACTGCTGATAATAAATATAAAGAAGTTCTTTCAATTTTTCAACATATGAGCATAGTTAACGATAACTCGGCAGCTGTTTAACTATATATATATATATATGTATATATATATATATATATATATATATATATATATATATATATATATATATACATTTAGTTAAACAGTAATGTACAAATTACTTGCTGCTACTATAGAATAGTCTCTCTCTAAATCCAATTGGTTCAATGGTTCGATTCGATTCAAATTATTGCCATTTCTCCTCAACGATATTACATTCTTTGGACTACTTTGCTATGCGGAAAAAATGTTAAGCTAAGGTAGCCTCTAAATGTTGAAGCGAAGGTAAATGCTTGTAATGTGATATAATAAAAATGTACAGTAAAATATAAACTATAAATTAATTTCAAGTCTTTTTGTCTGAGTTAAAAAAAATATAGTACTTAATCGGTGGAAAGAACCTGTTTATGTGAAATGTCATATTAATCATAATTGACTAGTTTTTTTGGTACATTTTTTGGTAGGTGCTTAAGCAAGCACAAAGGTTAAGAAGGCCTGCAATAAAAAATAATTTCGATTGTACATATTCGAAAAAATATCCTCCTTTAATTTTTTAAAATAACAAAATGAATATTACAACTTGTTTGGGTTCTGGCAAAATGACTGATTGTAAATAATGCTATTGTATTTAAAACTGAGCTCAAGATGATCGAATTCAATCTTGATTCGATAGCCATTCGAGAAATGTATCTGTCGAGGAATCTGCAACGTTTCCTTATATAGACGGTTAGCCGGTCAAAAGAGACGATAGGTTAACGCCTCAACAAAATTTTAGGAAGAAAGCTAACTTAGTTGAAGTACAGGTATTATTTATCTGTAGGGAAAAACATTGAAAAATAGCGTCAGGTCAATAATTATTTATATTTATAAATAAGTATTATTGAAATATCTGTTTGAAATAATAATATACCCACTTTAAAATTTATATATATATATATATATATATATATATATATATATATATATATATATATATATATATATATATATATATATATATATATATATATATATATATATATATATATATATATCGATTCTGTCTGTCTATCTGTTTGTTTTGGCTAATCACAAGAAAGGATTAGCCAAATCTGAAGCAATTTTGATAAGACTTTCACTGATGTAATTTAATTGATGTAAATTAAACTACTTTTGTATTGTATTTTGTAATTCTATATTTTTCAAATTAAATTCGCTGTATATATTATTACACAGTACCAAATAAACTATAATAATTAAGTAAAAGTAGTGTTTTAAGTTTGTGGAACAGGTTCAGTGTTTAGTGAATCTGTTTGGTCTGCTGATAATTGAGAATTCGATTTTATAAATATACATTGAATAATGTATTTATTTAGAATAATATATATATATATATATATATATATATATATATATATATATATGGATGAAATATGTGCGTGTGTGGCCTAAAATTACTTTTTGCTTGTCACTTAAGAATGTTTCATAAATATCGCTTAGTTAGTAGGTTAAAGATTTACAAAAAAAAAATAATTGTTCAATTAACTTATGTCAGTAAATCTGAAGCTTTTACTTATACCAATTTAATTGGATATTAAGGCAAACCGAAAATTTAGACGTCGGTCGTTTTATTTTCTCAGGTGAATGATTATACTTAATGTAATTTAATTTACTCGCTTTGGTAAGACAAAGATAGTGTTGAGTTTCACTACTTTAAAGTGCATTGTTTTGAATTTTGGCAGTAAGCGAAAAATGGAGATCGGGAGTTCTCCGGGATGTCTTTTAGTAGGTACTCTACTCTAGGTACATACCAAGAGAAAAAACGAGGATGCCTTTTTTGTATTAAATTCTTAAGATTTTATACAAGTTTATTATAAAATATTATGTAAGGTACATGATATTCCCATTTACATATATATATATATATATATATATATAAATAGTGTGTGTGTGTACTCTGTAATTGTGTTAAATTGTTTGTAAAATGCAATTGTACTTCACATTTATTGACGGGCAACATTGACTTGTCAGATTACGGTTCGCGTATTCTTGTCAGTATATTCAATAACGAAAGAGATAAATATTATAATAAAGACATATTTTATTTTTTATGTGTTAATATAACATGTATTAAAATGATTAATTTAAAAAATATATATGATTAAATTATTTAATTTAACTACTGTTTAATTAAAAAAAAAATTAAATAGCTGAAAAATTTAAATAGCCGCGTTTCATATTTTGCAAATTTTAATCAATTTTTTGCACTCTGATCTGAAAATTTGTAATTTTGTTATTCAATGACGATATATATATATATATATATATATATATATATATATATATATATATATATATATATATATATATAAATATATTTTACGTTCTACTGATTATATTTGAAAATAATATAACTTTATAACACATTAATAGAAAGCTGAAGAAATAATAAAAAAAAACATATATTACAAAATTTATATCAATAAAAAATACAATAAATATATCTTTTATTTTATATAACTTATTCAAAGTAATAACAATTAAGCAATTAGCAATACATCGATATGTGTAATATTTACAAATTTGTTATAAACACTTTTGTCCAAAACCATCGATTAACATATTTGCTTGTGCATTTTGTAATAAACGACATAATCAGAAATGTCACGGTCGGCCTGTTGCATTGAACAAAACTCGATCGCTTCCCCTTTTATCTGGCTGTAAACTGACAAATTATATTTTTAACAGTAAATTTTAGGGAGTTACTTAAGGACTTAATTATGACAGATTTAATATTAATTTTGACATAATTTCTCGAAATAAAAAATAGCAGCTGTCATGATTATGAGTTCAAGTATGTTCTGTATGACTTGAATCTAAATTAGTTTCTATGCAATTTTAAATTGTTTTATAGTTGTGAAGTTGTTTATTTTAATTTTTACTTTTAAGGATATGTAATAAATGAAATAGCGCTAATAATTAATTATTACAATAATAATATAAAAAAAAATTCTACGCAATAAATGCTTTATATAAATTATTCTTTGATATTAATCATCTTGAAATTCTATATTATTTCCTCTGTTACATATGTCCTGCTTTTTACAACCATCGTGGTTGTTTTAAAGGCGGTGTGCACGCAAATATATCGAAGAGAGACACGTATAGCTCGTAATTGGCACAGGTGAATCGCTACCATATAAAATACTATTCTGAACGGCATTTCTCGATAACAGCCCTTATCACTTTTAGATAAAGTTGAAGTTAAAAAGTGTTACACTTGCTATGCAATTATTTCCCACATGTTCGATGGCACGCGCTATTGCAAATTGTAGAGTAGTGCATTATACGTCGATATATTTTTATTTATGCATTTTTGTTACAATTTTAATTCCATATAAATATTTTTGGAGCACAGCGGGATTTAAACGCGTCTATAGAATGGCGATGGTCATAAAATATTTTGTATTAAAAAAAATATTTGTATAAATTGTTGTACTGTATTATTTTACAATACACTTATCGTGTTTCCACTATGAAAATATAGAATAATCTATTTGAGAAAATATTGAAGCTTAAAAGGGTTTTTTTTTAATTTAAACTATTAAAATATACGTTATGAATAATTCAAGAGTAATTTTGAAAATGTATATTTTTATCTATCTTAGATGGCAAGACCAATAGATTCATACTATGAAAATATTGCTTTAAATTTTCTAATTTTAAATGTCGAGCAGTAAATCCAAATAGCGATGTGAAATTTTCTTTTAATGCATATAAGTAAAGCTAATAATAATTATGAATTGCCTATATTATACTCGCATCTTTAATATTATCTAAAAATTTTTTAGCAAATTTATAAACATGTATTCTATTAGTTCGATAACGCAGAAAGGCTTAAAAGTCCTATTTGTATCTGTTTCTTATTGAATAACTTAAAAATAGCTAATTCTTTAATTATTCTTTGAGCGTTTACCAAAAATATGAATTTTAGATTAATTTGATATAATTTTAAAGAGAATCTGTACGTTTTATTTTGAAAAGAAAATAGACACACATATATAAATATATTTAAATAGGCAACTCTAAAGACGTTACTACTCTGACACTTGTCTTGTTAAAATCAGTCTATTAAAGCATGTTGATTTCATACACCTGTTAATAATTTTTTCAACGCTACTGAGTATTTGTATTTAATCGGAAAGCCATCAGACGCCATTTGAATATAGTAGTACACAAGAATTATCGTATAAATTTTACTTTTTCAAATACATTTAAATATTTAAGTGAATAACATTCATTGTATGTAAATAGAAGAAAACATTAACAAGATTATAATTATGTAATAAAATTTTATATACATTATGTTCAAAGATGTTATTTGTTATATATTAATAAGAGAATTGTTTTGAACCTGCAATCCTTAAGCTAGAGATAACACCACTGAGTAACAAGTAGCTTATATTTATCAGGTCGTCTATTAAAACAGCTCAGAAGATAGCAGATAAATCGTATAAGCAAAAAGAATAGTTTACTTATAAATTCATAAATCATTGGCAACTGTTACGCAATATGAATTTTTCGCGTCGGCCCGATATCATCTGCCTCTAAAAACTATGATTAACGATTGCAGGTGATACGTACCTATGGACTTTTTTACCAAATCGTGTTAAGATTTTTTTGTGTTCTATTATTTTTTTAATTGTTGGAAGAAGTGTAAGTTATTATTATTATATGGTATTATTTAGTATATTTTTTAGTTTACTTAATATTCAATATTATTTATATGAAATCAGTAGGTATATAAAAAGTACTTTAAACAAAATACTTCAAATGTATTAAGTATTGGTATTGGTTCTTAGCTTATAGCAATGTATTAAGTATATAAGAAGTGAGTGCTATAATATACACGCTTAGTAGAAGTGCAATTAGTGCACCATGTGCATTAGGTAAAACTTGATGTATTCAGTCAACTCAATAAGTTTTAGATGTGAATAAAAAACTTATAAATAATAATAAAAATATATTTTTTATCAGTAACTTATAAGAAATAAAACAAAAATAGATAAACAAACAATAATATAGTCAGAATTATTGTTAATAAATTAGTAAGAAATATATTATGTCATAAAACTCTGAGAAAAAAACAGACTTGTTCCAACGAAGTGTTAGAAACACATTAAGTTATATGATATTTATATTTGTGCATTTATCGAATATTATATCATAACAAAATGACGACACGTTACGCAAGCAGAATTCATAAAAGGATGCACTGTGATTTAGTACATAGATAACGAATGTCGGTTTCTATGACCAAGGCTTCGACATGCCGTACCTTATTAGAATACAAGATGCTTAGATATTCCATTCTCACGCACGATTCCCCAGACTAAACATGTGAATTTCTGAAGCAAAAACCGAATATACCGCTACGCTACGCGGAAACGCTTATGATGTTACGAAACATTTTTTTTTCTAACACCAAACACATCCATAGCAAATGGACCAGCCACATTTCACACCCGGAAATATGTTGAAACTTTTTGTCGCAAAAATATACTCAAAGTTTGACAACTCAAAAAACTGAAGGAGAAGGTTCAGTGTCGTGGGAAATTATTTTTATCTGTGGCAGAATAATTTTGTTCCAAGTTTAAAATGCAATATGTTACGGTGCGTAAAAAATAAAGAAGCCATGTTTAATGTTTGTCTTTGACTTTGATCTTTTGATCCCGAATGCGCTATATTCAATTAACTGTAGGTGATTACTTAAACGAATATTTTAAACGATCTTATATGTTTGTGTATTTATCAAAAAAAGTTGTTTTCATAAACAATTTTTGTTTTTGAATTATTAAATATAAATGTTATCTGTTATAAACAAGAACATATGAAATTTTTCACTAAGAGAATAACTATTTCATTAAGGTAATAAACAAGATATATAATATTGTATGAATTAATAATTGATTCTATAATGAAGACATTGCTTTGGTTAATTTAATAAAATATATATAGATTGTAATTTAAATTGAAATTGTTACCGAAATTGTTACGATGATAAGCTGCTGAAGACATTAAATAGGCATAACTGTAAGAAATATTCAAATTTATTAAAGGGGTGACTATAAAACAATGTTTGTATTGATTTTCAAATCAGTTACGTACCTACCTATAACCCAAACTTAATAAATCTTCAGTACACCGTGTTGAAGCATACAATTCTATGTATTAAATTCTATGTGAGATTACGTAACTTATATATAAACATACTACATTTTTTGTTGGAGCTAAGAGATAATGACCGCTCATAATAATAGTTCGTTCCAGAAGTATCGTTCAAAAACTCGTCGGTATCACGGCAGGATGGTTATTCGACTGTCACGGGTACGTATCCTGTACAGAGAGTACATACAAGCAATTTAAACATGGAAGTACTTAAGAACCGCCCTGACTACTTCACAGGTTTAGGGGAGCAATGACCTATATCCTAGCCGGAATCGTGGCACGGAGTAAAGATTGAAACGTCGACGCCCGGCGTCCATATTAAACTTTATTTTTTGTGTCTTAGAATCCACTTCTAATCATAGATTTTAGTATCCGAACGAAAACGACTCACGTTATTTTTACGCCAATTCCAATTTGACTCTTATAAGATCGGAGTTTGTTTGAATTTTAACATCTCAGGCTTGGTTTTAAGTTATTTAGTGTAACACATTGTGTCTGTAAACTTTATGTTTTTAAGAATTTATACCCGGTCGGTGGTGCTCTGGCTTGGTTATTTTTAAGCAATCCAAAAGCATTTATTACTACCGCTTACGCAATTAATAGGAGTTTTTATTAGGTCGGTGGAGGACTAAACATCTTTGATTGAACTTGAGATACATAGTTGTAAATGTGACAGAAAACAACACATGCCGAAACTAGCAGGTTAAAAGAGCCATCCGTCCATTAAACGTTGCGACATGCTTCTTCAGAATGGAAGACATCACTTCAACCAAAGAATGTATCTTCATTTTTGATAAATAATTGAAAAATGCTTTATATTCTGTTATCAAGCCATGGAATTTAACTTTTATTTGAAAGAACCTTAATTTTAATATTATTTAGTCTATCACTTTTAACACCTTTTAAAGTAATTTATATAAAAAAACGACTTCATAATAACTATATAACTTATCTGTATCTCTGAAACTACTGGACCGGTTGTAATGGACCATGTACTGTTCCCTAAGTTGAAGAATACATAACTAAAATTAAAAATAATCATCTTTAGTGGAATTCGTTTACAAAGAAACTCTTACCATATTCAAATATTATTCAATTCCAAAAATATTACATATATACTCTCACATATCAAACTGATAATGAATAACAAAGTCCGCTTTGAGTAGGAAAAGTAAATTAATATAAAAAACTAGTTTTATTGGTGATAGAATACACATTATGTCAATGTATATACAAATTAGCTTCACGCTTTTATCTAACGAAGTAACTAGTGTCAAGACACTCCGTACTCCACTTTCCGCCGAATTTGGGAAATTGCGAGTTGAGTGGCGGAACTTAACGCTGCGCTTTGTCTTACCAAAGCGTAAAAGTGAAAATAAATTTTAAATATCGTCATGCCTCAGAGTGGATATTGAATTCATAACATCCTAGTAAATTAATACGAATATTAAAAAAAATAATAATTTTATGGATTTCCCTGCAAAATAAAAATTAAACAAGCCAATTTCTATTCCTCCGTTTCTATGAAAAGGGATTGAAAGATCTACTTTGACTCTTAAGGATAGATAACATCTTTGTAAATTCAGTGAATAACAATTATTCCTATAATGTTGAGAAGTAGGCAAACATAAATTTGGACTTATCGCTCCGTACTAACAATATATCAACCATTAATATTATAAAAAAATCATTTAAACAATATTTAACTGTCGAATTTTAAATGGACAACTCCATTTATCGAATATTAAAATACAATTCAAACTTATCAAAGTCATATTATATTATGCACGTTCGCTTTTGCAATAATAAATGCAAATTTACAATGACTAGAATAATAATGGCTATATTTCATATTAGCTGCCGTCTGCGCCATTGCCTTATTTGAACTAAAAGCCTATATATTGTCCGGAAGCTAGAGTGTTACGTACTTTTTTTAGCTTCACGTTTTATGCCGTATTAGCAGGGGAGACAGAAAGTACCTAGTGTCAAGATATACCGTAATCCGTTTAACGCCTAATTGGGTGTTTAGTGGCGAAACTCAACGCCGTGCTTTGTCTCACCAAAGCGAGGATAAGAAAATAATTTAATTATAATCATTCATGTGAATGGGAATTGAACCCACAACCGATTGCGTTTACAGTTAGACGCTGTCTCACTGTGCTACGAACGGCCTAACTTTTATATACGTTATGCACTTAATATTTAATTATTTTCATCTAAGAAACGAAACACGAAGCTCTTATTATTATCAATAATATTTGAGTGCTTACTTGGATGGAAGAATAGTAGTAGGTTTGAATTTTGCCATATTGAGATTTTACTATGTATTGTATTTAAAGTTTTTAATACTAGGATACCTCTATTTAGCTATATTCTTAGATTTTTATTGTTTTTTTTTTTTGATGTAGGTAAGTTTTTCTCAGTAAATTTCTCGTAAAAATAATGTCTATAGTTTTTATAGTGTTAGTTAAGTATTTTATTGTTAGTGAATGCTGAGTCTGCCTGTAAGGGGAATAACACCTTTGTCATGTCTTTCTTATTATATTTGTATTTGTGTATTTTATGTATCTATTCCGTTGGTGGACCTAACAAATTTATAAATAAATAAAATTAGGTGTCTGTTTTTAATATCAATACCTTTTTCTAAGCGAATGAATGAATGAAGAATGAAATTACACAAACAAAATAATATTTTTTATTTTTTTTATCTGTCAGGCTATCTGTTTGTTCTTCATAATGTCTGGAACGGATATAGTGATTTTGACAGTACTTTCACTCAGACATATCTGATGTAACAAGAAGTAACATAGGTTAAATTTATTTTAGAATTACTTTGCGGAAGAAGTCGCAGCGTCAGCTAGTATATAGTAAAATATGTACATTTATAAATTGGACTTAATATTTAATAGCGTTATGTGCAATTAGATATAAATCATATACGGCTATCAGATTCCCAGCAATGCACTAATGAAATAAACTAATCTGTACAGATACAATTCACATATGCATCGTTACACGTATGTGCGCAACAACGAAATAAATATGTATTATATAGATAAGAAATGAATAGATGATCTCTTATAATCAACGCTAACCATTTAACTACGAGGGTAGTAGAATGTTGATATTGACCTCTAGAAATAATTTATTTAATTATAAACTGACTGTTACTAATGAAGATAAAAGTTAAATTTGAAAATAGTTTTTAGCTATGTAAAATCGTTTGAAAGTTATGTGCATATAAGAGTATGAAATTTTATTAACTTTATAATTACATATATTTCTTTCATTTCTCTGGTAATACATACAAGGTGTGGTGTTGAGTTCCGTCACTCAACACGCTGTCTCGAATTTGGCGGAAGGTAGAGTTCATTAAGCTAAAAAAAATATGGAAAAAGACAGAAGAAATCAAATAGACAGTTCACACGTATGTTTGCGTATTTCAAAATAATTAAGAAATAAGTAAGTTTTGGCAACCTTTATCGTAATGAGCTCCTATATTGTGCAAAGTTTCCATTTTATTTATAATTAAATATAAAACGATATTGAATTATTAAATATAACCAATACTAGTTTTATCGGTTCATTACAAAACTAAGATAAGTTATTAAGAAACTATTCATAATGTTTGCTTTATTTATGCATTCCTTAGATTATGTTACAACACTGCCTGATAAGTTTATGTTATTTTATTATTATTTTTGGAGTGTATACCATTTTTTTACTTTGAGGTTGTCTCTGTATGCTGTTGTTGCTGTTGGTTGGTTGGTAGCGATACTGGGCTAAGGGTAGGTACAGAAATTTAAAGATACATCATTATATTTGTTTGTTTATTTTTTAATCATTCAATGATTTTGAGCGTTTATCTGTTAAAATTCTACCATTTTCACCTAAAACAAAATGAATAAATATCAATATTATATAACTATTACAAGTAGTTGGCTAGTAATAATAATAACAGGGAAAATAAAATGAAAATAGTTTAAATATAATAATTCTTCCAAGTGGGAATCGAAACCACAATCAATCGCGCATACAATCAGACATACCACTGCGCCATGATTCCACAATTCTGTTCTCTGAACAATACTTAATGTAAGAAAATTCAGACATTCGATATTTTTAACATTGATCCTTGTCAGGACAACCATCATAAAGAAAAATACTTATATGTGTATTTATTATAGTGTTTTATTTTTTTAACTATTTCGTGATTGGAACTATTTACGCACTCAGGGTCATCTACGTTCATTATATTTAATGTTTTAATGTTTATTATTTTGAATGTTTTAAAATAATTATATTTAATGTTTTTTACTAAATAATTAAACATTAATAATCATGAGAACCAGATTATAACTTACATGATAAATTCGTTACATTTTCAATTCGAATATATATAAGACAAAATATAAATTAAAAATTGGCTAAAAGAAATAGTTTAAGTAATGTCTATAATTATAACAATTCCTGTCAACACAATAATCCTGAAGTGTTAAAAATGTACTCGATTTATTAATCAAAGAGAGCTTAAGTTAACATTGACGATGCATCCGCTGATAAAGAATGACGTATGAAGATGTTATCTAACATTATCTTGCTTGATCCTCACACAATAAAATGAATGTTGTACTGCATACGAATAATTATAAAATATATCTAATAACTCGTGCTTTAAAACTTATATTACATTATAACTGTAAAATTAATAGCGTTTCGAATGAGAGACACAGAGGCATTCCTAAAATGAATCCTTTAATGTCGCCATGAATCAAGATAGAAAATACAATATGAAAATATTACAACAAATATATTTTTATCGTATGAAGCTTTCTTCTAGTAATGGAAGTTTCAAATACAATGCATTTGAAATATCTCTTTAGATAATAAGCTCATTCAAACTAAATAGGTCATTCCACCCTTAAGGTCAGTACCCCATAAGTAACAGGACCATGGTTTTTTAGGGATCCATTTTTTATCGAACTAGCGCCTGATTTTAGTTATATGGATACCGTTAAATAAGAGTTCACAGGGGATTGTGCTACGAAGATTTATCTTAAGATACATTTAAAATTGTAATATACATTTTAATTTTCTATGAAGTGTAGTTTATATTTATCTTAAATTATTCATTCTTTATGTCATTATCAAAATAGTTTCTATTTTCATATATAAAAAACATATTCCATATCGTATCGAAATAATTATTACGATTTAAATTATTATTTAAAAATATAATCAAAATATTTTAATAAATTTTATTTTTTCTTAGAACATATGACATAAGAAATGAAACGCTGATGAATTGACAGTTTTCAAATAAATTACCTGTAATCAAAAACTGTATAAAAGAGATGAACTGTAGACAAATCTCTAGATAAATCCGTGTAGCGCGGTGTGGCGCGTTTCCGCATTCCACGGCGGCGACCCACTGTGCCACTGCCCGCGTATCCCTGATCCTGCTGCGGGCTGTACTCGACTAAAGTCGATAGATCGTTCTATTATTAACGTGTAAATTTACTTTATTTTCGATCTTAACTGTTTCTATAATTGCAATAAAGAAATTTTTATATTACTAAATACACTCTTTTGATTTTTGTTATATTTAATAACCATATGTGGCACTGCGATAGTTGTCCAATTCATATTATCATATATGTGCTTGAGTCAAAATTATTATTTTCGGGTCGAAAGTGGACAACTATTATGAAACGAGGAGGATTTTTTAGAAGATGGGTTATTAATAAAAGATATATATATATATATATATATATATATATATATATATATATATATATATATATATATATATATATATATATATATATATATATATATATATTATACGACTAACGAAACACAAAAATATTATTAATACATGCAAAGATTTTAATACATACAATATATTCTGGCCAGTCATTTTGGTAGATTAGATATTAAAACAGAAATGATGTTTATATTGTAATCTTTAATCGTAATGTAATTAATTAGAAAACGAATAATTATTCCTTTTCTACAAATTTTAATGATAATAATTTTCTAAGCGTTAAGAGATCTATTTTATTCATAGATCAAACTATACCACAATTATGTTTGTTAATATATATTTTTGAATTCTATAGTATTATTATAATCGCAAGCACCTAAGTAAGAACTTATAATTTAAGCATTATTGTCAGTCAATACTGGTAATAATGCTTAAAATATTTTTTTACTTGTGTGTGTGCATCCTCGAGCTTTTTATATATATATATATATATATATATATATATATATATATATATATATATATATATATATATATATATATATATATATATATATATATATATATATATATATATATATATATATAGGTTAATTTGACTTTTAAGTCTGCAACTAAATATATTCACAGTATTTTTAGAGAATTGACATGAGAAAGAGCAGTTTTCGTGTTAATTTAAGCTTATAACAGATGCTCAGAACACCTGGTGTATCTTGTCCTGTCGAAATATATTCATTTGATCTTTTTTTCCAGCGATAAAATACTCGGTAGCAAGAAGTCTTATCCATACGTCGTGTATTACGACGTAGTCTATGACGGCCTATTTATTTTTAAACAGGTGGCGCTGCTTTTCCTTTTTCGGTGAGTTTTGACATTGTGTAAGCGATAAAGTTTGCGGTTGCTATGTAAACAGATAAAACCTTGCATTCTTTTTACATTTGAAAGGTGATCAAGTATTGCTATTCATGGCATTTCATACAATTTTATTAAGTAATGTATGTATGTATAATGTAATGCATAAGTATGAGATACGAAATATTATTATGACACAAGAAATAAAATATCGATATTGTGAAGATTAATGTTGCATCACTAGCAATGTTTAACGGGCCCCGAGCCCTACATAGCCGGCTAGCTTACATAGGTACCGCTAGCCGATACATCAAATGTTAGTACTTCGGTAATATCTTATTAAATCTATACGTAAGCGATTACGCCATATAGGCTCGGAATGTAGGTGGTAACGGTAAGGACCTTTATAGTATAAAGATTTATACTCGAGAGTAGAATTGATTGACTTTATATGGATGTATATGTATAATAAGATGTATTTTTTGTATTACTACAAGACTTCAGCATCTAGTAGGCAGATAGAGAGCCTAGCTAATCAAAAGATATAATCATTATTTAATTTATTTAGATAATATGACATATAAAACATAAATTAATCTTTATATATAATAATTTGAGCAATATCATTTTCATATATTGTTTTATAACTATATCCGTACCGTACTGTCATATTAAAAATAGTCCTTACGGTATTCCTTAATATAATATATAATAAAATTAATTCAATGTTATTTCATGTATGTAGCTTTTGGGCAAGTTTTTAAGGTTGATAAATAATTAAAATTATATATTTTATATAAAATAGTCGCCTATAATGTAAATTACCTAGAGTTTTATGATAATTATTAAATATCTGTATTATTAACGACATTCCTTGCAATAAGAAGTAGTAAATAATTAATTTATATTTTTAAACTTCTCTTTATTTACATTTATATTTTATATATCAAAGCGTGGCGTTGTGTTACGCCATTCAACATGCAGTGTCTCGAATATGGACTATAAGTGGACAGTGAAATATGTTAACAATAATTTCTCTCTGCCTTGTTATGTGTGATAAAAGCGTGAGGGGTATTTTAGCATGAACCTGCTTATTTTATTTTTGGCATTACTTATTTATATAAAAAAGTATATGTTGTATGTACATGCAATAGACTGTACATATACTACTTACTACATATATTACTTTGTAATATTTATAACCTTACGATGTTAGTATCTTTATTCTGTATATATCGATTGGAAGTACCTTTTTTAATGAAAATTTTGATATCTCTTTGTTATCTTATCTATTATAAATGGTCCACATTCAATATTAAAATCTTATGCCTACTAAAAATATTAAAAATCTTCAGCAAAAATTTTGCTTCAGCAAATTTAAGATTACCTGTGATGTAGGCTCTAGTTATTATGTTATTCTAAGTTTTAACGAAAGCAAATGCATTTAGTTATTAATGAAAGTACTATAAATTAATTTGTCACGAAGAATACGAAATAATATCTTTAGTCAAAGTATCATTTCATCTTATTTTGATTTTATTTAACGTTAAATAAGCCATATTCTTACAACTTTTACAACTTGTTTGATTTTTATATATAAGTTTCTTTTATTAGTCTCGGCGTTTGTTAATAATTATTTTTTCATATCGTTTATGTTCGATAAATTAATATCACAATAAAAGTACACACTAGGATACGATGATTTTTTTTATTTAAAAATAATTATTTCTTCAGATAAGGAAGGGATTTTTTGGGTAGATAAAAATATTTTACAATTTAATAGAGAACATCTTTATTATTATTATCTTAACCTATTTGATACTTTATTACACATATATTTTAATAAACACTAGGGTGGGATCCTTTCTGGGCTTTTTCAATAAAAAAGGCGATAGTTATCCTTCCAATAAAACTAATTTAATTTTTATTCAGTCTTAAATGGCAACACTGAATCAAAATGAGAAAAGACGGCTAGACACAGTCTTATCAATAAAACATATTTATCATTTTATTATTTAAAATTAATAATTAAAAATAAAAAAGCAGAAGTTAGCAAAACTTTATTTACATTTTTTTCAAGCAAAATCAAATTGGTAACTCGAATTATGCAGAAAGTTATTAGCAGAAATCTATAATATTTAACTAAATAACTACATATAGAAAAATCTTTATATATGCGGTAAATTTTGAAGGTTTCTCATAAAATATACAGTCACAAGAAGAAAACCATTCAAAAAACCCTTTGCCTCTTTTTGCTTGTCTTTAAAATTTCTTATCTACGTTTCGATGCCACTTTATTGACATAAAAAAGATTGCGAGCTTTATAATCTGTGAATTATAGCTATATTATACCTACTACCAATTAAAAAAATATAAATCTAACTCTAAAGCAATCCATTTTACGACTGCCGATAAAGTTGCATCAACTAATCTTAAGGATTAAATAAAATAATTTATATAAAATACAAATGCATGAAAGATATGTAAGTTCTCGAAAAAACATTTATTCAGTCAAGTAGTCCTTATATCTAGTGAGTATTGATTAACATTGAGGGGTCCCCGAAAGCGTAGGTGACAGTATGCTTGAAGCAGTAGCAGTATATCTGAAAAGATAAGAAAAAACTATTAGTAAATCATTAAAATATTCAGTTGATAAATAACATAGCTTAATTATGATTAATATTTTAATTTATTTAGTTCATCACGCCTCTCTCGTATTTATCGTGTCGGTGTCTAGCCCCGCAGTTTGTCCCTCTCGCGGTATCTAATCCTACAATCTGTCTCACTAATGTTATGATATATAAATATTTGAAATAGATCCAAATATTCTTTAACCGAACTAACAACGAACGTCAACAATTCCCAATTGAGTCATAAAATAGATAAAATCTTGAAATATAAATTCTCGACTATTAAAGGGCAAAAACTATAGTAATGGGTTTTATTGAATAACAATATATAATAATATGAGCATATAGCTCGTTAATATCATGTTCTTCATATCATACGCCTAAAATGCTTAAGGCCAGTTTTCATTGGTTAATATGTCAGGTGGCCAGTGTTTTTATAGACTCTTACCATGCTCTATTTATATTTTTTATTTAATGTAATTTTATTGATATTTAATAGGTTCTATGCGTTTTATATTGTAAATTATAATGTTTTATGGGCTATAATTTATTTTTTTAATAAACTCAGTATAATTAAAGAAATTATATTTTTAGCTCATAATATAATATTATAAATGTATACAATTTGAAAGTATGTTATCGCAGTCTTGTTCTTATATTAAAGGTTGCATAGGTTGCATTTCAGATACGCAAATTTAAGAACAATGTGTGAATTTATTGCATTGTGTCGGCAAGCCTTTGCAAATATTATACAAAAACGAAACAAAAACCCGAATAATAGTTCAGTGTTAAAAATTATCTAAGATCTGTTGCGCATAGGGTACATTTTATTACTTTATAGTCATTTTTTTGCAATAATTTTTTACCATTAAAATTGCAAAAAGTGTTCATTTGTTTGAAACAAAAATCTCTTTCTGTTTGCGCAACATAATTGTTTCTAGATAGACCACGGCCGTGTCTATTGTTCGAGCCGGCGGTTCCTTTAAGGATGTCATGAAAATACTCAGTGTAATTAAAAAAAAAGGTTACCGTCTCTGTTTTATGGGAAGCAAGCTTTACTGATGACATAAAGACTGCACTTAGGTTATGTCTAAAGGAAGTGTGGTTACGTATACATTATATAAGTTGCAGTCTCTATAATGATCAGTAAACATTGTGCTTATAATACTTTAATCGCACTTTAATGATACAAAATATTGTTTGTCTGTTTCTAATTATTTAGGCATCGAAATTAAAATCTTTAAGTTACTATCGAGTAACTTTATACAAGTATTGTTATAGTTAATTAATTGTCTGTCCCGAAACAAATGTGAAGCTTTCACCTGTAAACTTTATTTTATGTCGCAAGTTAAGATTAAGATAACTAGAAATTAATAATTAATAATATACTGCCTAAAGTAATTTTCAATTATAAAGGTTTTATGAATGTGTCGCCATGTCTACGAACCAGATGCACAACCCACTGTACACCGGTCCCTGGTCATCCTTGGATTAGCAGGCCCCATACACCTGTTCGATAAAACTAATATATATATAACAAATATATAGATGAACTAGCAGTACTATTAATGTTAATATTTTATCTATTATAAAATTACATCTCAATACACTCTATATAGTTATACAGACAGACAGAAGTTGTTGTTGGTCTAAAAACTTTGTTTATTTATTTAATTTAGTAGTAATGTTTTTAAATCATTTTTTTGAGCTTACCTTAAAAGTTATAAATAGAACAAAAAAATTCTCTGAATCAAATAAAATATCTACCGTCTTTGTAATTTATTTTAAGTATCGTCTAGTCCACAATAGATGGCGCTATGTGTCGAATTAAATAAAAAAAATGAAAAATTTAATCTGGGATTTTTATATGACTTAATTTTTATTTCATTGAAAATTTATAATTTAAATTAACCATCTCACTCTGTCTTATGATCGTTTGGATCTTCAACTAGAACACTCTGTACCAGGAGAACAGTTAAATCGAGGAGTTCTTTTGAGTGTTTGCAATACGAATGCGTCATTCGGATTTATTTCAAATTTATTTTATGTTTGTTTTTTTTTTTATTTTTGTTAATGCTTATTTTAA
The DNA here is from genome assembly GCA_032432895.1 of Dryadula phaetusa. Lineage (NCBI taxonomy): Eukaryota > Metazoa > Arthropoda > Insecta > Lepidoptera > Nymphalidae > Dryadula > Dryadula phaetusa. The sequence continues at coordinate 1,314,128 of JAOYRS010000073.1, forward strand.
TTATGGTAGGGGCAACGATTAGATCAACAGTATGCGGTTCAAATCCTTAGATTAAACTAAATTATTCTTTGTATAGGTAGTAATACTGTTAGCAATATGAAATTTGTAGTTTTGATCATTTAAAATATGTTATTTTTAATATTCTTTCTATAATGACTATTATCATAACTTTAACCTTTACATTTCATTGATTATTGTATGTTCATCATAAACGATAATTAAATCCCATGGCTATAAATAAATCTATCTATTTTCAAACGTCGAAGGCGAAAAGATACGCGTAAGTTAATAAATAATGCCCGTTCCTTAAGATCAAGAAAAGCGAGTTATCTCAGCTTATTACGGGGAGACGAGGTACCAGGCAAGCAGATATCGCGAGGAGCTTATGACGTAACTATAATACACACACTCGCAACGTAGTGTAGCACAATCAGAGCTGACGACGTTTTGACGCATTCCATTTCCATCAACAGTTTTTGTAACAATATCTTTGTGTACGTTCTGATAAGGTGTAATGATATATTTATATATAAATAAATATTTTTCACTTATATATTTATGTGTATTTTTAAGCATTAACTATTTTTATTTGATTACTCTATTGATTTATTGGCCAGTGTATCTATTGACCGACGCGAATGTAGGTATATGTGTGTTGTACCAATTTATTTATTTATTTCAAATGTACGAAATTTTCATAACCGCAAGATAATAAACAGTTTTAATTTAAGTTTAGACATAGAATTAATTGTTCAAAAAAAATTGCACTATCATTATTTCTTAGTTACACATAAAAAGTAATTAAATATAACAAATATTATATTCTAGATTAAATTTTATGTGGACGATGCGAGTAAAGCGACGTTTTTTCTAATTTGTAAGGTTGACGATCTCAGCACGCTTGACGTGTTTGCGTTATGCGGAAACGTTAACACGCGTTCTATAGATACGCTTTGCCCCATACACGTGCAACAAACACCCAAATTACGAATGAGAGCCCTCGCACTTCTGTGTGTATTTTACATCTGTGTACGTCTATTTTGTTCGTGAGCCGTCGCTATGTTTCAAGTACTAGGCTAGCATAAGCGGATGGAAGTGACATTATATACGATACTGATAAGGTTAGTTAAGGCTCGGTGGTTAGGGCTTAGTTTTCATATTACATTTCCATATCTGAGCGTTAAATTTTGTTTCATTCAGAAATAACTATTTAGTATGCCGACTAATTTTCTTTATGGCGGTTTTGCATAATGCTTGTAAAGTTGAAGGCTTGTAATACATGTAGTATTACAAATTAAAATGCGAACGTAAGGCTGTAAGCAGATTAACAATGTTCGGTGTTATTATTAAAACACAAAAACTATTTATAAGTATATAAAATTGGTCTTATTATTATGCCATATGCCATATACTTTAATGATTACTTAACTTGTTCTAATAATAATTTATTGCTAATGAAATAACAAAAGAGATAATATAGGCTGTAAGTATTTAAATATTTTTAAACGCAGATAGTCTTCGTGAATTACTTTGATTAGGTGGATGCAGAGTTTATTGAACCGCTTTGCTTCATCTCCCGTATCGTTGGTGCAGTAGTGTCAATGACTTGATAGATGACGAATACCGACAGAAAAACATAGCTTAGAAGCTAGATGGGGTAGGATCGGACAATAAAGAAAATAACATGTATACATATTTTTCAATTTTTTTTTACTATACGTGTAATAATTGATTCATTGTTAACATTAAATACAAAAGCTATAGTAATTTTTATGTTATTGTGTTTTATTTAAAACTTTGTAAATAGACTTGTCGTGTTGGTAAACTGATTTTAGCGTTGACGGGTGTCGTTATATTTTTCTTATTTAGTGCCAGTTATTTTAGTCACTAAGTAAATTGTCGGAGAATATCCAAAATTATTAAAAACCAGGGAAAATCGCTATTCTGCCGACGATTGCATAGATAAAGTAATAATTATATAGCAATTAAAGCAACATGAGAATAGATAAGATGTTTGATCACATCTGCAGCAAAAATAAATTTTTAATTCTTTATGTTAATAACATAGCATAGGAAGCTCTAAAATTATGAAATTAATTACTTAAGAGTATCAACGTATTTATAATCTTAGAGTTTAATTTACATAATTATTAGAAAGAAAATGATTAAATATATTACGTTACATTTTTTGTGTTTAGCCTTCATAGTGGTGTAACAAACCAATGTCAAACGGCAGTTAATTATTTATATAGAACAGTGTTATTTAATATTTATATTTTATAACTTATAATTACCAAAATCAACGTTTTTGCGCGATTAAAAGTATTTAAAGTCAAGGCTTTTTAACGCCATCTTGGTATTGAGGCGAGATCGATAATTAAAATGTAAATACACGGTAGCGACAGAATCGACGCTGACCCGCCATTACGGCAACTATTATGAAAGGACTTATGCAACTAAACTTCGGCAAGGTTGATATGTAATGCTAAGTCTGGGTCTAAAGTCTGACCCACATTGCACTCGGCCTTTGATGTTTCGAATGTTGCAACTCGATTTCTTAATCTTTATGCATCTGCTATGCAATATGTAAAAGGACGAAAATTGGCATTAATTATATCGATTAAAATGTACGAAATGTGAGTTCGTTATATTTATCGACTTGGTATTTTATATCGGTATTGACATTGCTTTAACGTAATGCTTCTATATATAAGACCTTTTATAGTCATGTAAAAATATTTATGATAATTTAAATTTTTATATGTAATACATGTCATGAAATCGTTTAAATTAAAGGTAATGTAAAATCATATTGGTCACCAGTTGGCCACAATATATAACTTAATACTATCCTTTGATGTCCTATAATTACATATAAAAAATTGTAAAACACAACAGATCTTATCCAATTATATTTAAAAAATGTTGAAATGATTTAAAAGAATTACAATATTTTCCTCAAAATCAACTAGATAAGGACGTGCCCATATACGAAAATGAAATCATCACAATAAAAAACAAAACATAATTTGGATGTTATTAAACCCAGAAACAGTCATCGACGATTCGATATTACATTAGAATAGTCAAATAAAATATTTGAGTTCAAACTAATAAAAGAACCAGTTCCTTGACCAAGGTTTGTTGACTCCTTAAAATATTTTGTCGAAAGATTCTATCTCTATACATATTTCATAGGTATTATCGTGAAATAAACACGCTAGGTCATGTGACTTGAGCATGATTATAATTAAAGAACTACTAGGTATCCCAGCAAGGCTGTTGATGACGGTCGTGGCCAGTGAATGTCACGGGTTCGAGATTAGTTAAAATAAACTTAGTGCTTGCCCTTGTTTTGGTTAGGTCGATACAAAATTATTTCCTTTCAACGAAAAACTAGCGCGGAGAATGATATTACTTTAATATTAAGATTACATGTTTCATTTACAGAAACCAGGTATAATAAATATTCAATAATAAATACCTGATCTAATTCGTAACACTTCTTAATTTTTTTTTATCATTAAATATGCATGGGATGTCAAAAGGTATTGCAATCCAGTAATATATGCGCGCCTTTCATACCACAACGTCGATTAATGCACGTAATTTGGTACGTAAATAATGATTTTATTCTTGCATAAGTAAAAAGGCACCTGCCCGTACAATACCTACTAGTGTTCATTTAATTATTTAAACATTTACCTTTAATTAGAGCCGCCACCTGCTCTTCGACCTTGTATTGCACCTTTGTACGCGACATGTACTTTGCATCGCAAAAAATGCATATTTTCAACATCAATTCATGAACTTTTTGTAAGTATAAAGAAAAAATGCGGCGAACGATTATATTGTTACATGCATTTTAATATATTTTTAGAAATACTTGCTTTGCATAGCGTGCAAATGGCGATTTACGACCACCTTTAGGCAGACAATAAAATGTTAAACAAATAATAATGATATATACCTACATACGTGTGTTTATTTTTGAAATAAAAATAAAAAGTGAATTTGGATATGCGAATGATCATACCACACATCCGGTGTCCACTTTCTTATTGTTTATGGAAAAATGTAAAGATGATTGTTGCCACGATGGTCACATTCTCCCTTAATTAATGTATAGAAACAATAAAATTAAATAGAATGTAAACATTGTTGAAACGCATTACACCTATTGTTGAAACGTATTACATAACACCTATCTTCCTACAAATGACGTCATCTTGATGCATTTAGTATGTAGCTAGTAGACTATGGATTTTATTCTTACTCAGGAAGCATTTTCCCCAAAATGAGAATCTGATTGGAAGTTACTTAGTGTTATTTTTAGATTTTCACTTGATTTTTTTAGGTACAGGAAGTATTAATGTACGGTAGACAACAATCTGTAAACTTTATATATATCAAGTATGTACCTACTTGAATAATACTCTTATTTGATAAAAGATAGACATTTCCATAAAAACAAGTTGAACAATGTTACATAAAACAATATAAGTAAAGATAAAACGTATCGTCGCTTAGCTCAGGTTATCACAATCAAATTACGCCACATTAAGTTACAACACAACTCGTCTCAACCATATTAAGTTACCAAAATAGCTGGTATGAGTTTAAATGATCTAACAAAGGAAGACGGCCACGTGCGGAGCATAAGTTTATGAGCAAAAAAATATGGCTAGGGAGGTAGTGACCTATGATGACGCAACCTAAAAACAGGCCACGCTGCAGTGAACCGAGGTCAAGGCGGTTCACCGCCAAAAACACCGCATAATCTCCTCATGTGCAAAATTAAGCTAAGGCTCTGATTCACCGCCGCAAGAAAAAAATGATCCCAAAACAGAAACAACGGCCGGTAATTACGTAAAATGCATTTAAGCGTTTGTTGTACAATCTGCTGATTTCACTTAAATTGATTTGTAATCTGTGGTCTAATAAAGGCGGGAATAAAGGTGCGGTGATGAGCATTTTCAAGTGTCGCCGAAGCGTCGGACCGCGATCGCGTCTATTTTGAACTCCCGATCGGCCGTTCGCCGGGTTGTTGAACTGGATATTTCGGCAAACACAGGCGCATTACGCGTTTTGATAATCTGGAAATATTATAAAACTCTTCCACAAAACGTACGAATATCTTTAGCCAGGTTGTAAAAAATATAATAATCTAAATGAGGTAGATTGTAAAATTCTTTATACTAAGCTATTATTGACCTACCGCCAGATTTTTAACTCTGCCTTTGACTAAACTAGTTATATATGTAAAAACAGATATTAATTGTTGTAAATTAAATGATAACATTCATAATACAAATGAGTGCGATGCAATGTTTTTGCGAAACTGGACGCAAACATGCGGAGATCTCTTGCGATAGTGTGCGTGCTTTCATCTACTTGTATGTGTGTGTGCAGTTTGTGTGTGTACGTGGAAGCGCGCGATGAAATAAAATATGTCCGGTCAACGAACCCGCGGTCGGTGCCATAAAAATTGCGATACTGGCCGAAATTCGGGCAGAGAACAGAAAATCACATCCACATTGATAATTAAAAACCACATAAAATGCTAGCAACATGCCATCTTAAGGAGTTATCATATATTTATATTACATAATTTTGTTTGAATACACTTAAAAAATTAAGGACAAAGACCTAACCTGTTTTGGAAGATAATGAACGATAATACTTTGCTTGATAAAAACATGAAATTGAATAAGTCTACTAATTCAACCATTCATGCATAAAACTCTCCTTCATGGAAATAAAATGCAGAATGAAGTATAAATAGAAATTATTTGTCAGAAATTTTAAACAAACTAATTTAAAATTCAGAGACAGCACTGATTCGAGGAAGAAATAAGAATACTTACTTCAATACAAAGAAGATCTTCTGTAGCCATTTTTGGATCTAAAATTTACTGAACAGAGTATTTTTCCTATATGTCTGCATTTCCGGATAGCACGCGGCGCGCAAGTCAGCTGATTTCCATCCGATGACCTTGTGAATACGCCTCCCTTCATTTTACTCGAACTATTTACAGCTGTTGTCATTATTTGCCTGTCAATCATGTTTTATTAGTCTGCCTCCGTTTTCTGCAAGAAGATGTTTCTTCCGGGCGCGTGCCAGTCGAGATTCTCCGTCTGCCACAGCACATATTGCCTCATAGAAGATGGAAAGGTTTAGTAGATTTCAGTGGGATCGAGCCCGATCATTTTGATTCTTAATATTGCCCAGTAGGATCCAGTACCTTAACATCCATTTTGTAAAAGATTCTAATAAGAAAATTCAATACACACCGGTCGGGTCCAAACTCTTAAAGGCCATCGGAAGTCAATATTGACCGGTGGGATCGAGTGTCAGTACATCCATTTTGATTAAATCTTTAATATAGTCCTGTCGGGTCAAGAGTAACTATATCCATTGCGTAGCACAGTTTAACACAAAAGTTCGCTTCGTGCACGAGTCGCGATGTAAGGGTTATTTCTTTCAACACAATGGTCTGTCCGCGCGTGCGACTTGACGGGCTATGCGCGCTGCGGCGCGGGCGCAGGTTTATATGATGAAAGCGCCTTCCGTAGCCGCCATCTCGCGGCGAGTGGACACAACGTTAGAAAAGACTTTTCCGAATGCTGTAATTGAAAGGGTTACCATGACTGTACATATTTCGTAGTAATTTAGCGGTCCTATTGAAAAATAGTAAGCTTAAAAAATAAATACAGCATATGTTCGATAGCTCTAAAACAAGATTGACTGGCCCAGCGCATATGGGTATCACCTGCGCCATCACAAAGGTGCGAAATTAATATTAGTTATAAATTGGGTCCTTAATCGCATGCTTCATGGTGTTTTTAAAAGTTTTAGAATTTATATATTTTAGGCGCTTGGAAATGGAAATGCTATAGAATTTTAAATTTTCAATCACACATATATAGTTTATTTATTTTCATAGCATAAGTTACTGTCGTTTTAACAAATTACTTGTTGCGCTTATTTATATTGTATACATGCGGATATATTAAGCGGTTTCGATATTACTACAGGATAGTATTTTTGTACCAGGAAGCGAAGTGAAAACATGAAGCTTGTCACCCTACAATCCAGCAGCCATTAGAGTGTAGGAGTCACTGGACGTTTCCTTTTTCCTCGGCAGAAAACTGCTTTCCACGCACACACGCTCATATTTTGTCCCTTTCACTCCGTACACATTATAAATATGATATCTCGTTTCCTCGCTGTGTCTTTGAGTTTAATAAACGTGCAAATGTGATAGTTAATTTAAATTTAATATTGGATTAGAAATTGATATTATTAAATTTATTCAAGAAGGCACTAACCGTGCTATTTACAGTGTATCGGAAATAGGAGTTAAATACGTTTAATTAATTAATAAGATATTCTCTTTATTGTCACAAGATAAAATTACGAAACTTGCCATTTTTTAAACTATATATATTGATTAAAGTTTAACTTTACAGGATATGCATGTAGCCTATATTACAAAATCTATGATATCTATGACATGATATCTAGTTGGGATATAGAATCATTTGGAAAAGATATGATTATCTTATTTGACGTTTCTTCCACTCTAGTGTTTTTATACATTATAAATATGAAAGAGATTAAATATTTTTTGTAAGTCATGTGTCAAGAATTTCCGCTGTTTACGATTTTATTAAAGAATTTTAGGCCATTTAAAAATAAAGCTATCTGAACGCAAATACATTATACTTTCACAGAAATTATGTAGTTCATGTTTTGAGTTCAATTATCACTTTAAATTTAATTTATTTTCAAGTTTTTGTGTCTTGAGATTTTGCTGTGTTAACAGAAAGAACATTGTGACATAGTACGTCGTTCTCCACTCTTTGTCTATAGATACAGTGATTGATAAATATTAGATAGATATTATTGACACACTCTGAATAACAATACAATGTTAAAGGTAATACATATAAAAATTTTACATAATATATATAGCATCAGTTAAAAATAAACTAGTTTGAAAGTGCACTTATTGTATCTATAGTCTCTTTGCAAGATATCCTTACATAAATTGACTGACATAGATAGAAAACAGTACCAGTTAAAGCTTAATAACAGCGTTTTAAAAATATTGCGGCCGGTCGTGGCGCAGTGTGACAGCGTCTCACTGTAAACACGATCGGTTGGGAGTTGATTCCCACTCGGTGGAGTGGGAATATATTTAATTCATATTCATTTCCTCGCCCTGGTAAGAAAAAAACGCTGCGTTGAGTTCCGTCACTCAACATTTGAGTGTTGTCTCGCATTCAGCGGAAAGCGGAGTACAGAGTGCCTTGACACTGGGTACTTCCTGTCTACCCTGTTATGCGGGTGTAAAGCATGAAGCTAAAAAAATGTAGGGACATGAACATTTCCCAGAGAGGGAGTTAAATATATAGACAAGGTTAGCTTAGTTATTTTAAGATTATTTCAAGTCCATATATAAAAAATTCTAAGAATTAAAAAACTGATTCTCTTTATCTCTGTTATGTTTATAACTTATTGATTCTCAATATGTTTTTAGTAAGTTTAGTATGCAAGTCTGGTAGCCAGTGGCTGGAAGGCGCATGACGCTTGCGTAATACTGTAATTATATTTTCACCATTTTTGCTTAAAATGTTTAGTTTCATATTTATATAATGCTATTTGGGTAAAGAACTAATTTTATTTTCGTAATTTGTTACACTTGCTGTAGGAGCCGTAGATTCAATTAATTTGAGATGACAGTTCCTAATTTAGATGTTTTATGTATGTAAACTTTTATAATGGCTTATTCATAATATATCATACAAAGCGTGGCGTTAAGTCCCACTAGACATGCAATGTCTCTGCGGAAAGCGCAATACGAAGTGTCTAGACACTACGTAATTCCTGTCTACCCTGCTATGTAGAATAAAGATAGCGTGAATATAAAAAAAATATATATCTTATTTCGTTGTTCACAATTTTGATCCAAAAGCGTATGTATTATTTTTAGCTTGTAATTACAAATGAATGATGAATGAAAAACCTTGAAAGTTTTCAAAAAAATATACTCATTGAATGAATATTAAATTATTGTAATTGTATATTTATTACGAAATTAAATGCCCGAAATTACTATTTCAGACTGACTTGACTCTATAAGTGTCATAGTGAGATTAAGTTTGCATTCATTCGTATTTTCTTCTAAATTTATTTGTTTAACTCGGCGTGTGAAGTGGAAAGCATATAAAACTATATATTATAATTTTTTATACTAAGCATAGATTTTTATTATTTCCAAAAGAAATAATATTGGTATTACAAAAATATATTTAATATAAAACTATGTAAATATGCTAATTTTCTACCCGTACCTTCTGTAGTTAGTGAAGAAAATATACATCTAAAATTTGTTAAAAGCATATTTTAAAGATGTTGCTAAACTCATTTCGATCAAATATTTATAAGTTTCATTATTAAATATATTAAGTGTATACAATAAAACAAGGTATTTATATAATTGCAAAAGTTGAAATATAAATAAATGTTACACATTCTTCTTACATCAAAATTACAAGGTTCTTTTGTAGGACAAGGAATAAGTATTAAAATTCCACAGTGGTTTGTAAAAAACCCGATTAAATAAGTTTAAGATTTAATTAAAACAGTTGTCGTGGGTACCTACTTACGAGTTACAATATAATTTATTAATGTCGATGAAATGATAAAAGGTTACACTATCAGTTATTTTATTTATTTATTACATAATATTATTTTATTATTGTATTATTTTGTAACTATTTGACTTTATTTTTGTTAAAGGAACAGCTTCTCTTTATTTCTTATAGCGGGGTAAAAAAGAGAGAACCTAATATAAGACACTCCGTTCTCTACTTTAAATCTTAACTGCGAGACTTTACGGAGCTCAACGCTTCACTTTGTCTTACTAGAACGGGATAATGAATATAATTTAAATATAATAAATCCCTCGAGTGGGGACCAAAGACAATCATAACGTTCACAGTAAAACGATGTATATTTAAACAGTAGAAGTAATGAGTATTAGTAAATATATTCAAGACTGCAGTTTCCGCGCTGTGGAGAGAGTGGAAATGATGCTTCATCTACCTTTGTTTAGATACAGTTTAAACAGAGACATAAATAGAGACTATATTTTCATTTAAATATTGTGTTTGTACTAAATAAGTAATGAAAACTAATTATAAATATAGTAGTTGTGGGTTATTTTCTTAATTGTTTTCTTGTTCCCTTTATAGTACTGACGAATCGCTGAGTTAAGTTCCGCCACTCAATGTACGAATGCCACACGATGTGTCGAATTCGCACATAAAACGTATAATGAATAATTTGACAAAAAAGTAACTCTGCCCTAATTTGCGGTAAAAAGTATGAAGGTGTTGGATATGAAAAAAATTATGTTGTACATATAATTGTGTACATGCTTGTTTTTTGTGAAGCAATCACTGATATGCGGCATAATTGATTTAAACAGTAATTTAAATATTTCTGTCATAAATCATTATTAAATTTTATACATTGCATTACTGGTATTATTTTGGGAATATTTTATATTTGGAATAGTTTTTAATAAAAATGGTTTTCATATTTAAAATGTGTCTTTGGAAAATACAATAAAATGTGATCATCGTCAAATGATTACTGAATAAATATATATTAATTTTAAGTTTTTAGTCTGCCAGTGTGTAGCTCAATATGATTTTTGTCAAACGTCATACATATCGAGTTACATCATACACACGCAATATGTATAGTTAAAATATAAATATGGTTTATTATTCATTTATCTAAAAACAGTGGTGATAACTTATCAGCTACAGTCTTTAGCTTACTTTTTCCAGCTTTATTTTTTATCTGTCATAACAAGACAGTCACAGAAAACCAGTGTCAAAATATTCAAGACACTACGTGCGCAGTGGTGGTACTCAACAACATACTTTGTTTACTAAAGCGGATAAAAGAAAATTATTTTAATATTATCATTCCCTCGGATGGAACTTTAACCCGCAACCAATAGCACTTACAGTCGGTCAGTCAGTACAGTCAGACGCTGTTCCACCATGCCACGATAGCCTCAATTAAATATTTTCCATCTTCAATATTATTTGCCTGTTCTATTATATACCAAAGAATATTTTTAAATAATTTATCTCTTTCTTTAAATTTAATATGTTTGTGCTTTCATAAAAGCAATATTTATAACGTATAATTATCCTATATTTTTACAACGATTGTCGTCTCTACGACTGCTCTGTTCGCAAAGTAGGTTAACGCAAGAAAGCCGCAGACCGTCCACCTGTTGACGTCACGCGTATCTGCTTGACATTTAAGTTCATCTATGAAATATTTTACCTATTGACAGACACTTGTATTATATCTTATTTGCTATTTTCTTTATCGAATGAGATCTATTTAGTGATGGAATATAAATATTGTTTTGGAGGTGAAGGGAGATTAGATTGTTATATTAATTGACAATATTTTAAGATATGTATGACATTGCAGAGAAGTTAAGAACTTGTTGGCAATGTTATTGTTAGCTAAGCAGGCACAGTTAGTGGGTTTGAATACCTCACGAATGCTTTTTTTAAATTACCGCTCAAAAAGTAAGCCACAAGGGATGCGCAAAGCCAAAATGTTACTCATAATGCATTATAAGTACACAAACAATAAAAACTTAACAAAACCCTTAAATTTATGTTAATTCAAGTTTATTTATTCACGATAAACATAATATTAAACTTGTTCTAATTTTTAATAACCTCATTTTTCATATTATTAGAATGTATGTATAAGTAAAATAAACTTTTCTCAGGTAAAATACGTATCGTGAATCATGAAAGTATAGGCTCTTCTCTAAATTTTATACATCTCTGTCTTTATAAAAAAGTTGATATATTTTCCTTTACGTATTAATATAATATGTACTGTAACATGTCAATAGTAACAACTAAGTTCAAAGTAACTATAGCTATTTTCTCGGGCCAAGTGAAAGGCCGTGGAAACCCAGTTTCCGGGTGAAAACTGCAATAAACTTTATGATCGACCACACCGCATTCCCGACAGAAGTTCTAATACTAATTCCATATAAGTACACGTGTGTACAATAAATAACACAAATTTTAAATTACACGTAGTAAATATGTTTTATGTTGTTAGCATCTCTGTAGAGAGATTTTTACAAATTTCTACAACTTAAAGATTATTAAGAAATTATCGTTTAACAAGAGAGATTGCTATTTTATTTTAATATTTATTATTTTAAAATGTTATCCCACACTTAGGTTTAGAATACATTTTTGATAAAACGTATATTGACAACATAAATAAATTGTAATAAACGTATAAGAATTTCGACTCAGCTGGTAGTAGAACGCATGGCTTAGCGGTCAGAGCGCTTTGACTGTATCCAAGAAGCGCGGGTTCGAATCTCGCTGTGTTCAAATTTTTATACGTTTTCTATCAAAAAGGTATATTCGTTAATATGATTATTTTCAAGAATAAATTACAATATAGCGAGTTTACTAGTACATAGTAAAACTTTCATCTTCATTCGTATGACTGGAAAGCATGAGCTTGAAATTCAATAAATAGCCACAACATCGTAATTGCTTCGCACATCAAACTATAATAAATATGTACCATATCCAAACTATATTTATATTTAAATATCGATTCTGAGCTTAATAAAACCAAGCATATTGCTGTTCAACTAGTGATAATAAAATTTCACGTTTGTCAAGTTAGTAGGTACATATATAATACACAACAATGAAGATGAATAAATCCTTATAAGTATTTACTTAATTCGTCCTCAATTTTCGGCCATTTTGATAAAATTTTAGATAATTAGCTGATGGATTTAAATGCTGCGATATATTATATACCTATATAAAATTATATTTAATGTTTATATATGTACTATACATACAAATAATGTGCTCAATTATATACGAGATAATTAAAATGAGTATATGTATAATACATATACTCATTTTAATTATCTCCTAGATATTTTTTACATTTGCCGTTTATCCGATAACCCAGTACTTAATTATAGACAAAAGCTTATTAAAGAGAAAAACTTTTTTATTCGATGTAACTATTTTATAAGTGAACTACATATGAATGAATACTAACCAAATAAATCGTAAGCGCCATGATATTTGGTCCAATCATTTATTATGATGTTAGAGAACAAATTGGAACATTATAAGGATATTGAACTTCCAATACAAGAATAGAAGATCTAGTTTTTTGAGAGCGCTTCATTAGCACTATTTTGTAAATTAGTATATCTAAACAGATTTTTAGGTAAGATTTTATATAGTATCTCACGTTAAAAAGTTATAATAAAATATTACTTTATTTAGTCTTTTTATGCGCAAATATTTACGCCGTATTATTTTTTTTGTAAATTAAAAACATATCTTTTAATAAAAATAGAAATGCTTCGAAAATTCTTAATATAAAAAAATCGCTTCATGCATCTAAAATCAAGACAGTTGACCTCTTTCCAGCGAAATGACTTTATCTTACTAGAGCGGAGAAATGCATATAAATTTTAAATATAATCATTCCTCTGAGTGGGAAACCAACCCACAACCAATCGCGTTTATAGTCACACGTTGCGCCACCGAGGTTTATCTTACACAAAGTTCTGAAACAAACAAAAAGCAAACGAAACGCAAACATTACAGTATAAAAGCAAATATTGTGGGAATGATAAATAAATCAAACTGAACAATCTAATTTAATTAAAACCTATGACATTTAAAGTAAGGTGATATTTATAAATAGGTTCTTTCAATGTTAATCTTTAGGCTCGTGCGTAGTGTTTGGCTTTCATACACCTGCTGTTTTATCTTCACTAATAAAGGGAGGATTGTGTTTTTTTTTGTTTAATCTGTTAAATTTATCGAGTATTTAAACGCAGCGATGCTTTCTGACTTTAAGTTTTCATGTACTTTGCATGATTCATATTTATATACGAGGATACGCATTTAGCGCAATCCAAAACGGGCGCTTCAATATTAACTATTTTTCAAAACTGCATATAATAATATAATATAGAGAATATAGAGAACAATATTTACAAGTTCTTAGTAGGTTTTTTACATTTTACAAGTAGTTTATATTCTTCATATTCTTATTAAGTAATTAAAATATACTAAGTTATATACTTAGTATATTTTAGAAAAGAAATATATGTTATCTAAAACAATAATTTAACTTAATTCACATTAAAAAAATCACAATACATATAAAAAATAAACAAAAAAAAAATCTATTATTTTCGTTCAAATGTAAGTCTCGGAGATCGCGTGCCATTGCCTCTAGCCATGGAACTGACATACAAAAACTTTAATTACGATGATTAATCAATCTATTGCTCTAGAAAAACAAAGGACTGTAGATGAAGTCGTTTATGAAAATCAAATGTATACTTTACCATGAATTTTGTATTGTAATTCATCAGAATTATTATTATAGAGTAGTGGGTTCGATTCCCACTCGGATTAATGATTATACTTTAATTTTTTTTATTTTGTTGCTCTGGTAAGATAAAGTGCGGTGTTGAGTTTCGCCACTCAACATGCATGTCTCAAATTCGGTGGAAAGCGGAGTATGGTGTGTCTTGGCACTAGGTACTTTCTGTCTAGCCTGCTCCGGTCCGGGATACGAGCGTAAAGCTATAGTAAAAAAAATTTTTAAAAAAATCGTTAACATGATGTAGTTAGTCAACCAAATAGGTTATTTGGTTGATTTCAATGGTTTTGTATACTTTGTTTGAGGCGATCGAAGCGCAGTGGAATAGCGTTTTGTAAATGCGATTGAGGATTCGATTCTCACTCTCTTTAACTCTCTCTTAACACAAGGAAAACAGTCAGTACGTCGTGTGTGAATATTTTTCTGTGTGGAATATAAAACTGACTTTTTTGTCCTTTATAAAACTTTCCCACTAGAAGTTAAAATTTTGAACACCTTTTTAATAAAAGGAGTATGAAATTTGGCGCGTTGAAGTTTATATACAGAAACTGGCCAGCTTTTTAGTTTTTATGGAGAATAAGGATATATATGGTTCAATATATACAACATGCTTATTTTACTCTCCTCATTGTCATCGACCTCTTGATCGATGTCCTTCGGCGGTTTCCTCTACTAGTATTATATTATTTGTATTACATTATTTGTATTTTAATATATTTATTAAATTATATGTTTATTTATTAATAATTAGAAATATTATGAGTGTCTATATGAAACATAATATAGACAGACATTGCAATAATTAGGTTAGAGAGAAGGATATGATTTAAAGATGACTAATTGAGAAATAATTGGCTTATTAAAACTCATTTCGTATAGTAGAGGAATAAAATAACAAGTCGATTCATAGGCGAACTGTTTTTGCTTATTTCCATATTCATTCATTATTAAGTAGCTGTCAGTTTATTCGTCAGAATTGGTTATTTCCCAAGTGAACTGAGACTGAACCCTGAACTATCGCTTGCAACTCCTGAATGACTACGCCACGACGGCGTTGCATTTACTTTCTTTATCGTAAAGAAATAAAGCCATTGTACCAGTGTATATTTGCAAAATAAATGTATTCTATTTACATCCTTTATTTTAAGTGACTAAAATCATACATTCATGTTTCTACTGCAGAATAATTCTTTTCGATGCAACCAGGTGTCAGCCACCTAATGAATAATGCACGTCTGCTAGCCGCTGGTGGTTGGTACAAGGCAATTAATTACTATTGATATTAATTTTTATCGAATTTTAATTTTGTGCACTTTATTTAGTCGTTTGTGGGTTATATTACTTTAGTGGTACCAATAAAATATATTTATGAATTTTGATAGTTTTGGTTATTACTTGAATTTTCCCAAAAATTAGAAATATTTAGGACGATTTTTTGCTGTCTGTTTGTTGAATAGTACTTTTGTATTCAAATTATTTCAATCGAAATTTGAATATACGCCTATCTTGTTCAGTGACAATCGTCTAAGCTGTACCACGTCGACGTGTTATTTTTAGAACATGAAAATGGTTAATATCATAGAGTTTTGGATCAATTACTAAAAATCTCGTCTAAATTGCCTTATGTCTTTTATGTAAAATAATTACTAGATTAACAATTATAAGAAAACCTTATCTTTATCTATTTTCCAAATAAGTATTAAAGCAAAAACAAGCCATTGATATTTATGTTTTATTCAGGCAACCATAATAGTGCGTACATTAATAACTAATGTAATAAACATTATTTTTGTAATTCAATTATAAAATAAAAATTAATTTTACAACCTGAATAAGTATTATAATCGATAAAAAAAACCAGAACAATAATTCACAAGGTCGAATTTCTTGGGAACTCCTTCAGCAATTTTTACTAAATATGGTCAAGGCCCTTCTGAACAAAATATTCTTTAATTAATGAAAACTGCATTTTTCTGATATGTACGTCATCGCCTTGTTATCCGAGTGCGAGAGGAACTGTTGAAGGGTAATTTGTATAACACTTTAAAACTGCATACAAAATGTCAAAGAAGCGTCTACTCTGTCTAGTCTTGATGAATGGGATGGTAGTCCATATGGCTTATGTCATTAGCCAATGTGTATTCAATGAACTTAGTATACTTATAGTATATTATACCAAAATGTATGATTTAGTTTTTTTTAATATTTACTTTTTATGCCATGATGTAACAACAAGGCGTTTCAAATAGTCATGTAAATGCTTATTTAAATTTGTGTTTTGAATATGTGTACTTTATTTCATAGAGTTTCATCAATATATCAAGAAACCTTCTCTTTTCAATGGTACGATCGACATCTACCTTATTTGCCCCACTATTCTGTTTTACGTAGCTGCATAGCTGATGCAATGTTATGTATTTAAAACTAATATAAATTATTATTTTAAAATAATGTTATATTGCTGCATGAAAGTTAAGAAAATTCTAAATGTTAAATTATTATATTTTGTTTTTAAAATATTAATAAAATCTACGATTTAATAGTATTAAAACATAATTCTTAACATTTAGTACGTTGATTACAGAAAGGAGGTGAAAATCAGGCGGGAAATAAAAGTGTAATTAAGTTTTATAAAATATTTATTCTAAACATGCCATTCAGCAAAAATTTGCCGGAGTATTCTAACAGTCTTATTATTTTACAAGAGTATAACATCCAGTGAAGAAATGCATCAGTTACAAAAAAATAAATGCAGAAAAACAGTAATTCACTACGATCAAGAACTATTAAGCCGATCGAAGATAACATGAAATTACAACATTTAACTAAACTACTTACATTTAGTCAATAAATAATCACTTACATAAAGGTAACTTTAATAAATTAAAATGAATACATCGTTAGTCTTGAGGCCAGACTTATAGATCGAAGATCGCAATCTTTGGTTCCCTAAATAAATAATGATATTTCAATTACCAAAATACTTTTTTGAAAGTTTCCTTTTTTTTCTATTCGACGATACTTCATTTCTGCTCGCGGAAATTAATTTGTGGCGACGATGCGTGCTCTCCAGCATAATACAATACATTTGAAATACGAAAGTAACGTTAACAGCGAAAACGCATTTAAAAGGGAAACTTAATTGAGCTAGTACACCTCTGTGGGATCTAAATAGATAGCCATGGTGATAATTAAATAAAAAATTAAATTATAAAAAAATGTGTTAAAATTAACCTAGTAAACATTAGTTGGGTCGAGGCCCATTTTGATAACATAAAACACTTATTAATTAGAAAACTAGAGTCTTTTCTCAGTACACTCCCGTGGGATCGAGGACGAACATTTTGATTTTATGATAACTATTATCACTTTTACACTCTCTTCTTTCTTCAGTAAACACCGGTTGGGTCGAGCACAAACATGATGATAGCTTCTAGATACGGAGTTTTCAATTCAAAACAAATGCAGAGTTCGTACAATTCCTTCTCTACTTTTCAGTAGACGCCGGTAGGGTCAAGGCTAAACATCTTGATTGCAATATCTTGATATGGATAAGTATCTTCAATAAACACCAGTTGGGTCCAAGCCGAGCATTTTATAAAGATATTATAAAATATTGTCCAAAATATGTTTTCAGTAGATACCAGTGGGATCCAAAACCTTGCCCATGTTAAAACGTTCCTTGAACTCGGATCGATCTTGTTTACGAGGAGCAAAGCGCGCGATAACGACGTGCAAACGACTTAGTGTGTCACTTACGACTGGTGGCTGCGGACCACGTGCCTGCGTTTTATACCTGATCTCGCGCGCAGTTGCGTATTTTTTTTGCGATTTGAATTTGGAAGCTTTCAGCCGAGTAGGCGGTCGCGCCCCCGCCCTTGCGTTTTTATATTTAGTTTTTTAAAAAATAAAAAAAACACGCTGGCAAGATGTTACGGATATGCTAATACTATGCGTATCGGCAAAACTAGGATAATAGGCGAATGACTCACAAATCGATATTATGTGAATCGATTGTAGGTATATTATATCTTGATTTTATATCAATAAAAGTGTGCAAACGGATTTTATTGATAAAAAATATATATGTTGAAATTATTATATAGATTTATGTTGAACAAATTTTTATATTGAACGCATTTTTTACAAAATTAGTATGTGCATTTTTAAATCATTATTTTATACATGTTTTTTAAAATAATATTTTATTAAATATAGGTCTATAGAGTTAGATTTTTAAGATAAAAAAAAATAATTAAATTGAGGCTGGTCGTGGCGCAGTGGGACAGCATCTGACTGTAAGCGCAATCGGTTGTGGGTTCGATCCCCACTCAGGGGAGTGATTATATTTGAATTATTTTCACTTTCTTGCTCTGGTAAAGATAAAGTGCGGCGTTGAGTTCCACCACTCAACACGCAATGTCTTAAATTCGGTGGAAAGTGAGTACGGAGTGTTTTAACACTACGTACTTTATGTCTACCGTGCTATGCGGGATAAAAGTGTGACGTTAAAAAATATTGAAATAAATTTAGAGTTAACAAATAAATGTTAAAAATAATATATTTATAAATTATATTTAAATATTTTAACAAATCATCAATATAAATGCACGCGTCAATTTAATAATATTATTACAATGCGTACGTGACAAATCTCGCCGTCGACATTTTAAGCTTATTAGGCAAATTATAATTCAGTAGATCATAACACGTAATGCGATTTAATGTATTGGATGTTTGTTTGTAATTTGTTGAGCTCAGATAATGTTTAGGGTACGGGCATTATCTATGATTGTTGACACTACATTATAATGTATATAGCGGTTTATTCTTTTAATGTAGGAATTATATTATATATATATATATATATATATATATATATATATATATATATGGAAAAAAATCTTAAAATAAGTAATTTGAAAATAAGGTATATATATTAATATTTCTAAATGTAAATATAGATATATTTAGTATATTAAATATTAATATGATCTTTTCTTGTCACGTGTTAACATATATATGTATATAGTATAAAAATATTATTGTATTTGAAATAAGTGATTTTCAATAATCCTCAGAAAGAAACCGCAAAACAATTATCATTTTTAAAGTTATAATCCGTAACTTAGTTACTAGTAATTTAGTTATAAAACAAAGGCGTGTTTAAAAGATTATATGCTAAATTCTTAAGGCAAAATGTTCACGCGTAAACTTCGTCACAAGTAGTTACAAATGTGGCATAATAAAATATCATCCCCTATAATCCGTAGTAATCTCTAGAGAGAGCACCGCTGGAGCGAAATTGGTTACATAGTCATTTAAAGTAATGTTTCTAGAATTCCCTATTGCCGACTAGAATTTCAACTTTAAATAAGTATATTAATTGTAATTATAGCAATATTTAAAATTATACAGACACATTACATTATAATTTAACCTATTATAATATTATATGAGTCCAAAATTTTCCCAGGAACGTTTATTACTCATTCACGCAAAAGCTTCTAAATGGATCAAGAAAAATTTTACAATAATAAATTATAATCAAGTACATAAGAATAGATGTAGGCTAAAGTGAAGAAAATTAATGTAAAAGAATATTATAATATTGCAATTAATATCTAGTTTTTATTATTTTTTAATCGACCGAGACGCAGAGAAGGTACATCTGACTTTAAATTCCACTCGGCACTGCTTATCTATCATTTAACATATAATATCTCATATCTCAAATAGAACAAAAAAAAGTTAAGAGTTTTTTTTTTTATTTTTAAATATTGTTATTATTATTTATTTTAATTTTAAAATATTTAAGTATAAAAATTTATTTTTAAATTAAATTTTAATTTACGCCGTTTTAGGGGAACGACCTGTAGTAGTTTATATTTATGAATTGTAAAAATATTTTATTTATTTTAAATAAATTAGTTCCATATTTTTTGTTCTACATGAATGAGCGAATGAGTCATAATTCGATATTTTGGCATGTTTTATTATTAATGCATTTCAATTATCAATAAAAGGTATTATCAAATAGATAGTGAATCGTTTTAAAATTTTAATTGTAGCCTGCATCATTTGCATGGACTCCACAATTGATTATGAAAGGAAAGAATTTTTTTCTAAGATCCCTAAGTAAGCTATACGCCAAATTTCAGATTTCAACGCCCAGTAGATTTAGATGTGCGTCGTTTGTCTTCGTGCGTCCTCAGTAACAGTTGAGTTTTATTTATATCTACTAGTATATTGATAGATAGTAATATACGTATTCATGTTTATCTTGTTTCTAATCTCCTGATTAGTGATGAATGTGTCACAGACGTTATGTTATACGTTTATAATTTATTGTCCGGTTTTTTAACGCTTAGTTACCTATTGCTTTGTTGATTTTGGTGCCTGGAGTAGCTTTTTGCGGAATCTGTGTATGTCTTATTTGTAGGCACCGCATATCATTGTAATTCTATACAAAAAAAATAATAAAAAAGTGCCTTATAGTTCAAAAATCCACCGAGTTTATTAAGGATTGGAAAAGCTATTGTTTCTCATTTAAACACCTAAAGAATTTTAATAAAGTAACAAGTAGGTAATATAAATTATCGTTCCGAACATTAATTTCAAGATATTTGCGACAATATTTATGATTTAATCTGTTTATTTCTAGTAATACGATTCCTTCCAAATGACAAATCACACTTCCTTAAGAAATAATATTTTCATACTAATAGTAACATAAAGTAAAATACTTTGTTATGAGCTTCACTTGTTTACCCCGCAAAGCAGGCTAGACCTAGTGTCAAGACACTGCGTACTTACTGAGTTCGAGACATTGTGTGTTGAGTAATGGAACTAAGCGTTGCGCTTTATTTTACCAGAGCGAGGAAATGAAAGTAATTTATATATCCCTCCGAGTGGGATTCCAACATTCCACTGGTCACTAAGTCATTCGAAAAATGGAGAGTATCTAAACACTAAGTGCTCGTTGATAAGGAAGTCGTAGGAAAGAATTAAAAATAAAATTAGGCGAAATATTTAGGTGTTTGAACCCTAGGTCGTATGTTTTTTTTTCTATATATAGCTTTCTATATAAAGCGAAAATGTACATTTTCTAAAAACAGCATATCTAAATTAATGAAATGTTTGTAATTTGTTTTAAAAGAAAACTATATATAATCACTAACGAGTAATTATAATCAGGTAAAACCAATGAAACTTAGACCATAAATAGATTATTACCATTGCAATTATCTTTGTTTAATACACTGCACGTACATTATGCTATTTGAACAGGATGACAAACTCCTAATTTAATATATGAATGTGGTGGCGGAAAATAAAATACAAAATTAATTACGATGATAAACACTTCAAATAAAAGATTTTTTTATCAATTGTTTTACCTTGAACCTAACTACCTATATTTTATATATACATACTTATGTTCTATTCAGAATACTCTTGATTTGATTTTTTTAGCGACTATAAATAAATTGTCCACATTGGAGATAAAAATCTTATTCCGTTCCGTCCGGGGTATATACTGTAACAATAGGTATTTATAACAATGCCATATACTGCCAAGCTTGGACGCTTCAAATAACTTGAATTGTTTGATTTTTGAGATGTTTTGATTATTATAAATAAATTAAAATAAATTCTAAATACTTTCTAACAAATATAAGACATTGACGACGCAAATATTTTTTGTTATGTAGGTAAAAAAGTAACTTCTGAGAATATTAGAAAGTTAGCCCTTACTTTCCAATCCTAAACGCCATAAAATCGCAATTTTTACGCAACAAATAAAAAATATAAAATAAGTGTGCAGTGCTATAAAAAATTTTAAAAACCCCCTATTAAGAATTGCGAGTATTGAAAAACATTTGCGCAAGTTATAAAACAATAATGTTAACCCCACTTAACTATTAACTAATGGAGAAACATATTTCAAGACAGTTAAAACTAACGGTAACAGTTATTTAAAAATCGTATTAATATCTCATTTTTGAGTCATCATTATATGAAACAGTTAAATATAATAGTAATAATATCATTTTTGTAAGAAATAATAGTCAAATATACAGATCATCACTGTCCTATTTAATGGTTCCTCTCGTTCCTCTCTATGCATGGACATATGTATGTATGTATGCAAGTTTGCGTGAATTTTCTTTGGTTGCCTAATATTTTTTAAATAAATTTTAATTTTATATATTTTACTTTATATTATTTGCATATATTTTCGCTCTATAAAGACAAAGCGCAAGTTAGATAAAATAAGTTTGCCACTCAACACAATGTCTTGACACTAAGTTGCTTCTAACTACCTCGCTATGCGTGCAAATAAAGTGTGAGGGTGAAAAAAGTATTGTTGAATGTTTGTTTGATTGAATATAACAAATATTGAGAAAAAAATTAAATAAACTCTGGAGGAAACCCCGTAGAACCCTGAAGGTGACGGTAGCTCGCAATAGGCTGAGATTTTAATAGATGTACCGGGTTCCACATAACACATTTAGATCATCAATCGGACCGGCATCCATAACGGATTAATGCGCGATAAAAAAATAATAAATGTATGTTGTCTATTTTGCTGCTTGGTACTTAGCTATTTTCACGGGGTAGCTGAAAGAAATCTCTTCAAGATATGAGTCCATCTTCATGCATAAAACTTTTTCATGAATTATTTTAAATTGAAATAAAGGATATTTCTACTTGTCGTTCAAAGAGGGTCCAAAAATTTTCCTATCTCATAGCCATGATTATAGGTTACATTATACATTTATTTATCGAGCTTAGTAATGAAACTGCCCTATAACTCCACATTACCCGTCATTGATTTCAAATAATTTGTTTTAAAACATGAATAAGATTTACCTTTATATTTTAACACTCTTTCATTAAATTATCTATGTATGATGATAATTTTAAGTCAATATGCACTATTAGTTTCTCTATAGACAAGTTTGAATAAAAGAAAGTGGACAACTCTACATGTGATTTTCGCGAACAACACAGACTATTTGAATAGTAGATGAATTTAAACTACTGCATATATTTATACGACTCTTTTATTTATCCGTATTTTAGAACCAAAATTAGAAATGTGTGTGTCAATGAACCGAAACGATGTCGATATATTTTTCACGGCAAATGAAAGAAGATACGTAGGCGACAATTTTTGTAGTCCTCTATATGGTGTTATCATAGTTTTATAAGCTACATTTGTATGTTATAATTTTTATTATGATTATAATAATAATTTACTTATGTTATCTGTATCTTTTTGAAAGAACCTACTAACTAGCCGTCAAAGTAATACAGATTTTCTTGTCTATACATATATATAATAAAATTTTTGTGCCTGTTTGTAACATTAAAGTAACCGCTTTTACTAAATGTATATATCATTCGGTGCATATACAAAAGTAAAATTTTTCACAATTTTTGTCCATCGATAAACAGATAGTTTGTTCTAACTAATCTCTAGAACGGCTGGACCGATTGTAACGGGACGTTCACTGGCAAATAGCTGATGTAATAAGGATTAACTTAGGGTACTTTTATTGTAGAGTTATAAAATAAAGATCCAGATTTGTCAAATTCCACGCCGGAAAAGTCCTGGGCACACCTAGTAACAGAAAAGAGTATATACTAAAAGTTTTAAATTTTTTTTTTATTTATTCTTTTATTTATTTAGTATTGAAAAGTAGCTTGGACAATATTATTTAAAATTAGTTACATCTTTTTTATCTTTCTCATAATCGATCTTTTCAATTATACTTTAACATATAGATGTACGTATTATAATTTCTCAATTTTTCATGCATAGATTGCTATGCAGAAAGAACTAAATCTCAACACAATTGTCTTCTGAATTCGATACATTCTGTATTGAGTGACAGAAATTAATGATGCTTATCTTATCAGACCTGGACAGTGAAAATAATTAAAATGCACTTATTCTCCATTCATAGTTTTGAATTAATAGGTATAGAACTCGTAATCACTTTGTTTACAATCAGACACTATGGCTACTCTATGTTATAAGTTTTATTATTAACAACTTACTTAAAAATTAACATACATCAACACTAATATAAAATGTGTTCGATTCTACTCTATGCACTTAAATGCAGTTTTTCCCCATCAACAGTGGCATAATTATAAAATATTGATTCGCTGAAAATGTTACTTATTAATTATCGTCATATATTCATGTTTATAAACCACAAAGTTGATTAGTTTTTCGACTTATTACCTCCTGTACTTATCTATAATATATATAAATCAAGCTGTTATGTTATCTAAGTGGCTAGAGCGCTAAGTTTCGGTTAGGTTTTTGCCTGAATGAGCAATAAGAGATAATTTTTGAAATTTCTACGTAGTCAACAAATAAATACTAAATTTTTTCTTTACATTCACTCATTTATTTTGTGTTTAAACTAGCAGAGAGAACCCAGTTCACTATGGCGTATGCACTGTTATAAGCTTCTATTTCTTATTTTACGTTCATTTACCAATTCTGCATCCTTTTATCCAACCTCATTCTTTGTAACTTAAAAAGCGTTAGAACGTGACCAATCAATACACAATCGGGACACATATAGGTACTCAAGCAGGATAGACAAGTGAAGTTTAAAAGAATATAATAAACATATATTTATTTTCTAAATATATAAAAGAGTACATAATTGGTTTATCAGGATTACTGATACGTTATTGACAGGGGCAATATCGTTAATAATGAGAAGGAACAAACAGATTTAAATGTGTATGTGAAATTAGTTTGGACAATTATTGGAAAAATTAACAAATAAACAAATTATTTAGTATATAATTTAGTATATAAATATTTGCATTAAAGATTACGCATCACCATTATTATATAAAATAAGGGACTTTAATAGGAAAAATTGTTGCTAAAATATGAAATGAATTATTATTGCTTGCAATGCGGTTTAAGCGTCACAAAAAGTATTGTGTATTACATACGCTTCTGTTCAACTTATACAAATATTAAAAAGATAATATGAATTTGTACAAAAGTATTTCAGTAAATTTATGTTAATTAGAAAATGTATGTTAAAAAATTGTATATTTTTAACACACAAATATATGTTAATAAATTGAATGTTTTTACACACAAATGTATGCTAAAAATGTATGTTAAAAAATTGTATGTTTTTGTAAACACCATTTATTATATTTTACCAAAAGGCTGGAGTCAAGTAGTTTTTCAACATTTCCTCAAAATGTTCTAAGATATTTTCAGATTATGCATAAAATTTTGGCATGCACATACATAACAGAGACTGCGCTTGGTGGGTGAGTTGCGGTAAATAAAATCAAATGAAACTAAAGAAACTATTTCAATTGTGATTTAAGTCTACAAACATATAAATTATCTATTTTAAAAGAATATGACAATATTTTAACATTTCTCAAAACTCTTCTAATACCCACAGATATTTTGCCTAATTGTCTTTGAATTGCTACCGTAGCTAATACTGTTGTAAATTATGGAATTATTTTAATCTCGTAAAACACATCCGACTAGACAAAACCTACCTCCGTCTTCAGTCTATTTGACGTGACGTTCATTTTATAATGTTTAAACAATGCAGATTATAAATACAATCGATGTTTTGGTTAAAATCCGGCAATAAAATATAGGATTTTGGAAAATTTCGTACTAAATATAATCTCTTCAGTGCGATTCCGACATATTTTGGACAGTAAATAGTATAAGGCTGTTCTTTATTTTAAGCAACGTGAACAACACGAAGCAACGTGTTTCATAAAGAACAGCGGCATGACTCTGGAAATTACTAAGGATTGAGTGATTTTTTTTATATGGCACTGAGTAAAGAAAAAAATATGGGTAAGCATATGTTTTTCTATAAACCTTTCGCATATAGGTGTATACAGGTTGTTTGGTTGCCGAACTAAAGAGGGTGCTGGAAGTATTATCTGCCAGAGCTTTGAACCTGGTAGCAATATCTGCCAAATTTTTGGCAAAAGGAACTTGGTCTTAAGAGATACATTTAATTGGAAATAAAGAAAAAAATTAAAATATAAATAATTGACTATTCCGAATTAAATATTATATAAATATAAGAGATATATCATAAAGAATAATTTTTATAAATATAAAAACTATACAATATATATATATATATATATATATATATATATATATATATATATATATATATATATATATATATATATATATATATATATATATATTGTTATATAAATACAAATATATGTACAATCATATTAAGAAAATATTTTTATTTTAATAAATAAAGCAGTTTCACCTTTTTTCTCACGTAGATTAGCCAGAGAGAAACCTAGTGTTAAAACATTCCGTTCTCCACTTTATTCTCGATTTTTTATTTAATTTCGAGGAATATCCGAGTATGTATATTTTTGTAATGTTATATTTGAACACATAACTATCAAAACCTGTAGGTACATTTTCCACTGTGTTACTCATTTACGAATATCAGCAGCGTGAATTAGATGTTATTGTACCTTAGAAATAATAATAACTAGAAGATTTAATAGCATAAATAATATTGTCTTTATATAAATTGAATTAAAAACTATGACAATAGTAAATATTGGAATGATATATCCAATTTTATATTAGAGCATGTATTTTTTTAAAATTTTGAAATAGAAATCCCAGTAATTAGCCAAGGTCTGCTTTCCAATTTTCATATCGATTTCTTTGGCCATTATGAATCTAATATCGATTTTACTTAAACTTAATTTTTTTACTCTATTAGGAGTTTCCTTCTACAATCCAAGTTTTTGGCAATATAATTCAAGTTTTCAGCCTTAAAAATAGTTATTCGGCTAGCTTTGTTTAACTTTATACCTGTTGATTTTTTAACAACAATTGTACATTTATTGCTAAAAAAAACAATTTTAAAAGTGTACACAGGTATGAAATAAATAAAAACTTAAGATCTTTTGTTTCATACAATAGATAGCTTACAGATCCATTGCGAATAACAAAGCTTTTGTTAAAGATATTGCGCAAAAATATAGTTTCTATATTTTTTTTTATTTTTTAGAAAGTTTAAAGGCCAAAGCAATATACATAAGTTATACGTACATAATTATTTATTCCCGATGATATTTAGAAGTATGAAACAAATTTAATAGGCAAAAACATTAATTTTGAGACATTGCATTTTAAAGTCAACTATAAAAACAATTGTAACAATTTGTAACCAAATTTTAAAAAGAAGAGCGTCAATTGTTTTTTGAACTGAAGTGATAAAAAACGATACCCTTATCTTTTTAAGCTATTTAATTCTCAAACCCCAATAAGTGTTTTAACAAAAACGAATAAAAGATGCTAAGAAAGAACAACATTGTCGCATTGCCCCATTTCCAAGGACACATGTAACTTCAATTATAATATAAATTGTATTTTTACAATATGCAAACATATCTACTTCGGACAGACGGAGTGTTGTATTTTTTACGTTATATTAAAAAAGTTCTTTGACGCCGACACTCTTTATGTTACCTTTTATTGCGGTAGACAAAATTGTTTCTGCATCAACCCATTAAAAAATAAATGTGTTTCAGCGTAACATTCCGCTTTGTTTTTAAACGTGTTATGGCTTGAGGGTCTGGCATAGTGAATTATTTGTATTAGAGTTTGCTTTAAATGCAAATATAGAATTAATTTATTTATAAATAATCTGATACTTTAGTTCGCTCGAGACGCAGTCTGAGTGTAAACGCAATCAGTTTTGGGTTCGATTCCTACTAGGCAGAATGATCATATTTAAATTGCATTTATTACTTGCTCTGCTAAGACAAGCGCGGCGTTGAATTCTGCTACTCAACACGCAATAGGTATTTCCTGTTTGCCTTTGCTATGCGGGATAAAAACGTGAGGCTAAAAAAAATCTGACACTTAATCTTTTTTGTCTTTAAGAATCAATTCTCGCTCCGAATTAAAGATGAATGTTTCTCCGTTCTCCATTTACTACTCAATTTGAACTATTGCTTTCAGTTCAACATTAAAAAATTGAACCAAATTTAACTTTATCTAATGAATTATGAACAATGGAACTCATTTACAAGTTTTGACCAGACCAAGGTCACTGTATTGTGAATAATAAGCGAGTTTATTTTTAAGAAATTTATAAAATTTGAACTCAGCGGATTTAAATCCGCGCCTCTTCATTTAAAAAAATACATTTTTTAAATATTTGTATTCCTAAGGATGGAATAACATTTTCAAGATCCAAATAATCTTGAAACACTCATCCCATCCAGGACATAAATCAAATATTTACATTAAATTAACAATTATAATTACTTATGTTAAAAATAATATTAGATAGTTTTCAGTCGTGCGTGGATGTACGTTTGCTTGTAATAAAAAATCGCTTACATATTAAGTGGCACTCAAAATATTCCCTACGTATAACATCAGAATAAATGGAAATCTAAGGGGAATTGTAAATGTATATTAATAGAATATTCAATATCCTAGTTACTAACGTAAGTGTCCATTCTGTTCAGTCATAGTGTACAATAGAAAAATCATCATATTAAGAAAATAAAAAAAAATAATCGATTTTACAATAAAATATACTTTGAACAATGCCACAAATTTTATAAAACATATTGAAACATTTCTTTCATGTTTAATATATAGATATATTTATTTATTTTCAAGCTTCACGCTTTTAGGTCCCATGCCAGAGTAGACAGGAAGCACAAAGTATCAAGACACTTCGTACTCCGGTTTCCGCCGCATTCGAAACTCAACGCCGCGTTTTGTCATACCAGAGCGAGGAAATGAAAAAAAAGTTAAATATAATCCTTCCCCCGATTGGGAATTGACCCTACAACGTTAGACGTTGTCCCACAACTAACGGTTTCTAATAATATATAGATAAAACTAGAATATGAAATCAGGATACATCATATCATCATTGTTATATGGATTGTATCGAGATGAAGACGAACATATCATACTTCTTACAAGGTACAAGTTTAATATTGTAACTTTATTGCTACTATCAATCGATCAATCAATCAAAAACATTTTATTGTACACAAAAAAACATTGATGCTATTAACAGAACTGTGTTGAACGGTGTTAAGGCGGTCTTATCACCGTAAGTGATCTTTTGCAGGCTTACATTAAAAACTAATATAATAACTAGGTCTTAGCAGGCGGTAAAATATTTATGAAATAATTTTAAATGACAAATATCGTTGCGTAGTTGCTGAAAATGTAAAGAAAGCTACATTAACTACATTATTATTGTTTCTTTTTAACTTTATGCTTTTATCCCACACAGGATAAACAGGAAGTACCCAGTGCTAAAACACTCCGCACTCCGCTTTCCGCTAAATTCGAGATTCAACAATTCAAAAGCTAATATTTAAAAATATATAAGTATGTTATATAATTATATATTTGGAGTCCTTTGGAGCCTTTATAGTTGTTGTATTAACAAAATTCAATAAACAATACATTAAAATAAAAAACTTTAACATAAATTAATATAGTAAGTAACAGCAAAGTCTAACACTATCGCAGCGCACTTAGGCTTTATTTAAAACGATAGTTGCCAATTGAGTAAATCAAAATTCTAAAGTTCAAAAATATGTCTATTTTTCTAAATATATATCCATGACATTCATAATATATGTAAGAAAACATAGTGTCTAGACACTCTGTTCTCTTCATTTAGCAAATTCGGTTAATTAATAGTAAAAAAATGAATACTGATTAAAAGTGTTAATAAAATCTTGTCAAAAAATAAGTATGTAGGCATATTTCCTCACACGTTTCCGCTTGCGATGAAAATTTCCTCCGCCGTCTCAGGTCATTGACCCATTGACGTTACCATGCATAGGCTTACATGAAATCTTACTTAGATATATTTGCTATTAATATACTATAGTAATTAACCATTCAATACGAATTCATATGATTATATATTTAACTACATGACGTTTTCTTAAATTATAAGACTGATTGACTATAGAATTAGTTATATTTTATTAATATGTAAATTAGTTTTATCAAAATTCTGTATAGAAGAATTTCGTATTTAAATACACTTAGAAAATTAAAAATATAAAATATAATAAAAGATTATAATGTAAAAAATATTTTCATTTTTCCGCTCTGGTAAGACAAACGTGGCGTTGAGTTGACCACCTGACTTGTAATGTTTCAATTTCATGCGAAAAGTAGTCAACGGATGCTCCGTTGACACTAGGTGGAGTTTGACCACTCTGCTTCCAGAGTAAAACGTGACATCTTCACGCTGTATATAAGACATGTCTGTATAATCACGTTATATGTATACACTCCACTTTAGTGATATTAGTATGGTATTTACAGTTTTTTATTCTCTCATCATAGCTGACGTCCAGGCCGATAGTAACCTTAACTGTACCTTAGTAGTGCTTGTATAATATCTACAAATTACTATATGAAAGAAATATTTTAGAATATTATTTAGGAAATCGTTGGAGTAAAAAATGTTGTAGTTGTAAAAAATGTGGAGCAGGAGAGCAGTTCAGAAAAATAATATTTTTTATACTAGCATGCTTTAAAAATGCATATTTAAAAATATATTTCTTACACTATAATTTATATCGAATATACAATTTTATATGAATAAAGTATCAGTTTTACTACTGTTTATAGTTCAAATTATTTATTTAGGCTTATTAAAATATTAATATATTTGGGATAGAGTTTATATTTTAAATTTGTAAAACAAAACACGGTGTCGGTTTACGTCGGTGAACCCGCAGTGTTTCAAATACAGGTGATATAAGGTAAATAGAGTATTGACACTAGGTTGTGTCTGGCTCTTTATACAAAACAAAGAGTGAAGCTTTTGAAATAATTTTGATATAGCAAAACATAATCTCTACATTACAAAATAAGTTATTATGTACTAAAATATTTTATTTCAGAGCTCTAAGCTCTTAAATAATACATCATTTGACCTTAGCAAAGAGTGATATTATTTTCAATTTTAAATTCAACCGATCGCAGTGCAATTATCATTTTTATAAATACGCAATCGTTACGTAAAACGTCTTGGGACAGGTTATGTGGGATTCTGAGCGTCGTCCGTATACCTACTAAAATCCTCACGATGCTCCTCCTCGGCCGCCATTAGCTGGACTACGGGAACTCCAATCTTCTGTGAACCCAGCGGCGGGAGCCTACAAAGCACGTCACGATGGAGTCAAGGGTGGTGGGTCACTCTCGACGGCCTTCTTGGAGTAGCGCGGGAGATATCTGCGCGAGCTTATTTAGGTTAGTAGTCTAGGCGATCAGTTTCCCTAAGATCGCCGCACTCTGGCCTGTTAGGGCGAAAGTCAACAGTCATGTGCCGCCCTCCGGCGGCCTGGTCTCCTGCGGCATAATGCCATGGCCTTTACCACGGCCTGCAGGGAGAGGTCGTACATTATGAAGTCATTTAAAACGTCCAAGCTGAGCATACCTCTAGTGTATGCTGAGCCATCTCCTGGAGACAGTCGTTACAATGGTGACGGCGAGTGTCAGATTCTCTCCCTGCAATTCACACAGGTATCTCCTTAAGCATCATTGCCCCGTGAGGACCTGAGAGGTGAGGAAGTTTAGGTCGTCATGATGCCTCCCTAACCACTAGTAGACGGACCGGACGCACTGCCTCGATAGTCCTTCAGCCGGCAGATGGTGTGGCCAGCCGAGATTCCCACTCTTCAATAACGGCTACCCGTGCTTCCTCTATTGGTACAGTCTTTGCCAAGTCTCTGCTGCCAGACGCTAAGCCTTGATGCCAGCCATAAGCAGACGTCATTTATTGCGTCTAGGTACCACTGGAGATGGTCCTGTACCCCTATATTACCCTGATGGCTATCACCCTCTGCACCCATTGCAGCAGGGTAATATTGTGCAGAGACAGAGCGTCCATCCTTATAGGAGCACCGTTCATAGCCATCGACCGAAGCACTCCGGTGTACAACCGACCGCTTAAGGCGCTCGGTGACTCGGTGAGTTTATTATGCTATGATAACAATTAAATTATTGTTCACCAACCAATAACTATACTTTCTTTATTTCTTTCCTTTCTTCGTTGGTGTAATAAACAGTTGATGTTAAAAAACCTATTTGGATAATCTAGTCAACCTTATTAAAAATATAAGTAACAACAAAGCAAATTAATCCTATTAATCAGCAATTACGTTTTTAAAACTCAATCACTTAACATCCATTTATTTAATAACTGTAGTTGTAAATTATAGATTATTTATTGAGTTCTTGACACTTTTTTTTACTAATGACATAGTTTTGTTTTTCACACCCATTATTCACTAACCAGTTTAATAACCTCTCGTGCCATTTTAACAGCTAATAAATTTTTGGGTCACATAAAATATCAAAACACTTTTGACACTTAAGTGAAATGCTTTATCTATAAAGTTTGGCCACTCCACCCTTTCTCCGGGATCCTATATAAATAGTTTTATTGCTCATTTCTGTGTAAGTTCCCGTTAAGTATAAAAGACTTAATTATACACTATACAGACACAATTACTAGGTTTGTCTCGCTACTGGAGAAATTCTCAGCCTTTTGTTTTGTTACCTGTTAAGCTTTTAAATGATCTAATTGTTTCGTATTTGTCACTTTGAGTTTTGCTACCGTTGCTTTGTGGTCGAGTTAAATACTGGCACGCATAGCGTTGCTTTTGTTTCATCGTATTTACCAAGAAATATTACTGGAGAAGTTTTAAAGTCGTAAAAGTCGTTTTAATTTTACTAACATTTTTTTAATACCAACATTTCTTCCCCGTTACAAAATAAAGCTATTGAATATTAATCAAAAGTTAAAGATTTTTTTAATTATTCTTTTCCTATTATAATGTACATACGTTAATCAGTTTATTATTACAATAATTATTAATTTTAAAACAATGAACACCTGTTCTACGTTGTAATTGGTAATTTATGTACATACTAAACTGACTTCTAGCTTCACATGGAAGCTACAAAACAATTTTATATTTTAAACAAATATTTATTTTGATAGACTTACTGAGTCACTGTGTCAAAGCAAAAGTAACATAAAGGGTTAACATGACAAAGAGCTCTAACGGAACATGATATATGATCAAAAGCGAAGAAATATTTAAATATTTGAGCATTAGGTTGAAAATTTAAATTCTAATGTACACTACCCAAAAAAAAACAAAACGTCACTTACAAACGTTCCCGTTCATTATAGTTGAACTTAATTTATGATGCTGTGGGTCCACTGTGCGGTACACACGGAACCGCTAGAAGCTCGAAAAAATATTTCTTTACGTAAAACAACTGTATTTGAATACATTTATTGCATGAATTCTGACGGTGGCTATTTCTGGAAAGCCTTTTCAATGTATCCTTTGCTTAAGTAGCCAGTCGTAAATCATATAAAGTAACGGTTTATATATATGCTCGTACTTTGTTTTCATTATTTTGACTTTACTCACAGTGGTTCTCGCTAGCAAGTTCATTTGCGGAGGTTTTATGTCACTTGCGATATTATTTTATTCGCTGTTGATGCGACTGTAATTATTAATACGGCTACCCTGACTCAATATCTCGTACTGTCCCCAAGGCATCTATACCAATATTGTTTTTTTTTACGTGAAGCACTGCTATACACTCTCTGATAGTTAATCAGAGAAGGTTTTATGCATATGGTCCAAAAAAATTTTGTTCATCTTAAGTAAATAGTTTGAAAACATTTATGTCGAATAAAGCGAATTATATAATCCTTATATTTGTTTGCCTCTTTGTATCTGAGGCTATCGTGGCAAAGTAAGACAGTTTCAATTGATTCCTTTTTTAATTAGAGAATCAACAGTAACTGGCTACTCTTTATAAATATTGCAAAATACACATGTATACACACAGATGTTAACACATTTTAAATATAGATGAAATATATAGAAGACATGAAATACGATTTTACTGGTCAAATATAAGTCATAAAAAACCACTCTCTCTCAAAACGTATCTCAATCGACACTCGTATCTTACTTGCACGTGTCAATTTCCTTTCCAAAGTTTCACTGCACATAACGCCACACAATTAGAAAATTTCAATCTACATATGCATTAGCTAATTTTAGTATCAAATCGTATAGATTTTCATCGATATAAATTGGTAATTTAATAAATGCTTTCCCCATTAATATGAATTATGAGTTTTAGTTCGGAAATGTGTTAGGGTTATCTCTTTTATGTTTAATTAAATTACACTAAAGATTAATTTTTAATCTAAATAAAATATTAATAGCTTTGGTATAGAGTCCTTTATCACACAGTTGTGTTCTTTAAGGACAATTAATATTAAAATATGATACACATTTTATATAGTATATTTCACTGCTATATCATATTATTGCGTACTTTAATAAAGACAGTCCTAATAAGCGTTAAAATATAATTAACCAATAAAATTTACATTAAATCATAAAAATTCAAAAGGTTATCAATAAATCCAGAATACATAATGAAATTTAATATTTCTATTTGGTTTGATATTTTTTAAATAAATTATTTAAAAAATTATATCATCCCTGTAAACTAAAAACTGTTTACGTAATACTCAGAATTAGTTACCAAATTTCTGATCCGGAGGCGATTTTCAATTTAAAACAGGAATAGCAACACGGTTCATGGAACGGTCATGTGTTAATAAAAGGAAATTGTAAACGACGACTAGCAAATTAAGTTGCGTAATAAATATGTATACTATTTGCTTCGAGAACAAGCAAAGAAAGTTTGAATGAACGGGCTTCATAGTATTCAAAAGTGTCTATTTAAAGTTTGGTTTGTTATGAGAATACTTTTTGGCTTGCTTTATTGTTAACTTATTTTATAAAAAATATTTACATTGTAAATAAGATCTGTTCTTATGTTTCACAGCTTTACCTTTATGTAAATTGATCATTCTGTGATACTTATATAGTTGAACGATTTATCAGATCCTTCCATTTAGAACTGTACTTTTCTAAATCAGACCAAAATATCTATTTTGTATATAGATATTCATGAAAGTAACATATGAATCTACAAATTTCCATGGTTTCAGTTTCATTTCAGAATCGACTCTACTCGATCTTTTACAATCTTAAATACAGATATTATAGTTTATGAACGTTAAGGCGCAGCGGGACAAAGTTTGACAGTAAACGCGATCGGTTGTGAGTTCGATTGCCAGTCAGGGGGAATAATTATAGTTAAAATTTTTTTTCATTTCACCTCTCTGGTACGACAAAGCGCAGCTTTAAGTTAGCCATACACAATGTATCGATTTCAAAAGAAAAGTATTGTTTACTCTGACTAATCTACTATACGAGATAAAGTCTAAACTACTTTTTCATTGCTCTACGATGATAATTTAATTATTAGATTTCAATACCAGCTTTT
This sequence comes from Dryadula phaetusa, assembly GCA_032432895.1. Classification (NCBI taxonomy): domain Eukaryota; kingdom Metazoa; phylum Arthropoda; class Insecta; order Lepidoptera; family Nymphalidae; genus Dryadula; species Dryadula phaetusa. Next base: position 1,350,127 of record JAOYRS010000073.1, read on the forward strand.
ACCTTTTATACTTGTAGAATTGTAAATTCTAAATCTGTCCGATTACACTTAATTCAAAACATTATAATATTCAAGAATTATATTAGCAACGTTGTTTTCCAGGTGTTTTTGGAGCGATAACCTGAAAAATGTAATTCAGTGAACCCGCTGTACACTTTTGTGAATTACAGAACGGTATTATCCTCTTGGCGAAATAATTTGTAACACAAAATTTAAATAGCAGTTTTTTTATTTACGTGTCAGCTGTAATATTGCAATGTAGGTAGACAGAGATCAACTCGATAAGATAAATCGTGACATCTAGTGAATTTCAACCCCTAATTAGCATTCAATTAAGCCGGTTGATCTATTCTACCATGACGTCACAATTCTTTTTTGTTTCATGCTCTCCCTCATAGAGCAAGGTAGGCAGTGAGAACCATAGTATTAAGACACTCCTTTTTCCATATTCTGCAATTTTGATCCATTGCATGTAAATGGCATTGAGTCTCGCCGTGGCATCTGACTGTTAAACAGATCGGTTGTGAGTTCGATTCCCATTTGAGGGACCGATTAAATTATTTTCATTTACTCACTCTGGTAAGACAAAGCGCGGCGTTGAGTTTCACAATTCAACAGGCAATATCTCGAATTCAGCGGATAGCGGAGTCTTGACACCAGGTACTTTATGTTTACCCTGATATGCGGGATAAAAGCAGGAAGCAAAAAAAATGGCGAGGTTCAACGATTTTTCCGCTTGTAAAACAAACTCACAATCATTACATGTACATTCAGTAGTAGAATCATAGATAATACATATTATTATGACAATTTATATAAAAAACAAAAGTTATTGACCCCTACTTAGAATGGTAGCATGTCTAATTACTACTAGGTACAGCCGAAGACTATTTGGTTTCGTTATAAAGAACAGTATCCAGCTATCGTGCAAGTGTAACATATAATTGTTGAAAAGCTTACAACATAATATTGAAGGGCTATTAGGCTATAATTTCAAAGATATAGATATAGATATAAATAAATAAATGAAATTAAGGTAAATAATTGAATATTTATAATTTCTTTTTATAATGTAATCAGGAATTTTACAGTTTTATATTTTAGTCAGGATTCATTTCGGGGCTTGAAATGAAAACTGAAAAAGGGGTGTTTTATTACTAGCTTATACCGATTGCTTGCTTATTTTTCAGGAAAACATGAAAATAAATTTTATAAAAAGAAAATACAATCTATAAAAATATAAAAAGAAAATAACTAAATTCATATGACATTTTTGAATGATTAATATGAAATTAAATATTTGTATGATTATTTTAAAAACTCATCGTCATTTGCAAAAGCTCGTCAATGTAAACCAAAAAGCTTAAGTGACAGTTATGAAATTACAAATAATTATTTAGTTAAAATTCCACTTAGAAATGATAAAAAATCCAATAAGATAATTTAAATTTGAAAAATGTGTAATTTTCTCAGGAAAGTGTTGGAAGGTAGAAAAAGATTTATTAATTAATTTAAAATATATTCATCAATTAAAATAAAATTATTGAATTATTTTAATACACAACGCACCGTTTTAAAAAAAATATTAATAGTAAAAAAATATTATAAAATATGCAAAGTTATAAAAATTAAAAAAAAAACTTTTGCTATACATATGGACCTTATAATATCTTCTTCACACAATCATAAGTGAATGAACCGTCTTATCAAAACGATTTGTCATCTCGAGCCCAATTGCCGTCTCTTTCGCACTTCCACATATATGATTATGCTAGAATGAGACACATTTAAAGGATTCCGTCACGTAGTATATGAGAGCTAGCCAAAACTGATGCGCTAGTGGTCGCTGACCTTTACTGCAATGTATACTTGTTCTAAGTTTTTATTTTTTTTTATTTTGCAAGCACAAGTTATGGACACGTACAGGAATGAATTCATCTTCAATATTCAACATAAGTCCTTTGCTTTGTCCTTTACGGGTATAAACTTAAGTTATCTTTTTATCAATGGCATATGTAAGCGTGCGATAAACGATAAAATTTTTATAATAAAATCAAGTTTTAAAATTTCTCTTAAACACGTAACTTTGCTAATATTCTAATTTTATATATGAATATATACTATGAGAAGTATATAGTTAATATTAAAAGCTTATGACGTTTCATTATTTTTACATATTTCTTTGTATTATCTTGTATTATTAAATTTATGTATTGAATTCATACTGCATTTAATGCAAAAAAAATATATTCTGCAATTTTTTCTCCTTTAAACTGTAATTAATCATAATTTGACATATCTCGCTACTAACAATTTACGAACTAAATAAACGCAACTTTGGTCTACAATCGTTGTAAAGCTATAGATTATATATATATATATATATATATATATATATATATATATATATATATATATATATATATATATAAACTTACAAAATTGTCAAGTATTAATTATAGTATAAACTTCATGTTTTCAGTTTTTTACATTTTCCCGTGTAACAGCATAGAGAGAAAAAACTTCGTTGGTTAGCTTTACGCATGAATTCATTAGTGTAGTAGAAATTTTACGCTGCGGGTTGTCTTATCACAACGAGAAAATGGAATTAATTTTATTACATTCTCCTGCCTTTGTGTGTAGTTCGAACCCATACTATTGTCTTAAATATAATATAAATAAAAAAAAATAGCATAGACTAAATTTGCAATGTCATCGTATTCTGCTAAGGAACAGTGATTTTCCATATAAATTTTAATAGCTGCTAATTATGACGTTTCCTTCCGGAGTCAAGAACAAAAGTCAATGACACAATCATTTAGTATTTCTATACGTAAAAGTTTTAACTTGTAATAAAATTGTTGGATACACATTTATTTAAATTACATTTATTTGTTTTATTTGATATATTTCATTTAAGTACAATTTACAAAAATAGGTACTGGTAAGGAACTATAAAGAAGTTTTGGTTGTGTTTCAAGTATTAATTAAGAAATATTTTTTTAATATAATAACTATTACTCCGATTATTCATGGCACAAATAAGGGAAATCGAAATTCAACGACGTGTTTCGCTTTGAATATTACTCAAAATCCACTTTGACCTGAGTGAGGAAAATTGCGTAGCACATTTCAGCATCTGAATTAGATCTCATTTGACAGGACATGAAAAATATTATAAATAAAATATTATAAAATACAAAACGTATAAAAAATGACGTAGAAGAATCCTTGTAATAAAAAGAACTGATTAAAAGCATATACATATGATTCGGCGTAGCTCGATATGAACTGTACCTTAATTCGCTACAGCGCTTATAAGGTTTCAGAGAGGTGTGGATTATATTTCCTGCTACGCTAGAAACTACCTATAGTGTCAAGACACTCTGTACTTCGCTTTTTATATACTTTTGTACTTTTGTAGTTTTCTAAAAAAAATAATTATAGTTTAATTATAAATATTGCAATAATTAGAATTAGAACCCGCAACTAGAATCTATGATAAATAAATATATAGAATAAATAATGCTTTTGCAAAATTGAGTTCCAAGAACTCAAAAATATAATAATATATCTAAAATACATACATATCTAATATACGTATGTATATATCTATGTATACGTACACTTCATACCGGCTATGTCAAATATCGTGCATTCGCGACGGCGCCTTCCGCGCCCGAATAGAAATAGGTGAAAAGTCGACGACCGACCGCCGAAACCTGACGCATTCTGAAATGATTTTAAAATGTTTCTGATAAAGATCATTTTCAAGTAACTACATTTTTGTTTTGGGGGTTTCACTCACAAGGGTTGTTGACCAATACAAATTTTAAATATTTTCTTAATTTATAACCTTTGCCGACATTTATTTTTGTAAATAAGAGTTTCTTTGTTATATCGATAGCTGCAATGGTAAAATACGTAAAGAATTCGTCACTAGCATCATCATCATCATCATCATCGTCAATTGCAGATTTACACATAATTTTTTTCAGCCTCACTCTTTTATCCCGCATAGCAGAGTAGACAGAAAGTACCTAGTGTCAAGACACTACGTACTTCGTTTTCCACCGAATTCGATAAATTGCTTGTTGAGTGGCGGAACTTTGCCTTTTACCAGAGTGATGAAGTGTAAAAAATTTAAATATAATCACTCCCTCGAATGGGGATCGAACTCACAACCGATCGCGTGTTCCACTGCGCCACGACCGGCCTCAATAATATAATCATAATTTTATATAATTATTAAAATTTTCTATTTAATATACTATATGGACTATACGGACTATATTGAATATAATAAAAATAAAAATAATAAGTAATAATTTTAAATTTTAAAATATATCGGAATATTCTTTATAGGTAGGTACATAGTAATATATGTATTACACGTGAAATTGGAAACACGAAGGAGAATACTACAAATAACACACAAAATCATTAACCGCAATGTGTATTCATTTTAAGATAATTTAGTTAAAAATTCATTTTAAATGTTCTATTTATTAATGTAAATGCAATAAATGAACTAATAATACGCTGAATGTCTAATGCAAAATAAAAAATAATTATTACGCCTCTAGTAATTATAGCCGTATATTGCAAATGTAACAAAATTTTGGGTAAATGCCATGATTCAACCATTAAAACGTAACCATTAGGTGTCGTAACATAAGCAGACATAATGGCATTTATTTTGCAATACATCGGTGAATATGTTTTTCGTCATTTAATTGAATGACTCATAATATTTTTTCTTCATTTTTTATTATATTTATTAAAAATTCTAAGCAATTTGCTCACTCAGAGAGATCTCACAAAATCGATTTTATAATTTTAGTCGCTGACATATCGATCCCAAGTATAGTAGTACTATGTGTAAATTGTTACATATCAACACGGCAGCGACAAAAGCTTTAAGTTTCGTTTTTGTAGGTGTCAACCATAAACTAATTAATTATTAATTATTACTAACTAACCTTTTTTGCAAGTCTTATATATATATATATATATATATATATATATATATATATATATATATATATATATATATATACATATATATATATATATATATATATATATATATATATATATATATATATATATATATATATATATATGACCTACATAAGTCTTATTTATTCGTACTCCATAAATTTATATTTAAATGCTTAATTCTGTAAAACAAAAGCTAGGAATAATTATAATTATTTTGCACAATTTAATCAAAATTTACAGGAAAATTACTCGGTTACGTGGAAATTACTGTAAGATTCGTAAAATTTCATGAATAAAATAAATAAACAAATATGGTATAATATACATGGTAATTTATTCTATTAAATACTATACTCTATACTGACGGTAATTTTATTAACAAAAATAAAATATGGAAATATTCGTAATGTATTTTCTTAAGTATGACAAAATAAAGTAATCTTTATTAATTATTAACAGTCTTTAGCTCTTGAGAATGAACAGTAAATAATCAGCTTGTAATGTAATTTTATAATTGTTACGAGTATACAATTTCCATATGAAAACTCTTTGAAGACACCACTCGAATTCGAAACGTCACATTCAAATTCCGAATGTGGCCGTTAGAAATTCGGCCAATAATGATAGCACTGTAATCGCACTTACTAAGTCAATGTCCTCTGCTGGCCTTACTTTAGCAAAACTTGGCCATCCCATATTCAAGAATACGAAAACATGGATTAGCGAATACAAAGTTGGCCATACAATATTGGCCCAATACTTAGTGGCAGTAGTGATTCGTAGGTTATTCACCTTTCACCCAATTTGCCTAAAAATACGACCATGAACGGTTGATATAACACAGAAAGCAAACTGACTGGGTGTTGCGTATATTGTAAATGGTTGGCTTATACTGTCTCTGAAGGTTAAATTCGCGGATTTATTTTAATTTTTTTCTAAGGATTTATGATGAAAAGTATTCGAGCTTAAATATAAGACATCCTTTAGGAACTTTTATATTAATTGAAAACAAAATATTTTTAACAATTAATAATTATTAAAAAAAATACCGTCCAAAAAATGTCATACTACAAAAGCGCTTAATTATTAATTTATTATAAATCGATTATTGAAAAATACGATATATTATTGTTAATTAGAATATTGAAGAAACAATCAATTTACCGGCAAGTGTGAAATACGAGGAAAAACCATTAGCACACAGTATGGCTTAGTCCACTCCGAAACTGTTATACCATCGGAAGTCTATTGTCTTACCGTCACGTGCGAACCTTATCAGGCATCTCATCTTAGCATTTTAATGCTGTTTAAAATCTAACTGTACGAAAAAAGTACATTCATTATATAGTGGTAGGTCGGCAAACGGTAATCATCGAGGTAACTGGCACGACGAACTCTGATTTTGGTATTTGGTCGAATTCGAGTACCAGGAGAAAATAAGCAAGCGAAAGGTGAACGGAATTTTTCGTAGAAAGCGTGTTTACATTGCTATTAGCCGGTGAAATGTAATAAAGTGGGTCATCTGTCTGTCTGTTCGATTCCATGAATTTCAGCTTAACGATATATCGAAAATGGGAAGGGTGGCATTTTTATGTTAATTTAAAGGAGTGTCCGCACATCGATGTGGTAAAGACAATCTCTAAATGATCAGAGCAGACTTGACGATGGTATTGCAGTACTCATTTTATATCCCTTTATTATTTTACATATTACTAACAGCTGTTATATATAACTATTGATACAAATAAAATACTCTAAAAAAACTTAGAAGCACCTTACTGCTTAAAATGAAACTGAACAGAGTGATTTTGTACGTACATACATAAATGCATATTATATTCATTCATTGAATCCTCACAAACTTTCAGGAAAATCGAACGCCATCTTTATAATATGGAAATTTAAACAAAAAGAGAAAAAATGTAACAGAAAATATTTTATTATTTTTAATGTTGCTTTTAGTATAAATAAATGTGTCATGGAAGTACTATCATAAAGTATACTTACATATATAAAGCGATAAGATCCGATAATGTAAGTTATTTTTAAATGTTGCACTAATTACGTGGAAGAAAATCCAACTTTTAAATAATGATATTTATGAGTTTTATAATAGGGGTGGTACTTTAGTTTTTAATAAGTACAATTTTTTTCAACGATGGCTGTTTAATTAAGTATATCATATTAAAATTAAATTCTAGAATTCTATTTATAAAACATTTAAATGAATCATAATTTGAACCCAGGCATATTGGGTAACGTCTGACCAACGTTTTAATTGTAAAAAATAATTTAAATGTATTTGCATGTGGCACGTCGTGGCGCAGTCTGACGTCGTCTGACTGTAAATGTGATCGGTTGTGGGTTAGATTCCTATTCGGGGGAGGAATTATTTTTGTTTCTTTGCTCTGAAAAGATAAAGCGCAGTGTTGAGTACCACCACTCAACAAGCAACGTTTCGAAATTAGCGGAAAGCAGAATAAGAAGTCTCGACAATAAGTACTTTCTGTCTACCTATGTTTATGTTTTTGCCATTTAACAGATTATTTTTTTATTTTAAAGAGAAGGAAAAGACGGAAATATTTGTCACTAACTTCCAAAGTATAATAAATGTTTGAAAATAATTGATAATAATAAAAAACTACATATATTATGATAAAGATGCTACGCACAAGCACGCACAAAGCGAAACTGTAACACTGTAAATTATTTGCGAAACGACGTCTAATTGTCTAATTATTCCGGTATGATAAATAGCTGGGGCGATCACCACGCCTCGATGTTATCAGATACTTGACACTAAAGTTTGGCTTCCAATAGTTTTTAATTTATAGTACAAGGCTTAAATAAAAGAAATAAAAATATATATTTTTTATTACATTTCTAGAAATGTATAAATTAATCGATTTCAGGCGGAAAGAAGCCAACCGAAAATTTTTCTCCGAAAGTCTGACTACCCTGCTGATACTGTTTTTTTTATTTAAATAAGTAAATTAAACTGTAGGGAATCTCAATAAATCTTTTGTAATTATAATCTGTTTTTTTACCAATTGTTCCATTAAAAGGAAGTTGTACTTGTATTTATTACGTGTAAACGCCATAAGAGTTAGGTTAAGTATTATTCGGGGGATTTTTTGAGACCAAAGTGGCATAGGCATTTAACTATAAAATTATGGTCATTACTCAATTATGATAAAGACTTCACAGACCAAGCACGATGTTAAATGGCGCTATTCAACACGCAATGTGTTAGTTAGTCAATAGTCTCTCTCCGCTCTACTTTGTGGTAAACGCAATTGACTGCTTTTAATATCTATTAGTTTCTATAGTATAGCTTGAGTTGGACTACGCGATATTACTTCAATTGAAGCGTTACTGTTAATATTCACAATGTAAGTAGCGAAAACATCCGGATAGTATGGAAAACAAAAGCAATACAAAATTTGCATACTACACTACATACGTTATCTACAAGTTTGCATCACATGGGATTCCTATTTAAGTAAATACTTATTCAGTCAATTTTTCTATAAAAAAGAAGTCATTCATTATTTGTTAACTTAAAATAAAGTTAATAGTCATTTTTTTTATAATAATCAAAATAATAAAATAATATTTAGAACAAATATTAAGTTTTTTTTATTTGTTATTACAATTAAATATAGTCAGCCAATCATTTATGCAAAAATTAAGAAAATCTTACCAGGCTTACTATTTTGTAGATGAATTGATTAGGCATTACTAGGATTGCTTCATTTTTAAGACGATCACAGGGAAAACAAAAAAATCAAGCAAGTCAAATACATTAAAATAATTATAGCAAATATACTTCAATGAAATAATATAAAAACAGAATATACAGTACTGATTTAAAAAAAATTACAGATGACCCTTAAATTAAAAAAATCTTTGCTCTGGTAAGTTGGTATTTACGATTAATCAAACTATTAACGCGTGGTATGGGATTATGCATACTAATAAGTTTTTTTAGCATCTTAAACCATATGTCTGTTGAATCAGATATTTTATAAACAGTACTTTCCGATTGACATAAAACATAACAGACATAGTAGAGTTAAACGAGGATAAAGTGGGGAATAATTAATATGTTATGAATTTAATAATTTCATTGACGACATTATTACGTATTATCTATAACTCTTATTATACAAGCGCTGAAATGAAGGAAAATGTGACTTAACTCTAGGTTCTTTACTACAACCACAGAAAATAAATAAAAGTATAAAAAATTTATAAGCGGAAATTGATATAGAATAACTGATTTGATTTTAATTATTATCCCATTTAATATATTAACTACACTTAATGTACAAATATAACAAAATACTTTAAAAATCATTAATGTTGCAATACTGATTCATATTATTAAAATCAAAACGACTTAGTGGTGAACCCTTCCGGCCGTGTAATTATTCTTAATGTTCACTGCACTTAACAAATTTACTTCTTATAAAATAAATTTATTCATTTTATATACTTCTTGTCGTTTTCAACTTTTTTTTACCTGTCGTTTTCAATTTTGAAACATAAAATCCTTACTTCCCCGTTTCAGTGCACAATTCGAAAAATTCTCTTGTAATATCCCCTATCCTCCCCAAGGCAAATCCGCATGACACATATCATCTGTAGTATTTTTGGTTGTAAGTTACTTAATCATACATAGGCCAGTTAATATTTAAATCATAATTAGCCCTAATTATAATTAATAATAATGTAAATATTTTTATATTCCTGAATAGGAATCATCGTTTTCGTTAAGTATATCTCAATGAATGAAAGTTTTCATATGAAGTCATGCGTCATATTTATGTATCAAATATATCAAATTAATTATATTTATAACTATATACAATAATTAATGCACATTATTACTTCTTTTATTTTTACCTAGAAATAATGAGTTTTAACTAAATTTCATACACACCGAAGAAATGAAAATATTATTTTTCGTTCGTTTTTATAGTTATTAGCGACGTTGCGGCGCCTTTGGAAAGAGTTGTCTTAGGGTCCACTAAGTATATAATTAAAAAAAAATGTCGACCGATCGTGGCGCAGTGTGACAGCGTGCGACTGTAAATCGGTTGTAGGTTTGATTTCCACTCGGGGGAGTAATTTAAACTATTCTCACTTCCTAGCTCTGGCAAGGCAAAGCACGGCGTTGAGTTCTGCTACAACACGCAATGTCTCGGATTGGGTTGAAAGGGAAGTACGGAGTGTCTTGACACTAAGTACTTTCTGTCTACCCTGCTATACGGGATAAAAATATGAAGCTAAAATAATGTTATACGTAAATTTTTTTATCTTCCCGAGCAATTCAGTAGGGAACATGTAATTTCGGTAGTGAAGCGGATTATGGAAGTCACTTTTAAAGAGCTAAAACGAAAATTCAGCAGCCTTCACCAAGGGCATAACTAATAAAACTATTGATAAAATACTGGTAATAAGTGATTTTAAAAATCCCCTACACAATTTAGATGACGAAGTAGTTCTAGTAAATAACTACGGCAATACCGAAATGATGCCGGATCAGTTCTTAAAAATCCTGAAAGTATTGCATTGTTAATACAATGCATGTCATGAGTTAATACTCGGTTTAACGTGTAATGATAGCGGATATAGATACCTACTATTTGACGTGCACATTAGTCAGCCTTGTTACGTATTCAGCTTGGTAGTACGTATTTGTAAATCCAAATTTAAAAAGGAACGTAAATATGTTTACTTAGAAATACATCTATACAGATGTCAGGAAGAATAAATATATATATATATATATATATATATATATATATATATATATATTAGATGATGTTAAAAAATGTGGTTGTCGTCCAGTTCCGCTCTATGGAAATATTAACAATTAAACTCGAAATTCTATATAAAAAATATGGAAAGAAGTTACTCGATTGACCTTCACAAACAATATTAATTATACTAGTACAAAGTTACTGAGCATATTAATAAGTTATATTTAAATAATTTAATATGAAATATAAAAATCATATATAAATCCCTTTGTCCTTTAATGAACTATTTTTTTTATTTCAAGGACGTTTAAAACGATGAGATTAGAAAAAACAGGTCAACCGCAGAACTGATTACTGAAACAATGGTAGCGGCTACGAGATTCAAGTATTCCTGATATCCGTGACAGTGGTAAATATATTTTCTGTCTTTCAAACTTAATTCTTATATTAGCTGAATATTTATGCGATTTTAATTCATTTAACTTATGAGAAGATTTTTTAAGTTCATTTGGACAAATATTTATATTTATAATATGGGATATATTATTTACTCAGTCTAATCATACAAAATACCGCGTTAAATTCTATTATCTATCTTTCTGCCTACTAGCTGAGTTCTAGAAACACTTTTATAAATTATAATTTTTATCAAACAATCCAGATCACATTGATGCATATGAATATCTCGTGACCAAAAAGAGAAAAATCATGAAAATTTATTAAGTGCTCTATCTAGTCTATCGTGAGCGTTAAGCTGTAAAAACGATTGGTTGTGGGTTCGATTCTCATATTGGGGAATTATTATGTTTAAAATTTACTTTCATCTACCCGCTCTGGTTAGATAAAGGACGGCGTTGAGTTCATCACTCAATAAGCAATATCACGATTTCAAACAGAAAGGTTATCGGAGTGTCTTGACACTAGGTTGTTTATTCTGTTATGCGGGATAACACATGAAGCTGCTTTTTTTAAAAGTAAACTACTTATACATGAAATTTTACTATTTATTATCTAAAGTGAAAAACAAATGTTAACATGTCTACCATTGATAATAATTTCCACACCTTACTTAAAGTAACTGAGTAACGGTTGTGCTATATCTTTACACGACACTATTATGTTGGTATCAATAGATCGTCTTTCAATCAAGATCTAAGTATATGTTATTTTTTACTAAATATATAAATATATGTAAAGTAAAATATATAAACCAAGCTATTTTCTACAAGACATGGAGGATAGGAAGAGAGAATGTAGTTTTTAACGTTTCTGTTTTTCGCCCGAATTAGAGATAGAGAGCGCCTCCCTTACCTCTCTTAAGGATCGCAAATTCGCTATAATTGTATAATTTAAAGCATTTGGAAAATCTAAGGTTTATGTAATGTAATTGTTTTACATTATATATCTGCTACATTTAAACTAAAGTAAAAAGACTCCAGGATTTGACTTTGTGTAATTTTTTTGTAGTGTAGATGGTGAAAAACTTTCAGGTTATTATGAATATAAATAATACTAGTTTGTATACTTATACATGTACACACACACACACACACACATATATATATATATATATATATATATATATATATATATATATATATATACATGTATAAGTATTGAAAAAAACCCTATCAACTCGTAATGAAAAACATTTAACCTAGTTCACGATAATCCGAACGACTGTATAATTGAAACGATCATGTTAAAAACAAACGTATATTACATGTAAATATTCTATTCAAGTTTTATTACTAAACATAGCCACGGGCATGTCGGCTCGTGAAGCAAATGCGGTTTGATCACAGGAGTACCGTTGTAAGTACATATTAGCGTGGCCCCCTGACCTACATCGGTTACCGTTACAGACATCGAACCTGTGTCCGATGATATGGCGCTGTTCAACATTAAGTATGGTGACATAAGAGATTCTACTTAAGATTTATAGAGCGTGTCCAAAGATTATATTTCCTGAGATATTTCTTTGGCTTTTGATTAATGGGATACAGTTATGCTTTAATTTAACTTTAAGTATGACTCATTTTGTCTGTTTGTTTGTGAGTGTTCTGCGTGGTTTAAGCCAAGCTAATAATACAGCGTTTGCCGGTATAATTGTGGGTTTGATAGCTATTCGCGGACTATATTTACACTATCTTCATTTCTCCGTTCTGATAAAACAAAAGGCCGCGTTGTATTACGCTGCTCAATACGCAATGTTTGGAATTCGGTCGAAGATTGAAGTACGAAGTGTCTGTAATCACGGTTTATCAGACTAACTCGTCTAAACTAATAATCGTAAACTGTACACACAAATTTATAAAAAATCGGAGCTGAAATTTCGTACGTATTAATGCATGAAGAATGACAATGAATTTACCATTGACGTATCTAAGTAAGTTTGCGAGGTAAATTTCCACTAAATCTTGACAAAATTTTTAAATCAATCTAGTTGTCACCCGTCGCTCTATTTAAGTTTCTTTTTTAAAATTTTAAAACAAAATCTCGATTTTGACTTCTTAGGCATTTCGAAAAATTCTCTTGAGTAAATTTAGCTTATTATGCTCAGTAATTTCCGATATACGTTATATAATTAGTCCCTTATTGTGAAAAATACTCAACTATAAATATATTATAACAGTTGGCATAACCAACCAAAAGAACTCACCAACTCAACACATAGAGCCTCCGAGGCGGGCGGTATGTGGAAGACCGAGTATTCCGAAACTAAATCATATCTGACCTTGCTATGCAGGAAAAACTTGAGACAAATATTGGATTTAGCGCCGACTTTATTTTTTTTAAATATTAAATATAAAATTAATTATAATGTAACAGAAAAAAAAATTAAGTTAAGCGAAACCAGAATGCAATCTGATACACACAATTTATCTCGTTCACCGTTACTTGGACTAAATTGTGGAAACCCTTATTTTAGAGTTCAATTAAACTAAATCACAATAATATGCCGTCATTCCAACTGGCGTGCTATGAAGCAGGCTATATCCAGCACTAGGCGTCTTCTGGCTGATAATGATCACGACGATACTAAGTCGTTGGCTAAATTTTTTGGAAATTTATAAGTAAGGCTAAGTTGGTCAGTGTATTAAGCACTCGCATGTCAGTCAAAGTATTCAGGTATTGACTGACTGACTGAAGGAATATGGTGATGAAGTATTGGCCGTAAATATAAGATATCTGACAAGAAGGTCCTTTGGGAACTTTAAGATGATTTTACAAATTTTTATTTTTATTTTTTTAATATTGTTCTTTTATAATGTATTATAAAAAGCTTAAAATATAAATATTAAATATGATTCTACCAAGTATATTAACTGTGTGTATATATTTATATATATACACGTTCAATAAAGACGTATATATATATTTTTAAATGACAATTATTTACTGAGTAGAATAGAGCGTCGTCAATAAATACGCAATGTCTCGAATTCAGCGGAAACGGAGTACAGAGTATCTTGACACTTCATGTCTACTCTGCTATACGAGATAAAAGCGTGAAGCTAATACAAAATTTAAGCCAAATTTATAAAAATATTAGAAAAAAGAGTATAATATACAGGACCCTTTATATCATAATGATATAGTCACGCTATACGCAAAATAACCCGTTTTAATATGAAGCTAAAGCGTGTAAAATATTATAAATCCGGTATGTAGGTCGCAGGATGCGGTCGATACCGTTAGCTTTGACACACTGAGCTAATGGTAGGCCATAAGGTGGTTATTATTCTAATACTTCGTGATTACTAGCCATAGCCCGCGGGTCTGTCTGCACTGTCGAAGTGAAGAATTAAGATTTATCGTTTAGTGTTTTGTTATATAGATTTTTAAACGTATTTTATAATGTATACATATTTTGCTTTATAAATCATTAAAGCATTGTGAAGTTTAACTATGTTATATTTAAAGTCATTTATATTTAGCTTTATTAAATTTGAGTTAACATTAAGTGTATTAGACTTTATACCCACGGAATTAATACAGATATTGGTTAATGAAAGTTCACATCTGAAAACTATATAATATCTACAATTAAATTAAACAATTTGGGTATAAAAAATAGAGATACAATTTCAACTTACGGTGTCAAATTTATTTACGCTTCATTTACAATAGTTATAAAATAACATTTTAGTTTACAATTAAAATTCAATTTTAAATACAATCATAGTATAAAGATATATATATATATATATATATATATATATATATATGTGTGTATATATATATATATATATATATATATATATATATATATATGTGTGTAATGTAGTGTGTTCTTTTCCTCACTGTGTAACTGACAGACAAAGTTTAGTCGGGAGCCAGGCGTCTAAGGGAGTGACAAAGATAATTAGGAGTGGATTGCCATAAGCTCCTTTCACACAATGTTAGCTAACATTTTTACACTGTTAGCTGCACTTACAATGTTAGCTAACATTTTTCCTCATAATAATCTTTATCTTGCTGAAACAAAGCAAATTTTTATTTATTATTAGTAGAAAAACAATTAAGACCGCTTAAGCTTCAAGTTTTATCTAAGCTTCACGATTTATAGAGATAACCTAGTGTCAAAACACTCCGTTTACTGCTTTGAAAAATATTCTCAATTAATATTATAGCTCAACTTTTATTATTAATACTGATCTGACATCAAATTTGTGATAGAAGAAATTAAAGTATATTGCAATTTTCTCACCACGCTGCGCTGCGGAAGCAATGCGCGATGCATTTCCTAACAATTAAGAAAGCGATAAAATCACTAGAATTTTTCAAACAATTAAATCCATCAAATGATAGCTTGGCCCTATAGCATACCTTCACATAGAACTAATAAAAACATGCTATCGGTTCATACACGTCTGTATGTACGTAATTAGCTTACAGTCTAGAAATATATCCATTTATCTATGTAAGTGTAAGATCCGCAAACGTTTCCAATGAACACGATAATAAACACCGATGTGAAGGGATTCACTAGAAGTGGTAGATTGAGTTATTTTCTGGAATTTAAGGTAATAAAACATAATTAATATTGTTAAACCGCACTGTCAATCATATGTTAAGTTTTTTGCACATCACGACAGCGTTTAGTGGCCGACAGGTAACACAATAATATTTATAATTGAATACAATCCCCTTAACATTAATATCAGCTTCCTGAATTTTAAATACGTTCATACCAATATTTATTTATATTTTTAATAATTGAAATTCAATTGTACATTTAACCTATAGGCTTTATTTCAATTGACAAAAAAATCGAGAGGAAACTTAATCAGATTTTATAAAATCAGTTTTGAAGTTTAGTGTTTGCACATTACGAACGATTTTCTGTTCTATGTTAGTAAAATAATTGTAAAATGTTTGCTCCACCTACCAGCCCCTACATCCGTGTCATAAAGCAGTGTTCAGACCCCCGTTATCTGGCCATCCGAGTTCCAAGAGACCCCATATCAGGATGTGACGTTTAACTGTTAGGAACTTGTTAGGTAACCTCGCGATCTGGGTCAACCGTTACGATACTTTAACTTAATTTATATCAAAGCTGCTTAAGTGATTCATTAGTACGGCTGTATCCAATTAATCAGAAATATATACAATTACTCCAATACGAATATATTCTTTATATAACCTCATTTCTTCGTAAACATTTTGTCTCCACTTATTATTTACATAATAAAATCAAAAATATAGCATAAATAAGCATCAAGTCTTCAAGTAAGCATAGGAAACTTAAGATTATACAAAAAATATATTTTCTCGACAGTTTCAGAAGAAACTTAGCATTTTTCATGGATCCTTCATTAGTGCCTTTCCCATTACGTTGCTGGGAGAGAAGCTCGGAGCAGTGCCTGGAACTTACGACTAAAAAGGTAAAAGCCTGGTAATATACTTACATAAATATGAAGCACTTGTATTTATATAAAAAAAGATAGAAAAAAAACCAAAAACGTATATTTAAAAATTAGCGTTTCATTTTTAACAATTATAATAAACCAGAGGCACGAAAGCGTGATCTTCTACTTCATTTTAAATGAAACAAAGTGTAGTTGGTGTTGAAAGTAGTTTTTTTTTTCACATACTATTAACAGCGAATAATATTTCTATTAAAAAGAATTATAAACGTTAAGTTTCGAATAATTTCTTCTAATTATGAAAGCACTTAATTATGTATGTATATAAAACCATTGTACTACAGTGTACTCATATCTCCTATGCGTCTTGTAGAATTTGTACTCTATTATGTACAGTGAGTGATATTTCTGGCAGATACACACATAGAATAACAGAAAAGGAGAACGATTATGAGAATGTACTGTCTAAAACAGAGAAAGTCTTTACACTAGATACTCCCAGTCTACACTTATATATGGTAAAAAATGTAATTCTACTTTTATTTATGCCAATATTTAGTAGGCGACCGCTGGTACAAGCTGAAATGGTGCAAGCTGTGATGAAAAAGAAAAGCAGATTTTTAAAATATACAAAAAAATATACTCAATAAATACAGAAAAATATTCATTTTAACATTCCATTTTTTTGTATCACGACAGCTACATTTTTAATAGTATTTTGCGTGACGAAAACACTTTAAACAAAGTGGTGATTATGATATAAGTATGAATTACTAGCAACGACTTCTTAAGTGTAGCTTAACCATAGTTCCAACATATACATATTATTGTTAGCTGTACTGTGTTAGACAGTTACGTATTGATCGTTTTGTGGGTCGACCGTTACCAAACCTTTGGACTCTGCATAGCGTCATTTATCTGCCATCGATTCCGCATCTCCCATGATCTTACAATGTTGGATGGTAATATAGACAGACCTCGACTTTGTGTCTAGGAATTTATTTAGACATGTAACTTTATAGGGAGTTGCAGACTCGCGGTTGTTTACAACAAAGATGAATTTCAAGTGACAGCAATCTGTTTTACCATTTGGATGTAAATTCAAAAACTATTCTTATTTACAATTTTTAAAGTGTTATTCCACACTTAGGATTAGAAACATTTTAGAAAAAACGTATAAAAATTTTGAACGCAGCGGGATTCGAACCCGCGCCTCTTGGTCGACGGTATCCAAGAGGCGCGTTCAAATTTTTATACGTTTTTTCTAAAATGTAACTATTCTTATTTTTAAATTTAATTTTACTATAAACATAATGATCGTTGATTTGATTCATACTCGAGGAAATCATACTTTAAATAATTTCATTTCTACGCCCTGGATATGCTTAATTCGGTTGCTGCTTTTCAAACCCCTAGTTTTGGACTCAAGCACAAAATGGAGAACAAATTGACATGATTTTCTATGCTGTGCAGGAAAAAGAGGGAATATATCGTGGTTTAAATCTTATTTCTTGTGTGACATAAATTAAAAATAGCAATTGTTTAAAACATAAAATATATTATTGATTCCTTACTTTATTTTCTAAAATTGAATGGATACTAAAATTTGAAATACACATTTGGATGATGTTAAACCATGACTTTGTCTACATAAAAACTTAAAAGACGTACATTTTTAATTATACTTCACATTTTCCTAGACTGGAAGAGAAAATATTCAGTATTTCATTATGCACGCATTAAGAGCTTGTTAAAGTATTGACACTAAATAAACAGACTTAGTAAAATTCAAACCAGCAACCCATGTGGAATAATATTAAGCATTCTCATAAGTACGCTACGACGCCGCCAATAGAAATGATATAGGGCTATATACGTGTGTTCAGATTAAGTGCCGACACTGATTCGATAAGTATCCTATAAGTAAATATATATAGAAAGTTTGAACAAGGCGGTGTCATAAAACCAGTAAATAAAACTGTATAGCACCACTTTATTCCAAACCATTTTATTTTCAGTGGCTGGTCAATATCAGGAGCTTTTAGTGTAACAAAAATATATAAACTTTACTTACAAATAAAAATATTTTTAATAATATTTCGTTTTTACGAGAGCTTTTAAAACAACGCATGTCATTTGCTGATTTAAATTTTAAGAATATATTTCAATGACGTTTTCTGACTCAAATAACAAAATAATCTTACACAAAAACTATGACAAATGCGTCAGACATACCGAAATCATGATCCGAACATAATGGTTCCGTATTCAAACGAGTGGTATTGACAATAAACTTAGCGAGGTCATATCCACGCGACCGGTATGTAGGTCAACCGTTCTTAAGTACCGCCTTTGATGCTCACACAATTCCAGCCACTAAGGTATTAGAAATTATGGCTAAAATGACATGGACATCAAATACCAAAAGTCAAACGCTCGTTAGAGAATCAGCGGATGCTAATACAACGAGACAATATCGTAAAATAGGTCGGTTATTTGCAAGCGATGTTATTGTTCGTTTGTTAGAAACAAGTTTTTTGTAAATGTTGGAGTATTGACTTAGGAGGTGGTTTATGAAAACAAACCTACTTTTCTTACATGAATTGTATTAACTACTTGTCACAAATACAAGTCTTTTCCTGCGTATCAATTTGAATGTGCATATTATAATAGAATCATTGTTTAAATACTTACAACTGTGCAACTGTCTTAAATTGTATACTTAAATCTAAGAACAAAACTTCACGATATATTTAAGTGCTAATATTCCTATGTAGAATAACAAATTTATTTTGTCTGCCAAGAAAAATTAAATATTATATTTTATTATATAAATATTTGCAACCATTTTTACGTTTACTCAAAGTTTGTTATTTCAAAATGGCATTAGTAAGATGTTTTTAAATTTTGTTGGCTGGAGAGAGAAGCTTGGACAGTGGAGGCTAGCCTTATCAAGCATTTAGAAAGGAATCTCTTAAGCCTATACTCCGGTTACTAGATTCTAAAGGGCCTGACATACATATAGTCCGCGAAATGCGAAAGGAGTTTTTTGTCTTCTAAAACTCGCTTATTATATGATAACCTCAAATTTCGAGTGTCTGACGTCAATGCTACTTTTTTCTATCTCGATCGGGAAATCATAGTTTTAAATTTTTTGAATGATTTCCCATGTTTCGATTACCCATAACATTGTCACTACTACACACTGGAATAAAATTCTAAAAAACAGTCTAAAAACTCATTTACCTGATAACGTGCTTGAATTAGACCTTTCAGTAGTAGAACGTATGTGATGTCTTTAATCAAACCAGTACACGTGAAATGGTTTTCCCCACGAAAAATAAGACAGGGCCGATTAATCATTAAATCAACATTATGATCAAAAATCGAAAACTTAAATTTTTTCGAATTTTAATCGAAAATTTAAGGTTAATATTGTTATGAATATTTAATATAATTTATTTTATTAAGTATACGTTTAAATATATATATCTTCATTTTCATTGCCTACGTTAAATGAAACGTATGAAAATATATGTTAATATGTTTATACACAGTATATTGGCTTAAAATTGAAATTTAATATCCTGTTCAATAAACCACAATAGGTAAGTTCTTTTATATGTACTTGAATATATAAATCTATTATCGTAGACACACTTGAATACCACAATACATATTATGTAGTTACATAAATCATTAGAGTTGTATCGATTGCGAACCTCCATTGTGACAAATCACCGAGTAAAACGAGTCAAAGTAAAAAAAGACCTTGAACATTAAAAATTATAGCAGCCATGAACCAGCTGTATGCATCATGCTACGTGCGCCCGCCATCTTGTGACGTCACACGCGCTACGTCACGTGACGTCACACTCGGGTCACGTCGGTGGGGTCAACGAACGTCCGCCAGTTTAATTTGGCTTGCATCGTCGATAGAAAAAAAGACGCCATTTTGAAATTTTGGCGGATATTCGCGCGCTTCTATACATACTGTTATGGACGTAACGTATTTGTAATCGATTATTGCGAATTGCATGTAATTTGATTATTCGCAGCCGTTACTCGGAGTCCAAAAACCAAATAGTTGTCAATTTTTGAGCTATTACTAGTCTCACGAACGGACGTAGATAATAAAAGTCGCTATTAAGATGTTAAACACCTTCGAGTTTAACATGTTAATAGTGAGTGCAATTTTTTTCATCGCAGAATATTTGACCGGTCGTTGGCCCCCAAAAGTTCGTCCCTGACCGACGACACAAGCATGAGCGCTGAGTGACGAAACATGTCCGAGCTCAGGCTACCATTATACTGTCCATGAGTAATTGGTTTTCGGGGATGAAGCCATCTGACACACAACAAGTTTTGCCCACGGCAATTTTCATTTATATCCGTGTGGTCTCGCAAATTTACAAAGGAATTATATTTTTTATACGCACAACGTCAACTACTTTTGTTTACACGTATGGAATCCTGAAATATTAATACTTTTAATAATTTGTAGAATATTTGAGTGAACATTAGTCCATTTTGATGCTAACTATGTCAGTATAAAAAAATAATAAGAATATGAGTCCCAAATATCCCATGAGTGCGGTGAACGACAGGTGGTTTACCTCGATAACCCCTATTCGCAAATATCGATACAACAGTTCAACAGCCCCTAGCGATGCTCCAATTTATCGTACGTTACCCCCGCGATTTCTCTGTCGTGTGAAATGACGCATTTATTACACAATGTGATATTGTATCGTGTGATTGCGGAATAATATTGTTTTAATCACGTGATTTATTATTTTTATATTTTGATGTTTATTTTTTACTAAGTAATAATAGTTAGTTACTTAGTCACTAATTCTGGTATTTAACAATTACAGTAAGTAAAATGACATAGAA
Source organism: Dryadula phaetusa (assembly GCA_032432895.1). Lineage (NCBI taxonomy): Eukaryota > Metazoa > Arthropoda > Insecta > Lepidoptera > Nymphalidae > Dryadula > Dryadula phaetusa. The sequence continues at coordinate 1,371,668 of JAOYRS010000073.1, forward strand.
TTTTTGTTTCAAAATATATTTACTATAAGTCTCATGTTAATTTACTTCAAAGGACGTTCCTATCTATCTAAATAAGAATTTAATAAATCTTTTGTGTATTTAATGAAAAGCTACAAAGCGTGTGAACTAGGAGCGGAACACTACAGGCTGAATCCAATACCGAATATAATTACAAAAGTTCAACGACCCTATCTGACCACGTGGTAGCGCTTTTTGTTTATATTTTATTTAAACTAAACGAAATATTTTTTTAATTTTTATCTAATTCCCTGTTTATTAATATTGAATACAGAACATCGATATTGTTATAGAAAATATCGATTGCTATATGATTTTCTGGTTTTTATCTGTGTCAAATGTCAATGACAGATACCTGGCGGAAAGCAACTATAGAAATAATCATAATTAAACTTTATTATTTTTTATAATAATTATGTCGTACTCCTCTAATTTATAACTTTAATGGGATAATATATAGTACATTTTTTTATAATAACAAAAATATGATTTCAAACATAAAGTACATGTAAAATATTTTTTCCACCATATTGGTAAAACGAGATACCTGCTTCAAGTTAAAACACGTGTTTTGGCACACGTTTTTAGTCTTGTTATACCTAATTATATTTAAAGGGTCTTGCTCCTTGCAAGGCTATTGACTTTGGATGACACAAGCAGACTGGTCTTTTGGTTTATTTATTTTTTTAATAGAAAATACCTATTTTCTAACTTTATTTTTAATGAAATCTTTTATATGACGATTTTAATAATTAATTATTAATTCTAAACTTAAATATTATAAGAATATAAACTTTAATATTATTGTAATAATGATTATGGGTACGAATTTAACCCGGAGTTTTTTTATTATTATTTGTTTTTGTTTTGGCGTTATGAGATGAAACGCAACCTTAAGATTTGCTTGTTATGAGAAGAGAGAAGCAAGTAGTATTGTAAAAATTTCCTCGTCTCTATGAATATATTTTTCTGCTTTCCTCGGAAACGGTGAAAGAAATGTGAAAACAATTAAAAATAAAAATATTCGCTTAATATGTGTATAGTAGGGTCATGGGTTCAAAGCCAAGGTTTTTGTGCCCAATTTAATACTCATCACGCACTATATGATAGACGCTACATAACAATGCCGATTCCTAGTTTATTTTGTGCATGTCATGGAAAATGTTAGTCATTCAAAGAACGATTAACTTTTTATAAAATTAAGTAATTTAATATCTTTTGTCAGTCGAAGAGAAGCGTCGTAATTATTTGCATAATTTTAATCAAATTTTGATAGAGCAGATGGTATTTTTTTCCTTTCCGCAGTCTGCGAGAAGCTTGTTTATAAGCTTTAGTCTAGTTCTCTACTTTTCTCCTAATTCAAAAGTATGGCGTGTTGAGTGATGAAAGTCAGCACTGCGCTTTGTCTTACAAGAGTGGTAATATGCAAACAATTTAAATAAAATCATTCCTCGGAGTGGAAATCAATCTCTGGACCAATTGTATTAATAGACAGACGCTGCTTTGCCACGGCGCAATGTCCTCAGATTTAATTTCATATATATTTCAAAAAATATATATCAAAAAATATAAGATCAATAGTATTGAAAACTTTCGCAATCGATTATATTACAAAAACAAACAATTTACATTTAATAATGTATGAATATGCCAATTCTTATTCATGTGAATGGAAGCAGTTAGCAATTTTAATATTATATATTAAATAAAATAAATCATATACAAGAATATTCAATAAAATTATATACATACGTACATATATATTCTAGCCAATATCACCCGCCATATAAGCGAAATCAAGGTATTCCTTTAAGAGCGAGTTCGATGCCCGGACAGGGCACGTGGCAGAGCAACACCCTCACGAGCAAAAACTGTGGGTATTTAATGAACTTTATATTGTTTACGTTTGTGCTTGTACTTTATTTATAGGATGCATTTCCATAGTTGCAATATATTCAATTTTTTTAACAAATGCATTTTCAAATGTTATTTTATAAATATTATGTGGTAATCCTCATGATGCAGTTGTAATCAATGCGGTGCATACATTTGATAGATGTGAGTTCGATTTCAGTCGAAGAAAGGAAAGGAAAACTCCTATAATTCTAATATAATAGATTTCTAATAAAAATAGATTCCTATTCTAATTTCTGATAAAATAATCGTGAGTTACTATTATATATATTTTTTTGTAAATTAATAATGATCATTTAGCATCATCCTTTTTTATAAAGTGAAACGTATCAAAAGTGATTTTACCTTTTTTTATAAAAACTATGAGGTTCAAGTCCATTAGTACCAAATAACTCAGCATATTGGTGTTGGATGATTTCAATTTAATAAATCTTAATTCAACCAATAAGGAATGTCAAATAGGTAGTTAACATGCTTGAAATAAATTGACGGTAATGAGACAAAGCCGCAAAGTAGTAACAATAAACCAACGTTTCCTAATAAATAAGTAGAATTGTTATTTCCCAACGATACGTCTCAGTTAAACTTCATTATGAGGTTTGTAATAAAACTATATTTCTACCTATATAAAATCACCTATTGCTTGACATTTTTAAAATAACTTATGATTTTCCTACTAATTCGATAAAAAAATAATATTCATAGAAGCTTTGAAAAAAATATAATAATCACAGTAAAAACTTTTTTATTTTCATATTTAAAGAATTATTAATCATTATTTACATATAACAACATATAAAACAGTCCTAGATAAATCCCACATATCTATTTACAGTTATTGACTTTCCAGCTCAATATGAAATATATGTACCATGCACATGTTATGTGGTAGATTGCATTGCTCTGGTCTTACCAGTAGCTGTAAAAAGTACGAGTATGAAATTTAAGTATTATGAAAACAGGATGTGTAAAAGAAGAATCAAAGAAAGATGAATGCAGTAGAGATGAGATCTCTTCGTCGAATATGCGGAGTCAGTTTAGCTGACTGTATGTGCAGCGCGATGATACGCAGAATGGCAGGTAAGCGTGAGTGTCACAGAAAGAATGAAGAAGAATGTGCTCAGGTGGTTTGGGCACGTTGAAAGAATGAGCGATTAAAGAATGGTAAGAAAGATTTATGAAGCCAAAGTAAGTGGTACGAGAGGTCGGGGGAGACCTCGGTTGACCTTCGAAAACACGGTATCGAAGAAACTGGAGTGGAGGAAGGTCACGTAAAAAATATGAGGACCCACCGAAGGAAGAGGCAAAAGAGGTATGCAGGGATCGTAGCGTTTGGCGCTCTGTGCTCTGACTACCCCGCCAGGGATAAAGCTTGAAGCTTAAAAAAAGAAAATAGATAAAGTTTTTAAAATTAATGTTATCATTGCATTTTATAAAATTTCCTCTACAAGAAATTAATAACAACACATTTCACGTTTTAATAACGATATATTAATGATTTTACTATTTTTATAGTATTTTGATACTATATACCTAGAAGTAGTTATTCCGTAAAAATATACTAAACATGTAGAACTTTATTGATCTGTTAACTAGCTTCAAGGTTTATCTCACCTAGATCGCTAGGCAGAGAGAACCTAGTGTAGTAACTTGAGTTACTCTGTTCTCTATTTTGCACTCAAATTCAAGAGTTATATTGTACGCCTTCTTTATAACAAAGCTGATATTATTAAAATTGCCTATAAAATCAGATGCCTGCTCCAAAAATAAGATTCAATTTAGGCACGTCTCAACATAGAAAATAAACGCGTCATTAAAATTCATTCCATCCAGAACTTAACTTATATCGCACACGTTAGTGCGACCCTCGTTGTATATAAATTGCCTGTATTAGTATATTTTGACCGCCACTTTACTTATTTATTTTTATAATCTATATGTGTATATATATTTCATTTTATGTAGCTGATAGTTTCGTTCTTAAATCTTTTTATACTTTTTTATATTAAAAAAAAATATTTTTTATATTATTAAATTATAATCAATCTAAATCAAAAAACTCAAGTATATTGAGTTTTTATATAAAAAAGATATTTTTATGTTAGATATTGTGTATATGATTAGAGCGGCGTTGAGCTCAACCATTCAACACGCAATATCTCGAATTCGTTGGATAGCGAAGTACGGAGTGTCTTGACGCTAGGTACTTTCTATCTACAGGATAAAGCGTGAAGTTGAAAAAATTACTAAGTCTTTTTAAGACTTCTACAATATATATTACCAATTCAACAGCTCAGATGCGAAGTTACGCAACTTCCTGTGGTTTGATTAATTTAAAATACAATTTTGTTTGAATTTTAGATGTAGAGATTAGAAATGAAATCATTGCCTACGTAATATCGCTGAATCTAAAACAGACACTTCATCTACATATAACCTCGAAGGGGCAACTAGCTTATGAAACAAACTATGACACCTAAACTTGCCTTGATTCTGTCATGATAAACATTTAATCATTGAAGTAATCATTTGATTATTTACGGAAAGTTAGAATAATAATTACAAAAAACATTTTGGTTAAACGCTTTTATTGTAAATAAACAAACAATTTGAATTTATAATAAAACCAAACATTTAATTATATTGTCATCAAAATTAAACGTGAGTTCTAATTAATAAATAAAAAACTGGTTTTCGTAGACATAAATAAATACAAAAGCGGCCTCACTCTTTATCCCTTATATGAGGGTAGTCAGAGAGCGCCTTGTATCATGACACTCTGTTCGCAACTTTTAACTTTTATCTGGACACCAAAGGGAAGAAAAGAAAATTATTTTTAAATAAAATAATATTCATAATGAGAATCGAATCTCCAAACAATCGCACTTACAGTCATGACCATGACCATGCATGCATGTCCTTTAAAATAAAGAAAAGATACAGCTTATACAAGAGATTGAGTTTAATCACACAAGTATGATATTTCACGTATCTCATTCTTTTAAATTCGTTCTGCTTTCCACGTTGTAGATAAGTAAATAGCGCTTAGTGTCAAGATATTCCGTTCTCCATTTTAACCTGAATTCTATACATTGAGCGTTTAGTAGCGGTGCTCAACGGGTCAACACCGCACTTTGACTTACTAGAAATCTTGATTAGATTTTTTTTATATTTATATATCTACATTTTTAATGTTAATTCAGATAGTAACAGTTCATCGCACGTTTTATGATACAAAATCGAACGCTCCTATCATAAATATAAATTGCCGAAAAATTATATGGCTTAGGCCTGGCAGGGCGAATTTACGACCAAATAGCTGTATAAGACCTGTCCAAGGATGTGATAGTAATAAGAATTGTTTCTTTGCACTATAATAACCTGTGTTACAAAAAATAAAATAAAATTCACAGAAATTCTTGACTAATGGCATGCTTATTATTTTATTCTTATTATATTATTATTTCTATTTTTTTAGTACATTATTAGATAAATCACTTAAAATCAAAATTCTTAAAAAAAAACATATATAGATGATATAGACAACTGTCAAAATTATTTTCACAGATAAAATTACTTTAAAATATTTTAATTGTATAATATTTCTCTATTTATGTAAAATAATTAAAACTTGTATTATATATTAATATTTTAAAAATAGATTATAACACTGAATCCCGAATGTAGTGCAATAGACCTGTCTGTCGCCTGTAGCATTGCGTGATTTTACCAACCCTTATCGGTCATTTTTTACTTTTATATCCCTTTAGTTATCTTCAACACTTAGTAAGTATTTCAGTTTTCTACGCCCAATGGTTTCGGCGGTACGTTGTCTATCGGTCATTCATCAGTGAGTAACGGGAAAGTTTAATATATATTTTTATTAAAAAAAATATGAACCCGCTGAAGTACGACGTAACGTGATTATGTAACGAAATTAAAAAGTATGGTAGTCATATATTTTACAATTATATAAGAAAGAAAAACTTTTCATCTTTATGAAAATGATACGGAAAAATTAATACGGAAAGCCAATAAGTTTCATATCAGTGGCTACCAAAAGCCCCTATAGGTCCTATCGATTCTATATCAGGTTAAATATTGAAGATTAAGGTATACAAAACAGGTGATTTCAAAAAAACTAATGAAGTCTAAATAAAAATAGTTCAGACGAAAATATTAACTTATGCTTGTATTGTTTTGTGTTTAGTAATGTTTGCCATTTAATCATGAACAAGTTCACGTTACCTTACCGTTTAAAAATTGTCCAAATTTTCTATCAAAATTCGAGTAGTATTGTCTCTAGTAAAAGAGCATTTCGTGCTAAATATTTCGTGCTCACTTTTGGCTCAATGGTTATGTGAACAAACAGAATTATCGTTACTGGAGTGAGTCAAATCCAAGAGTGGTTCATGAAACACCATTACATCCTAAAAAAATGACTGTTTTGTGCGGATTATGGTACGGTGAAATCATGGACGAAGGCCGTACTGTTACTGTCAATGGCGATCGTTATCGTGACATGTTGAACGATTTTTTTTTCCTGAAGTGTATGAAATCGATGCGGACGACATTTATTTTCAACAAGATGGTGCAACATGCCACACTGCGACTGTCACAATGGATTTATTGCGTGACAAGTTTGGTGAGTTGGTTATTTCTCGCAACGGTCCCCACAATTGGCCACCAAGATCATGCGATTTAACACCCTTGGACTATTTTTTGTGGGGATATGTTAAATCTCAAGTATATGCCAATAAACCAGCTACGATTCAAGACTTTGAACGCAACATTCGAGCGACTATAGCGGCCATACCAGCTGAAATGCTGTACCGAGTCATCGAAAATTGGACCGATCGTATTCACCAGTGCAAAAAAAGTCGTGGCGGTCATTTAAACAATATTTTCTTTAAATCATAAATAGCATAAAATTTCCTATCAAATAAAGCCATTGAACACGAAATTCAAACATATATTACATGTTTTATTTCAATTTTAAAACAATACAACAATGTTCTTATTGGGAAACCCTATATAAGCAGAATAATACGATTTTTTTTCATAAATACATACTTTACAAAATATTTCATTTGAACAGTAAAAATTATCAAATCTTTACTAACAAAGAAAATTAAGTCAAGACGTACGACGTTCTCAATAGTTTAAACGTGTCTTGTACTCCAATTCTAGTCCTTCAATTTGTTTCGATAAATAGTAATGTATGTATTCCACTACTAGAAAGTAGCAATTTGATGTTTCACAAATAAATTCTACCAATAGATAGAATAGATGGATATAGCAATAGGTAGTAAGAAAAACTTTAATAGAAACTATTTTAAAACTGATTAACTGCTTATATTATAATATTCCTTAATACATTTCTGAAAAACTCGCCGTTTTAAACATTACAAAATCTACGGTAGTCCATGCTTTGTCTCGTTTACTCGTACTCTTGCCTCGGATCGTACGCGAGGCAAATAAGAAACAGATGACGGTATTTTGATATATTTATTTTTTATATCAGCTATCAGCTGAATGCTACTTCCAGTATACTTGTACAGTTGTCCATGATGGATTCGCAATTCGCATGGATGTAATGTGTTCCCAAAATCGGATTGTCAAAAAATTATTTACAGATACTTTAATATATACGACTAGTCCGTTTTAAGTAGTCTCATTAAAAAATTGTAAAAATCGTGAAAATCAAAGATCTTATTAAGAATAAGTTTAATTTATTACACAAATGTTTATTAAATGCGTAACAATTCTCTAGAAATACAAACAACATAGAAATTTCCCATAAAATGCATGATGTAATGATATAGGTATAAGATGGACACAGGATAGCAAGCTTGAATGGCAATGCGACCCCGAACGAAAGTACTTTTACTATGCGCGCGTGATTAGGGTATCACATTGCACATAGAGTAGCTTTACTTCAGAAGCTGGTTTTATTGTAATACACCTGTTACGTACTTTGGTAGAAAGAACGCGGTTTTGTATGTATGTAGTATGCAGTTGCAGGTTTGGTTTGTATGTAGTATGCAGTACACTTTTACACTGTTCTGTGAAAAAATGTCTAAAAAGGACAATACTTTTAAGGACTGTTGATTGTTATTTGCTTATTAAAGCAAGTCAGTAACAATCATTATAATTATCCTTTTTATTTTTTATTATGTATATTGTCCGAGAAGCAACTAATGCAAATTATTTTATTTTTAGTAAAATTAAATAAAATATACAAAATATTTTATGTCCAATATTAATCTTAAAATATATTATTAGAAGATAAGGTGTAGTAGGTATTTGCTACCTTTCTTATATTTGACCGTAATTGGTAATAGTAGTTGAATTACACGTTATTATTTAAGCTTTTTTGAGTATTTTTTCTGTAATTTTAAAAAAATAAAGCTTTTCTGAATTTTTTTTTTCTTTTAGCTTCAGCTTAAAGCCAAATACAATTTGTAACCTAAAACGCATTTACTGTTTTACATTTTATCTAGGATCGCTTTCAGCTTATGTTCGAAATATAACTGAATTCTTAAGCCCACATGACGATATCCTGAATAGGATCAAAGCTAGAAATATACATCAACAAATTTATGTATATTTATTTGTAGAAAAAAAATATGAATTAGGTTACTTACATAATTTATAATACCTAATATAGCTTAAAATGTCGCGGTTGGAAATCGCGTGCAACGAGTTGAAAAACGTTTAAGAATGATAAGTTTGGGTCAATGTCGGCTTACATCAATGATAATATCTTGACTTTGATTATTTATTAAGGTAAGGTTAAATTAATTATAGTAATTTTTCAAAAAAAAAGTAGGATATTGTATTGTATTAATATAGAGCGTTACAATATGCCATTGTTTATCTTTAACTTGTAAAAAAGTTATTTTTTGCTAATTTTGCAATAGGAAAATTGGATAGTTTTTAATGTTCGTCTATTTTTTTTACTATGATGATTTTCATAGCAAAAAAATTAAATATTTATCACAAACAAAAACGTAAAAAAATTTGAACACTGCGAGATTCGATCCTGCGTTTCTTGGAAACGGTCCAAGTGCTCTGACGACGCTAAAAAGCAGAATTTAGTAGGCTTAGCGAGCAGAGCGCCGGGACGGTGTCCAAGACGCGCGAGTTCAAATTTTGCTGCGTTCAAATTTTGGTTTTCAAAAAAAAATCCCATATTTATTGCAGGATGAAAAATTAAATATTAAATCCAGCTATCTACATAAATATCTAATCAATTAATGTTATACGCTAAAAAACGTGGTCTTGGTTTTAAGGAGGCCTGTAAACTAACTGTTTACGGTCGTTAATTAATACACCACAGAATTATGCACGTTTCCTGTGTCAGGCTATGGAAAATACAGTGTTGAGTTCTGCTAACAGACTTGAAGTACAGAGAAATATTATAGAGGAAATAAATAAATATATTTATTTACAATCTCTGTGCTAAATTACTCTAGATTTTGTTTAAATTAGCAGTTGGCGCGGAGGTGCGGGCGGACGCTTCGCCTAGTCCACTGCACCATTGACCTGCGTAGGGTAACTAAATAGATGTTTGTGCCTGCGGAATGATACAGAACCTTATCATACATGTTCCCGGTTTTCTACCCGAATTCGGGGCATATAGTCCCTAATTCTAGTAAATATAATATTTTATAATAATGAAAGAAATTTAATTATTTTACTTTATTTTACTTATAACAAAAGGCAGAATGTTCATTTTTGATACAGGAGACAGCATTACTTGAAACGACAAATTGTAAGTATAGGACGGGATCACCTACAAGCGAAACCTAACCTAGTAATGGCGTCATAACTAGATTTTTGATGTTTCCAATTGGTGTTTGAAAATTTAAGATATACTTAATAATATAAAAAAAGTAATAAATGATATTGTATCAAATCATATTAGCCTAGAATCATAGTTCACCTACTTGCAAGGACTATGCGTGCAGGGGCAAGGAAAGTGTATAGCATAGAAAATCACCTAGGAACGTGCAACGTGTCATAAGCAGGTACGCCTTACGCCTAGACAAACATTTGACCGACTACGACTCGACTATTATTCAAGTTCCAGTAATCTCATGACATAATCTCGTTTGTTTTTGTTTACACAAACTGTCGAAATTTATCGTTATTATGAGAAAGCTGTTGTTAAATGACATATAAATATTTTTTTATTCTTAATATTATAATATTCTTTTCTCAGTCAATTATTGCGTTTTTGTATGAAACATGTAAATTTTCATGTTATTTTTTGAAAGAACGTTGCAACTAAATATTAGTGCTATCTGCAAATAAGCTAGGGTCTCTATTTTAGGTGATTTTATTTTCATTTCCAAAACGTTGATTTTTGTAACATTAAAAAAATTTTGTAACATAAAAAAGTGTATACGAGAATAACGAAAAAAAGACCTATTTACAAGACGTTTGATTTATAAAATGTGCCAGTGAGTTTTATCTGGTTCTTAAAGCAGAAAGAGATACTTATGAAAGACCCAGAGAAATTTCTCAAACAAAACAAAGATGAGTCACATCACTATACCTTGAATAATAAGTTAAGTAATACCTTGAGACCAATCCACACTACTTCTGTAGACCAGATTTACCGGCAGCTACTTTCTAATAAATTTACGATTTGCTTTTTGATTAGTATCACATTACCGCGAATATATGCTAAATATTTCCTCAATTTTCAAGAATACGTAAAAGATAAACAGAGGAATTAATATCAAGCATAGGCGCTTCCGTTAGGTAAAATATAAAATTGCAAGCATAGTCCGTAAAATTGAATGCAAGATACCACGACAGGTGGTGTACCTGTTATATGAAGGAGCAATACTTTTTTATTTTTTTTTATAAGATCCAAACTTTGCTTGTGAAATTTTTCTTTAAATAAATCGTTATTATATCAAAATAACTCGTATATAGTTACGAGTATGATTACATATTTTTATATAGCCATATAAGTACGTCTCGAACTTTTGTAGCAATTTTAAATAAACGTGAATGCTGGTTTACTAGAAACTATATTACTTTTATAATAAAATTAGCTTGTGTTGGCTGAAGCACCCACGTCGGGTGTTGATATGAAATAGCTTAATATTTGATAATTATCGGTACATTATGACCAAATTACATGAAATTATTATATAAAAAAGTAAAAAAGTTTAAATTACAAAGATTTACATATATTTTACATAATATGTAATTAAATTTGTAATCTATGTACTATTCTGATATGTAACTCCTTATATTGTAAAATTCCATCCAAATTCGTTCAGTATTTTTTTTGCGAAATAGTATAAAACATATTTAATTCCCTCATTACAAACTTTCGCATTTATAATATTAAATTTGACTGAAAATCGTGAGTAATCCTTAAATATTTATTTTTTATTGTATTTTTTTTTCTGATGGATATGTGAATTTTTATACTTATAATATGTAGAGCGTAATAAAAATGCGAATATTTATTTTTAATTCTTTTTTTCAGTTTCGTTTAATTCCTTTAAATATATTTAAAATCTTAGGAACTTTAGTGTATTATTATCTTTATCCAAAGAGTAATTATAATCTTTGAATTCGCCATCTGGCTCCATTTGCTACATAAAGCTTAAGATTTTATGGTATCATAAATTACATTAAGAATTTTACTATGCCAAATCCTTATAAACGTTTGGCGTCAAAAGCCTATAACACCCACTACGAACAACCTTTTTATGTAAATTAGCATCACGTGAAGCTGTATACATGTACGAGTATAAATTAAATATATAAAATGCTTTTATTATTTTTCTTAGTTATTGTTTTTTTTAATATAAGGTATTTTTTTTATTTTATTGAATATTTATTTCATAAGAAATTCATTATGCATAAAAAAAATTAGGTGGTCGTAAAGGATAGAGCTGAAAAAGCCTTCCACGTCCCAAACTCCCTGACCTAAGTTAATCAATTTATATTAAAAGTATTAATATTTTTAATATTAAATCTATGTAATATTTTTTTAATTTCTCGCTTTTATCCCGCAAAACATGAGGTTATCTAGTGTCAAGACACTCCATACTCTAGGGTTTCCGCCGAATTTGAGAAATTGCGTGTTGGCGAACCTCAATGCCGCGCTTTATCGTACAGGAGCGAGCTTCAACGTAATTCATTTTTGATTCACTTTTGATTTTGACGGAGACTTTTAGTGTATTAAAAGATAAAAAAAATATTAAATTAAAAAAAAGTTAAATTCCGTTAATATTATTGTTTGTTTGACATGGGTTACATTACAAGATTTTTTAATATTTTACATACGATTAATATATTAAATAAAAATATTACTATTATTTAACCCTGAATGACTAACACACTTTCGTCGTCCCTGACAGTACGCACATGGAAATGACATTGCTAATTAAAGAGTTACATCAAAACGGATGTAACAAACGTGATTAGAAATATTATTGTACTTCGTGAGAACAGAAATAAATATTAGGATATCGATGAGATAATACATTGTTTTGTTTTAACCGTTTACTAAAATAGACGCAAGGTTATTAATTATATATTAATTATAAACAGAAAATAGAAATAGCTTTTTAACAAAATATTTTTTGTTTTAAAAGCACTGTCGATCGATCACACACGAAAGGATTTTAAAATGAAAATAAGACTGAGAAGGGGAAACCTTTTTCGGAAAACGCTTGAAAATAAGAAAAAGTCAGTTATTATTATTCCATTCAGTCAGTATTATTATTAGTAATATTTAAATTATTTTTATTTCGTCGCGGCACATTGTCTGGAAGTACGGAGTGTCTTGACACTAGGTAATTCCTGTACATTTTGCTATGCGGGATAAAAGCATGAAGCAAGAAATATATACATATGCCAAATACAATCGCCGTCCTGCGTCTATGTGTTACGAACAATCCCAGATGTTTTTTGTATCCTTCTTAATATCCGTGTTCTCTTAGTGTGTCATTTGAATAGTAATATTCACCTATTTGTCATGTTCTGTTTTGTAATATGTCAAAAAATTATAGTTACAGTACAGTATAAAATATTATGATTTTGAATATTGTCTGGAAACTTTATTTTAATACAATTTACAGCAAAATTAATGTAAATAAGGTGAAATGTCAACAAATTATCCACATCTTATTCTGTAATGTATATACGTTATCCGGAATTAAATGGTAACAATGAACGTCACGTTTTGTTATATTATTGCTATTTAAACTATAACCATTTATTAAGGTCACACTTAAATTGCACTACGATTAATTATATTCCATACAAATAATAATTCGCTTGCGCAGACTATAAAAAGCAAAATGTCAAAGAAAAAGAAGAAGTCTTCCTTGTTCTCCCCTACACTCTCCAAGAATCCTGCAAAATTTCAAGTATTTACGCGTTTTCGATTGAAATTACAATATCGTCATTATATCAAGGGACGGATAAGAGCTGCCCATGTTGTTTTCTATGATCGAGGCCTGTGTTCAGCAGTAGATGAAGACAAACTGAAAAATAAAGTATTAGCGACTAACGATACATAAATTACGGTGTTCGGAGAAAGACTTTTTAAAAAGTATTTATTTATTTAAAATTAACAAAATTATATATTCTATTAATTAATTATAATTGACTTCTCTTATCTAATGCTATTACAAGACTGTCTTAAATTCTAATATTAATTATTTACGAAAACAATATGGAATGTGCGTGTAAGCAGTTACATTGTATTCTATATTCCATCGTCAACGGTATGTGCATTGTTATTGCACCATAACTCCTCCCCTCTTTAGTTGGATGCCTAGCATCTCAAGGCTTTCACTGTCCTTCGGCTGGGTGTTTTCTGGATGAGCATGTTTTTTACTTCTGCATTTATATATCTTCCATACCAGAATCGCGCTTCCGATTATGAATAACAGGATCGTAGTCCAACTAGGAATCGCCATATCAAGAGACCAATCATATGACGTTTATCTTCGGCAATATTCACTATCTTATTAAGAAGTTGATGAATATTATCTAGAGATACGTCTTGAAGTTCTAGTTCATACTTTATGTTTTCAGTATGGATGTTCTTTTCCTTTGGTAATGGGCTGATTTCATTCAGCAAAACTATTTGGCTGTTAGTTTGCAAAGTCCTGTTCAGGAACTATAGTTTGCAGCCTTCTTCGATGGTGACCAACTGAACTCCGTCTATTTTCTTGTATGTTGTTCTCCCATTACACATTGAGCGGAAAACTTTTTCTGTTTTTGTGACAAGTAACCAAGTGTTATCATTAACTCTCTGGATCTTACTTTCCTTCAAATTTGTTCTGGCTAGCGTGCAGTTTGCCTTCTCGTGGCGAATTAAAGAGATGATACAGTCGTCAGACGATGCTATCGGCTTAGTATCCAACTGCTTACAGAGATATTGTTATTTTGTAATTGTCCTGCATTCTTCTTCCATGTAGGAGTAGTCTTCACTTCCAAGTGCTAGGAGATTGAACTTAGGAATAATAGTGAAGTTGTGGATATCAGGAATGGAATAAAGATGAATCAAATCATATATATTGGGTTCAACAGAGGGAATTTCTAGAATAAAATTCAAAGTATGCTCTGTGCTATAAGCTTTAACTTCGATAGATCTTTCAATTTTATGTATGTAATCTAAATTTATCGGCATTAAAAGGAATATGATTTTTTATTTCTAAAATATCTAATAATTAATGTTGAGGGCTTACAATAGTGGGGTGCATTATTCCCATTTGAGCAAATGTAATCGCATCTGCTAAAAACATTAATCTATCTAATAATATTTGTATACTATAATCTATTTCTATATAAATTTCTAAAAAAAATAATTGATTTTTAACTAAATTAGAGTTACTGGTAACATTGAGTAGAAATTTAGAAATTTTTAATTGATTATTGTTAATTTTTCTTACTTGATTACTGAAATCTTCAATTGCGTTTTTAGCTAAAATAAGGGAAGATTTTTGTGAATTCTGAACATAGTTCATACGATTCTTTAATTCTGTTATTTGTTGTTCGAATTTAATTGCCTCATTATTATCTAAATTACCAGTAACGGCCTTAACTACTGATCCTAACCCGTCGACAAGACCACATTTGGCTCTTATTCGAGGTGCAATAAATGTTAGTTTCTTATTTATTAAATCTAAATTATAACTTATCTGATCTTTATACGTTGCATGCAAATGACCAGATTCTGAATGGTCTTCTGCTTCCTTAGCGCTGTTATATAACGATATTAATTTAATGGATGCTAATTTTAATTCAGTTATGTTATAAACACTAACTAGTCTTATGAAATCGATTTGTCTTAAGATCTGTCCTTGTTTTAGCAACAGTATACCATTGTTATTATCAACGGAATTTATATTTATTGTGGCTGTTGTGTAGAGCACGAAGGCTCCTGCGATGATGACCCTGGAACAAGGTGAGGTCTTCGTAATAACTTAAAGTGGACTCTAATAGACTTAGAATTAGGATAGTTGCCTGCTATTTCAGCTACGTTATTTGGGTGCAAATGGATTATTTTATAGGGTTCTTTAAATACTGGTTTTGTCTTATCATTCCTAGCTGTTTTGGCTACCCGTTTATATACTTCTTCACCTACCTTAAATGCGATGTCTTCTGCTGCTTGATTTCTTTTAGCTATTACCTGTTCTTTCTTCTTCGATGTTAATGCTGCTACACATTCTTGTATAGCTTCTGCATTACGCCTATGTTTGATAACATACTCCTGATAAAATTCCCTAGGATAATGTAGTTCTAGAGGATTCCTAGCCTTCGTATGTCCGTACAGTAGTTCGTAAGGTGTATATCCTGTTGTAGAGTGAATGGAATTATTATAAGCTATGATAGCATATCGCATTATAAGTTGCATTGGGTCATCTTTATTTGTCATTCTATTAATTCTTATAATTTCACCTAAAGTAGAATGAAGTCGTTCCACTGGTGAGTTTGAGTTAGGGTTGTAAGGTGTGGTGAAATGAATTTCAATGTTATGGGATGCAAAGATTTCCTTTATTACGTCATTGTCAAATTTGCTGTCAGAGTCTGTAGTTATTTTATGTGGTAATCCTAAAACTGAAAATACTTGAAGTAGAGCCTCTGCAATATGAATACCACTCGTTGCTGTCAAGGGAATAGCTTGTGCGAATTTAGAGAGGTTGTCTATTAATGTCAAAAAGGTGGTACCTCCAGTTGAGTATAAGTCCATAAAAAGATGTTGCATTGGTTTTGTTGGTGTTTCAGTAAGTGCTAAAGGGTTCCTTTCATATTTGGCCTTACTACAAGTATCGCATTGGTTGATATATTTTTGGATCACTGGCAGCATATTAGGCCAATGGTAATTGCGGTGTAACTGTTTATAAGTTTCCTGTATACCTCGGTGAGTCGTCTTACCTTCATGATATTTCTTTATAAGTTCCTGCTGTTCTGATTTATTTTCAACTAAGGTTACACGAGAAGTACATTTAAAAAGCTTGGGACCTCTATTATTGAAAACAGTTGTGTAAACTCTAGAAAAAGCGGGATAAAGTTCATCATTATAAAAATAACAATGGAAAACACGATCGGCTATCGTATGCTCTTTTAAGAACCTAATTATTTCTTGTTCGGTATTGTTAATTGGTATAAATACGTCCTTACTAATAGTTTTAGAATTAGTTGATCTATTTTCTACTCTGTATGTTGAGCTTGGTGTGGATCTAATGTGAAATTGTTTAAGCTGTCGGTCTATAGCGTCTGACAATATCGGGATTCCTCTATTTTCATTATCTAACTGAGTATGTCTAGTAGGAGCTAAGTCGTCGTTATCTAAATTAGATGGGTTGGTACTTATAGGTTCCTCTGTCTGTTGGTAACTGTTATCGTAAATGTGGTCGGTGTCTGCGTCAATTTGGTCAGTATCTGCGTCAATTTGACCGTTGTTATCGTCAGTTTGGCCGTTGTTATTATCAGCATTTCTCGTGTTATTAATTCGAACATTTTCAAAGATCTCATTAATAATGTCATCGTTTTCATTATCATCAAAGTTAACCATAAGAGATTCTATGCTATTATGGAATATTTTAGCTCGAGAAAGGGCGTCAGCATTATAGTTCTGTTTTCCTTTTTTATAAACTATATCATAGTCATATTCAGCTAACTTAAGTTTCCATCTAGTCAATTTTGAGTTTGGATCTTTTAATGACATTAGCCAAGTTAACGGTCGATGGTCGGTGTAAATGGTGAAGCGTCTTCCATAAAGATAAGGTCGAAAATATTTAACTGCCCATACAATAGCTAACAGTTCTTTTTCTATGGTCGAATATTTTGTTTCAGTATCTGAAAGTGTCCTAGAAGCATATGCTACTGGTTTGTCAGAACCTACTCGTCCTTGTGACAGAACTGCACCTAGAGCTACGTCTGAAGCATCTGTTGTCAGAATAAATGGTTTGTCAAAGTCAGGAAACTGTAAGTTTGGATCGTTCGTTAATATTTCTTTACATTTACTAAAGCATTCTAAAAATTCTGGTGAATGAATAACTTTAGCATTCTTTTTTAAACAAGCTGTCATTGGCTTTGTCAGTTTCGCGAAGTTCTTTATAAATTTTCTATAATTCCCTACTAGGCCTAAGAAAGCTTTTATGTCTTTTTGTGATTTAGGAAGTGGAAAATTTAAAACAGCTTAAATTTTATCCTTATTGGGTTTCAGTCCTTCGCCAGTTAAGTCATGTCCTAAGAAATTTACATGTTTTTGGAGAAACTCTGATTTGTCCAATTGTATTTTTAAATTATGTTGTTTAAATCTGTTAAAAACTTGCCTAATTTTATTAATATGTTCTTGCAATGAAGTTGAAGCTATGATAACGTCATCTAAGTAACTAAACACTCCGTCTAAACCTCTAAGTATATGGCCCATCAGTCTTTGGAAAGTACTGGGTGCATTCTTTAGTCCAAGTGGCATTCGAAGGAATTCGTAATGTCCTCTATCTTTCGTAAAGGCTGTCTTTTTTATGTCCTTCTGGTGCATTTCAACTTGATGGTAACCTCTAGCAAGATCAAGAGTTGTGAAGTATTGTGCACGTCCAAGTCTCTCAAGTATATCATTTATATTGGGTAGGGGGTATTTGTCTTCTATGGTCTTGTCGTTAAGTCGTCTATAGTCAATAACAAGTCTCCATTTGACCTTTCCCGATGCATCTGGTTACTTAGGTACAATGTGCACGGTGCAAGACCATGGAGAAACACTATGCCTAATTATTCCTTGACTTAATAAATTGTTAACCTATTTTTTGATTTCCTCGCGTTGTTGGGGTGCGTGTCTGTAGCTTCTAACGTAAATAGGGGTATCGTCAGTCAACCTTAACTGGTGTTTAACAGCATGAGTAAAAGTCAGAGGTATATTTTCTGAATAAAATAAGTCACGGTACTGAAAGCAGAGTGTATTGATTTCTCTTTTTTCTTCTTCATTCATATGGTCAGTATGAATTTTCTTTAAGTTCTCCCTAAGCTCTTTGTCTACATCTATACTATTTACTTGTACTGAGTTAAGTTCGAAACTTTCATTAGTTTTAGAGTTTACTATATAAGGCTGTAAGCGAAATGGTGCAATATTAGATATGATTTTCTTATGTGAATTAAAATTAATAATTGACGTTTTAAATTTACCATCTATAACATTAACAATAGCAGCAGGTGATTTAAGACCGCTTGACCATAAGTAGTCATCATAAATGTATAGCCCATCTGTATAATTAGTTCTTACTGTAATTAACTTTTCACGTTTAGGATCAATGCTAATTTTTTTAATAGGGTAATCAAAGTAAATAGGAAGTTCTGCCGTAGCTGTATATAAAGTTTTATTTTTTAAATCTATATTACTTGAAAGCACTTTTAATAAATCTAATCCAATTAATCCTTTATACTTAGGGTCAAAATCGAAAATGAGAAATTTATGGACAGTATTAGTATTAAATCTGAAGGAAGAGGTAAATATACAATATGATTATGTTGTGTAATTGCATGAGCTGTCTTAGCTTCGAACGGTTCATACTCAACAAAATATTGAAAACCCGAATTGAAAATAACTTCAGGGGATATCATAGATCGAGATGCACCTGTATCGATAAGAAACTTACCGTTAAATTCCGGAAGCTCTATGTACGGAAGGTGATCTTTGTCCTGATGATTCAGCTTCACTATTTCTTTTCTTCTTGGATCTCTTCTAACTGAAAATCCTGTTGTTGACTTACCTCTTCATTATCACTATCAATGGGTTCTTTTATAGCATCGTAATTACTTACCTGGTCCTGGGACATGGGATAGTAATATGGCATAGGATAATATGAATAAGTATATGGGTGTGTACTAACATGAAGTTTATAAAACAACTCTTCAAAAGCATATTGTGGTTTGGCTTGCTTATTTACTGAACGCATTGTTACATCGATATTATTTTGTTTATTAGTTTGTGGAATATTTGGGAAATTTCCTGAATTCCTTTTAGGGTTAAAAGCAGGTTTATTTCGCGAGGGTAAAACTGAATTAACTAATCGATGTCGTTGCACAGGGGAAAGATTGTTGCGTTGGGGAACATAAGTGTTAGGGTTAAACATTGGCTGCATCTGAGGGTGATTAGTTAAAATATGACATTTAGGTGGATCAATCTTCGACTTATTAGGAGCTGTTGATGGCATATTATTATTATGAGTACGACTACTATACTGAGCCCTAGCTTCTTCTTATCTAGCAGCTGCTATGGCTAACTCTAATGTAGAGGGGTTGGCTATTCTAACACCAATAGAAATTTGAAAATCTAATTGACTAATAAACTGATCTATAGCCATTTTTTCGTAATAAAGCTTATCCGGGTTATTGCCCACGGAATAAAGTATATTTAATATTTCTCTTAAGCGCTTGCCATAACATTCAGAATCCTCAGATTTATTACGCCTCGTACGCATGAGCTCTTGGACTAATTGAACTTCTGTTCTAGGATCTCCTAATCTACGAATTAATGCACATTTAATTCTGTCCCAACTATCTAAGGATTCCTCGTGCATTATCGCGTCGATTGCTGCACCACTTAACCTATTTTTAATCATGCATACTATAATTTGATTTGTATTACCTTTAATTTCAATTAATTGCAAAATTTTATCAACTTCTTTAATATAAAAATTAAGAATTTTAGGGTTGCCGTCGTAACGTGGCACTAAATCAGAGATAACCTTATACATGTGGCTATCTTCCATTTTTAAAAAATAAAACAAAATTAAATTAAATTAATGTAACTAAAGTGTATATAATAATATAATCGATATTAGATTATAAAGGAGTCTATTGGCGATAATAGCCTAAAGACGAACATACAATGATTTTATTATTTTTATATATAAATAACGACAGGAAATATAGAAGGAGCTTGGAAGGCTTACCACGCTGCTTGCATCTCCCGCCGGGTCTTGTATAGCGCAGATCTCCTTTATTCCGGATTCCCGCAAGGTTCGATCGCCGTAAGGTTATTCTTGGATAGCAGTGACTAACGATTGGAATCATTCGCTACAGTCTTATCGAGAAGATTTTATTCTCCACAAAGACTATAGTGCCGCTATCCTACCGACTGCGCCACTTATATTACGGTGTTCGGAGAAAGACTTTTTTTTTTATATTTATTTATTTAAAATTAACAAAATTATATATTTTATTAATTAATTATAATTGACTTCTCTTATCTAATGCTATTACAAGACTGTTTTAAATTATAATATTAATTATTTTCGAAAACAATATGGAATGTGCGTGTAAGCAATTACATTGTATTCTATATTCCATCGTCAACGGTATGTGCATTGTTATTGCACCATAACTCGATA
This sequence comes from Dryadula phaetusa, assembly GCA_032432895.1. Classification (NCBI taxonomy): domain Eukaryota; kingdom Metazoa; phylum Arthropoda; class Insecta; order Lepidoptera; family Nymphalidae; genus Dryadula; species Dryadula phaetusa. The sequence continues at coordinate 1,392,484 of JAOYRS010000073.1, forward strand.
CATAAATTATAATTTAATAAATTGTAGATTAGTGATGTATTTATTTTAAATGGATTTTTAAATTATACACATACAATTGTTAGCAAAAATAAAGTACGTGAATTCCTTGAATTGCAGGCAAGCGAAATGCCTAGATGTGTCTAGATAGACATCCTGTCCCACTTTCTATTTATAGTGCAGCAGGAACGCTCAACCATTAAGTTCACCATGAATCAGCTATTGTGTACTTTCTCTTTTATGATTGTTTGTTATATTTAGTTGAATCCTAGATGCATTGCAGAAACTAATTTATCTTTATAAAGATATAAGCTACTTTTTAAAGTATTTGAGAGTATTTTTAATACCAAAAGAGTAATTAATTTTTCGATATCTTCACGATGCCATGATATATTTATAATTGTAGTTAATGTTGATTTTACTTAAAATAGCAAGATCGGATAACATCAGATTATGTGGATAAATTTAGTACAATTACAGTGTAGAAATAAACGGAAAGTACACAACGAAGTGTACGTCACCTGTTATTGTTGCATATATGTATGACAATATTTTTGCATTCAGACCATATTGACAGTAATTATAAATGCTTTAAATAAATTGATTTTGAATGCTTTGATTTTCCCGATTTTTATACATTTTAAATGAAAATATTTTAAGCGGATTAATCGCGAATATTTTGGTATTCGAAAATACATTTTGGAAAACTAGACTTGACTCGACGTGGTGCTAAGAGCAAACGTAAAACTTGAACATTGGAAAAGAAATACTTTCATGCTTAGATTCTATTTTTATGTTTCATATTATTTCCTCATAAATGTAATTACAGAACCGAAGGATATTCGATAATAATCTATAAAAGATTAAACTTGGGCATCGCATTTCTAGTAATCCGACTCGTACCTATGTTCCGGTTAGCTTTCTCTTCCGTGACTGCACTAGAAAACTGTTTTCCTATAAACTTGCTTTTCTACTCATTATAAATACTTACTATAAAGTTAAATTGCTTCAAAATACAGGTTATTATCATATCCGTTGACTAATACTTTAAAAAATACTATCATATTTATAAGTTAATTTGAACTTGGTAAAAGTTAGCCGGTGTTTCTAGCATTTATTTCGAAGGGGAAGCTACTTGGACTAGGAGCTAGCTACTTCGACTTTTTTAAAATTTATTAGTTAAAGAAAGGAGTTTGGACATAGAAGACGAGCGTTAGTATACATTTTGAAGAGGCTTGATTAGCCAAAAGTGTTATGAAAATCGTACAGTTGTCAGATATATAAACTTTATATTTACAAATAATAAATATGTGTATTTATTATGACCATATGAGGCTAAATAAAGATGGCTATATTCCCATTGTTACATTAACATGGCATTTGCTTGTCTTTCTCACCGATTTCGACCATGGCGTCTACTTCATATCCTATTCATTTCTGCGTTAATGCGCATGAACATATTGTAAAGACAAGGGGTTCATGTGCTAGATATTTTAAGTTGCGCAAACAACCGCAGGCGCACTCGTCGTCATTTTCCCCGATTCTTCCCCAAGACTGGGGCAGAAATCTAAACTTGTGCCTAGCAGAAAGTAGCTACAAGCCATCTACTGGCCGCTTAGGACATCCACGTTGCCTTGCTGTGTCACTGAGTCCACCAATCCTCATTACTTATTTATATTTCTATTTGCTTAATATTATAAAAAGAGAACACTAATGTTTTCCTATACGAAGAGATACATTTCAATGTAGTTTTAAAAGCTAGGGACTACACATCAAAAACTGCTTAGAATACTATAGAAGTATAGAAAATCAACCACCAGAGACTAATTCATAAATAAAGAAGAAGCCTCAAAAACAAACCATTAGCACAAACAATACTGACCTCGTTACCAAAAGCACAAGTCTTTGTCTGACTGACACACAAAAATACGGTTATGCGGAAAATATTTCGCTAATATACATTATAAAGCCTCAAATTAACGCTTTTGAGTCATGAAAATACACCAAATTTAACTGTGTCAATGACCGCTCGCACCGCGATTCAAATGTTTTGTATCATCTCTCATTTGAGATACTCGTAAGTGTGTTGAATGACAAATAAGTTGAGTATGTGAATCACTTAACACTTTCCATATGACTTTACTTTATTATGATATTTCCTTTTTTTACTATATTTCTTTTTTATAACATAAATATACTTATTCAATTATACACTTATAATTTGCGTCATATCTTGACATGTCTAATATTAATGTCTATGCATTATAATTAAATTATCATGAACAACATATAAATGACATTGACTACTCCACTAGGGAAAAAGCGTGTAGCTCAACATATACATTTTATTGTAAATCTACGCTGATTATAACTTAATATTACAATACGTAAGAATAATAAACTTGGAGTTCAAAAAAAATTACTTAAAAAAATTTCCATTTATTTTATGCGTTTACACATGATTGCGCAAAATGAGGATTATTAATGTGTATTCTTACAATGTAGTCACGTGTCAAATTAAAGTTCTTTCGTGGAAATTTGTTATGACGAAGCTTTATCTTAAATTCAATATTATCCTCTCACGTCTTTCGTATCATGCGTGATAAACAGAAATAAGCCGGTGAAAATTTTCGGGTTATCGGTAAGCTTAGGGTCTTATTTACCCTCATTCACATATTACCTACGAACATAGGGAAATATCTGTAATAAACATTTCCTAATCAATGAGATTCAATGGTTTAACTATGATGACGTGTAGACACAGACAATTTCTATATATATAGCCTTATATGCTATATCATGATTAGATAATAATTTAGATTATTTACTAATAATACAAGCTTAAGAGCTTGTATTATTATTCGTTATTCAAGTTCTATGTGAGAGCTTTCAGAATTATTAGGAATTTTTTTTTATTTAATTTCAAAGTGATTACCTTGTTATGTATTTTCTTTAGAAACTATGCCATTATTTATTTAAGTATTATACATTACATCTTTCGCAGTGGTCAAATAGTATATTATGCATTAGTATATATTACTAATGCATACAAAAAAATCGTTTTTAGCGTCTTTAGTCTAAATCCTTATATTTTTATTATATAAATGAATCCCACAAAATTTCCCACTGTCAAATTATTTTATACTAAAAGTGTATAAATAATCGTTCTCAAGATGTTGTTCAAAAAAGGCACTTATTTCAGAGTAATAAAGTTACAAATCGTATGCATGCTTATGTAGTAAACATGGCCAGCCACTTTCTTATGTTAATATAAATAGAGAATGACCGCTGAAGCGTAGACAATTGAACTCAATAGCTTCCTACACATTACACACGCATAATGCTGCCCATTCAGACATTATGCGAACAAAGAAAATAAACCCGTGGTTTTCGGCAAAGAGTTGCAACTCCATTGGGATTATCGTTTCGGGAACTTAGCGCCGCGTCCTGTCATTTTATTCTTCTTGTAATATGCCATGCCATATTTTTTATTCATATTTGGTTGTTTCGGAGTTCGAGGACATAATTTTTATATTACTAAAGATATAAGAATTTTATATATTAGAAAAAAGGATGAAGCCAAGGTGACGCATTAGAGAAAGTATCAATCTAAACGGTGTGGACGATGTCGTGGGTTCAATTGCATATCTGCCTTACTCGGAAATGAAATAGTGGCGTTAAGTTCCGCCATTAAATATGAACATTTTCAATGCAGTTTAAGTATGTATATATCTTGACTCTATGTTTTATCTGCCTACCATGGTATGGGGGTACAGCATAGAAGCTGCTTATATTAAATTGTTGAGTGTTAGATATATTCCTTCAAAATAAATAAAATAAATATAATGCGCTGGTATTACATTATCTACATTTGTACATTAAAACTAGTTAGGAATGTAACAAGTAACCTAACGAAGATCAGGCTAAAATTTCATTATTTACTTATGATAAAAGATCAAAAAGATACCACCAATAATAGGTCTATTTAAATAATTGTGTGCCACGAAAGCTTTCTCGTAAGAAAACACTTAACAAAGCAAAGTAGCGAGCTAACATTTTGAGGTAATCCACGTAATCCTTTAAATAAATACGCTAAAGACCACTCGAGCCCTTTCTTCCGTAGGATCTGCCACCCAAGAAAGAATTTTAATACAATATCCTTCTAATATGCTCACTTAGTTTTGCGCTATTGACAATAAATTTTTGGAGACAATTTTCTAGTTTAAAACGCGAAAGTAATGTGCGTTACGTATTTGGGTGGCATTTTTGGATCCTCTTACAAGATATTTTTAATATCCAGCGATGCACATATACTAACGAAAGTGATTGCGACTAAATGAAATCGTTGGTCGTTCTAACATTGATATAAAATTATAATTTTATAAAAGAACAGTCTATTTTGACGTTATTTACAATTCACGGTTTCTAGAATATTCATACATGTATATTATTTAATACATGTATAATATTTAAATTAGGTTATATTCAAATTGTATGAATTATAATAATATATGTACACTATATAAAGACGAAAAAACATCAATACATCAAAAAAAGTTTCCTGTGACCAATAAATATTAGTTACTTCATAGACACGTGTATCGGAACAAGATAGGCAACAATATAGTTAAATAAAACTTATTTATTTAAATGTTTGATAAACAAAAATGCTCTATATTACTTAGTATTAAGTGTATATCGGATGCATCGGTCTGTTTGTAAAGGTGTAATCGCAAATAGTTGAGCACGCGTGTCAGCATGCATGTCAGTCATGGTCAGAATGTGACACTGTGCTTGGAATAATATGGAAGCAACTTTTGTTTCAAACTTATTTTATTCATAAATTTCCAATTAGTTATTGTTTTATTTTGTCACTACTCAATTATCAATAAATATTCAGAAAACGTCCATATCATAATATTTGTTATGTTTTTTGTAAGGTATGGTGATGTAGTCCTTATGGTAATGTTATAATTGGAGAAACATAAAAAAATATTTTATTTTAAAAAGTAAAGTTTAGAAATGGTTAAAATAATACGTTCATAAAAAGGGGTATATTTGATAGGAAAATAAATGTGACAGGACTCTCGATACTCAATATTTTTCAATCAAATAAAAATAGCAAAAATCGAAACTGTCATTCTTCAATGATTTGTCTAAAATCAATTGTAATGTAAAAAAAATCTTTACAAATAATTTAATATAATGTGATAAAAATACGTTTTCCATATGAATATATCCCATGCATTGATGTCGTACAAGCTTAAGCAGCATTGGCGATCCATCATGCTATGCAATTGTGTTGTTCACTTTGTGTCCATATTTCTTTTTTGTATACCCGGTGGTCATTTAAGCACCTTGCTAGTTCCGTGGACTTTGCATTTAATAGAGATGGGATATAATTTTTATCGATTCGATATCGATATTCAAAGATTAAATTTATTGTTTTAAAAATTTAAATGTTTATTTTGACATCAGTGAAGCGGCAGTAGATAGCATCTGACTATACACTAAATGGGTATGGATTAAATTCCCCCTTGGAGAAATGAATGAGACTCCATAAATAAATTATTCTTTTAGAGAGTTAGTACCGTTTTCTAAAATATTTCCTAGTTTTAATTAAGTTACTAATAATAACATCATGATCACTGAGATAATTTGAAATTATGTAGTTTTAAAAATGACAAGTTAATTAAAATGACTACCTCTTGCCAGGCTACTAAAGCTACGGACATGATACTTTAGTATTTATAATTGCAGAGAATTGAATATTTTTTACGAGACTAAAAAAGAAAGAAAAGAAAAATTATGAAAGACGATTAAGACGATTATTAATAAAACGTGTAATTTCTCCCATTTTTTAAAGAACTTTCACTGTTTTGACAAATAAAACATTTTATTGTCAATAGTCGTATTTATTCATAAATATTATTGAAATACACCAGGAAATATATACTGTATTTACTACACCTATTGTACATTCACACTCAAATCATTTAAAAATATCAATACTTAGAGTAGTCAAGAAGTAATGCAAAAATTTGGTGTCTTCAATTGCTATAATTATGATATTCAAATGATCTACATATATGCGTTGCATGTTGTATATGATTATATTTGTGAACAAGGCCTACTTCATTTAGTCTTAGACAATTGTGCGGCCCTGGTAAAAAAATATACGTGTATAAATTTGAAAATATCTTTAATACCATCGATATCGACCACTCAACATGCCTCAAGCACTCAAGCCTATTCATAATTTGGGTGTAAAAAAACATGTCCACGACAACTGGAAGAGGAAAAGAATGGGTTAAGGCTTAATCCTGTATTTTTTCTTGACGGACCATGTACTGACCACATTGTGGCCGTGACTGATGATAATGTGAAGGTACACGAAAGTATTTTTCTAAAAACTACAATTAATAATACGTATTACTTAAAATAAATTATTTTAAATTATTAATATTATAAATTATACAAAAAAACTTATATTTTAATAGTTTAGAAATTTACATAACAATAATATATAAGATATAATAAATAGTATTAAAAAAATGTTTCACAATAATCGATATTTCAAAATTTATAATTTGTATTATTGTAGTTTAAAGCTTAATAATATTTCAAATCTTGACAAAACTTCTGTAACGTCACACCGCATTACTCTTTCGGGGCGGTCGTGTCGATTTGCGAATTATAATCTCTTGTACTCATTGTCATTGTCTTCACCGCCTTACCACACAACCAACATATACAGAATGATCAAAAATACGTTTATTTGTTAGAAATATAAAAAATAAACATACGATATTTTATTGTATTCTTTACTAAATTTAACTCATTTCAACATATATTATTAAAATTAAGCCATTGTACCTAATCAATAAAATATACCTAAATCTTTGCCCAATGATTCAATCAATCATGCTCAAATATCTATGTTTAGTAATAATTCAGTAATAAATTATCTTATATTCAAATAATATTTTTATAAATATTATTAAACATAAACACCATGTACTCAGTGGTCATTCATGTAAATTTTTTCCACCTTGTCTGTCGGCGCGAGCGCAGCCTGCTTCAAGCCCGCTATAACAAAAGCGTTTTGGTCAATAGACTTGCAATATGTTAACATACTTTGAGAATTATTAATGATAGAATAAGTAACAAATCCCTCTTCTATTTAGCTTTTAACAACTATTTATTCTATATGTCAAAAGATATTATAAGCATATGATTAATATACTTTATTTTTTAATAAACGATTATTTAATAGTGATGTAAAATAAATGTCATATAATCTTAAGTGAACACAGTAACTAAAGTAAAAATAAAAATCCATAGATAAAAAAAGGAATTATTTTTAAAAATTAACATATAAATAGTTATTTTTATAATAGTTCAAATAACAACATTTTATTGAAATCCTTCATGAAAGTAAGACCTTTTGCATTTTATTTCATATGTAAATAATGGTTAAATATCGTGGGCTATAAAACGTAAAATCTCATATATTCCTGTATAAATATAGCATTTTGGGCAACGAAATCCAATGTCAGATTTTATCTTATGGAGGAGGAAATGCATATATTTTAATTATAAACTTTAAACCCGTGGGATTTGACCATGACACGAGAACATGTCCTCGAAAAATCTGCCTCACTAATATATGTAAATATGTATGTACGAGTTCATCCCGAGTGTGCAGAGATCGTCATTGTATCTCTAGTTTTCTTTTGAAAATAGTCAAATTTTAATCTATAAATATAAAATTTAAAATATTGCTCCTCGTAAAATTTAATGTAAAAAAATGATAGTGATAAAAGGAGACTTCAAATATGTATGCTTAGAAGAACTGTCACTTTAGGCTTTCCACTAATGGTTGCATGTAACTTATTGCTCACCTAAATAATTATTACCAAAACGTAGGTTAAAACTAATTTAATATTTTTGGTGTATTACCTTCATAATATATATTAAATAAAATATCAAATATCGGCGTTAAGTTCCACCACTCGACACGCAATGCCTCAAATTCGACGGAAAGCGAAGTGCGGAGTCTACACTAAGTACTTTCTGTCTACCCTGCTATGCAGGATAAAAAGCGTGAAGCTAAAAAAAATCAAATATGGGAAATTTCTTATTTGAATTACATTAAAATTTAATTTTTGCATGAATTTTCAGGAAGTAACTTACAAAGATTTAGCCAAGAATGAATGTCACATTGCAATGTAAAAGTATAATCGTATAAATTAGAAATTAAAAATAGCTTCGTGTTATGCAACAACATAACATTTCAAAGGCAAACGTACGTATGTATGAATTATAAGGCAATTTATGTATGAGTAATCTAAATCATGGATGTTTATTTAAAAATAAAATAACTTTTTGAATTTGAGTAAATCTTATTATAAAATTATATTTGTATTATAAAATTATATTTTTGTATTTGTAATAGTTTTTAACAAATTTCGATCAGATACGAAAGGAACTTCAACTGGAATTATTATCTTTCACCAGTCTTAACATATACTCTGAGCGTATTGCCAAAAATGGCTTTACGTCATGTTGTGAATTTTTCAGAATTTTACATATATGGTACTCTTATATAATATTTATGTATTTCTAACACATGCTAATAAAGGTTTCATTGAATAAAATTCATTGATTAGAAAATATCGTTTGAAATATGAAATTTGAAATGTAATTTTAAAGGTTTACGCAATTACGTTTGTACCTAGGTGAAGCCAAAACAAACGTTATGCTCTTAATATTTGTAGGATCACTAAACTAAGTTAAATTTAAATAAATAGTTATAATCTGAAGGTTTGTTTCACAATAAACAATGTAGGGAATTGTGGTGATTTATTAAAATTTATCTCTACATGACCCCTTTGGAAATTGCGTATGCAACGGAGCGACGTGTCATGAATATACTAAATGCGATGTTCGTACACGGATTAATAATAGCTAAAATATTCGTTGGTTAAATGTATTAGTTTAGCTTAGTTTACCAATATCGATATTCGGAAAATATCGATTATATTGCTATTTATTCTATTTCAATCGTTTTAGTTAGATAGAGGACCTCTCAAGACGTTCCGTTCCAGTCAACGCATTACTTTGTCTTTACAGAGCGAGGAAATAAAAATAATTTAAATATTAATCATTCCTACTAGGACTGAACACATGAACAACCTTACCGCACAATGTTAACCTCAGTTTTGTAATACTTAATACCAATATAATATTTATGTTTTATTAATATGACTTTTACTTTATTTTATAAATACTTATGTAAAGTTACAAGGAATATTAAAGGAAATAAATATTTTATGGCACAATATTTAACCTCATACTGGATGCTAGTTTTTTAAAAAATGATTTTGTCTATTTATGTAATATAATTTATGTATTTTAATGTAAAAAAGGAAATGTGCAGCATACTAATTTTTCATTTTAAATGTTAGTTTTTAAAAGTATTATTTGACATCATGTGTCAAAAATTAGCGGGGACAATGGAAAAAGAAGTAATTTTTTAACCATTTTAATTTATGAGTAGTAGTAGTTTGTCTTTTTTGTCAAAATAAGGTTTGGAGTTTAATGTCTCTATATATTAGGCTCTAAACCACTAACACAGTGCGGAAGAGAAAAAGATACTAAAAGCAATTACTATAATAGAACTGTATGGTTAATAGTAAATTGAGACAAAATATATAAAATTGTTTTACTTAAGAAATTTGCCAGTGCTGTAATACATGGTTCGATCTTTTTTTTCTATTATTTTTTTTCTGTTACGTCAGAGAACCTTACCTTATCTATGGAATCAATAATTATATGTATAGCATATATAATTATATTTTATTTCTAATTAGTCATAAAATCAAAAAGAATATATTTATATATGCCCATCTAATTCCTAAACTTAAAATTTTAACGTATAATAAATTATAGCAACCAAATAGCATTTATATATACATCAAATAGCGTCTTCGCCATACATCCCAAAAAATTTGTTACATAAATAAGATTTAAGTTAACTTGAATGGATAGTCTTATTAGCAAAATTCTTGCTGATTCCTATACACATGAGTTAAATTTCTAATACTTTTCTAATAGTGGTAATAGTAGTAGAATAAATTCATCGAGTCATCGAGTTCATTTAAAAAAGCAGTACTTGTAGCGAATGATGAACTTGAATGTATTATAACCTCGTATAAAATGCTTTTACTAATTTATACTGTGAAGCTTTTGCCATTTTACTTGCACTGGTTGGTATAAAATTTATTATCTCATCGAATTATATAAGCAAAGTGGTCGTAACACCAAAAAAAGAGGATAGAAAAACTACATCATTGACGTGACCTTACCTTTTCATAGATTATATAAAGCAATTTTTCCATTTATACGTAACAAAGTATTCACGAAGCACATACCTGTGGTGACCGCAAAGAAAAACAAAGATAATATTCATTTTATATACGCAGGGATAGTCACGTGTTATTGAAGCAAAGTGGAGAGGACAAACGTTCATAATCCGTTACCTACGTCGCCTTAATAAGGAAATTGATCAAGATATCTTATTCAAATAGTTGTTTGTGTGCCTAACGTAATTTATTTTCATTTTAAAGCTTAAATAAAGGTTATGGGCTGTTAAATCTTAGTATTGCATATACAATATTAAAGGTAAAATAATAGGTATTAGAAAAGTAGATTAAAATTTATACTGTTACTAAAATTATATGAGATTATAAATTCGTGGTATAAATTTTACTTTTACATTGATTTCGACTTTACTTTCAGTTATCGTACTTGCTATGGACGATAAGGAATATAGTGTGTGTAATCTATAAATATTATGCGACACGTGTTGAAGCCGATACTAAGGTGTTATTATTCGAATATAAATGTACAATATCAGATATGAAATTTCAATACGATGTTACTGACCACTTTCAGAATAGAATTACAATAAATGCTGAACATAAACAAACACAGAGTGAAAATAAAAGTATTGTAAGAGAGACATGGACGTCCAAAGCTTCAATACTGTTAAACATAAAAGTATTTATTTTTTTATTTGGTCCAACGACAATTGTTGAGCATCAGAACAGAAATATAAAATAGTATAAACTTTTTGAATAAGTATAATTACGACACACACACTGCATGTTAAAAAATATTAAAAAGAAATATAAAGTCTAATATAAAAATTTAAATGAGATGATATGTTTGAGTACCTCAAATTTGCTATTGTAGAAATATTAAATTTTTGATTCTGCATTAAACAACAAACAATAAAATCGAATAGATAATTGCTTTAAAATCGATTAGTTTTGTTAACACGCTTTTCTTAACTTCTCCTGTTCCTATTTATCAATTGGTCTATGAATTTATATAAGAAAATTTTATAACGCAACATTGATCCATTGAAAATAAAAAATAGTAGAACTGCACGAGAAAATATCGTCTTTTAATTTCTTTTTAAATTAATTTGTTAACGAAAACATGGTACTTACGAAATTAAAAATAAAATAATTTTATTTCTTAAATACTATGGTATTTGATTTCTAAAATTTTATTTAATATAATTAATTTAAAAAATATAAAAGCACTGCTTAGATTCCTTTCATATAATTATTAAACTATTCAATAAGAATAAATAGAAAATCTTATTAGATTGTTCCAATAATATTATGTCGAAAACCCATTTAATAATTACTTTTAACCTCTCATAAATTTAATCTTATTTTTTATAGACGGAAAATTCATAAATATGAGCTTTAATTAGTTGTAATTTACATATAGTTAAAAAAAAGTAAAAAAATATTTATTATATACGTAATTATATGAGCTGGGAGTTTGTAATGTAAACTCCGCTTTATTTATCATAAGGCATCAAGGTCTACTTCCCACGTGACAGTATATCCTTGAAGCTTGAACACAAAAAGCGACCTTCCCAGGTCCTGAATTAATATAGCTCGCCCGACTAACGTCAGTGATTTTAGGATCACCTCACGTGAATTAGCTAGTTTTGTTTTTTTATAAGAAACATTATATATACACTATTGCTTATTGGTGACTTTGCTTTGAGAATACTTTTATCTATATTATGTATAAGAATCTATATAGATACATGAATATTATTATTTTTAAATAGTTAAAGCAAATGAATATAATCTTTGATTATCTGTGTAATGTTTATAAATATAAAAATTTGACACAATCTTATTTTTAGGTTTTTGTAAAATTCTGAAATATAAATAAAAATCAAATAAAAATAGTTACTATATTTCATTTCTAAATTAAATTCTTTTTATTTGTTCGAGATAACTATACCAAATATAAAGAGATCCGAGATAACAATACCAAATTTAAAGAGATATAATATCTCTTTAAATCTCCAAAATAAATTTAATAGCCAGTAACTGTTTTTAATTACTAAAATAATTTCTAAATCAGTACAAACAGAAGTTCAAATATTATATTTCGATTTTACATGTAAACGCAAATAATAATATAAAGTACAGAATAGTAAATGGCTGCTGAAAATGTATAGCTGTTTCTTATGCCTGCCAACAACCTCTTAAGCTATTCGTTTGCGTATTGAAACCGACGTTTGTCTTGTATTAGACAATACATAATGTATCAATTGTGCAATAACAGGATGCATTATATTAAGTTTAGGACGTTCTTACACTTATATTATTCGAATAATGATCATCATGTTTTACAATAATTACTTATGCAGCATAAACCGAAGTTGAGTACCAATATGAAACATAAAGTTTAATAATAAAGAAAATATTAGATAGCAGAAGGTAAATAAGAAAAATGTTGTATTAATTAAATTACATGCTTTTAAAAATTAACTTATACTAGTTGTCGATTGTATTAAATTATTATTTCTCGTATATTCCCGCACTTGCGGTAAAACTCCGGAGTCTTAGTACCGCACTAGATTTACCAAGGCGCCTACATATCTAGAGGCTACAAATAAAAAGCTTTCAAGACTTACAGCAAAGTTACCTCATTTCAACTGTAAGTCTTTACGTCAGCTAGTGAATCCTGGATGAGTCTTTTGTATATTATATTGATGATAATTATATCCTAAATATTTCTTTTATATTTACAGTTCATATTATAACATGCTAATAAAATATATGGAATATTCACCAAGGATTTAGTGAATATCATTTTTAAAATATAAATCACATACCTGAAAAGACATAAGAACTTAGTATCTAGTCTTTCAATTTATTTGTTTATTCAATAAATATTTATAGTATTTTTAAAATATTTTAGAAGTTATTATATTTAAATACCTATTTAAATGAAATCAATGAAAGTGTTAATAATTTCAATTTCCCCAAAGCACTTACGAATTCTGTCAATCAAAACGTAGATCTAGAATTCAAGCGGAAAATACAGACGAAGTATCTCGGCTTTTTCTTTGCCTATCTGCTATCTGTAAAAAAGCATAGAGAACATTTAATTATTAACTATAAGTAAATAATACAATTTTTTATGCTGCCCTTGGACTAGTTGATCATAAAAACAATATGACAAATGCTGAACATTTTTAAAATAATTACGCTCTAGGATTATTAATAATAATTGAAGTCTTTGAAATATTCAAACCACAAATTACATTCGATAAATAGAAATATGATTTTATTACAATTGCGTGCTTTGATTTAAAAATAAAGTATTTTTTCATTCCAACACGAATAGTACTAAAGGTTAAGGAAATCGATAGCATTACGTATAGAATCGATTGAAGATACGAAAAAATACCAAGAATATGCTAAAATAAACGTCATCATAGTTCGACGTTACTCGCTTTAATATTTATAACATATTAACTGTTAAATATTCAATTTGATTGAAAGTCTGTTTACGTGTATTTTAAAAATAAAACAACTAACGCCCTTTTTGTGGAGGGAATATTCAAAACAATAAAAACTATAATAGTTTCGTTTGAGAATATTTTAGTTAAGTAGATGTACCCATTGAATTCAAAATAAGTAAATGCTTTAAACATTAACCTGTCATAATTGTAACAAACATTTATGTATTATAATATCCTTGCTAGATAGATTTATCGATTAAAGCTACTGATTTGTTATTTTCTCGGTATTTAATTGTCCAATCTCCATCGTCTCTTCCATTTTACGTGACATTTGCGAAGTTAATTGCGCTCTATTGGCATGCCTAAAGCTATAAATCAAAGAACCAAACAAACACGGTTTCAACTAAGTGATAACTAGTGTAAGAAGAACTACCTTCCTCATAAAATGTGTAATAGAGCTCACGTAACGATCTTCATAGTAACTAGTATATAATTTGCTTCACACTTTTACATAGCAGGGTAGACAGAAAGTACCTAGTGTCAAAACACTCCGTACTTCGCTTTCCACCGAATGCGAGACATTACGCGTTGAGTGGTGGAACGTTGCACTTTGTCTTTACCAGAGCGAGGAAGTGAAAATAAACTAAATATAATCACTCCTCCCAGTGGGGATCGAACCCACAACCGATCGCTTTTACAGTCAGACGCTGTCACACTGCGCCACGACCGGCCACAGAAATTACATTACATAAATTATCCAACCATTTATTAGATTGTAAAAGGTGAATATAAAGAGTTTTTATTAATGATAGAATTTATAAAGCAGCATAATCCATTAAATATATATTAAATATTGATTTATGCACTTTGCATTTTTTTTATATTATTTGTTTTTAGCTCCAGTATAAGGTCATTTCAAGTACCCAGTGTCAAGATACTTCGTGCTCCGCATGCCGCCAAATTTGAGACATTGCGTGTTGAGTGGCAGAACTGCATGCCGCGCTTTGTCTTACCAGAGCGAATAAATGAGAATAATTTATATATAATCATTTTTCCAAACGAGAATCAAACTCACGATCGCGTTTACAGTCAGACGCTGTTCCACTGCGCCACGACCGGCTTCAACGTAATATTATTTAATTAACCTAATAATTAGGTACACTAATTAATTTTTAAAAATATATCTATTGTTTCTTAACAAATAATATTATGATCGTACACTTATTCAAGCACATTGATTTTAAAATACAAAAATATCGAATTTGAATTGTACATCAGTACGTCCGAATATACAACGTGGTTAGCAACGTGACAGGTCACTCACACGATGCAAAAAAATTTAGAAGCATTAACGTACTCGTATTATGCCTTATTAAAATATTTAAAATGTAACCCATAGGTTACTAGCTCATAGAAATATCTAGAAAAAGCTTTAAAAAATCTTTCTTATGCCTCGCCTCAATTTAATCGTGATCGTAATAAATTTACAATTCACCGAAAATATATATTTATAATTTAAGTTAATATTTACTATTTTAAAGTGTTATTCCACACTTAGGATTAGAAAACATTTTTGAAAAAACGTATAAAAATTTGAACGCAGCGGGATTCGAACCCGCGCCTCTTGGATACCGTCCAAGCGCTCTGACCGCTAAGCCATGCGTTCTACTACCAGCTGCGTCGAAATTTTTATACGTTTTTGGTACTACTTATTTATGTTGTTAGCATCTCTGTAGAGAGATTTTTACAAATTTCTACCACTTAAAGATTATTAAGAAATAATCGTTTAACAAGAGAAATTGCTATTTTATTTTAATATTTACTATTTTAAAATGTTATTCCACACTTAGGATTAGAAAACATTTTTGAAAAAACGTATTATTTATGTTGTTCGCATAATAATAACAATAAGTTGTAACAAAAACGTATAAGAATTTCGTCGCAGCTGGTAGTAGAACGCATGGCTTAGCGGTCAGAGCGCTTGGACGGTATCCAAGAGACGCGGGTTCGAATCCCGCTGCGTTCAAATTTTTATACGTTTTTTCAAAAATGTTTAATAATTTAAGTTACCCAAAGATAAACAATGGTTTGTATGATTTTGCTAGTATGAAAAATACATAGTTACTTCTATCTATAATAAATACAATATTGTTACTGTTTTAAAAGCATAAAACTTGCGACTAGAGGACGTAATATTTATACTGCTTGTTGTTTAAAATTTTTAGAGATAACAATTTAACGCATACTTAGAGACCATTTGCACAAATAAAAAAAAAAGAAAAAAGCAATGAGTCTTAGAAGTGCATAATAAATTTAATATATACAAATTAATATTAAAACTGTACGTACAGTATGTAACACATTGTATGTTATGTTTCAATATTACAATATTGTAAGACAGAATAGCGATGACTATAAAAAAATTATACATAGACAACTTGTATAATTTATGTATATATATATATATATATATATATATATATATATATATATATATATATATATATATAATACCGTAATTTTAAATCTCTCTACCGTATGCATTCAGCCTAAACACAAGCTACAATTACATGTATCCATGCAGAAATAAATAATACATCGTTGCAGGAGATCATTTATAAATTCAAATGGGTGAAATTCAGCCGAATTAAGTCAAACGGTCATTCCCTGACTCACTAACGGTGTTTGTACATCCCGATCACGTGGACCGAAATGTGGTCACTTTCGACACTAAACCCTTTATGTGGAGACTGCATAAATACCTGCTTCTTATGACAGGCCTAGAAGTTTCGTACAATTACGTTATTAGAAAATTCCAAATAAATGAATATCCTGTATACGCCGATATATATACATTGTTATAAAATTCCCAAGAGTTCAATTATAATATTTTTATATTAAATATACATACATAAAATATAATAAATAATAAAAAAATATATTTAAATGTACATGACTAGTTTATAAATATGTACAATAAACGATATATATACCATAATAACAACTATATAACCCCTTAATTACCATTATATAAGTTTTTTCCTCATAACAAGAAGGGTGAACTGAAAAGAAAACGTAGTGGTCTGTGGCTTTACGTGTTTGGTTGCGGAACTTGTGGAACCGCCGAGCTATGTCTTATCAAAATGGGAAATTTTTCTTACCTCATCAGTACAAGACACACATATCGGATTAAAGGTAAGTATTTTTTAGCCATGGCTCGAATTTTCCTGTGTTTCCCAGTTAAGTATGCATAATTAAATTAAACTAGTAGTTACTTTATCCCGACATATTTATCTTTTGTCTTTATAAAAATATGTGTACTAATTAATAGTCATTAAGTAACTAGTGTTATTTTGAAATTTCAATATAATTATTTAATATACGCTCAATGGCCTGAATAATCATATCTTTTGCTTATATAGATTATTCAATAATAATTTACTGAACCAAACGCTTCGTTCTATACTTTCCATCAAAACTGTGTACAAATAATATATGTCAAATATACCACGACGGTCAAACGTGACCGCATCTACAAGTATGTGTATCCCTTTTTCCTATTTCGAAACAATGTTCAAAACAAGCTAAGCACGTTGAATGAAATGTGACAACTTTCGACACAAGCCCTTTTTGTTTTGATGTTATTTGGTGCTACAGGAATATGAACATTAACATTATTCTGTTACATTCACTTATCAATATTTAGGCAATAAATGGAAAAAGTATTGATCTTATCATTATTTTGAATTGAAAACTAAATGCTAAATTCCTTTAATTTAGTTAGGCAGAGATGAGACTTTTATTAAATAAATTGATCATAAATGTACTAGAAAATCTGATATATTTGAAACAGGTCAGATAGGCTTATTATATATATACTTAAACAGTATACATTAAACATATTACATTTACAAGCAGGCATAGTCTCAGCGCTTCACGTACTACAAAATAGGACAAGAAATTTTAACTGATTTTCATATATGACTTTAGATTTAAGTACTACTTTAAAAATAAATATATGTAATTTAAATCCAATCTATTCTTGTAAAATTACATATATTTATTTATATTTTTGGAGTATGCTATATAAGGTCAAATTTTTGTTGGACCTTCTACCAAAATCACTACTGAACATGATTCATTAGGTTACGTTGCGCGTGAGTGAGCTGCCCCCGTTTCCTGACAAATTAGCAGACCAATCGACTAATTGATGAGACCAACCAGGAAGTATCTGCCGCCTAATCATGTCTACCCGCAATACAAACGAATACAAACTAAAACACTATAAAACAAAGTTTAAATTTAAATGCAAATCAAAATTGCACTTGTCACCTTTTATTATGGATGATTAAATTGCTCCAAGCTCAATGATCCCACTTCCGCAATGTTTTGATATAAATTTCTATTTGAAGGCCATAAGGTACAAACTTGCTTGTTATAAAATTATGTAGATATGTCTCTTCGTATATGTCATTGTGTTGCAAAGTTCGACGGCCGTCCTAGCCCCCTCCCTTAGCACCTGCCAACCGGCAAAGACTGCTTTTGGCAATTAGTAATAAAAAGTGTAATTATAAAGTGCATCACTTGAGGAAACAATCAAAAGCTAGTTAGCTGATTATACGTTTGTTTTTTATACTGGACACCTCGTTAATTGAATTCTATGTAGACTTAACTTTTTGTAAATCTTATTTAATCCATAGTCAATTGCTAAACGCTTTGATTTTAAACACGTCCAACATAAATATCATACTTATGGTTTGTTAACAATTAACTAAACTAAAATGTTTTAATATCATTTATATAACGTAATTATAACAATTTTATATAAATAAAAAACTTCTAAATATCAGATTTCAAATTAAATAACCTGATTTCAAAGTAGATGTTTAGTTTAATCGAGATTTATTTATTATCGAGTCTTATCTTTATTCTTCTTCTGTTAGGGTTACATTTGATTTCGAATGGAAATTAAAAAAAACACTATCTTCGTGCAATGGGAAAGCGCCTTGCATGCAATTCTTGCGAAACTTGTGGGTTGCGCTCCCTCTAGAAAAAATCATTCATAATGTTCAAATTATTTCCATCTTCCGCTATGGTAAGACCAAGCGCGGTTTCGCCATTCAACATGTGATGTTTCATGTTTAAATATTCAAGGGGTATTTCAAGTCAAATGGGCAGCGCAAATGTGAGGTGGTATGAAAATAATACGCCACTTTTGTTCATGTTTCTCCTAAACAAATCGATATACCATTCTAAATTTTACTTCATGATATTACAAGCTATATATTATAACGTAAAAATAAAATAAACATAAAAATATGCGTTACAAACCTCACAAAAAACTTGAATTTTAAAAGTGAGTTCCGATTTAACACATGTAGTATAAAATATTTTTATTTCTAAGAAAACCCTTTAATATTCTTCACTAATAATTATTTATTTAATATTTGATCCATTTAATTGACTAAAAAATATATTTTCAAAACATCTGCTCCGCAGTTTTTTTCAAATTTTTAAAATCGCATAATCCACTAACTTAAAAAAATGTGATGATAATTATCTGTATATACTGTTTATGCCCTTTGCATATTTAATTAATTGGTAAAATTATGAAAATATCCAGATATCAGAATCACACAATTTTTCGCTGCCTGCAAAACGTGAAATACCCATAAATAGTTTCTGACATAATAATAAGTTATTAAAGAAAACAGCCGCCTATGTACTTAAAATGAACCTTGATATATTTTTCTAGACATCACTTATCAATTCTAACGCCGTACACACCGAAAACTAAAAGGTCGTTCAACCGCGCACCCCTATTCTGAAATTCACTTTAATTCGCTTAACCTATTCATATTCGTCAATTACGAATTCTATTAATCGTATATTTTATATTTACAATAAAGAAATTACTATATGATTTTTTAAAGTTAAATTGTTACAGAAAAATATTTAATTTGTTATATTATTTATCATTTCATTAATTATATTACAGTTTGATTTTATGTGCTACAAATAGTTTAATGTTAATAACACACATTAAATAACTACGAAAATTACTCTTCAGACAACAAATCATATAAAAAGGACTATTTAAAAATTAATAGTTTACATTTATATTTCTAATAAATTCAATGTCAAAATATAGAGGCAATCCAGAATAAGGTTGCCCAATTTATAATGCGAATCCCGACCAGCCCATAAAATGAACAAAATATTGCTCTCCTCTTAACTCAAGCAATTTAATTGCTTTATTACGGCAAAATACTGTTTGTACAAAGTTATCGACATTTTCTTAAGTCATCTACTCGAAGATAGATGGCGTTAGGCAATTTCGAATTAACTCACTTTTCAGCTTTCTGTAGAATATATAAACTATATTTCTAAAAAAATATATAGTAAAAATAATAATACATATCGATATTATTTGTAAATATGTTGGTTTATCTATAACATATTTCTTTTAAGAGTTGGATGACCGCTGCCATGCTTATATACGTTATACACATATATGTATATTAAAAAGATTTCTTAAAAAGAGATACTATATTTAAATACACAGAATTTCTATACTAGGATCTTTATGAAAATCAACGCTACGAAGCTTAAATCATACCTATATTTAGGTATTCTTTTTTAATTATTATCATGCAAAAATCATCCATAAGTAAAAAGATAATTCAAAAAACGTGTGCCCAAAAGCTTACGTGACTGTTGTCGCATTGGATTCGTGGAACCGCCTACACTTGTCTGTAACTTGCAACAATTAATTTTGATCTTTATCGAAAGATATTAGAATATTACTTATATACATATCAACGTGTCATTGATGTTATTTTATTGTTTCAAAAGTTTTTTTAATAAAAGATTCGTATACGCTAATACAAGAAAACTCGACAGTTAACCTAAAAGTTTAAAATAAACTGGAAATACGCTCCTGAGTCATACTTAAAACATATTCTTATTTGACCACCTGTGAGGATATTAAATATTCTATTTATTATTACACAAAATTCATTTTGCATACCTTATCCTCAATGCAATATAATATACAATTAAAAAATCCGCACATATATATATATATATATATACGTACTATGTTATCAAGTCAACAGATAATATAAATAATGTGCAATTGGTAGATTTATGTGCAAGAATCAAATGGTAAATAAAACCTATAAATAAGTTACTTTACTCTGATTTGCACTTTTTCCAAAGTTATATTATACTTTAACATGAAATATAAAAATGCATTATATAATATGCATGGCAGTTACTAAGCGAGAATTTACACATGACAACAGAACACTAAAGCATGCTGTTTGCCGTCATTTCTCTTGGATTCTTAAAAATATGAACAAAACTACATAATAATTTATTTTTAAACATAAATCACTAACTCCTATACAGCGCATAATTATTAATTAAAGTCAGCAGTGTCAGCGTATAAATATAATATAGGTACATCGGAGTTTACTAGGCCACAAGTTGAACAACCTCGGTCTTCTCAGCTAACACACACAGCCACAAAAGATAACACACACACATCGACACGCACACTAATGGAGACTGAGCGTGAGAAATGTTGATAACTCACTTGCGTTAGTGAGCTCAATCGTCACTTCCGAGTTGCTTAGAAATGAAACATTTTATAGCAATATTAACATAAATATTCAATACAAAGTTGCATTATTTATTTAATTTAATTTAAAAATCAAGGCTTCCAAGATATTATTACTGGATAAAACAGTATGTGTTGCTCAATACCCAGCATACGAAAACATGTAATGGAATCTTTGCTTATCTGTCATTTCGTAGGTGAATTTAAAAAAAGTAATGTTAAATGAGAAGTAGTATTTTGTTTGTATTTTTAATTTTATTTTTATATATTACTTTAAAATGTGTTTATGGCTATATATATATATATATATATATATATATATATATATATATATATATATATATATATATATTATTTTGTGATTATAAGATAATGTGAATAAAACAATATTTTCATTGCAACATAGTAGGTTCAAGGCAATTAGAAAGAGATAGTAATAACAATTAAAATTTATTCATGTGTGTGTACATTACCTTAGAAGTGCTGGATGCAACTTGTTGCTGGATATCTCTCTTCATCTTATGCCAGCCTAGTACATGAGCTCTCGTTCGCGCATACATTTTAATATATATATTCTTAATATATTACTCTTATATATAAAAATGACATTTACAAAGTTCTTTACTACAAAATTGTATTTTAATCTTACTTTGAACACATATGTGGTGTACTTTATAAGGATCGATTGTTACGGGTACAAATATTCCTTTAATTACTGATAATTTAGAAAATGTTTACAACGGCGTCGAACTCTGCCAACATACACTGTCAAATGTAAAAAAAAAATAAAAGTTTGCAACGCTGAAGATATCTGAAAATATTTCAAATTTATTTATTATTATAAAGTAAGCTTATTTAAATATAAAAATAATACAGCAAAAGAAAAAATCGAAAAGACTGTGATCATCATATTGTATACAAATTATAAATATATTAAACCAGCCAGACAGGTCCGTTTCTTAAACCTGACATTTCCTTATTGAAAAAAAGAAAAGAGTTCGTTCGCGCCTAAAATAACGTCAATGGAATACAAATTAAATAATAAATATTTACTTGACTTTTGAATAATGCAATGGTGTAATGTACAGATTTTTACTTCTTTTTAGTGTCGATTTGTTTAAATATATGCTCTGATTTGCCTAAAATAAAAAAATACCCTCGTAATTTTGATTAATAATTGTTGCAACTAATAATTGTTTAAGTTTGCTACAATTAAAGTATTCTTGATGTTATCGAACAAATAATTACAGATATTACACTTATTTATTTCAATGAACACTACTTTGTAAAATTATTACAATTACTAAAGTTTATAGTGACAATGATGTGTATTTTTAATATATTTGCCTGTTTAATATAAACTTGTTATGTTTAAATTTTATCACATAATTTACCCTTTTATTATTATAGGAATATAATAGTATAAGGCCAACATGTCAATATATACTCTTAAATTTTGTTTTATCATACCGATGCAATGTCTAGAATATTTCCTCACTAGTACTTTCATAAAATATATAAACGAACAGGTGGAAATGATTAGAAACTAGTCAATATCGTATGCAATAAACAGCTTATCGATATATTCCAACCGGAAAAACACGTGATAAAATAAACACGCTCATTTTGTAATAATCTGTACTGCATGTACTAGCATAGTAAAGTTAAAGTCCAGTCAATATACATAACAAATTATGTTTACACACAATTAGCCTTATACTTGAACTGTTTTTTTTTTCGAAAAGAAACACGAGTATTTACATTTTCTAGCTTTTAGTGGTACAATTATATTGTCATGATTATCATGATCATATGTATTATTG
Organism: Dryadula phaetusa; assembly: GCA_032432895.1. Lineage (NCBI taxonomy): Eukaryota > Metazoa > Arthropoda > Insecta > Lepidoptera > Nymphalidae > Dryadula > Dryadula phaetusa. The sequence goes on from JAOYRS010000073.1 coordinate 1,415,780, forward strand.
GATTCTTTTGAAACTAACCAACTGTAAAACTAGTAAGTATATATTTATGTTTCTATACATAAGTTTAGGTTAACAGTATCAGAATGGCTAATTATAAAAATAAACACATACATAAAAATATATTTCTTTATATAATTTAAAAAAAATTATACGGCTATTATTAAAGATTTAGCTACAGTATAGGCAAATTACTTTCATGCTATCACAATCTGTCTTTAGGCCTTACACCGACCAGTTGTGGTGTTCCCGATAGCTAAAAACGACGATAAAGCAAGATACCGTGCAAGCTGACATAAGATACCAAGACGATCGCACTAGCTTAGAATTTTATTGAGTATTACCGGTTCAAATACTTTTGTTCTATATTTATAAATAGTTTATGAAGTTAAAAGTAAAGAATCAATAGTTTACGGGTAAATATTTTTAAACATTAAAATAAGTAAAAATTTATTGTATTAATCGTATAATAATAATATAGAGACAGCAACACTGAGTAGAAAATCAATTATCAAAATTATCTATTATAGAAAAATCTATATTTTAAGGTAATAAACAAATGGATTACGTTTAAAATTTTTAAATTATGCGGATAATTTAAAATTTTAAACGTAATCCATTTATTATTTATTTGATTAACAATAAACATTCTTTAATAAATTAATTTATTATACTTTGATAAAATAAATATTTTTATTATAGTACCTGATTAAAATAATAATAGAAAAGAATCTTATTTGCATTAAGCACAATTAAGATATGACTAAAATGACTACATGCCGATATTGAATCCATAAGTAAATCTCTAAAACTCCGTAAGCGAATTTCGTATCGCAGGTGTCGGACCTGACAAGTCCACTTTACGTATCACGAGACGAGTTTTACTACGAAAATTAATATTATTTTTACTTTGAGCATCTTGAATTTATGTTTGAATAACGCAAACCTGTATATTACCTTCTAATGTAATGATTTTTATCTGGTAAAATTAAAGACATGATAAAATTGAAATAATTAAATAACCTGAATCTGTCTTATTAAATATAAATATGACAGAGGAAATATACTACGATTATACTGCCAATACTTTTATATAAAATTGTACTTCACTTGTATGTATATTTTTATTATTAAGTGATTAATCGTTATTAAACACAGTAATTACTTAAATAAATCATCTCTAACTTAACTTGATATGCGGAATAAAACGTCGGACTGTTAAAAAAAGAAAACATAAAAATCCGTTAAACGATTGCGAACTATTAAATTAATATTATTTATAATGACAATTTACTAGGAATGCAATATAATTCACAGTAGGTATCAGCTTTACCAGGACAACATAAGCCAAGAACAAGCTTGCATCTCGCACTAGGCTAAAAGTTCAATGACCAGGTCACATGCTGTTTATCTTACTATTTATATTTTTTTTCTTTTCGTTTAAAATTATTCGTTTGCAATTATAGAAAACGATTTTGTGTTTCTTTAGTATCATTACTAAGTAGTATAAATTATTTATGTATAACAATTATTTATTTAATTTCATTGTAAGAAGCCAGTCGTGGCGCAGTGGGACAGCGTCTAACTGTGAACGCGATCAGTTGTGGGTTTGATCCCTACTCGGGGTAGTGATTATATTTAAATTATTTCATTTCCTCGCTATGGTAAGACAAAGTGCGGTGTTAAGTTCCACCACTCAACACGTAATGTCTCGAAATCGGTGGAAAGCGAAGTACGGAGTGTCTTGACGCTAGTAGGCAGTAGCCCGTCTACCCTGCTTTGCCCACTAGTTCTATAGTCTGAAAGAATACAGTATTTCGGACATTTTGATCGCCGCTTTTCACCCAAATTCGAGACATGTGTGACCAAGTGGCGTACTTAATGCAACGCTTCGTATTAGATTGGAGAAATTAAAATAATATTATTAGATATAATCATTTTCAATCATCATCATCATAATCATCACAACTAGTCGCGTTTATATTTAAACAGTTATTAAAAGAAACTTAATATTGTAACATTTTATTTTTATATTTTTAAATATTCAATAACTTTAACATTTATATAAAAAAATTAAATTTAACTTAAAAATTAGATTTTAATCTTATTTTGTAAATAAATTAAAATTTTAATTAAAATGGAAATATTACACAAATTAAGAATATTTCAAGTTGTATTTATTTAAAAAATTAAAAATTACGATTTTTAGAATTTACTATAATTATATCTTATTTAGAATATATCATTCGAATGAATCGTTCAAAGTAAAATGTAAGAAGGATGATTCAAAGTGTCCATAATTGGAATTGAAAGCGACGCTAAGAAACCAACACTAGTCAACAAGGCACTAGGAATGCATAGATCGGAGAGAGCTAGTATACGTTACAATGTTGCATAGCTTTGCTAGCTTTGTCGGCTGATTTTATTTTTCAATTTCTCGCATGTTTTGTATGTTTTTTTTATTTATTATCAAATGATAACCCAGAATAATAGTAATCTAATGAATTATTATAGTATTTGTACCAACAATCACACATGGCAATGCGTTATTGTGTCACAAAATATTACCTATATGTATATAAGAATCTCATGATAAATATAATTATTCATACGGTTATAAGCATTTTAATTTAAAGTTTAAACAAAAGCTTAAATTATTCTTTATTCATAGTAGTTCCGAAATTGTAAAGAATGTAGTCAGTAAACTAATGCGTTATGGGATAGCACCATAACCGGTGGTGCCCACGTGTAAACATAAAACAATGAAGCACACACGAGCTTTATACAAGCCTCTCGTGTGACTTCCTTGAGAATTTCAATGAATCTTGAAACTTTAATTAAGTTAAATAAATGCCTGATCATTGTTTGTTTAATATGATCTTATATGTGTTTTAAACTTATATATATATATATATATATATATATATATATATATATATATATATATAGATATATGTATATATATATAAAACGTAAAAAATACAAATATAGAAAAAATCCTGTATTTTACGTTTTAATTTAACTAATAAAACGTAATTCTTACTTCCGATTAACTTAGCATGGGCTATATTTCGCGCTGTTAACCGCTTTAGCACTTAAAGAGGTAACTTAACGACTGCATTTATACTAACAAGCGAAAAGCTTAATTCCATTCTTGAGATAATTAATTTACTTAACATCATGTATAAATAGAAAGTCTAGCTAAAGCATGTGTGGTTAACATTTTTATACTGGCTGGTGGAAGACGATTATTTATTGAAGTAACTTGTACTGCTTCAAGAATCTTATCTAATAGATATATCTAAAATTTTATATATTAAAAAAATCGTGAAGATGATAAAATTTAGTAGAATAAAGAAAAGTATATACAATATAAGGCGCCTTTTACCGTGAACATGTATTTCTAGTGAATACCTAAAATCTAATTAGAATGTTTAACACATCTAATTTCGTAAGAATACGTGCGCGTGCGCATTGCCGATAGTGCTTTCGTTTTTTACTATTTATCGGCGAAAAATAAAGAGTTCGTTGACATGTTACTAATAGATATTAAATATATATAATGTTATTATAACGTTATTAATAATATTATTCCATTTCTATAATAATTAATGATTAGCAAAACATAATTCGTACTTTTTAATAAAGAAATTTTGTATAATCTTGATACCGCGTTTTTATGTCTTAGTATAATTTGAATATAACAAAAACAATTAAAACGTATATCATACAGACGTCGTTTCTGGACGTCTGTCTGACTGTATATCATAGTTATAAGCATAAATTCCACTCTGAATGTTAGACAAAGTGCAACATTTATTTTGCCACCCATCACGCATTTGTTATGAATGGGCAGAACTTGAAAATGGAAAGATGTATCAACTATTTGTAAATATTTATCTGAATAGGAAAAATCGAAATAATTTAGTTATATTATTTTTATATTATAGTTATATTGAAACAAATTGATCGGCCAATATATGATAGGATTCAATAATTGAATATCCTTTGTTATAATAAGCTAAAACTAATAATAAATACTAAAATAAAGTTATGAAAAGAATAATATTTCTCGTTTTTAACAATAATTCTCATATAGGAAGTACTATTTTGAGAGCTTTGCACGCGTTGATGTCTATAAATCTTTCTTTTGGTACATATTGATTAATAATACCCTTTAAAGTTACAAATTAAACTATTCGGATGATTATTGCGAAATCCGTTTTTTTTTCTTAACAAAATAAAATGTGTTTTCTTTCTTTTTGTCTTTTTTTTACCTTAATAATAAGTAATTCTGTTCTACATTATAGAACCCGACTGAGATTTTATTTCTCCATTAATAGTTAATAAACTGATAAATATTTTTTTTATATTTACAGCATAAAATAAAAATAAAAATTTTGACTGTCCAAATTTTACTTACTATAACTCCTCGGTACGTCAAAGATATTTACTATTTTTTAAGTGTTACTCCACACTTAGGATTAGTAAACATTTTTGTAAAAACGTATAAAAATTTTTTCGTATAAGACTTTCAACGCAGCTGGTAGTAGAACGTTTGGCTTAGCGGTCAGAGCGCTTGGACGGTATCCAAGAGACGCGGGTTCGAATCCCGCTGCGTTCAAATTTTTATACGTTTTTTCAAAAATGTACGTCAAAGATATTATTATAATATCATGGACGCTAAGTTTATATTTTTAAGTAAAAATATACTTATAATTATTATTAGCAAAGGATTAAACCGTTACCGGCTAAGTAAAAAAGTCTAAAAAATAAATAGAAATTTCAAATGGAATAAACAATTAGGCTTCCCGGAAAACAAACAAACCATTAGTCTCTCTTTACAATGCTAATAAAGAAACTATAAACGACACGAATGAAGTTACATATAAAAAAACATTTTCGTCGATACTCGCCTATAAAAGAAACGTCACGCAATCCAAACAAGTAGTCACGTTATCTATCGATACAGTCAACGTACGCTGTCAAAACTACCAGGCGAGCATAACTATACGATAGTAAACTATTTTGGCTATACAAAAACTTAACTTGAGTAACGAGAAAGGGAGACGGCACTATCTGTTTGAATCGCCATCTCCCTCCTTTTACGTCACTTGACAAGCACTGGGTGAACGAACTTTGAGAGTTTACTGGGCTAAAAGTTGAATGTACCTCCGTTCGCGGACATTACGAACAAGATAGCAACTTTACCATACGTTGGCATCGCGTTTTATATTACAAACACCTCTATACAGAATGGCTTTAATGAACTATATTATTATAGATACAAGATTTAAATTTGTATAGAGTGTTTAGTCAGTTACACAGTTTTGCATTGCACAGTCAAGTTTCTCACGACTACGCCCACATAGACACATCCGTAGCGAGACGTCCATACAGACACGAGTCGGTTGCTGTGTGTCTCTTGAGGTTGGTGTAGTCTTGAAAATAATTTCGCGGTCACATCGCGCCGGTGGGTTCACATAACTCGAACCACCTGCCTCTGTTGCACGCCTGGTTATTTATATCGCGAACTATGTAATGTATACATATAAGGCTGCCTAGAAACTATGTGATAATAGCTATCTAACATTCCTAATTGACGTTTAGAGGACGTTTATACTTCCTCTTATATTGGTAATTTAATAGAATAATTTAAGCATTGATTTTTATTAAGTGTTTGTTCGTTAAATTTATTAATATTTTTAATTTATATATGAATTCTATTTTTAATTTATATACATTCATATATTTACAAGTTAAATAAACAGAAGTATTCAAATAGTTTCAGCATTTACTGAACAAATCTTAATAAGTCGTTAATACAATTTTATCAACTTTATCTAAAAGATTTATAATTTTTATTAAAATTTAGACACAATACATCTTTGCTATAATTGCAATAAATATTATACAACGCTCTCAAGCTTCATTTTTTAATCGTTTGCATTTATATGTTATGAATAAATTATAAATATCCCCACTCAAGGGAGAGATTATATTTAAATTATTTTCACTTCTTCGCTCTGGTAAGACAAAGTGCGGCGTTGAGTTCCACCACTCAACACGCAATGTCTCAAAATCGGTGGAAAGCAAAGTCCGGAGTGTCTTGACATTAGGTACTTTCTGTCTACCCTGCTATGCAGGTTAAAAGCGTGAAGCTAATAAATCTAAGTTCTCCTAAAATCATAAAAAGGAGAAGAAATTAAATGAATTCCAAGCGAACCATTCAGGCCATTATCCCTGGTAATAGCAATTTCGTTAAGGTAATCGATTAGTTCGAAATTAAAACTGTGTATAAAATATGTGTGTATGTATACTTTATTTATACTTCCGTATAAAGTACGCATACAAATACATTTTATAGTTAATAAGAAAAAATACAAAACTAAAATCTATAAAATACATAAGAAAGATATAATATCCATTTACCAAAACTATAACATAGAAATAATTTTCATTTCCTCTTTCTAGTAAAAGACAAAGTGCGTTGAGTTCTAGTACTCAACACACAATGTCTCGAATTGATTGGAAAGCGAAGTACGAAGTGTCTTGACACTAGATACTTTCTGTCTACCCTGCTATGCGGGATAAAAGCGTGAAGCCAAACAAACAATACGAGGCGTCGCCCGCAACTTCGTTTACGTAGTTTATGTAACTTTAGTCAAATATTGCCATTTCATAGTTTTGTCTGTAAAATATAAAATCCTGCTTGACCTTGTTTGTGAACAATTTGACAAATTCTCTTTTAGTAATCTAAAATACTTTCAAAGTAACCTACATGTCGAATTTCATTTTTCCATCCCCGGTGGTTGGTAATATCAACTATTACATATAATATATAATTTTCAATTGTAATATTTTTTACCTGTATTACATGTTTAAAAATAAAAGAATATGTTTAAGGCTTACTTTATTCCCATATACATTAATGTCATATGCTGTATGTAGCGGTAACAATAAACCTATCCAATGCTGATCATTATATATACTTAGTCACAAAATAAACTTGACACAAATAGGTAGCTTACGATCAAATGCATAAAATATTTTAAAATAAAAAATATAAATCGTAAAAAAATAGTTGAAAACTTCTTTAGCTTATTCCTATAGTTGCCTGCAAAATTAGTACTTTAAAATTAGATTTCCAATTTAGCGCTTTTTCTCCAATAGTCTAGTCGCCACATTACGCACAAAAATAAAGAAAATTATTAGAAAATTATTCGTACGTGTAGCGTGTACGTACGAGATTTTTGCGTGCTCGTATGTGCTTGATCATGCTCTCTTTTCTTGAAAGGCTTAGAAGATTATGTATATTGTGCAAAGAAACAATGAATTAATAAATACAAACATCAATAATGTTTTACTTAGAAACGGCTAAAACTTATTAAGAATACTGGAAAAAACGTGATTTTACGAGTTATTAGTTCTAAAATCAAAGAAAATAGCAACTAAAGATAAATTATATGACGAAAATTTGAAGCACCGGAAAAAGATTGTAAATGTTTAATATAAAACAACAATCAATACTGGTGAATTAAAATTTTTGTAGTATAATAAGGTAGCAATAAAATACAAAATAACCTAGACTTTAGCTTTGGAATAGATTACTACCTAATAAAACGATTTCATTCATCGCTAATACAAAGTGATAATCATCATAAACTTCTCATGGTTTTGTAAAATTAAATATTGTTAATCATATATATACACGACAGATTAAAAAAAGAGAAAATATTGATATTCGTAAATGCTTTTGAAATTTTAAATAAAAATACGATTTTGGAATTATTTTAATAATGAAATACGTTTATTCGGTTATTTTGACTGTCTAATGTATAAATTATATTCAGAATTTCATTTTTAAAAAACAAATACTTCTAAACGTATCATAAATCTAAGTATCTGCTTATTGTAATTAAATAAAATAACCTATTAAATGTTTACGTAGCTTTAATAAGCAAGCATCATTTCAAAAGATTATAAGACAATTTACAATTCTTTACCAATATCTACAGGATTTTGGCCTAATCAAACTACTATATAACTGTTGTAAGCAAATAAACTGCTGATTTTACGACCGTTTTCATTAAACTATGAATTTATTATTTATTTATAAATTACGTTTCAATCAAAACGGTCACTGACCGAGGGTGACCGCTGGCGGAGTTCAATTCAGCTGAGAAAGTTACTGTCATAAAAAACGGCCAAGTGCGAAAAAAATAAGAAAACATTTTTTACATAATACGTAATTAGATATTTTTTGTATGTCGTAATAAAGCACAGAATGTATTTGTTTACACACACACATATATATATATATATATATATATATATATATATATATATATATATATAATTTCTTTAAGCATAAACAATAATGATATAATTAACAAAAACAATGTTACGAGATGAAGTATACAAAATATACGTAATCAGGTATATAAATTTACTGCAAAATCACTATTTAATTTCTCAATTACAATTTGCACATTACATTGAAAAAAAAATAAGCAATTGTTTTATAAAATATATTAAACTTTAAATAATTCATCTGGTGTTATTATTTATTTTAATCAAGTAAGGCACATTTCATCTCCCAAACAATGCTTGCATTATATGTTTAAGCAGACTATTAAAAAAACCATGTAATTGACATGGCTTTTCACTTTCATAGGACTTTGACTGGCTGTCGAACCTCAAAACAGCATCAAGCCCGATGGATCAGCAATAAATCAGAATTAAACATTTTATAGACGGAAACGTTGATTAAAGTTTGCAATTAATTGGTCGGGAATTAGCACTTTTAATTGCTCTGAGGTCACCGACCTACTGTTGTCATGTGAAATGTACGAAATGTCTATGCAACGGCGTCTGCTTTTTTATATGCTTTCTTTCTTTTTTACATGGAGATGCTTGTATTAATTTTTTTGTACATAATTCGTTATATTAAAATCAAATATTATAATTTTATGATATTTTTATTTGATTAGAAAAATATATATATTTAAATTTATATACATAGATAAAGGCGAGTCAGACTTTCTTGCGATCAAAATATGTTAGACTAATAATAATGTAATATTATTATATTACTCATTATATTTTAAATTACTTACAAATATATCTATCTTAGCATTGAAAAATAAAGCAAAAATTAGTTAACTTTGACATTTTAACAGATTGCTAAAATATATACCTAATATATAAACGGATAGCTTCACCATTTTCTGTGTAATTTATCTTAAACTAAGTTTATCTCTGAGTTGCTAGATAGTTTAAATATTGGAAAAAGTCAAATTTACATTATTTATTTAGCAAGATTTATATTATACATTTAACAAGCTTTTATTATTTTATCTATCTATATTTTAATCAATGTAAGGAAATCGTGAAATGCTAATTTGACCTATTTATTTTTGAAAATTTGAACACATGCTCGTATCCGATATTAATAATATATTTTCCAAACACACTCTTTCAAAACCAGGAAGACCGGGAAAATAATTTATTACTTTTTGTCAATGCTATCTATAAATCTTAATTAAAAACATATATTATGATTACAGTAGAATAATTTCAATATTATTCCTACTTTTACGCCAAATTCTAAGTGAATTAGTTACGATAAATTTAACTAAAATTCATATTTTCCAATTTCCAAGACAGGGCTGCTATCAATAAAATATATCTTAACTTATGCAGTAGGTTTGATTCTTACAAAAAAGTAATGCCAAATAACTTATCCAATCTCTGCGTAACCTGCAATGAGAGAATAGGTGTGAAACTCTCTTTTTATTAAATAAAATAATCCCACCTTCCAAACATAAATTTTACACATCATAATTAGATCTTTGATTTTGCCAATATGTACACAAGACCAAGAAATATACATAATTAACTCAGTTGAAACAGTTTATTAATAACGAATTATTAAATTAGTAAACAAAACTATCTAAATATTCATATATCGAATTATCATAATGTATATTATGTTAATAAATAAGTTACCATGTATGTCTGTACATACGTATATAAAATATTCATTTATCAGTTCCACGGTCAACCTAACATGATTTCTAAGCTTTGTCCTTTCAACATTCTTCAATAAACAGAAAATCCATGTAAATCCCTATATTAAATTATCTATTTCCTAGGCTAGAGTATTGAGCGTGGGTAGACATGGTAAAAGTTGGCAGTGTCGTTGACCGTACGCCGCGATTTTGACCTTACGTACTATATACACGAGTGAAAGTACAAGAGAAAGCACGACACTCCCTTTTACGCACGTGGGTAATTTGAGGAAATCGATATGAGAACTATCGAAACACGTGAATCACCTAATTGCATATCTTTACATATGTATTCGTATGAAGAAACGTCTAGACAGCCATTTGAAAACCCTTGCGTCAGTTTATTTGAATGTGTTATGCCACTGCAAAACTAGGATACTTGCATCTCTTAACGTGGCCTATGTACATAATATGAAAATGATGTATATTTTTTTCTGTTTTCTGTAGTGGCTACGTTGATGTGTGTTCCCTTTGCAACATATACAAAATGGAAATAATTTATACTTTATAATAAAGTATAAATCAAAAATATATGGTATGCTTAACATTTATTTTATTCTTTTAATCATTAAATATAAACGTTAACCACGCAATGATAAACTTTAATTATGACATTTTCATACTCAACTGCATAATTTTTGTACAATTTCCAAAAATCTTCCTTTATTAAAATAAATATAGAACCACTTAATAGATGCTATTTACAAAATAATTTTACTCTATATAACACAAAAAATATTAGAAATAAATATACGACATAATAATAATTAAAATGAAAGGAACTCGATTTTCATTTTAACAATATGAAACTGAATATTTTACACTCTCCTGTTTTATATTTAACAGAAATTCGAAGTTCTCTAATTCGGAGAAATGCAAAAGGCATTGATAAGAACAGAAGGAGCACTCCTGTCAGAGCTCAAATAGTAGAATTCAACGTTAAGATACTACTTCTTGTCTAGCCCCAGTCATATTTTTACGGCATGCAAAGATAATTCAAAGTAACCAAAGTAGTACTGTTTATAGTAACTTTATTATTATTTTACGTTGTAACTTATTTTATTAATAATAAAGTCGAGTGCACGTCGAAGTTTCTCTAAGTTTATGCCTAGTTTGTTTAGTCACTAAAATGAATACAGGCTGTTATGTAAACTTGCACTTCGTTTAATATACTCGACTATAACATAGTGAATAAACGATGACTCTGTTTCCGGGTTTTTTAGAAAATCATAGGGGTATAAATAAAAATAATTGTCATGTATATGTAATAAAAGGAGTTTTGACATTTTTTTATTACTTCTGTAATTTAAAATACAAGTAAAACAGCTAACGGCTGTCACTGAATCATCTCTCAATAGCTTTTGATTAAACGACGAGACAGCCAGACAAAAACAATACAAGTTTAAATAATTCTTCAGGGACTATTTCAATTATATACAGACGAAAAAATATGCACTTCTCATTGTATTAATAACATGCGGGATTGAAAAATTTTGGTACAAATAAGTAATCTATTTTGAAAAGTTGCAGAAGGCTAATATTTTTCATAACAATACTTTATAAATATTATAAAATAAATTGCCATTTATTAGAAAAGTACACGCCGTGATTCTTTTCTAATAATTGGCATAATTTTCTAATAAAAGGCACAGGTTGCTAAAACAGATTATAGATATTTCACGCCTTGACGAGTACTAGTTTACTTTTTTTATGATTCAAAATATCAATTAGTGGTTCAATATGATATCCATGAAAATACGGACGATAAAATTTGCTTTGCCTTACTCAATCCATCATAAATCACATTAATTCATGGATTTGTCTGTTTCCTTTACTCCAAGAATAAAAATCTTGTATTTTCTTATATTCACTTTTGTCTGGCAGGTACAACACATGGAACACACATGGAAGTACTATCACGAAAAACTAGTAGTAAATAAGCATAATAAAAACTTTATATTATGATTAACGTATTTATTGCCTCCAAGATAAACCTGCATATATACTATTTAAAATAAGGCTATTCTTAAAATTTAAATAAAAGTAATTACACAAAAATATCCCGTTCTATTAAATTTCTTTCAAACACCGAACATAATACAAAAGTCGTTCAACAAGCCCACTGTTGAATGCACCAAACAAAATAGCAAACACCATAAAATCCCCTATAAGAAACAAATCGAACACGACCTAGCCATTCACAATGCAGCAACAAAAAACAAAAAGGCTCCACCTGTACTTACAGCCATGACCTAATTCCTGCTCCCTGCTACGTCATAACTTTCTACCTCGAAGATTAATGAAAGTGACAGATAAAACCAAAAGTGGCTTCATCCTGAAGGCCAACGACTCGACCTATAGCATCCAGGTTACGGAAACCAGGTCGGTGAAAGTGAAACTTTCTATTGGGCCATGATCTGTTCTTGACATTCTCTACACATTTTTATCAAATTCTTTTACATGCCATTTGGAATCTTACACCTGTGAAGTTAAAGATTGAAGTAAGTCTGAGACGATCCATAATTTAGGTCAAAAATAAGCACAACAAACATTGTTATGATGATGATTTCTTTTTAATCAGACAGAATGTATGTCACGCAGTGCAGCAATTGGTTACACGAGACCTAACTTTCCTATTTTAATGGCGCTGGCCCCATCCAGTTGTATTGACGTGAATTTCCTCTTCTTTTTTTATAATCACTGCCATTGACTTTGGCCGTGAGATGTGGGTACATGAGGGTCAAGGCACGTTTGCTGCGCAATATTATTCTTTAATCTTCTATTAATTCAAAATCTATTTTTGGAGTTACTGTATAATACGTATGTATAAAATCTAAGTATTACCATTGGGCACTGATGGAAAGCATTGTTCAATTTTTAACAAAGTTAACAAAAATTTTCAATCCATTAAGTAAAAGCAATTCATTAATCTAGAAATAGCAGGAATATTAAAAAATTATAAAATTTTAGTCCATTTGACCGAGACTAATAATAATAATCTATATATATGTAATAAACTGCATAGCGTAATTCACTTCTCGAAAGTTCTCTCATTCATTAATTCAGTACAAGTAAACAAACTAAGTGTTACTAAAAGGAAAAATGCGTGTAGCGGAAAACAAACATTGAGTCACACCGCTTTAGTTGTTTTGTCTGTCTGTACACAGCACAGTGAAAGTGCTTAGAAAGTAAAGTTAAAGTAGAAAACGTCTCGTAGATTGCAACTATGCAGTTCCTATGACCATTCACTAGATTTATAATACGTATTTATAATTTTTAAACACTCGTAAATGAATATATTTATTTGTTAACTAGCTAAATGATACGAGAAAGTTGATTTTATTATAGCACTACGTATATAATACAGCAGGTGCCCCGTCAAAGAAATATTTCAAAATGTTAATTTATACTATTTTGAAGTTAACTAATTAGAAAATATTCACGTCGCTTATCGACAAAATATATTGAGTAACATTATTTTTAACTTTTATTATTTGCAAAATATAAGGATCCTTGAAACGTAAAGGGACATGGAGTTCTTTTTATAAGAGACCATGACGGTGAGGCTTTTGTTGTAGACGCGATTGGTTTGAATTCAATTCCCACTTGAGGATGTGATTATATTTAAAACTTATTTTCATTATTCCACTATGTTAATACAAGACGCGGTTGATTTCGAGCGGAAAACAATCAAACAGTGTTTTGATAGTTGACACTGGGTTGTCCCTGTCAACCTTAGAAGTTACCTGTTACTTTTTTAGATTACGGCGAGTAACTAATAGTAAGAAAAAATAGTTAATCTCGCATAGTAATACTCCGACATTTTTATATATGCGTTAACATTAAATACATATAGGTCATTAAGCTATTGGATATATGAAAATAAAATTTTATACAGTTTTAAACATGTTCAGTAATGACATTGTCATCAACCGAATGTTTTATTTGATTGTTGTTAGCATGAGAGCTTTTTATATATTTCGGATTTCCTTTTTTAGTACTAAATGAACGGTGCTAATAAATTTGCTTAGTTCAAGTTAGTATAGGGCAGAAATACTGATATCCATTTTATACTTTCCACATATTAATAATAAAGAAGACAAAGTGCGGCGAGTTCGCTACTGAACACTCAATGTCTCAATGTAGTGTCTCAACGTAGTGTTCTCAATGTAGTGTACTCAATGTAGTGTCTTGGCTGTCTCTGTCAAAGGGTCTACTACAGTTTATTTTAAATTGTTTACTCATCATTTTGTTTTTTAGCTTCACGCTTTTATCCCGCATAGAAGGATAGACAGAAAGTACATAGTATTAAGACACTCCATACTAAGGTTTCCAACGAACATTGCGTTTTCGAAACATTGCGTGTTGATCAGGGAAATGAAAATACTTTAAGTATAATTATTCCTCCAAATAACAATCGAATCCTCAAGAATTTGCGTTTACAGTAAGACGTCCACTGCACAACGACCGGCCTTTATTTTGTCATTTATTTTTTAAAAAATTTTAAACAATAGTGCACGTAAGATTTAATTATTTTTGTTTATTACATTAAGAAAAATATTATTGTTAAGAGTGCAATTATAAATTTGTCATAAATACAATAATAGATTTGCTTTATAAACATTATTTTAAAATAATTACATAATATTAAAAAATGCAGTTATTTTAATATTTTTAAAGTAACACTAAAAATATTAAAATAACAGAGTTTCCTTAGTACTAGAAAACATTTATAAACTGCTTTCCCGTCCCAATTCCGCTGTAACCACGGACTACTGTAGTGTTCGAAACGTCAGGTGTCGAGAAATGGATTTTCGAATACCAAAATATATAATACGCGATTAATCCGGATAAAACAGTTTCATTTAAAATATTTATACGTTACTTAAAAATATTTTTTAAAACGCGCTTACTCGATTTTCATTATATTACCATAGCGAAGCGTGATAAAGAGTGTCTAAACAAAGTACTTCCTGTCTACCCTGCTATGCGGGACAAAAGCGTGAAGCTATCAGGTTCACGTATGAAATAAGGTATTTGTTACACGACTTTGACTTTTCGTCATTTAATTATTTTCTGCTATTAATTTATCACATCAGAGATAGAAATAAAAAACGACAAACAGATTTTGATTATAAAAGTAAATATTGATTTGAATTAATATACCTACATATATAATGAAAACACGACTAAGAACTTCCAGATTAATGTGACTAACAATATTATTTAATATATGTATTACTTAAATAATAATTAAGCAATAATAGCTATTTTATTGATAAGTATTTCTGATTGTACATAATAAAGCTTTCACTTAACTTCCGGACGATACGTGTGAAACGTGTGCAGTATAATGGTACCTAATAGCGATATCTAATTGGTTATTTAATTAATTTTAAAATACATATTTATAATAACGTTAATACATCGCTGTATTTAATTGAAGGTAATTTAACAAAAAGTGATTTACTTTATGAAAAGCTAAAAGTAGTGGATAAATTTTGTAAATAGTTTACCTTCTGAAATCTTATATATAGGATATTTTAAAAGGTAAATTATTCATTTACACTATACACACTACACTATTTACTTATAGACCGTAAATATCAGACTCTTATAACATAGTAAAAATTAATAAAATTGAACGCGCAGCCAAATGTTTTACAACTTGAGCATATAACTTGAAATTTAATGAGTTTTAGTAAAATAATTGACTTCATCTTTAATAATTATAAAAGTTGTAATAACACGAGAAGAAGTATTATTAATATAGTTATAATATATTTTATATAATAATTAAAAAAATGTGTAAAATATTTATTTGAAACAAACTTACTTTTACCTACGCGCCATCTATTGTGAATTCTTAAAAGCGCGTAATGAATTCTACATTCGATATTTTATTACTGTTTTACCGACAGCGGTTTTAAAATTGCTCACGGCTTGTTTGTGATACTGGCTAATAAAAACTTCTTTGCTGTACTTAAAAAATCTTTCAAAGTAAAATCTTAATACGAAGCTTATAATATAATATCATAAAAATTTAAAGATTTAAAATACTTCAATAATATAGGAAATTTACAAATGTAATAAATAAAAAAAATAAATAAGCCTCACATAAAATAGTTAATTAATTTATATCGTTATAATCAACCTAACTCTGTGCATAGAAAACATTATTAAAACCAAACCATACTTAGATTTTACAAATTTGGTAGGTGTCAGGCAACACAGAGTCATGAATGCCATGATTTGGCGTGTCTTGTCATTTCTGATATGTGCAGACTTCAGTGTCCACCACAACTAGATTTATACGAAGCTACCAAAACACGAAAATGTGTATTTTAAAATATACGTTAAATATATTTTTCCTTCTATTCCTACTGTTAACTCCTATTTTAGCAGAATGGAATACGAAGGATTATATACGACGAGAACATTCACTTACAAAACCTTACCAAGGTGAGTGACCTGTACATTGACTTTGAACTAAGTCTTTTCGAATAATAAAATAAATTGGTTAATTTCAGGTAGTGGCATGTCGGTACCATACTGGGACTTTTTAGGTAACACGATAGTTACTACAAATTACGTTCGTTTAACACCCGATTTGCAGTCAAAGTCCGGCGCAATTTGGAATACAGCGGTGAGTATAGATACATCTGTGTATAATATATTAACAAATGTCAAGCATTGATTTACTCGTAATCTAATTAGTACAATAATTAGTTATAATTTATATCCCTAGTACAGAAAAGTTACTGAGGTTAAGGTTATAAAGTTTAGCATTAATCGGAAATCTTACAAGAAACGAAATCTTACTTTTTTAATTACCAAATATCCAATATATTTAATTAGTCATAAAAATATATTCTATATTCGTCAATAAATTGCATATTCAAAAGTAATTAATGCTATGTTGCATTCTATTTTAAATTTGTAACAAAGTAATAAAAATAGATAATAAAAAATAATTTATGAGAACTTATTATATATATTCTTGCTGATAAACTTGTGCCAATGTACTTTGTATAGTTTTAAAAATAACTATTGTAAAGCAATTTAATGATGTACATGAGAGAGACAAATGTTTGATCAAGATATAATAGGTAACCCCAATATGACAAAGTAAACAAAATGTAGGTTATTCTTTTAGTATGATACATGTAACACCCAATTTCTTAAATCCATAGTACAAAGCTGTTTAAATAGTATTAAAGAACTTGGTTATGAAATTGAATTGACTCACATTCCAGTGCAATGTATGAGAATTTTTTTGAACATTAAAACAATTTTACCAATGATATTAAAAAAAACTCAATTTTATGAAGTAAATACATACTTTAATATTTAATTAAAATAATATGATTTTACCCATAACAAAACATGAAATAGCAACTAATATAATCGGAGAGAAATCACAAGGAAAAATATAAAATAAAAGAGGCTTCTTTATCATTTCAGAATATCCTTGATATGTTAATGTTAGTACAATGTAATAAACAATTTTTAATAGCATTCTAGTATTTTATACTTTTTTATGTATAATGATGAATAAATTATTATGGAATTTCAAATATTTTTTCCTGATGTCTATACCATTTCATAATATGGATGGAATATCATTTTTAGTTTTAACTTACTATTTTATTTGTTAAATTACTAAAGTTGATTGTTTTCTTGAGCTTAAGTTTGATTTATATATTTTTTGTACATTTTATGACATTAACTTAGTAGTAACTAATGTCCAACTTTCCAAATCAATCTACTGGTACATATATTTTCTTCAATCTTAGTAGTTTGTTTAGGGAACCATGTATTTACGATTTATTAACATAGTTTTATATGTTTCATTTTTATAAGTTTCATATTGTAAGGAAATCTTGCAACACTATTTTGACCCACTTCTTACAGTGTGATTGGTTGAAAAATTTGTGTTTGTGCTTTGTCTGGTTCCAATGATAGCAAAAATAATATCTGATTTAATTTTCTGTTCCTCATGAAGTTGTTGTTAAAGAAGCATTTTGAAAATTACTGTAACATATTGATATATTGTGTAGTTTAACTTTATTATAAAAATAAGTAGTATTCTGTCTTGTAAGACATATAAAATTGATTCTTATAAGAACTTTATTTTAAAATGGGTATATTTAATGATATAAAACAAATAGCAGATGGATGACACTTGAATATATGATCAACTCTTGTAATTTAAAAAACATATTATTTAATTGTAATTATACAATTTTTACTTTGCAGCCATGTTATACAAGAAACTGGGAATTGCAAGTTCAATTTAAAGTGCATGGCCGAGGCAAAGATTTATTCGGAGATGGCTTCGCCATCTGGTATGTCCGTGACAGAATGCAAACTGGTCCCGTTTTTGGAAGCAAAGATTATTTCCAAGGATTGGCTATCATATTAGATACATACAGCAATCATAATGGTGCTCATAATGTAAGTGTTTTATTACATTTAATCATTTTTGAACACTAATATTTAAACATCTTTGAAACTGAAGGTCACAATTGTAAAATAATTATGTATACAAGCAAATTTGTTAAGTAATTACAAATAAAAGCCACTTATTTAAACAAAGTGTTGAGCTATCTATTCAAGTTTTGCAGTTCAGTATTATTTTAAAAATTGAATATTAATAATAAGAATTTAAATAATAAGAACCAATGTTGTAGTATTTCCATGATTATATTTAAAGCAATAAAAACTCACTAATTATTTTAGAAAAGTATAAAAATTGACTGTAGCTATACTTAAACCACAGTTCTTGGAAACCACCCGGAGTTCTACCTGTTAAAGTTAGGCCTTTTCAAGATATTTTGACATTTTCATGTTTATTATAATAACCTGTTACGTTAATTTTTTTTTATTCTTAGTATTTGAATAACAGTTTAATAATTTTAATCTAGCACCAACATCCCTATGTATCAGCGATGGTAAACAATGGCTCTCTACACTACGACCACGACCGAGACGGAACACACACGCAACTATCAGGTTGTGAAGCGAAATTCCGAAACTATAACCATGATACACATTTGTCCATTATATACAAGGATGATACTCTTGTTGGTAAGGATAATATGTGTAGTTGTTATTATTATTATACAAAATTGAAAACATTATATAACTAGTGATCCAAAATGCCGGAATCACGGTCGTCTTTCGATTCCACAGCATTTTCGGGATACATATTAAAAGTCGAGAAAACATGTATCGTGTAAAGCCAAACGCACGCATTTTACTTATAATTCTGTCAGCCATTTTGTTTTGTCAGATTCTGATGTTCTCTAGATTTTATTTTATCGATATTGAATGAATAAATATTATGGTAATATATAGTGGAGTTTAAAAACTGGAATTGACCTGTCTAGAATATTGTATTAATTTTAAGTTCTATATTTAATGCCGGTCGTTGCCCAGTGTGATAGCGTCTTACTGTAAATGCGATCGGTTGTGGGTTCGATCACCTTGAGGGAGTATATTTAAAAATTATTTTCACTTCCTCGCTCTAGTAAGACAATGTCTCAAATTCTTAGTAGTCTTGACACTAGGTACTTTCTATTTACCCCGCTATTCAGGATAAAAAGCGTGAAGCTAAAAAAATAACAATTACATCATTGATATTTATTTTTGACTATCTCTCTTCATTTTATGTAATATATTATTGCAATTAAATAAAGTAACCTTGAGAAAACAATTAACATAATTTTATTATTACAACCATTTTATGTATTCATACACATGTATATATACATAATAGTTTGCTTCCTATTCCTTAGGTCTATGCGTGAAAGAAATTATTGTTTTAGTGATATAGTATTCTTTTATTCTGTATTTCTTTTTATTTCTTATTTATAATTATTTAATAAAACTTTTTTATCTACAGTATCGACAGACTTGGAAGGCAAGAATGCATGGAAAGAATGTCTTAGAGTGGAAAATGTATTGTTACCAACAGGCTACTACTTCGGTGCCTCCGCTACTACGGGTGACTTAAGCGACAACCATGACATTATAGCTATAAAAATGTATGAATTGGATTTGCTTGATTCGGTAAGCTAGATTAATTTCATATATATAAATTAATATTTTTTCGCTTTATCGATTTTTATGATTATAATGTGTTGAGCGATAGAGTCTAACATTATGTTTCTTATTTACTATTTCTAAAGTGTTATTCCACACTTAGGATTAGAAAACATTTTTGAAAAAACGTATAAAAATTATGTTTCTTCTAACTTGGCTTAATAAACAAAATTTATATTAAACATTCATTTGAGAGAGGCTAATACCTCTAACCAAGTTTGAAAATTTCTTTTATTTTTTTTTTTTTTGTTGTGCTTATTATTATTTCACAAATTATCGAAAATATTTAAAGTCCAAAAGTTATACATCAAAACTATATAAATAGTCTGTTGTAGGTAGACTAAATGTTTATTAATTCTTTGCCGATAACTTTACCGATAAATCTCATTGGTTTAATATTCAAATTGACATTGACAAAGTGACTTGTACTCATCATCCATACTTTAAAGCCATTAGAGAATTAAAGTGATCCTAACAAAATAAACAATTATATATTTTTTGCTTTATAGCAGAATAAAGATGAGGACCGATCTCATATAATACCTTCAGCTGCATCATATGAAGCTCCCCGAGACCGTATAGAAGATGAGAAACCAGCAATGTCCGGAGTAAAAACTTTCTTATGGATGATGTGCTGTGCTATCGTTATAATTGTTCTAGTAGTTTTAGGCATCATGTGGTACCAGAAAAGGCAAGAAAATTCTAGAAAAAGGCTCTATTAAAATCTTAAAGATCAGCCCTGGTGGGTAAACTGTAAGAGTTTGTAGGTAATATGGATTGATTTAGAATGATATGCTGTTAATTTATATTTGACTTGTAATTTATTTATATTTTAATTATAAATAGGGATTCATTTAAATAAATTAAGTTGTTCATTGGAAATAATGTGCAAATCTAAGAAAAGCTACTATCATTCTAAATCAACAACCGGGTTGTTGATGAAATAACAATTCTAAAGTACAATTTGATATTTTTCAATTATATCATCTTTTTTATGGTGACATGTAATAGATATACCTGGGTCAAGGGAATACGTTGCATTTTATTGGATTTTAGTTATTATATCAAAAAAAAGAGTTAAGCATCTTAAGGATAATTTTAAAATTCATTACACGAAAACTGAATATAACTTATATTTGGTTAGCAAAATAAAACAAAATTTACATAATAATAATTTATATGCACCTAAAATGATAATAGAACCGCCTGCGATAGTAGTAGCAGTAGTAAAATGTAACATGTCACCTTTATCCATGCATGTCTTCATATAATATATACCATCATAGAAACATCTATGTAATATTTTGTTGGTTCAAGTAAGAGGCTGGTGAGCAGAACCATATTAAATTTTCATTTCTTTTCTCAACTGTACATAATATTATTACATTTCCACTTTATAATTATATATTTTATAAAGCCAAAAAATAAAATAAAAAATACCCTAAATTTCTTTTTGTTCACCAGCTCCTGATTTACTATTAGTTTTAAATACGTCCTACGTAAAAAAGACTGCTACAATATTTATAATGTCTAAAAATATAGTCTCTTCCACAATATATAAGAGTATGTACACTAGTGCTACAAACAAAGACTTCCTGGTAGCACTTTCTTAACTAAAATAATCAATTTGTCTTATTATTCCAACATGTTTAGATCATCACAATATTTTTATTTTTTTGTAATGAGCATAATAATCAATATTTTTGACGTACAGGTATTTTATATAGAATGGAACTCTTTCTCATATACAAACATCAAATCAATATCCATTGTGTGTTTCCATACCATTGTATGACATGTTAAATAAAAAGAAACAATATTTTGTTTTTGTTGGTTTGTCATGGTGATGTTCATTGAAAATAAAAATTAATTCTTAATTTAAAATTCACAATTCAAATTAATATCCCTGTAATTAAGTTGTTGGTGACATCTTACACAATTGGTAACATATTGTATTTAAAAATTAATTGTAGCATTAAAATGTCTAATTATGTTTTAGATATAAAAGATGAAATCCAAAAAACTTAAATAGTAATTATACAATATAAATTAATATAAGATTAGTAAGTGGAGTGGAAAAATAACATTTTTATAAAATATCAATGTGCTAGATGGTAGTTAAATTAAAGTGCGTATAATAAAGCTAGTATACTATATAGAAGTTTGTTGCAATTAAGAAGAATGTTTAAGGATAATTTGTCTTTTTTTTTGAAAAATTATCAGATAATGATTGAATTAGTAAAATTTAATTTTCTAATAAAACTTTTTATTTGCATTATTTTTTACTACTGCATAGTTTTACGTTTTATTAGTGGTTCGACCAAATAAATAATGCTATTTTTTAACAGATAAATAATTAAATTTTTCTCTTCAATACATTTACAAAATGAGTTTGTAATATAATATTGAAAATGATATTAATAAATAACATAAATTGGGGTGAAAGAGTTTTGTATGTGAAGCGTGTTTTGAATAAAAATTTATAACCTTCTACTTTGTGTTTTATTCCTATATACAATTATTTATTTTATGTTATTAATTTAAAATACTGTAAAGTAAAAGTATTACTAGAAATTGCAAGTTTTTGCTTTGCTTTTTTTAGCTTCACGCTTTTATGACGTGTTAGTAAGGTATACAAAAAGCACCTAGTGTCAAGACACTGTACTTAATGTTCGGCCGAATAACAACTACATCTTATACACAACACAATACTATATATATATATATATATATATATATATATATATATATTTCTTACTTATTATTTTCTTATCTTACAATTTTTTTTTGCATCTCGTATCTCCTTCCTAAACTTATTTATATATGTATATAAGTTTAGGAAGAGAAATCTTGTGCTAATATAACCCACTAACCATTTTTCAATTTATTTATTAAACATTAAAAATATATTTTACCTCATTATATTTTATTGTATGTTTAAAAAAAAATCTATAATTAATTGTTGTACATTTTTAATTTTGCATATTGTTTTAAATTTCCGAACGAAATCTGAATTATAACTGTTATCTGTGTAGTTCTAAAGCAAAAAATCGATAATCCATAACGTTGCGACTTGTGTCCTTCATTTTCGGAATATGCCGGTGTATTGATGGGAATTATACGAAACGTCATTTGTAACAATATTTAGAAAAATCTAAAAAAAGTGTCTTTAGTTATTATTACCTGATTTGCACTATGGATGTAAAGTCATATTTATATTCATGGACAGCAAAGAAAGGTCTAACACCAAACTTTGATATACGGGCAACTGGTAAGAAGTGAATTGGTTATATATCAGCAACTAAAAATGATCAAGTAATATTTGTTAATTATTTACAATCTTCAAGTTTTATGTAGATTTTTAGACTTAACGTTGAACAGATATCAAGCTGGAGTACCTAATGTTAACATTGTAATCCAGGTCCAAAACACCGTCAAAGATTCCTCTGCGAAGTACGTGTGGATGGCTACTCTTATGTCGCAGCTGGTAATTCTGTGACTAAGAAAGAAGCTCAAAAAAATGCCTCTCGAGATTTCTTGAATTTTCTTGTAAGATCTGGAGAACTCTCTGCTGAAGATGTACCTGAGGATGTGACAAGTGGCGTTAAAGCAGAAAGTGACCAACTAAATGAAGCAAATAATGATCAACAAGCACCTCAAAAGCCTGTTTTCAAAGTAATTAAAATTTATTCATGTTTCGAATTAAACTAGTGTAGAAATTAATAGCCTTATTAATTTTACATATAATATTTTTTAGTTGTTTTTAACTTCATTGTTAGAACTTCATTCTATTTAAATTCTAGGATGGCATGGGACCAGAAAGTATGGGCCCCGCATATCAGGCTTATGGTGGTGAAAAAGAAAATTTTACATACATGGATCGACTTCAACTACAAAAAAATGTAGAAGATGCTGAGGACTTGGATGTAAATGCCAGTCTTCATGGCAATTGGACTATGGAAAATGCCAAGTCTAAACTACATCAGTTCATGCAAATTAATAAAATAAATGCTGATTATGTGTATAAAGCTGTAGGACCGGATCACACCAGGTACTTTGTTTTAAAGTTTTTAATCTGTTGCTTGTTTCATTGTCATTTCTCTCTCAAAAGATAATATTAAAGCTGTCATTCCTCCCATAAATTTTAAATTGGCTTTTTTATTTCTATATAAATATATTTTTTACATTTTTTTATAAACACTGTTGATCTTGTTAATCTCTACTTTCTCATGGAAAGATGTTATTTATTTGGCAATGTCCTAATTAAATGTAAACTTCGGCTTATATTTTTATTATATACAGGTTTTAAAATTTACCTTTGGTAAAATCACATATTTTGCAATAAAACTTTGTTCTGTTTTAGTTATACAAGATTAACTGATTTCTATAATCTGATGAATGTTTTAATAAGGAAATCCTCTATTTTTCTATATTTCACTTTTATTTTTTTAACATTAAAATAGAACCTTCAGTGTCAAAGTCCACGTAGTATATTCACCCATTGCCCCTTGTTTTTAAAAATGCTATGATAACTGTTTATAATTTGATTGTGTCTAATTTTGAGTAACACTCAAATACTTGATTCAAAATGTAAATTATCACTAAGCAACAATTGACCATAAATTCTTCTGACAACATCAGATTTAATAGTTTAAAAATATATATTTTTTTTTAATTTCAAGGGAATCATATTTAAAAGTAAAATGAGTAAAGTATTTCAAAGAACCTTATAATTAATTTTATGTATGCTATGTATTTGTTAAATTCTACTTTATTTATGTGTAAAATTTTGCAAATATTCAGGATTAACTATTTAAGGTTGCATTCTGCCAACCATGTTAATTATTTCCAGTTCATAGAACACTGTCTTAACAGAATCCCAAAAACAATCCCCTTAATCTACTCTAATCTCTTAGCCCTTTATACATAGTTCTGTCTCACATTCAGTTTATCAGTAGCATCAACAATGGAGTTTTTATAACCCAAATTCTAAAAACAGTTTTAGTTCTTTTTTTAATATTTATTTATTTGTATTTCATGATAATTCTTACAGTGCAGCACATATCATCCAGCAAAATAAAAAAATACCCTTTTTAAAAAAACGTTTCATAAATACATATATATTTTTATAACATTTTTATTGTTTTGCTATCATTACTTTCAACTCATTTATCTTTTATTTTCATACATGTTTGTTACTCAGTCTCTCATTATTATTGCTTATTTACATATAAACTAAATTTGATCTTTATAAAAAATAAAGAATCATCCCTTATATATATATAGACATTATGTAGTATTAGTAACAAAAGCCACTGGTTTTTCATATATCTTGAAAAACTGATGGCAATGAAGTCCTCCTACAACTTGGGAGTAAGGTGATCATGTTGAAACAATTTGTAAGCAATATGAATTTTCTTAGAACTTAATCATATACTAAATATGATTTAATTCTGACATTATTTTACTGTTTTTAATTATAAATTTTTGATTCAATGACACTTTAATTGATGTTCAAGTTATTTTGTTGGCAAATTCATGTTTGGTTACAACAAGTTTAAATATGATTAATTGAAGCAACTATTGCAAGTAGTATGCAAGGATTGCTTCAAAATGGCATACATACAGTCACTTTGGAGAACTATTAATGGAATAACAAGGTTTAAGAAATTAAATCTGAGATATATTTTTAGGTGCTCTTTTGATGAGTAAAAGGCACTTAAAATGAAAAAAAATATTAAAAGTAATTTTAACTGACGAAATTTAATCTTCTTAAACCATTTCCAATGCAGGTGCTAGAGTTCTCTAAGGTGACTGTATTATTCGCCTTACTCCCAGAACTTTGCACTATTCATCAAAAAATAATGGTAAGTTGTAGATTTTTATAATATATATAAATTGAAAATGACTTTTACTATATAAGTGGTTATTTATTACTAATGGATTAACATAAAGCTATTGTACTATCTTTCTTTTCACCTCCTTATGGAGACACAATTCTTCAAATATCTGACATGACAGATGTTTGACATCATATATGCCATAATCATTCTTTTTTATGCATCATCCCCCTTTTCCTTAAAACCTAAACCTAACTAACCTAAAATGTTTCATTAATATATATAATAGTTTGTGGAGATTTAAGTAAAGTTCAAATAGGTGCAAGTTTTTAAAAATTGCACCTATTTGAACTTCAAGACATCAATGTTTCCACAATGTAGTATGAGCGTTGATAAAAGAGCTGGATGTCCTTCACGCCTTTATCACTATACTAAATGTGTAAGTGTCAGAAGAGAGCATCGCATTTCTCCAAAATTACCATTTGTAGTCCGTAAATTTAATGGAAAAACCAACCATAACTATTTTACATGAAGTCAGAAATTCTTGTAATAAAAAAATTTAGGTGCGTTAATACATTAATATGGGAGAGCTCAAATATATGCACACGAGCAGGTATGTGATCAGGCTCTGACCTAAAGCCTAGAAAACTGCAATTTGTTCATAACTCTTCAAGCACCATAAATGTCCATGGACGGCTATGCTTTGATTTTTTTATTACAAAAATATTAGTTTATTTAAAAGCTATAATTTCTTTAATGTTTAACAGGAGCTTTTGCTGTGAAATGACAATATACGTCCATCAATTGGGGCGTAATGTGACTGGACGTGAAACCGCCTCTAACAAACAAACTGCTAGCAAATCTTGCGCTTTATCATTAGTGAGACAGCTTTACCATCTTGGTGTTATAGAAGCTTTCAGTGGCACTTTGAAAAAGGACAGGTATGTTGGCAGATATAAGAATTTTTCTGAATATTTTTTTTAACATATAAAAAAATACTATATACATTAGGTTGCTACGTTTTTTACTTTCAGTCTGATTTCAAAAGAATGAGTGTTAGTTGACGAAAGGGAAAGTTGCACTTTGTAACATTTAAAAAGAATTAAAAATTCGGTTAACACACTATCATCTCGTTAAAAAATGACTCAATTTTTTATTTATAAAATAGGCATAGGCTGGCTTCTTCCTATTCTAATATAGACATAGCAATTATATGCTAATTATATTATTAAAATATTTTTAGATCATCGGAAGGCATTATGAAACCCTACAAAGTGGCAATTAGCCCTGATCTAGAACAATTTCTCGAAGATACTTTAGATGGTAAGTTTATTATATTCTTTGTTGAATTAAAACTTTTAAATGTTTTAAGCATATAACTGTAACGCTTATTCTTTTCTTTTCAAAAAAGTACTTGTAATAAAATATTGTTTATATTTTCTTTTTATCCAACAAAGTTCCGTTTGAAAAATTAATTTCATAACAACAGAGAAGTGAAGTTCATTTTTTCTTGTCTTTTCTACCTCTTAGGTAAGTAGTATACGTTTTTCTACCGAACGTGCTTGTTACCAAGGCGGAAAAATTAAAATATACTGGAAATATAATATTTCTCCCAAGTAAGAGCTGAACCTACAATCATTCGCGCGTAAAATCAGACGATATTCCAATGTGCCATGATGGCCTCTTAGTTAAATTTGAAATAATTTATATATTAACATTACATAATTAAAGCCACTTTTTACATTCCAGCAATTGACATAACACCAGTGGATATAAATGCTCCTCAAGAAGAAAATACAGAGGGTCAAGGTATTACTTTACTACAATTGGACAGGGCCAAGGCAATGAGAGAGGCTCGGCAGACACCATCAGGTGTGGTTTCTTGGTCTCCACCGCAGGCAAACTGGAATGCTTGGACTGGTTGTAATCTTGGTAAGATAGTGATAATGAATGTTGTACAGACAAAGAATAAAACAGAACTAAAGAATATTGATGCCAGGCAACCTTAGGGCATAGGAGATAGTAAATAGAAATAGATATAAGATGTTAATTAAAATATCAAATTACTTTTATATATATATATATATATATATATATATATATATATATATATATATACATATACATACATATACATATACATAAATTTATAATCTATATAAATATATCTATTATTTTTTTTATTTAGCATATTGAATGTTAAATGTTAATAAAATGAAATTCTTCAAGTATTAAACATGAAGAATGTAGGATGCCTGGATGAAAGTAATAAATTGCAAACTTAAAATAAAAATGTATTTAAATTTTGAAATCATGTTTTAAAATAAGATTTGTTAAATTATTATATTGTTTGTTTAATAATTAAAAAAATAGCTTTACACTGTGGACCTCCATTTTGTTTTATTGTATAATTTATTAGATTAGTAACTAGATAGTTGCATATTTATTTCTTTTTATAAACTCTGTTTAATTTTCTAAATAATACGTGATCGGTTTTGGATACAATTCCCACTAGGAGGAATGATTATATTTAAATTATATTTATTACCTCGGCATTGAGTTCCGCCATGCCACACGTAATGTCTTGAATTTAGGGGAAAGCGCAGTATGTAGCTGGAGTGTCTTGACACTCCACACTCCGCTTCCTGTCTACTCTGCTATACGGGATAGAAGCGTAAAGCTAAAAATCGTATTATTTACAGATGAAGGGCCATTAGCCACAGCCAGCTTAGACAGCATTAGTTCTGATTTGGAGAAACATCACCGTAACGTCTGTCAAAATAGCAGTCTTTATCAGGTATTAAAGGAAAGCGTACAACATCTTAATTTTTAACTTGACAATGCTTGATTGTGACGTTATTATTTGTTTAAAATAGTTATGACAGTATTATTTGTTTAAAATAGCAGTAATTTTAGTGTAACTTTCAAATGAAGCTTTAAAATTATTTTAAATGAATTCCAATTTTAACTACAAGTATTTTGCACAATATTGTCATAATTTTTATGTTTTATCACACATTTCTTTTTTACCTAAGTTCATTATTATTACGAACTATATATTAAAATATATGAACATTTTTAAGGAGAGTGTTCAAGAAAGACAACAGTTGCCGGTGTACGCGATGCGGTCACAAATAATGGAAGCTATTAATGATAATCCTGTCATTATAATACGTGGCAACACTGGCTGCGGAAAAACAACGCAGGTATTATATTATTTATACCTTACTACTATTTTTTTTATTGACATTTGACACTGTGCTTAAATTTGTATGGAGCAAGTATCTATTTTAAGCCTACACAATTATTTATCTAGTTGGGCTACTGAGTGTATTGACACTAGGTACTTACCGTCTACCCTGCTATGCGGTACACAAGACTTTTAGGGAAATTTTAGATTTTACATATGTGTCATAGTCGTAGATTTTATCACCAGTTGAAAATTTGTTGTCCCCAATAAAAATATAAAAAAAAAACTCTTTTGTGGTTTAATTAAGTCAAGTGTAATGTGCAAGAATTGGAAAACCTAATTAAAATATCTTCTAAAATACAAAATAATATAATAAAAAAAATACAAAAGTGTATGTATGGACTTCTCCCTTGAGCTTCACGCCTTTTCCTATATCAGTTTAGACACTTTGGGGAGAACTTAATTAAGACGCTACGTTCTCTAGTTTATGCCTAAATTTCATTGAAATTATTATACTATATTGAATGTTTCAATACATTTAAACATTTTGCATTATCCAGGTGTGTCAATTCATCCTAGATGATTATGTAGCAAGTGGACAAGGAGCCTGGGCTAATATTTGCGTAACACAACCTCGCCGTATATCTGCCGTTAGTGTCGCTGAAAGAGTTGCTAATGAACGATGTGAAAATTTAGGAGATAGTGTTGGGTAAGTTTGCAGCTCCAATTTAATTTAATTATGTTTATATTTAATGTTATTACGATATGCTAAATCTCAACAAAAATCTCAATATTTGTAACATTTTTGTCAAATAAAAAAACCATGTCAATATACAAAAATTTGGTGTTACTTTTAGGCATATAAAATCATTTTAATCTGTTTTATTTTCAGTTATTCAGTAAGATTTGAATCGGTATTACCTCGTCCGTACGGTTCTATATTGTTTTGCACTGTTGGAGTGTTACTAAGAAAACTAGAAGGTGGATTGAGAGGTGTCAGCCATGTTTTGGTAGACGAGGTAAAATTGTGTTGTATATTACAAAATAAACTATTTATTTATTTTAAATGGATAGCGAGTTCCTGAGGTAATTTACGAATGACATTGAAATAAAAAATTGCAAGAGTTTTATTAATTAAAGCTATGTATAATAATAAAATAAATATCTATTGTTATAATTTAATTTGTAATGTCATTTATTAAATTATAATTTATTTCTACGTTGACATGCCACATTAGTCAATCACTCGATAAATCGATTTTTTAATGATTTTCATCTTTCAGGTGCATGAACGTGACGCGGATACAGACTTCGCGCTTATCCTCCTTAGGGATATGGCGCACACTTATCCCGATTTAAGAATTATCCTTATGTCAGCCACTGTTGATACTACGCTGTTTGTCAATTACTTTGGTAATTGTCCTGTTATTGAGGTAAATGTCACATGCATTTTAAAAATTTTCTATTTTTTTTTACAAAAGGATTTGTTACAGTAACCGTTTTATTGTTTTTGAAGTCCTAGTTTTCTTTCAATAAGAATGACTATTAGCTTACTTTAGCAAAACATATGTTACTTTATTCTAAACTGTAAGTACACATTGTAGTAAGCGTAATGTGAAATTATGAATGTTGCTGGCAAAAGCGAACTTATCTCTAGAAGAGATAATTTAACGAGTTATGGAGGTACTATATGTACCAAAATGACTTGCTAATACTCGCCGATTATATCGACTAATAAAGGGTCAAGTTATGGAGATTTTGAAGTGTGAAGGGAAGTAAACATTATTTGGAGATATGGAGGTTTTCAAGTTATTGAAAATTGACTTAACGAGGTTCTACTATATTTACTCGTCTGCATAATATTTATACAATCATTAATATTTCAACTTATTTACTATTCTCAAGGTCCCTGGCCGCACATATCCAGTAAAACAATATTTCTTAGAAGATTGTGTGGAGTTGACAAGCTTCATGCCACCTCCTATCACGAGGAAACGCAAGGCCTCTGGGAAAAAATCTAGCAGAGATGAAGAAGACGACGATGATGAAGGTATTTATTACAATAAATATAATAGAGTTTCATACTATTGTATGCTGTCTTACTGTACTACAATGCCTGCTATATAAATACTGTGCAACCTCGATATAACGACACAATTATTTATTTGCATTATTGTCAAATTTACGATTTTTTTAATGTTACGTAAATTAAATAGAGAATAGAGATGAATTATACTATTTATATTTTGCAGAAATTGAAAATTATATATTTAAATATTTTCAAAATAAATTCGTAAAGTATATTTTGTATTAGCTATTACAGTTAACTTAAGGAAATCAGTAAAATCGAAAAGCTAGTAAAATCGTTATATTGAGCTGTTAAAAGATAGTTAGATCGTTAAATTAACGTTAATATATAATAAAATGTTATTTTCGCTGCTTTTATTACTAATTAATTTGTATGTATTAATTAATTTAGGCTTGGGTGTCGATGAAGAGGAAGATTTAAATGCCAACGCTCAGTTAGGAGATAATTATTCACCTAAAACCGTAGAAGCTATGTCCAAAATGTCTGAGAAAGATGTAAGTGTATTTTAGTAGTAATCATTTTATATATTTTTTTTTGCTTCACGCTTTTATCCCGCATAATTGGATGGACAGAAAGTACGTAATGTCAAGAACTTCCGTACTACACTTTCTGACGAATTCGAGATATCGTGTTGAGTGGCGGAACTCAACGTTGCGCTTTGTACCGGCCCCATAAAATTTGTGGTATTTAATCTTTAGACAAACAAAAATAAATCTACCACAGTATTTGATGTCCATAAACAAGAGGAATTATGTATTATATATGATTATTGAATAAATAAATAACACGTTTAAACGGAAAAGGCCGGTCGTGTAGCAGTAGCACAATGTATGTAAACATGTTCAGTTGTGGGTTCGATTTCCACTCTGAGGAATGATTATATTTAAATTATTGTCATTTCTTCGCTCTGGAAAAACCTCGCATCATGAAAAGCCGAGTGTCTGGATTCTAGGTACTTCCTGTCTGCTGTTTGAGATAAAAGGTGAAAAAATAGAATCGATTATTTTACAATCTAATATTTTATTCTTTATATTTGTTAAATATATATAATATTCTTAAATTAATTAGTACAAGTAATTTTTAAATTATTTCCTTTTTAAAATTTAAAACGTATTTGATATTTTTCAGTTAAGTTTCGAATTAATTGAAGCTATACTTCTATACATAACAACCTTAGGCAACGAAGGGGCCATATTATTGTTCTTACCGGGATGGAACCTCATATTTGCATTAATGAAACATTTATCTCAAAGCAAAACATTTGGTGATACAAGCAAGTATGTAATATTACCGCTACACAGTCAAATACCAAGGGACGATCAGAAGAAAGTATTTATAACTCCACCACCTGAAATGACTAAGGTATCGTAAAAACATATAAATACTAATTAATATTTGATTTTTAAAAATACTCATTTTTAATTCAGTTTTATGTATTTTTAACAAAGAGGTACTCTAGATGAATAGTGGAAAATCTAATATAATTTAATTTTGTAAATTAAACAATTCAAATTGTTATTCCTTTTTGACGTTCACTTTTTAATATATAATAGTGGCCTGCCCGTGGCTTCGCCAGCGAGAACTACTCTATTATATTTCAGTATATATATTTCAATTTGTTTAAATTTCTTAAATCAATGTATTCACTGTGTCGTTAAAGACACTAACATGAAAACATTGAATGGATACTGTATGATAAAAATAATTATCACGGCACTTTGACTTTATTGATAGTGTGCATCGGTTTTAACGAAATCAAGATGAATTTCGTTGACAGTGATTTTTTATATTATAATTCTCGGGGGAATGATTATATTTAAATTATTTTCACATCTACACTTTGGTAAGACAAAGTGCGGCGTTGAGTTTCACCACTCAACAGGCAATGTTTGAAATTCGGCGGAAAGTATAATAAGTCACTTTCTGTCTAATGGTAGACTACTTAGTGTCAAGTTTATGCCGCGTTTATCTATATTTATATTTGAACCCATACTGGGTTCAAATTGTACATAAAGAAATCGAATTATTGCATAAAATGTTTTTTTATTATATAAAGTTGTTAATTATTAAATATATCTGTTACAGATTATTTTATCAACAAACATAGCAGAAACTTCAATTACAATTAATGACGTAGTCTACGTAATAGATTCTTGCAAGGCCAAAATTAAGTTGTTCACGTCACATAATAATATGACGTCATATGCAACGGTGTGGGCCAGTCGGACTAACTTGGAACAGGTATTTCTTCGTAATACATTTTATGGATTGCTTTGTAAAATATTATTTTATGAATTAAAATAATATTAAGTTTTGTTGTTCATTTTTCTAATATATTTATCTTGTAGTATGTACATACATATTGTTTGAGTACGGGTTTTTTTTTTAAATTTAAAAAATATAACAAACGAGTACCGAATCAAAAGTGTAGTTAAAATATTGAATCTAACGATGTTTATATATTATTTTATTATATTATTTATTTTATTTATTACGAAATTGGTTAATGATAACTAAACGTCGGTTGTTTTGGCTAGTATATACTAACAATTGTGAAAATAACATGCAGCGATTCTCGAATCTGCTTCTAGTATACCGCCCAAGCGTTCTGAACACTACAATATACATTGTACACAACATATTGCTGATAGTTGGCTACGTCGAAATTCTTATATGCTTGTTGCTACATATATTTATTGAGAGATGGCACACAAAATTTATTTTTAAGAATCGATTAGCATGAGAGAAAAAATATTTTAATATCTCTAGAAATTATTCAAATGCAATTTTTTTAATGTTTTCTGAAAATGTTTTGGATATGTACTTATATAACATAAATGAGCCACGGTTGCTTGTAACATTTGTAGCGTAAAGGGCGAGCGGGCCGCGTGCGCCCGGGCGTGTGCTTCACGCTGTGTTCGCGCGCGCGCTACGACCGCCTCGACGAGCACCAGACGGCTGAAATGTTCCGCACGCCGTTACACGAGCTCGCTTTGAGGTACGTTTAATTATAAAGAACTTAGTATCAAGTCACTCCATGTTCTGCTTTCTGCTTGAGACAATTTGTGCTACGTAACAACTTAACGTCACGCTTTTAGTTTACAAAAGCGGAGAAATATAACTTAAATTTATTTGTTCGCCCAGGTGGAAATCAAACTCGCAACCAATCGCGTTGACCCTTGCTCATTGACCCATTATTCCATGATGACTTCAAATGTTGTATTAGTTATTTTGTATATAGTAATGGTTATAAGAAACTAAATTAATCAAAAAATTTATAATACATTTTATTCAACAATATATAGTACATTTTATGCTTATTATCCCGTATAGACGCTGTACAAAAAGAGAACCTAGTGTCAAAACAAAACATTCACTTCCTTGTTCCGCCCGTGTTAGTTAAAGCAGTGAAATTGACACGATTTAAATTTATTTGTTCCTCCGAGTAGAAGTCAAAGCCACAACTACCGCGTTTCATTTACAAAATTAATTCAAATAGTATCCTATTTTTTTTCTACTGTAACATTGATTTCTCCTACGTATTACACTCAAATTTTAACATCTCTACATACCTTGCTATATGAAAAAATACTAAAATCGGCCATTATTATAATAATTACACAAATTGATACATTTTCCAGCATCAAACTTCTTCGTCTCGGCAACATAGGTCACTTCCTCTCCAAAGCGCCAGAGCCTCCTCCGCTAGATGCAGTTATTGAAGCTGAAGCCCTTCTACGCGAACTAGGGTGTTTGGATAATAACGATACCTTGACGCCATTGGGAACTATACTTGCTAAGCTGCCTATAGGTATTTTAGATAAATCAGTTAAAAACTCTTGTTGTTTATGATAATTATGTGTAATGTATTTAATGTGTTTGAAGGTGTCGGATTTTGTATGTATCAATGTATATCAAATCAATGTATATTGTTATATTTATCGTTTTTTTTTTATATATGTTTATTTTGTATTAATAGAGGAATTCTTTAAGATATTTTTAGGCCTTTATAACTTCTACTGATTATACAATGTTTTTTTAGTGATGAAAAATTATAGTCAAATATTTTAGAGATCAATATAAGTAATCGCGTACAAGAAATGGAGTATTTGAAACACTAGACTAGGAATATTGACTTATTGTTATTGAATATATTTTATAATTGTATCCGTATATTTTTTTATAATAAATATATATTTCTAATCATCATTTTTGATTTGCGTTTTATGTATCCGTTTGCCTCTTGCACATATAATTTGTGTTTGTATTTCTTTCTTATACATATTATTTATATGTATATAAATTTTCTGTTCTTTTATATAATTTTAATTTTCTTTTGTTAAATATACAATAAAGAATTATTTATTATTATTATTATTACATTTCAGAACCCCGTCTGGGTAAAATGATGGTGCTGGGCTTTGTCCTGGGCGTAGGCGATGCCCTAACAACAATGGCTGCCAATTCGACCACTTTCCCTGAAATATTTCTTATCGAAGGCAGAAGACGACTTAGTTATCACCAACGAGCTTTGGCTGGAGAACGAGCGTCTGACCATGTTGCCATGTTGAATGCATTCCAGGTATATATTTATTTAGTAATATATTCATTCCATAATATCTAAGTTATTAATTTTTTTTATAAAAAACTTTAAAATTATCATGAGAGATAATATTAATAAAAATATGTATATATTGTATGTGAAGGTTATGGCTTTTATAATTTTAAAAGAAAATTGATACTAGCTTTTTTTAAATTACTTTGACTTGGCAGATATAAGATAAGATATAATAAATATAAGAGTGTAGCTCTTATAGTGATTAATATTAAGACTTATGTATTAACTATAAAGAAAAAAATAGAAGCTATGTGTCAAAATTATATTAAAAGTTTGCCCATTATAATATATGTATGAAACCTTTTTATAAAGATGTGGGAACGCGAGCGTTCCAAGGGCGACGACGCCGAGATCCAATGGTGCGAGTGGAAGGGAGTGCAGAATACCACGCTGAGAGTCACCTCTGAGGCTAAATATCAACTCATAAGTAAGTTAATTATTAAAATTTTATCAAAAATCAGTTGTAACAAGTAAATATAAAAATTTTGACTCAGGCAGATACAGAATATATGGCATATAGCACATGAACAGATAATAAGAAACCAGGATTCGAGACCCGTTACATTTAAATTATTTTGTTGTCAAAAGAGGAAACATTCTTATCCTAAGTGTAGAGTAAGAATTTAAAAATATTAAAATATCTTTTTAAATGAAACTATTTAACCGGATTAATCGCGTATGTTTTGGTATTCGAAAATATATTTTTGGACACCTGACGTTTCGAACACTTTACAGTAGTCCGTGGTCACAGGTAGACTGAGGTGGCATTCGTCTGTCAGTTGATACAAAAAATTAATTATATCAAACTACCGCCATCGATTTCTTAATTGCCTCGCGTACTGCCCTGGATTCTTGCAGAATGAGCTCACTGTATCTTTGTCTCTGGTGTGGTGGACTTGGGACTTTAAATTTTTAATAAGTGGGTCCCAGGTGGTAGATAGTTTCCAACCATCTTTATTGAAATTTGGATGTTTTTGAATTTCAACACGCCAATTCTTGACATCGGATATGTATTGCAGTCAGCTGTGTGTGAACATACAATGAATAAGTCCAACCACTACATCAGGTTTGATAAGCCACATATCCTCGCTAGGGAAAGTAGATATGTTCCTAGAATGTTCCGCGAGGCTGTTGAAATTCAAATTATTCTCCTCCATAAGCCAAATTTTCATAAAAATTAGTTTATTTTTGTTTCCCGTATTAAAATATATATTGTTTTTGTAGATATATTGACAACAGCAGTGGGCTTCTCAGAGGAGTGCTGTATTCCACAGAGGTGGAACCCGAATGTGTGTGATCCAGTACTAGATCTCGTTATAGCTCTGCTGTGTATGGGCTTGTATCCTAATGTGTGTTTACATCAGGGGAAACGAAAGGTTAGTTGCTGTGTTTCATATAGACGTTTTTAGGTATAGTAGTTACGTGTACTTGTGTATGTAACACAGTACATAGTCATTTTTCGACAAAATTTAGATATTTTGTGTTGAATGGTGTAACTTAACGCCGCGCTTTGTCATACCAAAGTGGGAAAATGAAAATTAATTATATAATTATTGGTTCTAGTTGCAATTGAACTTATAATCAATCGTGGTTACTGTCAAATCTTGTCTCGCTGTGCTACGGTGAGCTGTTTATTATTTTAACAAACTTCAAAACAAGGAGGAGGTTCGACAATCACAACGACAGTAATTTTATTTTTTTATTTATAATAATGTTAATTATTTAAAACAGGTATTAACTACAGAAGGTAAACCAGCTTTAATTCACAAAACATCAGTGAACTGTTCAAACCAAGAGCAAAAATTCCCGTCCCCATTGTTTGTGTTTGGAGAGAAAGTGCGAACTCGAGCCATTTCCTGTAAACAAACGACTATGGTGGCGCCATTGCATTTACTGCTTTTTGCGTGCAGAAAAGTTGAATGGGTATGTGAAAGATTTTTTTATAACCACATACTTTTTTACAGCAGGTAGGTAGAGATAATCTAGTTTAAAAAAAATAGAAATTTTGTGTGTTGAGTAGCCGAACATGTCTTGTTTTTATCTTCATGTTTTATCCCGCATAGAGTAGTGAAGGGCAACCTAGCGCCAAGACATGGCTGGATTCAATATCAACATTTTTATAGCATTTAATCTAATGTCTTTGGTATAATAATTTTAAGTTTTTTTAATTCGGTTATTTTTTTAACTATTGTTTTACTTCTTACATTGAAACCTTAAACTTGAAGATATATATAGTTCAAGCTCGACCTATATTTAAGCAATATTATAACAATATTTAAACAATTTTCTTTTTTCCTCTTAGATTGACAATGTAGTGCGTCTAGACAACTGGCTCAACTTCGACATGTCGCCACGGACGGCGGCGCTAGTGACGGCGTTAAGACCCGCCATAGAGAAAATAGTTGAACGAGCTGCGGCGGAACCTGACAGCGCGCTGAACTTCTCTCCAAAGGATAAAAAAGTTAGAATATATTCTATTACTCTATTTCCCATTGACGCGTTACCAACGTGTATGTCACTATAAATGTGTATATAAAACGTATTGTAATGTTTGTTACATTTACTTTATTAAATTTAATGTTTAATGTTAATTTTTATATCTTATTTAAAAAAACATGTATTCTGCACTACTCTAAATATACATTAATTATGTTCGTTTTATACTCCTCTGTCCACTCACTTTTCGTTAAAAGAAACATGACTACACTTTCAAAGAAAACATTTCGTCCTTTTTCATGTTTTATTAGAAGTACAATAAATTAATTAGATTCGCGTTCTGGGTCAATAGAAAGTACCTCAGCAGGACTTGATATATATAGTTGTACAAAACCAAATTATTCTGTAGTACTTTCATCCAAATGCATTTAGTAGTTTTTGCGTGACAGTGTATGTAAATAATGCATACACACTTCCATCCAACCTCACATATCTCCACATTCACATTATTATTTTAGTTGTTTACTACTAATTTCATATTTTTAACAGTTTTTAAGCTTATTTTATTAATCGTTATTATTTCTGAACATTCCAGGTGATAGAATGTGTCAGACAACTTTGCGTAATGGACGCCGGCGATTACGGAATACAACGTGACGCAGCCACATTCTCCTTCCGTCCTGAAAGTTCTAAACGAGGCAACAGAGGATGGGGATACGGGTCAAGAGGCGGCTATGGTAATCAGGGAGGATTTGGTAATCAAGGGGGCTTTGGTAACCCAGGAGGATTTAGTAACCAAGGAGGATATGGGAATCAAGGCGGATATGGCAATCAAGGTGGTTATGGCTAATCAAGGTGGTTATGGCAATCAAGGCGGTTATGGCAACCAAGGAGGATTTGGGAATCAAAATACATCCTGGGGTAGAGGCGGTGGATCCTATAGTAGAGGAGGGTTTGCTGATGGAGGTGGATACGGTAGTAATAACGGATTCAGGGGTAGGGGTAGTCGAGGCAGAGGCTACGGCAATAACTATGGTGGATTTAGAAATTAATTGTATTTCATTCCAATACAACCATTACTACTTTATTATATTGACATAATAAAGCGTTTTACAATATTTGTTATGTTTTAATTGGTCCTTAATAGTCATAAGTAATCAATAATTTATAAGTTATTAGTGCATTACTTATTTGGATAAAAAATCTATTTTTTTAAAAAAAGTATTATAAATAACTTTTTTTTATAAACAAAATATAAAAATTATTACTGTGTGCTATCCTTGGGAGATAAGCATATAGTATAAGGGCTTTAATAATCCTATGCGAGTGTTATTAATTGTTATGACTAATTTAACAATTTATGTAAAAATCATATTTAAGAGTTAAGTACTAGAACGAAAAGTCTTTTGACAAATATTTGAAATTTTTCGTTTTCCAATACTGCAATGTGCAAGTATTATATGTGTAAATTTATCTCATACCAATGTCTACAAATAATAACCTCGTCAAAATCTCTTGTATAGTTTAAAAGATTAAGTAACCCTACAGACAGACGGCGCCTTTTTTTAACCACGTACTGATGGTATATTAATAAAGATTTAGATAGAAATTAGAGCCATTCAGTTTATTAATTTATATATTTACCTACACAATCACAAACAAATTAAAATCCTTTGATAGTATTTATAAGTGCATAAAAAATCACCCTATCACTTTCTTTTTTACGAAGAACTATTGATTGCTAGTAACATCTATATAATGATATAAAAACCACACAAAAATCTTTTTCAGTCAGTTGGACTTTGTACCACAATTAAAATAAATTCTTTGTCTGGCGCCACCATAATTTCACTTTTTTTGCTCCTTATGCGTAAAAATGTTAAATCGTTTGTAGGATCTAAATCTCTCACGACAGCTTTAGCTTTGTCCACTAAAGCGCCCATTAAGCCGGCGTATTGCACTGAAACGTGATTATCTAATGTAGTTTTTATCGGAATTCCTTCACCGTTCACAACGATTACGCCGACTACACCTTTATGTAGCGATAGCTTTCGTACAGTCTCCTCAGCTTCGTTTGCCATTTTAAAATTTTATATCAATATTGCGTAAACATTAGTTATAACTATATTTTTCTTAAAAAATAAATTGTCAATCGTTTAACTTTCGAATTTAAACTTCTTTTTAGATCTGTGCTTAAAGTGAAATTACTTAATAAAGTCAAATAA
Source organism: Dryadula phaetusa (assembly GCA_032432895.1). NCBI lineage: Eukaryota > Metazoa > Arthropoda > Insecta > Lepidoptera > Nymphalidae > Dryadula > Dryadula phaetusa. Next base: position 1,456,355 of record JAOYRS010000073.1, read on the forward strand.
AATATCTAAAAGGCCTATGAAACCTTTATTAAATATATAAGACCTCATTAAATATATTAAACATTACAAATTTATGAATAAAAAAACTTATATTAAATGATTTTTCTTTCTCAGAAATTTAAAACATACATTTTAAAACTTGCAAACCAACTCAAGTTATGGCGGTTTAATAAATATATTGACAAATGAAACTACAATTAAAAATAATATAAATATTTATTTACAAAAATGTAGAATACTAACTTATTAAATATATAATGTGTTTAATTTAATGATTATTCTATTCTGCCTCAATTGCTTGTTGTTTCTTACACTCTAATTGTAAATACAAGGGCATTCTACCACTTCTTAATTTTTGCCGTTTGTGAACCTTAAGTTGATGTTTCATCATCTGCTTCCGGTAACCAAATGCTTTACCACATTCATTACAAATATGGTCTTTTATGCCCGTATGGTCTACTTTAAAATGTAAATCCAAATCTCGCTTTGTATAAAAACCTCGGCCACAAGACTCACATTTAAAATCATGATCCCCTTTATGAGTTAAAAGATGTTTGTTTAAATTACTTTTGTTTACAAATTTTCCAGGGCATTGACTACATTGATATGGCTTTTCACCAGTGTGTGAACGCATATGCATTTTAAGAGATTCTTTAAATCTACCCTTATATGGACAGACAGAACATTTGAATGGTAAATTATAAAAATGAGTCATTCTGTGTCGTGCAAACTGCCCTTGTACTATAAACTTTTTTCCACATATATCACACATGTATGAGGTATCTACTTTATGTAAAGCTAAATGACGCTTAAAATAAAGAGTAGCATATGATTTGTTGCAAATAGGACAGGTCTGTCTCATATTTTCATGTTCTTCTGAAAGTCTATGCTCACTATATTCTTTAAATGTTTCAAAGCTTAAGGCACATTTCTTACAATAGTAGTCGGTATTTTGTTCTTTAAGTGTTTCAATATTATATGTATCAAAATTATCTATTTCATTTAAATTATCATTATCAGAAATATTGTGGTGAGGTTGCCGTAACAGTATATTGGATTGTTGTGCAGTTTTTCTTAATAAAATAGCACCTTGGAGGAGAGAATAACAAGACTGACAAAGAAATTTTGGATAGTTATCGTAAGGAGTTATTTCGATGGAAGTGAATGTGATAACAGTATCTGAAATATCCTCTGATATATCGTTTCCAAAAATTGGAACATGTCCTTGTTTTAAACAAACTCGGCATATTTGATTGTCAAACTCATTTATTTCCTTTTTAACAGGCGATGAATGAGGTTCTGGCGAAGATGAAGAATCGTTCTGTGTATTACCCGATGTTTTCCTACGCTTGTGCATTTTGCAGTGCAATATTTTTAGCAACATAAGGTGACCTACCATTATAAAACTTTTACATGAAAATTAAATTTTAATTTATAAATTAATCAAATAAGAACGTATGTTGCAGATAGAGAGGAATGTTCAAAATAATTTTGTGACAGACTGACAGCAGATGACACTGAATAGCAAATCCGAATAAAAATATATTTTATATATTAATATCAATTAGTGCCTAAAATTAAATATATTAATAATAATTTGTTAGCACATCGAAATAATAGTATAGTATAAGTATTTTCTGCACAGCAAACCAGTTTTTTGCAATTCAAGCACATTATTTCTCACGATTTTAATCTGTACTCAGTAATTTTAACAGGATCTGTGCAAAATATGTCAAAATGAAGGCTTATTGCGAGCCGATTTAGGTTATATTCTGTTCAAGAAATAATGAATATAATTTAATCTATTAAATTTTATATACAAATAATAAAATATCGTATTAAAAACGATTGGTAGATTAATTATATAGCACAATGAACGCAATTAAGGTGGGTATTCCAAAAATTTGGTACTATGGACGAGTATTATTTATGGATAATTAATTGAAACTAAAAATTCAATTTTTCAGAATTTGTGGCGTTCACCAATTATAAGAAATGTAATTAATAACCACACTTTAATTAGATCTCTGGCTTCCACTGTAACAATCACGCCGATAAAGCAAATTGAACAGGTTCCTACTGCTGTAGAATTAGATAAATTATATAAAAGAGTCGAGCTTGAAATGCGCGGCATCGACCCTGCCGTATTACTAAGTTACTCTTGGTTTTGCGTCGCAGCCGCATCGCATTTGGGTATTGAAGTTACCAAAAGGTAATGAATTTACTCATAGTGCTAGTCATTTTGTAATAAATTGTTGTTTAATATATCCAATTATTACCATTCACAAAAAAAGTAGGCTGCGTTACCATATTGTTCATGAAATATTTTTTATTTTTGTATTATAAATTATTATTTAATAAGAAATTGTACTATTTACAGTTGGGCTTTAAGAAAAGCAGAAAAAGAAAGGCATACATTATTAAGATGTGTACATATCTACAAAAAACATAGAGTTCAGTATGAAGTAAGAACTTATTTCAGATTTATACACTTACAAAGATTAACAGGTTCAACATGTGATACTTATTTGGAATATATTGAAAGGAATCTACCAGAGGGTTGTGCACTGAAAGTAACTAAAGTGGAATGCCAAATACTGCCAGACCACATATCCCCACCAAAAGAAGAATAATTAGTTTTAAGTTTAGTAGAAATTAGAAATAAAATATTAAATAAAAACATTTTTATTTATTTAATACTGTGTAAACTAGGAATGTTTTGACATAACAAGAACTTATATAATAATGTAGGACGAATATCAATGTCTTATACTATAAATATTTACATGGCCATAAATTCTTACAGTTCTAATTCAACAATAGTCTTTCTAAATAGAAGTAGGATACGGTACATTTAACAGTCATTACATATGATAATTTTATTTTATAATATTGAGTGAACACTAATCTATAAAAGCATCATAGTATCAAATGCCAATTTTGATTACTATTTACAGCAAAGTCTTTTGAAAAAGTACTCTCCCCAGTTTCTGATTTTACAATTATGTTTATAACATTTTATTATAAAAACAGAAATTTGGCAATTAATATTTCTTTGGCAAGGAGGTACTTTTAAACCTGTTCTATTCATACTGTTGGTCTTTACAAACGGTAAAGATGAATAAAATGGCAAATGTAAGTTCTAAGGCATGGAACATTAGCATCACAGCACACCAAATATACTCTAGTCTTAAAATATATGTTTGGTAAATCAGGAAATAGCACACACCGACCGCACAGGGTATGGTTAGTATGACTGAGAAAAACACTGGGATTTCTGGAAAAGAAATTAAATTATATTAATATTCTAATTGCTATTTATAATAACAAATTTAACTTAAAATGTATTCAATTCATTATAAGAAATTATCATATTAAGATTACAGAATTATTATTGAACTATAGAAAGAGGTACCATTAGTTATAAAATGTACACATTAAAAAAAAACGTTTATAACTTACTCTTACTAGCTAAATTTCCTCGTCTTCCTAGAAAAATGCGGATCACTTCTACGAGGCACAACCCAGAAAATATACCAGCTTCCGTTAGTAGAGCGTTTTCTGGATATGAAACATTTATCGCTTTTAATATACCCATGGCGACTTCGCAGACAAAAAACATCCCTAAATAAAAGGAATTTAAATAAAGCAATATTTCGTATGCTAAACTGGAATTAACATTTGTCATTTTAGACATTTTTAATTTATTAATATTATTTGTTTTGGTCTCCGTGACGTTTTGGAGGGTTAGACGCGGACGGCGGAAGTAAATATGCGGGCCGGGCTGCCGAATGCCGACTGGGAAGGAATCGATGGCGCGAAACAATTAAGGTTAAACACCCTCCTAGTTTCATAAAACAAAATAAACTCAAGTAATCAATACGTTTTGTTCAAGTAATATTGAAATCAAGCCTCTTTACTAAAAACATTTTAAAAAGGATGCTATAGTATTGGTTACGTAAGTCGCAATAGCGTTTTCTCATCGCCATATTCCATAGCCCGCAAACGGCTTTTTGTATTATAGATGGCTAAAAGCTAGCGTTATACGATTGCGGTTTTTGCGATATGCATATTTATCATCATCAACTTCTTGATATTTTTTCTCACAAGGATATTCTTTTATTTTCAGATTGAAATGCAAAAATTTTAATATTATAATATTAAAATAATATAAAAATTTTAAAATATTAAATTATATAAGTAATTAAACTTCTTCATTTTTCTGTAGTTTACATTTGTGTTGCTATTAATTAAACATATATATATAAATGTACTATATTTACATTTCATCCTAATGCACAAATTAAAAAAAATGTATATATATATATATATATATATATATATATATATATATATATATATATATATATATATATATATATATTGAATTACTTCTTTCTCTACAATTTCATTTAAATGAAATCTCTGAAAAAAAATGCATTTAAATTTACGTAAAATGAACGTCCTCGTGTTGCTTAGGTGTGTTTCATTGCATATATCAAAAGCTTTTTAAAAATAAGAGCATTTCTATAGCTTGTAGGGACATACCATTAGGTGCAGCTAATACTTGTGGCTTACAAGCTAGGACATAGATAGGACTTCGGTCTGGTAAAGCAAAGCAAGGTGTTAAGCTCCGCTACTCACACGAATACAGCGGAAAGCGAGAGAGGGTCTTAACACTAGGTGAAATACCTGTCTACCATGCAACGGGATAAAAACGTGAAGGACTTATCGAATATATTTTAATAGATATGGATGGAATATAAAAACAAAACGGTAGCTAAATATTAAATTGCATATACAAATAGTTATAAACTAAGTGCGTAATAGGGTATTGCACTCGGAATGAAGGCATATCTATAGGTACTTGTTGGACAGGAAGCAGTCGCGGAAGTAAACGTCTTTTATACAGGTGGTTAAAATTATATTATTATTTTAATAAACATAATAATAAAATTAATGTAAATATAACGTGTATTATTTATAATTGCTTATCATTGTAATTTAATATTTAATAAATATAGCATTTAATATGTGTACCTATACTTAGTAATTTTAAATCTATCGATTAGGTGAAAAAAGTTAACGTGAAAGAAATATTAACAATATATACTTATTATTTACGTAATTTATCACGATCATAGTTTATAGCTCCTAGAAAATACGAAAGTGAACACTCCTGTTCGGAGAGAGTTGAGGAACACGATGCATAACACGATGCACGCAACCATTACAATTTTCTAGTTGCCAGGAATCAGACGTGTTTTCCTATAAAAAAATATTGTAATAGACAATTATTTCTTTTGTTTAGTTTATCAAATGTGTTGAAGATTTCAATTTTAAAAATAAAGCGTAAATATGAGAACGAAACCGAATTTGACGTTTTCCAAGTTAGATAAGGAGACAGGGGCCAAATTAGACCGAATGTTCGAAAAAGAGGATTGCATGGTCGAAATTAATCCTGGCCGTGTTATTTTACCTGCAGATTATATGAATATTGGACAAGATATTTTAGATATGGAAGTTTTAGAGGACGATGTATGGATGTGTTCGTATCCTAGGACCGGTAAGTCTTATTTAAGAGCCAATGAGAATATATAATTTCTTGTAGAATTTTGTTTAGAAAGAGTGCCCTAATCTACAGCAGATGGATCTTTGCAATGAATTTTAACGCAAACTTTTTTAAAGGGAAAGTAATGCGTAAACAGTCTCTTAACTAACTTCTGTGAAAAAAGTTTTTCCTTTTGTGTTATAAGTTAAATTTAAAATAATTAAAATTGTTGTATATTTTTGGGGAAAAAAATGTTTATTAAACACAATATTTGTTAATTTATTTGAAATACATTGCGTATTTAATATATACCGCATATTATTTAGGATCAACCTGGGCACAGGAAATGGTTTGGCTTATTGGCCACGATTTGGATTATGAAGGTGCAAAGTCGTTACAGCAGGTATGTAAAGTAACGTAAAAGTATTGTAATAATATTATTAATTTACGCAATTTCTATATTATTACAAGATAAGCATTTTCTATTGCGTGTTTGTTAATAGTTTTCTCACCCGGCTAGGGAAAACTATTAAAACATATATTATTGTACATATGAATAGAACTTGAGCGGTCTACCGTCACATGAATAATATAAAATTTAATTTTTATTTTTATTTCCATTTAATAACTAAAATAATAAGTTTATGCAATGAAAATTTTAACATTAGTTTTGATATTTATTCTTATTTAAGAATAATATTCACAGCATTTATTTAGTATGTTAGTTCACCATTAGATGTTCAGGTATAATTTCAATCTAGGATCTTTAAGCAACTAAGATCCTAAGTAAATGATTTTTTTACGTAGACAACATTGTTAATTTATTGTATGAGTATGTCCCCCACATAGTAAAAGAAGATCATGCGAGCGTGGGGTTTATCCACTTGGTTTGTTAACAAAAAATATATAGTTAAATGAAGCATGACCGCTGGAAATCTATTATAAACACTACTATTATCAGTATCGTTAGTTATTTTTTATATTACCCATCCAATACCAATAACATCATAATTATACTATCTTATACTATGTTGCTGTTTGCTATTTATTTATCAAGCAGAATAATTTTAATACTACAAATTGCAAAAAGAAAGATTTCCTTATGGAGAATCCAGCTATCAGGCTTCACCTTTTCCTGAACAGTTGCCCAGTAAGGGATGAAAAATAAAATATTTTTATTATAATATATTCAAGAAACAAAAAATATAATAATTATAACAAGATCGCAGCTAGTTACTTTAATATTTATATTCTTAGATTCGCTGTCCTTTGGTAGAACTATCATGTATAATGGTAGATGGTCATGCGGAATGGCACGACGAGTCCGTCAGAGGTACTTCAGTGGATCTTGTAAAGTATCGTTTACCTCACCCTCGTTACATCCGTAGCCACTTGCCATGGGACTTGCTGCCTATTGATATATTGAAAGAAGATGGTTCTGTTAAACCGAAGGTAAAGCTTCAGAAGTTATCTTAAGTAATTACATAAATCATATTTAACATATATTCTATAAAGTTATGTATAGGACATTAGACCGCAAAATATATAATATATTTTTTAGAGGCCGGCCGTGGCGCGGTGGGACAGCGTCTGACTATAAATGCGATCGGTTGTGGGTTCGATCCCCACTCGGGGAATGATTATATTTAAATTATTGTCACTTCCTCGCTCTGGTAAAGAAAAAGTGCGGCGTTTAGTTCCACCACGCAATGTCTCGAATGCGGTGGAAAGTGAAGTACGGAGTGTCTTCACACTAGGTACTATCGGTCTACCCTGCTCTATATAAAATATTTACTTTTAAACTTAAGAAACTAAATTGAAGTAATAAGTTACGATGAGGCTTAACTTGAATAGATCTTCCAAGAGAATTTCTCTAGTTTCTAGAAAGTTAAATATTTTTAAAATTTATTGATTTTATAAAAACCACCAAATGGCATATTAAGCTCAATTTAAAAATTTTAATATAAATAATTTATAATTTATGATTATAGTAGTAATAGTAGTATACCACGTATATGTATATGAGTATAATAAAAGAACAAGTATTTATAATGTACTTGAAATATTGTCTTCTGTCATATAAGTGAATGTACGTTTAATACGATTCTTATTAGGTCATATACACGTCTCGCAATCCAAAAGACATGGTAGTTTCTTACTACCACTACTGCACACTGGTGCACGGACTGAAAGGGACTTTTGAAGATTTCTGTGACCTATTTATACGGGACAGAGCTCCGTTTGGACCAGTTTGGAATCATATACTTGGTAAGATTGTGTAATTATATAATTCATTATTACAGGAAAAACAAAGAGGAATATAGAGAGAACTTTCTTTCTGTTTTGCTTATTTTATACTTTTATTTATATTTACTTCTCAAAAAGTCAATACTTTTACCTATATGAAAATATTAACTAAAGTTTATAATTCAACAAATATGCCTATCTATTTATTTTAGCCATAAATTATACGTAGTGCTCTATTGACTTATTTCCAACTAATACTAACTAAAAAAATATTAAATTGTAAATTCATAATGTATGACAAAAAAATATTTTTAAGGTTTTTGGAAAAGACGCAATGATCCCAACATCCTCTTCATAAAGTTCGAAGAAATGAAACGCGATTTGCCGGGAGTCGTTCGAAAAACTGCGAAATTCCTCAATAAAGACATCAGCGACGAAGAAGTTTTTAAATTATGCGATCACTTATCGTTTCAAAACATGAAAACCAATAGAGCTGTCAATTTGGAAGCAGTACTGGAAAAATCTTTCGGGAAAAATTATTTAGAGCAAACATCGCTCAGATTTATAAGGAAAGGTGAAATAGGCGACTGGAAGAATTTCATGTCGGATGATTTGTCGCGACGTTTTGATAATTGGGCTGAAGAAAACTTAAAGGGTAGTGAACTTAGCTTCGAGTAATTTATATAATACTCAGTTTATTTAATAACGGAAATATACACGTACATATTTTTAATCGAAATCAATAAAACCGAAAACAGTATATTTATCATTAAAAGCAAGATAATTAAAATATTTTTTTATAAGTTGACCATTTACTAAAAGATGTTTAATTCGAGAACTATTGTATATCTTAATAGTTTTTTCTTAATTTTAGTATTTAGTAATAATTTATCTAGTATGTGTTGCTGATGGAAATTTTGTTATGTTATTAATAAGACAACTTGTGCACACTAATACTAATTCTAAAGTAACATAAATTGTTTGCAAATTACACAATTTATTTTACTTTAGAATTAGTATTAGTGTGCATTGGTAAAATATTTTATCCTTTTTGTTTGTATAGTAAATAAAATAAACTGCTCATAATTACATCGCCTTTTATTTTCACAATAGTGAGAACCACAGTTAACTAAATTGTACACATTATAAGCGAATTGTATATAAGAGAGCTCTATATATTATAATTTTATGAAAATTTTAAACAAACACTTTGGTTTAAAAACTATATTTAACAAATAAGTAACAGAATGTATAAACTTTTTAATTATTATGGAGATGGACTGCGCATGAAATTCAAATAATAATATTATAAAAAACAAATATAATTGAAAAATAACAAAGACTAATCATATATTGAGCATCTCTGTATAAAGATTTAAACAAACTTCTGCCAACCATAGATTATTTCTAAGAAACAATTGTTTGGCAAGAGAGAATGATATTTATTTTTTTTAAAATTAAGAATTTACAGCGCAATCCATTTACATTGTATTTATTTATTAACAATATAAAACAAAAATGTTACTTTGTAATTAAGTACAACGTTTACAATTTGCATAAGGTAATCTCAAAACGACTAGAATTCATAATTGACTTACAACATTAATTTACGCGGTGATTTCGAGTTATAAGTATCAAATAAGACTACCAAACGATTAAACTTACATCTAAAAGTATACTTTGTAGTACTTATAAATATATAATTTGAATCTGAGTACGATATGCTAATTTCTAAACACTATATAGATTATCATTGTTATTATTTGTTCATAACACAGAATAAATAAAATATCTTATTTTTTAATTTCAAAAAAGTGTAACATTTAACATACAATCAAACTGCCATTGGAATTCCGTGTACGACAGCGTGCTAATAAAGTTCTATATTTTTTTATTTAACATAAATTTACTACTATAACAGTATTATACATTAGATACTTAGATAGTATAATTAAATATCAAAAATTTTATTAATTATAAGCATTACTGTCACACAGCTTTCATAATAATAAATATAAATAGATTTATATCAGCTACTTATCTATTGTCAAGTTGTAAAGCTCCTCTTAAATTAATTATATTAACTAATATTTTTTTTACAATAAATATTGTTTTTGTCAAAATGTTATGTAATATCGAAATGTGTCATAATTTCTTAATAACTCCTAAAAAAGGAATCAACTTAAAAAAACCAAAAACATGAATGCTTTAGTTATATATAACATTATTAAATTATTAAGATATGTTACAAAAATACTGACATTAAACATGAAAAAATATATAGAAATCTTTGTGAAGACTAGTTTTGCTTGTATTAAATTATATATTTTACACGTATTAAATATTTTTTTAATAAATTAGTTGTAGCTTTTTTTTATTAACTTTATATAATAAATACAAATTTTATAAGAAATTATAATCAATATATACGATAATACCAGTTGCCCAATGTTTTTCTACTCTAATAAAATACATCTATATTTCAACATATAAAGACAAGTACTTATCTTAAGCATGTGATAATTATTAAGACAACAAATTTCATTTTGTACAAAAATATTGTGTCTACGACTTATAATCTACAATTCTCACATTTACAACAAATATAAAACCTTTTAGGCCAAAAACAATGGCACATATCAATCATTTAAGCGCTTGCTGTTTCCTTTATGAGAAGTTACGAAGACTTAGGATTGAGAAAAAATAGGATAATAGTTACAAATGATATAGTTAATTTAACAATATAAAAAATATATTTATACTGTAGCAGAAATATTTAGGTGTCTGACTGTAAACGCGAACGGTTGTGGGTTCCATCTCATTCAGGACAATATATATAATATATTTAAATTATTTTCACTTTCCTCACTCTGACAAAACACGGCATTGAATTCCGAAACTCAACACGCAATGTCTCAAATTCGGCTGAAAGCGTAGTAGCGTCTTAACCCTAGATACTTTCTTAGTACCCTGCTACGCGGGATTAGAGTATGAAACTAAAAAAAAAACGTTGTATTTACATGTGTCCGCAACTTTGTCTGAATGGAATTGGATATCTCCGAATCTCTTGTTTTAATAATTCTAAAAAGGAAGGCTTTATTACATCAGTTATATTATCAGTGAAGTTCTGCCAATGTCTATACATATGTACGCATTTAGTAAATTGTAATTATTTTAATATTATTAATAGACCCTCCTATTTTATTTATTTGTATAATTCATCATAGAACTCAATTTTTATAATTTAACTTATAACCAATGCTGCAATTATTTCTGTTATGTTATTTTGAATAATAAGTTTATTTTCTATATTATAATTTTTTATATCACTTAGGTACTAATTAAATATGAAATTGCATTCTCACGATATGCACATAATATTTAGTTAAAACACAAATAACAATAAAGAAATAGAACAATTTATCTCGCGCTTGTTCTGATAAATTATAAAAGTTTTAAACTTTTATAAGACATGCTTAATGCTTTTATTAAAAATTCTATTGTAGACTTAATATATAAGACCCGCAATAATGAATACAATATATTGTGCATTTCTATGTTGATTGAATTTGAACGTTGTTTAAATTGATTGTTTTTGAGACACAGCATTATATATTTTAAATGAATTTTAAATGGATTAATCCGTTTAAAATAGTTATATTTAAAATGTCTAAAAATCGCGAAATTCAAAAATCTTATCATAATATATTGTTGAAAAATATAAAAAAAACAGACGTTCGAGAAGATAGAGCAGCATATCATGCTCTTTTATATTTCTAGTTTGCAATTTTTTTTTATTTAATAAGCGTGTACGTTTTTAGAAATACTAATTAAACGCCTAGGTGGGTGTTAAGTGCATCATTGCATATAAATTATATTAAATGACAACTAGAACTTGACTTATGTCTAACATGAGGATTTCCGAAGGCGCCGCAACATTGGTGGTGGTTTACATTCTTCGTATGATGATGGCCATGCGGTTGGACGTTATTGGACACCTTTTCCTTTATAGAATCCTTTGAGTGCTTAACAGATGAGCAGGATTTATGGTGTCCAGGTGCTATTCGAGCCCTAAATCGTCCAACTTTGCCCTGTTTCGGAGGCTCAACGTTTTCTGGTACGGTACAGATATGGCTGACATCTGCATGTGCATCTTGATATTCTGTGTCCGTCTCTGGAAGTATGAAATAGTCTTTAGTAAATAAAAATATTATTGAATTGAATATTTTTTACAACATTTAAAATTTGGTTAGGACTAACACTTAGTGGTATTCTTATAATTTTACTTGTGAAATATGAAGTAAAACAATTAATTTGACATGTTTATTATTTATTGATGGCAGATTTGTTGATGTTGTTACCTAAACATGAATAATTAGTACTAGTGATGTATTGTGTATGGTATGTAGTATTTTTAGATGAAATAAACAAGAATAAAAGAATTAGATGAAATACCAGGCTTAAAAAATAAAAATAGAAATAAAAAACGTTAATAAATATGTATTTAACTGAATATTTTATACCTTAATTGAGTAAAAATAACTATAAACGCATATTTAGATATTTCTGTGTCGTACTGTATTGACCACATGAAATTATTTGTCTATTTAAATAGGGAATAACTATTATCATATTTCAATTTCAAGGTAGTAAATGTTTTATTAACAGTTCTCTAATAAAATATTTTTTACTACGAAAACTTTTTACATGTTGCTTTGGTATTATTCAGTCCAAGTTATCCTTTAGAAAATAAGTATAGTATCGTTAGCATAACAACTAATTCTGTGTATAAATATGTTAATTCTTTTATAATAATTATAACAATATATTTATTACCAATATATGCACCATTTTAGAAAGTACGTAATAAATTCATATAATTTATTATGGGATTGTAAGGACCTCATCATTATAGTTAGACATCATATTACTCATGAATAATCAAAAGCAATAAATATTTGCTAACACAAACGATAACATCTTATTTCTTTGGTGATCTCTATATATAAACCATGCTTAGTTACATGCGATACAATAGTTTAACATAATACAACTGTTCACTGCAAAAAGATTGGTAGGAAAGCAACTTCATTGAATCATAAAAGATCTTTCAGTTTTATATATATATATGTATATATATATATATATATATATATATATATATATATATATATATATATATATATATTATAACAAAGCAAACGGAATATAATAAATAAACTTCGTACTTCGTTGTCAAAACCACATGAATAACATGTTGATAAAAAAATTAATATAAATTATATAAGTAAATATTTTTTTAAAATAAAGCTATTTGATAAAAGCCAAAAATAAGATCTGTAAATAAAATATTCTTAGTAGGTATATATCTGTAGAAATATATATTTACTATAAATAATTTGGCCTTCCTTACTAATCTTTCCGAGGCGAGCAGCAAACATCTAAATCATCTAAACATAAACACAAACACATAAACACACAACACAACAGTGAACACAATGCTAGCAGTACCGATATCGTCGACGCTATGTCGCGGTGCGGGTGAAGAGGGACGTGGCACGTTCGATGGTGCTGAATGCGAAGGCGACGTTCGCACACACTGACAATATTTTAATTATTTTTACTATATTGAATATAAAAATCGATTTTAAACCCTTTTAGGAGATAGTATTATGTAAAAGTAGCTTCACGGTTTATCTCAATTATCAGGGATAAAGTAACCTAAAAATCGGATGCACTCTGCACTTTTGACAATATTCATGTAAAATGTTTAAAAATAAACCTGTAAAATAAACTTTTAGGGCTTTTGGGCGCGCTGAAATTATACTATTTAGGGTAAGAAAGAGCAATAATTTATCTTGAACTGGAATTCGAGCTTATACAATTCCAAATTTAGATTACGATTGCCGTTATTCAGATATGGCAGATTTTGAAACTTCAGATACGTTTAGTTAAGTATTTATTTGTCAGCTTTATTTTGAATTCTACAATTTGTAATTAGAAGTGGTTTATAATTTGTTACCACTAATAGGCAAAAACACAGATGTAATTATAAAAAAAATGAGGAATTTAAAAGAAATCTTTTTTGGGTAACTTACCACGGCCTCCGCGAAGAAGTCATTATCGCGGTCTTTAGGCGCCGGCGCGGTCAAGGCTCTGCAAGGGGACGTCGAACTGTAACTTGAGATTTACAAATAATAGATAAAAAACTTTGTTTTTTCCAATAAAACTAATTATTTGTTATATATTATTTTATATATATTTAAAGAAATCATATTTTTAAAAGAAATTTATATTCCCGAGAATTTTGAACTTCATGTCAGCAAGTAAAACGTTCTTAAAATGATAATAAATCTGTTTAGTTTTTAATAATCAAGACACGTTCAGAGAAAACTATTAAGTAGATATGAGTAGGTTGTAAAAATTTGTTCTAGGGCCAATATAACTAGAACTATTCAAGTGGTTCCAACGGAATAATTGGTCATTAAAGTTTAATAGCTTCTAAAACAAATACAAAATTGATCAAGTCATAACAAGATATTGATAATATTAATGTTCAATTTGAACAAAAGGTTGTTAATCTTTTAAATTTGCAAATAAAATTGATAGTAGCCAACATACATAGACACAATCAAAAGACGTTTAAAAGAAAAAAGTATCGAAAGAAGTTCAATTAAGAAATCGTTGAAAAGTTTGAAAGTGAAAATAATATGTATACTTGTTGTTAAAATTAATTTAAAAAATAAATGAAAAACAATAAAAAATAGAGATTTTTTACTTATCAAAGACTCACGCCCATATTATTATATAGCTGAAACATTGTGTTGGATAATAAAACTCTATTTCAGGTTTTTTCTAATATTTAAGATAAAAATAATCATATTAATGATAGAACCGACAGTCTCTCTAGTTATTAAATGCAAGATAATGTCGTAAATATATATAGAAACAATACTAGAACAGTTTTAACGTAACAGCCAGAGAAGCCGTTTTGGATTCTAAAGCATGGCGAATATATATGTTGTAGTTAACAATATAACGATTTGTGTATAAAGATATATTTATAAAAAATACCAAAAAGACGAATTCAAGCTGTCGAGAGTCCGTTGCGGCTCCAATGATTCTGCGTCCGTCCACACTCCGCCCACACTCGCAGATGTTGATCTCGACTCGGGAAATGGTCGAAAATCTTTAAAAACAATAATGTTATTTTTACTATCAGTAAATAAATATTCGTTTACTATATAAAATGAACAATGGATTTTTTTAAAAGTAACATACGTTATTTAACTCAATAAAATAAAATAACTATGCACGCGGCATATAACTGATAATGAACTTTACATAAAATATTTATACTATTATGCTACAGTGTCGGTTATCTAGTGGGTCGTATAATTAAATGCATTAAATCATATTAAATATAAAAAAAAAACAAATTTGTTCCGCTCAATCTATTAAAATATTCACACTTCTAAAATCAAGCAAATGTCAAACGTCAGTGTGGACAATAAACATCAAAAAATCTTATATATTTTATATAAAAAAGCGAAACTTATCCTATTGAGATAAAGTAAGTACCTTTGTCTTTTTCGGTTCTATTCGGAGAATTTGCAATACTTCGCCGAGCGACGTCCTGGAAAGTGACTGGAGAGTACATCCGTCTCTCTTCCACCGGTGACGTCATCACGGGAGTCTTCACAGTCGGTGACGGGAATGTTATTTGATTTGGAACGTTATTTAAGGAATTTGGTCCAGAATTGATGGCATTCGGTAGATGATAGATTAATTCTTTGCTTACTAGTTCTTTATTATCTTTGTTAAGGTTTTGGGCAGAATGTTCGGCAATACTGTCTCTGACGTCGGCTGCTCTTTCCCATTCTAACTCGGATACTGGTTGAATCTGTTTGGATATCATTTTGGTGAGGGAAGGTCGGGATTCCCTGTCTTCTAGCCAGTAGGTCTTCATTGCGCCTGTAAGAAAAGATTGTTGAAATTATTAAATTTGTACTCTTTATTGTAATATGTGTTAATAATCTTGAAAAACATTTGCTTTTAAAAAACAAGAGAACCCTCCATGGCAAAAGTATCCAAAAAATAAAAACAAGTAATGAATTTTTTAAATTCAATTTTTACCTCTCGCGTTTCATGAATTACCTTTGCCTTTGACCTGGATCTCGCCGCGTTCCGTCACAATATATGACGGAGAGAGTAATTCCTGTGTAGTTTGTGATATATGTATCCTCATTGCTTCTGAGGTCGACTCCATTCTAGACGCTGTGTTTACTGAATCTCCGAACAGACAGTATCGTGGCATTTTCAAACCAACTATTCCGGCGACAACAGCACCAGAATGGACGCCTACTCGGATTGACAAATGGGACCCTAAAGAAGATAAAATATCAAATATTAATATGATTACCTTTACTGAGGAAAAAAATAATGAAAATCGCTTAGTAACTAGTGTTGGATTTAAAAATTACATAAGGGATTATTTTTTCTAACATATAGTTTAGAGTTTAAAATACAAATGAAAACATCTATAGAGGTACAAACACAGTTAAGTTTATGTACACAAAAGATTGTCAGAAACAGTTACACAAAAGATTGTCAGGAAGAGTTAATCATTTTTGTTATTTACACTCTTAGAACCCTTGGTAAAGGTTTTTCGGAGGTTTCTGGTTAAATCAGAATTAACGAGAACTTAAAGTTGACCCAACTAACTAACTAACTAACTATCAGTAATTAGTATTTGCCTATCTTCGACGTTCGAGTCACCAAAACTTTCCTTTGTTTTTTTACGTTTGACTTAAATTAGGAAATTTAGCAAACAATTTATTTCGATGCGAATATTTGCTACTTATAGAGTACAAAGTATTACTTATTTAAAATGTAAAAGTTACTTAACTAAATAAATCATATAAAAATCAATAACTATGTAAAAGTTTCTTCCATTTTTTTTCAATCACTAATAAATATCCTATAATATATTATTTATTTCTAATATTATTAGTAAAACAGTTGTAGTTTTATTATTTTACTTGTATCTTACTGTTACTGAACTTGATGAGATCCCGAAGAGAAGAAAATTACGGAAATAATCTATTTTCATCGTCCTCGGTCAAGTGCTTTGGGATTTCGAAATTGCCGATACGAGGTTACTTGTGTGAAGAGTTATACTGTATTTAATGATCATATTATATAACATCGATTAAACTACAAAATTTTTTATAACATTAAATGAACAACGATAATACATTTAAAGATTATTTGGGTTATTTAGTTTTAAATTTCATCTAAGTGAATCTAAGTTAAACTGAATGTTATTAGTAATGAAAAATAAAAGATTATTCTTTCCAATATAAATAATTTCCTGCTTTTTTATTTCTTGTTCTAAGTACCTATAGTACTAGATGTAGCTAATGTAATAATATTATATGGATGGTAGGTTAATTTTTAATTCTGCTGTTTAAAAACTTTTTCTTACTTTTGGATATGTCTTTTCTATAGTATAAACATAGTATAAACCTATATGACCTAATTAGCTTCGATCAGGATAACGAGAAAGTAATTTTAACCATGCTCCTTTCAGCTTTCTTTTTAAACAATTTTTTTTAAATATATTGATTTATCTGAGAGAGAAATGAAAGAAAGAACATATTTTAAATTAGGGTCTAACCCCAATTTAATGTTTGTTTTTTATTCAATGGATTTAATTTCGACGTTTCGACCAGTTAATCGAACAATTGACAGAGCTAACACGATTTAATAAATTAGGTATACAAAATAGTAACGAATAATGCTTAAGCTTACCGGTACTAGGATCTTTAAGATCCGTAATCGCCTCTACCATATCGAGAGCCATGTCGCAGACTTTTTCAGCGTGGTTGTCTTCTTTTTCAGGTGCGCCAGATACGACCATATACGCGTCGCCTATTGTTTCCACCTGTCAAATTATAAAATTTTATTCATACATAGATAGTTTGCTTACAAATATTTTTTTTATACAAAAAACACAAATTTATTGATATCTACATATTGTTGTTTTTTTATTATTTTATAATTAGCCTATCTGTTACATTACTTACACTTATAGTTTACTATTGAAATTTATAAAACAAAAATAATTAATTTTTCATACTCGTTCTTCGGGCTCAAAGCAATCAACGGAGTATCATGACACAAGGTTTACTCAGACTACCCTGATATGCGGGATAAAACGTGAAATTGTTTCTTTTTATAAACACAATAAATTTTCAAGACATAAAGAATGTCCAAGATATAAAGAGTAAAGTAGCGAGAGTACTTCGTAAGAAATTATAAACATGAATTTTGACTTTAGTCAGCGTGCACGAAACAGTCATTAATTTATGACAGTAGGTCATTATAATTAAATCGGAATGTAGCAGAATTTAATTGAGCATTAGAGAAATGTTTTGGTTTTTGTAATTTACATACAAGCAAATCCATTTCTATACAATTAAGTGAATTATAAAAAAGCTTTTTGAAAACATTATTGAAAAAACATATAAAACTTTTTTAAAAATTTGGACGCAGCAGGATTCGAAACCGCACCTCTCGAATACCGTCCAAGCGCTCTGACCGCTAAGCCATGCGTTTTACTACCAGCTGAAATTTCTATACGTTTGATACAACTCATTAATGTAGTTAGCATCTCTGTTTTTATATGTTTTTTCAAAAATGTTTTTCTAATCCTAAGTGTGGAATAACCCTTAAAAAATAGTAAATAAAAAAAGAAGCTATTGGTACCTAAGATATATTCAAAATTTTATTTATATTTTTTCGCTAGAGCTAAATACGAGCATGTTTAGCTAGCGTCAAAGATAAAAAATATTATTTTTATTACTACGCCTTTATTTATCTATATAAATATAGTTAGTGATTACCTTGTACACACGGTTTCTCTCTGTAAGTGTATCGAATATGGAGTACATGGCGTTCAGCATTGATACGACTTCCATTGGAGTGATCCTCGAACATATCTCCGTAAACGTGACCACATCTGAGAATAATATTGACACACTATCGAACATCTGAAATTAAATTATAATTTAAAAAGTGTTTTTCGAAAACAGTTTAAAGAACATTTTTAAATATTATTACATATTATCCGGTGTGGTAGAAAAATTTAAAATAAAAAATATCTCTGAGTAAGGTTGAACTTACCACCTTCATTTTTAATAAAATGTTTCTGTTAACTAAATAATCTATAAAGGCACTAATTTTATGTTTATTTCATTTTCATGTTATTCTTGTGATGTTTGATGGGCATAGTAATTTCGCTTTTTCGGAAAAGCCATTTATATTTTATTAAAGATAATATTTTATATTAAAAAAACTTTTAATATAAAATTTTATCTTTAATAAAATATAGTCTTTTAATATCAATTTTTAATTTTCCATGTAAATGGACAAATAACAATATGCATTTTGTACCGCCTGTAAAGGTTTCCGAGCTTAGTTGTAAGTAAGAAAATCTGATTTTTCAATATTATGGGCTAATTGCAAACAAAAGTGGATATAAAAGTTATCTTTTTGCCTTAATGCTAAATTATTTAAAATTATTAGTCAATTAGCTTGTATTAATCTAATAGATTTTAGACTATAATTTCTATATCTAAATATATCTTCCATATCTACTAAACATACTTCAAAGATATACCACCTCATTCACTTGTTCTAAAATCTTTCTATCTACCCTAATCTTAGATTCCATTCTTTCTTCGTTTCTCTCGAATATCAGAATCTTACCCTTACTCAGGTTTAGACCATTACTTTCACACCCTTCTTTCATAATTGTGACCGAAGTCTGCAATTCTCATTTTGATGCAGTAATTAGCATTGCATCATCTGCGTACAAACGACAGTTAATTGTCAATTCACCAAATTTCAATCCTATGTCACTTTCACTCCTTGGAAACAGCTATCCAAATACAAATTGAACAGCCAAGCTGACATGGCGCAGCCCTGTTCGACACCGGTATATAAATTATTTAGTATATAATAGAATTATTTGATATAGAATTAAATTTCTTGGAATAAATATATATAAAATACACATAGCATTACGTACTTTACTTCTTAACTTCCGTTAAGAACTGCGTAACTTCCGTTGTTTTATTGTCAGGCGCGAACGTTTTGTTAATATTGTTTTAGTGTAAGACTTAAAAGCTATATTTATGTTCACACAAAATGAACAAAAAATAGTTACATTTAAATATACGTTTTGTGCGTATTTCTTGTGATTGCCATAACTTTTTCCCGTGACTTTTTAGAGCTATTATTATTCTTATATTTAATTTTTCTCATAAATCGTTCTTTGAGACTGACAAGAAATGAATTACGCAGTATTTGTTTTTTTCCTCAACTGGTAAATATATGAGTATAGTTATATAATGAAAAATATCGTATTTATGGTAATAATAAACATATTTTTGTCCGTTATATTATTATATATTGCTTAAAAAATTATAATTGTGAAATTGATATCACTGTTTACATCCCTAATAATGTTAATTTAACGCATTCGTAGCAATTACATTAATTTTCTGCCTAAATTATTATTCCACGAGGATCTCATTTCCTTTTATCGCAGTACAAAAGCTTTCTAATTACTGAAGTTAATTTAAATTAAGTCTTTTACCGTAAGTTATAGTTTTTTTAAAAGAGTAAGGAACAAAAAATTGGTAATTATTTTTAGTTGGCTAATAGCGGATTGAAATAAATCATTCATCAATCATCAATCAATCATTATAACACACAAATATATTTTAAACTTGCTATACAATCCAATAAGAAATATTTACATACATACGTTTTATCGAACGATACTCTGGCATAAGGCTACATTTTAAGTAAAATATGTAACTTTATTACAAAACCTATATGATATACAAATACATAGGTTATTATTTTATTTAACTTACTTATTTTCTACCTCTCTTTATAAATAATATGCTTACAGAAGGGTACAATAGTTGGCAAAAAGTCTATATGGAAAATTGCTACTAGCCAAAATTTTTTAAATCAATACAATGTATGAAATATTAAATAAAGAAAAAATTACACACACTACTATTTGACAAATAATTTATTGGAAAACAACAATAAGACTGCCATGATCTTTCTCTTGGCAGTATTTGACACGTTTGATCTTGGCGCGGTTGGACAGCGTTTGACTGCAATCGCTATTGGTTGTGGATTCGATTTTCACTTGGAGGTATCGTCATACTTAAAAAAATATTCCATCGCTTTGGTAAGACAAAATGCGTCGTTGAGTTAGCCACTCTACACGGAATGTCTTAATTTGGGGCGAAAAGTAGTAAACGGAGTGTTTTGACACTATCTTGTTTTTATCCATGCAGAATAAGGCGTAAAATTGCTACAAGGTATTTTTAATTGCTCTTGTTATTTCATTATATTTATTAAAGACAAAATACTCCATTGTAGATTTATTTACTTTTACGATATAACATATTTCTGCAAACGTATGTTACCTCGCAAGTATCAATAGGATTTTCCCCGTTACGCAATCTGTCAGCCACTTGTTTCGGTATCATCTGATATAACAGTTCGTCCGTCCGCTTCATTTCTTCATCCAATTTCCGCATTGATTCTTCTAGTTTTTTACTCTTTTGCTGTTCTTGGTCCAATGCCAATTTAAGTTCAACAGATTGCTGTGTTCCGGCTAGCATGAGATCTCTAAAAAAATATTTAAAATTATTATAATTTAACATCATAATTTTAAAATTTGTCTTTTATGTGAATATTATAATTTGAGAAACTGGTATAGGTTTCATATCCAGATGGTGCCGCGGTTATGATTTAATTAGATTTTTTGGGCTAAAAGAAGTGGGTACAGTAACTTCTTGGCAGTAAGAAAAAAAAATTTTTTTGCTTTTCTATTATTTATGTTTTATTCTCTTTTCTTATATTTTTTTTCTATTTCTATTACTATTACTTAAATAATGGTAACTTAAAAAATACGAATAATCAGCTATCATTTTTGGGATATAATTATTTTATAAACATAATTTTGATATAGGTACGTTCTATTAAAAATCATATTACCACGTAAGTGATGTTGAAAGTCGTAAAGTAAACGTCTCAAAGTAGTGGAAACGTCGTAAAATTCGTAGTCAAATAATATTGCGAGTAAAACTGAACACTCGCAGTGTATTGGTTATTTACAACTAACATTTTATAGTTCACAAACCTTTTATTTAATTTATATCTTTTCGGGTTATATATTATTTAATAATAATATACAGTTAATATAATAATTGCACTCCGTTTGCCACTTTTTATATATATTTTTTTATTAGCATCAAGTCAATCTGCTTGATATATATTTTAAATAAAATTATAAAATAAAATACGGGCATTATTTGATTTTATAATAAACACGATTACTCACTACTATTATATTTTTAAATTTTTATCCTAGTAATTCTTAATTGGTAATAAAATTCAATATAATAAGTTTTAAAGTCAATATGTTTTTTGTTATTAATAAATTGACCTGTTAGCAAAAGAATCGCTTTATTCTGTGTAGGAGGGTATCGAAGATAACCTAATGTGTCGACATTGTTACCTACCGGCTAAAGTCATGCATAGAGAGGTCGTTAATATAAAGACCAGTTGACACCAGCGCAGCCAGGTCAGGCATCACGGGTGTGCCCAAGTACATCATCATACGCCAGTTATCCATGTATATCATTTGACCTGTATGAATATAACAGTAAGAAAGATGTTATTAAAATATTTTATACATTATTGTATCTAGTTATATAGGTATTTATTTATAAACAAATTATATTAATCAGTTGATTTATCTTATTAGTTAAATTTTCGTACGAGGTACTACGTAAGACGTAGGGATTTTTCTATAGAACTATCATGTAAAATATCTGGTTCAGTTTAATTACGTAAATGGCAAATTTGCCACGACTAAATAAATAACCTCCACTAAATTGGAATACTTTTTTGGCTTTTTTAAGTTTGATAGGCCTATACATTTAAAAATTATATATTGATATAACGTTTATGCCATTGATAAAATGACAATATTTATATAGACTATATTAATTTACAATACCGATAAGATTAAATATGTCCTCTTGTAATTAATATACATGTAAAAACTTTTTTTATACCATATACGGAGTTAAAGTACGAAAATAGGTTTTTATGACAAACAAAATGTAATTATAAACAATAGAAATCATCAAAATCTATAATATGCTTTGTATTTGCCAAGATAAACTGAGTGGTAAACAAATAAACAAATATATATCAATTTATAAATTAAGATTATTTTAGTCCAAATTCTGAATTTAATTAACAAATAACCTTAAAACTTTAAGAAAGTAAGAAGAATCGATAATTTATAAATTTTAATGTAAAATACTAAGTAGTATAAATAACATATTGAAAATAAACAACAAATATCATCACAGTGACTTTTACAAAAAGTATCGATAAGTGCTAATTCATAGGTTTTGTGCAATTTGCTAATTGGGGGAAGTATTATAAACAGTATATATATATTTTGTTTTTATCTAATCAAGTGCGTGTTTAACAAAAATATAGGAATAAATTTGTTTCCTTAAAAGTATAGTCTAATATTCTATTTTCAAGGACAATTTGGGAGAGTGCGTTTATACTACCGTGATTACTATGCGGAAATCTACCTAAGTGAGAGAAACGACACATCGTAATACACAGAATACCTTTCAGATGTAAATTTATAACATCAGGTAATCGTCTTCCATCGTACGCATAACGTTTCTTCGGAGTGACGCCTGAAAAATTCATACAAAAAGTTTCTTTTCTTGTAAGAATATGAGATGGCTTAGATTTCGAATCCGGATGGTACGTACATAATTTATTTTTGTAGAAATAGAAATATGTCGCGACTATTCATAGTATTGTTTTATAAATATTTTTTTATACTACTGTACATACTGTATATAGCTACCAAACATATTTTCCTCTTTTAATATAACATTTGCATAGCAGAAATGATACAGACTAATCTTGAAATTTTACATTGTCTTATATCCCTTTAAAAGTATTGGCGAAGCATAGTTACGTTTATATAAATTATAATATTATCTAATAAGGATTACCTGGAATATATAAGAAGGTAAGCTTTCCTTTATAATTTATTTTGGAAATAGCTACTTTAAAAGCGGCCTTTTAATCTATTTCTGAAGGCATTTAAATGCCAATAAATCCGTTTATCGCACGCTTAGAATTAAAGTGACTCAATTCAAAATTTATCGAATTTGACACAGTTCAAAATTTCGATAAATTTTGAAATGAGTCACTTTAATTCTAATCTATCTTAATTCTATATATTGAGATTTTTAATTATTATTAACTAAGTACGACTGTAATAATATCGTGAAAATTGTCCTATAGTGTATAAGCATAAAATAAGCTTTCATACGATAAGGTATATAAAAACAATTTAAGGCATACATACATACGTATTAATCGATAATCAATATTATATGTATAAAACGAACTCCCTTTTTTCTGTGGTGGGTGCATTGGTTACACTATTGTACGTGTCTTCGCAGAAATTCATACCTAGTGCATATATCTCTATGTAATATTACTATGACTACTCTATGTACTATTCATCTATATACTGATAATAACTAACTTGTCGTTGAAGGGGCTAGCGACAAGAATTGCTGTGCTAGAGCCTGATTATATCTTTTGTATTTTTGTGACAATTAAAATAATTTATCTATTTGCAATTATATGTGATATCTACTTATAATTGCCCGATTATTATCGGAGTTTATAATATAGTGTCCAGCATCTCGTATGTTACCATTCAAAAACAATAGCAGTGAGTAAAGATTATATTAACTTGAATTTGCTAGACGAAACATAATTTGTAATTTGTTTGCTACAATTAATTAACGTCTATGCGAGATGAAGTGAAGAGAATGTAAAAAAATGTTTACTCCACGTTTTACTAGATATATGAGATAAAGGTCTTATTACAAAGACTCACGCCCTCGTCAATTTGATGAGGGTACCATTTTTACAGGAAATGAAAGCTTTCCAAGAAAATGGATACTGATGACGATATCAATTGTTCCATTGTAAGTTTAAGGTGCACTTTATTCAATACTCTATTATTTTTTTAATCTTAACTTAAAAATTGATATGAGAAATGCGTGTTAAGAATTTTGCGACATGTTTTTATTTAAATCTTGTCATTGTTTTCCTTATATTCTAAATAAAATATAAATATTTTTTTAAACAAAAATTACCTTTCAATCTCAAATTCTTTTCAGTTGTACAATCTGATTCATCCGATAGTCGGATCAATTCATTCCTTTTGTCGGGCGCCTTTTCGTGCATAACAGCTTCTACCGTCACGAGCTCGAATATGTTGTTTGTGCGATTTAAGATCTATGGAAATTTAAACATATTTTTATAAAGACATTTAACAAATTTGTATAGTAGTTAAAAAAGATCATTTTCGTATCTGTTTTATAATCTTTATTGGTTTCCGCTTCGTACTAGTTAGGTACTTGTAAGACCTAAAGTACTACCTAAAACGATTATTAAGATTTTACTTATCAAAACAGAAAGTAGAATCTAGGTGATATAAGTATTAAAATATTATCAAATATAATTCACGTGAGTCAAGTCCATGTTAATCTCCATATAACCCCTTTAGCCATATAGTCCAGACGTTTTCTTACTATCGGAGATGTATATATCTTGAAAATATTTTATTTTATAGCAATATTGTCGACCATATTAGTTTTAACAGTAATTACTTTTTTATTTATAAACCGATGAATGAAGTTATTTGCAAGATTTAGATTTAGACGCTCAAACAGACAAAAAAAAATTTTTAAACAATAATAGCTTTTCTTACATATCCTCCAAGTACAGATAGCGTAGCGATTAGTTTCATTTTTACTATATTACTTAGCGGCTTAATAGTATTTGAATTAATTTAAGGGATTATACTAATTATTTAAATTTAATCATTCGTAACCAAAATAATTCAATTATACAAATTAACATTTCTCCTCATAATTTGAAAGATAGCACAGACAATAATTTCGGTAGCTGAGTTAAGAGCAAAATAACTGTCACTTGTCAGCTTCAGGCATCTAAGAATGGTTATCAAGTAACTGAATGTTTATTCAAAATTTTCATGTTTTTAAACTTAAAGTTTATTAATGCTAAGAAAACCATATATAAAAGAAAATGTCATATCATTTTTTTTTATTTTTTTATAATAATAATATTTTTTTATAAGATCTATCGAGAGTATTTTTATATAATTAGTAGTCTCCTTACAGTTTGAAACTTAAACGCGATAAGCGGTCGCACCAGATCGAACCAATTAGTAATCTTCTTCCCCACTAAATCTGGCAAGATGACCATTAGAGAGTTGCCAATACTGCGCACTACCATGTCGGAGCTGCAACAAATTAAAAAAAACCGCTCAATATGATTAAACAGGAATATTTATTACATAACTTAGTAAAAAGTAATTTTGTTCTCAACTTTGTTCATTTAGAAATATTACGCGATGATTGACGTATATCAAAGAAGCGCTTCGTTAACTGAAAAATAACTTTGGAGATATACTTACACATATTAAAATATATGTTATTATTATTCAACACATGTGTATTCATTGTCTTAATAATTAAATATTTTGATCAAATAAAATAGAGTAATAAAATAACTAAGAGAAATATATATTTGTGTATTCAAATTATCATATACATGTCTAATATGTACGTATATATATATATATATATATATATATATATATATATATATATATATATATATATATTATATATATATATATATATATATATATATATATATTTAAATTGTCACTGTCCATTTTATAAAATGCTTTGTTATGCCAAAGTATTTTGTACTAAACAAACTTATAACTTAAGTTTTAAGTCCGTTAACCACAATTTTTCTCTGGAAAACCAAGCGAAGAAACCTCTTACTAAGTTTTTCCGGAGGAAAATTTATATTACGAGTGTTTTCTAACTTTTAATCGACGTTAATTTTGTTTTTTAGTATTTATTGCTGTATTTTTCATATTGAGTTTTTTTATGGCAACATAAAATTTGAATAATTGATTTATAGCTGTATGTTTAAATAATCTTAAAAAAATACTAACTTATGGTTTGACTTCTTCGTTAAGATAAGTAATAATTAAATCAGTACTTAGTTATCGTAATTAATAATTGACTTGTCAGCAAATCGTTACGTTATAATTTTAATTTAAAATACTGCTTATCAAAATGAGTGAAACTTTAAAAAAGCAACACACACGCACGTAAGCAGTGATACAGTTTCACTGTAAATGCGATTGGTTGTGGATTCAGTTCCTACATTAGGTAACCATATTTAAATTATTTTCTATTTTTTATTTATAATACGCAGGAGTAAAGAATTGTGTACTGTTAAGCAAGTACTTAATGAAAAATGTTCGGAACGCTTTACTGTGTATACATATGCATATGCATGTGTGGGAACTTAAAACTTACTTACTTTATCGACATATAAGTTGTTTCACCGACACTACCTTGGAATATATAAATTGTAGTCCCTTAATAAAAAAAAATTAAAATAAAAACTTCTTACCCAAAAACAATGCAAAATGGAAATATTTCAAATAATACAGATGCACTTATGGGAAGGTGTTTTTCTTCCCTAGTCATAGCCAGTGAGGCCAATGTAAAAGCGCGGTTGTCGAAGGTCAGCTGGAAGGTCACGTGCACTGTGTCAAAAAGCAGCTCTTCTCGAAGTAACTCTATTCGCATCTCCTTGTGATAAAAATGTCGAGCTACCTGTAATTGTCACTACAATTTATAGTATGTATTACTTAAATAAACAATATGTTCATGTTAATTTGAGTTATTTTTTCATAATATTTAATAAATTGAGACTAGTTAGTAATATTTAATTAATTATATTAAACAAAAGTTTATCAAAGTTTTAATTAACGCCATCTAGTGGTGATTATGAAATTTATTTAACTATTGTAACGCTATCTAGTACAAAAAGAAAATAACTAGATGTAAATATTAAGAATGTTAAATTTAACTAAGTATTTCAACGGGGGCGTAGCTCAGATGGTAGAGCGCTCGCTTAGCATGCGAGAGGTACCGGGATCGATACCCGGCGCCTCCAATTTTTTATTTACTATAAACTTTTTTGTTTCACTAACAAATTTAATTAAACATTGATTTATTTTCTGTTACAGCTCACTTCCATAAAATAAGGAAATGATGCGTGAGGAACTAATACTAGCTATAG
This sequence comes from Dryadula phaetusa, assembly GCA_032432895.1. Taxonomy (NCBI): domain Eukaryota; kingdom Metazoa; phylum Arthropoda; class Insecta; order Lepidoptera; family Nymphalidae; genus Dryadula; species Dryadula phaetusa. The sequence goes on from JAOYRS010000073.1 coordinate 1,484,511, forward strand.
AAACTACTTTTAAAGTACTAATAGTGATTTATTACTTAACTTTAGTTATAAATGATGTTCGTTCGAATACTGCCGTAAGTAAATTTACATAATGCCATTTATAAGCTAAATTCTAAAGTGCTAAACACGTCGAAACTACACACAAATAAATAGGTAATTATCTATTATCTTGAAATTCGACGATGAAAATTGTAGAACGGAAAAAAATTTGAATAAAGCAACAAGATAAGTAATGATATCGTTTTATCATTGAACTTAGTCATAAATAAAATTTCGCTATGTATATAGTGATATTACCCAAAAAACTACACGAAATTAAATATTAAATTTATGCACTAAAAGGACTACATTTTTGTACATAAGTACTTTGGCAAAATAGTTATTGACTTTTCCTCATTACATACAAATAAAAACATTAAATATTATATTTAATTAAGTAATTTATGCAAAATTATTGTTCTAACAATTAAAATAATAATTTTATTATATATAACCTTAAAATAATTATTTAGGATTAGTATTACCCATAACTTACCTCTCTTATTTGTCCCATAGCGTAATAAACGAAGCCACGCCTTTTCGATCTATAATGCAATGTCAAGCCCTGTCGAGTTTCGTTTTCACAAATAAAGCTAGGCGCTCGCATTCTCGGGTAACTAAATTTGAGATATTCGTGTAAATTATCCAATCCATTCAAGAAATCTCTCATATGTCGACCCAAAACTGACAAAACTCTATCATAGCCGTATTGTGAAACGAATCCAACAAAGTAGACTCCCATTTGATCCATGAATTCGCGCTCCGATATTCCCAGTACCTAGAAAAAAAGGGTCTCAAAATAAGTACGCTTTTTTATATATAAGAAATGTTATTGTGTCGAGAACAATTTTGATAATGAATTCAATTTAAGAAGTAAAGAAATTTAACTAATATACTAAACTAACTAACTTGACACTTTATCCCGCATTATTTTTTCGGAGTTGCCTAGAGACTATCTAGTGTTAAGATATTCCGTTGACTGCTTTCCGCCCGAAATCAAGACATTGGATGTTGAGTAGAGAACTGAACGCCACGCTTTGGTGCTTATTTGTTTTTTTTATATGTATTATAATATAACATAGTACATTTAAATTTATATTGTTTTACTTACTTTTACATTTTCATGTTCAAGTTCTAAATAAAACATTAAATTTATATTAAAAATAGTTATAAAAAGAACTTAAAATAAAAAAAAACAATAATAAAAAAGTAAAATCAAAAAGTAAATTTTGGCCCATGAGGGGATCGAACCCGCGACCTTCGCGTTATTAGCACGACGCTCTAACCAACTGAGCTAATGGGCCGATGACTCCAAGTTTGAAATTTAGTATCTTAAAATTAGACAAAATGTGAAAATGAAATATCACTAGAAATGCTTTTGAACAGTTTAAAACTGCAATTCAATTGGAAAAACGAAAACTAGATCATTTTATAAATGTCATTCATATATTTAATTCTTTACTTGCTTAGTTTTTGTAAAGAAAATTATATTTATTTATATTATACGAAATTACGTATTAATAAGGAATATTTATAGATATATCCGTTTTTTATTATCCTTTAAGTATCATTTTTACTATATCGAATAAATCTTGTATCATGCAAAGCAATAAAGTGTATCCATTATTTGAGGAGTATGATCTTGAACACAATTACTTGTAGTTTTTATAGCAATTAAATGCGGAATACAGTTATTTTTGAATAATGCGTAATAAATATATTAAATTAGTAAAGTAAATATAACACAGGCAACCATCTCTTTCACACCTAAATATATAGAGACAGACTGTGATAAAGGTAACGCGTTGTTGACACGTCAACGGAATACATGTTTTTAAAAATTACTTAGTATAACACCAGAACTTGACTGAATACACATATAGTAAAGAAATCATTAATTTAAAATTAATAAGCAATAACTTACCTCTTGTGCTTTCTTAGCGAGTCTTGTGATCAAATTTTCTGGGTATACTTGGTGTACTGAGAACGATGGTTGTTCGACACCTGCTTGTCTCCTTATATCTTCCCATCGTTCTTCACCATAGGTTTGTCGGATATACTCCGCCATATTTTCTAATAGTAGTCCGTACATTGTGGCTGAAACAAAATGATAAACACTTATTTTATGATCGCACATGGAACTGCTACATTTAAAATACCTGAGAACGGTGTATTTTGTGTTAAATGAAAGGCAAAAAATCTCGTACTGTGTTCTCTATTAGGTTTTAAAAGATATTGTTTAATACATAATGTGTTATTGACATATTTACATGAATATTATTTTTTTATATAATATACCATATACGCCATTATAGTTAGAAAAATGGGAACCGGTAGATACGAGGGCCAGAGAATAGAATCGCTTTAAATAATCTTAGGTATCCTTTTAAGACACGACAAAAAAGGAAAAAATTTATATGTGACTAGATGTTTCCTATACCTTATGATTCATAAGTTAACTTGCGAGGATTTTATGACTTTAATTACGACAGTGAAAAGTAAAATTTCTTGTTCTCGTTCCCGTAGGAATGAAGAAATATACCCTTAGTGATCCTCCAGACTCCTTAAGAAGCCATGACTTCGATTCTGCGTTCTCTGTCAATATAGCCTTACCTAGTGGGTAACGAAACATTTTTATAAATAGCTACATAGCCCTTGAATTATTTCACCCTATGTGTGTAAGTAAATCTAAGATCAACTGTGACACCTGTATATACTTTTACAAGTATATATATCCGTTTTCATAAACAGAAACAAATCTTTAAATTTTGTTTATACGTAAAGACGTAGAAATTATGTTAATCAAGATAAAGTTGTATATCTTCATAATTTCAAAGTGAAATGCGCATCTTATTTGCAAATCAGCCTCAAGGATACCAAACTCTTTGGGGAATATATTTCAAGCACGCTTGGAGTTGAATTATACCTAGTTATAATAATACCCAATAATTTTCGTTTGATTAACTTTATTGAAGTTTGCAAAATAATATTCAATGATTTGTTTATTATTCTATGTATGTATATAAATGTAGGTATATGAATTTATTATAAGAATCGCTAGTTTAAAATATGAATAAGTAAGGGGACATAGGGGTTTAGAGCATGATCATTATCATTATCATTAATATTTACCATATAATTAATAATCACCATATAATTAATGTAGGTCTTAACTAAGGTTGAATGATTGTGACCAAGTATAATGTTTGTTAAATTTTAATTGTAAAAAATATATAATGACACTTTAATTTTTAAAGAATAGCAAATAAAAGATATATTAGTATACTTGTAAGGGTTGTAACCTTTATAGAACCAGTTATATTTTAAAGGAAGTCATTTGATTAATCTGACTAAAAAAACACTGTATTAGGATTAGATAAATGTCCAATTAAAAAATTATAGTAGTACTTTTCATGAAATGCATCATATTTTTCCTTGTGATAACAAAATTATTTCACTCAACTTCATATTCTTATTATATGTTAAAGATTATTGAACATGGCATTTATACATTTTTAATGATAGTTTCACGTTTCTTATTCCACATAGCAGGGTAGACAGAACAGGTCTTTAATGAATTAAACAATAAGTTTAACAGAGTAATCATACGACTATATTTGGTTATAATTGTATTCGGTAATAGTATGGTCTGGATAAATGATCGCGGTTGAACATAATTGATAAGCGGTTAAATCCTGCTGTTAATCTTCGAAGGTGACATTTATAGTGAATTCCGATTTAGGGATATTGGTCTAAGATTTAATGAATTAAGACAATAGGTTGTCCATTGTAAATTTACATTGAAATACCATACCACTGGCAATTTAGTTTAGTACATAATCATTATCATCATCATTAATATTTTTATCACTATGTAATAATTATTGTAGATGCTGTCTTGATTAAGGTCGAATGATAGTGACTAAGTGTAATTCATGTTAAACTCTAATTCTAGAAAATATACAATGATACTTAAAGTTTTAAAGAATAGTATGTGAAGAGTATATCAGGAGTCCTAGGTATACTTATAAGAGTTGTAACATTTATAAAACATAAAATATCTAAGTAACTATTATCATATTTTCATGCCATTCATTGGCTTGCCTTTATGTAATCCTTTCCTTTCTCTATTAAAAGTGTAAATAATAATTTCGTCACCCATTGTATCCCTCTCGTTCCTGTACAAAATTGTGATAAGATAGAAAACGACGCCGTCATGTTGTACGTACATTTTTGTAACGAAGAATTTCATTATGGAACACAACGTTTTCTTAAAAAATATATACTATACAATAAGGACGTTTTTATACAAGTGTATAGCAATAGAATTTATATAGATAATTAAGGTGCCAGTTATTTATTATATATTAAAAGTGCAATAACTTTTGTGGATGGATTTTAAAATTAGTGACGGATGTATTTGTGATGATTTGTAAATGTTGATTTTGAAATACGTCATTAATTTAAAATATTTAATTAACTCTAGAAATTTCCATAATAAAAGTAAAAATACAACTACATACTTATTCGTATTATACCTAATTATGTCTAGATAAATAGTGTCCTGTTGCCGTTCTTATACACCCTGTACAACACGGACATACCATTCAATTATGATATCAACTTATGTACTGTATTCATCATTGACAAATTAATATTATAATTAACAATCATACACAGTGACATTTCATACAAAGTGACATTGACTCATACAAACGAAGATATCGTTGTTTTGATTACAAATAATATGGATGATTACAAATAAATTTGACTACAAATAATTCTTGTGGAAATATACTGGATTATTTTAATACCTTGACAATCTGTAAAAATACTTAAGAGCTTAAAATGAAACGTCACGAAATATATTACACCGTTTTAGGTTCTTACCTCTCAGAACAAGTTACAATTAAAAGAAAATTTAATAAAATATCCAACGCAAATCAAAAAACATTCAATTATATGCCTATAATTCGTTTAAAAAATTGGAAAAGGGCTCGAATACTTCAAACTGCTTGATCGATTTTCACCGAACATAGCTAAAACCTACCGTAATGATACTAGCTTTCGTATGAAAAAACCCCACAACATTCCACTTTTTGCGTGGAGGTTAAAAATAAGTAAGTACTTTAATATTTTCTCGTTGTTTTCACACAAAGTGTAATTAAATTTCACCTGTTTGTTCTTTTACGTCTAATTGCAAACGCTTGTTTAATACAAATTGTAATTCAAAGAGTAATTAAATATAATTCCTTTTGTACAACAGCTGTAGGCGTGTATTAAAATGATATGAGAGATCTTTCATTTTCAGAGTTCTATGCACGAATACTTTCCGTCCTTATGAACGATCCTATCCTATAAGCCTTAAAGCCTTGTTTTGCTGTGTTAAAAATGTGATTAATTAATTAATTGAATTAATTTTCTAATAATTTAGTCGTTTGTTTTTTTATCTAAATTAATTAAATTTCCGTACTATTAAAAAAATATTTAACAGTTTCCAGTCATCCTTGAAAAGTTTGAGGCAAAACTTTGAACCTCAATTTTCACAAAATTTGAATTTTGCGAAAAGATATATGAAAAATGTAATTTTAAGTGCCATCAGACGTACTTAAAGAACAAATAACGTTAGAAACCTTTTATGACAATATCTAATAGCAATAGATTTCAATTTTATCATTAATATCCTTTATATCAATGTACTAAGGATCAAAACGGTATGACAATATTTCACTTCGAGAATTTAATGCCCTATACTAACGATATAGTGTGTCGTAAACTATTCACGCGTTGAGAAGTCGAAATAAAATGTAACAATAATATTGGAAAAACCTTTTTTATTATTTTATATAACATCGTTATTTATAAAAATTCGATTAACGAAACACCTGTTAAAATTGAATATAGAACTATAATATTAGGTATATTTATATAATAAGATCTTACAATATAAAAAAATACATTTAGCCTAGGTATTAGTCATTTAACTATTAAATATATATTTTTTTGAACGCACCCGGTCGATCGTGGCGTAGTGTGACAGCCTCTGACTGCAAACGCGATCGGTTGAGAGTTCGATCCCCAGTCGGGGGAGTGATAATATTTAAATTATTTTCACTTCCTCGCTCTAAGAAAGACAAAGTGCAGCGTTCAGTTCCACACTCAACACGTAATGTCATGAATTCGATGGAAACTGTTTCATTATTTACTTATACAGTCTACAAGTCTATTTAAATTGTAAACACGACGTGTTGTAGATTCGAATGTTATATTTAAGTTATTTTCATTTCCTCGTTCTTGTGCGATAAAGCGCGGCGTTGAGTTCCACCTGTCAACACGAAATGCCTCAAATTTGATGGAAAGCGGAGTGCCTTGACACTAGGTACTTCCAGTTTACTTTGCTATGTGGGATAAATGCGTAAAGAAGTAGGTTACCCTATATATATATTTTTTATATTTTCGTAAATATTTATTAATATTTCAAATTTCAATGCGTACGTGATCATGTAAGTAGCAGATTTATAACGAATCAATAAAAATTCTATACTCGTAGTGTACTTGCTTTAAAAGCTTGTATGACGTAAGAGAATCCCTATAACGAGACACGATGAATGAATGATTGTGCGCCGAAGTTCATTGGACATATGCTAATCATTTATTATAGTTCAGATATATTTTAACAACATACGTGGTAATATTACAAAGAGCTTAAAATGTGTTATTTATTGTAATAGGGTTTAATAATTTATTTCATAGATAGTTGATCCAAGTTTTGAACATTTTTATACATAAAAAAATTGTAAGATCTTCGATTTTCACGTTTTGAACACATTTTAAATGAAACTATTTTAACGGATTAATCGCGTATATTTGGGTACTCAAATTAATTTTTAAACTCCTAACGTTTCGAACACTTAACTAGTCCGTGGTCACACGTATCTGTGGACCCGTAACCACATATTTTAAAAATAGTTGCATTTAAAATAAAAGACCGTTATCTTTTTATAAGCAACCGTATATATATATATATATATATATATATATATATATATATATATATATATATATAACTTTTTTAACCCATACACAATATAATAATAATGTAAATAATAACCTTTATTATTTTTAACATTTTTAATATCTACATTAAAAGTTCAACACTCGCATATTAACTTAATTAAGGTTCTAATTTAAAATGAAAAGCTTCGTTAACTTTATCTTACGTGCCTTTACCGTAGAATATATTTAGATAAACTTAAATTTATTTAAGCTTGATCTCGTCCCTTATCTCCTTAGCACCTCATAAATCTCCCGTCTGTGAGCTATTGGAAAAACGTAGGGATCTCGTTAACTACAAAGATTAATCAGGATTAAGTTAAATGTTTATCGTAAAGGTGTATAAATTTGCTATAAAAATATTTTAAATTAAAAATACCAAATGGAAATAGAAATTTATTACTTAGAAAACTAAAAAAAAATATATTGAATATGAGCAATATATTCTTATGTAGGATAACGAAAGAAAGTAATAAAATTCAAACCTTAAAAAACGTTTTTACAAACGTTTTTAAAAGTTAATACTACCAGAGCAAAGATCCTTTTTAAAATATAAACACTTTGTTCAACATTGACATCCCCGTCATTTACCAAGTAGTTTCTCATCTTTGCTACAATAATTACTAATTAATATTATTTTTTTAATTGGACATTAATTAGAATTTTTCTACAATAAAACTTTGTGAATTTAATATAAAAAACTAAAATATCGATTCGAGTAATAAACCACTTTCGAAATTAACAAATGAAGAAGAGGAAATCTCAAGACGAGTTGATCGATAGCCCCATTGCTAAAGTTTGATATGATAAAAGAATACAGAAAAAATCTATGAAAGTCTAATATTTCTCTCAGCTTCGGATAACTTTAATAAAATAAAAATAGATAAGATAAAGTATTCACTTGAGTACTTAGAATCGGAAAAGTATTCATAAACGTTAATTCTTTAACGTCTATTTGCTTTTACAGTAGAGTCCCAGAAAACGTTTAGAGATTGTTCTATATCACAATTTTAAATAGTGGTGAAAAGATGTTTGTGTGTTAAAGGTACTATATTCATGATTTCATAAATGATAACACACCTTGGGAATGAAATAGTGGCTCCAGTCTATTTCGAAAGTATCATTGTCACTAATAAAAATTATAATTTGTAAATATTTAAAAAATGGTGGTAAATTATTTTACATTCAAAATTTAGCATAAAACTTATTATTGTTTTTAAAGTAAATTTTTTTGACTTTAAGTTTGTAGAAACTTCGTCTTTAATGTGTAAACTGTGTTGTTTGCAATAGTAATTAAAATAAGCTCTTTAATAAGCGCTTTAATGTTCGAAAACTTTATAGAGACAAAATTCGTAACCATATGAATATTCTAGTACAGTATGAGTATAATATAAGTAGTGGTCGAAGAATTTTTGTTTTTTTTAGCTTCACACTTTTTATCCCGCATAGCAGAGTAGACAAAAAGTACGTAGTGTCAAGACACTCCTTACTTCGCTTTCCGCGGAATTCGAAACATTGCGTGTCAAGTGATGGAACTCAACGCCGCACTTTGTCTTTATCAGAACGAAGAAGTGAAAATAATTTTAAATATCTCCCCCGAGTGGGGAATGAGCACACAACCGATCGCGTTTACAGTCAGACACTGTCCCACTGCCTCGGCCTAGGAGAATTATATTTGTCTTAAAATCGACATAAGCTACCTCAAGTGTAATTTTTTGACTCAATTTTATATTTAGACATATTTACCGTGTGTTTTTGTTTAATTTATACTGAGTAGGTGTACTGATTAAAACACTAATATTTTTTTAAATATATGTATACACTAGTGAATGTCCGTAATTTCGTTTGAATTGACTTGACTCTTGCTATTTTGTTATAATTTTGTTGGAAAAGATAATTTAAAATAATATAACTTTCCTATTTATGAACCGATTAAAATTAAATAAAAATAAAATGTTAAGGTAAAATTACTAAAATACAAAAAAGAGCAAAAGCTGCATTTAAATTTGTTAAGCCGTTTCCAAGATTAGTAACATAGATATAACCACCTTTTTGCACAAAGATAAAAAATATTTTTTAAATATATTTTAAATATTATTTATTTACAATGAAACCATTAATTTAATCACTTTGTTTATAAAATGTGAAAATTGAGCTTCTCCTATAAAGTATTAGGAATACCGATGACACTCAAAGTTGAGCTATGTTATAAAATTTACTAAGACAAAAAGAACTAAGTCAAAAAGAATTGTTCATAAATGACATCAAAAGCCAATAACCGCTTAGTAACAACTATTATCAAACAATGGTGTCTAATATTAGCTACTATTGTTTCATTGTGCCAAATTTGGCTTAAATTTTTTTACAAATATGGAGCTCGTAAAAATTAATAAGCGATTGTATATTATCTTGATAGTTTCCGCGTCATAGTATAAGTAACCATTATAGATTAAAGGCGTAAATAAATTGCGGAAATTTCTATTTTGTTATAATGCTTGTATTAGACTCGATAATTATGCCATTGGGATGCTGAGAATTTAGATATTTATCTTTTGTTTGTTTGGCATTTGCCAGTAATAGAAATTTGACAGCCATGCTTTGCACTTATTTTTATTATTTAGTGAACGTATGTGTAATTTCAGCCTAGCTGATATATATAAATTTTTGATGTAGTTATTAAATTACTGTTATGATGTTTTACACAAAAATTTCATTATCATAAATTTATCCGATGAAACCTGAAATATCCCATGTCTTACTTTGTTAGACCTTAAAAATATAAAAAAAACATATCCTATAAATATTTGCATAAAAAAGTTATTTTTTAAATGATGATATGAGTCTATTTTAAACAGGAATGTTTATAAAAGTTAAAACAACGGATCACCAAATTATATCTAATACTACTAAACTTTCTCTAACATGTAATATGGATTAGTATGTTTGATAACTAGCATAGAGATTATTTATTTTGTTCACAAGTATATTACCAAACCTTTACACATTTGACAATTCGATATTCTGCAATCGTTGCGAAAACAATGGTAGTCCCAAAAATCTGAAAAACATATTTTCTATCATACAAAAGCCTCACGTGCTGTACCCTTTTTGGTACAACTGCGTTGCAGAATAATAAACAGTGTTCCGAGGTCAAATCTAAAAATACTCCAGGGACAGCGGATAACGGGTCTATGTTATTTAATTTCGTATTCGATATCGATATTATGGTATTTCACAATTGGATAAATCTATTGGGGACGGATTTAGCAATGAAAGTATGCGAAAAAATACATGTTGTATGCATTTGGCTTTCTAGTTTCACCTATATCTATTTATCAATCTATCATAGTACTACAGCAAATGTAGTACTGCTATTTGATTACCATACAATTTAAAATTAAAAATTAAAAGTTTGCTCACATTTTCGGATCTGGGGATAATATTATATTTTCTTATCAAGAATCAGTTAGCAATACTAAGATGAACGGGTTGAAGAGAAAATAATTTTTAAATATATATTTAATAAAGTTGATATGTTAGTAAATCTTTAATTTAATAATTTCTAACTTAAAATTTTGTGTAAAATTATTATTATTATCATTATTTTTATTATATCCACATTAATTACTTTTAAACTTATTTCTTAATTCACTAATTATTTATTTATATCTAAGACGCATAGAAGATCCCACTCAGCTATTGGTTGTTTAGTATTCTGTAAGAAAAGATCACCTAATCGCAAAAGGCCTTTGTAAATTAGCAATATAATTAATTAATGAGAAACAAAGAAGCTTTGATCTTACATTAGCTTTGTATTGCTGAGATGAAGTGTTTATTTAATGTGATGAGATAAAATTGCACAGCTTATTGCAAAGTTGGAATGTGTCGCGTACAAAGGCTATGGGTTCGAATGTCAGCTGGGTAAAGATTTAGTTATTATTACCATATACCAAATTAGTTTTCTTGACAAATACAGTTTCATTTTGCTCGTACGTACTCTGCAAAATTATATTTCAGAAGGTTCTTTTGGTCCTCCCGCGAGCATAAATTATGAGTCTGTGAGTTTTTAGTGACATTGAATATTTAGCAACGAAAAACAACACACAACAGAAAAGCATTTTCTAACCGGGACAGAGATCTTTAAATACAATATGCAATACAAATATCTTTAAATATTAACATTCCCTCCAGCTGGAAAGGAACCCATAATCATCAGATATGCATTCATACATAGTCCCCCTGGGCTACGAAGACGTTGGCATACAGATTCTTATATATATAAGGCACGTAATAACAGGACGTGCAGCAAAAACTATATAAAAAGCAGTGTACTGAAAAATGTAAGATTATGTAAATATCTCTGAAGAAAATACACGTTTTATAAAGATTTTAATCTTTTTCGTAACATATTTCGTATATTATAGATAGAAATATATTTTATTATTGTTTATTATACTCCGATTTTAAGAATATACCTTTAAATATTTCACAAATAGAATTTTTTAAATATTTAAATAGATAATGTTTATTTATTATATAGCTATTAGCTATTTTTTAAGCAAGTAAAAGTAGTTTTTACGTTTGAATCGCTTACCATTTCCATCCTATGGTAAATTAATGACGGTCCGGCTCACTGCACAAATCGTTTACCCGTAATGGTATTAAATGGCGTGATAACATTTATCATATTATATTGTATGTACTGGATTGTGGCCACCATGGCGCAGTAAGACTAAACACTTGTTTGTGGATTCGACTCAAACTCGAAGGAATGATTTGATATTTTTTTCCATTTCTCTGCTCTATTAACAAAAAGTACGGCGTTGAGTTACGCCACTCAACATGTAATGTCTTAATTTTGTATGGGCAGTCAACGGAGTGTCTGTACATCTGTTTATTTTCTACGAATACTAACTACTACGTGCTTATGGTTAATGGTGAAGTTGTTATTTTACCTGCCGCCGGATTTGTTTACGAATTTGCTTAGATATGTCTAGAACCGATGACGATACCAATGCCAGGATAAAAAAATATAAATCTTTAATTAAGTTATCAATTGTTGAATGAGCCTTTATTTACTTTTTAAGGTTATTTGTTACTAACTCAATTTTCGTATTTTTACTTATAAGCTATCAATAAATAATTTTAGATAATACGTTTTAAATTGTCAATAATTAAGTGTTTTATATAATCTAAAAATAGTTATATTTAGTTAATAGCATTTTAAAATGGTATATAATATAGTATTAATGTTGCCACGTCAACGTTTTTAATTAAATTGGGTCGCCGCATTAATTAACGCTTAATATTTTGATAACTAAATTTATTTTAAAATGTCATTTTGTTATTTTTAGAATGTATATAATCTATTTGTAATTTAAAGATTGTATATTATATGTATATTTATTATTGAGATTAAGATTGTTGTATATATGTTATTTGATTACTTTTATAGTATCTACAAATTATTACAAAAAGTGTTCAACTCGCATTAATTTGCTTGTACCCGCGTAGTATTAGTTAAATGCTAATTGACGAATACCAAATTCTTAATCCAAAATACGAAATTATTCCGTTTAAAAAATGTTCATTCAAAATGTGTAAATTGATTGATGTGTAGAAATTGTAAACAATGAAAATCAGTGAGTCACGTATTAATATATTCCAATATATCATGTTATATCATGATTTTTATTAAAAACCTTTAAATTCGGAATTAATTGAGTTTTAAAAAGCATAAATGCATATATGACAGTCTTCGGTTCATTTTTAAAAAAGGAGCTTCGTGCTTTATCCCACATAGCAGGGTAATCAGAGCCAACCGAGTGTCAAGTCACTCCGTTGACTGCTTTCCGCCTGAAATCGAGACATTGCGTGTTGAGTGGCAAACTCAACGCCGCGTTTTGTATAAGTAAAAATAAATTAGTTAACTTTAGTTTTTTTATTTTAATGTTATCTCCTTATTTTAGTGTCGTATTCCACTAAGTCCATACTTTTGCCTTCGAAATATTGTAAAAATAATGTTGTGTTGAACCATAAAAGTATTAAAACTTTGAGTAATTTTACCACTTTGTACCATAAAATTAACACAAAGGACGAAAGTAGGGCAGTAATCAAATAAATTGACATGAGCCCTTTTATTACTCAAATCATAAATCAATAAGGGGTTTTCGCACCATGGCGGAAACCATGACAGTTTGAGTCGTACAATCCAATGATAACATTATGGGTATTATTTCCTTAACCTTAACATTAACTATATGTATACGGGAAAATTAAATAAATTATCTTATTTTTATTTATGTATTGCATATTTATATAAAGCAAAATTTTAACATTTTTAGAATATCATTATTTCTATAAATAATAGTCGTGAAGTTGGCGGCATTGGAAACCTTTGGCTCGGTTGTCATAGGTAATACATTGTATTAATTCTGAAAAATATATCAAAAGGTTTTAAAATATTAGAAAAAAAAGACAATAATTATTATTCATAACATTAACGAGCATTACAGAACGTTAGTTACTACGCATGTATTATTCATTCAAACAAAATATTTCCCTAAGTATGTTATAAGATATTTTATAGAACTTATAAGGAAAATTTATTCCTTTATCTGGTTCATTATCTTAAGAAGTTTTATTTTTTCTTTAAAGAACCAACATTTCTATATATAAAAGTCCAGAAAACCGAATAACTGAAACTGCGGTCTGCATTTAATTAGAATATAGATGTCTTAAGCTATTATTGTTAAAGGCACTGTGACTAACCTTAATATCAGTCATATACAATCATAACATCAATAGCATCAATGGTTTGTTGGTCGAATAATTACATCTTTTCCGGATTATGAGTATCAACCAGCCCATGAAATGGCTAAAGAGAGAAACAAAAATAACTAGTTGGCTTAGGTACGAAACTATATGAATAATAATAGTAAAAAATTATAATTTCGTATCGAAAACATTGTAAAAACTAAAATCTTTATACGCATTACAGATGTTTGTTGGAGACTTTTATTTACCATGTCAGCATGAATGGCAGAAGCGCATTGATGTTTTTACATTGTTCTAATAGATATTTGGGTTTGGTTTTCAATGAATTTACCACTATCAAAAACATACTGAATGTCTCGTGTCACATGAGAGATCAAAATAATGTAATAATCAAAGGACTGTAAAGGTCCTTTGATTATTACATTATTATTACAGTAAATGATTACATTTCACGCTTTGTGATTCGGAAATACGAATAGCGCTAAACAAAATTATATAATGTACTCTTTGTGGTAGAAAATTTTTCGATTTTCGTAGCTTTTATATATCATGCTGATATTAAAGAATGATTTTCAGTTTCCTGTTTTCGTTTATTATGCCTTTGCTATTTGTGAAACTATGTTTGTATAGTATATTAAACATCTATAAAGTATATATGTACACTGCACACAAATATTTTCTGTCTATTTAAATTAACAGGTTAACAAAATCTGGCGGTAGCTTCGCAGCTTAATACCTATAACTTCAGTTGGAACACAACATATTCAATTATATTAATCGTAAATACCTCATTAACTTTTTTTATTTTGCTTCACGCATTTTATTCCGCATAGTAGGGTGGAAGAAATTATCTACTCCATACTTCGCTTTCCACCAAATTCGAGACATTGCATGTTGAGTGATGGAACTCAACGCGGCACTTTGTCTTACCATAGCGAGGAAGTAAAAATAAATTTTTTAATAATCACTTCCCCGAGTGGGGATCGAACCCACAACCGGCCGCCTTTACAGTCAAACGTTGTCACACTTCGCCACAACCGGCCTCATTAAACAGCATAAGGGCTAAATCCTATTAAAGTTCAAAATTTTTGTAAAATATAATATGAAATGAAAATAAGGACTATTTTTAAAGTGTTATTCTATACTAATTATTAGAAAACCTTTATTTTTTATTACACAAAATTTCCAAAAATATTGCAATTCTAACCCAAATGCCTTACTAACGATAATATTTTTTTACTTTTGCTTATAAAGCAATAAATATGGGAAATTTAGGACAATTTCAAACTCATTTTGCTCGCGAAACGAGCAAATTGACATACCGCCCGTAAATATAATCGAATATCGAAATAAAACAATGTCGATGAGGTGCTAATGTGATATTAATGGCTTTTGTATAGGCTTGAAAACCCTTTATGAGACATTTTATGGTTTACATTATAGCGCCGCGGTTCCATGTCCTTATTTACGAATGTTTAAGCATAATATCATGCCGCGCTCATAAGCTTCTGTTTCTATGGGAATTAAAAATATTATTATGTTACAGAATGTAAGCGTTAAGTATAGTTTTTAAAGATAGACACTTTGATCTGGTTTTCTTAATATTATTTATTTTTATGTTTAATTTTATATTAATATGAGCTGTGCCTGTGACTTCATCTGCGTGGATTTTAACATCTCGGGTCGTTTTTTTTATAATTATTAAATAAAAGTTATTTTTATGAAATAGGATAGCTGATGTTGTAAAGTAACTTAGGCAGTTGTCCAGGGATTAGCTGGGACAAGCAGATAGATAGACAGATAAATTTTATATATGTACAATGTATATATGAACCAAATGTTTCTATCTATCTAGACGTATATCTATAAGCATTTGTAAAAAAAGCCGTTATATTGATATTTCAAACAGATAAGATTTTATTTATTTTTATAAATAAATAGTTACTAATAGTTATAAGTAATACTAACAATGTATCTAAGCAAGTTTTTTCAAACTCTATATTTTTAAATACTAAGTTTATATTTATATTTAATTTCTAAAGCTTTAACTATAATATTTGTTACAGATTGATAGGTGTATTGTAGCATATAGCATACATTGTATTTTGACGAAGCCAGTGTTTTGTATCCATATTTCGTCATCCAGAATTCAACACCACACATTAACCTCTAGGATATACTATAATATTCTAGTGAATAGCAATATCTTAAATTCGGCGGAAAGTGAAATAGGTGTTAATATATATCCTACTATTAATATATATGTTTATATATATCCTACTATTATTTCCCTCGTATTAATTAATATAAAACATTTGGTAACGATGTTTTTCTTCCTTGGTTTACTTTAATTGCTTGAGGGATGAACATGCTCTTTTAGACAATATTTTACGTTTTCCAAGACACTTAATTAATTATAGCAATTTATATATAATTATTGGAATCATATTATATATTGTATAAAATTCTACGGTCCTTAAATGTTGATATTAGATGTCATAGCTCATAAATATAAATAAAAACAAGAATTTCTCCTATTCCAGAAACAGTCTTGTTAAACCGACGCCTTGTTAGTGTCAAATAAAATGGACATGGCGCCCTCTAAATCCACTCATTGTCACACATTGACCGTAAGCGATAAAAATGATAATATAAAGGTTTTAAATACACGCTATAATATTTTCACAAAGAAATAGAAAAAACAAAATGTTTATTTATATTGTAAACGCACCGGTACGTCGGTATTTATTATTGAGGTATTTATTTACGCTTTAATAAAATATCACAATTAATATTAGAAATAAAACAATAATTAAACTATCACAAATATGTGACACAAAGTTCGAGACAACTTTAAGATTAATTGATTTGTACATTTATAACCAACACGCATTTAGTGTAAATATATATGTATATCATATATAGTATAAATAAATACATGAATAAAATACACCGATACCTATTGCTGCAATAATCAATTATTTTACATATCAATTCATTTACAATTCATTATCATTTACATATCATACATATCAATTATTTTTAACGGACTTCCCAAAAGGAGGTTATCAATTCGGCCAGTATCTTTTTTATGTATGTACACCGATTACGCCGAAAGTTCTAAACCCATTATCTGATTTGTTTTTTGTTCGATGCAGTAAGGCTGCCGTTTGGTCTCACAAAAAATATTTTCAGTTGGGTCCAGTAGTTTTGATTTTATAATCATGTTTGTTAATTTGACGACATCATTTTCACGACTCTTTTTTCGTATTTACTGTGATGTCTCCGTCGTTTTGTGAAACGGTACGCAAGTTTTTTTTTTATTTTAACAAAACCACATGGCACCGACCTCAAACCAAATAATATTAGTTATTTTATAAATGTTGATTTACAAGAACTTTAAATTAAATCTTTATAAAATTATTTTTACTTTTCAGTTTATGTAGTCGATTTTTTTAAACTTAGTTTTACCTTTATTTATAAATAATTTAAACATACTTAAATGATTAAATGAATGACTAACTTAAAATTTCTTTGCTATCCATTTATTATATTCATCCATTTTATTACATCCAGAGTACTTTCACAAAATTTAAAATATTATATATTTTGAATTATTTTTATCGTTTACATTGCATAGATAAAATATAACTATATAACTAATTGTAAGATCAATTAAAATTAGTTATTAATACCTTTATAAACAAAAGACGATAATAGTTGCCCGAAATAGAACTAAGAAGCCCAACCACCCATACTAACTAAATAAACCATGTTATTTTGCTTTAAAAAAATATCTTTACAAATATTTACTATTATATTGCACGCAGAGCTTCCGATAAAGGGTTATATAATTACTGATTGTGTGTCCGAATTTTATAAATAAGATATAAATGTAAGAATAATAAGAGGCTATAGTAGCGCAAAGGGACAGCGTTTGAGAGTATGCGCGGTTGATTGTGGATAAAGGTACCTGAAATTATTTAAGATTTTTTTATTCCGATTTTACAAAGCACATTGTTAGGTTTTGGTATTCTGAATTGCGATATAAATATAAAATGTAATAAAAAAAATAAAAAGTAGCATAAATATGTCATATTTAACCAATAATTCGACACCAGAACACGTTAATCCAAAACAAAGACGCCATTATCTGTGATACTAGAACATAGAAATAGATATTATAAACAAGATATTC
Source organism: Dryadula phaetusa (assembly GCA_032432895.1). Lineage (NCBI taxonomy): Eukaryota > Metazoa > Arthropoda > Insecta > Lepidoptera > Nymphalidae > Dryadula > Dryadula phaetusa. Next base: position 1,502,578 of record JAOYRS010000073.1, read on the forward strand.
CATGAATTGTATCGGAGCACGTTTTAGGATAGCTTGTCACGTTTCACGAAGACAATAGGTCTAAAATATAAATTCATAATTTTCTACGTCATATATCAATGACCTTTGCATATAATAAGATCCATAATTTTTGCGACTATTACACATTTTAAATGAAGCTCTGTTTTAATTACATTTTGCCAATCTGTATAAAACCTTCAATTACTTAGGTCAATTTGAAATTTCATTTTAATAAAAGATTAAAAAGGCTTTCCTTCATCACACAATATCTTTGACAACTCTCTATGACGGTAAGAGTGCAGTTGAAGATATTCACGCTTTCACGTATTGATATAAAACCAAATGGATTGGTTATCTATATGTACAATCTTACATAGAACTCTTGAGTATAATATACGAAGTTTTCTTTTAAACGGTAAAAATAAAAACATCTAGTGGAATAACTAATCGGCTAACTCGTTTGTAGGCTTAAAATATTTATACGTTGCATAATACCTAATGTTTCCTCATTGATTCATACATTTTCCTAGTGGCGAATCTTATAAAAATAGAGCTATAGATAGCTATAGTAGATTATTAAAAACTTGCCAAGGTACGTCGATTTAATACATAATAAATAAGTTTCCTATTTTACCTAAAAATGATAAAACGAACAACATAAAATCTATGTAAATTATCTGATTAAGGCCACGATTTCAGTATAAGCCATTTTACTTGTATTAACTAAATTTCAATTATTTGAATAAATTAGTAATATTTGTTTTTGTCACTTTTGTTTTAATTACTGAAGATGTTATTAGGGGATAGTGAATCATTATATTTATTGCTTGCTTTCTCATAAGCAGGTACTTTCTATTTAGATTCGAGCATTAATTCTAGATAGAATAGGAAGGTTTTCATTTTAAAATTCTTTTCTTGCGCATAAAACCTTAATTATAATTGTTTTATATACGTATTAGTATAGATTAAGCAACGCGTCCACAAAACTTAAGCTTTACAGTAAAAATAAAAAAAAAACCTTTGTTATCAATCATTGAAACAATATACAGTTCAACTAACAGAGTATATTGGATTATAATATCGACATTTTGTGCTCAGAAATTCAATACCCAAAAGGGATAAAAGACAGCAATAATGTCTGTAGATATGCACAATGTATATCATCGCTTATATCAAATCGTTTTATAGATTTTTCAGAGTATGTGAATTTTTATAATGTAAACAAGGATGTAAAATTATTTTAAACGTCATCGCAAAAGAGGATTGCTATAAATCTGACGTCAATCTGTGTCTTTGTGTTTGTTATAGCGTTGTAGGTCTCCAATAAATGGACCGATTTCAATGCGGTTTTTTTTACCATAGACTGACATTTTTGTTGAAATGGTAGAAATCGAGCCATAGATAGTGGTGTAAAATGAATGAATTATTTTTAATATATATATTATTTTAAATATGCATATGGGATGTTTTTTTATTATTTTATTGGGTGTAACATGCTAAGGCACCTAAATTAAGAGAATGAGAGCACAGGAGTCTACATTTTTTCGATATATTCCGTCTTTACAAAATTCAATAATGAAAATGATAAGCGATTCCTTAAATTTTACAGTTGAAACTACAAAAAATAGAAATGAAAAAAATAACGGCAAGTATTAATATTATTAATATTCACGATTTATAGACATTTCTAATATTTTTTTTTAAAAAAGAATAATCGCGTATATTGTGATTTACGAATATATTTTGATATTTTACAATAGTCTGTTATCATGAGAAGACTAAAAGCCTAATTTTTACCATGGAATGCAGTAGAGGGTTCGATAAATCGATTTTCAATAACATATTTTTAAATACCAACATTTATCTGATTTATCCATTTAAAAGAGTTTCATTTAAAAACGATACAAATTATACCCAAATCAAGTGGCAGGACACATCAGGCATCTCGTTAAAAATATTAAAAAACAATTACGTATAAATCAAAGTCTGAACGAATGAGACAGAAATAATTTTCGCAACATCCGTCACATTTATTTGCGTCGCTTCAGAGGCGGTGCCATAGTAAATAATAAATATTGACCCGCCATTGATGTAAGTGATGATAGCTACTCATTAGTTATTACGAATTTACTAGATGCGTAGACGGTGTGAGCTCATTTTATGCGGATTTTATTTTTACAGCGTTAAAACTAAAAGTAGGAGTCAAGCGAGTCACATTGTGATACAGATGAATGTGACTTTGAGCGACCATTTGGCTTTACACGCATAGTAAAAATATCTAATAACTGCCATTTGTGAAGTACTCCTCATGAAGTTGAATGCTATGAAAACATTTTTTAATTACCAACTCTTAAATAATTTGGGTTTATATATTTTGAATTTTTTAATTGAATAATTTAAGAACCCCGGACAAGGATGGCCCGTGTCTTTTATTTTCCGTGTGTTCTTTCTTCTTTTTATAATTTCTTTATTTATAAAACCTTGAATTTACACAGTTGCATATACTTTTAAGATTACGTTTGGTTATGGAAGCAAGAAAGTAACTAATGTCAAGACACTCCGTATTTCGCTTTCCACCGAATTCGAGACATTGCATGTTGAGTGATGGAACACAAATGTTAATGTCATATGTTTATGTAAATAATATTAAAAGTTAAATAACTTTATAAATAAAGTGTATGGAAAATATTTTACTATACGAAAAAAGTTGTTAGAATTCACAAATATTTCAAATTTAAGAGGCCTTATAATATCACTTTTCCGTATCTAATAACAATTTGTCCGCTGGTATTTGTCTAGCCATTATAATATTAGTACTTCCTGGAAAAATGTCTTAAAACAATTTATTTTAACTTTAATAAGCTAAACTAAAATTCTTATATTGTTTTTGGTTTTATTCAAACTTATTCATTAAAAATGTAATTTTCCCAACATTTCATTCTATGGAATTCATTAATAATTAATAATATTTGTATGTAACCATCGTGGCTCAGTAGAAGTGTCCGCTGGCATGATTGTTGTGATTGTTGTATTTGTGCTCGGCAAATTGAGTATATTTTAATTACTTTCATATCTGTTGTATGTTGTATATAATAGAGAGAGAACGGCGTTGAGCTCTGCAGGACGTGCAGCTTTCTTGAATTCGTTCGAACTCGAAAATTTTATGGATTGACTTAGTATTTTGTAATATTTATAATAATTAAGCAAGAAAGAGGAAAACATTTATAAAAATATATAATACACGCATAAATACATACAAATATTATTAATGACTAGTGGCTAAATGTGCTCTACAACACCTTTATATTTACTTTCAGTATCTTTCTTATTAATAATAGACCTTTTTTTTATAAATAATAGAAATAAAATTGAAATTAGAACTTAGCCATCTAAATGAAACGCCAATAACAAAATATGACATTTAAATTGACCAGTATCTAAGAAAACGTAGTATTTAATAAAAAGAGTACTATATTGTACGTGTTCGATTTCTACCTAAATCCATAATATAAAGATGTATCACAAAAAAGACACTCAAACTACACTGTATTTAGATTATTTTATAAGGTGTATAATTAACAAAGCAGATGTAAATACCATCAGGATCGATACCAATTAAGAGTGGAATTTTCTATTAGAGATAAAAAAGTAATTAACTATAAAAACTAACGTGAATTGGGACCACACGACACTTGCGAATGTTTTATATACTAGTTTCTCATTAGCATGAATGCTATGGTGGAGCAGTGGCGTAGCGTTTGAACCCCATTTGATCGATCCCAATTTGGGCAATGATTATATTTAAATTATTTCATAATCTCGTTCTGTTACAAATCTTCGCATTGAGTTCTGTCATAGGAAGGGGCCAGGAGGACGAGAAGGGAGTGATAACTGGAGGAAGCAATATTTAAGGACACTATGTTGTACGGAACAAATGTGTAGCTCTTTTTCAATAGATAACAGATAGATGTTGTTGTAAAATATTTAGTATTTTTTTTACACTAAATGTTTAAAAATTTCATGTAGTTCTTAAGGGAATTTAGTCTGCACCTAAGATCATTTCATTTATATTTGCATTTTTTAAAATATAACAAGGAAATGTAAGAGATACCAAAGTAAAAAATATACCAATAATACCACAATAATAAAAAAACACAAAAGCACACTGTCAGCTCCATTTATGAGCATATTTTAGCGGATCAAAAAGTATCTATGTCGTTCACTACCAATATATTTTGTTCATTTCGTTTCATTAAGACGCGATTTTGTGTAGAAAATCATACTATTAATTATAAAATGTTAAAATATATAAAGAATACTATACCTATCATTGACCAACACCTTTACTAGGAAGATCAATAAGAAAAATGCAACCGAATGGAGCAATAAACGCAAATAAAACAACAGAATTTGTAGACTTTGCTAGTTTTATTATATTTGTAAACATTAATTTATATTTTCTTCAAATTACAGCTACCTTTTGCCTATATGAGAAGTTTGCTTTTATTATCTTCTAGTAGTCGACATTTTGTACTAATACGATGTGTCCAAATTATTGTTTCATCGTTGAAGGACTTCGTGGTATTAGTTCAAGTCAGTACGTAAAAGTTCTTAACGAAGACAAGAAAACATTTTTACGACATTCCATATAGTTTCTATGAAATGAATTGTTGTGCAAATAGTTTTTAAAAATATTTATTTGAATATAGCCATTTTTAAAATATTACAATTTATACGATAGTTTTATTATTATATCAAAGTTATGGCGCAGTGTAACGGCATCCGACTATAAATGTTAATGGCTGTGGGTTTGATTCCCACTCGGGGGAAGTAATATATTTGAAAATTATTTAAAACGATTTAAAATACGTGAAAAAAAATCAATTGAATAGTATGTGTAAATGTAACTGTAACTTGACTTCGTATATCGCCATCTAAACTATATATTCAGTCTCTAACATATCTCATATATATATATATATTTGGCAAATCTTATAATCGATATCCATTATTTTAATTTTTCTTAAGTTCTTATATCTACTGATCATAAAAATAATTTCCAAAACACTTATCAAAGCTAAAAATTGAATGGGAAGCAATGAAATAATTTATAATATTAAAGAAAACGTGATGAAACATAAATGACCGTATTCCAATATTATGTAAGTATTCTATCAAAAAATAATAAAAATAGCAAAATCAAAATAAATGAACATTGATCTTTCAATGGTTTCTTTAGCCGACTCAAGTGCAGTATCAACGATTTGTTTACGTTTCTTATACCGCCCGTGACCCCGTTCCTTCACGTTCTATTGAAATGTTATTTTGTGGGTTCAAAGAAATCACGCAGAAAAATAATAAAATTTTTCCTCTGTTTTGTAATTAGTTTTGTTTTATTTACGCATTAGGTTTTTAAGCGGCGCTTTGTTCTAGCTGGAAATCTTTTTGTAAGTCTTAGTGTTAACGAGATTTATTTAGAGCAGGTTCAATAAATATATTTTTAATATCTTAAAATTATATTAAACATTGACATGATAAGGAAATAACAACTGTTGATTAACAATATTATCTATCCTAACATAATATATAGGTATAAAACGAAACTAAATTAAGTTATGTTAACTTTATTGACTTGTGTTTAGTGAACTTCAATCATACGTGTAATTTGCGAAAAAAAATTCATACGGATGAGATTGATATTTGGGACAGCTATTTCAATGTAACCTTTCATTGAAAAGAAGAGCGAAATGTATTGAATCTTCTTCTCAATGTAATTTAGAGTCAAGTTGTTTAGACATATATTTTACAATAGATTACCGATATTAATATATTTTTTTATTTTTGATATTAATATATAATATATTTTTGTAGATATTCCATATTATACGCATCACGGGGTCTGTTAATGTAAAAAATCACATAAAAATGTACTTACGTTGAGTATGTTAGAGCGGATCAATACAAGTTTTATATAAAGTTTTTTATATACAATTTCAATTTTGAAAATTTAAGTTAATTGTAATATTGGACCTAAACAACGATACAAACATTGGAGAAGCTTTTAAATAGAAAAATATAGAAATGAGTTCACTTATGAAAACTGAACTCTTCAAACGTACCAAGGATAAATTTATACGTCAGGAAATCCAAATCTAAAATTATATTTATTGAATAATATTCGAAATTCGTTTCAAATTGACAATATCTTGGGGTAGTGGTTTTACATGCAATTCGCATCGCAAATAACGTGATTTATGTTATGAAATCTATATAGAAAAACATACATCCATATAGATTTACTTACGTATACAAAAACAAACATATTGTTGGATACGTGGTTGTATTTTAAAATGAAATAAAAAATGATTAGTGATCATTTCTTAAAAAAACGTATAAAAAAAGGTCAAGCGCTCTGACCGATAAGCCATGCTTGCTAATTCCGGCTGCATCGAAATTATTATACGTTTTGTTACAACTTCTTTATGTTGTTAGTATCTTTGTAAAGAGGTTTTTACACATTTTTGCTACCGAAAGATTATTAAATTATCGTTTGGAGAAAGAGAATGCTATTTATTTTAATAATTTACTATTTTTGAATTGTTCCACACTTATGATTAGAAAAACGTAATCATTGTAAGAGTAGTCTCGTTTCAAATAAAAAATATATATATAGTAAATAAATATATTTTATATTATGCCTATTATAGCCTTAAAAGCATATATTCTTAAAAGTATGTAAGTGTATGCTATTATTTGTAGTAAGTGCTGTGTGATATTTGTGATTTTTTATAAAACTCGTGGTAGTGGCGTGAATTATTTATTTTATTATTAAAATGTATAAATACCGACTGTAAAAGCGATTGGTTATGAATATCGATTATTACTCGGAGAAATGATTATATATGAAAGTAATATTTATATCTTCACTTTTATAAGGCGAAGCACGGCGTTGAATTCGCAAATAACACGCAAAGTTTCTATTTCGGCGGACACGGACACAGTCAACGGTAGTCACTCTTGACACTGTACTAAATATAATTCATAACATTTATGAAACTATTGCAGTTTTTATCCATATCAATTATTTTCATGCATATTTCACACTCCCCAGTTTGCATAAAATAGGCCCGCGCCAAGGGTCGAAAATATTCTCTTTACCTATTGTTCTTTCTCTTTTCCTATTGTTATGTAAAATATAATTTAGAATATTAAAATTTTGTTTAAAATAGTTTCTTTTTCATATATATCTAGTGAGATATGTTATAGCTTACTATGTATTGTATTGGTTGAATGGTGTGGCCAATATTTATGACGAATAGCGACGCGCGGAATAGTAATTTATATCTGTCATAGTCATATTACTAAATCTATAATTTCAATTAACATTTAGTAATCATGTTAAATAGGTCATAAGGCAATAAATGGCGTTGGATAAACGAAATTGATAGTAAAAGCTTTTAAAAAGATTTCTAAGTTATTTTGAGGCCGATCGTGGCGCAGTATTACTTCATCTGACTGTTGACACGGTCGATTGTGAGTTCCATTACCGCTCGGGGAAATAATTATATTTAAATTATTTTAATATTTATTTTAAAAACTATATACGCTATGGTAAGACAAAGCCTGGCGTTAACTTCCACCACTTAACATACAATATCTTAATAAAGACATTCGCAAATTACGTACTCATACAAATATACATACTCTATGAGTATGTATATTTATAAATAGGTTTTACGTTATTTTCAAACACATTCTCTATTTTTATATATCAAAAGAAAGATACTCGAGCTCTTTATCCCCAATATGCCCTTCCAAAATGTAGAAATGATATAAGTGGGATAGTTACTATTGTTTCACATAAAAGGTAAAAAGCTTTTCATATTTCGTTGACAAGTAGACATATTACTTTTTCAGTGCGTCAGTTTTGTTATAAGGTAAAATTCATACTATGTCATTTCATTTCATTTTTAAAATTATGTTTTAAATAGTCCTGATTAAGATTTTGAAACGGAATATTAAGCTTATCATACAATCTATTCTATAACATTCGTCTATGCTATCCTTACTAATGCGAATATATTATTTACTAATTATATATAAATATTAAATCTAAATATTTGTCAATTTAATCAATTTTTATAATTAAATATTATTTTTAATATGTATGAGTTTATATTCGAGTACATATATAAGTAAGTACACATACATTGAAAGTTTAATCCACTTAAGTTGTTACATTGCTTTTTATGTTCACACACTAAGATGTGGGACCGTGATCTGGAACAAGGTGTGTGTAAAATTACATTTTAGAGTATAGTCGATTGTTTAAGAAATATTTGTGCCTTACATCTGTATTGTTTTCAAATATACTACAACGGTATCGATAGTATAATATTTCAGGTAAAATTTAAAATAAAGGACCTACTCACTATATTAACGAGCGGAATAACAAAAAACATAAATATAAAAAATATGAACCTTGTTATAAAATCTCTACTAGCAATATCACGTGATAGTCGTTATTTTACAAATAAATATGTTATTTTATCACGATCTTTTCTTTTTTTCATAAAATATAAAAAGAAAATGCTTTGTTGTTTTTTTTTTTATTTCAAATGATATTATTTACAACATTGGGCCTGTGAACGACGTCACTGCAACTAGATGAATAATTATATTTCATATATTAGCGCAAATATTAAACGACTAAAAATAAACCAGGCTCGGCTTTAAGTGCTTTGTTATTGACATGACGTAAATAGCTTGGACTACCATTGACTTTCTAGATAAAAATTATAGTAACAAAATAGTCATCTGATGATCTTGAAATTCGAACCAAAGACAATGATCTATTGCAAGTTTTCTTTTAACTAGTACTATATTCGTATAAAAGTAAAAGATCGTTATTAATTAAACTATTTTGTTTTCTTAAGAACAATCTGAGCTTAACTTGAATTAATAATAAGGTATGATAGCCCCAAGAGATTATATGGATTTGGTAGACTCAATTAGAGTAAACCGAAAGCTAACATCAAATATTATGAATATAACATACATACTTGTGGTATCAAGATAATAGAAGCTGATTGAGTTAAAATAATTAGGCTATGCTTATTATTAGTTATCAGGTAAGCATATTATTAGAGCTATTTATTAGTTTAAATCATAGTAAATCTTGTAAATGAACTTTTGCTTGTAACAATTCTTGTTAGAGAATTTCAACGGAATAATAACTAGCTGCACTTTTAAAAGACGACGCAAAAATTGTACCGCTCAAATTAAAAAGATGCCAGAAACTTAAGAATAATATACAAGAAACTGATGACTAGATAAGTATGGTTAAAAGGAACACGTTTGCACCAATGGTGTGGAAAAGCTCTGAAATAATTATAAAATTTACAAGATAGAAGTTGGACTAAGATTATCCCTTTTATCCCAAATTCATTTTGAGAAAGCTAAGAAGAATAAGATACTTCAATTGCTATACATAAATTTGGGTTCACAATACTTTTTGTTATATTAATATGATGAAATGTATATATATATATATATATATATATATATATATATATATATATATATATATATATATATATATATAAATTACAAGTACAGTTACAGTAGTTTACGATAATAATAAAAATATAAAACAATGTCAAAACAAGGGAATAGTGATGGATACACATGTTACCAGGCGTGACATGTTGTCCTTATATATTTTTGTCTGTGGCTTTACGGTGTATACCATATTGTTTTTCTTATCTCGCAAATCATGCTATATACACATACATTATATATTAAAAATAGACATTTAAATGATATATAATCAATAGTCTGATTATATTATCTTTAATTTGCGGTTTCATTTGAATTTAACTGGCTTATGTAACACAAAAAACTTTGCTTAACCAATCTAAGCACCAATTATACTTACTACTGCGTATGTAGATAATACCTAAACTAATCTTGTATTTTAATACTTAAATAACATACCTTTGAAAATACGAAGACCGAGTAATAGCTAAAGTTTGAATAAAGTAGAAAAATAGAAAGATAATATAATATTTTTCAATCATAATTTGAACTAGAAATATTTGTTGTAATAAGGTAATATAATAAATATTAAATTTAATGGATATCTGCATGAATATGTATTTCTGTAAACTTTTATGCACATAGCTTTAATATCGTATATTTTATACGTCATCGCTACCACTATCATTTTTTATCGCTTTATCCCTTGCGGAGTAGTCAGAGACAACGAAGCGCCAATCGCTAAGGTTCCTGCATATCTCTTTGGTCTAGTCCACAGTCATTATCCTGCCATCCATTATCACACATGCCCTTTGGGGGGGTCCTCATACTATTTACGTTATCTTCCTCCAGTATCTACAATACTATGTTTTCGAAGGTCAACCGAAGTCTCCCCAGACCTCTTATAGGAATCACCTTGTCTTCATAAATCTTTCAGTACCACTATCAACAATAATAATATAAATTTTGTACCAAGTAAACACAAACATCCCAAGCGTTCAGTAAAGAATATACAATTAAACAGCAATAATGGCGATATTTCTTATCTATACATTAACTAAGCGATTTAATGTAATGTATTATTAGTTTTAATAATAAGAGAATGATATTTTTTTTTGCTCAAGTTCATTTTAATATCCATATTTTTTGTATTTACAAATAAAGAAAGGATTTTCTGTGAACTCTGAAATAAATCATGAAATGGTTTACGTATTTACATTTGCACAAAGAGCTAATTTGTAAACCCATTTTAAATCGGCTGAGAAGATAATCTCAGTTAGTAATTAAATGAGCAAGAATTTATTAAAATTTAACCAATAATAATTAAATATTAAAACAAGAATAAAAAAAATAGCTATCAAATTAATTTCGCTTTACCAACGATGTTATGAAAAGCTTTGATCTGGTCTGATTATGTTTCCAAATCAGCAGAACAGATCAACTTGTAAAACAGTCAGATTAAATAATTAATTTTAAGATGATTGATTATGATTTTACATGCTTAACTCATTATAACAATTCTTTAATAACAATAGAATACAATATTTATAGCGCTTCCGTGTTTTACAAAGTAAAGTATACGTTGAGAAACTCTTTTCTTAATTATAATCTTTAGCTTACAATATTTTATTTTATATGACAAGATAACATTACGAGGACTTCATAATTTAAAGTAATATATTTGCCATAAATATATATTTTGTACCATTTCTAACAATTACTAAGAATAACGGGGAAGTTAGTGAAATTTAATTCAGAATTAAAGTTCTACTTCTACCAACAACTATTATAATTCACTAAGAACTTTATCCATGCGAAGAATAGGCATTATCATTCATGAAAACTATTTGATACTTTATATAGATGAAACTTCGCTTTAGTCAGTAGAAGAGCCTGATCAATGTTACGTAGGTGGTGTTGAGACAACTATTAATAAGGTTATATGTAGGAAAAGTGTATGTATTTCAGTTCCAGTGAATTAGAATTTAAAATTCTAAATATAATACAATGTTAAAATACATATAAATACGCATGGATGCATAAATTTATTTAGTACAATTGCAGGAATACCTAGTGTAACTAATTAATAATTTAATATGCATTTCTTTAATAATACTTTATATTAAAGTTATATTCTAAATGAAATTTAAATTATTAATTTATAATTATAGTAAAAGAAATAAGCTATATTTTCACGCTTAATGCTTACACATTACACTTAGTAAGTTATTACTTAAATTAAGATATTTTACTTTAACATTCAAGAAAATATGTCGAAAATACAGAAGAAATTGAAAGTCGTACCTGCATACAGTCTACGATCAAAAAGCTTTTTACGCGTCATGAATAGGAATTGGTTTGATCCTATTTGAATTCACTTTTCCTGATATTTTCGTGTAATACTTATCAAAATCGAAATTGGTGTTACTTGAAATGTTTACTTTTAAGTTATATTATAACAATCTATTTATGCATTTGCTATTTTTATTAAGGTGAAGTTAGAAAATGCCTGACTGCACCCTATAAAATACATATTGAAACCATATATATTGAAAATGTTGAAAATATTTTAAAATTATTACATTTAAATTATTTTCGCCTTTTTAGTTGAACATACAAATGTTTATTTATTATATTTGAACCTTGACACCAAAATGTATGTTCATTTGTTATTACGTAGAACCTTCGTAGCAAATATCGTAGCGTCTTTTAGCAACTGCTTAGTGTCTTGATATGAGTATATTTCATTGCTACAATGAAAAATTATCCTACATCGATCATTTTTAAGTCTCCGGTTTATTAGACAAAGTTCGGCGTTAGCTTATTGAACATAATATCACAAAAGTCAGTGGAAAGTAACGTTTAGCAGGAAGTCTCTCTTTTTATTGATATATTATATGCTAAAAAGTTTTTTTTAAATGTTCTTTTCAGTGTATATATTTAAGCTACTATACTAATCAATTGGCTAACTTGTTTTAGCTATTAAACTTGATTATATATTGAAATTTCCTTTAAGGTAAATAATGTATTGATAGTACAAATATGTCTCTAATTTCAGTGAACTCAACGAAATAACTGACTATACACTAGTAATTACTAAAACTTCATCAATCAGTAACTTTAATAAGTTAGCGGCAAATAGTAATAACATAACCTAAAATATTCTATATACGTATTCTAAATCAAAGCACGTACAACATTTGCCATCAACTTTCAAACAAACATTTAATTAATCACTCGAATAAATATCCACTGACATAGAGTATTTGAACAACAACAAGGTAAAAACATGGTGAAAAAATTACAATATTTATTTTTACTGAAAAATTCCTAGCGTTTAATAATTTACAATACCAATATAGGTCTTTTTATTAAATTTTATCTATGTCAAATAAAGTTATTGTTTGTTGTAATTAAACAGGCGCTAAAAAAGGTCTAAATCCATACGACCGCTTTTTTAGCTTCACGCTTTATCCTATGGAGCAGTTAGTATTAGCTTTAAAATGTGGAGCAGTTATTATTATTATTATTATTATTTAAGGAAATACATATTTTGCACGTCACATTAACCAGTCATATGAACAAAATAACTATGCCATATTACTTTTCTCATTCACTGACCTGTTCTCTACCTCCGTGACCTGTATTCTACAGAGGATATCTCTTAAAATTTTTATAAAATAAATATAAAATATATAATTCATGACACTACTAAAAATCTTTAAACAATCGTTTATAAAAACGTTTATAAAAACATTCATGTTTACAATTTGCAAAACATCTGCAAAGGCAAATATTTTGTTTAAATCAGATATCTTGTATTCGAGTTATTTAGTACTTTGTTGCTTTCTATACATGTACATATTTTTTATTTATTACAATAAATAGTTAATAGGTGAAAGAAAATTTCGATTCTTTTTATTGTTATAAAAAAGTATATTGAGCGACATTTTATACTTTTATATATTTTAGTGGCAAATCTAGGCGTCTCCCTCTTAGGCAAATGTTTATATTTAAATTATTTTCAAATGGTCTGGTACGCTCTGGTAAGGCATAACAAAGCGTTGTTTTCGTTGCGTGTTGTGTTAAGTTATAAGTGTGTATAAGAAAATAGTTAGTCATTATTGTTATATCAAATTTTTCCCAACATGAATTGATAGAAAACAGCTGCACGCTTGTTATCGCGTAACAGTGTAGTGAAAGAGAAAATTAAGATACTTCTTGGCACTGTTAAGAAGAGTTTGCATGGCAAGTGGAGTGATACACACTCGACCCTTAACTACGGTTTTTCCTTTGCGCGAAGACTGAACTCAGAGTTATTGCGTTTACAGTTTGACACTGCCACTGCGCCGAGGAATCAATTTAAATGTCCAATTGTACAACAATATGAGATTGTTTTATCTTTTAAGTATTTTAAATCTATTCTGCGTTGATATTGAATTTTAAAATAGTTAAACGTGAGATTAGGCCTAATAATGTTAACATTTTAGTTCTATTTACAACCGCTTTATATTCCACAGCGCTTGTAGCCAATATCAGTAAAGACAAAGATATTACAAATAATCTCTTTTCGATTTAATCTCGAGGCGGTCGGGTCTTGTTAAGCAATGCATTGCACGTACTTTGGTAAAGCAGACACATGATAGCTCTTTATATCAGTAAAGGTTGCGTTAGTATCATAAATTGTTTTGATATAAGTAGGTATTTCGCACTTCAAAACTCAATAATGTTTATAAATTTCACAATTGAAGGGAATCGATTTGAGTATGATACTCGCTCAAATAGAACGGATTGATAAGTTCTCTCTTTTACTTCCATATAATAAGAAAGACGCATAATTATAACATTAACATATTGTTGCCGGACGTGGCGACAGTGTGACAACGTCTGACTGTAAACGCGATCGGTTGTGGGTACACGGGGGAGTAATTATATTTAAATTATTTCACTTCCTCGCTCTGGTAAAATAAAATATAATAATAGAATAATAGTAGGATAAAAGCGTGAAGCTAAAAAAACATTATTCAGATATGCCACAAAGATGAAAATAAAAATAGTTTAGTCAATAGTTATAACGGACCAAGTAGCAGTTTATATTTACTTAATCTTAATAAGATCTTTGATTTTCGCGATTATTATACATGAAACTATTTTAAACGAATTAATCACGTATATTTTGGTATTCAAAAATATATTTGAATTTATTGAAAACTTGACGTTTCGAACACTATTTATTTAAGGTTTTTGAAAAAACGTATAAAAATTTTTAGTAGTAGTAGAACGCATGGCTTAGCGGTCGGAGCGCTTGGACGGTATCCAAGAGGCGCGGGTTCGAATCCCGTTGCGTTCAAATTTTTATACGTTTTTTCAAAAATGTTTTCTAATCCTAAGTGTGGAATAACACTTTAAAAATAGTAAATATTATTTAAGGTTATTGTTAAAACTAAATATTCTTTTTTTTGATTTTAAATTTAAGTAGTAGTATTAATTTAGAAGCCATCGTGACGCAGTGAGACAGCGTGAGACTTTAAACTAGATCAGTTGGAGTTTCGCTACTACACCATAAAATTTTTTTCTTATCGCGTTAATTGAGTCAATTTCGGGCAGAAAATGGAGATTTTAGAGACGTGCCACTCGACTCTCTCTGACTGCGAGGAGTGAATAAGCTTTAAATGTAATTTGTGTTGTAAAATATAGACTTGAAGGCTTTGGATTTTGATTTAAATGTAATTCGCTGAAAATTTGAAAAAAAAATTTTTTGTAATTTAGTATTTACATTTTAAATTATTTTAAAACTAAAATATATTTTCTCTAGTAAGATAATATTATACATTTTTGGTTAATATCAGACATAATCTATGAAAACAATTTGATGCGATCAATAATAAATTTGACGTTTTGCCGAAAAGTTTTGACCTTGAATACAAGTATAAAAACATTTTGAATTATTTTCTACAGTGATTCTGATAAAGTTACCTGTACTGACATATTGATGGATCTCAATAAAAGCTTATATTTAAGCCATCTACCGTCATCAATCATATGTGTGTATAATAATAGTAGACACCGAATATTTTAATATTTACTTGAAGATAGCTTTTTTATCTCCTACATTTTTCAGGGCTTGAAACTCAACATAACGAAAAGTTATTGTTTTTTTCTATTTAAGTCATTGCGTACTATGTTAATGGGAGAAAATATTGTGCAACACGTGATATGATTCAGTAAAAAAATTCTATCAATATATTAATATGTAAATAAATTCATTAAAATTATGCCAACGAAGAACTGTTATATTTATATAGTTAAAATATTTTTTGTTTGAATCATATAAAATAAATTAAATAACATAATCTTAAGCTTATTATTCACGCCATGGTTGTTGTAATAGACAATTATTTTCCTCCATTCGATAAGGAAAGGTATTGATTGAGATTCTATAATCCAGAAATATTTCTAAAGTGGCAGAAAATATAGAAGGTAACTTAAAAAATTCATTATATATAGACGGAGTAACAAAAAATTTTTTAGAAAAGTAATTCCTAATAAATCCACTTAACCAAGATAGAATATCCATACTGCTTCATAAGACAGTGATAGCTAAAGTGGTTTTCGTAGAACAGACAACAAAGTTCTATTTATTTAAAAAAACAATCTAGGTTGATATTTGATGCTACCTCATGCAATTGTCGAACTTAATATCAAAACGTAGACCACTAATTTTTTACAAAAGCAATAAAACATTTTTATGATAATGAAAATGAAATACAAATTAAAGTTAATAATAAAATGTAAATTAATAATTTTGGTTAACATATAATCTTTTCATATATAGATCCATAAAATATATTTTTTTATTTTTATGTATTTGGTGAGTTATCTTAAATATCTTAAAAGTTTGGGAATCCTTGTCCTAAGGTACACTCAGATAAATGTTGTAGACATCGGGTTTACTGCAGATTGAATATTGGGAATTTCATTCTGAATCCATACTATGTCAAGCTCATAACTTACTATGAAATTTAAAATTATATTTATGTTACATTACATTTTTTCATAATAAGCTAAGTACCTGTTGCGTAACAAAGTGTCTTTCCTATTAATACTAAAAGTAATAAAGTAAGTTTTAGCCTCTTATTTTTCAAATGTTCATGTAAGCTGAAACGAGCGTGACTTGTCTTGGTCCAATCTTATTTTCATTTATTCGAACATGATTAACTTTGGCTTATCACCATTCCTCCTGAATGGGCTTGACGAATAGATTCTTCCGACTATTCTATTTCAAATGTTCTAACAATAGTTAAGAAAAAATAACAGACGCCACATACAAAATCCACATAGAATGTTATCTTTAAACTATTTTTTTTTATTTTTTTTAGCTTCACGCTTTTTCCCGCATAGCATTGTAGACAGGAAGACGACCTAGTGTCGAAACACTCTATACTCCGATTTTCACCAAATTCAAGACATTACATATTAAATGATGGAACTCAACGCTGCGTTATATCTTAACACAACGAGGAAATGAAAATATAATCATTCCTCACTTTGCCACGACCGGCTAAAATCCGGAAAATAGAGAATTTGTAGCTCAATTTTTCTAACAAATAATCAGTACCTAAAATAAACTCTATATTATACATCGCATAGTAACATTCGCCAATAGTGCCATATTGACACGTTGTATAAACGTAACTTTAATGGAAATATCCAACTAAATTAATTTAACACAATCACGTGGCCAGTATACATATTACGTATATATTACATTATAAATAGGCTGAATAAAAGTTATATAACGTAAAAACACTATATAACCAAATTATAAACGGTTTACGATATACAAAGTTATTAACGAGAGCGAGAGAGTTTAAGGATAATCCTTTTATCCCAGCCACGCAGTTGTAAGCCTATATTTACACGAACTTAGTACAGTAACGTTACATTAAATATATATGGGATTTTTTGTCTTTGAAAAAGTTATTTTAGAAAACCCTATACTATAGTATAGTAATATAAACTATACTATACTATTTCTGCAGCCATCCCACAAAGTCTATGTGTGGTGAATAAATACCTGCTCATACGTGATTAATAACAATTGGAATAGATTAGTTAAAGCTGAGACACTTTGAAATATGACTATTATTTGTCGTACGTAGGTCCGGTACATAGTGCGGCGTTAGACGGAAATCGGAGAACAAGCTATAACAACGTAATCTAAATTTACTGAATAATCTGAGATTTGACTCCCGAACTGACTAACTAGTTTTATATATTTATGTGTTAAAGAATGGGAAAAAAATTGTTTTTTCTAAAATAATAAGAAAGTAAAAATAATTGTAAATTATAGTTTTAATTTATAAATAAAAAACAGTCTTGACTGCCAATATTTTTGAAGTAACACATAAGAAATAAAAATGAACAAATATTACACTCTCGCAGTTGTTTAAATAGACTTTTATTTCACGTCTTCCGAATATTATGAACCTAATATAACTGATGATGTTAATCAGAATATTTTTTAGTTCTCATAGTGGAATTCGATAACGCTTAGTGATATCATAAAATAAAAGTTTTAAATAAAACATAAATATGTTTTATTTTCCAGCATGAGTATTTGCGGAAATTTAAATTAAATTACAGTTTAAATACATATATTCACATATATACATAATAGTTTATCTGAAATCAGTTTGGCTTTCAATAATTGAATTCATTCTAGCGGAAAACTGCAGCGCTTTATTAAAATATCGAAGTTCATCAATTTGAAATGAAGTTAATCATTTTGCCAAAAACAATTACATCCAAGTTCACGGTTGAATTCATATTTTTCATGAGTTTTCTGCATGTATAAAATTTCGTAAAGTAATTTTTAAATTTGCATATTATTGGTATACATATTGAGCCTAAAAGATGGATATAAAGATCGTTTCTCGTTTCACGTCGTTGTTTCATGCTTCATTTGGCATGGCTAAAGTTTAAAAAAAAGTACAGAGAAGTACACAATTAATCAAATAAACATCGCCCACACTTCACATAAATTCTTAAGAAAATAACAATTGTACGCAATAACGATAGTCCCTGATATAAGCATATTCTATATTGGTTTATGATTCGTGATTAACAGAAAGGAAATATATTTCTTGGATAAAGTGCACAATGCCTCAAACGATACGGTTCTAGAGACGGTACAAATTATGTACCAACGTACATAAACAAATGTATATTATTGATATTTGTTAGCTATATAATGTAAAATTAATAATGTATTATATGAATTGTTAACTATATTAGTTAATAAGAATTTCTCAGTTGAATTTTTTAAACATATTTAACCCTGTTTATACAATAAGCCTCAATCGGAAACTATGAGTAAGAGAATAAGAGTTTATAATATATACTTAAATAATTCATTGTGCATACTTGGACCTTTGAAAAAACTCGTATATGGCTGAAGTAACAATAACACCTTGAAAATTGTGTGTCAAATTTCGTCCCAAAAGTTTTAATATATTTGGTTACCCTTGCCCTAAGCCCTTATGTCTGGTAGACTTTATACTAAAGCCTGCTGAACAAATCTCACCTAAACTAAAATTATACATAGTACATATGTTTATATAGACCGTCACATATGTGTGTACACTTATGCTAATGTCACCACTGTAGCTTACTAAGTATACTCAAATTATTTTCTTAGAAATATGATATATATTACTAAACACTACCGGTTTTACAAAAAATGTTGAATATTTATTACTTATCATTGTTATTGGCAATTTATTATTCCTTAATTGTGTCATAGATTATAAGTATTCAAATTTCAAATATATATTTAGAATAAATATTCAATAAAAGCAATTGTATTCCTAGTATGTAAATAATATTTAAGAAATGTTAAAATCAGTTATAATAGATTAGATTAGATATTTGCTAAGTCATTGCACTGCAATGCGTTAGCGAATTGTCTATTCCATTTCTATCTTTCGGAGATTTAATGGAAAAAAATAAAAAAATATATATTTCCCATTCAACATTCTTTCTTTTCATATATATTTTATAATATTATTTCTCACTTAAAAATATTTAAAGAAGTCTTGTCTAGTTTTTTAAACTATAAAGTATAATTAACAAATTTATTATATTTTTTCTATGATTCAGGATAAGCTGAGACAACTACGTCCGCTTCTTATGAATTAGTTTTACCATAATTATATTATTTTTTTATTTACAATCAAGATAGACTCTATTTTATAAACGTAACTCTTACAGTTTGGAAGTTATGGAGATCGCAATCCTTAAAGAAAAATTTATTTTCTGAATATCTATTAAAGGTATCTTTATGAAATTTAAGCTGGGATATTATTATGTATAACCCATCTATATTATGTTCTTTCCAACTTCTTTCCAATATAATAGTAATAATTGTGGGAAGTTAATATATAGAGGGCGATTTCTTATGCCAACCATTGAATTAAAACCTACCAAAAATTTATCTATCTATTTATTACAGTTATTTAATTATTTTTATCTATTTATTTATTACAGTTACAAAGAAAAAAATTGTGAAGAAGCAAAAAATAAAGGCCATCAATTTTCTGTTTATTAGTAGTTTTGCCTGTTCATTGTTCGACAATCACTGTCGAATGGTTTTATATATATTGAGTATTTAATCGATAACTTTATAAGACAGAACAAATGTCCATTAAATTTTTATTATTTTTCCAAACATTTATTGAGAGCGATGATAAAACAACAATACATCTCAATGATGGTTAAAGGTTTTGTCTGTCAGCTTGTTTGTATGTACACGCTTCTGAAGCTATAGAACTCATTTTTATCATTATTTTTTTTGCTTTAAAGCTATTCTGGACAGTACAAACTGTACAGACTATAATTCATTAAGGTGGTTGACCTCTATCATGTGAAATCTTAACTCTCCGATGAAAAAGTAAGAGATATGAAAATATCACCTTAGCAAAAGTTGGCACAATTCATAGCATAACAAGTATCAAAAAGTCCCGAGAACGAAGTTGCAGGTATTATATAATACCTTTATTATAATATGTACATTATAATGCATTTACTTTTATAAAAAGTCTCAATTTCTCTGTAACAAAATTATCACAAGTCAATTAAAGACCATTTCTAATTTTAAGTTCACTTTATTTCCAGTTTAAAGTCAATTAAAAAGAAGTGATGAAAGTTTAGAAAAGAGTTAAGTACAAGTAAAAATATCTTTTTCTGTGACAAAAAAGAATTCCCGCGGGATAGGCGACGGAAATTTGTTCGAATTAATGTTAATATTCAGGTTAGCTACGTCAAATAAATTCCCTCAACCTTTTCCTCATTATTTTACGGAACAATGAAATTATTATAAAAGACTTGTTAATAGCTTAAATTTATAAGTTTATTTATACATGTATAATGGAAATATGGATGGTATAGGAATATAAAAAGAAACTTAAGTATAATAGGATTTGGTTGTCTGCCTCTGACATGGATCATTTAGGTTTACCTTAAATATGCTAATACAAGCAAGAAATAGCAATAAATGTGTACTTATATATCTGTATGAATGAACTAATTGTAAAATAATTATAATATATGAGTATACTAAATTACTAATCAAAGGGTAAAATTAAGATTGAGAAAATGAGTCTGTACTTATTCTCTATATTTGTTTTCTAACATTCCTCCATATTCCTAAATTTCTTGAAAAGGGATCCATAGTTTTTCGTATATCAAGACAATAAATAGTACATTTATACATTGAAAGTAAACAAAATCTTCAATTAAGTGGTATGTAACAATAGACTTTGTCGACATTTCGTCTTAAAAAAATTCTATACTTATCTATTAAAATCTTAATATAAAATGGTTATATAAAATATTACTCAGTCCAGTCCAGAATTCCCTACTTTTACACTAATAAGTTGAATAAAAAAAACAATATTTGATTTTAACTAATCTCCGTTAAATCTCCGATAAACTAACTATAGGAGAAGCTGCTATCTGACTAATTTTAAGTCAAAGCATCTAAGTTAAAATAAACACTTTTTTATTTAAATAATAGCAACATTTAACAGACGCCGGTGATAATGTTCTACTAACTTTAAAAGATAAAACAGTGTTCATTAATATGGAAATACGTTAAAATTACAAAGTTGTTTATTATGCGTAAATTAACGCGATAGCTGTGAGTTTGTGTGTCGGTAGAAATTTTATAATTATGATAGTTACTCTCGTGCCGATCTGGTCAAACAAAGCGCGACGCATTGCGTACCGTACCTTATAATCTAAGCATTTAAGATAGGAAGTGGAAAAGGAGTTGATTTATCGCTATGTCCTTTCTGCCTGAGCCACAAAAATAAAATACTCCTAAACTTATAAATACAATATTTTACCTGTTGTTATAATCTAAGAACTATAATCTTTTACTGAAATAATATGAAATAATATTTACTATACTAACAAGATTTATTTACCTACATAAAAATATTTTTTATTAACTCTAGACAAACATTTAATATAAAAAAAATCATTTTTTAATTTATTTTACATATTTTTCTTGACCTGGAAATTATAAAAGACTGTACGTACATTATGTGCTGCATTATTTCTTATAATATAACTAGATGAATATAACAAATTTTCTTTTTATTTAATGTTAAGTTATCTAGTTTGGTTATCTAGTTCATTCTAAGCTCTATATAAACCAAATATAGAGCATGGCTTACTGGTCGAAATTGTGGCTTTCGTTAGAGCTTGGAAGCTCTAGTTATCAAAACAACAATAAGAGAAACTTTATATTATACTTATGTCAAGTCAAATATATAATTTGTAGGTTAAAATAAATTTACAAATGTACGAAATAAAAAATAAATAAATTATATTTGGTTGCTGTATCGGTTTTGTTATTAAGAGATTAAAATTAAAAGATATCTTTATCAGCTTCACCGCGCAACAAGGTAATTAAAATTTAGTGTTAAGGTACACTGTTCTCCGCTTTCATTCGGAAATTAAGACATAGTGTGTTCAGTGGCGGAACTCGTTGCCGCGCTTTCTTACCAGTGCGAGTAAATTAAAGTAATCCTTATTTTCATTTTTTTACAGTTTTAAATTATATCCCGCATCAGCATAGTCAATGATAAACTAATGTTGAACATTAAACAAAAAACATTTTATTTTGACTTTGCGCCGAAATTCGTAATATTATGTGTTGAAAGGTGGAAATTAATGCAGCGTTTTCGTAATTGACTTTCAGACGAATCCCAAATCAATCTTACAGTCAGATGGAAATGCCTCCTTATTGCTGTGATGGCCATATACCTCACACAAAACCGAAATTGAAATGTCTAAATACATAATTAAAAAGGAAAAAATAAGGCTATTTTATATTTTAATTTTGTTACTTCGACTGTATACGAGATAAAAATGCTTAGTTATGGACTTTTCAAAGCCAAATTTGTTTCTGCAATCTGCATATAGGTATCCCGTAGATTGTCGTATTAAAAACTGGGATTTAAGTCATATGAATATCATCTTGTATGCAAATACGTGGTGCTAAACGATACGCCCAAAATTTAGTGGGCAAATGATTCAAAATGATAAACTTATATGAAATGCCCAGCAAAGTGTATAAGTAACAGTATATAGTAAAGCTTTGCTTCCTTTGTATAGTAAGGACATACCTTACTTGTAATTTCAACATACAACAAATATTTGTTTTATATACACGGTATCAGAACATATTTCCGTACTTTTTACTTGTCTAGAAAGGAATTATGTATAGAATAAAAATGTCAGTAGTGTATATTGACGAATTTATAGGAAAATATGCATATTTTGTATAGAACATGGATACCATTGACAGATTGAAGTCAACGTTGTTACGTAAGTTTAAAAATAAAATACTAAAGAAAAAAAGTGGAGAAGCGAGGAAAAAAGAAACTGTAAAAATAAAAGGTGTTGTTTGTATTTTAGTGAAAATATAATTGCTACTAAACAAATCTATCCCATTAGGTTATTTTTCGGAACACTAAATTATTTTGTCGTACTTTATAGTCGAGTTATATAAACTTTTGAAAGTAGCCGCGAGGTAAACAAAAATATAAGCTTCACTGTCAGTTTTACTATCTATATAGCAAACTAAACTATTAACTTAGAATATTTTGATACAAAACTAACTACTATATTATTCTCGTTGATGTGTAAAATAGGTTATTTTACATGTTGTATATGACTTTGTTAAAAATTAAACGTCAAACTCTACACTACACTACCAAGTAGTATGTGTAATATTTATTTAATTATTGCAATATTTCTGTAAGGCATTTATTCTATCTGCACTCCCTCTACATGTAAGTTTTAACTTTGCTAAATTTAATTTCATTTCAGATGTTTTTTGTAAAAATTGCTACAAAATTTTTATTTACTTATTTATATAATGATAAAATTGAATAAAAACAAAAGGGTTATATTATACTTAATTACAAATTTACTAAACAGGAATTATTACATTCCTCTACAGAATGCTAACTTTATATTTTATTTGTCATGTTGATCCAGCTAGGTCCACTTACGCACGACTTTGTCTTCCTAAAATACGTAACATTTCTTTATCTTTTTGTTACTAAATAGCCTTAACAATATCTATTTCCGTGCTTATTAAGCTAATGCCAATGTTCTTCACGAATTCGTTTTTAGGTATAAGCGCCTGGAGAACCAATTATCATAGTAATATGTTGTCATTCGCTAGATTCCTCGGACGTAATCGAATATTAGGCAATTAAGATAGGTAATTTTGTTGAGTATACCACGAGTGTAATATACTTGTTTATTTTATAAAACCAAAGTATTAGTCATAGCTATAGCTTTTTTTTATTATTATTAAAACTTAATGCAATCTAAAATGTTTGTATATATTTATAAGTATTTCATCTGATTATTACATAGAAACTAACGTAGTTTATTATAATAAAAGTTTATGTACGTTATTTGACGTTTTTGTGGGGTAACTGAATCCGTTTAACGGCGGCGACGAGTTTTAGTTTATTCATAACGAAAAATTAGATAGCCCCCAATAGGTGTCCAAATACTGTCTCCGACTGAAATTGGCTAATAAGTTCACAATATTTTTTGCCTCTAGCAACACGCAAATTATATATGAGTAAAAGTAAAATTAGAAACAGTAAAGATAACATCGTTCTCGTTCACATCTCGTTCAAAAAATCACACACGTAGTATGTAGTAATACTTATGTATTACATATAACATATTATTAATATATTTTACACGTCAATGGAATTCATTTTAAATACTTTTGAAACAAAATATCTTGTAATAACATACAAAGAAGATAATTACTTAATAATAAGAAACAAATAAATATTTGTTAACTGTTTTAGTAACTATCAATATCCGTATTAAATATCAATAAAAATTACTCTTACTTCTATTAAAAAAATATATTTATTAAAAAAACGAGAAATTAGTTTTGCACTCCCTTTACTAAATCCAGAACGAATAAAAACCGCAAAGGCGGTCCAATTACTGGCTTAACTTGAATTTATGTTACACCAAATAGTACGATTCGTATTTTACGTTCGTTTTATGTTGCTAATCATGTCACTAAGTCAAAAAATGTATGAGTTTAAATTTTTTAAGTATTTCTTTAAATAATATGTTAGATATGTCCACAAAGCTCATTTACTTGTTCTAAGTAAACATATTAATGTTGGATAAACGTTATAAAGCAAATAATAATACGGAAACAAAGATACGGAACAAGTATCTGTAGTGTTATATGTTTTAAGTAAAAAAGAAATAATAATTTGCGAATTAATCTACAAATAACATATTTAAACAAAATAACTTATGACTTTTATGTATAAAAGTCATATAAAAATTATATAAAGTTAATATTTTTCTACTATTCACATATATATTCCATTTAGTTCATGGTTACTGTTGGAAAAGCTTCCAACTTGCAATTTAATCGCAGATCGGATTAGCTTCATCGGTTACGATATTGCGTCTGCGTTTTAATAAGTTAGTATTAAAATAGACTCAACATTTTTCTTCCTAGTCCGTGTTAACGTAAAACTAAAAATCCACACTGGGGCTCAAATATATTTTATTTTTAAATAAATTTTGAATAAAATTTCCATATTATTATATAAGATACTTAAAATCACTCCATTTCCCCATTTAAATATTGTAAATACTAACTTTGAATTTACCTTAGAATATATATATGTATACTATGAATTTCATTTTTTTTCTAGAAATTTCCATCCGGTTTAATCTATATCAAAATATTACTACTACTTTTGATAATTAAATTCAAGTTCGAACCTCATAAAGTCCAACTTAAGCGAACCGACAAGAAATTGTTTTTAAAATATTTATTTGTATTATTACTGATCAGTTATTTAATTTATTATAATTAAGTTTTGATTTTTTTATTAACATATTTTATATATGGTAAGCCAAGGACATTATGATTATGTATTTGCTAACTAAACAAAATCCTGCTTTACCCTTGAGATTTCAGTAAACAAAAGTTAGAAGTGACCATAAAGGAAGGATAATGAAAACACAAGCTAGAATTTATGTCTCGCCCATGTACTTCACTTTGAACTTTTTCTTATTTTTTTTGTTTTCAACATCCCCGATATTGTGCTTTCAGTAATGGAAATCACTTCTACCGAGATAATAAAACAAAAGTTTTATTTCTATTCACATTAAAAATGTTTTAAAATGTTAAAGACGTATCTGTTATAAAATATATCTATAAACATCTGATTAGCCATAACAAACATAATTTATGTATCTAATTTCAAAATTATATTCTCCCAGATGTAGGAAAAATGACTACAGAAACTCAGGCTGTAATCATTTCACTTCTTAGGTATATTTAAAAGTTGGCCATACCGACATGATAAAAATTTTTGATCCACGCACAGGGAATTTTGAAATTTATCAAGTGTGAAATGAGATTGCCATTTTATTTTTTTTAAAACATTATGATATTAAATTATTTATACATCTTCTCAAAATAAGTCAAATGCAAATCATTTTATAAAGTAAATTTTTAAATATGTAAAGCCGTGTCCATTGGTACCTAGTCTTATAAATAATGACCTGCCGGAAGTATTAGCACGTGATGTTCGACATAAATATTTTTTATTGATATATTATATCACGACACATTCAATAGATACGAGCATACGGAAAGAGACAGAAAAAGTCATACATAATGCCTTTTTTATTTATACTTAAGTGATAAAAGTATACTAAAAAGCAAATATAAAGAATTTATTACACAATTATAATATATACTATAACATTTATATTTTGTGCTAAACTTACCTTATTGTTTTATTTTTGCCAAATATAACGAAAAAAGAAGCAACATTCACTAAATTCACTAAATAAAAATCCAGCAAACTAAGTACTCCTCACAATTTACTAATATTGTTTTTGTCACCAAAATTTCAGAACGTCACACGAACGTCACTGGTATTTCGCGGGAAAGTATATTTTTTTTACTCTGTAGCGCGTCATTTCACGCACAACACGGCGAGTGTCGGGGGCGCGACTGAAGCAACTGAATCGAGTCGCTCAGATCGGATGCTAGGACATTGGACCAACACAGCCAACATTATATGAATAGAGCCAAACCAATAGGAAGGCTTGATTTCATAATAGGTTTTGTTTTTGTTAATCATCGATTTATCGTAATAGTGTTTTCAATATATGTAGATAAGCGCTACACTATTTACCCAATCATATATAAATCTAATATTTCAAAACAAAGTAATATTTAAGTACAATTAAAAATACGCAATAATTATAAGTACTCAATTACATTCATGTATATATGTGTCAAAACATAACATTTAAAACTGATTATAATTGTTCATTTCACTCATCAATCATCATTTCTTTAGTCACAAATTTATGTAAATTTGCGTTCTATAAGTAAACAACAATTTGCAAAATTAACTAATTTCTTTCAATAAAATGACCATGCTCAACGTTGATAACGTTAAAAAATAGGTAGTATATTTCATACTTGCGTGTTGTGTAACCAATGCCTTAACCAATAAGTAAACACCAGACTAGAAACACGATCAACTTTTGATATTTGGTAAAAAAATATCAATAATAATTAAAATGTTAATTTATCACGTAATAACGTATTGTTTTGACTGGCTTATGTAAGTTTAATATATATAAAAATTATGTAAATAATAATAAGATTTTTCTAAAGTATAAGCCGACTTTTAGTCACATCCTCATGTCAGGTTGACAATTGTAAGACATGAAAAAACAAACTTTGGAAAATTTTCCTTGAAGCCGGTCGTGGCGCAGTGTGACAGCGTCTGACTGTAAATGTCATCGGTTGTGGGTTCGATCCCCACTCGGGGGGGGTGATTATGTTTAAATTATGTTCACTTCCTCGCTCTGGTAAATACAAAGAGCGCGCAGTGGAAAAGTGTCTGACTAACGTGATCGGTTGTGTTCGCGATAGTTCCACCACTCAACAAACAAGCAAAGTCTCGAATTCGGTCTAAAGTGAAGTACAGAGTGTTATGCTGTTAGGTATTATTTGTCTACCCTGCTATACGGAATAAAAGCGTGATGCAAAAAAGATCTTACTTCTAAGAGATGCAGAAACCTCATGGTTAATACATATTTAGAGGACTCTGATTCGCGTACACACCATTTTTGGACGCCAGAGATAATGTGAATATATTGGCATCCAATCCAGTAGAGCTTAAAGAACAAAATATTATAATAAAACAGTGTCTATATATTAAACTCAATTAACAGCAAATTTTATACATAATCATTTGCCCGAGTGGGAATCAAACCAACAATCAATCGCGCTTACAGTCAGACGCTACCTCACTGAACTACGTCGGTCACACAATGTCTCGATGTCGAGCGGAAAGCAGTCAACGGTAGTCTTGACACTAGATTGTCCCGGACTATCCTCCTGTAAATAATAAAGCATGAAGCTGCCAATAAATAAAAAAAATACATTGAATATTTGCAAAAACATATTTAGGAAGATGAAAAAACAATAATCCAGTCAGTTTGAATAAATAAAACTTTAGAATCTCTAATGAAGTGGAGATAATTAAATAGTGACTCAGCAGAGTTGTCCAATATAAAGGCCAATTTTCGTAGGAAAATAAAAGTTAAACTGTAGGACAAGGCAAGAATAGAGCGCCTTAACAAAAGTCGTTTAACCTGATGAGCATTTTTTCTTATTGTACATAAATCATAGATCTGGAACGTCTAATGTAGAAGGGAATGAAGAACTATTCTTAATATACATATATGGAAGTGGCATCTTAACGGTGTTGTTAATCCTAGATATTTCCTATAATATAAACTGACAAATGTTATATTATATGCGGGTGACAACTAAAAATTATTATATAAATTATTAAACTCTTCTTCTAATTCTATATAATAAATATATTTCAATAGTAATTTTAATTTTTAGAGGTTTTCTAAATTTAAAAATTTGGAATCTGCTAATTCCTAGGAAATTTTATTATTTGTATAAAATATTTTATTTCGTTTGAATAAAAGAGATCATAAAATTCGTATAATACGAGCTTGGGAGAACTTAAAATGGACTACAAATGAATTTCGTAGATTTAAGATCTAATAACATTTCATATCTTTTCAAAAACTTATCCAATTTAATACTGAAAGGGATTACCAGTTGGTCTTATGAAATTTTGGAACAAATATTTTGGAGTTTTTTTTAATTTACTTGTTTGATATGCGTATGGTGAGATAAAATTGAATGTACAATTTTATTTCATTTATTTAACTTCACGCTTTACTAGCGGGTCGCTACACAGCAAACATCTAAAACAGCAGCAAACGCTACGGTTTACCAAAATTTCATATCTTTTGATATATTTTTTTATTTACTCGTTTAAATTTTTCATTTAAAAGGTTTTAATTATTTCTTGTGGATAAAAGAGCCCTTTTAAGCGATTTTTTTCGTGATTAATATAAATTACAGATATAAAGAGAATCATTTATTAACATTCCACTCATTCACCTGGCAACCTTTTTTTTTAACGTGAGGAAATCGCATTACGGATTCCTTCCCCATCGGGGACTCGGGACATGTTATGTGGGACTCCGTATTGGCAGATATAGGCCGCCCCGTTTTCCCACTAAATTCTCACGGTGCTCCTCCTCGACCGCCACTTGCCGGGACCTCGGGCACACCCCGATCCTTCCGTAAGTCCTGGATAGTAGAGTAGTCAGGAGACAGACTTTCTCTTACCAGAGCGTGGAAGTGAAAATAATTCAAATAAAGTCACTCTCCCAAGTGGGGATCGAACCCACAACCGGTCACGATTACAGTCGGACGCTGTTACACTGCGCCACAACCGGCCTCAATTCACCTGCCAACCTACTAAATTTCATATTCTTCCGTTTACATATTAGTCATAAAAAGAGTTTCAAAGTTTTGCCTTTATTTAATAATAGAACTAGTGAGAATTCATTATAACAGTACTTAATCATCAATTCAATTTACCTTGGCATTTGTATGTCATTGTTTGTAATGACTGTCGAAAATGTTTACATATCACACTACATATACACTTACATTATATTAAATCCAATACGTATGCTCGTACTTATAACAATATTGGCATCGTTTCTATACATTTACAGTAGCGTGTGGATCGTTAGTATCCTACAAGGATGCAATAAAATTGTTTCATTTTAGGCGACACTTAATCGACGGTGGATACACACGCAAGCGATAGAATATGCGCACACTAGCCACTAGGAAAACCTAAAGTCACTCTTTTTTCTATGTTTGCGACATTGCGTGTCAAGTGGCAGTAGTCAACACCGTATTTCTAAGCGGACATGAAAATAATTTAAATAATCGTTCCCCAATTGGGAATCAAACTCACCACTAATTGCGTTTAGAACCAGATGCCGTCCCATCATGCTGGTATACCATGAAAAAGTGCCTTCAATAAACTCTTAAATGATTTGAAATAAGTTGTTTTTTTACAAGTTTAATTTCAGTTTGACGCAAATTGACGTCTGCGGTTTTAGCTGTAACTGAATAAGTACGTATTAAAATTATATTGTTTGTACTTACGATTTATATTACAATATTATGGGTAAAGCATAATTTAGCAGTTATATTATGTAATTGTTATTTTTGGGGAATAAATAATTTGTTTAAAATGTCATACATTTTTATAGATACTGCGTTTTAAATAGTGAAAATCAGTGAACGTCGCTTTATTTTACTAGATTAATTGGACTGAGTATAGATATTTTAAGCCCTGAACTATCGCGTTCCACTACTTCACCATGCCGTTACTTTACATAGTAGATAGTTGTAATAGATGCATAGTAATCAATTAACTTAAAGATTTTATAATTTTTTAATTAAATCTTTTAATTTTTAA
The DNA here is from genome assembly GCA_032432895.1 of Dryadula phaetusa. Taxonomy (NCBI): domain Eukaryota; kingdom Metazoa; phylum Arthropoda; class Insecta; order Lepidoptera; family Nymphalidae; genus Dryadula; species Dryadula phaetusa. The sequence continues at coordinate 1,533,597 of JAOYRS010000073.1, forward strand.
AACGTTGAAATATATATTATCTGTATATAGCTTTTACTGAATTTTACAGTACTTTAGGTATAACCATAGGCTTATCTTAGTTATTATTAATTGTATAATTGTTTGAACACTGCTTATATCGCCAGATATTTAAAGTTGTATATTAAAATTAGTTATTGTATCTAATATAAATGCACCTAAATAAATATTTATCAATTGTTATTAATGAATATCTCCAATTTTGAATAATATAGTAAAGTATGATTAAATAAAAACAAAAACAAGTATAAATCTGATCTTTTTGTTAAAGTGTAATGTATCCTATCTTTAAAGCTAAATTTATTTATAATTCATCCATTATGGATGTGAAATGTATATTTATGTAATACGCCATTATAACGTATAAACCGTAACTTATATTAGACAATTGAGTTTTAAAGAACATGCTATTTAAGTAAATAGAAAAAATAATAAATAAATCTAAAAAAATAATTTAAATCATTGTAAAATTTCTTAATTACAAAACAATGAGACGAGGCGCGAGTTATTGCGTCTGGAACTTTGTACAGATTGAATCGATTCAATAAAATTTAACAACTTGCGCGCGTAACTTACAGTTTACACGACAATGTGATATTTATTTGGATATCTGAAACAATTTTATTTCGTTTTAAGTTTTCCTTCAGTGAAAGGTAGTTTTTCTACTTTGGCTTTTGTATATACTTTTACAATTGGAACAAGCTATACCAACGCCAACCAAAAAAAAATGTAAATATCATACAAGAGTTATTTCTATCCAAAGAGTTATTTTAATCCAAAGGTGATCTATATATGTGAAAATATTATATGCATATTTATTTTTGAAAAAAAAAACTCCATCAAAATTTTTCTTATATATTATATAATTTATCTACTCTAAGATATCATTCAAAACACTTGTGTGCGAACGATTTTAATTCAACAGGGTTGATTAAGGAAGTCGTTAGATATAATTGAGTGGATAGAACAATAGAATCAGCTTGCTAAGTAAACTATCAAATATTCGACACTACCCCGCTGACCTTGTTTGTTTAATACTATTAGTGAGCAAATAGTTATTACTTTTGATAAGAAAATTGCTGTCAATTCACTATTAAAGGACGAGTCAAAAAATCATTACAAGACAATTTTAAATAATTTGTATTTTTTTATTATAAAGAGATCTCTGATTTGCACATAGTTAATATATGAAAATCAGAGATCTTGTAAATGTACTTGTTTATATTTATTTTATTAACATGCAATCACTGCACTGCACTATTGTGTAAAAACGTCATTAGTTTGTAATAAAAGCTTGAAAAAATGTTTCTAATTTGTTTATATTTATTTTATTCATTTTTACTAAACCACGCTAATGAGAAAACTATTCAAAATTGATCAAAACACAGTTTAATCTAACCTCTGTAACTTTCATAACTACATAGATAGTCCTAAATAATCTAGGAGCAGATAGCGTTCGACCAATAAAGAGTGACTTACTTAATTAGGTAATATATTATAGTGTGTAAATTTTCTAGATATTATACTTATTTAATGTACGCACGAGATATTACATGTACACAATGTTTGTTTATGTGTTTATATATATTGCGCTAGTCGTACTTTGTCTGTCTAGCACGTCTTCAAATAAGCAACATTTAAAAGTTTTCACATATATTGCATTCTACCTGCCGCATAATGGAACGCGTGTTTGTTTCTGTCGTTTCCTGTTCATTCCTGTGCCTCCAACCAAAATCTAATTTTAAAAATTCTTTTGTCAAAAGCATTTGTGCCCTACGTACACGTATTTCAATTCTGTTTTAGTTTATTTTAAGTCACGTTCTGTAGAAAAAATAAAATAAATGATTAAAACCTGCAGAAATTAGTTTTGTAAATATTAACGTGAAAATATATAATGATGCTTTGTATATATGTAGGTATATAAAAAGAGGTATCTTATATAGGTTCATTTGGGGTAGTCGCGCGTGCATGAGCACATAACCCCTCTCGAGATATGTGCATTCTTTATCTTGAGAGGGGTTATTTGCTCGAGCCAATTGGAAGCGTCAGTGTGATAAAAAATTGCGTTATAATAGTACGCATAATATTTATATTTATATGGCCAAGATTTCTCCATGGTTAATGAATGAGACTCATCAGAGAATAGAATCATAAAGCTTCATTAACATCCGTTGCAGTTTCAATAGGTGAGATGAGCGGCGGAAGCCTCCCAATTAATGTCATAGAAAAGAATATAAGTCCGAAAAGAAAATAAAAGTTTCCATTTATCTATCAATAAATAAATTCGACGACTGGCTGTATCTCGGTGGAGATTTGCGGCTGATGTTCGTGAAGCTAGCTATTTGATACATTATATTCTCTGATTTCGTTTCGTTTTCCTAATTATCATTGAGGAAATAACTGTCCCAATTAACTAATTTATTTATTTAATAAACAGGAGTGTGAGCGGAAGTATAATATTCACGCCGCTGTTTGTCTTACCAGCAGGGAATAATGAAATTATATTTTATTTTAATTATAATCATTTACAATTAAAATAAAATATAATTTCGCGAGTAGGAATTTATCTATGAATAAAGCCACAACTAATCGCGCTTAGAGTTATCAAACTGTAAACGCGATTATTCGTGGGTTACAATGCAGTATCTACTCATCGAATGCACCATGATGAGCTCCAAAGGTAACAAAGATGATGATAAAGACGAACATAAATCAAAAATATTCAAAATTAAAATTAAAAAAGCAAACTCGCACATAGTTTTTAATAAAAATGAATGGTATTCATATATTTTATACAATTCAACCATGCATTTTGTTTTCGAAATAAAAATAATTCAAATTTAATCACTCCCCGAATGGGGATCGAACCCACAACCGGTCCACATGTAATTTCAGCCATCTATATATGACGTCATGGTCTACATGTAATTTCACTCATCCACACATGTCATCATGGTCCACACACGATTTCGTATGTCCACATATGGCTTTATGATCCATATATGATTTTATTTGTTCACATATGCCACTATAATCCACATGTGATTTAACTCATCCACATATGACACCATGATCCACATGTGATATGATTTATCCATATATAACAACCTGGTCCGTATTTGATTTTACTTGTCTACATATGAGACCATGGTCCACAAGTGATTTCCCTTCCACACATGACACCATGGTATACATGTGATTATACTCATCCGCATATAGCAAAATGGTCCACATGACATTTTACTCATCCAAATTTAACAACATGGTCCACAAGAGATATTACCTTTCCAAACATAAAAAACCGACACTCTCAAATTACGTTAATTACTCACAAATATCTTTCCAGTCATTTTTGAAAACACGTATAAAAATTATAACGTAGCGGGATTTGAACCCGCGCCTCTTAGAAACCATCTTAGCGCACTGACCACTAAGCATGCATTCTACTACCAGCTGCGTTAAAATTCTTATACGTTTATACGTTTTTTCAAAAAATTTTTGTTATCCTAAGTGTGGGATAACAATTTAAAAATAGGAAATATCTTTCCAGTCTTTGTAAATAATTTAGTTTTTAGAAAAACAAACAATAAAAAAGAGTATATGTACAGTTTTTTCCTTCACATTTTTTCCCACATAGCAGAGTGAACTCCGTTTTCAGCTTTCTGCCAGAATTCAAGACATTATGTGATTGGTAACGGAACTTAATACCGCGTTTTGTCTTACCCAAAAATCTTTTAAATAGTACTAACTGTATTTCGAGCATCATAATACTACCAGCATCTATCGCGCTATTTGTATGTTTTTGTAAATGTCAGTAATGTCAGTCAGTATTCGGGTCCTTATATGCTGTGTTTAATCATATCCAACAAACAATGTCTTTTAAATATACAAAATATAAACACGAAATGACTTATGATTGTGTTTCTGAATTTCGAATTTCTGTCCAAACAATTTCGGATGACAAGGTTAAGTCGTAAATTTTACTTTATAATTTTTATAAATTTCACATTTATTTATATTTTTTGTCAAAATAATGAAGAAATACTCTTTTAGTATTTCAGTGAAATCACAAAACGGTGTTTATTCAAGTAGACAGAAAATTAAATGAGAAAAACAGAGTTGTTTACGTCTAATTAATAAAAATGTTGATCACGTGACAAATCACTCTGTTACGATGGATTTCTCTTGTAGTGACCGCCATTTGCATTTACGCCACCCTTTGTTAAACCACTAAGTATGAATACTTAAGTATGAAAGCATGATTTTAATATATTTTATTATAAGGAATAATTTTTACATCTCTGACAATTATAGTATGCTACATAAGGGAGATTATATGAAGAAGACAATTACTATGACGACGACGGGGACAAAGAAGCTCGCAGGAGCACGTAGAGTTTAGCGCTCCGTTCTCTTTGAATATCCGCTAGGGATAAAGCATAAAGTTTTAGGTAGAATTACTCATACATATTATTAGACAGTGGGACCAAATTTTTAATATAAAATATAACTATATAAAAAACCAACACTGAAAAAATAAACTATTCTTTCAGTGTTGGTTATGATTATGGTGATTTGTAACGTACGTCTTTGAGATAAACAATACAAAACATGATTGATACAATTCTACTCAAGAAGATATCATTAACTTATTTCTCAATACTCGTTAATGAAAATTAATTGGATTTTTATTGTTATTTAATATAGTTCTGATGAAGTATCAGATATCATAAAATATTTATTGGTGTCGTAACAGTAACTCAAAATGCTATATTATTCGTATCGCTGAAAATTCACATGTTACATGCATATAAATGTCTCAAGATACGCAATAACTTATTAATTAAATCCATTCATTTAATTTAAGTTATATTTCGTGCTGGATCCATATTTATTTTATAACAGGAATAAAATATAATAAACACGCTAAACCTACTGAGTTATTGTCATCTTACTTTTTAACGGGACTTTTACTGGCTGGTGTATTCATTTTATTTAGATTATTACAAAATAAACAATCAGAGATCTTAAATTCCACGCAAACAAAGACGCGAGCACAGCTAGTAATAATTTATCTATTTTATTATATTATTTTTAAGGTTCATACTTTATGTGGTATGCCCCTATTCAGTTAACTTTGAGTCTTTTAAATTACTGGTACGTTGGAAAATGGAGCCACTAAATATTTTGAATACAGAAAATTCAGAAAATACGTTAACGTCTAAGTTTTTTTTATACTGGCATGTCTTTGATTTATTATTTTTTAAAAATATCATTTTAATATATCTAAAAGAAATTTTGGCAATAATACTTCTATATAAAATTTGTTATTTTTTACACAAAAAAGAGGCTATGCCAGCAAACACATATTGGTGTGGTTCACACTCGGGAAAATGATCTTATTTAAGTTACTTTTATTTTAATTTCTCCGCTCTAATAAAGCAAAGCACATTGTTAAGTTCCGCTTCCTACCACGCACTGTGTCAAATTTAGGCGGAAAGCGGTGCACGGGGTATCTTAGTAACATGCTGGATAGTGTGAAGATGAATAATAAAAGAAACAAAGAATTATTAAAAACGATGTTCTTCTATAAGATTATTTATACAATAATTTTATAAAAACGCACGCTTAAAATGAACAGCTTCTTTATTACTAAAGTTGGTCAATAATTGTCCTCTAATGCCACAAGTAAATAATAAATAAAGCATATTCGAGTAAAAGGCTTGTAAGTTATATGTATATATATTAAATAACAGCATGAAGCAAACATTGTCAATATTTTATGAGCAATATTAAAGAAACAAGCGGTTTAATTGTTATGCATATATAAAACTTGCAAAGGGTTAAAATTAATTATTTTTCTTTTATTTAAATATTCATAAATGTACAAGCTCAAATAAAGTCGCCTAAATTTTTCGCATATACATGCTTGCTAATATATTTTCGCCCGTAGCCTCATGCTGCGATTTGGTAAATGTATAAGTAGTTTGAAAAATACTATGAAGCTTGTGAATTATATACACCTGCTAGTCAAGAATATACATTAATGCATTCTTTCGGAAAGCCTCGTGAACTTTTCAATGTTATTTTTTTTAAAACTACGATAGAAGTGTATTTATAAAGAACGGCCGCATACACTAGTCTCGTAGTTTCCTTCTAACGAGGATCTTTCATTTTCTTAAGTCATCAGAAATTGACATTGGGGGTCAAAGATGGATGACTTGTTCGCAGTGACCCCTGCCAGCCTTGCAGAACTGTAACAGTTGTGTAAGGCTGCAGCAATCCATCCGTCACGGCCACCAAGGCGACGCGTCCCCGCTTGTGGGAAAAGTGGAGACAAACGCGGCGTTGGGAACCGCCAATCAACCCACCATGTCAGAGACGGTGGGAGATGGAGGACGGAGCTACAAATAGCTACGCGAAATGTAAGAGAAGGGATGCAACAGAACATGAATGAGCTTTTATTTGTGATGGATGAGAGAGATTTGGGCTTTATCTGTGTGACTGAGACCAAAAGAAGGGCAATAGCACGACCGATTTGCCGGGCAACCAAGTCTCCTTTTGGGCTGGAGTTTCAGAAAGTGAAAAAGGGTGTCAACGTGTAGGTGTGTTATTGTCCTCTCGATTGGTGAGTGTAGCGGTAAAATATAAGGAGATCACCCTGAGCCTGCTCTGGGTTCGCTTCAAGCTGGGCATAACAAGAATATTCTTGTTAGCGACGTATGAGCCTGTATCCTCAGCTCTATCAAGTGAATTCAAGTTAGGGAAAATGAAAACTAATAGTGTGTGGTGATTTTAACGGATGGGTTGGAACCACGAGAGATGGTTACGAACGTGTGCTAGGCAAGTAAAGTAAATGAGGCTGGTAAGCTTATATTGGAATTATGTAAGAATGATTTGTTTGTGGCTAACACGATGTTTGACCACAAACAAATTCACATGTATACGTGGGAACGAACGTAAAAGAAAAGCAGGATTCATTTATTCCTAGTGTATTCGCAACAAAGTCAATGGACACGCATGTGTCGGATGCTGACTTGGGGACAGACTATTATCTAGTGGTTGCAAGAATAAGGAGTCAGTTTTCTGGTTGGTGCAACCGCGCGAGGTGTCCAGGCTTGAAGGCGAATAACCCCATAAGAAGCTGGAAGCATCAAGATCCATCGGTTAGAGAGGAATATGAAGAAAGGATCTCTAAAACGTTAAATACCTGTGAAATAGGAAATGAAAGTGTATATTGGCAGAATCTTAGGAATTGTATAATTGAAGCTACAACAGAGGTATGTGGTGTCGTCAAAAGAAGCTTTATTAAAAGCGTGATAAATGGTGGGATGATGAAGTGAAAAAAGGAATAGAGAGAAAGAAAAAAGCATGGCAGGCCTTCACTTCCTTCACTTCCTTCACTTCGACTAAGAGTAAAAGTATGAGAGACATTAAGAAGAAAGAAAACACTAACAAAGATGAAGTGTAAAAAATCAGAGAATGAAAGAGATGAAAAATTGACGAACAATTTACGGGATAACCCGAAGCTTTTCTGTAAGAAGTTAGTGATTCCCGGCGTTGTTCGTCAATCTGTAGAATGAATGGGGTGGTTTCTGAGCACGGTGAAATACTCACACAAAGAATATATATTTTGCAACGATGGGCGTAATTTTACAAGGAGATGTATGAATGTGATGACGCCTCTGTCTCAAGCGAAAGCAATATGCTCAGTCTTGATGTAGCAGAGGACAAAATCGGTATAAAAGAAGTATAAAATACTATACGAAGTCTGAAATGTGGTAAGGCAGCGGGAGCAGGTGGAGTTACTGTAGAGATCATCAAATATGATGGGCCGTTCATCTTGGATCTGTTCTATTTTCTATGCAATTTATATCGAGAAACGGGAGAGGTCCCGGATGATTGGCGAGGCCTTTGTATAAAGTTAAATGTTCACACATAGACTTTGCAAGCTATAGGGCTATCAGTGTGATTAGCTTGAGCAGTATTATAAATTATAAATTTATTCTGAAATCCTAGCGAGAAGAGTGCAAGAGAGATCCGAAAGGCTTTTGTGACGCGGACCCACCCTCACGTCCAGTCGTTCACAATGCAATACTGAAACTGATCTTGGTATAAGGCAGTGAAACGTTTATGTGTCAAAAGAAGAATAAAAGAAAGATTAGTGCAGTCGAGATGCGATCTCTTCATCGGATATGCGGAGTCAGTTTAGCTGATCGTATCTGCAGCGAAGAAATACACAGAATGGCAGGTGTAAGCATGAATATCGTAGTAAGAATGAAGAGGAACGTACTCAGGTGGTTTGGGCACGTTGAGAGAATGAATGATGAAAGAATGCTAAGAATAGGTTATGAAGCCAGAGGTCAGGGAGGCTTCGGTTGACCTTCGAAAACACAGTATCGAAGATAATGGAGGTCACGTAAAAAGCATGAGGATCCACCGGAGGACATGTATGAAGGTTAATGACTGTGGACGAAGGCAAAAGAAATATGCAGGGACCGTAGCATTTAGCGCTCCGTTCTTTCTGACTATCCTGCAAGTGTGATATATTCACACTGAAAAAAATCCAAAGCGTTATATTTATGTCTGTTATGTTACAGCTAAGCTGCAAAACTATTCCAAATGTCCCTCTTTTATGTCAAAAGTATTCATGTTTTTTATCATAAAACCTTCGTGCTGTCTTCTGGGCGCAAATGCGGCGCTTTTAATGAAACTGCACCAATGTTATAATGCCGAGAATTCTAACTCAACGTCACGTAAAAAGAGCTATGTTTTAGATACAATTTGTATATTCGGAGTTCTTCTATAATTCTTCTCCGTATGATGAACTTGTTATTTTAATTGTTGCTGTTATTCGTTACGTATTAATTTATACATTGGAAGAAGTTACTAAATATCATTTTTAAATAGAAATTAAATTAAAGTAACTACTAAGTTAAGAAATTTCAGAGGAATAGTATGTATGCTATGAAATATAAAGAACAAAGATATGTACCGCTTTAATTGTGCCGAAAATTGTTACTTACTTATTCCAATTCATGTTGTCTTTTGAAGTTGAAAATAACGATCTCATATTAAATTTTAAGATAGAAAAAGCGACATTTATTAATCACACGACCTATTGTAGTGCTTAGTAGAGTACTGCTACGTAACGTATTTCGGGTAAGGTTTCGAATTTATAAGATAATCTTTGAAAACTTATTGTTTTATTAAAACACAATAACTATGTCTATTTATAACTTTTCATAACCAAATTTTGCGAAATTAATAGCCAAAAATTCATCATCAGGTTCATCTTACCAGAGCGGCCATTCAAAAACTATTCAGGTATGATAATTCCGCTTAGGGATATTTCCAATCGTTAAGTTACAACATTCTGATTGTTTTTTTATTTTTGTTAATTTATTCTTTCTATGCGGACAAAGACGTGTACAATAATATACATTAATACAGCGCAGTTAAAGTAATTACATAGCGTAGCGATCATTCATTTTTAACATAGCCTTTTTTAATATCTTACGTATAAAAGAAACTCTTAAAAATAATTACAGGTATTACACTGTGCAAAATGCAGGCGTCAAATACGGAACTTGTCGCAGTTCAAGAAACTGAGAAGGTTCATCTTATTCTTTTTCCTTCTTTTTCAAGCCACATAGCAGGGTAAAAGATAACCTAATGTAGAGACGCTCCGTTCTCAAATTAAATCGACCGAAAGTATTAAATCAACTGAAATTAGTATAAATATTGTAATAATAGAATAGCTAAAGCGTTGGATTGAGCTCTGTAAACATGTCAGTCAATATGAGAAAATTGGGATGGAACGGTTACGTGAGGTCCCAAAAATTCAGACTTTTCTAAAAAATAGAGATACATAATATATCTTGACACTAAGTTTTATTTGTAAGAGTGTTATAAGTGATTTTCTTATATAATTTTAGATATATACAACAGATGTAAATGATTGTGACGCATCCTTCACAATTCCAAAGTCGATATTAAAAATAGTAGGGATACGTATATTTTTAAAGGATACAAGACTTAAAGGGTATGTATGTAAATGTTTTTCGACAGCAAGCTGCTATTGTACGAGAAACAAATAGTCATTGCTATTTATGAAACTGTTATTTTATTTATATTGAATTGTTTTTTTTCTCAATTTTTGTACGAGAAATGTATGCCAAAAATTATTAAATTACATAATTGAATATTTTTTACTGTCTATATAAAATAGATATATTTTTTCTGACATTCAAGCATTCGCTGAGAATACCAAGTGGCCAAGACACTCCATACTCAGCTTTTCTACTGAAATTGCATGTTGAATTTCACTGTACAATTTGTAATTTAATATTTTATTTATAGCATTTATTGGAACTTTTACTTTTGGTTCAATTTCGTGAACATTGTGATAGCTTTTTTCTTGGAGGTTATCAATATGCTCCTAACAGCATCTGTCGGCACTTTTATCGATGTCTTCACTATGATGCCTTATGCTGGTTATGTTCTTATTGGTAGGTATAAAAATCAATCAACTCAAAGTCAACTATATAAGTTATATTTTTAATTATCTTAAAAAATATTTTTGATCATTTAAAATACCTTTATTATAAATAATATAAATATTCATTTCAAATAGCACCTTAAAAACAAAATATAAACTTTTTTATTCATGAATTACAAAACAAGTAGTTAAAAAGAATATTTACTTTAGGCAGCTGTAAAGCGTTTAAGATAAAACGATATTATTATGTGTATACAAATCTTGTGGATGAGTTGAGAGATATGTGGCCCAATGGAACTATCACAGAGGAAGAACATAAAATTATATTTAATTCTCTTCGCCGGATTCGTTTTATAATGAAAGGTAATAATAATCTTATGAAAGATAAAGATCAACCTTTTTAAATTACTACTAAAAATTTGAATGTTTTTAGGGATTGTCTCCCTAATGTTGCCTCTTTTGTTTTCAATCTTAATATGCCATGAACTGTACGAGCTTCAAGTATATATGTATAAATATATATATATATATATATATATATATATATATATATATATATTTTACGCCATAATACCATGAACATTTACACGATGAAAAATATGTACAAAATTTGTTTGAGATACTTGTATTGTTTCTATGTATCTTACTGTAATATATGGACTATTAAACTACGAAAGAATTCCAACCCAACCCAATGATATGTAAATAACTGAACTTAATAAATTTTGGGTCTCAATCAATTAAATTTTTAAACATTAACACACCATTTTAAGCGCAGGAGCGCTAAAAAGAATTCAATGAAGACTGAGGCGTTATTGGACTGAGACTGACGACCTATCTGTCAATCTGGGAGTCTCATACTTCCTCCGAATCCTCGATCGCGCAGTTATCCGTAAAAGATTTTCTTTAGCCCGTTAAAAAAGCGCTTTAAATTGTATATTGATTTTAAGCCTTAAAAGCACAAACTTTTTTATATTAAAATGATCTTATACTCATAAATAAGCGCCTCTATATCCATCTAACTATATTTTGTTTTAAGCATATTTCGCTAGTACCGTGGCTACGGCAAGCATCATTACCTGGCCACCTATTATAGCCTGGATCAAGAAAAGAGCAGGATTTGACACTGAACTCACACTGCCTTTCGCCTTCTGGCTGCCTTTCGATCAATTTAAAAATGGCCGATTCGAAGTAATATATTTTACAATGATATTTCTTTGTAAGTTCTTAAAATGTATATAAAAATATTTTTGTACCTATAACATAAAACAACTTTTGTTAAGAACAATTGTATATATTATTGATAACACTTTCATTGATTTCAGGTTTTATTTTGTCTGGTTACATGGTGTCAGCTGATTTATTCTTTTGTATATTTTTATGTCATATTACAACTCAGTTTTCTTTACTGTCTATACGGATTAAAAAACTAATATACGTGCCTATTGATGAGCAATTGGTTGAAACTTATCCTCTCGGTAAATTTATAAACTATTGAATAGATATTTTTTATAATTAAAAGGTGAGTGGAGAGAGTCGCATGGGGAGACCTTCATTGATCTTTGAGAACACAGTATCAATGATACTGTAGGATGGTCTTGTGAAAAGCGTAAGAATCACTTTAGACATATCTACTAAGGGCATGTCTGAAGAGATTAATGACAGTTGACAAGGCGGAAGAAATATGTAAAGACCGCAGCGGTTGGCGCTCCGTTCTCTCTTCTATGGGATATAGCGTGGAAATAAGAATAAGTTAAATAAAATATATAATCTAGATTCTACTATTTTAATCATCTTAAATCTTTAAGGTACATATAGCAAAGAATATTTAAGAAATAAACAGAGCCTTCAAATAAACGATGAAGAAACGCAAAGAAAACTTAGCGCGGAATTAGTAGCTATTATTAAGAGACATCGAGCTTTAATAAGGTAATTATGTAAAAGCCGTTTGTCAGTTCCTGCAACATTCTAATGTATTGATAAGAAAAAAATATCCTCTCATTACCAAATAGATAATTGTAGTCAAAGTAAAACTTGGTAAAGAATTACCAAATTTTTTATTTCTATGTTTTAGAATTATAAACCAGAATAATACAATTTCCCTAAATAAAAATCTTACTAATAATTAACTATCACTAATGAAATCAATTGTTCTATACATAATTTAGTAACTAAAGAATATGTTACAAATTCAGTCTGTTATAAGGCTTAAGTGTACCAAAACCGACATATTTATGGTTTTAATTTGAATGGTTTTGGTAATATTTCAGGCTGTCCAATGACGTGGATGACATGTATACATTTTCTTTGCTTGTCAATTTTATGAACAGTTCTCTCATCATTTGTTTCTCTTTATTCTGCTGTGTGGTAAGTACTAACAACAAGCGTTAAAAATCTGTATATTAAATTTGTTATCTGTCTTTTATCTGTCTGTGCCAGTTACGACGATAAATGCAATATAAGGAACTTCTGTATTTATTCGAGATAATTACCCTAATTGTATGATGTGATTTCTTACTGTATAAAAAATGAGAAAGGTTATAAATACTGAAAAAAATGTCATGTACTTATATTCTACAAGTTGATTTGCAAAATCAGCACATTTAGTAGTAGTAGTATCATTTATTCGTATTTTAAAGGATTTAAAATCTAACCAACAAGTAATAACAGAATTAAGCGCGGTACGCTGAAATTATTAACTGTACTGTAAGGGAGACTCCACAGTCTCCCTTACTAATGCGAATAACCAGCTCTTGTTCATGTATATAAAAATAAAACCATGCCATAGCCTCAGAGGATATTTTAATAGACCTAAGCATAGCAAGAAGGACATCAAAATCAACAATGTTAAAAGCATTGGAAAAATCCAGGAGAGCAAGAATAGTGACTTGCTAATTATCAATCCTTACCCTGATATCGTCATTGACTTTGTTCAATGCCGTAATAGTGCTGTGCTCAGGGCGGAAACCGGACTGAAAAGGCGAGAGTATATTATTTATAGTTAAAAAGGATAAGAGTTGTCGATGGACGTTCCAAAACTTTGGATAAAAAAGGGAAAATAGAGATAGGACGACAGTCGGTACGACATGAAGGATTAGGTACTTTGGGAATAAGGACCACTATAGCCTGATGACAGGAATTGGGAAAACAATTTGTGGAAAGGGGATGGTTGAAAATATGACGTAGGACAGGAAGTACACATTTTAAAGTGAGGAGAATCATCTTCCAACTGATTTGATCACTACCAACAGCATCGGATTTAATGGCTAATAAGTGTTATATACAATTTTTATATACTTAACTAATGATTTTTTAATTAGCAAGTGAGAAGTAATTTGAAAGTCGTTAGACGCCAACTAGCGGGCCAAAACATACGGCGGATGTGACGAAAAGGGAGGGCTCAAATGGGACACGATGATAGGATCGTGAGGTGTAAACCGTAAAAGACAGTGGCTAGACTCAATTATGAATACTTCCAATGTCTTAGAAAAAATAATAAATAAGTTTCATTCATACATAAGAGCTATTTATCATTAAAAATAAAATAATTATTATACATTTTTAAGAATAAAATAACCTGTAATTATATTCAAGATTATAATGAAACATTCATTTCAGTTTGTAGAAAAATGGAACGAGGTTATATACAAAATGTTCTTTTCAATATCAACTTTTCAAATATGGATGCTATGTTGGTATGGTCAAAAATTAATTGATACGGTAAATATAATTGTTATAATTACATAAAATGTATGCTTTTTTTACTTGAGATTACATTTAAAATAAAATGGCTTCAGAGTACAGAAGTTGCTGATTCTTTATACAACTGTGGCTGGTACAAAGCACCAAGTAAAATTAAAAAATCTATTTTAATTATGATGAATAGGTAAGCTTCGACTATATCAATTACTGGATACTTTGACTATATATCGATTGTTATTAAATAACTTAAGTATCGATTTATACCTTTTCAATTACAGATCACAAAGGGAAGTACATGTAACCACTTATGGATTTTCAGTTATTTCAATGGCGAGTTATGCGACTGTAATGTCTTTTCTTTATTAATCAATATATTTTGTATATAATGTGACAGATTTTAAAGACAATAGTGTTGTATGTAATTGTTTATTTTCAGATTCTTAAAACGTCTTGGTCTTATTTCACACTACTTATTAACATGTTTGAAGAATACAAATAGAATTAATAATTTTAAATAACACTAACCCACAACGGAACACTGCTTATAGTATTCTACATACACATAAAGGCACTTTCTATATTTTAAATATAAATGTAATATCTTTTTTGCATATTAAGGTGCACAATACAATAATATTGATACATATGTACGTAATGTGTAGGAACTATAAACATTTTTACTCTTATTCTTTTTTTGACTCTTATTATTATTCTAATTAAGCAATGTCGTCCATCATTACCTGGTAGCGCAATGCTACTGTATTTGTACATTGTAAAAAAAGAAAATGTTATTTAAAAGTTAGAATAAACTCTTAAAGCATAAGATAAAATAAAATAAAAAATGTTTTGCAAACTTTAAGACCACAAATTATAGATGTCATACCACACCTAATTCCACAGATTAATAATATAACATTAATATTTGACAAGTTGTCAATGTAATTTTTGTTTGGTTGTCGTGGTTGTATTGTTTTCCGGCGAATTTCTTTTAAAAAATGTCGAACAAAAGAAACAAAGAAATGGAGAATCCAGAGAGCGAGAGTGAAGAAGAACAAGATTCTGGTAGTGAAAGAGACTCAGATTTTGATTCGGATGGAAATTTTGTTGGTGATAAGGTAAACTAAAAATATAACCTAAACAACACATGGTGGTTTTCAATAACAACCCCATATCATTTTATAAAACAATAATGTACAAACAAGATATATTTCAAAATGTTAAACACATGAAAAGGTGTAAAATAGTTAAGTCATAAATTTTTATGTTATTTGTAAGTTTTTTATATTTTTAATAATTCCAGGAACTGCAAGCAGATTTTGAAGGAAGAAATCCCGAAGACTGTGATTTTCACGGCATCAAACAACTTCTGCGACAGTTATTTTTAAAATCAAATGTCGATTTAGGAGCACTATCACAAATTATTATTTGTAAGTTATATGCCCATATATTTCTCTGTTATTGATACAATTTAAATACAAAATTTAACTGACATTTCCAGCTCAAAATTACATTGGTAGTGTTGTAAAACAGTGTCTAGATGATGGACAAGACGAAGAGGATGATGATGATGATGGTAGTGATGGAGTTTTTGGAATCACAACTGTCTTAAACATAACCAAAAGAAAAGTAAGTTATGATTCTCAGCTTAGAAATGTCTTTTACTCTTTATAAGACAAAATGTAATACCATTTTTAACATTACTAATAATAGTTATATATCTTATAAAAGTAAATGTTATATTACAGGAAGAAAATTGTGTAAAACAAATCAGAACATTGCTAACCACACTGGCCAATGATAATGCAGATGATAGAACAAAAGGACTTGTCAATAAAATTTTATCAGATGATGCAAACCATGTAGGACTAGTCATTAATGAAAGGTAAAAAAAAGCAATTTATTTTTATAATATTCCTATATATTTTTTTATATTATTAATAATAAGAATGTATTTATTATAATTCTCATATACAAACTTCCATTACTGAGTTAATGACACATAAGAAAAACTTTTGAGTGAAATTTAAAGAAACACTGAAAGTTTTCTTGAAATTTTAGAGAAAAATTGACACAAAATAAAATGTTTCATATATTAATATAGTTTTACCCCACTGAGGGCCATCCATTAATTGTCACATGAACTTCATGATTTGTTGTAACAGCTGATCCCTTATGTGAGACCACCATTGTCAAGTAATGTCACACTTTGTCAACACTCTCCCTCACTTTGAATGTGTAACATAATTTATAGATGGCCCCTTGGGAAAGATCCTACACACATGGGTAGTATGGGACAGTTTATAATTACACTATTTTTTCTTAGTTTGTTAAAACTAAGTATAGTTTTCAACTTTTCCACCTATTATATGATATTATAAAATATCTCTGAAGGTTTGTATTTTTTTGTGTCAATTTTACAGAATTCTCAACATTCCAGCAGCTATCAGTGTTCCACTTTTTGCATCTCTACAAAATGAATTAGACAAAGCTCTTAAGAAAAATATGCCATACAATTTCCAGTATTTAGTGTGGATATGCAAGATTTATAAAACTGGAGGTAATTTTTTTATTCTCACATATTTCTTTCTCCAGATAAGGATGTTTTCAATTAATAAACAAATTAAAAACATCACAAGGCACAAGTTCTTGACAATAAATATTTTAAATTACAAACATTTTTTATTGGCTATTTACATCTTATATGATTCTAAATTTGTACCTACTTGTTTAATATTTTATTTACAATGAAATAATTAAGAACTAAGTAATATATTATCAAGTTAGTAAATAATTAAAAAAAATATGTAGATGACGAGTCAGAAGTACTATTTGCAAATCAAGAAGAAAAACCCCTAGTGGAAGAAGCATTGGTCAGCTTTGATGTTGATGTAACGGAACAGGCTGATTTATCTCAATGGGACTATGATGGAGGTGCAATGACTCCTTGTCGAAAGGTGATGGAGTTCAATATTAAGTTAGATAATTGCTGAAAAGAAGTTAAACATACATTTCATATATATATATATATATATATATATATATATATATATATATGAGACCGGTTGTGACGCAGTGGGATAGCATCTGACTGTAAAAGTGATTGGTTGTGGGTTTGATCCCCACTCGGTGGAGTGATTATATTTAAATTATTTACGCTTTTTCGCTCTGATAACAGACAAAGTGTGGCTTTAAGTTCCACCACTCAACGTACAATGTCTCGAATATATATATATTCGAGATTATATATATATATATATTTATATATATATATATATATATATTTATATATATATATATATATATATATATATATATATAAATTCACATAAATTACGTTACGAAAATACTTTTGTTGTAAACTAATTGCTTATTTAAATTTACAGATATTAATATTTGATGGCAAGAAATTCAATCATCTGATAAGACTTCTTAAGGAAGAGGTTGAAAGTGTTTAAGGAATTGCTTCTATGTACACCCAAGTTATGCCATTATTACATTATGTAATTTTATATTTGTACTTTTAAGGATATTAAATTACACAAGCTAAGCTTTACAATTTTTGTTGTATTCATTTCTAGTCCATTCTTTACATGAACCTTTATGTATTAATTATTCCATGTTTTTAAAAACTAGTTTATTGGTGTCATATTGTATTTAACTTTTAATACTGGTAATATTCTTAGGTGGACTTAGCCTTTGCCATAAGTACTATGTTCATTTACTCTAATTGATTCCACTTGGACTCGAAAGAAAGCCTTCATCGTAGGAAGATACTCCCATCATATGCTCATATAAGTATTTTAGTATACTAACATAATTATTAAACTAACTGGACCCATGACTTTGTTAGTGTGAGTGGTTTAATAAAAAAACTTATACATTATCTACATTAAAAGCTAAATTTCAGCAAGTTTATGTAAACACTATATCTAGTCTGCTATGCGAGTTAAAAACGTGAAGCTAAAAAAACTAATAAAGCAAGAGCTAGTGACACCTGACCTTCGTTATTTTATAAAAGCTGAAAGTTTATTTGTGAATGTATGCATTACAGATAAAATGATCATGCAATATGGAGGATGAACTGTGGTTACTTGGACATCTAACTACAAGTCCAAGTAAAGGGGTATAAAATAGTATCTGAGTTTGTTATAGAATAAAACCTCCATTTTCTTTACTTGTTACTTAAAATAACGTTAGGAGTCACGTCATAAGTGCTTCATAGTAGTTTCTCAGTAGTTCACCCCCCAGCTATATACTGCCAGTATCTACCTAGTACATACTAGACATACATAGTAAAAAGCCACACAGCTTTAATACTTCTAACCTTGTTAGACACATTTAAAGTACTACAGTCAAAGCTCCATGCTAGGTGATTGTTCTATGATGGAGACAAAGTTTTTTTTTAAATAAAGAAGATCTGACTCTTAGGCTATTATTATATAGAAATTTTAGTGCATAAAAAATTAGTTAATCATTATATTTTTAATATATTTATATTGGAAATTTTAACTCAATCAAGTCAAGTAACTCCATCAACTCATCAGTGAAATATACTAATAGGGCAAGTTAAATAAAAGCTTTTAATAAATGATGACATCTTTAATTAATTCTTAATAGCTCTTATAGATAGCAAGTGCATCTCTCATCATAAAGTCTCGAAGGGCACACAGTCCTTTCAAAACTTTCGTAGTTTGATCCATCTTCTGTATATCTGTTTCTGATAGATTTTTATCTTGCTGTAAATATCCGCTGACTGCATCTTCAGTCATCCAGTGAGAAGGAAGTTTGTGGATGTTATAGTGTGACGGGTCAGGATTAGCCGGCATTGGAGTCAGGGATTTCTCCCATGGAGTAATATATTTCTGTTCAGAATGTAGACCTTCAATGTATCTGTAATAAAATTTATGAAATAAGGTTAAAAAAGTGAGCATCTCAATTCAATGAATCTGATTCCCAAAAACTATATATTTTATTTACGATTAAGGATTTTATGTATCTAGAAAGGCTTAAATATCGGACAAATATTTAATTTGTAACTACAAATAGCTTTCAGTAGCTTTAACACGTTTAACCAAATGTGCTTAAGCTACTGAAAGCTATTTGATAGTTTTGTTGCTACTGTTCTTATAATATTTACTTATTAGAGAGACACTAAATAAACGGATAAATAAAATAACATCGGAGCTAAGACCATCGTGGCGCAATGGGACAGCGACTGATCATAAACGCAATTGAACGCAATGGGTTCGATTACCACTGACGGAAAAAAGGCAGGAGGAATGATATCATAATTATATTTAAAAATAATTTTCATTTATATGCTCTAGTAAGATAAAGAGCAGTATTGAGTTCGCCATTCTACACGCAATATCTCGACTTTTGGGCGAAAAGCAGTCAGCGGAGGTATGTACGCACTAAGTTGTTTATGTCTATACCTACTGCTATGTTGGATAAAGAGTAAATGTATTATTTCGTGATCGACATTACCTTATATAAGCTTCAGAATGCGTAACACGCTGTGCTCGAGGTGGTGCGTGAACGAAGAGGGGCTCGAGTCCAGCGCGAGCCGCAGCGGCGGGCGCTAGTCCTGTCCCTTCGCCAGGAGATGGCGTGTTACGCGCCATTGGGGACATACCTGAAAATATGTTACGATTAATTTAATAAATTAGTGAAGTCGTCGTGGCTCTGTAAGATAGCATTAATGAAATTAACCCAGTCTGAATAATACTCATATTTAATTCAATACTCTACAAAAAACTTGTATTTTTAATAAATATATTTATTTTATTTTATATGCAATAAATACTGAAAGCTTTCCCACCATTAAAATACTAACTAAACATATTATAGAGTGAAACTTTTAATATTACCTCCAGGCGACATCAGACCGCTACGGAAGCTGGTAGAATACACCTTCGGCGGCTTCTTGGACGAAGGTACAAAGTTCCTTAAAGATAAACAGAAATGTCTAACATATGAATAATAACTGATTTAAAATATTAAAATAATACTTAAATTATTGTTATTTACTCTCATCTGGTTAACACAAAGTGCCGCTTTAAACTTCGCCACTCAGCTCAACAAGCAATATCAACAATTTAAGTAAAACCGGAGACAAAGCGTATTTTGACACTCCTCCTTCTCCGCTACCATCTATATATCTTAGAAATTCTATCTTAAACACATTATAATAAAAAAAAAATACCTGGAACGTTCATGAACAGCCATAATACGTCCATTCCCCTTATTGACATGTAAATCTCTAACGTGGCGTAACAGACGAGGTAGGTTGGGGAACGGGGCCTGTCCCTTGCGCACTCGGGCGCAGCTACGCCAGAGACAGGGGAACTCGTTAGCTGAGCCTCCACTACCCCCGGCACCCCCCGCACCGCCCACTCCCCCCGCGTTCCCGCGGTAGTGTTGCTGGACGTGTCCCGCTGCCGCCACACATGTAAATATATTTCATATTAAATTGCTTGTTTTATTTTTGTTCACTTTTTATTTACTTACGGTAAACTAACCGACCATGTGTTTGATTATATACAAAATTTTTTATTATAAATGACTACAAACGTCTTAATTTTTAAACAATTAAATGCTTTAAATTTTAACAATACTCACGTTCTAACTTACTCTTCTTCGTCTCAATAAATGTTCCAATCACTGGCAGCGTTAAAATATTGAAAAGGTAAATAGTTTTTATGTTAAACATTTACAGATATATGTCAAAATTACATATAATTTTTGGGGGGTTAAACCTAGGTAAAGTTAATTGTGGCGTGTTAATCAAAGGACAATTGAATCAAATTCTTAAAAGTTATATAATCACACAAATGTGATGTATAATTTATTTTATAATGGAACACAAATTAAAATCTATTGATTTCTGACTACCGTTAATAATTAATTATATTCTATTATGTACACTTACTGTTGCCACCATCACCGATACAATGCTCCATGCAGTCAGCGAGATCTTCGAACTGATAGTCGCAGGTGTCCCACGCGCATTCGTATGTCATCTCCATTGGAGTCTGCCATAAAAAATACATATTATTTGTATGTTGTGAAATTTAAACCAAATATTAGTTTTTATTATTTTAGGGGAAAATTTTATACCCAATTATCTTCTAGCATAATTTTTATCAAAATTGCTACAATTTAGTTTCTTTACAAATTAATAATAAGGATAGCAGAATGATCTGGGGGGCTGTCCATAAGTTACTTCACCGGGGAAGGAGCGCCATATTGGTTGACAACGATTATCTCACAAAAATAACCAACTATAACAAGGACCCCCTCGCCTTGTGTCCTAGTGTCTAAAAAATCATGAAAATTATGTAACATATATTATGGATGATTTCTTGACACTTTTATCTTCTAAATTAATTTGATCCTAGCTGGACAAAAAAAAGATATATTCTTACTCCACTTTTCGTTAAAACTGATTTTTATTGATAAGAAGTACCTAATGCCAAGACACTCCATACTCCGCGTTGTTTTAAATGGTTTCAAAAATAGCAAATCTAATCATCAATATTATCTGCATTTCTACATAAAATTCCATTCAATTTCGATATAAATTCCATGCGTCTAAATTCACTATTAATTACTAAGTTTTTTAAAACTTTAAATGAAGAAAGAATAACTTAATAAATTGGTAACACAAGTTGTGTTCTAATCAAAATCTAGTGTTTTAGCGACTAATTTAGGGCACTGCACGGACATGTTGCGACAGCTCGCGCATCTCCTCTGCGAGGCGCGCGGAGGTCTCCTCGTTGCAGCGCGCGGCGCGCTCCTCCCAGCTCTGCTTGGTGGAGGCGGGCAGCGAGCGCCACTCGTTGCCCACTATACGGGATATTTCACCTGAGCAGAAAATATGTACATATATTTGTAGCTCCTTTTCCCGTAACGTATATGAGACGTTAATGACTGGGCGTTTAATCCTCTCTGACTGCTCAAAGCGAAGAACGAGCGTGAACTTTTGAGTTACTGAGACTGGCAGACGTACCAGAAACTACTGAACGTAGAAAACTGAAATTTGACACGGAATTTGTAACATAAAGAGAGAATTTGTCCAATTATCTATCGGAACAAGAGACACCTAGTGTCTAGGCAATCCATTGACCGCTTCACGCTTAAAACTAAAACCTCGTGTTAAGTGGCGAACTCTACGCCGAACTTTGTGTTCCCAGAGTAGAAAAATTGTAAAAATGTTAATTTTCAATATAATCATTCCTCCGAGTGGGAATTGAACGTGTTACCAATCGCGTTCATAGGTAGACACTATCCCATTGCACCACAATGATCGCTAAGTAGTATACATGACTGCCACGGCTATGAATTCCGCAGTGTTTTTCCCTGCCTGAGCTAAGCTGTAAATTATTAACAAATTCTTACCAAATGTAGATTCAGGATTGTTCGCAACAATAGCTTTCCTAACTTCACTGGAATACAGTATGTATCCTGTGACTATCTTCTGTTTTTGTTCTTTCTTTTTCTTGCTACTGGCTGGTGTGGAAACGGTTTGGTTGCTTGACCGCTCCTGGTTGGATGTTGACGCCATTGACGGGTTGTACGGGTTGCTGTTGCCACCTTTCAAAATTTTATGAATTAAATGTATTCTTTATATTATGGATACAAATAAATGCAAAATTGATAGTTTTCTAAACTTTAGTATATTATAAATATTAAAAACATATTTTAGTTTATTTATAAGTACCCTAGCTTTTTTTTTCAGATTTACTTTACTTCAGTTTATTGAAAAGTGTTTTGATACATAGAAAACATTTAAGGGTTAACAAATATGAATTTTACAATAAGAACCCATGACTTAATTGGTAAGAACTTCCAGTACAACTACGTACAATCATTTTATTTACTTAAACATATATCGTTCATTAACATGTGTAAAACACTTTAAAAATAAAGAGCAAAAGACCGTAAATGTTCCTGACAGCTCCCCGAGTTCATTTGATAGTAAATAAAACACTGAAGTTCACAATAAGTATTGCATTAGCTAAGTAGCAGAACATGAACTGTGTTTGTCATACATAATTACATCTTACCCACTTAAATTCACTTTATTTTGATAACAAAGCAAACAAGTACCTTCAACTATATAACAATTCAACTATATATGACACATATATTTGCGACTAACACGGTCCTTACAGATGTGAAGCTCCAGTGCCTTATGTAGCAGACAACTTCTTCTTCATATTTTGCAAGAGGTAAACGTATACTTAAGCAATTTTATATATTTTTTTATAGAATTTTATTACCTATAGAAAGTGGTGTAGCCGGTGAAGCGAGGGAGGAGTCATCTAACGAGTTCTCCAGAATCATCTCCACATCCTGACTACCGATTGTTGTATTTATGAGATTCGTGAACTGAGGTTTTCCATCCTGTAATATAATCATATATGATATTCTTTGAAATAGTTTTTTTTATTACCCTATTTTTACTACCAAAATAATACATTTGGTTTTTTTATTTTATTTTTTCATTGTCATATATAGGTATAGCAATTCGGGACTAAGTCAAAGTAGACTTATTAAATACTTATTATAATGCGATGACAAATAATGAGAGATGTCAATAATGTAATATTTAATATTTATTATATATTGATTGTCCGTAAAAATTAAATAAATGAGTACATACCAATGAATCAGTATTAACATTCGGATTGAATGGCTTTTGAGTGAACGCACTGGACGAGGACTGCACATCCTGCGCGGACGCGAGCGCGGGCGGGCCCAGTGATTTGGGGAAGAAGTAGATCTGGAAGCATTTAACTAATTAAATATAATCATAATATAAATACCATAAAAATTATTCAATTAAATATAAAACTCATAAAAATAATTGAAATGAAATTCTATAATTCTTACTGTTAATTAAACAGTCACCTGTGCTTTCAGTTAACTTTTGCGATAGTCGTAAATAAAAATTATATAAACAATTAAACAAAAAAATATATGAACGAATAAAAATTATGGGTTATAAATATCTCTTAGAATAAATAACATAAATTTCGCTATTGCTCATACAATCCCACATTTTCTAAACACGCTATAAAAAAAACTACTTTAATTTTTTATCCCGCATCGTATCATGCGTAGCATATAACAATTTCGTGTGTCAAGTCATTGACTGCTTTCCACCCAAAATTGAGACATTGTGTGTTGAGTTAGTGGCGAACTCACCGCCGCCCTTTGTCTATTAAAGCAGAGAAATGAAAATAATTAAATATAATCATTCCTCGGATGCTGTCCCATTGCGCCACTGGGTCATCCAATGGAGTCAATTTGTCCTAAATATTAATACGCGATTCGAAAACGTATCCTTATTCACGAAAGAGAGTTAAACTATAGTATGTTAAACGTGTATGTCAAACACGTAAGTGTGTGTTACATTTATTTTCGTAATTTAATCTATTTCTTTGCATTATAGTTAAAAAATATTATTTATTATATTCTTCACTTGTTCTCTATATAAACTAAAACTGTGCAAAATTTCTCACTCTTTCGTTAGTGGTTTTTTTGTAAAAAGGAATACAAGGATTTATTCTCACGTAATAATATATAGATCAAGCGAAGGGTCCTGCATGAAATTTGGCACAGTAATAATTTATAAAGATATATAATTATTTAGATGATTCAGAATATAATAATAATACACCATTAAAATAATACGTAACGGATACACTTAATTAATAAAATAAAGGTTAACAGTGGTTCTGTACTACTATGATCCTGTACACGTTGCTAAAGACAACGTTAACCGAGACACTAGTATCAACATATTTCTTGCCTCATCCACGGTGACGTCCTTGGTGTGCTCAAACTTCCGTAGTCCAGCTTTAAGTTTCCTCGCAACTCGATTAGACTCGTCGTATACCGACTCACACACATATACATCAGTCTCAGAGATTTCTGTTGGACGACCTAAAATATGGATAAATCGATAAATAGATTATCCATAATAATGTAATCGATTTTCAAAGATATTGTCTTCTACTCCTTATAAAAATTAAATCTCAAAAGATTACATGATATTCATGATTTTTAGAGAAAAGACAATTATAAATGATGAAATATTTTGGCTTATATATATATTTTTTAAATAAGTATTTTTATTAAAATTTGTTCGGGTTTAGTTTAGTACATAAACAAAATATTACCATACATTTTAAATAATCGTCATAGTCGAGCACCGCACACTTGCCAACGATACCCACTAGAGGACTCGTATCATGCATTGTGGTTAAAAGCACTTCTTGCTTATAGAAAGGCTGAAAAAATTATAAACATAAGTATTCTATTTTTATTTGTTAAAGTAATAAATTATTTGTTAAATAGAATATATGCATACCTTATTAATAATATTAGAAACTTCAGACGGGAAAATTAAGAATGGTCCTCGGAAATAACATTTGTTACTGAAAAGAAAATATAACGACATAATGATCTTGTTAGTTAGCCTCTAAAGTTAAATTGTCATGTGTCTGGCCAAACAATATAAATAAAAATAGTATTTAAGTAAAAAATAAATAAATTTGAAGATTTCCCAGTTTCCTATTTAATTACGCAAAAAAAGTACATCTTTGGATTGGAGTTCTATCCTTTTAATCTACAAAGAGCAAAAACTGTCACTACACGAACGAGAAATGATCAACGGAAGCGGGTTCGCGTCAAAACTTAATAAAAATATAACAAATCACATTTTAAATGAAGCTATGTTAAACGTATTAATTGCGTAATTTTGGTATTCGAAAATACATTTCTGAAACCTTTTCCGTTTTTCCGAACACATTACAGTAGTCCATTGTCACAGGCAGTTGGAGGTGATATTCTTCTGTCAATAATATTATTTATTTAATAAGTTAATTAAGAAATAATCATTTAAATACTCACTCTCCGGTCTCCCATATGGTATCAACTTGCGCTATCAGCTGTTTCCCTCCATCGGTGACCACGTACACATAGTCTCCAGTTTTTATCACACCGGAGCACACTGTATTATATTGCTCATAGTATGTATTTTCATCGTCAGTTCCAAGCGGGTTGTACATTACTACGTCCTGTAAATTTAAAAACTGATCGTGTAGGAAATTTTATAAATATACTCGGAAAGCTCGATTAACGATTAAGTGACGTTAATTTATACATGATATATATTATATTTATATATATATATATATATATATATATATATATATATATATATATTATAATAAATCGCTATTATACTACCGGACTATAAGCCCCGAACAGATAACTTTATATACATACGATTAAGGTAGTAGTATTTTAGTAATTTAAGTAAATATGTCAAATTATGTTTATCTTAATAAGTTTAATTCATTTTTGTTACTTTTAATAATTACCTAACATTATGTATTAAAAACGTTTTTTTATACATTTTACTATCCGGATTTTAGATTATTTGAATGCGCAACAAGAAATAGTTTGGTGAATTGGGTTTTTACTTTACCATTATAGAAAACTCATAGATTTATAAAACTTTTGTCTCTATAAATTCCCTTAAAAAATTTACAAAACATCTAAAAAATACGTTTAAACCAGGACTGGATAAAATAACATATTTTAATGTTAATTGACATGTTGGAGTGCGAATGGAAGTATTAAAACTTCATTCACATTTTTAGTATTTAGAATCAAAAGGCCATACCCATTCTCAAATAAAAAAAAAAACAATATTTATTTAATAATAATAACTTACAGGTCTCTCTTTCTCTTGGACATTTTCAAGGACTTCTAGTTCAGCTAGCTCGTCCTTGTGCTTTTCCACACGTTCACGGAACACTGACACTGTTCTGTTAGGCTCGAGCGGCACCTTTATAATGGAAAAAAATTTACTTATAGAAAATAATTAATATTTAAAATATTTTTAAAAATAAAAAATATACGACATGTTTTATATTAAATTGTAATCGATTTTGCTAAAGAAATTAGATAAATTAAATTTCATCATATATATTTATTATTATTACTTAATGAATCAAAGATTTTATTTTTATTCAAATTATTAAAAAAGATTTAAAGCTGTCTATAACTTTAGTTGATTATATTGCAAAAAAATCGCTTTAAGTATTTGAATAAATTTAAAAGAAAATAATATAATGTGTATAAGAAAATATCAAAAAGCGTGAGATTTATTTATTTATTATAACAGTTATTAATCTATACAAAAGCAACAATCTGAAAAATACTATATTGTGTATGGATATTAATTTATAAAACAATATGTTAACTTACGTCTCTGGGTATAAGAGTGGCTTCTTTTTCAGCGCCTTCCCAAACTTTAATCTTCTTGAATAAACGATTTTTAGCGTGATAACGGCTTTCACACACATAGACGTCCTTATCTAAATAACCTGTTAAATATTATGATGATTAAGAACATATTATTCGCTCACTTCACCAGAGGCCATTCATAAATTACGTCAATTTTCACGATATTTTGACCCTCCCACACACCTCCCACCACAGCAGGCAAACAATGTTAAACTTTGTCGATCTCCTTCCTCACCCCGTAACGTGCGACGTAATTTATAGATGCCTTCAATGTCAATGTTGACTGATTAAAAAAATAATAAATGACCCTTACAAACTACTTCGACTGCATGTTAAAATAGTAAATATAAATAAATGTTGGCAATTATAAATATTGTACAGATACATATCATACAAGTATCTGTTTTTCAGATCTATTTTGACTTTACATACAAATTGAGTATAATTTGAATTTATGGTAGAGTTAAATATAAGTGAATCGGTTATCAACTAACTGATAAAACAGAATCATATTCATATCATATTATATTAGCAGTACAAATTAAGCAAACATCACCTTCAGGTCGGAACTTAAAGTATTCCTTAACATTCATTACGTAGCAGCGTCCTATAACGTGCTCTAGCGGCAAAGTGCGATGAGTCTCCGTTTTAAACACTTCCTGCTGGAGGAACTTGCGTGTACGCACGTGGAAAGTTTCGTGAGGCCTATAGAGAAATAGTTATTGATTTTTCTTTGATATTATATCTAAATGAGGATATCGATTATTATTCTTATATATATACATGTGAAGGGTTCCATGAGAATTATAGAGAATAGAGTAAATTAGGAAGTTATTGTAATAAACAAATATATTTTGTAATTTAAATTTGCAAAAAGAAGCAAAAACATTAAATATTTACTTAATGGGCTCTTTGGAGTTCAGATAGTCATTTAGCATTGGAGTAGCCGCGTTTTGTCTTACTAGAACCACCAAAGAAAAGGAACTTAAATGAAAACAACACCGTCCTACACCACCACAATAGAATCTTGCAATAATAATAGCAACAAGTATTTTAAAGTATATAAAAATAAGAACCTAAAGTAAACATTAGTATATATCATAGGCACGTTATCAGAGTTGGTCCACACGCGCTCTATTTGCACAATGGCGGGCTCTTTATTGCCTTTCTCTGGTTGGACATATACGAAATCTCCTTTCCCGTATTGCGTCTGTGGCGGCGCTCCGCCTGACGCCATCGATTCGTCTGTACTCGATCTGAAAATTTATATTTAGTTAACGAAGGTTATTTTATTTTTTTTTTTATAAAAAAGCGGCTTTACGTTTCATACCACTTATCAGGGTAGTTAAGAGACAACCTAGTGTCAATCACTCCGTTAACTGCTTTTCACCCGAAATAGAAACATTGCGTGCTGAGTGGTAAGACTCTACAAAGAAGCACAAACATAAAATAAAGCGCTACACCGCTTGACCTGGTCTCGTCTTCGTCGTCGTTCTCCTGCAGCAGCTTGCACTGCTTGATGAGCTCGACGCTGGTGGCCACAGTGTCGCGCGTGTACACGAGCGCGGGCGACGACAGCGTGCCGCGGCACAGCGCGTCTCGCTGCTCTATGAAGTACGACTGCAGCTCCACCGAGTCCTCGAAGATTTGACTGTCCGTACGGGAGAGACGTCTCGCGCTGGAATTACAATAATAAATTTTTATTTTTATAAGGTACAAATGCATTAAATGTTTATATTTTAAACAGACAAACACTCAAGTACACCACGTAATATTGGTTGAGGAACTGTCCTCTTAGACAATCTACAGAGTGTGTAATAAAGAAAAATAGCTCAATATCTCACGAGTTTATATTAGATAAGCTTCTTCACTAAATTAAAAATCTTATACTTGAGTTATATATGTAAGAAAATCGAGCAATTAATACGTCTTTAACCTTGATATCATTATATTATTTAATATACAATGTGTATACCCATATTTAATTACATTTCCACAGTGGCATATTAGCATGAAATCAGAAAACGTGTAATAAAATATGAAATGCT
Organism: Dryadula phaetusa; assembly: GCA_032432895.1. Lineage (NCBI taxonomy): Eukaryota > Metazoa > Arthropoda > Insecta > Lepidoptera > Nymphalidae > Dryadula > Dryadula phaetusa. Next base: position 1,563,192 of record JAOYRS010000073.1, read on the forward strand.
TAAGCATCCTATTTAAAACGAAACTTATAATTCCATTTCTAAAGAACACTTACTGTTATTAATTTTTAAGAATAGGTCAAGAAAAAACAGTCAGTCATTAAAAATACGGATAATAATAACATACTAGCAAGTAAAGACATCACACACACATACACAGACACTCTTCAACCTAAATAATTGACCAAACAAGAATATAATCTACTAAATTTAAGAAACAAATAAATACTTAATAAATAAATGATTTGGTTTTGACTTTAAATAAAAAGGATCAAGTTAATAAAACATCTTTTAAAACTTCATTATTAACATACCGTTCGAAAACAGCAAACATGTCTTGTTGGAAGTGATCTAACCGCTTGTAGAGTCCCTTATCGAGTCTGCGTTTCACCAAGTCTAGGGATATAGCGCGCACTTTCTCTCCATTAGCAGATTCATCGTGTTCCGGTAGTTCAGCCATACTGTCTGAATAGCATCTGTACAAAAAGATATTTAAAAATTTTACATAAATACAAAAAGAAACATGATTAATTTATTTCTAAATGGTTTCTTTTGAAATGTATAAAAATTGCGAAAATCAAACATATTATTAAGTATCAAACGTATTATTCATACATTTTAGTTCTTTTACGAGAAAGAGAATCAAAGTAACATCAAAGGAAATTATTATACACAATTATTTGACTTATGGTCACTAGATTTGACGACATTCTACCACAAAAAAGATTATATCAATTAAAATTAAAACTCAATTTAGGAATAAAAAAAACAACATTAGCTAGTCATAATGCTATGTTTCAGGCCTTCTAATAATATAAAAATCGAAAGCGTCATGTTTTTTCTCTTCTCAGCAGAGAGAGAAGCCAATCCGTTCGCCGCTTCATATTACCTTAAAATCATTAGTATATTAACTACTTGTAACTTAAGAAAATAATTATACCTTCCTTCTTCATCCTGATGATTATAGACAGTGGTGAATAGATTGAGCAGCAAATCCTGAACTGCGGCCGGTACATCCGGTACCGCGTCGTCATCTTCCCTGTTAATAACAAACATAATTTTCATACAATATTAACAGTAAACATGTTTGAAAAAACGTATAAAAATTTGAACGCAGCGGGATTCGAACCCGCGCCTCTTGGATACCGTCCAAGCGCTCTGACCGCTAAGCCATGCGTTCTACTACTATTACTGAAAATTTTTTATACGTTTTTTCAAACATGTTTTCTAATCCTAAGTGTGGAATAACACTTTAAAAATAGTAAATATTGAAATAAAATAGCAATTTCTCTTGTTAAACGATTATTTCTTAATAATCTTTAAGTAGTAGAAATTTGTAAAAATCTCTCTACAGAGATGCTAACAACATAAATAAGTTGTAACAAAACGTATAAGAATTTCGACGCAGCTGGTAGTAGAACGCATGGCTTAGCGGTCAGAGCGCTTGGACGGTATCCAAGAGGCGCGGGTTCGAATCCCGCTGCGTTCAAATTTTTATACGTTTTTTCAAACATGTTTTCTAATCCTAAGTGTGGAATAACACTTTAAAAATAGTAAATAATATTAACAGTAATTTAACTATGTCGTTCAATTTATTGTACTGTTATTTTAATACTGCATTTTTGGTCACATTGATTTACACTTTTTAAAGTAATTATATCTTGAAATCAAAAAAATTGAGCAATTTAAATTGAAATTTACTCACAATTGTAACAAATATAAATAATTAAAAAATAGTCAAAATCTGAAATATATAAAAGAAGACTGTATGTTAAAATAATAAATAAAATTTAATAGCTATTCCTGTAAACTCACCTTAAAAGTTGCTTTGTTTGCAAACAAACTCTTTGCAAGATCAACGCGTCCTTATATATTTGGGAGTCCGGTTCATTATATTTACAGGCATTGTCAAACATTAGTATAAAATCTGAAGCTAGTTCATTAACAGCCGTGTAAGCACCATTTTTCAGTTTGTGTGCTATTTTCTCCATGTCTATAGGATTTTTTATTAACTCATAATAATCCGGATACTCCATTTTGCTTGGCAGCTTCATAAAAATTAGGGCTAATTGACGATTCACTAAAACATAAGCAATAATAATTAAAATTTATATATTTTTTAATTATTGTCAACTCTATTTAACTCTATACTATATTTATATTTATTTTATTTCCATAGTAGATCTATAAAAAATCTAAGAAAAAAGAATTTTGCAGTAGTAGTAGTAATACTACTATTTTGTTTCTTTAAAGGTGATAATAGTAATAATTATTAATTAATATATTCTACTTATATAAAATACATCATAATTAACAAACCTTTAGGATCTCTATAATCTCTGATGGCGTCGTACAAAGTACGTAATTTCTGTTCAAACGGCGTCAATTGCTTCGACTTAGACGATTTTATTGTTTTAACCGGTGTTTTCCTTTCATAATTGCTATTAACTTCTTTTAGTTTTTCGTTCATAACACGTTCCAAAAGATTCGCGTCTTCATATATCATGGAACCCTCTTCGTTGAATTGACGACAGTTTGAGAACATTAAACGGAAATCGGAGACCATTTCCTCTATACTATTATAGCGATCATGCTACAAACATATTTACATAGAAGATTACATTACACCGTAGTAGTTGTAACACTTTATCCTACTAATTCAATTAATATTATAAAGAGGAAAGTTTATATATGTATGTTTTTTTACAGCTTCATACAAAGTAATGAACGGATTTTCAGCTGAATAACACATAGGCTATAATATATAAAGATTCTGTCTAATTTGGTCGAAATATAAAAATAACTATTAACTACTAAGCTATTTTTTATCGATAAAGAATACGAACCATGCCGCGAGCGCTTTTTTCATTTAACAGAAAATAATATCTATAGTGTAAAAATAAAGTTTTATTTTTTAGTAATTTAATCAATACGTTAATAAACAGCTTCACGCTTGTTCCGCTTAGTGAGAGACCACCTTATACATACCAAGACTCTCAATTGGTTACTTTCTTCAACAATAAACTTATTAATTACTATAACTATAAATATGAAAACGAGACATAATAAAATACCTTAATATTATTTTCAATAGTCAACATATCAATGGGTCTATCAATCACATTATAGTATTCTGGATACAATTTCTTGCTTGGTTTCTCCATAAATAACAACATAGGTTGTCTGCCATCGGAACATGTGAATTCCACTAATTGTTTTGATATGTAGTGCAATTTCTTTTTGAGTGGTAAATTAGATTTTTGTATGATAGGGGATGGTGATGGAGATGGTGCTGATGACGGGTTTGGATTGAGACGAGGACGACCTGAAAAAATTTAATAAAATAAAGTATATATTATATGACTTGGATTCAGTAGATTTACTACATTTTTTATTAGCAGAATCTGGCTAAGCAGAGATAAATTTCAGAAAGAAGAAGATAAAACATTAACTTTTATAGAGAAAATGTTAATTGTTGTAGCATTTTTTGTATATAAACTTTTTTAATGTACTAAAATGATTAAATATATCACAAAAGATAAACCTAATACAATTATTTAATTCATATACGCTTAGAAAGAAGTCAAAATTAACTTATTCATAAGTTAAAAGAAATTATCGTTAAATTAAGTTCCTTTCAATATTAACGATAATGTCTTGGAACATCTTGCCTTGGGCCTTGGTATAAAAATATTATATTGTAATCAGTTCCGGAAACATCTGCATTTTCAATCAAAACGGAAAACAAGAAGTAACTCAAACTAGCGTCGAAACAGATTGAGAACAAAATACATAAGTTGATACAGTTAAAGTAAAGAAAATGTTAAAAAATACTTATTTATTTAAATAATAAAATTATAAAAATTTATTTTATTCACCTCTCGGACGTGGTGTGTTAGCTTGCGCTTGATTTTTCACTGATGACAAACTCTCGTCGTCACTAGACGAACTCTGAACAATGTCTAATAGCTCTTGTACACGATGTTGCATTAATCTTAAGAAAAACAAATAGTAATTATTAAGAAAAATAAATAGTAATTATTTATCTGTAAGCTAAAACTAAAAAGATATACATTTACATACCTTTGCAATTTGACAGCGTCTCTATACAATCTTGATGTAGGCACATTGTACAGTTTAGCGTTTTCAAACATAATATTCATATCGCCAGCCACCTCTGATAACGTGCCGTAGTTGCCTCGCCTTATTTTATTCTTTATTTGATTCAATGATACGGGATTTTTGATTGCTTTATAATAATCTGGATATTCACGACGCGATGGAAGCTTCCAGAACGGGTCGGCTAGTGGTGTACCTACAGGGAAATAATTATTACTACATATCCTATTAATAAGTGATGGGTTAGTTATTAAAACTCTATTCAACGCTATACCACTCACTAAGATTAATCAAGACCTATTAAAACGTTTAAAATATGATTTGAACGCAGACTCCTTTCAACATCTTTTTTTGTAAAAATATGCTCTGATATACCTATTGCCATTTGATGAAAAACGCCTAAAATTAATCTGCAAATAGAATATATCGAATATATCGATAAATTTAAATATATCGAATTTCAAATATTTACTTATCAAATTTATAGTGTTTTAAAATATTATGTTCAAAAAGCCTATTTTACCACTTGGTCCTAAATGATTTTTGACGGCATCCAGAAGCTTCCACTGTGGCGAATCTTCATCACCTTTATCTTCATCACTATCACCACTATCTTCGGAGTGCTGTGAACCAAAAATCCATAAAATAAAACAAAAATACTTTAAAAAAGAAACCTTCACACTTTTTCTCGCGTATTAGAGAGGATATAGTATCAACCCAAACCCTTTTCTATTTTCTGCCAGAATTGATAATACTTAATTATATGTTAGGTATACAGTGATGTAACTCAACGAGACGTTTCGGTTTGCGATAGGGTATGCTAAAATAATATAACTCTAATTGGCAACACTAAACACGGTTAAAAATGTATTCTTTTGATAGACCGGTACCGGAACCAGTATTTACGTAAACCGGTAGAATTTATTCTATGTTAAAATTAATGATAACAAACATAATATCAAAGGATTCGACCTAACATATCCCAGGCAGTCAGAGACAACCTAGTGTCAAGACACTTCGTTGACTGCAATCCACCCAAAATCTAGACATTGCGTGTAAGTGTTGGAACTCAACATCGCTCTTTGTCTTACCAGAGAGAAGAGATGTAAGCAACCATAATGATTCCTTCGAGTGCGCTGCGCAATAAGTTCGAGGTCAAAAAATTATTATACCATTTAATAAGACAGTGTTAGACAGGCGTTAGGCATCAAAATTTCAAAACTGCACACTCGTCTTTGTTATACAAATACAATAAAAAATATAATAGCAAATATTAAATATTTGTTACCTTAACATCAGGCTCCGTGTCCGAGCCAGGGGGATCCATGATAGCGAGCGCGCGGCTTGTGGGCACAGGCCCTACGCGCGAAGTCCGCTTACTGCGAATTCTTTCTGACGTTTTAGCTGGACCACACCGACCGTGTTGCTCTATTTCTTGTTTACGAACTTGGATCACCTGATAAATAATAATTATAATAAACACAAATTGAATGGAAAAGAATAATATAATGCCTTAAATTCGGGAGGAAAACAGCGAACGGACACTTTCTAAATATTTTAACTTCTAGTTATTTTAATCTTAAACAATTAAATTAAATACCTCTATATATATATTATATACCTCTATATATATATTCTATATATATTATGTACAATCAACAACAATATATCATACTGCTGTCGAGCTGTCGTTATACTAGCAATAATAAATTTCCAAATAAATAACAAATTCACTGCGGTTTATAAAAACTAGGGAAAACAAATTAAAAAGGGGCATGTTCCGGATACGTTCAAATTTTTATGGTTTTTAAAATATTTTTTATACTAACTAATAACATACAATACTAATTAAAATACAAAAAAAAATATTCCATGTCGATAGTTATTATAAAAAAACAATAAAAGTTAATTATTTACAATTCATAAATAATACATTGATCATCTAAAATATATAAAAGGAGTCCCTGAACTTGTTGTAAAGCGCAAAGCTTGAAAACGGTTGGACCGATTTGGCACATTCTTTTTTTAGAATATTCTTTGAAATACGAGGATGGTTCTTACGAAGACAAATATACTAAAAATTGCCCGAAAACGTCTAAAAACAACTCTTTTCTATCGTCACATACAAAAGGTTCGTACTAATACTTAAAAGTCAATTTGAACTTTAATACCATACCATAAAGCTTAAGTGTTAGTGGAGACGTCCCGAGAAGGCAAAACATTTGAGTTACTTTTTTTGATGATAAGTTTCGTATAAATATAATGACCATACCAGAATTTTTAAACTCACTAGAATTGCTAGGATTGCCGCCTCACAATCATAGATTAAAAGTTGGATCCGTAGTTATAATGTGAAATATTAACCAGCTGCGACTTTGTAACGATAAAAAATACTGAATACCGTAATAGAAGTAATCATATTGAAAGGAAAGTATAAAGAAGAACATGTTTTGACACTCCGAATCGTAATGAATAATAAGAAATCTGTAATTTTTATTTTCATTGTGATTTTTATGTGACTATTAAAATATAAACAATTTTTAGAACAAAAGAATTTTAATTGTTTCATAATATTCAATTTTCGACATAATATATAATTATTGACTTTCTTTTTTCGTATTTTATCTTACTAGCTGACACAGTGTTCTGAATAGCAGAACAAGTATTAAAAAAAAGAATCTACTGTTAGATGGTACGAAGTTTCCCGGGTCAGCTAGTAATAAATAAAATTATTTATAACTTTACAAATTGCTTTATATTTTAAAGCGAAACATAATGAAAAATAGTTAATCACTTACTTTTTTCAATGTTTTCGCATCTTTGTAAATTTGACTGCCAGGTTCATTGAACAGACAGGCGTTCCTGACCATTAAGAGTAGATCTCTTTCTAAATCGTTTAGATTTGTGTATTCTCCACCTTGTATTTTTTGTGCAATTATTTTCAGATCTATTGGTGAATCTATTATATTATAATATTCTGGATAACGCCGCTTTGACGGCAGAAACTGAAAGCTTGGATAGATGGATCTGCCGTCAGAATTGGCAGTCATTACCTATAATACAACAAAATATAATAGGAATTAATTAATAAAATCAAAAGAATAGTAATTAACAGATTTTTCTTAAAACTAAAAATAATCTATCGCTAAAATAAAATATTAATGTTAACCATATAAAGGTATAAAGGTATACGAAAAAATAAACAAAATAAATGTTACTATTGTGTCACAAATTCTCTCTTTTGTATTAAAAGAGGAACGTTGAACTTCTCTATTTTCTTTTTTAAAATTGCTTAAATTCAGCCCACTTATCTGTCAATACAATATTTTTGATTGAAACCACAATAATATAAGTTTTACAATTTAGTTTAGTTTTTGTGTCTTAATTATAAATGAGTACAGTTTGATTTCACATACTTATTTCCAAGTCTTTATACTAGTTAATAGGGTAAAGTGATATTTTACACTTACCGCATTAAACAGTTCTTCAAATATATTATCGTCTTCATTATTAGTTGAAGTCTCCGACATGTCCTCCGCTACATCAGACCTCCTACTAGAAGAGCCATTACGAGATAGTTTTGTTGCTTTAATATCATCACCTAAAATTTAAAGAAATGCACTTAAATCAATAGCCATACTTATTGTATTATTATCATTCTTACTAGATACTAGATAATTACACTACTGGTCAAAGTTTGAGACAATTAAGTAAAAACTTTTGGTATAAATCTGCACACCTGTATATTGTATTGGTTATAATAATCACTTAAAAACTTATTTCATGTACATAAGTCAGAAATTGGCAATAATTTAATAAAATAATCAATTGTAAAATTTTTATTGGTACCATTACCTGATACTTCTTTTACTACATACATTTGTACATCAACATGATTGTTCTTAATTCTTTAAACTTTACTAAAAATATTTATAATTAGTATTTATTTTTAATGTTTATTTTATTCCAATGGTTTTCGTGAAAATCTCAGGTTAAAAAAACAATGCCCATGCTCTAAAATAATTCTATAAATGCATATTGAATTCAACAAATCAAGGGAAAAGCCTGTCTACAGTTGTCTACAGACTGTCTACAGTTAGAAGATTGTTGGATGCCAAATTGTTTGACTGACATTTTTTAAAACAACAAAATAAGAAATAATGGAACATTGCCAATCAATATAATTAAGTCTATTAAGACTAGACAGAGGAAGATTTAAAAAAGGAAAAGTGAAAAGAAAAGAGAAAAGATAATGTCACAGTGTGTAGTCCAGAGTACCAAGCATGGTAACAGATCTGTTACGGCTAGGAATTGTTTATCATTATATATAAAATTATAACTCATATTCAGCGTTTTCTTTGAAATAAATGCTTAAATGCTTCGTATGGCCTAATTTTTTTCCACTAAATAAGATAAACATTATCAGTGACTAAATAATTACAATATTTTCTTTTCAATCACTATTTCTTAGCTAAATAAAAATGAAACTAACCATTTTCAAGTGCCATTCTGTGTTTTGAGTATAGTTTCCAAAGATCAATGGCATCCCTATACTCCTCAGAGTCTGATTTGTAAAAAGCTTTTGCATTATTTACAAGTAATTCAATATCGGCTGACAACTCCTCAATATCCTCATAGGTGTCCGTTTTTAATTTTTGCTGTACCTATAGTAAATGCAATAATAGCTTATTAAAGATGCATATTAATTTAAAAAATAATCAATTATTTGAATGTTATTATGAGTCTTATTTATTAATATATCTATATACTCACTCTTAATAAGTCAATTGGCTGCGACACAACTTCATAATATTGTGGCTCTTGACGTCTTTTTGGTGCTCTTATAAAGGAATCACACAGCAAAGTCCCATCTTCTTTCTTGTAAGTGCGAATTATATCATATAATTGTTGACAAATTTCACTCTGTCAAAGATATAATATAGATTTAATATATCTATGATATATATATATATATATATATATATATATATATATATATATATATATATATATATATAAGCAAAATTGAAAATACCTTTATAAAGTTTTATGAATATTAAAGTAAAAGCTACAGAAGAATATAGACTATGTAGATTTCAGATACCTACAAATTAGTATAATCGTTAAAGCAACGAGGGTCTTCCCACTTTCTATACCTTGCTATAATACTGTTAAGAAATATAGAACAACCCAAAGTAAAGAATCTGAACGAACTTTTAGCAGGCCAATAGACTTTATTCTATTAAATTCTATTCTACATTATAAACTTACTGGTTCAAGTTTTTTCTTTTTTCTTGCTGGAGGAGGACCTGGGTTACTAAGTTCTATTCCATCATCACTGTCATCACCGTCGGCGCCTCGGCTTGCCACAGAAGACGCGCGGCGCCTTTTGCTCATTATTACCAATTATTCCACATGAAGCGTCAAAAATTAATATACTTATGATGAGATTATTAAAAGATAATATTAATAATTAAATTTGAGTTGCAAAAGTACATACAATAAAGTAATATTAAAAGTAAGGTAATTAATTGCCTTAACATATATACAATAATATATATTTTGATGGGAAGCCGTCAGTGCTGCCAGTATAATTATTTTATTTTTCTTATTACTCACAGTTCATATTGTTTTATAGTACATTTTGTATTTGTTCCAATAATCCAGAAAAACCAATTGACGATTATTATAACGAAAATTGTTTATTATAAAAATTAATCAGAGGCCGGTCGTGGCGCAGTAGAACTGTAAATACGATCGGTTGTGGGTTCGATCTCCACTCAGGGGAGTTTTTACTTCCTCGCTCGTAAAAGACAAAGTGCGGCGTTGAGTTCTACCACTCATCTCTGTGTCGTAACTTTAGATACTTTCTATCTACCCTGCTATGCGGGATAAATGCGTGAAGCTTTAAATCCTATAAGTAAACTAAAATCTCAATAAGATTTAAGTAAATGTAATTTTTAATTATATTTCTGTTCTTGTGTTTTTAATTATTAAATTAAATTTAGTAAAAATGTACACTACCAATGCATGCCTTAATACATCAACGAAACTAGCAATACCATGTTGCTTAAACCGGTACGAGTTTCAAATTTCAATTTGTTTCATTACTTCATATTACTAAAATTTAAGAATCTCTGATAAACAAAAATTATGAAAGGTCAAGAATATGAACTGAATTCAGTGACATAAATAAGAACTATAGGTTCAGGATCTAACTTGTATAATTATAACAATAAGTAAAACAATAAGAATAATATTAACTACCTACCCTATTTAAATATTGTTTTTACTAAATTACATTCTCCTGTTTTACATTCTTTACATCACAACTAATCATAAACTATGGAAAAATATTATAAAAATTTTATCCTTTGCGGTGAAGCGGATTATTTTTGCCTTTTATGCCAAGAAACTTTTATTTTCATTGAGGAGGTTGATAAACATTTAAGGTGGCAAAATCATAGAAAGGATGTTAAAGATAGAGAGTATGTTTCGAAATTCAGAAAAGATTTCATTTATAAGGTAAGAAAATGATTATCTGTAATTTGTAAATGATATACCTATTTTATATAACTTTATTATACTTACTTAGTATTCTATGGCATAGAATTATAGAAGACAATGGGTCTACTTTAATTGATTGATCTTTTATATTACAGATTAAAGATCACTTTTACTGTGAAATTTGTAATTTGGTTACAAAAACTCCAGATGAACACATAAAAGCCGAAAAACATGTACTTCTTAAAGCTTCTAATAATGTATTACAAAAGTCCTCAATAATTAAGCGGGCAAGTAATAGTGTCATAACAATTGATAATGTCACAATTACTAAACATCAATGGCACTCTATTATAGATGGTGAATGCCATTTATGTAGTGAGTCTGTTGAAAATCCTGTCTCTCATTTTACAAGTTTTATTCATATAATAAGATTAATACAAAGTGAAACTTTATGTAAGGATACTCAGTACTATAGGAAGGTAAGCATCAATTTATTTCACACAATCATTTTTTTATTAAAAAAGTAACATTCCCAAAATCTTTAAATTTTTGTTTTCAGATAGAACCAGGAAAATACTACTGTTTTACATGTTACAAAATATTTGAGTCATCATTTGATGCACATGTGCTTGCTCATAAAGATACAAATCTCTCAAAGGATGGCTCCAAAGAAACTGACACGAGTAAAGAATTGAAAAATACTAATAATGATCAAACTTCAACTAATAAGAAAATATTAATTGATGTATATGGAGAACATTTTGATTTTGATATGCAAAATAATTCAGCTACATGCAAGATATGTGCAGAAGTAACTAAAGCAGATTTTAGACATGTATCTGGACACAAATTTATTCATGAAAATGCTATCGATAGTGGAAAACGAAGAGCAGAACTAAAAATATATGGCAAGAATAATTTTATAAAGTTGAATGAGGGAGGTAGTAAAGGTTATTGTTCTCTCTGTGATATGAAGATGTCTGGTCATATAATTGTTTTCATGCAACATGTTGAAGGAGCAATGCATAGCGGATATTTGGAACAAAAAGGAGTAATAAAAGATAGAAAGCATGAAAAACCAGCTCAGAAAGGAGTGCCCTATAATGGATTTTTAGAATGCAAGTTTGGTCCATTTCATATTGACAATTTTAATATAATTATTATAAATAATGGCATTTGCTTGGAAATACTTAGCTTTACATTAATTAAATTTATTGAGGATTTCAATGGTATGAAAGGAAAATGTTTTGTTTGTGATAAAACATTAAGTGTTAGTGAAGTGCCAAAACATGCCATGAGCAAAGAACATTTAGATTTGTTTAATAAAAGTACAATTTATCCTATGGAAGAAAAAGAAGGCAAAACATTTATCCGAGAGGTGATACATTTTAAAATAGTTAAATATATATCATAAAATGAGGTTACAATGTTTTGTTTGTAGTTTTGATATATTCAGTTACTGATACTTGTAATATTTACTATTTTTAAAGTGTTATTCCACATTTAAGATTAGAAAAAACAAAATGTATGAAATTTTTTTCAAAAATGTTTTCTAATCCCAAGTGTGAAGTTGTGTTTTACTTACAATAGTAAAAATGAATGAATGTCATGAATGAAAATTGTTTAACATAATAAATCTTTATATATTATATTTTTATATTTCAGATTAAACCAGGTCTTTACCATTGTGGCTGTTGTAACAGGGTATTTCCATTTTGGGAAAATATGAAACATCATTTGAGAAGTCGAAAGCATGATCTTCATAGAGTAAAGACTACACTTTTAAGTAGTATATGTGCTAAAAAGTTCTTAAATCCTTTGTTACCTTTAGAAACAATAGATGAATATAATACATTACAAAACCTTACTGGGCTTTATTAAGTTTATAATACATAAATTATGAAAGTTGTCTAGGAGTTCCATTAATTTTTTGTTTATTTTTACACACTGATAACTCCTTTTTGAAAATATTTCAAATAAGTTTTGTGTGCTATAAATAAAAGTTTTGATTCCATATACTCAGTATTTTATTGAGACTTGTCTGCAAATTAGTACATTAAATATATTTATCCTACATAAATTTGTATAGAACTAGCTATAGACATGCAGTTATTACAACTGTAAAACAATAGAATACACAAATGTTAAGTCTACTTTGGTGATGTACAATGTAGACTTTATTTATTACTCAAAATAAATACTGTACCACTGTGGATAATGTGAAAGTAACATTATTAAATCGGCCTCTGACTTTTCATATAATATTTTTAAATACTTTTGTGTGTTCTTTATGTAGGTCTGCCTTAAAGTGATGGGCATTTCTTCTAAGTTTATATCAAGTAAAGTAACAAAATGGCTCAAATGAGTTGGATATAAAACCGATATTGTTACTTTACATCCCTCCTTCACATTAAGAACAAATAAACTGATTAATTTTTGTATTTGTAAATGAAGATTAGTTTTAATAAACACACAATTAAGTATACCTATGCACATTTGAAAGCATTGTGATGAAACTGAACAAGATTTAAGCAATGTAATGAAGTTATCATTTGAAAGGATTGTATTATCAACATCAACACTGTTCTCTTCAAGTACATATTGTGAAATCTCAAGCAGCAGTCTTTCTATTTCTGGTTTGAATTTAATTGATGTATCATCAAACAGCGCAATAGCTTTTTGGTTATTGTCATCAAAACTTGTTTCATTTCCATTATTTCTATACCATATATCTTTTAATACAGTTAAATATTTCCTGTCATATTGGTTCCAATGTATAATATCTTCAACTAATGCACTTTTGAATTCAAGTTTTTCATCTAAATTTAATAGTGCCTGAGCAACTTCAGGATTAATGTTAGATTCGAAAGATGTGTTGAGATTTGTTTCTTTCCACATTCTTATTAAAAATGCATCAAGTTGTTTGTCAACATCCACAACTTGAGACTGGCTTGTACTTTGAATTTGCCTTTCGTAAAAGCTTGTTAAAAGCTCAGTTATATCTTCATTAACTTTGACATGTCCCTCAGGTTCAATTTTACACACCTTTCTGATATTTTCTAATACAGTATGTCGCAAAGTGTTATTTTCGTTGCCATTGTCCTTTGATATGTTTAAAAGCTTGACAAAACTCTTCGATAGTGCTTTTGTAACATTTTTATCCAAAAGGGGATTTGAATATGTCAATTCTGGAAATACTTCGTCGCTGCATGTTATAATTTTTTCTATTAATTTGTTGTTCATTTTAATGTCGAACTTAAGAGAAGAGTTGATTTTTTTATTTCGTACACTAAGTAACCAAATGATGATCGTCGCGTAAGTTAAATATTTACAATAAACATAAAAATATTTATTATTATCAATATTTACAAAACATTATGCACAGATATGATGCCATTACGTTATCTTTTTTGACATAACTGACATTTCCTATTTAAAGGTTGGTGAAACTTCAAATGCTACCATTTTTAAATTATAAACCTGATTAATATTTATTTATATATATAATAAAAAATGTAAATACATTAAGCAGTTATAGAAGTTCAATTAAAATATGTTTTTTACCTAAAGAATTATTTACCTCTACGTAAAAACAATTAAATTGTCACTTTAGCGCCATCTTTTGATGAGTAGTGTACTAAATATTACTTTAATTGCTAGTTGTTATATTTCTTTATAATTGTAATGCTTATTACTTTATTTTAGCATTTATATGTTACCTAAAATATTTTTAATATATGAAATATTTTAAATGACTATTAAACAAAATTTAAAATTGAATATAAATCACATATTTAAGGTACATACTATTGTAATATTGTACATAAATATAGATTAAACAAAAATGGACCATCAAATTTATCAAATGACTCTTCGCTCTGGTAATTTTATCACGTTAAGGTTTAAACGGCCATTAAATAACAAAATTATAAGGCATGCACTTTGACACTAATGTACATTAGCTTTCTCAAACATTAGAAATCACGAAGACGCCATAAACATTTAGTAAACGTAACGCTACAATTTCACCGGGCTATAATACGGCCGAGAGTTTCTAAATCGTGCTCGAACGCAATATAACAAAACATTAACATCAATTTTATTAGAACACTGATAACATAATTAGTTTGAATTTGCAGCGTTACATAGTATTACGTCTAATAATTCATACGTTGATTTTTTGAGTTGTGTTTCGAAACTTGTATTTGTGGGGCCCGTTAATAAATTAGTTTCGGGACCTCACATAGAGTTGGAGGTCTAAATACGTAGGCATCGCCGTGTGGAGCCCCGCCCGCGAAAGAGACAGGGCTATTCCCCACCGGCATTGTAACATTGTTGATTAGTATATGAACTGCAGTGTAAATGTTTGCTCGACTGAGAGCTTTTTGTTGTAATTCTGTGTAAATAATTTATGACTTGGTTTACAGAAGCCTCTTACTTTTTTTTATTATTTATTTTTTATATTTTTTATATTATGAATTCATTAATGTTTCTTGCAAGTATTTATTTTAATTTTATATGATATAATATAAATAATTACTTGTGGAAAATTTGTGAAGTTATATATATAAATAATACCTGCAAAAATTTTGCTTATTTTGTCAAGATCCAGCAGATGAATTTAATATTTAGGTAATCTGACAAATAGAGTCAATAGATAGAGTCGTTGCCAAATGAAGGCCAAGTGGAGCAATAATCTGGTGAAAGATATAACAAAAAAAAATTGTAAATAAATTATTACATTCTAATGAATGTAATAATTTATTTAATTTAATAATTAAAAAAATAGAAATAAAATAAATTTCTACATTTTAATATAGAAGTGTTCGAAAGACATTTGGAAACTTTTTTAAAAGCTGTAAGGGGGGGCAACTGCTCCTACCTGCCCTCTCCTTGACTCACTTCCTTGTGTGGATTCTAAGGCTTTACTTTCTTTTTATCAGTTTTTTCCGTACTCAGCTATAAGGAGAGAGAAAACCTAGTGAAGTCTAATTGAATGTGACTTCTCCATTTTCCGCGTAGTTAGTGATTTTATGCTTGTGTCGACAGTAGGTTTTAGTAGGAATGGGTAAGATTTTATGTACCTAAGTAAATTCTTAAAATAAATAAGTGATATAAAAATATTTTTTTGAAAACAAGCTTTTAGTGTATTATTTAATTTTTTTGATACTTTTCTAGATTCTAATCTTCAATGTTTTTTCCAACACCTGTATACACACGTTATGTAACATACCTATGTTTAGTCGCTACAAAAATACAAACGGCAGAAAAATCTCTACAAGCGCAAAGTAAGCTAAATTGTTGGACTCGTTTTATTTATGTTACAATTACGAAATAAAAATTCTTGGCATAGGTAAGTACTTAGGAAGATAATGTATTTTCAACATATATAATTTAATCTGTTGACCTTTCACATTGGGACATCTCGGAACACGTTCGCACGTTTTAACCGTCATTGAGGACATCTAATGGCAGTTTTGTGAAGGCGTATCAATCATTTTGACGTCTATCAATAGGTTTTATGTTTGTACTTAAAACTGTATAAAATGTAAACATACAGGGAAAATAACAAAAATATAAATTTGTCATTCAACCAAAAAAAATATATAAAATCTTTATATATTATAGCCTATATGTCATTCTGATCCACTGCTACTACAACAATCAAATAGGTAGGTTAACTTCACTGTAAAATTTCAAATAGATCAGTTCAGTAGTTTTTACGTGAAAGAGTAACAAACGTCTATCCATCTCATAATCTTTTACATTTATATTATTAGTGGAATAGAATTAGATTTAGTTTCATAATGTTCCACACTATGGTCTACAAAAATGATCGAGTAATAAAAACCTATCCTATTTTTACAGAGTTTCGAAATAATGAACTATGTAAATGCTAAAACTTTTGGTATTGAACATAGGCAGCATTAATAAAAACCTATGTTATCGACATATGTATATCATAAAATGTAAAGTATGTATAGGTGCAGATGGATAATGCATCTTACCTAATAATGTTGAAATAACTTCATAATTTCGGAAACCACATTAAATAATGCCGTAACACGAAGTACGAGGCAAAAAATTATTAGTGTCTTTATGCGGGTATTATTATAGAAGAAATAATAAATAACGTATCTACTGCAACTTATAGGCGGGCGAGGACTGTAATATTAAGAGGTGCTTAAATAATTAAATTTCATTACAATTTTAAGACTGCGTAATTACTTTCAAATATTTATAATAGTAGTGGAATATAGGGGAATTGAATTTGCTTTAACAATGCTGTTAAATCTCAGAGTACCATTGGTACGTATTACTGTGTCTATAATGGCACAAAATTTACACGTTAATTATAATTGCTAAACATTTGTTGGCAATATATAAGTAATGAATACGATTGTACATAAATTATCTTTTATATAAGATCTGAACTATCAAAAAGTTTGTGGGTCGTCACATCTATCGAAGTGTTCATTTAAGATTATGTTTACTCACGCAGATTCTTTTTGTTCTTACATAAGCAAGTAAAGGCAGTTTTCCATTATATCTATTTATTGCAATATTCATCTTAGTTATTTTGGCATATTTCCAAACTAACTAAGATAAATATTGTAATTTTATGATTTTACCACGAAATTGTACAATTGTTTTAAAAAGAATCGATTATAAATTACTGTTTATGTAAATGTTGGAATTAACGATATAATTATTATATAGTTAGACAATTGATTTTAGTGTGATACCAATTACTTAATTGAATAACAGTTGATTATTATACACAAATGAACAAACATGAAAATATTGTAATTAGTTAGTGATTTGACTTTTACTATAAAAAAACTTTTCTAATATAATTTTTAGTTGATAAGCAGTCATTAAATGTTATTTATCTACTATAGTTGAATTGAGATCACTTTATTAAAAAAAATAAACTTAAGAGTAAATTATCATACCATTTAATAAACTTATCAGTTTATCAAGACCTAGTAGGCTGTAGGTACCTACCTAACTTAAAATAGAATTATTTTACATGCTATTGCGGTACATATATGTAATAAGTCTCTAAAATTATTTAAATACCTAATTAGTGTTCTAAGTTCTATATTTAAGTATATGTCAACCAAAAATGTAATAAAATAAAAAAGTATGAGTTTAAGTAATAGTACTATAGGTAAAGCTTTTAAAAAGACTGAAAGTTTCCAATTATGTAATCGATTTAAGTATCATCAAGTGATTAATCGTAGATTGCACGCATCGATATCGGAGAAGATCGAATTAATGCAACTATAATTCTGTCTCATCGATTACGAGTTGGTACAGTGAGCGAGAAAGATTTTATTTTTACCTTTATTTATAGCCCTATCAATGTTTTAGAATTTATTTTTATATTAAACATTAAATAGCTGTGACTTAGACTGTTCCCAATTTTATTGGATAATATTTTTTGTTTTAATATATATTTTATTAACTAATATAATGTATATTTTTTAATTAATATATAATTCAACGAGTAAGGAGATGAAAACAAAGAAAAATGAAAAAAGAAAAACATACTTACCAAAATACATACACCTCCAAAATATTATTAATTGTAAATTATAAAATTAGTACATGTAGGAACTTTTTTGGTAAGCCGTATGCACTTGCGATTCAGTGTAGGCTCAATAATGACGCCTATTTGTCTTTGCATTATGGTTATAATGCTATAAAGAGATTTATGTGTCATCGTTAAATTTATTACAAACAGACTTGAGGTAAACAAGTAAAAAATTGATCCATATATTTCGTCCCTGTCCCGCCTTGTGGAAGAGAAATGGCTTGGATAGAGATAGCATGTCTCCTGGGTGGCCACAGGGCTGTCTCAGCGGTAAGTATAAATTTATCAGTACGGTAATATCGAAAGATGAATTATACATTTAATGTTTACATAAATAATTTTCAAAATTTCGAAAAAAGCGCTTAATTTTTATTAATTTTCTCTGTAAGCGTAAAACTTGTTCTCAGAGGTACTAAATATCTAATGACTAAAGTTTAATGAAGCGTATCGTATGCTTAGTTACGGTAAAATTATAATAAAAAATTAAAGTGACAAAGAAGTATTCTTGTAAATTTTAGGTTTATTTAGGTTATATTTATTATAGACTTAGATGTTGATTGGATTAAAATTGTAAAAATTGTTCATAAAAAATACATTAAGTAAATACGATGTTATCATTACCTACTTTAGGATTTACGTTGATAATTTCTTGTCATAAATAGGCTAAGTAGAATTTTAAAACTATATAATGTTTTTGTAACATAAGTAAGTAGGTATTCACACAATGTGTTTCAAATTACAATACATATTAGCTAACGTATTTTGATAACCCTAAGAAGCAATAATAATAACGACACACAAAGTTGTATTATGCTTGCGTAAGATTGGATTGTGATTCGCTATCTCTATTGGATACCTGTACTCTAATTACGTATGGTTTTTAATTTTTAATATTAGTACATTAAAATTTGTATGTATCGTTTTATATTTCATTTAATCTGTAATTATAATATTTCACTTACAATATCATAACTAATGGATAAATTAAAAATACAGTTATTTTATTATGGTTTGCTTAATTTTAGTTACTTTTATTTGCAGACTGTTAATAATTGTGCCACCAAAGAAGAACTATTTATTCCGGGCAAAGGAGGCTAAAATTAACTTGTCAGAGCGTAAGTTTAAAAAGCGAGTTTCACAGAAGTACCTACCAACGTGTGTTAATGATTCCATCTCGGTAATTGGCAAGTTTAATAATCGAAATATAGCTCATACGTTTTAGTGTTGCGTATGTTTTTATTTTTTCATGATTTATTGCAATTTAAGTGATTTGAACTGTACACATTTACCACAATTCACAGATTAGGTAACGACTAGATACGGGTATGACATTATTTTTTAATATTTTAATCAATAAATTTGGCTTTGGAAAAAAATCCGAGCGGTTTTAATTATTCTGAAAGTTCCTTAACAGAAAAGTATAGTATTAAATAAAAAAAATCCCTTGACAATCCCAAGTTGACGTGTATGACATACTGAGCAACAATAATAATTATTATACCTATAATAATTTCAAAAATCTATAAGCCATTAAACCTTATTAGTAGTAGGTACACCCTGTAAAGTTTTAAAAATCAACACAGTGTGAGGTATCGATGTTCTTAGTAAATCGATGAGATTGCAATGATTTTAAAAGAAAACTTGAAAAAATCTTGCAGAGCGTAATACGCCACATTTACGATGATTGAACACGCGATTATTAAATGGGTAGTTTATTTATTAAACAAAAAATATTAACTTTGCAAGTAAGATTTTTTTAAGATAGATAGAGATAATATGTGAAAATAATATACTTCTATTAAAAATAAATTAAGTTAGGTGATTAAGGTAATTTTTAATAAGGAACAGCTTTCAGAGAGTGTTTAATTTAGACTCGTAAAGTTATGTACATACAAATTATAAATTTAATATTAAGTCTATCTATGAAAATTAAGTGCACCTGAGGACAGAGTAAGAAATTTGTCAAAGTACAATATTGTATTGGAATGATAAAATACCCACTACATAACCATAAATCAATTTGAATTATTTTTTGTACGTATAAAGTATACATAAATAGTATTGTAACTATACACCTTGTTAATACACAAAGCATAAAATTAATATGTGTATGTTATTTTAAACTAATATATTAATATTTACAGTTAAAATACTGCATTGGATTTCACTATTCAGCACTACTTATATTATTGGATTTTGAAAAGTCGTTTTAAGTATTTCATAAGAAAATTCGTGCGTTTTATAAATAATAAGTTATTTCGGCATCTGGCATAAGAAACGCAGACTAGTGGCTATAGTAAGGCGTAATATTCGCGTTGTCTTAGCAACGTGTTAGTAAATATGTATGAATAAATATAGGCTTTTTATGTACTTTTCGTATTAGTTTTAAATGTGCCACATTTCATACTTCTTCTTCTACCCCCTTTCATAAAAGTGAAAAGTAGTCACAAGACTGACAAGAATACGTATTCTTAAAGTAACACTTTTTTTTACTTTAAGCTTTTATCCCGAGCAGCAGGGTAGACAGAAAGTACCCAGTGTCAAGACACCCTGTACTTCGCTTTCCACCGAATTCGAGAGATTGTTGAAAGGTGTAACTCAACGTCGCACTTTGTCTTACCAGAACTAAAAGTAAAAATAATTTAAATAAAATCACTCCCCCGAGTGGGAATCGAGCCCACAACCGATTGCATTTACAGTCAGACGCTGTTTCATTGCACCGGTCGTGGCAAAGTGGGACAGCTTCTAATTTTAAAATCTAAATTTCTTAATTTTCTAAGTTGAAATATTAATACAGAGATGTATAAATCAAAGTAGAAAGTAAAACGAAATTGGGTGATGTCAACTGTTGTGATGTCAGTAATTGAAAGGGAGTAATGGCTTATGGTTATTTTTTTTAAGCTTCACGCTATTTATCCCGCATAGCAGGGTAGACCAAAAGTACCTGATGTCGAGACACTCCGTACTTCGTTTTCCACCACATTCGAGACATTGCGTGTTTAGTGGTGGAACTCAATGCCACACTTTGTCTTACTAGAGCGAGTAAGTGAAAATAATTTAAATATAATCGCTCCCCCGAGTGAGGATTGAACCCACCACCGGTCGCATTTATAGTCAGACGCATTCACACAGCGCTACGACCGGCTTATTGCTATAATTGCTGTAAAATAATTAGCTTATATATTTTAGTAAGTACCTATGTATAGAATATCGAGGGTACATGTAGCTGACATAATTATTTTATTTGTATCTATGCGTGTAATAGATCAATTTTATCCATAAATGTCTATTTTGTCATTATGTAGTGACCTAGAAGCTGATAATTCGGCGCAATATGAGGATAATTTTTTTGTACAAACCTTTATGAATTAAATATTTTCTACTCTAGGTGACATAATGTTTTACTGTTTACTTTTTTGTCATATCTAGGTTTCCTATATTTAGCTACATTTCTATTATTTATTGTAGAATACATGTCAGAGGGCTTGGAAGATTTCCAAGTGGTATGAGTATCGTATAGGTGCTAGTGCGTTTAAATATAAAAATAGAGTTATTAAAAAGTGTTTTGCGAAACAATAATATTTATTAGTCTAAGTAGGTACCTATACAAACCCATTCAGAAAAATTAGTGTATTTAATGTCCAAATATGATCGTTAATTTTCAGTATATTCTTTTAATTAATTTATTTCCACAAATATATTTTTTTTTGGGCTAAAGATAAAATTTTAACAAGTAATTTTGTGAAAGTTAGTAACAAATGAGCTCGCACTTGTCGCAGTCACTTTAAATCAATCTAGCAAATACAGCATGACCTAATTCCACTCCCCGTGCGGTCTCATTTAGGGACATAATAAAACCACTTTTTGACATATCCGTGGCAAAATGTCTAACCGATATGACCCTTTACTCCGCTAAGGTGTTAAGAAATCTAATCTTATTAATTTTAAAATTGAACTTTATATTAATGTTTTTAGAGTATAATTTGGTGTGTTTTGTATAGCTCATTTATTAGAACACAAAGGCGCCGATCGCCGCGGCGATCCCTTTGATCCGACCGCCTGTAATTACGTAAGTGTTCAGAATGCATTGGCTCTTAGAGGATTTCTAGAGTTTAAGTTTCAAATGTAGTACTTGAAGATATTGTTTGTATGGGAATTAAGTTATTTAGGCATATTTTTTCCTGGTTATTGATTAGTAATTAAATAGGAGATAATTGACATTTATTCTACACTTCTAAAATAAACATTGGTTCTAGTACGTAAGTAGGTATAAATTTGAAATATATTCAATAGATTAGTTCGCTTACAGATTTACTATTTATTTTATTTACCTTACCTAAGTAAAAAGTTTAAAGTTTATTCATATTTAGTAAAACTGTTATTAAAAATTTTATATTATAATGTTAATGTTCGATACAGTTCTTTAAAATATTATTTAAATATTTTTTCCAATAATTAAAAAAGGTTAAAGCAAAAATATTGATACACAATAATTAATCTATTTATTTATATATCCAAGCAAATGTCAAAAGTCGTAGGTGTCATCCTTGTAGCTGCCTTTTATATTTAGATAATCAGCTAACTTATATTTAATATCTTTCTTTATTTTTCAAATCATTAGTCATTTACCTTTTTTATCTGTCAAAGGAGTACATGCTGTTGACCCTGTTGTTTACTTACCTATTATTATAAATACGTTGGTCTTCAAATAATTAATTTTTAATTTAATACATCTAATCTAACAAAAATTTATAAATATAGTTTAGAACAGCCATATTACAAAACATATTATAGATTTTTCAATCTATAATACTTATCACAATTTAATTCTTATCTTAATATTAAAGCAAAATAATTTTCTTACGGTACAATTTCATATTATTACTTAATTAATTATTAAAACGTTCAATAAGGTATCTTATGGGACAAACTATGTCACTTCCACTGTATTTGTCCGTGCACGTTTCCGTTTGCAATTAAAGCATTGTCATTAGTGTGACGAATTAACTATAGGGCGGCGGGCGGCGCGGGGGGCGTGGCCTAAACTTCAAAGAAACCGCCGTAACAACACATAGATACCTGTTATTGATGTGCGAGCGGGATGCAACGTGTATCTCCAAGTACAAACGAAAGGGACGTATATATGTGTGCGTGTATTGGTGAAGTTCGAACGGGTTGATTCAAGATTGCAGGAATGGCGGATAGTGGTTGTGATTTGCGCTGTCGATAAAATTTATAGGATTCGGTTCGACGATAAGATTACATTTGTAAGATTTTAATATGTATTTGTTCTAAATATAGCTGGTTTGACTTATGATTATTTAGAAAAAAATATTATTACTAACTTTAATTACAAAAATTTTAATACGTAAATATTCATTGCTTTCAAGTGAAAGAATAAAAATTTATACAAGTAATTTATTATTATTGATTAATCTGTCAGTAAATAATATGCATGGTAATATTTTAGTACTTTTGTATAGGGAAAAGAACAACGTAAAGTATCTTCAAATTTATACATAATTTTTGAACTACAAACATACATCTCTTTTTGGAAAAATATAATGCGATTATGATAATGCTTTTTCTCTTATTATACAATAATACGATTGTAAATACTAAGTTATCTAAAATCAAAAATTTAATTTTCTAATATCAAACATTTTATAAAACTATATATGTCGTATAAAAAGCAAAAAGTCGTAGATATTATAATAATTTATAATAAAGTTAACTAAATTAGCTCAAATAACTGAAATATATTTTATACTACATGTGATTTTGTATACAAAATCACATGTACTTACTATACTACTATAGTTATTATCACATATATACTTGTTACTATATATGTTACTATAGTTATTGTCACATATATAACAATCGAAAATTAATATTAATCGATATCGATAAAAAATAATAACTTGCGCACGCGCAGCTCTAGCGATAAATCTGTGCCGCTAAAGAAGCTTACGTCATTGACGTATTGTTTATAAATCAGACACCGCACAGAGCTTTCAAGTACCCGCAGGATTTGAAAATCTACAAATATTAATTAAAAATAACTATTGGTAGAGTGTTTCTTAGTGGATAATAAATATTCATATATTAATAGAAAATAACTGGAACCGCAACTGAAATAGCTTTATTAATGTTTAAGTTATTTATGGTTTATATAGAATTTATTTTAACTGTAATAAATAAAAAGACTTTACATCAGTACAGAATTACATTTTATATAGCTATTTGAGATTATTGTCCTTTGCTTATGCTTTTCCAGATATAAAAAATGACTTTCCCTTATAAAATCTAACATCTAAAAAAGTGCATTTTAAATCACAAAAGTCGAGCGACGTTCTTAATTCGATAATTGTAGGGTTGCAGCCATTAAATCGAATTATCTATGACACGTTCACTGAGAAGAGAAAAGCTAACTACTCATTAAGCGTAATACGACCAAAATAATTAGAGCTGTAATGATCGAACAAAATGATATTTTATTACAAAGCGACAAGTGTAGAATGAGACGTAAAAGGTCTACTTAAAGTGGTAGCGCAGTAATGGAATGATTGCTGACTCATCCAGGTAGACACTTCAGATACTATATGAAGTATCTTAAAGAAGCATTCCCACGATCGCCAAACTGATAATATATTTTACAAAGATAGCAGTTCTTATAATTCTTAAATATATTTTAAGTTAGACGTAATGCACAGGATTACTTTGCAGAATTCGGGAATGATTAATTATCAGGTACAATTATGAAATTAACATTCATTTTTGTACTTCGAGGCGTGTCACGAGCAGACCATTCGAGCCACACCTAACATTATTATATTGAATAAACAATGCGCCATTACTTAATTCTCACGATGATTTCCTAAAACGTTTTAAAACTTACATAATTTGTTATATTTTTTCCCAGAATAATCATGTTTGTTAAATGGGCGATAAAAATATTAAGACTCTAATTAGAACGTGATTAAGTATTTCAGATATCGGCACCTGTATTTTCGTTTAGCAAATTTTGATCTTAATTTGCATTTTGTATTTTTAGTATATTGTATGTCCTTTTTATAACATAAAGTTGTTCAAATTGAATCATCTCTGAATGGCACAAATAAATCTTTGGATTCATTTTTGACACTATGAATTCATTAACAACAAATGTTGCTAAAAGTCACGTGTAAAATAAGATACGAAATGTCATAATTATAATCTGTAATAACAGAAAGTAACAATAAATTCACGGAAGACTCCATAGTATCTCCATAGAAGAAACCAGTATAGTATATAATTTTATAAGAATCATGCAAGTTTGGTTATTTCTTCTAGCAAATTAATAGCACAGGTAGTTGTGATTTATATCGAATCGATCTTTATCAAGGCGTTTACCTAGACTATAACAGTTGCACCAAGGACATTACAAGCTATGAAATGGCCAGCAGTTGCAACAACCATTAGATAGCACGTACGGCCACGCCCGCCGGCACTCTAGCAGCCGTTGGGCAATTAGCGATCATTTATCTTTACGCCTCTGTCAAAACTATGTCGCTCTGTCCGAAAACATTCTAAAATGCGCCATAATTAGGGTCCACTTGATTAATTTGACCAGTCAAGAACTTTTGTACGTCAAAATTGGGTTCTTTAAGGTGTGAATTAGACGATTTTTCTCGTTGATAAAGGTTGACGCGGGAACTGTAGCTTTGTTGCTAATTATGCACGGTTATCTGTTAAATTTATTTAATTATATGATTAGCCTCGACGTCAGAGTCAGATGTTTCCAACGTTTTCAAGTGTGATTGATGAGATGATCATTTTTTATAACATTTTATTATATTTCTTGTTTAGTTTTGGCAGATTTTGCGACCTTATGGATTATGTCTTTAGTCGGTCTCACCTTGACCGTCATTTATTAAGTGACATTCTCAAGGCTGCCATCTCATTAGCAATTTACTGTTTATTATATATAAGTTACTGTCACTTCACTGTGTATGAATATTTTTTAATGGTACGAAATACTCAAAGGATAAATAGATATTTTAATTATTATTAGTATTACGAATATTTTTGTACCCAAACGTCTTATAAGTTATCATTTATAAAACTAAGAAAACAATCTGCCAATCAAAATGAATAAGTATAATTTGTAGTTCCGGATGCGACTGAAAATTATTTTAATCAGGCAGTAGAATCTAAAGTTCCAGTCATTAAGAGCAGGATCTGAAATTAACCGAACTTTAGTATTCACTCGATGTAAAGGGGTTGCCCAAATTATTCAAACAACAATGCCTTTGCTTCCAAACCTGTAATTTCCTTTTTGTGCTTACACAATCGGCTACACCTATTGTAAGGGAGATGTACTGGAAAGGCCTCAAGTGAAACATTGTAATTTTATTTATTTTTAATGTATATTTATATATCTTTTCTACAATTATACGATTAGTAATTAATTTTTAATTGATATTAAAAGACACTGACTCGTTGTAGCAATAAGCTCAGCCAAAATGACACTTGAATCATGTTCAAGCAAGTAATCGCTATTAAACCGCCTTGTCAATTTATATTGTCTCGTAAGTAATTTCACATTCCCGACTCGATTGTGAGGCGTTATAATGACAGGAGGATGACGTATGGATTTGTCGCTTACGGCGTTTGGAGGCGCGCGCCGGCGGCCACTTCAAAGAGGTGGGCTCCTTTGATGATGCCGCGGTGCCGCGGTCAGTGATGTGGTGTACGGAACACATTTTATCGAAACATATACATTTTTTAAATTCACATTATCAATTGGCCTACACTATTACACCTATAATAGTGGTTTAAGATAGATAGGTGTATTAATTGTTGTTTAATATCCACTATAATGAATTATTTATTTAGTTTGTTATTTAGTGTGATTTGTTTTTATTGAAGTCTAATATGAAGCTGTTTACAAAGAACTATTATAATTTATTGTATATTAAGTATTATAAATATATTTTATTTTATCACTTACATTTTTTTCACCATTTAATACACCGATTAGGTATTCGTTGTATTCATATTAACAAAGATAGTTATCAATATGAAATTAATTTATTATTTTAAAATACAATATAATAACTAGGCAATAAAAAAATATAGTTAATAATATAATATAGTATCAATACTTATATCGATATCGATAATCTAGCATGAGCAGCCGTCGCGTGGCAATAAAGCGAATGGAGCACGTATTTTGACGTGGAGCGGCGCTTCTGGTCATCCGTCCCTTTCATACAAATATCGCCATCTCGAGGTGTCTGGGAGGCTATTATAACGTTATAGCTTACGCTTCGCTATAAATTATGGTGCAATGGTATTATACCTATTCTTTTAGGACCTCGGTTAGGCATCAACGAAATTGACAGGTTCATTTTCTTACTTTTGATTTTCTCAATAGTTAAATTGAATATTACTTACATATGTATGTAGGTACGTAGGTAAGAAATTGTTAGTGCATATTGCAATGATCAACTCTGATGTGTATGTGGGAACATCTCTTGGTTATTGGTTTTGTATATTAAATTTTCCTGTTATTTGAGGTTCTATTTGAGAGAATCGTAAAATAAATTAATCCATTTACCTGTGTTGTTCGTTTGTAATAGAAAACTTCGATAAATATGTATTTCTATCAATTATTCCTATTACCTATAAAAATCAACTAATTACTAAGTTAGTAAGGCCATTTTAAAATATAATAGACGCGTGTAAATACCAAGACCAAATAAATTAGAATTACGAAACAACCAAATTTATTTTTATAAAATGTTAATAGCTGACACTAATGAATCGAGTATCATATTGATATAATTAAAATAAATCAAACAGGGAGTATGTAAATGAAACTTTATTTTTCCTAAAAAATCATAGGCAGACCGTAGGTGTCCGTTGGCAGAAATGTACTGCCTATGCCTATGCCTAAGATATAATACCTACGTTCTAAACAAATTTTGACTTAGAAATTGGTATCATTTCAACACAAAATATATAGAAACTCTTATGACAAATTAAACACAAACTTTGCCTAGAATCCTGAATTGAAGGTTCAAATTGATCTATCGTATATTGTTTACTTAAAAACTTAGAGAAAAAGGGGTCAATAAATACAACGGAAGGCTCTTTGTCGGCGCTTTGTGGTAATAAAAATGGCCATTAGGTGTCCTATTAACGCCTATTTCGACATAATTAGGAGCAATTCACTACATCGAGTTATATTATTGTTTATGTTCTACGTCTGCCTTATACTTATTAGTGGATGATCTCAAAGGATAAAAGGTTATCTCGGCATCGTCATAATCTTTAGTTAAAATGCCAGCAGAATATGGAATGGCAGATATTTATTATAAAATAAATTAAATAGTATTTTATTTTTTATGATAGGCTCATTAAAGTTTAAAGTTATTGTTAGCCATAATACTGTTATGTTATTAATAGACTGCCTTATTAAACTAAGTTCGGCGTAGGTGTTCGCCGCCCAAGACGCAATTTCTATGAAAAGGGGCGGACAGTGGATAAGGGAGTGTCATGCCAGTAGACTTTCGCAACCTACTCCGCATGATTAGATGACCAAGGGTAAAAAAATAACTGATCTATGAAAAATAATATTTTAATAAGGTTTAAACATTTGCAACAATAACTAGCCAAGCATACAGTGTTCAGCGATACAATATAATGATTTTTAAATTTTTTAAGCATTGGTTAATAATGACAGCCTAATATAGCCATCCTTAATAGTGTCAAGACACTCTGTTGATTGCTTTCCGCCCGAAATTGAAACATTGCGAGTTGAGTGGTGATCTCTGCGCTTTTGTCTATCCAGAAAAGAGAAATTAGAATGTTTATTGATTAAATCTTGATAGGCTATTAATATATATTAACCAATAGGTATGACATTACGTATGTTACGTTATACAAGTAGTAAAGTTTGTTTTTAAGAGTAGGTACCTAAAACATTTTTATAGGCATTAAGCATTTATTTATTTGCAAATATATAGTTGTTAATTTACTATGCAGAGTATTTAAAATATTTTTAGATAAAAGTTAAAAAAACCAAAACATGTTTCTTAATTAGACATCTATACCCTACGAGATATCTATACCCTAATTCTAAACGTAACTATAGTCGTAAAGATATGAATTATAGGTTGCTATTGAATTTTATTACTAAGCATTAACGTCTCATAAGAATTGGATACAAGGTAATAATGAATCCTGTGATAAGGAGAAAAGCAATTACCAAGATACTTAATAATTGCACAGCCGCCGCGCTACAAGAAACCTAAAGCTTAAAGCAATAAGACTACCGTAAGAGTTTTGTTAAAGAAATAAAAAGTCGCTACACCGGCGCCACCATGAAACCGATCTGTAATCTATTACGTATCGCCATCAACGTGATTGGCAATGGCTATAAATAAACAAGCAAAAAATCTACCTTTGGTACTGAGAAAAATTTATATTTTTTTTATACTTTCGTCGTGTACTTAACTTTCTTAAGTAGATAGCTAAGTATATATAATAATGTCAGACTTGAGACTTAATTATCTTGTAATGTAATATTTTTTTCTACTTTTTAATTTTCTTTACCGTCAGTATATAAATGTTCTTTGATTGTCTGAGAACATTTTCAACGACTTCGTTGTTACAATATTTTACAACTATTCGAAATATTGTATTTTACCAGGACATGACAGTAATCTGAGTAAATAAGAGCTTGAAAATTTATTCAATGCAAATCTGCAGCAATTTTCTTCAAACAATAAGGAACATTATCACATTGTTCTTAGTTCTATAACTCAACATGTTTAAGGCTCAAAAATATAACTTAATATATATCATCTGACGAATATTTTCAAAGCCTAATAACTATTATTTAGTTATTAGGCTTTGAAAATATTCGTCAGATGATATATATTTCAGATACTTTAGAATATACTGCAAAAGAAGTTCTCTTCCTGTTTCTAAATGAATAACTAATGAACTAATCTACACAAAATCTCATCTTTCTATACCTAATAATACGAGTCATTCTATTTCTAAGGTAAATAATTCTTTTTATGATTTAAGCAGTTGAAAGATTTTGAGCTTAATTTGTTGCAATTATACCTACGGTAAAATTTATAAATTCAGTATTGATAATAACTATTATGCTTATTTTCAGTACAACATATGTTTAGAACCTGTGGAATCTAGAAAACATTAGATAATCTATTTATAAAGTGTACCCAATGAATTGGCAGTATACTACAATATTAATAACGAAAATATCATAAATTAGCTTTCCTGGAGACCAGAAAGTAAGATATCTGTAAGCTGTAAACTGTAGCATTTTCTTCAAATAATAAAAGTAAAACCAATGAAACGAGTTAATTTATTTTTCTCATTTTTTATTTATATTATTTTAAGAGAAAAAACATATTCTATTTCAATAATCTACCTTCACCTATTCAAAATATTTTGTTTCTTGTACAAAATACAGATGTCCCGTTAAAAAAAATTGTAAACCAATTAAAATTTAACATACCTGTATACCTATAAGTATAAATCCATAATATGAAATCCACAATCTATTCAATACAATCTTTACTTATGATCACACTATAAAGTATTAACGATCATTCATCAGAAAGGATGTTTTTGTGACGGATGCCTTTCAAAGAGATTAAAGCTCGTAAACGTAGACACAAGTAAATCTGCGTTATTTCACATTCACTGAAGCAATCAAGAATATTACTCGGATACTGTAAAAGATATGAGGTATGTATGATGGAAATAGTTCGCAGCCCGCCCTAGGTTTATACGAATGCAAAGAAGAAAAGTTACTTTTAATCTACAATAACTACTTTTCAATGGCCATTTTAGTAATAAATATGAAATAAATATTAACAAAATAAACAAAAAAAAATTAATATTTTTTTTACTCTAGCTATAGCTGGCATGAACACTCCTAACAACTTTAAGGATAATTAAAAGTAGCAACTATAATGAAAAATTCAATGAATTATATATTCAAAATAATAAAAACTAATAATTAGAGTCTATACTATCGAAGTGATACAGCGTCTCACTGTAAACTGATGGTAGCGGGTTCGTTCGTGGGAATGATTATATATATTTAATTTCTTTTAAGACAAAGCGCATTGTATTTCAACATTAAAGACTTGGGTGAAAACCAAAGAACACTAATTGAGTTCCCTCTAATTATCATACTATGCAAAATGCCGTAAAATAAATAAAGGGTTCACATACCTACATGACAATATCATAATTATGTAAGCTTTAATTTTATATAATTTTTTTAATACCAAAAGTCAGTTACCTCTTAGTCTACTTCCCTTGTTTCTTCTTACTCTTAAATAACAAACCGTTCACATCAAAGAAGACATAAAACTACGATTATAATATTTCGTTTGAAATTAATTACCGGAGTAAACAGCCGCGACCGACGGCTTTTGATAAATCACTCCGCGCGTTTATGCTTTTCAGTTTACTTTATTATACGTAAGACAAATAACACTTTATGGCGTTACGATTTCCTGAATCGAGGTTAATAAATATTAAAGTACCTATAGGTAACTTTGGACACACCAAAGTTGAAAACTTATGCTCCTAGTTATTAATTAGTCAATTGGAACGATTTTGGATTCATATCTCAATCGGAGAAAGTAGTGAATATAATAAAGTCGTAGACTACCTAGTTCCATTATTAATTCTATTCATATTCTTTTGAAAATTGTTCCCTGTACTTGAGTGTGAATTTCGTGAAATTCGTGTTAGTCCCTCCGTCTAATTGCATAGCTCAGTTCAAATGATTAGTTTTAAAAAATTAATGATTAATGAGCGCATGATCTTTCGTTTTTGTATAAGTATAGGTATACAATAGGTATAGATAGATAAAAATTCTAGATGTTTCGAAAAAGTTGATGTTGAATCTCACATTCTCACTTACTCTGTTAGTAGTTTTGTAACTAAAACTCTAATTATGCATCAAAGTGATTTGATGTGATTTATTTTAGTTTTAATAACTTTGAAATTCAGTTGACGTTGAAACAAGGTTTCTATTCCATTTCGGGGGAGTGATTATATTTAAAATATCGTTATTTCCTTGTTCTGGTCAAACTGAGCGCGGCGATGAGTTACGCCACGCTACATCCAATGTTGCAAATTCTGTGGAAAGCGGAAAACGGAGTGTGTTGACGCTAGGTACCTACTTTCTGTCTACCCGTCTAAGAGGGTTAAAAGTGGGATAAATAATATTACGTTATATAATTAATAAACATATACCTAGGTATTTATGAATATAACATCTAAGTAGAGATTTGTAGATTAAAGCGGTACATAATTTGTTTTCTAACTTAGCTAGTTAAACCCTGCTTAAGACACGAATATCAATTTCACGTCAAGCACCATCAATGGAGGCCGACAAGCTAAGCTAACGAGCTCACACCAAAGACGCCGGTGCATTGTTGACCCGTCTAGTTTGCTAGATCCTTGACAACTATTTAATCTTCCACTTTTGAGTTTTGAAGCATTTTCTGTTAAAGGGTCGTATGTTAATTAATACGAATATATATATATATATATATATATATATATATATATATATATATATATATATATATATATATATATATATATATATATATATATATATATATATATCATTTACCAGAGCGAGGACGTGAAAATATCTCAAATATAATTATTCCTTCGAGCGGAGATCGAACCGACAACTTTACAGTCAGACGCTGTCCCACTGCGCCACGACCAGCCTTAATAAAATAACATTGTTTAGTATTTTTGTGTGTTAGTTTGCTCTGGCTAATCTCTGCAACGGCTGGGATTATATTCACCATACTGCTAGTGACTGGCAGACGGTGCATGTAATAATAAGTAACTTCGGCTACTTTGCGGAATATTCATATGATTATTGCGCATTGAGATGTTGATTAGTGTTTCATTACAATGCACATCAATTTGTACTGATTTATTAACACTTAAACGTGATGTATTTATTTTTTGTTTAAATTATTAATTTAGTAGATACAGGTGTATAATTGATAAATAAATCTAAAGTCGACCGCATCGCGACTTAGGAATAAAAATTATTTATACTACTGTAATCAGAGTAAAAACAATACGTAAAATTCTGATGATATTTATGGTAATAAAAAAAATCCTAATATAATTCTGGTAAATTAAAATGACAATTAAGGTTAACATTAAATCATTTTACGAGTTTTCCTTGTATAGATAAATGCAGAAAGGGGCCATCCAAAAATTATATATATTTGTTATGACTTAACAGTACCTGCAACCCTATATTTATATAATAGCAGCCCCTTATTTGATTTTCCCATCTTACTTAAATATCAGTGTAGCATTAAGATTGGTGCAGGTATGTGTCGGCGTATCAATTGATTTTTATGAGAAATTAATGAGACACTGTTCCTTTTGATTCGAGAGTAATCGCAGGTCAAGAGACAGATTTAGTTGAAACCAGTCTGCCATTGAAATATGAAATCTATTAAAGTATATTTAGAGTCTATGGTGATTACGTTATCGTTGAATAGGAATTAGTGTGAAGTAAGCTGATAATAAAATTATTCGTATCTGCTTAACATTCAAGTTTGTCAGGTAAGTGTCAATTGTGTTTAGTTGATCCATTTAATCTTTAGTATTTCTGAACTAATTGTGGTGTAAGGAAAGAGCTGCTATGACGGACTGGTTAGATGATTATAAATATGTAATGTTTTTGGAGGTAGGTGAAATTGTTATAAGGCCATACGAATGTTTGTAAAGACCAAAAATAAACTGTGAAACCATTAAACAATTATTTTCGTTTCAATATATTTCTATTTCCGAATATTTCCTGTATTTTCCTAGACAACGAAAGAAATGTCGGTGAAATGACATTTCGCCTTATTTCTACGCACAATCGTGCTTTATGTACAAACCTTAGAATTTGAAGCTCTACAATATTTTTTTGGGAAACACATCCTTAAATAATTTTACTAAGTTTAAAGCGATTTAAACATATATATTTCTATCACAATCCCATCTTAGTCGAAGTGGACGAAAAAGCATTTGTGTGACGAATCTTGAAAGGAATTCAGCAAATATCATGCTATATTGCAACGACTATTTAATACCGAGTCTAAATTCGACCATTAAGTTTTTTCCCATCCCTCGGGGCGAGTCTGGGCAAAAGCCTCTGTGACGAATTAACAAGAGAATTCGACGATATGATAAATCGTTCCGCAGATTTGTTACTCTATTATTATTCTAAAGCAGGCAGAAGTATCGTGCTAGATAGTTAGGCGTGTTTCAGACCGGCTTAAAGTTTATGTTTTATTTACAAGGAAATAATTTGTACAATAACCTGATAAATTTTAATGAAACTCTAGACACTCCACATAAATAAAAGTTAAAAAAAACTTTATTCCATTCCATAGCAAGGTAAGAATTCCATTCCATAGCAAGGTATAAACAGAGCAGAGCAATAAAACTAATGTCAATATTATGCTCATTGCTGAGAGACAATCGACTCGACAAGCAATAGTGTTTATAGATAGACTCTGTCACATTGCGCCGCAATTGTCTCAAAACCTCATGATAACTTGAAAAGTATCAAATCCTATAGTTTTTTTAAAAGCGATTGCTTTATTGAAATTAAAATAAATTTTTTAGTATGTTTAGCCCCTAATTTTATCGAAAATGTGATACTTAGAGTTACACACAACTAAAATATATATAAAGTAAAGCACCCGAATTTCATACAGCCATGTGACAACAATAGTTCATAATGAAGTGGTTTTTTCTCTCGTGTGGGCCTATTAAAGCACAATTATGATATAAATGGGCGTTTATTGAGCGATTAGCGTGGATGGATCGCATGTTGAAACTGCCTTTCGAAATGTACTGTCGCCTACACAATGCTAATTATTGTTCGATCACTTTAAAAGATATTCATACATACATTGATAATTAATTCATAATAGGTACATAATGCGAGTATAAAACTATCGTTTATTGTTTTTAAATAATAGATTACGGTGTTATTTTGGAAGACAAATTTTATACTTATAAATATGTTAAAATCGTACATATAAAAATATTATCCTAAGGATATTTTACAAAGAAACAAATAAACTGTCTGCCTTACAATCTTGTGAACGAGTCAAATATCTAATGAAAGTTACAGTACTAATTTGCAAAAATAGGCACCTATTTGTTAAATTATGAAACTATTATTACTTGTATTTAATTACTTGAAATATTCATTTATATCAGAATACGGTTATATCGTTTTATATATAGGTACAGAACCTTTTAATACTATGTAAATTGTATTTAGGTAAGTTTATTTATTTTTACAATAAATTTAAAATAGATATATTGGGAATTCTTTCAATTATTTTAAAATTAACGTGACTATTACTAACGTATGAGATCTCTACGCACAGTCATATAATATAACATTAGATCGTATTTTCGAGCGCAATTTGCCCTAACTCAATAGATAATGATGTAGTAATAAATTTGTGAAAGGAACGTCTAAGTGTCCGTCCTCTTGCCAATTACACATTGCCGTCATATTGTACGCAATTTAAGAGTAACGTGACAAGAAATGTAATCATTAAATCCTATCATTACATTGATAATTTAGTTGAAGTTTTTGTGTCAAGACGTTCTTAATAGCCGAAACACACTTGGAGTCACTTGGATTTACATCGCCATTTATTTCTTTGTTTCTATTAAATATATTTTATTCTTGTGGATTCAATCCCTACTCCGATTTTCGAGTTCGAGAAAATGTCAAGAGTTAGGCTAAATTCTTAACCGGAGTTTCTAGATCCCAGGTTATCTGTGATAACGTGACTCTTGCATTACAATATGTAATAATTTTTTGTTTGTCCTCAAAATGACTTTATAATACACGAAATAAATATAAGCTCATTTCTACTAGTTTTCGAGTTTAAAAATTAAATAAATAATTTATGGCACAATATATGTATAATAAGATCTTTGATTTTCGCGATTTTTACATTAAATTATATGAGATTATTTTAAACGGATTAATCGCGTATATTGTGTTATTCGAAATAATATTTTTCAAAAGTCGATGTTCAAATAGGTCCGTGGTCACAGTCAGTTATCACTAGAAGGTTTATCTCTAGGTAAGACTGAAAAGAAAAGTGATTCTGATGACAGTTGAAGATGAAATAAGTAAATATAAGTAATAAGACGATATATCAATTTAAATTGCAATATTATTACAAGGTTAATAGCAATGGAATATTTTAATACTAATAAATATTTTTTTTAATATTTTAGCTTCACGCTTTTATCCCGCATAGC
Source organism: Dryadula phaetusa (assembly GCA_032432895.1). Lineage (NCBI taxonomy): Eukaryota > Metazoa > Arthropoda > Insecta > Lepidoptera > Nymphalidae > Dryadula > Dryadula phaetusa. Next base: position 1,599,793 of record JAOYRS010000073.1, read on the forward strand.
AGGGTAGACAGAGAGTACCTAGTGTAAAGACACGTGTGTACGTACTTTGGAGGAATTAAAAAAATTTAAATATACCACCAAATATATAATTTAAATAACAACTCCCTGGAGTGGGAATCGAACCTAAAACCGATCGTGTTTACAGTCGGGCGCTGTCACACTACGCTACAATTGGCCTCAAATAATTATTATATAATTAAATCTATTACTAGATAGATATGTATTTTATAATAGGTAGATAGATATAATATTATTACAATATATTCTATTATTATTATATATATTATTATTATTTATATTTTACTAGTTTTAAATTGTTTAAACATTTGGCCGCATTAAATAAATGCAAGTTGCATAAGATAGCCAACTGGTGCGCCGGGGGCAGCGCGTGCCGTCTAATTAATTATAACGCCACTTTCATTATAAACTGTAATCGAGTTTTCATTAATGACTATAACTGATGTTTTATGTGAATTTATGTGTTTCTTTGTAGGTATAACGAATTGAGTAAAATAATATCTTTCAATACTGTTCTGGTACCTACTTCAGAAAAGGTACAAGGTATGTTACGCTAGTCTTTGGTACTTGGAAGTTCATCATTTCGTAACGCAATGCTGAATATTAACGTGTTTAAATAAAGTATGCTTTAACTTTGATTACTTATATATTATACCGTTATATCGTAAGTCTTAAGGCGGCGTCTTCTTCCATATTAATGTCTCTTGCATACCACAACAATTTTCTTCTTGTATTTATAGCTTACCTGTGACTATTGTATATGTGAGTTATCGTGGCTTTTCGGATCGAGACTGATCGAGTAACGCCTACTGATATTCATTCTTGGTCTGCTGTTCGAGACTGTCTGACTTTAGACAGAAATGGCTATGGCAATCTCAAACACCACGTGAATGAAATTACTTATGTAAAGTATAGTGTATTGTTGATATGTAAATTGTTTAACAGGAGGAAAATGGAAAAAAATATATTTACATTGACTCTCTTTATAATACAAAAAAAAAAAGCCGTCAAATAGCTACAGCTAAAAAATTAAGAAAATCGAAAATAGATTGAACAATATTTAACTTGTAAGTAATAAATTATGATGCAGGGAAGCAATCTATGGACTCAATTCCTAATATATTTATTACTCACTGTATGATTTTCAGACTTTAACTTCATACACAAATACCGTTCGAGTAGGAATTTGGGACAATTGCTCTTGCTCCACTAAATATATAGCTAAATTTTGCTTGCTTTAACCTAATTCACAAATGCTTGCAGAAAAATGAAAAACGTAATGATGATGTTATATGATTCACTACCACATGTAAAATAGGAAGGATTTATTTAGTATTAATATTGTTTGTTTGTTTATATAAATACATAATGTAAACGACAGAAGGTATATCGTGCATTGTAATCACTATTTATTTTTTTGTCAAAAGTAGTAAACCGTTTTTCAATAATGTATGACTGCTATATTAATAAATATTAAAAAAGACAAATTTATATATTTAAGACCTTTTAACGGCTATTCAAGTAAGTTAAATAGAATATTGAAAAAAAAAAAGACTCATCAAATATAATAATTACCTAAATTATATTTAATAATTTAATAACGCGATGGTTATTTTCAAGTCTTGCAACACCTCCAACCGCCATTCATTACCGTTTTAAAAACAAATGGAACATAATAATATGCTATGATTGTACATCGTAATTATATTCAATTGCTACATTCGAAATCAACAACTGTTTTATAATACCACTACATTAAAGTTTTACTTCGGTTTGCTAAAAGATAAGTCTATAGACGCCCAAACGAGTTCTTATCCGTATAACAAAATAAATTAAATAGAAAACATCTGTATAGTAGTCATTTTAAAGACAAATATTGCTTGTATAATTTTGTGTGAATTTTCGCGAAGAAGGTTGTATGTAGCCGAAGGGCGTAGTTAAAATGGTCACATTTCACAAAGCAATGTTACAACCCGCCATCACGCGTGCTGACCTCAAAATTACAGTATTAAAGTTCGAACAAAGACACCAAAAGCCTTTTGAAATTTAATTTTCGAAAATGGCATCCGCGAAATCAATATGGCCAGTTTTAATTGTTATAGTACATAAATTAACAGGTCTTGGTTTTATAATTTTTTTTGAAACGATTCAGTTGTTTAATTTCTTTGTGGTTTATTTTGCTTATGTATAATTATTGTATGTTTGTACAAAGCCATGTTTTCTCGTGCGAAACATATAATTTGTGTTTTTTTCAACTAACTTACAGAAAATTAATATCGAAATACAAATAAAGATAATGTGAGAAGTTTTTATTTTAATTTTGTAAAATAATTTGTTTAATATGTATTCTACGTATCGCCTATCCGTATTAACTATGGCCGTATTAGGAAGAAGTTAAAATGAAAATAGTGACAGATTATGTTCTAGAATATAGAATGTATCTGTATCGATTACATGTCTCGGTTAAATGTAAATTTTAATCCTATCTGAAGTTCTTTTAGTGTTTTAAAAAACACTTACCTTACTATCTAGTTTCCGTTAAACCTCAATAAAAACTTTTCATTAACGTAGGTATTAAATGTTTGAAAATGGCAAATGGCAACCACAGTCATAAGTAAACTAACCAAAAAAAATTTTTTAATAAACGTAATGAATGTGTTTTACACAATACGTTTCCTAGAAAGAGTCTCATGAAATATTTACAAATACAGTTTATAATGCAAAATAGATGGGCAAAAAGAACCTAGTCTCAAGACAGCCCCCCACCCATAGTTACACATTTGCCACCCGAACTCGAGATGTTGCGTATTGAATTGCACTGCGCTTCGTCCTTCCAGATCGGAGAAATGAAAACAGTTAGAATATATTTAATTCCTTCAATTATCGCGTTTAGATACAGTTAAACACTGACATTGGGACAGTGTTTGCGCCACCATGAATATATAATAAATATAACATGAAAATTGTTTTGAGTTTTAGAGCTTAGATTATATATAGCAAAGTAAATAGTAGACCACACAATTAAAATGTTGCATTACTTTTGCTATTAAAGACAAAACCTTTGTATAAACCTGTACAGATTTTAGAGTAAACCCTTGAATAGACGAAGTGTATTATCATAGCTCAACGTACACTCTCTTTAAAATATAATGTATGCTGAAAATAATTGAATAATTACTAATAATTGAGGCACACGTGTTTGTTTTTAGCGAGCGTTATGTAAAACAAAGGAAAGGAGTTGTTATCAGTATTTATAGAAGCAATTATTTATTGTTCACGGTTCATCACATTTAAACATACTGGCCATAGTTAACGCATTAACAACTTCCAATGAATATTATAAATATTTAAAAGTGACCGAAACGCTTTATTCGTGTCGAGTTTCCAGCTATTGTTGTAAGAGCTTTGCCTGAAGTAATTTTGAACGCCACAAGAGTTTAGTTTTCATTGGTTTGTACGCTATCTTGCAACCAATTAACGAATAACAAACTTTGGCCGTAACCAATTCTCGTACAGTTTTAACAATTTGAATTTTGAAATTTCATGTAAATTGATATAAGGATTTATGTACACTATGTTGTTTATTTAAAAGCCTTAAATATCTATAAATGGCTTTGTTTCGATTTTAGGTGGAAAGTTTAGAAAGGAAAATTATTGTGTCATAAGCAAGCAATTGTCTGAAGGGAAATAATTATCTTTTCTATAGCGTCAAAATTTACAAGAAATACTTTATAAATGATATTATTTTCCATATTGCATCGCTCAGTAATGATATAACATACTGCTACTATACTATACCTAAGTAGATATCTATATTTTATTTGGATTTTAACGCATCAAGTGATCACTGTTAAATTTATATATATTTTTAAAATTATACTAAGTATGTTTTTGTGTTCTTTTTGCATTTATATTTTTTTAGCTTCACTCTATTATCCATAGCAGGTTAAGTTTGAGTGCCTTGGCACTAGGTAAGTCAAGCACTTAGTGCCAAAACACTTAAGTACGGATCTATTGCGTGTTCACTAGCTGAACTCAACGCTGCCTCTATCTTAACATTTAAATGAAAATTATTTAAATATGAACATTTGCCAAGTGGGCATCGAACGCACAACCGATCGCGCTTATCGTCAGATGCTATTGCGCTGCGCGACGAACTTCGGAACTATGTTTATGATTCAACTCTTTCTCATCTATTCAACTCTTTCTCTTCTCTTATTTATTTAATTTTTTAATTAATTTAAAGAAACGAAAATCCACATAACATACTCGTAGGTATTTGATATATCTCATGCTTAGTCACGTAAGATATCTTGGAGCAGATTATATATTTGCAATATTGAAGCAATAGCCAATTTATTTATTAGTAAAGTACATTTCTTCTTTATTATGTATTCTTATAATATCTTGAAGTGTATAAATTATATTTCCCTAGCAATCCGTGTGCCGCGCCCCTTACTGCCGGCTGGGCACGCGACGCGGACATCAAACACTGCTGTACAAACACGCTGTTTTCAACGTGGCGAATGGATTTCACACGATAATGCCCAAATACTAGCGGTATTTGGTGTTTCGTTTAAATTTTACAATTATACTTACACAAAAAAGTATATTTTAAATTATTTTAATATCTATTGTTTGAAATAGTTTAACATTGATTTTTAGTATAACCTTAACAGTTCTATAGAATTTTTAAAGCTGTTCGGTCATGGCGTTAGCGACATGGCCAAATTAAATGTTTTCTTTGAATTTCACTTTACAAAAATATTATTTTTTATATAATTCTGCGTTAAAATGTTCCTCAAATCAATATGACAATATGGAGGTTTCTACCACACAATAATCTACATAAATGAAGATGTTTAAAACGAAGTCAAAATTGTATTGGTACTTTCCTTTATTCTATTCTGTGAATGTTAATAATATGTGAAAATATTTTTTTTAGCTTTTAAAGTTTAATATATCTATCTATTTAAAGTTTATATATAAACAAAATTAGTTTATGCAAAAACTAAATATTTAATTGTTAAAAGAAAACTACCTAATGTTATATTTAATTTTATTAATGTATTAAAATATAATAATTAAAGTTTGGTCAACCATACTAACAAACTACATTTCAAATTTGCTAAAAAGTTGAGTTTAGCCCATATCAGGCTAGTCAGGGCTGAATGTGTTGAAACACACTTTTTCCACTTCCACATTTGTGGTGAAACTTAACGCCATATTTGCTTTACTACAGCGGTAAAATAAAATATTTAAAATTCCACGAATTGAGACAACCAACAATCAATACTGTACACTCAGGTCCCGTCCTACTGGTCCGGCCTTATTAGATCAAGAGATTCCCTTCGCAAGTCTGGTTTCAGAAGATTTTTAGTGCGCCTAAATTCCATTAAGATGTCTTGGTATACATAAATATATTATAGGAAACAATGGCAGACAGAGCTTGTATCTTTTCCTTCTCTCTTTGTTTGCCTATTTTAAGAATATTACATCTCGAATAAGATGTCAGTTAATTATAATTTTCTTAAATATTCTTAATATTAAATTCAAGTTTTGTCATTGGTTTATAAAATCATCAATATTACATGTTGATAACAATTGACTTCCAAAATCATTTCTATTGGTTTTTTACTTCTTGAGATTTTTTTAGCTTTACGTTCTTTTCCTGGTGATCATTAAAGAAATGCAGAATCAGAGATATAGGAGATTGGATATTTCTTTAATGTTCTCTATTATTAAAAAAATAACAGCTTCATAATTTTTCTTTCATTTATTACTCTATATAAATATACTTTTATATAAATAGCAGGGTACTTTTTAACATCAAAGTGCAGAGATAATTTACTGTCAAACTCTACGTTATCAACGTTATCAAATTATCACCTTTATTTGAAAGAAAAACATTTAAGTAGCAGAATTACGTGATTTGTTTTATGAAGAAAATATTTTTTAACGAATTTGGTTCAAAGTGGGAATCGAACCCTTAACCATAGTGTTTAAAATAGTCAGGCGCCGTTTTATATTGCCATATTGTTCTCTAAACTATTTAGTGTGCCCGGTGTATTGAAATAACTTAACTGCATTAATTTCCATTTATTAAAAGTTTAAACAAAAGACAAGCAAAGGATGAAAAATAAAAATAATTATATTAGAACACATAAATTTATTATTTATTTACATCAAGTAATATTCACATATGCAGTTTGCAAAAGCACACATACCGTGCGGCTATTGTTACTCTTTAACATTAAGTAACTATAGTAGGAACAAGATAACTTTTATGATATGTACTGTTTTACCATTTAATTTTTAATCTCTGACTTGCTATGAAATTCTTTAGTTAATGATAGAAAATAAATAAGGTTGTTATATTTGTAATTATTAAATATTTTTAAAACTATTTTATAAATTATTTTTAAAAGTATAAAAAATACTCATTTAAACAGTAAAACAGTTCACATAGAATTAATATTTACAAAATAGCCCGTGGTTAATCCAAATAATAAAATATTAGAAAAGAGAAATGTCGATGTTCATGGTAATCAGTAAATAACAGTAAATCAGTAAATATCATTAAGTAACTAGTGTCAATTCAATGTAATTACCATACATTGTACAATCTACCGCCTAATTACCGTATACCGAAAAAAGAAAAATAAATGATTTATATATTTGCTATATCATAACCCACAGTATTTTGGGCAAATGTAGGAATTTATGACTAAAACTACTAGCTTGTGAGTAAACGTGAAAAAAAGGTCTATTTTGATATTTGATTGGAAGCAAGTTAAGACAATAAAGGCATGTGATTGAAATTCAATAATAACATCAATAGAAATAAAACAAAATATGGAATAAAAATAAATGCTAAATAACTTAATATAATTTTAAGTACTCGTGTTTGGAAATAAATAAAAAAGGCTTTCGTTTCTTTTTGAGTAACAGACTGACCGTACATCAGAAACTAATGGGCATATAGGAAATTAGCCATGTATGTTCTTGGGAGTGTAGGAGAACATTGAACTACGGTTTTATTGAAATTTCTACTTAAAGAAAAAGCGGATTTTTACCAGATATCGAGATATCGATAAGGAAGAGAAATAGGCTTTGCAAATGAGATTTATAAAGCGACAATTTGTAAGAAAAAATGTTATTAACATTCCGTCAAATTTCTTTTTAAGTAACTTTACATACTTTCTTTATAATAAATCAATACCATTTGGTGTTTTACTTCGGTTTTAATTCTTATCAAAACTGTTTTCATGTGTTGACATTACTATAAAGTATTATAATTTTCTCCATAAAGGTAAACATTTAGTGTATCGTGACCAGTTTTAATATTATTTGTTTGTATAAATTTTACGTGACTGAGTTCTTAACTGATTGTGTTGTTTATATTAACGTTTTAAACAACTTTTGTTTATATATTTAAGTGATTAATTAAACTTAATGTATCAACTATGTTCGATAATATATTTTTAAATTATCATGCCATAAATGTTAAATGGACTGAGTCAAGTGTTTGACAAGTAAAAAATATAAATGACAAGTAAAAAATTTAAAATGTCTATTATTTAAGAAGGAAATATATTTTTTTAATGGCAACAGAAAAATAAGCAAATTTTCCTTTCTGAAGTTTAATTTCAGCCAAATTTCTGACAAATTGCTATTAAAGGGTTTTTAGCAGTTTAGCTGTAAAAGAATAACAGACACATTATCAAGTAGATAATTATATGAGAATTTCTTTTATTGCAATAGCTGGTAAATGACGACCTGATATAATATTTATTTAAAATAAACATATAAAGTAAGTACATAAGTAGTGGACATACAAGCGGTAGATTGTATTAATTAAGCCAAGTATATAATATATTCATTAACAGTTCGCTTAGTAAAATTATTTTTATATTAGTCGCTATACGCTCTAATAACTCTGTATTTATTACCTAATAACTACAAAATAACATTTATACCAATAACTATACATCAAATAATATTTACACCTAGGCATCATCACTGGCAAATGGGTATTAAAGTTACTATTTCTTTATATTGCACATTGACGGAATTTTATAATAATATTTAATTGGTAAACTTCGTATAATTTTAATATTGCTTTTCTATATGCCAGTCGACACAACCCACAATAAATAATTTAGGAATATAATCTATAAAATATTAAGTACTTAAATAGAAACTATCACATTTATTCGAATGAAGCTTTGTACAATCGAACTAATCTATTTACATTATTAAATAGTGAAGTACATTAGCTAGATTAGTGGAAATATAGTGACGTCACTAGGTCCATTTAAACACAATGTTGATAAAAGTCTATATTGATTAATGCCGATTAGTAATCGAGTACTCGTCGATCGTAGGCATCTGGCGCGATGGAACGCGCCATCTCGTTTCATTTTGACGCGTTCACTACTAGATTTGTCGCAGCTTCCTCACTCGCGCCTATGCTCATAGCCTTTTTCTTAAGGATACCCAAATCTGTTACGTTTTCTAAGAAACTTTTGTGGGCGGAAAGCACTTTGGCGCTTTCAACATCTTTTTTAAGCTCCTCCATATCGCGCTTGAGCTTTGCTCGTCTATTTTGGAACCATGTGATGACCTGCGCGTTAGATAGTCCCAGAGAGCTCGCTATCTCGTCTCTGTCCGCTGGTGACAAGTATTTCTGATACAGGAATCGCTTTTCAAGTTCAAATATTTGATGATTTGTAAATGCTGTTCTTGATTTTCGCTTCTTCTTCGGTTGCGGCCTCGAATTGAAGAGGTTTAGATGATTTGACTGACCATCTGCAAACAAATAAAGATTATGTTTAATTTTAATATTTTTTATAATAAACCTAAAGGTAAACTAATGAAAGTAACAAAAATGTATGTACATAATGTAATTAGCGCCTTTTATGAATTAGTTTAATTAAAAGTATAATAAAAAAGATAGTAAAAAGTAGGTTTTATGTCTATATTGTTCGAAAGTAGGTATGTGTGTAGTGAGAAACGCTCTAACTCGTTATCAGGTACTAAAACATTATTCGAGTCTATGGCACTGCAATAAAGTGCCCGCAGCGCTAAAATGTAACTCTTCCGTCGTAAAAACGCATAATAAAAACACCAGGACTCGTTGCATTTTAACGAGCTCACAATAATATACGGGCTCTTCGTAAAATCTATAGAAAGAAAGCAATCAGTTACAAAGTAGAAAAATGCCATTTGAATAATTATTTTTGGTATTATCATTATTAAGGTATAAGGTGTAGCATATTATTGGAACCGGTAAGTACCACCGTATTATGCAGCGGAAATGAACAAACAATAATTGTTGTTATCTTGGTATCGCAAGCTGTCCTATTTCCATGTTATCTGAGTAATTTCGCTATGCTCTGAAATCGTGTTATTGGTGTAATTGTTTTTTGTAATTAACTTGTTAACATTTGCGTTTACTGTTTTACTTCGCGTATGTTAATAGAACGAAAAGGGTTTCTATATTTAAATAGTAGTGTAAAAAATTTAATTACGACACCTATAATATACCTATATTTTTATTAAATAGTGACATGTCGTTAAATGTAAATAACCATAGATATAAATGTCCCATCAAAAACACGAGTATGAAATAAGAGCCGAGTTTAATGTTATAATATATGCCTATGAATATTTTATAACAAATTTAAAATGTTTTCTTTTTATAATTAAGGACAATATATTGAAGTTTTTAAATTTTTATCAAGATTTCAGCATATAAACCAATATTTATTTCGGGCTGAAAACTTGATTCGTAAACTAGCTGGGCCTTAATATATTATCCAGCTATAAGAAGGATAATTTAAGTAGAATAATTATTATAACAAATAATAAAAAATACTAATTTCTGGTTTCTGTCCCAACTTTTAATGCTTTCACGACGAAAGAAGCATTTTGTTAAAGATTCATTTAATGTGAGAAAATACTATTATTATACAATATAAAGAATATACTATTCACCTTTAACCATCATAACCATATAAATATTATATATTAGGCTTAACAGTATCAGTTATTTGATCTTAAAATGATCTAATTTTTAAAACGCTGACTACGTTTCACAGCATCCATTGAGTTCTTATTTCATGAGATCACTTAGCCGCGGTGAACCACAAATATTAATAATACTATAAAATAACATTTACGTCCAAGACGGTGTCGTTAAGTCTAACGGCCTATGCATTGTCAGACAATCGGAATTTTCTTTTAAATTGTAACATACAATTATTGACACCGCAAACATGAGAGGTAAAAGGAATAAATAAAATATTACTTTTATCGCTTTTAATTATTATAGTATGTTTTAAATGGATTTCTCAAAATAAAATGTTAAGCAAGTGGTCCTTGTAGCGCAGTGGCACAGTTTGTAAATTTTAATATACGATGGTTGTACATTCATTCCTATTTTGAAGAATTAAATTCTATAATAATATATTTCCCAGTTCTGGTGAAAGAAGTTCGGGCGGAAAGCAGTGAATAAATTGTTTTGACAGTAGTTTGTTTTACTCAGTGTGCTAGACAGAAAAGCTACTTTAATTTTGAGCATTTAAATTTAAAGTTTATTTTGTATTATAAATAAACATTTATAACAAAATACTAATCTAACTATATCTCTTTTTATTTATCATTTACGTTAGCTAAAAGTCTAGAATGTGTGTGGTAGGAAACAATGCTCATATGTAGCTAATACAATCATTTTCCTTAATAGCAGGTACCCGAATACTTCTTTCATGCAAGACGTTTGGCAAATAAAAAACAAATCTAATCATTAATTATTGCAATTCCATTCGTTGGGAAGTTACATCCAATTTAACAAATGTCGAAATAAAGGGAATAATTTATTTAAAATCGGTCTTGAGCAATCGGCAAAGCTAAATCGGTTTTATTAATCACGGGCCTAATCGCATCCTTAGCGAATTCGAAGCTCAATTAGGACTAAATAAAACACCTAAAAAAGAGGTAAGTCAAAACACATTTTTTAGGCATGTTATACACCTGGCAAGAAACATGACATACTTCTACATCAAATGGTAGCTTCAAAATAAAAATGACGTAATTACTAACTGCAATTTTATTGATCGAATTTTATGAATACGCAATTTATAAATATATAATTTTTTCTCCCTAACACAAAACATTTCTTAGATATTAAGAATTTTTTAAAAGAAGAAGAAGAAGCAAGATAGACAGAAAGTACCTAGTGTCAAGACACTCCGTACTTGCCTTCCCACCTAATTCGAAACATTGCGAGTTTAGTGGTGGAGCTCAACGCCGCACTTTGTCTTACTCTGGTATTGGCGAAGAAGTGAATATAATTTAAATATAATCACTTCCCCTAGTGCGGATCGAACGCACAACCGATCGCGTTTACAGTCATACGCTATCTCACTGCGCCACGACGACGACGAATGTAAAATTAATAAAATAGTACTATTAATATAACATAATACAGATATAGTTTTTGTTATAAATTTCATTACATCAGTTAAATAAACGTCTATTATCGCGCTATATATTCAGTGGACAATCAACTAAAGTCCTTCGACAAAAAATACTCAATCAGTCATGGCACATTGTTAACGTTTGATCGCAGCTGATGTGATTTTTGTTCATTTAATCTTCTAATGTTATATTAATCGGAGGAAATGTTTAGTGGAATTCGTTGAATATCAAAACCGCAGAAACTAATTCTGAACTATAATCGACAATACTTATAATCTATGCCTTTTATTATGCCTGTTATAAAAATAATACAAATAAACGCCTCTATTGTCCTTGCTCAGAGGATATCGACTAATCCTTTTTAAAAATGTGTTTTTAAATGTTGTAATAATTACGGTCCTATAATTACTAAAAAAAACGTTTCATATTGCATTATTCATTGGATATCAAAAATTTGTATATTTTTAAAAGAACAATTTATAATTGCTTGTTAGCAACATAGAACTCTATTGGGGATTTCCATATATAAATCGCACTTCAGGTATAAACTGTGACTATTTCTGATTTAATAACATAAGAAACGCATATAGTGTGGAATGTACACTCACTTCTCAGTACGAGTCGAATGCCGAGCATTCTTGATTTCGCCCGCCCGTCATGATTACCTTATTGATTTCCCTCCAGCCTCCTCTTTTTAACTTGTCACGATCGTTGTACTTAATTAATTCCTCAATAACATCACGTACAGCTGTGTTTGTGCGAGGAAGGCAGGCACATCTGACCCAGGTACGTTTAGGCACGTCTAAATCTAATTAATCCATTTCAGAACCTATTAACATATATATAACGTTCTAAATCGCTTAAACTCTTAAGTTACAATGTCCTAAGAAGTGAATCATGATCTTTTCTTAATTTAATATACATTGACAAGTTAAAAAGTAGCAGTCAGAGTGGTGACGAAAAGTACAAGCAATCAATCGCAATATCGTATCTCGTTACCGGGTAATGTTTTGTCGATGACTCAATGGCCTTGTGACGATCGATACGCACGGTGTAAGCCTGTAAAGGTTCGTTTAGTAGTATGTGAATGAATGTAGCTGTTTTTTGTAATATTACAAGATGACAGTTCATCTGATAAAAGATATATTTAAAATTCGATTATTTGAAGTCATGATTGTGTAGAAATTTTCTTAATAAAATATTTTATATGCACTTATAATTTGTTGTTTTAATGGTAAGCAATTAAATTAAACAATATCTGCAACTACAAAGACTAGCATGCCCACATATATAAAATTAAAAAAAAAACGTGAAATTTAATGCTGTCTGTTTTTACTTTACTTAAGATCTAATAAATTTAGGATACACTTGGTCAAGAAGGGTAAATTACGATTGATAACTCACAATACTTTTGTTCCTTAAGAAGAACAAATTGAATATCCTGCTACGAACCACACAGGAACAAGTTATACCGAAGAAAAGCTATTTAGTGAAGCTTTACCCACGTCCTAGTGTGGCGAAAAAAGCGTGTCGAAACAGAGCTTACGCGTGATTCATTGGTTTTATTTTATGTAAAAAATGCAGATAGTGGGATTTAGAATTCAGATTTCACGAATTAGCTAAATTTGCTATGACCCTTGCTTTTTGATTCAACATTTAAACTTTTAATTATATTGTATTTTATTTTGGAACGTGGATAAGAAAGTTTTGCTTCGTATTTTTCTAATATCTATTTTATAAATTTCTCAAAAATTACGTGTTATACTATTATTACTATAATAGTTTTCGTATTATGTCATATTAATATAAATAAATTTAATGGGGTTTAAATATAAAAAAATAATTAAATTAATAAAATGAATAAATATTTGAAACAAATATTAAAGCGTACGAGAAGTTTTGATATCTATTTTGAAATAAAGCAGTATGTTAAAGGAAAAATGAAATAATTTATGTAGATGGCTACTCTAAAGAACATTTTGTTTTGATATTATTAATTAATATGCATGTTTTTTATATTGAAAAGTATCAAAACATTAGTTGATGGATCAGGTATAATAATAGGTGTAAAATATCAGTTCTCTAATCATAATGTAATAAGTAGTAATAACAGCGTACAAAATATCGCATACATATGAGCGATCGCGTCGATATTAATGACTGTAATTCTTTACTTGTTATTCATAGCGGCGTTTTTTCAACGTTTGTTGTAGTTTTTTTTTAAATGAGTATCGTTATTCAGAAGTCCGTGAAGTTTGTTTCGAAACTATGATTGGAAATGAGGGGTTATTATTTTTAGTTGAAATATTTTGTCAGTCACTTTGGTTTTTTCCTCATTTTATGCTAATTGCTTATTGCATTTTCAATTATGTTTAATTTTTCTATAATTACTACAGATTTATTATTATTATTATTATTATATTGTAGTAACATACTTAAAATATAATAAATTAAAAGATTTCATCATATTTTTGAAATAAAAAACAATTGGGTTAATGTTGTATACACAAGATGTTAATAATGATACCAGAATTCGATTTTTAATTTAAAGATCTTTTTGTACATCTAGAAATAAGTATAATGTGCAAATAAATGATAAGTAGGATATATATATTTCTAAAAATGAAACACAAGAAGTTTTTAAATAACTTTTCATACTCACATTTTGTCCCATAGTGTAAACCATAACAATATTTAGTATCATTTTATCAAGCGGCATTATCAAAACAGTCACAAAGCGGCGTCGCAGCTGAACGGCTGGATTGTCTCCACGGCCGATTGACGCTGTCTCGACATACGTCTTATTAACTGCTCACAGTCATATTTTTGTTATACTCATTATTATTAGACCATTATCATTATTAGACACACTATTTTATACCCATTATTATTAGATCTGTTGTAGCGAAATGTGATCAAGCTCAATACATTTTGATTATTAATTCATCAAAAATATTGAAATAATGTAATTTATAAATTATCTTTTAAAGTAATGTATTGACATTACCTATTACTTTTGTAGATAAATATAAGCTAATTATTAAAATTTTAATTATGTCAATATACATGTATCTTACTTATATGTATATGCATGTCTTTAGTAGGTAAACAGTGTTTCAAAAAATATTATTAGGTAGTAGGTTTGTAATTTTTATTTTACCGTAATGAAAAATATGTGTTTAATATTATTAATCTAAAGCTATGGGCAAGGTGTTTATTAAGACACTACAAATTACAAATAGCAGTCGTTTGAGAACTGCACTTGATGAACGATGTGTCTTTCCGTTTCAACAAATATGTTTTATTAGTCTTACATATGTTAGCTATTAACTAGGATCCTATTTTAATACATTACTCGTTTCTTTATAGAATGCATTAGCAATAAAGTACAAAAAATTCAAAATTTCCCACAGGATTTGTCAATTAAGGTCAAAAGTAAAAAGTAATTACTGAATAAATATAATTAATTTAACATTTGATAAAACGTTGTAGGGACGTAGTTTTAAAAATATATATATTATTTTTATCAGGAATAGTCAGAAAATTTGTAAATTTAAATACGAAATTCGTTTCGTATAGTAAATTCACTTTTTCTAATCACGTGCATATTAACGTCATAGTAGGTATATTAGAAATATACTTTCGTAAACGTATTCATATCTGCGATATGTCACATTTGTTTCATTAAAAGAATTAGTAATGTAAGTAATCAAGCGGCATCACAACACTTTGAAGCAGTCGCAGATGAACGGCTGGTTTGGCGCTACGGCCGATTGATCTACCGACAGACAACCGAATGAGCAGTAATGGCTCGTGACAATGTTTCTGTTCTTGCCTCTTAATTAGGATAAGTATCCGGTTAAGCTGCTTCTTTAAGATAGCTAGCGTACTTTTAGATTTTAATCTAGATCTAAATGTGAATGAATTGTTTGTAGAATATTATATTTAGTTGGCTTTTGAGACGGTGTAACTAAAGGTAAGTCAAGAGAGAAACTGATTAATATATAAATAATGATTTGAAGACACTATATTCACAGAGTGGACTGTAAATGTTAAATGTAGTGGATTATTCAGGTTTTTCAGGGCTTTTTCTGTTGTTTTTTAAAATATTTGGCTATGGGTACTATATAAAAATAATAGTGTTATTTGGGTTTTATTGTAAGATAAATTGCCAAAATATTATAGAATTATGGATAAACCACATTCTCACGGAGTCAGTTCACACGGCGTTCTAGCTCCTTCTGGTTTTACGCCCCGTTGATCGACACCAACAGTTTTTATAGCGTTATCGATTCGTGAATTACTTCAATGCGGTTTACTTTTTATAATGTAATCGCTACTAAGTTGAGAATTCGATTTACCGGCCAGTTACATTTGATGTTTTTGTGGCTGAACTAAAGTTTGAGTGTTTTGACTAAAACCGATATTAAAATTTTCGACGCATTTTCTTTTATTTTTATAGACGGTCATTTGTTATAAAATCAAATATCACAAAATGTTCAAGTATACTATATAATAGAAATTGTTAAAATTGCTTTTAATACCTAAAATCACTCTCTATCTATTATAATTATCATTAAAATCTTATACTATATATTATAATATTTATTTTATTTGGATATTTATCCAAAGTTATAAATGATCATAAATTTCACAATTTAGTTAAAATCTGTAATGCTTACGATTATTACTTGTTTCCAGACGTTTTTGTTACAGATAAAAAAGGCGGCATTTTGCGTCAAAGTGGGCGCCAAAATGCAAAACAAATTTAGAATTTGAACATAAATTAAAGGCGCTTAATGAACTTTCCAACTTGAAAGTATACGAAATTGGAATCTGAAATATTTTGAAAAAAGAATGTCGTATCTAATACAAAAAGGTTGCACGCGTGAAGTACCGCGGCAGTTAGTGCAGGGGCCGTGACAGAGTAACGACCGATGTTTATCGTTGCAACCTCGTTTAATGATGTCGACTGTCTAGTTCTAGTAATGCTAATGAATAGTTCTCATCCAATCGTTTACGCGAGCTTGTTTTGTATGTAAATTGTAATTGAAGGCTTAGTTTTTATCTGTACTTTTCTAGCAATAACAATTACCTACTTATTTTTAAAATAAGGTTAAATATCCTCAGCAGAAATTTTAATTTATAAACATGAAAAGCAGCTTCATGCTTTATGCCTCATACTAAGGTAGTTAGACAACCTAGTGTACAGACAATCTTTCTACTTGAAATCAAGACATTGTTTGTTGAGTGGCGAACTCAACGCCGAGCTTTGTCTTACCAGAGCGGCGAATTGGTAACAAATTTAAAATACATTCTTTCTCCCGAGTAGGAATCAAATCCACAATCAATCGCGTTTAGTTATCAAAACAATTTAGACAATTAGTAAAAATAATGAAATAGTCGCTTTTAAATTAATTATCTATTCTGTTCATGTTAAGTAGTAAAGAGTGGTTTTCGGATACTTTGAAAGCATGGCACAGATCATTTTTTACCACCTCTTCGAGTGTAAGTAGTCAAAACAAACCATTTGAGTTCCTTTCAAGTTTCCACTTGACATATTTATTTTTATTCTTTTTAAATATTTTACATCTTAAACATATGACAAGTATAGATAGATATAATGAAGTGTTTGGTATAGATTTCTTTCAAGTGACATTTTTTTTATGACTGCAATTCTGAACAAATGTAATGATGCAAATCTCATAATCAATTGAAATATACTATACATTACAACAACTACTGTAAGAATATTTTTATAGTAAAATAAAAATAGAATCATAAAGCTTATTTATACACAAGATATACACCAGAAAAATTTAAAATGAATACCTAAAACTCTAATAAAGTCGATTACATACCAATAATAATTTCAAATATAAAAAGTTCATATACATTCAAATAAAATCGGTAGCGGTAGTAAATCACTATAAGGCAATAATGTGGGCCGTGTGCCCCGGGGGATCGCACGGTGTACAAAACTTCCTTTTGTCGGTTCGTCACATAATTGCTTAAATTGTTATTAGCCGGAATAAAGACATATGACTCGGAGGGTGAATGGATATTTATAGCGAATGAGAGATGCCCTTTTAATGGTGTTCTATGGAGTGTTTAAGAGATATTTGGTTGAGAATTTGAAAGATTTATGCCTTTTCTCATATAAATAGTCACTTTTTTATTTAATGATACGGAAATAAATACAATTTCTATTCAGTTATACTTACTGGTCATTTATATACATCTAGTACATACTTGTTATGGTAAAAACGATTGGTTGTGGGTACAATTGTCACGCGGGCGGAAATATAATATTAAAAGAAGTTTAAAGTTCTGGTGAAATGCGACAAAGTGCGGCGTTGAGATCTGCTCCTTAACCCGCATCGTGTCAGAGGTGGGAGGAAAGTGGAAAACGAATTGTATCGTCATCAAGTTCTCTATGACTACCTTGTTGTGGGGGATAAAGCGTGAAGTAACCAATCACTAAAATTTTCGTAATCACTCACTGTAAATATCTGTATATATACTTATAACTGTAAAATTTTTATAATTTTAAATAATAAAATGGATTAGGTAAGAATTTAAAAATAAACAAATTCATCTCTTAATATGTTTACCAGGCAATTACTGTAAACTTTTAAAACTATAACATACACGTCGTCGGCTAATAACAATCTTTTGTGTGGTCCGTAACGCCACGTGGTGTCAAAACCGAAAACAAAACGCCTCAATGACAGATATATTAGCAACACTAGTTTAAAATAAAAAAATCACATCTATTTATTCTTGGAAACAGATTTTAGTAAAGAATCATCTTTCTATAGAGGAGATAAGGTTTAAAATTATTTTGAAGAACGGCAACAGAAAAATTGTCAAAAAGGTTAGTCTACAAACTGCACTTGTCAGAAATTATATTTTCATTATACACATGAAGTGTTGAAGTAATGGTGAATATTTTAATGACTTTATGGCTTTATATTACTTGTTATATTATATTGTATAAAGAACAATAAAGATAACGTTGTGTGGTTCCGAAAATATTTTTTAAAGTAGAGAAATTTGTATTGTGAGCGAAGAATAAAAGTTAATAAAAGTCTTGATATCCAGAATTTTATTTCAAGAACTTTTTTCTTATTAAAATTTTCTTAAAGAAAAGTATTTTCATGATATTTTTTTATGATAAAATATTAAAAATAGATAATGCTGTTCTATTTCCGTTTTTTTATAAGAATATTGGCTTTAACAACTTATTTGAAATTGGGACGCATAATTTTAAGCTCAATTTTCTTGAAATTTAATTTTGCGCTACAGCACCGTCATCTAAACATAGCAAGGTTCATATATTATTGTGGATTTAACATCCTCGCGTAATAACATTCCATTAATTACTGACTTTTAATCTTTGTTATTTTAAAGTTAAATAAAGTTATTTTTAATATCTTTTAATAGCGCTTCTAACCATAAGCGTGTATATAATACGTTCTGTCTTTTTAAATTGCTGGTGATATTTCAATGAGGCATAATACTTATGTTCCCTTAGCTAATTTGGTAGCCCGACATTTGTCAAAGCGGCACTAATTGATACGTATTTGTCTTTACGTCCCACAGACTATGTATTATTTCATTCGCCCATATTATGTAATGATATGAGTTACTTTGTTGTGCATAATTTTATGAACCAAATAAAGCACATTGACATTGTATATTATCGATAATTAAATGTATAATTTAAATAATGGAATTATTATTGGAGCATTTATTGTTATTTTGTTTTGTGATAAGTGTTCATTGATGTTTTTTAAATATTTTTATATAATAAAATTTCGAGATTGGTGTATTATTTATAATAATACCTAATAGTGTAATAAGATCTAATTTCTGTAATACCAATAAGCCCGACATTGCACTCTTTTTATTATTTAATGTATCTACTTTTTGTTAATAAAGCAAAAAATAAATACTTATTGTAAAAAGAAAAAGTAGCATTTTTTAGCTTTAATTCTAAACAAAATATTATATTAATATAAAATTAAGGACAAAAATGATTATCAAAAAAGAAGTTACAAGTTAGTACAATATGTATAAGTAAAAGCAACTGGAATTCGTAAAAAATGTTACTCTCTAGTTATTTTCCTAGATATAAATAGATTTAGGAAAACAGTGGGAAACAATTGTGGTGGTGCGGCAATCAAAACGTCAGCGGCGATTCAGATTTATTCCCGAGACGGGATTTATTGCTAGTGCGGGGACACGCCGAGATCGCGGATTACTGCTATCCCGGGGCGACGATTTGTCTGTATTCACATGATTAGGTGTAACACGGTAAATTAAAATTAAAGAGGGGCCGTTATTTCATTACAAATGATATCTTTTATGTAACTCGTGCTTGTTTCTTATTTGAAAGTTTTATCCAAGTTAATATATTGGTGAATATACAAAAATATTGATTAAATATTTGTCCGTCTCAAATAAGTATTTAGTGTAATAATCATTTATTGTTTATTATACACTATAATTAATAATAAATGCAAAACAGTAAAAAATAGGGGAAGTATTTTTTGTGTATCTGTATCTATTGCTTTTTATTTGAAAATAAATTTTAGTTCAGAAATCGATAGAGAAAGTTTTACTATTACGGAATAACTTGTCGCTTTAACACGAAAGTCACGTAGTGATGTCAACTTTGGGTCCCCTTAGCAAACAAATAGCGATCCCGGATTAGGGTGACAACTTAAAGGGATGTTGGCACTTGAATGAGCACCTTCGATTTCATACAATTACTAAGCTGATACTGTTGTACTTTGTTTCAATTAATCGCGCCTACAAATCGACGTTGTTAATCGAAATAAGAAATAGTATTTATTCTAAATTACGTACTATACAATGTATTCTACACGTAGGTCAAAGTAATAAATTACTTTGTTATATGAATCTGACAATTTCTTTTTATTTTCTATTGTGTTGCAATATAATTAATTTGTGGTTTTGTAAATAAATATATTTAATTATTATTTTAAGAATATATATACTAATTAAATGTTATATTTTCTAATAAAAACTAATAGGTATGTATATCTAATTACTTATTCGTTACAAAGTAATAACAAATAATTGAAGTAGCAATTTTAATGTAAAGAATAAAGGAATGTTATGTAGAGTTGCGATGAATGTAGTTTTGCTTCAACAAATAGTACTATATAAGTTGTTTCGGTCATTTAAGCATATCACAGGGTATAGTTTGCACACGAACAATTTTCGTTAGCGATTCGAGGGGTTGGGGGGTTTGTCACCAGTGGGGCGTTTTCCATTTCACGCTCCGTTCGCCACTGATGACACCGCATTCCAGCTAGCAAATGGCTCGACAAATGAAGAGGGCGAGGCACGCCCAGTGTCATAACTGTCACGTAGGGGCGCTAGTTGGAAGTACTGAATCCATTCGATTAAATTTGTGTACATTTTTGTAAAAGTATCAAGTTATTTTTGATCATAATTAATTGCAAATATAATCATAAACGTTATCTTTTGTATGTATGAATAATTAAATTTAGGAATACTTACAAAATAAGATTCTTAGATCTAATTTATATGCGAGTTCTTAATCGAGAATGTATAAATCGCAAGTCGCACGTCATAAAGTTATACAATATTGCTGTTATTAATAAAATCTCTAGATTGAAGTAGAAGAACATGCAATCGCTAAACAATGTCATTTCTCGCGTATAAAAACATGAAAATAATACATAAACTATTATATTTATCAACGTATGTAATTATGAGAGATATATCATGTAACGATAAATAGTTAATTGGTTTCAATTGTCAGTGGCCACTGGTAATCGTAAACAATGACAGTCGCGGACAATGTTGCTTGCTTACCTGTTTGTAACACGCCGCGTAGTCATTACACTAACGACAAAGTCACAATTCTGTTTAATTGCGATCAGACAGTACAAATTATAACATTGTGTCTTGTAAATGCTCATAAAACAATGAGCATTTATAATTGGTGACATTTGTGAATAATTATAACATGTTACTTAGTAATTTTAAAATAAAGTGTTATCTAGTAGTGTTAACGTTGTTTAGTGTACACGTTTTTTATATATAGGTTCATTTTACACGTTTTTTATATATAGGTAATATTTTTTATATATAGGTGCTCTGTGGCAAGGTTTTATTAATACACAGTTGATAGCTAAAAGCTAGTGTTTATATTATATTTCAAAAGTTCATATGTAGCACCCACGAGCACCTATCTATCAAAAAAATGTTGTTAAATATTCATAGTCCTATTTATACATTTAGCTTAAATCTTTACAATAAATTCTTTACATCGAAATTTTCCTTGGTACTATACAATTGTCACGGCTTTTTTATCTGTCCACCTTGCGATGAGACAGATAAAAAATGCACTTATTGTCCACCTGAGCTATTAACTGCGCGTGCTTCTGTTTATAGTCTATTCCGAGAACTCGTTTATCGGTAAGTACATATCGATTCTATTTTTTGCGTGCAATAGTTATATTGTTACTATATTACTGTGTCTTTTGTAACAAGCTCGTATTTTACTTTTGATTTGTTTTTTTTGTTTATACAATAAAATGAGTTGTAACAACATAATGACAACTTCGTATTGAAGTTCTCTAGGCATATTTTAACTTCATAGATATGCAAGGTTGTTAAAAAAATGTAAAGCAGTCATTACTTACTAGTAAATGCACTAGATGAAAATGCAATAATTAAATATTCATGTATTTACATATCCAAATGTTCATACATATCACTATAGTTTATGACATGGTCAACAGTAAAATTTATCTTACATTAAGAATTGTGATGAAAGATGAATCTGACTTTACATTTCCAAAGAATTGTTGATGTGCATTACAATACCGATGCAGTTTAATCGATTTGAATCCCGGCAGGGAATCTACAATGGTAAAAGCTCGCAGGTTGGCATCTTAAAATGAAACGCGTCTTAAATTTAGTATATTTTTTTATCAAATTTGAAACGCTCACTTTTTGTTGCGTTCCACTTTTATAAATCTTTAATTTAAGGACACTTAACAGATATAAACAAAAATATATAAATGTAATTGTTGTTATCGCTTACAGGTGCTTAAAGTATTTTCAGTTGCAGGCATTTTTAAAATTATTCTATGTTCGGTTATTTTAAGTCCAGTTAGCGCATTGTACTTTAGGTTATAATTGCCTGACTTTACGAATGAAAAGAAAAACATGTGTTCCACAAATTATTTTTGGAAATTCATTGATACGATAATATGATAGGTATAAACAAATTAAAGACGATGGGTTAGCAGTTTGATTCCAATAAGGAAAGTAATTATGTTTAAAATTTATTTGCATTTTTCCGTTCTTATAGACGTTGAGTTTGCCTGTAAATATTTGCGAAAACAAACAAATTCTTGTTTTATATTGTAGCGAGAAAGTTAACAAAGTGTAGTAAGATGAAAGAATTTCAGTCTGAATGTAATTATGTAGGAAGACGGGATAAGAGCTTGAAAAATATATCTTTTGCCGCTCTCATTTGTCAGCCGCTGGCGCGAGTGACATCTAGTTAATTGTCACACATTATTAAATGCCCCGCTGTCACTGATTGTTCTTATGCAGCCAAATGTTTTCCGATAATGACACTACGTTTTGAATTTAAAACAATAAAATATATTTTTTATTATAGAAATCACATTTTTTAACCTTAAAGAGCAAATTGTAACATATTTACCTAAGGTTTTCATTTTAACATAAAATCTATTTTAAATGCAACGTAATAATATAGTAATATACAGACAGACTTGCTTATTAGCTGCCAAATTGATATAAAACTGTTTTGTTCTATAGAATTTATGAATTAAGTTTTAAGTTGTAGGCAAAATATAAGAATTATAAAGTTTATCATATAACTGTTTCGTGCCTAATTTTAATATACAATGTATAAAGTTTAACATGCTAAATATATCATAGGTGCTATTACAACATCAAAAGAGCGTGTAATCGTATGGTATAAATTTACATGTGAAAAAGGAGGAAAAAATAAAAAAAAGTATTCAATCTTATCTGTAGTTACAAACTACAAAGCATGGTCCGTTGCATTCGCGGTAATCAAGGATCTTCGTAGTTTATTGGTCTGCAAATTTATCTCGGATGCTATTTACAAATGAACCTGTCAGTACAGAAATGGTGTAACTTCAATATTGTATTATTTTTTATCTTTATTCATAGGTGCACCCACAATATTATATTGGATTTTTAGCTTATTTAACTTTTTATATAAAATACAGGTGTACTCTGTGTTTTGGTAACCTAATGCCCCATTTAATATAGTTATATAGTTACAGCTTGTAAAACAGCTTTCGTGAATCAATGACAACTAACAATAAGTATATATATATATACACACACACACATATATATATATATATATACATATGTATATGTATATATATAGTATAAATTTGTGACGGTTTCTAGTTCTTGCCGTTACTTAAAAAGGTTTAACATTTTACGTCTAATTTTAAATTTTAATTTAAAAAGGTCTATTACTCTTTATATAAGAAAGAAAATGAGATATATACACTAGTTAGAATATATATAAGCAGTATGTACGAACAAAATTTTATAGTTATTTTAGTTATGACATTTTATATAGAAGTTTTTTTATACACTAGTTAGAACATATATAAGCGGTATGTACGAACAAAATTTTATAGTTATTTTAGTTATGACATTTTATAAAGAAGTTTTCATATAAGCATGTCATGAATAAAATATTTAGCATACTTTGAAATAATTTACACTCGCTCAATATAATTGCATCGCTCCGTAAGCAAAAGAATAAAACCTTACGGTCAAACTCTACCTATACTCGTATATACGAGAATTAATGAGTCGAGAACGTAGCCAATTCTACACAAAATTTCCACTAAGGTGAATACAACTTCCTTTGTTTACAAGTAGTCAAGTATGGTAATAAAAATATAACTTATAGTTTCTACATGTCATAATTACTTATATATGTAGGAACTAATGTAATAAATCAAATATAATATATGAATATTTCATCATAGTAATGTTTTGCTAACGTTTTATGCTAAAAATCAAAAACGAAGGTACATTTTTTAGTTGAGTAGACGAAAATACATTTTAAAAAACTGACGTTTCGAATAATGTACAGTAGTCCATGGTCATAGATAGATCATAGATAGATAGACGTCTACCTGTTTCATTTAAAATGAATGAATGTAAATCCAAATATTTTAATCATGTAGGTGTAATTTAAATATTTAACTATAATGTGCCTTAATTATTAGCAACTTTTGTACTAGGACTTAATGTATAAACTGGGCAATTAATTAAACATGGTTGCTTGGCACTCTGCCAGAGATGCTAAGAGATGAGGTTAAATGTACTGCCGTCTGCAGATTACTTTCCAGATTCCCTTAGTGCATTCAATTTAAATTGAATAAATCGGATTAGGAATATAATCACTTTTAACCTTACCTATAATTATTTTCTGTTATTATAAATAACATAAAATAATTTTAGGTAAGGTTAAATAAAAATTATAAACAAAAAGATATATGGAAATGAAATACATTCTCAACATGTTTTTGTTGTGGCGCGCTGCTACAAAATATGATATTGTCACAATTCCCTTAACTCTTTCAATGCATACTCAAAAACTTATTATTTAGGAGAATTTTATTTTCGTTCTAATAAAGTAATTTCAAAGTATTTAAATGATTTTTTCTTGACAAAGAAAAATAAATAAAACTATAAGAGTAGTTAGGCCTACAAATAAAATACTTGTCATCATGTTTTCTGACTCAGTTGCTTTATTTTAAATTATATTTTTTTTAGCTTCACGCTTTTATCCCGCATAGCAGATTAGGCAGAAAGTACTTAGTGGCAACACACTCCGGACTTCGCTTTCCACCGAATTCGAGGCATTGCGTGTTGAGTGGTGAAACTCAACGTCGCTCTTTGTTTTTACCAGAGCGAGGATGTGAAAATAATTTGAATATAATCACTCTCCCGAGTGGAGATCGAACCCACAACCGATCGCATTTACAGTCAGACACTGCGCCACGACCGGCCTCATTACATTACTAACAAGAATAAATAAATCATTTTCTGAGTCAGTATTGAACCAACATCCAATCGTATTTACAGCAAAGCCCTGTTTTAGTACGCTACGGAAAGCAAAATATCGTTGTAATTTTTTTAGACATTACACAGTATAGGTCTATATGTATCTAATAAAGACGAATCTTAAACGTAGCCAAATGAACACAATATTAGGATGATTTTAAAAATTTCGACACTCATTTATAAAATTGATAGAGGCGTAATAATTTGCAGGTGTCAATTCATACGACAAAATTACCCCACACGTGTGTAGCTAACACAATAACACGAATGAACACACATGTAATAGAAAAATATAAATGTTCACATTTATTTATGGCGTGAATTCTAATACGTTTTATGGCATTTTTGCCACCTGCTGCTTGCTGCCGATTTTCTTTATTTGCCTATTTATTTTAATTAATTTATTTGAATTGATATATTAATTGGTTAATTTAATAACGTTCAGCATTATAAAAAGCTGTTAAAAATTTAAATTAGATTTCTGATGTCTCTTTCTTGTTTTACAATAATGTATTAAGTTTTATATTTTGGTAATCTTGAATATAATTAGGTGTTTTTCTAATTGCCTATAGGATAGTTTGTGGTATGTTCAAATATTTATTTATGGGTACCTATTGTTCAATACCAAGTACCAATAAATAAAGTATTAATGTATTGTACCTTTAATTTAAAATTTAAACTGTATATATGAAACAACATTAATAAGAAAACCGTTTTTATATTTTACCAATTTATTCTTAAAAAACTGATAAAACTTTTCAATTATAATCTATATAAAACACTATGGTATTTTATAATATATTTAGGTGTCGACTTTCAAACAATCATTTTATAGACGGCGATGTTATTTTGTCATTTTCCGCACCCCTTCACGGATATATTGCGCCTTTTATTCCTATTCATCCATTTCGCTGCATTTTCGCTTCATAAAATCTGTATCACTTGCCCATTGTAAGCTTTCATTTCTGATGTAGTTTTTGACAATACAACTCTATACGGCGTCTGTGTGAGTTCGTTTAGTATATTTTTATACTTTGTACAATTTAATTAAAAAATTGTTTTTTTTTTATTCTCATTTATAGAGCTGAGTCACTTAGGTTACTATGTTGCTCTGGTTAGTATTACAAATGATCTTAAATTTATATTAGTTTTACAGTTAATTATAAATTTATATAAATTTTCGTTTGCTAATATTAAGTTTGCCCATATCGTAAACTTTTTTAGCTAGATTTGAGGTAGGGCTTGAAAGGTAGATATTACAAGTTCCAATTGACCTATCTGCAATTTGTGACTTGAAAATTGGATTAAATTAACAAAAATAAAATTAGTTTTCGTTATCTTACTAAGTTACTATCTGCATGGATATACCTATAGGCATATTATAAAGAAACATATTGTAGACTAATGTGAGCTTTGAATGAATGTTTTATTAAGTAGAAACCTACCAAAATGTTTTATACTCTCTTACACCGATAAAAACACCGAAATGAAATTTGAATGTAAAATGCTTTAACATTTTTACTATTTTAGTAAAACTACTTATTTATAACAAAAATTTTAATCTACAGCAAAATGTTTTTACAGCGGAAGGCAAATTTAAAATGCCGCTTTCGATTTTTACTTTTCTACGTGATTATACAGAGCTATCAAGGCATTCGTGAATCGTCTTTTAAAAAAAGTATTTATTAGGTAAGTACGATGCGCTTTCATGACATTTAAGTAAATTACAAAACAACAAACATACAGATCAAACAATACAAATTTTTAAATCATCAAATTTCATTCTTCAAAGAGTCTTTCTTTTTCTAGTTGTATACCTAATATTACTTTTAAGTTTATATAACAATTCTTTAATAACGATATTTTAAAAATGATTTTTTTATGTGTAAATGTTAAACCTAACCTTACCTAAAGAGCCGGTCGTGGCGCAGTGGAATAATGTCTGAGTTTAAACAAGATCGGCTGTGGGGTCGATTCTCACTCGGGGAAATGATTATATTTAAATTAAACTTGACAGTAGGTTGGTTACTGGCTATCATTCTATGCGGGATGAAAGCGTGAAGCTACATTATGTTGATATATTAAGATATAGAATTTCAAGAAAGTAATAATTATTGTATAAGCGCCAATAACATGAAACAAATATTTTAAGCATAAAAATGTCGATGTAATTTAATGTAAATGTATTGCTCATTAATCCAACTCTAGCTGCATTCAATTCTTGCATTTCTAATATATTTTTCTTTATTTAAAATAAACAGCAATTATTTGTTCTTTTTAGCTTCCTCATTGATTTAATCATCCCCTTTATAAAAAAACATATTTAAACCAGTCACTGTGTCTAATCGAATATCTGAAATGTGCAATCATTTTGATGCGTTGCAAATCACCCTCCGGTAGATATAAAACATTAGCAACAGATTATACACATTTGTTTAAAATCCACCTAAGTAAATTGTAAACGGTCTTGCAGTAGTATAATCAAAGAAATTGCAAACTTTATCGTAATTACGAATGTCGCTCACTATGCGACTTAAATTAACTTTGCTGTTCATTTGGTAAGTATTAATTTATTAAAATAAATTTTTTTTTTACAAATACCTTCATAATATTTTGCGATAATGATAATGGTTATAGAATTATAGGATATAAATCAATAGAGAAACTTACCGTTTAGACAAATGTTTATTAAGTTTAATCTATATATTCAAACTAAAACCAAATATTTATATATATAAGAGATATTTACCCCCTAGTTTTATTTATCTGTTGGATAAACATGTTACCCTTATCATAATAATATTTTATTAGTAAGGTATAAAAAATCGAATGCTGCATTAACACTTTTGTTAGAAACCTTTATATAGTAAGCATACACATTAAGCAATGTACATTGAACTTATAAATTGAAATCTTTGTTAATTCATTTATACCATACATTACTATTCACTAGCCGTATAATTGAATCGACCCTTTAGCACAAGTGTCTTTTGTAACTGTTAATTAAATAAAAACAACGTTACTTCCGCTTTAACAGTTCTATTAAAAGTTTAATAAGTAGATTTCTCCCTTATTTATTTAAATCATTTAGATTATAAGCATTGTCTGCATGTCTAATAAAAAAAACTGCTAGAGGTTTGTTTCATAAGTTTAGTGAATGAAGAAAGTTTAGTGAATGGTTATTGTAATTTTAACTTTGTTATATATATGTGAATGTTTTTAAATAATATAATTTAGTTTCTTTTTTTACTCTTTGATTTTCGACAAGCGATATGTAAAGTATTAATGTACTTATATTAAATGAAACTATTTTACACGGATTAATCGAGTATATTTTGGTATTCGAAAATACATTTTTAGAAACCTGGCGTTTGGAACACTTTACCAAAAATATATTTTCGAATACCAAAATATATGCGATCAATTCGTTTAAAATAGTTTCATTTAAAATGTGTAATAATCGCAAAAATCAAAGATTTTGTTATTATATTTAGTTTTGAGTATGATATGAAATCTCGCCATTTTTTACTTTAGCTTTGTGTTTTACATTTAAATATTATTACGCGCGTTGTATCACAAAAATTTAGATACTAATACATATTTTTTTATATTTTAAATGATAATAACTGTACATATTAACAGATTTTTAATATTATCATAAAAAATGTTTGCTAAGAATCTAAAAGCAACAAAAATCGTGTCCTAAAGAAAATTAAATATTACTAGCACGTCTAAAATACTAAATGTCGCTACGCCTTCATAGGTAAGTACTTACCTTACACAATACTATTAAGTTCAATTCACATTTCGACGCCAATCAAGTTAACCTTAAAAGCTTATTTCTAACACGCAACTCTAGTAAGTATTTCTTCTTACTAAAGGCTATATTCATGTTAATATATAATTCTGAGCAAAATATGAGCACGTACAAGCTCGCGTGTATATCAGAGTAAAATCATGACCACACGAAACTACGACAAATCACTGGAATTACGAACTAGGGCTCATTAGCGGCGATATTTCAAAGGAAAATAGAAATGAACGAATTGCTAAAGTATATTTGGTAAAATTTTATTTGTTTCGGAAATTGACAAAGTTAGTAAATAAATTGAAGATTTACGTTTTTTTCCCCACTGGGTACCCAAATATGTTTTTCGAACGCAAATTCCTTATTTTATTTGACTTCACAAGTCGCACAGTAATTAGGGCACGAGGGCAATAAACGAAACAACAGTAGATATGGTGCACCTCCTACTGCACACAAATCTACTTTTTTCGTCCTGCCTACACAAATATTAGGCTGGACACACACAGACGGGCGAAAAAACTCAAGATAACGAGTCGCTACCGGTCAAAGCCGCCCGTGCCGCTAAAGAAATATGGGCGTGGCGCGTCACGCACTAAACAAACGATAGCGACAAGTGCGACAGGGACGCAGGTACTAAACGAGCACGCGACCGACCGGGACGGGAATAGACCGGTGCTCAAAACACGACTAATTTAAAACTGGATAATAATTGATGGTGAGCTCAAAACAAACAGATATGGCTGACAAAAAAGGACGGCACCATACGAAATCTTCATTAGCGGGAGAGTAGCGGCGGGAGGCGCGGCGGGCGCCAGCGGACGTTACTAATTTAAAAATTGAAAGCAATCGCGACGGTGAGTCGACGGTTATACCAAACTGGGACGTTTGTTTTAGATACCTCAATGGTATGGTAATTAGTAAAAAACTCATTTCCAATTTATTCACGGAGATGATTTTTCATAAAACAAAACAAAAGGGAATGACAGAGCGAAATTGGTTAGCGGTAATGAATGAGTGCCGGTTATTAGCAAATTGTGACCGTTAAATTTAAATTAGCTCGCGGTAGCGTCGGTTTGTATCTAATTAATGGCGTAATAAATCTCTGCAATCGAGTGAGGAATTAAACCCCGCTAAAATATAATTGATACAGATGTTTTAATTTTTCAATTTGCTATAATAGTCTAGTTTCATAATTATAAATTATCAACGCCTTACTATGGTGTATTAAAATTGTCTGAAGCATAAACAATGGATCCTGTTAGAATTGATATTTGTACGATTCCTATATAAGGATATTCTTTCAATTCCTTATTATTACCTTGTTTATCAAAGTTCACAATTACTTACCTAACATAAGTTAAAAGATTTATAAGTTTTTTCAACCGAAAATGTAAGTTTGAAATATTAAAAAAGTTTAATATCATGGCGCCACGGAGCGACCTGCATCGGCAACACAAAACAGATTTAGACGCAATATTTTGACATATTGCTAAGTGAAGAGATAACCGACCCTTTGGAGCAGGTTCTTGTTTGTCTTTGGTATCAAGAAATATTGATTTATGATTCCTAATGTAACTTTTACTTTAAGCTTTATAAGTAT
The DNA here is from genome assembly GCA_032432895.1 of Dryadula phaetusa. NCBI lineage: Eukaryota > Metazoa > Arthropoda > Insecta > Lepidoptera > Nymphalidae > Dryadula > Dryadula phaetusa. The sequence continues at coordinate 1,630,866 of JAOYRS010000073.1, forward strand.
TTAAGTTACTTATTTATATAATTTTGACTTCACGAAAATAGTTTTTCTGTGAACACGTGTTTAACATAACATGGTTTGTAAAAAAACTGACAACAATTGTTAGCGTTAACTTTATTGCATAAGCATGTTTATTTTAGTAAACAATAGAGATTCGACCACACATATCGTTTGAGACCTTTAAAACAATATTGTAGCCAGCTGTGACTTCTGGGTAAAATGGCTTATAATCTTTGTTTACTTTAAACAAACTAATTGCCATGATAAATATGTTTAATTTATTTTCTTTTTTTACTATCTCCGTTTACATTATGTATATTTATTTTTATTAAATATTATTTTTTATAGTCAGGTTGTGTACAGGGAAGTTAGAACTAATTAACACACACAGTTATCCACCTGATCCCATTTTTTAGACACATTGCATGCTAAAAGACGGAACTTAACGCCGCTCTTTGCCTTTTGCTTAGTTCAGTAAAATGTAAATAGTTTATAGTATAATCAATCTCCTGGTTAATATACATATATTCCATTATGCTATGATGTAAAAAATTTAAAAGTCTAAATAACATACTTAAAAATATCAATAATATTGATGAAATGATTAGTTAATAATAATAAGTAACTTAATCATATATTTAATAGAAATATTAAGAAACCGTACCATGTTAAATTGATATTTTCTAAAACATATTACAAGTTCATTTTGATTTAATAGCTTCTGTACGCTGCGTATTATATGTAAGACACGTGTGCTGAGGTTAATGGCTGGCATCTCGTTACCGATTTACAAATTGGTAATCCGAGTATGGAAAATAACGGTACAATATGAAATAAGTTTAGTTACAACAAGCAGAGAATTTGTATGTTGTTTGCTATTATAATGTAAGTATTTTATTATGCAAATTAAATATCACTCTATTTTAGCGTTAAGCAGGCAAGAACTAAATAGAAAATAAACACAGATACCAATAATTTAATCGTGTTTTAATTTGACAATTTTAATAAGAATAAATTTAATAAATGTTTTATGTAATAGTTTTGTAGTATTCAACAAATCGGTTTTTTTACCCGTAGCTTGTTTGTATACCTTTACTCCATAAAAAACTAGTCTTAGTTAACCTAGTGTCAAGACACTCCGCTGACTGCTCTCCGACTAACATTGCAAGTTGTGTGGAGAACTCAACGCCGCGGTTTCTCTTACTAGAGTTCACAATCAAACTTCTTTACATTCAGACGGTGTCCCACTGCGACACGATGGCTTCATCTATTCTAATTATTTATTATCAAAAAAGTATTATTCTTTTATTAACATTGCAAGCACATATACTATGTCAATTATAGAAATGTAAACCATCAACGGAGATATTTGAAATTCTGAAACTAGATATTTCAAAGCTTATATTGGCAAGAAGTCGAACAATTAGTGCGTTGCTCAAGTAATGACGGTACAACTCGCCCGTGTAATGAGATATAATACGAGACTTCATAGCGTTTTGACGAATGTGGTTAAAGATATAAGCGAGAGCAAGCAAATGTATATTTTATAGTTTTTGTTTAATGTACATAATTTATTTTATATAGGAAACGTCAGCGTCCAATAATAAGTAAAATAATTAGTTTAATATGGCATCGATATTTTTGATAATTATTATTAGTTTATGACTAATATATCATTTATCAATTTCATTTTAAATTGTTTTAGTAAAAAATATATAGTAGATATATTTCCTGAAAATATATTTTTGATTTAGTTCAAAATTCTATGTTTTAATTATTTACAGAACGTCGTATATAGTAATAAAAGATAACAATAAAGCTTAATGCAAGAAACACATTATAATCAAAATGTACAGCCCATGTGTCCATAGCTCATAAATAACAACAACAATATTAACAATAAAAAAAATTATATCTTGACACTAGTTTATTATCAAATATTTATTAGGATAGATCATTAAAACGCCACCAGCTTCATCTCGAAGCCACCTCACGTAATAATATGTTACTACGAGGTTGCCGCGTCAAATGGTAAGGGTTGGCGCACATTGTTACAATGTGTATCTTATTCTACTTAGGTTTGTTATTTGTTCTGTTATCATGTGGATAATTAAGATTTGGATATGTTTGGAAATATTGAAAATAAGAACAAGCTTTACAATAAAGGTATCAGGTTCAGTTATGTGACTTTTTCGAATTATTAGATTTAATAAACATTTTATTACTTTTACTAGTTCCACACTTGGGATTAGAAAACATTTTTAATGGTATTTGCTCATTGTAAGCCATAGGAACCATTCTCTAAATTCAAATTCATAATGTAACTATACATAAACAGTATTAATATATTATAAAAGAAACCGATAATTTCAATATCGATTGATAGACATGTATATGCCTTCAGATGCAAAAAATATCATAACAAGGATAGCGTTGGGTTTTTCATACAAATAATATTCACCTCTATAGAAGTTATTTATATACATATGCACCTTTTAATAGTTATAATTGCAAAACAAAATGGTTCATTCGATTTTAAATCATTCATGTGAATTGTATGGACACTCGCAGTTACCACTTAAATTTGACATTTGCGCACTTACTGCTGACTGCTTATTAATAAAATATATTTTTATGCCTTCAATACGATAACAACGGCACTTAAGAAAAAATAAAACTCAATTCTCGTTATTGGGTAAGGGAGCTAGTTAATTTTAACACGCAGGTATATTAATTATATACTGGTATATTAAATAAAATGAAAATTTTATTATTCATATTAGCAATGATTATAGTCTATTAAAAATGTAATCATGAGTGAATGAGTGTTATTTTTTACGCTTATTAAGTGGTTCTTGTAATGAATCTGATGTTCCAAAGAATGTATTATTATTATATTTTATCTATTTAAACTAAAGATTTAAAACCTTTTATTAAGGAAAGTATATTATTCTGTCCAAGAATATTGTACTAATGTTAATGCGTGGAGTTAAGTGCTGTTGATGCTCATCCCGAAGGCTAAAATCACTTGAAAACCTATTCTCAAATTACATTTACAAAGAGCAACTGCTGAGTTTCTCGCCTGCTTTTCTCAGCAGTCTTCCGAGCTGGTAGCGGCCTCTAGTATGACTGACAGCACACTTTTATGTTAATTTACGATTTGAAAGCGTTTGTAGCAACCTATTTGAATAAAGAATATTTAACCCCTTTATTGATAGATGTGCACAGATTTTTTTATCTTTCCATACAAATTTCTAAGGCTCCTAGGAAATAATTTATATATTATGCATAAATACTGAGTAAATATATATAGATTGAGCAACAAAAAAAACATATAAAAGATATATTTTTTACCCAGTTAGCTGGTTAATTTGACCATTGACAAGTCAATTAGGCTTTTAGAAATATTTAAAACGGTGAGACACGATATCGCGATGTTGTATTTTATAGAATAATTATGAAGCAAACGTGATGTTAAACACTACTAGTTAGTTAAGTTTATGATAGTATTGTCATGGTTAGGAAACATGCAACAAGTGTATATACAGTGAGTTAGTTACAGTACAGTACAGATTTGTGTTAGAGTTACGTATTGGCAAGCTTAGAAGTCATACATTGAGAGATAATTTGAAGTTTAATATTTATAAATTTATAATTTAGACATATCACGACATTATGACTCGAAGCGCAAAATGGCAGGCCAAAAGAATAAAAAATGCACGAAAATAAAAAACTAATTATAGGCCGCCGCTTCGACATGCCCTGAGATCAAAACTCCTTAACAATTTCAAATTAAAACTTAGGTAAATCAAGTCATTTTCATTGATAAATTTGACATATGCTTCGGGAATTTGATGGTAGTTTTTTCTTTCATACATTTACTAGAATAAGACGTTTTAGAGTCTAGACCAGACAGACAGTGTCTTAGAGTAGAGATCAATTGAGATAAATACATAATAAAACAAATGAACTACATCATATTACAAGATAACATAAATAATTAATAGTTCATTCATTCAACATGTTGATGCCGGTCGTGGCGCAGTGGGACAGCGTCTAATTGTAAACGCGATCGGTTGTGGGTTCGATCCCCACTCGGCGGTGTGATTACATAAAATTATATTCACTTCCTCGCTCTGGTAAGACAAAGTGTGGCGGTGAGTTCCACCACTCAACACGCAATGTCTCGAATTCGATGGAAAGCGAAGTACGGAGTGTCTTGACACTAGGTACTTTCTGCGAACCCTGCTATGCGGAATAAAAAAAGCTAAAAAAAATTAACATCGATTATATTTCTATAATAGTTAATATTACACCTTAAATACTTACTACATTTCATATGTGACAAAAAAAAATATTTTTGTGTATTTCTAATCATCAAAAAACAGCGTTAGTATTCCATGTTGGATAATTGTGCATTAAATTTTGTATAACACCTCTTAATTGAAAGTTATATAATTTCTCTTGCTGCCTCTTGGGCTATAACGGACTAATTGGTTTTAAAAAATATTGACATATTATATAACCCCACTAAAAAGGGCTATCTGACCTGCCTTTTATAATGCACAGATAATGTAGATTGTGTTTATTGTCCTCAAATACAATGCCGCGAATATTCTCACGACAGATTCAAACGATTTGTACTGTGATATCTAGTTCTTACAAAGTAGATAATTACGCATGTCATACATCTTACTTGTGTCTACTTAAATAGAAGCTGAACAACGTACAAGGCCAATTAGATGTAATTAAGAAATCAAATGTCAAGCAATTTTAAACACTTTATTCCCAGTGTTGTTTTGCTACAAAGTATTCAAATTATATAAAACCTAACCTATAATTATATCTTAATTAGTTAATATACAATGTCATCTGAAGAAAATTGTTTTATTTTAAATGCATTTATTTTATATAAATGGAAAGGTACTATATATTTATATTAATTTTATAGAGAGAAACGGTTTTATGATTGGACGCCGATCGTGTCGCAGTGGCAAAGCGTCAGACCACAAGCGAGATCGGTTGTAGGTTCGATTCCTTCTCGGTGGGAATCGGCTCGACATTTCCTTACCTACATTTTTATTTACTTACTTTGATAAGATAAAGTAAGGAAATAATAATAAGTAGGTAAAGCTAAAAAAATAAAAAAGGTAGCTAAAATAGGTTACAAAGCTATATTTTTCTTGATGTTAAAAAAATATGTAACAGTTTATAATTTATTTTAGAATCAAACTTACCGTAGTATGTATTGCATATATTAATATATTTTAAAACGACATTAAAAAAAATAGCTGAAACATAATAAAGTACTGTGAATAGATACTTGCGACTAATTATGTCTAACGCTGATCGATCGTAACAAGTTCGCAAATAGCGTTATCTAAGAACAAGATCGAGATCGCCCGAGGCATATTATTAAAGTGAGTTAAGTATATAATTGCTTCAACTTGGCGGTAATGCATGATATTGAATAATTAACAACTTATCCAAGTTTGAAATTATTATCTTTTATTTTTAAACCATCTCTACATATTATAAACTGTTGATAAAACATTTTTCTCAATAAAGAAATAAATAATTTTAAATCTATGTGTCATTGTATGATTTGAACTAAAAAACTAGTATCAGAAAACTATGATTATAACTTAAAAAAATAAGTAAGTAAATAGATTTTATATTTCCCTTGACATTTTTTATTATGATATCACAATACCGAGGTGAAAAAAGTGTCAATGAAAATCACTATATTTATTTATTGCTGTAGGTAGAATAAATCTTTATGTATATGATGTCTTTGTCGAACAGCTAATAGTATATTTAAATATACTTTTAAAAAAGTTGTTCTTTATAAGTCATGGTCAAAATGTGCTAATGCTTTTTAGATTCTCATCCACACGTGCAAATACGAACATTATGAGTTACAATATTAATTATCAAAAAAAATATATTCAATATTTAAATATATGAATGAAAGAATAGAAATTTTTGAGTCTGAGATTGATTTTGATTCATTGAAGGCTCTTTATTAATTTTCATAAGAACGCGAATAGTTAAATAAAAAGTTCACACCGAAAATAGTTAAATAAAAAGTTTTAGACATCACAATTGTGTTAATTTGGTTAAATTATGATTTGGATATATTTTTGATAAATTTTTGGATTTAATTTGGATTTTTACTATATTATGTTGAATGCGGTAAATCTTATAATCATTAAATGTGATTTGAAGTATAGATTATTAAAATTATAACTTTTATATATACATTATGATCAAAGTATTAATATTAATTATAAATAACTTGATGCTATCGTAGTACAGTTAGTTAGTTGAATAAACGCGCAATGGTTGTGGATTCGATGCCCGTTCGACGAAATACTAGTAAAAAATAATTTCGATTGTAGAGAACATAGCATCTTTATTTTTGCGCTGCTTAAAGATAGACAATTCCTTTTGATATGGTAATTTAAAGATATTGTTACTAAATTGTTCCTCAAATACATTATCTCGTTTTTTTACTAAGTATAAGTATTTTTATAGTTTTAACTTATTGATTAAGTTAAGCAAAGGTCTCAACTAACGAAAAATTATAATCATTAAGGAATTTTGCTGTCGACTTTATAAATATAATAAAAAAATAATTAGATCAGTTTCAACTGACGACTACGAGACTCAAGTACCGAGACTACTCTAAGATTGTTTATGGTACCTACTATTTTTAGGTGCTTTTATCAATTGAACCATCAATCATTTATCAATCTGTTTGATTGATGAAGTATTTCGCATAAATCATACAAATCTGCATTTCAAGTATTCAATAAATTAATTAGATATATTCATATTTTGTTACGCTTGACTTTTGAATCGTTGTACAGAAGACTGTCGGTGGTTTTGATTCTGCACACTGAATATACTTATAAAAAAATATGCTTAGGTATAACGAAGCGTCTTCAATTATTTATTTTTTAGGTTCTTAGAAAACAAGAAGAGACCGCTAAAATTAGATCCCAACGATGGCAGACGGGCATAAAATGTTTCATATAAACAATTTATAAATAAAATAAACTTAATAATTTTTTATTGACCATTATAATTGTTTATGTGAATTACTTCCAATGTTAATTGGCAAGTGATTCATTTTCTGTCATATAATAAATAAAATATTAAACAATAGTAGAGAAATATAATAAAAAAAATTTAATAATTAAACAGTGTGCATATTATTTAACGCATATTATACTATACTATCCAGCACTGTGATACGCCTGGATTGAGATGCGTATTATCGTCTTAAACATAGCTTCCATCATATTATGTCTTTTAAATCATAAATAAACTGCGCACTCTAAGTATTGTGTTATAAGTATAACCTGACATATTGTATATAAATTATATGAAAAATCATTGAATAATCATAAAATGTTCATTATTTTGTAAAAGTTATTAAGTATACAGATGTGTCAGAAATAATTGCATAATTTCACGTATCTTTTGAGATTTTCAGAATGGGCGATCTAGTATCGAAAATAATCTCTATTATTTATAGGATACAAAATGTTAAAACTAGACAAAGAAAATAACCTAATATAAGTATTACTCAAATATAGGAAATTAAATATTTAATATTATGCTATTATTAATTCCGCAAACAATATTACTGACTAAGAAATATAGACGTTTCCTGTCTCATATTACTTTTAAAAACGCTTAAAAATTAATCGATACCATAATTCTGGGCATCACTCATGTCTTACCACATCCATTCTTTTATAAAACCAGTTCTAAGACACTAAACAGTGTAATTCTCTACACTAATAAAAACATCAATCTATCGCACCGATTAGGACCATCTCCAAAACCAATAGCTTAGGGCCTGAGCACACTACTCGCTTAAAGAAATAATCTCATCAAGCTGGTTTATGCTGATCAATAGATTACTTGTTTTTATATTTTTGGAAGACAAATATAATTTAATTATAAATGTCATTACATATTAAAGCACGTTGCATATGCCAACACGGCAAAGTAATAAATAACATCTGATTGTATGCTGGTCCGGTAAGTCAAAGCGCGGTGTTGAGTTCCGCCACTTAATACGTTTGTGTTCATTCGGAGTGGAACGTTGAAAACGCAACGTTTTGACACTACGTTTTCTCACAATACTCTTGAAAGCTTAAAATACGCATGGCAAACTTTGTATAACCACATGAATGAAGGAATGATAATAATTTTAAATATGTATAAATCATAGCCCGAGTGAACATCGCATTTTCATATATCTTATGTATAGTATGGCGCTTTCCGTTCGCGTCGAGGTGGCGTCCAACACTATTTATGATCACTTCAATTAATTTTTAATATCTATACAAGTTAATCCTATTTTATAGTGTTTTTGTAATAAATAGGAAACGTTACCCAGATTCCGCTAACTAGAGGGGCTGTGTGTTTCGCTGAATATTCAGTTATGAACTCATAACTTAGACTTATAACAATAAATACATCATAATTTATTATGTGTAACTTAATGGAACTTCTCAGTTGCGAAATTTTGTGCTAAACCATTAGTTAAGTAAAATTGGCTCCATTTTGGCATACCTATTTCTAAATTTCTAATTTTTGGAGTTCCTTACGGTATTGGTAGAGTAAATGCGACAATTAATTAGATAAATGTTTTAGAACTAATTTTTCATGTTTAGTTTATTTAGAAACAGAATTGTTGTATTATGAAAAAGTATATCAGTGGCCCTAAATACCGTTAAATACGAGTAACAAAGTTAATATGTTAACAATTACGGGTGTATTTATTTATCAGTATAAGATAAAATTTTGCTTGGAATGTTTTAGCTTAAGATAACTAACATTGATAATTTAACGAAAAAAAATTATGAAATGACGATAGTTATTTAATGTCTTTTATTTTATTTTTGTACTTATATCTTCAAATTTATCCTGAACCATGATTTAGTATTTTTTTATGATACTTAAAAGATATTTTGTAATAATTTATAGTCAATTTCCTAAAGCTAATCTGAATCATGTCATTACTATAATAAATTAAGTTTAACATGGAAATTTTATTAAAACTGTATAATTAATCAGCTATATCTCTCACTTAACAAAATAAATCAAGATAATGCAAATGTCAACTAATTTAATCAGCGACCTAATAATTATTATAAAAATTTCATTCTTCATCTATTAATAGTTCTAGTTCCGGATTCATTTAATTTCTTACTCAATGTTGTTTTATTATCGTAATATTAGGATAAATAGTATGATATAATTAATATTGTATATAGGTTAAGATGCAATGTGTTGCCAGTAGGTACTTCCTGCCTACTCTGCCATGCGGCATAAAAGCGTGAAGACAAAAAAAATATAGTAAAAAAATATTGCAAAAAAATACGATGTCTTAACACTATGATCTCTTTTTCCTGCTTCATGGAAAAAGCGAAACTGCTTTTATCTATGATTAGTATATTCGACACCAGCAGCAGCATATTACCCACTCATAGTGAAAAATAAAATATCTTTACAGTCAACTGACAAATTTTATGAGCAGGTATCTAACGCTATCTAATTATTACTAAGTAAATACATGTTAACATAATAATCTTTGAATCTTTGGAAATTCATAGATAAAATGAACATCACGATCGTCTTAAATGGAGTAAAATATATTATATGGTAAATATTTTGAGATCAAAAAAGACTTTATTAATTTTAACTTATTTCTGATGAACTTTTATTGATGCAATTAAAATTCACAATTATCTAGAGATTCTTGTTTTCGCTATTCAGTATTTACTAAAATTTGTTCTTGCGTACATATAGATTTAGTCGTTAACATCATTCTTCTTCGAAATATATAATCTAGATCTAATTTCGCATACCGTAGATAATTTATAAGTATATCGTGAGATAGAGAAACATTTATAAGATAAATTCCATCGATTTGCAATACTTGTTCTATTCCACTTACCACTCTACGTATTTGATTATAAAAAATGACAGCCATAGGAAGTAGTTTCTAGTTAAAATGTGCTTATACTTCTTGGCATGCTCTTTGGTTTTTTAAATATTTATTAGAAAACCGAAAATAGAAATGTTATCAGTGCTTGTTTTTAACATATTTTCAATTATTTAGTTTATCAATTAATCATTCATGAACCTAAAGGCATGGGGCCTTATTAGCCAGAATTCTGTAAAAATAATGTTTATTTTCATTGTTTAAAAACTAATTTGTTCATCCGTATGGGTGCCCGCGGAGTCTCTAAAGGGAATAAGTTATGGGACCATTGCTTTCTGCTCACTATGACGCGAATAGTTCGGTGAAACTAAGACATGTTGAGACAAATCAAGCTGGGGAAGTATCTAAGCACATTAAGCGATCGCTCGGCGTTTGCATCCATAATCAACGTATAAATTGACACGTGCCATCTACCAAACTAAGTAAATACAAGTCTGAATTGACTGACAAGCTGAAGGCAATATCCCTAGATAGTCTATATTAGTATTCTTTGGACATAGAGGTAACATAAGAATAAGCAGTTCAATTTTAGATAGTTGTAAAATCGAAAGTGGGAGCCGCTTCGTCTCGGGGGCCGCTTAATCGCACTTTAATAGCTGCGGCACTTTACAAAGAGCCTGCGTTTCTCCAATGGCAACCGACGTGTCGGAATTCGGAAGCGTTTGTAACAACGATGTTTTTTATTATTTTATTAATATTATATTTATTAAATAAATTATTATTAATAGATAAAGCATTTTTTAAGAAAAAAGCAATGATTAAATTGAAATCTCCTATTCATATAGGACTGTATTTTATAACAAACCACCACTATTTCATTGTAAAGTTTAATACGGTGATTTTTTTTCTACCTAATTCTGGAGAATCTGTGGATATACCAGTAAACTGCATTTGGTGATATATGTCAACCAAAATATATGTTTTAAGTCAAAGTTTTTATTATACTTTTCCTAATTACATGGATTGTTAATACAGTCTTTTAAAATAATAGAACAGTAGAAATAACATGAAAATATGTTGAATGTTTAGAAATTAACATATTAGCATTTTGATGCAGAAGACATCATAGTTGTTTTATTCCACACGTGTATAAATAATTACTCTATAATTTACTTCTATTTAATATAATTTAATTTCCTTTAACACTGTGTCGGTATCAATGAACAACGCTTCGATGTGAATGGCAGCATTATAGCTGATGAGCTCGTGCTCTAATCTCGAACTTTTATTTTCATTCAATATAATTTTATATAGTCTGTAAATGTACAAAATAAAATTGTAAATTGAAGAATTTTGAAAAAATGTTGAAATTTATTAACATGAAATTAAAGGATCATAATATGAATATATTATGATTTGAACATAAGTTTAAAACCAGACAAATTTATATAATTTATTAATTTATTATTAAAAATATATTTAAATTTTGTCAAAATAATAACTAAATCATACTAATGACTATTATATATAGATATACGTAGTTCATTATATAACTTCATAATGCATTCATATTTCTTTATGCTCATTACATTTTATTACAAAAACATCCATATTAAATTGATTTATTTAAACAAAGCAATTACAAAGTACTTAATGTGGAAAAACGATATCAGTACCTACGACGTGAAAACATAAAATAAAGTTAGTGAATAAGAATTTCCATTATTCCCTCAAATTCGAATTCTATTCAATTCCTTTTTCGAAACTCATCTAGTATAATTTTTAATTTCCTTGCTAAGACGACTAACACCCGCTGGTCGTCATAACCAGCCAGTACGTGACCGCGGCGTCTTTGATGTACAACCTTTTTTCTCTTAACTGTAAAGGATTTTTTTACTTTTTTCTTTAATTTATTTTTGTTATTGGTTACAATATCATCAGGCGGCTACCGGGCGATCTAAAGGGTTCATTTGATTTTATTTATGCAAAATAAGTATAAGATTTATTGGAACCGGGGTGGCCCGCTTAAACTGTTATGATCTCGTAATAACAGTTATTTCTTCACCTTAATATTGCTAATATAATTTTTATACGTTAACATAATTTTGATTAATTTTGTACCTATAGGTATTTTACGGTTTATAATAATTTATTGCCAATATCCTGTTTAATAAACACAAGATATTCATTAGTGTGAAGATTACAAAATACCTAAATATTTATTTACAGTTAAAAGTTACCTTTACTTTTGCAACTTGTTTTTCGCAAATAAAAGAATCTAACATGATTTTAAAAACGGCGTATATTTTTATAAATTTGTAGATTTTTTGCTATTAAGCCATTAAATATGGTATTAGCATTCACACTATTGTTAAACTAAAAATGAAAAAGGTGACTATAAAAATTGTAAGTTATAACCAAAACTAATTCCTGCGAAGCGCGAACGCGCGCCGTCGCTTCGTGATAGCTATTATCCTATACTTAGTAATAACTTTGAAGTTAAAATTAGTTATAGAAAATTAATTTATTTTCATCCAAAACTATAACGTTCATAGGTACACAGTATTTTATTTTCATATTTTTAGAAATTCACATATATTTGGAAATAAAAAGTGTTCAACTTAAAGACACTTAATGACAATCTCTTTAAGTGTAATGTGTTTAAACTACTTATATTAATATAATATTTTTTTTAAATAAGTATATTTGAATTAACCCTATTTAAACTGTAGATATAATTAATACGTTGATTTGGAAGATAACAACACAACTTTTACCAAATGTACAGCCAAAAAATCTGATTGTTGGTGCTTTCAATGTTAATTATATGCTAAATATCGTTGAAAATACGAGAAAGTCTCTACTAACACATTTAAATAGTCTATGAGGCGGCGAATTATTCTTTCATCACATCAAAATTTCTTACACCGATAAAGATCTTTACGTGTGTGAACTTAACACTATACATTACATTACGACACGTTTAAAGCCTACCGCGATGGCACCCATGGAGGCTTAGAGGGAGAGGACCGAGGTGGGATCGAGACAGAGTGCATCTTAAAGGCGGCGGACGCCAAAGGCGGCGGCGAACGCTAATTGGAGAGTACAGCGACTTCAAAGCGCGCCGACTACAACGTTTATATTAGGCAGGTATGGTCGGTCACAGGTATATCTTCAGTTTTTTACGGGATTTTAGCATTAAACATAGGTTTAATAAGGGCTATACTCACAGCAATCAATATTGTAGCTCACTCCTGCGCAGATTGATTAATTTCACCGATCCGCGCTAGGCAATTAGTACGCCTTTGTTGAGGTCACCGTAGACGATTTGTGTGGCATGGGCTTTTGATAGGCCTCATAGGATATGTGTACGGTGAAATTAACCATTTAATTTCATGTAAAATATAGATCTATTTTAGATATTTCAGTGATAAAGTTCAAACATTTTCCGTCCTGATTCTGTGAAATAGGTGTTCTAAATAAAAATTACCAATGTTATGCGTATTTCGTATATTTTAGATATTTCTTGATAATTTTAAAAAGAGGGAGTTTAAGAATTTTTATGCTACACTTTTATGTTGTTAATTTACACCAAAGACGAACGTCAAAAAGCGTGTAACTTTGCTCTAAACAACAAAGAGATGGCCGCATTGTGTCTACCTTCATTTATGGCCATCACCCGTGAAGTGTTGACACTAAGTCCCGATTTCCTACGCATTCGTCTCGCCATCCCTTAAACTATTAACAAAATTAGTATTTGCTATTCAAATGATCTTTAAGCTAATGGAATAAGTTTCAAATTAATTAATATTACTTTAATTAATGTTTTTCGAAATATACTTATATTAGCAGTTCGCGTGATTCATATGGAAAGTAGTTAAAGCTGTTTCATATATTATACGATTAGATTTGTCGAAATGTAAAGAAAATACTATTTGCAGTCATAATATCTTTTATTACAATGTAAAAGAGTTTAAAATGTCACCAAAAACAGCATCACATGTCGTAGCACGATCTGTGATAGGATTAGAAGGTCTTGTATTAAAGACCCCGGTAATTGGATTACAGCAATAAGATAAAAATCTTTAGTGTAAAGAGCGTGGGCGGTTAAGTCACAAAACGTTTGTAAAATTCTTTAAGCTTATAAAGCAATCGACTTTAAACTTTAACGTTTACAATTAACACAAGGATAAAATTTAAATACATACACTATACAAGTGACGTAAAAGGTTTTATATCGGTATGCGGTTCTATTACATTTTATGGATTATACGTTGTAATTTTAAAAAATAAGTAGTTATGTAAAGTCTTTCGCAAATATTTGTTTTATTTTTCATTTAAGATAATTGCAATTCAAATTTTTTCTCCTCAATTATCATTATTAGTTAGACGCCTTTCAATTTCGCTACATGGTCTAGTTAGTTTGTAATTAAAAAAGAAAAAGGCCTAACTTCTTTTGAGTTCGAAATGAAAAAGAAATAAAAATTGAAATTTTGCACTTACACGCATTCTTCTGCAAAGCGCTTCTAATTTATAATGAGCGGTTGTCTGAACCGAGTATCAAAATAAGTAATAAGTAACAATAAGATGCGATAGATAGCGTACCGCGGGCTCCGATGAAATGGCTCAATCTCGTGCTTGCCTGTCGATCGTTTATTTTTATTTTAATTGTTTTGTTGACTGGTTGCCATTATATTTCTTTGAATCACGTGTTTTTAATATTATATGGATTTAATTTTTAGATACTAGGTATAGTATTAATTAAATTAACCCTTCACTTTGTTATTTAATATTAATATTATTATTGTTTTTTTTTAATAAACGGTTAGTTTGTCACTTGTTGTATTCTGTTGTGTAATGAAGATTTTTATTGTAACAAAATAGAAGATGATGAAGAGATTATAACTCATTGCTATTTGTTTTAACAATATTAAGAATATAAAAGGTTTTAATTTTTTATATATTTTTTAAATATATTTTCCTGTCTATATATTATATATAAGCGAGTTGATTTTTTGTTTATTTTTGATTTACATTATTTATTTATCACAAGGAATTAAAAATATTGAAGATAATAATTCCAAAGCTTTCAACCTGAATTAATAAATATAGGAAATTCAGGATTTTCACATTACTTTAGTAAGACAACTTTTGGATAAGTAGATATATTTTCTGTGACTAAAGTTTAAAATCTACTGATTTATAATTTGAGATATCTATTTAAGGATTATTAGATTGAATTCAAAAACCGAGAAGCAGAGATTTAGGAAAAAGAATACTTGTTCTGACCACATTCCTTTGTATTTATAATGAAACACTTTTGAAAGCTGAATTATTTTAGAAACGTCCAAAAATTTTACGTTGTTGGACTTAAATCCGCTCCTATGGAATACTATTCAAGCGTTCTAGCAAATTAGACCTAGGTACGTCGAAATATTTACACGCTTGCCACAATTTATTTTTCTACATGTAAGTACACGTACATATATGAAGTACATATATGAAAGTAGATAGACTCCCCCAAGTGGGTGGCACTAAGAGGACTACCACGAATTCTTTTAAAATTCACACTTCATTCTGCAAAACATCGCATATAACCGGTTTTACACATGTTACTCCGTCGGTGGTCGCTCAAACACGACTCAAACTAATTGTAAGGCATTAACCTTATAAGCTTGGAATAATGAATAAGTAGTTTTTTATAACACTAAGCTGAGTACTTAGTGTGTCGAGCTAGATGTAATGCTAGCGTCGAAATTGTTTTAGATTGCTGTCTTGAGAACTGACGGACAAATATTATATACCGTACCCATATGAAATGGAACGTTCTTTATTTTTGCATGTATTATTTATACTTAAAGTATTTGTGTATTTTTTTAAAGTGGCTGTGAAATAAAAATAGCATGTGATATATGTATTTGGGTATTGCACTTTAAGTGTTTTAATCATAATTATATTGTGGGCAAGTTTTTATATTTATGAATGTGAGCAAGTTTATACAGTTATGTTTATATTTTTATGAATTAGACCCTACATGATGTTCTGTAAAATAGTTAATTACTGTAAAATTTTACCTAAATCCAATCGCTAAGAATAAAGCATGAAACTAAAAAAATCTAAAAGTGATGTTGGAAATATAAATAGGCGACTATTTGAAGTGACAGAAATTATAGATTATTAACTTATTGTCGAAATTTAAGATGACAGTCTTAAGAATAAATGTACACAATATATTACACAAATTATTAATTTTTGATGATTTATTACTAAATAATCAAAAATTCCAAAACTGTCTACTAAATACTCAAATGTATGTTTGTTATAAAAATAAACATTTTAAATTATTGTTTTGTCATAAGAAACCTTAAGATATTTACATTTATGGACTCGGTATATGTACATATAAACTTATATACACAAAGTTATTTTATAAACAAAGCGTTGAAACGAATAGTGTCGTTTCTAAGAATTATACCAACATAAGTTAGTAGCAAAACGCAACAAAATTTACTAAATACAGCACATTCAATCACAACTCGGTCTCGTTTAATTACCGCCTCCGTAAATTCTAGCCACTGATTACTCTAGCTTAAAGGACTCTACATACGATGTTGTGGGTTAAAATTTATAAAAAAAGAACAAACGAAAATATAATTAGCCAATAAATTATTAGCAAATAAAATAATAATTAGCTTGATTAGAAGTAACGTTAAAAATATAATCGGCTTGTACATTATGTACCCATTATAAAAAGTATATATTTGTAAGGACAAGTATATATTTGTAAGGAGATAATCTAGTGACATGTGATTCATTTCTCTCCCTTCATAACGAAATACGGCAATTTAAGCGAAGAAACTGAGTCTCAATGTGGATCGATAGTAGAAGTCGTGTGGTTAAACAGACAAGTATTTAAATATGTGTAGAAGAGAATTAATAACATAAAACATTTAACAATACATATGTTTTATTTACAATAAATATATTTAACACACAAACAACGTTGCGCCGTTCATTGGCGTCGCACCCATTCAGCAAATGATAATTATATTTAAATTATTTTCCTTTGATAAAACAAAACACGCCTTTTCATTTTCATTCAACTAACAAAATACAATATCAAACGGCAAATTGAGAGTAAAGTGTCCTGAAACTAGGTTCACCCTGATTTTGTTACGGTCCCGGCGTAAGCGTTAAACTGATTTAATTTGCTCTTCGCTAAATATCTTTTAAAATATTAATATCATATATTAATGTGTTGAGCTTCTTTAATAGATATACATATATAGTAAATTCTTTAGTTTTCAATACAGATATTATTAAAGAATTCAGTGTCAGGTCTCCCTAACGCTAGTCGATTAGTCAACTCAGGATTTAAACAATGGGGGTATATTTATAACTAGTAGCAGTTTAATGTGTTGAGCAAATCGACGCGTTATTGTACTTCGTATCGACCTATCGTATTTATAGTTTCCATCAGAAATGAAGTATCGTTGTATTTTAGTTCTGCTATTGGTATGTGCAGTTATTTTGTGCATACTAGTTAGGTTCCTTATTTACTTAATTAGTTCGTCTTAAATGGCCATTTAGTAGCACATTTTCGTAGTCTTTTTACAAATTTTAAAAGATCTAAACACAATTAACAATTCTGTGTTCCGGCATTATTTCTCTTACATATTGAAAATTCGAGCCGGGCAGTTTGCGATATAGATTTTTCTGACGCAACGGATCTATCTATAAAAATTACTTTATATGTGTAAAAATTATTGTAACTTCTACTTTATTTACGCAATATCTACTTTACGTACGCATCCACCTAGTGACTGTGACATAAAAAAAAATTCTTTTTCAAACGAATATCTGTGTTTTTATTTTATTTCCTTCTAAGTTTTATAATAATGGAGTGACCATTTTTTGCAACCGTGTAAGTGCTAAATTTACGAAATTGAGCTATCACTCAAATTAGTTTGTAAGTCTGTCAAATATTTAAATTACACCGCGGCTTCCTTGTCTTAAATTGAAATGCTGTTGCGGTTTTCAATTTAAGACGTCGCAACACTAGCAGGCCTATGGATTACCAGCCACAGACTGCTTTAAGACAACTAACACCTTCAAAATCACTTTATTTGCGCAACACTTGTGACAGTGTTAGAAATATAAAGATTTTCCAAATCCACTAAAATATATCATTTAAATTTAATAAAATCAAGTGATCTTTATCCCCCGCTACTGTCTTGTTTACAGCTCCTATCTATAGACATTGGCCTTAGATTAGGAAAATCTGCATTTTAGAAAACTTAATTCATTAATTGTCACTGAGGACTTACACAATAATTCTTATAGAATTTTTCTACTTATAAATATATTTACTTATGCATTTTAAGTTAAGCTTTAAACTATTTTTAGATGCGAAAGATTACACATAGAGTAAAGTTAAATTAATATATGTGTATTCACGGTACGTATAATAAACATTTTTTGCAATTTTATATGTTTGTCTGTTCTTTGTTCGCATAATCTCTGGAACGGCTGGAGCAATTGTGAATGGACTTTCATTGCCAGATAGCTGCGGTCATATGGAGTAACTCAGATTATATTTATTTTTGAATAATAAAATAACGATACAGAGAAGTTAAATTTCAGGAGGACCAAGTCGCGGGAAAAGTTCATTCCTAATATTTATTGTAGTTATGAAACAATAGTGTCAATTAGGTAAACCTCTTTATCTACAACCAATCAGTGGCCAGTAAGTTTTGTAAATATAATTTAATTATATGATTTGCTCTTATCAGCTATCGCTGGCTAACCGTGGAGCTGGTAGAATTATCAAGTGGAAATAATGTATTGTAAAATAAATGTAAACATTCGCGTGAAGTGCTTTTTAAAATTTATTATAACTTAGCGTAAAAAATCACAAAATAAACAGAAGTATTATTATTTTATTCTTTTTTAGCTTTACGCTTTTATCCCGCATAGCAGGATAGACAGAAGGTACCTAGTGTCTAAATACTCTGTACTTCGCTTTCCACCGAATTTGAGACATTGCGTGTTTAGTAGTGGGATTCAACGCCGCACGTCATCTTTTCCCAGAGCGAGGAAGTGAAAATAATATTAATAATAGTTTTCCTTTCCTCATTATTATTTTAGAGTTCACACCTTTGAGATTTTGTTACGAGCGATGATTGTGGATGCAAATCTCAAAATCAGGATTTATTTTACATTAACAGCAACCACTTTGACGCGTAAAACACGCGTTACCTTAGCACTGTGTATGTCACTTTATAAAAAGTGTTGTATGTTGAGCTAATACGTAAATTTATTTTATTATAAAATAATAAAATAAATTAAGTATCTGAGTATTGCTAATACATTATTATGAAAATATTTTTTCTGCACGTCTCCGTATGAATTTTAACTGTACTGTAATTCGTATTCCTTTGTCATCATAGTTTTTATAAGCAGGGTCAAAATATTCCTTCATGTATTAATGTTGGTAATATATTTTAAAATGTACATGTATTGGACTATTTTACATACTTAATAATATATAGATATATATATTATATAAGCACCTATTAGTCTTCTGTGGTATTTTGGCAAAGAATGTATCCGTATTCTCTATTAGTAATATTATACTTTTTTAATAATAGTATATCATAAAGAGATAGATAGATAGCGCCCTCTGCTTTTCCTCTTTTAAGAGCCATAGGTGATTTTAAGTTAATTTTCCTAAAATTATTAACAATCCCTTTCTCATGACTAACTAAACTTAGACATAATATGCGAGTCAATACCTTCTGATGGCAAATTTATAAAAGCGGACATTACTTTCTGACGGCCAAATTTATTATTTTTTAATAAATATATATTTAAATAAAGATTTTTGACACTGTTGCCGCTGATTTTTTAAAAAGACTCTATAATAATGGTTTTGTTTATTTGAAATATCATGAGCCAACATATGATTAAATAAATATATTATTAATATAATATTAATAAAATAAATATATTATAATACTAGGGAATATATTATTAATAAAATAAATATATTATAATACTTGGGAATGCCCGCAACTTATTCTGCGTGGACTTGACTCTTGCCATAATTTTGTCGAACAAATACTTGAAATTAATAAAACTTTTATGAACTGTTTAAAATAATATAAACACTAGATGTGAAGGGAAGATTACCAAAACACAATTGTGAATCTGAAGTAACTAAAGTAATTAGAAACTGTTTGTCTAGCTGTTTCTGTGGTAAGCGTACACAAACACTCCGACAAACAGACACACCGACAATCAAATTAAAATTTTATAGATTATTATTTTCGGTTCTATTACCTATATTAATATTTGGCTCCAATAATATATTTTTTTTTATATAATTTCGGTTACCTTATTATTATATGTATATAGACAGCAAACAACTGTTACAATACCTATCCTAATATTTGCGCCATTTGAGTTAAATTATAATTTCAAAATTATTTCAAGAGCATACTTATTAAGTGACAGGTTAAAATAATGACTTGCAAGTTACAAGCGAGACAGTGAATCGATACCAATTCAACTGAAGCGACTTTTGTCAGATTCATAATGCGTCCCTTTATTAAAAGCCATTTTCTCAAACAATCGCGCCAATAAGAAAATAATTCGACGCGCGATCTTTAGTACGCTGAACCCACATATTGTGCCATCTGCTTATATTCTCACAAGTGAATATAGTATTTATTGTGTTTCTATAGAGAGTAAATTTCTATAAAACAATTACAACGTTATAAAGGAACTTCGTGATCTACATTGAAATTTATATTGAATGAAAAATGGTTTGCGTGTTTTAATAATGAAAGAATAAGTCGTGACGGTGTTGAAAAAGATTCGTAATTTTTGGAAAGTGATCAAAGGACTATAGAAAGTTCTACAGTCATTGAATCATTCAACTTTAAGGATCTCACTTTATGTGCATTTAATTAATGTAACAATACAGCGGTTCGATATGAAATTACTCCTTTTACTTGCAGATGGTCTTAAATGTTTTTCGCGTATATTGTATTGGTTAATTATAATTAAATATAATTTAGGCGTTTTCCATTAATATATTCTTTATAAGTATATTTATTGTGTGTATGATGGTGTAAAATATATATTATTGCATATCAAAACAATAAGGACGTTAAAATCGAGTAATACCACAAATCTATAATAATTGTCATTTTTCTTTGTTCATAACATGTTTTTATGTAAAATATCCTTTGTATTTTTAATATAAAACCGTACAGCACATTTAATATATTTTTTTTACCTAAATGTTAAATTCATCTAACTACTTGATAAATATATAGCAGTATGTCCTGCTATATATTACTAAATTAATTAAGAATATGCCTACTAAGCGATGTACCTATTATCTTAACTTTTTATCAACTACCACAAGTATCTATTTAAAGGGCAGGCTACGCCCATCTACCGAAAAAAAAAACTTTACATAAAATTCACAAAGCCAACAAAACCACTAAATGCTCATAATTACTAAACGGTTTTAGTAAAAAATAAATCGATAAAGATCTATTATCTAAATCAATATCAGTAGTATTAGAAAGGTGTGAAACTTAATGGTGGTTTTTTGTTAATAGTAATTTCTGTCACGTATAAAAAGAGACTTAGGACAAATTCCACCGTTCGTAGCAAATACGTTCAATATGAATATAAAACTCAAAACGAACGTCAAAACTAAAGTAAGACGAATCCGAATTTGTTCTTTTACATATTTTTAATTACAATTTATTATGTCAAAAAACTATTGTTACCTCTTTGTTCAATTTTTTAAACGTTTTCTAAGCATATTTTTGTTAAACTAAGCGTAGAATAATAATATAAAAATATTATTTTCTATTCAATCATTTTGATATAAATAGAGGTAGGTACGTAGTAGGTACCTACATATTAAATAATGTGTGTGTACTAATATTTTTTAGCATTAGATGAAATTTCTCATCTTACCTACTTTGTATGTATCACACAAGTATTAAGGTTTACAATAGCAAATAAACATAATTTATTCCTTACATAATGCTACATGCGGCATTCACACTTCAACTTTAATTTAATACTTAATTTAATTAGAGCGCTTATTCTGTATATGCGAACGGAATAATATATATATATATATATATATATATATATATATATATATATATATATATATATATATATATATATTTATGAGGTCATTAATTTTTTTTTGTAAGAGTTCATCATCGTCCTAAAATGCAATTTCCGAAAAATTATTTTATTTAAATGAAACTATTTTAAGCGGATTTTAATATTAGAAAATAACGTGGTAACAGGCGACAAAATATACGCGAAAATTCGAAATTTAAAATAGTTTCATATGAAATGTGTAAAAATCACGAAAATCGAAGAAAGATCTCATTAAACTTATATGTATTTATTTTTCAATTCTTCTTTAGCTCCTATATATCTACAATTAAATAAAACAACGCTCGTATTCATTCGAGATATTCGTCGAGAGAAGTCGGTATTCCACAAAGCCGGCGGTTTATTTACAAACGGCTGTAATTCCGCCCGGGTGTCCAAATGTGGGGTTATTAAATAATGGCCGGCAATATTATGATACAATACGATTCCTACAAGACGGTGCGACTCATTTCAAATTTTATATTTTAAATTATATACCTATATCACATTAAACTCTTAATAATTTACAACTGTTATCAATAAAGCTACGTGCTATATATTCATGAATTAACGCCATTATCTTTTTTATTTGGATTAATGAAATTTATATTTAATGATTTAACAAAATTACTCACAAAATTGTAAATGTTTTTATTACGTAAACCAAAACTAAACAATCATACGTTTTATGAGAAAAAAAACATATATTAAGTATATGTATATAAGTAGGTATCCTAACTATATTATTTTTATTTTTGTTTAATTAATATTGGAAAATGGTAATTTGTTAGAAAATTAAACAATTTAATTTATATACTAGTCATATCAAAGAAATTTTAACAATTTTTTAACGGAAAACTAAAAAGTGCACCCTCTTTTATTAAACGGATCTTAATATCATTTCACAGATGGACAAGATAGCAGTCGATGAAGGTGTACCCAAATAATATAATTAAATTAATCGAATGCACCTGCATCGCCTACTATGCAAGTATGAGTGAGATGGACACCTTGCTTAAAGATTTGTCTTTGTGCCCGTATTTTAGGAAATGGAAAAATCTAAATATAATTGCTTCTCGGTAAAGTAACGGGCAATTTTATGACACTATATAAAATTCTGACACTTTCAAATTCCTTATCATGTGACAAATTACTTAAGCATCAACGATGCTTCCTTTATAATAATCATACATACAA
The DNA here is from genome assembly GCA_032432895.1 of Dryadula phaetusa. Taxonomy (NCBI): domain Eukaryota; kingdom Metazoa; phylum Arthropoda; class Insecta; order Lepidoptera; family Nymphalidae; genus Dryadula; species Dryadula phaetusa. The sequence goes on from JAOYRS010000073.1 coordinate 1,654,225, forward strand.
ACTTATTTTCTTGTATTAGTTTGTTCAAAGCTAAAGATTATTAATAAATACAAAACAACGAATTCAGGGTTTTATATGCTTAAGACTTACAAAAAGTTTATAGATATATAAAAATGAACAGCTATCAACGTTTTCCATGGACCTATCGTTTTCCAATTAAATATAACCATTCACAATCAATTAGTCAGCGAATTCTAAACGTATTATTGGCTAAAAGCACCCTGTACTTTAATGGCGGGAGCGACTTTTTGCCTCTCTTTTTTTCTTTTTATAATAGAGGCAATACAAACGTGCCGGTTCTGACACCTTTGGACCCCACAGGAGGTTGTAGCACAATTTGTGGGATAATAAAATATAATAATACCGCGCTCGCGCTTGACGACCATAGACAAAATGAGTCAACTAATGTGTTTTTCTTAGGGGTGAAGTTAGAAATGTTGAATCAATTTAATATAAATTATATCTTTGATGAATTTAATACGTTGTTCTTTTTAAATTTAAGTCATAATAGCCATGGTCATATAAATATTATACTATATTTAGATTAAAAAATATACAAATAGTGCACAAATAGCACATTCATTACGAATCATTACAGCGATTGCATCGTAACTATGCTTAATGTGTTAGTTAGATGTTAGATGGTGACATACATGCTCATGTACTGACCTTGTAGATAATGGGATACAGTAAAGATATATTTTTATATCATTTATACTGTACTTACTTATCCTTTTAAAAAATATCCAGTTGTATATATTAATTATCATATTTTTAATATTAGAAACAAATTTTATCAACCAGTCACCAATAGTGATTAAACATGATGCTCGTATTCTGTAAGTGTGTCAATTGTAATGTATTTACTTCTCTCCCCTCATATAAATTTAAAACTTTTATAACACAAAAACTATGTACATTATCATTTGTTGCAATCATCTAACGCTAGTAATGATATAGATATCACAATCACAATAATGTAACGCCGAGGGGGATGTTAAAAAAATATTATTTCCGTTGCCAAGATGACTTCCTCAATCAAGCTGCCAATGACAAATTACTTTACTTTTTAATATGTTAATCTCGTAGCATATGGAGCATAGACAATTCCCGCCTTTTCTTTTGACGCATGTTCGAATTTGGAACTATTGTTAACGGTGATGTCTTCTTTTGTGGCGGCAACAATGGATTTTTTGCAATGTCCGTTTAAATTACGCTTATATAGTCAATTTGTGTTTTTTGTATGGCTGAATGCGTGTAAATTTTGAGGCCTTTGAGAGACTCATTGATTTGCACTGTCATTTTATAAGTGGTTCATTTTTAATGGCTCAAGGTAAGTATATTTAAAACTAATTTCTTTGATGTTACTTTCTATTTTTCCATTTTTATATTAAAAATGTTCGTATTAGCAAATTTAACCTTAGATATTATTATTAGGGTATTTACTCAAATAATTACCAATTTTAAACAATAAAATTTAATGAGTTTATATAGGGACAAAGGCAAATAATTTATACTTCAACCAACCTATGTATAAAAAATATCATTTACGAATTAATCTAAATGATTTTATCAAATATAATACATCCGCACCACACAATGACTGCCAAAATCATCGTTGACAATTTAAAAAACGCACAGATAATAACAGAGGGAGGAGGCAGATGCGTTCAGCCGCGTTTCAATTACAAGCGCCGCTCTGTAATCATGGCATAATCGCCTATTCGATGCAGGTATTACAAATGTTAACATACCTCATCGATAACCAATAAGTATTATCACAGTAATCGCCCATACAATGGCTACATTGTTTCAAGGGCCATTTCATGTTTCAAAAATAAATTATATCTCGTATACAGACTACTTAAAGATTTTTCGTATATATTATTTATCTGTTCATTTTGCTAAAATTATAGGTTGATATTATTAAGTTATGTGCTTAGATCATTTTCAGAGACCTCTAATCGACTTTCATTGATTTATAGTTGCAAACTTGGGTTTGAAAAGAAACATCAATTCGAGCAGTCAATAACCACCATAAAAAATATATTAAATAATTGTAATGTAATGGTTTCGTATTATTTTTCATTTTCTGGCCCAAGTTATTGAGTATCGCACATTTTTAGCTTTTATATTAAATTCTGGGTGAAATCAAGACAATTACAATTTTGTCTATAACAATGCAACCCGCCTTAAGGTTGCTTAACGATTTTAATATATATAAATGCTTTGTAAGTGTGTTTACAGCATACATTTAATTTGTACAGTCTGAATAATTTTTACATCAATAGTCCTTGCCTTGTATGCTTGTGTAACTTTACGATTGTGTCTTTTTCTGCTTACATATGTTTCTGCTTTATAATGACCATTTTAAACTAAAAAGTTAAATCAATTACAATGTTAAAATGGTATTGATATTAACTGTCAAAAGTTTTGTTTTTGATTTGTTACGAATTTCTGAAGAAAATGATATTTTTATAGACATTATCACACGTAGCACTAGTATTTTTATTTTTTATTGCAATCCGCATATTTGTAGAAAAATCTTCTTTTTTCCCCTTCCCTAGAGTTTAAGGGTCGGCCTTCTTTAGTTCTCCCTTATAGTACCAAAGGTACAAAGCAGCAGCAGAGTAGTGAAGGTACTTTCAAAAACGCTAGCGACTGGACTTATTTTGTCAGTCACTTAATGAGTAACGTAACAAAATAGCTGTAGCGCATTTCTGAAGTACAAATTCATGTTTTTGTTGTTTGTATACCTATGTTTATTATAGGTATAACCGAGTTGTTAAACACCTAATAGCCAAAGACAACTAAAGAATGCCGTAAAATAAACAATGAATTAAAATTTACTTATAATTTTGTAAAATTATAAATTAGCTTCACAGTTCAAGAATTATTCTTGAATAATAAATTTTATAATTATAAAATGAAAGGTTTTGTTATTGGCACTAAAATTTTGCGACTTTTCTCGTAAGGACCACGTATGAAAATTATTTGAAAGCATTCTTTACATTAATCTATCACGTAATTACAATGGTATACCTCTATATTAATATTTAAATGAACGTCGACGATTAAACGACAGTTAAAGTGGGATGTTTGTACGCGCTTTATGGTATTATAATAGCTAAATCATTAGCTTATTACATATATATAAACAATATTTACGTACAATCCATATATATAATATATATTAGTTATTTATTAGTATAATATATTATAGGAAACAAACTGTACCTAATTATGCACTTACTGCGTGTTCGAATATATTTAATTATTAGGGGGGAATGAGAAATTAAAATAAGCTTTGTTGCTTAATGAAATAAAAAAAATATTTTCAGATAGATTGGATTGGTAAAACCAATGTTGCTATTTTTTACGCCTTTTGATGGATGGCGTTTTTTCTAAAGCATGTAATAGGACATATTTAAAATTTAATAACCGATTATTATGAAATAAAAATACATCTAAATAATATTCTAATAAGTAATAATCTGTAAGTGAAACTCATATAAAAATTTAATATTTTTTTAATTAGACCGAGCGGCATAGTCTTTAAGCTAACTATTGTCTATAAGTAATGATAGGTTAATAATTTTAAATATATAATAATATATAGATATTATTTAAATAGTACTATTCCAATTAGTACATTACCCTAAGTCGTACGCTCCGTGTGAAGAAATATGCTCAAAATGAAAAGTTTCCACTAAAACTTTTACTATCAAAATATCTAAAATTTGATTTATTTTTCTATTTCATACAATAAATCTTGTGTATTGTGTTTATGCTTCAGTATGTTCAAGCTTTGGTAGTTTGTAAAATCATCTATACTTCTATAATTAGATAAATAACACTTATCATAATTTCCTTTCGTCAGGAAATTAATAGTTACGAGAACTGAACGTCGTAGCTAATGTCATATTACCGTAGTACTGAAAATTATTTAAGTTTAATATTAACCCATTATTTAACTTTAATAGCACTGATATTAATATTGAACAGTAAACAACATTAAGAGTGTGATAGAAGTCATCAAATTCGTATTACTGCTTGTCAGATCTGCAATAAATACTAAATTGACACTGCTAACTATATGCTACACGATGTGAACCTAAATTACATTCATGGAACTAGGTAATGTTCCTAACCAAATCTGCACGCGAAGGTTCTGTTTATATACCTATAGAAAGATTATTATTATTTAATAAATTGATATTATGGAAAATTGATTTTGCATGTGTAAGTAAAATGTATTCCAAAAATGGAAGGGTACTCGAAAAGTGACTTTTAATGTATTATCCAGATTGCAAAGTTGTTAATAATGAATGATAAAATATAAAACTTACTTCATATTTAAATTTAAAACGTTTATGAACATTTGTCATCCAAAATAAAACTTAGGTAAGCTTAATTTTAATTTTACAATCGATCGGGGAGTTAACCGGGTATAGGTATAAATGTATACAATCCTGTTATAAAATATCTAAGTGTAAGTTATATAAAGAATTGAAATCTTTATAATTTAGATTTTTTATTTTAACGGTCCTTTACAATATATAAGAAGACAATATATCCATTATGACTGACGCAAACAGTAGTTTTCTGTATTTCAATTCATTTTCCGTTTAGCATTTGTCATACTTAAGTATATAATATTAATTCATAACATTGCGCTTTCCTTTAGCACAAAAGGGTTATAAAAAACAAACTTAAACAAAAAGTTTAAAAACGTTCTTTTTGTGTTGGTCTCCCTGCCAATATTTTCAACAACAAAACAAATATCAGTTTCAAAAGTAGTACATAAATCTACGACAATTATAAAATGGCAAAAAAGTGATCAATAGCGTTGCAAATTTTTATTTATTTTGATATCTTATACAGATATACGGGACATGTTAACAGAAACATGTTAAAAATGGTTTAGTAATTGAAGAGGTAAAAAGTTAAGATAAGAAACGAAATTATAATTATAATAAAATGAATAAAAGTAACAATTTAGTAATTTATGAACCTGCATTAAATAGTATATACACAGCATAAATACCCTATAAGCATACTCTAAACAAATTTTTTTAGAAGTTTTTACCACTATCTACTAGTCAAGTAGTAGATAGTGGTAAAAACGTCTGTTTCTATTTGTTATATTATTACTTAATTTATAAGACCTTGGATTTTCGTGATTTTTACATATTTTAACTGAAACTATTTTAAAGGGATTCATTTACAGATATCTAGCTATCAATATAAGAAATGATTAGAACAATATTTTGAACAATTTCTTGCTATCAGTTTGTTGTTTAAAAATTTGCATGTGCGGATCTGATGACAATACAATTACAGGACGACCAGGATGACGAAAGAATACTTTTACAGTGTGTATGTGTGTTTTTTATGTGAGACGTCTTATTTTTTATTCATTTTTAAATTATAATAAGTATAAATAATTTTGCACCGATTCAAAAAGCTCAATTTTTCTAGATGCGATTATTTCTTTTTAGGTGAAATTATTTCCTTAACAGAAAGAAGCTTAAGTGTTTATTAATTATTTTTGTAAATAACGATTATTTTTTTAATATTTAATTAATTATTAAATCAGGATTTTTGATATTATAAGTATTACACATTAGTATTACATTAAGGATACGTTAGTAGAACCTACAAAATAGAAATTAGGCAAACATTTTTTACTGTTTAATCTATAGATATCTTTAGTACCCATTATTGTTAAAGATAAGGTTTTTTCTTATTAGATAGTCAAGTAACAAAAGTGAAAATTATACGGCCGTGAACATTTTAGTTAGTAGGGACTTAGGTATGAAAATAAGATATCAAAACTATTTTCTTGTATATTTTCTTAAAATATTTTTTAATTACTAGTAATGTTAATGTATAATATTACAAAAGAACAATAGAACTTACCTCCGTTGTCAGCATTATTTGCTTCGAAAGTTTTACTGGTCATGTGAAAAAGCGCGTCAAGGGGTGTATGAGGTGCATTGGGTCCTTGTGGAGCTCGTCTTGGTTCTGAGCAGCAATCTGAAGCCGATGATGATCTTTCTGATGCAGAATCACAGCATTCCGCTGGTGCCATATCTCTTGGCCTGAGAAGTCCTAAAGCTGCTAGTCTCCAGCGTTCACCGTCCAAGAGAGCTGCACCGGCCAAGCGCTGCAGCCGCTGCAGTCTTTCAAACCCTGACGCATCCCATGGGCGCACAATACGCGGTGGAGTGCGCGGACTATGCGACAAAATGTCCAAAATCGAGAAACTCTTCACACCGTCTCCCCTGCGTTCTTCCACCGGTTCAGAAGCCATTTTCAATCTTTTCAGCGGTCTAAAATAGTCTTGCGGCGACGGCGACCGCGACGGCGCCGGCGAAGGCCGACCAACACTAATATCGTCCTCAGAACAGCTATGTCCGGACATCGACTCCTCCTCCATTGTTCAATTCACATCCATCACACGGTCACAGATACCGGAGGCTGTTAACAACGCGAGATACGGCTGACGGTTCGACGCGCATCGGTCAACTGACGTGGCGTGTGACAGCCCTGGCCCGGGCGGCGATGAGGGGCGTGGTTAGATTACGATCAACCAATGGTAAATAATCATTTCACTCCTGCCGCGCTCTGATTGGTCGGGAGTAGTGGCTTTGACGACCGGGGCTTTCACACTTAGCGCTCCAATAAAACTTTTTAATCGGTCCGGGATTGGGGGGCGAGATTGTAGTGTGATTAATTTAGCCGCGGGGAGGGAGGCCGTTTAATTACCGGGATGAAGACGCGGCTCTAACTACGGCTCTCCATTATTTAGCGTCGACGGACTGACGTTTGTCACTTAGAAATTGCTACTTTACTTCATTTATAGTTCATCGGTTAATTGCCTAAATCCAAAGCGGTAGCTTTCGTGTTTATGTCAGTTGGTTATTAGAGATATTTACGATTGTCCGCGAAGGCTTCACAAACGGGTGATGATAACAATTAATTATGGTAATTACCCCTCTATTGTTTCTTTTTCTTTTTAAAAATAGATAAATAAAATTAAAATTGTTTATATATCTAGTTAGGTATCTATTTATTTAAGTACAATTATTTTATTTCATTTTTATTATTAGGAACCTACCTGTAAGAATAGAATAGGATTATTATTTTTATGATATTTAAATATATTTAAATTTTACAGGTACTGTAAACATGGACTTAGGTATATTTATTTGTAATATGAGATACGTTTATGCCAAAATATATGAGGTATAAAATCTTTTTTCTTCTCACTTTAGTATTATAAAATACTAAAAGGTACTTACGAATTATAATATTTTAAAGAGAAAGTTAAAATTTTATATAAAGAAAAAATATGGTCATACTTCTTGCATTTTATATGGACTTATTTAAGTAGGTACATTTTCCATTACTTCCTAATTTTTAATTCTTTTCATCTTCCATTCGAAGATATTGGCCGCTTGGAAGATAAGGAACCTTGATATTTCTCTATTTTTATATTTTTTGTAGATTTTTTCAAATCAAAGTAAATAGTAATGCTTTCTATCAATATCTAGAAACAAAGAGCGTATTCGTCAGAGGGTATCATTTACTTGTTTGTAGGTTTATTAAGAATTATTACTTTTAAAGATTAATGAATTACAAATAAAACTCATATAATTTAAATGTTACTTATAATTATAAATTATATGTATAAATCAAATTTATTTGTACAAGTTCCTTTAAAAATAATTTTACTCACCTAAATACATTTCAAACACAAACTTAAGTTAACTACAGATTTAATAAATTAATTCTATATTATAATCATATAAATCAATTTAATGTGTTAATTATAACTTTATTCCATTGTAACACTGAACAGACAACCCACAATTTTTAAATACACTATTTTGACGTAAACTCCGAGTGACGTTCGGCCATCTTGTATTCCGTTATTTACTTTCGGTAACTTCACGCTTTGTGGTTTTAGGGTGAGCGTGGAAATGTAATCTAATTTGACATTCAGCTTTTATGGGGGAAATGACTTATGAGATTTACTTTTGTAATTACTGTAGGTACCTAATTACTAACCCACGTATTAGTTCTTGCTAGTTTTGTAATTATTTAGATACCTATGTACCTACTTACTGTAAAATGAATAAGAAAAGATATTATTTAACATTTGATAATTAATACTCTTTGATATTTAATAATTATTGATTTTTTAGATTTACAATTTAGCAATAAATATAAAAAAGGAAAATTACCTTGATAGATTGCTCGTGCACAAACGATTCAATAATTTACAAAAGAGACTAAACTTATTTAAAACTAATCTTTACCCTTAAAATATACTTAATTATTAATACACATATGAAGGTACGTAATGTATATACCTAAAAAGGTACATAGATAGATTTGCATATGTTGTAGAGAAATTAAAATATTGTTTATTTTTCTATCTTCTACGCTGCTAGAGAACACGTGCCGTAATAGTGGTAATAGAAATGTCGTAGCCGAGCTTACGCCAAGTGCTGAAACTTATCCTCTTAATAATTTTTAAGGAGTACCATCATACAGATAGTTTGACAGTCTATGAGACATTATAAAAAAATATTGTATCTTTAAATTTAAAAATATGGAATTAAAAAAAAACACAATTTAAATCTTGTAACTTTATTTTTCACCAATCTTTTTGTATGCCATACAATATTTTCATAGCAAGAAAAAAATATAATGGTTTTGTAAAAATGCAATTTAAGATATTATTTAACATTAATACCAGGGTAATTATATACAAAAATGTTAATATAAATAATATACACATAGTTATATAGTCTTCACTCTCATAGCCTCCAGGTATACTTAACAACTTTCTATATCTAGATAAATTAATACTATCTAAGTACACAATATTTTAAGAATTTAAGTGTAAACCAGAATAATTTAAAATAATCATATGTTTATATCTATAATGGTTTGCAAGTGGGGATAAATTTTATAATTTTTGTACTCAAAATTATAGTAACGTTTTGTATGAATTCATGTTTCCGGTCGCGATGATTGGTTTATTTTGGGACGATGACATTAAGCACTTTCTAACTACAATCTTTGAATAGAATCGCTTAATTTTTATTTTCCATTTTGAAAAAAATCATCGTTATTAATATACAAATAGACTTAACGTTATGTTTAAAAATAATTTACATTAAGCCGTTCAGAAAACACTAGTTACACAAGCTTAGTAGGTAGATATCTTATTAAAATGTATTAACAACCTTTTACCATTAAATTTTAATACTAAAATATCATGAATTAGATTCTTATAAAGTAATGATGTTAATACTACCTATACTTGGAATTGTAGGACCTATATAAAATGAACTTTTATTAGTTTTCTAATATTTTGTAGGTATGAGTTGAATGTAGGTATATATAATATAATATTTTCGTACAATTTAAAATATTATATTTTAAATGTAAATTAATGTTTTTTTTCTCAATTTCAACAATACTGACAAATGTAGTTACTTCTTAACAAGTTGTGTACTTTTCACACCTATCTTGGTATATTATAAACCAAGTTATCTCAATTACTTATTAGTCGACTGTAGGTATGTATTGTAAATTATAAGTATTATAGATCGGTATACCTTCATTAAAATACAAAACATTTTAAGTCTTAGAAATTAATTCATAGATAATAGGTAAAGAAAAAAGTTGTCAAAACTTTAATTTTAACTTACCTAAGTTAAACTAAATTTTAATTAAAGTGTCGACAATTTCTTCTTGAAAATATTACCATTAGTACATTTATGAAAATAAAAATATTTTTACACGAAGTAAACTGTCCTAAAAGTTATCTAAACTATAATTCAAACCCCTTTAATGAGTTTCATCGTTTTCTTACCGGAAAGTGGACATTAAAATGCATAGAATACATCAACGCTTTCCTATACACCGCCTCTTCCTGGCTATGAAGCTAGCCTAGCCTAGTTTAGTTACTTTTATTACTATTAGAAAGGAAAATGATCAATAGGTGTATTTTAATATTTAATATGTATTTTAATATGATTTTCTACGAATATAAATCATGTTACTTATAAACTTATTGTGGACGAAATGTGTGTTCGACTTCATCGGCGTTGAGATTTGAATATTGAACATGAAACTATTAGCAAATTCAAGGAAACAAGATCTCTCTATCTCTCTCTATCTACCCTGTTTTACAGGAAAATGCATAAAGCTACCAATTATCTACTTACATAGATATAATATATAATATTTAAATTAGTAGTATTGAAATTAAAAACAAAACCAGTCAACCTTTTCATATTCAGTGTTCACCACCGTAGAGCTATGTTAATTTTGGACGCAAACATCTATATCATTATATGTAATTTTAGTAAATCTTGTAATAACAACGGCAAATAATAAATGTGAAATGTTTTAGAACAGAGGGCGATATAATCGGTAGTCAAAATAATAAATGTAAAGGTGCCCGTACAAATTACGTTAACACGCCCTTTGGGCTCTGGATTTCCGCTACCAAAACCATTATTCAGCAACATCTCAATTTTCAATATTAAATTTTATAAGATTTTAAGATTTCAAGGAAAATGTTAAAGCTGTTAGTTGTATACCTTGTAAAAATGTTAAATGTTTTTATTTATTAAAAATTTTTGTGAAGTCGAATACAACCAAACCAAATAATGAATAGTATTTTACAATAGTACCTAAGTGATTTATGAAAGAAATAAAATTGCAAATGACATTGAGTACGTTGGTAAGTAATGACACATCACGCAATACTTATTCATGATTAGGTACTAGTTGAAGACAGAAAATACCAAATATTTTAGAAAACCTCATTAGCACTGCTGTTAAAAGGTATGAAATTAATGATAGAAACTTGCGAATGGTGAGAGTCAAAGATATCTTTTGAATAGTTTTTACAAGATATACGTATATTTTCAGTTTTATTGAAGTATCGTAGCAATCTAATACGAATATAAAAATTTTGCTGAATATAATTAGGTAAAAGATGGAATCATACTTTTATTAGTGGAAAAAATAAATAAGTAGGTTGAAATCCTATTCGAAATGACCTAAATTTAAATATGTAATAAACGTTTCTAATTTCAGAGAGTGACGCCTCACTAGTCTCTACGCCTTTTATAAAACGTGTGAAAAATAAAAAAAAACTCGACATAGAGCATCTAAATCGTTAGAAACATAATCTTATTATTATGAGTAATGTTCACGTCCCACGCTTATCGCTGGCCTGTGCCCACCCGCATCTGCTTATTATACTTTATGTGTTAAAACTAAATTGAGATGTGTTATAATGACTGGGCCTCGAATTATTGGTGCGGTTAGTTTGATGCCCGTTGCGGTTGTTTCCTTTCGAACTCAAGAGGTGTTCGTACATACTCAATATTTAAATGTTTATTTTTAGAAAGATCTTAAATAATAAAATTGTCATTTTAAATAAATGTATATTTTAATACGTTAAGCTAAAATTACGTGAATTGAATAGTATGAAATTTGGCATAATTATCTTTATATAGAGAAGAAGTGCTAATATTAGAAAAATACACGTAACATAATACTATATGTTTCACATATACGTTTATATAAAGGGTAATGCATGTTGCTAAGGCAACGCGTAATATATAAATATATAAATAGTTAATAATATATAAATAGTTGATATAAGTTACTTCTTAGACATAGTATTTAATTATTTTACATTATTAATTATAATTTATTTAATTATTATGATAAAGTTACCTATATAACATTACATATAAAAAATATTTTATAGAAAGTACTTTTTAAAATTAATAGCAAAAATTATGTGAGTCAGAGTCGAATGCTCGCTTCGCAACACGAAGGCACCCTGCCGTGCACCCGGGTACTAGACACCGTAAATGACTTCAAACCTAACTTCCGTACGACCGAATATCACTAAATATAGGGTGTGAGAAGGAAATATAGACGTAATTTGTCATTTTTTGTTCCTTATTTGGGCGGATTTTGGAAAATGCGAGCAATATATCTTGGAGGTCCGGAAGTGCGATTGTTGTTTAGAATATTTTATCTAATGTCATTCTTTAAGAGATATTTTTTTTAAACATTATAAACAGTATTTTCGTTTCTTTTGCTTTTGTTATTTAAAATAACCAAAAATATATTTTTTTGTATCAACCATGTTTTATCTAATAGTTGTTATTGGTAAACTTGTATATTTTTTTAGTAAAATATGAAAACCTAACTACATTTAGTTTATTATGATGTAAATAATTTACCAATTTATTAACAACACGAGTTACATGTCCTAGAATTTACCTATGTAGTTACGTCGTGTAACAATAGATACTATTTGTCCTGTATAATTATAATGCCAAATCATTAATCATATATTCTGCTTATAATAAATAATATTTAATAATTGTAAGAGCTATTTACAATAAAATTGTTAGTGTATAATTTTATATAAATATATCAATTCAGTTTTGATTTTCATTGTTTGTACTTTGTATTGAGTTAGCATAGACTAAGAGGCGACTGTCATTAAAAGCTGTCTTTTTAAAATATAATAAGATATATATAATTAAGTAAAGTTAAAAAATGAAACGAGTCATGAGTTCGAGCCAGTGTTAATGCTGATTTTTAAATAAATTCTTAGACATTTAGATATAAAATTGTTATACGCTTAAAATTATTTTTCTTATCTTTATATATTAAAAACATGCAGAAAAAATATATATATATTAAAAGTTTTAAATTAACATCTAATAGTTACATGAACTAATATCATCAATAGGCATTTCACTTTTGACGTTTCATATATAAAAAATTAAATTATAATCCACCTAATGGTAAATTGAAATATTATTTTAAATAATTTAACAAAAAACATATTGAAAATAAAACTAAAAATATAAAATTTCCAACAACCTCCTATGTCTACCATTGTCGGTGAATAAAAATGTCACCGCGTCGTCACAAGTGACAATGAAGTCATCCGACATGGCTAATCACGTTGTATTGTAGTGATGCAGATGTTATATACTTTGTGACCATGGTTTAAGAATTTTAAGATCCTTTAGCAATTTTCTATAATTAAAAGATAAACTTAAATAATTACCTTTTTTCCGAAATTGCAAAAAAAACCTAGCCAGAATAATTGTGAGATAGTATACCTAATATTTTAATTCATATACAATATTCTTTACAAGGCTAATTGGTAGCAATTACTGAAAGGTTTCATAATATACTTGTATGTTTAATAGAAGATACTATAATAATAATATATAAAGAAAAGAAAGAAAAGACGTTACATATTAGTGTTCTACTTATCTTCTTTAGTACCTACTCCAAAGGTCCAACTCTCTGTTGTGAAATAATAATTTTGGACGTGTTTAAATTACGCAAGTTGATCTTGCGTTTACAAGTGCCGTAGGTATTAATGATGTTTACTGACACGCTTTATTGACACCTTAATCTATCTCACTCTCTCTATTTATCTCCCACTCCTTTTCACCATATTAAAATTGCTTATGATAACGATACAATATGTTCATAATAAGACCCTAATGTCATAACCAAGATGACAAAGATAGCGTATCTATTCTAAAACCTGATTATAGTTTTCGGTATTTTTTTAATTTAGTGTAGTTTCCAATTAAAATATTATAAAACATTGGTACAATTTCTTTTCATATTCGTAACAAATAACTCTACCTATGTAGTTATATTTACACGTAAATTGTTCTACTTAAAAGAGGCTCGCTAATACTGAAATCGTTATATAACATTATTTCAATTTTTATCCTATTTAGTCACAGCAACAAGCATGGTGACCCTAAATAAAATTCATGCCCATTTAATTACCCATGACCGATGTACTTGAGGTTATTTAGTGTCACCATTCAGGCCTCTGTGATGGATAGATGATAATCGGACTCCCAATAGGATGAACATAATATTTGTGATTAGTTTTTCTGTTCAATAAATGAGATATTTCAACAGTACGGTATGTTTTCTACAAGAAGACTTATTTCTGTGTTAATGTAATGTATGTCGAAAGTGATTAGACAAAGTGCAATAATGAGTTATATTTCTTCATATATAGACTAATATTTTGAAATAGTATGAAATATCTTCTGCCCTAAGAACCTATCTCAAATATCTTCCTCTACTACTTTAAAATCACATGAAATCTAATTAATTTGGAAATTGTATTACTTATTCAAAACTGAAAAATCATCGCACAGTGGGACAGTATCAGACTACACGAGACACGATTGGTTGTGGGTTATCAGGCTTGGAAGAATGATTATACTTAAAATATATTTTCATTATTTTGCTCTGGTAAGATAAAGCGTAGTATTGAGTTCGCCACTCAGCACGCAATATCTTGATTTCGAGCACAAAACAGTTACCAAAATGTTATTAGTTTATTATTACATTAGATTGCCTATGCGCGAAAACATAAAACAAAAATATTCAACTTCGTTTGCTATTCATTTGTGGCATTTGTTGATTGGAATACATATACTAACCTAACTATTATATTTTATAATAAGAAGAAATTAAAAGCTTCGTTAGTCTCAACATACCTAGTTTTACATATATGCGCGGTTTTCTTAACACTTTAGCTACATACTATTCTTATTATGTAAGTGGAAAGAAAATATTGTACAAGCATTTAAATATTAAATGACACTTTAAAATGATAGAATATGTATCTAATGTATATATGAATAAGTATGTGAAAAATATAAATAATAAAGATATGAATAATTACTTAGCTAGGTACCTACTTATTCCTTAATGCTAATTTATTTATGATTATTACTTGGTTAAATATATACCTTTGTTTTATGCTAGTTTATAGAGTTATATAAAAAAACATGCCAACTCAAACATCTTCATTTCGCTGTCAACAATCACGTCACTAAATAAATATGTATATTTATTTAAAACTTCCTTTTAGCGCCTCCGTGTTTGGACCCGATTTCGTAACCCTTTGTGTAAAAAAGAAAAATATACTAAAACGGCATTTGACCTTATTTTGAAGAAGTTAACGTTCAAAATGTATGACAAACTAGCTTTTCTCGATCATCTGTCATCAACGGGTGTCACATTATGGGTCTTTTAAGGTGTACAAAGCATTCGGATACCTTTTTAATCAACACGTCTATTCATTCTACGAACTGTGAATTTGTTACTGCCTGCTTTTAGAATATATAAGTTACAATTTATAATAGTGATGGGTACTTATTAGGTGAATGTGGTTATGTTCATTTAAAGGTGTATGGGATTGCTTTATGTTACAATAATCGGTTAAAACATATTTATTTTTATTAGTATATACGAAATATAATGGATACTTTAGTCATGTCAAAGTATGAGTAACTTATATAGATGTCCCCTTAAACATTTATAGTTCCACGCTCTCTATTCACGGTTTTCACCGTGACTTATATTCGAGGATATGTAAATATGACGCGTTATTCTTATTTAAAAATATTAAAAATATTTAGAACGATTTTATTTTTACTTTAGTGTTTTATTTTTACGTGAACTTACTCACAGCTGATCTTAGTATTTGAATTAGTCTATAAAAATATTTTACACAGATTAAATTAATAGATTGAATTATAAATAGAACTACTATATTCTTCATTATATTTTTCTTCTCTTTTACTTTTAACTTTTATAACTAAAATGTTTTAGCATAACCACATCCCTTTATATCATCCCATTGAGAATATAAAATGTGATCAATAATAATGTAGACATCTTAAAGACGTTCATGAAGTGTAAATTGACAACCGAGAGGGATACAATCGATGGGCGCTTGTAAAATTGACGTGTGACATTTTTTCAAAGCTCACCAGTATAAATACATTTGTTATCTGTTGTTGAAATGAATTTGAAAAGGGTTCGGGACTACATTCGATATTTATAAATTATTAGTAAGCGTTTTGTAAGTGTGAATAGAAAATCAAATACTTAATGTGTTAAAGAATGTAATAAGTATAAGTGTAATAAAAAGATAAAAAGATAGAGAAGACATTTATTATGTACCTATTTGTACCAAAACTATAACTGATATAATATTTTGAGCTTGATTTTTTGATTGATATTATACGCCAAATTTTTTTAGTTCTAAAATAAACGCACACCTTAAGGAAAGCCAGCTACACGATTGCCCAAAGAAACTATATACAGATTGATTAGAAAACCGATTTTATGAAACCGATAGCCACAGCCACCTTTCCGTTCCATAGTTCCGATAGCAAATCAAAGTCCTCCTCAACCATCTTAACATGCATGACTTTGCGAAAGTGACCAAACAAATGTTAGATTTTTTCTAGTCTGGCTGTTAAATCTATCATTACTAAACAGCATTTTATAAAATCAAATAAAAATGTTAAAAAATAGAATATTGCAAGAAGTTCTTTTTGACGATAATATACTTCGATTCTGTCAAACAGTTAGTTTGTATACCAAATGTAAAGCAAGCATTTATCTTATTCTCATCGCACTTAATATTTACAGCGCGATAAGATTTCTAAGCGCCCTGGCATTCATGATACCTGCATTTGAATTCATCTCATTTCGTCTAAACGCCGCAAGATATAGGCTAAAATGTTACTAGTTAGTGGGCAATGTTAGAAGATTATTTTTATGTTAAATAGAAAGCAGCTTCACGCTCTTTTCTCTTTTACAGTGTCAGAGATAATCTAGTCTCACAACAATCTGTTTTTCATTTTCTGCCGAAGTTCGTGGCATCGCGCATAAAAAGGCGGAATACAACGCCTCGCTTTGTCTTAATAGAGTTAAAAAAAACTAAAATATAACACGGTCGTTTCCCCGAGAAGGGATTGAACCCACAAGTGACATTAGTATTTATAATTAGAGGCTGGCCCACTGTGCCATAATTAAATAAATGATTTACATAATATAAAATAAATTAGAGTATTTTGTATGGTATACTAATGTTTGAGTTGCTTCAGTACACCTATAAAAGCTTTCCCTATGTCGCATTTACGATTCCATTATTGGGCCAAATATTGGGCTTCAACTGCGAACTTGCTTTTAAATTATAGCTGTACCATAAAAATTTCAAAACATAACATTCAACTAAAAGGCTATATTTCATATAAACATTATTATAACAAGATTTAATACATTATAACTCAAAACATTCACAATAATTTAAACATGAAACGAATAAAATATATGAGCTCGACTAATTTTTTCATTTGCATTCCATCGAGCGCCGTTTTAGGGGCCGAATCGGACGATTAGCGGTGGCTGTGTCGCTTCTCTCATTACGGGGCCCTAATTGCGCGGCAATACACATCTCAAACGCGCCGACCGCTTTCATCTTGCCGACCAACGGATAAGGACATGGTGCATGAGATGAAGCGTTTCTCGATTAGCGCGTTAAGTGTTGTGTCAGTTAAATAGACACTGAGTGGAGATTCAGTTTAGACATAGTGTGACATAGTGTTTGGGTTTAATGCTTTAAAAAGGGCAACTGTTGAGTTTTTAACCAGCAGAATCTGCCCCCCTCGGTTGTTGAGTGTTCTTAGCATATTTAGCGGTGGGTGGTTACTTTATGTTGATCTATCGATTCGAAAGCTTTCACAATAATTTATTTGACTGATATTTTAGCAAGTAATATTTAAGATATATGGGATATTTTAAGCTCTTTTTTTTAATTAATTATATTTTCATCTTAATTTAGAGAAGTAAGATAGAACTTTTTTATTGACGTTTGTATTTAGATATATTGAAACTTAGATTACAATAGCACACCAATGCATTTTGTATAATTAATCAGATCAGATCAGAAAAATAAATATTTTTAGTTATAAGCATTCTCCCGGGTCGCAATAAAAAGTCATTATTATATGCAAAAGTCATTATTATATAACATCGTTTTAAAACTACATACATTAATACCTATATCCGCTGCTTTCATGGATGTGAACATCCCTTTCATCGTCTGTACAAACTTTCAGAAAATTCCTTTTCTTAATCTATAATCTTTATACCAATAGTATAAGGGTGAAATTACATTAAACACCAACTATAATTTAATTCAAACAGAAAAGTTAAAATGGTCTATATCTGAGTAATTGTTTTTATTCATTTATTGCTCTCCATATAGCCTGAAAGGTGATTTTAATGGGCTCTCTATTAGCAAAGCGAGCCTTATCATCGAGTTATAGGATTGTACTAATTTTATGACCGCTTTTAGCTTTATTAGTTCGATAGTTGAGTTTAAAAATAAATTAATTTGGGCAGGATATCCTGGTTTATATAAAGTAATTGATAGGAATTTGGACTATATTTCATGTTTAAACATATTTTATTACTGATAAAAAAATTTAAAACACATTATAATACATATTTTTAAGTAACAACAAACATTGATTTATATATTGACGCTAGTTGACCTGAATAAGTAATACTGGTTATGTGTAAGTTAAGTCAAAAGCTAAAAAAAATCTAATATCTATATTATGTAACAACATTGAGAACGAGCTTTTAATCGAATCCTCTAATTGAAACCAAGAATAAGCTCTGTTTTGCTTTTACTAGAAAGTTCACTCGAAAGTTCAAATAATAAATAAGTGCAAACGAAAATTGCATGATACATGCCAAATAGTGGTAATTTTATATTTTATTGCCAAAAATCTATAGGATGTTCAGTTCGTGGTGAGCTTAATGTTCAGTTAGGGACCACCGCGAAGCATTGTGATCGTGATGTGATACTAACATTACGGGTGTACAGTGAGCTGGTATTTTTACAATACTCACTTATTTTAGGTAATAGTGAAGTGATTACATTTTCAAGTGACAGTAGCTGTCTATCTATCCTATATATATGTATAGTCTATCCTGTTTTAATAAAAAAACATAATTAGAAATACTCTTAACAAAATGGAAATATTTGGTACATTTGGCAAATGGTAACTTTAATAATAATTATATAATTATTAAGCCTTTTAGTTCACAACCACATATTTATGCATATAATAATATTAGCTCCATGATAATTTTAGTATTTTTTTTTTATTATTATTTCCTATGTATATAGGTATGATTATTGTCAGTTTCTGGGTTGTGAATCCCAATTTGAATAAAGACCTCCATATTTTGTCATTTATTTCTGTCTTTTGCTGTCGTCGTCTTTTTTCATGTAATTTCTATGACACCATCAGCCCGCCGTTTTTTTATCATCTTAGCTAAAAACCCAAAAAGAAAATGGCCTAACTATTAAACATATATTTCAAACCCATAATTGTTACATATATACTAGCACATACAAACGTTTAAAAGTCCTATGTAATATAAATATTCTTATGTTTTAATAAAACACAGGAAAATATGAGACTGACTGTACTAAATACGACTTTAGTAGAGGCTTTCATTATAACTGTGAGTGGTTTGGATGTGAGAAAACTGTGGGTGGTATTTTGAATCCCAGGGCTCGGTGATGACATGTGAAGCTAGACGTAACTAAATCCTTAACTAACCGTAGCGTACCTAGAAAACAGAAAATACTTGCCTTGTTATTTACTATTAGTAACAGCTCAAATAAAAATTTAAAATAATATTAGTAGGTTCATATTAATTTTCTTTTGGTATGTTATTAAATTCTACTTATAATTTTTGAATTCTACTTATATTCATTAATTATTTGTTTATTTATAATAAATGTATATATTTAAATTATCCTCATTTCATTACTCTGGTAAGAAAAAGCGTGACGTTGAGTCGCCACTCAACACTCAATGTCCCTAATTCGGCGGAAAGCGGAATACGAAGTGTCTTGACACTAGGTACTTTCTGTCTATCCCACCATTAGAAATAATAGCGTGATGCTAAAATAAATATTATGAATTTAAGATATAACTAATTGTATTTATTATTATATAATATTTAATTATTTTTATCGTACAATTAGCTTTTTTTAGAGACCCATGACAAAGTATTTTCACTGCCGATCAATGTCGTCAATACGAAGATATCTACATAATAGTTTACCTATCTATATACAACTGTTTCGTTACCTTCTGAGTGATTTGGCGTGTAGGTTCCTTGAGGAACGCGAGAGGGTTTTTCAAAATTCCTATTGAAACGGGTAAGGTACGATTGTTATTAGACTAAAAAAAAAATAAAATAAGTAACGTATTTATTTTAAAAGAACTACACTAAAATTTAAAAAATAGTTAAATTTAATAAATATAGGTTGTCAAACGATTATTGCTTACAATATCTAATAATCATCTTTGGGTTAGCAAAAATTTACAAAAATCTCTCTCTAGAGTTGCTAACAACATAAGTAAGTGTTATATTATTTAAAGGTTTTTTTAAAAAATGTTTTCTTATCCTAACTGTAGAATTACACTTTAAAAAAGTTATATACAGTGTTTCCCAATTGGGATGATAGGATTTTGATAGCTGATAGCCACCATCTTGATTGTTAAACATTTGACATTTGTGTTGTTTAGTGTTTAGTAATGTTTGCCATTTAATCATGAATAAGTTCATGTTATTTCAACGTTTGGAAATTGTCCAAATTTTCTATCAAAATTCGAGAAGTCTCTACTCAAAGAGAATTTCGTGCTAAATATGGTCGTCATGGTGCACCGTCTGAGCTCGCTATATGTCGCATAATCCAAAAACTGGAAAGTGAATATTCTTTTCACGATAGTAGACCACCAATACGACAGCGGACAGGCCGTAGTGAAGAAAATATTGCCGCCGTATCAGCCAGAGTCAAAGAAAATCCAAATGTTTCCGTTCCACGACGTGCACAAGAATTGGGCTTATCCAGAATGACAACCTGGCGAATTTTACGTATGGATCTTGTCCTACATCCATACAAGATTGTGTTGGCACAAGAACTCAAGCCAGCAGACCATCGATTACGTCGTGAATTTGCTGATTGGGCGCTTGAAATGATGGAAACGAACACCGAATTTCATAGGAAAATCATCTTTTCAGTTGAGGCTCACTTTAGGCTCAATGGTTATGTGAACAAACAGAATTGTCGATACTGGAGTGAGTCAAATCCAAGAGTGGTTCATGAAACACCATTACATCCTGAAAAATTGACTGTTTGGTGCGGATTATGATACGGTGGAATCATTGGCCCGTACTTTTTCAAAAACAACGAAGGCCGTACTGTTACTGTCAATGGCGACCGTTATCGTGACATGCTGAACGATTTTTTTTTTCCTGAAGTGTATGAAATCGATGCGGACGACATATATTTTCAACAAGATGGTGCAACATGCCACATTGCGACCGTCACAATGGATTTATTGCATGATAAATTTGGTGAGTCGGTTATTTCTCGCAACAGTCCTCACAATTGGCACATGATCATGCGATTGGACACCCTTGGACTATTTTTTGTCGGGGTATGTTAAATCTCAAGTGTATGCCAATAAACCAGCTACGATTCAAGACCTTGAACGCAACATTCAAGCGACTATAGCGGCCATACCAGCCGAAATGCTGCACCGAGTCATCGAAAATTGGACCGATCGTATTCACCAGTGCAAAAAAAGTCGTGGCGGTCATTTAAACGATATTTTGTTTAAATCATAAATAGCATAAAATTCCTTAAATCCTATCAAATAAAGCCATTGCACACGAAATTCGAACATATATTACATGTTTTCACATTTCAATTTCAAAACATTTCGTTCTTATTGGGAAACCCCTTACATATGTATATAATTAAACGACGGTTAGATATAGATGAAGCTAATAAAAGCGTAATAATGAGCTTCAATGTTCGCAAAAAATAATAAAATGCCTCACAAAAGCCCAACTAAAAAAATACTTTAAAGACGCTGTCAATATAACTGTAAAATAAATAAATTAAAACAAAACTAAAATAACATATAATACATATTTAATCTTAATATTATTTACTGTTTTTAAAGTGTTACTCCACACTTAGGATTAGAAAACATTTATGAAAAAATTTTTCATAAATGTAATCTTAATATTATTCTAACAACTCCAATTTTTAAATACTACCTGTTTAGTATCAAAATAAAATAAAAAGTTATTAAATAACTAACATACGTATTAATATAGTCTATCCATCGTTTAAAATAGATACATTCAATTTTATTGATTGAAATAATCGCTTCCAATTCCAATTGCACTAACGAAATAGGAACAAAGCACTACCGAGTCGAATTTATATTTCAAAACTACTAATAGATACATAATAGCTAAACTGGCATATGACTAAATAACTTAATATTTCCCACCAAACTTGTTGGCCCGCAAGATTACATCGATACTCCCCTTATATCAATAAATACAAACTTTGTTCGAAATGTTCTTGCGAAATAATCTTTGCTTCATTGTAATAGAGTTGATAGCAGATGTATAGAGAATTTTGTAGAGTTTTCATTTAAAAGCACGACGGCTCAGTTGAAAATGGTTACAATCATCTAATAATTTCCATTAACGATTCCTTTCCATTACACATAATAGTGAAACTTGAATATTATTTTTTTAATTTAATAAGTAAATAAAATAAAAAAGTAGCCTTTATTCGCCAAGCAACTATTTTACAAAATAAATAAAATTAAGAAATATTTATAGTAATATATAACAGGAACTAAAATTTATGTCAAACATTTAAAACCTTAAATTGCTTTTATATGTACTTATATTTAGCATGATGTACTTTTAACTTATATTAGCTTTACCGTACATGAATATTACTTACACTATATACATATTACTAATAATATTATTTTTTTTATTATATAAATATATTTTATTTTTATTTCCTGGAACATAGTATAATATTACTTAGATTTCCTATTTTTTAGTAACAATTTGGTCAGGCTGTCTTGTGACACGAGCTTTCCTCCAAGTATTGTGATCGAGCCTCCTCAAATGTTTGTAGGAAGGAGTAGAGTAATAATAATTACATGCAAGAGACGGGGCCCCGTTGCGAAAGCGAAGCGTTGCCTTGGTAACGTTTATGACACTTCAATAAATTTAGGTAGGTTAGGTATAGGTAATGAAATGTAGTAGTAGAGTAATATTGATATTTATTCTGTGTCATTTTTTTCTTAATAATTTTTTTCTTCATAATTAGCAAAACTTCCTTTTAATACTGAAGTCAGAGTATAATGAAATACCAAATTTAATTAAATCATAGGTTAGTATTACAGTAGGCCTTGTTTGTGTCTACAAAGATGTAAAAATGACTAAGCAACAAAACCGTCTGTCAACTTATTTTAGTATCGAAATAACTTTATCAATTGACCGTTGTTTTTATTTTAACAGTCACATGTATTAAGTACAGTGGAAACGTACTAGAAACCTATTACTGCAATGATATTAT
Source organism: Dryadula phaetusa (assembly GCA_032432895.1). Taxonomy (NCBI): domain Eukaryota; kingdom Metazoa; phylum Arthropoda; class Insecta; order Lepidoptera; family Nymphalidae; genus Dryadula; species Dryadula phaetusa. Next base: position 1,677,632 of record JAOYRS010000073.1, read on the forward strand.
CCACAATTTCGTATCATATCAGTGTATGTGCGCTACGCTATCATTAATGGAGCCGGCCCACTGGGCCTATGCATATAAATTATATCGTTTGTCTGTAATTCTAAATTCACAATCATTATTTTTTATATTTTTAAAATCATTTCCTATAAGTTGCTAGAGTTGATATAAGATTTCATTTTATTTATCATTGTAGGCATAGAGATCTAGTGTCAGGACACTCCATACACTGCTTTCAGCAAGAATTGTGTTATATATATATATATATATATATATATATATATATATATATATATATATATATATATGTATTATATATATATTGAGTGGTGGAACTAAACACCACACTTTATCTTTCACCAGAGCGAGGAAGTGAAAGTAATTTAAATATAGTCACTCCCCCGAGTGGGGATCGAACTCACAACCGATCGCGTTTACAGTCAAACGCTGTCCCACTGCAACACGAGCGGCCTCAGGTATTATAAAATGTTATGTGTTTTACGGAACTGATCGCCGCGATATCTTAACAGAGCGATTAAAATAGTTTAAATATAACCACTCCCCCGGGGTGGAATTAAACCGACAACCGTCTCAATGCGACACGAAGGCCTCAAATACTAACGAATATACTCTGTAATTCTTTAAAGATTACTTAATAAATTCTCGTTGTACCTATTGGTGCCAGGATATTATCATTTTTTGTTTTTTATTGACGAGCTTTCTTTTGCTTATAAGACAAAGTAAAGAAACATATTTATAATTCTATTACCTATATATATATATATATATATATATATATATATATATATATATATATATATATATATCTATATATATATATAAAAAATCTTTAAAAGATTTGTCGAATCTAGGACTTTACAAAGTAAAACTAATTTTACCACTAGATCATGAGAATTTCAGTTCTTTAATGAAGCATAGTCAGGTAGAAAAACGTAGTAGCATATAAAAAGCGATATCATATTAATTATATTACGCTCCACGTTTTTGTGGTTTGGTTTGTTTATTAACTTTTTTGCTTGTATTTCTAGCGGTTGAGAAAAACTTTAGGTTATGTCGTAACGAGGGCTAATGCTAGACGAATAACAGGTTAGTACTTGATCAGTTGATATCTGATTAATAGTGTTTTTTATTAGATAACGTGCTAAATTATATTTGAAATCTTTATTGAATCCTTTAGCGTTGATAATTTTAAATATGCATAAAACTCTAATATAAAACTTTAACTTGAGGTTATATCGGCTATAATAGATAGGATTATTAATTGATAAAATTTTATTCTAAGTTAGAAGAAAACGACCCGATGCACACTCCTTACTGTAATTAGGTAGGTATACATACTAGTACCTATAATAAAGCCAAAGCTTTTGGCACTCCGTTGTCTCTGACTACCCCGTCAGGGAATACATATTGGGATAAATATTTCTGTAGAACTTCCACTTTAGGCAATAAAGACAGTAGTATATATAGAATAAGAAATTAAAAAATATAAATTTTAAAACATATAACAAAAATATTGTAGATAATATTTACCAACTTCCGTTGAAATCCTTTGACTAAAATAAGTATGTTCATTAAATTATATTTTTTGCATCTTGTTTACTCTGTTTTTTTATTGCTGAAGATCGTTCCTATAAGCCTTGGTTAAGGAGGTGGTGATACTTCTGAGCCCATCAAGTCTTCTGTCAAGAAAATAATTTAAACTAACAAATATTTGTCAAACTACTTAATAAAGTAAATATAAAAAAGAAGCATTTATAAAATGTTATCTGTGACTAATAATATATGACCACGTACGTAGGTACGTATTACGTTCACGTTGTAACGTTAACGTCGGGTCGTAAATCAGGGAGCACGCATCGCTGCCGCTTGATGTGCGATAGTCGCTAAACTATGCACTTTGATTGAGCGCTGGTATGCACTTACTTAGGAAAGAGATCCACGTACCGTCAACAGAAAATTTAACCTTTCATTACGTTAAACGTGTTTTTCGCGCTAAGGTTTTAATATATAATATAAATATAATATATAAGATGTGATTGGTTTTAAGCTCGATTCAAAGTAAGAGAAATGATTAAATTTTAAATGTATTTGAATTTCTACGTAAGAGAAGCGCGATGTTAACTTCACCACTTAACGCAAGCACTCAACGAAGTGTCTCGATACTAGGTTGTCTCTAACTTAGTTTAGTTAGCTATGCGGGATAAAGTGTGCTTGCTTTCCATTATCATGCTTTTTTCACAATGCAGAAAACGAGGACTATAGGACAGAAGAATGCAATCATATAGGACGTGCTGACGTAAGAATCACACACCAACATGGTGTCCTCCCTCTTGGGGTAGCAGAACATGGCCCAAGCTGGTGCCATTATCATCCACACTACAACTGTTTATAACTGGGAAAAAAGGATTACGTTAAAATTCATACAATTTTAAATTTAAAAAAAAATTAATTATGCACTGATACTAATATAATATTCCATCCACGTAAAATATGTTGTATATTTGTACATAGAATTTCCTACACAACTTATACAATGAACCGTATTCACAACTGTTTCCAGATTGGGCCTTAAATCTATGACAGAAAACAAAAAAAAATTTTTGCGAGTTTCGTTTAATCCAAGCTATAGGTACGGTACGGTAGTTGATTAATGTATTTCATATACAATTTTAACAACAATCAACATATTGGTCTATTTAGATAACGTATATTTCTTCGCAGTTGGTCGTTAAATTAAATTACTTACGGCCGATAAACCTAATAATTGATACAAAAAAGTGTAGAAAGAATAAAAAAAGAGGGGTAAGAGAAAAAGGAATCCGAATCCAGCATAGCATAGCATCATAACAGCATTGAGGGAAGGTAAAATATGAGCACCTAGCTGGGGGACGAAAGGAAGGTATGTAGCTACCGTAGCATTTAGTATTTGGCGTTGTATACCTTAACACAATAAAAATAAAAATAATCAATTTTAATAATGAGAATGCTAGCTATACTAAAAGTTGGCAACCAACTCGCAGACGTTCATCGTTATCTCCATCTCTTCCAGTTAGAGCTCATACTGAGCGGCAATTACTTTAAGTACAAACGTATGCGGTATAAATATACGCATTCATTTAAATAATAAATGAAATAACTTGACTTTACATAGTGTAGATGGAATTATTCAAGAGTAATATTTATAGGCACCTAATTGAATTATTTATTTCGTTCATATTATTTATATCAAAATTTGTTGGTTTCGCAAACTATATCTTTTTATTTTAATTAATTCTAAATAAATATTTTAAAGAGTCTATAAAGCTAATGTTATATTATGAAAATAAAACAGTAGCTTTACTATATATTTGAACTATTTTATTTTGTTACAATAAATATATTATCTTATTCGTGATTGATTCGCCGATTCATTGAAGTGTGTCATAGTGTCTCACACATTACATAAACATATACGACTTGGTAATTAATTTGAAAATTTACAAATTTCAAGTAAAATTGAACTTAGCACCACATTAGGTAGAACTACTTGTTAAAATAGAGAAAGAAATAATATTTTAAATACGAACACTCACGCTCTCATTAATAGATACATTATAAATCCAATACATTAAGAAAATAAATATCACGCAATAAACCATACGATAAGTCAGACATTTTTATATATAAATATAGATATGTCACTTACACATTGCTATGGTAACACATCAAAGTGACTACTAATAGATATGTTTTCTTAATAAAGCAAATCTCTCTCGTCAACTTAAACTACTGTAATATTCAATCAGCGGATGCGTATATTAATTGCGAGGCTAACGAAACAACAAAGTAAACACAAATATCTGGCATTTCTTTTTTACAAAGTTAGTAACATCTGTCACATGTAATAAATATTAATTCATCCGCCATCACAAGGTTTTCAACCTTTAATTATTGCTCGGATCAAATTAGGGGACATTTATTTTAGTTCTTCTAATTAGTAATTAGTTGGCGGCGGTCACTCGAGCGCGTATAACTGGTGCAAATGTAGTGTAGCTGATTTATTATGTGTACATTGAACTAAGTGTTGTTGACAGAAAAAAGATCACGTAAAAATTTGTTTGGGTATTTTAATTAATTATTTCTATTTATTAACGGAAAATATTTGTTTAAGATGGACTCTAGTAGATTTTTTTTACTTTAAGATTAGAGTTGGTATTTACTCAATAAAGTAGAATTAGTAAGTAAGAATTATAACGTCAACATTTTTAATCCTACTTAGGTATAGGTACTTAAAAAATAATTCTAAATAATTGCCACAAAGGAGCGAAAGTATGTACGAGATGATCGCCTTATTAAACTTATTATGAATTTGAAAGTGCTCATTTATTGTAAGTTTATAGGACTATCTGTTGGCATACCTGGAAAATAAAGTATGTACATAATGTAAGAAGTATTATAATATCCTTTTTTTTAAATTATACCAAAATAATCATAATGGACACCCGGATGTCCAAGATGATCCATAATGTACGGACGAGATGATCCAAGGGATTTTAAAGTACACTTATTCAAACGATTATTAATGAATTCATTAGACTTTAACTATTTGTTCGTATAATTTTAAGAATACCTCTCAAAACCTAAATTAAATATATGATCATGTTCGCTATCTATGCCTACGCATAAGACGTTTTAAACATTTTTCATCAGCTTTGTTTTTTGAAAATGCTGTTATGCAGAAAAATCATAGGTATTATATTTTCTTCTTTTGATCATTCAGATTTTGGGACATAAAAAGTTTCTTTCTTCCTCGTTAATATTCTTTTTCCAATGCCTTTCCTGCCATCTTCCTTTTATAAAGGCCTTTACTAAATCTCATTTCCTCTAGTTTTATTTTCCTTGTATTTTTGTTAATTTCACCGTATAAAATCCTAAATAAATATTAATTGTAGCAGTCGGAATTGATATAGGTATACGCTCATTTTCTTTCAAATTAATTTATTTTGTCTAAAATATTTTGTAATATATGAATCTGGGTCGACGAGTTGCAAAATACTCTTGTTGGCTAGTATCAAGGAATGAATATGATAAAACGCAAAATGGACCATAATTCTCATGTACACATGCTGTGGGATCATCTCTAGAAGTGTTTGTTATTATTGATGACAAACACTATGATATCTTTACACAAGAATGTGACTTGCTAGACAAAAAAATATACAAATATATCTAATCACTAATATAGGTATCACCATTTTAAATGAAACTATTTTAACCGGATTAATCGCGTATATTTTGATATTCGAAAATACATTTTGGACACCTGACGTTTCGAACACTTTACAGTAGTCCGTGGTCACAGGTAGACTGAGGTGGCATTCGTCTGTCAGTTGATACAAAAAAATAATTATATCAAACTACCGCCATCTGTTTCTTAATTGCCTCGCGTACTGCCCTGGATTCTTGCAGAATGAGCTTACTGTATCTTTGTCTCTGGTGTGGTGGATTTGAGACTTTAAATTTTTTATAAGTGGGTTCCAGGTGGTAGAGAGTATATGGTAGAGTGTATTTTCGAATACCAAAATATACGCGATTAATCCGGGTTAAATAGTTTCATTTAAAATGTACAAAACACGCGAAAATCAAAGATCTTATTATAGGTATACCCAGTCATTGCAAGTGAACAAGAAATCCTCTCGTATCACTCATCGTCGTCTTCTCAGGCCTATAACGCTCAGTGCGTGACATGAGCCTCTTCCAAGGATTTCTTGCTGCATCCAGCGGTCTCCTGGTAGCCGAATATATTAAAAAATATCAATGGCTATGGTAAATTTATAGTCAGGACTAGACAACTAAATATTTACTGCTAAATACGAAAAATGAAGTTTCCAAATCATATTGAACGTTTAATTTGGTTGGATCATATAAGTGTAAAAAAATATTAGTTTTATTTTTTAGAGTTGTGAAATTATTGTTAAGTAACTCACGTACATTTTTAATAAATCATATTTAAGAGATGAGTGATTTTTGAGTTTTTATTATTTATAAATGTCCCGGTTTTTTGAGCGTAAGCAAGTTAGTAAACCTAAGAGACCTAATATAAATATGTATATGTTTTCTGCTCATTTCAAATATACTATATCTTGAGATGCATCTTAATAACTAGCCTAATCAGATTCTTAAGGGATAATTTAAATTTTAATATTTTTCAATTGTTAGCTGAATTCTAATAACGACCACGCAGAATTGAAGTTAATTCGTCATAGCCATAACTAAAATAAGAATAAAACTATTAACACTAAAATTATACTATTGCCATCTACTGTCTAATAGTTAAAATAACTCATTTTTGACCAGTGACATCTACCGCTCAATAGCTGTAATACTAACACTACAGACTTATGTCAAAAAAGGTAGATATTATCCGGCAAAATTAGTAGTTCGTACGATGCTTAAAGTTGTATAACAATGATTCAAGAATATCAGACATGTAGGCGTTTTTAAAATAGTCGCTTAGCCTTTCACAAATGACTTTGTGACATTACTAGACAGTCACAACTTGCCGCTGTCATAGCGGGAATGTGGAAATCTGGTTTGTTGATTTCAAGTGATTGTACTTGAACGATTCGCGGCCTTATAAAATAATTTCACAGCCGAAATGCCGCCGAGTAGCCTTCGAGTCGTGTACGCGTTCGCCAGAGAAATGCATCCGAAAACTACCGACGTTTTCATACAATACGGCACTGCCGGATTCCGGACCAAGTGAGTAAACCCCTATTATATATTAGTAACTAATCAATGAAGGGTTTTCCGACTTCTAAGGCTACATATTAATAATTTAAAAATGATATCACTTTAAAATATAATAGATTTGTCTCTATTTCAAGTGTCACGTAAGCATATTTTGCAAAGGATGCTATTATCCTTTTACGATCATTGAATTGAATAGTTTATGAGTCACTTATAGTTTAATTTATTGCAGGAAGTGAGTAATATTATGGTCAACGACTTATAGTACCAAAACATATGTTAAGATGTTCTTTTGCGCTACAATATTAAACTTTATTTGGCCTTTAGGGCCATATCATGTGTTATGGTAAAAAATGATTACACAAACTGCGTTGGTATAATTGTGGCTGACATTGAATAAATTATAGAATGCTGCTTGTTAAGTAGCTAGTATGTTTTTTAATGTGACTCTAATTATAATGTTTAAAAAAAAAAGAAATTGTGCAAACATATATATTTATGACACTTACCTAATGAGATAACCAAAAATTTAAAACTCTTATTAGATAACAAACATTGAGCAAAATGGCTATTTTATTATGCATTGCAATGATGTAATAGAAAATATAGGATAGTGTGCAATACACAATTGCAATTTGCTCTTGTTAGCATGTCTAATACATGTTGGCACACCGCCAAGCACTTAAGTTATTTGGGTTCATAGGAACTCTTCTTTTATTTATCTGGAATTGTATTTATGGTAATGTGGGTATCGTAACCAGAGTAGGCTACTTACCTGTAATCTAAATTATTTAAATAGCTTTTAATGGTAGTATTGCTATTTAAGTTGTAAATAATACATATATAAATGCTATTTTTAGTCACCTAAAACATGGCTTTCCAGTTCAATAATGATTTTTTTAATACAGCCAGTATTTATTTATATCAGTATTAACAACATTTATTGTACATATAACTCAATTTTTAAAAAATCTTTATAACTAAACTATAAAGAAATTAAATATGAAAAGATTTAAAAAAGGAAATGTCTAAAAAACGAAAATTATTAGAGTGTAATGTAATATGACAGGTTTTGTAATTACTGGTCTAATTACCACGCTTTAATGTGATTATCAACAATTCATTGTAAAAGATTAGCAACATGATAGCAAATATAAACAATATTTGTAATTTAATATTGATACAATGATAGCTAATTTGTCACAAATACCTATTAATACACCCTCAACGATCAGTGGTGTATTGTCCGCTTTTATACACAGTAATTTTGGGTTCAATCCTAAATTGGAAAATTGATTATGTTCTAATTATTGCCATCATCCTAGTGGCTTTGTGTAGAGTTTCTAAAACCTTAATATTAAATTGTTGCCACCTAACCCTGCTACATGTGGGACTGGGGAAAAGTTTAAATCTGAAAATATTTATTAAAATTTTGTGTATTGACAAAGATGTTTGACTTGAATATCATAAATGTTAATAATTTTTATAATATTTATGAAAATTATAAGTTGTTGCTGTTGTACAAGTGAGCTAGTTCTCTGAGTGGGAATCAAACCCACAACTTTTGATTCCTCACTCTGGTCCGACAAAGCGCAGCGTTGAATTCTGTCATACAATGTCTCGAATTTGAAGAAGAGTTTGTAAGATACTTCCTGTTATACCCTGCTATGTGGGAAAAACCGTAAAAGCTAATAAAAAATATGAAAAATGTTTTAAGAAAAAAAATATATTATTACAGGCCATACTTTTTTTTGATTTAAGTGGAATATAACAAATTAACAATTTTTTAGTTTTAGTAAGGTAAATAAATAATAACTGTCTATAAAATCTTTATTTTTCTTTAATAGAGCCAGTCTCCTCGAACATGTAGTGTACCGTATGGGTCTTCTGGCAGTAATCCGCTCTCGTTGTAAGAATGGTAAGATTTTTAAAGTTTTTAACAAACTGATGTATTTAAATGATGATGGAATGATTATATTTAAATTATTTTAATTTTCCCACTGAAGAGAAAGGTTGGTATTGATTTTCGTCACCCAACACGTAACGTCTATATATGTTAAGTCTTTTTTGTGAAGAAAAATGAAAATCGTTATTATTATTGTTTTATATTATGTCCTATTTTGTATGACAACCTAAATAAATATAAAAAAGTACATTAAGCCGTTTCCGTGAAGAGAAATGCAGAATTTTCATGAATCGTTACGTCAATAGCCCATTAAGGCAGGTCTGAACCTGCGACCTTGCCTATATGACACGCCCTTTGCGACTAATGGCTATATAAACCATAAAAGCTTGTGCTTTAGATGATTATACCTATAATGTACATATGTATAAATATATATAAATACCTATAATGTATACATTTGATTTGTAAGTGAAAAAGCTCATATTTAGAAGATTAAACGGAATTTTTCTTTCTAATAAATCTCTACGTTAGTTGTAACTATTTTAGTACTTTTAATATTTTTTTATTAAGAGTTCGCCAGGTAGGCGAGGCAGGCCTTGAAGACCTTGTCCACAAGTGACCTTTTACTTAAATGGATTTTATTCTAACTTTGTGCTTATGAATATTTAACAAATGTCTCTATTTTATTATGATACGAATTATCGCCCGTGATTTTGTGGAGATTTTCAACTTTTCTTACTATTTCTAGCCTCCTTGTTTCGAATCTGTCATTCTCTATTCGCGTAGGGATTTTGGAATACATATTAGTACTCAACAAGAGAGGTACAACCAATTTTCTACTTTCTACGCAAAATAGATTTGCGCTGTCTGACAGTCATTCAGCAATGGAAATCTTTTATACGTAAATAAACTACGATTTTTTTTATTTTCATTGCCGTTCATATATTACTTTTTTTAAAATAATATAATAAATTAATGACTAATCTGCAGGTCGCACAATAGGAATGATGATAACCGCATCCCATAATCTCGAGCCAGACAATGGTGTCAAACTAATCGACCCAGACGGTGAAATGCTCGAACAGAGCTGGGAGGAAATTGCAACAAGGCTTGCTAACGTCAGGTCAGTATTCTACGGTGTTATATATAGAATTTTATGTAGGTCACATAATTATCCTGGCGTAGCGTGTCTATGTGTCGAACGTCTTTGCGTAATTGTATTATTTATAGTTAGAAATATACAAATTATAACGTTACTTGTTTGCGGCGATTGTAAAAAAGCTGCTTCACGCTTTATCTCGCATAGCAGGTTAGTCAGGCACAACCTAGTGTTAAGACACTCCGTTCTACCTGAAATCGAGACATTGCGTGTAGAATGGTGAACTCAACCTCGCGTTTTGAATTATCAGGCCAAGGAAATGAGAATAAATTTCAAATATAATCCCACGAGGAAGAATTAAAGCCATAAACAATTGCGATGACTTCCTATGGCGTCGATAACAACCCGTTAAATCTCGATAATTCCCGTTTTCGAGAGGGATTTCGCGAAATAGTCTTTTAATGTCATCTTCTACACTCTACATTTTCTAAGATATATGTAAAATAGTAAAATATATGTATAGATTTTATATAGGTCACATATTATTCCGGCGTGGCGTGTCGACTTACCCGTCGTTTCGGCGTAATTTGAATGCTTTTAAGTTAAAGTTGCCAAATGTCCTGCAATTTGGAATGATTTATCCTGGATTTATTTTGTGGCCAATTATCCTGTTGAATAACTCGTTTTAAATATTAATTAAATCGCTTTAAAAATAGTTCATAGGTTTCCACTGGCATGCTAATGGTTATATAATCTTAATTTTGCGCGAAACTTTTGCAATTTTTTGTGATTTTAATGGCTTATAATTAGGTACTCACACATTAGGTAATCGCCTTTAAACTCTTAATTTATTTATTTAGCTGATTGAAACTGTGGGTCCGATCCTCAATCGGTGAGAGCGATCATAGCTAAATTATTAGAATACACGATGATGCGTACAATACCTTAATTGCCTGAGCAACGGTTAAGTGACTTAATAAATAAGATACCAAAATATTTCTAAAACATATAGTAGAGAGTGTAATAATTACTTTAATACATTTTTAGCAGAATATTTAAAAAAATAGGCATATTTCTATTTATTTAAAAATATAGATAATTACGTAAAGCTTGTGTGGGCTTGGCATAGCTGATAAGATTCGTTAGTAATTGAGAGATAGTTCTATATGGGCAGATTTAATCAAATTGTTAAGCTAAAAATAATCATGACAAAAAATACAAGCATAATTAATTAAAATATCCTTTTTTATATCGTTATAGTTTTATATAAAATTCTTCATAAATTTCCTCTTCTTCAGCCACGTAGGCTTACCAAAAAATAGTAACGCTATTCTGATGTATAAGTTTTATTTCTATATTTGAGATGTAATTTGAGCCCGTTGAGTACTTTCTGCGTGAAAAATATTAAAAAAATATGAAAAATCATTCGTATTTTTTATTTTAGTATGATTATCGAGACGTTTTGGCACATGATACGTCGACCTCTTTACTAAACCGCAAGCGATATTAATTTATATTTTCATATGACATAATTTGTGTACACATATTGGGTACTTAAGTTTTACAGAACGCAAAGAATAAATAAACTATCTAGCTAATTAATAAAAAATCATACTATTATGTTATTTTTTTAGATTTTAAACTATTGATAATGTCTAACATTGAGAACGGTCGTGGCGCAGTGGAACAGTGTCAGATGGTAAAGGCGATCGGTTGTGGGTTCGATTTCCACCCAGGTGAATGATTATTTTTAATTTATTTTCATTTTCCTCGCTCCGGTAAGACAAAGCCGCGGATTTGAGTTCCACCGTTCAACATGCAAAATGTATCGCTAAACTGAAGTATGGAGTGTCTTAACAATAGGTTCTTCGTGTTTATTTGAATAGCATGCAACATAAGTGTCCAGTTAAAAAAATATACAATTAAGAATAATTTTCAAATTTTATGTATCATATTACGTTCACTTGAATGTTTATTTTCGCAATGATATTTAATTGGTTATTGAGTTGACGATAGTGTTCCGAGTAATTGCTAAAAGTCTGAACCAAGTTTATTCAGAAAAATTTGGAGACGTAATTTTTCTTATCAAATACCACAGAATAATGTGACGCAAGAATATGTTCACTTCTATGAATAAAGAACAGTATGAATTTTATACTTATTTAACTCGTTTCACTCTGTAGAATTTGAGAGCGAGGTGAGTAGTGGAACCTAACCCCACGTTTTGTCTCAAGTGCTTAAGAAATTAACTAATTTAAATTTAAATATTCTCCCTAAAACTAACCCACGACCCATCACGTCCACAATCAGACTTGTCCATTACGCAATATGATCAATGTACCTCAATTTTTTTATTTACGTATAAACTTCGTGCCCTTGATTTCAACGATTACTCACAGTATTTGTATAATCGATAATGCACATAGCTGGCCTGACCAATTAGTTTGCTATTGTCGGTTTTAGGATTTATAGGTGATTGAAGTATTATTAATAATTAAAAGCAATGTAGGATTTATGACGTAAGATTTACTCAAGTATTTTTATTTTTAAATATCAGATCGTGTGAAAATTCGAAAACATTTTATTTATTCGTGGTCACGCACAGTAATCATGAAAGCTAAAGAAATTGCTTTTAAAATAATAGACATGTAATCAAATTTTTATTTCTATATTTTTTTATAATTTACTTATTAGATATTCATATTCATTCACCCCTACATACCTTCATGATAATATGTAGCCAGTGGACTTTTCTCAGTATTTGACGAAGAATATTTATTTTTTAAAATAAAGTATAATCAAAAATAAAGTAATAAGTCCAGTAAAACTAAGGTCCTTCAGTAACTAAGTCAGTTAGACCGTAGATACTTCCGGTTGGGACTAAATATTTGTAAAGCTTGGTAAAGGTCGAACGCCCATGGTATTTCATGTGGTTTGATGTACCTTGATATTTAATATTAATGATGTTGACGGCATTTTCGGTACTTTCGTGTTATTCTTTTAACAAATTTTATTGCCCCTAAGTAGTTTTTCCTGCATAGCAGAGTAGGCAAATGCAATCTGCATTGCAAGTTAAAGAGGCTTTACACAATACTTTTATCTTTTTCGGGAAATCTCTCGTAGAGAATATAATTTAAACACAAAAGTTTATGTTTTTTCGTTTTCCAAAAAAGTAATAAAAAAATATTCTTCGGACTTTGAAAATAAAAACCATTCTATTTCCTATAATAGTGAAAGATAATATTACTTGTGACCTAAATGGCTTTATTAGGTTATTTGTCAAGGATGCGTATTATCCATAATATACAAGATAAGCTGTTAGTTTCCTACTATGGCTTAGGCACTCACTTTCTCATACACTTTTTTATTTCTTATCCCTACTTTGCTAACTAAGAATATTATGTTAACTGATAGTTCACTCTCGCTCTATTAGAGTGGAAAAATGTTTTTAAACGACTTCAAAAGAGACTATATTGTAGCTAATTTCATATTTTATGCATTTTATATTAAAACATTTATTAATAATCAAATAATCTCTATCGCAATTAGTTTTGAAACATATTTGTAATTTTAGATGATTTACAAGTTTAAGCTTGATAATTTATAAGTCCTTAATATATCCTCAAGCAATATATTATGGAAATAATAGTTAAATTTTATTTCATTCAGGTAAATCCCCCGTCCGTTTAATTTTTGCAAGTTTTTACATACTACATAGATATGTGTGCATCTAAATGCAATATAAGAGCTAGATACAAGTATATGTAGACTTACATTGTCACATCTGGTTACGTACAATCTTCTCTGTCCGCTTACCATTATCCAATTGACATAGATTTACGGTGAGAAAGACTTTACATTTCAATACGCAAAGTATGCAAATGTCTAAGATCGCACACAAAAGCAGAGATAGCCTTCCTTGTTTCAAAGGTTATATTAGCATTGAAAGAAAATTTATATTTTGTGACCTAAATTATGATTATGGAGTGTTAATTTTGGATATGGCTTTGAATACAAATCAAATTGCATTGAGTGCCTATTTTTTATTTTACATACGACGCGGGGTATGCGTGATACACGGCGAAAGCCTAAATCCCCCTAGAGGAGTATATTAGTCTTTTCTTCAATTTTCATCCATTTTAGGGATTTCAAGAGTTAGACGATTAATCTGAAAATCATACCATTCCGAACAAACTAATAAAAACGCCTAGTCACGAATGGGAACTTTATTCTTAACTACCGTTTTACAGTCAGGCACGGCAAATCAAAATATATAAAAGTATATTGCATCTATTATACAAAATTTATTAAGACCAAACGAAATCATATGGAATCCTAAAGAGGTCATCATGATGCATTTTTTATATTCTCGCTCTGATAACAAAATAGTTGAGTTCCACACGTCTCTCTTCTACCCTCAATGCACATCTCGTATTCTGATTAAAGTGGACCATAAAATATGGGGTTTCCCAATAAGATCGGTATGTTTTGAAATTGAAATAAAACATGTAATATATGTTCGAATTTCGTGCTCAATAGCTTTATTTGATAGGTAATTTGCTATTTATGATTTAAACAACAACAAATATCGTTCAAATGACCGCCACGACTTTTTTTGCACTGGTGAATACGATCGGTCCAATTTTCGATGTCTCGGTGCAGCATGTCGACTGGTATGGCCTCTATAGTCGCTCGAATGTTGCGTTCAAGGTCTTGAATCGTAGCTGGTTTATTGGCATACTCTTGAGATTTAACATACCCCCACAAAAAATAGTCCATGGATGTTAAATCGCATGATCTTGGTGGCCAATTGTGAGGAGGATTGTTGCGAGAAATAACCGACTCACCAAACTTATCACGCAATAAATCCTTTGTGACGGTCGCAGTGTGGCATGTTGCATTATCTTGTTGAAAATAAATGTCGTCCGCATCGATTTCATACACTTCAGGAAAAAAAAATCGTTCAACATGCCACGGTAACGGTCGCCATTGACAGTAATAGGCCTTCGTCGTTTTTGAAAAAGTATGGGCCAATGATTCCACCGTACCATAATCCGCACCAAACTGTCAATTTTTCAGGATGTAATGGTGTTTCATGAACCACTCTTGGTCTGCTGGCTTGAGTTCTTGTGCCAACACAATCTTGTATGGATGTAGGCCAAGATCCATACGTAAAATTCGCCAGGTTGTCATTCTGGATAAGCCCAATTCTTGTGCACGTCGTGGAACGGAAACATTTTGATTTTCTTCGACACTGGCTGATACGGCGGCAATATTTTCTTCACTACGGCCTGTCTGTTGTCGTGTTGGTGGTCTACTATCGTGCAAAGAATATTCACTTTCCAGTTTATGGATTATGCGACGTATAGCGAGCTCAGACGGTGCACCATGTCGACCATATTTAGCACGAAATGCTCTTTGAGTAGAGACAATACTTCTCGAATTTTGATAGAAAATTTGGACAATTTCCAAACGTTGAGGTAACGTGAACTTGTTCGTGATTAAATGGCAAACATTACTGAACACAAAACAACACAAATGTCAAATGTTAAATTAACAAGATGGCGGCTGTGAGCTATCAAAATCCTATCATCCCTATTGGGAAACACTGTATCGGCGTTCCTCTATAGTATATACAAGAAGAAAATGTGTATAGAATAATTGTATTTTGTATTGCAGTGATAATGACTTGGAATCAACAACGGAGCAAGTAATAAAGGAAGTCAATGCAGATATGGCACTCAAAGCCAGCGTCTTCATTGGCATGGACACAAGGTAATGTTTATAATGCAAATACATACAAAATAACTTACGTTAACTTTATATTAATTAAGGTACCTTGGAATAATGCAATGTATAGTGTGCTTTAATTTTGATTACTAAAAGTAAGTATTTTTTTCATTCAGTCCTTAAACTCCACCTTGATGATAAACTTTTATAAACATAGATACCAATAATAGGCTTTCCTACTATAAAAAGAACCAAAAATATATATTAGACAATATTTTTTTTATTTACTAGGCCTGATTTCGAAAAAAGCTTATTAGAATTTCCTTATAGATACACAAGTCCCCGTCTCGCTGCTGCCGCCGTCCACGGAGTGATGGCTTTGAAGGGCACCGCAAAGGAATTTGGTATCGTCACGACACCCATACTACACTACTGTGTGAAATGTCGCAATGATAACACTTACGGGATACCTACTGAAGAAGGTAATTTAATAGTTTAATTATTATTGTATGTCAATTTCTCGTATCATATAGTTTCTCAACTTTATAGGAATCGATATGGTTTGGATACTTAGTTATAGTAATCGATACGGTCTAATAGAAAAGGGGACCAAATGTCAAAATAAAAATATGTATTTTTTTTTCTTTATTTTTTATAGTTATTTTTTTAGTAAACAGAATGTCTTGACACTAGATTGTCACTGACTACCCTGCTATACCATGCGGGATAAAGCGTGAAGTTGCTTTTTTTTATTTGCGCTATTAAATATAGCTTAAAAATCGTGTTATCTTTTTGTTTTAATGAAAAATAAAAAATATATTTTATATTGTCATTTTAGGTTACTACGATAAAATCGTAGGTGCTTTTAAGAGTATTCGTCAAAAGTTACCAGTGACTGGTAATTATAATACCACACTATTCGTGGACGGTGCAAATGGCGTCGGCGGGAAGAAGTTAAATATTATCAAAAAAACTTTAGACGGAGAACTTGATCTGGTACTATACAATTTGGGCGGCAATGGAGGAAAGCTGAATTTGAATGTGAGTGTCTTGAGAATGTGTGTTCATTAAATTGTTTTAATTCTTGTTTTATATATACTAGTGTCGTAGTTGGTGTTTTAACAACGTTGTCTTTACTAACATATGAGTTACTTTACATAAGCGTGTATGTCAATTATGTGGTAGTGTGTGTAAACTAACACAATTTTATTAATTTACTATACTTTTATTATTTTGTTAATAAAATATATTGTTCTGTATCTATTCATATTCCTATAACTATTACGAATGTAATACTCGTAACCATGTGTACGAAGTGTTTGGTTCACGTATTAATATATAGATAAAATTATAAATTTAGTCAGTTATCTTATGGTAAAAACAATAGAATATCAAAATAATCTTGAGTATATCTTAGGTTTAACACTGTAAATATTGAATTGGACCTATTCATTGTGATAATAAATTTAATATGCATAAAACCAATCGCGTTTTTAAACAATTTCAGTGTGGAGCGGATTTCGTAAAAGTATCTCAGAAGCCACCCGTGGGCGTGGAACAGGTGCCTCTCCAAAGAGTGGCGTCGTTAGATGGCGACGGTGATCGCCTTGTTTATTACTATTTGGACGAAGAGTAAGTTGACGCAATTAAACTATAAAATTGACCATACAAGACTCATTTTAATTTAAATCAATATATAAATCATAATTCTCTATAAACTTACTCAAACTTAAGGGTTCCCGGTAGAGATCTCTTTTAGAGATTTTAGTTAGTTATCCTATGTTCATATTGCTTTTCTGTTACATATTTAAATTTTATTGTCTTTTAGCTATATGATACATAAATAAAAAAACATTTCGAAAGAAATCAGAGTTATTGAATTAAATTTTTCAAGAATGTTTTAAGAAATCACTTAAGATCCTCTTAAACTTTTCATTGACCTATATTTACTCAATATTGTGTAAAATGATAAGAGAATACCTTTATTTTATATTTTTATATTTCATCCCGCATAGCAGGGTAGACAGAAAGTATCTAGTATCAAGACACTCCATACTTTACTTTCCACCGAAGGAATGGAGTGAAAATAAATTTAAATATAATCACTCCCCCGTGTAGAAACCGAACCCACAATTGATCGCGGTTACAGTCAGACGCTGTCCCACAGCGTCACGACCGGCTCCATATAAATGTTTCCTTTAACACAGTAAAAACATGAGGCTACTGGACGGAGACCGCATAGCAACCCTGCTGGCCAGCTACGTGACGCAGGCGCTGCGCGCGGCGGGCGCGCGCGCGCGCGTCGGCCTCGTGCAGACCGCCTACGCGAACGGCGCCTCCACCAGATATATCACTGATCATTTGGTAACTTTAATGGATTTTTTTTAATTTTACGTTCACTCTCGTCACTTTGAGCTTGAATTTATGATAATACGCGTCGAATAGTGAATTTCGCCATGTAATATTCCAAATTAATTAAATCGAATATATAATGATAATTATTCCAAAAACTGATCCAATAACTGTTGCTTAGGCGGCGTAATTTAACTACGGATTCTGTCGGATCAAGTCAGAGAGGACTGTTTAATGATTAATACGAGGAGAATCGAAATTTTGATGTTTAATTTAAAAAATATATTTTTATTTGTATATGTAAAATATAATCCTATTGATGAATTATATACCTTATGAACAATACTAAGCAAATTACTACTTGTTGTACGTAAAAATGTTTGTCAAATATACAAATAATACAAACTACTACTAGCTTGCGTATTATTTATTTTAGTCATTTCATCTATTTTAATGCTGAATAATTTAGAAAAATGTCGACTTTCTGTACTTTTCCATATAAATTAGCAATATACCGATTTTCGTACTCCATTTGCACTTTTTTCCTTCACGTATAAATTTAATATAAATTTACAGCAAATTCCCGTGAGTTGCGTCAAAACGGGCGTAAAGCATTTACACCACGCCGCTTTGGCTTACGACGTCGGTATTTACTTTGAAGCAAACGGACACGGCACTGTCGTGTACAGCAAAGAAGCTAAGAATACTATCAAGAAAATCGCTGAAGAAGGGTAAGAATAGAGTAGAATAAAATTTATTGTACACAAATCACACAAGAAAAGACATATTTATATTTTTAATTTATTGATTTATTTGGTAAAAAAACTCTGCGAGTGTTTTACTCGCTTTACTTTACAGTACTAATCTTTTAAATGAAACTATTTAACCGGATTAATCGCGTATATTTTGGTATTCGAAAATATACGCGATTAATCCGGTTAAATAGTTTCATTTAAAAAGTATAAAAATCGCGAAAATCAAAGATCTTAGTACTAATCTTGTAAATATAAAATGCAAAAAAATATAAAATAAGTGAAAATGTGTGTGGATGTCGATGTGTTCGTATGTATCTCTAAAAGAACATCGGAAAGAACATATTTGTATCGATCGATCGAATATGTATTCGATCACTACACGAACTAAGTTCATAACTTTTTTGTTTACTGATATCTAATGAAATAATAAAAACATGAAACATATATATAATATTTATTATATAGAATAATAATCGTATCCTTTTATCAATTTAGAACAAATTTGGTTTTGTGGTCAAATTATTTTTAGTGTTCTTTTTTTTTGTTTTTGTATATATATATATATACCCTGCAAATGATAATTAATTAGATGACTATACTATATCAATAAAATAGCTACAATAATTAATAAAACAAAATCATTTTCAATTATAAATATACATCTAAAAGAACTCGTAAGTTGATAATCCTCCAATAACCTGTTCGAAATTTTCTTTTAACGCGTAATATTAAAGGCTATATTTATTATATTACCTTAATATTTTAGCGAGGCAGAACAACGCAAAGCGGCACAATTGCTTTTAAACTTCATAGACATGACAAATGAGACGGTCGGTGACGCCATTTCTGACTTATTCCTGGTGGAAACGGTTTTATGTGCGCGTGGTGATGACGTCACGCAATGGATGGCGGCGTATACCGATTTACCTTGCAGACAGCTTAAAGTTACTGTGCAGGTTGGTTTTGTAATTTGTATGTTTTTAGTTAAAAAATTATTTACAGTGTCACGCATTGTACGGTAATAAAGGAAAACTTAGCGTCAAGACACTCCCTTGGCCTCAACTCAACGCCGCACCTTGCCTTACTAGCGCGGAAATGAAAATATTTTGGATGAATTCTGATATGAAATAATGAATGAATCACAACAAGTTCATGATAGAATCATGTTTGCAACTATATTAAAGTGAAGCAAAAAAACGCTTTTTATCAAAAATCGCATATATTAAAATACATCATAGTTATAAAACATGTATGTTAACAGACAATTTATTTTGTAAAAAATAAATGTTTTTAACTAGTAATCTCAATATACATTACATCTTTAAAGTTTTCAACTGAAATTTCGAATAATCGTGAAATTGATACAAACATAAATATCCTCCGTTTACATATATAAAATAATTTTTTTTAGGACCGCAACGCAATATCCACAGCGGATGCTGAGCGCCAGTGTATAGCACCCGAAGGTCTGCAAACGACAATCAACGAGCTGGTCTCCAAATATACCAGTGGAAGGGCCTTCGTCCGACCCTCCGGTACTGAAGACGTGGTTAGGGTTTACGCTGAAGCTGATACGCAAGAGGTGAGGTTTACTTTTTCTTTTTGTGGTTTATTTTAAATAGCTATGCTTTTTAATTGTTTTATATACAAAGAAATAGGCAGCTTCACGCTTTATCCCGTGCTGAGTAACGAACTCAACACCCCACGCTAGTAAACTAACTCTAGTTAGTACATAGCTTAGTGCAGCAAATATTTTTATATAGAAAAGCAAAATATTTTTTTAATCATTCCTCCAAGTGGTAATAGAACCGGCAACAAATTATAGTCAGATGCTGTCCTTTTGCACCACGATGTCTAGATGAATTAATGAAATAATTGTTTTCATCTTTTATATTTGTAAGTATTATTTTTCTTTTAATTACAGGCAGCAGACACATTAGCAGCGGAAGTAGCTCAAGCAGTGTTCGACTTGGCGGGTGGAGTTGGTCCCAGGCCTGAACTATCCGCATAAATAAAAAAGAATAATAGATCTGAATTAAAATACATATATATGAGAATATCAGTTAATTATAAATGATTGGCGGTGTACTTTAAAAAGTTCAAAAATTATATTTCATGACGTGCTCCGAATAGATGATTGTCACAGCACAATAAGAAGGAAATTAAAAAAAAAACACATTTAATTTTTATTTGTTACATAACGAATTACGTCAATGTCATTTTATTATTTAGATTAAGTGTCATTAATTTTTTTGTTAGACCATAAATAAAGGTTGGTTATTAAGTTGTGAATTTGAAATTAAGTTGTGAAAGTGAAATTAAAGTTATTATTTTAAATTAATTCTGTCCGGTAGTTAATTTTGAGAAATAAAAAAAAATATGTCCAAACATTTACGAGTACTTATAAAGATGTATAAAAAGCAGTAAATGTAGCTTTATTTCCACCGTCCGTTTCGAAATTATAATGAATTTTAGAGGGCACTGAAATTGAAAGCACACAAATAGAATTATTAATAATTGTAAATTTTATCAATGGTTAGTTTCTAATTTACAAAACAAGTAAAATAATAAAAAAAAATACAACTATTTGTTTTTATAGGTAGTGATAATCGATCAAAATATGTTTAAATAATCTTTCATAGATAAACAGACGACCGATAATGGTCTGCGATAGATACTAGTTCTAATACTTACGAATTTTTTAAAATGTATGTATATTGTACATTTATATAGGAATGCCATTAAAATATAATTTAATGAAGTTCTAATAAATAAATTTGCTTAATTTACTACACGAAGAAATATTCTACTTAATGTTAAAAAAAATATTCAAAAATAATTCTATTCATTTAAAATGTGATTGAGCAATTAATTCATAAGCAACTGTCAATTAAGTTTTTAAAAGTATAATTTGATTTTAGAATCTTAACGAAATTAATCAGTAAAAAAGTAATATTATATATTTATTAAAATTCTGATTTTAATGGTTTCTTTGTTATTTATTAGAGACTATACTATAATGATGAAAAAAATCAGTACAATGGTAAACTAGTCGTTAAATTGTGTTAATATTTCTCATCTTAGCAGATTTCTAACACAACAAAATTAAATAAATCTTTTAGAAATTTCATAAAAATACCAATATACAATTTATAGCTCTCTGTAATAAATTTATAGTTTTCAGCGGGATTGCGTTTGTAATTGTTTGTGTTGTTTCTTTCTTATTTGTAGAATTAAAATGAGACAGCATCATAATTGTTGTAAAATGTTTGGTTTTCGTAATTTTTACACATTCTAATATTTTTTTAATATCTTAACATACGCAACTATTTCAACTGAATTATAGTTGAAATAGTTAATCTTATTAAATAAAATTATATTAAAAGTCGTTTAAAAAATAATAATCTATAGAATTAATTTATATAAATAGTTGTCAATTTTTAATTTCTTAACTTGTGTTGTTCATACGGACTGGCTTATTTACATAATGACTTAAATCATTTAATATGGTTATTGGGAACATTTCATTTTGTGACTAAGCATATTTTTAATGACCATAATTTTTGTTTTATAATATATTTATTTGAAATTAAATTTAATAATTTTAATTATTTCATTTTTCTCATATGCTCACAAATTATTTACACTGCCACCCTATGAAGCGAGATTTTGGAATCGTTTTATTATTATTCTTATAGTTATGTTTAATCTACCATTATACAATTATATTGTAAAATTATTTTTAATTAACCCTAAGTATAGCATATCGTTTTATCTTATTTATTGGCAGCTTACTACTAAAGGTGAAAAATATTTAATATCAAAATATTTAAAAATAATTTTTGTTTCTATATTTATTCATTTCATATATATTTAATCATGTTTAGTAAATATCTCTAAAAGTTATTCTAATTGTTAACTTTAGATTAATAATTAAAATAAGATCTTGCTATTCCAAAATGCATTTTTTATTGGTAAATAAAGTCAATCTATAGTAGATATTAAGTTATGTCATTGAATGTAAGTGAGAATCATAAGAATGTTTGAAAACATGCTCAAAGCGTGTGCTATCAAGATATATGATAAATAAATACTTTAATCTATTTTCGTTTTCATGTAACCATATCTATAAAGATAAAATGCTTAAATATCCTTGTTTGTCTGCCATTAGTTTTGCAAGATATATATATATATATATATATATATATATATATATATATATATATATATATATACATAAATAAATAAAAACAAACATGTTGCATATATATATATGCAACATGTTTGTTTTTTTTTGTATACATTTTTACATGTTTGTCTGTGTAATCTGTATAGGTGCTAAAAGCCTTGTTATTGTGAAAATGAAGCTATTAATATATTTTTGAAATTATATTTAATGTTTACTTGTATTGTCAAATTAATTAAATGTAGCTGTGTTCAAAATTATTTTATGCTATTTTATGTTAATAAATCATTAATAATTTACGTATTTTTATTTTTTGTAATAAGTACAATAAATTATTATTACCTGTTTTAATAAGTCATTTTTTTATTTATAATAAAATACCATATTGTTTTTATAAAATTCACAAAAAGTTGCATAGTACAAAATTTATAATCAATAACTAATGTGACCTTGACTCATAATTTTTATGTCAAAACGTTTAGAATTTTGCACAGTTGCTGATATAACTACACTAATCTTTATCTGCTAAATGTGTGTAAAGAATTCACTGCTGTCAAAGAATAAATAAATTATTCATCTAGTGGGATATAAATGTTCAACAGTCGCGTAGATCTAAATGGTGACAATGTTGACATTAACAATTAACTTAAAATTATTATTTTTTAATTTAATATACTTTCCTATGCACGAAAGCTTATACGGAGAGAATCCACAATGTCAGGAAACTTTCCATTTTGTTCATTGGCAGGACAAGTGTGTGTAGTGCTCCTACCAGAGCACGGAAATGGTAATTTAAATTTAATCATTTTGTTTAAATTAGGATTCTTATATTTAAAAATCACTTTTAAGATATTAATTAGTTTAAAATTCAAATGAAATTATCATAAGTTTTGGTATTAAACGTAACTTGTTTTAATTAAAAAACAAATTTATAATGGTAGATAATAAAAGCCTTTCTTGGTAACAAATTTAAAGATTTTATTAACAAATTCAATAGGTACTATCCTTCTATACAAACTTAATACTATCAAAATATACCTTATTGTAGCAAAATACAAACATGCATAATTACAAATTTCAAAGATGACTGTAAAATTTAATAATATAGAGATCAGGCATTTTATAGCTTATATAATAATATTATATAAATTGTTGAAAGAGAATAGAAGTTGAATTGTTAGAATTTATTAAAGAATTGGAATGTTTTAATAATATGGGAGATAATTAAATTTTAAAAGTGAGGAATTATTGGCAAAATCATAGAAGTCATTTAAGTGCAAAGAGTTTAAATTTAGAGTATTTATTATTGAAAATGAAAATCTTATAACAATACACCAACAAATATAAACTATGGTCCATTACATTTTTTCATTTTAAAATATTTAAAAAATATTATTTAAAAACTTAAAACTAAGCTGTGATGGTTCATAGTCACTATATAGAGTTTGCTCGGAAGACAAACTTTGTTTTCTTCTTTACAAAAATATCACTAGACCAGTCGTCATTAACATTGTATGTATTCTAAATTAATTAAATTCAAATATTGCTGCTAGTTTTATACTAAAAATATATTATTGGAAGATATGAGTAGCACTAATTGTCTCTAATAATACAGCATGTCATAACTTATAATAAATTACTATTACATTACAAGATGCTGAATGCGTTACAATACTTTCTTGTCATTATGAGTAGGCTATGGTATAATTTGTCATCAAATTAAATCTAAAAATATGTATATTTGGTTGTCTATTTCATTTATAATAGTATATTGATAAATATTAAAAAAAGGTGTATATAAGGCAACTATTTTCATTGTGTCAAAGCTTATATTATACTGCTTTGAAATGGAAGTTTTTTGCTCACTAATTAAAATAAAATTAGATTGTGTTAACACATTTCATAATTGTTGTAATATTTTTTTTTGTTAAATTAATTAATTATACGATTGTTATGATAATGGATAGGATCTAGTTCATAATAAAAAATATTTACAAATTAATAAAACTTAAAATAGTAGCTGTGAACATAAGTTTGTCATGTAAATAACTTATTTCCAATAACATTTAAAAGGCACAAATTCATTTGCACTAGATGTTTCATTTGTTTCCAAGAGATCATCAAAATAGGTTTTTTTTAAATTTTTATTACATTATTAGAAACTTATTCAAATCTTGACTTCATTCTACAAATATTAAACAAGTTCACGTATGCAAACCTTTACACAATTCTAGTCTATGTTCTTGTAGCATCTTCAAACTCATGGTAACTACTACAATACTTTGTATTTCGTTTAACTTCCTAACAGTTTTTCTTGTTATACAAGAACTGGCCCTAAATATGGTGCTTGATCACAATAAAAACATTCTGGCACATTGGTTTCTTGTAATTCAACAACGTTGGTACTAATTTCATTAGCTACATAATAATAACTACACCTTCTTGGTCCTATTTCTTTTATTAGTGTATCATAAGGCGGCGATAAGATATCAAAAAATGCAGCAGGCATTTCTAAAGCTTCTATTTCATGATAATTAGACAATACTGGTGTTAACATACAGGTATCAGAATTAGCAGTACAGATGATATCTTGTTCTATTTTAGCAAAAAATCTTCTACGTTTGTGAATACCGTGAGCTAGTCGAGCCGCTTCGTGTTTCGCGCGAACAGTAAAATCTAAAGTACTTACTATTTCGTTCAGTGGGTACTCTGAGAAACTTCTGATACGAACTGCCCCTGAAATTACTTTTAAGAGCCCATACATATGCGGGTGGTCATGTAAAGGCATAACAAATCCAGGTCTCAAAACGAATACGCTCATGTTAACTAAATGGTTTTGAAACACTTCAATATATGTACAAGGCGCTTTGTTTGGTCGTTTCCAAGTCGCTGGATTATTTAGGTTTTGATCAAAACCTAAATCGTCTGCTCTTAATCTGTCCATTTTCTTTTTTAATTCATACAGGTTGGCCGTGAAGTTGTTTTTGAATCTTTCGTCGAAAGTATGTAGTGCTTGCCGGTAAGTCGAAATGATTGGCGGAATGTTAACAATTTCCATGTTAGACTTGGCTACATCACGGTTATCCATATGAATTTTACTAATGCTAACCCACGATATGTTATTCTTTGATAAAACTATTGAAATCATTCGGCACGATAACAAAGCGAAACTGTCGACAAACGTCATTTTTCTTTTCTATGATATTGTTCCTTTCATTCGATTTTGTCATATGATCGGATACACTAACTGATTTTTTCTCATATAATGAAAATTATAATGTTTCATTTATAATTATTATTAAATAACTAATATATTATTGTTTCAATCTTATTTATTGATATTTTAGTTGATACAAATTAAAACAACATATCATATATTTTTAAATATCTCTATAAGTCGTCAATAGATGTCACTAGATGCTTCAAGATAAAATGGTTTTTATATGGATTAAATATGAATAAATATATACATTAAATAATGTCTTCAATCTGACCAATTATGATTTATGTGTTATTAATATTTAAGTGCTATAAATTTTACTGATACAAATGTGCATTACCCCGCATAGCAGGATAGTTAGAGACAACCCGGTGTCCAGACACTCCGTTGACTGGATTTCGCCCTAAATCGAGACGCAGACGAGATGAGAACGCCAACCTTTGTTTTACTAGAGCGAAGAATGACCATATTTTTTTAAATGTAAACATTTCTCCGAAGCCATTGCCAATTTCGTTTACAGTCAGATGCAGTTCTATTGCGCTACAAGAGGTCTAGAGCGTTAGAGGTCACTCTATGATAGTTGTAGTAAATATTACTGAAATCTTAGAACAAACAGTAAAAACGATAATCTTTTCCTTCCTGTTTATGTGTTCGTTACAAAAGAGATTATAATTATAAAACCACATTCTGTATACGAAAATAAAACAAAGTCGTACCTAACTTAAGTTTGTTTCGAATATTCGACAATCAAATACTTACTAAATACGAAATAAAAACAATTGTTACGCTTGAGAATTGTTTAAAGTTTAAAACAATTAAACTCCCACAGAACCCAATAAAATCAATATAAAGGCGTTAAGTAGGTAGTTACAGTAAATATATTTGGAGGTCAATTTTAATGTGTGGTCTTCAAAAATAGTAGCCCACGGGTGGTGAGTAGTAAACCACTTAAATAAATAAGTTGCTCAACGTAACGGTTAAATTCTGTTTTATTGTTGTAGAGTTACACTGTTTTATCGTTATGTTATAAACTTACCGATTAACTGTTCTAAACATAGATAAATTTATCAACATGTACCTGCAGCTAATAAGACAGCGAACTATTTTACATGGAAATCGATTTATATTGTTTCACTATAATGGATTTTAATTTATCTATTGCTTAATTTTCTCGTGTATTTGTGTTTTATAGTTTGTTAGCGCTATTTTCATTGAATTAGGTTCAAGTAGAAATTCCAAAATGAATTATTGTTAAATTTGTATTAAAAATTACTTCAGACATAATCAGAATAATAAAGAAATTGTGGCTAAAATAATAATATTTTCAAAATATAAGAAATAGAATAGGTACGCTGTAGAAAAGCCATTTATAGGTTCTTAACATTATATTTTTTGTCATTATTCAAAGGAAATCAATCCTTTAAATAATGTCGAACAGTAATAAAAATGTATTCTTTTCTCTTGATTTATTTAAGGGCTTAGGTAACATTGCAATTAAAATAATTTTTTAGTTAAGTTTACAATATTCTTAGCAATCCACTGAGTAATAAAAATGGAATACATAAGCGCCCTCGTGGTAGTAAAAATCTACAGGCAGGTAGTTTATGTAGTTACGAAAATTACTTACTGAATTGGTACGGGTTGATTGATGTATACGAATATATTGATTACTAATTTTTTATTATTGCGTTTATTATACTTTAGTACTCTAAAATACATTTTTGAACACTTTACAGTCTGTCTGTGGTCACAGGTAGACCTATGTATTAATCCGTTCAAAATAGTTTCAAGTTGATTACTGATTGAATGTTTTTTTTTAATTTAGAAAGATGAGAAGCACTTCAATTGGAAATTTAAAGAAAAATGTTAAAAACTTGTCTAGCTAGTCATTCCAGCAACGACATTCAATTAAGGTTCGTCCAATGAAAATAGTGCTTGTGAGCTGACACCAGTGCAAATTCCTGGAATAAAACAGCATTGCAAAATTTTTTTTACTTTGATTTATACGTATATATTAAATAGGTACAAGTAAAGTTATAAAAAGCTTATTGTATGTATCTTATCATTCCTTACACCATAATCATAGAGCCAATACCTACAAGTTTTCAGTATATGCGGCTCATTATTTACTTCTCTTCTACGAAGTGTGCTAAGGGTGTAGCGCGAAGCTACTGTGTTCTGGCGTTCGTCTGTTTGTTTGTCAGGTGCGTGGGTGGGCTTCTCGGAACCACTGAATGTGGAGATGCGGTATTGCAGGTGTAAAGAAGCTGTTGGATAATTTAAAATTATTAAAATTTATTCTTATTTAATTTATAAAAAATGTTTTAATATAAGCTTATTCTACATAGGTTAAATTATTTTATTTCAAATTTTAGATAATATTATTATTTTATTTTCATTTCCTCGCTCACCGCCACACAGTGTATGGTTTTCGAAATCCGACAGAAAGCAGTACACGGAGTATCTTGACACTAAGTTATCTCTGTTTATCCTGCTATGAACGCTCATAATAATGCAAGAGAAAACGGAAATTTGCATAAATTTCGCTGCTATATATATATATCATTGTATTTAGTATGTCTTTTTGTGACGGTTATTTTAAATCATCAGCTTTCTAATCACAGAAATGAAAGGTTCACTTCGAAGAAATTTATGTACATAGGTTAAACGACATTCTAAATATACTTACTCACGGGAATATTAGTAATATTCCTATAAGTATATTTATAATAGTGATCATCGTATTATTGCAAAACAATTAACATTCCCTCATATCAATTCTTATATTCTGTGCAAATGTTTATAATTACGTGGGCTCAGCACGTCATTTTTAAAAGCTATTATCAAACCAGTTTCATTAGAGTTTATTTAAAATAATTTATTTTTGTTCGACACGACATGTGCAATTACATGTTCGTATGAATTAGCTCAGGTTACATGTTGATCGACTTTATGCAACATGAAACAAAAATATTATTAAAATATTAATATCAAGTATGTAGCTTTTAAATGATCAATGTTATTTATTTAAAAAACAATATGTTCTGACTTTTTGTACCACTTTCGGGTAACGTTAATGTTTCAATCCACAATGCCCTTTCCCATGCACAATGTGGTTTATATAATATTTAATTAATTTATTACCTTATATTACCTTATATTTTTTGTTATCGAAACCAAATGCTTGTATACGAAAAATTTACATGACCAAAATCAATTATTATTATAATTTTCACATAAAGTGATGATACTATTTAAACTGTATACATAGCCATTTTTACAACTAGATGGCCGATGCCACATAAGTACAGTAATGAATACTTAACAGCTTTTCGATAAGAGAAAATTTACTATAAATAAAAAAAATAAAATAAAAAATATACTAATTACGTCATAAAACATAATAATTCCTCTACAAAATTATTATCTTTGTGTGAAATTTAGTTGTGGTTGTAAGAAATGAAATATTTTACTTAAACGGATCCTACCTGTTACATAAAGCTTCTTAGTTAAGAATAGCGTATTGAAAAGAGTCCTATTAATATTCAACATTAGTAAAGCTTATAATTAATTTAGAGACCGGAATTATAAAATTATTTTAATTTTATAAAAAGGAGGTCAAACATATTTCAATTTCAATTTTAACAATGTTTTTTATGAACACGGATGGAGCGTCTTGATATTTGGTTTTTGACTTTGCATTATCGAAAGTTGTAAGGTCGCTTTTTCTTTTTGCTATAATGTAGAGAAAAAAATATTTAAAAACTTTAATTTGTCGTGTTTTCGTTTAATTTGTTTTCTGTATGCTCATCTCACGGTGCCTAGAAAACGAAATATACAGAAAGATTTTAATGATAGAAGTTCGTTATTATTTTAATAAAATTATTTAACTATTTTTTTAAAAAATCCTACGATTTTATATAGGTACAGATTATAATCTTCCCAGAAATGTTTTAATACTCGCACTCGCATGTAAATTTTAATGCAGCTCCTTTGCGCAGGAGATTCTAAGTGTAGCCAAGTTTTGTCCTTACTATTTTAATAAAATGTTGTTATATGTGTTTGTAAAGATACTCGTTAGGTGATTCTCTATAGGCGTAGGTCGTATCAGGAAGAAATACGCGAGTGTTAAATAAACTGCTCAATAGGGTTTTCACTCTATTATTTTTTATTCTAAGTTTAATAGAAACATATATTTTCGAAATTAAGTAGACTTACTTAGAAATTGACAAACACGAAACTTATGTACCTATATATACATAGGTACATATGTCTATATTGACACACAATACCGAATATGTCTTATCGATATATCTACTATGTTATTATTTATACTAGATATATTTAAGGAAAATACAACTTACGTTCGTAATGCTTGCATTTGCCGATTAGTCGACTAATTGGTTCGTCAGTCTGACCGATTCTTTGAATGATATGATCCTTGATCGGATTAGTAGATAGATTAGTCGATCAGTTGATTTATTGGGCATACATAGGTATATTTATATATTATTCTTATCTTTACGCATCTCTCTCAAGCTTCATACCTTATAGTAGGGTAGTCAAAGACAACCTCGTATCAAGATACTCCGTTGACTGAAATCATCATCCGTTGCATGAAATCGACACATTACGTGTGTCGAACTCAAAGTCGCTCTATGTCTTACAAGAGCAAAGTAAAAATAAACTTCAAATATAATAACTTCCTCGAGTGAAAATCGAAACCAGACGGGCTAATTTACTGCATTTGCTTAGCGCGACAATCAGAGATGACTTAGGTTTTGCTAATTTGGCGTCAAATAGCTGTACACCAATGCAGAGACAGCCCTAGCATCAATAGAAATAGTCGGCTATTCGCGAATGGCATCAAACAGAGCGGCTATTATTCCAACTACAAAGACTAGAATGACTCGAAAATTGTATATCAAAGCATTTAAATAAACACAATGAAACCTAGCATGTTAAAAGTTTGCCAGCTACAAGTGTGTAGGCGTACATACGTATCGCTATATGATTGCGTTGTGATAGGTTACTTTTAGTGTCAGTATATTACGTTAGATTAAGAAACAAATACAAAAAAGTATTATTTACATGATTTCTTATGTTACGTTAAATTGCGAAGTCTTAGCAACGTATAAAATTATAATTCTAATTTGATTCAATGTTTGTTTTATATTTTTGGAACACATTTATCTATATTAAAATAATTAAACAAAGTTTTACCAAAGCTTTATTTAATGTACCTATTAACACCCTAGGTAATAGGCGTAAAAAAGGTTAAGCTCATTATAGCTATATAATGATCAACCAAAGTAATTATATTTTTTGTGTGTACTTTTATAAACTAAACTGTAAAACAATTGGTAAATAAGTAATTGAGAAACGTAAGAAATAAAATTGTGCAATAATAAAAAATGCCTAACAACATTATCAAACGACGATAGATTTATTAAATACAATCACACATTTCATTTCAAAGAAAAACTTAATAAATAATCAATTCAAAAAATGATCATCATATCAAAAGCTACAAAGCTAATTGATACGGAAATTTCACAATACAACACTAGTGGCGACTACCTGACAGACAGACATCAAGGCGTTTCCGCCTGCGTGTTTACCCTAGCCGTTTATACCGCTCGCTCTACTAAGAACACTACATTACGCGATTAGGTGTAGTGTACTGAAACAATATAAGATATTTCAAAATTGTACTTTAAAAATATACTGTTTTTATATTAATTCATTCCTTTTTGGATTATGAGGTAGCCAAAGAGTAATTAAATATACGACAGTTTTTGGAAAACAGGAAAAAAGTATATTTTGAAAACACATTGTATATTTTTTTGTTAAATTGAGAGTGTGAGCAATTTAAATTTCAGGATGCTATTTCCATTAAACCCTTGCAGTACAGCTCCATTTGTACTTACCTTAGTTTGTTATGTATAACGAAAAATCCATTTCTTCCGTTTCCTGTGGAAAAATCAGGAAATCCTACATTTATACATACCGAATTCCAGCCTTTTACGATTAGTAATCAATATTGATCGATATGATATATGAGGCCGGTCGTGGTGCAGTGTGACAGCGTCTGACTGTAAAAGCGACCGGTTGTGGGTTCGATCCCCACTCGGGGGAGTGATTATATTTAAATTATCTTCACTTCCTCGCTCTGGTAAAGACAAAGTGCCGCGTTGAGTCCAACCCCTCAACACGCTATGTCTCGACTTCGGTGGAAAGCGAGTTTGGTGTACGGAGTGTTTTGACACTAGATACTTTCTATCTTCCCTGCTATGCGGGATAAAAGCGTGAAGCTAAAAAAAATAATGATATACCTCCAACTGAAAATCAATTTACAAACAACGCGTCCTTAACAGTTAGTCACGTCGAAAAATTAAAGTACGTAATTGATTTATCTCAATATTTACATTTTTAAATACTTTTTGACTCTTTACTTTAAGTTTTAAGCCGGAAGTAGCTGAACTAAAACAGTTCATAATTACCTATCTGCGATCATAAAATGTGACCACGAAACCCTGTACACTTTTGTAAATTAAGACACTATCCTATTAATAGACTGATTTATATAGATAGTCAATATAATAGATATTTAAAAGTAGACTTTTTGTCAGTACTTCTTTTGAGAAATAAGAACATTTTAAGTAATATATTAGTAAAGCAAGCAAGGATCTTGGTGTCATCGGCAGAGTGAGACGGTACTTCACACCCAAACACCGTTTAGCCCTCTATAGGGTTCATCTCTGGGCTGGTGCACCCGAGTATCAGCTTAAACCCTTTGATCACATAAAACGCAGAGTCTTTCGGATCGTTGGGGACCCAATAATCTGTGACGGACTTGATAGTTTGCCTTTCCTAAATACCATGCCATCTGAGTAAGTGGCATTCTACTACTGTGTAGTTTTATAGGAATTTCCTTCCACGTGCCACACAACTATGGAACGGCCTACCTGCGGCAGTGTTTCCAGGTCTTTACGACATAAACATCTTCATAAAACGCGCTTATTTCCAAATTAAAAGCCAGCAATGCTTCAGTAGCTCCTTTGGTGTTACACGGGGCCGTGGGCGGCGGTGATCACTTACCATCACGTGACCCGCACGCTCGTTTGTCTTGCCTGTCCTATAAAAAATATTATAGGAGTTGTAAGAAGATACATTTTGTAGGTATTTTTTTAAATAAAAATCCAGTATGCTTCTGCAAAGTATGTCTTTTCTATTTATCAACTTTAAATTATTACTAAGACAGTAAACAAACAATAAAACTACTTGATCTTTTTGTATATCTTAAAATAAATTCTTTATCCACACTTACAGACGTCAGATATATTTTTATTTGTTAGGTAGAGCCTATAGCAATGGTTTTGTATTCACAACCTAAAAGAAATTAGAATAAGTCTACTGTACCGTAACGGAGCCAACCAACTGCAGTGATTTCACCCTACATATATCTTCCTAGCTCTTCATTTTAAATGTTAGAACTATAAAATTGCCCAAACTACTCACGTGCACGTAACACAAACATTGTCTTAGTTGAGCGACAAAAAAAAATTAAAATAAAATTAATAGCGAACGAGAAGCTGTGGCGTTCTAGGAAATTAGTTAATTACGTGTTGTAAACTATAAACTAATAAAATGTAATATTACGCTCACTTGTTTATAAAGTTTGGAGTTTGGTGAACACGGTCACGGAAGGGGTTGGTCGTTCTACATATTATGGGTATACAAATAGATGGACGTTTTATTGTTGTTTTTTATGTGCTAGGTACTCTGACTAAAAAAAAAAGATAGATTGAAGAATGTGGAATATGGAAGTTTAATAGCAAATTATAATTTTTAAATGATGAAAATACTCACACTTACTTTTTGAATTTTGCTTGTAGGTAAAGGCTTGTAATAAAGTAATTTAAATTTGTTTGTCTCGACTGGAAATCGAACCTACAAGCATAGCGTTTATAGTCATTCCTACTGAATTTAATTCAAGCCTACCATTTGCGTACATTGTTAGCAGCCTCAGATGAATTTAATAATTATAATTTTCAAAGTATTACAGTACATTGTTGACATCATTGACTTGTACAGATATATATATTTATATATATATATATATATATATATATATATATATATATATATATATATATATATATATATATATATATAAACATCATTTACAAGTATTTACCAAACTCAGAACAACACGAATTATATTGAATTCCACAAATGATTACACATTTAAACCTGTTAACGTGTTGCAGATAATAACGCTGAGTTAATAACTAAAATGAAGGTGATTAAAATAGTATTTGTTTTCATTGCATCCAGTCATTCGTTGCCACATTTACATTCGGTAGCGTAAACTCTGCTTCCCTTACCTCACTGGCTCGGAAGTGTTAATGGAGTGTTTGAATGAAGCCAGTAAGGTTGAATATTAGTGTAGAGTTAGCTTATATTTTTATTTTATTATATTTTTTATTCTGTAAATTGTAAACTTAAAAATAAAATGCTTTAAAATTGGTAATTATAAGTGATGTATAGTATTTTCAAATATATTTTTCTACTTTTCACGCAGAGTCTCGAAATGGGTTGGATTGAGAACTTAGCAGTCGTAGGTCTTAGATTCTCTTTGTCTATTCTGCTATAGAAAGGAGGTAATTTGCTAGGTACGTAAGAGTAAAAGAAATTCAAATCATTTAAAATTAACCATTTATACTATTTATCTATTGCTAATAAATTAATAGTTAAGAGAATTAAAAATGATGACCTTTTTTAAATTAAATTTACCTAACACAGTAACCGTCTCGGCAAGTAAACTCGCCTAAATGCATTCATAATCTAAATATCTTAAACGCACTCCTCATTTCAAGAAGCGAAGCGGTTCATCTATGGGTAGTTTTATTTTTATTCGAACACGTGTGGAGTTGGCGGTTAAATCGGTCCGCTTTGTGGTCATCTAATTGACTTCACCTCAGAACCTTGCCTTAGAAGTGGTATAGTAAATGTTTGAACCTTTTTTATTATTATTTAATTTAGTACTTTAATCACAATATAGTCTTTAAGTACTTTAAGTACTGTAGTACTCTATACAAAATATTTTTGGTTTGTAAATAATATTTTAAAAAATCTATTGAAATCTAGGTACTTATACCCCAGCACCTTATATAAAAGTCAAAAATGCATGTGATTCTGGAATTCTGATGATTCTACATGCAGATAGATATATTATGACAATATATATTACATAAATTATATAATAATTAATTAATATCCTTAACCATATTAATTTTAATATAAATTTTATAATATAACATTGAATAATTATTAGAAACATTAAATTATTAGTAGGCAATTATTATTGGTACAACTGGTAAATATATTTTTATTTCTTTTAAATGATATTTCCGAAGCTATCTGTTCTGTGGACCTGGACAGTACGTTATGAATGCATTGTTAGATATCTAATTGCCATTAGCTTGATTGAGTCACTGGGGTAAAATTAGACGATTGTCTAACAGCTTCCTGAGTTACTTTTTAAACCAATTTATGACAAAATGTATTATTCTTTTTCTTTTACAAAATGCTAACAAATTATCATTGTATAACATACTAACGGTCTGCTAGCGGCTGAATCCTACTACCAAACAATACAGTCTAACTTAATAGTCTAGATCTGGAATCTAATATGGGTATATTAGTTTATACTAACTAAGACGTGTTTTATTAAATTATAATTAATTTAAGACCTATTTAAATGTCTCATTAGTGGGTTTTTTGTGTTAGTTGTAAAAAATACTAGGTAGTTAATATTTATTAGTGAATCTAGAATGGGAAATCTGGAGGAAATCTGTTTACATTTCCGCTCTTCCATCTTGGTCATTCGCTATTATACATATGTATGCATATATGACCTGACATATAAATTTATAACGGTATCTATGTTTTATTTAATTATATTTACAATATTACAATTTAATATATATTTATTTTGTCTTTTCAGTCTTACATTGTAAAAACACTCATCTA
This sequence comes from Dryadula phaetusa, assembly GCA_032432895.1. Classification (NCBI taxonomy): domain Eukaryota; kingdom Metazoa; phylum Arthropoda; class Insecta; order Lepidoptera; family Nymphalidae; genus Dryadula; species Dryadula phaetusa. The sequence goes on from JAOYRS010000073.1 coordinate 1,713,665, forward strand.
AATAGAGTTAGAAAGTCTAACCAAATATAAATAATAATTTAGTTGAATAAAAGTAAATCTAAAAATAAGGCTAATTAAACGCACATAATACGCGGTAATAATACGCGGACGCAATCTCCGCGCGTTTTATAAAATTACTTGCTCATAAAATTTAATCATCGCTATTTCTTGACTACAGTGAGTTTGTTCCTATTTGATCTACTTAGTAATGATTTTTATAATTTTAATCTGTGCTTATTATTAAAAACTATAGAGTTTTTTTTTAAAACACTAAATATTTTATATATATCTATATGAGGGATAAATATGTACGAAATATGTCGGTAAAAATATTTTATTTGCTAAATCTCATTTGCAAAAAATATAATAACATGGTTGAAACCAGAGTTAAATCTAGACAAATTGTAGGCTACTTCATATAATTACAACAAAATTATTTATTTTAATCGATTTTATTTACCTACATATATATATATATATATATATATATATATATATATATATGCTGTGTATAGTTTACAGAAACATTTATTTTGTATTCTATTCTTTAGAATAACTATCTACTGGGTATTATTGTTAACGTTAAAAAGTTTAAATTAGAATAGTTAATTTTTAGCGCGTAATTGCAGCACACAACGCGTAAGATTTGTTTACTTGTCTACTACATCTGCTCTATCCCAATTTAATGGTGATTCCAGTTGACGTATATCAACATTATAATCTGTTGGGCTTCCTCATTTAACTGTGAATTCAGAGTAAATTGCAGTGCTCCTTTGCCGGATATTTTCATTTGGCATGTCACTAATATTATTTTTACTTTATAGCAAACAAAATTCAGAATCTTGTTTATTTATATACAATATTCAATATTTTTATGATTTTGAATTTCTTAAATATATAGATATTTCCCAGAAAACAATGTCGATCATGCATCAGCCATGTGAAAATTATACGCAATCAAGAACTGTTGTGTTATTTTTTTATCACCGAAATAGTAACCTGAAGACCATTTAAAACATAATTTGTTTTTCATTCGTCCACATGTGTGCAATGTTTATTTGTACGGGAATGTGTGCGTGTCACTAAAAAGTTTTTATTGTTTTATGACACATATACGTTCACGCTGCGGCCGCTCATAATTGTTTGTAATTAAAGTCTGTATATTATCTGTTCTGACTACGTTTATTAGTTCATTAATCAAGCAAAAAAACTTCTAGAATCATTAACATGTTTTTCAGGATTCCGTATAGCCATTATAATTATATCTTTTTCTTAACATGTGTAAGATACATTCGACACCTTTTTACAAAAATTACGCGGATATAAGAGAGTTTGGCATACTATAAGTTTATATGAAAAATATTATCATTTTTCATAGTAATGTATTTTTCATAATATATAAAGATAATTTCATAATACATAATATTTAAATATTTGACTAACACTTATATAAAGTAGTATAGTTGTTAGTCGGAATAGATTTTTAAGTCTTACATCCATAATCATTATAATCAAGCACTTCCATATCAAATGTCAAATGATAAATAATACAAAGATATTATTAACAATTAATTATATATCTTAATAAAATAATTGAATTCAGTTTTCATTAACCTACTTACGTACGTAATATAAAAGCTGGCAGTTGATAGGCGAGTTTATAACGCAATGTTTACACGCGTTGTGAAAGTGAAATATTATTTGTTTTGCTTTTCGTTTATTGCGCGTACCGCTGTCTTCCGTCGCTACTGAAGCATTGTTCATGTTATTATAACAGTAATAGTTTAAATCGAACTAAATTTAGCTTGAAGTGATATAGGTTTCGTGATTTCATAGAATAATTTCATATTTAATATGATTTTGACACTATGTATCCGATAATCACTATATAATGACACTAAGTACTTTGTCAATCAAAATTATCTAAGGTTAGAAAGCTAATATTGTATATACTGAAATTTAGGATCTATTTCGGATTTAAATTTAATAAAATTAAGACCAAAACGAAGCGAACAACTAATCAATTTATTGATATACATAATATAATATTTTTTGGTTAAAAATTACATTAACACCAGTTAGTTTAATAGATATTCATAATACACATTTGCGGTATGGAATGAAATATCAAAAAAATACGAAAGAATATAGTCAGTAGTCGGACATTGACTGAAAAATAGATTTAGCACACGACGCTCTAAAATCTGACCAACGTACAGGCGTTCATTGTTTTCTGAGATTTTTTGCTATAATAACATTATTTTCAGTGGAATACTTAAATAGAATTAGGTGCGCTTTTAATAATTTTAATTAATGTAGTACATGTGACTTTGTATTTGAATTCAAAACGAAAAAATTTACATTACATTTTAGTAACTTTAATAACTTAAATAACTTAAATAGATATATACTTATAATATGTTCGTATAATTTATTTATACACAATAAATCATAAACAGAATAAACTCACGAGTTTTTAAAAAGAATTGTCAAAATATTATTTATAAGGTGAAAATCAAAACATTTTCCAATCTACTTGAAACCATCATTGCGTGTATTTGTTTATATTTATTTTCTAAACGATCTTATTGTGTGGTCGATTGATTGATTGAAAGCCATACATTGACGGATAAATAACCAACATGTCGATCACAGTTAAAAAATGGTGTAACACATTCGTATAATCTTAAAGAATTTAGATTTTAATTCTAAAAATTAAATTAAAATGAAAAGTAAAGTAAAAGCCACAAGCTATTATCAAATTTTAAACGAATACCTCATATAGAAAACAAAATCCTACTCGGTATTATCAATCACCATTGTTTTTATATAGCGTTCGTGGCGCAGTGTGACAGCGTCTGGTTGTAAACATGATCGGTTGTGAATTTGATTCCCTCTCGAAGGAGTGATTATATTTAAATTATTTTCACTTCCTCGCTCTGGCAAGAAGAATTTAACACTTAAATTCACAATGTTAGGGTGGAGAGCAGTCAACGGAGTGTTTGAACACTAGGTGGTCTTTGACTTCCCTGCTATAAAGAATGAAGTGTGATACGGCTTATATATTGGAAGTTAATAATCACGGGGAGTGTTCTGGAGATCTGTTTGACTTGGTTCCTGCCGCTGAATTTTCCAACCGCACAGTACGTAATAGACTACAATATCATCCCTACCATCTGGTGACGTGGCGTTCTACTACTGTGCGGTTTTGTAGGAATTTCCTTCTACGTACCACACAACTGTGGAATGGCCCACCTACGGCAGTGTTTCCAGGTCGTTTCGACATGAACACCTTCAAAAAGCGCGCTTGTTTCCACCTTAAAGGCCGGCAACGCTCCTATAGCTCCTCTGGTGTTACACGGGGCCGTGGACGGTGGTATTCACTTACCATCACGTGACCCGCACGCTTGTTTACCTTGCCTGTCCTATAAAAAAAATTTTTTTTTTTCGTTTTACTTTATTCTAAGGTTCGTTCCGATCGTCACCTCGACGTCGCATCTTGGTTTGAGACAGAGTACCGAAAAGTAAATAATTTGATATTTCATTCCAATATTTTTTCACATTACTTTTCTTTTTGGATGGATATAAAAATCACAAAAAATTGCTTTTACAGTCGAGCGCTATATTATTGCCATAATAGTCTTATAACCATGTTCTTTCTGTCAAATGTCTTTGCAGTATTTAGTTATCTGTAAATAAGCATGAAACTTAAAAAAGCTATGAAATTCAAATTTACAAAATGATATCATGTTGTTTCTCATAATTACACAAATGAAAAAAAAAACATTAACCATTTAATTCATATAAGGTTTAAAGCAAATTGTCGTGCAGCAGCTATTTTCCTACCTATAATTATCTATAATGTTATTATTAAGTTGATGTTTTTCACGTGGTTGGAATAAACGACCTTCATTTATTGTTTGCTTTTGCTTCTATAGGCTACAAATATATCTTTTACAATGCTTTAAAAAAACTTTGTCCTTATACTTATTTTAATAGATAAAAAAATATTAATTATTATTTTAGCATTCAATAATAAATTAATCGATTTTGACAAATGTCAAAAAACTAGGGTTGGAGATTTTTATATACGACACATAAATAATTTTGTGAAATAAATTATTTGTTACTTTAAAAAGTTGCCTTCAATAAAATAGTAGTAGGTTTTTATACAAAGACACATAATGTGAGTAGTTAGTCTTTGCGGTCACGTCGGTGTGCTCGATCGGAGCACCGACAAATAAAAAGCTCAGCTAGAACATACTCGTACTTCGTTTCAGCACTAACTTTAATATATGTTGTATATAGTGTGTTTTATTTTGCAAAATTATATTTAATTTCAATAACATTCGCGATTATTGATTATTAAAGAAAATATTGAAAAATTGCCTGTAATTATGTTGGTTGATTGATTAATGGTTGACTATTAAGCTTGTAATTTTGGCTTAATAGTGGTTATAATACACTTTAAGTATTAAAATATTTATTCTATACTGTATTATTGCCAAGAAAGTTTAAATTGTGCATTTTTTATTTATTCAAGAATCAAGTAAGCATTGTTAAGATATTAAAATATAATTTATAATAAAATATAATTGTTAAAATATATATAATTACATAAAATAAGCAGACTGTATACAAAGCTTAGCCAATAGCCAATAAATCGTCCGGTCAGGTGTGAGGGGTCGACCAGTGTCGGGAGGGGAGGACAATCGTCCCCTAATGAGTCTCTAATAATAATTATCCACCTACACTTTCTGCTGTGAAGCGACGACTCTTTCATAAGGGTTGTAATCTATTTTAAATTGTGCAGAATTACGCTTTTTCATTTGTATTACATAATATCACTTATATTTATAAATTAAACATTAATTTATAATCCATTCTTTCTTTACAAGGTACTCACTTTTAGGTATAAAATGAATATATTATTGACAAAGTATGCTAAATAGAATTTTAGTATCGTTTATTTTTAATTTTAGTAAATACAATAACAAATTAGCTTAAAATTAAAAATATAAGGAACATAGCAATTTCAAGCTTTATAGACTAATTCATAGAAATATTCTCAAAAGTATTGTAATATTATGATCCATATGCGCGTACAAATTTTCGATTTTCTTAGTTTATATTTTGTAATTGCTCGTGACAAGATTAACGATGTACAAAGATATTTTTATACGGGTATGACAGTTAGAACCGCAACACAGCCCTATTCGCCAATAATAGGAAATTTGTTTTCCGGTTCGGTAGCGGGCTCCAATTACGGGATTAACGAATTATTTCCACTTTTTTTCCACCCTGCCCGTAATGTCGGTTTCCGCCTATTGAATCTCTTTTGATTAGCCGTCTTTCCCGTTTGACTCCAAATTGATTTTATTCCGTCACGTCCGAAGCTCCTTTTAAGACATTCGCGCGCTCCTGAAATGGCATTTTTTATTAAAAGATTTTCAACAGATAGGCGTATATATATGTATGTACATAAAATATAATTGTCGTTTTTAGGTTAAATTTATCAAAAAGGGTTAGTCTACGTGATTGTTAGTACCTAAATCAATATATTTGAAAATAAAATAACTGAAATTGAAATACACATAATATAACATAATATTTGTCCAAATAGGAGTATCGAATATATATCCACTATTATTTTTATAAAGTATATATCAGCCATTGTGGCGAAGATTGACATCATCTAACTGTAAATGTGACGGTTATGACTTCAACTACCACTCTGGGGAAGCATATTTAATCTTTGTGTTCTCGTTCTGGTCATACAAACTAAACATTCCGCCATCCAACATGTATTATCTCAAAAATTAGATGGGAATTGCGGAACGGAGTGACTTAACACTAGGTCACACATATTTCATTACTTTCTCTAGCTAATGATGCTAAACATAATCTAATTAAGAATAATTCTGGCTGTTTCTGCAAAATGGATAGGACGCGTTGTAAGTATATATTTTTTTATATTTAAACGATTCTTTTTCCACAGGTTATGTAACAATGTGATCTCCGCTAGCGGTATGTATGTTTCACCATTAACCCGAATGGAAACTAAATGTGCCTCTAAAAGACCACTTGAGTTTCGCTTGCCCAATTCAACGCCACTTCTTATTGTACAGTTCTCTGTAAAAGCGCCTGTATTGTGGTTTTTTTATTATTATTACTTCTTATAATAAAAATATATAATAGGAAATTATTTAATATTTTAAATATTAGTTGTGATTGTTAATGAATTCGCTTCGCTAATTTTAGAAGTATCGCACAAAAATACTTGGCAAATTGTACTGTAGTTACCTTGTTTCTTTGTAAAATTGCGCCGGCAATCGCGAAATTCTCCGATACCTTGCACTTTATTTTTTACCAGCGCGTAGAAAGAAAAATTATTCATATGATCTAGTAATTTTTCCCACAAGTGAAGATAGACCCCGCAACCATCACGTTAACAGTTAGCCATTCGTTCCATTGCGACATGATGGCCCTTTCTGTATTTACTTAACATTAATGTCATATTTTTATGTCTTACAAATTATATTCTATTTGTATAATAAATTCTTATAGAAAATACTAATACTTTTTAGATACAACTATATACCCGATAAGCTTGGTTTTGAGAATAACTCTATCAGAATAGGTGTTATAATAAATCAAATTACAAACATTTATATTTTTAAACAATTTTGATAATTTTAGTGAGTTGACTGCACGACTATACGTTGCTGATTCTTTTGGCAACAGCAGAGAAGCTTGTACTTATAAGTTTTTCCGCCGCACTCACATTGTCGTTATCGTAAATCATTCAAAATCGGACCAGCCAACGATTACGCTCAATTTGGATCACTTGTTTCAAGTAATAAAATGTAGAGAGTTTGTTTGTTTATACATATATAGTATTTAACATATTTTTCAAACAGATACAGCTAGCTTTGTGTACGTAACATATAAATTTTAAAGAAGAGAGGTTGAAGTTTTTCATTTTGCATACAATACAATTCAATACCTTTTACATACCTATTAAAGAATATTAATATAAAGAATTTTTTTATAGTTTTGTTACCTCTTTTAATGATTTTAATAGTAATCATCATCAGGGTATCTCCCGCTTCATAAGGCAGAAATGATATAGCTAATTTTCCTCGTTGTAAATACATTACGTATAAGATATTTACAGCTAACGCCAAGCTTTGTCTCAGAAATTTAATACTCAATTACATTTATTGTTCGACTTTAAAATGAAATTAGTTACTTGCTAATTAATATTAATGTGACATTAAAATATAAATTTTTCATTAATATAATTTTTCATTTTGATATCCAACAGCTTTTATATTTCTTGCAAAATTAGATTAATTTTTGAGCTTAGTCAATCAGAAATTTTGAATAAAATTATACTACTGTTTCAACTATCATACACAGGAGCCAATTGCCGAAAAAACTGCGTAAGATTATTTTTGTTATGAGTAAAGTATATGAGTGACATACAAACAACTGTGTAATTGATAACAGAAGCATCTATTTCACCGACTCCTGCGCATCGTCACGCAGATAATGAAACATAAATAACAGGTGGAGTGCTCTTCACACAACTTATGAGTGAAGTGCGTATTCCATTTGACAGGCAATAGGGATGGGAAATACAAACGAATTGTTGTAAATGTGAAAATGTGCGTAAAAATGTGATATGAGACTAAACTAGTATAAAAAGAAATATGAAAGCCCGATCGTGCATGAAAATTGTGCTGAAATAAGTTACAAAAATGTATATTTACTTACTTACGTCAATTACTTACGTCAATTTGAAAATAAAACAAAAACGAATCAAGCCTAGTGGCTTAATTTCATTGTTAGTATTATATGTTAGTAAATTTCACAATCTTGTTAATGATGATAGTTTTAGCTACTGATTATATTAGTCATTTTGATGACCAAACTCGTCCTAAAGCCACGTATTGCGCTTTATTAGGCCATGCGCGTTCACACTTATATACTAAATTCATCAAAATTGGTTAACGCGTTTAGTCCTTATATTTCATAAAGGAATGAAAATAAGTACATATCTACTGATAAAATATGACCCTAACGCGTCACGCAGTCGGTTCAAATGTACAGACGTGAGACGATTTCATTTGTTATCAAGCAAAATATTTAATAATAATACAATTATAATAACAAAAATTATTATTGTTTTAAATATAAAAGGATATACAGGGCTCGTCCGGGACCTCTCGCACCCTAAGCGAAAATCATACCCCTAGACCAACGAGCCAACTAAGCAAAGTATTCATATTTATAGTTTTAACATGCACTTATTTCATATCATATGTTTTAAATCACCAATTCCTATGAATATTCTCACTTTTAAAGTATTATGCGTATGTTTGCACCACAGATTAGACAGAGAAAATTTGTTGTTAAGACAATATGTTTGTTATTCGCTTTCCGCTGAAGTTCGAGACGTGTTGAATTTGTCTTCATATTTTGCTTAAGCAGTACACAATATAATTTGAATTTAATAATTTCCCTCAGTGGAGATCAAACTCAAAATTATATCGTCACAAACACACGTTCTCCAAGTTCATTATTACAATGGCATTTCAAAAAAATTTCTCAATATGGTGGAAAAATAGATGTGTTAACTATACCATATGATAAATTTGGTGATTAATGAAAAAATCTTTAGTTTTTTTTCATAAATATTTTTTGAGTTTCATTCATCGACAAATTTATATATTTGTAACAATTTACATCACTAAAAGAAAAACCCTTAAGTGGTGTGTATAACCCATTGGTGGTTATCTGGTAGTGCTTGTTCCTTGTCTGTTTACATCTTACTTGTAATAACTGACTTCTTACATGACATGCTTCACTTATAAATATTATATAAGAAAAAAGCCAAAAGCCAAAACTCCCGCTGATTTTTGGTCTTATTGAAAAAAAAAACAATAATTTAATAATAATAATCTTATAAGTTAGTTATGCCTTTATAATAAAAAATTGATTGCATCTTTAATTTTAATAAATTAAGGAATTGTTGTTTTGTCGATGTATTGTGGTTTCATAAGGTTAATTAGTCAAGGTGTGGCGTTCGCTTACCCTGCTAAACATAATATCTGTAATTTGTGAGAGATTTTGTGAAAGATTTTGCATGTTTGTGTTTTAAAATTCTTTGAATACTAAATGTCTTAAGACACAAGTGCTGCATTTCGTTACACTTGTACTCAGTACCAACATCGATTTTTTTAGATATATGTGTAAATGATTTTCTATTTAATAAAAATAGTATATATATATCAAACAATTGAAAATGATGACGTAAGTAAAATAAGATCCTACAGATATTCATTTAATATATTTTTTATTTTATAATTAAAACAAATAGCACCAATTACGGGAACCATAATTATAATATTTACCTAAAGCGTAATAATGTTAAAATATATTTTATAGACGCGTCACAAGTGTTTTGAAATCATTGCTATTAGAGTCCGGTTTTAGAGCTCTTACCTATTTGCGTTACGCAAGTAATGCCAAATTATACAATTGTACTCGAGATATTTTGAGTGTTCCTTATCTTACGACATTTCATACGTGCATGCAGATGTTACAATGTAAGAAATTTTTTTTTCCTAATTTCTACATAATTTCTACTAATTTAAATTCTGCATAATAGTACTATCATTTTTTACATATGACAGCTTCAATTTGACATTTGATAAATAATTGTTGTATACTGTTATACGTTATACTTGCCTAAATAAACGATTTTTTGATAAAAAATTGCCATTTTGTAGAATTTTTTGGAAAAAATGCTTATATAATATATTCACAAATATTTTACTCATATAAATTAATATAAGTATAATGATATTTCATCGACATTACAATTTTTAAGTAATTTTTAACGGACTGTGTGTACATTTTCAATATCCATAAAAAAAAACTCATTCGATAGTTTATCAAGTGTGGCGATGCTTTAAGTCTAGGCTCAAACTGTTAGTGATAGGAAATGGAAAATTGGCTGAACGTTCTCGTTAATGGATGCAAATTAGAGATCAACGAGTGAGAGCCATGTATTTATGTTTATTATAATAGATATATCCAATTGTATTTCATGATTAAACTAAACTATTTTTTAAGGTACGTATGTCGGTTTCGGCGCAGTGGGAGCGTCTGAGTGTAAAGGTGAACTGTTTTGGGTTCGATTCTGTCTCGGGAAAATGTTTTAATTTTGCTCACTCCGTTAAGACAAAGTATTGAGTTCTGTCAATCACATTCAAGCCAAATCAGGTGGGAATCTGAGTTCAGAGTGTCGTGATACTAGTTACTTCCTGTCTACCCTCTTTTGCGGGATAAAAGCGTGAAGCTAATATCCAAACTCATTTAAATAATATTATGTACATAATATCTATAAAATATGAATACTCATGATTTATATATACCTGAATATATGTTTAACTTTTATAGTCATTTAAAAGCCCAATAAACAGATATTAGTAGAAGTACGTTCTTAGACTCTCCATATTGAATATCGTGGGAGACGTCCTCAAAGCATCTTTGTTATACACTTGACTATAAAGAAACTTCTTGAACTAAGCCCTTATCTCTATGATTAGTAGGATATTTGAAATATAATATGTAAGTGAAACTGTTAATGCATAGTTAAAGGTTACAACCATTTATGTATAAGATTATTATGCATCTATAAAACATAGTATGACCTTAATTTGTCAAAATAAAAAAGGACAAATAAAAAAGTTCCGAAACGCGCTACAAATATGGCGAATTTCTGAATTTTATTATTACAAAAGTATTTTTTTATTAAAAAACACTTAAAGTCTGTATTTTATTTATATTTATTGACTTACAAATTAAATTACAGTCTCAATGTTACTTTTACATGCGATATAAACACAGTAGCCTATCAAGATAAGTTCAAGCTGACGTCGGTGACTTCTAAAATGTACTTACAATGTAATAAAATGTAGCTTATAAATGAAAAATGTTAGAATAAGGTAGAATGTTAACATCAAAAAGAACTTGCCATTTATTAAGATTTCAACTCTTTTGTAAACTCGATTGAATTTGTTTATATATTATACCTAAATTTAGTTACCTATTAATAATATAATTATATAAAATTGAAATGACATTTGATAGTCCCACTAAAACACGCCACTAAAGCTGTGCTGAAAAGAAGATTAGTTTAAAATATTAAAGATTAAAGAATGTATACAAAAGTTATAATTGAAATATTAAAAATATCAATTAAATTTTCACATATAAACAGTAAATTTGAAAGATCTTAATAATTAAATAGGTATTAAACAAGAAATAAGTGTGGTTTATTTTACGTTATATTTAAGGAGATATAAGTATAATAATTTGTTTTTTTTTTATTACACTTGTCATTTTAAATGAAACTTTTATAAATAGATCAATCGCATACAAATATATACATCTAAATATATGCATAATCGCATATAAATATATGCGATTGATCCATTTAAAATATGGAATTCTAAAATACATCTTTGATAACCTGACGTTTCGAATACTTTACAGTAGTCCGTGAAAATAAAAGATCTACTTGTTAAGTTTGTCATTCATTCTTTTTTAATATCTACTTTCATTAATTGATTAGATATTATTATGCAGTTAGTATTGATTAGATATTATCTTTCTAAGCAAGTTTTTAAATGCATCAATAATATTTGTCATGTAGGCCACATATATATACGTATTTTCAGTTTGAGAATGTTTTTATGTGAGCTTTATGATTTTTTTAAACTTTGACACATTATTTATGCCTCAGGAAAATTTGCCGGATCAGCTAGTAATAAAAAAATAACAACTTATTAAATTATGCTTTTTAGAATACGGTTATTAATATATAATTGAGTTTAGTTCAACCTTCTTTACGTCTAATATATTAGAGCTTATTATAACATTGGTATATGTTATTGTCCATTTACGAAATGGATTGACGTAATAGAGATCAAGTGGTACAGATAACGTAAGATGAGTAAATTAGTCGTTCAGTATATATGATGGGACTTGTAATGATAATTACTGAGTGGAGTGTCAATATGTTTAACTTCTGTTTACTGTTGGTATGTACATCTTTAAAGACAGAGAATAAACTTAATGTCGTGGCATCTCTAATATATACATATATATTAGAGATGCCACGAATATTAATAATGACACTCATAGAGAAATTATTTTAAATTAATAAATGAAACTTATGACTAAAAATAAAAAAAAATTATGACTAAAATTATGCCTTTACTCGCTTAAAACATAATATAGTATTTCATTTTAATACGTACATTTTTCTTCTTTTCTTTCCTTCTCCACTCCGCAAGATCAGATTATCACACAGCAAACACACAGTCAGTTTATCTGCTCTTAAAATTTAGTAATATTCTCAAGTGGGTGAATTTTTATTGAATACGCCATTTTGTAATTAATGACATATAAAAAGTGATATTTTTAAACTAAAATTAAATAAATAATGCGTCTCAAAATGCGTTGTACATAGAAATAAAATAAATGTACGTACCACACTGATACTAGTCATAACCTGTCAGCTCGCGAAATGCACATCTTTCATTACTAACATTCGTCTGCCGAACATTCGGCGCTTTGACCAAGTGCATAACCGAATATTCGGTATTCGTACAAATCACTATTCTTGGCATCTCTAGTATGTACTTTTTATAAATATATATTTATTAAAAGTATATACTAGAGATGCCAGATCTATTACCATTTCACAGGATATGCTTCATATTAGATGATACATATAAATATTTTTGTTATGTATGGTGAATCTAAATTTTTTATTAAGTCCCACTTAGGCCATATTAAAAAATATGCTATATATTTTAGTTGTTAAAAAATGCAAATTAAATAGATAAATAAATGTTATAAATGCTTGATATAATAATCGAACTTATTTACTTAATTTGATGAACTGTTTCTAGGACAGTAATTCTTAATGCTTCGGATGCTCTACGATAAGCAAAATTTAAAGTGAATTCTAACGTCGATATTTACAAATATTGACAATATTTCCCCATAAAATGAATGTAACCGATATTATAGGCAAAATTTGACGTTAAATAGCTCTTAAAAGCAGAACCGAGATCAAGTGATTGTTTTGGGGAGGCAAATCTGTGTACACAACTATAAAGTAATCCATCACAACGATTCGTATAGAGTAGGAGATGGTATTGCTTTTTATAATTTATAAAAGTAGAGGTTTTAAGTTTACGCTTCTATGGACCATATAAATGTATGCATCATTATAGCAATGCTTGGCCTCAAAATTTTGCTCTGAATATAAGGTATGTTAATTTATAATACAATAGTATCGCAATTATTTATTTGTTTTAAGTCTAAAGAGGCCAAAATTCTTAATAATAAATTAAGCCCATTAATTAACTTAATAAATTAAGGTTATATTTAAACAATAAGTACACATAAACATACATAGTTATCAATGACATTTAAGCGTTTAAACTTGTTTTTTTAATTTTGCTGTAGGTCAATACCTACCTAGTGAAAATCATGATATTTATGAATATCATAGGATTTTCATAATATTCATACAATATAATATATAAATGGAAATAATTTCACAAACATAACCCTAGCTCTTAGACTACATCTATCAAGTTTGTTGATTTGGCTCCCACTTTATTTTGCAATACAACACTTTAATGTGCTTACTTTCCTTTTATGTCTTTTAAATGCTTATTTCCATATTTTATATAGACTTATAGATTTTTATATATATTATACTTACCTATTATAAATTATTATTATTGCATAACATTATAATTTATCTAAAAAGTTCCAATTAATAGTGTTATTATTCGCTATGTTGTTAAACCGTCTAAAAACTTTTAGGACTAATCCAAGAGATCTTCAAGTTTATATTAAGCTTAGATTTTGCCCTCTTCATGATTTTCAAAGACTAATCTATATCACCAAATTTCAACACAATAATGTTCAATGTTCATTCACGATTATTTCGTTGAAAATAATTCATATAAAATTATGCCTTACTAAATTTTAATTTTAAACATAAACAACGAAAATGATATTTAATTCCTTTACAAAAAATTACGTAATTCAGTATCCTCAGTATTCAGCAGAAGATATACTTATAAATATTACTTATGGTCCTCACTTTAAAAAAATCGGATATTACGCCGCCTTACATCTTCGCCGATGTCAGAGAGCTATTAATGCTCTTAAAAAAGATTTTAAATAGTTTATTTTGTTCCATATCATTAGATTTAACCCCATGTGTGTTCATATATTTGTTGAACTAAGCTTTAGTGTCATGTTACTTTGTAGAAAAAATATGCATGACATTGACGGAGCAGTTCCTCTCAAAGTGTCAATACTTATTAATTTATTTGTGTAGATACTACATTTTTAAATAAATTACAAATTTATAATATTTTTTTAATATAACTAGTTCTTTAGTAGGTATATAGTAACGTTTTTAATTTAAATCATTATTTAAGTTAAATTAATTTAGTACTATCTGGTAAGAATATGCGCGGTGTTGAGTTTGGCCAGTGAATATTCAATAGGCAATGTATCGAATTTGTCAGTGGAATGAAAGTGTAGAATGGAATGTCATGACATTAGGTACTTTCTTGTTAAAGCTGTCATTGACTAGATTCCACCAGATGTGCTACATAAGGAAAGCCTGTAAGTTGTTAAAGATTTCTTAGTTTTGTATACACATTTAAGTGTACACAAAACTCAGAAGTCTTTATCGTGCTTTTTCCTAATAACATCCATCTAAATTTCTAATAAGGCAAAAGTTTATTCTTTTCTACTTCCGCCTTATAGACTAATAAATTAATTAGAGCTGTAAAGTCGTTAATCGTATGTACAGAAACTATTACCAACATATAGCATCCTCTATATATCTAATTATAATTTGATAAACAATTCTCATCTTTATAATCTGCCGCCATCATTTTATTAGAAAATTCGGCACACCGTTTACGCGTTGCACTAAAAATTAATGTAAACAAACAACTATTTTTGAACTTTTTAAAATATAAATGAGCCTCATTGAGGACGGTGTGTTCAATGAGATTGAAAAAAAAAGTAAAAATAGTGTTAATGGACTTACGGAACCATTTTATGGGGTATTACCCGGAGGAAGTGCCTCACAACCTTTTTATCTGGAAGTTTTACGACGAAAGAGGTTTTATATCCATAATTACGCGTTTTTAATGTTAGTAAAGGAGAACGGACAATTCGATCCAAGTGCACATGTAGAAAATAGTAAATGTAGTTGTTTAAACTTTTACAACCCTCTGGTTTGCGGAATACTGTCTGAAGCATTAAAACAGGATAATCATACATTAAATTTTACAACTCGGTAAACGTGTTTTGTAAGAATTTCCACCTACGTGCTCTTTATTTTAGTGAAAAACAGTTTAATAACTAAACTAAAAAGATTTTGAAACAAAACAAGCGATAAAAAATGAGCAAAGTGCATATACAATATAATGGCACAATGCTCTTGTTTGAAGATGAAATATTATGTTTATTCCTATAGAGCATACAATTTATATTTATAGTATGAAAAATCATCTCAATTATAAATATTTATATATATTATAATATAAATATTTGTGTATATTATTAAAATTTTATTAGGCATTATTTAATAAATTAAAAGAATATACATTCTAACTATAGCTAAAAAAACTTAACTTTAATGATGAAGGAAATTTATAGTAGTATTTCATTCATAATATCAACGATTGTCATTGAATAAGACCACCAACCAACAAACTTAGACGCCATAACAGGGTAGGCGCTGTAAGTGACCATGGGGTGGCCGACGCCGTCTCTTAATGCCCGTACTATATAAACTCGTGTACACAAAGCTTAGTCATTCGTTAAGTGAGAAGTATATTTAAGGTCAGCCGTAAAGAAGTACTAATAATTTAAATATGTAGGTTTATAGGGAAAACTTACATTTTTTTAAATATATTTTATAAATATTTCCGCATTCATTTTTATTTCCTTTAAATATAGAGATAAGCATTTTTTCATTTATTTATAATATATTAATTTTTATATTAATTTTTGTAACTATAAATAACGATGAGCGACGCATTAAAGTTTTATAGTAGGGGCAATCACTTGCGTAAATATGGTTTGATTTTTTTGACGTCGCGACTCCTTTTAAGCTGTTTTGCCTATTCGTTAAGTGGCGTGGCGAATTCTGTACTAATTTGTTTTTTCAGACGATTTTTTTCGTCGTTTTTTGTTCAAAGGGGTAAAGTTAAAAGGTTTGCTGATGTTGACTAGACTCTATTAGCATATATGGGCGATTTATGGGAATTAGATAACTTGACTACTTTTAAATTACTATAGAAATGTTTAAGTTAGATAGGAGTTTAAGAGAGTTGTAGAGAAAAAAAGTAGCATTATAGGTATATAACATGATACGTTAAAAATGTTAATGAGTTACGCGAAATACTAGTTTTCTGCAATTTACTTAAAACGATCAAATTACTTTCTGAAACGATTACTAAAATTTTAAATATTACTGTGCGGGATATAGCGTGAAGCTGCTGAAATATTAATTTTATAGCAATTAGCTTCACACTTTTTTTATGCCGCAGACAGAAAGTACCTAGTGTTAAGACATTCGTACTTCGTATTTAATATTTACATTTAATCTTAATTATAAACTTTTTTATTTACAAATCTAGCTACTTGCACGCGTTGTATGTAGGTTTCTTATTACTAAGGTTTTTTTTTAAATATAGATTGAAAGTTGCTTAAGTGAAACAACATCGTTCAAAAAACACATCGATTAGCAAATTAATGAGCTGTACACATTTGCTGTGCATTAAAAAGCCATACAATTGATGAGAACCGAGATATTCGTACCAAATGTGCAGCGTAAACACAATGATGGGAAGCGCCATTACGACTTATGAGAGTAATCTAAACCGTTGCAATTGCCTTATGATTAGCATGTGCAGTTGATGTATTAATACGTTTTTTTTTATTATTGATTAGCTATACGCATCACATGCGAAAAAGTTTGGCATTAACCATAAAGTTATAAGTCCTAGTAATACATAATTAATTATAAAAGTATTTTCTTTTATTTTTAATATAAATAAATGTATGGAAAAAAATTATTTATATGCAAATTTCAAAAAAAAAATGGATTATGTCAAGTTGTAGTCATTTTATTTAGATGTTTTAAAAAATAGACGCTAAGTAATGTTTATTAAATTTAAAAATAAAAAAAGTATTTTATGCAAATGTTTGTCACCTTTTAATATTTAATAAATTAATGCAGTTAGTGTAAGTTGATTTTTAAACGTATTAAAACACTATTATATGAAATTTAATTCCATGTAATACAATTAGCTAAAAATAATGTTTACATACATACACACAAAAATATTTAATTACTTTTTATATACAAATATGATTCTTACTATTAAGAAAATATTATAAAAAAACGATATAAATTTATTAAATAATGCCTTTTTTTAAAAAAAGTAAATTGAAATTACAACATAATAACTAAAAAAAGGACTTTACTATCAATAAGTTGTAAACTTATAAATGACCAATTAACAAGAAGCTATCTGACCATATACTCGTAATCATTAACTAAATTAGTATTGTACTAAATACAAATGAGACAGTTAAACGCCGCTGTTAACCCATCCGTAGTGATGCGTATTTGTTTACCTGACGACATTTCCGGCGCACGTGCTTGTAACTTGATGCATTGGATGCTAATGCAGTACTGGCGGAGAAGGGACTGATGTTCAATTTATCGATATTAGATATGTAAATCTTTCATTTTATATTTAATTCATATAGTAAGTATTTTTTCTATTTATACTATGTTAAATCGGTCTTAAGATTAATAGTAATTTAAAAAATTTATTAATAAAATTGCAAATAAGTCACTAGATTTTCTGTCTTCATAATATAAATTAAAACCTTAACATATCAAACCATCATGTTTTTAAATTCTTAAGAATTAAGACAAAGTTAATATGGAGTGCATCGGAAGTGTCGTGCACACTATATCAAGTATAGAAAATTAATATATCTTAAACAGCACATGAAATATTTTTAAATTGTTTTTCACTAATAAAGATTACAACATCAGTTTCAAATAATATATTATAAGCTTAAATAATTGTTTGACTTATATGAACACTTCCTCATAAAATTATTAATAAAATTCACTCCTCCACTCCACTATTTATCTTAAAACCGTTTTAAGCCTTATAATTTGTCAGTTTGTGATAAAATAATGCAAATTGTGTTTCTTTTAGTTTATTTATTAAATAAAATTGAAATCGATATACTTATTGTATACAACTCTAGCAGTGTGAGGATGAGCGGTAATGCAGTTAACTGTTTACTGTAATGGGTCGATATCTGTAATTGTCGACTAATTCCTCCTCTCGCTGCGGAAGTGAACTTTAGTTACGTACCTACAATAATGACTGTTTTTGATTATGTAATAAATGAGATGATTTGTTATCGTGATTACTTCAATTAGGCGTTTTTGTTATTTTTTAATTAAAATAATTATTAACGTAAACATTTTGAAATTTCATTTAAATTTGTTTAATGGAAAGATCTTCTAAGGTAGGATAGCTTTAAGAAATAATGTGTAATATGTGACTTTTTCTAAAGCAACGTTTTATGATTTAGGTTTTAGGTTAGTAACACTACTAAACGAGTAAGAGTATAAGAGTATAAGAAAATGAGATGTGGATTACACAATACTACGTTAGGAATCGCTTATCATTTTTTAATCAATATTAATAAAGTATATTTCATCTTAATTAAGAAACGAGACGCTTAGGATATGAAGCTCAACCTAATACAATATAAAATGAAACGCAATCAAAAACGTTCTAAAATAAAATTCAAGGAAAATACTGCATTCGAAGTAAAAGAGCAATTTGCAGTTGACACGCGTAGAGTGCAGGCGAAGCGTCACTCGCCCGAGTCTTAGAAAATTCTTCGCGCGGAAGCGCCGCTCGAGATTTTCATAATGTCGCCTTACGACGTATTCATATGATAATCTGCAAGAACACCGTTATGTTGTATGGATGTGCAACACCAATATTTTAATATTTTATTTAATTTTATCATTGTCAAGGAAGAGAAAATGCCTATTCAGAGGCGTTTGTTTAATGACGGTTGGAAATTTCATTTTTATAAACTATTATTTTTATTCATATAAAGTTACTTATCTAAGGTTTTATATATTACGTTATTAAATGAATAAATCAAGTTTCAACCTAAAACCGCTATGTCGACATCATTTCTTTTAATAAAAGTGAAATATTTGGGACAATTAATTATTAAAATAATTAAAAAACAATTATAGCTGGTACGTTAATGTTAACAGGTTTATTTTTTGTATGCTACGAAATCATCTTCATGAATATATAAATAAATATCCGCTAAAATATAAAATAAATGAGGACATCTTGATATATTTTTTTATTTGATATCCTTTTTTAATACAATTCATATATCTGTCATTTTCATATTAAAGCTTTTTCAACCTTATTTATGTTTAAAAAAATCTTAATAAAGAAGTCGCTTCCACAGTTGCCAACAGCCCGCACATGCAATTTTCAAGGCGGTGATTTCGCGAGCATTCTTCACTTTCCCGGACTGAGGTCGTAAATTACTGATCGGCGACTCTTACGTCTTTGAGGGTGCAAAGTTTAATTTATTTAAAAAGCTTCAATTTCTTTTTCGAGTTCTTAAATGTGTCTCCAATTTTGTGAAAATAGGGTTATAGTAAATATAGTTTTTGATAAATTTTATTACTTGTACAAATAAGTAACAAAAATTATTATAAACTATACTTATTAGATTTAAAAGCATTTTTGTTTATATGTTGTTAGATACAGCGCCGTTGTCTTAGACAATGTGTTTTATATAGCTTCAATCTCTTTCAGCATCCAATGTAGACTACCTAGTGTAGAGATACTCCGTACTTTCCGCTAGGAATCATAACTGTTATCATTATTATAAAAATATACATTAATAATTTAATTCAACAGAACAACTAGTAAGCAAATAATTTAAAAGTAGAACGACGCGCATTATTTTTTTAAATTATAGACTTAATTAAATAATAAAAATTTAAAGAAATACACTGATTTTTATATATATATATATATATATATATATATATATATATATATATATATATATATATTTTACTATCTTAAAATAAAATGTCTGCTTTATTGACAGTAATATAACTAAAATATGCTGAATTGCAATAAATGAATATACATTTGCTAGTACTTACATCAAAATTGGATAGAACAAAAACTAAAACCAAAATAACTATCACATATGTCTTATTTTCCCTATTTTTCGCAAAATATTTATTTATTTACTTGTTATCATTAAAATATAAGTCTAGCCAAGTATAAGTCAATGGAATTGAGAAGAATAATCAATGCAAAATACCTACTTATATAAATAACTGACAAATTAGGTAGACTTGTTAATATTGCAGAGGCCGGTTTTGGCGTAGTGGGATAACGTCTGACTGCAAACGCGATCAGTTGTCGGATCAGCTTCCTCGCTCTGGTAAGACAAAGTGCGGCGTTGAGTTTCGCCACTCGAAGGACGATGTCTCGAATTCGGCGGAAGGCGAAGAACAGAGTATCTTGACACTACTTTCTGTCTACCATGCTATGCGGAAGGAAAAAAAATATTGCATTATTAAAAATATATAATTATATATGTACATATATTGAATATAGTATTTTATGCATAAGTAAACAATAGGTTTACTCAAGCGATCCAATGCCACGCTATATCTGAGTTATATGTAGAATTTTCATATTATAAAAAAATTATGTGATTTATTTTGACGTGATTTAATGTGATTTATTTATTTCGATATATAGTATTCCACGGAAATTAGAACTCAATTTGCAGCTTGCAGTATTTGAACCTTGACTTGCACTAGCACTTATAATAGGTACTATGTATAATGTAGATAGAATTAGTAACAAGTGTACCATATGTATTAACTATAACCAGGTATTAGAAATATTTTTGTACTAATGAGAAAAAAAAACAAAGGGCTTTTAAAAGTACGGAGTACTTTAAAAGCGAAGTACGGAGTATTTTGACACTAGGTATTTTCTGTCGACCCTGCTATGTGGTATAAAACGTAGTTATATTTTAACATATAGCGTGAATTACTGACAATTTAAAAATGATAGTGTTGTCCACATATTTAATTAAGTAAAAAATTGTTATTTTCGCAATTTTATTAGCTAGTCATTTACTATCTAGGTGTCGATGTATCCATTATTAGTAATAAACCTAAAAATAATGGTATTTCCCCACTTTTTGCAGTTCCATGAAAATTTACATACATGCATGGATGTAGGATAAAAATAAAGCAGACATAGAGGTAATAATATATTTTTTTAGCCTTGACAGGATACTCTGTAATCCCGTTTTCTGATATCTTTTGAGTGGCGGAACTTAATGCCACCATTTTCATGACCAGAGCGAGGAAAGTGAAAACAATTAAAAGATAATCGTTACCCCGAGTGGGATTCGAATCCATCATTGGAGGCGTTTAATGTCAGACGCAGTCCTACTGCACCACGAGCCGACAACTAATTTCAAATTTTATATCTTAAGATTCCTAGTAGAATAGATACTTATTACTATATTGATTATTTTTAAAGTGTTATTCCACACTTAGGATTAGAAAACATTATTGAAAAAACGTATAAAAATTTGAACGTAGCGGGATTCAAACCCGCGCCTCTTGGATACCGTCCAAGTACTACCTTTAAGTACATTGACATTACAAGTGACTGATTATTGTATTTGTCATGGGGTTTAATGGATATTTTCAAAAATTTTTATTAATATTTAAATTAGAATTGGTAAATAACTTTATGATTTTTACTGATTTATATATTTTTTTAAAGATTTCTATCTCTAGTTATATTTTATAGGAAATAAAAATGAAATAAATAAATATCAACGGTATTGCACCTTTATTAAACTTTGTTATCTAATCGAAAATTTTGTACTAATTAAAAACGTGCCAACTACAAACATCTTAAAACAACGAAACATATTTACATATTAAAATTAAGTTTAAAATTAACAATTAATAAACGATTGCTAAAACATGAAATATCTTTGGTTCTTTGATCTTTGGTAACGTAAAGTTAATAGGATTTATTTCAAAGAGGAACTCTCTGAATTAGAATTTACCAATTTTAGTTGCATGTCATAGAAAATTCATAAGTTGAATTTCGTGATTTTTACACATTTTAAATGACATTATTTTAAACGGATTAATCGCGTATATTTTTGTATTCGAAAACAGTTTTTTGAAAATCCGAAGTTTTAAACACTACAGTAGTCTTTGGTTACAGGTAGACTGATGGGTCTTCAAAAATGTATTTTCAAAAACCAAAATACAGGCCATTAAACCGTTTCAATCAGTTTCTTTTTAAATCATCGAAAGTTAATTTAATTTTTTGTTTACAAATCATTATAATTTTCCATAATTTTGTTCATACCTATAAGTAACAAGCTAATACACAACATATTCTTCATCTATATTTTATTTGCGTCGACAGTTAAGTCATATTGGTTGCTTAATTCTCTATTTCAATATTGCTAGCCATGCTCTCATTACTGTTCTCGTGTACATCGATATGTACTTTGGGTTTTTCTGTTTTGTCCTTCTTCATTGAACTTTCTCCGACTTCTCTCATATTTTCACTACTCTCCCCATGACTTCTATCCATTTCACATGGCACGGGCACTCCAAAGGTATGACCAGGATAATACATATACGGAAGGGGTATATTAGGGTAATTAACACCCAAATGTGGGCCATAAAGACTTTGTAACATTGCTTGATTATAAGAATCTTGTAACAAAGTCTTATATTCTGGATTCTTAGCAAAATCCACTCCATATACTCCTGCAAAGTGCTTTAAAATTGGAGATCCTTCCAGAATATTTGGTACAAAGGGATTTATTGTTTTTCCGATAGCTTGATACTTAAAATCGGGTAAACTAGGTCCGTTGTTGTTTACTAGAACCTTTACTGCGACTTTCCTTGCATTCGCCGCAGCTGCAGCGAGCATGCCGCTTTCTTGCATTTGAAGCTGCTTTCGTTTAGTTTTGTAGCGTCGATTTTGAAACCATATCTTTACTTGAGTTTCAGTTAATTTTAAACTGACAGCTAAGTCGGCTCGTTCAGGACCTGAAAGGTATCTCTGTTGGCTGAAGCGTACGTTCCAGTTCGTATACTTGTGCGTGTGAAAAAGCGGCTCTTGATCTCTTCTTTCTTCCATTGGTCTGTGAATATTCTATGGGAGTGTAGTTCATGGTACGGTCTGGGGGTGGCGTTGCACACTTTCTATCATAATGCAAGTTAAAGGGCTTGTAGCTTATTTCTGAGTTCGGAGAAGAATTGCTACGACGTACTGGTGAGCCGGTGTTTGATGATCGCGAATCGTAGTCATCTGTAACAAACAAAAATATTATTTTCTCAACTCAATTTAAGAAATAGTTACTGATTATTTCTGAAATTGAGTTTCCTTTATATTAATAATAGGAAAATGGACTAGCTTATTACCAAGTTGCCTTTGCTAAGAAAACTGAAAAAAAGGCCTAGAAATTCCTAATCTTATAAATGTTTAATTTAATAGTGACGGCTGGATGGATGTTTGTTACTTTTTGCGCAACAACTACTAAATGGATCTACATGAAACAAACAGTAAACAGAAGCTTATATATTATAATAAAATGGACTATGATATAAAGATTTTATGTCATATAGCCAACATATAACAATATGTTGTCTAGTATTAGATATAATAATAAATTATAATTCATTATTAGTTATTAATTTTTGTTTTTAAATTTTTAATTATAAACTCTTTAAAATGTTCATAGCTTACTTTTATTATTATTTCTTTTTAGTAATATATTAAAAAATATTTTAGAAGCCTTTATTATATACAAAATTTCATAATGTTACGTTTACTCGTTTTTAAATTACTTATTACAATAATTGAACGATGTGAACAAACAATGTGATGGGTTCTAGTAATTTTAGATTTTAGATAGATTACTGTAAATATTTTAAACGGATTAATCATATATATTTCAGTATTCAAAAATATATTTTTGATGTGTAGTGTGCAAATGTATACAAACTGTGGCTTGTCTTATATTGGCCAAACAAAAAGGAGTATCCAGGTTAGGGTAAGTAACAACACATTTCCCATATCAAGAATGGGCATATATTGCAGTCAGTTGTGTAAGAGTATACAATGAACAAGCCTAATTACTACATCAGGTATGATAAACCTCTTATCCTCGCGAGGGAGGATATATTTCTAGAATAATTTGAGAGTCTATTGAAATTCAAAAATATCCAAATATCAATAGAGAAGATGGTTTTGGAATCTTTCCACTATATAGGATCCACATCTAAAGAATTTAAAGTCTCAAATCCACTACACCAAAGAGCGATATACAGTCAGCTCATTCTGCGAGAATTCAGGGCCATAGTGAGGCAATTAAGAAACAGATGGCTGTATACTGATATAATTAATTTTTGCATTAACTGACAGACGATTGTCACCTCCGTCCACCTTTTACCACTACAGCAAAGTGTTCGAGACGCCGGGTTTTCACAAATGTGTTTTCCAATACTAAAATATACACGATGAATTCGCTTAAAATAATTTCATAAAAAATTAGCTAATGATTTTTTTAAAGTGTCAATAATAGGAAAATAATGAATATAAATATGTAACTTTGATTTAAATATTTTACCTACTATAATATTAATGTGAATATATTACACGTCACGCCATCCGTCTATAAAGGAGCTTTTACAATGGATCCATTACGCAAATTGTCGCCGATCATTAGAAGGATAAGTTGAATAGATCTAACAGTATTTTTGCGTGTGATGCTAACCTATTGTTGGAAGTTAGATTACTCTTTTTGTAACAAAAGGTTACGAATTAATCTAAAATATAAGTTAAATGTACAATTTTAGTAAATAAAGAACTTTTTAACAAAAGAAATTATAATAAAGTTAAAATAAACATTTTATCATACAATTTTATAAGATATAAGTATCGTTTCTACTAATAATGAGATCTTTGGTTTACGTTAGTTTTATGAAACATTTAAACATTATTTCTGTTATCTATATTCTATTATCAAATATTATATCTATTACCAAAATAAGAAGACAGTTATAAATATTTATTAAAATAGAAATTTCACGTGTTATTCGCTTTTTTTAGGCTATACAAAGTGTGTTTTAGGCTATACAAAATGTCACGACACTATTTTCCGTTATACTGTATATATTTATTTATGTGATGATAATTACACTGTAGATACGTACGTACCTATGGCATTTTATTATAAATTCAAATTACTCGCAAACGAATAAGGTAAAAGTAAAGGTAAGAACCTAAGAGCCTCTATACTCAAAGTTAGAATCGCATATAAAATAAAGCATTCAGAATAGGAACATCTATTCTGAATTTAGTACAAAATCAATATTCAAACAATGGCGTATATTCCAAAGTTAATTCATCCATACATTGGCACGTGGCAGTCTAGTAATTACTTGATTGAACGCTTTACAGCTTTAGAGCTTTAAGCGTCACTTACAATAATGAGGCATAATAGCAAGTGTGACGTCGCGGGGTGACACCAGTGTATACACTTTTGACATTACGTGCCCTTTGTCAGTGGTTTAAATTTGGAATGCCCTTTTAAGTAAAAGAATGAATGTGTTAAGTTTTTTTAATACTTATTCTAAATGTAATACTTTTTGGTTTAAAACTTATTATCTTTAAACTATTTTTATTTCCTTGACTCTGAGTCAAAGTGCGGCGTTGACTTCCGCGACTTAAATCACATGCAATGTCTCAATGTCAATGTCGAAATTCAAGAGTATTTGGACTAAAGCGAAGTTCGGAGTGTCTCGACACCAGGTACTTCCTTCCCTGCTATGCGGGTGAAAAACTATTAACCTCTTGAAATTTAAAGAAGTTAATCTTTTCAGTTTCTCTAAATTTATAACTCTTGTATTTTAATTAGATATTTATGTAGACTTTCTCAAATATTCTTTGATTTGTTTATGTATTCTAATTTAAAGATTTTATGTTCCTGAAGTCATAATAGTTTTATACGGACACTAAGTAGTTAAATATAGCATATTTAATTACATATTTTAAGATCTGATCCAAAAGAAAGCCGCATCGGGAGGAGGATCTAGTGTCCAAGGACCTAGAGAGACCTACCTAACCTACGTGTTGTGTGAACTATTTGACGTTTTGCTTTACCAGAGTTTTCGTTAAAGCTTAAACTAATAACAACATCTTATGTTGTTCATCATGGTTAGTATGAGTACCGTACCCATTATTTTATTTGAAATGATATATAAAATTATATATTTCTTACCAATGTTTACTTCAATAAATTTTGCTTTATCCGTGTAATATAAAAAATAACATATGTATGCACGTTCAAATCAGTCACACTGATAAGATAGATTTGGAAGCAAATGTCTCTTCTAGAAATAGCATTTATACTCAGTAAATGATAAAGTTTTGTTCATAATAAACATTGGGCCAAAGTTACATTAAAATAAAAAATAAACTTATATTATAATTAATTAAAATATTTGTCTCTATGTGACATTGCTAACTTTTAGATGAATTAGATACACTATAATTAAATCAAATTATTACTTTAATTAATTAAAATAAAAATATTTTAATCAAAATATACAAAATGGGGATGCTACATCCATCAGTAATCAATTCAAAATTGATTTTAAAATTAAAAAAATTACGTAGGTACGTCAATTTACATAAGTATTATTCAATTGTAAAATATTTGCTATGCATTCACTATCTGTTTTTACTTATCCTTCTTACTTCTAATGTTCAATCAATAGTTCCCATAGCATAGCGTAGGTAAGGTACATCTTGTTATTTGTACATTTGTAAACCATAACACACACACACACATAATAAATATGATATAAGTATAACAAAAACCAAATATAAAATATATTTAAATAAATATAAGTATAAAGTAAGATGATTCTTAATATAATGATTATTTAAATATAAAAATATGTTTACTTATATGTAGCTTAATATTAATATTATTAAATAACAATAAAAACATACCCGAAAGTTCTGTGACTGGAAAATTATTTTTTCTCGACATATCCAAAGCGCCGTCATCCGAATAATCACGAAAATTACAATCGTCATAGTATTTCATACTTTTTTCCAAAACCTCCTTCTTATAACCGTCTTGTGTCGGTTTGTTTAAAAAATTCATTTTCCCGCCGAATTCTGAGAACATTCCATTTTCAAAACACTTCGATTCATTTTCCTTTGTCAATATGTCGTTAATTGAAAACGGCGTTGTTAGATTCAGCGTGGTTTTTTCACAATCTTGCAAAGTAAGCGAATCTTTAAATTTATTTAGTTTCGACTCCATTTTTGACCGAGCACATTAATTTTAAAATATTCCACAACGCGTTCAGACCGCAAAGCGATCCTCAAACGAATAAACTTTAGGTGATGAATTGCCCGCCTGCTTAACGAGAGAGCTTAAGACAGAGACGAAAATAGCATGCTTTTCTATTGAATTGTAAGGTACTAGACAGAGATAGCGACATTTCGGGGCGGTCGTTTTTTAAAAATATTTTAAGTAGCGTAAGTAGTGGGGATCGTTGAGTTTTTCTTAAAGATGTTTACGTGAAATACATTTGATCGCTTTGG
The DNA here is from genome assembly GCA_032432895.1 of Dryadula phaetusa. Taxonomy (NCBI): domain Eukaryota; kingdom Metazoa; phylum Arthropoda; class Insecta; order Lepidoptera; family Nymphalidae; genus Dryadula; species Dryadula phaetusa. Next base: position 1,741,579 of record JAOYRS010000073.1, read on the forward strand.
TCTTTAACAAAATCTAGTACTGCTGTGAAATGGTTGCTGAAATAAAAAAAATAATATTTTTTATGTTAAGAGTTCTTATTTCCTTACTTACTTTTCTTAACACATACACAGACCATATTTTTGAAGTAATAATACATAAAATAAATATCATTTTTTATAAAACTTACAACTATACAAGTTGTAATTTAAGTAAGTCTTATTTGATACATAGAATTTGCATAATTACATATTATTATGAAAATGTTATTATAAAGAATATCGGTTGTAAAATTTAAAAAATATGTGGTGTTCCACTTATAAATTAGAAAACGACGAACAATACGTCACTTGGTCTCTCTGTACATATAAAATCTATCTTGGTTTATCTATATAAATAAAATATAAAAATGTAAAAAATATTTAATCTTAGTCCAATATTTGAGATATCTTTTTTAATTATATACAAATATTTTTTCTTTTCAATTAAAAAAAATGCTTTCTTTATATTTTGATTGTGTAGAAATTTTATTTTAAATATATATTATTTTACACTGATACCTCAATATTTTATTTTATTTTGTTTTAAGCTAATATACCAATTCTCAACAATATCTATGTCGAGACGGCACGTAGGAAGCATCTAACTTCGGGCGTCCTCCGTTAACACGTTGCGTTATCGTAAGTATCCGACAAGTGTCTATCTGTCTCCTTTATTCATACCACATATAGCCTTAGCCCTTTGCTTGTTGTCCCTTTTCATCATTAGTGCGCTATTTAAATAGACCAATCAGGTGCACTGAGGGATCGCGGTCGGCCAATAAAAATGTGAGTAAATGGAAATGTCACAATAAATTTTCTTTTTAATACTTCAACGGGGTAAAGATTTAGAATGACTTCGTTGTAACGGAACTTTTAGAGGATGTTTTTATTATATTTGAAGCGTATTTTATATTTTTATTTGAATTGAGGAGGCATGAATATGATTTTGATTTTAAATGAAACTGTTTTAACCGGAGTAATCACGTATATTTTGGTATTCAAAAATACATTTTGGACACCTGACGTTTCAATCACTTTACAGTAATCCGTGGTCACAGATAGACTGCCTGTGACTACGGACTACTGTAAACTGTTTGAATTGCAGGTGTCCAAAACGTATTTTACAACAAAATGTAAATACCAAAATATACCCGATTAATCCAGTTAAAATAGTTTCATTTAAAATGTATAAAAATCGCGAAAATCAAAGATCTTATTATGATGTTTAGCGTACCCACTAGTTGTAGGTTCAAATTACCTTTGCTAGTCCATAGTTTAATTTGAATTAATTTTATTTGACTTATAATTAGGTTTTTTTTATCTCATTATAGTGTTCCGCTCTCAATATTAAATACCGTTGAATTGAACACGTAATGTTTGCAAAATGCATGCAAATCAAAGTTTTAGTAAAAAAGGTACATATCTCTAAGCCAAACGAATTAAAATAATGAAAGTACCTACTAGTTTTATATACCTAAAAAATTTAAAGTGTCTATCTTAGCTATCGCTACTTTATACATTTTTTTTCTCTTATTTTTTTCATTACAATTTCTGGTTTTAGCAGGATAATCCATTTTCCCTTTCTTTCCTGAAAAAAAGTTATCCTGCTTTGACCTGCCAGTATAATAGTAATATTATGCTGACAACTTTATAGAAGAGTGAGCCAAGTTTTAAATGTAAATGTTTTTTTTAAGTAAAACACGATAATTTTTTGTAAAGAATAATTTATGTAATAAAAAGAAAAAAAGACCATCGAAATTATCTGTCTAAAGAAAGATAGTTGTGGGTACCCACTTGTTTACTGTCAGACGCTGTCCCACAGCTCAATGATGGCGTCAATTAATGTCAACTTAAATATATTCAAATGGACACACAGAAAGTAGCTCCTTCAAAACTTGTATAGAATCAATGCAAGTCTAGTAATCACATTTATATATTAGGTCATAAATGACAGAATGAAGATATTTATATAGTAGGGCTGTATGTATGAGAACTGTATGTATGAGGGTTGTATGTATGAGGGCTACTCATAAGTTAAAAGTTATAAGCCATTTTCTATAAGTATTTCTATAAGTTTAGTATAATTACGATAAAACTTTACCTATTATTTTACGAAAATTTTGCCGATATAATTAAATTAGATGGAATTAAAGTAAGAATGTTGAGGGAAAAAGAGCAGAACGCAAATATTTTGTGTAATAAGACATTAATCAGATTACTACATATTAATATAAGAAAATTAGTAATACGTTTCTTATGTCATTTCCATATTTTGTTATATTTTTCCGTGAAAAGAGTCAAAATAACTATCTAGAAGTAGTACACGGAATAGCATGCCGACGGTAAGTGGTGAATACTTTTCAAAATAAACCCTATAAAATATCGTTATCTTTATCTAGCAATGATATTATGGATTCATGAGGAATTGTTATTTACTACAATGTGCGTTATTTGTTTGAAATAAGTTACGTTTAGTTTAGTTAAGTTAAGTCAATATAAAACAATTACAAAGATATTATCGAATGTTTCGTGTTCGCTCTAGTAACACACAATTTGGCGTTTAGTGCAAAATTGACATAATTTGAAATTGAAGAACGAAGTGTTTTGACAGTAGTTTCTTTACAACAAAACTCTGCAATATGTGGATGAGGCGTAAACCTAAAAAAGTTAACAGTTACTTAGATACGTAAAAACATCGAAATAATACTAAATTTTGTTTGAAAATAATTATTCATATTTTCAATTAAGTATTTAATTTAATTATAGTGCAATCATTATACAAGTAAAATTTGAAATACCACTACTTAATCTAATTATAATATACGAGTGTCCGCAATACAAAGAGCTTTATGAGCGTTTTATATTACGTTTAGATGTTCGTCCGAGATGAGTGGTTATCTGATGCCGGCAAGTGTTTTACTATAGATCTAACAAGATAGTAGATGCGATAATAACATCATTTTTTAATACTATTTAGATTTAGACCTTATTATATGCAAAACTCTCGTTGGCTTATTAACGTTTAAGTCACTTTAGAAATAGTATTTAAGCTTATGTTCGTGTGTGTAATATTTATTTTATTAATTTAAAGTATTTTTAATTAATTATTATTGAGAATATGGGTTCACTGCACTCCTCAATGTAAACTTCTCACTTGTTATATTCGTGTTATATTCGTCGAAAGAATTTCCTTCAAGTGTTAGATAATATAGTGATATAAAAAAACTATTTTTTTTAGTCTTATTCTTCATAATTTAGTGTAAGTTAAGATAAAAATATTATTTTGTATTTTTGGTGTTTTGTACCTTTATGAATTACTTTAAATATTAATTAAAATAATAATATAAATATTATCTCTACTTCATAATCTTCCTACATAAGTTTGATGTTACGAAAATATTGTATTACTTTCGGATTTAGAAAAGTGTGGGAAGTTTCAGGTAAATATTTCAGTAGCAAAATGAGTTAAAATTAAAATTATGAGATTCCCTTACATATAAAGATACATATGAAGCTAATAAAAGCTTTTAAAAAATTAAAATAACTTTTCAGTTTTTTTTAATAATTCCACTACTACTTTCATTGTCTGTTATTCGTTAAGTAGACTACATTTTGAATCATTTGTGCATTGGTAGGTAAGGGGACAATTGGATCGCATGGTTGCCTTTCCATCTAACACGAAAGGAACCTGCACAATGAATTCTTACTTATTTCTTCCTTTAGAGCCTAGTTACCTAATGAAAATGGACCAGTCGACCTTGAACCAAAAAAGTTTATAAAAAATATAATTAATAATTGCCATGTCTATATTTATTCATTGATCTCTGTATTTGGTAAGTGTTAGGCGAGTGGTCATAACCGGAGTGTTTGCGGTCGCCGCTCTGCCTCGTTTCGATATCGATATCGTGTTATTGATTTTTATCAATTAGGTAGGTATACTCTATATATATATATGGGTAATTTTTGCATACAGTTTAATAAGTATATTAAAAAGTTTATCTTAGTATATAAAAATATAATTTTACTTCAGAAAGACCTTCGTGGTGCATTAGAATAGCGTCTGATTGTAAACGCATTTAATGACCCCCACTCGAAGAAATGATTATATTTAAAACTAATTTTAATTCTTCACTCTGGTAAGACAAAGCGCAGCGTTTACTTCGCCGTTCAACACACTTTGTCTTGATTTCAGGCGGAGAAAGTCAACAGAGTGTCGTAAAGGTGAAAAAATAGTGTTTAAGACCTACCTAATGTTGAAAACTTAAAGTTATTTGTTTTGTTTGATGAATGAATGAACTTACTTGTAATAAAAAAAAATTGGCATATAATACAAACTCAGTTTTAGGTACGTAGGTATATTAGGATCTAATTCAATTTACGCTACTCACAAGGGGCATGGTTATTATTATATTGTTTTTTTTTTCCTTTATTAGGTAGGCATATCAATTAACTCTTTTCTCAATAGCATATAAAATTCTCTATGATCCCATTCAGCTCTATATATCCTAGAAATTACATTATTCAAATAAAAAAGCTTGGAAATTGCGACAACTGCGTTTGCATACATTTGGAAAATATTTGTGTTTATAATTTGAAATTTATGCAAAAAATATGCAAAATTATAATTAATATTATGCAAAAAATAATATTTTTTTAAAAACATAAAAAACTGAAAGCCGTCGAGTTACACGCCGTATTCAAACCCGCGCTTTTTCGAAACTTTGCAAGTGCTGTAGTCAGTTAAGATATAAGTAGGTGATATGTTATAATGGGACTATTTTGAAATTTTTGTACATTTTTACTTCTATTGCTAGTATCTCTGCAAAGGCATTCTTATAAAACTACACAATGACTTTTCTAAAAATTATCATTTGGAATTATTACGTAGAATATATTAATTTCTATTTAATATATAACAGATTTATTTTAATGACAAGTACTTTTAAGGATTATCTGAAATATTTTTATATCTTTACATACTTAATTTTCGTATACGGCATTGTTTGCAAAGAAAACCTATATAGACTCCTTCTCTTTATAACCATCACTTGTTATATAACCTTTTAACCGTTAATAAACGCGATTGCAAATTAATTTAAACTATGCTATAGTGGGTATTTTAAATTGATCTGCATTTGACCTGAAACTTTGAAAATATATTATTTTGTAATTAATGTTGATAGTAAATCTTTCCTCAAGAATAATTTAAATTTACTTTAGACTCTATAGTACTTTGACTGTGACTAGTTAAAAATATGCTCCGATTGTATTATAATTTAGAGTTAATCACAATAAACACTTAAATTGATTTATTCTTACGATATGTATACTAACGTCACACTTGTACTAAATTATAATATTTTATATATTATTTAGTTATATATAACTTTTACTAAAAACGCATTTAATTATACATTAGTTTATAACACAATAAATTGGTTTGTTTAAGTCCTGCTATAAAAAAAACTTAATACTCCACCGAAGTTCAGCATTTTTTTCCGATAGATATACCTACCGGTGTATAAAAAATTTTTATAATACAAATAATTTTGTCAACCAAATGCTTAGTACAATTGGTACAATTAGATGTTCAGATAAACCAGTTTTTACCTAAAAAAATTACGTGTAAATTACATTACGTACTCACTTATTGAGTCTATTAACTGCACCTTTGATCTACGTGCAAATTACTCTTGAATTTTCGAACATCAATCGTTTTCCAATCAGTTATTGATGCACAGAATACGATTATTGAAAAAAGAAGAGATTTTTGATTAGCGATTGATTACAAATATCAGAGAGTGTTCAACAAAGAGGTTTTAATCGATCTGTTTGTTTGAACAACAAAGTACAATACGGTGTTAATGTGTTTTAATAAGCTTATTACTCATCTGTGGTAATGATATTTTTATACGAATTACTTTCTTAATTGTCTTTATGTAGCATTTTTCATAAATGTTGAGCACATATTGTGTATTGTGTATTAATATAGGAATATTAATTACAGAAAAAAATAATATTATTTGAAATTTTGAATGTATAAGTTTTTTTATTATTTCAATGATTTAATTATAAAACAGCGCCATCTATGATTTTAAAATTTAATAGTTGTTTAATTTGATAATAGATGACGCTCATAGTATAAAGATTAAGTATGGCTACTTGTCGCTAGATGTCGCTTTAGCTTTAACTTTATGTAGTTCAATTTAATAAGTTGCCTTTAGTACATATTTAATAGTATTATTTTAAAAAAGAATTGTAAGATATTTAGAGACGAGATTTAGATACTAAAGTTATCATTAAGTATAAATAAAAAAAAAAGATTTGTTATAAAGCTCTACTAAGTAATAGATGGCGTTACATAAGAACTTGTATGTAAATAAAGTCGTAATAAAACAAATGTAAAGTACCAACAAGTTTTGACTTAATAATTTCGAATAAATTAAAGGAAATGCACATTTTTTGATATCTTTATTGTATTTGTAATTTTTTTCAAATGAATAAACGCGCGATTGCAAAAATGTTACACAAATATATATATATATACATATGTATGTATATGTAACTTGAAGTAATAATTTTGATCCATGGCAATAACTAAGTTTTATCGTTATATTAATACGTGAAGAAAACTTTACAGCAGGCTACACTATATATGCTAAAAGCTCATCTAAACAAAAAGTGTAGACGGACAATACTTTTAAAATAATATATTAAAAATACATTAAATGAATTAAATAAATGTTTAAAGTCTACTTTTTATTCTTTACATTAATTGTGTAGTATAAAACAATATTAAAGTCAGTCAAAAAATTTAAGTAATATTAGACTTACAACACAAATAAAACGCATCGATTAACTCCCGTCCCGACATTAACCATGCACGTCGTGTAACCGATACGTGATACGTTAATACACCCGTTTTGTACTGATTTCATATTTTTGGGGTGGCTTAGCTCAGATTTATTGAGTTGATTTTACTATTTTAGAAGTTTTTTGTTTACTGAACTAAGATGTCTTTTATGATATTCTACTGCAGGGTAATTCCTGTATTTGCTATCTATGTGTGGAATGCTTAACACGGAAATATATTTTTTTAAGAAGTTGAAGAAGGAAAGTTAAAGGTATAAACGTACTAAATACATTTTTTATTGTTTTATCTACCATTACAAAAATGTATAAAATAGACATTCGAACATCAAAAAGCATTAATTGAATTCTATTTAAACTGAATATAAGGTGAAATGAGTAGATTTCTAAAATTCTACTTTAATTTCCTTATAATTTACTTAATATGGAGTTAGCAGTTTTATACTCTAAGTCGACGATAAACAACTTTAGTGGGTTAATAGATACAATTATCAATATTCATAAGTAATTGATTTTTTACGTAATTATGATATTTAAGTACAAAAACCTTAAATAAGCTTTATACACTACATTTCAATATAAATTTAAGTATTATCATTTCATGTACTTGATAATAATTTCTTATAAAAGAAATAACAGAATAAAATGGTTTAAACTTTTTACCAGTTACTTTTTAATTAAATGTAGCTAACGTGCATAAATAGGGCTATGTTGCAAAAATTACCAACATTTTTGCGCATCTTTTTCGCATCGTCCTCATTATCACAAAATCCCTGAATCTGATACTTTGTTTATGATTATGATTTTAAACTTAATTTAAAACCTATTTAAAAGCAGTAAGGCACGTACAAACACGATATAATAAAGCTTATAATATTTTATTCTTTGTAAAATTTCAAAGTCTTGAAATGAACGAACAACGAATGAATAATCGTTTTTAAATTACAATTTGTGCCTTAAAGTTCCTCAGAATGATTAAGACGTTGATATTTCAAATAAACATTTTTTAATATTTACATCGGCTGTCGGCTCATGACGGCTTTGTGACGTCATTTCTCTAAATAAATACGTCATGTAAATCGTCGGCCACTTGAAATGCCTTGTCGGTACGTAAATGTGTATAGGCATTGAAAACATACAGTATCGAAATTTTGTACCACATTTTTATTCCTTAGTGTTTTTAGCTTCACGCTTCATCCCTTGCGGGGTCGTCAGAGAGTACGGAGTGCCAAACACTAGGGTCCCTGCATACCTCTTTTGCGTCGTCCACAGTCATGAACCTCTTTATACATGGCCTTTCGGGGGTCCTCACATTTTTTACGTGACCTTTCCTCCAGTATCTTCGATACTGTGTTTTGGTAGGTCAACCGAGGTCTCCCCCGACCTTTCGTACCACTCAGCTTTGCTTCATAAATCATTTTTACCATTTTTTCATCACTCATTCTTTCAACGCCCAAACCACTCGAGCACCTTCTTCTTCATTCTCATTATAACAATCACGCTAACGCCTGTCATTCTACAAATCTCTTTGCTGCATATAAGGTCAGCTCAACCGACTTCGCATATCCAATGAAGAGATCTCATCTCTACTGCATTCATCTTTCTTTCATTCTTCTTTTGACAAACCCACGTTTCGCTGCCGTATAACAACGTCGGTATCAGTCCTGCATTGTGAACGGCAACATGTGCAGGTACGCTGACATTTTACCGTCGCATCAATGCAGCAAGAGCACCGTTAGCCCTGTTACTTGCAGCAATACGCCTTTTCACATCCATTTCGTATCTTCTATCTCTACTAAAATACTTTACCCAGGTATACCACCTCATTCACTTGTTATAATATATTTCTATATAGCCTTATCTTACATTTCGTTCTTTTTTCATCTCTTTCAAATACTAGAATCTTAGTTTTACACGTATTCAGGTTTAGACCATTATTTTCAGAATGGTAACCAACGCGTGTAAATCGCATTCTCATGATGCAATTAGTACTGCATCATCTGCGTACAACAGACAGTTAACTGTCAAATCACCAACTTTCACTCCTTTGTCACTTTTTTCCACCCCTTGGGGACAGCTATCCAAATACAAATAAAACAGTCAAGCTGACATGGCGCAACTCTGGTTGACCCCCGATTGAATCTCAAACTGAGGTGACATGCCAGCTCCTACTTGTACACAGGCTGAGTGATCTCGATAAAGAGATTTTACAGCCTGCGACAAGGATCCCATAACTTCTTTCTTACAACCCTGTCAAATGCTTTTTCTAAATCCACAAAAACACAGAAATTTTTCTGGTTTACAGCCAAAAACTTATCCGAGATCATGCGGAGAGAAATACCTGATCCATGCACCTACTTCCAGGTTTAAATCCTTCTTGGGCCTCCCATAAAAGCTTTTCCGATCTCTTTTGCATTTTTCTCGCTAGAATTTTAGCATAAATTTTACTGCCCAAGCTAAAACTTCTTTTCCCTACGTCAAACACCTCAGTTGCAGCTTCAATCATACAATTCCTAAGATTCTACCAGCATACTTCAACACTTTCAGTACCTATTTCGTAGCGTCTAGATTCTTGGAAACCCTTTCTTTATATTTCTCTCTAATCGGTGGGTCTTGAAGCTTCTAGCTTCTTATGCGATTATTCGCCTCCAAGTTTGGACACCTCGTGCGGCTGCGCCAACCTGCAACCTAGCAACTACTATATAGTGATCTGTTTCCAAGTCGGCACCCCTAAACACACGCGTATCCATAAGTTGGTTACGAATACGCTGATCCACTAGGAATAGATCAATTATGCTTTTCTCTTCCATCCGTTCCCACGTGTACATGTAAATTTGTTTGTGGTCAAACATAGTGATTGCCATAAACAGATCCTTTTCTTTACATAATTCCAATATGAGCTTACCAGCATCATTTACTCTCTTATCACCATACTTCCCTACTACGCGTTCGTAACTATGTCGTGTGGTTCCGACCCATCCATATAAATCACCACATACTATTAATTTTTCGTTCCCTCTTACACTACCTGGAACTTCCTTGACACTCTCCAAGAATTCCTCTTATTCATTTGATAGAGCTGAGGATACCGGCGCATACGCCACTAACGAGAATATTCTATTTATCCCCAGCTTGAAGTGAACCAGAGCAGCCTCAGGTTGATCGCCTTATATTCTTATACCTTGACATCATTGTTCACTTTCTGGAACTCTCGCCCAAAAGACGATTCGGTTGCCCGGCAAATCGGTCTTGCTATTCATTGCCCTTTCTTTTAGTCTCAGTGACATAAACATTTCCATTCATTCATTTTCTGTTGCATCCCTCCTCTTACATTCCACGTAGCTATTTGTAGCTTCGTTCTGCATTTCCCGTCGTCCCGGACATGGCGTGCTGTGTGGCAGTCCCCAACGTCATTCACGTCAGGGAGACGCCCAAGCATAATGCACCCTGGTGCTCGTGGCGGATGAAATGTTGCAGCCTTACACAACTGTTGCTATTATATAAGGCTGGCAGTGGTCACTGCGCGCAAGTCTTCCATCGTTGACCCCTTTTTCCATAGTAATATGCTGTAATGTAAAGAATAAAGTATTAAGTAATGTTAATTTTTGCTTATTAAAAAGTTTATCGGCAGGTTTACCTATTAGTTTATTTTTAAGTTTCATTAATTATATATTCAAATAAGAAATATATTGTAATACAAAAACATTTTAAAACAGTTTCGCTTTATCCCGCACAGCGCAAGTAGTCAAGGAGAATCTAGGGTCAAGATATTCCGTTTGGTTCTTTCCGCTCGAATTCGAGACATATTTAAAGTGTGTGACCAAGTGGCAGATGTCAGCGCCGCACATTGTTTTGCTAGAGAGAAGTGAATATATATTGTTAATATTATTTCTCCGAATAAAAATCGAATCCGTGATCAATTACGTTTACTATTAGACTCTCTCCCACTGCGCCACGATTACCTTTATATGACTTATGACTTCAATGTGTAAGGTAATATATTTTATTAAGTAATAATAAAAATTACGAATACGTATGTTTACATTTATATTACAATATATTAACTAATAGTTTCAAAGACTGAACTAAAGAGAAGTGTAATCAAATACTAAGGTTAAAATTATATTTAAAGAAAATATAAATAAAATTATAAGAAAAGAGAAATTAATTATTGTGTGCGGTTTTCGTCACAGTAATTGTCGTCCCAATTGCATAATAAAACAATGTATTTACTTTAAGTCGCTTATATTTTGCTTTAATGGAACATACATTTTACGACCTGACGCTTGGATCATGTTTCCTAATCCCTGATCACAGGTGGAGTGGTAGACTGTATCAAGTAGTATCATGAAAAATATGTAAATATCTAGAAAGTGTACTGAAATAAAGGCTTTTTAAATCATGCGAAGTTAAAGGAGAATGATAAGATGTGTTTTTTATGTAGAAGTAGATACCTACATATTCAGTATACCAAGTGGCTGTATTATACACAAACATAATTTTTACAAAGTAACGGTAGTTTAAAAGTTTAAAAAACGAAAGCGAAATCTTATCAAGCACTGACAAACCTCGGGTCACGTCACTCAGTGTGGATCCGCAAAAAATGAGATCTGCGTCGGCGCCGCTCCGCCAATAAATTATATTGTTGTCAATACGACGCCCATGCCTGCCTCATTGAGAAAAAACTATTTAAGTGCTATACTAATTTCTTGAGATCATTCATAATATCTTATAATTATTATACTTTTAGCTATGTCAGGTTTAAAATAGAGAAAAGTAACTTTGCTTAGTATTAAAAGTCAATTGTTTTACAAGTATTGTGTGTTTTTTAATTATGCGTGTTGAGGAGGAACTCAACGCCGCACCTTTTTATCTTAGAGATTGGTTTGGTCTCCCTTTTCTATTACATATTCAACAAATTTTATAGAAACCACTCGAAATATGTGCTATATTCCATTCTCCAATTTACGCGCTTTTTCTTATAAAAAATATGGAAAACGCTCAGTTCATAAACATTTTTTTTTAATTAGAATCCTTCAAAACATTAAAAAAAGCATCTATAGAGAAAAATGACTGTAAAAATCTTTTAAATGTTGTTTTGAATGTAATTTTTAATTGTTCGATTGCAATTGATTATTTATAAATTATTTCTATTAACTTTCTATATTTTTAGCATTATTAATACCTTTTTTTATGAAATATGTGAAATGTTAATAAGATACAAGTTTAATGGATCTTTCTTGTTATACAAAGGTTTCACAATGAAGGGTCAAATGTCGTGTTAAAATAAAAACGTGGGTCAGTATCGACTATCCACGGGTGTCCGCGTTGTGGGAGCTGTCATTGAGTTATTGCTACCACTTGGCTTTTGGCAACTCTGGCGCCAGTGAAAACTAATGTCGAAGTACAATTTTTTGATGAAAAAATGTAGTAAAAAAATAGCTTCGTAAGGTATTACAATTTTATTATATTTTAGTTGAGCTATGGCTTTTTGAATGTTTTGTGTGTTGTAATTCTTTTTTTTGTCTAAGTACTGTTTTTTAAATATTTTAGTTAAAATATGCTAAAATTACCTCGGAATATGACTTTTGTTAAAGTGCCTACTGGGTGTCCTTTAATATAAGTAAGATTCATCCAGTTCTTTTTGTGATCCTTATAGTTTGAACGAAATAGTTATATTATTATATAACTGTTATTAATATGAAAATACTGTAATATCTTGTTTACCATTATATAGATAGTAGGTACTTACTATTTGTTGTCTAAGGCCGCCTAACTGCTTCAGAAAATGATCATATATAAATATATAAAAATCTTCGTTAAAATATTTTATATGTATAAATAAACATATAAAATATTTTAACCAAGATTAAATTTAAAATTATTTTAGTAAAGGGTTTCTGTGAGTTATGTATTCCAAGCGGGTCGCAGGCGCAATGGCGCCGCCGTTAAAATTATACGCTCTATTTGTAAAAGATCTGCCCGTGACATCTGTTACGTTTTGCAGTTTGATTTATTGACAGAAAAAGTTTTTGCGTTGTGCAATGTTAGAGTTTTTAAATTAAAATTCAAATGGAAGAAAGTTGAAAATTTTAAAATTCATGAAATTCCTAATCCCTGACTGATGGACTCCATAACTTATCTGACTTCATGTGTGAACATCAAATTAAAGCTTAGAAAAAATAAAAATATATTAATTTATTCTGGTTCTAAAATATTCCATATTATATTTAAATTATTTGTATTCCCTCGCTCTGGTAGAAAAAGCGTGGAGTTGAGGTCCACCACTAAACATGTAATGTCTCGAATTCGAAGGATAGCGGAGTACGAAGTGTACTTCTTCCCTACCCTGTTATAAAGCGGAATAAAAGTGTGAAGTGAAAAAAAGGAATTGTCCTAAATTTTACATAAATTCAATTATAACGCTTAATTTAACCTAATTACATACAGGTATGTGTATTTTAATTATTTTATTTTAGTTTTTTTAGCTTCACGCTTTTATCAGGGCATAGCGGGGTAGATAGAAAGTATCTATTGTCAAGACACTTCATACTTCGCTTTCCACCGAATTCGAGACATTGCGTGTTGAGTGGTGGAACTGAACGCCGCAATTTGCCTTTTACCAGAGCGAGGAGGTGAAAATAAATATAATCATTCGCCCGAGTGGAGATCGAACCCACAACCGATCGCGTTTACCATCAAACGCTGTCCCACTGCGCCACGATCGGCCTCGTTTCAGCTATTTTATATTTAAGTGTATGTAAGTGTATGTAAATAAATTATTAATTTTGGTCTCTTGCGTCTCCTTTCTCTGTCCATTTCATACGTTTATGAAATTCAATAACCGCTGTGGATGCGACACTTTCATGGTACACATGAGTATACGTAGATTAAAAAAATAAATCTCATAAGAATGAATATTCAGACATTTCTCAAGGTTTTTGGTTAGGCACATTGAAAAATAAACCTAACTAACCTAACTAAATTATACTTAAAAAGGATAACTGTTGCGTTTATGAGGGGCACAACTGCCATCTTAGTAGGTTGATAGCTGCCTATAGAACTGATGGTAATGTAATAAAGGTGAATTAAGAACTTAATTTTGAATGGATCGAAAAATACATATTTACAGTACATTAATGAAGAATTAACGTGTTTAAATCATATAACGTGACCAATGCGTGTATTTAAAAATAAAGGCCTATCTAATTTATTACAAGGAAATCAAAGGATATGAAACAAGCAAATAATAGGCTAATGTATGCAAAAAAGATGAACACTAATTGATTTCCGTCTCTATATGCCTCGTAATATCCGGTGGTTGCTCACGCTTTCGTAGTATTATTCATCATAATAGTGTGAGTAACTTGTACAATTATATTTTTTACAACTAATTGAATATTATTTGGAATTTAATGTTAATAGACAAGAAGCGGCGTTAGGTTCCGCTGGTTAATGTATGGAAATTGATAACATTAGATTTCTCTAGCTACATTACATTTTTAACATGAATTGAAAATCATAAGTCAATTTCATAATATCTTTAAGGTATGTACATAATTTGTTGCTTTATTACACAGAATTTTTTTTTGTATAAAACACTATATTATTAATGTAATTGAAACTGTTTTTCTAGACACTCCGTATTCCGCTTTTCACCGAATTCGGGACATTGCGTGTTGAATAGCGGAACTCAACGCCGCTCTTAGTCTTACCAGAACGAAGAATGAAGATCATTTAAATATATAATTATTAATATATTGATTGGTTATTCCTCCGAGTGGAAATCGAACCGACAACCGATCGGGTTTACAGTCACGTGCTTACCCACTGCGCCACGACCGGCTAAAATGAAGCTATTTTATTGTATTGATAATTATTTTTGTCCTGAAATAAAACAAAATAAAAGCCTTTTGTCCATTTTTACATTTTTCTTTGAATATCTTTATAGATTTTGACAATATTTTTAGACTTAAGTAACCTTGGTTTAATGCTGCTTATTCACTAAAACATTGATAGGCAGGCAAATGTATAAAAGTCATGACCCGATTTGGCCTGCTTGACTCCGACAATAGGCATTATATCAATAAAGTAATATAATAAATAAAATAGTAGTAATTTTATCTGAGGCGGCGGCTGGCGCGGCATCGGCAATTAATCGTGGAACAGAATGAGAACATTAACTGTGCACATGTATTGAACACTGATAACACTGAGAAAGATCTCATATACACCGCAGGGCACGATTGAATTAATTTTGAATAAATATTAAATTATATATATATATATATATATATATATATTAGTAAGAAAAAGAGCGGCGTTGAGTTCCGCCACTCAATGTCTCCAATTCGGTGGAAAGTAAAGTGCGAAGTTTCTTGACACTAAGTATGTACTTCCTGCCAGCTATGCGCTATATAATAGCGTGAAGGTATAAAAGAAACAAAAAAAATATTCGTTTCAGTATTACGTAGGTTATATATTTTAAAATCTTAAAAATATATCAATAAATAATTTTTATATGAAAATTCTTATTTTTATGTATTTTATTACATTTTATATTCTCTTCTCTCACATCCAGTATTCTGTTTTATATTTATAGAAGAAATAATAATGATTCGAAACCTGTATAAAATAATCGAATTAATTATTAGAATAAATAATAGGTTAGGTAGAATTTTACCTACATATGAAATAATATTTTTTTGTCTTTATATAATTATAAATTAATAATACTAAATGCAGGAATAAACTTAAAAGTTTTTATACTAAAAGCTATGTAAGTTAATGTAAATTCGATACTCACTCGGGGATGTGATTATATTTTAATTAATTTTACTTCCTCGCTTTGGTAAGACAAAGTGCGGCGTTGAGTTTCACTACTCAACACGCAATGTCTCGAATTCGGCTGAAAACGAAGTACGGAGTGTCTTGTTTACCCCTTTCTGTCTATGCTGGATAAAAGCGTAAGGTTAAAAATTATATAAATAGTAATATTATAATTTTCATTTATTCGTGGCCAGCAGTGTAGCTGGAACAGGAGTCCAGCGTCCAAATAAAAGCTAACGAGCGCTGTACAGGGGCTTAGTAATGGAGTACAGGAGAACAGGATCATACATGAAAATATAATTTGCCGTATTAAAAAATAATATTTTTCTAGATAAAATAATATTAAGTAAATATATCTTCAGATTCTTTTAAATTACCAATTTTTGAAGACATCCAGATTTGTCTTTTTGTTTCTCAGTAGAGATGTGCAAGTGGAAGCTCTGAGTTTCGCCACATAATGATATCTATGAAACTGATAGAAAATACAGAATAAAGTAATATGTCAACATAGTCAGTCTCAATGATAATAGAAATGTATGAGTACAAAAAGATCTAGTTAACATTTGAAAACAATGATCAAACTTACAAAATAGAATCTCCTGTGTCTGTACATACGGGTGGCATGGCATCGGTCTATCGGGCCAGATCACCTTCCACACAGCGATAACCTTAAAAGCACTACGATATTAATACATCAAACACCCACGTGCGCACCGCACACACCGGCCAATGATTCAATCATGGAATATGAAACTTTGGCTCGGTAAATTAATAAATCGATACATTTTATATTAAGAAACCCTATGTACAATAGGAAAGCGTCACATTACATCTTAAATTCATACTGAAATCAAGAACGGAGTGCTTTGACACTACACCCCATCTGCCTATGTGAGAAAAGTAATAAACGAGTAATATAAAAGCGTACATAAACGTTTCACAAAGGTAAATAAAAATCACACCAGTATAAACATTTATGTGCTAGACTTTCAATATTTCATAAGCAATATTTTTTAATACTAAAATGCTCCGTGCTCTCTGAACGCCTCGCAAGGGATAAAGCGTGAAGCTAGAAAAAAGTGTTCTTAGGTACGATATAAGAGAAAAACATGTTTTTTTAAAATAAATATTTAAATGAAAATTAAAAAAAGCAATACTTGCAATATATGTATATGTCTATACTCAAATTTTACTTGCTTCTTACTAAGACCTATTTACTTTCGAAACCACTCGGGCCTACAATAACCAATTCCAATCAAACACATTAAGTTAGTACTTTTTAGGTATTTTTTTAATTTGTAATATACTAATTTGGCCAATACCTTATAATAGGCGAAAATTTATGGTACTTTACGCAATGTACTTATGTGTGTGTGATTTATATTATTTTCAACCCTATAGTTAATGTAAAAGTAAAAACATTTATTTCGAAAGTATTTTTTTTATTGGTGTTGCTTATAATTAGATATTTATAAATATATTAAAAAAAGATTATAATTATTTAAAACATCAAAAGAACAATTTCAATCTTTTAAATAACAAAAGAGCCTACAGTTTCAGTAATAGGCATACTTTTATGTATAAACTATCATATCATCCTAAGCACTAAGTTACAAGTACCACAAAAAATAAACTTCAGACATTTATTGCTTTAAAGCTCGCACGCTTACCTCGTAAAGCTTTTAAGCACAGGTGCAGAGTTTCCCATAGTTCAGCCGCGGGCCGCAGGTTGTGTACGTCAGTGGTTATCTTGGCGCCGGCGCTAGCGAGGGATGGGACGACTCATACCGGCAGTTAAAACGCCGCGTTTTATTATTATACTTCACCTGACTTTTATATGTCATTTTTTTTCAGTTTCACGCTTTTTCCCACATATCAGGTCAGTCAGAGACAACCTAATATCAAGATACTTCATTGTCTGTTTTCCTTGCTCGAAATTGAAACATTGGGCATTGAACGGCAAATTCTACATCGCGGTTGCCAGATCGGAGAAATGAAAATCAATTTTACATATAATAGAAACGAAAAATGTTATAAACGTACGTTCCGCGAATCACTTGACAAATCAAACATATTTTATATGAATATGTTTGATTTGCCCTTTGCTTTGTTTGGAGAGAGATAAAGTGAAATATTATAGTTTTATCGCATTTGCTGAAATCTTACATCTATCTTAGATTAATTTATACCAAGCAAATATATTTTAATATATTAGTATATTCCAATAGGTAATAACAACTTTCCAGAGTAAGTTGGATAGAAGCTAACAGAACCCAATGTTAATCTTAGAAATGTTTTCTTAAGTATAGTTTCTATTAAAAATAAACTGCTGAACACATTTAAAATTATGATACGTAGAAGACATTTTGAGTTAAGTAACAAAACGAAATATTAAGAATGAAATATGATTTTATCTTATGTTTTTTTTAAAAAACGTCCGTCTACAGTTTACAACCCTCATTCGATGTGGTATGGTAGCAATTCAGATAAGAGCAATCTTTACAAATTGAACCAAAAAAGTAACACAGAACGACAAGTCGTATGTGAATTTCATTTTTTATGTATTACAAGTGTATATTACGTATTAAAATGATTTTAATAGATAAATATTAATGCTTCGGTTATGGATTATTAATAAGGATTACTTCAGAGTACTTCTTGATTCGGTTATGTAAAGTTTAATGTTAAATAATTTATTTTTAGGCTTGTAAGTAGTGATTGATATTGTGTTTAAGCTTATTTATATTTAAGATAAATATTTTTCTTTTTTAATATAATTTTGAAACTGAATATTTCAGTGATACAAATTTCTTATTATAGAGTTGGTCTGGTAGGTATTTTATAAATAGGTATATTTTAAATGTTTTTATGGATTTCAATACGGACAGTGAATAGTTTATTATATAACTTCAACTCCACGGGTTTTATTCATACACAAAAAAATAAATCAGTCTCATCCATTTATTTAAAAAAAAACATTAAAAATTATATCTAATATTTGGCGTACAGCAATTCACAAATATTTCTTTACAATTGCACAAGCACACAATAATAAACTTACAAATATAACAAAATAAAACTCTTTGGCAGTCAGTCTAATGCGATGTGGGTTCTTAAAATTAAAAAAAAAATACATAAAATATGTAGATATCAACAAACGTATGAAACTGGGAAATATTTTTTATTTTCCGTTTCTTTATACAAATCTTCTCTAACACTTGGGTCTGTATAAATATCTATATTAGAAGTATCTACAGGTTGCTCTAAATTTTTTGGAAAATATTTGTCGTGTTCATTTTCGTCGTACGTCAGACTTTCGTCGAAATAATTTATAGTCGACGACATATTATCACTGTCAGCAATGCTGTCGACTTTATACGCGTCATAAGGGGGTGGTAAATCTTTATTTTCTGTCCTATATAGTTTCCTACCAAAGTTCTTTATTGGCTTAACGTCAGTCGATGTGGATACTTCCGGTGATTTTATTCGTTTACTTTTGTATCGTCGATTTTGAAACCAAATTTTGACTTGTGTTGGTGATAAATTAAGTGTTTTTGCAAGCTGCTCTCTTTCCGGTGCTGTTAGGTAACGTTGGGCTCGAAAACGCACTTCTAGGGCGTGGACTTGAGTTTGAGAAAATAGTATTCTTGGTTTTCTTTTTATATTTTTCTCTTTTCTATCAGATTTACTGTTGCACGGTGAAGGTTCTGAAAAAAGTAAAAATTTAAATAGACTTTGTAGAATATCAATTTAATATCTAAATAAATCGTCTGATATATTGGAGAAATTACAAAATATTTATACAAAGAATACCTCTTTTTTAGCGTGGAAATAAAATACTTACTAGGAATTTTTTTAGTCATTGTTGGAAATTTTTGCAAAGCCTCTGAGTATGGAGCGGGCTCCGGACCCAAGTGTTGAATAGTTTTTTCCATTGCTTTCACTCCTATAGGTGCTTGAGGCAGTACTTCATTGTTATTTTCTAGTTTTACCGTTATGTTCATATTATATGGGGGTAAATCAGAATATTCATGATTCTGCTGATATATGTTGTGATTATAATGATTATAGGGATAGTAATCTTCAATTTTGGCTTCGTGATACACGTCTGGATTCCAATACGGGTCGTTGTGTACGGGAATGTTTGAGTACACTTGGCTGAAGTATTCCGGACAATATTGACTTTGATGGTATAAGGTTTCATACTCAGAGTTTCGTCTATCGTTCGGCTTCCACACGTCGCTCCGTTCATAATACGGCGCCTGGTTTATATTCAGGATATCCTTAACAGAAAAAGGTGTGCTTAAATTAGCTTGATTGACTTGTTCGTCTAGTTTCAAGCGATAGTTCTTCTCATAATAATCCTTTTCAAGTTTTTGTCGTACCTCGTATTCGTAAAAATCGTTTTTGCATTCATTGAAATTGTGTTTTATATTATTATTGAACGATGTAGACACCTCGTTGTGTTGTTCGTAATTATCCATTTTCACGCAATCACTTTCATAACTCACTGTGACTAATTGTATGCTTAATTAAGTTGTGGTTCTAATGACTTGCAATGGAAGACTGATGGTGTCAGAGATTGGGCCCCGAAGCCAATCCACGATGCTCACAATGTTTTGGGCGGAGTCATGGTGTTTATGCCCGTCCTTGTTACGCTTAAAGTTAATTTATATGCCTATCTCTCTCATATGTTAGGGCTGTAGTGTAAATAGTTAAATACTCGGATGATTTCATCCTGTCAGTTTGATCTCTTTATCGCTAATGAGTTTTGTATTGACGTAAATATTTCTTTTTTCATGGCGCCGTGGCAGGCGAAAGTGATTTCATATTATTTATTGCATGAAATATGCGAATTATTAATATTAATCTTATTACTAACGTCCTATAAATGTCGATTCTAAATTTTTATTTTTGTTATTTTTGGATACAGGGTGTTTTGTAAACAATGACTTTTGTAGTGAATATCAGTAAAAAAGGTGTGTAAAAAAGTTAAGTTATTTCGTTTTTATAAGTCAACCTTTGTAGCGTATTCATTCATATATTTTATAATTCAAATTCAAATATTTAATTTGATGACAATTCTATTTTTTTAATTATTCTTTTTTATCTATTTTTAACATAGCAGTGAGCTTTTGTTGGATTAATTTAATGTCATTCTCTTGATTATTTTAAGTTTTTAGTCTTATTAGTTATACCAAATAATAATTTATTTTGCAAAATAATAATTTTTTTTGCAGATTAATTAAATTAAAATTATTAAAATAAGAAATTAAATAAAAAAGTAGATTAAACCCCGCTAGATTAGAGTTAACTTAAAATTATTTCGTAATCAAAAGGGATGCATAATTTCTTTACTATTGATTGATTGATTTATAGTGAAGCTAATAGTAATTCATATGACATTGTGATTAATACATCTATTATATAAACACGTAAAGCAAAACCTTTGTTCTCCTTTTTAAGAAAATTATATAGAAAGAAAAAAATGTTTAATGTTGTAATTTACTTAGAGAAGGCGTGCAAAATGCTAATATTTTTTAAATAGACATTATGAATATAACATATTGAGATCGGGCGTGGCGCAGTGGGACAGCGTCTGTTATTGTAAGTTAGGTTCCCATTCTGGAGATGATTTAAATCATTTTCATTTTGTCACTTTGGTAAGACAAAGTCAGAGTGAGTGACCCACTCAACACTATGTACTTCCTGTCTACCCTGTTATGCGGGATAAAAGCGTGAAGCTAAACTTTTTTTAGCTTCACGCTTTAGTACGTATGATATGTAAGTATAACAAAATTTCACAGAATAATTCAGATCTTGCACTGCAGAAATTGAAAATCGATATTAAAAATATATTATTCAAAAAAGTAAATTATTCTTTCCAATACTATACTTATATTAATGTGTGGGATTAAATGTTGTTGATGCTGACTGAGGAAATTAACTATTTTCGTAAACTTATTTAAAAACCGCTATATTTGAAAACCGCTGGAACTCTTGAGTTTACCATCGGCTCTTCTCAGCATACTTACCTTGTGCCATAAATGGTTTGTTAAATTTTTAAAAATGATAATTGGGAGTAATAAGCTCATTTTTATTCCTTGTATTAATATCGTTTCTAAAGGTTTTTTCAATATTTTGAATGACGTGCACATAAACACATAATTTATCATCACTATACTTATAAAAAATTGATTCGTTGTTAACATATCAACGGAACAATTAGTTTTATTAAATGTATCTAGCCGAAACCATTAGACCGAGTTGTTCTTGCAAGCAAGAAAAAAGCAAGCAAGAAAAAAATAAATATTTTAATGAAAAAAAAATATTTATTTTTTAAAAAGGTAGGTGTTTTTACTTATAAAAAGGTTACAAATATTGCGGCGTTCAGTTAACGGACAATAAAACTGCTATTTTATGGCAACGAGTTCACGTCATACGAATGTTTTAACAGATCGTTACGAGTTATTTACGACAAAAGCTTAAGTGGTAATAATTAAGTGGAAGTATTTGAAAATTGTTCAAATATTTAACCAAAAATTCATGCAAGTAGTAGATTCTAAAACTGTTGTTTTTTATTAGATAATAAATAAGATGAATAACTTTAAAAAATATTATTTTTCAGATTCTCGTCTGCTCATTTGCAGGCTATTGAGAATTCCATTTTCAATATTAATTTTATTACTTTAATACAAGGATATGGTCATAAAAATGTTACTGGTTGTAAGCGAGAAAGTCATTATAAGAAGAAGAAGGTGCTCAGGTGGCTCAGGCATGACGAGAGGAAGAGTATTGAAAGAATAGTACGAAAGAAATATGCAGCAAAGGTGAGCGGTATGAAAGGTTGAGGGAGACCTCGGTTGACATATAAAAACACAGTGTCAATGATGAAATGTGAATGATGTCATGAAAATGTGATGAAATAGTGGAGGCAGATCATGTAAAAAGCTTGAGGACGCCCCAAAGGACATGTATGAAGAGGATAATGACTGTGGACGAGGCGAAAGAAGTTGCAGGGAAAAGATTTTCATTTTATCCCGCTAGCGGTGAAGTGTGAAAGTAAAAAAAAATCAAACGCAATTTGTTATCCAAGGTAGGTTTTGAATTTGATTATACGTCATTATTCGAGAAATAATATTTAATATTTTTTTATTGAGAACACAGAATCTTGATATTACTACTATAATGAATTAATATTATTATTCACTAATATATTAAAAATAATTTTTTGTTTACAATCTTGTTTACAATGGCATATTTGTTTTATCTTTTTATTTGACATATAAGTAGATAAATGCCGTTCCCTTCCTAACACATCTCATGTTACGGAAACGTGAAAAAATTAAGAGATCATAAAATTTACTTTTGTTGAAATAAACGAATAAGGTCCATTTTATTATTTTGTGGAATAATTTATTGTTCTTCAAATGAATTTGGAAGGATACTGTCTTTTATTAATTGATATATTTATTACTGTCATTCAAGACCTTTTATCAATAAATATACTTTTTTCATAATGTTATTATGGAACAAAGTTGATATATATAATAAGTCAGATGCATTTATGGCAATCAACCTTGTTATTTATTATTAATTAATCCAAATAAATAAAAAATACAATCCGAATCGTCGCTTACAGAAATTAGTTGAACTACTCTTAACACTAATATGTACTAAATGGGAAAACTCATTGATATCTTAAAAATGCTTTCAAAACTTCAAAATTGGCTTCTTTCGCTTCTAAAATTTGTAAATGCCAGCTTTTTTCTTTGATTAGACATTCAATTTTGAATAAAATATATTGGTACAGACGGTATGTAATTCAGGATACAATATTTTTATTGTAATTATCTGTGGGTGTATATTTACTATTTTTAAAGTGTTATTAGGATTAGAAAACATTTTTGAAAAAACGTATAAAAATTTGAACGGTATAACGCGGTATCCAAGAGGCGCGGGTTCGAATCCCGCTGCGTTCAAATTTTTATACGTTTTTTCAAAAATGTTATCTGTGGGTGTATTAATATTGAAAGTTTATGGTTTTTTTTCTAGTACCTATGTTCCTAAGTACTAACTCCGAGTATGTAGTCACTAGCATTAACGCATATTAGAGTTATATTAAAAACTTAAATACAGCAGTTTCACCCTCTTTGCCGCGTAGAAGTGTAGCCAGAGATGACTTAGTGGCAAGTTACTCCGTGTTTCACGCACGAAGTGCAAAGTCATGAGACTCAAAGTCTTGATTTGACGTTGATGTTGACGTTGATTGGTGAACTTAACGACACGCTTTGTCTTACCAGTATCAAGAAATAGAAATTTTAAATATATTCATTCGAATCCAGATCCAACTATTTACAGTCAGACGACGTCCCAATGCGCCACGACGGTGTCTGTATAATTTAATTCAATAGAATTAAATAAAAGCAAAGTAGAAAGAAAATATTTTATTCAAAACTAGGACAGTTTTGTTTAGTTTTGTTTTTTTCAACTCCTTTTTAAAGTGATAGAACAAAATATTTGACTTGTAAAGTTACATTAAACACTTAAATACAGCAGACATATGTAAATTTTATAATTTTAGTAATATGTAAATTTTTACAATTTATTTAGATAAAATTATTTTTATGGATTATATGATAATTTGTTATTGTAATTCAAAAAACATTAAATATAGAACAATCATAAAAATATATTTAAATCCGATGTTAATAATTTAGTAAATTTTTTATGCCATCTTGTGTCGAGTGGCTGCAGTACTGTTACACAATGCTCTTGTGTTCTCGATATGGTTTAATAAATATCTGCTAGATGGCGGACAACGTCACATATACGCATATCGTTTAAAAGTTACAGATGGCACCTAATACGATTTTATATACAGCTTTTTAACAACAGATGTCGCTATAAACTATAATAAAATGTTTATAGACCAGAGGTGTGTGTAAATTTATCTACTTCAAAAAATTCACACTAGATGGTATTAAGTCTCTAATGATAGCGTAAAATATTTGTTTGTTTAATACCAAGAATTAATTTATTAGACATAATTTTTAAATAAGTTTATTAGGTGCTAATCTTTATAAATATATTAATGTAAATGTAATTATTTCTGGGTGTATAAATAATCTTCCTGATCATATTGTTATGCTTAAAATATTCGAATTATTGAAAATTGAGCGTCTTAATATTGTGACATTAGACACCTGTATACAAATTTCTTATTTATTTACTTTGGGTAACTAATAATTTTATAGTATTTCAAGCTAAGAAAAATAATATGATTAAAATTAATCAATAGACCTATATAGGTACATAATTAATTGCCATCACAAACAACGCACGGCTGAATTTAGTGGACGTAAAAAGCCGAATACGGGTATGCGAGTTAGAATATTGATTAAGATCGGGATAACCCGTGATTTGAAATGTTATAATTGAAACTACGGAAGATCATAATGACCTGAAAATTGCAATATTGCGAGGAATAACTTTGCTTCACATGTCTAAAATTACTGTTTCCGTTTCCTTAAATAAATAAATACAAACACAAAAAGGGTCATAACATTACAAGTTTTTATTTTAATTTAATTAAAGTTTTTAAAGATAATAATAAATAGAAAAAAAAGAATAAAATATCTCAATTCATGCACATAGGTGCATTTCTTTTGTAGTTAGAACTTTTGACAATAATGGCCTAAATTACAATCGAACAAATTATTGCATAAGAAGGCCGTAAGGTTACGCCTTTATATAATATTTTTTTTTTATAATAAAAATTAAATACATTTATTCAAATAAAAAAGAAAACAAAATGGCTATTAATATCACTACCGGATAAATGAATACCGGTATCAATGTTAGCTTAATTACAAACATCAATTTCTTCGTTTTTGAGTTAATTGTGATAAGACAGACAGATTCCAATTGATTTAATTACTAACAAAATCATTAGATATAGAGAGCAACAACACATTATTAATTTTTCAGCATAATAAAGGCTTTATATATATATCTCTCGCCCTGTTAAAAAGAGTAGCGTTGACTTCTGCACTCAGTATATCTCGAATTCAGGCAATCGTTGAAGAACGTTATATTAAAAATTGGTTCTTTGTAGTATCTCTGTAATATACGGGAAAAAGCGGATCAGTCATTACAGTTGCGGACTTAAATAGAACTTAGGGAAATTTTGTAAAGATTCAGAAAAAAAATCGATGTCAGGCCACATGGTTTTAACAATTTAGCTAGACAAATAGCGGTTTTGATTAACTCCATTATGGAATGGCATGAAATAAGGAAACAATAGAGAAATGAGTACTAAATACATAAGATATTAGAAGACTCAATGTTTAAATTTTTGTTATTTAATCTAAGAAAACATTAATGCGCATATTCTTCTTTGATTGCGCGTGTTAATGATATCGATATCTCGTATCGTTTACGAAGATACATTAAGATCTATTAAGAAAAATATTTGGCTGTGCTCTATCAAAAATAAATTGATTACAAATTGCTATCTGATTAATTGTACGATAACTAGTTAGTTAATCATGCCCGCAAGCGTTTTATTTTATATGAAAGTATACATGTAAAAAGAATAAAAAAAAGACGCGCATAGTAAGGAATTTGTCAATTTCATATTTTTTATACATAAACTCAATATTACTTTACTGTTTTCCGATTATATATTAAATTTTATTGATTGAGATTTACAAATTCGAGAGCTTCTGTAGTGCAATGATTTAAGAGAGCTAACTCTTGCTTATAAGGCTAGGCGGGCCTAACTCTTGTTAATATGTAACAGGATTTTATGTCAGGTTCTTATAAGACAATATTAATAGTCAATTTTTGATAAATTTAATTTATTTTATGTGAAAAATCCTTCCTATTAAAAGGGCCCCTCAAGCCCCTTGTATTACGTCTTACGAACTCATAAATGAATAAGTTAAATGTGCAAAGGTGGAGCTATTGTTAATAGATATCTTCAATCAACAATTTTTGTAGAAAGGGGACATAGTTAGTTTTGGAAGACATGATTTATCATAACTCATGAATAATGGAAAAAAAATATTGAAATAAAATAATTTCATAATATAATTATTATATCTATACTTACTAAAATAACATCGCTAATATTTCCTTTTGTTCCTAAGCGGCTATCAATCCACGTACTCCATTTCTTCGTTATAAGTTCGCAAGGTCTTTTGAAGATAAAATAGAAATCATTCTTATTGAATTCAATACATTCAAGACTATTAGTATTAGATTTTGAGTATTACATCGATTATTAAAGAAATGTCTGAAATTATACAACTATTTGCACTTTATATTCCATAAAGAGCTGGAGGTTGCGTATGTTTTATATATGTATACTTTAATGTACACCACAAAAGATATGACATAATTGAAAACAAAAATAAATACGAAAAGATAATAACAGAAGTGTATCATAGATAGGACCGCTATAGCTAATTAGCAAGTTATTCCAAATTTTTTCTTTCAATTTAAAGATGGCACGAGACTTGTCTGATCTAATTCGCCCAAGATGACGACAATGACAACGATCTGAACTGAGCTTTGGTACTTTCAAGCTGAAGGCACCGTAATTTTTTGACTTTTGTGATTCGACTACTTTAATTTAAAACATATTACTTTAATGTAATGTCATCATTATTAATCATATAATATAAAGTATAACAAGCAAAGTCGATGTAATAAACTACTAGTGAACAAATGCTTTATCATCACTTCATATCTCAAAGGCGGATCAACATCCCAATAAGATAATCAAATAAACCGATTGTTCTAAGTGACCGTCTCTCTGTGTGGCCTCCACGATGATTACTCCAACATAATTATGTGTCACGTTCTACTCATAATTGCAGATAACACGCTCTAAAAGATATCTAATTTTCTATTAGGTTTTTTTAGTTTGACTCAGTAGTTTTTTGGAATTCGGACAAATAAGAAGAATTTTAGAGATATTAACAAAAAAATCAGTATGGCAACGATTGCATTCATTATTCTATTAGTTATTATTATATAATCTGTTAAGCCAGTACATATTTTGTTCTATATAAAACATACGTATATGTCATTCTATCAAAAATTTTAAAATGACAATACTAACGAAAGTTCTGCATCTAAAAACCCACTTTCCCCTCGTCCGTGGCATGATATCTTATGCCGTCATTTGGCCGACGTGCAGTATAGTTCAAGAATATATAGAGTACGGTAACGTTGAAACCATTAACTGGCCAAGGGCCGCCCGGTTCGGTATTTTCGGCACATTTTTCATGGCCCCCGTATTTTACGGTTGGATGAAATATACGAGCAGATTTTTCAAGAAAAAAGATCTGAGAAGTGCAGTAATCAGAGCTTTATTTGAGCAAGTTTCTTATTCTCCAGCTGCGATGGCGTATTTTTTCTTTGGCATGAGTCTTCTTGAAATGAAACCGTTGAAGTCATGTGTAAACGAAGTAAAGGAAAAGTTTTGGCCGACATACAGAGTGGGTGTGGTCTTTTGGCCGACAGCTCAGACAGTCAATTTTTATTTTGTATCTGAAAAGAATAGAATAGTATTTGTAAGTCTAGCGAGTTTCGTGTGGACGATATTCATGGCGCATATGAAAGGAAAGAAGAATCGTTTGATTGAAAAAGTTGAACATGATTGAAATTAAAAGAATAATTATTGAAAGTACTTTTAATGTATTTATTTTATATTGGCTGCATTGCTATCAAGTAAATGCAGATTTTTACCGTTTAAGGACTAATTGATATCTAATAGGTAGATCAAAGATACTTTCTAGTAACAAAACATTTTGTTACTAAAAACTATTCTTTACTTTGGAGCAACTAAAGCATTTTTCTTAATTGTTTGTTCTGAAACTGGCATTTCTAAAAGATGACCAAAAAGAACACATTTGAGTTATACTTATTCGGAATTCGGGACCAATATTAAATATTTAGGCATTATAATATATTATGACCTGTAATTAAATGTTTATCATTCTTATCAGGATGAAATTTATTGCATTTTTATTTATCGGTTCGCTCTGACTATCCCTGGTGCGGTAATCAGAAAGAAAGCAGCGCGGAATGCTACGGCCCCTTTCTACCTCTTCCTTTATATTAATCCTAAACAATTATAAAATACATATTTTCTCTTTGTCTATTGATAAAGCGTGATATTGCATTCTTAAAATATTTAAAAATGATATTACCTATACTATGATCATTTTTGTTCAAGGACTTGTACGAGTTAAATAATTTAATCGACGAGACGCAGTCGTCGAGTGTGGCTAACGATTTTACTTAAAGGAATCTAATATTAACAAAAAGTTAAACATTCTTCATCTTTTTTACATGCAAGAATTAATAATGGGAATGAATGTTTATGAAGTATATTTTTATTTGGCCATTTATCATGTTTTGTCAACGCGTCTCGAATGTGTTTCGGTTCGATCTCATATTTTTATGGGCATTAAATCGATTCTTTTTTGTTATTGATATATATACTTACTTGGTATTTTACTGTCGTAAATAGTGATTTGGTAGATTACATGATTTTATATTCAGGCTATATATATATATATATATATATATATATATATATATATATATTGTAACCTTTATTTAGAACTTAATTGGCAAAAGAAACTTAATGTTAAGACATTCCGGTGGCTTTAAGACAATGCGTGTTAAGAATCAGAATTACTCATTCAGCAATGTGTTCAAATTTAGCAAAAACAACAATTTAATATGAGTATTGAAATATACCGTTCGAAATCGAGACATTGTATGCCAAGTGGCAAACTCAACGCTGCGTTTTGTCTTACCAGAGCGGAGAAAAGAGAGAACATAATGGTCCGAGTAAAACATTGATCACGCATAAAATTATTCTTCGAGAAAAAAAATTGATGTCTACTAAGAATATCGTTGGACGCTCATCAAAAGGTATTTGCTGCCACTAACAATAAATAAATATTACACATAACACTAAGCGTTTGATGTACATATATATATATATATATATATATATATATATATATATATATATAAATTATGCAAGTTTGCATAATACTGTTAAAAGAATAGACGATTAAGAAGTTCCAGAATCTGCTTGTGAAAACACATCGATTAATTAGCTCGATAATATGTAGTTGCCGCTACCGTCCAGATTTAAACATTTGGCCTACAAAAGGACCGAAACTGGTCCTTTTTCACTTAACGATCTCCACTCGTCGCTACCAAAAAAATCGGTAAAAATCCTCCTTTACCTGACCCCTGGCGATATAAATTGTGAGAGGTTATTACCAAGTCTTATGACCCTAATTATTGCTGTATATCTTTTCTGCTACAGTTATTTGATTATTATTATCTATTAAGTTCTTGACTTTTCTTTATGCTTCTTTTCCAAGATAAAAAATAGTGTTATCTTTTACTATACATAAAATGTATCGTATAGCTTATATCGTAAGTTGGTACAACTCAAGACTACAGTTATGTCTTAAATGCATTATTCTTTTCAATTTTTTCTGCTGAATTTTGTTAAACGACCTTTTTATATGACTGTTTGAGATGCTCAGAAATATCATAATGGTAAAAACATGAAATATAACGCATTAAATCTAAATTACTAAAGCCCACTTAAAATAATGTGTAAGGATTTGTAAATTCTAACACTAGTTACATAACTATATAAATATGTAATATCACCTCTAGTTATTACACCAATGAACTATTTCACGCTGCTCCATAGAGTATATTTTGTTCAAAGATAACGCTGACCAAATCACAAGACATAAAGACGTTTTTTGTAAACGTACAAACGTACAAAAGGGCCTATCCTCACCTGCTGCGCGACATTATTTATTATTATTTGATAACAAAAAGGTAAAAACACCGATCCCGTCGAAAAGTAATTGATTTAATTTCTGACATTTTATAATTAGTGTAAAATATGGTATGGTGGCAACCTTTTTTCGTATTTATTTCTGAGAATTTTATTTGGAATCGGCCGTGATTGACCTTTTTTATGCTATAGAGGAGCTAACATGGTTTTTAGTTATTAGTTCGTATAAAAACAAACATTATTGTCTATTCTTTGTAATGATTTAATCATAATTACTACTTATAATTACTAAAGCCAAACTTACGGAAAGCTTACTCTAAGCAGAACGGGGCAAAACACTCTGCTATGATCTAAGTACACAGAACTTCGACTTCAAGGTTAAAGCGTCACATGAGCGGCCGTTATTACTTTAAAAATCTATTCATTTTGAATCTTTCAACTTAGCAAATGAAGTTTAGAGTTCATTTAGCTTATTCGTCTTTTTTGTGATGCTGATAATTACCATTTACGCATACCGCCTGCAGTAACAAACAGTACTGAACCACTAAAACCCAGCGGATACCCTCTCTATCCCCACGAGATGTCGCAGAATCGCTGATGCATGCCACTATGACGCCTCGGAGGACGGCAGGCGGGTTTCTTCCATACCTCATTTAACTTACCCTACCAGTAACACCGCGAAGGCCACTACATATTACACAGCAGAATAAATGAGATATCTCTTCTTATATACTTATTTTAACTATATGGTAAAAATATCACTTATAGACGTCGTGGCGATGTGGAACACTGTTTAACAGACAAGTGCAGTAAGGTGGTAGAGGTAGTACGTTCGCTTTTCATTCGAAAAAAAATAATTTCTAACTTTGATAACACAAAACGTGACGTTGAGATAAGTCACATAAAATATCTCGAATTTGGGTGCAGCAAGGTTAACAAAGTGTCTCGACACTAGGTTCTCGCTATAATGCGTCAAGCAATCGAAACCGAACTTTTTGCATACAGTACCTGACTCAAATGGCATTGTAAAATCAGCAAAATGTCGTGACATTTTATTTTTAAAATTAATTCTTAACTAATTAAATACTTATTCTTTTTTAGTTTGTAATCTCAAAATAATCATGATTTAGTAATTTTATATTCCAAATATTGCATATCGATTACTATCATTTATTGATATGGTATCCATAAATGTACATGATATAGTGTTGACCTTTAAACACAAATTCATATTATGGTTGTTTGTTTTAATTTAATTGTTAGTAATAAGTACAAAAGTAAGAACAAATATAAGTACAAAAGTAAGTAGTTACTTTATTTTTTACGTAACTGTAATGATAGTAGAAATTGTTGTTTATTCAAAAAGGTTTTTGTTTTTTGTTATGCATTTTTATGTGTGAAGAACTCTTTATAAGATATTTGAAAAAGTAAATTTTTAATTACTTATTCTTGTTAATTAATTAGCAGTAATTAGTTGAAGAACCTGTTATATTCTGTATTTATTTATAGTTTTTATCATCTGGATTGCCCAAGAAAAAAATGTCGATATTTAAAATGAAAGCAATTAAATTATGTTTGCTATTGCTACGACGTATAAGTCGCGACGGTTATCGATTTTCAATGCATATTTTTTAATTTCACGAATTACACATACATTTTATGTACTGTAAATAAAATATTTTGATACTATTTCGTAATATATACCTATTTATATATGAGTAACCAATAAGAGACATTCTGTTGAATATTTTCCGCTCGAAATCGTGATATTGCGTGCTGAGTGGCAGAACTCAACAGCGTGCCTCTCTCTTTAGATGGGCAGAAATGAAAATAAATTTTAATCAACGAAATGTCTTCACAGTAGGCTGGCATCGACTACCATACTATGCGGAATAAAGCGTGAAGCTGATTATTTTTAAGACACTATTATAAATAAAAAAAACTCAATATCACACTACTAAACACGAAATTAAAATAGATTCACGCATACTTCTTAAAAGCACTTCCTAATACTCCTGTCGGCTCACACCAGAACAAAAGCGGTCATTTTTCAAGATAAAACCTAAATATCTCAATTAACCTTATTGATATCTCAATCACAGATAGTAGCAGTGCACAATTAAGTTTATGTTACTCTTTTAATTGCTTTTATGATATTATACGTCGGGCAAATGTTACTTAAGAGCTTTTACTAATAAATTAAGTGACGCCATCGTGGCGCAGTTGATAACTCGTTCATTTAATTTATTTTAACGTTTGCGGTTGTGGATTCTGAACTGAGTATTGAAATAATACATTATTAGACATAACTTTAAAAATAAATTAAAAGGAACAAGCTTAAAATTATTTCGTTACCTTGGTCCTTTAAGAGCATTAGGTACATGCTATAAATATATTATACGGTAAGTGTATTCGGACACGCGTGCAAATTTTCAAGAGGACAAAATAAGATAATCATATTGTTCATACATTAATAAATAGATATAAAAATGTTTCTAGTACAGACTACTAATAGTCGAAGCTAACGGATTGCGTGTTGAAAATGCAATCGGTGTTAAAAAACAAGCACAATGGAAAAATAAAAATAAAAAGTAAACTGTTTTATTATCAATAATATATGTATATATATATATATATATATATATATATATATATATATATATATATATATATATATATGATACTTAAATAACAATAAACTTAGAGGCAAGCATGCATTTAAATTTAATTTAATACTTGAATAAAATCAACCGCAGGATCACTAATAAAACGAAATGTCTCAATTAAGTTTTTAATGTCAGTTGCAAATAATTGAAGTTTGATTGTTTTAAGATTTGAATCACCATTTAATTTTCCGTTTATTTTTAATGCACGTAACGCGTAGCGTATATTTAAAAGATTTTATGTTCAGTTGTAGACTATGAATTTATACACGCGGTTTGTTTATACTTAGTTTTAATTTTTACTATTTGTATTGTAGATTTTGTTGCTATAATAATTTTGTTGAAGACTTAAATCCATATACTTTTTGAACTATAAGCTCTATGTCATAAATATATTTTTATTTATTTTTAAAGTAGTTTTTTTTAATAAATAGAATGTTTTTAATATTGCATACTCAACAGTTAATCTTAGTAGGATATTCGCGTCTGTTTATCGACTCCTCTCTCATACTTATTGTGCTACAGGGATATTTGTTGGTCCCTTGCACTGCCAATCTACCTGTGACACTTTCGTTGACCACACATATTTGTTTTAATCTATAATTATTTCGTTTAATAATGGGAATTAATTTGATAATAAAAGATTGTTGTTTCTTTATTATTTACTCTAAGAGATTAGCAACACTTAAAAAATATTTGTTTAAAAAAATAGAAACTGAAAATTATATTATAAAGATCAACATTTGACGTTTTCTTAATACAGTATATAAAATAGATTCTATAGATACCCATAAAATCTTTTATTTAATTATAAAAACGTTCAAAATTAACATGTTTCGTGTGGGTGGGTCTAACCATTATTACCTGACAAATAACCTGATTGTCTAAAAGATGCTTAAATAACGTTGATAGAAAGACAATGTTAGACGATTTTAGACACTATGCAATATGTTTTAAGAGTTATGATATACAAATGTGGCAGCATTTATAATTTGCTGGTACCAAATGGCATTGTTATAAGTTATTTTTATCTGAAACTTTAGAATTGACGTAAGCCTTAATTAAAAATAAAATTATTGTGATTGGTTTTAGCAAATTGCAAATTGGATTTCGAAAAAACGGGATACGCTATTTATTATTTATTAAATGTTATTGTATTTTTGTTGGGCATTGGTGAAATACGGCTGTAACATGATTTTTTGAAAGTATACATTTTTTAAATATTAAACTAAAAGAATATGAAATCCTATACGAATTTATTAAGTTTTTTATATATATAGTAGTTTGACTGGCTAAGTTTATACTTTATTGTTGGTCGGCTAATTACTTGATATAAAATTCAAAGTCGTTTCTGTCACTTAGCCGTAAAAAAACTATCAACTTAATGTATTTTTCATTTTATATTTAATTTTGTTGAAGAATTAGCGTTAAAACGATACAATAAACTTTATGATCAAATACCATAATAATATATTGAAACACACAATAAAAATATTTATTAATAATTATTTTTTACTGCATATCTATTTAATGTCAAGTCAGGCAGGCAATCTAATGTCAAGTGGTGGCTCTCTACATCTTTGCGATTTGCGTTACCAAAGTGGTGAAATTAACATAATTTAAATATACTTAACCCAAAAATTTTTCCTTTTGGTAGCACGCATACAAGCAATGTTTTTGCTCCATTATTTTTAGAACACTACGTATAAATTAGGTGTATTTTTAAGTCGTAAATATTAAAGAAAAAAACTATTTTTTAAGATTTCACAATGACAAGCTCCAAATATTGCTAATATTGGGTGAAGTGAGGAGGATTAATCTAAATATACTACAAAAATACAGTTGTCAAATACAATATACCTCATTAAGTTCATATTTCATATATGTTTATTTTGCTTTTTACCACATGTGACAAAACATAATGACTTCGAAGTTAATTACCAAAAAATATTAAAACATTAATCATTTATATTACAATATTAGGTCAGTCATCGACGTATCCTAACAAGTCGTTAAGAAGAGGCGCCGGATAAAACAAGCAAAGTGTTTATGGTGTGATATGAACTATGACGTGACAGCGTGACGACTAACACGAGTTTACGAGCAACAGCGTCGAAAAGCGATAAAATGTTGTATATGGCGAAAATTATGTCTAAATCATGGAAAATAATGAGTTATATTTTTTCATAATATGTTGAAAACTCATAACTTAATTGAAGGTCAATAAACA
The DNA here is from genome assembly GCA_032432895.1 of Dryadula phaetusa. Taxonomy (NCBI): domain Eukaryota; kingdom Metazoa; phylum Arthropoda; class Insecta; order Lepidoptera; family Nymphalidae; genus Dryadula; species Dryadula phaetusa. The sequence goes on from JAOYRS010000073.1 coordinate 1,777,043, forward strand.
AAACCAAAGTAATTTAATAACGTCTTTGGTTTGCAGTAAGATTTGTCAGATTAGTTGTAAATATTTTGATACGTAAAAACACGTTTTAGAAAACCTTTCGATTCGAACGCTTAATAGTAGTTCGTGGTTACTGTTAAATTGGGTGAGTATAAGTGATTAAATAAAATATGCTTGCGGTTTTAATCCTGTTGAACGTTTTTAGTTAAAAAAATATCAGTTTTTTCCAATGTAATTTTTTTCTTTTCCGTCCTTATACTTTTGGTAAATAGATTGAGTCGTTTAACCTAGCTCTGAATATGGATCTGTATTATAATGTTGAACAAAATCTTAAAATAGAAATTAATTGTCATAAATATTTTACAAAGTAATTAAAACAGCACAAGAACATATTAAGTTACTGAATAAAGCTCAACCTATCATTGCGTTAAACTAAAAAGTATTACAAAAAGTCGTTTAAAAGATCATTAAAGAGGGTTTAAAGTGTTAAACACATAAAACACTAACAAAGTAGTATTAATGTTTAAGAGGATTATAAATATAACAGTGGTTAGTGTCGTCTCTCACTAAAGCTATGAAGTAGAGTTGTAGTTTTATATTTGGTAGACGAATTGAACTGACATACTTAGAAAACATCTCAGTCATGAGTGATTGTATTTAAATCGATTATTAACTCCTTTTTATAATAATAAATTTAAAATCGGTGTCAATACTAAAGATGATCACAACATGAATAAGAACTAGCCATACCATGAGCAGTATCAGTTTCTAAACAGCAGCGTAGTCCGAGAGAACCTAGAGTCAAGACACTATGCGACAACTTGAAACATGACACATATTTGCTAAAAAATATATTTAGATGTTCACTATCCAGTGCCTCTAAAAGAAAAAAAAAGAATTAAAAATTTACAGTACCTATTATCAAATTGATTGCCTCGCATCGCTTGCAGTATGCTTATGCCGTACATCACCTAATATAGGCGTCGAAGATCAGGCGCCACTTCGCTTTTTGTCAAAGCGGAAGACTATTTTGAGATGTTTCACTAATGCTGTTAACGCTTCTTAAAAGACGCACGTGAGTTATATACTGCGGCATTGAGCTGAAAATATTGATAGTAACAGCAAATAGATTTTATCAAGTAAGTCTAATAAAATGAACTGATATAGGTACAGGTCTTAGATGTAATCAATGGACTCTCTGCATAGTAAAACTTTAAATATCAATCAATACCAGCATACATGACAGAAATAATTTTGATCTTTATTTAAGAAAATCTTAAAAAAATATCAAAACTATTTCTTTCATGTATTAATACAAAGATAATATAGTATACCTTTGATTCTGTAACTAGTCTAATTTCTTATTCTTCTATTATTCTAATATGTAACTGAATAATTATCTACGCTTAAATTCTTAATAACCCAAAAACATCTCAATAACATTAAACTTATCGAAAACAAGCCAAGATACTATATATAATCTTAATTATAATTTTAAGTTTTTTTAATTGGATCTGACCATATAATACCACCGTTAGCAAAAAGAGCAATACAAAATAAAATAAAATAAAAAGACGTTTAAAAAACGCGGCGTGTTTAAAACGTTAATTACCTGGTGGCGGAAACAGGGCGATTAGTGGCTTTTAGCTTCATTAATGGATTTGGAACTGAAGGATAGGAAATAAAGATGACATCAAGCATTATGTTATAAAAGACATATTCAATGTTTTATTATAATAATTCTTTGAATAAAATATGGTGATTATTATTATAAATATATGTTTGCAGTGTACTTCTGCTTTATTTTATACAAATTCTAATAAATATTATAACAAAAAATCTTTAAAATATCAAATTTAATTGTTTTTTTAAAAAGAATAGTTATCGAAATTAAATTACATTTTCTTTGTCTATTTGTTGAAAAAATGAAGAAGCAACAAAATTCAACACACCATTTCTATTTAGTTTTTATTCTAAGAAATAAAATAACTTAAGATGTTTTAAGCTAAGAGATGGTGCATATTTAGGGACTACCATTCGATTATACATCGATTATTACGTCTCTGTGTAACAGCTACCGGAATCGTTGATTAAATTTAGAAAACGTATTTCATGGTACGTCTCTATGAAGTAAATTAAAAGTAACTTGTATGCTAACACCTTTAGTAAATGTGTTTGTTAAAATTTTTTATCAACTTAAGATATTTATCTTAATTGTTGTATGAATTTAGTTAAATATTATTATTTATCTGATTTAAAATTAAAAATCGTGTTATATGATCAGCTTGCATATGATAATATTTATCAGTAGATGAAAGTTTTGATTGAAGTGTCAGATCAGACACTATATGGTATCTGCTGCAACAAACTGATTCTAATCGTTAAAAAATATTAGGAAACATAAACATCAGTTAATATAAATTTTTGGAAATATTTAAATATCAATATTTAACCATTAATTTCATCGAACAACTTGTCGCTTTTTGCTATGAGAGAAATGAGTAAATAAATAATAAATTAATAATATAGATATTATATAGTTCAATAACAATTAGATATTTTTTATAAGTACCTAAAAAATCTAATTAATTTATACATTCAATGAATTAATTATTTTATTTTATTATTATGAGCCTAATAATGTTAAATGATTATCAAATAAAATTCGTACACTGAAAATCTATTCACTGCACTGTTCCAAATACATTCAATTTGAATTCCAACTTCCAAATTCAAATCGTTGTGTTCATTCAATCAAGTGTCATTGGTTCTTTTTTCAATTCGAAAATTTGAAAATAGAACGTGAATGCCAGCCTTTATGGCACTTTTCTAACGACTGGTAGGGTGGGAAGTGGGAGGGGGAGGGAGAGGGAAGGGCGAGGAGGGAATCACGAAGCAGTTAATACCGGCTGATGTCTCAATACCTCCCAGTGTGCGAGCCTATTATTTCAGCCCACACGACGCGGATTGCAGGAATGTGTGGAAGTAGATTTTTTATAGACTTTCACTTTGTTTTATATAATTAAATGTTTTGTTATTAGTAGGATTATGTGGCAGTATTGTAAAAGAATTTGAATTATGTAAATTAAAAAAAAGTACGAAAGCTTGTAGTTCAGAAGTCTTTGTTGAACCAAATTTATAATCTTGTTTGTACCTTGATACTAAGGAAAAACAGCTATATTCTATTTTTCTTTTATAATTTTGAAGAACAATTAATTTTAAACAAACTATGAATTATTGTGTCGGCACGCCATTTAAATATTATATTATTTTATAAAAATACATAAATATCTTGAAAGCTGTTTCCACGACATCATACCCCCATTTAGGTTCTACAAAGCGTGGTGCACTAACAGTGCAGTTTGTGTTGCTCTTCATGCATACATCTATTTATTTGAAAGCGATACGCGTATCGGTCACTTTACACAATAATATACCCAATTTCCATGACATTGCGCCTATATTTCCCTGAATTTCGATCATTTTCGTCATTTAACCATGGGGAAGTCTCAAATTGATATCTTAGAAATATATACCTTGTGGAAATCACATTAAGGTGCTATTTTATTTAAAGGACCTAGCGTTTAAGCTGTTTTTAAAACAAAATGTCCATTTTATTATGGAGATTGTATGTAGTTTCTTTCATATCAACTTAAATAGATGAATGCTGTTTATAATATCGAGTCTTAAAACTATAGCTTTATGATTTCATTTCGAATGGTTTAAGACACAATTTAAGGTAGCCAGGTTAATTCGTATAGTGTGAGGTAAGGTGAATCGCGAAAGTAGCGCTATTTGCTACCGTATCGCGCGCCATCACTGTCATGGGTAAATAACTGTTGGTTTGCATTTAAAAAAACTTTTTTTTAAATTTTGCATTTAAAAATATTTAATTTTATATAAAAAAGATTAATTATTACTTTTGAGGCGTTTTCTTAACTGAAATAGTTACTAAAATGTTTTATAAATTTAATACTCTACAAGACTTGCATTTTTGAAATTACTCAATTAAAATATTTTCAATATTTTTATTTTAAAGTAAATCGATAATTATAGTTAAGAATAAATAAAGTGTAGTATATATATATATATATATATATATATATATATATATATATATATATATATATATATTTATATATATAGCAAAATAGTTTCTTACCTCTGTCTGTGCACAAGCAGTCATCTGCCATCCAATCAGCATTATATGTTAATAGCCCATTAGAATATACGCAGCCTACATCTCCGCCATTCCAGTAACCATTATAAATTGATCTATCTTGTTTATTAAACGACCTACACATGCTGGGCACACTTAAACTGGGTGTTTCTGCAATGCAAACAAAAGACTTAGCCATAATAAGCTGTATTGCGTTGCAAAAAAGTGCATTTTTCTATTCATTTAATTTTATGCGATGGCTTGTTAGATGTTTTAGTAATGTCTGTGTATTATTCACACTTGGTTACAGATTATTTTCACGTAAGAGTATTATTTTGTATGAGAAGTTGAAATATTTTACTTTCTTTTATTAGATATTGATACTAATTCACACTATACTGCTGTACAATTAGTTATGTTAATTGCTAAAGGACTATTAGCCGAATATATTATTAAAAGCCTTCAATAAAGAGTACCTAGATAAGAGGTAGTGCGATTTGATATATTTTAGCAGTTTACCTGTATCTTATATGGACTTATAAAGCCTATAATTCACTTTGTACTTTACTTGTTGGGTATCAAGCAATGTATAAAGCGGTTTTTAGAGTAAGTACATAATATTTTAATACGAAACACTCGATATTTAACCTAACGCTTCCAAAATCCAGGGCAAGTGAGGCATTTTAATTAAATCAATAATTTGTGTGGACATAGTTTAGAGACTTATTATGCCTAAATACAAAAAAGGCAGTAAAAATTCTCCCGAGTTCAAAAAGCCCGTCGCTGTCTACGTTTAAGATAAGATCTCTTATAATGTTTCAATTAAACAGTAGCCGTATTTATAGGCGACATGGGTGTGTTCATTTACCTGCATCAAGAATATGGAATTTTATTTTGGTTCCGTAGATACATTTATAATAATGATAATAAAACAATAGGGCATTTTTCACGCTGTTTTGAAATTAACTGTCTAAATAAACCCAGTGTTAAAATATTACGTTCTACGCTTTCCGCCTGAAATCGAGACTTTGCATGTTATTTGGCGTAACTCACTATCATATTTTGCCTATCGGAGTGGAGACTAAAAAATAATTCAAATAAGTAGAAGTTAATGAAATTTAAATAAATTATTTTTGAAGAGATTTAAACGTTCCCTAAATACTATTTTTTCAGACTTTTTGGAAGATTCGAAAGATAGTTTCATCTTATTGTAATATTATAAAGAGAATGATTAGTATATTTATTATTAACATAGTTAAACGCCGTATAAATATTTTGCAGGATTATCACAATACAAGTTGCCATGCGTTGTGCACTATATTGTTTTATTTAATTCACAAGTATCGTGATTATATACTAGTAACATAATAAAATTTTTGCTATTTTAATTGATATTCGCAATTTTTTTCACATTTTGAATGAAATTATTCTAAAGGTATTGTAACTGTAACGTATTCGTAACGTCGGGCTTTCAAGACTGTATTTTCGAATAGCAAAATATAAGCGATTGATCCGTGTAAAATAGTTTTATACTGATAACGTCGATAGTTAATGACTATCGATATATATTTTTTAAATATATATATTTTGTAAAGTATCCCTAAAAAAATGCAAAGCCTCGCCGCCGCTTTAAAGTTACGCCTGACGCGTGACGTTTCTTGGGATTTCGATAATTGGCCCGCTTGTGTTTCATTCTTTTGTGACTTAATTAGCCATATAGTAAATTTATTCAAACGAATTATAATGGCTACTATATTTCAAGAAGTGTATTCCGGACTTAAAATATTACCCAGAATTACATACAATATACTTCAGAATATATATAGGTATATTAAGAATATTATATAGGTATATTAAGAATTTTACCAATATTTTATTAATCTAGTATTAGAGATCCATTCCTTAACTTTCGTCCATAATTAGTAGACATTTTGTTAAAATGGTTGTACAAAATACAAAATTTGTGTGACTTTTATATATATATATATATATATATATATATATATGTATATGTTATATATATATATATATATATATATATATATATATATATATATATATATATATATATATATATACTAATTAGGTACCTACAACTACCGTTTTTTATTCCTTAATACAAACATTTTTGTATAAATAACTATGGTGGATAAATTATATTCTTCAACGTAAAAACTCAACGGTGTATTTTTCGGCGAAAACATTCCGCTTTTGTATTGTTCGAATTAATTCAGGAGTAATTGGATTTATGGCGTCCTTCCGAGCCTGTGTGGCTAATTATGCGATTGTATTAAACCTTATTTATCATTTACAAGCTCACTTCGACGTTTATTTGCTATGTTCACTAAATTCATATATGTTCACTGAAAATGTAAATAGTTTATACTAGATAACAGTTGTGTATTACAAGCCAGATGTCTAACAAAATAGTCTATTATAAACACAAACGATCACAATTGAGATCTGAACTTATAACTATCGGTGTTACAAGGTGTCGTTTAACATGAATTTTAATGTTTTTTATGTGAATTGCAAAAAAGGGATACACAAAGCGTGAGAATAATCTATACCTTAGAACATCATAAATCTCAACTCGTTTCAGTCACATCGAATTTCTTTAAAGCTATTCAAACGCCGTTTTATAAAATATGTTTTATCTTCTCTTAAGGGCATACTGAGGGCAGGTTTTTCGTGACGGCATACAAGAAAAAAAAATGTTAGGAAGCGCCATATCTCGTTATTATTTCGGAAAACAATAGCGCGAGCGTTGTCACATCCAGCGCGCTCCATGCAAATAATCATAAATAAATAAAAAATAAATATGAGCCGGACTGGACGTCTTATTTTGGTTCGTGGATTCACTATCTTGAATATTTTGTAACTGGAAGTATCATTTATAATTTTTATTAATAAAAATATTTAAACATATTATAATAGGATTAAAATATCTATAAATATAACTGAATTTGAAGATACAGTTTTCCATAATTATCTTACTAGATTACTATAGTAATCTAGATTACTATAGTAATCTAGATTACTATAGTAGTTATAACTAAGGCGAATAAAAAGGACTTTAGTTTGAAATAAGAAAGCCTATAAAATTCATGGCATTATGTAACACAATAAAAATATGCCCAGTTTAAATAAGTATATACTCATCTTATACAAATTTCGGTTCCTTATCTAGTATTTTGATATCAGTGTTAGCAACGAGTTCCATGCTGTCCGAACAAGGGCCCTCTGTCCGCCCGGCGCCATCTTGGATTTGTAACAAATGTCGCCATATTGAAAATAAAGATGTACGATTTGCAACTGACTATTTTACTTAAATATTTATATTGAATTCATTTTATGTGTATAATATATTATAATGAAACATTTATGTTAAAGGAACAAGGCATGAAGTAAAAAAATAATTTATATATTTTTAGTTGTGCTTAAGTATTAATATCTTATAAGGATTTATTAGAAAAAAAAACATTGTTAATAGTTATCAGTTAGAGTAGTTCATTGAATAGAGCGATATAAAGAATAAAAAAATGGTAAAAAGTAAAAATGTATAAAATGTATATATAACATTCTTGGTTGGGCAACTATATTTATAGTTCTATTTAATTCGATTTATGGCAACCTGCCATAAAATGGATATTTAATTTATTTCTTATTTATTGCTATTTAAGGTTCAAAATAGCATTTAATGTGAAAGTAACTTTTCCGGACGAAATTGGAAAAATATTCACAGTCTCACAAAAGCGGCGGCGGGTTGCGCCAATTTGAATATAGATTAGAAAATGTGACGGTGAGCGCTCTAATATGATTGTGTAGTGATGTGAAAACATTTGCAGTATTGATCGAGTTATTATAATATCGATTAATGTATTGCATTTGTTCATGTTTTATCAGTTAATTAAAAGATTATATATCATACTGGTTGTATTTAGGTAAAAAAAAACTATAGCAAAGGTAATTTTTAGGTGACTTCGCGTCGTGCTATGTAAAGAATATAATCTTACATCCTTGTGTCCGTGTTTTAAAGGGTTCATGGTGATAGTCACTTTTCGATGTACCATATTTTAATAATTGATATAAAATAATTGATATCGGAGAAGCTTGGAATTTTATTCTATACCTATGTGACGATTATAGTTTTGATATTTGTAAAGTGGGATAGTAAAAAGATCTTTAAATTGACCGTTATTTTCCATAATGTAAATTATGTTTAGGTATAAACATTATATCGTTATATTACATCACTATAATATCTAAAGCTGTGGTGTATTTCACTGGGTAATGGATTTCCTGTCCCCGCCCACAGCTATTTTTGTACGAGCAATAAAATCCTACCTATGACGATTTGAATATTAACCACGCGCTAAAGTATAATTTATCTTTTGGGGGAGGACTTACTACGTAAATAAAGTTATTACCTACTATGTGTTAAAAGTCATGTTTGTTATAAATAAATTGTTTATATCACTTTAAATACTAATGTATTAAGGTGTCGTTTTAGCAGCAAAAGCAATTTATATGTTATTTCTTCTAGACTGCACTAATTAATTTTATTTAATGACATACTTATCATTTTGTATAGCTATTATATATATATATATATATATATATATATATATATATATATATATATATATATATATATATATATATATATATATGTATATATAACTAAATAATTTTTTATTTTATTCCTAAGAAATTTTCAAAAATGACTAATTCGCTAATTACTGTAAAGATATTTTTATCGCTCTTCGCCGCAAGTAGCTTCTATTACCGAATGAGTTTCTCATATATTTCACGTTTCAACTGTTTTATCTCTTATTTAAAATGCAGGAGCTGAATGAATAAAGAATACATGAAAGCAGAGGAATGTATGAGCAATCAACTCTTTGCCGTCGGAGCGTTCCGTGTCTCTAACCTTAAAATTTTGTAAGTTTTCGGTAACATTTAGTTAAGTGTGAAAAATATTTGCATATAGAGAAATTTTTATGTTAGTCATGGCGATTTTCATATATAATCCTGCAGAAGCGTAAAACACTTTTCGACTACCTGAATTTTTAATAATATTAACATTGTATATCATTTTTTACTTTCAAAATTATATTGATTTTAAAAATTTACATTTTTAATCATTAAATTTTTAGGGTGTGTTACGTATATATTTTGTCCATTAAATAGTTTTGAATAAGCGGTTTTTTTTCAGTTTTAGCAGTCGATAAGATGAGTGGTGTCAACGATCTACCAGAAAATATATCAGTAAGTGTTCGGCAGCTTATTATCTTTTACTTAAAAAATAATTTACAAACATCCGTTTAGTTGAGTGCACTCATTTCGATAATACTGCCGGCGTCTTTTTTACGTGTCTTACCAAAGTGTTCACACTTATACCATTACCAAATTATGTATGATTAAGTTTTTTTTTAATTTTGTTATTATTTAATTTCGATGCCTGATACGTTGTCTAAATTGGACTTAATTTGACATCAATTTGTATGCAATGCACTTATGAGAAGTGAAGTTTGCAATTTAAGATTATATTTCGACAATATTTATCTAAATACACGGATGCGACACTCATTTTTTTATCGTGGCATCCATTAAACATGCAAGGTAAAATCAAAACTGATATTGATGTTCAATGTCTTAATAAAGATCACGTAAAAAATAAAGCTGTTCAAAGTTAATTAACTTAGCTAAAAATGGTTTTTTTTTTATTTTTAGCATACTCATACCTAAATTAGTGGTATAGACCAATTAAGATGTCGGAAAGAAGTGAATATACCGGTAGCTTGTACTAACACATCAATTTAATATACAATGAAGTACCTGGTATATATATAAATATAATCTGGTTGTTAAAAAAAAACAATAACCAGGAAAACATTAAAAAAACATTTTAATCCTAAGTGTGGAATAACACTTTAGAAATAGTAAAGTGACCAAGAAGTCATGGAAACATATTCAGAAAAGATAAGAAGCTATTATTATATTTCTAAACAAATTTTTGTAACTCTTTTACCACTTAAATTTATATTATCTTTAACGTGCGAACAAAATCACGTTCAAAGTCCCAAGTAAACTATGAAACTTTACCTCTTAAGTACTGTTTTTTTATAACTAGGCCACTTTATGATGACAGCTTTCGGCTTTACTGTCTAATTGTAAAAGCCGACATATGTAAAGAAGCCGGTTTATATTTCAAGATAATCACGAATATACGTAAATTATTCTTATTATATAGATATAAACCTAATTGTAATTTGATGATGCTTGTTTTAAAATTTAAATGACGGGACAATTTTCTTAGTAATTTTTATCTAGATGTTATTATAGATCAATACTAGTATAATAAATAATGTATACACGCTTATGTATGTATATATTTGCTTTTTATATTTCTGTATGTAAAATCGAATATATATGTACATATATATATTCGATTTTATTTATTTGTTAAATTTTATATATTAGTTAAATTTCTTCATTTCTTTTTTTTACTTTTTTTTAAACACTGTTGCACTTTTGTTGTCTCGCTTTTGGCACTCATCCACTTCCACGGGTTGACTGGAAGAGATCTCTTCAAGAGATAAGTCCACTTTTGTGTACATAAATTTACCAAAATGTATATTTATTTACAATAAAGAATATTATACAATAATTGCTTCTAATATAATACTTGTAGAGTAAAATATGAATATATACAAAAATACAATAGTTGAGGTCATCGTGACGTAGTTGGACAACATTTAACTGTAAAAACGATGGTTGTTGATTCGGTTCCCACGTGGGGAAGTGATTATATTTTTAATTATTGTAATTTACCCGCGGCGTTGAGTTCCGCGACTCAACGCAACGTCTATATTTTAGGCGGCAAACAGAGAACGGAGAGTCCTGACACTATCACACTATGTTCTCTCTGATTGCTATTCAGAATAAAGCGTGAAGCTAAAAATGAACAATAATAGTACAAAGTTGACGCTTTTGAAAATTTTAATAAAAACGACGGCGCTTCCCGCAACGTGGGTGCTCCTTGGAACTCTTAGCGCCACCACTATTTATCTTTTAAAGATGCCGACTGATTCGATATTTATAGAAAAGTAAGAAATGTAATATATATTTATATATTTGACAAATAAGTTTGGAGATGAATTATATTATTTTTGTATACTGGGCTTATAAATGAATTAATGGTTCAAATTTCCAGATATTTGTAGCGTTAGATCCAATGAATTAAATAAAAAATCAAAAGTGTTGTTTAATGTTTCATTATTACAGTAACTTAAGTTAGCACGATCTTTATGCTTTAGCATCCATATATAATGTCTCTAAATAGATCTATATCGCATTAGGTTTATAAAAAACATTATTCTAGTCATCCTGGCTCATTACAGGTCATGACAGGTTCTGCCTACGAAAATATACTGTAATCAAAGCAAATTTTCAGGCAAATTCAAATCAAAATGTTATTTTACAAGTTTCTTTCTTACTTTCTTAATTATATTGATAGTAGCTAATAAAAGTATGTTAAAAATACGGTTAACGAAACGGTTAACGAACGATTTATATACAATAAAATGCTACATTTCATTTTAAGTAATGTGATCTATATAATCTAATAAGTATATAATTAAGTCATTAGATAAAATCTAAAAATATTTCATTTCACAAAATCCATACAATATATTTTCCATATATTTCTATCACGAGCAGCTGAATATTGAAACTTGACGCGTATATTTCGCCGGAGATATATAAGCTGAGCTTTCGTTTCACCGACACCTATACTAATATTTGAGCACCTTTGTCAAAGAATTATTTGCGAATTTAGAAGTCGGCTTTGTCTAAGTAAATAGCGTTAGTAGGAAGACAAATATAACAAATATGAATGTACATACTGGTAGGAACTTTGCTTTGCAATATCACTTATATTTTTCCGTTATACATGTGTATTATAGTGTTTTTTTTGTTAATAATTAAAAAAATATGAAGAGTAGAAACAATTTAGTGTTCAGAGTAGAGCATTCCGTATTCCATTTTTCTCTTGATTTCGCACGTTACGTATTTTGCAGAACTCAATGCTGCATTTTGTATGCTTGGGTAAGGAAATCAAAATACCTATCTACTACCTAGTACAGGTACAGTATCACGTGGAGATCAAACAATCAACCAAAAACTGTCCACGTGGGCTGCGATTGTCTCTAATTTGTATACCTACTAATATTAACCATTTATTTGTATAATATTATATGAATGTTCTTTTTATAATAAATGTATTATAACTAGGCATTTATTTTTTGCTATTTTTAAAGTAACGAGATCCATAAAACATCTAAACATTGTTCTCGATCATTTTTAAAATGAATCAAAAATATATGGAAACTCGGTAAACATTTAGTTACAAAACGTATCGTTCCCACAATGAAGCGCCGTTATATTTGAAATACTATAACATGTTTAATTGTTTTAAATTTAGACAAACTAGGGATGATTATGGACTCAGCTGTATTGCTTATAAGGTTTTAATATTCCTCACAGAGTACTGTGACTTAGAGGAATATTAAAAATTTATAAGTATTGAAGGTGAATATTTTTCGCTTAATTGTAGTTTTCTTGCCGTTTTAGTGGATTTTAAAAAATGAGATTGTTAATAGAAGTTCAAAAACATATACATAATGAGATCTATTAATTAAAATATTTATTTAGTGAACCTAATTTTCAAATAGTAAGTGAATTAATTTCACATTTACATTTGACCAACAATAACAATTGTAACATTGACAGTAATTAATTTAAAAATAAAGTATCAATTTTATTTTAATAAAATTTTAACAATATCTTAAATATCATTTTCCATTATATAGAAATATTTTTTGAATAAAGATTTAATTACACTGTGCTTGCCGATATTGAGTTCCCATCAATCAAAGGGGCGCTTAATCGCATCTCAAATATTTGAACAGTTCTAAATGCGTTTAGCGCCACTCTTCATTTTTTGCTACACGTTCTTATGACATTTTTTATTGTTTTTAAATAGTAGCCTCTTGAGAAGGTTTTGTCATTTTTGTATATTGAATTTTATTTTATGCACATTTCGACAGAAAAAGATATTTTTTTATGATTAGTTTTTTATTATTATTAATGTAAAATTAATTTAGAATTTTTAAAATTGAATAAATTATAAATAAAATTATAATATAATTAACTGTTGATTTTTATATTGCCATAATTTTATTACAGAAAAATATAGTATTTGCATTACGTCATAGACACTTAAAATAATTATATATTAATTTAAATAACAATTTATTAACAGATAACTGAGTCTACCTTGCTTATATAAGAAAAGAGTTATTGAAGACAATAAACTAAATATTTTTACACTTTATAACATGTACAGGGCCATAAATATGCAAACACCATACATTACACAACGATTAAGCCATAACGGCTTACATAAGCGTATGTATAGTTGCATTAGAGCGTACAGGGGGCGGCATGGCAGTTTATCAAGCGGGTGTAAGATACAACACTTGGCTGTCGGCTCCTTTAAATATTACTTTGCTAGTTTTAAAAATAGCTTTTTATTTAAAATATGCTACGTACGATATGTTTGTTATGGATGTTGATTATTTTCAGGTTCATTGCTGTTAATAGATTTTGGGTCTGTATAGTATATGAAAAACATTTTATATATGATGTAAATATCTGTTAAGAAAATTAAATAACATGATATTTTTTGACCTACTTTTATCGCTGCCTTTTTGAAAATAGATATCTAGCTGGTATGGCTTATAATTAGTTAGCCTTATAGTAGCTTCACGCTTTATCCCTAGCGGTATATTAATAGAGAATATAACACGACCACAGTCGTTATCTCTGCATACATTTTCTCCGAGGGGTCTTCATGCTTTTACGTGACCTTCCTTCAGTATCATTGATACTGTGTTTTCGAAGGTCAACCGAGGTCTCATTACCTCTTGTACTACGCACTTTTGAGTTGTATATCTTTTTTTACCTTTCTTCTCTCCTCTCGACGTGTCCAACCCATCGACATGAGCAGGTTCTTTTTCATTCTCACTATAACATTTTCGTTTACGCCTAAAATTTTATGTATATCTTCGTTGCGGATTCTATCAGCTAAGTTGAGTACACATATGTATTCTATAAAGAGATTACATCTGTACGCCATGCATCTTTCTTTCATTCTTCTTTTAGTTTCAAAATCTTTTTTATTTTTATTATTATTCAATCGATTGTAGGGAACTAAGCACACTTAAAAGTATTTATGGTCCTCCACACAAGTAGAAATTACCTTAAATAGAATTAGAAAATGAAGTCGCTATGAACGCATCGCTAAGTTTTACCTGAGAACCTTACAAAAGTAATTTTAAAATAAAATAATAAAATTTTATATTATTTCCTACAGCATAACACAACAATCTTGACAGACGATTCTTTATAAAACGGTTGTAGCCATTTTGTAAAGAATTGTCAGAGATTGTTTATCTAACTTAATTAAAATTATATTAATAACAGCAACAGTTATTTTATTTAAATTAAATTCCTTTATGAATAAAGTGATTTTGTTTTAATTATTATTTTATAGCGTCTAGCTTGTGTGTATAAGTGAAGTCGATATTCTGTTTTACATAATAAAACAGTAATTTCTCGGGAATCATTGGCAAAGTACAATAAGCCATATATTCACGGTATCCTATAAACGCCGACATAATGTACTCTTGCATACATATGACGAAATTATGCGAATAAGAACTGAATGTTTCCTAATACCGGATCTTTATGTGAAATCTTTTATGGCGCTAATGTATATATTGAGATTTGTTGCAAAATAATAGATGAATTTATATTATTTAATTATATTAATAAATTTATTAATATGTTGATATATAGACAAAAAGATAACTTTTGCTATCTATTTTTGTTTCAAATTGTTAATGAAAACATAACAACATTACAACCATTTCGCCGCTTGAGAGACTGGAGACTGTCTGACTGACTGGAGACTTTTAAGCTTCTTATATGTACAGATTATTCTTAGTTTTAAAGTTACTCTCTTTTACCTTTTTATAAGAAATTATATGTTTTCGACTATTTAAATGATTGGTGATAAATACACCGCGCTTCGCTTGCCCCAGGTGTAGCTTAAACTCACATATACCATACATCGTTACGTTCTATCTGCAGTATATTGGTGTTGCTATATTTATTTATATTTAATATTGATATATATTTTATGTTGCCAGTATAGAAAACAAAGAAGTTACAGCAACATCAACAACAAAATTATTAGCCCGTTTACATAATGTGTTTTGAAAAGGTATAAACATTATCTTCTATGTGCCTTTCGTAGCTTTATATTCAGATAATGGACCTCCTTGACAATAAAATTATACTGAGTGTCGAATCAGTACACCGGTATGGATCAGATGCGTCTTTGTTGAGAATAAAATAATGATAATATTTTGATAAACAGTTATGTTTGCCATACGTAAGAAAACTAGAGATAAACGAAGAAAGATAAACATAATATACAAACAACAAAGATAACATAATTTTGTTCGTTTCATTCCTATATTTGATGCAGTAGATAAAATTCCGATGTAAACGTGAAAAAAACCTGAGGTTCCATATTAGAACAAATCATCAAAACTAACGAACGCGTGAGATTTTACTCAACCAATGTTTAATTTGCACCTCAAACACTACACTGTTACTAATTACTTTATTTAGAACATAATGGTAGATGTGGAATACGGAGTTTCTTAGCCATATTTACTTCATGTTTACCTGACTATTAATAGGATGGATATATATAATTTTTTTTAATACATATATTGGTATTATCTTACTATAAATTTATTGAATTTTATATAGTCAAAGACAATTTTATTTCTATTGGCATTTTTCTTTACAATGGAAATGTGAACTTTTTATTAGGAAAAACATCCGCCTTTGCAAAAGCTTCGATTCAATTCACAGCTATAGAAGTTTCTTTGTAATAAAATCTTATACGTCTACTATGCAAAATGGAAGCACGTAACGAGCGGAAACCAACGGACGTATTTTGAAAATTGAAATTTAATTTAAGAAAATTGTATAGCTTCATTTAGATTTTGAAATAAAAAATATGGCTTATCTTAAACGTTAAGTTTATAAATAGCGATAAAAATGAATTAAGAATAAAAAAATTAAGTATTTTTTATAAAAAATAAGATGGACAACGGTAAATCAGATATTTTTTAATCGAGTTTATGTGTAAGATGAGATATATTTTTAACTATATTTTATGTAATAAAAATATTTACAGAATGAAAAGGTATTAAAATTAAAGTATTATATATATAAAGAGCTATGTCCGCAACTTCGTCCATATGGAATCTAGCATTTCTGGATTTTTATTAAAATAAATTATAATTCTACTATAAATGTCTCCTAAGTTACTCCTTATTGAATCAGCTATCTGCCGGTTAAAGTCCAATCTAAATCGGTTTTGCCGTTTCAGTGATTAGCCGGAACAATTAGACGGATAGACAGAAAAAATGTAAAAAATTTGGCGTATGTATCATGTATACCTTCATATGCACTTACAAGCTGTTTTGTTAATGTCGCAAACAGACACTCCAATCTTAGCATATTACACATATAATCTATGTACGAATAAATTATTTCACAGAATAAGCCTTCAAGTCCCCAATAGACGATCTGAGTAAAAAGAGTTGATTTTCGATTTGGATACCTTTACCAGGGTGGCAATTCTCAAAGTACTTAGATCGAGAGGGTGATAGCCGATCGCCGGGGAAATCATAGTCGAATGCAAATTTAACGTTATTTCAGATATCTTAGGACCTAGATGTGCCTTATAATATAAGTAGGCTGCGCTACAATAAAAGCAGAAATATACATTTTAGAAAAAGGTAATACGTACAGAAACCTGATCCATTTTTATTTATAAAACTGTTTAATGAAAGATGTACTTAGTAACGTTTCGTATGAAAATAGATAATTATCCAAAGATCAATGGCAATGGACCTAAGGCATATGTATATATTATATAATTATTTTGTTAAAGCAATGTAAGGAACAATATTAAAAAAAAGATGATATATTATTTATACAATATAAAGTAAAAGTATTTTAGTAGGTATATTTCTATAAAAAAATGTATAATATTTATCCGATCTAGTATAAAACACTGTTTTTGTATGTCTCTGTAAGCCCTTAAATGTTGCAATGAGTGTCAAATTAGATTATTTCAAGAGGGTTTTTTCAGAGATTGTTTCAGGATAAAGTCAAAATAAATGGATTTTTATAAGTTAAAATTGATTTGTTTCAGTTGGTAATTATATTTCTTCACACACTAAATATATATTAATTACTTTAGTTATACAACTTTTATAGTTGTATAGCGAAATTAATAAGAAAACATATTTATAACTATATACAAATAGACAAATTATTATCAAGCATAGAATAGATGTGTGTTTTGTTTGACTGCGTAGACTTTTTTTATCACTTTTTTTTATGCCAAGGTAGTAAGTTCCCAGCGTAAAGAGTGTGGAGAACACTCTATTATTTGCCAATTTAAAGTCGTTGCGTGTTAAATAACGAAACTCAACGCTGCTTTTTGTCTCACCTGGCCTTAATAAATTCTTATATTCTTAAAACTCCTAATCCACATTGAAATGCTTTGGCTAAATAAGTATATATAAAAAAACAAAATGCACCCCTAATCTTTTATAGCATAGCGCGTCTGATATCAATCTTAATGTCATCAAGACAATGTAAATATGCGAAGACAACAATGACGACAGTCGGTTATTAATAAACATTACCGACTTTAATTGAGTAATTAAGATAAAGTTTAAGGTGAAATTGAATTACCCCAAAGGCCAATTCGGTAGCTTTTTCAAATGACACTGAAATATGTAATAATAAAATATCCTGAATTATAAATAACCCGTACTGGGGGTAGACGAAGTGCATTTGATATTGAAATAAGTTTAATGATAGAGACTAAAAATAAAGAATGTTATTATTAGTATAAAGTTTATTTTTATATAATAAATATCATTTTGGTATTAATTATAATGCCAATGTTTTCTAAGCTTATTGTTTTGATTTCCAATATTTATTTTTTTAAGTGTCTCACGCATTTTATAGAAGAAGAAAGATTTCAAATTTATTTTATTTTATTTGGAATATTCTACCAGTATTTTCCAGATTAAGATTTTATACGAGATATGAAAAAAAAAAGATAAATTCAATGAATTCAAAACCATTTAAATATGACCACGAAGAAATTAATTGTTAGGAAATGTTATTGTAATAAAATTTTTAACATTCTCACAATATAACAATGAACAGTTGTTTACTCCTAGTAGGGGATAGATACAAGGCAAGGTGTAGACTACATAAATTCCAATTAAAGAAGGTGTCAGGAGATCACCGATGTTATCGTAATCGCATTAAACGCGTCTTGTTTATTGTTGTATGATACAGTATGACGAGCCTTTGTAGAGCCGCGGCTAATCAAATATGGTAATATAGGAGCTCTCAACGATAACGACTTCAACTACTGGTGCATAGTTTTTTGATGTTTTCAAGGATTTGGTATAAAGAAACTAATTAAATTGTTTTTTTTTGTGTCGCATGCTTTGTAAAGTAAAAGTGAACGAAGTATTTTAGTATTTTAATTCAGTATCGGCGGTCTCTAAAAGGATATGAATAGGCTAGTTGTTGATGAATGTTAAAGGAGAAACGATCATTTTTTTATACATTTTATAACTTTATGAATGAAAAAAAACATGAGAAATCTATGCTGCGTATATAGTATAAAATATAAATAAGAATTGATATCCTACTATACTGTTAGTACTTTCACATGAGTAGTTCAACTGTAGTACCATGAGTCATGTACTCGTTGGTTTCGAAATCTTGTCTCTACATAGGTATTCCAACACATTTAAATGCCTACCTAGTTTCAGCGACACCTTTCCTTTTACGAATAACTTGGTCCATCAGACCTTATATTAAATGTAAATTACCATATTTTTCCTTAAAAATAAAGTACTTCGCCGTATCAGGAGTCGTTAATTAGTCTTAAAATATGTATGTCCGTGCCATCTTGAAATTAAAATTCTAGAATTTATTTTGTTAATTAGTGAGCAAAGGCGGGTTCCCGTGGCATGTGTTTGTAATCGAGTTTTTATGACCTAAAAGGACGTTGCGTACTTTTGGGTATATTTTTATTTAAAACTTTTATAAGCGATTTAAACAGGCATGGTGGCGATAACTACTTAAATTCAAATTTAATTCGACATTATGCTTTATCTACAAATACGTATATTAATAAAACAAAGCAATCAAATTTTAGCCATGTTTAAAGAGTTCAATATTTTAAACATTTAGATTTTTTCAAGGTTTATTTTTTTTTTTAAATGACAAATATAATTATTTGACTGTCAACAGTTAAGTAAAAGACAATATGCAATGCACATTGCAACAAAATAGATGTTAAAGCTTTAGTAACTTAGATCTATTTTCGACTATTATTTATTATAATACAACGTTTATGATCCTATTACTATGTAATATTAAACAAAGAAGACATTTCACTAAACGTCTTTGATTTTGTTTTGCTCAATTAATGTCTTACCGTGAAATGCTATAAAACGAGTCAAGTCTAACGCCCCGCCCTATACATTCGCATACACTAGTATGTATGTTAATTTAGTGATATTTAAATCACATTCAAGGGGACATACCTATTTTTTTTATTTACATGAAAAGCTTTACAATTTTTTCCCAAATCGTGTGATAGGCAAAGATAATATAGTGTGAAAATACTCTATTCTCTGCTTTTCGCCCGAATTTGAGTTACTGTGTATTTAGTGGTAGAACCTTGTACCACGCTTTGTTATATTACAACGAAAAGGAAATAAAAATATTTAAATACAATTGTCATCTCAAGTGAGATCAAAACAAAAATCCATATCCTTAACTAAGGCAAAGAGGAAATAGTGTTAAAATATAGACAAGAAGAAAGGATTCTTCTCTTTCTGTCCGAAATCCAGACATTGTGTTGTGTTGCAGGGTTTATTGCAGCGCTTTGCTAATGGAAATCCGCAAATATATGAAATAACATTATTCCTAAAGTGGGGATGAAACGCCATATATTGTCCAATAAATGCGCCATGATATTGTCAATTTATACACAAAATAAGTTTCACGCTTTACCTTGCACGTCAGAGTAGTTAGAGAGAAAACTAATGTCGAGAAACTTGGTTAACTACTTTCCGCCTGAAATCGACAGTCTGCTAGTTGAGTGGAGAAATCAACAAAATAAATGTTATTTATAATCATTTTCCTGATTAGGAATCGAACCCACGACCAATCGTGTTTACAGTCACACGGTGTGCCACTACCCCACAATGACAATGACAATCTTAATAATATTACTTAAAAAAATAATGAGGAAGATTTAAGCATCCAGCACCCATTTTAGAATGGTAGTTTAAGAGAATGAATATAGAATTAGCAATAAAAGATGATTCTGGTCATGGGTGATCCAACAAACAACAAAGCTATAATGTTACATTTTGTATTACTGTTTAACATTCTAAATTTAAACATTGAACCTTTATTTAAGGTAAAATGGTATAAAAGAGGCGTGCATTTATGTATATCAAGAATATATTTTTATATGAAATTATAAATAAATGTTTATATAATATTTTAAACAATAAATATTTAAAATAAAATAAGATGACGTACTAAAAATAATCGCAGGAAAAAGCTACTATGTAGAATTGTAACAACATTTTGAAATAACTTTACGATGCGAAAGTACGATTCCATTTAAGCGATCACTTTTCAATAGTTCGCGTTACTGGTGGGCAGGACATACTGAGAAGAGCTAAGTGTTAAAGGAATTAGCGCCAATTTTGTTGTGACCATATCGTGCGCAGCCTTAATTATTTTTAAGCAGAAATTACGTATATTTTTATAACAAATTTAAGGTATCAATATAGTATGGCATTTAGAAATACAATCGATGAAATTATTTTTATAAAATATATGTAATACCTAATTATTTTAAAGATCGAATTAAAATTTAAATATTATTTATTCAATTTGCAATTGCAGTTTTCAACTGTCAATTAACATAATAAAGTAAGATTGTCAGTATTGTCAGTCCCATATTAAGCTACCACCGGTTTGAAAGGCAGTTCTGTTCAGAAGGACCAGCGAGAAACTCAACAGTATTTTCAAATTTATTTACAATGAGTTCACTACTATTTACTTTTTTTTATAGAGTCACTCCACACTTACGATTAGAAAATATTTTTGAAAAAACGTATAAAAATGAGTTTACTGCTGTAGTTAGTTTCCCGAGTGAGCATCAACAGCATTTAGTTCCACACTTTAACATCAGCTTAGTATTAAACGAAGTACACCCAGAAGTAAAACCAAGACTGAAGACAGTAGTGTAAAGAAGAGTAATTACCCCTACTATAAACATAATGACCACATAATTTAGTATAATAACCAATTACTTGCTAGATAACGACGCATCACCTATTAGTACATTACGTAAAAAGAAATTTCAGAATAAATTACAAACGCACGCGCAGTTAAATTATATAATTTAGAGTTGCGGCATTCATCAAGCGTCTGGTTTCCTAGAAAATATCTACCTATATGTAATTTCACAATGAACATTGAGTATTCAGATCATAAATATATAATTAGTTTTCTAAAAACATGTGCTTAGCAATGGATCATTACGTGCATGTTCATGTTATTACGCTTACTTATGTAGTTACGTAATGTAGACCGGAAGCCTTTTTTAAAGATTTATTGCGATTTCAGCTGCTTTAATTAACAAGTAATTTATATGAAAACGTTTTATTGCCTTTTCATGATTTTAACTTTATAAATTTATTTGTATTTTTACAGTCCGTATAGTATTTTGAGTGTTAAGTAACCTGTTACTAATATAGGTACATACACGTGCATATATGCATAATTTCATAACAAAGAATTTTCTCTTAAAATATATTTGATAGCAAAAAAAATATTGAGTAGGAAAACGTAATGTGGCAATTATTATATAGGAAAAGGGGGGTATAAAACCTTCTCTACGATTTAGTTTTAAATAACGCGGACAGAGAAGTGCAGAAACGCAATATTTTTGGTAATAATATATTAATTTTTAACCATTCCACATAGTTAATTGTATAGCATTATGTAGAATCATTTTGTACCTAATGAGGTATTTTTCTCTATGTAAGAATCCCTCTCATAATGTACAATTGAGATAGTTTATTATAAAAGTTATCAGAAAATGTTAATATTAGTTCATAAAATGCCATAATTTATTTTGTAATTCAATTTATAATTTTATAATTAAAATTTGTTAAACACGCTAAGCAGCAATCAGTAGTATCCATAAAAGTTATTCAAGAACTTTATAGTCAAGAGCTAACTATATTAATAATAGTACACTTTATATAGTGTACTTTGTACTTCGTTTCTGGAAAATCATGAATTAACCTATTCTGTGCATGTCTCGTCTGACTAAAAACTTTTTTAAATATTTATTATACGATAGTACTAAAATATTATATTATATACATAAAAATACATATATATTTAAAAAAATCTATTTATCTATTTACCCAACCATTGCACTTTATGAACCGTGTGTTGATAATTTCGGAAACATCGCTGATGTTTATGGTAGTGTACAAACACCCTATAAAAATTAATAGATTTATAAATGCGTAGAGGGCGGTTACATACGGTTATTAAAATAAAGTAAATAAATTATTAGCTCTTGTTGAGTTTTAGAACTTTTTGAATTATATTTTGTAACTATCACTCCAGGTGTCATTATAATTGATTAATTATTACCTATAAAAAACAGTTTCACGCATAGCAGAATTGTCAAAGACAACCTCCAAAGACAAGCAGAGTTGAGAGCGCCGTTGACTATTTTTTTTGTTTTTTGTCATTTAATTAAAAATAACCATTCTAAGAATAACAACAAAAACCATGTCGAAAAATGTGCAACAATAATTTAAACGTTCCAAACAAAACAATTTTTCGCGTTCAATACAAATGTATGAAAATAAATAGTATGAAATTATCATAATATCTGTATACTATTTTAATTAAAATGGGGATTTCACAAGAATTGATCTTTCAGAAATACTACGAAGTGTCTGCCACTGTCAGTTCGTTCATATATTCCAATCAGTTTACAGCGACTGTGATAAAAAATCAATTTCCGCCATTTTGCCGTTTCCATCCATCCTTTAAAACGAATTAAATGCCTGTAATGGGCTTCAGGACGTCTTTAAGAATTATAATTGGGTTTTTAAAAATATAAATAAAGAGAATGTAGTAATAATTAAAAAAGTAAGCATCTTTTTTTTACTGACATTTAGCGGGACAAATAATATTATAAATATAAATATCTGGCAGCATTTGCAAGCAACAAACCCACCAGGCGTCTTTTAACTTTGCTGCTTTGAAGGAATCTATGGTATTGTTATTTATAAGTATCGTGCATTTTAGATTTTCACAATTTTTAAAACATTATGATTTGAGTTGCAAAACTCAACGCCACTTTTCATTATATTTATAAAATCAAGGAAATGAAAATACTTAAATTATAATCTCTTTCGAGTCGGGATCGAAACATGTTTGTTTACTTATATTGTCATGCTATAATTATAGTAAGTCTTTTGTTTAAAATAAAAATACATTGAACTGAATGTAAAATGGTCCCATTTGTTTTACACGAACCCATAAAAAAGTTTGAAAATGTCGCAGACAGGTTTTCACGGGTTTTTCAATTTCCAGTCCGCCGTATCACATCCAGCTGAGTGACTTGGCGGACATTTTGAACTTTTTTATTCTTTATGCACTACATTGAAATGTGGAGTGTAAATTTTTATGAACATACGTGTCGAGTTTATTTTTGGCTTTAGATATTCTTTAACATTTTTTTTTTACTTTTACATTGCGGTATTTTGTAGGCCACACGGGAGATTTGTAGACTTTTCTGTTCTAAAGTTTCAAATGACTTAAAGGTATTCAGTATTTTTTTAAATTATACGATTACAGTTAACAACAATCAAAGTGGAAAAACCTTCTTTTAGCTTCACTTTTTTATACTGCATATCAGTATAGACAGGTGTCTAGTGTCAAGATACTCCGTACTCCGCATTCCGCCGAATTTGAGACTTTAGGTACGTTGATAGGTGGAACTGAACGCTTCGCTATTTCTTACTAGAGCGAGGAAGTGTAAATAATTTTAAATTATATTTTTTTCGAATGGGAATCGAATCCAAGACCGATCGTGTTTATAGTCTGACGTCGTCCCACTGCTAAGAAGTAAGTAAAATAGTTTCATTTTTAGCTCGATTGTAGAAAATATAGTCGATTATTCTAGATATACATCCTCCTTATATTTTATAAAATAATTGGTATATTTCTTCTATCAAATTCAAGCAAAACCAGATCCCATGCTTATATCCCCAAACCATTAGTACCCTAAGCAAACAGGCCACACCACACGACGCGCGATAAACAGTTGTAATTCACGATCGCATATCGCGTCCGCGTCGCCGCCCGATAATACGAGACACGCGCCAGCTTATGATATTTGATGTCGTTAGAACTAGATGGTGAATGTAGATGTGCCTTGAGCTGTCAATAACGAAAATAATTATATATTTTTTATATATTATGATTAAGAATTAAAAGTGTGATACTTAAATAGATTATAGTTAGTTATCAATAATTTAATTAGATTATATAAATGCATCTTAATTTTAATGCAAAACTGGTAAAATGTCGATGTTTTGTATTTTTAATTTAAAAATAACTTTTTATATACTAACTTATTTAATTATATTTTTAAAAGGCTCCGCAGTAATAAGCTTCAAAATTATTATAAAAATATATTTTAACATTTAAATCAAATAGGCAACATATATCTTATAATAAAACAACATTTTGTGAAATTCCTAATCTTTGATCCACCCCTCGTTAAGGGCACTACCCTTGTAAAAGTCAGCGTGAATAGCGCTAATCCTTATCACCGGCGAGGGTTAGAGTGAATCAATTAAAGATAAGCAAATATGCTCTATTGTTGCAGAATTGAATTGCTTGTGAGAGGAAATTAACTTTACGATAAAGCGATCCGTCATGTGTGACAAGCCCTAATATTGTTTTACTGATTTGTTAGATGAAGAGATTCGTGTGAAAACTTTTAATTTTTTTTAGAATTGGTAATATAATCTTTGTAAAGAACTTTCATATTATTATTATTTAAATTTATACGTGAATTTTATGACTGACTGAAGTTAGTGACATATCTGTTTCCTTTATCTTTTCGACATGTAAAGTCACACAAAATTAACAAGGAATCCCTTTAATCTAGTATTGACTATAAAATTTAAGCTTTATGACTTTCACAATAATATGTGTTACATAGATTTTATCTTAAAAAACTTTATAAGGCCATATTTGTTTACCGCTATATAAAACGCTATAGTAATGTTTAACTCAATAAAATCAGCATTTCCCATTATGTACCGAAATTCCTTTCTTAATGTTACTAAATCTAAAAATCCAACTATTGACTTTTCACACAAGAGATTACACCGTCGGCCACGATTAAGTACACCCACCCACACAAATTAAATCAAATTTTATTAGTTTTTTTTAATGTGAGAAATCCA
Organism: Dryadula phaetusa; assembly: GCA_032432895.1. NCBI lineage: Eukaryota > Metazoa > Arthropoda > Insecta > Lepidoptera > Nymphalidae > Dryadula > Dryadula phaetusa. The sequence goes on from JAOYRS010000073.1 coordinate 1,802,990, forward strand.
AACAGTTTAAAGCTGGGATTACGGTTGTAAGCTCATTTGAATTTTTTATTAATGTTGTAATGAATAGTGTGGGGAGCGGTGCATTATTGTATTATATCGTTATTATTAATTTTGTTATGAATAATGCAGTGTGGGGTGCGAGGTCGGCGTGTTATTGTGGTCACCGTGCACTACTGTTATTATATGTTTGTTTCTAAATTGATCATTTCTACATTTTTTTTGTATTTAGGAATGATCAATTTGTAGAGTAAGAACGATAGATGAGGGTTCAATACTGACTTAGAGGAATGATATTATTTTTCTAGTGTTAAGATAAAGCACGGAGTTGAGGTCCGTTGCTCAAAACGTAATATCTCGAATTTGGATGGAAAGCGGAGAACGGACGATGTAGTTATTAGGTTTTGTTTTCTTATTCTAAGGCTTACTAATCACATATCATTTAATAAGGCCAGAGATTTTTAAGTTTTATTGGCTACTATATACAATTATATATTTTAGATTTACAATGACATAACGAACAATAAACCAACTTAACCTACTCAACTGCCATACGTTGTCCCTATGAAGGGAAATGTAGGAAAATGGAATCATATTTATGTATAAGTCACAATTTATATATCTCCCCGTCAATGATAATGAAGGTGTATGAATAAAAATATATAATTAATTGTTAAATATATTTTCCATATAGAATTCATAAACAAAGGGTAACATTTAGAATTCTATATCTTTTTCAAAAATTTCATCATTAGCTTGACATTAGCGTATGGAGGCATCCGACCGGCATTGATAAATGCTAACGTCTACCTATCAGAACATTATTAACATTGACGCGGAAAAATCGCTAAGTATATTTATCGAAACATATTTCCATTACAACACGTTATATGTATGTATGTATATATATATACACATACGTACATACATACATATATATACATAAAATTTATTTTTTTATTTTTTTTACCTAAGCATTTTTAAAACTATCAACGTCAATAAGTTGTAAAAAACGTATACCAATTTCGACGCAGCTAATATAAGTATGCATGGCCTAGCGGTCAAAGCGCTTGGACGGTTTCCAAGAGACGCGGGTTTGAATCCCGCTGCGTACAATTTTTATACGTTTTTAAAAATGTTTTCTAATCCCAAGTGTGGAATAACACTTTAAAAATAATAAAATATCTTGTTACATTATTGACAAATGTTATATTTTTCTTTGTTATCGATTCTGCTGGTTGCCAAACTCTGTATTTTGTAGGCTTGGGTACTCTCTACTGATTGCGCAAACCTCTTTGCCTCTTTGCCTTTGATGGAAAATGTGTAAAACTCCAATGTACAAAATAGCATAATGGAAACAAACATTTTATAATATTTCACACGTTACGCAGTACGTTATAATAAATGATTATTACAGTACCTTGAGTGAGGTAATGACTTGTGAGAGATTAGTGCTTATTGACGTTGAATGATTTAGAATTAAAATATCATGTCCTTATGTCAATATTTCTTTTGTCATTTCTTTTACGTTTAATCGTGTTTGGTAAAAGATAAGAAATGTGGCTTTTTCCATTTTGAATTAAAATATTGATATATTGAATTTTACCAATTATATATTTTCTTATTTATTTTTATTGCTATCTAACGGTATTTGAAATATAGCACGAAATACACTAGCACTTTCTTCCGCATAATATCTTTAAATCAAAAGCATTACGATGCATAATAAATTAACAAGTTTCATAATTCCATCAATTAGCTTATATGTTGTCCATATGTTGATTTTGAGCTTAAGTTTACTTAAAACATCTCCGATAATTTCACACGTTTTTCCCCATTTAGCCTGAACAAACACTGAACATTATTGGGACCTCTAATGGGTTATACACACCATTGAGGCCACCCGCGGAGTCAGGTGTATCAAACATAAAGAGTGGTGAATGGCAAATTAGAAAAATATATTTTATATTGTTTATTTACTTCGTACTTTAAAAAACACAGTAGTGACAAAAATTTGCTTTAAATAAGTCATAGTAGTTATTTTTTTATAATTTTAAGAAGAACATTCAAGAACATATCAGATAAAATAATAAAAAAATAATAATGATTTTCAAATTTAAATTGTAGAAAAATGATAAAGTTCATGTTGACAACTTTTAATGGAAGAAATCAAATCTTTTAGTCTGTGCTAATACAAATAAAAAACAAGCAGTTAAAAGTGCTAACTTAAAAATAACAAAATGCATCCCATATTGAACAAAGAAACATTAAACGAGTAGCTAAAGCCTTGTGATTCTCCAATCAAATGTAAATTGCTAGGAGTCACGCCACACGCGCTAATGACTATCAAGTAAATATTGATTTAACAGTATATTTACACGATTCTGTATATACTTATTAGGTAATTTTTATGATAATTCGACGATAAAAAATTTTAAACACCTGCAAGAATTATCAACAAGTGTATGCCACAATTTATTTAGATAGCAGTAAGAATATTATTTTGTAAATACAAAATATTTTAAGACGTTACTTCATATCATTAGCATAAATCAACCAAACTTATTATTATAATATTAAAGCCATTCGCCGTTCGCTTACAAATCAACTTTACAATAAGAAAATCCGATGACAATATCGCCTTTCAAAAAGCGATACAATAAATTCAATTTCAATATAGACAAAGGGACCATAACATTAATACACGAACTCATATTTTCACAAAAGGCGTCTGAAAACAAGCTTATTCGGTCCGGGCGTATAGCATTGCATAATAATGTAGGCTATAGCTTCATGTCATAAATACGTACATATCGAACGATAAATATAAGAAACAAAGCACTACACACGTATAACGAGCCTACATCTCTTAATGATATGTAGATTCTCTGCATTAGTTACATGACTGTGTTCTCGGTGAAAACATCTCGCAAACTAGAAACGCTTTCTTAAGTTCTTATTGTGGAATGAAGCTCGGCGAAAGATAAGCTTATTAGTGAGGTACACGATAAGTATTTCATTGTGTTACACTTCAGCTTATGCCGTATTGCCCCAAGGACCATTCCGACTCATTAAACAAGACATAATTTAAGTCCATCCTTTGATGATATCCAACATGAAGCTGAAACAGGACGATCTAAGTTCCAATTTTGATTGAAACCCCGTGGTATTGTTATTGCGTTTCGAACTTAGCTTTGATACTTCGTGCATTGTTAACGGCACACGTATTTAAATCTAAACACTTGAGAATAAGGTTGAGTTTGCATTAATGCAAAGGGGAAATTGAGACATTAGAAATCTCGGAGCGACTATTACCGTGTTCTTTTAACAAATGCACGACGGCGTACAGAGTAAGATGTAACTTGCGCCGGTCTGCATAAATAAGGGACGAAGAAGTATCGGTTATTTTAGTACTGGGACCCCAGGTGGGCGTGGACCCGTCATATATCATTGGAAACAATTATTAAATTATCTTTTTCGTTGACATTAAGTAATTGTATTGGTTTGGCTGCGCTCATAACTAGCGCGCCGAGAGATGGGATATTGTTTTGAGTTATTACTTAACGTGAGCTTGAATTCCTTTCTCTCATTTTTTGTTGCAAAGCGTTGTTCTAAAACTGATATTTGTTTTTGTAAGGAAATAATTAAATCTGATAAAATTATGATAAATGTATTTTCTTATTGTGTATCATAATATACAGTCAATAGATACATGTTCGCTTTTTGCTATGCATTAAATATAATAAAACCTATTGCTACATTTAGTGACCATTTATCATGCTCGACGGTGTAATCGGGCCGGGCTGACGGGTGTTCGTGTAATGATTCAAAAGCAGTAATTAATTAAACTAATAAAGCTATCGCAGCAAGTACCTACGTGATTATATTATATTAAAATAGTCAGGTTATACCTGACTTGACGTGAGTGAAAGGGATTCTGTGATGAAATATTATGAATTGTTATTAACTATTTCTTGTATAGTAAGGATATTCTAAGCTTGTAAATATAGACTTAGAGTTTGATATAGATGTTATGTTTTTTTATATTACTTGATGAATTAACATAAAACTATATTTATATATCTGTACAAAAATTTAAATTGGAGTGTCGTTTTGTAATATTAAAATAATCATATACAAATGTAACTAGTACATTTATTTTAATTTTAATTATATAATATTAATTAGTGGCACAGTATGACAACGTCTGACTGACTGTAAACGTGATTGGTTATGAGTTCGATGCCCGCTCGGGGGAGCGATTACATTTAAATTATTCCCACTTCCTCGCTCTGGTAAAGACAAAGAGCGGCGTTGAGTTCCACCACCCAACGCAACACACGCACCACGCAATGTCTCGAATTCGGTGGAAAGCGAAGTACGGAGTGTCTTGACACTAGGTACTTAATGTCTACCCTGCTATGCCGGATAAAAGTGTAAAGCTAAAAAAATATATTTTAATATGTAGGTACATGTTACATTTACCAAAATAACGATTTTTTTTATTTTTATCTGTCTGCACGTCTGTTCGTTGCGTTTAATTCTGTAACGGGAAGACTTTGACTTTGATTTTCACTGGCAGATAACTGATATAACAAGCTACGTTTGTTTTAGAATTATTAAGTAAAATTATCTTATTTTTTTAAAGATTTATGAGTAATCCAAATATTATAATTAATAAAATTAGAGCTTTTTTTATTTTTTAACGTTTTAAAATACAAGATGGATTGTGAAATCGAGAACAGATTTATTATAATAATAATTTTATTTAAGTCACAATTTTATTTAAAGTTAACTTGTACTTAGTACTATGTATTATATATGTTTAGAAAGTAAAATATAATACGATATACAGCCCTTCTATATATACTAGAACTTATAAGCCTCATCTTTGACAGAAGACCTCATCGTAAATAGTGTATATTTATTGGATGAACTAAAAAATTTTATTTAAATAATAACTATGAACTTAGACTGATTTCATGCAGAAAGTAGTATGTACTATGCAGAAACACAAACACAAAAATCAAATGAAAACAAGTAACATGACGTGTTTAGATTCACTATACCTATTCAAAAATGTAAAAAGCCTACAGATGTGAATGAATTCTCTTAAAATATATTTGTAAATAATATCAATAACCTACGTTTTCCTAATCTGATAGATAATTTTAACATGAAGCAAATGTTTGTACCCATAATAAAGTTTATAAAATATATTATTATCAGTGTTATTTATAAAGTTAGAATTAGTGATAAGAACTGTCCGGCAATAACGATTCGTTATCTTAACTCCGCCTCAAGATTGGAGATATAACGCCGCAAACGAGCTTACAAATACTTATTTTCGCTTTATATTCCCGTTGACTGTAGTGGAGCAATCAGCTCGCAATTGCAAGCCATAGATAGGTATATCGATTGGGATGCGGTTTTATTGAACAGTAATAAATGTTTAATTTAATTAATTTTCTTTAACGGAATGGAACTCGCGAAATTTTAGTACTACTATTTGTATTTCCTTGTTCTCTTTGATAAAACAATGCGAGGCGTTTAGTTTCGTCATATAACATGTAGAATCAAAACTTCGTACATTAAGTGTCTGTACCGATTCCATTTAACGCAGGAATGTATTACACTGTCGTCGTGCAGAAAACAGTGTGCTCAAAGCCCACTATTTTCGAAATTAACGGTAAATATAATTATAACGGTTATAAATCTAATCAAAATCGTTGTTGCTATATTTACTAACGTTTATTTTTATAATATTTATTTTTTTACTGTTATGATTAATGATTAGTCTTTTCATAGTAAACGCGATTAGTTGTGGGTTCGATTTCCACTCGGGGGTAAATGACTGTATACAAAATTTATTTCCATTGCTCTGATAAGATAAAGCGCGGCGTTGAGTTTACGACTTAACATGCAATGTCTTGATTTCGGATGAAAAACCGTCCACGAGATGCCTTGACTCTAGGTGGTTTTTGACCACCCTGCTATGCAGAAATTTCGTGAAGGTGAAAAAATGGTTGGTAATGGTTTAATTACTTTAGGTATACTATTGTTACCATCATAGTATGAGGCTACCGCGGCGTAGTGGGACAGTGAGTTTACTGATTTTGGTTTTTTTTGATTATAGACACTATTGATTGTCAGTTCAATAGCAATTCCATTTCCTTGTCTGGAAAAAATCGCGGCGTTGAGTTCCGTCCCTCAACTCGCAGGAAGTGGAAAATGGCGTGTACTGACATAGGGCTCTATCTACCGACCTTGCTGTTCAAAAAAATGTGTAAAGCTGCTGTTTTTGTCGTTGCTAAAATATTTAGTGGGTATAAAACATTCTTATAAGAAAAATTTTTATTGGTTATATCTAAATATCTATATGGCTCACAAGAGCTTAGCTCACACAGTCAGAGAAAGCCACTATCGAGCTGATTGCGATACTATCTAGCCAGACCACATTATTGTCTTAATTGATTCGTCTGTACCTCGCGCCTTTAGCGATTAAAGTGGTTTTTAAAGCTAATTTTACTCCCACTACGATTTCAAATCGGTCTTAACTAGTATCGACAATTGTGTATTATCGCTTTCATTAATTGACAAAGCAGTTAATGTGCAAATACTAATATTGCCTATATTAGTAGTGTGGATTTATTATAAACATACATTACGGTAATTGCTGGTTCTAATCCTACTTAAGGAATTGCTTCAATTTACCTTCTTACTTAAATACAGTGACAATTCTTACTTAAATACGTTACGCCGTTCAACATAACATCTTTTTTCGTTAACTGTTTTTATTGGTTTAATAGAATGGAGTTTGTACTAGATTCATTTTATCAACTATAAAATATTTCAAATAAATCAAACAACTGAAAGCAGTACTTAGTGTCAAGACACTCTATAATTACGCTTTCGACCGAATTCGAGACATTGCGTGTTGAGTGCTGTAACTTAATTCCGCCTTTTGTATTTACCAAAGGAATTTAGCAAGGAAGTGAAAATAATTTAAATGTAATCACTTCCCCGAGTGAGGATCGAACCCATAACCAATCGCATTAACAGTCAGATTCTGTCCCACTGCGCCACGACCGGCTATAACGAATAATGAACAACACTATTTTACGGAAATTAGGCGGACAGGAGCATGAAATTATGTATAGTTACATTTATATGGAGAAGAAATGCAGAAAGTTAATATTTTTAAATTGTTACAAATATATTCAGTTAATGAATTAAATGCGCACTAGGTACTAAATATGCAACCTATACGTTTACGAGAAAGTAGCTGAGCACGTGGAATTTAACATCTTTGACTTATTTTTATATAATATAATTCTAAAATAAAAGTAACCCTAAGTTACTCTTTATTACTATCTGCTAGTGAAAGTTCCGTTAAAATCGGTCAAACTGTTCCAGGAATTGGGCGACACAAAAATATTTAGGTATGTGTGTGTTCACAGGCATTTATTAAATATCAGTTATTTTAATATTACAGAAAAACATGACCTATGTATTGTACATATCAACAGCTCCTTTATATTAATATATATAAAAAAAAAATAAACAATTTTAACATGAGCAGTAGAAATGGTGTCCGAGGCGAGCATGTCATAAATTTGAATTCTGCAACAAAACTGGATAAAATACGAGCTTATTGTCAGCTGAGTTGAATAAATAAAAGAATTATATCGAAACTACCAGACGATGAGTCTATTTGACATGGGAATTATTTTGATACCATTCTGTTCTGCGTAACCCTTAGGTTATAACTACTATATGTGGGATCTAAAATATGATATATTTATCTCTATTATTTTATTATCTAATAGAAATATGATATACGGACATATACGGATATATACCGATATGATATATTTGTATTATGGTTTTTACCATTCTATGGTTAAAAAAACATACTTGTTTTTGGCTTATGCTATGTGAAGTCATGATCATCCACATTTGTTTATTAATAAACTTAGTTATGTTACATTATGTAGAATAATAGTTAGGTATAAAATTAGAAAGAAGACTAATACAAATACCAATAAAATTATATTTGAAATAAAAGGTCTTATATATTCAATAGGTCGCAAAAAATGCATTTTAATGACGGAACGTTTAAAATCTCTAATTCTTTAAATATTTTAAAAATTATGTCAACCTCGACCCGATCGTTGTTCAAACAATAAAAGATAGAGGATGCTAATATAATTTATAACCTTTGACAGATTAAATTTATTTGCAATGTTATTTGGTTATATTTCATATAGTTAATAAAATTCATTTTTTAAACGTACCATAGCTATGCTATATGCTATTTGACATTATCCCATGGGCTTAAAGAGATAAAAGGTAGAAAAAAGAATAATTAGTAACGTATTTTGCTTTCTTGAAATAATTCAAAATAAATAATATATCTAACTAAATATATGCACTATATACAGTACGTTACACATATCAAGTACTGATGAAAGGGCCAGTTAAATATAATTAGTTCGTTATCTCGATTAGGATTTGCACCATGGAACTACGTAGAGCTGTTACTACTATAACAGAACCGCTTACCTTTGACTTTATAATACATGGTGCATGATATGAAGTAGTCACGTTTAAAAAAATTAATAATAACAATAAATTAAATATTAGTATGTAAAATGTAAATGCTAATTTAACTTGTCTAAGAAATCATTTAATATATCAACAATTATTGACAAGTATTAACAACTCTGTAAAATTCACCAAAATTCAGTTCTTATCAGATTTGCAATCACAGTGGGTTGATGTTTGACGAATGAACGTTTTGTGATGTTAATAACTATATAGATAACGTGTATTTATACAATTATGAACTTTAAAACCAGTGAATACATTTTAAATTCGATTGATAAACTAAATTAGTGAAATCAAAGGCAGCAGTCACAAACGTTCTATGCATATCGTGATTAAAGCTATATTATGCTATTTGAAGCATAAAAAAAATCAAGAAATATATGAATTCAAGATAAAGAGTTAAATTTTATAGAGTTAATTGTTCATTATGTGTGCTACAGTAAAAATACGATATGAAGCCATATTTTTATACTTCTATTGCACGCTATTTGCATTTTCCAAATATTTTTGCATTTTACATTTTATACATTCAAGCTTTATTGTAATTCTTAGGTTAAAATGTTAATTAAAACTTTAATAATAAAAAACTTACATATATTTACATTATAGTCATTTCTACAAAAACCAAAATCTATGTATTTTCGTTCTTTAAAGAATAAACATAGAATAAATTACGTTCTTTCATATTATTATGTGTCACACATTATGCCTGTTTCAATAATTATAATTACAGCAAATTGTATGTATTGTGTTATAATAGTATTGTGATATAATTTCACAAAAAATATAGATTAAAGTGAACATTTGTCTATAAAAAGTAAGTATAAAACTACCTAATAGTTCAGTACTACATTAGGGTCATAATGTATGTTAGAAATATACGTTTAACAGATTTCTGCCCATAGAGCACTATGTTGTTTCCTATCCTTCGACTTTTTTTCTCACAATAGACTTTTTAGATTGTGATGTGTACTTAAAGATTTTATAATTTTTAGTGTTCCCTTTGACGCGTAAGCAATGTGAAACATGTCACGGCTTAGCAGTGTGTAGGCATGTCACTTTATATAAACACGGATGTCAAGTACCTGGTTGTGTGTGTAACATAAATATTATTTAATATTAGCATTATGCACTCCTCTATAAATATAATAATTGCACCAAATTTTATGCTCATTCGCTTGTGATAAAAAATAGTTTGTTTTCTATTATCTATGTTCCTGCTGAAACGCCACCCTTAGTCCTATTAAGTACACGTGTCCTTTGTAAAGATAAATCTGATTAGAGTAAGCGCTAAGCTCTTTGTGCTGAGTAGAATTTATAATCGGCAATCGTTTACGAGTGATTTATTGTCGAGTTGTAATTGATTGCATCTTATTACGTTGTTTGTTTTGGATTTAAAATTTTATGATAAACGATCGTTAGGAACAATGGATAATTAAACTAAACGGCGGATAATGTTTTGGTAATCTTTTAGTTAAATTTAAATATCATTCGACATGTTGATGATGATGCATCTGTAGATTAGATTACATACAGTTAAAGTTTAAAATTTATAAAACTTTGTTGTAGAAGAGTAAAAAGAGATTTCCCAAATTTCCAACCGGAAAGAATTAAAAATATTATATTTTAAAAATCTATGATATCTTTAACATTTTTTTCATTTCCTTTTATATCTAATGAGATCTGTAATTTTCGCGATTTTTACGCATTTTAAATAAAACTATTTTAAAGGATTAATCTCGTATATTTTTGTATTCTAAAATACGTTTTTGGAAACCTGACGTTTCGAACACTTTACAGTATTCTGTGGTCACAGGTTTTCCCTTTAAAATAGATTTACTTAAAATACTGTTATATCTATTTATTAATACGCGAAACAAAACCTTTGAACCCTTGAAAATTATGCAGACTAAGGAGTTTAGAATTTGTCACAGTTATAGTTTATATAGAGGTGGAGTGCAGAATGCTAATACTTTGTTAAAATAATATAATATTTAAAAAGTACATTAAAATATTAAAATAAAGGTAGCACATACTACCATGTGTTTCATTTATACAAAGTAAATATAAAGCTTAATACATGTTCGTAAGGTAAGGCGTTGTAAACGCGTGAACGTGTATTTTAAAAATAAAATATTAAAGTATATTTTTATGTGATTTTTGTTTGTATGTTTAATGTATAATTACAAAAATTATGATTTATATATTTTTTTTAGCTTCACGCATTTTCATCCCGTATAGCAGAGTAGACAGAAAGTACCTAGTGTGAAGACATCGGTGGAAAGCGAAGTACGGAGACTTCGCTTTCCACCGAATTCGAGACATTGCGTGTCGAGTGGTGGAACTCAACGCCGTATTTTGTCTTTTCCAGAGAGAGGAAATGAAAATAATTTAAATATAATCACTCCTCTGAGTGGGTATCAAACCCACAACCGATCGCGTTTACGGTCAGACGCTGTCCCACTGCGCCACGATCGTCCTATTTACCGGATTTATATACAATTTAAATAATCTTTGTATTTCATCATCGTTCATTTTATTTAAAAACATATCACCATTAAAAGCATATAATGATATTAATTTAATATTTAGGCATATCTATGCCGTCGTAAAACCAGCAAAGGCAGTGAAAATTAAACAGGTTATTAGTTGAAAATTACCGCTGTCGGGATAAAATGTCGCCGGCAATAAAGCCTCAATGCTAGATGTAACATTGCTGGATGAGATGAAATAATATTTTTATATTATTTTTTTTGTTTTGAACTTGAAATCGAAGTACAATATCATTTTGAAAGGAAAAAGAATGAAATTGAAATTGATAAGAAGAAATTTGAAACTTATAAGATAAATTTAATGCGTAAATATTTTCGATAAAAGTAACGAAAATCTAATTTATTAAAATATTCTTTATTTGTTTTCCTTTAAAATATAAAAGTAATATTTATTATGTTTAATATCAAAAATTATACTTATATTTCTTTAACTAAATTTATGCTTTTGAGTTAAAACTTGATTTGAATACATCTATATAGGTACATAAATCTTAACACAATAAGTATATCAAAAATAACCAGAGCCTTACAATCAACTTTCAGTTTTTTTCAACTTATTTGCGGTTGAAACCTTATAATTTTAATTATTAATGTAAAATATATTATGTTATTAAGTGTAGTAAGTAAATTGGTCTTTTATTATATCAACCTCATTCTAGGTGGTAACACAGGTGCGTAATATCTAAATGTAATCTGCCTTAGACATTGTACATAAACAAATATGTCAATTTTCCCGTCTATATCATGTAAATTGCATTTAATTGAATATCAGTCTTACATTGACCTTTAAAAGTCATTCGTTTTAAGTGAGGTCGATAAGCAGTTGTAAAGTTAGTTGTCAATCTATGGTACAATTTATTATCGTCGTGAATGAATAATTTTGATATAATTTACAAAATGCATAGACAAACTTAAGAAATATTTAATTATTATTGGTTCTTTTTAATTAAAGGGCCTTAAATTACCAAACGTGTAAAACAGCATAGATCCTTAAGTCAAACACTCAAATAAAAAAAATTGAAGCATTATTCCAAATATTTATTAAATTATTTATCGTCACTTTCAGTTTGATATTTTCCACGTTCCACAGTATATAGGGTATCGTGGGGGCTAAATCGCCGCCCATCGGGGGAGTACCGAGGGCCGCCTTAATTACCGCCGCTTTTATAGTTTTAATGAGTTCATTTCGGACCCGGACTAACAAGCGAATACCTATTTAAACCAATTTTGAAATTAATATTCTGAGGGATGTTCGCGTTTGTCGATATTATTATATGCATTGTTGTATTGTTAAATACTATTGTATTTATTATAATATTCCACATATGACAACTGGTGTGTTGGATGGCGGAATTCGATGTCTAGCTTTGCTTAAGCAGACTCTGGATAATCCCGGGAAACCTGTTGTCTTGAAAGTGACATAAAGTAATATTAGTAACTAAAGTATTGTTTTTACTACGAGTTTGTTATGTGAAACGTAGATAATGTGTTACAGAATGACTATAAATTATTGAAATATTTTATTCAATGAATCAACAAATTATACCTAAAACTTTAAACTTGTTAAGGCATAAATACTATTTTATACTTTTATATTTTTTATTGCGCATTTAATAAAAATAATTAAATAGATTCTATTATTTATAACTATACATATTACAAGCCATACCAAAGCGCAATATTCTGCATTGCAGGGTGGTCAAAAAAAAGTAGTGTCAAGACGAAACGTTTTGGCCCAAAATCGAGACATGGCGTGTTGAGTAGCGAACTCGACGCCGCGCTTTAGAACCGAGCGGAGAAATAAAAAAATATATAATCATTATTCCGAGTGGGAATCAAACCCATAACCAATGGCGCTTAAAGTCGGATTCTTTTATAGTGCGTCACAATGGCCTTACTAGAGTAGATATTGTTTCAATTTCAAAAGTATTTGATAAAAAATGTACAGAATGACAGAATGGAGACACACAGTCTCTTAACACTTATAGTAGGGGAGGCCTAGGGGGATTGAGGGTTGTGTGGGACGCTGCCGGGGCTTACGAAAGGATCTCGTTGTACCCGAGCTTGTGGTGGTCGAGGAGGAGCACCGTGAGGTTTTAGTGAGTAAATGGGGTAACCTATATCTGGCAATTCAGAGCCCCAGATAACCTGTCCCGAGTCCCCAATCGGGCAGGTATCCGTAACGCTATTTTCTCACGAAAAAAGGGTTTTCACAATTTTTACTTTAGTGATTATATTTCTCTCAATGCCAATGTGAAATTAAACAAACATGTTTTTAGTAATAAAGTATTGTTTTTATACTTTAGTACTGATTAAAGCAGTCTAATAATATTTATATTCCTTCATCATCTTCAGTATAAAATTCATCATCTTCAGTATAAACTCCTAATCTAATCAGACTCACAATTATGGCAAACCTAATGTAGCTGTCCACATAGACTTCAAGACAAACCAAACAAAAACAATTATTTTCTGCTATTTCTTTGTCTCTATAGCAACTATAGCAACTATTTCATCCTCCCTGAGGATATCAGTAAAAACGGTGATTTTACTTAAATGTCGCTTTGTTTAGTTGTTTTTTTGACAAACCTCTTGGCACTGGCGTAACTGATTCTGTCAAGGAAATATTAAAAATAATAGTAAATGGAAGTAGAAACAGTGGCAAGTCGTTGAACGTGTGGATACAGCAATTACATTAGCTTTATTGTTTACAACTGTTATATTGGTCGATGGCATGATCTGATCTACTGATTTATCTGGAGTAATGGCATTTACTTCAACATTATCAAATGTACAAGTGTTAAGATTCGGGTTTATGGATTTTTCTGTTAGATTGTCATCAATATCTGAGACGAAGTGCTCTACTTTTGGATTAGGACAATCAGTGAATCAACTTGGCACAAAGTCAGCGTCTCTTAATAGGTCTGTGTTTAATGGCTGTGTCTCAGTTGCGGTAAAACTAGCACTGACATTCACACACCTAGGAGACCTATTACAACCCAGGTGTCACAGTTTTTAAGCACACTAGGACACCTCACAACAATTAGGAGAGTTGTGGCAGACTGTCACAAAACTCCTAAATACTTAAAATATCGAATTAGCCCCATTAATATTTTATATTTTCTAAGTACAATATGTATACAAAACGTCAGTGTGTCTGTTAATAATATGCTACTTGAAAAGCTGTACATCTTAAAAAAAACATATAAACTAAGATATGATAATTTAAATAAAATAATTTTAAACTTATATTTGGCATTTCTTTTGTACATATATGCTATATTTACGCAACCACACCTCATGTACCATCGGCATGTATTGAGTCAAACACATCTCGACTGCGACAAAAACTACGATTGCTAGTTCGCTAAGTATTATAGGTAGGGAGAAATCGATCTTGTCTTGCTGCTCTCCTAGGTCTCCCCTACGACTGTGCTAATCGTTATACCATACGAATTAATATACGTTTTAGGGTTAAAATGTCTGTACGCTATGATATTTTTTTATAAATATTGTCCCATCCCTATTATGTTTATCAGTACGCTAGCGGTCTCTTCGACTATTTTGTCGATATTAATTAAAAAGGGGTCTGTACAAGTTAATATTAAAGAAAATTAAGCAATCTCCGCCCGCCAAGTTTCTAATGAATTTTCGCTTAACAAGAGCTGCCTTATGAAATAACTTTCTGACGAGTTGTTTTGTTTATGCAGCATTTTCGTTTAATTAAAGGATATTTTTATTTATAATGTGATTTTTAGTAAAATATAGGCATTTAAAATATTGCAATTATTAGAATTTATTCTAATGATTTAAATGCCAGTGTCTATTAAGAAATAAAATACATATTTAATATAAAATAACAATACAGAAGGCAAAAGAAAATGACTACATTATTTATAGCGTATATACAAAACATGTTTTCCAAATTTCGTATGTAATAGTTTATAATAAAGTTCTTATATATATTTATAAGAAGCCATTAGCTCAAGAAACTTGAGGGTTTGATAGGAAGGAGGAATTCTGGGGTGGGCAATCGTCCCGCAATTATCGCCCTATTAAGTAGTTTAGAGGCGTTGAAGATATAGCCTGCTAGGGACCACTAAAATGTACGTTATTGTTTGTAATAAAAAGGAGCCACGTAAAGCTTGTTGAATGGATTATTTATTTTATTATATAAGTGTGATAAATTATTGAAAATAATTAAAAGGGTAAAACTGATAACTGTAACACGGACCACTGTGTAAGTGGTAACAATCACCATTTTAATATATATATATATATATATATATATATATATATATATATATATATATATATATATATATATATATATATATATATATATTAAATATTAATATTTCGAGAAGACATATGTATATTACATATAAGACACCCAGGCAGTTACCCAGGTGATTTGAATAATTATAATGTAATAATAGAACTGCATAAATAATAAAATATTATTTTCATATTAATCAATAATAAGTATTTTGAAGCTTAGTAATGGAAATTTTCTAGGACCAATTTTAGCAAGTGTTTCCTAAAAGACATATGAAGCGAGCTAGCATACCGTAACCCTAACACATAGCTAACACTGCAATATCGAAACAATGGATTGGAATGTAGTGAATTTTAAAAACTGTAAAGTTTATCGTAACTGTTGAAAATAATAAATATAAATTATACAAAGGCTTGAGTTAGAAATTAAGGAAATACTTTGTAAATTTAATAATATATATATTTTTTATTTTCATTGCCTCCACATCTTACCTAGTGCTAACAGAAATTAAATATATGAAACAGCTCTCATTCTTCTTCTGTTGTGCATACACTATACTTAGGAGTAGTTTTTAAAATTTTATCACCCTGATTTTTCAATGTAAAAAACTATTTCTCTACAAGGTCTACATCTGCTATTATCCTATAAACGTAGAATCAATAAATTTTAAAGACCTTACAAAGCGATCGCTTAAAGATGCTATATCTTTTTTCTTCCCCGTTTAAATCGTAAAAATTCCTCACATTTCTACTTACAAGCCACTTTAAATCAATATTTGAATGAAAATAAAAAGATCGTAGGAGCAAATGAAGTTATAACAATGGAACTGTTTTTAACTGAGAAACGTAACATAACTTGCCTAAAGCTAAAGAAAATAAAGCTTTGTTAACTTATTCATAAAGTCTATAGTTAAGTGTTACTTCGCTTACAGATTTAGTATGGAAATCGGTTTTGCATATCAGCATCTTTTTGTAATTCACTAGAATCTTTAAAAGTCGTGATAGTCAATTGGTGAGAGTACGAAGTTTCGTGATTTAGCTTTACATCTGAATTTAAAGTTCATAGTCTATTAAATTGGAAAGAATAATAAATATTAATAAGGCAAACATTTTTATATGATTGAAATCATTGTCGAAATTTTACACTTTAACAACTTTTTTCAAACGAAAATCAATTAACTAAAGACTGTTAATAAACAGGGAGCTTTCGATGGTAAAAAAGAACACATGATTTCATATTTATTTTAACAACATTACTTACACGAAATCTGTGTTCTCATTCCAGCGTTCACATGGCTGACTTCGTTGACTCCACATAAAAAAACCATATTTAGTCGATTATGCAGATATTGGAGGTCACGACCGGTTGTGGGTTCGATCCCCACTTGGGGGGAGTGATTATATTTAAATGATTTCACTTCCTCGCTCTGGTAAAGACGAAGTGCGGCGTTGAGTTCCACCACTCAACACGCAATGTCTCGACTTCGGTGGAAAACGAAGTAAGGAGTGTCTTGACACTAGGTACTTTCTGTCTACCCTGCCTTACCGGATAAAAGCGTGAAGCTAAAAAAATGCAGATATTGATTTCAGCATCGTTAAGTTCATGAACCTGAACGGCTTTGAGAAATTGTTCTATAATCTTTTTCATTAGACTATATATGTATAATCAATTAAATGTTTATCATCTTATTTTCTTATTTAATTAATCATAGCATATTCTTTAGTTCCTGTCATTTCAAACAATAAAATTTAACTTTCAATTCGTAACGAATTTAAAAGGAGTAATTTTTAATTTCTTTCGAACCAATTTTTTAATCTCTTTCTTTCGAACTGCGAACATGCAAATATTATTAAGTTATAGTAACAAAACATTTTAACAATTTCGATAAGTTTAAAATTATATTATATATTTGCTATGCTATGCGAAATTTGTTATATTTTTACTTTTAAAAGAAATAATATAAGTAGTTATATAAGCGCTTTGGTATTAGTAACTTTTACCTACCAACACTAACCACAACAACAAAAGATTTCTTATAGGAAGTTGTTCAACTAGAATTTATGAAAAAGATTAAATATAAATATAGCATTTTTAACTATTTATTTATTTCATAGAATTATTATTGGAACCTAAAAATATTTTATGGTTTTCGGTCAAGTATAATATAATATGTACTATATAAT
The DNA here is from genome assembly GCA_032432895.1 of Dryadula phaetusa. Taxonomy (NCBI): domain Eukaryota; kingdom Metazoa; phylum Arthropoda; class Insecta; order Lepidoptera; family Nymphalidae; genus Dryadula; species Dryadula phaetusa. Next base: position 1,820,611 of record JAOYRS010000073.1, read on the forward strand.
ATGTACTATAATGTAATATGTACTCAAAGAGAAATGAAGGAAATAATGTTAGTAAATAAGTAACAATATATTATTATATACCTACCTTTATTTATATGAAATTAAAACTGAAAACTGTAAGGTCACTTATAAGTACATTACAGTGTTTCTACAGCTAGCTACATTAGATACTTGGTGTCCCGTCGAGCTAAAATTGCGGCCCAATTGGCTCCCCGCAGTTAGAATCACTACTCATTCACTTATCAGAATATTGCCCTGTAATTTGTGTTTTCTTTATAAATTAAAATGTTCTTAAAAATGAGATATAGATCAACTCCTCTTAGTATTTATTTTTGCATATTTATTATATAACAGTACTGTTTGTTTAGACAATTTTGTACACTCAAGTATACATTACTTAACTCGAGAAGTTGCTTCCAGCTTTATAATAAAACTTTTTTATGATATAGTTATTAGCTCTCGGTAACTAATTTGTAGTTTATTTGGAATATCTTATTTACTGTTGGGAAACCAAAGGATATACTGTTATGACATAAGGAAATTTGTCAGCAGTCAAAATGTAGAGTAAAATATTTCCTTTATTAATAATCGTTTAATAGTAGTGCTTCGTGTTCCTCGAGATCTTCTTCATACTGTATCTGTTATCTATACTAATAATATATAGCAGAAGAGTTTGTTTGTTTGACCGCAAATCTAATCTCAGAATATCAATTCCAATCACTGCAGATTGGAAACATTCTCTCTGCGTTGAATAGTGCATTTATTGAGGAAGGCCTTTATAACATTAATCTACGACTAATGAGGATAATTTGTATTTTTTTAAACATTGCGTGCGCCGAGTAAACGGTGAAAGTTACGCAAAAATAATTTAAAACAAATTTATTTCACTTTATTTACTAAAATTCTAAAAAAAAGTCCGCGACAGCATATGTCTAGCTTTTACAGTTGACTTACTATAACAATATTTATGTATATATTTTTAGTTCTAATATGATATATTATTTGCGAAGGTGTAAACTAAATATTGATTCTGATCCAAACAAATAAGTTATTTACCACGGGCACATACTTTTGAACAAAATTACCTTTAACAGTATTTGATTTCAACCAATCTGCAAGGAATTATTATAGTTTTAAAATATCACGCGCGCATTAATGTGCGGGGTGTGTAAAGCGGTGAGGTGGGAGGACACTTGCTGATAGTGTCGATACTTCTTACTAATATTATAAAAGTAAAATTTTCTGAGTGTGTGTGCTTGATTTGGATGAAACCTTACGGTATTATAGATTGTAAATCAGAATAATATATATATAGACTACAATTTACATTTCTTTTTGTGATTTATTCAATTAAGTGGCCCAAAAATCCATTAGAGTTACAAACATGATGCAGTGTAGGATTTTTCGTCTTAAATAGTTCTAAATAAACACCCGGGATAGTGTAATCTATCCTTTATGTGGAAGCCATTATGAACAAAATACTACTAGAACTATAAGTTTAATTAAATTGAACACTTTCTTACAATGCACATTCTAGAATATTTATCAATCCTTTAAGCATTTAATATAGACTAAGACTTTTACACCAAATGATATGGCCGAATACTTTAAAAATTATAACGATATGATTGACTTGAGCGCCATGAAGTGCCTAATTGAAGAGAACTCACGGCGCGGGGAGAGTTTTTTTTGTAATAATGTAACGATAACTGTCAAGTACAAATATAATTTTATCAATATCACCATGCGGGCGCAGCCGCGAGTGAAATCTAGTACAATATAGTTCGTGTAACTAAAACCCACAATCTAAATCATTATATGGACTAACTTGTACTGGGGTATAAATACGAGATATATAATACTTTAGAAGTAACGCTCCACCCACATCCTGTAAAAAATAATTTCACCTCATTAAATCAGCCAAATAACAGCTAATTATTTTGAACTAAACAATTTTTTAAGCAAAATATTTCTCTTCGGCTTATAAAGATTCATCGAGGTCATTCACCTGCTCCACTATTAAGACTTTAGGTATGTACATATAAGTTCGCATTTTTTTGGTTTCACACTTTTATCTCGCATTGCAGAGTAGACAGGAAGTGCTTTATGTCAAGACACTGTATTTTGCTTTCTGCCGAATTCGAAACATTGCTTGTTGAGCGGCTAAACTCAACTCTGTGCTTGATCTTTGATCTTTCCATTAGGAAATAGTTTAAATATAATCATTCCCCGAGTGGGAATTGAACCTATAACTGATCGCGTATACAGTCAGACGGTGTCCCACTGCGCCACCAACCTCAACTTTGCGTTAGTTTTAATAAAATTAGAAACTTTATATCCCATACTTTAACAGCATAATAACCGATAATAGCCACTCGGTGTCCCGGCGAGCAAAAATTGCCACTCAATTGGCCTCCCATGGTCTTAATCGTTACACTTTATTCGCGTATATAGCTTTGGGTAATTTGCACGTTCACCCAATGACATTAGATTTTTGCGATCAAAGCTCACCAGTTACTTAAAAAGATAATATTAATAAAACCTTTCAAAATATTTATTATATGAAAAACGAAATAAAATATCTAATTGACGCTACAGAAGTTTCAGTACTTAGGAAGCACTCTATACGCTTGTAATGATCTTATAACAGTGGAAACAATGTAAAGATTATATATGTCTCTAATAGAATATGTTTTCTATTAACTTCTTTTCTCTAATTAATTTGTTATTTTTTTCAATAATCATGTTTGCTATTGATTCTGTTACTGAGTAACTGAACACAATAGCGAGCTGAAATTTGACATGTGGGTTTTATTGGATGTGAGGAGACCATTTGTACAGTATCATATTAACTATATCAAGAAGGATACAAAATGTATTGTAGCATACCACTCTCTGTATCTCGTCTGCGTTTGGCTAGAGTTTGGTGCTCGATGTTTGCGATTTGGAATTCCATTCTTAAAAAGGAATATAGCATATCATTTACCGATCTAAATTTGCATGGTATTCGTTAATAAAGTCTAAGATATAGTATACTAGTATAGTATACTAACACAATAATAAAAAGCCAAAATACATTACATAGATATAAGTAACATTTAAACACTTATATTTTTATTTCTTTTTATAGGAAGTGTATACGATAGTCGTTTGTCACTGCAAAAATTAAGTATTTGAGATTCCAGTAAGTGATATTGAAGTTACTCTAAATTAACTAACAATATTGCCACACGAGCTGACTGTAAAGTAGTGGATCAACAATATTTTACTAACCATCAATAGCTCGATAATAACTGTTTAATAGTCATCAATTTATCCTATACAAGCTAACATTTCAAAGCCTCTAATAATTTTTAAGTAATATAAATTAAACCTTAAGCCTTGGTATTAAGGAATTGATAGAAAAATAATAAAATCTATTTATATTGGTTAAAGCCATAAAAGGCATATCGAAACGCGTGCCATGATTCGGCGTATTCTCAAGACCACCAAAGGTAGTTGATTAGTGCTGCCTTAATGATATAATACAAATATCGATATGACTAGAAGTAATTAACAAGTTTAACAAAAAAACATTATTAAACAAATAAACATTATAGTATATCTGATTTTCAAATAGTTTCATATTTTAAATCAAATTAGCTTCACGCTTTCTCGTTTAGCAGAGTAGACAGGAAGTACCTAGTGTCACTTCGTACTCCGCTTACCGCTGGATTCGAGACATTCTGTGTTGAGTGTTGAGACTCAGCGCCGCGCTTTTTCTTGCCGTAGTTTCTTATTTTTTATTTTTATTTATGTATATATTTTTCGACTAACAACAATTATAAAACCATAAATATTGTAAATAATCGATATATAACACAGTTAAAGAAATTATATTTGGGAATAAAAATATTTATATAACTATACTACGGGAAACGTTTAATATGAATGTTTCCGGCTTTGAATAGACAAAGTGCGGCGTTGAATTCCGCAATTGCAATATCTTGAATTGAGGCGAAAAGTGGAGATTATAAGACCTTGGCATTAGATTCTCTTTCATATCTTATCTATAAATATATTCTTCTATAAACTATAAATTAAAAAAGAAATAAGTAAGTTCAAGAAGTAAGATAGATTAGTAGATAATTCAAAATTTAAATAAGCACTTGCGTGAATATCGTCAAATGAAACATCACTTGTGGTCACTGAACGCGTTCCCGAGGCACAATCAGCACACATTCAATATTCTTTGTGGACCTGTGATTTATTGATTGCGTCTCTGTCAACACGACCATGACACTTGACACGTTGTAGATGTTAGAAATGGTATACACATCTTTGTGTGATATTTTTTATAGACTTCAAATGTTTTTAGTGAAATAGTATTAAGTACAGTTTTTTATAAACAGAATTGTGTTGTATAATTATTAATGAAAATAAATATATTAAGAAAATAAAATAAAATTAACCTGTATAATTATATTATGTCATAATGAAAAAGTAAAAGTCTTTAAGAACTGTGTTGTTCAAGATCTGGATTTGTTTTTTAAAATTAAACACTACATATGTACTCAAATGTAACCTATTCAAAGATAATTCATAAAGTAAATACATTTTAGCAATTAAATTAGTTTTTCTTAATGTCTACCTTTACCTTAGTACCTACACAAATATCTGAATAATAATTTATTGCTTAATAAATAATTAAATATAAAATATCCATACGTACAGATTAAGAGTAACAATATATATCATTTCTACAATCTTCCCTACTCTATAACGACTCGATTCAATACTTCATTTGACCCGGATTTTTATCGATATATAATAAAAGGCGATTATGAATCACATCACTCGTTAAGTGTATTTAGTGTACAAATGGTTTAGCTTGTCGGCCCGCCTTTGCGTTTGATTGAGACCTTTGCTGAATAGTTCTTTGTATGTCGCATTTATATCACAAGTATGCAATATAAAATATTGGTTACTCATTACTTATAGAAGACATAATGGTGTTAAAATACTTTGTCATTTTATGGATGAAAAATCTGAAGTTTTAGTTAAGATTTAACTGCCTGCAATTTCAACCACGTGCAAGTTAACATCTCTGGATCTTATTTAATAATTATAAAATAAAAGTAATTTAATTCAAAATTGGTCTAGCCATTTTAGAGACTAGCCAGAACAAACAGGCAAACAAACAGAAAAAAATGTCTAAATGTGTTTACATACATACGCATTTAGCAAAAAAAAAGGTTATTTTAATATTACAAATAAACGTTCCTATTTTATTTATTGCTATAGATTAATAATATAAAATCCGAAAATTGAACGGCAGAGTGTCGAATTTTTTGACGTATAATTTTTGACGTATAATTAATCTATATTTAAGGCTGTTACAAAGGTAATAAAGAACAGGTAATTATAAATAGGACTGAACCGCGTCTTTGAAATGTATATTTTAACTTCATTTACTTGTAACTTCAATAATATTATACTTTATCAAAACATCTGTCCGTTTTTGTTTGTTTGTTTACTGTGCGTGTACTTAAACATTATCATATCATTAAACGGCTTATTTAAATATGATGAAATAAATAAAAAATATGTTGATTTACGACCGTCGATTTATAAGTTATTTAAACGTAATAAGGGAGCTATTATTGTCTAAATAATGCATATTTTTTTCATACTAATTACATTAAATCTAATATAATTATTTAACCTTTGTTCCTGTAATGATTTTTATCAGAATAAATCTATATTGAAAATATAATTTAAGTTAATTAGATATAATTATTGTTTAATGAAGCGTCTTAGTTTTTATATAAAGCTATTTACCTACTTATATTATTATTACTAAGAAATATTTTTTAAAACCTAGCGTCACGGCAATTCGTTCCTTGCTTTCCGCCTGAAATGGAGAAATTGCGTGTTGGGTGGCGAACTCAACGCCGTGCTTTTTCTCACCGAAGTAAAATAATGAAAATAATTTTTAATATAAAATTTTTGAAAAAACGTTTAAAATTTTAAACGCAGCGGGATTTAAGCCCGTACCTCCAAGATATCGTCCAAGACGCGCTGGTTCGAATCCTGCTTCGTTTAAAATTTTTATACGTTTTTTCAAAAATGTTTTCTAATCCTAAGTGTGGAATAACACTTTAAAAATAGTATTTTTTTATTATAATCATTCCCCAAGTGAGAATCAAATCCACAACCAAATCCGTTTACAGTCACACGCTGTCCCACTTCACACGATGGCCTCAATTATATTAATACAATTATAATAATATATACTCTAATTCAATTTTCGTTACGCAAAATTGCAGCTGCTTTGTATAATTTATATCCTGTATAAGTCGTGGTTATATGTTTTATTCCTCTTTTTGAATAAATCTTTATTCAAACATGTATGCCTATATGTTATAGGTGAAATTACAAATGTAAGTGCAGTGATTTACGAATAATTAATTTAGGTTATTGTTTTAAAAAATCCTTATGGTTTAGCTGGCCTATTATGTTTTTACATCGTTTCATCATCGTTTCACGCGTAGAACTTTTTGAAATTTATTATATCCTCCCCAGGTAAAATACAACAATAAAACACTAACAGGTTTTATTCAAACTCGTCTAGCAGATTCATAGATGTGTGTGTGTACAAACAGACAAACAATCAAACAATGATTTTAAAAATAGATTTTATCTATTCTATTAATGTATTTGCATTACCTTAAATTATTTTTATGGAAATATTTTTATTGTATAGACACATTTTTTACTGCGTTTTTATAGTACTTACTCGTAATTACGTTACTCCTAAAATTATGTTTCACCTAATGCACTTGTGGCAAGCGACGTTGGATTCGTACACATTACTTGAAGTAAACTGTAAATATCTGTTTAAGCAAAATATGACACCTTACATTAAAAAGAGTACCTGAGAGCGGAAATGAAATAAAGTCATGAGAATTTTTTTTTCCAACCAAAATTTTTAATACCTGTAGGATTATTTTACAAATACTTGTCAGTTTTTTGACAAATCCATCATTTTAAGGTTAAAATTTGTCTGCCATTGTAGGAAATCTGCAATGGACCCATTGTAATTTGGCGGATAACGTAAAAATGATTGACTCTTCATTGTCGAGGTGTCCCTTCGAGTGCAGTGTAGCACGTCAAATCTTATTTAAGTTTTGAATTAAAGTGCGTCGGCGGTCCCGGTATCTGTGAAAGAGATACATCCAACTTTCGAATAGTTTTCAGGTACTTAATGTATGAATAAACGTAATACACTTTATAGTATATGTTTATCTAAATTTCAATAATATTCTTTAAATACATACAAATAATTACAATAAATAGTCATAGTAAACATAAAACAGCTTAAACTTTATATGTTTTTGTATAATGAATCTTTAGAATTTTCTTGTAATTCTAATGACCCAGTAATATTTCTCAGAGCATTACATTGTTATAGGTTAGACAATGTAAAATATCGATTGTTCTACACAATTACATAATTATTAGATAGATAAATCGATTACAATTTACTTATCGTTTATTGTTATTTCTGGTAAATATTGTACCTGAATCTACATCCTTTACACATATTATATAAATTTAGTATAAATTAAAATGCCGAATTTGAGTAACCACACTTTGCTTTAGAACTATTTGAAAGTGCAAATTTCTATTGTTTACAAGTAAACCCATGCTTTGATTGACAGCTCATGGGTGGGTAGACAACAATACTCCAATCAGGACAATAAACTTGACACAAACATTCCACTGTCACGCTTTGTCTACTTTCCTATTTGGTAAATTTCAATCCATCTGTTTATTAAATAATTTTAATAGCATTATGATGTAAATAATCGATAAATCTATGTAATAGCTAATATAAATTCCCTTCTTCAGTAAATTTCAAATTAAAAAATATTTTTGAATATAGTTAAATATATAAAATAAAGTTATTATTGTGATTAAGTGCAAAAGTAGTTAAAAGTCACTTTATTTTTAATAAATAATATCAAACTCAGTTAAATCAAAGATAAAGGACTTTGTTAAAACCACCAGTTATCACGCAATGTTTCGGTTTCGGGCTATAATAGCTATTAACGGAGTGTCTTGACAATAGGTTGCCTCTGAAGACTCAGCTAAGCGGGATAAAGCATTAAGTTGCTGCTTTTTTTTTAAATAAAACAGAATCTATACAGTTTATGCATACAGCTTACAGTCCCTAACTTTTTCTGGTTAACCAGATTAATCAGATAGAATTAGCGATACAAGAAATGAGAAGCGTCGTGGGAAGTGGCGGATCTCAACGCTGCGTTCAGTCTTGCCAGAGTCGAGCTATGAAAATAATTTTATAATAATCACGTTTACAGTCAGTAATAATGGTCACAGTTTAATATAAACTACAAACTAGATGATAATAAATATGCTCAAGTGTGTAATCCATTGAAGAATCTTTTAAAATTTCTAGAAAAACTATAGCAAAAAATGTGTTTGCAACAAAAGAAGCAATCCTCTTAGTCTGCTAAATCAATTATACATATAAAAGGTTTAAAATTGGCTTACTTGTATGAAGGGCTAATCTTGTAAACCTTAACAACAATTTGAACATCTCATTGATATATTTTTTTAAATTGTTGTAGGATTATTGTTAGGAAATTTGTTTGTTTCCATTTCACGCCTTGTTGTTTACCTGTTCTTAGTCATTACGTTGTCACTAAAATGAATAATGCTTTTACATTGGCAATCACAATAGGTACAGGAATATATATATTTTTTTATTATATTTTAAATTGATTTATCATTGATTTAATTAATTTAAATTTGATTTATAATTTTCAAGTTATATAGTCTTTTTCGTAAAAACATTCGACGAAAAATTTAATTTAAGTTCTCTGTCGAATTCTTCTTCGAATTATCTATTATTTGCGAATACTCTTATAATGCTTACCCGCCCCTCTTGCATACCGTCTAAGTACCGTCTTGGACGGTATCCAAGAAGCGCGGGTTCGAATCCCGCTGTGTTCAAATTTTTATGCGTTTTTTCAAAAATGTTTTCTAATCCTAAGTGTGGAATAACACTTTAAAAATAGTAAATGCTTATACTCTTTGTTGTCTTTATAATAAAAAATAAGAATCATAAAAAAATAATAGATATGATGGATAGACACATCCCAAAACAAACATTGTAAAGTGTGTATTTATTTACTATATTTCGGACATAACTTTGTGGTGTTGCCTGCGCACTATTTTGGAATACATTCTCAATATACTACATTAATTTGATATTTTATAAACGTTATTATTTTATTAGAAAAATTATTTAAAAATATCATAACATAATTTACAATATATAGCGATTACTCATAAAAAATCAAACGGCAAAAGTAATTTAAAGCTATTGTCAGAAACATAAACATTGGCCCTTTCTCAACTTCACCATAGAACATAATGAATATCATTCGCAATAAACATCACTTGCATCTCAAAAACAAATTATCCTTTCTATTGAGAGATCGCTAACGTCAGTCGTCAAATCAGTACAAAAGATCCTTTGCAGCATTGAACCGAACACAAAAGGATTAATATTGACTTCGACACTTGTAATTTTAAATAATAATAAGAAAAAACAAATAAATTAAAAGTATTACTACCCGAAGTAACGTAAAATGTTTTTTGTGGCTGATTGCGAGTGAACATGGTGGTTGTGGATTCAATTCTCACCCGGGATATCTCCAATATTAAAAAAGCGCAGTGTTCCGCCATAAAATTCCTAATGTGATTACACATTCAATTCGTACTGAAAAATTGGAGTGACACTAGGTGTTCTCTTTCTTCCTTGATATACCGTAAAAGTTTGTACCTGCATTAATTAAAACCTTAAAAAAAATACCATACAATGCAAATAAAAACTTTAATTTATTAATTTTCTTAAAAATGTAACATGATCTGTAAGCATAAGTTCTAATTCTTTTATGTTTAATATCTTTTATAAATACGTTTTATTTATTATACGCAAATAACACTTCAAGTTCGTATCAAACATTTCACCTTACGTATACGTTAGGACCGTTTACCTTAACTGTTAATAATAAATACATTTTGTTAAAAAAATCCAATTAGTTATAAATACTGCATTAATTAATGTCATCGACGCCATAATTTTAATGTGATTGGCTCAGCAAATAAAACAATTGAAGCGGAAACTTGCAGACCAGCGGAACTAAGTACTACGGAGTCCCATATTTGCATTCATATACAATTATATTAAAAGGTTATTTAGGAACCAACCGTCGAGAAATCGATAACTATTTAATGATATACAATCGATTATTTATTTGTATATTTTTTATTATCTGTCTACGACTCCACACTCCAACCAAGCGATCATTTTTTAACTGCATGCATATATTTCATGGAAAATAACAGCATTCAGACAGTCCTTTTGAATTTTTTTTCATTACCTTATATAAATAACTTTTATACAAAAGTTTGTTTTGTTTTGATTTGGTTTCAGCAGAAAAAACATCTTTTACTTATATTTTGGCCTAATAATTACTTTATGGCAGTAATTTAATAATAATATTATTGACTTTTTTCTAATCATAAGGTATAAATCTAATTTAAGCTTACATTGGTCATCTTCTTTATTTCATTATAAAGTTATTTTATATTTAAAAGAAGACAAGTCGCAGTGTTTCATGTGCCCAAAGGTGAAAAGGAAAAGTACCTATTTGAAATATTCAATAGGGTTTAAAATATATATATATATATATAAATAATCTATTTTTAATAAGATAAGTAGTCTTTTTTTGTACAGCAGGGTGGTTAGAGAGAACCTAATACCCTTCTCCACTTCTCCCTTAAAAGCTAACTAGATTGCGTTACAGGTAGCAAAACTCAACGTTATGTTTACCAGAGCGAGGATCAAACCCTCAAGTCCATAACGTAACACGCTAGTACGCTTTTTTTACGCTTAAAGTTTACCATTGCGCCACGATTGCCTTTATAGTCTCAGTATATAAATTATAGTATTATAAGTGAGAAACAATGTCAAAAGAAGATGGAATAAAAAAACTATATCAATAGTAACTATAATACCGCTATATTTACCTTGCACATTACATATAATGAATAGTCTTCAAGCTGTTTAATAACCGTCAATAATTGCGCTAAGTGATTTTTTTATTCATACAATTACGCTCTGGTAATTACTAACCTATTTGTTTAGATTATTTACCGCCATTTAATTGTAAATTTGCTTTTTATAGCAACATCCGATTTTCCAGAAAGTTCTCATCATAAATTTCTTTGATTTAGATAAATGTAAGTATTTATGGACGTGTATGACTCATCTACAGTTTTATTTTAATTATCTTAAGAGCTACTTGAGGTCGCTTATCACTATGGTGACGTGAATTACAAGTCGAGAATATTTAAAAATGATAAAATAGCTACTTATAATTAAAAATATATGATTTTTTATACATTTTTTATTATTAAAACACTAGCTTATGTTAAGACATTGACCCGTCTCCACTTTCTATAACCTATACCTGCAATTTTAACGTATTGTGTATTGAAATGGAACTCAACGCCGTGGAATGTAAAGTAAATAATTTAATACAATACAATCATTCCCACGAGTGAGAATCAACCCACAACTATGATTTGTTCAATCAGACACTATATTTAAATTATATATATATATATATATATATATATATATATATATATATATATATATATATACATATATATACATACATACATACATATATATTATTGGTACTGATAAAGCGGATAGTGCTCAATATTTAACAAAATATAATAATAACGCAAAGACGTATTAAATTTTTTTCATAATAAGTGCAATATCATGTAAGCCTATAGATAGAGCCCGCATTGTCTGGGTCAATTAGGTGTTAATAGAAATTAAACATTTGTGCATTTTCTAAATGTATATTTTATATGTTTATGAGTTTCTACAGACCCATGTTGGATTTTTAATTCTCTATTTCGTTTTTGTTTTTTCCCTCTTTAAACTTACTAGCGTAACATTAATTGTTATAAAATTTCAAAATGAAAACTGTAGAGTATTTTTTTCTACTATTAGTCGAGTCGAATAACTCGACCTTTTTAGAAAAATTGCTAGAGATGCTCAATAAATATTAATAAGTAAAATATTTATTCGTGTACAACAAAAAAGAAGTTATTATACGGTATCGAAATAAAAAGTGGTTCAACGTTCAGCTCGTTAAAGTACAGACAGGTCCAACCCTTTAATGAGCGTGAATGTTATCGACGCTTCATAAACATTTACTAATTGTGTGTTTAAGTAACTACTAGTGCGTCCACTGTGTATTTTCATTAAGATTAGCTAAATATGAGACAAGTTATAGTCACACGCGTAATAAATACACAGGTATTTTTGATAAAATAAAATATTTTTTCTATTTTATTTATATGTTTACACTAAAAAGAACTTTACTTTCAAAACAACCCAAATCATTAGACTCCTTAGCTTGAATCGGTAAGTACTGTGATTTAGTCTAATCACCATATATAAAACAATAATTATGCTTAATATTTGTATATATATCTATTAGAATGTAATTCAAAATACTTATTACATTTGAGAGCTTATTAAATATTATATCTGAGGCTGAAAGTGGCGCAGTAGGACAGCGTCTGGCTGTAAGCGCGATCGGTTGTGGGTTCGATTCCCACTCGGGGGTGTGATTATATCTAAAACTTATTTTCACTCGTATAAAACACAGCGCAGTGTTGAGTTCCACCACTCAACACGCAATGTCTCGAATTCGGTGGAAAGTGAAGTACCAAGTGTCTTGACACCAGGTACTTTCTGTCTACCCTTGCTACACGGTTAGTCCCATATATATATATATATATATATATATATATATATATATATATATATATATATATATATATATATATATATATATATATATATACACATACCACATGGGACTAAATGACCCCATATGCCTCATATACAGGTTATAAATAACAGTGCGAACATGTTTGCTTCGTATGGTTAATTAGTTATAAAATTGAACTAATTATTAGGCTGCTATTTTGAAATTATTTAATTTTTCTACAACCTCATGACTTTTTAAGTATTTAAAATATAATTTGGTAGTTTATATCTCTTTTTAAAGTAATGTTCGATTATTTTTTATCATTAGCAGTTGAAATAAATCCCTAAGGGTAACTTATAATCTATATTAACACATGTGAAATTTCATTCCGGTAAATATCTTAGCTTAAGAACCGCTAAAAAAATTTACGTGCAATAAAAAATGATAAACAAAATATGGAAAACATTTTAACACAATTCAATATCAATATAAAAATTGAGGCCATCATACCAGTTTATAACTGTAAACACAAATGTTGTTATCCAAACTGAGAGGAATAACTATATATAAATTATTTTTATATCTCACCTATAGTAAGGCAAAGACGTCGAAATTCGCCACTCAACAAGTAATATTTTAACATAGACTTAGAAATATAGGAAACATAGTGTTTTGACACGAGCTTTTCTCTAACTTCACTATTATTTCGTAATAGCAATACAGCTAAAACGTTATTTCAACTTTTTTCGTTCTACTATTGCAAATTTCTTTAGAAAATGTTATATTATGTTATATAGTATTATATATGTATGTATTTTTTAGATACAATAAAGATTATTCAATTATTTTCTATTCACTGCTACGCAAAAAAACACTTACGTACTTATATCATTAGACAGAAAAAAAGTACACGAGTACCATTTCGATACGTGACTCCGGTCTATCATTTTCAATCATTACTTTTTTTATGTACGAAACAAGTGTTCACAGAATGTCTCACTTCGATTTTCAATTAAGCTGTACTATAAGATATAGGTCAAAATAAAGTGCCAAAAATTTTCTCCATTTTCTCTATAGCTCAAAATAATCATCTCTGATATATATAAAAAAGCAAAATTGATCAAGAATTTAAAAAAAATATTACATAAAAATAGAATAGAATAGGGTATAATGTAATTCCCCTCCGCTACTAGGTAACATCTCGTAAGAGGTGGGTATCCCAGTAATTTGGTGAGAGGAGGTTAGTCCGACTCCGACTGGCTCGCGATCACTATCATGATAAATATATGAAGATGTTGGCCGGTTCGATGTCATGTAAGCCATCTTTACCTTTTCCTATTCCATTCCAAGGCCGGCAACGCGTCTACAACTAATGTTGTGGATGTCCCTGGGCGAAGGTGATCACTTACCATCAGGTGGCCCTTCTGCTCGTTTGCCTCCTGTTTCCATAAAAAAAACAAAGATAGAAATGAAATGGGAGAGAAAAACAAATCATTCCCTCTCATAAGAATCGCAACTACAAACGTCACATATAGACCGGTAGTGTAACGAGTATAAATAAAAGCAAATAAATGTTAATTATTCCTTTTGGTTGTTATTCCTTTATCTGTTATATACTTTGATAGTAGTAAATTTATATTTTTTTCCCTAAGACGTATCAACAGTTTCTACAAACTTCCTAATAAAAGGCAATCTACAACTGAATTAGTTATCATTTGATAAGAAGTAACCGTTAGTTATGCTTTTTTTATCGACCGTAAAACTAACTTTAATATATATTTAGCCACTATAAAATGTTATTTTATGAAAAATGTTCCGTATATTATTTATTTACTTGTAATTGCCCTTTAAAAATGTATTTACTATTTGAACAGTCAATTTAATTCATATAATTAAAAAGATATTTCAAAAACATATCTTGAATAATTTTCACATTTTACAGAAAATGTAAAGATAAATTATTTTTAAATGAAACTTTAAGCGGGTTAATCACGTATATTTTGGTATTCAAAAATACACTTTTGGAAATTGACGACGTGACGTTCCGAACACTTTACAATAGTCCGTGGTCATAAGCAGGATGTCTACCAAAAAATACACGATTAATCCTTTTAAAATAGTTTCATTTAAAATGTATAAAACTAGCAAAAATCAAAGATCTTATAATATGATTTATTTATTTACCATACGCTAAGAAACGATTTGCTTAATATTATGAAAATTGATATATTTTTTGTCAAAATATTATTAATATATAGTAAAATTAATTGTTTACAGACGGATCCCCAATCTAGAGGTCAGAAAACAAACAGTATCGTTATCTTTAAAGTGTGTTATAAAAAGTTAATAGTATACGGTAATTGCAATTAAAATTGAAAGTCACGGCATAAAATAATACATAGGTCAGTACGGATATGTTCCAATATTAAATATTAAATGAATTGATAAAGAAGGTAAGCATACGGGCTTTTTAGAATAGAGAAAGTAACTTCTACGAAAGCAGTTGTGGGTTCGACTTTCCTCGAAAAGTTTCATCATTAATTATAAATACTTCATCTAATTGCAAGTGATAATTTGGAATTGATTTTTTTGTGATACGTAAGATATACATAAACCATATTAAATATGAAATTAATTCGTCCGTCAGATTGAGTCGTCCATATAATATATGTATTATTTTATTATTTGAATAACGTTAAGTAATTATATTTACTTTACAAGATATAAAATTATAATTAATAAGCTTATTAGGGATATGATAAGTTTTGGTATAAAAATGTTGAATAAGAATGTTTAATTTACCTATATTAATGTATATATATATATATATATATATATATATATATATATATATATATATATATATATATATATATATATCGTATCGTATCGTATCGTCAGCCAATTGCAGTCCACTGCTGGACATAGGCCTCCCCAAGTTTGCGCCAAACATCCCGGTCCTCCGCAACCCTCATCCAGCCCGCTCCGGCAACCTTGCGTATGTCCTCAGTCCAGCGGGCCAGAGGGCGTCCTACACTACGTTTGCCAAGACGCGGTCTCCACTCCAGGACTCGTCTGCTCCAACGGCCATCGGTCCTGCGACAGACGTGACCGGCCCATTGCCACTTCAGCTTACTGATTTTGCGAGCTACGTCGGTTACTTTAGTTCTCTCACGGATAACCTCATTCATGATTTTATCCTTGAGAGAGACCCCGAGCATAGCTCGCTCCATAGCTCGCTGAGCGACTTTAAATCTGTGGACCAGCCCTACTGTCAGTGTCCACGTCTCGGCAGCGTATGTCATTACAGGTAGGACACATTGCTCAAAAACCTTCGTCTTTAGGCTTTGTGGAATTGTTGACGTAAGGACTCGACGGAGCTTGCCAAATGCCGCCCAACCCAACTGAATCCTCCTATCCGCTTCCTTCTCGAATTTGTGTCGGCCAAGTTGTATTGTCTGGCCTAGGTAGGTGTAGTCCTGTACAACTTCAAGAAGAACGCCTTCGACCCGCACTGGTCTCGGCATGACGTTTCTGTTGAACATAACTTTTGTTTTGTCCAAGTTCATACCAAGACCAACACGTCGGGAGGACCCATTTAGGTCGTTCAGCATTTGATTTAGCTCTTCCAGTGTCTCTGCAAAGATGACTATATCGTCGGCAAAACGCAGATGAGAGATATACTCTCCATTGACGTTGACGCCTCGTCCAATCCAATTCAGGGTTTTAAAGACGTCCTCCATCGCGTTGGTGAACAGTTTCGGGGATATCACGTCCCCCTGTCGCACCCCACGATGGAGCCGAATAGGTCTTGTCCGCTGATCTTGGATTTGGACGGTCATCGTCGCAGCGCTGTAGAGACATCTCATCACCTCGATATATCGCCAGTAGATTTGACATCTCTGCAGGGACTCCAAAACAGCCCATATATATATATATATATATATATATATATATATATATATATAACAGACGAATTAAACAAATATAAAGATAGAGAAAAATGAATTTAATGTTTTTCTTTTTATAAAAATATTTAAATGAATAAAAACTTTACATGTCAATTCCATTATTCAAATTATATCGGATATTAGTACACTATTACTCTATACAGCTGTTTCGTAGAACCTCGATATGTTATCGCTGAACTGACTTGGAGGCACTGTCGATAATTATGTAATATATTGGAAACGGCTTAATTATGTTGCTACCTTCTTTCGAAACGCTTTTTTCGATCCCAACTCTTAAGCGATATTTTAATTTTCTTCGAAAATGAGAATTTTATACAAACGATTTCTTTTTTATTCATTTTGTAGAGGATTTAGGAGAAGTGACAAGAAAATGAATTAAAAACACACAGTTTTATCGCATCTGTACTAATAACGGTGAACTATACGCTGATATAGATTAAAAATAAATTGAATTCTTCAATTATTTTGAAGTATTTTAAAAAAAATATTTTTTCTTTTTTGCTACCCTAAGAACAAATGATTGAAATTGAAAAGTGTACATTGTTAGAATTATTCAACCGCGCAGTTTGCGTGTGCTAATTTATATTTATAACTGGCCAATACTAGTTGTTAAAAAGGATAATGTTTAAGAAATAAAAAAATATATTAATACATTTTATTTGTCATCATTTTCGTTATAAATTAATACAGAAATATAGACACTAATTAGTGACATATAACTTTCTGGTTAAATTTTGAATTTAAGTACGTGCGTGTTAATTAATTACTTAGTTTTAAGTGTATTCTTTTCACGTCAGTTCTTTATTTATAAAAATTACCTAGTAACGGAAAAGTATCTAGTTACACTTTAGAAACTTTCATAATATTAACTTAAAATTGAACTTTTGACCTTGCGTGGCGAAGCAACACTCACATCAACTGAACTATCAAGGTATTATTGGCGCAAATGGTTTAAGATTCTTATGTAAAAACAAGAAGTTAATCTAATGTATTATACTAGTGGCATATTAGTTCGCCTTTTAGGTCAAGTAAAAGAACCAACGAACGTGATTTTTTTTATTTTACCTTTAATCGTGTTAATTCAAGCTAAGCTGTGAAAGCGTATTAAAAGGCCAATTAAAATGGTATTCTTTAAGGCTATAAAATATAAACACCATTCCTACAAATAATTAGTTTCTTTTCTATTAGCGCACCTCCGCCCTGTTTGTTCTTATTAAATTCAAGGGAAAATACAAAAAAAAGAAATTTAGTCACTATAAGGAGTCGAATTCGTATTTATTATTTATTTGAAAGATAAACACCACATGACTACAAATCATCAAATCGTGAAAAAAACTTTCGAAACTTTTCTTAAGGTTATTCAGACTTAGGAGAATGAAATACATAACATACATTTACCGCGTATTACCAGTACGTATAAATATTTAAATATTGCAAAATGTGAAAAGATCATTAGAGGCATTTTAAAGTAAAAAGTTTAAAATGTCACCAGTATATTCTAATCTGACTGTATGAAAATAAATTATGTAAACGGCTTTGGTTTCGTTTACAAATTGAGCCCGGAGCGGCTTTATAGTTCATAAAACTAATGCGAGATGGACGCTTAGGTAAGTATTCCAATGGTAGTATAGCTACTAAAATATATACATCTTCCAAGTAGCTATATGTATATTACTTAAAGTATGTTTTTTTATAAAATAACAAGTTTATCGTTACACATTTCTAAACATAATCGTATATAAGTCTTTCTAGACAGAATAAAAAGTGTATATTTGCTTTACCAAATTAATATAAGTAAGTAAGCTACTTACGTCATTGGATTTCGTCATTCAGAATGCAATTTCTCAGAATTAAGTTAAGAAACCGTTAGCGTTAAAATGGCGTTAAAATTTATTAATCCATCCCCTAAAAGCCAGATACGTGAAAAATAAAAGCAAAAAAAAAACATTTAACGCAACCAAGTAACGCACTCCATTACGTGGTCGATCAGCATTTATAATTAACATTAATGGACTTAAACTATTAACGGCTACCGGAAAACGTCAAATAGAGACATAAAAATAAATATGCAGATGAGTCGATAAAGGTTTATAGTGAATAAAGCGTCACCACTTTCGGTGCCAGCTTTAAGAGGAAACATATCTTTGGAACTTTTTTAATAAGACGTGTATTGCGTAGGTGGTATGTAAATTGGGAACTAAATAATTTTTTTTCCCGAAAATGGCCTACTTTGTTAGAAGTCTAATAAATCATTAATATTTGTGGTTTGCTAGCAAATTTTAATTTGAAGTTTCTTGGCTAAATTCGTTAAAAATGATGTCTGTTTATGACCTTCGTCTCTTATCTTCGTCACTAATAAAAAATAAAGTTGTTAATGTTAAATTTATTCAAATTATGCCTATTTTGCTATTATATGCTAGGTATACGTAATAAAAAATAATTTTAGTAATAAATCTTAATAAATAATACAAGTTTTTTTATTATTTATTTATATTTATTGTTTTTTTTTATTCTTTTATTAAATAGCACTTCATGCAGACTGCCACATTGGTCTCACACTCGACCTTAAAATGATGTAATTCCGTCACAGCGCGGTGTTTGGTTTATGTTATTTATTTTGCCTATATCTTGAATATAGTAATTATTTTTTTTCTTGTCTATTCTCAATATGTAATAAACGCTTCCCCTTAAATCTCCCGCGAAGATAAGGCTTTCGGGAATACTCTCAACTTAATTGGTATAACGAGCGCTAGAGAACATATTGCTTTGGGTGGGCAACGCAACGGTAGCACTAAGATAATATATGTGTACAGTATTCGGAATTTTTATTTTTTTTAAGACTTTAATTAAAAAACGCGTAAAACAGTATCAAGATACTTATACGTGTATATTTTTATGGTTACTTCATATTTATTATTGTTTTATTTTAACGTTGATACTGGTAGATGTAATTATGTAGCTTTATATTTTATAAAAGATCTATTAACGCCCTATTGCATTTATGATGAACAAACGTGACAATTTTAAATTTATTTGTTTTGTTATAAGTCGTTGATCTAATTCTTCGATGAGAATAGAGTTGAGTGACTTCATAATTTAGATTACCACTCTTTAATATTTGTTCCTACTAACTAAAACTTATTATTACACTTTATTATTACAATGTATTTAATACACCAATTTGTTAATTTTTTAAAAGTTATTAGAATTATCAGTAAACATAATTTGCTTAAATAAGGTAACCAAATTCTTATGACCAAATAAATACGTATTTAAAATGATATAATCAGTTTAAGGTGCATACAAGATCCTCTCTTAAAAGGCAGCTTCTGACTTGATCGAACCAATAAATTCTGAGTCGACTTTAAGTGTACTTAATTTAAGGGGTACTAAAAATAATAATAAAATTTTACATGCTACAGAATTACGTAAAAATGAGTACACATATTTATGTCTACTTATGTAATAGAAATGTCAAATGTATATGTTTATGATATAGGGACATGAGGAAATATATAAAAATATACGGCTATATTCTTTACACGCTTATATATATTTTATCAGTAATGCAATGGCGGCACCCAACGCTGCACGTTATGAATGAGTTTAACTTAAAATAATAAATAATAATTATCTACTTGTAAATCTTAATTTAATTAAATATAATTCGATAAATTATTTATAAACATAAATACTTTGAAACAAACGTTTAAAAAAAAGTATTATTATGTATACAACTTCGGTGCCTTTCCTTTCTACTCTATTTTGTTCCGAATTCCAAGTCGAGCGCTCTGGTTTCCATAGTTCACGGCCACCACTAAATCGGTGATCGTAAAATTTTACTATCCATTTTTATGTTTGTTTGAGGTCCAATATCGGTTTGACCCGCCGTAGTTCTGATTGCTCTCTTATTTGGGAATAAGGACTCAGTCGGATAAAGAGATTTAGAAGATATACCGTATTTAGACGAATATTTTAAGTGTGAAAAACTGTATGTGAAGCTACTTCCGTATTTTACTTGACAGGCGGAAAGGATTACCTATTGTTATATTTTTTCTACTTTCTCTATTTTGCGTAATATTTAACAGGAAAATCAAATTATTTTAAGGATACCTCAGTGGAAATTGAACCCAATACCATAGTTTAGATACTTCCCAATAGTACAAACATTTAAATAACTTTGTTAACTTACTATCTAATTAATTAGTCCCAAGAAATAGTTTCTTGGTAATCGTATTCATATTCTAGCTCCTTATATCGCTCGCTATAAAACATCAGTTTCAAAAGTGACGCCGCTCGTCGAGGCAACACAAAGGGGCCGAACACATAATTGTCAGTATATATTAGTCCGTGCTAAGTTTTTTAATGTGGAACATTAAGTTTAAGCCCCGCTTAATGATGCTACCTTTTATCGGAACAGAGGGTCTATTGGAAATGGCTTTATAATATGAGAGATAATAGAATAGATAATAGAGAAATATTTTAGAGTAGTTACTTTAGTAGTCATTTTAAGTATTACCGGAGACACGGATTTCCTCGTACTACAGAGAGAAACCTAAACCTAAAACCTGTCGAGACTCTCCATTCTTTATTTTCACCTGAATTCGAAATATGTGTGTTTAGTTACGGAACTACAGGCTGCGCTTTGTTTCACCAGTACAAGGGAATGAAAAATGTTTAAAAATCATTCAGCTGAGTGAGGACAGACTCTAATTGCAAAATGGCTGTTGATGGCGAAATTGCGATGGCTGTTGGTTCGGTCCCACTTGGAGGAATACTCTTAAGAGATGATTCTGGTTTCAGGTTTTCATTATTTCTGTCATGCCTTGGAAAGTTGAAAGTACACAGAGATGCATCACGTCATTACATTGTCTCATGAGACACGGATGGATATAAGTTATAATACTTTATTTAATAATTATATAGAAATATAATTTTATAGAAACGTTTATGTAATATGTAATATATTCGTGCATATAAAAAGAAGTAGTTTTACAAGTAGGTTAAAATATTCTCCCATGGAAAGTATCCTATTTTTTAAGTATTAAGAAAAAGTTTGATGTTTTACGCTCCTACTAAAATCACACACACACACACACACATATATATATATATTATATATATATATATATATATATATATATATATATATATATATATATATATATATATATATATATATATTATATATATATATATATATATATATATATACATAACTTGTGTTCTTTCCCTTTACATTTTTATATGAGCTATTCAAAATACTCAGATCACGTAGCTTAGTTACATATTAATGTATGCAATTAATTAACGGGCGGGTACTTTTATGACAGTTGTTAATTGTAAGTAGTGTAGTATATATATGATTCTTGTTATGTTCACGTATCGTATTGCAAAACCGTTTTGTTCATTTACGAATTAATGAATATTATCGACTTAAACAGCATCAGCTTATGATAATTTCATAGATAATCTCATTTTCATTAGAGCTTTTTTAAAGCTTTTATAGAGCATATAAGCTCTTTACAATGTTCTAAATATATAAGTATGTGCTCATACAAGTCTATCAATTTATTTAGTATGCATTGCACTAAATTATACAATAAATTTATACAATAGCCAACTTTTCTATTTATAATATTTCAAAGCATCATTAACATAATAGTGTAAAAAATAAATACAATAATAATATTATAATATTTATGAAAAATCCAAGCAGCAAATTCTCTTTTAGTTGCCATACAGTTCCAAAATAGTTTGGGTACAGAGACAGTAAATAAAAATTTGCTATATTTTCGATGAAAAAATAAACAAAAAATACAATAATTACAATAACTAAAGCCTATTGTTTAGAGTTATAATTAATATTATATTTAGTTAGAGTTATATATTATATGATATGAAACATTATCTTAATCGACACTAACCGATTACGATAGAGTTTGACATCACATTTGCGTTAATAAGACATATGCTAATAGATGTGTAATAGACAAAGTAGCAATCATTCATTCCAAGTCATTCACTCGTTCATTCATTCTAAAATAGCTTTATCTGTATCGCACGGGAAGTCATAAAGCACTCAACCAGTGTGTATCACTCATTGACTTATGTCAACTATTCTCTTTAGTGTATACCTCTTTATATGATAGTGTAGTGTGGACAAAGTTCTTAGAAGCAACTTAATTATTAAATTTTGAGATTATTTTTTTATAGTGAACAAAAAAAAAGAATGTAATATTTTATTTCTTTATATAAAAAAGAAACAAAAAAAGCTACTCGTCCCAATACTATTTTTTTTTAAATTTCAATCGTTTTAATAATGCTGTAATTATTAATTTACAAATGTTACAAAAATGATACAAAATTATAAACTTAATTTTCTCGAAATCTGTATCTTCATCATATCGTACTTTTGTGAATGTTTTCAATTATTTTAAATCTGTTATCATCAACTTTTTTATGTTAAATCATTAAAACGATATTAAAATTAACTTTAACATTTATTTTTAAATTCAAACATATTTAATGAGAAAGAGATAAAAAAAAATATATTTATTATAATTAAACAACTATCAACAGTTATTATTCTCTTATCAATTGTGTTTCGAAAACATGCCAGAAATCATTATTAATAATAAAAATATATACAATTAACGTAAATATTTATGTTCATCACAGAGCAGCTTCGATAACTTATCTAAATGTCTCTTTTACTGAACAATAATTGTTACATTATAATTATTATGATCTGAGCAATAAATAATTGACTGTCATTAATTACGATCCGATTGACGGACGTCTGTTGGTTATATGGAACGGACGTGCCTTAATTTGTTTCAACAGAAAGTACGTGTTACTTGGAAATAGTGTAGTTATATAATTAATTTATACCATCACATCTCATTAGTTATACTGTTAGCTAATTTATTATTTAATTCTTTACATTTAATCGATATCTAGTGGCAAAATTGTTTACAAAAGTAGCGCTAACTACGATGCTTAAGAGGTTTATGGTATATATATATATATATATATATATATATATATATATATATATATATATATATATATATATATATATATATATATATATATATATATATACACACACATTTTATTGATACTTATATTATTTATTTCACACAAGCTAATTAACAAGCTGTTTTGTATATATACTACACTACTTGTCTGTATTATATAAAATACTCGTACGCAATAAAACGCTCATAATACTACATTGTACATGGTAACTCATAGTCTTTTATTTTATGTTCTTGATGCGTTTTTTCTAAATGTATTAAAAACATCGTATATACATTGTAAAGTGCATTCCCACATTAACAATAATCGATAATATTATCGGACTTAACAAGTTTTACGCCTACAATAAAAATACAGTCCCTTGAATAGTTATATTTTTTTAATAATTATATCAGCAACTTTGTTGAAACTAATCTATTGTGGTATTAATATTATGATAACATTAAGTTTTTCTTAAGTTGGAAGAGAAAGATTAAGAATGTCAAAATGACTACTACACTCAAAGGATTCAGCTGAATGCAACACATAAATGTACAGAAACGTTGCTCAATAAATAAAAGATAGCGCAAGAAATCTCTCATCTGTATCGAAAGTAAATAGAACGATTAGAAACCAATTCGTCTCAGTCATTTGGATGAGGTATGGCGGACTAGATGACAGATCTCCTCTTTGGCTATCCGTTGAACGCTTGGATCGCAACTAATGAGCGTGCCGCGCCGTACTTACACACTGCGTTTGATGAAAACGTTTTAATTAATATTTGTTTTTACAAATTAATTCAGTGATAAAATAATAATAAATCATTTTGCTATTCACTACAAAACTCTCCTCTGCCTTTAGAATAATGTATGCAGCAATGTGTAGTTTAGACAGACCTGTAGTTATCGATTAATATTTTAACAGGTTAGGTAGGTAGGTAGGTACAGGTGATGACATATTTTATGAAAAGCATCCATCCATATAGGAAGTTATTGTTTATCAGCACTCAGAAATTTAATGATCACTTTTTAGTAACTTGAAGACAATTCTATATAAATACTTATTTTATTTTAGTTCCTGAGCATATAAATTCAGTTAAATTATGATATTTTGAGAAGATTTTTCTATTCTTCAGAGGTAAGATATGAATAAAACAGAAATTAGAACTAAGTACACATTAAGCTCAAAAAAGTATAACTTATTAAATTCTCCAGGCCTTAATATTAATTATATTTTATATAGTATGCTTTCGAGGTTTTTATCACTGATATAAGAACTTAGACTATAACAAAAAAAATAGTTTTTTTAGTTTCCTACATGATGTGCACACTCCTTTATCAAAAATCTTACAGGCTGAACCGCCGAACTCGAGCACAAAGCGCGCCTGTGGCCTGAAAATTAACAGGCATGCAACATTAATGTGATTAATTCGAGCAATTAAAAGCACCCGTTTTGAAATTAATAAGTTATTTTTAATTACGAGTAATTGCGAACACAGCTCGCCAGATTAATTAGGTCGAAGTGAAGCGACGAGTGTTTTACATTTGCGCTTAATGATGCGTAAATGGAATTAGTTTTAAATGAACATCAGACAGTGGATTGTTGTGGAAGATTGCTTCTTATTATGTTGAACAGGCAAGACCGATCGCAAATATTTTTGTATATTTTTTTTTCTCTCCGTTTGCTCCGTATTTTATTAAGTGCAAAAAGATATATGATTTCTATTCTCCATTTTCCTTACTGCAAATTTAGTTTTCTATGAAGGACCTCATAATCACAAATAAGGCGATGATCACTTACCATCAGGTAATCCGCTCGCTCTTGTGCCTTGCATGTTTAATAATACCATATCTTTAGGGGAATACCTAAGTAGAGAAAGTGTAGCGTCGGTTTCTGCTGCTGCACACGCAGTCTAACATAAGCAAAAGAAAACCGAAATCATATCAATATGCTTCACTTTCAATGATTTGTCTGAATATTTTTAAACGTGTACGAATCCGTTGACAGAACCATATTTTCACTGCATGAATCTTGCTAGTATGAATGAAATAAGAAGAAAATATTTAAATTTGCGTTCCTTAGTCTAATAATTCTAATAAAAAAGGATAAAAATAATGATAATAATAATAATAATTTAGACCTACACAAGACACAACAAGTAAGGGAATTTCTTATATTTTTCATAAATGTTTTTATGAAAATGTATGGTAAATTTCCTTATTTTTATTGTATGAAGTAAGCGATTTACTGTGTAAGAATATCAGTTGTGGGTTCGATCCCCACTCGGGAGGATGATTATATTTAAATTACTTTCGTTTCCTCGCTCTGGTAAGACAAAAGGTGTTGTGAGTCCACCACTCAACACGTAATGTCTCAAATGCACCGAAGAGCATAGTACGGAGTGTCTTGACATTAGGTATTCCTGTCTACCGCTATGTAAGATAAAAAATACAAATTTATTTAATATAAAATTTTAAGAAGTCCAAACATAATAACATAAGCCATCTGAGTGAGAATTGAATTGCAACCATTAATTTGATAAACAAAGCTAACACCACTGCACTATAAAAGCAAGGTAGCGACTGCTTAATTTACTTCATCTCTGTTTTTGTAGAGCGTGAAGCTATTTAGTAGTCATTTGTATACCATTTTTATATAAGGTTTCGTTCTTGACGTCGAGCATTATCTTTCTAATTAGCATGTTATCAAAGAGATTTATGAAACATAATCACATCAATTCATAACGAAGTCACTTATATAACTACTTATTTGTTTGTGGTACGATTTATAGACGATTACAGGTTCCATATTGAACAAATAAATAATGAGGAACAAATTTATTTTATAGTATTTCTGAAGTGTTATCCACATACTTAGCATAAAATAATATTTTTTAAAAAATGTTTTAAAAGTCTCAATGTAGCAGCTTTAAATCAACAAACATAAGATTCAGCTTTGTTAATACTATTGTAGAGTGGTCAGAGAGAATCCAGTGTTAAGCCAAAATTTGGGACATAGCCTAAAAAGTGTCGAAATATGAGACTTAACAAGCGTTTAGGAATGTTGATGTAGCTTGATAATAATATTTATTAATTCCTATTTAACCACCCAAATCCTCCTAGTAGCGAACTTTTTCAGCTAAATAGCATCAGAAGACTGAAGATAGTTGATGTGCTATCTGATTAAACGGAAATAGAGCGATGGCTTCACCTCACCAAAACTACAACCTCTCACAACTCGCTCTTATAACTGATCGCAGGTCTCCTAAATGGAAAGAGAAAAGAAAAAAATGATTATTTATATGGATTTGATAATATTATTTATTTATATTAATTTAATCAGCTATCACTTAGATGACTTACAAGAAGCGCGGGTCCGAGTATCACTGGCTTATTTAAATAAATAAATGTATAGGCCTTCTGAAGACCAATTCTCTCGAAAGTTCTCCTAAAGAGACCTAAGATTACCTACAAGTTTGTTAAAGTTTTAAATAGATACACTGCACATCATTACTGCAAAATTCTAGTTAAACATTTAGTTGTTGCATTTATAAAACTGAATTGTATTGACATTTTAAGCTAAGCCTCTGTATAACATCACCCATTTTCTGTAAATACTTCGTACTTTATTTTATTAAATTTGCATATGGAATTTACCAAATTTATAGTTTTTATAGAGAAGGAGTACAGAATGCTTTTTTTAAAATAATGAATAAAATACATTAAATACATAATGACAACAATGTTTTTAAATACAATTCACAGTCACACACACGTTGGTAATGCAACGCGTTATTTACATCTAGGTTTTATATTAAAAACAGGGACCCCGTACTGTAAAGAGGCTCAGAATAAAAGTATTAATTTATATTTCAAACTTTATTGTTCCGCTTTCTCAGACTATACTGCCATCAAATTCAAAAACACGTCATAATTAATGTTAAAAAAATATAGAAAACAAAAAATAAAAATATATGAAGGTTACCAGTAATCAATTCTACAAGTGTTGTTATATCGAAAACATTATTTTTACAAATATAAACTCTAACAGTACATTTAAATCACATTCTAAAATCTAGGAGGCCGGTTGAGGTGCAGTGGGACGTCGGACTGTAAACGCAATTGGTTGTGGGTTCGATTATATCGATGGTGATTATATTTAAAATTATTTTTACTTCCTCGCTCTAGTATAAACCAAGTGCGACATTGAGTTCCACCACTCAACACGCAATGTCTCGAATTCGGTGGAAAGTGAAGTATGGAGTGTCTTGTCACTAGATACTTTCAGTTTACTCTGCTATGCGGGATAAAAGCGTGAAGCTAAAAAAAATCTAAAAATATGTATGTTATGATAATTACAATAACAATTTTCACGTTATGCTTTATTTTTAATAATAGGACTTATAAAATATTTAAAATTTAAATTCAAAATTGATCATAAAAATTGGCATTATAAAAACAGCACTCATCTAACACTGAACAGAGAAGCATGAACAGAGAGAAAAAAGTAGTAAGTAGTAAGTACCCGCAGGCGACCAATAGTAACTGAATTAGTTACTCAGTAAACAAAACATCTAATAATCATCGATGTAGGTAATCTATTTTCAATAGACATTGATAAAAATAATTATTAGGTTATGTTATACGTGCGCCAAATTATATACAGGCTGTTACTATATATATATATATATATATATATATATATATATATATATATATATATATATATATATATATATAATATTTGTGTCTGTAAATAGTAATGAATTATATATTATAAAACTGTTAATAAGAGTTAATTTTTATGTACTATTATTGGTATTAAAAATACATAGTAACAACAAATCTATATTCTAAGACAATTAATTGAATTCTTTCGTACGTTAAGAGCGCGCGATTTAGTGCCGTCAATATCACGTTACATGAAACGACACAAACAAAAGATGCAAGACAGGAAGCTCTAATACAAATGAAGTTGTTTTTACCATACTACATAATTTATATAAGCCTAACCAGAGTTTTATATATAATTAATAATTAAGGATTCCAATCTGACGCAGGTGATAATTAGTTTTTCCTTATAATTGTCAATAAATACACAAGAAAATGACATGCTGAGCTGGATAAAGACTGTTAATGATATAAAAACTAAAGCTATCTCTACGTCATACAAAATACCAAACACACTGTATTCCGCTATCAGAACATATCTCGCGACCCGACCCCACTTACTATCACACAATTAACTTTAATGGGTTTATTTAAATTAGTGGTCCACGCTCATATGACAACATCATCGCCATTATCGCCAATCGTTAGCGAGTTAGTTGAAAAATCACGGATCACGTTGTAACAACTATAATTACGTCAATATGCGTTTATCTTAACGTAATTAATATTTGCTTAATGATTTGCTACGGTTTTATGTAGTTTTATTTGATTAGTTTTATAAAAATAACATATAAATAATTAGAAATAAGATAATAAAAATGATTGTCCAGAGCTATAAAAAAAAATAATTTTCTATTTTTAAAGTTAGAAGTTTCCATAGATTTCAGTTTCTAAGAGTTACTAAAACTTTAATTATATTATTTAAAAGGTTGTTTTGAAAATGTATATTCTCAAATTATTTTAAATTTAAATTGTGTATTAATTATACACAATTTAAAACTAAAATAATTTGAGAATATTTGAAATCTTTGTGTATAAAATATAAATATTTTTTTATTAAATACTTAATATAATTCAACTTGACTTTGAGTTTATGATTTTTTTAAAGTACTGAATGACATAAGACATAGGCATAGGACAGCAGACGATACTGGGCACAAAAGGTAAAATTTTGCTTTTTACATTCCTGGTGGAACAATATAATAAGGAAGCACTAACAGAGAATATCTTAAAAATCCTACAGGAAAAAAAGATGTTACGTATTATTAATAAAATTACAGAGAATAGCAAATGTTGTTGAAAATTTACTAACGAAGTGGCGGACGACTAGTTATTTAACTTGCTTTCAATTACTTAATGTTTAGAGACGAATGACGGAACTTAGCATTGGGGTTAGTTTGGGTTAGCTGATCGCCTAGCCGCCTGGCTCGAGTAGGCACGCGCTGGATTGCTCCCACGCTATACTCCGAGTAGGCTGTCGAGGGTGACCTCCTTTGACTCCGCGATGTGCCCTGCAAGCTATCACCGCCGGGCTCACGGCAAATTGAGATTCCCGTAGCCCAGCTATTGGCAGTCGAGAATGATCAATGTGAGGTTGTAGTACTTCATCTATATAGGGTATATAGATGAAGTCCTACACAAACCTATAATGATATATATATATATATATATATAATGATATATATATATATATATATATATATATATATATATATAAGATGTGTGGTTATTATAGCCACAAACATACTAACCACATATAATTATAATTAAAGTATGTTTTATTGAGGATTCCGTGAAGTATTACGATAGTATTTGACTGTAAAAGCGATTTTCGTGTGTTCAGTATTCACTCGTAGAATCTCGCATGATTATATTTAAAATTGGAAAGTATTTTTTTTACATATTCCTCGGTGGTAAGTCCTCTTGGTGGCTGACCACGCAATATATCCATTATTGGAGGAAATTCATCCATCCATCTTAACTGATGTTTTAAATGTTGCAGTGGCAATCGTTTTGTAGGTAAAGAAACAATGTCAAAGATTATCATTAAAACACGTTTTAATCCGTTGAATTTTAATATATTTATTACACAAGTACAAATATTAATTTACAAATATTTATAATTTACAATATCTCAACAATTCAATTTCCGATAATTCGCGTAAGAATAATTTTGTACTAAACATAAAGTTATATAATACAGTACAATGTTTTGGTTCTATATAATTGCAAAGAACTAAAAATTTTAAATAATACAACACGTACGCTGAATACGGTACCTTATAGCTATATTTACAAAATAATTTACAATTTATATATTGGTATTTTATTAAAAGAACATCTTAATGAACGTTGGCTCTATAATTAACAATCTATGCTCCAGATTTCAATTTGATAGATTAAAAACTAAACGACGATATAACCCTTACTTTTTAAACCACCTACTTACTGCGTTACACAGCGAGGTTAAATCCAACATAGCCCCCATAGGATTACATTAAAAAACTATACACACATTTTGGTTTATCAAACACTAGAATTAAAATTTATTGCCCGCTTGTCTGTGTGCTTGGTGATGGCGAGCTCGGTACAGATTGCATTGTCAAGTGTGGTGGCATCATTGGCGGCAAAGGTCGCCCCATCAGATGATGGGGGAAATACTGCTGAAGAGGATGCGGGTACATGTGGTGAGGATGACGGGAAAATTGGGCCATCTTCAGTTTTTCTATCTCCGCCTCTTGTACACGTTTCGCCTTCGCGCGACGATTTTGAAACCAGATTTTTACCTGCAGACAGATAAATAAAATTAATATATTTAAATGAACCACAGATAAAAATTACAACTTACAAATTATAATTTCATAAATAATTTTGTAATTATATTTTAATTTACTTAACGTTAACGAAATGGTTAAATTGGATATTAAATACCTCCAGAATTTTGAACTTTACATAAATATTATAAATTATTGCGTTAAATTTACAACACATGATAACATAGTAGCTACATATTTTAATAATTAGCATAATTCTTAACTCATTATTTAATATTTACGACCTAGTGAAGTTAAGAACAGGTTTATAGAAGCTATAATGTTAGTAGTTATGCGTTGAAAACTTTTTAATTGACTTTTGTATACCGTAATATAAGTATAATAGGTCATAATGTTGCCTCTTGATTAAAGAAATATCGCATGTTATATTATTTAATATATAATATTTTATTTTTATTAAAATATACATATTTTTTTTAAAAATAATATTATTTCTGAGTTCAATGTTAAAATAATAATTAGTTATACTACAATCATAGTAATAATCTATGTAAAAATATAAAAGAGATACCTTACCTGTGTCTCAGATAGACCCAGCGATGAAGAAAATTCCGCTCGCTCAGCTATACTCAAATATTGTTTATCAACGAATTTGCTCTCTAAAGCACGGAGTTGTTGCGCTGTGAAGGGAGTGCGTGGCTTGCGATTTGGTTTGTGTTTGCGTAAGTTGCATTTCAGCTTGGGAGGCTCACCATTAGCATCTGAAAGAGATAAAAATAGATAAATGAATATTAAAAACAAACATTGAAAAACGTGAACTAAAGGTGTATTCTAAATTTAAATTTAATCGAATACTAGGAAGTGGTTTAAATGTAGCTATCAAAATTTGAACTCCACTACCATACTAACACAGAAAGTCAAATAGAAACTTATAAGAAATAAAGTAATGGAAATTAAAATAATGGAAATCAAAATACAGCTTTCCTACACGCCTATAGCTTTAGTGTAAACAAATAGCTTAGGAATAGTAAAAGTGGCTATTACGTAAATTTGATATCTCAAGAATTTTAATCATTCATTAATTATTAGTCACCACGTTAATTATTTCTATATGTTTGTTTGCATTCGTCAATATAGAAAAATAACCAATTATTAAAAAAAAAACAAACTAAAGTTACTGTTATTTATTTTGGTTTTAATGGTAAGGATTTCAAATTGATATTGAAAATTTTACGGTCCTTTGAATATAGTTTCATTTTTTTATTTTTTTTAGGTGAAGCTAATAATTATTATACATTTTTTTATTTTATATAATAAGAATATATTAAATAAATTGCATATTATATATAATATATAAAAAAAACCCTATTTATTGATGTCGTGTAGCACAAGCACATAGTTTAAACCTCTAAAATCCTTACATTACAACTCAATAACCAAAAGGTTTCTATGGAATGCCGCTCCTTACTCAATAAATCGTATAATAAAAGTATAAAACAACGAACGAAGCGAACCGCGATCCGAGGCAGATAGCATCTATACAAAGTAATTTTAAATTATTTTACAATAAAGCGAGTATTAATACGCAAATTTGAGATTTTATTGCCGAGACCGGTTGACCGACATTTCGATTGTCACCCACGTTCCAAATAAGACGCTTTTGAAAAGTTATTTTTCCCTAATTTACTAAAATTTTAATCTCCAATATATAAATTAATTCACAATCAATCGATCTTTTAGTGCAATAAAATAGCATAGAAAGGTTACTATAACTCGAATTCCTGAGTTAAAGGTGAACTAAGACTCGTGTCTTATTCGAGAATAAGTAGAGCTTAGTTCAATATGTTAAGAGTTTTTAGTATCTATTTTTGGACCTTCCAGACATGTATCCACAACACGTTTAATATTAAATAACAACTTCACGCTTATTCCCGCAGAGCAGGGTACTCAGAGACAACCTAGTGTTAAGACACTGCTTTGACTGTCCTTTGCCCAAAATTGAGACATTGCAAGTAGAAAGGTGAACTAAACACCACATTTTAACTTACCAGAACGGAGAAATAAAAATAAATTTTAAATATAATCATTCCTCCGAGTAGGAATCGAATTCATAACCAACCGCGTTTACAGTCATACGCTGTGTCATACGTGACACGACTCTTTTTGACTTCTAATATTATGCTAAAGATACATCGAATACATTATGAAAGCGTTACGACTTTCATTTAAACTACGTACACACTTACGGACATATATTTGTATATCGACATTCAAAATCTACTTAATTTGTGAATCATAAGATATGATAGGGGTCTAGTTACAAATATTTACGACAGTGCGATAAAATCGGGTTTCGAGATACGCAAGCGCTAATTATATAATATTTATGTTTCTACTCAACGCTACTAGAAGTAACATAATATTTAAGATAAAAAATAATGTGTATTTTTAATTGGATTAAATTTAAAGCTTAGCGCTCATTATTGCGACCGGTCGCTCGCTAACGGGAAACAAAATGATAAAACGTATCACTTAATCTTTATGAATTATAGTATTTTAACTAATAACTGATAAAAGTCGTTTATAGGCAATATCGGTACTAATTAATATGTAGGAACTAATTAACGTTTACGAGTTGATTGATTGTACGGGCGTTAGAAAGTCGATAGCTAATGGCCAGCGAGATAAGACGGCATACGCAAATCTATTTATATGTTGTCATTCATAATAATTGACGTAGCGCATTAATTAAATGATTATATGATCATAATATCGTAAATATAAACGTCTGCAGTCAATCTATCATAAAAAATATTGAAGCGCTAGATTTAATTAATCAACATCGAGAATTAATTGTAAAATATTCACAAACAGGAAACGGGATATGGTAATTTAATAACAAATTGATATACGCAATTATTTTTACATATAATAAATTTTCAAATCGCTAAAATTAGCATATTAAAGTTAGTAATATATGTATGAATATGTAACATGGACGAGAATTGTTTATTTAAACCAGCTAGTTGGCTGGATGAAAATTTTAGTGTACAGTAGAAACATTGACAGCGGCGGCGTTTACGATTTCAACATATTAATCCCGGTGTCAAACACCACGAGTCGCTTAATAGCTAATGGGCCACAAACAGCAGGAAAAAAGTAAATTATGTGACAGATGAAAAAAAGTTCATGAGTATTAATGTCTTGTTAGACGTCAAAGCTGCCGGCGCTCCAAAATAAAAATAAGGCAATGTATGCGCTTACGACGATATTGTAGAGCAAATATCTAATAGGAGTTGTGGAAGTCACTAAGATAAATGGATAAAATTATTTATACCTATTTTAGTATTTATACCTTAATTATTATAATATAAAAATAAAGCTATTCTTCTTTTAAATTTTATTTAATAATTAGAAAATGAAATTAACAGGCATTACGTTACAAAAACCTATAAAAAAAGTCAAATTAAACATATATATAATAAATTCAAAATAACTTCGATACGTCGTTATTAGTAAAATAAAACCTAAACACGTCAGCCGTCACGTGTTAAACAGTCCTTAAATTGTCCGCAACTAAATTACATCTTTAAAAATACTACACGAGAAACTGTTCCACTGTTAATTGTCTAAGAGATATCGAGTGCAGATGTTCATTGAATTATACACGTCTTTAGCTTTGAAAGAAATACGACGCTTTAAAATTTAAGTGTTGCTATTGTCTCCCATTATTAATGTAATGTATGTAAGTACATTAAAATTAATACATTTCTATTTCATTTCTGTCTTCACACCATGTTTAATTTAATTAATAATCATCTATAAAAAATATTATTGTAACTAAAATATTTTAAATACAAAGAACAATAAAGAATTAATTAATTACGCGTATTAAAGTGCACTTGGTATTTCAGAACGGGTGTTATTTTTATAAGTACCGCAACCGATCGCCTTGTTTTACGATATCATACCATAACACAAATAACTAATTAAACCCATTAGTATAATTTTCCTTAAATAATTATTTATGAAGCGATAACATATAAAAATATGTATTATTACAGCTGGAATACAAATACTTAGTTTATATAAAGAGAGTAATGCCAATTGATTACTTTTGAAAATGCTTAACGACGCTTTATTATGTGGGGGACTTTAACGAAATCAATTTTAATTTCACATTCTGACCGTACTATTCCCGTGCTAAAAAGACAGTTGATATATTAATGAGAATGTTTGCTTTTTGTGAGAGCACCACCATTAATCGTGCGAGGCGTGGTATGTCATTCATTCCGATGTTTTAAACTGACGTTTTTGTTCAGTGTACGAGAGGCGGGAATGCCGACTTTACTGAAACTGTACTAATGAAGCATAATGAAGCATTAAAACGGTCTATGCTACTGTTCAATGCTAATTTTTAATGCTATTTAACTTATATGATGACATTTAAATTATATAAATGTCAAAAGTATTTTTTATATTTTTTTATCAGCTTTACGTTTATTTTCGCTTAGCAGCGTAGACACAGGGAACATAGCGTTCAGATACTGTCTTCTCTACTTTCTATTTGATTCCAGGATATTATGTGTTCAAGAACGGTAATCACCGTCGCTGCGCTTTCAGATCAAGAAAATAAAAAAATAACTCAAATATGTGTAATAATATCTTCTTATACATGATCCTTATCTTGTGGTGATATAAATATCAAATTTTCCGCTTTATGCACAATCAAAAATATTGCTTTTTCGGTGTTTGCATTTATTAAACATAGCCAAACTGTGCCACAGTAAAGACATTTATAACATAAAGTTGTCTGTTTTGTTAGCTTCAGACTTCATACCTAAACGGACAGTCAGAGAGTAAAAGGCTGCTATTTTGCATTTTTAACAAGCTATATAAAGCAAGGCTGCTGCATTTTTAATAAGCTATATATTTTTATATAAGTATATTGAAGAATCTTTAACATGTTTATTTATATTAAAAATTATCAGAACCATAGAAAAAGTAATAAATGTCGATTAATAAATCAAGAGCATTTGAAACAAAGACTGCCATTAGCAAGTCTTCCCGAATTCCAAAACTACACCCACAATATTTATCTGACGATCAAAAGAAACTCCTTTCAAGCCATTCATTTTCAATAGGGCCATAGAGAACGCGGAAACAATAAATTTAATAATATTAGCTAATAGATAAGTGTTAGTATTTTTGTGTTTCAAGTGTTTTCCTATGTACAACGCTAGCGAGTCACGACACTTTGATTTACATTACCTTCCTGAAATCAAGACATAGCATTGGGTGGCGGAACTAAACGCCGCGTTTTAATAAATATAATATAAACTCCAATGGCAATCAAACTCACAATCACGTTAACAGTGAGTCGCTGTACCTGCCCCGGGTTTCAGTATAGTTTCTATAAAAGCTGACCTAAAGGTTTATAGTCTTCATAACAACTGTTTAAGCGTTTATACACAAGTTTTGTGTAAGTAAGCTAATATTTGTAATATCTCTTATAACAATACGAATGTCACAATTTGTCTTGTTGGATCTAAACAAATAAAAATATTAAATATATGTTCTTTCAATAAACTACTTTTCAAAGCTCCCATTTGTATAGTAATAGTTTTTTAGCCACTTAAAGCTTTTCTATTAATAGTATTGTCGATTTAACTAGTATTGTGATAAATACTACAAAGTTATCTAACGATCAAATATTTATTTTTCTACTTACTAGAGCTTTGTACCAGCCATTTAAAATGTACAGCTTTAACTACTGGTTTATTATAAATACGTACTTAAATATTTATTGTTCTTTATTTATACAAAAAGGAAATGATTTTTTTATAATACCTTATTAAGCTATTATTTTAATACTATTGTAGGGAAGCTTACATTTCAATCAAGCATATATGAACCTACTTTAGAAACGGCTGTCTTTTATAAAGAATGCAAAAAAGAATGCTATATAAACATTGTATTATCATCGTATCCGGACACATATGCAAATTTTCAAATACATTTCAAAAAATTTGAAAACATCATTCTGAGTTTTTTTTATACATTGGTTTCTTATAAAGTGATAACCGATATAGAAATACATAAATATAAAAAAACTATCATAATTAAATGGAAATTCAATTTAGGACTTGAAGATTTGATTTATTAATTCTTTGTAAAAATTATATATATACATATATATATATACAATATTATTTTAATAGATATAAATATAAAATTCTTATTCATATCATGTTCTGTATGGCCCGGCTATTAACTAACTACCGCTACAGTTTAGTCGACGTTACAAATAGCGCTATTCAATGGGGCATTAGTATTTTGGCGCGCAGCCAGCATTTGACACTTGATTGCTTGTTCAGACTTAGTTCTGTGATTTAGCTAGAAATTACTTGGTACATTTTGTTTAAATTGTTCGTCATTTTGATACATCGGATGTGTAATGAATACAATTTCCGTGTTATTTTAATGTCTCAAGAATATATATAAAAAATGCTTGGTTATCAAATGTATGTAACGTATTTCAAGAAAAGATTGATGAATTTCATATGACATAGGTTCCGTTATTTCTTTGATTTTCTTTTTATTTTTTCATCACAAATTTGTTATAGAGTATCTAAGAAACTAACATGGTTTTCAGTTGATGTTAGCTTAACGAACAACATTTCTAAAAAACACCATTCAAACTAGATAACTAAGCCACTTAGTTACAGTGTATATTTGCATGATTTCTACTTGTTTGTGGGTTCGATTACTACTTAAAGGAATTTTTATATTAAAAAGTCCATATTGCGTTACGGATCCGTTATACAAAGTTAGGTTTAAATGTTAAAATAAATAAATTTTACTTTATTATATTTTCGTTAACAACATATTATTACTTTCATACTTATATATAATTTACCTACTCATTATACAAACAATGAAAAAAGATAGACTAAAAGCAAGTAACAATGTGTCTCCAGCCTGAACAAATGCAGTCGTTTTGTTGCGTATAATTGATTGGGAATGCTTCTATAATTAGGAGCATGACATGGGACGTACTTGATATTTATACTCTATATTAAAAATACTGAATGACTCAACGTTGTACTTTTTTATCTGATTTTGTCGTGGTGGGTAAAACCCACCTCCAAAAGGGCACGTTTCATTTTTGTTATATAAAAAACAAACTACGAAAATAAATAAGTTTTCTTAGGTAGAAATTTAAATAGAAAGCAAATATTTATATGGAAAAAATATTTTTAATAAGTGTTCATTTTAAGCCATACAAAGGTCGACGACGATAGCTAATATTATAAAATTAAATAATAATTAAAACAAAGAAATCATAATCATCTAATGTCGTGACCTCGAAATGAGATAACCTATTTAAATTTCAATATAAATGTATTGTTATTGTCTTACATAGTAGCAGTATGGACTCCATTATAGTGGCAGATTCAGAATTATTGATAATTATCATATAGCTGCACTTAGAGATACTGTGTGACGGAATTTAATACGGCGTCATATTTCACTAGAGAAATGAAAATAGTTTAAATATAGTTATTCGTTTCGGGAATCTAATCTACAACTATCATGTTCGGCAGTTCCACTATGATACTGTCTCACTGTGCCATGACGTCTTAAGCAAATATTGCAATTGCTTAACTTTAATTAAACTCCATATCTTTATTACATTTTTTTATATATGCGCACAAATTTTATTACCATCAATAAAGTTATATGTTTACACTGTGATTTTAGACATGCTAATTAAAATATTATCGTGATGCTATTAAAATAATCTGAGGTACAAAGTTCATTTGTAGATTTATATGCTAGAGAGAACAATTTAAGAAATATACTAGAAGTATTGTATAGATATTAATATTTTAAGTTATCGTATAACATATATCGTTTAGATTGTCTATTCGAGAATAGCTCATATTTATTATTTTATAAGATATTTTGCTGATTCGGTTAATCAGACTGCGTTAAATTCTGACAATTCAACTCATTGATATTATTATATTAACCGAGTATTGAGACTACAAATCAAAGGATCATTTGAAAGAGCTTTGCAAATAAGCATGGTATTCTAAAATTATTATTAAATTTAAATTTCATTTTTTCGTATTTTTCAATTTAAATATATTACTTACAAACATGTTTATGCACATCCTGTTACACACTTTCTCGAAGTTATATCGCCATCGTCGTAACGTAAATAAAACAAACTCTTGAACAAAAAAATCTCATAAAATTGAATAATAACAATGTAATAAAATATATTAGAAAAGACTTGAATCATAAGCTACGTAATATTAATAAATGAACATCTTAATGCGCATGCGCCGCCACGCCGCAGGGCGCCCGACTCCCACGCTGTTTCCATATCATAAAGAGATTCTTTCCGATCGAAAAAAAATATATCTAAACATGTTATACTAATGGAATATCCTCACATCATTGAAATGTCAAATATTTCAATTATTTACGTCAATATAAGTTAATACTTTTTTAACATTTTATTCACATAAAAATTTAAATATGTGTTTGTCTGTGGTTTTCTTGAATAATAGTCTCATACAATGCTAATATGCATAAGCACCAGACCAAAACAAAATCCTATATATAATTTTTCGCGTGCAATTATTCTTTTTAATGACCCAAGTTGGCGTAGACAATTATTAATTACCTAACTAATCACTACAAAAGCTACTATTGCATATGCTAATCATTTCACACGGAATTGCTCATCGCAAAATTAATTCTTTCGTATATTTAACGCGTGGCATTGAATTAAATATATTTTATTATAATAAAAATTAAATATTTACTACTACCGTGAAACAATAAATTGTCTCGTATTTTTAAATTGTTAACAAAATATATTTTTAATTATCTTAGACACCATTTGTCTAGTCAAATGACGTGATAACGTCTATAACGTAGCAAGTGTTATAATTTGACTTCATTTTTTTTCTCTCGCTTTTTCCTATAAAGTAATCAAGATAACTTTCTGCTTTCTGCTTGTAATGAAAATATTGTATTCAGGTGGAACTAAACGCTACTACAATCTATTTGTTTTGCTAAAGCGGGTGTATGATCTTTCTCTCGAATCGGAATCGAAAATACAACCAATGGCGTTTGCAGTGAAACGCCATTACACTGCGCCATGCGCCATGATGGCAATCTTTATTAAGGAGCTTAATTCTTCTAAAAATGGCATGTTGATAGATATGTTCAAATTATAAAACATTTACGTAACATTTAGACGTACTTAAACACATTGACTCTGTTTAAAATATACTTAAAATAATAAAAAATAACATAAATATATATATATAGTGAAGTCGATTAAATGTACAAAAGCATTCAAAAATATGAATCGTTTTGAAAATTCAGCTTCCATTCTCTTAATGGATATTCAAATAATTTCCAAGAAGGTCGTTATTTATGGACCGAACACAATGGTGCCGCAACTGATGACAAATTATCTAATTTGACACACTCGATTATTTTAATTAAAAAAATATAAATCAGGTGTATGTATAGCTGTACAGATTTATAGCCCTTATAATGTCTTTATGCAAATGTATATCAATAATTATATCCATATTTGGTCTTTAGAAGCCGAATGTGTAAAAAAATTGCTATTTTAAATTTAATTTATACCAGCTTAGTAAAAATCAATTTAAGTATGCTAAATAATTAACTGTTGTCAATAATATTATTACACATTACGGCATTAATAAACATGAAGAATGAGATGAAAAATTAGATAAATAGGCAGCGATGACCGGCGGTGGTCACTTTGAAACATGAAAAACATGAAAATTATTTCATAAGTTAAAAAGTGACAATCCTCTTTAATTATTAGGAATATAACTTTTGTCCAAATATTTATGTTGCTTTTAACTTAACATTGCGAAAATATATTGTACAAATAATATACTAATTAAATTATATTTTTATTTTTTTAATGTATAGTCAACATGATAATTGTGTTGTTGAGGCCGGTCGTGACGCAATAGGACAGTGTCTGATTGTAAACGCGATCGGGTGTGGTTACCATTCCCACTCAAGGGAATAATTATATTTAAATTATTTTCATTTCTGCGCTCTAGTAAGACAAGGCGCGGCGTCGAGTTCCACCATTGAACTCGTAATGTCTTGAATTTGGGGGAATGCGGAGTACGAATCTTATGACATTATGTAAATCTTGTCTACTCTGCTATGTGAGATAGTGAGAAAAAAAATAAAAAATGTAATATTAAATGTGCTAGTTATTGATTCTCTCTGGCAACGGCAACTATCATAGTTTTACCACAGTATCAATTTAAATTAACATGTCTTAGTGGTAATTTTTGTTCTTAAACCTATTTATTAACTTTTTTCACTTGAGACTTATTCTCAATTTTCAAATTCCTAAAAAAATATTTAATTTCATGAGAGCTTGAAAATATTTCACAATAATAAATCTTAAATATCTATGTAACTACATAGAAAAGACGGAACGAGGCGACCAATTAGGCTATTGCGAATTAGTTTCAGTTAATACTCATTACCGTACAATAATATTACACCGAGACATAAAGCTAGTGCAAAAGCAACGATAAATACGTCCATATTTGTCTATCAGGTAACTGTAAACTCTTATCGAACCGACTCGTTAGCGGTTACCCGAAACCCCTATTACGATACCTTTTACATTCCGAATACACCTTAGAGGCTTGTTGTTAGGTCACAATATCACTTGAGGAGCGAATTATTTTTTTTTGCCCGTACTCGCACGATTGCCTCTCCTAATTGGCTCGCCATCTGTTTTAATTCATTTCGCGATAGTTTTACAAGTATTTTATTGACGCGTGGCTCCGCCTGGCGGACGGTAACCGAGCGATTAATCGATTCATTTGCGTGCGAGTCGCCTGATTGAGTTACTGTACTGCAATTTCAAATTATACAATTCTTAAAATAGACGTTTCTGATTATTTTGTTGCTATTTTTAAGCCTAAGATTTAAGTCGCGGTCAATCTAGATATGTATTTCTTGGTTGTGTTGTAATAATTCCGCTATGGGAGGTCGTATGTTTGCCCACAAATTGAAAATACACTTTATTATTCAAAACGTACAGTTTATATTTCGCTTTTTAAAAATATAAATCCAGTAGCGTCTTCAGTGATGCGTGCTGCCATCTCGCGGGCGATGACAGAGTATAATAAATCTTGAGATAACATCAGAAGTGAAGATTATACGGTGTTGGGATCCCCATCATGCCATCCGTGCTTCCTGCACGAGCAAATTAGAGCTCGCAAACAATCACGCTAATTGAACAACCCTTTGCTTTATGGCGTACTGTGTAAGGTTCAATTTTGCGCTAAAATACTCAATATGCGCTCGAACTTTTAAGCAAATATATTTTTAGTTGTTCGCAGAACAGCTTAGTTGACGCCGGTAACGACTTCAGACAATGAACAGAAGTGCCGGTTAAATCGTAAGTGCGCTACTTAAAGGCAAGTAAAATGATAGGCACAACGTTAGCTCGCTTTGACTATGCCACAAATGACAGAATACCACACGCAATTCGTAGAACTTAACCATTTACTATGCTTAAAAGAAAATATCATTGACGTGCAAAGTTTATTTACGGCATCCAGAGCGGTAAACTTGACTTTTTGTCGTGAACTGCATATCTAATGGTGAATGTTTTGTGCAATTTGAAATTCTGCCCTCCACCTATGCGGTGACCAATTAGAGATGCCCATTAAAACACGCAGTCGTTTTCCCTTTTTTTCGCGAATTGCATTCTTTCACGAAACGAGGTAGGCGATTAAATACGTCAATTTGCACAAACAAGCCTGCGGCTTTGGGCAGCGCTGGGTTTTTGACACTGCACCGCTGCTCGAATGCAAATGTTGTTTTTAACTAATTTTTATTTTGAATTCTTTGAAACGATCCATCGTTTTAATTTTCCGTTCATTTTTTTCTACGTTTTCATTCTGTGTATGTGTGCAAAAAAACGTTTATCAAATAGACATGCTTGACTTGATGAAACACACCAAATTCAAACTGGAAAATATTTTTATTAATATTAAATAAGATTTCATAAATCGATCGCAAAAAGTAAATAAAGATTGCAATGCTAGTCCAATACAAAATTCACAGTAAATATATTTGAACTCTACCGTAAATCCTGATTAATTAAGTGAATAAATATTAGACATATTATATACCTAATACTACTCTATTAGGTATATAATATGTCTAATATTTATTTTTGCTTAGAAGTTATTTATTTT
This sequence comes from Dryadula phaetusa, assembly GCA_032432895.1. NCBI lineage: Eukaryota > Metazoa > Arthropoda > Insecta > Lepidoptera > Nymphalidae > Dryadula > Dryadula phaetusa. The sequence continues at coordinate 1,864,226 of JAOYRS010000073.1, forward strand.
TTATAATGGTCGGACTCAGTTTTAAGTTTGTTATTTTGAACTAATCCCATTCATTGTATTAGTATCAACTTTAAATTAATTTAAAGAAAAGAAAGTTGTTTCCGTATTCGAGAATATTCATTCTTTAAGCATTATAACCCAATTTTTAATCTACTAACGATAACTAGCTCGAAGAAAAATTATTTCCTCATCAATTTCACTTCACGGTACGATTTTAGATTAGTAATTTAACTTAATAGTCTATTATGCTCGTAAACAAATAGGAAAATACGAAGTTATGGTCGTATTAACGCGTATTTAACTTGGCAAAGGTAAGAGGCCATTGTGCCGATAAGAGAATAAGCCTTTTATTGTTTATTTTTCAACGTATACCGGATACTGAACTAAGCATGCATATGCATGTGACGTCAACAACGCAAAAATTAAAAAAAAAAACTTTTACGCATCGATGGTTTATTTAACGCATGTCAAGCTCGTGATGGTTGGGTCATTTTTTATTTACCTATAATTCTCATGTGTTATGGCCAATCCTTTTTTTATAATTGAATGAATTTATTCTATTTCAATGAATGTTATTATTCTGAACTTCATTAAAATGCTTTCAATAGATATGGTTTTAAACAATAATGGAAAATAAAGAATTAAAAAATATTCTTATGCTTGTGGTGGCATAAATTTCACTGATAGATAATTAAATTTTATAGATACAAAAAAATAAGTACTAAACAATGCCTGCAAAAAAATAGAACGTAGAAATGAAATATCCCTTGTAATTAAAGTTTTAATTAATTATATTATAAATTTTAAAACAAAAAATATTATATTACAAATTAAATGGATGATTACTATAATTACTAAAATATAAAAAATAGACGATTACTTACATGTATAAGGGATAAAAAATATAGCATAAAAACAACTTGTTGAAGGGATATTTTTAACTAAGTACTATTAGCCTGAAGTTTAATATATATGCGTTTAAAATTTAATTTGTTAACTCCAATTGTACAAAAGTTCAAATAAATGAAGAAAACAAATGATTTATGATAGTAAAGAAATGTCTGACATATTTATGGTCGTACAGTAAACGCAAAAAAATAAACTTAATTAGTATAAAACTGAAAATAAATTTCGTAACGTGACAATGCGCCATTAGAACTGCATGCGATTGTTTGTTTTCGTTGCTGGTATGCTTTCATTTGATAAGCGATAATAATCATATGTTCATCTAACTTGTACTTGAGTTCAATTAAATTGGAATATATTTTTTATTAATAAACATTGTACGAGACTAACTAAACTATTTTAAAATTAGTAACTCAGAATAACAATAAAAATGTTAATATAAATAACAATTATTACGTTATTTCTTGTTCATTATATAGGATTTCCGTATTTATTTTGACATTTTTTTTCCTAAATCAATTTGATTGCTTGCTATACCTACATACCTTTACGTTCTTATAAACCTTATAGGGTATAACTTAATTTTGTTTATAATAGTATAGAAACAGAATTTAATCGCAAGTTTAAAATTATACTGAAGCAATACAAATACTGTTTTGAAAACAAGCCTACTCGTGTTAATGTACATTAGTGACCTGTGTCACACGCCAAATGCGACGAAAACATGCTATTAATACTTACTTATAGATGCGGATGCAAAACCGTTTCGCGTTCTTTATTAATAAAATACAATGTTACACCATAAGACTTTGAATTTATTTGCTCTGACTTATCAGAAAGCGCGGCGTTGATCTCGCTAATCAAATCACAATGTCTCGACTTTGGGCAGAAAGCAATCAACGTAATACGTACTTATTATAATGTAATTTTTTGTCTTAAGAATCCTAATCGTAGTAAGGAGAGTAAGAAATAGTGACTCCGGTCGCCGTTTTCCAGTCATTTACAAGCATTGTGCGTTAAATGTTTTATATCGTGTATAAAATAAATATTATCATCCCGAGTGGCATATAAGCAAATAAGCAAATATAACGTAATATTATTATTTATTTATAGGTTAGAAGAAAGTTAGAAAGTCGGTCCATCTACGGATGTTTCTTAATAGTGTTATCATTAAGGAAATAGTTAAATATTTTTTTACTTCTATAGTTATAATAGAACCTTTCAAGGCTGTATTAATAACGCTAATTAAATCATATTTTTAATTATATCTAAATTAACAATTTTTTCCATATTCAACAATTAATGTAAGTCAGCTTAAAATTAAAGCCAGACCGTCTATCATCAACAAATACTATAAATCAGATACATAGTTCGAAGATTGTAAAAAGCTTAGAGGATAATTATATAGCCGATAGTCCAATATTATAAAAATGTAAGTAGGCAGAGTAGCAAAGTGGAAGCACCTTGTCAACTCTTCCATCAAGGCCTTTCAGATCAGGCACAGTATTCAGCGGGAAAGAGCAGAACGAAGAAAATTGTTAAATATTAAAACTTAAAGTAATAAATTTATAAAAGTGATAAATTTATAAAATCTTATACGTAGGTATGTCCTTTAAAAAGTACACAGGCAAAGAATAATTTATTTTATAATGTTGCAACTTGCTGAAGTACCATTATGCCTTTGACCTGCATTGAAATATTATGTTTATTAATTTAAAAAAAAACATGCATATTACTGTATTATAATCAACTGATAATAACTATGTGATTAGCACGCTATTATTGTAGAATGATTCAAATTAATCTGTTCTCATAATTATTTATAATCACGCAAACTTATTCCTAAGCAATGCTATAGCTAGAAGAATTACTTTGAAAATTTACTTATTTTTTTGACAACAGACCGTTATAAAGTGTTCAAGACCTCAGGTTTTTTAAAAAAATATTTTGAATAATAAATAATAGCGTCGGTTAAAACCTCACCTAGTGAAATATGTTAGACTAGTCCAAAACCAAAATCCGTTTAAAATGGCTATTTTAAACGGATTTTGGTTTTGGACTTCATTTAAAGTATGTAAAAATTGCGGAAATCAATAATCTTATTAAGCTTTTACATTATCAATACGAGTTATAAAAAATACCCATTATTTTAATAATCTAAAGTGCATGTTCCAATATTTTCTTTATAAACTAAACTATAAAATTATAAAATTACGTAAACATCAACAAAATCTTCGAAAAAGCGACATCATAATTAAATCTTTATTTTAATTAAGTGAAATTACATTTTTAAATGGTCCAAACAAGATTTGAAAACCAATTCAAGGCACCAATACGACGAATAAAATTTAAATTTCTTTATCAGATCACAAAAATCTGCAACCATTTGGGCATAATATGCAAAACGGCAGGCCGAAGCCGCCATCTTATCGTGGATATTGTTTTCGAGTTTCGACAGATCCGTTATTTATGTACCGGCTTTGCCCCTTTGACTGTTTGTTTTGTAACCGGTTGAGAGGGATTGTAGGGATTTACGTATCGTGTTTTGATTGCTAGTTCAAGGTTTTATACTTTATGAATTTCAGATGTTTTCTATTTCAAAGTCTATATATATAATAAGATCTTAAGAATCTTATTATGTAGGTTATGAAATAGAAAATATTTAGTTATAGAATAATTTAATATGTAATTAGTTTTCGATAGCATTCAATTCTAATAAGACTACGCATGTTATATATAGTTGCGTGAACGAATAAACATGGAGGGAAACGGGCCATTAGTTAGTACCACAAAATCAATAAAATAATTGCAAGAGTTAAATAACTTTACATAATCATCCTTAATTATAAATAATAATTGTAATTAAAATCCACTTAACTTATTAGGAAATCTGTGTTAATAATATACGAATTGATTGTTAAGTAGTATTATTTTTATTTACCTCAGGCGCATAAATTACACCTGTACTAATATAAAATCTAGATATATAAATTAATCTGTTGCTAATTGAGTAACAGACAGTTTACGTAGCCAAACGTACTTTGACGTTTAGAAAATCGCCGACATTTGGGGAGTGAAAGACAGAAGGAGTATTTCATAAAATTACCAAAGAAACGAGAAAAAGTGAGATTTTATAAAAATGAATTTGTAGGTGATAACTTAAAAATTCAAACTGTTACTGTAACTAACAACACTACGTACAAGTAGTAAGCAACTAAAGTACATACGAAACGAAATTATGTTTCAATAAGAGAAAGTATCAATTAAATAAAAGTTAAGCATAAAGACGCATACGATGTAATGGTACAAAAAAATGATTAATGACCGACTGGAACTGGGTAGAGGCGTTTCTTACATAAATTATAGTACTTTTGCTACAACCCACAAATTACGCTTACAATAAATTAATTACTGATCAATTAATAATGTAGAAATCTAAAACAAAACATAAAATAAATAAAATGCTATAAAAATAGTTGTAAATACTGAATTACTGACCTGTTATATGTCCAACAGGGAAATGTGACTGGAATAGAGGTCCGAAAGACGGAACCACTGATGGAGGTCCAGGCCAACCCAGGCCGTGGTATGCCGCCGCAGCCGCCGCTAGAGCGCTGAACGGAGTAGGTCTTATCGGACCTATTCGCTCTTTTTCATTCGGTGTTGAGGTTCTATCATCATCATCACTCGGAACACCATTTTGCAAGTCCTCTACATCAACTATAGAATCTTCTTGATTAATAGAGTCTTCATATTCATCATCGGATGATGTTACAGTTGCTGAAGCATTCAGATTTAAAGGAGGAGTTTGAGACGACGGCCTCGGCGATAAGGACTTGCCGCCGGGCAGTTCAGGTTGCGCCGCCGGTGACTGTCTCAATGGTGATTCAGGTATCGTACGATGATGTCTTATCATTTCAGCCGTTTCATCGACTTGATTGGCTTTTGTATCAGCCAATATGGACGCGACACTGAAGCTGATCCGCGACGTCTTCGGCGGCTCCGTGGCCTCCGCGGGGCTGCTCGGGTATCTCGAAACACTCTGTATCGCCATGTTCACTTCCTTGTCTTCGTATCTTTGTTTCCTTAACATTGAACGCCGGTCAGTTCCATTTAGCACAGTTTCACACTAGTATCGCGATCGTGGGATCGTGTACGCATGCGGGCGCGGTCGGAGGTTGACTGGCCGGCGTGGAGCGGCGGAGACCCTCGCACGGGCCGGAGGCGTGTCCACGGTGGGCTCCGCCCCACAGATAGAGCCATCCCGCTCAGCCAATCGACCGTTCCGAGCCGAATTGATCCGAGCGGGGGCGAGGGGAGAGCGATTTAGCACGCTCTTATCTCGTTAGTCTCCTTTGTGATACTCAATTTTTTTGTAGGAATCAAAACATAATTACCTTTTGTAGGGGTTCGCGCGTTTTGATCGCGCACTTTATGTCCGCCACCAGAGGTATAAAGTATAAAAATATAATGAGCAGTCGTGAATGCCGCTTGTTAAATCCTTTTGAGAGATTCTCCGGCTGGTTCCCTTTATGAGATTAGTGCCAGGGGCAGCGTTTTGGTGAATTTCGGCGCGCTGTTTACGGATCCGTTTCAAATTAGCGCTCGTGATTTACTGCCGCTTTGCCGCTGTAGTGACATTCACTTGTATGATTTATTTATTTATATTTTATTTATCTTTGGTTCGCCGTGATGATGACGTCTTCGACGTAATACGTGTGATTATATGTGCGTACATTCAAAAAGATTACAAGAATAAAATAATTTATTAAAATAATAATGAAGACTAAATTCATAAATCATATCTAATTTCATAATTTATTCTCTTTCCATAATAAAAATACTAGTACTTTTTTATGTTAAAATATATACAGATATTAAACTTTCAAATCATTTATAAACTAACTCAAAAATAAACACGTAATCTAAACCGAAATAAACAATTTCCTATCACTTCACAGTCGGCTTCCCAAAATATCATAGAGGCTGTTATATCATCTTAACCGCCCTAATATTAACTCAGGCAAGCTTGGGGTGAACTCTACCCCTCTTGCACATGTGCAAACTAATATTTCCTTCTCTTTTTTTAATAGTTGCTACTAAATAGGTATTTAGTATTCCGAAGGGAGATATAATTATATGGAAGGAAAAATAGAGCCAAATGATTTGTTTTTCAAGACTCTATTACTTTATAAATAAGGTTCTATTTACCGCTGTTGGTATTAGTACCTTTTAAAGCTTAGTTTCTCATATTAGAAATATGACGTTATTAATACTTTATTGTTTATGGAATGAATTAAGTTCGTATATGCGATTAATAGATTGATACTATTTTTGATATGGATAGTTGTGTATATTAATTAAAAAATCATTTTAGTTTTAACTCTATATGTAACGATAACTAAATACTTACGATGAAAAAGTATAACAGTAGTAACAATAATTTTGTAACTAACTGTAGTGACAAAATTATTTTAGCTTATTTTACCTTTAGCCTTGGTCATGTTGGTCCTTTTTTCAATACTCTTTCAACGTTAGTATTTATTTATCGTCACATATAGAGTTAAAACTGAGCGACCACTGGGTCGTTCTGCTTATCGAGTCCGGACACATGTGCACATCACACCAACAATCCACGTCAGCATATATTGCGGGATTATAGATGCGGGATCCGCGGGATTTTGGGAACTAGAAAAAAAAAAGTATATTCGGCCTCCCGTTAGCGCAACAGCTCAAAGACTGGCAGTATATTGCACTAGCGAAAGAACGAAGATGGAAGAAAGAAGTTAAAAAAAAACATAGATTCACTTGAAAAGTAAGAGTCGAATATTAAGACTGAAATAAATGACGACGAGGACAAGTCAAATAAAACTGAAGAGTCTGAGATAGACACGAGAAGTGTAGTTAAAGACGGAAAGACATTTCATACTTAAAATTAAGTTAATTAACAACACAGTCAACTGGGAAAATTGACGTATTGTCGTAGGCTACCAACTGATATATTTTATTTCAGTTTTCTGTAATAAATAACGGTCTCATTTGATAAATCTGGAGGTAGGTACTAGTAAAGTCTCAATTTTTGCTTTTTTGTTCTTTTTTGTGAGATCCTGCAAATATCTGAATTTCGTACGATTAATAATCTCTGTTCCCGCGAATACCCATATTGAAAACAGACTGCGGATTTGCAAACCCTTTTCCGGTCTCACACGCACAGACACAGTTTTAGTCCTTTAACTTATTAAAACCAGTAAGTTAATACGTACACAACTATTTATTTTTATTAGTACACTCTTATTCTCTTGACTGCCAGAATACACTAAAGTATCCTTTATAAAAACAGCAATTAACAGATATGTAAAGATAGCATAAAATCATAACACATGTTTAAAAATATTTTAACTGAAAATGATGTGGTATCTAAACTGGCGTCCAAATATAATTAAGCTTCAGGAATGTAAAGAATTCTTTCATATGATTTAGGGTCACATATTTGTATTGTAAGCAAAAAGTAAGCAAGAAAATTTATAGTTTGAAAAAATATTTACACTTCCGGCAGTTGATTTAATTTATGTATTAGGTAAGTATGTATATATAAGTGATGATTAATGATTTATATTATATTTATATTACATTTTTTAATAAATATCAGAACCTATTATTATTATCGGATTTATTGAAAAAATAAACATACAATTTAAAAAAAATCAAAGAGGCCGGTCGTGGCGCAGTGTGACGGCCTCTGACTGTAAACGCGACCGGTTGTGAGTTCGATCCCCACTCGGGGGAGAGATTATATTTAAAAATATTTCCACTTCTTCGCTCTGGTAAGACATAGTGCGGCGTTAAGTTCCATCACTCAACACGAAATGTCTCGAATTCGGTGGAAAGTGAAGTACGGAGTGTTTTGACACTAGGTACTTTACCTCTACCCTGCCACGCGAGATAAAAACGTGGAGCTAAAAAACATATCTAATTTATGCTTAACTAAAACTGTAATTGCGTGGTTATTTGAATATTAAGTATTCATAATATCTTTACTTATGGTTAAATATTAGAAACACATTCTCGAAATAACTACGCACACCTGTGGACGATTAACACGAATGTCAAAACGGAATGCCATAGAAACGTTTCATCCCCAATCAGGCAGGGAATATAAGCGTAAATATATTTTAGGCCTTATTGTACAAGACATACGACTTATGTTAAATGTGTCAATTAAGTGTATTTCCAAACGCTAATTAATAAGGAAGTGTTCGTTTAAACTGAATAGGACACTAAATGATGTTTTATCGACATTGTATGTTATTGATATATAATTATATTTTGATGTTATTTATAAAATATATTAAAAACTTATAAAACCGGATGATTACAATAATATATGATTTAAAAATGTATATAAAAAAGATAAATCAGTAAAATCTGTGTATAAAGTTCAAATCCCAGATGATCGTGTATAAAAATGTATTGGTGTTGTACTTTTTTAATTAAGCTAAGTAAGTTTGTATTTTAAAAGCTATACGTTTTATACGATACAAATACTTAAATTTAATTGGAAAGAAAAAATATCGATAAAATTACGCTTTCTACTCCCAACACTGTTCATTATATGACACTGAGGCATAGACAATTTGTAACCTCATAACGAGTCGAGTTACAACAAACGTCATAAATCATATATATTCTTTTCAATCATAAAAAACTGACGCGGCAAAACGTCTGCTAATTGACATATTCCTACTTATACTTCTTTAATTAGTTACGCGGAATGATTTATAACCATGAAACAACTAAAGATACTATCTAAAAGATATTGTTTCGTACCTACGTATGTACAATGTTGCCACTACATTTTAAACAAATCTACGCTCTTAAATATTAATAATGGTAATATTTTCATTCAATTCAATATTTTAAAATGAAATAAAAATGAAATCAATATTTTTAAGATATAAAATTAATATTTTGAATCAAAATGAAATCAATATTTTTAAGATATGAAATTAATATTTTTGTTCCTAAGAATGGTGAAAGGTGTTTAGAAATTGCGATATCGGAGGAAATATAAAAGCATATTAGAGTTGACTCTATGTAGAGTTAATAAAAGCTAAACAGTTCTCAGATTTCGGCCCATTTAAGAAAATTATTGAATAGCAGAGCCAGATTCAAAACGCGGAATCAATTTAATTTATATTTAAATACTACTATTATAAATAATTCCTTAGGCAGTATTCGGTAATCTTTGTAAGTTCACTAATCAAGCAATATTGCACTAAGCATCAAAATAAAAGTTGATGAGAGTCAAGCCTCGCCTTGCAAGGCCAACAACGGAACTATCTTACGATTTTATAGTAAAGTTACCAAAGAATATATTATAATAACAAAATAATATTTTTTTCTAAAACCCATATAATTAGCGTTTCCTATTTTCTTTTCTATGAATAACAAACAACTTTCATTCTTATTTTTGAGCTTAAGTTACTAAAAATAGACTTTGCGTCGTTTGATTTATACTCCAGTTTGATTTAGTGCTAGTCTCTAAATGATGTGGTTGATGCTTTTATGTGCCACGCTATTTAATCCATATTTGAAGAAACTATTTGTAAATATATTTACGTATGATTTAGTGAAGACATAAGCAATATTAACTGTCAAATATTACATTGCATTTAGTATTTTTGATGATTTATTTTGCTTCATTAAAACATTTTGTAATCACATATCACAAAATATTCTAATTAATATAATAAATAAGTGTTTTCTATCTTATTTCTAAAATAATTGAATAATATTTTTGTACATTTATGTCACTAGCGTCAGCCATATTGGTATCTCAGGTGACAACACGGGCGTGCCTCAGCAAAAAAGGTCCTATTTGTTCCATTTCAAAACGGAATTTTAATCGTCGCCAGATAAAACTTTTTACCGCCTCACGACCACATTCCCTTAAAATATTCCACGAAAAACTTCCTTTTACCGTTCCAATTAAAATTGCAAACACAAAATGGCTTCCGATCCGCCATTTTGGTATCGTGTAAAAAGCAATGCTTTTAAAGTTTACCTTTTGCAAATAAAACTGTTAGTCGTTCTAAGAATGTATCGAATGACCCCACTGAACTCTATAACGGCAAAAGAATAACTTTCTATTAAATTTTGATTTTTATTATTTCTTTTATTATTGATTACTACTGATTCTTTTAGTTACTTTTAATAAAGTTAAATGTATAGATTTGTATAATATGTTAAACTAAACGTAAATTATCGTTGTATAAAGACATATTATCCAAATCTGATAATTTTACGTAAAAAGAATTTAATGATTATTATTTCTCTTCATTGAATGAATTATTGAATAATTAACCACGAAAAAAATAAGGTACCTCATTAGTAATAGCAGTTTTAAGAATATTGTAAAACTATATATCAACTCTATACACATTTAGGAAGGATTTAAAAATCGCTTTGATGCAAAGAACATTTGCAACGCGTACAACATCATTAGGTACAAACAAATGTTCCGCAGAACAATGCTCGTTATTTTAGAATTATATGGACAAGGTAGAAGCATTTATACATACTATCTAATATATTTATGAAGATATTTATGAATTTTTGATTACGGGTTCGAATTTTTAATATACTTTAGTAAGATGATCTTACTACAACAAAGGCCGTTAGTTTTTTAGTTATTAAAGATTATGTTGATGATTAATGTATGTACATAGTATTATACATACAGTAAAAATATTTTAAAATTCTTTAAACCACATTATTGATAATTAGTTACGTTTTAAATAGAACATTTTTAATTTGGGTTATGTGTATTTGATTTTCAATTTTTTTTTGTTTTAAAATAGATAAAGTCTTCTTAAACGCATTTATAAATAATAAAATATGGGGTTTGGGTCCTATTATTTCTTAACAATTTAATATACAATGAATATTTAAATAATTAAGCATAACGCGTTTTTGTTTTTCTGTTTTCGTTTTAAATATTTTAAATGAGATCGACTTTACAGAACTTAAGCGACAATTAAGAGAATTCGTAAACGTGTTTGTAACTAGTCACAAATAAATCTGTGCATGTTCTGGAAATTACATATAAATTTTACACTTAGAAAATTAGATATTTTATATGCATGGTATGAAATATTTAATACAACAGTATTTTTATACTGTATGTATATATTATAATATGTGTCTTCGTAGGTCTATTATATTCATACAAAAAACAAATGAATAATTTCTGCATTTATTTTGATTTTGCTAGTTTTAGTTAAGTATAACATAATTAGTAACATTATGATTTTATCTCAATGGCAAGAAAGTTGGTCAGAATCCATAAATGATTGCTGTGTATAGTTTACTATCAAATCAGGAAAAAATACTAGGTACCCCTACCCCCAATCTGCTAAAACAAAGCAATTCAAGTTTCACTTTAACGGTACTTAACATACATATACATACATAACATATATATATATATATATATATATATATATATTATTTGGCATTTTGTTCCCCGAAATAGATAAGTTCAAGATATGTAAATATTATATGTAATTTTATTTAAAAACTCAAAAAAATTTCACCATTTTCATTAAAAAAATATTTAAGATATTTTAAAATTTTGAGACCGTATGGCGGTAATGCGCACCGCATGGCGCTAGTAACTTTTAAAGAGAAATAAAATACCCTATCAATTTCACGCCTCTAACATTTAACATCATTCAGTGGCCATTGGAAATCTATTGTATAGAGCAGCTGATTTGCTAAGACTGTATTGTTATTATCCATTTCTTAAATTTTATACAATAGTAGTAGAGGAAAGTATTTTTTACTAGTAAAAATGCTTTATTTACGATCATATATATTATGAGTATTATTGAGATGAGGCAATATGATATTAAGTGGCCGGTAGTGACACTGTAGGAAAGCGTCTGACTGTAAAGACGACCAGTTGTTAGCTCGATAACCACTCGGGAGAATGATTATATTTAAATTATTTTCATCACAATTTCTCTTATTCAGCGGAATGCGGAGTACGGAGTGTCTTGACATTAGGTACTTCCTATCTATCTACTCTATTATGAAATATGTTTGGAAGAAGAATGAAAACGTAAAGCAGTTAAAAAAGCGATTTTAGACTAAAGATTATATAAATAGCTAGTCATGTACTTGTTGTTAAAATACATTATTGAAATATAAATATTTAAAAAAATTCACCGAACACAATTGCCTATTCGAAAGTCAATCAGTAATAAATATTAAATAAAAAAATGCCTTTTTAAAAACAAGCTTTTTTAAACCCTGTCAATTGATACCCATATTAGGCGAATTGTGCAAAATTTTATAATCCGCCATTTTGTGGTGGTGACCATTTTAGATTAACAACAATATTGATTATACGCTATTTCACTATCACCATGACTGAAGTGGTAGTCCAAATTGTTGCCTAATTAAAGACTGGGGAGTAGTTCAAATTTGAGTTGCAAGATTTCATACTCACTAACTAAAACGGCAAGTTTAAAAAAAGGCAAGTTATAAAAAAAAATAGTTTTAATTGGTGACTTATATAGGTACGGAACAAAGAGTGGTGTAACTAAAAACGAGAGTGTTGTGATTTTCCTTTGAATACAACGAATTGCGAGTGATTTTCCTTTGAATACAACTATTAAAGTCAAATGACGTCTCGTAATTATTTATTTTTAGTACTAATATTTATAAATAATTTATGCTAACATTATATTACTTTTAATGTTTACTAGTACTTACCTACTAACTTGTTATTGATTATTTTTTGTCTTTGTTAGTTAATGTAAATACTTATAAAATCGAGTAATAATAGGCTCTTTTTATTCTCAAATTTACTTAAATATTGTAAAAATATATTATAAATAGAACATAAATATAACTTCACATTGTATCTATTACTATACAATTGAATTCTATTCAAAGAAGTTGATATTTTGGTAAATCTTCAAGGTGGTCTTATTATATAGAAACTGCATATTGTGGTCAAGAAAGCGCCTCAAATTAGTCCCTTTTGTTAGTGAATGAATGTCCTTTTAAGTGAGCACGGGTCAGCTTTTTGCTTCTTTTCATTTTATATTATAATTTAGTGTTATTTTACGCACATGCTCCAAAGTTTAAAAAAAATAAAGCAATTACTGGCGTAAGTAAGCATCGATATTACAAAACTGAATATAAAAAGCCCAATCAATACAATGATATCTTACGGTTCTATATAACTAAACTTTAGTCCTTAATGTTTAATAATTTAAACAATTTCATATAGTATGCCCAGTATCTGTACTTCGTTTACATAATTCTGATGGAATAAAGCTTTAATTAGAAAATCATGCTTTTGACGAATATTATTTTTACTATCGGTAGGCTTCTTAAGCGTCCACGTGAAGCTTGATAAGCTATTAGGCAGAGAAATCTAATGTAAAGTCACCAATGTTAAACAAAAATTATTAAAAAATACTTTTTCCCTGCGAGAGGACGGAGTGAAATACAATTCCGTAGCGTCCCATAAGAGGCCGATATCATAGCAATTTGGTGGTAGGAGCTTAATCCTCCGATCATTACAAAAACGATCCTTCAAATACCTGGTGATGTATTCCAGTTCTATGTCTTGCAAGCCCTCGTTCCCTATTTCCATCCTCAGAGTGTTGGTGTTTCCGACAGGTCTAGCGCATCCACAACTCTAATATTTTGGATGTCCATGGGCGAAGGTGAACACTTACCATCAGGTTCCTGGCCCTTCTGCTTGTTTACCTCCTTTTTTATAAAAAAACTTACATCAAATTACACTGGTACTTGATTGCTTTAAATAAAGACACTAAACCATTAAATCTCACGTTATGAGAAGCATCAACCGTTGAAACCATAAAAGCTATATATAATATACGTATGTATGTATATGATAACTGAGTGCGTGGGCGCCGATAAGCAAACAGCTTTGTGAGGCCGCCGCGGAAATTAGTCAAAGGCTGTTGTATTTGTTCTCACTAAACACTGGCTACCGGGTTCTTTACTCGCATAATCTTTTAGTCGAGTTACTTTGACATAGGAATGTCACTACACCATATATTTATAGAATTTAGTATAGATCTGTGCTATATACATAGAAATTTATAAAGAAAATAACTCTGTTTAATGATGATGATGATGATGATGATGATGGTGATGATGATGATGATGATGATGATTTACACATTTATCGTCTTAATCAATCATGTCACATGTATAATAAACGTTTAGTAATTTTTTAAAGTAAATATATCTCTCTTTTACTAAATATTTTTCTGTGTGTTTTCCATACAACATGATATATAAAATTTAAATTTAATTATATACAAAAAATATAATTAAAAAAAAGTTCAACATTGAGGAGAGGCATGATTATATTATTTAAATTATATTTTTTTTTCAAGCTTATATCCTACAATAGCAGCATAGATAGGAAGGCAAGACACAATCTAGACATGCATGTTGAGTGGCGGATCTCAGCGCCGACGAGTGGTGATCTCTCTTTATCTTACTAGAACGGGGAAATGAAAATAATTAAAATATAATCATTCTTCCATTGAGATAGAATCAATAACCAAATACAGTCAAACACTGTCCTACCGCGACACGACCGTCATCTATCTTTCAACTATACTAATTTTATAAATAAGAAATTTTGTGAGAATGCATGGATGCTTGTTACTCTTTCACACAAAAACCACATATCGGATTAAGACAAATTTTAACAGTAATATAGCTGATATACTACGGCTATGTGAGATACTATAAATATCTGGCTTTAAATATATCTACCAAATTAAGTAGATTTATGCTTGCTAAATTAATGAACGTATTAACAAGCTTATTTTTAAGTTATTTATTATTTAGTATTTATTGGACCAAGGAAATTCAAATAATTACAATCTCGCACAAACATTACACCGTGTCACGCAAGGCCACCAGATAGGAATAACCTCCCCACCCTTGATGTCTGAGCTGCTGCCACAGTAGATGAATCGCCTCAGCTGGGCTTCCCCCGTGTAATCGAGGGTCTCACCTGACTCTACGGATCACATAGCCCATCCTTTATGATTTCCTATATTCCCTATCCGTCTCAGGATAACCAGCCATTTTTGAACCGCCATACGGGTCCCCCCAAGACCCATCTATATTTTTGGGTGGCGAAGAAACTAATGGTCAAAGGGCCAGGCCCTGGAACCATCTCCTCTCTTCCAACAGGGGTTGAGAGAAAAGACCTATTGTTAAATAATTACATAAAAACTTGAAATTATTTATCATTTTTACTTTTAGTTAAAATATTAACGTGCGTTCTTTATCGTAAGTAATAAAAATAACCGAATCCAATTACAAAATTTAAATGCAATATTATGCTCGCGTCTTAATCAATTTACTTAGTCTTAGTACTTTAGTTTATCAAAAACTTTTAGTAAATTCCCATAATGTAATACAATATCGTATCTCATGGATACATTATCGTCTAAGTGGTAGCGGTGTGTGCTTTTTGATACTAATTGCTGTAACGAAGCCAATATTTGATGGTCTCTCTAACTGATTCTTTAATTACTTCAAAAAAATTAACACACTTTAAATTAAAGTTTAAAGCATTGACTTTATTAGGTTTCTAATAAGACAAAACGCGGCGTTGAGTTTCGCGCACTCAACGCGCATATTCTCGAACGCCGGTGCAGTACCGAGGGTCTTGCGAGAAGGTACTTCTAATAGGAAGACCCCTTCTACGCAGGAAAGTATGAAGTATGAAGTTAAAAAATATATATATTAGGTAAACAAGTTGGAATATTTTTATGTATTAATTAAGCATTAAACTTCAGCTTATTTCATTCCCTTTTGATTGATATAAAAGCCAGTTAAATATATTAATAACATCTACATGTGTATGTAATTTTTTGAAGTTAATGTTAGATATACCAATTTTAAGATACAAAGTATTTTTAATTAGCCAAATTAAAATATTACCATATAAGCACTTCTAGTCATCGTGGCACAGGTTTTTTTCTATCCTTTATTCAAGGAACTTTTATCATAACTTATTGATATTGCCTTCATTACACATGTTAACCTAAAATAAATTTTAACGCCAGTTAAATAGATTAGATTACTGTAACGTTGTATCATAGATACTTTAGCATTTACAATAAATTTAACTATTTCCGACGGAGGACTTAGTGTCTGGTTCCTAAGTACTACAGAATTAAGCGTAAACGTCTTTTTGACATAGTTCTTTGTGTTAGCCGATTACTATCCCCAGAAAGCATGCCAGATAGTTGCAAAGTACACATCGAGTATCGGTAAGAATACTGTAAAATATATTAAAGATATATCTATCTATACATATGTAGTTGTCGAAAAAATAAAAATAATAGGAAATCTTTTAAAAAACATTTTCAATAAAAACTTCCATCCTGATGTACTTTATTAAATGCGTTTTAAATATTTTCTTAAAGGTAAACAAATCCTACATATTTAGCTCGCATTGTCGTTCTTCTCGGTAAGTGGCCGCGCGGGTCACGCTGTACTAAGCTTGCAATTGCCGTGACCACAAATATTTGACATCAATTAAATATTCTTTAATTATACCGAACTGTGGAATGTCAGGCGCCGGCTCGTTTCTTTAATTTCTATGAGCTTTACTAAGTAATCCATAATAATCTTTGAAAATACATAGGGTTCGTTTATTCTACCAACTATAGATAAAAACCTTGTGTGGTAAATTCTGTATCTTTTTCCAAACATATAATTTTTAAATGCGTAACATTTGCTTAAATAAAAAAAATATTAAAACCTAATTTAATTTTATAATACCTAAGTATTTAATAATTATTGACAACTGTTACTTAAATTTTTAATAATTGTATTTCCGATACCAAAAATATAAGATATTTTAAGCGATATGTTTTTTAAGTTAGGGAAAAAGAATTTAAAATTACAAATTTTGTTTAACAAAGAATACCGAAAATATGTCCTTTATATTATAAAAAAAGCTATTTACATTAACTCTGTAGATTATTTCTACATTAAACTGTATCTGTTGCTAGTTGGTGGTTTAAAACGTATAGAACCTATCCTTTATTTTACAGTGAATGTCTGAGAAATATTGCTCATAAAATATGTCAATTTTTTATATACACTATAACTCAGTTCCAGTTTTATAATTGACTTCTGACCATCAAAAGCCACGTTGGTGTAATTTAAAGAATAAAATATTTAAATACAGAAATATTAATAATCTAAATAAATTTAAAAATATATATTTATTATTTTTTACAAAATATCTATATTTATTTATGAAAAAAATATTCCAATAGAAACAAACGATACATGGACAACATTTGAGTTAATTGATTTCAAATAAAGGCCATCGTGGCGCAAAGCGATAGCGTCTGACTATGAATGCAATTCACTGTACATTCGATTCTTAATTGGGAAATGATTATGTTTAATTATTTTAATTTCTCCGCTCTTGTGAGGAAAAATATGTCATAAAGCTCCGCTACTTACCACGTAATGTCTCAAATTCAGGTAGAAACCGGCAAATGGAATTTCCCGACACTAGGTTTTGAAGGCTAAAGATTCCACATAGCAGGGTAGTCTGAGATAAAGAAAGAAGCTGCTTTGTTTTAAATTCATAATTCACTTAGATTAAATATCTAATTAGTACTTGTAAAGAAGTGTCAAGTCACTATTTCTTTCCTGTCACGCTATGCGAGTAAAATCGAGATGTTGCTTTACTCTTACATAATATCGCCGTCGCTTACGTTTCAGAGCATTCGAAAGCAATGAACACTAATTATAGGTATATGATAGCGGCAGGCTGAGTGTTTTAATCAAAACAATTAAGACATTTTCTGCGCCTGAGTCGTGTGCAATCAGCTAAACGTGCCATTATCACAATTATCTTTGCTTTAGTTTATTTTTGTTCATTTCAGATGAAATTTTAAGTTTATTATATTTTTAGTACCCAATTAAAAATAAATTTCCATATAAAGACATTGGCATAAAAATAACCATTTTTTAATTAAAATTAATAGCATAGATATTAGTATTGAAACAATTATAATTAAAAATAAATTTATAATTATTATGTTCTGTATTTTTTTAATTAAGTAATTGATTTTTTTATAAATAAATTTAATTATTTAATTCTCGTTTAATTGAAATATATTTAATAGTGAATGGTAGAATAGAAGTAAAGTTGTCAATAGATAAGATAGTTAAGTTGCTCTCACCTCACCTTTGCATTAAACCTTACAGCTTACCCGGTGCTTTTACCAAAAGGATTATTCTGAATAAATTATCGTACTTTTTATTTTTTGTTACACATAAACTATTTTACAAAACTACAATTAAAACTTTTAGATTCACCTTCAAGTACCTGTACAAATTTAATTCAATAATTATGTTTAATTTTTTTCAAGTAAACTCTGATAAAGGCAGTGGTGAGATAATATTATTTATATACTATTACAAAAAATATTTCTTTGTATTTTTTATAAAAAAATATCTTTCTTTCTATTCTATCAAAATTATGACATTATAGTTTAAGTGTTTTAATTTACATAAATTATAACTTTTTTATTTATTTATGCCTAAGTCTCTATATTTTACTTCGACCTTGTTCACATTTATTAACCTCGAATTAATTTTTATAACTTTAAAGGAATGTGTATATTATGACTTATCATTTTCTAAATTTTACTAAAATTTTTACTAAATTTTCAGAAAAAAAATCTTTTAAAACAATTCAAAAGTTTGTAAATGTTAAAAAAATTAATTAAATATTTTCTAAATAAACTTAGCCATCCTCCAGAATACTCTTTCAGCTATCTCTTTAACCATCGCAAGGCACGAGACTCGTTTTCTAATTTGTAATTACGCGAACTTCGTGCCTATTACCTTATTACAGCACCACGCTGTTAATATTATTTTAGAGTTTAAATAAAGATAATGTTGAATAAAGGATAGAATTAACAAGAAATTCTACTACTTATCAATTTACACTTATAATTTAGCATAACGTTTATAATAACTTATAACTATAAAATTATTTAGTAGAATTATTAATAATCAAAAAGTCGTCCTCTTCCAATTATACACAGTCGTGAGACAGGCGCTGAACAGCAACCGGTGAAGGCAGGTCATCCGCTCCAAATACAACCTCAATGCCGACCAC
Organism: Dryadula phaetusa; assembly: GCA_032432895.1. Lineage (NCBI taxonomy): Eukaryota > Metazoa > Arthropoda > Insecta > Lepidoptera > Nymphalidae > Dryadula > Dryadula phaetusa. The sequence goes on from JAOYRS010000073.1 coordinate 1,883,361, forward strand.
GATTCCCAGTCATGAGGGATAGACTAAAGAAAGAGGAGAGAGAGAGAGAGAGAGATAATCGTTGCAATATTTTTTTAAATATTTGTAAATTTTAATGTTAACCAAGATGTTTCGAGAATATTTTAAGCTAAATGATGCACATTTGATTCTGCTTAAAGATATATTGTGGTGACATTATATAGGCTACATAATAGGTATGTACAGTAAAGTATTATTATATATAAGTATTTAAGTACATACACTAAAGTACTCGATATTATATATAAAAAATCTTTTTTTTATTTCAACAACCAGTTAGTAAGTGCGAACCCTTGTGAAAACGTATAGTTTATTGGTTATTAAATTTAGTTATTTCATTAATTTATTAAATTATAAATATTCAATTTCAATATTTACCAGAGGAAATATGTTTTGAGCAAAATATAATCTTCTATCACATTTCAATCAACAGTCCCATTTGTTAGTATTTAACTAAACAAAAATACAGCGCTTTTTTAAATAATCACGAATATATTATTTGACGTCTTGCAACACTAATGTATTATAATTTGACATTATGACTTTTAAATAAACTATTAACAAATTATTAACAAATAAAATTTAAAGAGCGCTATAAATTAACATATTTAAATGGAAATAAATGAATTATCTAACATTTCGATAATTGAAACGCAAAGTAGGTACAAGAATTATTCAAATTTAACACGAATGCAAATACCAAATGTGGTAACCTTTAGTAAAGGGCGAGACGACTATCTGGGATCTACTAAAATAATTTCCTTAAATTCTAAGATATCATCACGCAGTACTGGGCGTGCTTGGAGTCTGGCTTTCGAATTTACCACTTAGCTATAAGTATTGTTCGTGATTCACAATACTAATGGCGCAAATTGTATAAATAATGCAACTTGGAATGCAATTAAATTCAGCTTATCATATTGTTTTTAATAATCATTACCACTGAATCATTGATAAGTAAGTGCGTGTTTGGCAATAGCATAATTCAGTTTAATTAAGCTGGCTCTGTATTGTCAACAGATATAAGTCCCGTGCTTTAAAATGCAACCTTAAAATTGTTATAATTTCTTAAAAATGAGTTATAATTTATTTTTATTGAAAATATCTTATTTATTATTATTGAGAGCTGTCTTGAACTCTATTGAAAGGATTTATTATATATAAATTAAAAAGCGTAACATTAATTTTGCGCCTCAGCGCGCAATGTCTCGATTTCGAACAGAAAGTGCAGAAAGAATTATCTTGACATTAGGTCTTCCTTGCCTACTTTACAATGCGAGGAAAGGCTTAAGCCTGAAAAAAATATATTTTTTATATAAGTTCGGTTAACATTGCACCGTATTAAGTTGCACTTACCTACTTTATTTGAGAGAAAGGTCCAAGAACTGTATGTATTACAACAATTTCGATATCCTTAACCACCTTATTGGCTGAGGTTATTATTTCGAATTATAATTACTTACTCTTTCTTTTACAATCATAAAATAACATTAAAAAAGATAAATCCACAATTATTCTCATAATTTAATTGCGAAAAATGCACACAGCATAAATTGATCATGGTCTTTATTTACTTTTCACATCCAATTACATTTAGCTGCATCACCATTAGATATCAATTATCTAACAATTAAGCACTTGTCGTTGTTAATTGAAAACCACAAAATGTTATGTCATCCCTGATAAAATTATAATGGTTTATTTTTAATTTTATTCAATTCTTAATTAAGGATATTCGAATTATTTAATAAACAAAGTAAACTTACACACAATTGAAACAAAACATTATTTTAAATACACAATTGACAATGTTTGACGTTGAATTCCGGCACTCAACATGCAATGTCTCGATTTCGGCGGAAAGCGTTTTTAGAATAAAAGCTTGTAGCTAAAAAAAATATCAGTATTAGATTAGTATCCAGTATTTTAACGCTACTTGCCTCTACAACGGGCCTTGTCGCTAATATTGACAAAGTAACATAAAACAAGGCGTTACTTTAATTTGTTTGTGTAATGAATAATGATTTGGAGGTGTGTGGATAAAATTAGTTTAAATTACTAGATTTTTCTACTACTAATAAAAAAAACATATACCTACCTAATACTTTACTAAGTTAGCATAACGTATATATTTAATAAATTATTATTTTTTAATATAGAAATTAGACCAAATATTTATTGTATAATATTAAATTTAATATACTTAAAAGGTCAAGCGTGCTATGTTCAGATCTATTGTAGGTAATTGTTCTCTATAACCTCAGATGTAATCAGACGGCTGGGCGTGCCGTGAACCCAAGGATGTTACTACGACAAGACGTTGCTAACTCTATCCATTCTATTCTTACATGTTATAGCAGAAATCAATTATGTGATCAAAAAAATGTGATCAATATTTAAAATCTATATTTTATTCATAAATCTAGTGACGTACTTGGTGTTTATAAAAAAAATCGTATTAGTCACTCATTCATTGGTCACTTCCCATCTTTTGTTAATGTAAGCCACAAGCAGAGTATTCATAAATTCGTTTGCTTAACTCTTAGTAATTCTTATAATTGATAAATTTTATAATAAGCATAGTAAACTAAAATATATTCTATATTTCCTTTTGAATTGCTTAAAATTTATTTAACACCATCATGATGCAATGTTTATAATACGCTATAAGATATTCGTTCTCAAATGGACATCTCTAATGAACGTAAAGCTACAATGACCTAAGAAAGCATTTTTCTGAGAAGATCCAGCAGACATAGTCATGTACATATAGATATGTCTAGATGAATAGATTCATCTAGATACTATATATTTAAAAAATATTAAAAGATTAGAAAAAAAACATTTAATTTAATATTCGTTTATAAGTTTATATATTCGTTTAATGTCGTCGCATTGGTTACATGAACAAGAGACTAACCTGTCCACTCGGCCAATGCAGTGCAGCAAGGGCGCGTCGTGACTGTTCGCTTGACGCGCTCTAATGAAGTCGTAAGGTGCACCCGCTCTCCGACCCCATAGTGTCATAGTATAGAGATTGCTTCTTTAAGATTATATTTCGATATATTGTGTAAAAAATATGAAATTAGTAAAATATATTAAATTTTAAAAAGAAACTGCAAGAAAAGATGGTTAAAGTAATACTCATATTTTCCTAATCACCCTGACAAGGACATCAGATTTGTGCTATTAAAATGTTTTATATTACCTTCCCGACTAGGGACTCGATATAGGCTATGTCGGACCTAGAATTGATATATACTCGCCCCATTTACTCACTAAAATCTCACGGTGCTCCCTCTTGACCGCCAATCTTCCGTTACCTCGGTGGCGGGAGCCAGCTGGGCACATAGTCAGAGTCAAGGGGAAGTGAAAGACCCTCGACGGCCTGCTATGAGAATCGCGTGGGACCAATCGCGAGCGCCTACTCGGGCGAGGTAAGTAAGCAATCAGCATTAGCAGCAGCAGCAGATCCCCAAACTGATCGTAAAGATCTTACATTCAGAAAAACAGGTGAAACTAACGAATGAGAAATGATTAAAGCCAGGTCAAACCAGAAAAGCCATTGACATTGTTGGGGCGTATCTGACAAAAACGATTATTGTAGCATTAAATACTGATTGGATTCCCCAAAGTTATATGTTTTTATCTTCTCACACGGAAATAAATTGAAAAATGCTCTCAAAATTTCATAATATTGTTCATAACGATTAAATGACTTATTGACTTATGACTATTTGCTTAGTGACAAATACAATATTAATAATGTTTTATATATATATTTAAAAGAACAAGAACAATTTTTAAAGTAAATATGTTATATTTTGAATCTAATGTAACTACAATATTTTAAATAAATTTTAATTAATCGAAGATATGGTGTTTAAATAAAAAATGTAATACCAACTTAACGATTTTCTTTCTTTTAATACAATTTGTACCTCGGCTCTTTGTTTGGATGGATTTGCTATTTCTCAAACTTCCCTCCACACCTTAGGCTATAAAATGTAAAAGTCCGTTTTTCTTATTCTAGTTGATACTGAAAAATAAATAAATTGTGTTAATAGATTTTTTAAATTATATTTCTTTGTAGTGTGATCTCTGTATTTTCTTTATTAAAAGTTTTACTTAAATGAATTGAATTCGGATCTTCAAAGTGGAAAAAAACAAAAGTTACATATTTCCAAGCAAATACATAAAATACCAAAAAACAAACAAAAAAAATAACTTTGCGGAATTACTATAAATATTGGAAACGTTGGATTTTCAAAAATTTATTGTCGAATACCAAAATATACATAAAATAAAATGTGCAAAATTCATAATTAAAATTTAGATTCTTTTTAAAAGCTTAAAGTAATTAACAAGTATTATTTTGCCAAAATCTAAATAATTATGCAAAACGTTTCGTTAACTACTCGGAATTATAATCAGCACTTCGTTTAGCAAATTAGCAGATATTACACATTTAATTAACATATGATGCATCTTTATTTAAGAGGTTAAGTTCTCATTAGCGTTTGAGATATACATATGTATTTTTTTCTGTTATTTTTATTAAAAATATATATATAAATATGTCCATTCCTCAGTAGTTAGTCTTTGACTAGTTAGCTCTTGCCAAACCGGGAATCGGGTTAAAGTTACTCCCATTTTATTAAAATAATTGTAGATAATTAATTGAATAATTTTTGTAAATTAAATCTTAGAACTACACTAACTATAGTTTTCAGTAGTTAGGAAATCGCTATAGAATTGTAGAGATCATTTCTAAATTAAATACAATGATTTAAATGTAAAAGAATTATTGAAAGCATAAAATCCATCTCCACTCTAACGTTACTTTAAGCGTGGTCTCTGGGTGGTACTTAAGCACTTATTACAAGTGATTAGAGCGCGCGGACAGTCGCGAGTAGCTGCAATTATGCTCTCACCTCGTCTCACGCCACGACGAGACACATTTTAGATGTTTTTACTGTTTTAAAAGAATTTAAATAGAATTGAATCTATTTTATGAATCAGTTTAGAAGTTTTTTTTTTATATTTGTTTACAGGTATATTAAAAGTCAAGCTTTTTGATTTGATTTGAGTATCAATAGTTGAGTCAATTCAATATTTTTTTTATATTTTACGTAATAATTCTTTTTGTTGGCCAAAATCTTTAAACTATGTAAACAATTGTATGCAGAATTGAAATAGAATTATCTAAGTAATTTATGTTGTTCGTTAGATAAAATAGAACACTTTTTTAATTATAAGGAAAAATAACTATTTGTGGTTTCTTTTTTTTCTGAAATAATGAAAGTACAAATTCCAATCAGTATCAGAAAAATGTGAAAAGCTAAATATTTAAAATAATATAACTTTTTCATATTGAAATACTGTTTATGTTAAGCATTGCTTACTCTTGAAACTGATTCCATAGTTGGTAACAACCACCCAGGTTACAGATAAAAACGGTAACTAAAGGACCGAGAAGTTGGTTTATCTCAATTTTATATTCTGTGCCTTTTACATTAAGGCCTCACGCATATTCAAATGTCGCGTGATATATAACATATAGACGCTAACAGAACATGAATGGAATAATAAGTTAAAGCGTCCAATTGATGTTTCCTTTCCCGATTGATAATTACTGCCAATTAGCTTTTACTAAAAAGGCATCAAACTTACTGTTATTAAGAAGCGCTTCCCAAGCGAGTTCTCACAATCGTACAATTTGCTAATGTAATTTCCCAGTTGTTCCGTACCCACGGTCAGTGTTTACAAACTACTTACCGGCCAATAGGAAGTATTGCTCATTTATACAGGATGTTCTTAATTCGTAACTTGTATAACAATAGTTGTATTAGAGCTAACTTAATATAGTTACAAGTATAACTTGTAGTTTCGTATTACGCAATTACGTGATATACGCATAATAATATTTAATCATTACAGTTTTATGTTTATTATTACCGTAAATAAAGGTTCTTTTAAACAGCATAAGCTAATCGCTGGAAGAAAATTAGGCTAAAGTTGACTGTTTTTCACCTTTGTTTATATTAGAAAATGTATAAATTATCAAATTGGTTTTAGAAATATTTATTCTATAACTTTTAATATTTTAGTATAAAAATATTTTCTTTTCCTTCTACACAACCTTTATATGATAAGATAGAGACAATATTTCCCACAGCGCGTTAACAGTGATAAGTAAGTTTATGCCTAACAGAACGTGTTGTGGCCACTATTATCGTCTGTTAGTGAAATTAGAATGATCTGGGAATATAAACTACCTACCTATACTATAATGGCTGACATCGTTCATCAAAACTAAATGTATCCGTAAATTTACATATAACAAAAACATTTGTATAAATAAGCATCTTTTAATATTTTTTATCTTATAATTAACATTAATATCAAATTATTTCACTAATTAGTAGAAAATAAAAGCGGAAATAAACAATGTTCAAGGTGGTTTATTAATATTAAGTATAAATATATGTATATTGAATCTCTAAACCACTTTTAAAGATGTATCGAAATTTTTATAAATGATTGAATTTCGGCACAATTATTTTTTCACTATTATTCCCTTGTTACAAAGCAACGTTGTGTAAGGTATATAGTATTTATATTTTATTTTTTTAAGTTAAAGAATACTTTTATGGATAAACAGTCGTTTATCTATTTGAACGTCTAGTGTACAGTTGATTTCTAATATACGTATTACAATGTGTAGTAATTATGGATAATATTTGAAGATCATAGAAAATTATCAGTAGGCCCACTCTGACTCTCTACGGAACGAAATCTAATGCGTCAAGTGGTATTGTAAATAGTACTTATATATCAGTATATGCAAAATTAGCAACACTATGTTGATTCATTTTTTGCCTTGCAATTCTTGATTAAGTAGATGTTAGTGGTAATGTTTTTATAGCATGAACTTCAGGTCATTGCCAAGACATCCAGAATAATGGGGAAAAATAAATTAATTCTTTATTTCTCTTTCGAATTAAATTATTTTATTACTTTATTTACTTATTTACTAACTATTTTCTATCTGTACTTTTTTTACTAACTATATCTACCTGTACTTTCTATAGTTATATTTCTATAGTTATATTTGCATATTTGATCGCGCATCTCAATTTAGAAATACTATAGTTAATATATAAATACCGCATAGCTAAATTAGCCATACGCGATTTCTGCAAAACACGATTTCCTTTCATTATCCTAAGCAGTACTAATTAACAAGTAGTCGTGTAGGCAGGTTTTTCATGTTTTTTTGCTTTACGTCATTGTGTACACATCCGTGTAACTTGGTTTGGTCATCGATCACTGTATGAGTCAATATTGGAATATCTATTAGAAATCACTTGTTTTGATCACTTATGTATATTTTTTTAGATCCAACGTTACTTAAACTCTCTGGTACAAAGCATGGCGTAGAGTTATATATATATATATATATATATATATATATATATATATATATATATATATATATATATATATATTCGTTCATATTTTGCTATTATAATTATAACATTTTACAAATTTGAAACCTAATTAATAATATAAACTAAACCAGCTACAAAAGCTATAAAGTAACTTTGTATGTACAATTTCTTGTTTTCATCTAGTGACTGAACTTATACAACCATTATAATATTATCTGTATTTAGAATTTAATGTAAGTTCCATTCTAACGCGCCATTAAACAATCTCGAAGTCAATCTCCCTAAATGCCATTACAAGTTTTACTTAAACACGTAATTTAAGTCAGCAAATCCACAGTATATTTGAGAACGTGCTAAGGATATTAGCATACAGCAATTAGCGATACACAGACAACAATGAATGTGCCTTTGTCTCTTAATCTTTGACAATGACTCAAGGCCGACGGATGTAAATTGTGTGTCAAAGGATGTCTTAAGGGATACAATGGTTTGTTTGTTATTATAATTTAAGATGGTTTACTTGTGAAATATTTTAAACGGTAGGTTTTTATACTTATTTCTTTTTATTTCTCGTGCTTTGCTGTTTTTTGCTAGTAAAATTATTATATATTTTATTATATATTTTTATTATTTTTCGCGTATACAAATATGCTAGTTATTGTTACTAGACCAGCAAAATAAACTTATTTGTGATTTCTGAATTCCAAATTTATTCAATTCAGTTTTACATTATATCATATTTTGAAATTTTATGTTTTTTAAGTTCACTCTTTTATCTATTCCCATGTTATGTAATTTCAGCTAAAATAAAATAAATATATGAAAAAAACTATACTGATGTTAATGATTCGAGTTGAGTGCTGATGATGCTCAATCGGGAAATGTTAATTGACAATTTGAAAGTATTTATATTTGAATAAATAATATTTAGATTTGTTTTGATTGATATTTTTAATATAATGTAAGAATTAATTCAGAGTTCAAAATCGACCTTAATAAACTTGCACAAAACGAACCTACAACCATGGTGGGCGGTCCAACAAATCATAATTACTGCTTTATTGTTTTTCCATGATCACCTTAGCGTCTTAAATGTTACAAAGTATATGAATATTTGTATACTATGCGGTAGTTCAGAAAAAATCAAAAGTCATATCCATCGTTCATTAATATAAGCCCAACAAAGGCCCCTAATGCGCGGCACACTCCACAGACGGCAGCTAAAAAGAAATTATTCTTAATTCAAAATAAATATCTCGGTATTCGATTTTCGTAAAGGCACCGTCAGTCACAATAGGATCGGCTTCACGAGTGGTCGTCTCGAGAGTCATTTAAAATATATTGAGTCCAGCGACAAAGAGCCGATTGTGCAGATGGCTATAAAGTCGACGTTTTTCTACGGTGAATTAGTGGAGATTATATCCGAATACGAACTAATAAATCTTCGGTGTGGCCGAAGTCGAGTGTCTATTGATTCTGTAGTAGGCGTGATCGTCGGTTGTAATCTTCATAAATTTTACGAGCGAAACTAAAGAATGAAAGGCAAAGACATACGAATGATGCATCATTGATCTGACAAACAGGCATTGATGAAAGTGCATTAACATTAACATAATATAATGTATTCAAAGGAATTATAATTTTATATACCAGCAGAATAAAGCCTTTAATCACATACTATTATATATTATGAGTCAATTTTGTATTTACAAACTTCAATCCTATAAAAATGAACAATAACGTTTTCTATATTCTTTTTTTTAATATAATGAAGAAAAGAAATATTTATGAAGGCAAACTAAAATTGGATAAAATGCCCTATGGTTAAAAATAAACGGCAATACACATTTGATTAAGCTTCTGCAATCCTTGTATCAGTATCAGTTAAAAATATAACGACCGCCATTCACTACTGTCTTATATCAGACGAGTATAAATGGAGGTAATATTTAAGCTTACTAATTAAGCAATTCTGTATTGAGCTTTGACGATTACCGACTATATCAGTTTGGCAAATTAGTATAGAGATGTTTTAGTAGTTGGTATTCAAATTAATGATAAGGAGAGTACTTTTGACAACTATGCGAATCACGTCAATTGATTATTTATTAAAACATAGATAAAAACGTAAAAAAGTACTAATTTTTATATAAAAATAACAACTGTAATCGATACGTCATAAACTTTTTCATAACATATCTTTTTTCCAAATAAATAATTTTAAGAGTTAAAGATAAACTGTGTATTCGAGTACTAAAACTATAATATCTAGTATTAAATTAAGTTTAAATTAAATTACGTCAATTCTTGATCAAAAATTAAGACACAATATAGGTACCTACTATGTCATATACCACGTGATCATAATAATATAAGATTTTTCACTTACTTACTAGAAGTGTTCTAAAATAATATATTAAAAAACAAATGAATATCTACATTTACTCTCATATCGTCTCGTCACGTGATCTAAAATGTAAAGGGCATGTAAACATATAATTGATAGGCATTATTATCCCATATTAATGGCAGCAATTTCGAAACGGCCCTAATTAAGCAATTCTTTACCGAAGTTTTCAAGACTGCCACTGATTGGGCAAGGAGGCTGAATTAGCATAAAGTGTGGTGCGCTCAGACACCAGCAAATGCGCTTATCTCGGACACACGAGATTGCTTGAACACTGCGCTTAATTGGTCATCAATATTCTAACTAATAAGCCGGTGCTGGTGCTAGTATGTTTTGAATCTATATCTTCTAAGCGTTTTATGTGACTTTTAATGTTCTTTTGCAAAACGTTCGGGATTTGATTTATGTCATGAAAATAAAATGTCAAGAAAGAAGAATATTGTTCTATATTTTACTGTATAGCACAATAAATTATGGTTTGAATAAGTTATTAGATTTATCCAAATATATATATTCTTAACTTATATCTTTCTTGGCAACACTTATATATAGAAAACAGGTTATTTTTTAGTATTTTTATTGAAACATGTTTGTATTATCATATTTAAATAAACATAAATATTAGTAAATAATAAAACAAATGGTATACTTTTTATTTATAATAAAGACTTCGACAAAACTTTCAAGCTGCATCACCCTGCACAGGCTCCTTAATTAAGATGTAGGCAGAACGCGGTGTATGTTCGCTAACGAGGAGCTAACATCTGCCCGCGGAACCCCATTATACATTCATTCTATAGAATAGGCGACACATATTAAGTAAGTCATGTATTAAACAGAGATAGTTTTGTATTAAAACTACTTTAACTAGTGCAGTCATTTCGATTAGTAAAATATATAAAATAATACAAAAACATAATTAAAAAAACTTATTAACTGCAGCCGGTGTGCAGTTTTCAAGTAAGTAACATAACATATGGCAAATTGTAACAATCAGTAAAGTACGGAATAAATATGCTTATTATCAGTGATTGACACTAGACAACAACTAGTTGAAACAATATAAGCATGTTAATTAAATGTGTTAATATTTTTTTAATAACATAAATAAAATAGAGGCCATCGAGATGTAGCGCCTTACTATAAAAGCGATTGGCTATTCCCACTCCGGAGTATGCTTATACCTATTTATAAAAAAATCGTATCACCGTTCTGATGAGACAAAGCGCAACATTTAGTAGGCCTCTGAATACGTAATATCTCAATTTCTTGTGGAAAATAGTCAAAAGTGTCTTAACAGTTATGTTCTTTTGATCGATTACGCAAATAATATAAAAAAATAAAAATGCACTTATTGTATCCAAAGCTTCAAAACACAAATTAAAATATTTTATATCATCAACTAACATATTATCAATACGTTTATCTTCATACTTCCTGTTTCCGCTCATGCAGTGACATTAAATATATACAAGTGATGGGATCTTATGGATTGCGTTTGGTCCAATTAGATTAAATCTTCCAAGAAATCTATATAAATGCAAAGGGCAGTCACTCACGTATCATGAAATCGCAGAAACTATTGATGCTAGAAAAAATTAAATTTTATATGGAGGACTCTTTAGACCTTAGGTTTTCGCTAAGACAGGATTTTGCAAAATTCCACTCCTAACGGGCTGTATTTGGAGTTTAAAGTTTGTATGAAACTTCTTTATTACCTCTGCTAGTAGTATTAAATTCTAAATGATAGCTTTTCAAACGTAAGTTACTAAGACAGAATATTGCAAAGAGAAAGAGAGAAAAAGTGACCCTTTGAGGGGTTGTATTTGGGCTTGAAAGTTTATATGAAACTTCTTTACTGCAAGTGCATTCCAAAATTGATTCCTAAGGGATAGTGTTTGGAGTTGGTCATTTGTACGAAAATTCGTTAAAAAAAAGTATAAGTAAGTATCGAGTTCATTCGCCCTGTGTTCAGTAAGAAGTAGAAGCCAGTATGTTGCCTATGTGATATTCAATTGGGTGTCAAATAGAGTTGAGCCATCTCAGCCTGGTTATTCAATTTTTATTTGGATAGCTATGTCTAAGATGCCAAACAAAGTGACATAGACCTGACATAGAAATGACAGTAGGAGACCTGACGGTTAATTAGCTGTTGTACGCAGACGATACAGTACTTATTGCTTCATCAGAATGCCAGACATTGGTCACTTTTCTGAAAGATGGGTGTGAAAGTAACGATCTAAACTGTAAAAAATGGTATAAAACATATTTACTTAACTATTTCCTTTCAACAAAAAAGGATGGTATTTGACTATTTGATTTTTAGACTGTAGAAATAGTATTCTGGATACTATTATTTGGTAGTAAGATAAGGGTTTAATTGATTACGAAAAAAGAAATATTTGTAATTTAAAATACTAAAGTTAAAATAGCAACAAAATAGCCATAATAAAATCATTTCGTGTGGAAGAGTAAAATCACATGTAAACCATGACGTCATATGTAGGTGAGTGACATCACAGGTGAACCATGATGTCATATGTAGTCGAGTAAAATTTCATGTGGATCATGATGTCATATGAGGATAAGGAAAACCATATGCGGACCATGATGTCATGTGTGGATGAGTAAAATCATATGTGAACCATGAAGTCATATGTGGACGAGTAATATCACATGTGGACTACGATGTGATGTGTGAATCAGTAAAATTACATGTGGACCATGATGTTATATGTGGACGAGAAAAATCACATGTGGACCATGATGTCATATGTGGATGAGTGAAATCACATGTGGAGCATGATGTCATATGTGGATGATTAAAATCACATGTGCACCATGGTGTCATGTGTGGATGAGTGAAATCACATGTGGACCATGATGTCATATGTGGATGAGTGAAATCACATGTGGAGCATGATGTCATATGTGGATGATTAAAATCACATGTGCACCATAGTGTCATGTGTGGATGAGTGAAATCACATGTGGACCATGATGTCATATGTGGATGAGTGAAATCACATGTGGAGCATGATGTCATATGTGGATGATTAAAATCACATGTGGACCATGATGTCATATGTGGATGAGTGAAATCACATGTGGAGCATGATGTCATATGTGGATGATTAAAATCACATGTGCACCATGGTGTCATGTGTGGATGAGTGAAATCACATGTGGACCATGATGTCATATGTGGATGAGTGAAATCACATGTGAAGCATGATGTCATATGTGGATGATTAAAATCACATGTGCACCATGGTGTCATGTGTGGATGAGTGAAATCACATGTGGACCATGATGTCATATGTGGATGAGTGAAATCACATGTGGAGCATGATGTCATATGTGGATGATTAAAATCACATGTGGACCATGATGTCATATGTGGATGAGTGAAATCACATGTGGAGCATGATGTCATATGTGGATGATTAAAATCACATGTGCACCATGGTGTCATGTGTGGATGAGTGAAATCACATGTGGACCATGATGTCATATGTGGATGAGTGAAATCACATGTGGAACATCATGTCATATGTGGATGATTAAAATTACATGTGCACCATGGTGTCATGTGTGGATGAGTGAAATCACATGTGGACCATGACGTCATATGTGGATGAGTGAAATCACATGTGGAGCATGATGTCATATCTGGATGATTGAAATCACATATGTACCATGGTGTCATGTGTGGATGAGTGAAATCACATGTGGACCATGATGTTATATGTAGACTGTAGACGTGTAAGATCTCATGTGAACCATGATGTCATATGTAGATGAATGAAATAACATGTGGACTGTGATGTCATATGTCGACGAGTAAAATCACATGTGGACTATGATGAATAAAACTTACAATTTGATATATAGAAAAATTTTGCAAAAAAAACAACTTTTTAAGGGTGACATATCTATAACTTTTTAAGTATGACACATCTATAATTTTCTATTTATTGAGATATGAAATATTTTTAGATGCCATTTTAATATATGTCTTGACTATTGTGCAGATGATGGCGCGGGCTATATAAAGGCCAGTACTTATATAAAAATATAAATTTTAACGAGTGTCATTCGGTACTTTAAATATCGTCTTAATTCAGAAATTCTTTTAGTTTTCTTGAGTTCATCGTTGGATTTTTATGTATAAATAAGCCAAAAAAGCTAATATTTTTTTAATATGCTTAACGGATAATTGTAATATCATTATTATTTTTATTAATATTGGAATAACGACATCGTAAATAATATGTAAAAATATTGTGTAACCTTAAATAATAAGAAATATATCCTGCAAAAAAATCATATGAGCACATATAGTATGCAATAGCTTATAAGATAAGGCAAGCTGTTGTACCACCAGTAACAATCCAAAAAATAAACAATATTTTGATGAAATTCAGCAATCGATCGAAAACAATCATAAAAATAAATATATTCTATAAAAATTCTCCTTTTTCCATTTCATGAATCCCTTGATGCACTGTCTGTAGACTTAACATAAAACAAGTAATAATGTTAATAACACCTGATTAAGATTATATATATATATATATATATATATATATATATATATATATATATATATATATATATATATATATATATATATATATATATGTATAATAATATGACATGACTTAACATTTTTTAAGTAAATCGGACAATTAGTTGTATTTTTAAAAATAACTACTATCGATTTCGAATTTGAATCACAACTATCGCAACGCTATTTTTTTAAATTTAATAATGTAAGATATAATTTTATATAGCTTATACATCACAACATCATACTAAAATAACATATTTACAATTTTTGTCTGTTTGTCTGTTTCTTTCGTTTAATCTCTGGAACGGATGGCTTGATTTTGATGAAACTTTTAATATCAGATAGCTATCCACGTGGACGAAGTCGAGGGCACAACTACAGTTACATATTATTCTCTGCTCTATTCTACAATAACTATAATCATACTACTTGTTCGATATATAAGTTACCTATATCAAGGGAAGATCAGAACAAAATAAACTGTCTATTAATCATACATCAAAAATATCATATAATATATTATGCGAGTGTGGTCTTAGAATAGAAATAAAATTCATTACTGAACTAATAAATACCGTATCTCTTTGTACTTATATTCTAAAAAGCTTTTAGTCTACTTAATTTAGTGAATTGTGCTCACAGTGAGTGGAAACTTTTAATAATTTTATTAGACACGCCGGAGGTCTCGTAGGCGTTGATTAATGGATTCATAGGTGTTGCTTTTATGTATTATTTACCAAAGATTGTGGCATGTAGAAAAATCTTACTAAATATAGAAGTGAGTTTGGTTCTTAAATTGTTAACTTGAAGCTTGACACTTGACCAATGTTATGTTGAATAAATGTTCTCAGTCATTCATTCATTCATCAAGTCATTACCCGATTAAAGAGAAAAATATAATAGTTATTATTGTATGTAAATAGTACTATTTTAAAATTAAAAGCCTAAGGACGTGCAAAAATTTAGGGCGTAGGTAAAAACTATACCTGACGTCTTTTTGACCGATCTATGAGGAACAGAATCTGTGAGGTTAGTACTATAAGCATGAGCCCAATTTACTCTCAGCGCAACGATGAAACAGAGTTCGCTATTGTACGTATATTTAATATAGACTCATCAAAAACATGGCTTGATAGCCTTTCCTGTCTGATCTACCAAGAATTCATTCATATTTCGCTCTTAAAATTGGAGACTTTGTAATAAATATTTCACCTTTAGTAACCAGAAAAATAACGAGTAACAATTTAATCTTCCCACTAATAGATACTGTAAACGTGATTGTGGATTTGCTTCTCTCACTCAACTCAAAGGAATGATTATATTTTGAATGTATTATCATATGGACGCTCTGGTATTACAAAAGTGCGTCGTAGACTTTACCACTCAACATACAAGGCATGAATGTAGATCATGCATTAAGTTATGTAAGGGTACAGGTATAATAATCGTGTAATCTTAAAAAAAATGTGTATAGTTTATAATAAATTTCATAATTCGATTTTCGTTAACTACATATGCGAATTACATATGTTGAGACGAAATCAACCGGTAATAAAAAACATAAATACGACGAGCGTCGCATAACATACGCGTAACATACCTATAGAATACGACTAAATTTGATTACCTTTATATTTCATTTATTTCCATGCAATTTGCCAGAAATAAAAGATATTTCTCATTTTCCTATATCGAATGTTTATCTTGTGTGTTGTCATTGTAATTAATTAAATAAAAATAGGTAAATTTAACTAACCTTGACGTGATATAACTGTATTTATCTTTGGTTAAATCTTCATACTTTATTTTTTATGTGAAATTTTAACTCATCATCTTACATACTTACTTTTATTTTTTATATCTGTACATAAAGTGTCAAACTCAAGATCGATTGTACCAAAAATACATATCAATATTATGCAAAGTTGCCATTAACCCCCATTAATATCTCGGAATCACTTAACAAGTCAAGATTAACTCTAACAAAGATAAAAAAGGTAATAAAAGGATATTAAAAAGCCGCGGTCGTTAGCGGAAGGCGGTAACCCTTTTGTGTGCGAAATTAAATATCGAACACCATAAATATTACAGGAATATTAAGGCAAAGTTTGGTGACGGTAGACTTTTTACGTTCAAATATATGGTAGCTGAAAGATTTATTTGCTTATTGAAATTAAATTATAAAACATATTTTTTTTTTACTTTATATGTATCTCCATATGTATTCTCGCTTTTTTTCCGCGGTTTATAAACAGAAAGAACCTGGTGTATAAATACTCCGTACTTCGCTTTCCACCGATTCGAGACATTGCATGTTGAGTGGTGGAACTCAACGCCGCATTTTGTCTTTTCCAGAGCCAGGAATCATAAATAATTTAAATGTTATCACTTCCCCGAGGGAGAATCGAGCCTACCGTTTACAGTCAGACGCTATTCCACTGCGCCACGGCCGGCCTCATTATTAATATAGTATATATTAATTATAATACATTATTATAAAAATATTGACCTCCTGGAATTCTTCTTTATATAAATGGTAACTGTGCCAAATTTTATACTCCTCCGTCCATACATTTTCTTTAAAGAGAAATCAATAATGATTTTTTATTTGCTACGACTATACGACAGATCGAGAGGCATATCACTCTACTCTCTCCCTGTCGCCTTGTTACTCTTTTTCTTTGCGAACTTATTTATTAACTTATTACCTTTAGATAATAAATAAGTTCGCTCTGGACTTAAGATCCCAACCAACTGAATATTTTTTTAGGCACATACATAATAAGACCTTTTATTTTTGCATTTTTTAAACAAGAAATTAATTTAAACGGATTAATCGCGTATAGCTGTTGTCTACTGTGACCACAAACTGCTGTATGTTCATTTTTATAAAATGTATTTTTGAATAGCATTATATAAAATAGTTTAAAATAGTTTCATTTAAAATAGGTACATTCATATTCGTAAATGCAAACTAATTAACGTAATTTTAAAACGGAAAAATTGGATGCACAATTAGAATTATATTCCCAATTAAAAATTATATAAATAAATATAATTTTTTATAAATAAATTTTAACGATTCACAATATTTAATATATTTAAAGCAGCTTATTAAAAGTTAGCAAGAAGACATCCTTACAAAATTTCCTTTCTTTGCATAGCCATAAATTTATAAGAACGATTCAACGAATTTCATCGCCATATTTTAGTATTTTAGCATCTTAGTTGGAATGATTTATGATATGTTTTGATTGTGTAACATGTATTTTATTACTACTAACGTCCCATGGTTCCATTTTGAATAGTGATTCAAGGCATGAGGAGTAAAAATATAGTTTTATAATTTTTAATGCCAAAATCCTGTTATTTTTTATAATACCCTACTATTATTCCCTTACTTCATTACGTTACGAAAATATACACCATATTCTATATTATTAGAATAAACAAAGTTATATAAACCTAAGAATATGTTGAAAATAAATTGAAATTGTCAGAGGAATGCCTATCTTGTAGATAATACTACAATATAAACTGGAAAAACAAATCTCCATAATTTCCCGTGTATCAACAGGGTAGCAAGAGCCTAGTCTTTATGCCCAAACGAGACTACACGTATATATGAAGAAACTCAACGCCACCTTATGTCTTGAAGGAAAAAATGGGATCAATTTAAATATGAATAATTGTATTTAAATTGAGTCTCCGAGTATCACTGAGTGGGAATCGAAAGCACAAGCTAGAATAATTATAATACTTGAATACCATTTAAGTACAAACGTACATGATAATAAGTTAGAATAAAAAATATTAATTACTGTTCATACAGAACAAGTTACAGAATAAGAAAAAGAAATAAGTTTTAAAAATATAGTGTGTAAGTAGCTAATACTAAAAGGTAAAATTGTTTTTTTAATAGTAAACTATATGAAACTGTTAAATATTATATTTTCTAAAAGTGTCTTATTCGACCTTTAAAACATTTATGTAAGAAATCTTTCGACGTGGGTATAAATTTTTGACAAAAATCACTGAGCATTATGGTTTTTTTTTTCATTATCCATAAAGAAGTCGGTACCTTTGCCATTCGATATATCCCAGCTACCTAAGTATGCCCATTCACGATTGCTCACAGTATTTCGACACGGCATTATTTTTTTGAAGCAAATGTATTCTTAATTTAATTATGATGGGCGAAAGCATATTTTAATTAATTAAATACTCGATAGAAAATTAATATAAGATGAACAAAATTTAAAATTTAATTTAATTTCTTTATGATAAACAATTTGTAACATTTGAACATTATATAAAGATTTTAAAAGTGAACTACTAGTTACAATAAAATATGAACTTCATTATATTATCTACATCGTATGTCAAAATATACACGTAGATAACTACATATCTTACTTGATTTTAAAAATGTCATTTGCTGCCGCGTATTGCTGCGCATACCAAAGCGGTGAAATTAAAATAAATTAGTATATTTCCCCCATATGAATAACAAACCCACAACCACCATCATCTTTCGAGAAATCTAAAATTTAAATCTAGTATCGATTTGCAATTGATAATCGATATGTTAAGCAAGTAAAATTTGTTTGAAGTGGAAATATTATTCGCCAAATGAATATTCTGCCTAATGTCAAACGGGCATAAAATCTGTAAATAACCGCAGACCCCGCCTCGAGCAGGATACTCCTGTTTATGCTTCATTAGGAATCGGTACTATAAAATCCGTCTGAAGTTTGTGCACTAGGGGCGTTCTCGGTGCAAGTGACCTGTGACACTTGGCGCCACTTTTTTTGACATGTCTGGATTTTGACGTCAGATATGAGTTTGAGGTTAGAGAATGAAAATTACATTTAATTTTTAATTTTATTTAATCAATAGTTTAAATATCATTAATTAATGTAATAGTGGATATAGACCAAACTGAAGCAGTAGGAAAGCGTCTGACTGTAAACGTGGTTGGTTTTGGGTTCGATTCTAACATGTAGAAATGATATTATTTAGAATTTATTTTCATTTCTCCGTTCTTGCATGATAAAGCGCGACATTGAGTTCGCCGCTCAACTCGCTATTCTGCTACTCAGGATAAAGAGTGAAACTGCTTCTTTTAATAGTTTATTAGTGTATTATAAATATATATTACCTTCTAATCAATAATGTATGGGTTTTCAATGAAATATAATATAAAATTGTAAAAAGTATTTACTATATTAACTTTTATTCAATAATATAGTTAATAATAAAATAGTTCAAAATTACTCATAAATTTTAAAATTTTATATAATTGAACACATAATCTAATAAAATGTAAAAATAATACAAACTTGAAATCGTTGCGTAGAACACTCAAAATAATTAACAGAAATGAACACAACATCCTATAATAATTAGTGGCGTCGTTTAATAGTTTTTGCTACAACTTTTTGTAAGATGGAATTTGTTTGGAAGTGTCAAAGTACAATGACGCATAATTAGCTGAGGGACATATTTTTCCGATTATGTTACAGAGGAGCCGCTGTCATAATTTATATTTATTGATTCGGACATGTTAGGTTAAATCGATTTTAATTTTTTTTCTTAATTTTGCAATTCAAATATTACGATAAAGGTAATTCTTAATCTTTTTACAATACATAATGATTTTCTATGGACTTCGTAAAATAGATCATTTTTAACTAAATTAGTTTAGTATAAATAAAGAAGAAATAAATTTTCTTTAAAAAAAGATTTAATAGCGTTAGAATATAGTTAGAAATTGGTCTCCCATGCTTCCAGGACCACCCTAGCGAATGTATATTATAATAAACGTATAATAAATCTCATAAAGAATTACTCAAAACGTAACTACGCAACGAATGTAAAGCCGAATGGTGGATCATTAAAATCAAATCCTGTAATAAATATAGGTACATAAATGTTATAAAAACTCATTGTAACATAACCTTTAATACTCTTAAGTTATTTGTAATAAATTACAGAATAATTCGAGTGCAACAACAAATAAATCCTTAATAAGGTGTCGTTAAACTTTATTATTTAGTAACTGACTCTACTTAGAGCTATTGTTACCTTTTTTCCCCAAACATCTGTTGTAATACGGGTGTGGGTAAGTTTGTAGATGAAACTTTAATATCATTTTAACATAAGAACAGCTTGAAGTATATTTTGAAAAAAAAATTTGACTTCGCCCCTGACACGCCACATGTAATGTCTCGATTTATAGTGGAAAACAGTCAAAGGAGTGTCTTGACACTAGGTTGTCCCTGAGTAGTCAGGTTGTGTGAAACAAAGCGTAAATTTGCTTCTTTTCATAAAAGAGTACATATAAATATTAGAAAAAGTATATTTATTTAATGTTTATTTTGTTTTGTAAATAATATCATTAATACCATATAAACATAAATAAAATAATAATAAATATTGGAGATTACAATAATTAGAAAAAAAATCCATTTCAAATATTTACTGGCTCCTTCTAGGTTCTTGGCCGAACTTCGCCGTACGACAATATTTATAGTTTATAGTCTATTATGCTACCGTAGAGTATTGTGATGCCTCTGTTGCCTCGTAACTTTTTATTATAAAAATTATTACCAATATAATATCAAAAGTGACTTATTGATTTTTCGTGATTTTATAACATTTTCGTATTTTTAATATATATATATGTTTTCACTTGTTTGTTTATGTATGAATTTAGTTCATGAAGAGGAAAATCTACATATAAGTACTTTTTGCTTATCAATTTCTTAATTTAAAAGAAATTGGATTTAATAAGCTGTGACTATTTATATAAAACTACATAAGAATATTTCATTTAGAACAAATGTTTGCGCATCAAATACATAAAAACTCTTTTTATTTCTTAAAAATGAGCCTTTGAAACGTATTTACAATTCTAAATTCAGAATTAATGTATTTTCAATTGTAAATAACAATTTCTTACTTAACATTATAACACTATACAATTACTATAGAATTTTAAAGATGTTAACTTATTATACATACATTGAAAAATAATTTCAAATTGTAGTAAAATAGTGTGAAATTATGAATGAATATCAAAAGCGTACCTCATGGGATTTACACAAATCACTTATAAGTGAATGAAAAACACCAGGTCATTATTCTGTAAACTAATGAAAGTAACTAAAATATCAGACACTAAATAATGACACAGACATGCCGACGCCAGCTATACTATTAGCTATTTTGAGATTTAATGATATAAAAATAAAGTTTAATTTCAAATGTCACCACTCACAATCTAACACAACCCGTTCATTCAGCAAATTCGAAATACAATTAATCTTCCAATTGTATCATTAAAATATAGTTGTGTTTACTCGTGCAATATCGCACCACTTCATTTTCTCTCCCTTTAAGTCTCATTTTAATGATAAATGATTTAAGAAATTAATGATTAATGACATTTTCGAATGATGAAAAGACGGTGCAGCATGTGTGTCGAGAAATTCGAAGTTACCGAAATGTCAGATGTTGGAATCCATACAATTCTAGTAGTCATTCACAAGTTATTAATGGTTATAGTATTATTTGGAAGTGTGAAATGAACTTAAATAACTTAGTAGCTTTATAATGATATTTATAATGACAGCTAGAGCAGATGAAATACATAAACCACTAAATGTAAAACAAATCTGTTTGTAAAATCTAATACAACCCTCTCTATGGCTCATTTTCTTTGTTTAATATTGTTTTTATAGTTACAATTTATTGTAAGTTAGAATAGAAAAACGAATAAGAAAGTGTTTTATTTTTAATTAGCTCAGACACTTAAACGTCTTTTTATTTATCACAAAATGCATTAAACTAAGATTTGAAAAAATATGCCGCATTTTAGCCATATGCATTGCGTACTTTGTGGCGTAACTCAGCGCGGCGCTTTATCTTAGGGGGAAAATAATTGATAAAAGTATTTCTTTAGTATGACAGATATTTTACATCTAAATGCGATTAAACAACAGTTCAAAAATGTACGTACTTATGCGTTCTCAATATGTATAGTTACCGAAGAAATCATGCTAACATTAATATGTTGTAAAATGATAAAGTTTATTACAATTTTTCCTTCTGATTTTTTTTTAAATTTTATATTTTTAAAATATCTTTAAAAAAGGCTTAAAACAATAAACTGAAAACATATACGCATTTAAAAACTCCTTTACTTGTAGGATTTTACTAGCCCATTTATTTATTTTTTATTTACTCCTTGTAATTTGTGTTAATTATGTTAGTATATTGAAACAGTTATTCAATTAACAGACAAACAAAACTAGATAAAAATATGTGTCGTCGAGTTCACCATAACATATCAACACAGAATATCTAAATTTTGAGCGTATCCATAATAATAATGGCTTTGTGAGCCAATATAAAAATATACATTTATACGCGGAATAGAGAAAGCATCGAATTTCCTCCAAACAGAACATAATTATGATACGAGTACGACAAATACATTAATGAATTCAAACGCAAACTCCCTTTATTGGATCAGTTGACTGCGTTAAACCAAGTTAAGCGGGGCTTATCCGACTGCAAGAACGGTCTTATGTAGGATTGAACTTTATCATAGTCTATATACTGACTATAACAAATCAATTTTATTACGTAAATAGCTTGTTATTTGAATTTTTACCTAGACATAATTTAACATATGCGATATACCCACAGAATAGACAACTTTTTTAAAAACATCCATTTAAACTTACCTACATTTTTTGAAATAAATATATCACCAAAAATAAAAAATATCAAATTTTGTAAAATAATTAAGATAATTTGAACGTCACCGTATTTTTTTTAAAACAGACAGACAAACGTACATAATTAATTTATTATGTAATATGATTCTTTTAATTTTTATAGTATAGCTAATTTAAAAGCGTCTTTCTCGCATAATACTTTCCCATCTCCCCTGAATAGTACCCCGCAATGATATGGAAAAATATCGAATTTAATACCGACTAAACGCATTTAGCGTCGCTAAGGGACGCACCCTCCCTAAGGGTCTATATTAAAATATGTCAACTGTTATACATAAACGTTTACTAAATCTGATTTGACTAAGCGATTGGTTTTATGCTCGTTATTAAAGAGGGTATGCGAGATTACTAGCTTTGTATGGAATATATATTATTATTTTATTAATATTTTTGTTTGTATTTTTACTATAAATATTCTTATGATAACAAGAAAACTGTCAACATTATTTAATGTTGTTTTATGACGTATAATTTACCTACTTGTTACAACAATTTTACGTCATAATAAATTGTAACAAATAAGTAAATTTTATTATATTAGTACAACGAAAATATGTGTACAAATTTTCGCTACCATGCTACCATTGCTATTGTGATAATGATTACTATATAAATAAATATTACATTTCATGAAATCGTTTTGGCAAACAAATTATGTTGACGTATATAATGTCTTCTATTTTCGTGAATGTACTTTATTTCGCGGAGCATACGGAGAAAGGTACCTAGTGGTAGTATATAATTTTTTTTACGGATTTTATAAATAAAAGATTTTGCAAATTAATTATTTACTTTTGTTTTCTCATAGTGATGAAAATAAAATAAAATAAATATCCTGCTATATTTTACTATAGGTATTAACTAATGTTTTGTGTGTACATCCTTATCACGCATGTCTACCTTATCATCACTATATTAATTTTATAGGTAATTTTAATTATTTATTTGGAGAAGAAATTTTTTGAAAGTACAATCTATCTCACTTACCTTACTTATTATGTAAGGAAATGCGTGAATCTGAAAGAAAAAACAATACTTTTCTATATAAAACTGACATATCAAAGAGCTTTTGTTAGGCAAATATTAAAACTTAATAGAATATACAACCATGACTTAACGGCTTCCCATTTCTTTACAATTACAGTCAGATGCCGACACAATAATACTTATTGAATTTGACTTATTACATTCTGAGAATTATCTGAGTGTTAAGCAAATTAACCCTCTTAAACGTTTAGAATCACTGACACCCGTTTAAAATCATATCAACCCTATATAAATCTAAACACTTTGATTCAATAAATTCTCTTCGTTTGGTAATTGTTGAATCATTGAGCGTGTCTGTACGTTTATTTTATATCGAACAGTGCGGGTCGTGAGGGGAAATAAGAAAACTATTAAGGGGAGATGGGGAACCATAATATGTTTGTAAACGTGTTGCGGGATCTTTATTGAATTTTATGGAGTTCCAGTTACCTTATTAATGTAGTTTTTGTATATTATATACGTTTCTTGAAAAAAAAGAATTATTTCTAGTTATAAAACAATTTTAACTATCTCAATAGATAAAATATATTTAACACAAGATTTGCATTCCTTAAAATTTATTTATTTTAACTCAGTAAACTCAATGGTTACTTTTTTATGTTTTTACTATACGATGAAATATATGAACTAATAGCCGCTTCCGTCAATATATATAAATAAAAATCAAAAAACAAATATTTTTTTACTTTCAAACTATACTGCACAGCAAAAAAGCTACTGAAAAATTAAAACTCAAGCTTCCCTAAGTAATCCTAAATAACCCACCGAGTTACTATAAACAATAAAAATCATAACCCTATTTAAGTCGATAAAACTAAACATAAAAAAACCAATAATAAAAATACAATAGGAACTTACGTGACATAATTAACGCAGTTTAATTAGGTACAATTAATATATTATATACATATATATATATATATATATATATATATATATATAGCATCAAAACCAATTTTTACGATAAGATTATTTAATTTAATAGAGGAAAATTAAATTTATATTTAACTAATTGGTCATTAATAACGCTAATTAAGGCCTATACCAATGTTAATTACAGAATATTGTTCCATTTATATCCTGTTAGGACATAGCAGCAGAGACTGAACAGTTTTTGGTAAACAGGAAAACCGCACAATTACGATATTTTATTATTATATAGGTACTAAATTGTAATAAACATAAATAATTTTTCGTAGAGAAACGAATGAAGTGTTTTTATTTAAAATCTGTGAGAACAAAATTTCTTAAATGATGACATAATTGACTTATTCATTCATGTTTCTTACTCTAATAAGGAATATAAGTCTTGTTGTTAAAGTTATTTACATTTTAAGCCGGTCGTGACGCATTGGAACTGCGTCTGACTGTAGTTGTGGTCGGTTGTGGGTTCGATTCCCACATGGGGAAATGATTATATTCAAATTGTATCCACTAGGTAGTGGATACAATTTGAATATAAGACAAAGCACGGCATTGAATCCCGCCACTCAGCGCGCGATATCTTGAATTCTTCGAGTGTCTTGATACTAGGTACTTCTTGTCTACCCTGCTATGCGGGATAAAGCTAAAAATGATTTTCTTACTGCTTTTCTGTACATTTAAATATCAAATTAATAAAAATAAAAAAAAGTAATTTTAAACTTTGATATTACTTAAATAATGTGATTATATCAGCTTGTTTATATACATATAATTTACAATACAAAAATAAAAATACTGTATTATTAATTGAGAACTATATTACCATATATCTTTCTATTGCAATATAGGTAAATTAATAGCTTGAAAATATACTTCTGTATATACTTCGCTAAGTACGAAGTGTCTTGATACTAGGTACTTTCTGTCTACCCTACTATGCGGAAAAGCTTTACTAAAAAAAAGTAAGTAAGTAATTTAATAGCTACAAAACTATTACCTAACTAAGCTTAGGTTTTAACTTTAATTACATTGTATGAAATGAGTCGTTATAATTGTAATTGTATATCTGTAATACAGTATAATGATATTAATTGTGTATCTATAACAGGTAATAGGTTAGAGAATGATTCCTTTTATATTCAAAGTAATTATCTTACAGCATTGAAATAGTTTACTCATTATAATTATATATTTAGATTATATAAGTAGATTAAAAATATACACA
This sequence comes from Dryadula phaetusa, assembly GCA_032432895.1. Classification (NCBI taxonomy): domain Eukaryota; kingdom Metazoa; phylum Arthropoda; class Insecta; order Lepidoptera; family Nymphalidae; genus Dryadula; species Dryadula phaetusa. Next base: position 1,909,816 of record JAOYRS010000073.1, read on the forward strand.
TACAAACACATATGAATAATATCTAACACAAAATTAGCTACACCGATATCGACGAATGAATGATTGTTTAATGTAGCAGAAGTGAGCAAATTCGTTTTTAAACGGCTATCAGCCGGTCATTAAAACGGCTATGAATGCATTCATCTATGTCGTACCATTTTAACTTTTAGGGTGACAATATAGATCAGAGTAGTCCAATCATTTTTAATTTATAAATATTTATAATACTAAATTTTTATTTTTATACTATTAATGACAATGTCTGTTGCTTCAAGTAAATATTAATATATCTTTGTCACCTAGATGCTTCCGAGTGAGATAATTATACAGACATACGAGTATAAAATTTGGCACTTTGTATAGATAAGATTTTCAGAAAGGCAATATTTTAAAAAAAGATAAAATTGATATGATTTGAAGGCTAGTATTAATTAATTTATGGTCACCATAAGTCTGTGTATTAAGTGCGTACTCAATAATAGGACAGCACTACAATAGCCTCCACATAAACGATAGGACGATTGTTATTCTACATCTGGGGTCCAATATCGATTCTTAAACGGGGGACATCCTTTATGAATGATATTTTGCAATGTCACTTTTCAAATCCGTACTGCGGTTTTGAGCCAAAGAATTTTATGGAAGTACATTAATATGCGATTAACTTAAACAATTTTTTGTTACAACATTTAAGGTAGTTTCATCTGTGTGTGTCTTTCGATCTAATTAAGACACTATTCACACTTTAACACGTTTTGAAGTTTCATTTACTTAAAAGTTTACTATTTATCACTTAAATATACGCATATAATACTGTATTTTCAAATATCAATGTCCAAAAGTTAATGTTCTTATTCAGATCATCGGGATATAGAAAAAATAATAATTGTATTGACTGCATTACATGTTAAGTAACGAACACCACAATGTCTTACCAGAACAGAAAAATGTAAATAAGTATTTAATGTAATCATTTTCCTAGTGGAAATTGAACCCATAACCAATCACATTTACAGTCAAACGCTGGCTCAATACGCCACGACGGTCTCAATAATGGATAACATCACTTTATGCCCAAATTTCCTTTTTTAAGACACGACATTTAATATTCTTTTCTCAATACTTAATTACGATTTCTAAAATAAAATTTAATTTTATTCGTCACTCAATTAAAAAAAGTTTATTATATTTCAAATTTCCCTTATATGGACATACTAAAATAATTATATTAGAATGAACTGCAAGTCATCATTTATATAATATTATTAATTGTTTCCCCAAATATATATCATAACCAACCATTTAATTGAAAATATATATTTCACTGCAAATTTATTTACGTATAATATATTTTAGTAAATAATTACAATTTCCAATTATAGCTCGTTTACACATTACATATTTAGATGTTTTAGTAGGTAAACGTTACCATAGCAACATTTATGTAATTATATACAATAGTATCCGTTAAACATGTAAGAATATGTGTAATATTTATTTTATTTAATATAATTATAATATGGAATTGACTTTATGCACTTCTTCTGTATATAAACTTTAAGCGTGCCAAATTTCATACAACCTCACATAATTTTTATGAAACAAAGCCCAAAATGTTTGTTTCACATATCAATATATTGACAACGATTTCTGTATCATCAAACATTAATACAATTACATGTCCATTACTTCAGTCCTTAACTCTGTTTAAACATTAAATCACAGTTTTCAACAATCAACAAGGGTATTAAATTTGAACAAGTCGGTAATCTTATGAACACTTTAAAACCCCACCCTAAATCTGCCACCATTTTACGTAGACCTCATAATGAAGCCTTACTTAATAATAAACATTGAAGCCAGGAAGGTCAAGTTATACTGATGTGGGGTAAAGCTCCCCTATTAAGTGATGGGTAATTTAGAAATACATAAAGTACATAAGTAGGGTCCTTAACTTGCTAAATGAGGTGAAAACTGGGACGTTTACCCTGTTTGTAATGTGAGTTTGATATTATAGCCTCGATTATATATAATTATACGTAACTCTAATATCAATGTGTAAGTAGATATCTACTTTATTGTTACGCAAAACACATAACGATTTAATAATATACTAAATTAATATTTTTTGACTGAAAATACTAATAAATACTAATAATAAAGGTTTTAAAGAATTATAACAATAGATTTTTTGAATTTCGGTTAAATATGTAACTATTTTTTTTAAGTAACGGCGAAACTCACACAGAAGCCTTTTTATTATTTTATAAAAATCTAAACCTTTTATATTACAGAGCAGATGTACGATTTTATTACTATTTAATACCATAAATAATTTGATTAGTCTCGTATTTATCAACGTGAAACCATCGAATGGAAAAACGTCACCTATTCATTCATCCATTCACTCAAGTATGTTTTATAGAATCCATTCAATTTACCGGACAACCATTTAAAAGCCACTAATGTTATCTTAATATCTTAAACGAATGAAGATGTCATTTTTGACATAAGCTGATTCAAAAGTAAAAATTAAATATTTATTCTATTTTAAACCTTATTTCTTTGGCATACATAATTATAGCGTCTGCTATAATACAAGTATTGTTGTTTATTACCGTTTTTTCGCGTCACCTTTTCCCATTGATATCAAAAGGTTTTCGAGTTCTTTGAAGTGACACAAAAGATTTTGCACGTGTGTATGAGCACGCGTTTGACTCGATTTAAGTGTATAAATTCGATTCATAAAAAAAACAATGCACTTATCTTGTTAACAGACAAACTATATTTATAAAGACAACGCGTTAAAACATCACAGATTAAAAATGATCAACAGACCACACACGTTTTGTTTAACTTTTTAAAAGCACAACAGTAAAAGGTGTTAATGCGAAAACACGCGTCCCATTTTTAAAGTGCAAACATTCTTAAAACCATAATCTGCTCAGTGGCGCCTCCGTTTGATATTTGAACTCGTTACAATTCTCTATTCTTCATCCGATTGTTACACGTCCTCTTGTTTGTTTTGAGTATGATGCGTTTGAATTGAAAAGGTCTTAGCTAACAATAGCGAGGGGAACGTGAGTGGGTCTATTTAAAATGGTCCCGTTAAGTGATGCTTAAGTGGGAGCGCGATGTTTGGTTGTTTTAGGACGTTGTTTGCCTTTAAGCTTTACACGACCCGTCCTTAACAAGATTTGTTTTTACCTGTTTAACAGAACACAGGCTCTCAGTCGATGTAATCACTACAGAATGAAAAAGAGAACAATTTTTTGCTATAGATATATCATATATCAATAAATATAATCAATTCAAATGTTAGATATCTATTTTCTAAATTAATAAGTAAATTTAATTATTAACTTAAAGATAACTTTAACCTTATCGAAAAGCCATTACAATTATAATATTATTAAAATGTACGTATTAATACATATTAAATTATTTACTTATTCAATTAAGTAAATGTAATTTAACAAACCACTTTACGGCAAAGTAAGTATTTTTAAATAATCTCAAAGACTTGTATTGGTTACGTAAAAGGGATTTAAATATTTAAATTAATGCAAACAAGCCTAAAGAAATCGATAAAAGCCAGGATATCGAAATGTAATAGAGATGCATTACACGTGAGAACCAAATAAGTACCTATACGAGTGAAAATGCGTACAAATGTCTAGTTAAGTAAACGTTTTAATTTAAAAGCCTTTATTTTCAGTAATAAAGCTATTGGAAGAAGAATATAGCAGGTATTTATTTATTTCACCGTAGTATCGTCATCCTGTTTTTTTTCCTAAATTAAAACAGATTATATAGACTATGTATATTGCAAGTAGAAGATGAAAATAAATACTTTTAAGGTTTCATTTTTTGGTAATTTTATACAAATCACCAATTCAATTTTTTACAAATCACAAAAAATATGTATGTCCAGCCCTAAATATAAAAAAGAGTCGTCAGCAAGTTTATAAGTTAACTTAACTGTACACGTACAGTTATTATCTACTTACTTATAAAAGTATATAAAAAAATATAGAATAATTTCATACAAGTTTTTAAGCTTCTTTTTTATTCCCATATAGCAGAAAATGAGAGAACCTAGAGTCTAGACAATCTTGAGCTTTTGTTTGAATTCAAGATATTGGACGTTAAGAGGCTGTAATGTAACCCTGCTCTTTGCCTTCTTAGTACTGACAAATAAAATAGATTAATATAATCATTTTCCAATTGGGGATCAAACCCACAACCAACCGTGCTTACTATCACTGGCGATATTTTTTTAAGGATACACAACAACCAACGGCATTTCCTATTAAAATTTTAAATTGTAATTTTATATACCGTACTTATTATATATGTATAAGTACAGAAATATAACGAGAAGTGGCAATTGCAGAATATTAAGGCGGGAAATGTTTTTACGATGACAGCGGCGGAGCGACACGTTTTATTACTTCACCGCTTTTCTATTGCCCTAAGTATACAGAGTGATCTCATAAATGACGGTCAATGCCTTCACTTCTGAATTGTGTTAATACTCAATAGCCATTACAAGTTAGGATTAAACTATTAAATAAAGAGTTATTTTAAAGAATGTTTGTTTTGATTAAAATTTGATGGAACTGATTAATTGCGGCAAGTAATATTTATTCGATAACAGCTTATCTATTCAATATTACGTAATAAACAGACAGCAATAAAGTCTCTTTCCTTTTATTTTACAAATAATGTATTTGTTAGGTACATACTAATATGTTTATTTTATAGATTTATTGATAAGTTTATTTAGTATATACATTAGGTACTATATGCCGTATTTTATTTCTAATAGTAAAATATTAAAATAAAAACAAACATCACATGTTCACAGCTTGTTTGTATATACTTAAATAAAGAATTAGGTGAATATATATGAAAATTGTGTATTATAATTTTTGTTTTTGATATTTTTTTTATTTAAAAAGTAAACATTCTGTATAAACTGAAAAAAGGCGCTAACTAAAAACTCATTTCGCGCTGTAATGGCCGAACGGTCCTCCACCCGACTACCCCCAGTTTTTAATAAAAAAATACCTCATCTCCGCTAAATTGTCCTCACTCGGGAATATGAAAGTCGTTATTTAAAAAAAGATTGCTCTTTCGTATTATTTCGGTATAAATTTTCAGTTAAGCTGTTTCTCTTAAGAAGCTCTCGAGGGGAGATGGGCTTACTGCTTTCTTTTTATATAATTCATATTAACGCCATTTATTCTTAATTAAAAGTTAGAAAAATAAAAGTGTGAATCTTTAACAAGTCATTTACCCGATTCCTTTTTTTTATTACAACTTTCTTACGCTTTCTCTTTTAATTTATTTGCACGTAAATTATAAAGCGTCCAGCCCTTATAAAATATTCTTATGATTCTTGGAACAGAATCTAGATGTGATAAGTTTCATCTGTAAATTAACCTTTGAGTGTGTAATTATTTGCTTTAATTATCGTAATTGTTGTCTTTAATTATAAAATAACCTATGTAATATGAGACACTGATTACCTGTTTGCCTACTTTTGGGTTCCCCTACCTAGCACAAAGTATGTCTATATAGAAAAAAGTGTATATTTTTATATATTTTTTAGATAATGATGTGTGAAAGATAAAATTGTTAAGCAAATTATGTAAACGAAAACATAATGATTAACTTAATTCAGCGTAATTCAATCTACTTATAAACAATAAATTATTCAATTACTTGAATTTGTAAATATAATAGAATTACCTAGATATTGCATCTTACTTGCATTCAAAGTAGCAAATCTAGAATAAACATGAATTGAATATTAATAAGGAACTTAAACATGGGAAATACTAAAACTAAATTCCATTTTACGCAGTAGCATTTGCGTAATGTAATCATAAAAGTAATTAACAGACTGAGGAATACAAGCGCGGTAAGTATCTCCCATGAATATATCTTATGTAGGGACTTATAATTTTGTTAGGGAGGTATATGCATAGATTAAAAATTACTACATGACGAGCAACAAACATATCACACTTTTATTAGATTTTCACAATTTCTCACATTCTGAGCCGACGTAATCGCTATCATATTTTTGACATAAAGCCGTATACTGTCATTACCCTCCTCCATTACAACGATAATCTGCCTGTACAATTAAATCACGTTAATTGGCTGTAAGGGGAGATAACAATACTTTACGAATACAACTTATTATTTGGCGATAAAGCTCACTTTTGCGTACAGATTTGAAGGGAAAGTCTTTTGTTAATATCCGCGAATTAATACTTTCTCAAATTGCAATTTCAACCTTATTTCTATCACATAGAGTAGTAGAAGTGATGTTTTTGAAAGAAAGATCACAAAGAGATGCTATCGAAATAATACGATTAACGGTAAGTGACATAGCGCTAACGATTTGATTTCAAATAGGTTTTCTTTTGTAATCAGCTTTGATGTATTTATGTCTTTTTAATGGTCCCTTTTGAGTTTTGTCGTTCAAATATTGCTTTTTTACTTGTACTATCATTATAATTCCCTGTGAAAACTGCCATTTGGCTTAAAAATATAGCCATATTTTATAGTTATTATTACACGTAAATTGCAATTTATATGTGACTAGAATAAGTCGAATCATTATTAATTACATCAGATTCCAAACCTATTACCCATACACAGAAGTAAATCTAAAGTACCTGAAGCCAAAATAAAATAAAAGAACCCCGAGAAAGTTATTCTATACACCCACAAGCGAACTAATAAAGATGTAAGCCGGTGGAATTAATTCCGAGCCAGCTTACATTGAATCTCAGTTTCCGAACAGTGACGTACAAAACGTTTCAGCAACAGTAGCAACGTCGCCCGCTTTGCACCTAGCCCGTGTCATAAACAAATCAAACATGGCTGCCCGAGATATTAATGAGACAATGAGACATTAGTTCGCTACAAAATGCCTCCGTATTCGCGAATAATTAAATCGTAAAGTCCCCTCTACGCCGCCTACGGCACCCGTCTATTTACTCCTTTTTCATTCAACACAATAGCCACTGCAATCCGACTGTTCTGTGACCGTAACATCTGTACTACAACACAAATATAATGTTAAACACAACTCTAATACTATACAAATAAAGATTAATTTAGATTAACTTTAACTGACGTTATAGGGCGTATTCCACAGAGGCTATTAATTTGAGCGCGACGGTCCCCGCCCACCCAATATCGCGTTTACACACATGTCGTATCATATCGTCGTCTCGTTCCCTCCGCGCCGCTTATTAAAATTCCTCGCTCCGTAGCTTCGTCTCTTTCGCCGAGGGAGGGAGGGCCGCGGGCTGCGCCAATGCTAGCGCGATTTCCAAGGCGCCTTCACGCGAATTACGCGGCCCCGAACGTATTTGCAAATTCGCGGTGGCTTGTAACAAGCGATTTCAATGAGCACTTCTACTGTGTTGTGATGTGATATCGACTTTATTATTTTAAGTGCTTCCTCTAAATTAACTTTTCTAAATGTTTACTAAGTATATAATTATTAGAATATTAAAACAATAATACCGGTCATTTTCTTTACTAACTCAAAAAGTGTATTATTAAACGTTACAATAATTACAAAAATTGTGTTTCAAACATACGAAATTTCGGCGTGAAAAACCGTCGAAGTGTGAATGGAAATGACATTGAGCAGATGAAATGAAGACGTCGCTTGAATGCGAGCGGTCGGAGGCCGCGGAGAGTAAGGGCCGGATATCGTTTAGCGTGGACGCCTTGTTGGGCAGCAAGCCGGAGACTAGAGACATTATTGATGCTCAAAGCAACGATGCGGAGAGTGTCGACACTGATGATAGTGAAGTGGATATCGAGGATATAGAGTCAAATGTAGGAGATGAAAGGGATGAACGTGAGAGTACTAATGATCCAGACGAGAATGAAAGCAGGAAAGTGGTGGTCCCACAGCCTTTGCTGCCGAGGCTGTACCAGGGCCCGGCGCCAGCACCGTGGCCGTTCGGAGCGTTTCCCTGGATGGCACCTAATCCGATGTTCCGAGCTGGATCACCGAATGGTAATTATTATTCATTTCAATTGATTGTTTCTTAATATATCTATGGGTCTTAAATTTTATACTTTTCTTATAAAGTTCACCTCATTCCATTTCAAATTTATTGAATGAATCCCAATGAATGTTTCTCTATTTTTTTATTGTTATTCATATTAGCAATGTCATATTTGTTATCAGCTTTGGTAAATTGATATTTCTTATTAGAATATTTAAGCTTATATGGAGCTATCCCTTAATTCATAAAAATTGGTAAATATTTAACAATTTGGAATTTTATTTCAGATTTCAATATAAAATCGTGTTTCTTTTTTCATTATTTGACACAATATATAATACATTATGTTAATGTTTCATATGTACTATTGTGGTAATCTAAACAAGCGCGTCTAGACGTCTACTTTTAAATGCTTTTTAATTTAGTTTATTATTTATATTAATTCATTTAAGTTATTAAGTTAAGTTGCCATATATAATAAAATTATGTTCAGTTAACGAATTAAATAAATTAACATGACACATTTTTCACTAATAATAGAAAACTTAATAAAACTTAATTATTCGTACTGTATATATTTCCTTGTATATGTATATTAAGCATTTCCCATATTTATAAAGTATTAGGTACTTTACTTTAATTGTAAGTTATTAATTGTAGGCAGAATAATCCAGCTATTTATAAATCTTATATAATAAAAATATTTAAACTTTTTATCTCATTACCTATATATATATTTAATAATATGCATTTTGTAATTATTGTATTACATTAAAGTAATACAACAATTATAAAACGCATGGACGCTTCTATACTACCGGCAATCAGGCTTAGTGACTTTTTTCTCCAAAATTTGTGCATTGAGTTTGTTGTAGCATCTCATTTACGATTTTTTGCCAAAAATTCTGACTTTGTCGTCATGAACTAGTAGTCAGCATTATACTTTATCATCCTATATTATCATCGTATTCTTACTCGTGTGCAAATTTTTAACCATATGCAGAAAGTGGATGAAATTTGCATTATAAGATTTTCTTACATTGAAAATAAACACATATAAACGTTAATTAAGTTAGTAAACGTTAACATTTTATAAGCCAAAAACTTTTTTAATTTTAGTAACCTTTAAAAATGTAATGATTTTTTCATAATGAGACTTCCTCTTGACAAATGCCAAGCGGATGCAGATGCTTAGTGAAATTACTAAATAGTAATTACACTAAGCATCTGGTTAATATTCTTTGCTGTAATCAAAATATTTTTATTATGAATTTATACATATATAAAATGTTAAGATATGAAATAAAATTAATCGGTTAATAGGTAAATATAAAATTGTTTGGTTATTCACTACGTACCTAACTGACAAATAATACAGCCGAATACATGGCGAGAGATTTCCAAATATTTCAAGAATACGAATACGATAACAATATTACGAAAAAATAGTATAACAACACTTATAGTGTATCAAGTAAAGAAGTTGCAGGCGATCTTCTTTGTTAAAGCATCTAACCTTTAAATTAATATATATATATATATATATATATATATATATATATATATATATATATATATATATATATTTCTTTTAGATATATTGACTTATTTAAAATCCAAATTATATTTTATTACATTAAACAATTATTTTTAAATTTACGATGTTCAAATTGAATGTAGATAATAGGCTTTTTATTAAAGTTGGAATGACAAAAAGACATGTCTGATCTTTTGTCCGGACATAACATAGAATAAAACAATCAAATCTTATAAAATCCAGAAGAATAAGTCAATAGGAGTTTCTTGATACAAAGCATTATATACCATTTTAAATATATATTGCTATTTGTACATTTACTTGTATTAGGTTCTCAATATGAAGTAATAGTGAATTTACGATAATCAATAAAAATCTTAAACAGATATTCGAGTTAAATCTATCATGTAATTTCAAATCAATTGAAATCAGTTTGTTGCATACATAACCAATGTGTAACCTTTTGACTGTATAATTAGTTGATGTTTTATTGATTTGACGTTAAAAGTAGTTGAAAAATTACAAACCAACTAATACAATAGAATATTCATTATAAAATTAACATCAAAAAATTTACATACAAAGTTGAATTATACAACACATTTAGAAATACGAATATATGTTGGAATAACTGCGAAGAACATACCTACTTAATTGTATTTAACGGTTAGTTTCTGCTGGTGTATAAAAAACATCGTAATCACAGACAGTAGAGAACGTCCATCGGTTTTATACTTTATCTCTTTTTAAATGTCAATCCCTTTTTTAATAAAATTGCACACAGAGGCTTGTTACAATTAATTGTACTATATCCTAATACATAAACAAAATACACATTGTTGTTTATTTTTTTTTAACTTCACGCTTTTTATCCCGCGTAGCAGGGTACACAGAAAGTACCTAGTGTCAAGATACTCTGTACTTCGCTGTCCACCGAATTCGAGACATTGCGTATTGAGTGGTGGAACTCAACGCCGCAATTTGTCTGACCAGAGCGAGGAAGTGAAAATAATTCAAAATATTATCATTTCCCGAGTGGAGATCAAACTCACAATCGATCGCGTTTACAGTTTACGACGCGGGTTCGATATTTAAATTATTGTCATTTCTGTATTGCCAGAAGAAAGGTTCTTAAGAAGAATAGTGGCGTTGAGCTTCGTCACTCAAGACACAAAGTATCAATTTCGGCGGGAAGGATAGTACGGAGTGTCTTGACACTAGGTACTTGGTACTTCCTGTCTATCTTGCTATGTTAATGTTGTTTAGGATAAAAGTGAGAAGCTGGAAAAATGTAAGACTTAGTTGAATTAAAGTTTATTTAAGTTTAACTTAAATTTAAACGCAACTTTACTCTCAATCATCTCTATCTAATATAATACTGTCCATATATTAAAATATGTATCTAATACAGAAATTAATTAATTTGATTAAGCAATTACTAATAAAATGTGCTTCTATGCAATTATTATAATAGACTTCTAAATAAATTTAAATTATAATTATATAAAATGTGCATTTTGGTTTATCTTGCATTTTAAAATATTTAAAAAATAACACTAAGTTCTCGACTAAGTGGGGTCATATCTTATATTGTAAAAAACATAATTGCGTGTTCCAAGAGCGCTCCCTGCATTGTAATCGCAAAACAAATACCTACGGTTTTACTGACCATATAATTAAATTTGTTTTTATAAAACTAAATAATTTTCAGTAGTAATTAGATTTTTGATAATTAAAAAGATAATTTAGCGATCTACGTAATACGGGTCGCGGTGACCGCTAACACAAAGGCAAATAAAAAGTTCAACCGTCTTGAACTGACTTCCTGAGATACCTACTTTACTTTAAATAATTAATTATATTTCACCGAATCATCTAAAAAATATATAAAATTGGTGTTTTTTTTTTGGAAAAGAAAAGTAACCGTTTTTGACTAAATATAGTATAGACAAAACAATTTGTTTTACAATTTTTTCTGTATGTTTGTTTAATCCAGTAAATCTCTTCAACGGCTGGGCCAATTTTGACGCGACTATTATTTGATTACTATTATTTGGTTACCTGCGCCCGCGATTTTATCCGGGAGAATTTAATGTTCCTATTTCCTTTTCTTTATTTTGTAATTTTTAAAGTAGTAGGGGTACCTTATACCCCTTCTTACATCAGCTATCTACGAAGTCGAAAGTCGCGTCAATTGGCCCAACCGTTTAAGAGATTTGCTAGAATAAACAGAAATAGAGACAAAAATTGTAAGACAAAAATTGTTTTACGTCTATACCATATTTAGTCAAAAACGGTTACTTTACTATTTCAAAAATCGCCAATTTTTTCTTAGCTTCACGCTTTTTATCTCGGATAGCAGGGTAGGCAGAAAGTACCCGGTATCAAGACACTTCGTACTTCGATTTCTACCGAATTCGAAACATTGCATGTTGAGTGGTGGAACTCAACGCCGTCCTTTGTCTTACCAGAGCCAGGAAGTGAAAATAATTTAAATATAATCACTCCCACGCGTGGGGATCGAATCCACAACCGATCGCGTTTTCAGTCAGACACTGTCCCACTGCGCTACGACCAGCCACACAATTGCTTTTTTCTTCGTGTTATTCTGTTGTTATATTAACCTTCTACAGAATTCAAACAATTTTCATAAATATCTCGTAGTATATAATATTTTCATAATTATATAGATGACAATATCGGTAATTTAATTGAATTTTTCAACAAACGCACGAAACGAAGTGTATTTCAAATTCCTCGTGTTTAATAAGTGAACTGTTTTTTTTAATTACTTCTTTGTTATTACTAATAAATATACATTATGAGAACAACATTGTTATTATAATTAATTTCATACTTATAAAAGAACCATTAAAAAATTTGTATAATTGTATTTAGTGTAAAGTAACAAATATTGTTTTAATATTTACTATTTTTAAAGTGTTATTCCACACTTAGGATTAGAAAACATTTTTGAAAAAACGTATAAAAATTTGAACGCAGCGGGATTCGAACCCGCGCCTCTTGGATACCGTCCAAGCGCTCTGACCGCTAAGCCATGCGTTCTTATTATTTCGATTATTTCTTAATAATCTTTAAGTAGTAGAAATTTGTAAAAATCTCTCTACAGAGATGCTAACAACATAAATAAGTTGTAACAAAAAACGTATAAGAATTTCGACGCAGCTGGTAGTAGAACGCATGGCTTAGCGGTCAGAGCGCTTGGACGGTATCCAAGAGGCGCGGGTTCGAATCCCGCTGCGTTCAAATTTTTATACGTTTTTTCAAAAATGTTTTCTAAATATTGTTTTATTATTATGAAATGTTGAGTGAGTGACAGATAACGCACAGACAAAAGTAAAAGGAGAAAGAAGAAAGATACGTGTTCCTTAGGAAGTGTAACGTAGCTCTATTGCAGGATTTCTCAAAATTCAAGAATACATATAAATATATGTTTACTTTTTATGAAACCCATAACGTGACCGTAAAGCTAAGGTCATAATGTCAACGCAAACGAAATTACAGATCTCAACTAGCTTCATGTGTTCTCCATACAACGTGACATTGGCGAAGTGATTTGTGTTCTACTGGCACATTCGAAGCGCCATAATCGGAACTGAACTGAACTGACCTCAACTAATTGTAATTAATAGTACTAATTTTAATTAGTAGTAATTAATTTTGAAGTTACGGTTCTTCTGTACCCCTGCAAAAAATTCGTTTACATCTCTCTACAAGCATCTAGGTATATGATAAGTATGTAAAGATACAAATTTCATAAAGACGAAAAAAACTTAATCTTATTTTAGAATAATAAAATATATTAATCCAGAGATTTCAAATTTCTTATGGATGAAAACGCAGGTTCGTTTAAATATTAGTGACTTATATTTGAAGAAAAAATAACTTTTTTTATTTAGTTTAGAAAATATACACCTAATTCTATAAAAACCTACAATAATTTTAATTACTTGAATAAGGTTAGTTCGTAACTTGCAGAATGATATCCGAAAATTTGAATATATTTAAACGATTTTAAGAGTTTTTTACATAATGTTTTTGCAAAGGCAATGAGCGTTGAATTAGAGGCCATGACAATACCTACTTGAGTGTATTGTATGCAGGTAGGTATGTATATATGTATGTAAGTAGGTACTTAATATTTTAAAACATCATTTTGTTTTTATGATAATATTTAAGAAATGATTTGAATCCTTTTTATTGCATAAATAGTAGGTACTTTATATATTATATACTTTATATATTTATATAATTGTGTCAAGTTTTAAAAAAAATGTTAAATTTACATTTTTTTAATTATATTTGTCATTTTATATTTAGATTAAATAATGTGTTATTTTTATCAATTTTAGGAACATTCTATATATTTGAAAATATCGATGTATAATGTATAAAAGACGAATGTACAATAAGTGCGATACTTTACTGTTAAACTATGACACGTGACACTACCAATAGAACGACACTCAGAATAAGAAATCTGAGGATAGTTAAAAATTTATGTAGATTTCCTTTGGTTTCCAGCTTATAAAAACCTTTTATGTTCACTTTAATATTTTTCACAGCATAATTATATAGGGCTTAGTGTCAAAATGATTCATTCTCCACTCTCTGCTCGCAGAACTCGACGTCGAATCTTGCATCTTCTAAGCAAATTTGCTTGCATCTTCTAAATCAATGATGATAATGATGATGAGAAATTAATTAAAACATAATCATTCCCCCCAATCGGGATATGACGCAAACAATAACTAATCGTATTTACAATCAGTTATAGCCTTAAAGGATAAACATGAAAAAAATATCACGTTGTCGTGATTTACTTGATACTTGTTCTAAAAATGTTAGTGACAAGTTTTAATATCATTTAATGGAAGAATTTAAAAAATGTTGAATTCTACTAAGCAGTACGCGATATATCTTATAAGCGGAATCTGAATAACGGAAATATCACTCGGCTTCTTAATTTCCGTGCGTTTTGTTATGTCCTACATTTTACTTGACTATTACATATATAAAGAACTATGTTTACTAAAAATAATAACTAATTACGTTAAAAACTATAATAATAGCATAAAGTTTACTTTTAATTTGGAAGAAACTCCTCAAATAAATTACACTTTTTAGAGTTTCCTTTAAATCAAAATAGTTGATAAAATGTTTCTCATATAAATCAAGTAAAACTGTTTTTTCATTATTTTACTACTTTATACATAGATGTAAATGAGCTCTAGAGCATCTGACTGTAAACACTATGATTGTAGGCATGTTCCCTTCTCTAAAGAATGATTGTATTTAAATTATTTTCATATAATCACTATACCAAGCTATATCGATAATTTTGCCACTCAACACATAATATCTTAAATTTGAACGAGAAATGGGGAACACTGTCCTGAAACTAGAATGTGGACTGCTAAGCGGGGAAATGTATAAATTTTAAATATGCTAACATACATATATAATAGCTAATCAAAACGTATGTAAACTACCTATAATGCAATATAATTATACCAAGAATGAACCAAAATGTCACTTTTGGTACATTATATTACTACTATGTCCTTTTTAAAATGTTTTTCTAAAGAACAATATGTGAATAATATACTTACGACAAAAAAAAAACATTTAAGAAACGCATAGAAAAATTACAGCTACTGAACTAAATACGAATCCAATAAAAATACTAAATCATTAACGTTTTATACAACTTTTATTTGTTATACACTTTATTCGAACAAGCTTGCCGGAATAGACGCCGTGTCGAAGGTTAATATACTCTTTGTATTTAAATATTTTTGTACATCATTAAATTAACCTATTCAAATTAGAGATTGTAAAACTTAATTTTACGTGTTTTTCGATAAAAATGTAATATATAATATAGGTAGGTAATATTGGTATTATTTTGTGACGAACTTAAAAGTACACTAGCGGTTGGCTCGCGGTTTCGCTTGCGAAAACTATACTATTATATTAAGATAAATACTTTTTTTTACTTAGAATACTTAAAACACTGAGAGCACTATGTCAATGACACTGACAGAGATACTGTATGAAAGAGATAGATAATGAATGTGTGAAAGAATAGTTACCATGGCACAGCGTTGAAATTGTGACTAAGTGACGTTTTGTTAAAGAAAATATGGCGACTGCGATTTTATTTGTCAGTGTTATTTGAATTTAACAAGTTTTTCGACTCGATTTTATGATTCGGGTAAAGTTTCAATCGAGTCTACCGTTAAACAAAAATATTAAATAGACAAAATTATTAATATAGATAATAATATGTAAATGTTTGTTTTTCTATTTTTTTCAATTTATATAGGTCACCGAAGTCGATGAGGCTAGTCGTGACAGAATGGCACAGTATCTTATTATAAACGCAGTCGGTTGTGGATTTGATTTCCACACGAGGGAATAATTATATTTATTTCCTGAAAATGAAAATGCTATTTTAAGACAAAACGTGGCGATGAGTTCCACCACTCCATACGCAATTTGACGGAAAGTCGAGTACGTGCTGTACGGATACTAGGTACTTCATATCTACCCTAAGATGCTATGCGGGATAAAAGCGTAAAGCTAAAAAATATAGAGTAGTAATTTTATCATAACATAAGAGTAGAAAAGTTGGTTGCTTTAATAACTTTTTTTCTATACGTGGTGAAGTAATAATAAATATATCTGGGAAAAAAAAATGTGAAAACGCCTAGTTTGCGCGAAAAATATGAAATATTTCAGAAGTAAAATATAAATAAGGGAAGCTGTGGTAGGTTTATTTTAAACATTTTAATGTTATCAAATATTTAATTCCAACAACATTTAATTCCAATAAAATTTTATTTTTATTATTTTCATTTCCCCGATCTGGTAAGTGAAGCGTTAAATTCAACACGCAATGTCTCGATTTCAGGCGAAAAACAGTCAACAGAGGGTCTTGTCACTTAGTAGTGATATATGTATTTACATAAAAGTATATAAAAAGCAGCTTCACGCTTTATCCCACACGCACACATAGTTGCTGTGCGGGATAAAGCGAGAAGCTGCTCCTTATATACTTTTATGCAATTATATTATTCCATTCCAACGAATAGCATATTTGACCAAATGACATTAAATTATAATTCAAATTAACTGATGATTTATATTGTTATTATTATTTTAATATAAATTTTACATTAATTTATTAACAAAATAATAATAAAGTTTATTTTAACAAGGCATCGATCCGTTAGACATGAAAAAATGAAACATTTTATTAAAGTTAGTTTGTCTTCAGTAAGAAGTATAACAAAATAATCCTTTTATTTAACCAGAATCACTTTACTATTATTTATAGAGGCCAGTCATGGCGCAGTGGGACAACGCAATCAATTGTAGGTTCCATCCCCACTCTGGAGAGTGATGATATTTAAATAATTTTCACCTCCTCTCAAACTCTCAAATTCGGTGAAAAGGGAAGTACGGAGTGTATTGACACTAGGTACTTTCTGTCTACCCTGCTACCCTGCATGCGGGATAAAAGTGTGAAGCTAATTAAATATTTATATGTATATTTTTCTTTCATCGTGTCATTATCTAAAGCTACGTAAATAAAGTTTATTAATGTTATTTATAAAAAATATTATCTTTAATTTAACTGTAATTTTTGTACATTAAAAACATTACATGAAACATCATAAAGAATACTGTATAATTATTTTTGACTCTAATTATATATACAAACATAGTGTGCATTTTTTGATGTTTTTTTATTTAATTTATTATTGTATTTTACATATCTTAAAACTGCGAATAATTATAAATACAAATTAGCTTCAGGATTTATTCCACTTAGCAGGATAGTCAGAGACAACCTAGAATCAAGGCACTCTGTTCTCGCTCTCCGCCCGAGTTCTAGACATTATGAATGTAAGTGGCGAAAATCAACTCCGCGCTTTGCCTTACCAAAGTTAACTTACTAATTTCGAATTATTATTCATAATAAACAAATCCTTTAGGTACGAATTGTGTATTATGAAAAATAATATATACATATAAAATAATAGCTAAATATGTTAATTTATGTTACATCACAAAAAATATATGATATATAATTTAAATAAAAATAACAAAAAAATGCCCTCTGTTTCACTTTATGTGTAGGTATACCTATGTACTTGCGTAGTTATATATACGTTTAAATATCTTTGTTATATTCAAAAATTAAAAAGAAACGACCTAGTGCGTTATTTTTAACATTCAATGTGTGGTCGCCTGTAACATAATTTACATGAAATATAAATATGAGCAATTCTTATTAAAATAATAAGAATTTAGTGTTACACTCCCCAAAGAACAAACATGACAAAATTCAGCTTTCTACGTACAGTAGTTTGGCTGTGCGTTGTTCATCACTTAGTAACGGAAGAGTTTTTATATATTTACTTATCAGAATCCAATTAAGAACCTCCGTTTATTCCTTTTAGTCCAAACTAAGTTATAATCGCGCTTACTTTGTATATTTTATTATCTTCACGCTTTTATACCCCAGCATGGTGATGGTGGATAGGAAGTATCTAGTATCAAGCCACTCCATACTCCACTTTTTGCCGATTCAAAACATTGCGTGTTGATTGGCGGAACTCAACGCCTACTCTTGTACCCGCCATGTACCTGTGACCACAGTTTACTTTAGAGTCCGAAACATTGGTGTTGAATCAGATTAAAATAAATTAATTTAAAATGTGTAAAATTACGAAATTCACCGTCTTATTAGGGATGTATATGCAATTGTTAAGCTCACGAAACACGAGGCTTTGTCAAAAAGAAACAAAAAATAAAACATTCTCAACAATAAGCTTCAAATCTCTAATCGTCTTGTAGAGTCCAACAAGTGACTGCAACACCGTCACTATGAACTTAGGATTACTGGAATATTCTTAATATTAATACATAAAGCATGGTACCTTTAAATTAAATAATACATACATTTTTCTTCTTTAATTAATTGCGTATTGGCGGAATTAATCGCCGCGTTTTGTCTTACGCTGCAAAACGCTGCGCCAGTATGACCTCAAAATTTAACATTACAATCATTTTTATAAACTTTTTAATTTAATATTTTATTATGTATTATAAACAGTTGTACAAAGCAGTTATGATGTACATGCATACATGTGGAAAGACTGCTTTAATTGAATTAAAATATATTAACAGTTAAATTGATTTCAATTGTAGTGTAACAACTCTTGGATAACTTGAACATCTATTATAACAAACGTTATATTAAGGTTACTATTAATATGATTAGATGAATTCATAAAGGCAGAACTTTGGACCCTTTTTTTTTAAATAATGATATCAAAGGCATACGGAATTGACCATACTCAAAATTTATAAGAAATTTATTAAATTGATAAAAGTAATATCTTTAACGTATACTTTACAATGATTAGTATAGACAACGCATAGTAATTATCATTTTTACGTTTACTTCTTTTCAGGTTGCTAACTTAAGACTGATTTTTTTTTGCTAATGTTCAATATATTTTGGAAATATGTTATCTATAATAATTCAGATGCAGTTTTATTTCGCATAGAAAAAGCGTCAGAGACGATCCAATTTCAAGACGTTATGTTGACAGCTTTTCACCCGAAATTGACACAAAGCGTACTAAGTGACGCCGCTAAATTAACACCGCGTTTTGTCTTACAAAAGTGGAAAAACAAAAATAATTTTTAAATATAATCATTCCCCAAATTAAGAATCAAACAAAAAAAACAATCGTGTTGACAGTAAGACACTGTCCTACGAGTACTATACCACGATGGCCATTTAATAATAACTTAAAAAAACTTTTATAAAAATAATAATGAAACAACGAAAAATTCATTAAAAATGAAGCTGTTTTATATGTATATAATATATTCAAGTAAAATCGTTTTTACACATATCTATGAAATATAAATAAACTGATGCCTTCACTACCGGATAATATAAGGAAACAATAAAATAATTTTACATGCTTTTAGTTTCTAATAAACATTGATATTTAATATTTAGCATAATAACTATATAAAAAATATATATTATTATGGATTCGTTATCGAGTTCAACCGAGCGTGTTATATTAATTTATTCCTAATCGATAAAAGTAACGAATCAGCTCAAGCGTATTGATTTATTATTTATGCTGCAATCGCATTATATTGTTTTACCATAGATTATACTATACAGAATATTATTCATCGTATGATTATACTATGGCCTTATTTTTATTTTCATTCTTGACATAATAAATCAATTTAAAAAGTTATTGCTGCCATATGTAAAATAAAAAAATACAGTTAAAGGCATCTTACATAGTAGTGTGACAAGGTACAAACAGTGTGTCAACACACTTGGTTCAGGTTCAGAATTCGAAACATTGCGAGTGACAAGACCCACTACCGCGCTTTGCCTCGCCAGAATATAATTGATATTTATATTCGTTTTAATAATCGTCTGCCCTTCAAGTGTATTCAAACTCACAACGAGCAAGAGGGTTTCCATGATGCGCTAAATAATTATTATAATTTTTATGCCAACTAAAAAATTAAAATAATGAATGAAAAATCCTTAAAACGTAAAGTCATCGCTTTCAAATTAATTATCCCCCTCATACTTTGATCACAGTATGCATTACAAGTTAAGAAATATTTATTAAATTGATATCAGTCACACTAAAAAATTAAAATAGGAAAATTAAAAATAGTATACTGTACACTTTACAACTAAGTGTATATGATAGAATTTAGTTCAATACCCCATGAAACTGCAGATTGGAAATCATAGTCGCCGTTTAAAAAATTGACGCAGTTATAATTTTTTACAGACGTCAAAATATGATGACATGATATAGTAACCATAAAGTAATTAGATTTGAATAAGCCATATTAATACAGAAAAAACACACACACCACACAGGCCACTTATCTGGAAGTCAAACTCGACCAGCATTTGACCATGACCCTTGGTGGGTGGGTCAAGCACGCGACGAACGCCGCGAGGGACGCGCTCCACCATCTACGCCCTCTTGTTGGATCAAAGCTGCCATTTTCTACAAGAGGGAATTTGTATAAGACGTACATTTACCCTCACCTGACCTACGCAACTCCGTCTTGGTGCGCGCTTATCAGTGTGCGCCGTGACAGCTTCTGCAGACAGTGCCAAACACTACCATTCCCCGGGCAGCCCAAGCAGCTCGATGCGTGAGGAATACGACTCTGTTTAGAGACCTCCGCATCACTATTAGAGGACCACATAATGCGTCTGACCATTAACATCTTCGCCCGGGCCACACCAGGCCAACAGACCATGCGGGTCTCCCGAGAGACATCCTACCCTTACCTGATCCCAGAGCTGCTGCCGTGGTCACTAAGCCGTCTTAGCTGGGCGTCACTCGAGTAATCGAGGGTTTCATCGGGCTTGCGGCTCGCGCGGGTAGTTATAGCTCCTCCCAATTCATCACCTCCGCTTCCCCAACCCCTCTCCGGATACTCCCGCCCCAGAGCCGTCGTACGTCTCTCCTACCCATATTCATGGAGAGCTCAACCCTGAAACAGTTTACCCTCTCCCTTCGCAAGAGGCTCAGAGAGCAGAAGATACCGGATTCCAAAATTTCTTGCAAAATTGAAGATTTTTACTAATTTTACTTATTTAAGCATTTTTTTGTATTAGGTACATTACATATCTTTGTATTAGATACATTACATATCTTTGACTTCTTAGATTTATGATTCAAATCCAATACTCCACATATTATCGCAGGAAAAGTTTGCACACGTTTTTTTGCGTGTTTTAATAACGCTTTTATTAATTTCGCTTATCTATCAATCGGTCTATTGATCCACTTCTTGGCATCTGACTTAAATATTTGCATACGTTATCCGTGGGTGTATCCATTGCTTGTATAATTTTCACGGTTTATCGTGCATAGCAGGAAAGTCAGAGATAACCTAGAGTTGAGGCACTACGTTGACTGCCTGTCGCCCGAAATCAAGACATTGAAATGTGAGTGGCGAAGACGTAGATACGAGCCATAATATATCGTCTTTTACAATAAACGATATGACTTCGCACATTTCTTTAAAAAAACTGATGAAAAGCACAACTTAAGATTGATTAAAATTTGTATTTTTTCCTTCTAAACCTATGTTAATTCTTTATATTTTTGTCGTTCATAGTAAAATAATTGTTTGAGTTTCCTATACCAAGTCGGTTTATATTCCAACTATAGCATACCGCTTGCTTTTACAAAATGTACACAGGTTGTACATTCTATAAGCCATGAAGAAATTTAATTAGAAAACCATTGTAAAGCTAATAAGTCGGCTCTAGCTAATTATATAAAATAATAATCATATCCTAGTACACATTCATCTGTCAATCATCGTCATTGACTTACTCTGATTGAATGAATGAAAGGTAAAAACAAACGTAATGAAGTTTGCACGACGCGTCTAATTGAAAGTATGTTTTTCAACGAATTCTACGAGTAGACAGATTGTTAGTGAAGAGCTCTAGCTTTTCAAAAGTAACTCTAATTGATTGACTTTCTGGAAATATTGAAGGAAGTATCGTAATTATTTTTATAGTTTTAAATAAACTTATTAAATTGGTAGGCTGTATCTGTATATATTGTCTAGTTAATGTATCCTGGTTGTTTATAAAAATAAACAATCATGATACAGATAGAATAATTTCTAAAGTGTGTGATCACATGGATAGCGCCACATTAATAAATAAAATTTTTTCATTAATAAAGAACGACAAATGTTATATACTTGAAGTTAAAAATTTTAAGAATAAAACTAAAACAATATATTTGTTATATTTTTATATTATTTCCAGACAACTATTATAATTCTTACATCCTACTATTAAAATATTCATTTTTATTTCCTACTATTATAATATTTTTTTTTATAATTCATTCATTCATTTTCCTAAGAACTTAACCTTATTTTGCACAAAAAATTACGCACAATTTTCTTTCTAGTTGTCGGATTTTTTAAAAAACTTCAATTAGAAACAAACTTAAAACAATTATTAGAAAATATTCGGCTGTCTATGTAGACACGAACAACACGAATTTAGATTTCGGTACATATTATGCACGTAGCTGTAAATGATTGTAAAGTCCAGTATCAAGCCACTGTACGTTATTAGTAACTAAGTATTAAAAATCAATAATTTCATCATTTTATGTGAAACAGTTGCACTACAAGCCGTTTAGTACGATCAATAAACACTTTAATTATTCCATGGCGGTAGTTGAAAGAAATGCTTACTTCACTGGATATTAGAAAAACATACGTTAATAAGAATGCCTTAATTAAGTACAACGTACAGGTATTCTGTAATTACTAAAAGATAGCTTTCAGAATTTACTCGGATTTATTTTTTCACTTGCATATATTAGCGTCTGCATGCTAATGGTATTAAATTGTTTCCTTGTATTCGTAATTTAACTTAACCAGCTGAGTTCCGTTTTAGTAAAAGCTATGTTTCTAACTTGAGTTAATGAATACATAATATTTTAAATGAATTAATTGTGTATATGGATTTCTACGAAATTTGACATAGTTATTATTTATTAAAACTTTTTAATTAATCGTTTTTTACTATTTAAACATCGAGTAGTTTATTAAAAATATAATTGCAGTCTGTTAGTCTTTCAATATAATTCCATAATCGTTGGTATCATGTATCAAAAAAACTCACATAAGTATTAACATTATTTACTTATCTGTATTGAGTAAATTATGAAAAAGGTTGCATTCATTTTTAGCACTTAAAACTTTTAAGATTTTTGCTATATAGCGCTAATGAAAGAACGCATGCTGTAATTTGTAACGATTAACGCATTAACTACATTTATGTAATAAGAGAAAAACTTAAAGATCAAGCGGATCCGTATTTCATAATAAATCGCAAATTAGTTCGCTTTAAAAAGTTTTAGTTTTTACTTTAAAAATATTTATGTTAGAACAATAGTAAGCAAATTGATATATCAATTTTATAACTAAATATTTGTAACACAAAAAAAAGAAATACGTACAAGATACGGACTAACATCTGGATCTATTCTAAAAGACTTGAGATATATAGGAGTATTAACATATTTTTACCCAAACGCTTCAAAACAATTGACTGGCAAGTTTAGAAAATATAAAAATTTATATTATTTCATCAAAGAAGGAGACTACATATATGCCACCAATTATACTGATACAAATTATTTGCCGAGCATGCAACGCTATTAACGTTATTAGTAACCGATCTCATGCTGGACCAGTATCGCCTTTAAAGTTAGCTGACTACGCTAGTTGATGTTAGTACTGCGATTATGGACACTTACTTTAAGTTGTAGAATTTTCCAGAATATTAATAAAATGGGACAACGATTGCTATACGGTGTGTGACAAAATAATTACAACCATGTTGTATCTGACATTAGGCAAAGTTTACTATACAGCTTATTGAAAGCTTTTGTTTAAAAAATAATTTCTTTTTAAATATTTATTATTTAAGTAGTCAGAGACAACCTAGTCTTAAGACATACCGTTAACTGCTATTCACCTTAAATCAAGGCATTGCGCGCGGAGTGGCGAACTTAACGCGACGATTTGTCTTACCAGAGCGGGGAAATGTTGTAAAATATATCAAAATAAAATATATTTTCGGTTTTTCGCTCAACTTGTATAGTTGTATCTTATTTTTATGATTATCGATATTTTTTAAGAAACTAAATTGAAAAATCATTTGAACAGAATATTTTAAATTGAAATAAACCGAAGGCAAACAAGTAAAAATCAAAATAAATCATTTAAGAGACAAAAATAACTTTTTTTTTAAATGATGTCTACCAATTCATATAAAAAATATTATATTAACAGACATTATCATCTAAGATAAAACTCGTTAAGCCATTTAAAATCAAGTTACTCCATTAAAATACTATAAATATATTAATACTCGTAAATCTACAATTTTAACGATTTCCGAGGTGAGGAAAAAGATATAAAAAGTGGTAAACTGCGGAACCCTAATAAAATATTTACTGAGTATATATATTAATTACATATAGAAAACTTGAAACGAAACGTGCTGTGACTTGTGAGTCATACGAGGCTTAACGGCTTTAAGTACCTGTAATACCTGTTAATGAGAATTAGAATTGAAATTGTTCTGCTTACAGTCATAAAATATAACTACGACTGGTTTAAAATATAACAAAATCATACAATTTAATAGCAATACTGTCACATGTAACTTCATCTGTGTTGAATTTATGGATATTGTCTTATTATTATGATTTAAAATAAAATCGAAGGCTATTAACATTAATTATTAAGTAATATATAGTCAAGATTTTCATATTTTCCTCCCATATAAACGTAAATATTTTCTCAAATATTTACGTTTATATGGGAATTGACGTGCTTGTTGGTTATCTTTATCGTTATATTTGTCTTATGATCGTGACATCTTACAAACTACTTTATAATATTAAAAAAATCTTTAACAAGGTGTCTAATGGCTTGTGAATATAACTATTTAGTTTTTTTTGTTATTCAATTTTATTGAATTTATATAATAATTATAATTATATAAATAATTATTTATTTAATAATTTATTAAAAATAACATTCATCATCAAAATGCCAATATCAATAGTGTCTTCAACATGCCTTTGTATCCAGCCAGTAATCAATATTTACTGAATATTCACTCCTAATTAATAATTTATTTATCAACATCTCAGCTATTAAAACGATCCTCTTTAAAGGAAATTCTTGTAATCTGACCCCTTTACACACAACTCGGCTAGCTTTGTAACTACTATAATTTATTTTATTTTTTAGCTTCACGCTTTTTTTCCCGCATAGCAGGGTAGACAGAAACCTAACGTCAAGACACTCCATACTCCGCTTTCCACCGAATTCGAGACATTGCGTGTTGAGTGGTGGAACTCAAGGCTGTTCTTTATCTTACTAGAGCGAAGAAGTGAAAATAATTTATATATAATCACTCCCCCGAGTAGGGATCGAACCCACAACTGATCGCCTTTACAGTCAGACGCCCTCATCGCCACAACCGTCCACAACTATAGTTAATGCTACAATAAAATACATTAAATATGGCTATATTTAAATCTTTATACTTACTAAAATTAAAATCTAATTTCCAAAATTTAAATATAATGTATATGTCTTATATTGATATAAGTCTTGTTACAACTTTTTGCTTTATCCCATACTGCAGGTCAGTCAAGGTAAGCAGTGTCAAGACATTCTCCACTTTCCATCCGAATTCGAGACATTGTGCGTTGCTTCATGGAGTTCTATACCACATTTTGTCTTAACATTGACAATAAACTAAAATGTATACATATATAGAATTTATTTTTTAGAAAGTACCTAGTGTCAAACTTTCAGTATTTATCTAAACGGAAATCGAACGTCAAATTAATCGCGTTGTCAGTTATACCCGTGCCTCACTGCAGTACGATTATTGTAATATAAATGTTGATAAAATAATTCGATTGAAAATTAAATATAATTATCCCATCGTAGGTACCTATTAAACGTGTGAAATACACACTAATTACTTTGTTAAATATTTTAAATAATCAAGTTACACATGTACCTACATATAAACATTTACAAAACAAATATATATTTTTTTGACATCTTAATAGATAATTCGATTATAACCGGTTACGCTTTTTGTACCATTATATTAAAGCAAAGCCTCAATATATTTCAATTAAATTCACCTGTCGATAAATGCTTAAAGTTAAAATATTATTATAAACGGTATACGACGTGTGAATTGTTTATACGAAACACAGCTGCAAAAGGCAGGTGAATGGCAAATTCTAAATCTTTTTAATCTTGTCAATTTTGACGTCGATTTTGCTCCATTATCTGTTAATTAGTTTATTAAAATAGTTTCGGATATAATTTATAGATACTTTCAATATTTAATCACTACATAAATACATACGTTATTATAAGTTATGTTTAACTGATCGAGCTGATTTAAATGATAAGCGTTATATGTAATATTTATAAGCGTTATATGTGAACAATGCATTATAATTCTTAAGCTGATGAACTGGTAGTAATAATAATAAAATAATTGTTAAGGTAACAGTTTCAGTTTAAGAAAACAGTTATCATTAGGAGGAATATAATTATATACCCGCTAGTTTAAGTGCCCGAACCGCTTCATTTCCCCATAAATTTTCTCACACTCGAGAATAATAATAAATAATAGTTTATTTACCAAAATACATGATATACATAATATAACACTCTAGGCATAAAAAAAACAATAACTATATATTTGGTTTCTTAAGTGGTGAGCGTTGGCAGCCGTACAGTAGACTGTGTTACAGCCACCAGCATCTATTCCCCTTAAAACTATTAATGACATTTAATAATTTTAATGGCTTATTCTTATAAGAGAAGTTAAATTACCGAAACATATAACAGAAAGTGTGTGTGTGTGTGTGTTTGCTTGTGTGTGTGTGTGTATGCGTGTGTATATTAATAATTAATCAGTACTGTGTTAAATTGAGAATTACATGTAATGTTAGATAATGTTTTCAGTTTCCATATATGACAAGGTCTGAATCCATTTTTTTAATGTCTTCTTGCACTTTGTCAAAGTTAGCTAGTAAATATTAACGTCTTTGTTAACAATATTATACAAGTGACAAATGCTCATAGCGAAAAATTGAATACGAACCAATCTGATTCTACAACAGACCAGTTTGCAGACTTTGAAATTGTTATGCTTAGAAATAGGCTTGTAGGTAATATATCTGTGGTTTCTAAGGATAGCTGACACGATGTAACGCTTTCATACGCGTAAAACAGAAGTCTCACTGAAAAGTAAAGCTTAAACTTAAATAACTTTTAATATAGCTCTTTAAGCACGTTATAAGGGAAGTAATTCAAGACTTTGAACAAGAGCATAGCAAACAGAGAAAAAGGTCATCAGTATCAGCAGAATTTCTAAGTTTTCTAAATACAGGAATTACGTAAGCGGTTGGTTATATTCTATATATTTTAGAGATAAGAGATTCTGTGTGCACATTGTTTTTATTTTAATAATTACTTTTTTGATATATCACAGTATGGATAAATAAAAAAAACATATACATTTGTCAGTAATAAGTTAAATTTTACCCAAAGACAAAAAGTTTCAATAAAGAAAAGTAGAACAATCTCACCCCCTTTTTCCCCCTTTACCTAAAAGAATATGGACATGATGAGATGGACTTGATAACGTTTCTACTTTTTACGTGTATTTCCAATAGCCTTGACTTCATGGGTTGCTTGTTAAACCCATTTCCAATATAAATTAACGACGTGTCCACCATCTTATTTAAACGGTAAGAAAATCTGAAATGTCGATTTCGAAAATCATCGGAATGCGTATTGTGACCAAATCAGTAGTTGAGTATTAAATAAATAATTACACATTTGTCAGCGTACGAAGAATTTTCAGCGGGGACGACCGAGCGAAATGCACTCCATATTTGGCCCTGTGCCGGATCGCAGGTGGACCAATTACAGACACGCAAAAAGTTCGGACAAATTGTGAAATGTCCGCGTGAACTGACTCCGCCATTGCACACATACTAATGTTAGCTTTGTTTACTCTACAACTGGACTAACTGGTTGATGAACTGATGAACGTGTTTGCATTCTTACGGTTAAATAAACAATGGTCGAAATTAATTGTGCATTCGAAAAATAGTATCAAATACTTGAGAAATTTATGTTAATTTAAATTAGAAAACTCTTTTCTTTTTCTCTCTATTTTTAATTATTCTCGCTTTATCTCGAATAACAGAGTGGTCAGAGACAACTTACTGTCAAGACACTCTGTTGACTGCTTTCCGCTCGAAAATTTATAATTTTAAAATAATAATAAACGTAATTAATATTATTTCTCCGCCCGTACATCACCGCTGTGTTACGACGAAGTTCAAATCAAATAAATATTGATACATGATATTTTAAAGTTATTTATAGTTACATTACTCAACGAATGTAAATTATATTTAGTTTACATTATAACTAAAACAGCTTCATAAATAATCATAAGTACTAATATTGAGTGTAATAGAGCCTTTAAATTGTGTAATTTGAAATAAGCCATTATAAATAATTTAATTGCAATATTTCAAGCTATAACATTAATTACATCTATATCTATATTTTCGTTTAAAATAACGTTGAGCATCAAACGTTTCTTAATGTCAAAATGAGTGCAAGTTCAATTTTATTAGAAGTAAATTATACACCTTCTAGTTATGAAAATACAAATATTTTGACTTTAACAATGAATGAATTTAAAGTGATAAGAAAAAATCAACCTTTTAATTATGGTGATGTTTGAATAATGGGTGGTGTATATAAACCCCGTATTTTCTCGTACCATGCTATCAAAGGGAAATTACTTTCATTTTTAAAACTCGTCGAGTTATACTTAAAATTGCTGAATCGTTTTACCAGAGAGATTTCGGTTATCAATGATAATACATAAAGCTAATTAGTAAATTGATTAAGAATAAGATGGCTGGATATTATTTCCTTAGCCCGACCTCCTCTTACATATTAAAAACTATAGCCCAGTTAATGAAGACTAATAAACTAGGTATATTCTAATTTTTAATAAAATGTTCTTGTATAAACACTAGAAAATCCATTATAAATTGCATATGGCAATAAAAATTAAAGGCCGTGAAAGCGATAAACTATTTTCTTGATATCTCTATCCCTTTCATGCTATTGTATTTAATCACGCTCGAGACGAGGACGGTGATAAGGCAGCCATGATAAGCGTCCGTCAAGTTTTTGCTGAAGCCTGCTATTATTGTTTCACGCATAATTAAGTTAATATAAGCTTTATTCATACAGTAATAAGTGTTATATTGCAATGTTTTTTTTGTACGGACCGCTATAACTTTGAAATAGGTATACGTAAGACCAAAATGTAAATCATTTTTATCTTTTCAAGTTTATCAAAGGAACTAATTGAGATTTGCAACGGTAAATCAAGAAAACATTTTTTTTAGGATTAACATTTCTTTAGACCTAAGCTTTGAATAATATACGCGACAACGTGTACAATCAGTTTTTTTAACCATAAGAAGTGGCAAAGACATACACCATATATGTAAAGATTATGATTGCAAAAAGTTTTTGTGCACAAATTGTAATAGAAATTCAAATGTTTAACTTATCGTAAAAAGAAATCTTTTCATATTCTTCTTGTGTGTCTTTTCATATTATTTCGTTCGTAATATTTATAATAATTACAATAAAACTAAACAGTTAGCTTATTTCATTTTTTAATTTAGAAGTAACACTTATTCCGAAAACGTTATTTCTTTGGATAAAAGAATTACATAAGCGTTAGCGTCTAACACCAAATTTGAGCCGTTTTGAATATTTCTAGACTTGATTGGAAAATTCTTTATTCTCAATTATTACAATAACCTAAAATACCTTAACGTTATTTTAGAAATATTATAATACATACATATCTAAGCAGTTTACTCGCAATATATATTATTGAATAATTTAATATACGTACCACTACATTTTATTTGAAAAAAAAAATATTTCTGAAGAATACATATCTTGAACACATGGTTGCCGCAAATCTAAAAAACTTGTTGACCTGAAAACCTGCCATAAGCATATTTTTAATGACCGGTAAATATGTTTTTTTTATTTAACATATCACGGTTTTTGCGATACTTTAGACGCAATTTGTCTATTCAGTTCGAGAAAATACCTGTATTATAAATTCCAATATTTCCGCCACAAATTTGCCTTGAGAATTGAACACACAACCATCAAAGTCAACATGTCCCAATTGCGCGACGGCGACTAATAAAGTTTAAAGCAAATAGCTAATTGCAACAACATTTTAAACTTAAAGGAAAACGGTTCTAGATCACGTTTTCTTATTTACAAGCTTCCCTCGTTAATTGAATACTAATAGCGAAGTGTTTAACGTTAAGTAAAGTTTATACTTGAGATACTTGTCTCAATCCGTTTGACGCAAATAGAGTCTAGGATCAGATATTTTGTAACTTTTTAATAACAAATTATATCAATATAAGCATTTTTTGACATATTATGAATTTAAATAATATTAATAAACTAAAAAACATAATTTATGTATACATATCATTATTTTGCTAATTTTCTTTAGTGAAAAATATCATGAATATTTTTTTTGTGTAATTCTTATTAACTATTACCTCATTTTCATAAATAAACTCAATACTGCATGCACTGGATTTCTAAAGCTAAATCATTTTTCAACTAACATGATCGTTTGCTTCAATGGAGACCGATTAGAATGATCCAATTAAACTGCGACATTGACAACTAAATCCTATTAAATTCCACATAATTGACCGCCATTACGCGTCTGTCACAACAAAATGGCGGTAGGAGATATAAATACGTTTAGAAATGGATATTATATCTTCATTAGCGTACGGTAGCGCATTCACATGTCTGAAGCAGATGGCCATTGAAATAGTTTGTATTTTATCACTTGGCTCGGTTATTCTTTACTTTATTGGAATATTCTGTTCATTGTGAACTCAATACAAGGTCGATTGACTGAGTGCTGTCTTGTACCTAACTACTGCATATTTATTTAATATTTTATTTTTTTCTTTAACATTAAAACACAAAGGCTTTGATATAATTTGTGAAGCTGTTATTAAAAATCTACGTTATATAAAAGAACTTTATCGTTCAAATCACTTAAAATAATTTAAAGGTTCATATAACATTTGAATGAACAATATTTTATTAATTAAGCTCACTTTTAAAGTAAAATATGATTTGTTTTATAGCAGTAGATTTCGTTGCACGCTTATTCTTATTAAATAAATACTTTAACTAGATTAAATTACTCATAAATGACTAACCACACATATAGCTGTGTAAAGTAACAAACAATAATTAAATTTTGTAGAATCATAAGTTGGAGTGTACAATATACTTTATAGCACACAAATGAGAAAAAAACACAAGAAACAATATACCTATACTAATATAAAAGGTGTTATTGCTTCAAGTAATTTAGTATCGAGAAGACTTATTATAATTAAAAATAATAATAATAAAATGGAGAAAGCGAATTAATTCAAAATACAAATATATACTGATACATTATTTTATATTTATAACGTATATAAATACATTAAATTTACTATTATTATTATTTTACAAGAGATTGTTATGAAGATATTTTTTTACAAATATTTTGTAAAAAGATCTCTTCACGCTTTATCCTGCATAACAGTCAGAAACAACCTAGTGTCAAGACACTCCGTAGATTGCTTTCCGCTCGAAATTGGGACACTGCTTGTTAAGTGGCAAACTTACCAGAACAGAAGAATGAAGATAAAATATATGTAATCATATTTATTGTATCGTATCAATCAATCAAAAAATTTTTATACATTTTTCAAAAATGTTTTCCAATGTTTAGCATCTTTATAACAATCTTTAGCAGAAAACTTCTCTACAGAGATGCTAACAACCTAAGTTATAATAAAACGTATAAGAATATCGAGGCAGCCGGTAGTAGAACGCATGGCTTAGTGGTCAAAGCGCTTAGACGGTTTCCAAGAGGCGCAGGTTTGAGTCCCGATGCGCTTAAATTTTTATAAGTTTTATGAAAATGTTTTCTAATGCTACCTGTGGAATAATACTTTAAAATAGTAAAATATAGATATGTAATCATTCCTCCGAATGGGAATCGAACCCATATCCTATCACATTTACAGTCAGACGCTGTCTCACCGCGCCAGAACCTATCCCATACACAAAATATGTTTACAAAGGTATATATATATATATATATATATATATATATATATATATATATATATATATATATATATATATATATAAACAGATTAGGATAAACTTACGCTTTAAATTAAAAAGGTGCTGTTTTAGAAGATTTTTGAAAACGGAAAAGACACTGAATGACGAACTTTCGAATTTAATTAAAAAAATTGCACAAAAATCGCATTTCACAGTAAAGGAGTTGGAATAGAATTTGTTTAAATTTAAATACTTTTTCGGATATTTGTATGTATAATTTATAAGTTATATTTCAAAGAACAATAAATATGGTTATTAATTAAAAAAAAAGTTGACAGCCACTCTTATCAAATTTTCACTAGTACCTACAAATTAGTAATATTTTAAATTGAGTCAAAATCTAAACATCCAAGGTCTACTATTGCTAAAGTAATATAACTTAAGTCCTAATTAATAAAAAAATATTATTAGTATAGTAGTTAAGTTAGATTATGTATATACGAATACAGGTAATGATATTATGCCCTAAGATATTTTATTAAAAAAAATAAAATATCATCTAATCTAAATAAGACCCAACATTATACAAAATCTATGCATAAAAAATAATTTATTTAAATATCGTTTTTTCGTATTATAAATTATAATTTAACATACAAAAAAAATGTTTCAGAAGAACAGGTAAAGTTCCCTTATTACTAAAGGAAGTGATAAAATATTTGAAATTATAGATACGGTTTGCAAATTAAGGTTACCTTTACAAAGGATCAATAACCGACATTCGTAAATTACAAAGACCTAAAGGAAATTGAAATATTAACATTTCAATTGATTTCATTATCGCATCAAACAATAACACATAAAATTAAAGTTTATTAAATGAATACTAAAACGCATAAATGGTTAAAACGATTATGAATAAGATGCTTATTGCTCTTTTGTTTGTCGGAATCAAAGCAAATGTATTGAGATTATAATTTCGTTTGACATAATAATAATATGAACACCTAAACACGGCAATGACTTAAAAGTAAAAATATTGCTTTTTTTTCATATTTAACGAAAATATATATCATTATGGTATATGTTTATATAAAATAGTAATATTATTTAACAATTAATATTATGTAGTATAATTTCTATTTATTTATTTCCTTTCTGTTTGAACAGCGTCTGACTACGCAATCAGTAGTGGGAATCCCTATAGCGTGAATGATTATATTTAAAATTATTTTCATTCCCTCGCTATGGTAGGTCAAAGGGCGGCGATAAGTGATGTCGACTCGAATTCGACGGAAAGCAGAGTATGGAGTGTCTTGACACCAGGTACTTCCTGTTTACCCTGCTATGCGGTATAAAAAAGTGAGCAGATAGTGTCGTTCATTTAAATGTCGTTCCTAATATAAAGATATTTGAAATGGTACCATTGTACCATAATTGTATTTTCTTGAAAAATACTTTAAAAATCTATTATTCTCATTCCTACATAGTTATCACCCTAGATATATTCCAACTAGAAAACCTATAAGTGTAATTTTTATATACTGCACATGTTGCATGCATATATAATATATTGTTTTGATTCAGTTTTAATCGATCGATTAACCTGTTAATAGGTCATTTGCCCACCGGAAGCAGGACAATGGGCGATTTAAACGCCATTTCACGGCACACTGATTATGTTTAATATTCTAATCGTAGGCTATAGGCACCAAAATAATTTTTATTTGGACAAAATAAATTCGTCTATTTTAAAAATTTTAAAAAATCATCAATATTTAATTTCTTTTTACGATTTTAAATTATATTTTCGGTTGTGTTTTTGTAATGCTTATTTTTAATTTAATATAATCGATAACGATTTAGATACTGTGTTGTTGTTGTTTGTTGAATGTATACATATAGGAAATATACACACATATATATATATATATATATATATATATATATATATATATATATATATATATACACACATATATATATATACAAACAACATTACATAGAGTTATTTAAAGTAAAAAATTATATTTAAAACTTTTATATTCATATTAAATATAAAACGTTACCTAAAATTATTGTATATTATTCTATGAACACGAGTAACACTATATTTCCGATATCATCGTACTTTACAAAAATCGGAAAACGTGTCTGTACGAAAGAATTAGTTCAACATAATATTTGAGTACAAGTACGTCACCTACGGATGATATAAATTTAATCAAAACGACTCGGCCCTAATTGAATACTGATTAGTCGATTTAATTATATCGAAGCCAAAGATACGATTTTAAAATTCACATTTAGGTTTTCTTAGATATTGAATGTCCAATATACATATTTAAAAAGTAAAGCTTTTTAGTTTTCATGTAATCTATAAAGGAAATTGAGAAACGGTCAAACGGAATATTTAAGTTTTTAAGTAACATAAAAGTCGTAGGTAACCTACTGCACCTGTTATTTTAAAATCAACACATACAAATTTATAAATAAAAATCGTAGTAAACAAGAATTTTTTAACAATTTTAATTTAGATGCTTCATCTGGGATTCACTTAGTTTTATTGCAATGCCCGTGTAAAGTTCCAGTACATTTTATTCCGCTATACATAAATATTACATTATAAATAAACAATTATATTTATGGTAGTAAATTTGTTATTATTAATATTTATAATTTTATAATAATTATTATAAAATACAAACCTTCTTAATTATTCTAAATTTACACTTTTATTCCACATAGCAGAGTAGACAGAAAGTACCTAGTGTTACTACACTCCGTACTTCGCTTTCCACTAAATTGGAGACATTGCTTGTTTAGTAATGGATCTCAACGTAGCACTTTGTCTTATCAGAGCAAGGAAGTGAAATTAATTTTAAATATAATGACTCCTCCGAGTTGGTATCGAAAAAACCTGTCGCGGTTACAGTCAGACGCTGTCCCACTGCGCCACGACCATTCTGTTTTCAAGTAATATAAAAAGTTTGTTAAATTTGTCTTTGAGTGTTCATTAATTAATTTTATTATTAGAGAAAAATATATTTGTTATAATAGTTACAAACAATAATATCTTAATAAAGAGTTTGTATATAATATTACAAGAAATATATTAGAAAGTTTGATTTAAAATTTGTACATTTTAAAATAATTTGACAACTCTTCCACTAATATATACAAAATGTTATCAGTTACAAGCGTTTGGTTGTACAATTGATTAAGTTACAAAATTTTTATCAAACTTGACTAGCCTTATAAAATAACTGTAGGGTAATTATGTCTCGTCCAGTTTGCATAAATTAAAAATTAATCCTTCTAATATACATATATTTATAATATACATATATTTTATAATACCACGTTACAACTAGAACGTATGGTTTACAATCATTTTAACATACAATATGTAAGGGCTGTTATAGGTTCAATTCCCGCTTGAGGGAATATGCTTAGGTAAAGTGTCGTAGATTTTTCCATAAATAGCCCGAGAGATTCTATTGTCAAGACACTCCGTTAGAAATCATAATACCGCGCGATGAAAGACGGAACTCACCTCTGAGTTGAAATAAAGCAATACAACTCACACGCGACACGAGACAGTGTCTGACTGTAAACGCAATCAGTTGTGGGTTCGATCTCCACTCTGCGGAATGGTTATAATTAAATTGTTTCAATTTCCTCGCTCTGGAAAGACAAAACACTGCGTTGAGTTCCGCCACACTAGGTGCTTCCTGTCTACCCTGCAAAAGCGTGAAGCGCAAAAAACATTCTAACTTAGATGGAAAACGGAGCTATTACAATTTCGATGCTTACCCTGTCTGATATGAGAAAAAGTGAGACAATAAATATGAACTAAAACGATAAAATACATTAAATATATTTTAAATGAAACTATTTTAACCGGATTAATCACATATATTTTGGTATTCGAAAATACATTTTGGACACCTGACGTTTCGAACACTTTACAGTAGTCCGTGGTCACAGGTTACTGTAAAGTGTTCGAAACGTCAGATGTCCAAAATGTATTTTCGAATATTAAAATATACACGATTAATCCGGTTAAAATAGTTTCATTTAAAATGTATAAAAATCGCGAAAATCAAAGATCTTAATACAATAAATATAAGTAATGTAATAATAGCTAAATATAATCTATATGCTTCGATAGTATGATAGCATGCTGCATAGCTATAAGCATGCGAAATTTCTTGCTTAACATTCACATTTCTATATAGAGAAGAATGGTATGGCTTTGTTATTAGTAATAGCAAGTATTGTATTCGTATTACCATTTCCATTTTGTCATCTTTTACACTGTCTCATTCAGTTTTAACAAAAGTATGTTGTATGAATTTTGAAACTTAAAGCGTCTTCGCGTTTTAGCGTATTTAGAAAGTAGTCAGAGATTACTTAGTGTCAAGACACTCCATTGTAATTAAAGATTAATCTTTTACTAATTTCAATATGACTATATCAACACGCTTTACCTGTATTTATCAATTAATAAATCAATATAAAAAAAAGTAAAACTATTTTTACTCACATTTGCTAATATAATATTTCCATAGCACAAGCCTATCAAATTTAGCGAAAAAAAACATCTTCAGCATATCCCTTTTATTAATATATATTTTTTAATGTATTGTATAGCATTTATTATATACTAATTACTTTATTTTTTATTATATATTATATTAATTCATTCACGTTCATTTATATATACCTTCACGATTTATCATGCTTCTGATAACTATTTTTAAATGAAATACCTAAAAGTATTTGAAGATAGATTCTTCATATATATTTATTCCATATATTCACATTCCTGTAAAATAGAAAAGAATTATCTGAAAAGCTATATCCGTCCTATAAATATTTACCAAGCCTATTTGAATTGGTATAAACTATTTTTTAGTTTTTTGTTGATATTTTGTTTATGGTTAATAATACACGTTTTTTATTTTACTAATGTAATTATTTTTTCTAAGCAGGTGCTCCAAGCGGTCCTCCAGTGGTACGCTGTCAATTACGAAAACATAAGCCGAATAGAAAACCTAGGACACCCTTTACAACACAGCAACTCTTGGCCTTAGAAAAGAAGTTTCGAGACAAGCAATACTTAAGCATCGCGGAAAGGGCAGAGTTTTCATCGTCTTTGCGATTAACAGAAACCCAGGTCAGTAATCTAAGAGGACGTAAAGGCAAAAATAATTATCGATCAAGATATCCTCGATATTTGTGGCATAAAACAAAGATAATAATGTCAAAAGGTCAAAATGTATCCTGAAATTTAAATCTAAGCAAAAGTTCAATAGTTTATCGTAGAATTTTATAATTGACACCTGTTCGAATTGTTGATTTTCTACGCCTATCCAAAAGCAGTGTTCTTATATTTTAGCCAATTTATATTATCTTGGATAGTTATGTCTTGTATGCTGACAATTGCCACCAATACATCGTATCATTACAAACTACTTATCTGTTTTTGGTAAATGTTAAAAGTTCACATTTACCGTTTATGGAAATTATGTGTAAACACAGTGTATGCTGCGTAATCGTACACTATGATATTTTTTGATATACACGTCTTGTATAAATTGCAATTAACCGTTTTGTACTAAGTTACATAGTAACTTAGTACAAAACGGTTAATTGCAATTTATATAAGTCATTTAAAAACGTCATATTATACATTTTATTTTTCAGGTCAAAATATGGTTCCAAAATCGTCGCGCAAAGGCAAAACGGTTGCAAGAAGCTGAGATAGAAAAGTTACGGCTCTCCGCTAGACCACTTTTGCCTTCCTCTTTTGCGTTATTTGGAGGTGGTGGTGCACCTCCTCTGTTTGCCGCCATGGCTGCGGCTACCAGGCCTCAGTTAAGCTTCCTGGGAGGACCCCCAACACACCAGCATGCCATCAACATGAACATACTGAATTCTTTACAACCGCATTGACCGGAAGAACACGCGATGGCGCGTGAACAACCGCCATCTTCCTAAAATGGCGGCGAGACTGACAGTTTAATAACTTGGATACGCGGACTAGTACAAGTGAATATTAATATATATATATATATATATATATATATATATATATATATATATATATATATATATATATATATAACACAGTGGTGTTTTATAGTGCCAGTACTTAATTTTACATATTTGAAAATGATTTTAAAAAGTAAAATCTATTAAGTGAACTTGTAATTAGTTAAAATTGCAAATCTGATTTACTACATTAGGTCAATTTATAACAATTATTCAATCGATAAGTGCAATTTTTTCATTTAGATCATAGCCATAACTAACATAAATATTTTATGTAAATATAGAATTGAACTAGTTAATAGTCGATTTGTTATATAATGCGTATAGTTCCACTAATATCAGTAATAAAATGTATAATTAACATGATTATTTATTTTTTTAAGTATGTTATTAAACATAATATAATAGACATTTATTAATGGCAGATGATCGCTAATTATTTAATTCTAGAGCAATTTACTTTAAATGCATATATAAAATGTCGTTTTTATGATTTCTAATTTAGTCAACATTACTGTTATGGCTTCCACTTTTCTGTCAAATTTCTAAGCTGAATTAGTAATTAGAAACATAAAACGCCTATTACCTATAATAAATGTTACTTTTGATTTTTATATTCCAACTAAAATGGATATCCCTTTTGAATTGTCTTTGTCCTTCTATAATAATAAATATATATATTTTGTTTATATTTAACATAAAAAAATATTTATAAGGCATTGTAAATATTTATAAACTAATTTATTGAATACGTAAGTGTAATATAAGTTGACTTACGATACCATTCGACTTTTATTTAACAAAACTTCTAAATATACATTATATTTTTAATCAATTGTTCATACGATAAACAATGTAAATTGAGAAGAAATAATCATCAAACTTACTGTTTAAGCTCTTTAATAAAATGAAGTTGTCTCCACTATTGTTTTTTAATGGGCCTCTTTACTGTTGTTAAAAGCATTTACCTAATAGTTTATGAAAACAAAAAAACTAATTTGAGTAATTAACAATTTGAAAATTATATTTATATTAAATTTATATTAAAAATATTATTGATTTAACAAAGTTTTTACATGCGTAAATTTTAAAATTCATCTAAATTATATAGTACATTATATTTACCGGCTTTATTTAGATCTATTTTAATAATATTTTCAGACGTTTTTAAAAGTAACGAAACTAAAACAAGAAAAACAGACTTGTAAGTAAAAATGATATACTTTGAACTTAAACACTAATTTAAGGGCAACTCTATAAAAATATTTATATAATCAAAGCAAAAGGAACTACTGACGAATAAATTATAATTGGAAAAGTTCTTCCGGTTTTGGATTTCTTACGAACAGAGCAATAAAGGGTTTTTAACATAAGGTGAAGAATAATTTAAAATATTTATTTTAAGATAAGCAGAAAACTGTCACATTTCTCGAAGACTTTCGTCGGCAAGCCCAAGAGTCTATAAATGCGAAAGTTTGTGAAAAAAATAGCTCCACCTTGTCTTACCAGGTTAGGCCATTTAAATTATAGCTTGAATGTGAGCAGCGTTGAGTTCCACCACTCAACACGCAATGTCTCGAATTCGGTGAAAAGCGAACTACGGAGTGTCTTGACACTAGGTACTTTCTACCCTGCTAAACGGGATAAAAGCATGAAGGCAAAAATGCCAAATAGAATCTGTCATTTATTGTTTAAACTAAAAAAATTCCATTGCGCTACGATGGTGTTAAATTTTAAAATCATAATTTTTAATTCATTATCATATTTATTTCAAAAATATAAATATATTTATGGTGATTAATTTTTTTTAAATAATTAACTATTGTTGTTGAAAACAAAAATGTTTTCTAATCTTAAGTGTGGAATAACACTTTAAAAATATTAAACTATTATAATAAAATAGCAATCTCTTTTATTAAACGATTATTTCTTAATCTCTCTCTCTACAGAGATGCCTAACAACATAAGTAAGTTGTAACAAACGTATAAGAATTTCGACACAGCCGGTACTAGAATACATGGCTTAGCGGGCAGCGGGCTTGGACGGTAACCAAGAGGCGCGGGTTCGAATCCCTATGCGTTCAAATCTTTATTCGTTTACTGAAAAATAGTTTTTTTAAAGTAATATATTAAAGTAATATATTAAAATAATAGTAGTATATTAAAATTATTCAATATAATTTGATTGAATTATCGCAAGTAATGATCAACACTTGTCAATTTTCACCGCAAGTGTGTTACACTAATTTGTTTTGACTACTTACTGAGTGCTTTCGATAAGCTCGGATTAAAAATTTCAGCTTGAGTAAGCATAATTAAACAATATTTTTATATCGTAGATTCTGCACTGTATATGTATATGTATGTATTTACAAAAAAAAAGTATTGCCTGATTTAGTATAGTAAAAATAATACATAAAAATTTACAAGAATTATAAAAATCTTTTAAGTCTTAATTTTATATAAACCGAACACAAAATAGTTTAGCAGCTATCGTTAAATCACAGAGGTATTATAAGAAGCTGTTAAAAATTAAATTTTATAAATTATTCGATACCTATAGCAAAACTCATTAAAGAACGTGTTATGTTTTGTGTGTGTGTGTGTGTGTGCGTGTATTTTTTTTGACAAACCAAAACAA
The DNA here is from genome assembly GCA_032432895.1 of Dryadula phaetusa. Lineage (NCBI taxonomy): Eukaryota > Metazoa > Arthropoda > Insecta > Lepidoptera > Nymphalidae > Dryadula > Dryadula phaetusa. The sequence continues at coordinate 1,951,040 of JAOYRS010000073.1, forward strand.
ATAACTACACTTGTAAGTAACCTAATTAGGTACCTATAATAACAATAAAACGTAATAAACAAAAATACAGTATAGCAACTTTTTGACGCCATTGTTAATAGACTAATTAATATAATAGTACGGAATAAGCATTGTCTTGAAACTAGGTACTTCCTGTGTACCCTGCTATGCGGGATAAAAGGGTGAAGATAAAAAAAAAGTAAGTATCCTAGTGGCATTTTTCCGCGTAAAATATGATTTGCCTTAGCAACGTGTATGCGATTGTAATATTTATTTTATGAATTTTATATACATCTGATGCCTATAAATTACTGAAACATATTTGCTTTCTTCTTTATTTCTTTGTATAAGCTTTAATTATGCCATATTTCTCACTTCTCGGTCGATATAACTTTTGTTAGAAATGTGTGTTTTATTTAATACCAAAAATTACTGCATAAAATGATAAATTTTGCTCTCCCACTTATAAAGCCGTACACACGCGCAAGCGCACATGCTACTCATACCAACCCCGCCGGTGGAGACGAGATCTCAGTTTCGAAACCGCCTGATTCCAATAGGCCTGACCCGAACATGCATGTCCCCTACTACAAACATTGTACACAAGCCGAGGTTCGAGCATCACAGGAGACGCGATAGGGACACTGTGTTTCTAAGTTGATAGTTCCCACTCGATGTCTCCGCGCCAAGGTCAGAGCTCCTCTAGCTCGGCCTCCCTCAAAACCAGGTGACGCTGTCAAGGCCAGTAGGACCAACAGCATACTACACATTCGACTAACTGCTTATAACGCTATGCCGCAAAAGACGCGTTTGACGTTTTTGGTTCCCTATGAAACGTTATACTTAAACGGGTTTTACTGTGTCTGCTACAATACTCAGAGTATAGTTTAATATTCTAGAAGCACATAATTGTAGTAAATATTTTCGCTTATTATTTCCATGCATATGTACTACAGATGTAAATTGTAAATTTGTTTGCATACATACCACGGACTTTTTTTTAATTAGATTATACACAAGATAACGTCCCGGTTTACCGCTAGTAAGACACTGCTACCTTACACTTAACGTAACCATTGATGTCTCCTGTGCTTTTGAAGTTTTAATTATTCTTCAAAGACACTTAAATAAATATATATTGAAATATAATATTTTTATCGTAATATAATAACATTATTATATATGTTTTATAATAATTAATTACCTTCATTTATTTTTATAACATAAATATGAATCAATAACCGTCACATTAATTCATTGTCAATGTAAAAAGCTCTCAGTCAAGCCAATTATATGTACTCGAACAATTACAGAGCGCATTCTACACAAATTCCTGTATTTGACTTGTAAATAATTTTATAATGTCATTCGCAATGTTTAAGAATATTACCCTAATATAATGGCAGTATTACTGTCGTGAAGAAGCCATGGGCTATTATTTTTGCACGTAAAAGCAATTGGCATAATCGACACTCCTTACTTAACATACATATATAGAGTGGCTAACGAGTACTATTATACTAGTAATTGGAGGTATGTAGGTACTACGTATAAGGCGTATTCGAGTTAGCAAGTCCACTTGAACTATTAGCTTTCCAATTTTACATACCAAGTATATAAGACCTATATACTTGTCACTAATTGCTGCAGAACAAAAAACTGCAAGAACATTTTGAGCAATGTTTATTAGTATAATGCAAAGATTCGTATGCCGCGCCGAACTGTACGCCATCATGTAAGTCCGTTAATTACTCATTTATTTATTTATTTATTTTCGAAAATGGCGGTTTTATTACTGTACGTGCCCAACAATTTATTGTAATTGATCAGTTTTACGTAATGGCTCGAACGATGCGTGGCCAGTTCCATACGATCTCTGAGTCGAGTTTTTGCCCGCCACGATATAAATTTTTTGCATCGAAATTTAAAGCTTCCTAGGTACAGCTGGTCCCCTAATTTTTTAAACGTGTAAGCTGTCGTATGGCCTACACATTTTATTTGCCACTTATGTATCTCATTGCATTCAACGCATAGCACCGGGTCGTTATCGCGAATATTTGCAATTAAACTGTTGGTTATTTGCAACATTACGATTACGTTTTGTAAATAAAATTTAATTAATTAAGTCGAAGAACTGACTTCTAATTAGGGCTAATTAAAAGATAAATAGAAATTACTTTATTAGGTAAATTTAAATGTCAATACAATCGTTATTTTCTGTTATCCTCTTTACTGAATAATAATAAAAATATTATATAAATATTACCTAATACATACAAACGCACACGTCCACAGTATCAATTATAAGCAAATTGACTTAAATTTGCAGTTGAAAGAAAAACAATTTGCCACTGACGACATTATTGGTAGCATTTTTTTTTTAAATTTCAAAAATTCGCCGAATATTTGCACTTATCTGCACGTCCATCTTTAAACTGATTAAATAAAAAACTTACTTTGCTACTTTTTAAAATGTAAACGATAAGCTTCAAATATTTGAAAGCATTTTTTTTTCCTTTCTTTATTCCGCTTAATATATTTCATTGATGACCTTTAGCATTAATAAAACTGAAGTTTTATTAATTTTTATTAGTTAGAAACATTTTTTGTCTGAATAACGAAATGATTTCATTTTATTGCACGCAACGTCGCATGTTATTGTACCAATTTTTTGGTTGCCTTTTTTGCTTTGAGTTTTTTAATTAGAGATTAAGGTTAAATACTTTCTTTACAGAAGGATTACAGATCTATAGATATTTAAAAATAATTCTAATAATGAATTGGAATAATTTCAAAAAATATAGATTTTGAATACCCCGCCAGGGGTAAAGCGCGGAGCTAAAAAATACTAACTTGCAATGTATTAAAAATTACCAGAACGCAATTTATTATAAAATTATTTTTTTAAGTTATTATATTAGGTAAAGAAGTTTCTTTAGGCGAGGAAGTTTCTTTAGGCAAAGAATTTTTACACATTTTAAATGAAACTATTTTAAACGGATTAATCGATAATATTTTGGTATTCGAAAATACATTCGAAGGTCTTGTTTTCGGACGAAAGCGAAGAACAGCGCGTCTAGTAGATTCTTTCTGTCTCCCCTGCTATGCGGGATAAAGCAGGAATTCGCTATATCTGCTTTCATTTATTTAATAAGCAACATAAATACATTTTCATTTTTACTAATAAATTTTCGGCAACTAAAATATTTTTACATTATCGATCGATTACATTATGGCCTTAGCGGCGCAATTTAACAACGTCAGATTGTAAATGCGATGGTATTGAATTCGATTATTCTTCAAAAAAAAGATTTTGTGGGTTCGATCCCCACTCGAGGGAGTTATTATATTTAAAATAATTTCACTTCCTCGCTCTGGTAATAAAACAAAGTGAGTTCCACCACTCACCACGCAATGTCTCGAATTCGGTGGAAAGCAAAGTACGGAGTATGTTGACACTAGGTACTTTCTGTCTAAAAAAAAATTGTTTAACATATTTCTATTTGAGTTCCGTTACTACACAATGTCTCATTCGAGTGAAAAGTAGAGAAGTACTTAATGGCTATACGAAACCCGTAATGAACTCGATATGTATACAAAACTAGTTATTTAGATAGATGAAGTACAGTCAACCATAGCTACTAATCGCAGTGGCATAACACGTAGTATGAAATTACCCGATAACATTTCTATGACCTGAGAGATTAATTTGATAGTTTGTAATTTGTTATAACAAACACGCGAAAAACTCCCTTCAACAAGTCTCGCTCATTAGGTCTTGTAACTACTAAACTAATTAAACATTCCATTATCTGATCGAATACGCACCAAAATAACCCTTTCGGCGGTTAAAGGCCTTTCCACGTAAATTAGCGTTTGTAATAAAGTTATTATTTCTAAGTTTTGATAATAAAAGTGATTTATTTATATGAATTAAAAAAATAAAGTCATTTTATGGTATGGGTATACAAATCTGTTTATATTGAGTTGTAATAAATAATTAAATAATTTAGGGTTCCTCATAAGTTGTAGATGTAATGTAGTAAGTATTTTTACATTATATATTAGTATACTTTTCAAATTTATAATTATATTAGCTCCATCTCTTCCCACGTGTTCGACGAAAAAACCAGTATCATGTCCCTGAATTCTGTTTAAGAAAATATAGCTTTAAAATATTTCTTTTTCATATTTAAGTACTTGCGCATAATATATTATATATTATATATTATATATTATATATTATATATTATATATTATATATTATATATTATATATTATATATTATATATTATATATTATATATTATATACCTAACATGGAAAACAAAAAAGTTTCAGTTTTCTGACATACCTAAACCATCACCGTAATTACCATGAAAAAGGGACAGGACAGTCGTTTTCTATGCCCAGGAATTTATGGGGGTCCCAATTGACTTATAAACAATGACAAATTAATCTGCAGTAATTTACTACTTATTGGGCTCCAAAGGCCCTAATATATTTAAACGGCGTCGCTATACCCATACTGTTTAAGTTAAATTAAGCTATACCACTCGGGGCAATGATAATATCACAATCATTTTATTTTCCTGCTATGGCTTAACAAAAATCCGCTACCCAACAAGCAATGCCTCGAAACTAGTCCGAAAACTGCAGATTTACACTCGGTTTTATTGCCTACCCTATATATGAAAGATAAATATGTTTACGATATCGTGAGACAATGGTTCTCGGCTTTGATCATACTCGTGTTATATTTATTATTTATTAAATATTTTCGTTTATACGCTCAAATAACAATGCGTTCCATGCGTTTTACTTGGCAGAAATGGAAAATCAAGAGACTTCACTATTTTGACAAGTACCTGACAGATTATCCCTCAGAATGCATGGCAAGAAGATACGTGTGATACTAAAATATATTCTTTATGACGCGTCGGCCACCGTAGGCGCTGATGTTATCAAGTAACGGAAACGTGACTAAAGTAATAACAGGTGATTTCATTTATAGACCATATAATATCAACCACGTGTAATAATGTAAAAATAAGAAACCAATAATACAAAACGTTTTATTCCTTTAAATCTCTATTACATATTAAATATTGCTTGGGTAATGTATTTAGTCAATCGAATACGTATGTATTGATGTGTACAGAGAGAGAATCTTAAGCATTTTTTCTTACATACTATTCATCCCTTACTAATATCTGATGTCAGCACTCAAAAATTTTTATATCTTAGCTAAGTATAAATTTAAAAAAAAGAAAAAAATATTTTTATGGTCCACGTATTTAATAATTATTGTCCTCATTAAATTAAATCTATAATAAAGTTGTTGAAATATATACATGATTATGATGTGATTGCTAAAATATTTACCAAAACTGTCATTTCATCTGACAGCTTTATGTTAGTAATGGATGTATCAATGGCAATTATATGGTCATTATCAATTTTATAATAACAAAGTATATAATTAAATCTGATTTTAACTACGAAATTAGACTACTTTTCAACTGTTATATTATATAATCATTTTTATGAACATGTTAGTTGATATTATTAAGGTCACTGGTAAATAAATTTCGATATATATAATAAGGCCATCGTGGCGCAGCGACACAAACCAACTGTACACGCAACAATTGTGTGTCCGATTCAGGGAAAAGATTATAGATAATTTATGTCATGTGTTGTCTATGACCGAAAAAATAACATTAATCATTTTATTTTTTATTTTATATTGACATGAGCCGATCAACATATATCATGCAGGATCACATCAAGGTACTTTGTCTAACCTAGTTACCTATTTTGTTATAATAAAAATTAACATTTCCTTTATTTAAATTTGAACTCACAGCCGTTACGTACATACAGATCGTTATTTTTTTTACTTTTTTACGCTATTTCATAAATAAATAGCATATTCAAAAAAACCTTCGCATTCTCTATTAAGCAATGGAGTTTCCATTGCTCATATTAGATGAATCAAAAACAAAGCTCCTTAATATAAACGAGTAAAACTAAAAAAAACCGTTGCTTATCAAGAACGTAATCGAAGGGCGTAACTTTTAATCGATTAAACTATAGATCTTAATTCTTATGCCTTAGCTACAAAAGCGCCAAGTAATTTCACATGTCAGATGTCATTATATATAGTACTTCCACGCCCATGCCTTGTGTTCATTTGTCAATTATATTGTTTATTTAAATGAACAGTTCAGTTTTGTACTGAATATCATTTTAGGCTTTTCGCATCATTTATATATGCTCATACCACAAAAACTAATATTGAGATAGAATCTACTAAGGGAAACCCTTATCTGCATTTATATATGTTTAAAAAATATATATCGGTCAATTAACCATTTTTTGCTAGGAACTGCTATTTACGCAGACCATTCGTGCGCATGGCAGACTTGCCTTACGGACGGATGATACTGTAGGACACAGATCGTTTCGTCAGATCTACCTGATACTACCCACTAAAACCCAGCGGAAACCATCTGCACCTAAATGAGGCGGATTAGGATTGCTTGCGCACCCCAGTGTTCGGCCCTCTTGTTATGGGCCCCTTTCGCCTTCAAGGTGCTCCAGGGTTTCTTCTACAGCACCCGCAGCCTCAATTACTTAGTTAGTTCCTCTAGGACATGGGAAGCATACGCATACTATATTCTTCTAATATTCAATAAAAGCGGTTAATTAACCATGTACCAACTACGCTAACTTAATTTAAATTTTACATGAAAAATAATTTATCATATTAATGTTTGTATTATTGTTACAAATTGTAATATTCAATTAATATAACAACAGCAACATTTTTTAAGTATTCTATAAATATATACCATTACGGTACGGTATTGTACGGTAATATATTTTTAGAATACTTAAAAAAAATGAAAATAGTGAGACCTGAACCTGCGAATCGTGCAAACCATCCGAGCGCTCTGGATAATTAAGCCTTTCGTTCTTATCTAACAAAAATGCTTGGAAGGTTTAGCAGAGGCACGGATTTGAGTCGTACTACGTTCAAATATTTATGTTGATATATTTTATAATAATATAAGTAAATTAATAGTTATGAAGGCCAAATTTTAAATAGTTTACTAACTTGTGAAACGTTTAATCTTAATCGTAATTTTGAGTGTTATTGTTGATAAATAAAAATTATAATATGAAATATTTCCAACAGAATGGAAAATGGCCAAAATAGTTCTCATATATAAAAGTAAAAATAAAAATAATGTTTTAAATTACCGATCAATATCGTGGCTTCCTACTTTTGCTAAAGTTGTTAAAAGTCTCTTACTTCCTCAAATGATTATATACTTCAGCCCTCTTATCAGTGATGCTTAGCATAGATTTATTAAATCCAGATCTACTTGTACTAATTTATAGGGACTTCAGCACAGCATTTGACCTGGTACCTCATGATATTTTGATTCAAAAACCCTTTGGGTATGGCTATGTGGCTTGGCTATTATGATCGCTTAAATCATACACTGAAAACCGACAATTCTATGTCTGAATTTCAGGTTATCAGTCATCTTTGCTCGCAAACTCAACTGGTGTTCCTCAAGGTTGTTACCAAGGACCATTTTTATGTAACGTCTTCATTAACGGCCCACCGGCGAAATTTTCTCATTATATGCCGTTCGCTGATGGTTTAAAGTTTTTGAAAGTTATTCACACTCCGGACTATGTAGTACTACTGCAGAGTGATTTGAATAGATTAGTAAAATGGTGCACAGAAAATGGCATGTCACTGAACGGGGAAAAATGCTTTCATCTAAGGTATACTAGAAAATTAAAGATTATTGAATGCGTTTTTTTCTAAAAAAGTGGACTCAATTAAAGACCTTTATTATATTTACTATTTTTAAAGTGTTATTCCACACTTAGGATTAGAAAACGTTTTTAAAAAAACGTATAAAAATTTGAACGCAGCGGGATTCGAACCCGCGCCTCTTGGATACCGTCCAAGCGCTCTGACCGCTAAGCCATGCGTTCTACAACCAGCTGCGTCGGAATTCTTATACGTTTTCTTACAACTTATTTTTGTTGTTAGCTAGTTACAGAGATCTGTAGAGAGATTTTTACAAATTTCTACTACTTAAAGATTATTAAGAAATAATCGTTTAACAAGAGAGATTGCTATTTTATTTTCATATTTACTATTTTTAAAGTGTTATTCCACACTTAGGATTAGAAAACATTTTTGAAAAAACGTATAAAAATTTGAACGCAGCGGGATTCGAACCCGCGCCAATTGGTCTCTACAGAGATGCTAACAACAAAAATAAATTGTAAGAAAACGTATAAGAATTTCGACGCAGCTGGTTGTAGAACGCATGGCTTAGCGGTCAGAGCGCTTGGACGGTATCCAAGAGGCGCGGGTTCGAATCCCGCTGCGTTCAAATTTTTATACGTTTTTGCAAAAATGTGACCTTTATTATACCTGAATATAAGAATAGGTTACGGTATCTTAAAATTCATAGTTTTAACGATAAGAGGGACATATTAGATTTAGCTTTTCTTTATAAATTATTAAACAACCAATATAATTGCCCCAATCTTTTATCACAATTTCAGTGTAAAGTTCCCTATAATTAACCTAAAAACCCTTTACCTCTTTTCCAACCTTCAATTCGCAGAACAGTGTTAGGTTCAAATTCTTCAGTACCGCGTTTGCGCCGCCCAGCTAATAAAAATTCCAGTAGAATTAACATTTTTCGGGAATCACTGCATCATCTCAAGCGAAAGCTATTACAATAATATAAAAATGACATAATATATATACATGTACAATATATATATACTGTAATTAAGTGTATTGTAAATTTCTCTCACAATAACATTGCATGCGGTGTCTATAGTAACAAACATATGATCAGTTATTATAATATTTTTACAAATATATGTTTAATGTTTAATTGTAGTTCATAATCTTATAGCTGTAATTATGTGATAGACCAATAAATAAATAAATAGTAAAGATTTCTTTATCTGTTAAAGTTATCTGTTTAATTTGCTCACATTTGCTGAGCCACGCGTAAATATGTCAATATTTAGATCCCATCATTGGCTTCTTATTATTATAGGCTTCTCGATATTTGTATATACATCTGTATTTATGTTATTTTTTTGTCAAAGATCTGTAATAATTCATATAAAACTATTCTAATCAAAAAGAATCGCTAATTAATTTAGTTTATTAAATACAATTTTTTTCTACATTCAAACGTATAACGTAAATGTCAGACAGTTTGTTTATTCTAGACAAAATATGAAGTCACAGGTCTCCAACTGAACACCCTAACCGACACGTTTATATTTACAAGCGAAATAACATATTTATTGCAACAAAACAACAAATTATACTGTCAATGTATTACTTATGAGTAAAACCTCGGTAGTTGTTTGGCAGCTAAGACAAAATATGAAAGATTATCTTTCGGGGGCAAAATGGCCGCCCGCCTGATGTTTTAATTAGCCCACAGGCAACACTTAGCCGCGAAGCCAATTGCATATATTTCCAGGGCTGTGTGATGTCACGGAACTAATCTTTTATATTTAATGCATTTTTTGTTTTGGTTTTAACGGTCTTTTTTTCTGCTGACGTAGGTACTTTCAAAATTTGACGAAAACTTACATGAAGTCATGGCTTTTTCAACTGATTCTTTTTTAATGAATCCTTTATAATCCCCGAACATAAAGCGAATAATTCGGTGACAGACGCTTGCTTTATGTAAACAAAGATAGAGTAAGCAATGCAATATTTTTAATATCATTTTTACTTCAATTAATTTTATTCCAACCCAGAATTGTCATCATGTCATTGTCATATGTCATCATTATCTAATATGCAATGTCATTACCTAACATAACAAAATTTCCAACCACAGCCCTAACTTTGATCGACTTCAACTGAGAGGCCATGAAAATTGTTTTACGCCTTTCCAGTGTAGAGGACCTCTTTGATTTAGTTGTTTAATTGAAAGCAAAATGCAGGTGACTAGTTCGAGTGTGCTAATGCTACTAAAATGTCACTCATTAGCTATAAAATATTTTTGTCTTTAATTAAGTATTTTTTATAAATTGTAACATTAGTGTATGTCACATTGTTGTGCGTAAAACGGGACTTTCAGTTTTGAATCTTGTAAATTTGAAATCGAATCAATATCAAAAAAGTAACAATTAGCTTGTAAACATATAGAGGGCAAAAACAGTAAATATTAATCATATCATTGTTTTAAATACATTTCTAGTTGGTCTAGTACCGATAAGTGTCAAAAGCCACGTTTTGTCATTTGTAGACATTTAGTTTTATTGTTCTTTAAAGAAGAAATAGGTGAAAATTAATATAAAATTCTTTTTTATTAGCATCAAGTTTTTATCCCGAATAGCAGGATAGACAGTAGGTACTTACCCATTTCACATACTCCACTTTCCGCCGTAATAAAGACATTGCGTGTTGAGAGGCGAACTTTACGCCGCACTTTGTCTTAACAGAGTGAAGAAATGAAAATAATTTAAATATAATCACTGCTCCGTGTGGAAAACAAATCCACAACCGATTGCATTTACAGACGCTATCCCACTGCGCCGCAGCCGGACTCTTACAGAAAACTTTGTTTTATCAATATAATTATTTAATATGAACAGTTTCCACTCCTATTTCTTATTTTTTGAAATTACAAGACATCAATTTCAAGTACAAAACAATAAAATTTAAATTAAAAAAATCTATATTATAAGGAAAACAACACCCGATCCGATATCGTATCGGTACATTGGGATATAAAAATTTAAAACACATCTGGGTTTGTCAGAGATAAATATAATATACCTTTGCATCCCTAAGTAAGTTATCAAAGGATATTTTATTTGTGCAAAGCAATTAACACAACGCCGCCCGCTTAATTATTCTATACGATTAATCGGTTTCAATCGCGGTTTTAATATCGATAACGATCGTGAAAGAGTTATGTTTATTTGTTTTTCGTTATGATTATAATTGGTTTTGAGATTTCTGATATGTTTCAAAATAATAAAAATCATCCATATATGCTTAACATATGTTTTTGAAATGGAAATAACTTGAAGATTCGTAAGGTACTGTGATAAATAAATATGTTGCCATTATTCGCTACAATTTTTTATTAGTTTAAAAAATTAGGATTTATCCTTTTTATTCCTCAAAAATTAACCAAAAAATCAAGTATTTTCATTTTTCTTTCGGTTATCAAATCCACCACCAACACATTTTATAATTCAAATTGATACAAAATTTGTAAAGTGTACATTTATCTTGTATATTCTACATTAATATGCGATAGCTTTAATCACTTTGATACTTAAATGTAAAATAATCTAAGTGAGACTAAAGTACTTCTTCTACTTATCCTTAGATAAGTTCGCTAACTAATTGATAAAATTGTTAATAAGTATGATAAATTAGTATCAAGTTTTTTGTGAGCTTTACTTGCTTTTATCCCGCATAGCAGGGTAGACAAAAAGTACCTAATGTCAAGACACTCTGTACTCCGCTTTCCGCCGGATAAAAGTTGATAATTATGCACTCCAAATCAAGATTTTTTTGGCCGTTTCTGATTTTTTTTAGCTTTTCATTGAGAAGGTAAAATGATGACGACACGTAAAGAATTGTAAAATATTTATCATCGCATCAATACCTGAAATAAATCTTTAGATACATTTGTACGAAAATTATGCCGATTATATTTTCATTTCCTCGCTCTGGTAATAATATCTAATAATATCAATACCTTGAGTTTGGCGGAAAGCGGATTACGGAGTGTCCTGCCACTAGGTAATTCCTGTCTACACTGCTTCTTCTTCCTCCAGTCATTTCTCACAGCTTAGTCAGGATCTACTTTCCCACTTAACCTACTCCACTTTGCACGGTTTTGGCTTTTATATCTTGTTTTACGATATCCAGCCATCGCTTCCTTGGGCGTCCGGGGAGTCTAACTCCAGGGTCAGATATATTAAGGCATATTCGTCCGACATAGTTCTCAGGCCAGCACGCAACGTGTCCATACCATCTCAGGCGACGCACTTGAAGCTTATCCGCTACGTCACAGACTCCAAGACTACTTCGGATGAATGTGTTACGTATGCGGTCGGCCCGCGTAACGCCACACATCCACCTTAACATCTTTATTTCCGTGACGTGAAGCTCCTGAGTGTGCCGAGATAGTGCTGGCCAACATTCGCTGCCATATAAGAAACTGGTCGGATTATGCTTTTGTATATCTGTCCCTTGAGTTTGGGCGGTATTCTGCGGTCGCAAAGCACACCTGTAACCTCACGCCACTTGGCCCAAGCAGCGCTCTTACAGGCATGGATGTCGTGATCAATGCCCTCAGATTCATGCACGATGGATCCAAGGTACCTGAACTTCTTCGACTTAACGGCTGGTTCAGGACCTATATGGATAGTGCTAGAGTCCGAGCTCCCGCAAACCATGTACTTGGTTCTCAAGCCTACCCTTCCAGAGGTTCACTCTCTGCTCCAGCTTCAGCTTCAGAGTGCTATGTCATCGGCGTACATCATCAGTCAGGGAGGCTGGTCTTGGATATAAGCCGAGACAGTATCCAGCACAACACTGAACAACCGTAATCGGGAAGGGTTTCGTGTCGCCAACAGCAGTCTTTTGAAACGGAATCGCGATACATGTCTCTGATAATGTCAATATAGGCCTCAGGGATCCCTTTGGATCGCAAAGCCCACTACATAGATCACACACTCAAAGAGCTTCATGGTGTGACTCATATTCTAAATGCCCCAATAATTACCACAATCTTGAACACTGCCCCTGCCTTTGTATATAAAGGTTATAAAACTTTACCGCCACTGACGTGGCATCGTTCCAGTGTTCAAGATATGGTTAAAGAGGTCAGTAAACACGAGCACACCAAGAGAGCCCAATAATTTCCACGCTTCGATCGGAATGTCGTCAGGTTCCACCGCTTTCCAATTCTTCATGCGTCGAAGACAATTCCGAGTTTGAGGCCAGTCGAGTCAGTGGTCTGCCACTCCTTAAAGACAGCCTTCTTTTCATGAACCACCTTGCACTTTGCCATTCCACCACTATGTCTCCCTATCGATGACTCGTCCTTCCCTAGAAATACCAAGAACTCGTTTACCCATCGCATAATTGCTGACTGGGCTTGATCCCAAGCTTGATCCTGGGCAGGTTCGGTTTTGGTCTAGAGATTTAGAATCTCAACCTCAGCCTGGAAGACGGTCTGCATCGGTCCATTCAGCAACCACCACTTGGTTCTAGGTTGACGTTTCTCAACTACTTTCTTTTTGGGAAAAGACATAATCCATGACAAGGAGAGGATGTTGGGCTGTTAGGCTTTTAACCAAAATGACTTTACAGGTCGTCACCCTGCTTATATGACACCGCCTGATCAGCAGCTAATCTACTTGAGTTGAGTGGGACCCGCTCTTATACGTAATAAGGTGCTGAGGATCCTTTTGGAAGAACGTGTTCACGATAGCCAAGTCAGACACAATACAGGTTCTTAAAATATTTCAAATCGTTCAATCCCCCATCTATAATTAGTTTAGCAGCCGGTAAAGCGCATAGAACCTCTTCAAACTGTTCCGAGAATGATTCCAGGGATGATACATAGGTACTGATTAAGTTAGTAATTACACCCTCAATCGGTACTTCCACCCCCATTAGGCAGTCATAGCGAAAGTCAATTTCAAGGAGACCATTCCTAAGCTCGTTAGGCCTTGCATGAAGGCGACCCAGTGTATATAAGCAACATCGGACAGGGTTTTACCCTGTCCGATGTTACGGGACTTGTTGCCTCTCCAGCGCGTTCCCTGTAGTAAAGCACACTGGACCCGACGTCTCATGAGTACATATGCGAGTTCTCTGCATCGTCCGGTTAAAGAGTAGCGATTGCCATCCGACCTCCAAACCCCACATAGTGGTTAAAACCGGGGAAAGAAAAGGGAAACAAAAGGGGAGAGCGGTTTGGAAATGGGGGAAGGGGTTGGTGACAGGACACTACTTTCATGGATTGATAGAAATATGATAGTGGTGGCTCGAGAATCCGGGGTCGCATACCCGTATGCCCAAAACCAAATATCGGACAGATATTTGGTAGGACACCCTCTGGATATAAGTTTCTGACTACACTGCTATGCGAATAAAATCGTAACGCTAAAAAATATGACATAATTTAACGCAATATATCAGTATATAATAGGCAGAATTAATATATTTTTCAATTTTTATGATTTCTAATTTGTGGATCACCTAATTATTTTTAAATGAAACGTTACAAAATTACTATTATTGGAAGAATATATATTTAGAACTATTTTAACATTGTTTCTTTTAAAATATTATTAGTTATTTTATACACTCTCTCAGAAAAAGCGCATTTTTAACTAACATAAAATGTTTTCAACATAGCATAAACTGCAATTAATCTGACTTAACTTGAAAATTATCCGATAAATATTTATGCGTTTTCATTTGCGGATACACCTCCTGCATACTATTAATACCCAGTAATTAATTATTTTTCATACATTATCTATTACGTATTTTGATCCTTATTACAATGGTAATAAAGACCAATAAAAAGTTCAAATTATTGTAACTAATGAGTAAAGTTGAAATTCCCATGTATAGTCCATTTAAAGCGTCAATTAAACTTTCGAAATGACTTGTCTTATATGGCTCTGGCTGCAAAAAGTCCCTTGGCTTTTACTGAGTAATACAGGGCTTGCTCCCCGGTGTGCAACGCCTATTATGTCTAACAGACGTACATACATACCTGAATAATGTATGAAAATGGACGTCTAGGCGAGACCTAAAGGTATTAAAGTGCTTGAAGATAAATTGTCGATACACCAAACACCACATTAGGTGTAAACTGTTGACGTTTTTCAGTTGGCAAGGCCTAATGACTACATGGTTGTAGTTAGAACTCTCATTACATTTGTCTTGCAATGTTCATTAATTATGCTATTAAATTTGTTCTAAGTATGTATGTATGTTTATAAGTAACTTTAAAATGGTAAAGACGTTTTAAATCGTAATAAATAAAGTCTTTTGTTTAAGTATACCCATCTCAGCTTCACGCTTTTTCCCGCATAACAGGATAGTCAGAGAGAACATAACTTAAATTGCATATGAAGTGGCGGAACTTAACTTAGTTTGTAAGTAGGAATCGAACCCTCAATCGATCCTGTTTATATTCAGATGGTTTCCTAATGCACCATGGCCTTTCTTTTCTCTCCTCTCATTTAAATAAAACTTCTACGAATATTAAAGTTTGCATTATTATTACAATATAATAAGTCATTTCAATATCCTTATATATTTATATGGTAGAAAGTAAACGTGAAGGGTGATTTTATACTTTATTACACTTGTCTGCTCCAGTTAATTAACAAAAAAGTTAGTATGGTTACCTCCTTCATAGATGGCTAGTCATGACGAGATTGGTTCCAGTACCTATAAAATATCTTTATACTTAGCTTATAGGTAATATGTATACAAAACAACTTATTAGAGATATCAATACATAATTAATTTCTCCGAGTAAATCTTGAAGTTCAATATATCTTCATCAAATAATATCACATAAATCATACATTATCAAATAAATCATTATTTTATTCTTTACAATGATGGTTACCAAGAATAGGTATCGCTACTAGTTACAATTTTAAAAGGGGCTCTTAAGCCTACACTTGAGGCGTAAGTCCTAGGTACAGCTGAGAGCTCCTCTCGCAAAAAGGCATCCGCCCGATGAACCTATCGAATGCTATAGAAGTATAATATAACTTTGAATTATCTTAAACAAGAAGCCTGTTTATCTCGAGAAAACAAACATCGACGATATCTTCCGATCCCGTGGAGAACTGAAAGAACTTAGAATCTTAATTTAGGCCAAAACGGCACGCATTCTGGGCAGGTTTTACTTTTAAAACCTTGCTTAAAATTACCATTTTTGTGCATCGAATATGTCATATTGTTTTTATAACAACGGAAAAAAAATAATTTCTTTGTATACAAGCTTATATAATTTTAATGATAAGTAACATCTACTCTACAACATTGATATAATTAGAGGATTATATATAAAACAAATTATCGTGTAACAAAGCACATCACAACACGCATCCAAGATGGGTCACTAGCGAGGCTAATAAAGCTATCAAAATAAAAAACCTCTAATTCTCTCCACTGTAGGCAATAAAAATGATTTTAAAAAAATACTATATCATCAAACTTAATAATTTGAAGAGATAGTCAAATAAAAGCTTCGTTTATCCAAACAGGTACCCACTTCGACGCTTAATTGAGTCCAATTCTTAGAAGGTAATTTCACAAATTACTTTTGGCTACCGGATTTTAAGATCGACACCGGACAACGGTTGGAACTGTGTCACACTACGCATATATATGGATGGACGTAAGTGATGTTCTACAGGTTAGTGCCACAAGGTTGCATGAGCACCGGTAGACAGAAAAAACGACGGTGCAACGTGTCTCCAACGCGATGTTGTTGCTCGAATTTTGTTTAGTATTTTTTTGAATGTATACCGAATGTTTATTATTTTCATTTATTGTTTTAAAGGTAATTTCTAATATATGTATTTTTAAAATAACTTTTATATACCTAAATATCTCAAATATATATATTTTTTAAACCTGATTTCCCATGGAACTATCACTATTAAAAATATATAATATATATATACTAACTTGTTGAAAATTTCTAATATGACAAGCATTAGAAAATTTTATTTTTACGTAAACGTAATGTTAATACAATTTATGTTGAACTGCAACATGAGTCCCTATCAAGAAAAGTATCACTTAAAATTTTGTATCCAAATTAAAATTCGTGAATTTTGTCGTGTCTGCGCCGCGTCGAGATCGAGAATTTTTCGATATATAAATTTCTCCATATATAATTAAGCTTAATTTGTATGACGATTGCAACCAAAAGAACATACCAACTTAAAATGCAATTATTATGTAAAAAAATGTCCATCATGCAACTTGTTCACGTAATGATTTTTCTCATTATGAATAAACATCTACAAATTCCTCATAAATTACATTCAGAAATGCTTATTAATCTGTTCTCATAATGATCTCCATACCGTCCAGTTAGTGTTGCCATTGGAATATTTCTATCCAATTAACTTGTTACATTCTCGCTTCTGAAAATAGCTACTTGTAAAAAAAGGTATATCAAAGGCGCGTTCCCCGAAACTCTACCATTATTGACCGTTACCTCCCAAATAGAGCGCGATCGAAATGTCCGATAAACTCCTTCACGTGGACTCTACTAATTGGTGCAATAAATTTGGAACGACGCGACAACTCCGATTGCATTACTGGAACCCTATTACCAGTTTAGAATGTTATATTTTTCATAGACGGAATGGGATGTCAAAATCAAGTTCCCAGAACAAACTGTCCTCTACTCTATAGCTGCTAATTAATAGAGATATAGAATTCTTAAACGTGACAATATAGACCTTATAAAAAAGTTATTTAATTCTATAATATAATATTTACGATTATAGTCATTTTACTATGAAAATAATGTAAAAAAGGGAATACTAAGATACAGTAAAAATGGAAATAAACTAAAATGTATAGCGAACAATACAACTGTTCAGAACATTTAATGTAGTAACCATTTAAAATCGTTTCGCAACAGGATAAAAACTCAGCGGATACATTTCGCCCCTTAATACGTGTGTAGACATAAGGATGTTCAGAAGCTGGGATGTCTCAGATGAAAAGAGACAAGCAGTTTCGTCTTTTTTAATTATATTTATTGTCCTCGTTATATTTATTGTGTTTCTCGCTACCGTGCGTGCTTAACGATTTCAGAGATAGCGGTTGCATCCAAATTAGGTCGTGTTTGGGTGCCATGCAAATGGCCTCCTTTGCATACTCAAAAACAGAAGAGATGGCCGACGCAAATGAAAACATCGTTACCTGATGCAAATTATATTGAAAAATACGATATTTAAATCGTTATTTTAGAATTATTGGGACAGCTGAAACTGTTTATGTAAAACAGTCCTTAGTTCTTTTATTACTAATTGTAATCGTGCAGCTTCCTTTTGAAAAATTCATGTAGAAAAACAATCTGAAATAAAAATACTACTTTTTAAGTGTAATTAATAATATCAATATTACTTAGTTTATAATATTTTGTTCCTTTTGTAACAATTTGTTTTGTATTTTTTATTGTACTGTAAACATATCAAAGTGCTATCAGCAAAAACATCAGATTCAAGCACTTTGAACGACCCTTATCGTGATCTAATGGCGATTGTTACAAACATTTGCACACAAAGGAGTAGTAGCCAAATCTAGATAATTTCAAATTGAATCAAAGTAAAAAAATCTCATCTTCCTTTTATTACTAATTACTAAGACAAAAAATAAAATAAGTTTAATTAAGCGAGTAAAAAACTTGATAAGAGATGGTTGCTAGCTTTTTTTAAGAATATTATCAAAGAAGTATAACAAAACAAGTATTTTCAATAATTCATATTTCTTCTAATATATACCAGCAGCGGCAGCAAAAGATAGAAATATGCTTTTTAAAATTTAACAGGAGGTTAACAATAAATATGGTAGCTATAATTACTTTCGTGCCACAGATCTCCAAGAATATTCAATATTATACAGAAGAAAGCAATCTTTAAATATGAACAAAAAAAGGATAGGTCAATATAAAATACATCATATTGCATAGCATAATGAATTGCTACCTTTTGCGTTATATAGACCCACCTGATGCCATATAAAGGTTTAATAAAAAAAAGTCAAAAGAGACATAATAATTCAAAATATTTGCGTGTGGCAGTCATCAAAACATTGGTTAACTTTTACTATTCTCAGAATGTGTTTGTTATTTTTGCACCTCGTAAGTGTAATAATGTTAGAGTAACAGTATTGTATAAATACTTAGTCTTGATCGTTTCCAAGTATAAAAATAGTTTTTTTTTAAATAAAATTATGTTTTTTTTATTTATTTAATGTCTAAAATTCAGATCGTATTATTACTTATTCGAATTTAAAACTGTCAAGATATATAATTTATAATAGAAATTAGCATTTAAACGAATTTATGTTTAATTCTTATTATACAATTAATTAAATGTTAATTTATCTTTAGTAGTAAGCTAGTTCTAGTATGTAATCATTTATAACAAACGACCAAGCTTATTCATTTGCCGTATTCATTTTTCTTATGCGTAAACATGAACGACCTATGCGTACAATATCTCAGCAGGTTGTTTTACAAATGTTTACGAAGAAACCAGTATACTATTATTTTCTGTATAACTTAACTGTAATTCATCATAAAATTCTACAATTATTATTATAAATATTACTACCCAATTACATTTAGTTCCCTATACTTACAAATAATTGATGTTTTTTACTTATGAAAGCGAATCACTAGATAATGTAGAGAATTGGATAATTGTGAGCGAAGCCAAAAAACTGCACTTGCAAAAGAGAAGACATATTTAGTTAGAATTCTTTAGTACTTATTTTCTTAACATTCTTGTGTTTAGTACCAGGCGACAGATACCAGGAGACAGAGATAATGAGAACATGTAACTTTATATATTGGGAATTAAACCCACAACACCTGTTAGTTCGACATATCGTAGCTGCACCGTGATAGCTCTTCTACACCCAATACTAATAATATTAAATCACATGTAACTTCATAAATTTTAACCAAACAATAAATAATTTACCTTGTAATTGGTGTTAAGTATTTTTTTTTACCCTCGACTAGAGTTCATTGACACTCAATATAAAGATATTATGCACATACATTTATGTATATATGATATAGATGATATAGAAACAATAACAATAAAATTTTTTCCAGCTAATTTATTAATTATAATTGAATCGACATTTAACAGTAGATATTAGACACTCGGCTTAATGATGTAAAAATGTGAATTCACATTGAAGACAATTACGAAAGTGATCCCACACAATAGATAGGTACAATTAAATATATTTTTTTATTTAATTTAATCTTTAATAAAGAATGATATATTAATAATGTATTTCATATTGTCAATTATTTATTATATAGATCGTTTTTAATTGCATTTAACTGACTTTTAATAGTGAAAATAATTAGATCTTATAATCTTTTTTATGTATTACCCTACGTTATCTATAGTATTACCTCTGTATAATCGTATATTAATATATATTTTTAATGTTAACTCCTTACTTACAACTTCATGTTTTTTTCGCAAAGTAGAGTGTGAAAACACACCGTTATCTACTTTACGCTAGAATTTGACACTTGCGAGAGTTGACTGGCAGAAAATAGCGCTGCGCTTCTCATCTTAACAGAATGAGGAAAATATGGCGATCAAACTCAAAACCATCACATTTACAGTCAAACACTTTCTCGCTGCCCCGCGATAGCCACAATAACTTTTACCGTACACAAAATGATAAACATAAAAGGAAGGGAAGGGACAATTACTTCTTGAATTATATAAAATAAAAGATAATATATAAATACTTTCTCGTAAAGCGTATAAAAAGCAATACCTATAAGGTTGTTGTAACATGTTACACATATATCGATTTACGTCGCCATGCCCATCACCGTTGCATATCCATTTAATTGTAACTCGGAACATTGTATTGGCGTAGAAACACGGCAAAAACAACCTCCGATATAACGAGAATCGTTAGCAGATTGGCACTGAGCTACATTAACATTCTTGCTGGGAAAAAATTGTTTTTCAGCCATCTTTATCGTGTCAGGGCTGTCATGTGTGAATTAATTATCAATTTAACTTTTTAACACATTGAACTGTGTCAATAAATTTTATGTTATATATTTGTAAGTAATATAAATTTATGTCCATATATTTATTTTGGTAAAGTAAATGAATAGACGAAGAAATATTTAATTTTAATATAACCAAAATTGAATTTATAAAATGTAATTTACTTAAATGCATATAGCGTGATATGCATTTTTTGCATAATGCATTTTTTTTCAAAATTAGTGACGTAAATAGTGCTTTACTTATCACATACCGGTAATTTTAAACAAGTAAAGATTTTCTTTAAAATTAACTTTCAACAACCCTAGTAATGACAACAGACTAATTAATTTAATAAAATGATTGTTTAAAAAAGAAAGCCCTCTCGGCCATGCCAGTAATAGCACACAAGTATGCACAGTCATTAGCTAACAATAAAATCATGGAAGCGTTCTGTTTATTGATTGATTGAATAATACAAATAATACTTAAGACAAAGGTGATTTGTAGTATCCATTTCATGGTTATATTTAGTTAAATCTACCATTTCATTTTAAATATTATATATATCTACATAGTACAATTGATTCTGCATCAAACTGCATTTGATTCAATAAATAATAGTTCTGAAATATAAAGTTCTTGGCAAATATATATCAGACGCCTGAAACTGAATAAATAGCATTAGTTTTAATTTCAACTAATTAAATAGTGTATAGTGTATAAGTGTATAAGTGTATAAGTATTTGCTTTCGATTACATAAATATTCTATTATAACCTACATAATATTATTTCATATCGGAGTCCTTTAAAAATGTAAAAAAAAATAAAAAAGTTATTTTATCTATTTATTTAATATTCACTTTTTTAATTGCTAAACACAAATAAATTAACGTTGTTTGGATATTTTTATTTAAATTCTTGAAAATAACACGTTTAAAATAATTTAAAACATTTATTTTTATCGCAAATTATAAGATTACAGTCTAGATCATTGCATTTTTAAAATTTATTAAATATATACTAATAAAACTAAAAAATATTGTTGCCTATATGTATATTAAAAAAAGAATATATACAAATCATATTTTAACATGTAGTTAAAATTTTTTATCAAAAGTATATGTTTGTACAGGTTTATATAGCAAATATGATTTTTTATCCAGTGCCATTTAAAGCGTTTACGTTCACTTCGAAAACGTTTATAGAGTCGTATCGTTCGTGGAACGGAAGATCGTCGATGCGAGGAAAATCGATCATTTGAAATTGCATTTTATATATTTTATGTGGGGACAATTTTAAAATGGACTTTTTATATTTAATTTTATACATTTTTTTATATTTATAGAACCTCTTAAATTATTCATTGTGACCATAATATTTAAGCCAACGAATAGTTAGTACATCGTGATAAAAAAATATTAAACTCCTTGCAAACAATTGTCATTTAAAATTATTAACTCACTGTTATAATTTTGTTGTTTTTTTATTTTATTTATGGATAAAATATGATCTTTCATTTATTATATAAGCCAAAATAAAATAGTATATTGCTCTTAATAATGATTAAATTAAGGGACAGATATCATCTTTTATTTATATTAGTTTAATATGAATAAATATTATTTTCTTTTCCGCTTATAAAATTTTAATTTGACTTCTAGTATCATGTATATGATTTATAGAACAGCTTATTTTTTAAAAAGGACTTTAATAAAAAAATGTCAACTGAACTATTAGCATAAATATAAGTGCACTGTTTTTGTTGCAATTTTTATAATTGGATTCATAATTAACCATAATTATACAAGTTGGCATTCAGTCGACGTATGGACATAATTTAATTATGAACAATTTCAACGTTCTTCATTAATGTTAATATGGTGTATTGTTCTGTCATTGCAACATCCAAATTAATTATTCAATAACCACTTTTTCAAATTAATAATGTTAACAAGCAAACTTATATAAAATACGATCCTTTTTATAAAACTAATTAAATCCCCAACTCAATGATCACCTCCTTTTTTTGTTTTATTTATTAACTATAACTATAATAATTTACTTTTTTATTTAAATTCTTACATATATATATTTTTTCTTAATAATAGTAGCCAACATTATAAAAGACATATGACCACTTGATTTTTTTTAATAGCAATAAAAATTCAAAAGTGTTATAGACTCATAATGCCTAAATGGATGAATGAATTGAAATTCATCATCACATTCTCAAATCCCACGGGATACTAAAATGAAGACGTAATAGATTAACTGTTCACAATGGTCTATATGAGATGCTATTTTTTGCACTTCATGAATGAATAACATAAGCCTGTGAATGGACCACTTGTGCCGTAGGCGAGTTCTCGGACGATAAAAATTTGTTTTGTTGAATAATATTATTATTTATGGCCGTAGCATTGTCAGAGTAGAGGTGTGGGATAATGGTTGTAAAATGAAATTAATAATATTAAGCATCACACAATTTTGTGAATGACATTTTTTTGTTTGCTCTGATATACAGAAATAATCCAAATTAGGAATTTTGATAATTGTTGATAGTAGATGTACGTAAAATACATTTATATGTAATAATCTTAGGGCCGGTCGTGCCGCAGTTTGACAGAGTCTAACTATACGCGCGATCGGTTGTGGAGTCGATCCTCACTCGGAGGAGTGATTATGTATAAATTATTTTCACTTCCTCGCTCCGGTAAGGCAAAGTGTTGCGTTGAGGTCCACCACTCAACACACAATGTCTTGCGTTCGGCGGAAATCGAAGTATCGAGTGTTTTAACACTACTTAGATACTTTCTGCATACCCTGCTATGCAGGATAAAAGCGTGAATCTGAAAAAAAAATCTAGTCATTAATTAAGTGACCGTGGAAGTGGGAAAGCAATGAACTGTAAACGCAAATGATTGAAGGTTCGATTCCTACTCGGAAAAAAAAAGTTATTTTATATTATGTTTATTTTTTTTTCTCCGCTCTCAAAAACACACAACTTCACAATGTTGCAATTTCTATAAAAAGTGGAGGACGGTATTTTTGACTCTTGATTCTCTTTGTCTACCCTGCTTTAAGGTAAAAACTGTAGTTATTATTATATGTGGCATCCAAACTGTAACTAAATAAAATATCTAAGTACATATAGTTAAATGTGGGTTCGATAAATTTAAATTATTTGACGTCTTTGCTATAGTAAGACAAAGTGCGACCTACCTAACTTCTACCCTACTACTGTGCATTGTAAAGTGTTAAGCTAAAGAAATAATCTAGACACAGTAATGTATCGTCAGTTTTTTAAAAAACAAAATGTTGTTTGTTAATGCTATTTTTACACGCCATAAAATAAATTATATATTTAAGAAGCGAACCACCTACCATCACGTATAATCAGATCCATCAAATATTAATAACAGATCTAGTGACATAATATAACTTCATAGTTTTCTGTTGAGATATTTTTTTAACAAATTTCACAGTTGTTATCTATTCAGAACTAAAAAAATGAAGACAAACCGCAAACACTTATCATCGATTTTGCTTATACACGCTTAAAAATTAAATCGTCTGTATGAAATCTGTAAAATCCGTTCCGCCATTGACATATACACAATAACGTTCCCACGCACGATAAAAAATTGGTCTACCTTTATAATCCACCTGTATAGAAATTCACTCAAATTTCCACATAATTAACCTTATAATCGTAAAATATAAATCTTTTAAAGTTATAAACGTTCTGAAATCATCCCTATAGAAGGTAATCTCTACGCACCCTCATGAATAAAACTAGCTGGTATATAAATTCAAATTTCCTCTCCTCCACACGCTCATTTCCATATCTCGGCCACCCCCTATGCTTTATTAAAACTCCGACAAAAACCGACACCCGACTTATTCGCTATCTATATTCGGCAATGGTATTATCGGCCGAGCGGCCCGAATCGCACACGTCTCACCCAATAGGGCATTCTTATCAGAAAATGACTCATTTCAAATGACAGAGTGTTCTAAAGTGCTACTAAACGAGAAAAGCTACAAAAGTTTCTCTTGAATTCATACGATCTAATACCTTATCCCTTATAACATACGGTATATTTTAATGTCAGTGAAATTGCAGTAGTTACGGCCAGTAATTTGGAGGACGCTCGTAGCAAAAGGAAATTGGAATAAGAAAATTTGGGGTGTAAAATGAAAGATAGACGAGTGCTAATTTCCGGCTATTACTGTGTCTCTTTCTTTCCCGTACATCGGGTGCGGGATGCGGGCGAGGCGTTATATGCCGTCTTTGTCGGTCGTGTGGTGGACTTTTAATAGATGGCGGTGAAACGGGGTGTTAGGAAACCGTGCCAAACAAATTTAATGCAGTGCAGTGGGCAAGGCAAATTGTAATTTTGTTTAATTCTCAACTCATTGTACTACTTTTGAAGTATTATTAATGAGGTTTTACAGCTTTTTTTCTTCTGTAACTATGTGGTTGTGTTTTGGGACCGTTCTTAAAATAAACACCTACTCACATAAATTATGTTGTTATATAATTATGTTTATTTTTATCTCTATTCTAATTCAATTTTACAGCAAATACAATATTTACTAGGACAATTAGACTCATAAGCGTAATATGTAACTGGACATCAAACATAAAAATACCTATGATAACCAGATTTCAACTTTTTAGATGGTTATTAAGCTGACTAACTACCAACTAGTAATATCAAGCGAATCAACAACAAGTTGAAAAAAATCAGATCAGACTCTGTATATATATATATATATATATATATATATATATATATATATATATATATATATCAGAGTTTGCTCTTTGTTAATATCAGTATTTTAGTTTCAAACTTTCCGCGACGTCGATAGCTTCAATATCTAAAATTCATGTTGAGTTTTCAATAGACAAAGTTGTACTGATTGAAAATGCTCACATTTAAATTATATTATTAATATTTTTGTAAGATATTTTTTTTATAATTTAAGTTTTATGAAAGTTTAATTCACATTTAACCCTCCACGATATTATACTACTGATTTTTTAGCAAGAACAGTAACTTAATAGATGCAATACAGTAGGTATTTTACTTACACATTACAAGTAAAATAATTACTATTGTAGATTTTGGCAGCAGTGCATGTGAAGTTTTTTTGTGAATAGTACTGGTATGTGGTAGATTACAATAACATACTCGAATCAAGTTCGTGCTACGAAAATATTACATTGAATCCGATAATCAGATGTAAATTCAAGCTAATTAGCCAGTAAAGTCTGTTAAAAATGAACTAAAGAATAGTAGAACAAGGGCAACCAAGAAAAGTATGTTAGCAACGTTTGTTTACAAGAAGATTTTTACACTTACAAAGTTATAAAAATTGTATAGTTTATTTTACTATTTTTAAAATGTTATTCCACACTTGGGATTTTTTAATTTAAATGGCAAAGTTAGAGCCTGGGAGTAGTATTGAGTGATCCAATAACGGTTCCGTTTATAAGCATCAATTGCCTGGACACCGAGGCTATTGACTGCGCGCGGACAGCCAGCAACATTGCAGCAAAATTGAAAGCTTAATCGACTATTGTGTACACAATTTTATACTAGAATATGATTTTGCATAAAATATTAAAAATAATTTATTTAAGTATTTTACAAAATACTAAACGTTTTAAAAACCTTTGGAAAAAGTAAAATAGATTATTATAGGATTCTCTTTGTCTACTCTATGAACGCAAAAAAATGTAGGAATTTACTGAGTGATATTAAAACACAAAGCTCTGTATAGTCCTGACAAAGTAATAAAACAGAAACTATAATTTAGTAGACATGTTGTATCATTTATGACGACAAAACACAACATGCTCCTCATTATAAATAATTTATTACCAATTAAATAAGTTTATTTTTAAATATTTGGACGTACTGACATAATATTTGCACTATGACTATTTTCACTATTCATTTTCATTGTTGTTCAAGTTAGATTTTAATATAAGCATTTAGCCAGCCTCCTAAGCCACTGATAAAAATAAAGCTGTTGCGGAAGTTTGAATCTCTTACAGTAAAATTGACCGATTTAACCTTAAGCTTTGTTATAAGGGAGACATCTTTGCATTGTCAGTAGACTTGTTATACAAATTATATTATAGGTATATATTACTAACAGTATGTGTATATATTTTTACCAAAACAAACAGAAGTTACTGGGATCGTCTCACACTCTTTACAGTATGATCTGGGAAATAAAACAACGATTATTGGAAACAATAAGAAAAAAATTCTTAAAAGAAGTGGAAATAAAATTTCGGCCATTTTTTTTAATTTTATGTATGTACTTTTTTGTAGACTTTTCTTTATTTTTATGATAGTACATGCGAACCGGCCATCGCCGTTGCATATAACGACTGTGTTGTGGGTTCAATTCCAACTCAGAGGAACGATCGTATATAAATAATTTTCATTCATCCACAAACAAATAAGTGCAGCGCTGAATTCCACCGTTGAAGGAAATGTCTCGATTTTGGGTTATGCGTCAACTCTTCAGAGTGTTATAAGTTTTTATATTTGTGAAATTATATATATAATTATATATATATATATATATATTTTTAATTTGGTTAATGTTTCGTTCTCTGTTTCGTATTTTTTTAATATTGCACTTAATTTTTTAAACAGCCCCGCTACTTAATTGTATTTTGTTTACAATAAAAAATATGTCAATAACAATAACATCTTACCATGAATATATCATACATATCATGATATAAAACTATACTTATTGAATTTTACATTGTTTTTATCACGCACATGTTAATTTTATTCAACTTCACCTTATAATGGGAATCAAACTACTATAGCATTTTGAATGAAACTATTTTATACGAATTGATTAGTTGAGTCTACTATAAACACGACCGTCTGACTATGAGTGCGATTGTGGATTCGATTCCTACTCGGGGGAATGATGATATTTAAATTACTTTTACTTCCACGAATTGGTAAAACAAATCGCGGCATGGTGTTCCACCACTCAACAAGCAATGTCTCCAATTCTACGGAAAGCGGAGTATGGAGTGTTTTGACACTAGGCACTTCTTGTCCATCCTACTATGTAGTGTAAAAGCATGAAGATTCGCGAAAACAAAATATCTCATTACTGCAGTATTTATTGTATGTTACAAACAAAACTTAGTATTACGTACATTCATCTATACCCACATATCAAGATTGATAACATAAAAAAAAATTGGAATAAAAGCGTAAATAAATAAAAGTAAATTACCAAAATGTTTTATGCAGTTAGCTGATTGCTTGTAATTAAAACAATAGTGTGAACTATTTATGTGATCGAGTAACATGAGAAGTCGTGGAGATGCTATTAACGACGTAATATAATCTCTACCCTCTCAGTCAATTATAGCGACACGGTTTAATAGATCGGTGTCATTATTATTTCACCAAAGTAATATTTGTCATGCGAAATTAAGTGATTTCTTTTCATATATTTGTATAATATATTTAGAAAATATAAAAATAATAAAAAAACGAAAACAGTATGCACGCAGTGCATTATTCAAATAGTGAAGAATATTCAGTTCTAATAATCTGATATACTGATTTATTAAATTTGTTTTTGCACATCAATTAAATTAAAATATTGCCAAAATCCATTTACCATATCGAGTTACATATCTTTACTCACCGTTTCGCTCTTCACATTAATTACTGCTAAAATTAAATTAAAATTGACATTAGAAATAAAGGTGCGTCGGCCCATACAGCTTTAAGTTCTTTTAACTTCGCCGATACGACGTAATTCAGCTATTTGACATAGAAACAAGTAAATGTGACAAAAATTTAATATATATTATTAGTACTAATAACACCTGTTTCCTACGATTGATATCACGCTGTCCGTCACAATTAATAAATTGATTTAAACAACCCAGCCACCATAAAAAACCTCATAAATCTTTCAAAACATATAACCCATAAAGTGATGACACATTAATAGTATACATTAATTATATTTATTAATGAACGCATTAACCTCGATGTATATGTAACGGACCAAACAATCCCTATCAAATTAAAGTTCCTACGCAATAAAAAGCTGAGGCACAATTAATTCAAATCGATTTCCACTTAAGCGGGTCTCGGCCGCGAACGATCAGAATTGTAAATTGACCTCTGAGCAAGCTGGCAGCACCGTGTAAAGGTTCTTTTTTGATTCCAATATGCCATTTAAACGGAAAACACCCAAAGAAATAGTAGTTACGACCGAGTTAGGTTGGCCGGCCTGATGCTATCTTGGCAGTTGGCACACCTGACCGACGCTAATTGGACAATAAATCAATTCTTCCCCGCTTCTTATTGGCGAATCGTGGCATTCCAATATAGAAAATTTGGCCGCGTGATATTGACAACATGATAAAAAACAATAGGCCGTTATCTTTTTCTTTTGTGTTCATCTCGGTCTCCGGTTCTTATTAAGGTTGGATCGGTTCTGTTTTGTTTGCGTCAGACGTCTTATCGTTTAGACAATTTGTTTTTGGAAACTCGTTATTGAATTATTAATATTAATAATGTCTAGAAATCATAACCATCAGTGAAGCTTTATTGATAAAGTTGAATACACTTGTGAAGAAAAACATTACATTTTTATTATTTTTCAATACGTAATGAAATGAGCTTGCTAAGTTTAAAAATGAAACAGGTAAAAGTCGAGCGTCATCGTTTATTAGAGCTATTAACAAAGATCGCGGGCAGCTAATCTGAGCGCTGTGAGCATAATTAAATTCTGAGAACAAGCGAGCTATTAAAGCGAAACGGTAGCGCGACGCCATTACGAAACGGAACGTGCATAATTATTTCGTTCCCGCCTTTTTCTTTTTCCCAGTTCGGTTTTCGAAAGCTCGCGCTAATGTACCGTCGCTGCCCTCTGGCACGAAGTGTTTCTTGTAAACAATGTTCTCGTAAAACCTCATTCAATTACCAACCGTGTTTATTAAACTGATAGGCCGCGAACTGTTAATTATATTCGTACTTTGAAATTACCTGTAACTGAGCTTAGCTTCAGAAACTCGATTGAACATTGACTGGAGCAGCTTCAATATATTTATTACTCACACTACCCATAAATACTTATAATATTTTTAATAATTAAGAAATTCGATTTATTATTACACATTGTTGAGGTTTAAAAAATTGAGATATTGTTATTTAATGTAACACCTTTAGAGCTAATGAAGTAATAAAATAAACTTTTAAAAATGAGTTGTGACTAGTAGTTATTGGTATGAATAATAATTTCTGCGTCGGTGCTTAATACAAAATATCTGATTTATTGTACATTGGATTAGTAAGTAACGCCGTAAAGAAATCTACGTTTTGTGGTAAGGACAACCGCTTGATACATGGTATACTTGATATGGTGCATTAGAAGAATAAATTTCAATATCAATGCATCTTTTTAATGCTTGTATTTGCTTGTTTATTTAACAAATCAAATGTTAAAAAGAAACTCGTTATTCATATTTTAACAAACAAACTATCAATATGAGTTAAAATTTATTACCCGTATAAGAAATGTTATAATTTATAGCTTACATACTGCAAGTAAGTATATTTCATGACCCTCGTACAAAAACATCGTTTTTTTTCTATGTAGACCACCTACATATAAATGGGGCATATCATTAGCTGTACAAACAATGTCGTAAAATGACATGTAGCACTGTCAAATCCATATTATTCGGGAACTATCTCTCGTCCACATCTTCGCTTTCTGTTAACATGTATTTTGACAGATGACATAAGTTTGTGTCGTATCTTGGAGCCTCATCGCGATGAAATACAATTTCAAACCAATAATAAGCTACCGTCTTACTGATAAGGCAGTTTGTAAGTCAATGGAAAGTTTTTTTAGCCAAAAAATAATTTATCTACCTTTGTTTAATGAGTTATGGCTTAATATTATCGGTATCACAAAAAGTTGGTTGCAATTACTGGCTTGCAATGTGAAGTCGGAAAGACTTAAATGAGAATGTGCGTGGAGAATCTAATTACGTTATAAAAGCAACTTATATATGTTAGTTAGTTAATAGATTTAATAAAGAATTATTGAAAAATAACATATACTAAGAAAGTTCTGTACAACAGAATCGCAATGTACCTACAATTTCTACCATGTTTTTAATATTTAAACCCAAACGACTCACCTATTTTTTGGAAAATATCTACATTATTTTCTGAAAAGAATATATATTACATTTGGTTAGATTTTATAAAAGGCACTTAATTTTAGTCTTATATTCGCCTAAAATTAGTTGCCAGTAACATAAAAAGAAAAATAATATAAATAATTATATACTTTAATGCTATAATAAATTTAATGGTCAGTAATTCATATTCACAGTGAAGACTTACATATCATACCGAAGCGCTTACAAGAATTTATTCGTATAATTAATTGTTCGATAACCACTCGTGGACAGATGTCAGTATGTCATAGATTCGTATTTGTCAAATGGACATTCCATGCATACCTGCCCACAGAACTGAAGGTTAACATGAGGGCTATCACTTGGGTCAATAACTTTTTTAAATTATTACACTCTTTCTCTTTTAAGAAATAAATATATCACGATATGATGTAATTCTGAATGTAAAACGTGGTCCGTTGTGGGTTCGATCCCCACTCGGGGGATCGGGTGATATTTAAATTATTTTCAATTCAGGTAAGACAAAGTGCGGCATTGAGGTTCACAACTCAACACGCAATATCTCGAATGCATGAAATATGGAGTGTCTTGACGCTAGGTACTTCTTGTCTAATCTACTATGCAGGATAACAGCGTTAAGCTAAAAAAATTAGATTTATACAACCCTGAAACATTACGTCACACAAATATTTAAGTTGAAGCTCAATTCTATGAGCTTTGGAAGCTTACGACTGACTCGTGCTGCCTTTGATAATATCTAACTAACTCGGTAGTTGTAATTAGTTCACATTGTTTGTATATTTTTTATCGTATATCGTTATACTACTCTCTTTAATTGTACTAAAAGTTAACATTTTACAGTTAAAATTTGACATAAAATGGCTTAAAAATGACAAATGAAGTTCTCTGTCTACCTCGTTAAATGCAAAATGAAATTTATCAAAATAAATATTGTATCTTCAAAAGAATAATGTAACACTAGTTTCCTTTAAATTAAAAAATAAACAAATAATATGTTTTTTACTGACGTTAAACTTTTAAACTGAAGCTTTAGACATGTAAAAATAAATACCTATAACAGATCTTCATTTTTTTATGTTTTACTTTTAAACTTATGTCAAGATTAAGAACCCACGTTCAACGCCTTACTATGATAATTCGTCAAAGCAAGCTATTAAATCCAGAAAATTCTAGATTTAATAACATTTAATCTTCATATTTTTTAAAGTACAATTTAAGACTTGCCTTCTGTTCAAAAAAATAATATTTTAATATATACACTTTTGAACTATTAATCACCTGGCAAAAATACGTAATGGGACTTATAATGAAATAATATAAAGCAACAGACATTTACTACAAAGTAATCAACTAAAAAAAACTGAAATACATATCTTATCTGGTATTCATATCGAAATATATTGCCAGTCTGTCTATCGACTTCATCACTACCACTTAGCACATTTGCCTAATTATTACAACAGGCTCGCCACATTTAATGTTCAGCAAAGCGTTGGCTACAACGAAAACCATATAAAAAAATTAATCCTACTTATGTTTTTGGCCGGTACGCAATTTTAATAATTTTAATATTCTATATCATCCATCTCAAACGATTTTTTTTAACTTGTACGCTATGATATGAGCTCCTAGATTACTTCATATAATTAAAGTTCTCTATAATATGCAATCTGCTGCAAGTACATGTTACAAACAATCTCAAAATTTTCATATTTTTGATGTGAAGTTTTAGTAGTGTGAATGGGTACTTACATAGTGCTAGTAAGTGCCAAATTATGTTGTTGTATGTATGTATGTATGTATGTATATATATACATATATATATATATATATATATATATATATATATATATGTATATATATATATATATATATATATATATATATATATCCTTTGTCTGGTTTGAACTCTATAATCGATCTTTAGGGCTTAGTAAAAAAATTAGATAAAAAATAAATCCATAAATTACAAGTAACTACATTTTTTCGACTTAACAATTATTTCAGAACTTATAAGATGGAAATCGCTAGAGAGCAGGAAATTCGATACATATCATTAATTTATTTAATACTAACTAGCTATTTAATCAACTTTTGAAATGTCATCAATAAACATCGATTCATACTTAATATTTTGACATTTCGATATTTGTTTTGTCATCGATGTTACTTATCTATGGTCAATGTTTATGTACGGCTAAATAGAAACGATCAAAATATTTATTAATAAAACTATATATCTTGTTAAGTTTAATGTTAAATCTTAACATACTATTTATAAATTAAATTAAGGATTGTATTTCAACTGCTATAAATATGGCAGACGAAGATAGTAAGTAACTATAACCTCAAACATCTCTAAATATCGTAATCAATGTAGTGATTATTTAAAAAAATATTATAGATTATTAAAAAGAATACAACATTACTCTTTCCTATGTTTACTTAAAATATAAAATGTATTTGATTTAAGCACCCTCAGACAGCAGCCTTTTAGTCATCGTAGTAGATACAAATCCAAATCAGAGATACATTGTTGAAGATCCGAAGATACTTACTAATTGCTTGGATGCAGTTATAGCTTTTGCTAATTCACACTTGATGCAAAAATCTAGAAATCAATTGGCAATAATAGGATGCCATTTTCATAAAAGGTTAACTAATTATAAAATTAATTAATTTATTCTTTAAATAATATATTTATATTATTATTCTCTATGTGTTTATCTGAGTATACAACTTATAGTTTTTAATGTACAATATCTTTTCAGTGAATACTTATATCCTTCACCTGGAAAACCTTTGGATGTCAGACAAATAGACGGCCAATATGAGCTCTTTACTTTGGTTGAAAAAACTGTAAAAATGAGGCAAGTAATATTTATAGATATGCATATCTTAAATATAAATAAGCACTAAGCAATTTATATTTTAAAATTTGAAATAACTAATTAAGTTTTTAAAACTTTTGTTGTAATTAATACACTGCAACATTGATATAATGAAACTGAAGGGGTCTAAAAAATAATTTGTTAATTATATTTGTGTAATATGTTACAGTGAGGTTCAATATAAGGAGTTATATAATAGTTTGCTCTTTAATTCATTAAAGGTAAAAATTGTGTAATTTGGACATTTTATGTAGACAACAGAAATTTAATTAATAGATGTGAATAATATCTTCTATTTTACAAGGATTCAATTTTTTTTCAAAAATATTTATTTGAAAAATGTAAAAAGTTCATAGAAGTTAAATAATAAAAAGTTATATTTTGAATATAGCTCTGTGGATGTCAAAAAATTGTTAAAGCAAGGAAATTTTTATATTAGAGTTACACTTTGTAAAGCTAAAAACAAAATATAAATTATATTTTTCCATTCCAGGCTAGTAAATCTTATAAAGAGCCAACCTCAAGAAGAACGGCCAGGTGAATCACTTTTAGCTGGTGCAATGGCCATGGCACTTTGTTATATATCTAGGGTATGTTATGTGATACAACTGTGTATTTATTTTAAAGAAAATTCAACTTAAAAAATTAATTTAATTCTTTTGAAAATTGTGAAAACATGTGACATTAGAATTATTATAGTTTCTATATGCATAAATTATGCACAAAACTTAGGAAATACAAGATTTATAACAATCTTCATCCAGTTGTGTCTTCAAAAATTTAATTATAAAAAAAAAATAAAGTTAGTACTTTGACTAAACTTACTATCTCTAATGAAATACACAAGGATGTGAAGCATATATATTAATTTGATATTTTAAGCATTTTTTAACTCATAGATATATGTATTTTTTGTCTTTAGAACTTAAAAGTTCTTAAAATCTTCATTATAAGTAAACTAAAATTATAATTAGAGAATGTAGTTAGTGTTGATTAAGTTGTTGTTTGTATAATAAAAAATATTTTTTAAATATACAAAGTGTATAATAGACTGAAGTTTGACAACAAGGCTCTTACAAATTAATATATTTTAATTTAAAATAGATAATAAATAGAAAATAAAAGCAGTTACTATTTACGTCATGCTTCCTTCAACTGCAATGTTTTGTAAATGAAAAAATAAATTATTGAAAAAATAGAAAAGTAGAAAGAAAACGACTATTTGCTTTTTAAACATATTTATTGTTGTGATTTTTAGATTCGTCGTGAAACATCACCTGGACTTCGCATGAGCAATCGCATCCTGATTGTAACGGGAAGCTCAGACACTGCTGCTCAATATATTAATTATATGAATGTATTCTTTACAGCACAAGTAAGGGATTTTTGACTCATTTAAAAAATCACTCAATTAAAAATTCATGAGAAAGTCATCACATTCATGCATGAAAACTATAAGTAATTTATCATTGGAACCAGATACACATGCAAATTAACAACTAAATAAGAGGGCCAAAAGTTGCACAAACAATACTTAAAAGTATAACTAATATATTAATTTAAATAGAATCTTACTACTTAATTAAACAAACAACAAAACTGAGCTTCACCACTTAAGGCACTATCATTTATTTAATATAAATAAAACACTGGAGTTTACAATAAGTATTGTATTAGCTAGGTAGCAGAACATGAACTGAATTTGTCATACATAATTACATCTTACCTACTTAAATTTACTTTATTTTGATAACAAAGCAAATAAGTACCTTCAAACTAAATAACAATCTTTGACAATCTATTTAATATTATAATGTATATATGACATACCTCCCCAACAAGGTAACTTTACAACACTCCAAAAATTAACATACAAACAAAATATTTAACTTCTCTAAACACAACATACCAATAAATTAAAACATTAGATCTTAACTATCGATCTTAACAGTATCGTCAACCATTTGTGGCGTTTCATATGGTGACTTACCATGAACAGAAACTTATTGTTAATTATCCCTGTGCTAACAGATGTACAAGGAAGTCCTAACATTTCAGCCCATTCTGTAGCATCTGGTATAGCAATAATGTCTTCCGAATTTTGACTACTATCTTTCATTTCAGTAATATCGTCCAGATCTTCATATGTATTCTCTGTGCTCACGTTAGGTGGTGCATATTCACTATTTTTTCCCCTCTCTCTCGGTTTGAGTTGCCATACCATACTTATAGTTGCCATATCATACTTATCAACTGGTCTATATGTTGACTAATAATAATACCATCAGTGGTTTTGACTCTGTAACTAGATGCACCTGCCTACCTTTTCGTTAATTATACCAGGTAGCCACTTTGGACCAGTTTATTATTTCTGTACATAACTTTTTGATTTAAGTGGTTTTATTTAGCATAAACACTTCAGGCCATCTAGAATATGCGTCCACCATGTTCAAGAAGTATATGTCGTGAAAATGTCCAGCCCAATCAATTTGAATTCTGGACCACGGTCTGGTAGGTGTGATCCACTCGTGACTTAATTTAGGTGGCATGTGCCGGTTTTCTAAGCCTTTTGAACAGCTGCCAATTAACAATTCAATGTCTTCATTGAGGCCTGGCCACCACACGTAACTTCGAGCGACTACTTTCGTTTGTGCTATTCCTGTATGTGCTTTATGTAAAACTTGTAATACATGTTGTCTTAATGCATTCGGTATAAATATGCGCCAACCAAGAAGTATGCAAGCATCTTGCAATGACAGTTCAAATCTGTGTAACCAAAATGGACGAAGATACTTATCTTTCATTTTTGTTGGCCATCCGCACCTTATAAAATGCACTAGTTGGCACAACGTTTTGTCTTGTTTCGTTACTAAAGCTACGCGCTCGGCATCATAAGGAAAGTCAGTCGCTTCTTCAGCCATTTATAAAATGTCACTCAATTGCTGTTCTCACTCTTCTGCTATTGGCTGTGGCCATCTACTGAGACTATCGGCCCAACCAATTTAAGGACCACGTTTGTATACCATTTCATAATAGCGGCAGCTTGTGTGAATGCAAAGTTCTAGATGACATTGCTATCGTATCTTCGCTCTTTCATATCTTGCATTTCATGAGATAACACTTTTTTTTGTCACTGGGAAATGCAATTTACGCAGAACATCCGTACGCAAGGCATAGTGCCCCACTGACGGATGATACTGTGGGACTCATCAGTGAACCCAATACTACCCACTAAAACCCAGCGGAAACCTTCTCCACCTAAATGAGACACCGCAGGATCGCTTGCGCATGCCACTAAGCCGCCTCGATGTACGGCCTGCCTATTACAGGCCACCGTCGCCATTAGGGCGCTCTGGGGTCTCTTCCAGAGCACCCGCAGGGCTGATGACTTGCAGGATGACCACAATGACCATCCCGCAGTAGCTCCTTTAGGGTAGAGGGAGTTGAAGATGCGCATAGCGCCTTCTACGCCCTGGCCTGCGACGGCGAAGCGGGTCTTCATGTGCAATGGACTCGGGCATCCGCTCCGCAACCTCCTTCAGTGCAATAACTGTCTCGCAGAAGGACAAAATTCTGCAATTTTGTTTGGGGTCATGCTGGATAGTGAGAAGAATTGGTCTGCACCAACTCTTCTCACTATCCAGCATGCCTACCACACTATGTAGTGAGAGATCCTACTCACTACAGCCATCAAGACATGGCGCTGTGAGGCCCAAGCGGGGCATTCAGCCCAAGTGTGATGCGCGTAATCAACGGGCGCATTACACTCATGGCATGCCGGCGTTATCTCCCGACATGCAATTTGGTGCAGATATTTGCCGAAGCAACCATACCCTGTTAGCACCTGCACCAACTTGAACGTCAGGACCCGAAAATTTCGCGTGGCCCAGCATCCAAGATGACGGCGAACTGCCTCTACCGTCGCTAGGCCTGCCACCGGGGACCCCAAGTCTTCCTTCCATCGTCCGATCAGGGCTTTATCCGCTCTTCTGCTGATCGCTCACTTACGTGGAATGCGTGAACTTTAGCGAGCACTTCCACCTGCAGCTCCAAAGGTGGATCACCCGCCAGGAGATTGGCCGCCGTCTGTGACACCCACCCGGGACCTACTACGGGAGCACCGTATAGTGCCATGGATCTCAACACGCCGACATAAAGCCGTCGACATGGAGAATTCGCCCCTCAATATTCGGCATTAACCTTCTGAGGGCACCGGCGGCTTTCAAAAGCTTCGGCGCAAGTTGCACGAAGTGCGACGAGAACGACCATCGACCATCCAGGATAAGATCCAGGTACTTCATCTGAGCCTGTACCTCCACCTCCTGTCCCTGAATGAGCAGAGTAGCCCTACGAGGGGACCTTGGCGTGGGCCGTGAAATAAAAGGGCCTCTGTCTTAGGCATAGAGACGTTCAGACCCAGCGCTTTGATGCGATCGATGACAATTTGGGCGCCGGATTCAGCCAGGCATGCCGCCTCCTGATAAGTTGGTCCCCGGGCAGTGACGAGGGTGTCATCCGCATAACAAATGACACCTAGCCCGGGAAGACGACGACGCAGGAGCCAATCGTACCCAAGGCTCAATAGGGTCAGGCCGAAAACCGACCCTTGTGGAATCCCGCAGAGGACTATTCTGTCCTGGAGGTAGTCATCTAACAACCGCCGGGGATAGAGAGGTACACCATGGCAGCAGAGAGCCTCTCTTAATGTCTCAAACGGCAGGCTGTTAAAGGCGTTAACCACGACTAACATCTCTCCCTGCTGTCGCGGTCATCGACCTAGCTTTCAGGGCGTTCAGAGCATCAATTGTTGAGCGGCCAGCCCTGAACCTGAACTGAGCCTCTGAAAGATCCGGACCTACCTCCTCTAAGTGCTGGATGAGCAGCAACGATCGTCTCAAAAAGTTGGCCCGTCTCATTCAGCAACACAATCGGCCTGTACGCGGAAGGAGAGTCCAGAGGGCGACTCTCCTTGCGTAATAGGCACAAAGGCATTTCATGAGATAACACTACCCCAACACCATATTCTGAACTGTCACCGGTCATCAAAGGTTTGTTTACGTCATAATTTACTAAGGTTATGTCGAATGTAAGTAAACGTTTAGCTGTTTCGAACTTCCATATACTTTTGTCTGGTGTAAATCGCTCATAAAATTTGTTAAGACAAGTGCTTGTAATTCCTTCTAATCATTAGGAGCAGGACTTTTCAAAATAGATTCTACTTTACTAGGCGCTGGATATATTCCTTTTGCATCTATGACAAAACCAAGAAATTCTACTTTCTCTCGAGTAAATTTACACTTATTCTTATTTAAACGTAGTCCCGCCTTTTCTATTCTACTGAGTACTACGATTAGTCTTTCTCGCATTACAAGCATTGTCTTGCCACTAACGATAATATCATCAATTAATACTGCTACACCTGGAACACCTGCCAACAACGAAGTCGTGAGAATATTCCGAGACATTCTTTAACACCAAAAGCCAATCTACGCACGGTGTTTAGGCCCTTACAGGTATTTAAGGTAAGTAGTTTAGATGTATTATCATCCACAACTACTTATATGCCCTATCTAAATCCAACGTTGTAAAAAACTTTCCTCCCGCAACTGTAGCGAAAACTTCATTAGCCGTTGGCATCGGGTACGAATCGGATTCTGTCGCCTCGTTTACAGTACTTGGATAATCCCCATACAGCCTTATTTCACCAGATTTTTTTACTATAGAGACCACTAGAGTAGCCCACTAGTGGTACCCGCGTAGTACTTTGCATGTTGTACATACCATTTAATAAGTCTCCATTCTCTTCAATCGAAGTAAAATTTAAGGTTTTCCCGTTACCCTTTATCTTCATAATACGATTTTTCTCTATATGTCCCCGCTTTATACAGAAACGACAAATCGCATTGAGAAAACAACACTCCCATGTTGTCGGTTCCCACACCAATAACACATGCGAATAGACACTGGTGTTTCCACCGTGTTCACATCCATTGGCTCACTAGCGTCATATGCGGATGTGGCGGCGTCTGTTGCCGGATCAGTGGTCGCGCTGGTACTAGTGCTTGCGGCACCATGAATTATACGCACATCCCGAACCGTACTCTCTGATGCCAACGTTGCATTCACTACGTCCTGATACCGTAAATTGTCTCATTGTAACATGCTTTCTAAGTCTGTAAAATTACACTCGGAACTAAGTTTTCTTACTTCCACAGTAAAGTCTGAACCTGATTCAAAACGATTTTGAATCCCGTTTATAAAACTTAAATGACATTGTTATCGCATTAGGCGTAGGACTGTAATGTCTGCTTAAAATTGCTTCTATTAACGTAAAAGTCACATCGGTCGCTTTCCTCGGTGTAATTAACGCAACTAAAGTATCATACGTTCGTGAGCCACACACTGTGAAAAAGTTTGCGTGCTTAACATTGTCTACTATAACACCATTTGCCTGTAAACAAAATTTGAATCGATCTATGTAACTCTCCCGATTCTGGATTGTATTCTTCAAATCTTATAGCATTTTTTATCCATTTTATATAATTTATAAATCCTCGCCGCCAATATTATGTATGTAATGTAAATTAAACACTGAAGTTCACTATAAGTATTATATATACTATAATTATTATCTAAGTAGCGGAACATGAACTGAATTTGTCGTACATAATTACATCTTACCTACTTAAATTCACTTTATTTTGATGTCAAAGCAAATAAGTACCTTCAAACTAAATAACAATCTTTGACAATCTTAAATAGATTTAAATTTATTTTAAATTTTTTTAAGGCTTTATATTATAATGTATGTATGACACGCACCAAATCTTTAATTTGGGATAAAAATCGGTAATGGTGTCGTTTTTTCTCTAGTTACCAAAAAATACTTGAATATCGTATTTCAAGTATTTTCATTCAATTTTGTTTTGATTTAGGACGGAAAGCAGTCAACTTGACTAGGTTGACAGTGGCAATCATGCTATGAGTGGATAAAGTGTGAAATCTATATAATAAAATAATATTAGAAAAATATGAGATGAACTCAGTCTATTAACGTATATGTAAATGTCGTCTTGATTCGTAAACTTTTTGCTTGAATTTAAACTTATTTCATTATTTTTTCTGTAAGTACACTACCGGCCAAAAGTTTTAGACCCCTAATAAAAAGTTTTGTTATCAGTTAATATTTTAGAAAATAATGGTGATGAATAATAATCTGTACATACATATCCTATTTATTGTTCATTTAAATTGCCTAAAAGTTATTCTTTTGTATAGAAGCCAAAAAAAGGGCAACAAATAGGCATTGCTATCCTAACATTAATGTCAGCCGCGGAAGCGGTAGGCCGACAGATCAATTGACAAAAATTTATTACCTCATTACTGCAGCTCTTTTTTTACATCAACTAACAATACAATTGTTCTAAATTCCCAAAATATGTTTAATTATTATTTAAACCTTGCTTTTGTCTAGTCATTTACGAATATCCGCAGTTAAAACTCTAA
Organism: Dryadula phaetusa; assembly: GCA_032432895.1. NCBI lineage: Eukaryota > Metazoa > Arthropoda > Insecta > Lepidoptera > Nymphalidae > Dryadula > Dryadula phaetusa. The sequence goes on from JAOYRS010000073.1 coordinate 1,992,563, forward strand.
AATGGGAAAAGTTTCGGAAATTACCGGAAACCGGCAGTAATCAAGATCATCCGCGTTATGGGAGACAATGGGCTACAACTTCTAATGAAGATAAATTTTGTAGTGACCGAAGAGATAGTGATGACCAGCAAGCGGAATAGATGTCTGACAGCCCCAGAAATTTGTGTAGAAATCAACAAATCACGGGAAAAGACGATTGTAAGACGCCAAGTTGTTTGAACGCGTTGCTGTCCGTAAACCTCTATTAAAACCGCAGAATAAACAAAACGGATGAAATGGCCCCTAACCCATTGAGACTGGAAAAAGTCTTCAGAAAAATTCTTTGGAGTGATGAAACAAAATTTGAAGTGTTCGGAAGACGACGGAAGACGACGGAGCCAAAAAGGAAAATTTTCGTCCGACGCTAAGCCGAAGAAAAGATGATGCCGCAGTGTCTAGTGCCGACTGTCAAGTGTAGTGGCCGATCAGTTATGGTCTGGGGTTGTTTATCTGGCTATGGAATTGGAAATATAGTCCAAATCAAAAGCATATTGAAAAAAGAGCGATATAAAGAAATTTTGGAGAATAACGCCATACTCTTCGGACTAACGTTAATCAGATGAGGATTTATTTTGCAACAAGACAATGATCCGAAGTATAGTTCGAAATTATGTAGAGGCTATTTAGACAAAAAAACAGCCGGAAAAAGTATTAGAAAACATGACCTGGCAACCTCAAAGAATAAACTTTTGTGGGAAGAGCTCGATTAGAGCGATCGGGAACAGTGTCCATCTTCAAAGCAGGTCATGTTGAATGCATTGGAGGAAAGCTCGAATAATATATTGCAAGAGGCTATAGATAAATAATCAATTTATGCTCACATGCTTTTATTGGTAAAAAGTAATTAAGTGCAAAAAAGCATATTTCGAGGAAAAATCGTGTATTTTGTTAAGAATAACAGTATTTGTCAAGACTTTTTCTTTTTTTTTCAGTTTTAAATCTTATGTGTACCAAAATAAATCCAATTTTCCATAAAGTTTTAAATATCTTGAGTTGTATTTGTTTTCTCATATTTTTCAGTGGTCTCAAACTTTTGACCTGTAGTGTATATGAATCTTTAAATTTGTTTCCAGAAACAACAAGTGTTGTTAGATGTGTGCTCCCTGGACAAACATTTAAGTTTGTTACAACAAGGCTGTGACATTACTGGAGGACTTTATTTGAAAGTGCCTTCATTAGAAGGTCTTTTGCAGTATCTTTTGGTAAGATTTGTATAATATTAATATAAATCGTTATTTTAATAAATATTTTCTAATTATTATCGAGAAAAAAGATTTGTTTAAAATTAATAACTGAATTCTTAATATTTTTATTACTAATGTCATTTATATAAGTAGCATAAGAAAAACATTTTTAAATTTGTGTATTGCATTTGCATATTTGCATAATTTAAACCAGAATATTTTTGTAATTAATTAAAATTTATATTTTAATATAAAAAAATCATAATTAAGCATTTTACTATTTTTTTTATATAAGACTATACTCATATAGTAACATAAGAGAAATATTTTATAATTAATAAATTCTAATTTTTGTTGTTAACGTAAATAACCAAGTGGCTCGATAAGAACAATTGACAAGAATGAACTCGAAGACGTAGGTACAATCCTACTGCTTCTATCTATCTTAAATATTATATACGTTACGAAAATATTTTAAATGTTTATTAATAATGACATACAGTCAAAAGGTAAACACAACACTTATATAATTCACTAAAAATGTATAATATTCTCTATTGAGACTACATCTTAATATGTTTTAGTAAATAAATTGTCTAGTAATGTAGAGTGTATTATAAAATATTCAATATATTTTTATATGCGATTTCTGACAATTGTTTATAAGTTATTCTACTATTAAGTTAATATGTACTATTAAGTAAATAGATATATTAATAACTTTTTGTATTCACAAACACAGTGGGTATTTCTACCAGAAGCATGTGAAAGGCGGGAATTAGTGTTACCCGGAAGAGGGCGCGTCGACTACCGAGCTGCTTGCTTCTGTCACAGAGAACTGCTCACTATAGGCTATGTGTGTTCTGTCTGTCTTAGTGGTATGTTATATTAAATAAAAATGTTTTTAGGGATATAAAACTGTTATTTTATAGGTCCAGGTAAATGCACTGTGAATCGTGAATTATTATATTTAAAAATATTTTTATTTATTCGCCCTGACAATACATAGCGAGGCGCCGGGTTCGCTATTTACCTAGCAAATTGTAGCCTGTCAAATTGTTTTTTACAATAAACGTATTTACTTGATTATATGTTAATAATTTTTATTTTATTCATATTATTTTATATATTATTTTAGTTACTTTTATTAGCTTGTTTGATATATTTTAATTAAATTAAATATTTTCTGCAAGAAAGTCCTAGTGACCTGAAATTGTATATTAACTTATAAAGCCGTTGCCAAAGCAGATTTTATCTTTATGTTTTATTCCGCATAGCAGGGTAGTAACAGATAACCTAGTGGCAAGACACTCAGTTCTCCACTTTCCACCTGAATTCTTGACATTGACAATGCTCAGTATATATTACAGGCAATGTTGACAATTCTCAGAGTATATTAAATATATATTCATTACCTCATAATATATAATAAATTGTTCTTATAATTGCTTGTTGCACAACATTTATTTATGTTTCATGACATCATATTATAAATATTATTTTTCTTTTTCAGTATTTTGCAAATTCAGCCCGATATGTACAACTTGCCAGTAAGTGCATTTTTTACATTCATCCGATATATACAATAAGGCTATAATTACTAAATTAAAAACTTCTAAAAACATATTTTAACTTTTACTATTTTTAAAGTGTTATTCCACGCTTAAGATTGTTCTACTACCAGCTGCGTCAAAATTATACGTCTTATTACAACTTATTTACATTGGCAGCATCTCTTCATTTGTAACAAAACGTATAACGCTTGTACGATTTCCAAGAGGCGCGGATTCGAATCCTGCTGCTTTAATTTTTTTATAAATTTTAGCATTCGACTTTCTAATTTATTTATTATCTTTTTCAGTACTGTTTTCAAAACCGCCGGTCCTCTACCTATTAAACCAAAAAAGAAGAAGATGAAACTATAGCATATAGTTCACTAAGGATTCACATTTAATATGTAAATAAATAAAACTATCATTATAAAATAGTATACATTTGTCTATCCTACTTTGATTGATGTCTTTAATTAAGTAGTACAAATTAGACCTTAAAGCATCGTTATGAAAAATACTAGTTTACTGTCAAATTTCATATTCATCCAAAATTGTAATCCTCTAAAAAAATCCTTTAATAACACATTTGAATTAGAAATTATGTGTTAAACCGCTTTAGTATTTTCTATATTTACTATAGTCTACACACAGACTGCCAGGGACTGACCGTATACCACAATGTTAGGGTGATCGTTTTTCACACTTGGAATGATTATATTTTAATTATTTTTTATTACCGCTTCATAGTAGAACGAAGCATGGCGTTGAGTTTTGCCCCTTACGTAATTGCTCGAGGCAGAAAGGAAGAACGGGTTGTCTTGATATCTCCGTCTCTGTAACGACTGTCTAATATGACTAATTAACCAGTTATTTACTATTTTTAAAGTGTTATTCCACACGCTAAGCCATGCGTTTTACTACAAGCTGCGTATAAGAATTTCGAATCATGCTGGTAGTAGTACATATGGCTTAGCAGTCAGAGCACTTGGACGGTATCCAAGAGGCGCGGGTTTGAATCCCGCTGCGTTTAAATTTTTATACGTTTTTTTTAAATTAACCAGTTTGTTTGATCTGAAAGATGATAAGGTTCAAAAATTATTTATTTTGTTAGAGTGGTATTTTGTTATGTACTTTTAGTTTATAAGTGTTTTTGTCTAACCATCACTTATTGCAAAAAACTTAGAAAAATTGCAGGAAAATAAGAAACGAAATGAATAGCTCGTAAAAAGAGTAAAGGAGTCTTCTCTAAGAATGAATCCTAGTTTCAATTTGTTTGAGGAACTGGATGTGTCTCAAAAATATTTAGTGTTATAAATGTACGAAAAGCATAAAAAATACACATTAAGAATTGATTGATTATTCGGCAAAATTATATCATAAAGAATAATAAATGCGAAATAATAATAGATAATATCAACTGATTTTAATCTTTTATTGATAAAATGTACCTATCATACTTTGGACTACGGAAGTTGTAATGTACCGAAGGGCCAATAATAAGAAAAAATACTTGTCACATTATTTTTGAACAATAGTCCTCTACATATGTATGTTTATAGCAACATGAATATTAAAGTTACTGATATTTTCGCAGCAGTCAATGCAATATAAAAAATTCTAGATTTTTTAAAAATCTATCTTGTGGTTCTGTAGTATATTTATTTACTAAAACGTTATCTGCGTTTTGCGTTTACAAAGCACCCGACAGCTATAAAACTGCTCAATCATGAACGTTTATGTTTGACTAATAATACAGAAGAAAACCGATTAGTGCGCAACTGTTGAAATATATTATTATAAGGAAAGAGTAGGATAGAAAATACTAAGCAGTTAGTGTTATGATTTTTATCGATCAAGTCTTTTTTAAGAATATTAATGTTTTAATTTTTTTTTCAACTTCACGCTTTTTATCAGACATAGCAGGGCAGGCAGAACGTACCTAGTGTCAAGACACTCCCTACTTCGGTTTACACCGAATTCGAGACATTGTGTGTTGAGTGGTGGAACTCAACGCCGCATTTTGTCTGAACAGAGCGAGAAAGTGAAAATAATTTAAATATAACACCTTCGAGTGGAGAACGAACACAAAACCGATCACGTTTTCAGTTAGATGCTATCAAACTCCGCCACGACCGACTTCTATGTTTTAATTATGAAGAATTAATTTATAATTGATTACAACGGACTCGGTTTTCTTATCGTTATAAATAATAGAATAACTAAGAATTAGTTGTTTATAAATGTGATTATGTTACTACAAGTACTTCATAGGTATAAAAACCGAATATAAATAGTAGAAGTAAATTAATTTTTCGAGCATAAAAGAACTTAAGCATATCTTCCCTCTAAGCCGGCAATTCGACTAGGAAATAAATATCCTCAGGTTTTGAAATAGATAACTATTTCAATGTCTGAAAGTTAATATATGTTTAAAATAAACAACTGGAATATTAACTGTAAAAAAGTAAATAATTTCCCCTCCCTTTGTAAGTTTTTTTTTATGTAATTACTAATAGTAAAGAATAGTAAAGTGTTGCCAACCACCACTTTTGTTCATGACTAGATTTAGGACAACGTACCAATTTTTTAATGTTTACATTATAAAATATTTTAAAAACAACTGAAGAAATAAAACATTTGCATCAAGTGAAATCAGTCTTTAATATATTTACAAAAATATATTATAACCTACCTTTACAGCTAAATATAAAACAAAAGCACAAATTGATAAACCTTACATACCATAAGATTTATGTACTAAAAATATTTTTCATTATTTCACATAAGTTTCTAAAAATAATATATAGTTATATGAGTGACGTTTGTAGGTATACCTAATTAATACAAAAATTAAATTTATTGTATAGCCCATATCTGTATCTATAACAAAGAAAAAGGAAAGTTCTAAACATTACATTAATAAATCAGTATACATATTTATTATTACTTTTATCAATCCCACAGTAATAATGCTATATATATATATATATATATATATATATATATATATATATATATATATATATATCGGAGGTATTAACAATCATCCTTAATTCTAAACTAGAAGGACAATGGTAGTTAAAAGTTAATTAGAAGCATTTTATCTGATATATCTATAATAAAATCTAATCTTAATTAATTTAATCTGAAAGTGAATGATTACGTCGATATACATTATTAGTGTAAAAGTGTTGTAACGGAATATCTTTTTCAATGCTTTTAAATGCTATTAAATTGATTTAATTAAAGCTATTATAAAATATAAAGTTTCTAACCATTTTTCATAGGTCTATTATGATGCACTCTCACTGAGATATATAAATGAAGTCATTTCAAAATTACTTACATATATACACATATTTATATAGAAAAATAAATATATCTAATAAGAAATGCATTAATTTTAAAAAAGTAATTAAATGGTTATCTTTATTTGTATGTACCTACCTAAAATGCTATCTTACAGACGATTGCAATCTTAGATACGAGTCTGGTCGATGAGCGGCAAAAACACACTTCTAAAGCTATCAATAATTTAGATTAAAAAAAAATATAATAATAAAACATTTTGTACCTACATTAATCAAATCAGAAATAGGATTTAGGCAATTTGAGTTTATCGAAGTTAGAAATCCGTGTTTGTGGAATTTGACCTGCTGATTTTATTTTATTTGTTGCTTTTAAGATGTTTTTCACACTTTTTAGATTTATAATAAAAACTAACTGCGGGTACTATGTACTTATTTTTATTTTTACATCATTTTGTAAGTACTTAATTCAGTTTAAAAAGGTAATTATATTTTTTTTAATGTATCTTAAAGTATATTTGCCTTTAAAATAGCTTTTTTGCTTTAAATAAATACATAAAAAAACAATAGAAATAAAAAAATGTCTTAGATATTATACCTACAGAATATGACTATTCTAATAATACGTAAGCGATAAAATTGACACCCTTCAACTACTTGGATCACTATGGACGAGCGTCGATAAGAGATACATACATAAGTACCTATATGACGTATAAGTAGTAATAGTGTTAAGAAATAAAATCTTCTTATATACATAAATATACACTTACTAAATTTATTATATCATTATGTATATTATAATAGCGGCATCTAATTTAACGAAATTAATGCTAAAACTATTAAATTTAAGTGACCATCGTAGTACAGTGGGACAGCGTCCCACAAGTGGTCGTGGATTCGATTAGGAGGAATGATTAAATATATTTAAAACTTATTTGCTCTAGTAAAACAAAGCGTAACGATGAGTTTTCCACTCAATCTCGTCATCAAACAATGCCTCGATTCAGAAAAGCAGTTAAAGGAGTGTCATGACTCTAGATTGAACTCCTTCATTAAATTTATCTGTGAAGTAAGATCGGTCTTTTGATTTTTCACCTTCATGCAATTACCGTATATTGTGAAATGGACTAAGAGAATATAGTGATTCGGTCGAGTATATTTCTAATCCAATATTCATAACTACAACGCGATACGAAGCAAAATTGTATGCCTTTGGAAACACTCACATTTGGAGCTTGAAAAGTGTTAGATTGTTTGGCAGACCCGTCAGGCCCGAAGGTACTTCATAATAAGGATTTAAAATTATCTTTCGCTATCCCAATCGTCCTAGCAATGTCATGATATTATGAAGTATTGAGTAGTCATCAGATCCGCACACGTGTTTAAATTTTCATGCAAGAGCAATAAGAAGTGGGTCAAAATAGCGCTACAAGATTATTTACATTGATTGATTGACATATAGATAGCCACAACCTACGTACAATTATAACTGAACTTAATAAATATATATATATATATATATATATATATATATATATATATATATATATATATATATATATATGTATATTGAGAAATTACACACAGGTATGACAATGTTTATGTAAATGTATAGTATGGTATGTGTAAATATTTACCAACAAGCAACTCAGAATCATTTGTAAATGTCGGCCTTATCTATAATTTCGAATGCACTATCAATTTCTTCTTCAGGAGATTTCAGCTCAGTACTTTGACTTCTTTCCAAGTTTGATATCGGCTTAGTTTCATTCATTTTTTGTTTTGGACTTGTGTGGTATTCCGTGTTCTTAGATATTTCAGGCAATTGGATTTCCTGAAATATTCTAACTATTAAAACTTTGTTAAAATTCAATATAAATACATTTTTTTATATTAAATAAAGTATAAAATAAATTATACGTTCTTTATGTGCCTACATACGAACAATTAAAAACAATCAATCTTTTTTTCAGCCGAAGTAGAAAAAACATGTAGTTACTTTTATTATAAAATTATCCTCCACAAAAGTCACACAAACTCAAAGTACGATCTACCATAAAAGCAAATTCTTCCTAAGTACATGTTGATGTCTTAACGTTTATGTATATGAAATCTCGATATCGCAATATTTTTTCCTTGTTTGTCAATTTAGTTGTGAACTCTAACAACAAAAATTAAAAAAAAAATCATGACAAGCAATTAAATAATCCTATTAAATGTATAATCTCAATTAAAGTAGGTTTTATTATTCACTGATTTATTATCTCTCGAGACTTTAGCACGCCTACTGAGCGTTCGTTTCGCGCTTATTTTCCCTTACCTACTAATTATAACGTTTATTTTATAACAATAGTGTACTAAGTTAATTACAGTACAAATCCAACTACGTTTTAGTTTATAAACGGTTTCTTGTACTAATTCTAGTAGTCATTATGACTTCTGTAAATTGCTTTTAACTATTAGCTACAATTTATATCACTTAAATGATATTTGAAAACAAAACCTTGAGTTGATTCTTAATATTGAGTACATACTACTAATCTACCCAATTTTTCGAAAAGTTTCCGTTAATGAATAGATACGCATACGTAGAACGAAACAATACTTACTTGATTATACAATTCTAAAGACAATGAATGGCGCTTCTTATTGGCTTGCCTCATTCTACCAGATCTGGATATGGACAATTTTCTTCTGCCATCCAAAGGCGGTGCCACAGTCCTGTCCTCCTCCCCTTCCTCAAATCTCGACTTGCGTCGGTCACTCGTGTGAAAAATAGACTTTATGAACTTAGCCATAATATTGTTCTACTGTTATCTTTTAATTGTTATCGAGCCATACTAGTTTATCTATAACAATAGCAGTTTACATTAATCTCTCATAATAATACGTATTTAGATTTGTTATAAATATTAATACTACTATAAAGTATTTAAAAAAAACTTTAATTATAATTATTCTTAGATCATAAAGAAATATTATCTGATATAAAGTAAAGTGATGAGAAAAGTTGAATACGGAATTATCTAGGTATTGTTATGTTTAGATAAACATGAACCAAAGTGCAATAAACTCAATGTATTAACAATTATGTAACATTGAAATATAATTTATAAAAACTCTTTTATCTTTACCAATGTCTTGAATGGGTTAAAACAAAGTTTCTATTTAGACTATTACTCCACTAAATGCCACCGTGATGCACTGGACAATGTCGGATTGTAAAAAATATTTTCATTTCTCCACACTAGTATGACAAAGTGCGGCAATGAGTTCGCCACTCAGCACGAAATGTCTCGATTTTGGACATAAAGCAGTCAACATGGTGTCTTGTTACCCAGTTACCCTACTACGCGGGCCAAAGCGTGACGATAGTGCTCCGTTCTTCGCATTGGAATATTCGTCTGAGATGGAAAATAATCTATAAACGTTGCTAATATTTGTTTACCTGTATAAAACTTAATTATGCAAAAATATAAGAATCTTACCGTATTACGATTTGTATTAAGCACTGCAATTTCTTTTCACAGCCACAGTACTAGCAGGTAAAAATGAAATAAAATGATTGTTCCAATAATTAGCACCTAATGAGCTTGTTTAAATGCAATCTTTTCGCTACCGATAAAACGCGTGTACATATGTGCAAATTGTTTAACACTGCATTCACTATTTACTGAGCGCGATAAGATAAACTTATCAACGATAAAAGCTTTTATGATAATGATTTAGATTACCAATTTAAGGTTAATGATATTGTTTAATTTTGATAACTAGTGCAACTGTGACGGAAATAATGGATCAGTTTAGTGATTAAGTATTTTTGGATATTTCGTCTATAGTCACCCATCTATGACCCGATACAATTAATTAAAAAAAGAAATAAGAGAAATAATGTAATTGTATTATGTTCTAGGAAATCAACAATCTAATTGCAACTTAAATAATAATTACAATTAAACATACTTGTTTACAAATATATTAAAATATAATATAATATAATATAATGTGGCTGTGAAAAGAAAAATATTTTTTTTAATGTAAAGATTAATTAACTCAGCGGAAACTTTAAACAAAAGTTTATAATATATATTTTTTCCTAATAAAATATAAACATAAATAATACTGTTCACATATGACAGACATGTAAACTTCAGAAATATAGCCTATGAGAGAATGAGATGAAGAGTTTTATACTTCTGGTGTTAGTATAATTACAAGACGTACTATTATCATTGTCATACCAAACTTAACAATTTTTTAATATTTTAATGTCAAATATTACATTACATAATTGAAATGTCACATATTATTCAGTTCATACTTCTTTTTTTAGCTACACGCTTTTATTTCGCATAGCGTGGTAGTTAGGAAATAAAAATAATAATAATAATAATAATAACTTTATTATTTTCTCTCACACATATTGACAGTAGGTTAAGTTAGTAGTAGGTACATTTCAAATTATGGAGTATTTTAGGTATTTTTAGATACATATTTGTGCGAGTCTGGCGTCTGTACTAGTAGACCTGTGTTACAGATTACCAGCCTCTGCTACGCTGGACCAAGTGCAATACCTAGTGTCAAGACATTCTGTACTTTGCTTTCTACCGAATTCAAGAAATTACGTGTTGTTTTGCGTTACTTAACACCGCGCTTTGCATTACACGAGCGAGGAAACAATGGTTCTGATATTGTCTACTGCATTGTCATTCTATTGCCAACACAATGTAAATGTATAATTGTTTCTTTTTCATAACGCATTTTCCTTATATTTAGTTTCAAATAACAAAGATGTTAAAGAATTGTCACTTTAATAAGCAAAAGAAATATATGAAAAACGGAAAATAATAGAACATTAAGCATTAAATAAATATAATGTTTAAACTTATAATAATACATATTTATATACTTGTAATGTAATATACATTCAAAGGAAACAGTTCTACTACTCACCAATTATTAAAAATCTAGCAACACTATAAAATATTTGTGTATACTTTTAAAAAAACCTATTAAAACTTAAATTAATATTTATTACCGCTATAATCTACCAATTTCAATTTAATAGTAAAAAATCTAAATTACTTTTATTACAATGAGCTTATGAGATGTTACAGTTATATCTAAATCAGTAGAAAAATAATAATTTTTACACTAACAACCTATATTTAACACCATAGACACTATATTACAATACATAAAAATTTACATATAATCTATAAACCTCTAATTCTTAAAGTATACGAGTAAACGATAATTAAAAAATATTAAAAGCATTAATAATTTAAGAAAAGTTTTGCTATTACTCAAGAAAGAAAAAAGTAAAAATAAAATATGGCGGAAAATGTCAGTCAATAATAAAATTTAAAAGGCTTTAATAGATCAGTACAAAATTTATTTTATTGCGAAATAAGTATGATAAATAGAAAAATAATTACATGTTATAACAAAAAACAATAACAATAAAGTTAAGACAAAATCTATATTATATTTGTACAGTTATTTAAGCAATTTAAATTGCATAAGACACTAAGGCAATGTGTTAAAAGAACAAAAGGAAAATATCCACATCACAAAAGATGGCGTCAAGTTGACTTTCAATAAGGAATATATTAATAAACTTATTTTAATAAATAAGTCTATAATATACTTTAATCTTATTGCTTTAATGTTTTACTGTAAATATGTGTAGTAAGTTAACTTTTAGAGTAGATATTTCACTTTTTGTAAAACATCATGGTTACATTGTTTTTTTTATTTTGCTTTAGTAATTAAAAATTCCATTTAGGCAACAGGAAACTAATTATGTCATAAGCATTCCTATCACAAATCCAAGATAAATGGTATAATGAATGACAAATATTAAATCAATTTAAAATAATTTTAATATTTTTTTCATCCATGTATATAATTTTTTATAAAGACTTATGACTATCAAACTATACTTTAAATATAGAAATCGGAAGTAAGGAAGACCATCTATTATCGTCGTAAATTTTTTTTGCTATATGCTACACATAAAAGGTTTTGTGTGGAAGAAATATTTTTTTAATTAATTTAATATATTTTAATTATATATGAAATCGCCTCATGCATAGCAACTCTTATATAATGCTTCTCTGTAACTACTGGCTACTGTAAATTGCTCGAAACGTCGTTTCAAAAATGGAATTTAGAATACCAAAAGCGATAAATTTAGTCTCATTTAAAATGCATTCCTTTTAATTAAAATTTATGTAAGATGCTTATATATTACAATAAAGTATATTAGTACAAATAAAATCCATATATATACTCGTATATTAATAAATTTTAAATAAAAAAATGTCGAGGTTGCCAGTATTTTTACTATATTGCAATAAAACGAATTTAACACGTGCATCTGTAGTCTAGTAAACCGATTATAGAATTAAAAATCAATATCGAAACGTATGCTAAAATGGTTTTGTTTTATTACATAAATATTATATACGTTCTTAAAATATATAATTTGTCTATAAATTTTTCTATATATGTAAATGTTAAGGATTAATTAAATAGGTACTTGTTATTAACGACAACGTATATTGCAATATACAGAGTTATTAAATCGGATATTATATTCAAAGTAGAGGGCAAGATTCTTATGGCAGTAACAAATATAAAAAATATATATATATTAAAAATAAATGCTTTATACTTTACGATAAATTTAAAAACAATTAAGGTATAACTAGTTAATATTAAAATTGAGAGCATAAACAAAATCATGTAAACATTTTAATGAATGAGTAACTAAAATCCATATATACAAAATTGTAGTTTACATCTAAAACTTGCCACAAAAATTGCCATTACAAAATATCGTCACTATAAATATACTAGAATATTTAAAATTGACGTTAATGCTTTGATTAAAAGAAAGTCAATAATGTTATCACACGCTCTATGTACCATACGTACATATTACATTTATTAAAAAAAAATCGATATCAAATCGATTATATAACTTGTTCGGAATCGTTATTACTCGATACCGTGTCAGCATTATTGGGGGGCATTGAACTTCTGTAAAGTTTTAGATTAGACTCGGTGTAGTCTAGAATTATTCTACTCGAATGCCTGATGTAAAGCATTTGCTTGTGATATATTTTTAAAGCTCCTTTAATAGTAATGTAGGTAAGACCACCAAGAATGGTTCTGTGTAAATTATTTTGTATGGATCGGAAGAACAATTTGCCAATTATTGTAGATATTGTGGGCAAAAGCAATGCAGAACAAAATATTCTAGTGGGTGACAGATGTGCATGTCTATTAGTGTTGTTATTGTTCTGTTGACCTGGCATAATAGCACCTCTGTCGCTGTCCACGCTGAAAAGCAAAAATATATCTAAGTATTTCTAAAATAGCATTAACTCCTAATTTAAATAACTGGAAACCCAAATATTTTTTGAACACGTTGTTAATAAAAACAAAAATATATTACTAACTATATTATCCCTTACAATGTATAGTATATTTTTCACCTACAATCTTATGTATTAAACCATAATTCATAGTTTTTATAGTACGCACATAACAATAAGCGTTGTTGTTAGCAAGGTAACAAAAACGTGCGACAAAACAGTTTTGTTTTATAAATGGTTGCATTATTGTTTCACAAACACTTTCACAATATAACTGTTATTTGGTAACTTTTAAATCCATATGCTAGTATTTTCCCTTAAACTACTCGAGGAAAGACTCGTATATCTGATTATCTTGTAAGGTTATATATATATATATATATATATATATATATATATATATATATATATATATATATATATTACTTGATCTCTTTCTGTACATGGAAGATGTAATAGAATATGTATAATGATGTAATGTAATATGTTGAAACTTGAAAGTACACACGTAAAGTTGAAATGTTCATGCAAACACTCAGATTTTTTAAAAATAAAAACATAAAGGTAGGTGTAAGTTAGGAAAGGTAGGTGTAAGTAAACTAAAACAAAGGACTACTTTGAAAGGTACTTTGCATATACGTTTTTTATTATTAAGATATTTTCACCCAAATTAGCATAAATATTATCCACATACTAACCTTCCAAACGGCAGTATGTAAGATAGGGCAGGTATTTTCGCGCAGTATTTTCTCAGGAACAACAGCACTGAATCCTCCCAGTTGTACATCTTTGCACTGATGAGCGTCACTGGTATCGTTGGTAGTAGTACTAACAATACCAGTGGATCTGCTGATTCCATCATTTCTAAGCCTTCTCTATGACCGACTACCTGGAATTTTATAAATTGAAATTGAAATAAATCCTAGAAATGGTCCCAATTATTAATTTACTAAAAACAGTCATAAACCTGATACATGTTTTATTTAGCTCATTTTTTTGTTAGCCCACAACAAATAATCTGGAGGAAAGCTTACGATTATTTTATAAATATTCGGATTATATTATAACAATAATTTTTTTTACTTTCACGCTTTTATCCCGCATAGCAAGGTAGACAGGTACCTAGTGTCGAGACACTCCATACTTCGCTTTCCATGCCGCACTTTGGCTTTACCAGAGCCAGGGAGTGAAAATATTTTAAGTATAATCACTCCCCCGAGTGGGGATTGAGCCACAATAATACTTCTTTATAAATATATACAGAGAAAACATTGCGAACGGTCATCGTCCCAGTTGATTGTTACTCTAATTAGCTTATCATGAGTATAACTTATCGATGAGCCTAATTTACACACACGTGTTAAAAGTAAGTAGCAAATAAATACAATAGGATCTCTATAGGTCATTTTTGATAATGAGTACGAAATAATCAAATTGTAAAATAAAAGATCGCATGTTCGAGATGTAATGTCCATTTTATTTTTTTAGTTACGGAGGGAAAATTATTACCAAAATGGTTTGCAGTAACTCACTGATTAATCGACTAATAGAAGTCTTCGAGTTTGAATGGATCAAACATCAAAACCATTACTCGCATTTTTACAAAGCATTCTTTCTAAATTTGGTGATTTTAGATGCAGGTATCAAAGTTTATGGGAGAATGACTCTCGAAGTTGACTGCGCTCCGAATCCATTAGGACAAAAAACGATTAATTTAAAAAGTAAACTGTAAATAGTGAGTCACGAAATAAAATATGATCTTATTTATTATACATCGAATGAATTAATGACCATTATTGTTCTATTGAAAAAATATATTGTTTTATTGAAAGCAAAATTAAAACAGAATGTTCATTCCCTAAATATCTGTTCTATCTCATTAGGTGTGTGCTGTTTGGGAACTGCTGTGGAAAGGTAACCGTGACATTGGAAAAAAAATAAGGTTTCCAGCATGGTGGCCAATATACATGTTACATCACATTAAGCAAAAGTTTAAGGTTTAACTATTTTACAGCTTTATGCTTTATTCCTTAGCAAGTAGTCAAAGACGACCCAGTGTCAAGACATTCCGTTGACTGCTCTCCGCCTGATGACATTGCGATATTCTATAGTCATTCCTCAATATATAATCATTCCCCCGTGTGGGAATCGAACAGTCTGACACTGCGCCACGGTGGCCTCAAGGTTTAATACTGACTATTTTCATTTACGGTTATTTGGTGAATGGCAGATACGTAAATAAGATTGTTGTCATCAAGGTTAAAACATAAAATACACCGAAAAAGCTCCTTCTCACTTTATCCACAAACAAATTATATAGTACTATATAGTAGTATTATCAGTACATATGCATCGGTCAGTAATTTCCATTAGGAAATAAAATATTTAAATGTATTGCGAAAAATACGAATATATAAATTAAATGCATGATTTATATACGCTTATTTAACATAATATACATAACATAATATTTTTAACATACAAAACACATATTATAATTCAAGCATAAATAATAAAAACATATTTTATGGCTGTTTTATTACGTGACGATTACCGAGACAAATAAATATATACGTAAAAAATTAATAAACAAACATACATAACCTAACGAAGAAAAAATATCCATATAGTTCATTAGCTAAATATAAATGATCGGTTGTGACCGATGTTAATAGACCGATGTTGGTAGAAACTCCAGACAAATTTAAAATATTTTAAGCATATATATCTTTTAAGGTTTTTTTAACACTAGTTAAAAAAATAAAGATAACAGACTTAAATATCAAATATCTACTCAATTTTACAAAAAAATATTAACTTATATATCCTCAGCCATCTACCATTTTAATAGCAGTAAGCAATGTCACATTGGATAATGAGAAGTGACCTACAAAATAGGCACCAATGGCAAGAGAAGGGACAAATATAATATTGAAAAGGTGATTTTTGTAGTAACGAGGAGCTGGAAAATCCTCCACGTCGCGTCGTGTATTCGGTGACCAACCAGTGATAAAACTCGTAACAATTTAAAATGAATAAATAACTTATTTCAAACATCGCATCTTAGTAAAAACGTTTGCCCCATGTATAAGTTTACTATATTTATCTTGACTTTGTAAAAATATATATATGTATAACGTTACTATTGTTAGGTTGCAACGCATATATCACAACCATATATCTATTAATACATGAAATTAAATTAATTTTCATGTGAAAGTCGAGTTCCATCACCAACCACGCGATACCTCGTTATGTATTATTTATTATATTTTGTACTTCCTATTCCATTACAAAGTCAATGTAGACCTTAATGTATGTTTAAGTGCAAAATGTTTTCTCACATTTACAATGACTTTCGAACAAAAAAACAATTTGAGACACTAAAAGTATGTATATAAAATTTAATACAATGCACGACTATTAAAAAAATCGTGTTAAGCTTGAATTTAATAACTTTAATACAATAGTATTACGCTATTTTATGGTAAATATTTGCTAATAAAACACCAACAAATGTTTCTAAAAATAATAAAACATTCGAAAAATTAACAATACGGAACTGTCTGTACATAACCTTATTATATATTTCACGTAGTCTAAGCCATAACGAATCGAAATAATTTGAACACCATAACATAAATATGTCTTTCATATTTTAAACTAGACTAATTGTAAAAATCCTTGAATGTATGTACCGATATGAATTATTTATAAAATAAGAGGCCATCCATAAAATACGTCACACGTTAAAGGGGAGGGAGAGGGTCGTCAAAGAGTGACATTGCTTGACAAGTACAGGGGAGGGGACATCACGTAAATTATTTATGACCTCTAAATAATATAACGTTTAATATTTTTCACTTATAGCTTCACGTTTTTATCTCGTATAGCAGAGTAGACAGAAAGTATGTCAAGACACTCGTACTCCGCTTTCCGCCTAATTCGAGACATTGCGTATTGAATGTCGCGCTTTGTCTTAACAGATTGAGGTAATGAAGATAATTCAAATATAATCATTGCTCCGAGTGGAAATTGAACCCACAACCGATTACGCTTACAGTCAGACGCTGTACCATAGCGCCCAACGCAAACGCGATTGATCGAGGGTTAGATTCCTACTAGGCGGAATGGTTATCTCTAAAATGTATTATCATTTCTCCACTCTGGTAAAAAAGCGCGGCGTCGAGTTCACCACTCAACACGCAGTGTCTCGAATTCGGGCGGAAAGCAGATAATGAAGTGTCTTGACACTATTTCGTTACAGACTAAGCGGTATAAAGCTTTCCCAGCTGAAAAATTATGAACGTTAATACATAATTATATTTTACGAAAAGGATATTTTTTCGTATATAATGATTTGAATGGTCTATCAAATTAATGTATAACAAACAAGTCCGACTTCTAACTTTTACCATAGTTTTATTAGCTTTGCCTGTATTTATTTGCCTACTAATATATTATAAGTTTTTCAACGCTATATTAACCCATTTCTTGCCGTACAATGCCTGAATGAATAAACCTGATGTCCTTGCCAAGACAAAAAATATAGATTTTATAAAAAACTTAGTGACTAGTTTCTTTTTTTTTAAACTAATTGGTTCTTTTGTTTGTTCTTTTATAAGCCTTTACTAGCTGTAAAATTATTAACTGCTACTATTTTGTTATCCAATACAAATAAAGTGGGTGATTTTTTATAGTAAATTTTAAATATTCTACGTCTTTTAATATTTATTACGTTTATTTTCTTTTTAAATATTTCTTAGAATTTTCCTAAATATTTTTTAGGCATATTCCAAAACATTTAGTTAGGTATCCTACATTGACCATCTAATCTACTTGAAGATTTCATTTGCTATATCCAAAAATATCACCTTCCACTTAACTTTAAAGACAAATAAGACAAAGTTATTAAAATATAACATAAATATAGTCAATTAAATGTGTACTGCCTCGCTTAATTTAGTACTCATATTTTACAATTCGCGACAGTCAATTAAAATTACGACCCATTTTTTTATATTGCGTGGCGTATTTATCAACTTCTGTACGGTTTGGTTCCGAAATAAAAACAACTGATTAGACTATTTATTACTTCATACACTTCAACTACCAAAACAATCTGTGACAATTGCAATCATAACATGATAAATATATCGTTAGAAATTATATGTATAATTAATTATTTTATTTTCTCATATCTTGTGCATTTGTCAGATTTTTGTGTTTTACCAATGTTATTAGACAATTGGCTATTAATTTCCAAACATCATTGGCTAGTAACTTATTCTAAATCAATAAGTAATTAGTGTGACAATTGATAAAAAATATCAGCTGATGTACTTACACCAGATAATAAATTGGTGTTAATAGTTTAAGTAAATCGATATTGTTATTATTTATTTTTATTAGGTCATTAATCTGTTAAATTAAAAAGAAATAAATAAATATGATAAATAATATATCAACCATTTTTTTCAAAATCTCTGAAATAGTTAAGTTTTATGTGAGTTGGCTATTGACTTGAATATGTCAACATGTAATTACAATTTATAAAAGATCAACAGTCAAACACATAAAATTTTACTACATTAATAAAAAAAGTAAGGAACCTGGAGATTTCATTACTTTTTTAAAGAAAAACAGTTTCATCGAGTCTTGACCTGTTTTACATGATGATTTTGGTGGAATCACTTTTAAAGTTATTATAATTTTTAATATCTACAAATAATTCAATCTTGAAGGTTGTGACATTATTTAAATATTAAAGGTACTGTATAGTATATACACACAAAATAAGCATATCTACATAGTCAAACGGATGCATTAAATGCAAATGAAAATTATTATCCCCTAGATAATCACAATAAATAAAATCTTTGACGCAATACAAGTAGCAACTATGCATGTAGGTAAAATGAAAATAAAACGCATTTCGCATTTACAATTTTTAATAACTTCCTGTCAATGTTTGGGTCGCATATAGAACAGTTAATGAAATTATTGGTTGGGTTTCATTGGAATATGTTATATGGAATATGTTAATAACATAGAACATAAAACTTATTAATTAAAAATAAAAGGAAAATCATGGCACAGTGAGGCAGTGCGATTGTAAACGCCCTAGGTTTGATTCCCACTTAAATTATTTTTATTTTCCTGCTCTGGTAACAACAAACGCGGCGTTGAGTACGACGACTCGCACGTTATATCTTTAAAGCCGTTAGAAAGCGTAGAACGGAGTGTCTTAATGCCGAGTTCTTTCTGCCTAAGTCTTTACGCGGGATAAAATTAAACATATTTGCTTCTGTTAAAGATTTGGCGATTTCAGCGACGTATAATTTTCACATTTTGTGAATAAATATAGTATTTTGTGTTTCATGTATGGATTATACAGACACTAAAGTTTTTCTGATTGTTTGTTGTCGACAAAGTGTAACATTCCTTCACATCGGTGGTCAAATAAGGAACCAGCTGTGACAAGGACAGGGAGAGGGGTCAAAAATCTATAAAATTCGACTAAAGTAATTTATGGACGGCCCTTTATCTATAATTCGTAACAACTATACTTCTGTCTTAAAATGTCGTTAACTGTCATTCATTGTTAAGTTGAGAATTGGTTGAACTATTAGTTAATATTTCATTATCAAAGTATAATAAATAACATTATTACATTTAATTTACTCTTTAAATTATTTATATACAAACATAAAGTACAGTGTAAAGAAAAAATTAGTATAGTTGAATAATTAAAACTGTTCAATGAATTCAATTATGTATTTATATTTTAATCTTGTACTTATCCATAGACTTTAATTTTATTTTTATTTTAGAAATTAAGCATAAAAACATATACAGATCTTACCTGCATTACAGTAACCGCTCCATAAGTTATCGCAATCCAGTATATAGAACCTAATAACACTCCACCCGCAATGAAAGGGCTAATTTTATGTGTAATTTCCTCCAAAGCATCTAACAGGGCCACAAATGCACCCATTGAAGGAAATACTAATATATATTCGGCTTTACACTGAGGGCAGAGAACTTTTCGGCTTATATTGCCACGTTGTTTCTCATCTACCCACCTTTGGAGGCAGCTTTGGTGAACCTGGAAAACATTTTTTTAATAAGAATTAAACTATATATTTAATATGGTTAGAGACCAAAGTGGCAAAGTATGAATATAAGGACTCTTGATTTTATCTTCATTTGTCACTCTGGGGAATGAAAATGCTTTGGAAAGATATAACATGCCATTAAATTCTGCCCACACAATATTTTGTCTAAAAAGGTACAAACAGACATTAGGTTTAGGTTTAATTTAACACTTTTATTATACATAGTTTAATGTCACACTTTTATGATATATAGCAAAATAAAAGGAGAGAACCTAGACAATTTTATATTCACTTTCTGCCTATTGTAGAAACTAGGACAAAAAGAAATTACTTGTTGAGCAACAAAACCTAATTAATAAAACTTGGGTCAACTAAGTTGAAGGAAAATTAAATATGAAATTAAATTCTGTATTATATATAAAGTTATACATTAAGTAAGATTGCTATGCTACTGCATCATATTGATATGCCTTATACTTTCTTAATGTTAAATATTTTACTGCGCATATTACAATAGATGTCAACTTTGATTAATTTGCTTGATAAAAGGTACATAGATTCATTGATCTCTCAGTATGGCTATAGCATCAAAAAGTATAAATATTGATAATGTTATCAAACTTTAGGTTCCTTGTTAAGAGTGTAAAAACTGACTCATATATTACATACTAATCTGACATATGGAAAGTAAAAAAAAATGTACAAAAATATGCTAACATCACTAACTCATGACTTTTTGACTAATTTTTTTATGTTATCATCAAAATACAAATTAAAAATTATTTATTAATTATTTAAGCAGTATTTTATTTGTTATAGCTTGATATAACCAAATTTGACCTAATAAGTATTTAAATAAAGACAGTCAAATATATAAAAAACTATGTAAAACATATATTAATTTATAAAATGTATAAAACAAATCAGTACTTACTCAGTGCAGAGTATTTAAGCAATATGATATCAGCTACAGTGAGGCAGTTAATATTTGATAATCTTATTTATATTAAGTACTTTTCTGATAAAGATAATTATAATAAAATAATACATTTGCAAATATATTTATTCAACAATTATATGTATCAAGTATTATATCTCATATATTTTCAGTATTTTACAAATTTATATGCTTATCATAGTTAAATAAAATAATAGAACTTGCTTAATAAAATAAAAATAAATATTTCATTGTACCTCTTTAATACTTTAAAATCATCATTAAAATTTTAAAATTAATCATAACTTTAAATCATCAAAATTTTAAATAATACATGCAAGTGAGAATTATTTAAAATAATTACTGCATGCAAACAGAAATTTCGAAATAAGAAACGGCATATAAAGTAATGTCAAAAGATTGAAAATTTAGTTATTGACTATATTTATACGTTTAACTTTAAACAAATATTCCTCATGTAAATAAATATTTGCGTTTTTTCTGCATGTTAATCAAAAACAGTGATAAATTTCGTGATACATAAATAACACTAGACAAGTACTTACCCATTTCGTAGTGCCAATACATTTACAAGGCTGAACCCAAGCGGCTAGCCTATCATCTGCCTCCGTGGCAAAACACACCCAACAAGATTTAACACTATCATCATCTACAGATTGTAGTACTTGAGAATCTATTATATTTGAATCTAAAATGTCTTGTTGTTTGGAAATTGCTGTGCCCTTGCCAGACATTGTTGATCAAAATTTTATACCACAACACTATTCTGCACAACTAATATATTAAAACAAAACACGATTATAATATAATATAAAACTATATAAAATCAAAGTAAAAGTTGGAGTCAAAAAACTTCTACGTTGTGTATGACTTCGCAATAGAGTTTATAGGTACTTTCGTCAGACCGAAACACGAAACATAAAAGACGACACTTTTCTAATCTTTGACGTATGTCACTTGACAGTTTAAAGATGGACAGTAAATGTCATATTTTTTTCTAAAAAGCAATTCACAGCATAGAAGATTAAAGTTGATGGGTATTTTTAGAAATTTGTACCTGTTATTGTATTTTTTATCTTAAAAATGAACTATAATTCTATATTTAATTAAATACAATAAATATATTACCGTGCACTTACTTACCAAAAATACTATTTATTTCCTCATGTTGAATATACAGTATTTCTGTATAATATTAACTCTATGATTTGTAGATAAATTTACATATACAATTTACAAAATTTTATACTATCATACAATAGTCTCAATAATAAAATCTTTGGTCTGACAATCAGTCGGTCTTATGCCATGTTGACAATTGACATTGTAGTTTAAAATTGTACTTAATTTCTTAAGCCCACTTCATTTATTTTAATAATATTTATGTATTAAGTTAATTCATTTCTTACGCTGATTTACAGCGTAAGTATTCTGTAAGTTGCTTTTGTTAAAAATAATAGGTCTCACGAGATCTGACGTAAATTTATATTTATAAAAGAAGAGAAAGCTCTCATCACGTACTAAAGGTAAGTTATTGTAAGTAATTTAAGTTATTAAATATTTTCTTGTTTATTAATATTTTTTCAATATCCTTTTAATATTATTACTACACAAAACTTTTTATTATTTACTTTATGTAACTTTGATGATATAATCTGTCTTTAATTGTACGGCACATTCTTTTACATAATAGGGACATAATTTGAAACTACTTTAAAATATTTATACACAAATTAAGGCAAGCAAGACAGTACTTGATCGTCTTACTTGCCTTAATTTAAATTCTTGTATAATATTTCATCATATTTCAAAAATGTATAATTGGTAATATATAAAATAACAAAATAGAAGCTATGTTCTTCAATATTATTTTTTTAATAATCTTATTTTAAAAGTATCTATGTTTATCACCAATGTATAGTAGATAATAAATATGCATTATAATATGTACTATTTCATTCATATATTATTTCATTATTAGTAACCCTAAACTTACATATTTAGTTTATATTTCATTACAATAAAGTGTTGAGTTAAGTAGAGTATAACTGGTTTGTGTCATTGATATAAAAAAAAATCTATGTGGACTAGTTATACCTTAATCCAAATAAAAAATTTTGTATGCACAAAACTTTTGTATAAACATGTATGCTTATTTTTGATAATTTTATACCCTTAAATTGAAATATTAATCATTTTTTATACATTTAAATGAAACTATTAATAATATATGTAAGTATGTATTTATATAGATTTAATGGTTCTTGACAGTGCAAAATTTTAAAATAAAACTTTATTTTCTCAATGTATCTTGAAAGCAGACTAATATTTTGGATATAACAGTTATTGGCAAGTCCAAATCACCTGCAAGTAAAATAACCTCAAAATATCAACACCCAGTTTCTTAGAATGTGGCCTTGATGTTCCAATGGAGGGGAATGAATAAGGCTATAGTCACATACTGTATGAACAATGATAATGTGCCAATTATTCCTTACTGGCAATTATTTTCTTGTACTATAGTACTATGTAAATATTTTTTATGCATCAATAATAAAACTATGCTGTATTATATATTAAAATTATACAAATATTTTTATGAACTTCTATTATTAATTATTATTGGCTTATTTAAATATTAATCTCTCACTCTATATAATATGCGTTGATTGATTGCAATTTTCGCCTTAGACACATAATTTTTGATCATTTATTTTTACTTCTATTCCAACTAAAATATAAAACAAATAAAAAGAAATTCGAACCAAAATATATGTTTCCAATTCACATATTTCGGGTCGAATTTCGATTGTGTTCGAATTTCGCTATCATATTTTTTTCATATGTTTATTATTTTTTTCCTTACTCCTTAATGAATAATACATAAAAAACTATAAAAATAGAATATAAATAAAACGCCTGCAAGTTGTTTTTACTGAAACGTCCGTTTATAACGTGCCTTATATTTCCAATTGGTCGTGCGAAACTGCAGGTCGGCGAATATGTCTGACCGACGTCAGTGGTAGAGACTCGCGATCCCGCGCTCGCCGTCTCAATCCTATGTGATTTTAAGTTTGTTACTTTCACTTTTATATTTATATCTAAACACTATCTTGTGAGCTTGTGAGCTTAGTTACGTCATTAGATTAGGTGAGTAACATGTGACATGATTTTGTCTTGTGTTTAGTAAATTTTATTTAAATAACATGCTCGCAGCTTATTCTCCTCCATTCATGTCATTAATTCTTATTTAAATCTTACCAAGATAATATATAGATTGCATAATACAGACTACTTTTTAAAGTTTACTGCGAAATAGAAGATTTAAAAAATTATAAGAGCTAAATCCGTAAATAGCTAACTTTACCACTTGATTATACAGAAGTGGAATCATATATGCAAGTTAAAATAATTATTTTAATGGAAATAAATGGAGTGTTGCATTTAATTACAAATGTAAATAACGCTGTGAAGCGGTTGATTTTAATATATACTCATTAATTACTGATGACCATTCCGTTCCTTACATACAATCTATAACATTTTATATAAGAAAATAGCCGTGTATATTGATTTATAAATAACTTTAAAAAAAAATTATACAAACAATTTAACACAAGTGTGGCATTACAAACTTGTTTTCAAGGATTATTTTATGTAGAGTAGCTAAGGTCACATTGTATAAGGGCTAGAATGTATCGTTATAGCGAGGTCTTCGTGCGTGCATTCACGTATGATTGCGTGTGCAGTGCTTTACTTCTTGCAAGCTCCAGAAAACGAGGACGAAGATCCGTTACGTATATAAATTACCACGCTTTTTTTAAAATTAATCCCTATTTAAAATCATAAATTGTTTTATACACGTATATTTACACTACAGACAGACAGCGTGTGACTGTAAACGCGATCGGTTGCGGGTTCGATTCCCCGATTATAGTGATTATATTTAAATTATTGTACATATATAAAAGTTAAAGCTTTACATTATCTATCCAAAAATATTTAAAAATATTTTCACAGTAATTGCTAAGTATGAACTGCAGTACGACAACGTGTTGTACGATAAAAAAGTCACAGTCTATTTATAAACCCAATTCATGATACAAATATTGATACAATGATATGAAGTTTTATTGAAAATAAAAATTAAATTTTGAGTTATATATATATATATATATATATATATATATATATATATATATATATATATATATATATATATATATATATATATATATATATATATATATATATATATATATATATATATATATATATATATATATATATATATATATATATATTGTGCACAACGTCTGAAATACTACACGTGCTATAAATGCATATTTTCCTGTTTGCAATTATTGTAAATCTCACTTTGGTTAATATCACAATAATTATAATTATGACACTTATAATGTAAAATCCTTTATATATATATATATATATATATATATATATATATATATATATATATATATATATATATATATATTTATAGTGTATTGAAAAAACTAATATCACCTTAGAAATTCTATCAAGTTCATACAAATACCGGTCGTGGCGCATTGGGCAGTATGACTGTTAACGCCATCGTTTGTGGGTTCGATCTGACTCGGAGGAATTATAATTATTCCTTTAAATTATGTTTATTTCCTAGCTCTGGTAAAACAAAACGCGGCGTTGAGTCCCGCCACTCAACACGTAATGTCTTGAACTCATCGGAAAACGTGTAGGTATCTTCAACACTAGGTACTTCCTTGTTTGCTTGCTATGTAAAAACCATAATTAAGGACAAAAATGACGACTACCATGCGCCTAACATATTTTTTTCACATTTAGCATAATTGAGAGTGGATGCTTACAAAATATGTTTATTTCTCTTAAATTAGTATAATCGTTACACAAAAAAATACTTAATACAAATATAATGGAATAACTAAACTGGCATTGTTTATGTAAAAGTCATCATGTCAAACGGCATTCATTCTTATCAGTCAATAAATGACAGGGGACCTTTTAAGTGTTATCTTTAAAGATCCTGAGTTCAATGTCAATAGTAAGTATAGTTTACGGACATACCCGTGCTAATTAATATTGGGTACTTCCTTGAAAGAAGCGCATCTTTTTACATAAGTACTCACTCTTGACTCCAACATATATCATTAGATATTTTATTGTCCTAATGTTATTGAGGCCGGTCGTGATCCTGTGGGACAGCTTCTGACTGTGAACGCGATCGATTGTAGGTTCGTTTCCCAGTCAGGGGAGTGATTATGTTTAAAGAAGTTGCAGCGTTGAGTTCCACCTCTCAACACGTAAGGTGGAAAGCGAAGTACGAAGTGTCTTAACACTAGGAACTTTCGTCAACCCTGCTAAGCGGAATAAAAGGGTGAAGCTAAAAAAATAAATATAAATATGTTACTGTATATTGCGATTGCTTATAAGGACGTATGTATGTTTGTTTTACGCAAAAACTACTGAACGAATTTATACTAAACTTTTCAGTAATATAGGTTATACGTGGGAGTACTTGGTATTTGGTACTTGATATCTAACCAGATAAAATGATAAAAATTCGAACAAATATAAAATGACCTTGCGACATGCTTTATTAAGCGTAATGGTAGCGTGTTTGTACATATGTAGTAGTATATTTTTATACTTATAGTATAAGAAAGTGGAGTGTTGTCTTCCGATACTCATCAAGCTATGTCTTTAAATTGGAAGAAGTGTGGGTAACGTAATGATTTCTCGTTAGTATCTCTTTGCCATTTCGACTAAAATAAGGGTTAAGCGTCCCTTAGTTTGTCCCTCAAATAATCATGTTGCTGTATTAATAAAATAATGCGTTTAAACTTTATTAGCAAAAATCTAGGTCAATATTTCGTCAATATTTAACATTTTGATTTATGATCTACATACGCTTAGTGACCTCACTCAATAATGAATATATTCGATGAATGACTTCCATATCTTGTATGACGAAATAAAGTTGTAACTTTATAAAACCAGTTTACGATTTGATGTATACATTTGGTAATTGCATAAATCTTATGGATAAAAAATTGGCTATACTGTAACATCAAAATGCATCGATCTAAAATCTATGCATTTTGATGTTTATTTAATGTTACGCATATTAAATAATTACTAACTAAAAGTGCAGCAGAGATAAAGTAAATTTTGAAGCTTTTGTACATACGTAGGTCCTATTAAATGATTCATATTTATACGTATTTATGTTAATTTCAGCACATTTAAAACTTAATTATTTTTAAATATCAAATTAAAATTAGTATGTGAAGTTTTATATAGGTATGTATTCTTAGAATCTTTGTTACTTTCTATAAAAATAAATCAATTTAAAAGAATGGTGAACAACACTTGAAACATTTTCTTTTTATTTAGTCACCCTGGTAAGAATAGTCGCAAAAAGATGCAACGAAAGTATTGAACCGAATGTGTGTGTATAATTTCAAGCTTTTCAAGACAATTTCAAACAGAATTGCTATAAAATGCGTGATAAAAATATAACGTAAAATATAACATATATATATATGTGTGTGTGTGTGAAAATTGCTTTTTCAGTCTGAAATTGAATTAACTAAAGAAAAGTATTCTTTATTACATAGTTCTTAATAGGCACTTTTAAATAACTAGTTAGTACAAGTGTGTATTGTCGGTTTGACAGGAAGCTGGCGTCGGCTCGAAAGGCAATATTTTGCTGATCAGACATTAAACATTGGCTCATTTTAAATGTATTTTTTACTTTTATGCAACATATGTATAACGTTGAAATAATGTTAATGTGTATATTGACGTCACGATAGTGCTCATGAATACACTTTGTTTTTGACCTTAACTTTAAATTACTTTAATTATTAACTTTAAATTTACTTGTATTTTTAATTCTTGTATAACCTGTAAAGAATACAATTTATTATTATAATATAAGAATAAATAATATAAAAAAATAAATTACCATACTTTGGCAGGTGTTGTAATTTCGTTTTATATTATTAATTCCTATGTTCAATAATTCAATACTGAATAAGAAGAATAGTAAATTTTTGAAAACATATGTTACAATTACCTTTTTTTGCTGCCATTGCAGCCCACGGAGTGGCTTGTCACCAGATTTTTTAAAACTCATGAATAAAGCGCGAAGTTATAATCTTTTACTTTTAACTATATAACTTATCAAAAAATACGAATATAAATTACCTTTTATACTTAATTAATTACGTAATATACTTAGACGTAATATAATTCTTTAAATTAACTTTACGTATAAAATTACACATACATAATGCTATCATAACGCTGTACTCAGTAATTAGGTAGTCGTGAGTTACTTTTAATTATTCATATTTAAATGGGTAAATAATATATCTGATTTTGTAATTACGTAGATACGTATCCATTTTTAGATATAATGCATTTTCTCTATTTAAAATTATTATTTACTAGATGTATTTAAAACTAAAAATACCAATTCGAAAACTGCTACTGATATACTTGATCTACCAATACTTGATCTACCAATTTTTTTTTAATCCTAACCTAAATAAAACAATCATAATAAGAAGTTATGGATATTAATTGACTCGCTTTGGAAAAACTGCATTTTGTCTAGTAAGGATAAAACTAGTTATGTGATATTTTGAACATCAGTTTATTTGAACATCAGTTTAGTGTTATCTAAAGCATAGAGAAAAAATTTTTACTAATAATTACCTTTTACTTTTAATAATTTCCAACTAGGAAAACGCATTCTATTCAAATAATTAAAGAAGAAAACTGGAGCAGGAAACCAGGCTAAAGACCAGGACAAATATATCTTGTAATATTTTGATTGTTGCGTGTAATTTACATAATAAAGAATCCAATGCAATCAAGCTATAATAAATTTAATCGAAATTAAACCCTACTGAAACAATTAATTGTATGCTTATACCAACTAACCATAGAATGTCGTGTCTGATAATAGTAACCAATATCCACAGTATAAAGCACAATCGGCCATTGTTACAGAATTCATTAGGATATACCATAAATTGAACATCAATCTTCATTTAGCCATGCTATAGATACGTAGACTATGTATATATTTATATATATTTATAAACAAATCCTTTAATAACGTCTAAAATACTGTATTATATGCTATATGCACTGATTTGTAAATATTGTTTCCTTTGACAAGTCAAGGTCAATATATTTTACTCAATATAAAATCACTAGAAATGTGTTGTTTCTGTCGTAAGTATCTAAGTGGTGAGCTCTTAAAAAATTTCATTATTAAATAAAGATACTGCTAAGACGATGATACTTTTGTCTTTTTAGTTATTACATAGTTAAATCTATTTAGTTATTGACAGAAGTCTTTTTACATTTCAAATGATATTAAAAGAAATTAGTTAGTTATATTTTGATGTGATCCTTGATTATATCGATACCTCTACAAACTTTATTTTAACGGAGGAAATCGTGTTATCGATACCTATCCGATTAGGAACTGGGAACAGGTTATGTGGGACTACAGATTGGCAGATAGGCCGCCCCGCTTACCTACTAAAACATCTCATAGCTCCACCTCGACCGCCACTAGCGGGAACCTCATGTACACCCCGTTCCTTCCGTAAACCCCAGCGATACCTCTACAACCTGCTGAAAACAAAGCTCCGTCTATTCAATTGATTAAAAAGTTGGTGCACTCTATTTATATCGATTAATTGTAGTATGAACCATAATCTAATTCACGTTTGTGATATATGAAACGTTAAAGATAAAACTTCCCACAATTTATTTTGTTGCAAAATATCGTATATGTATTATAGAATATAGGTAGAGAACTATTCTAACTTTTTACATACTTAACCTAAAAGTAATTGCGTCAATCGCTTCGCAGAATTTAATACATTTAAATATATTAGTAGCCCCGTTGGCGTGAAATATTCGCGGTCTCAGCAACATGATAAATGTGGTCGTTTAATCTCTTATTTATATAATACTAAATAACTTTATTGTAAAATAATAATAGATTTTATGCATTTATTTGTCATATAAGCTGTAACAACTTATTTTGTTGTCCGCATTTGTTTGACACGTCGAAGGTTTTCTACCTTCGATGTATTGTGATGTCTGTATTTTATACCTTTCATGTATTATTGCATACATTTTACTTAATACTTCACCAGCATTAAAAAACTAATATTTTAATTGATATCGAAATCTAGGTGGATGGGAAAACTAGAAGAATCACTTTATTTTTACGTAAATATTAATTTTTCGTTTATCATATATTAGTTTATTAAAGGTACTAGCGGTCTGTTCGCTGATTCACATGCGAGAACTACATTATATACATCAATATAAAAATATTTTATTTTATTTTATTTAAATGACTTTAATCACTAAGAGCACTGTGTCATTGCTGACACTGAAAGTGATAGATAATGTATGGAAGAACAATTATAACACAACTTTGCCGAAACAGTGACTTTACTGATAATGTGAATCGATGTTGATATCAAGATGTGTGATCTCAAGATGGTATTCGGCGTCAGTAAAGTTTTGCTAAAGAAAATATGGATTACTGAGATTTGTTTCCAAATGAATTGATTGATTAACAAAATACTCGACAGACCGAATGTTCGACTCGAAACCTTCTAATATTTTTTATGTGTCATGATTCAAGTAAGGTTTCAATCGAGTTTTCCGTACCCTTTGACAAAATTATTATTATAGATAACATGTCAATATATAATATGTAAAAGAAAGGAAAAATAATAATGCTTGTATAAATAATTAAAGTAGGACACCAAATAAATTTATCGTTAAGTTTTGATCTTGAACCAGACACTTGCTGACACTTAGGTACCTACTTCATTTCTTTAATCATGTGACCTTTTAGCTTGTGTTGTTTTAACGCGTGTATTTATTGGTAAATAACAACATATTTCATATTCAAATTTTTGTATTTGACAAAAATCATGCAAGTCAAAACCCGTTAATAACATTATGATCTTATATTACTACTTTTTAAGTCATAATAATACAATTATAATTTCTACCTTCATTCGTATATGAAGTAGGTATATACTTATACTTATTGAAATCTATTATTCCTGTGAAAGTCAAAATGCACGAATAAAAGTGTCGTACACAATGGTTTCCAAGAATATGTTCGCGGACAACCTTTGTTTTGTGACAGAACCCCAAGAAGGCATACAGCAATCCATATCCAGTTTTCATAAGTCATTGAAGCTCAGTGTCAATATCACGTAGGTGATATTTTTCGATGTTCATGGCTACGAGACACTAACCATTAAACTCGAGAATGAGGATGAGGATGAGCTGAGTTAAGTCCAAACGTTCCCTTACTTGGAGAGCACAAGAGAAATGTCCTTAACGCCGAAGTGAATAGCAAGATCAGCTGCTGTTTTTGACAAGCTGGGTTCCAAGGCCTTTCATACAACCTGATTCTGCCTACAAAAATCTATCTTAATTATTTTACTGTATACTGCCGAAACCTGGATTGTATATTGTCGTTACATCATGTTGAATGTTGTCCCGATTACCTCTTAAATATCTATGCCCTTAAGTTCAAATAGTCTGATCATGCACACGACACTGTAGTGCTGCGAAGAACCAGTGTGTGGCAATTCTGAGCTTGAAAAAATCTAGCGCAAGCATAGCAGGGAACTTTTAGACACAAAAATGTGGTGAAGCAACTTTAAAAAAAATCATATTGAGCCCTTGCTATAGGAAGAGCATGTCACTTCAAGGCCAGAGTAGAGGAACCTGGAGGACGCTCGCAATTACACTTTAAGCGACGCGAATTGTAAGCGACCGACCACCTGTAGTGATCAATTACTATTTTATAGACGGTGTGCTCATGTGAAGCGCCACACAAGCCACACGCGAGCACACGTACGACAACAGCAGTGCCCTTTACCGAAATCATCATCAATAACTATCTTGTCTGTTTAAAAGTTATTGAAAATCCATCAACGGAATAATTGACCATCACGGAAAGCAATTCTAGGTTCATTTGTACTTATACCTCTGTATAAGCTCGGATAAAATGTCCATGACTGACATTATATGACTTAATTAATGTCAGGATTTATTAATTTAGTTGTAATAAAAATACTCAATTATACCTATATTTTAAATGGGTGTGATAATTTTCATAGTGTTGTCATTTAATACAACAACAAGTTACCAATTGAAAAAAACTACTTGACAAACTAATGAATTACTATACTAAGCAAACTTCGACAGCTTTTATGCAACGTCACTGTGTTAGTGGCTGAAGATTTTTTATCAATTACATGTTAACTAAAAAATTATGCGCATTTAACGTTAAGATAAGACATTACTTAATGTATATTTTTGATAGCAACATATACTTATTTTTGTTACATCGTCATGATAAATTCTGTATAATCATTTCAGCGCTCTAACGTTTAACTTTAGATAACTACGTTTATAACGTAGTTACTACGTTAATTTTATTTAATAAATAATTTTTAAATTTTCAGTGTTAAATTTAACATTATATTAATAATAGGTAATTTTTATCCTCTTACTGATTACACAGTAGTCTACTCTTTTTACATTCGGGTTTAATTCTATCATATAATGACTCACAAAATGTTTTATAAATTAGAATTAAATAAGCGATCCAATGTAAATAGAATGATTACTACACCACAAGGTTACTACGTATAGTGATTATTTTATTGTTTGGTAACTAACTTTACATTTATGTTACTTTCTCACACATAGTTACATCTTTATAGCAAGAGCACACGGAGTTTAACTCTGAAGCTTAAAAACAATAAGACATTCGAGCATTATAATCAATTTAATTTGATTGCTTTAAATAATATGGTTTTAAATTTAGTATATTAATATAATTATAATAAGAAAGTGAAATATTAGTATAATTATAATTTGCTTTCTTATATGAGCATGTTCTGTGGCCTTATGTTTATAATTCTTCATTTTGAGAAACTTTGTTTATATTATTTTTCCAAGAGACACATAAATTAGCTTATTGAAAATCTTTCCAGCGAAATAAAAAATATACCCAGCGAAAATTTTATAATTAAATCGCAAATAGTCATTAAATATATACAATGCATAGTGAAACAAAATGTTTTGACTTTCACTTTATTCATTTTGCTTAAAATTTACGCCGTTGCACGCTGCCAAGTAAATTAATTTCAGCTTTGAATGTTATTATGCTTAAAAGCTTTTTATTCACCTTTTGCATTCTAATTATGTTTTTGATCGATATTTGTTTCATTTTTATTGTTTTAGTTTTTTACATAATGAAATGATTTTGTCGTTTTGTATGTTTATAAAACAGATACTTATCGTTGTATACTTTTATTCTGTATAGGGGAGTGGACAGTAATGTCAAGACACCCCGCTTTTCGCCAAATTCGAAACATACTTGTTGAGTGGTAGAACTTAACTACTTTTATCATACTGGAGCGAGGGAGGGAAATTAATAAATTTCCGAGTGGGAATCGAACCCACAACCGATCGAGCTTACTGTCGAATGGTGTCCCACTGCGCCACGATCGGCTTTATATTATAAGTTGTATATTACAACGTTATATTATGACCCACAATAACACGACATCTCTGTAAATTATAATTGTTATTCTTATATACAATTACACAGCTATCTAATTACTACTTATAAAGTTGCATCTAAACCCGTTTTGTTGTTTCTGCTTAAAAATTAACAAGCATTTACATTAACAAACATCCACATATGTTTGTTGCATTCCCACAAACTTTCGCATTGACTATATCCAAGTGAGATAGTAAAAATTTCGAATGATTATAAAATTAATACATAATAGATTATTGATTAAACACCACATATTATTCGGCAACAGGTACGATTAAGAACCGATGTAAGCCGTTAAGTACATTATTATCAACGTTTATCTCTACGTGACATCGAACACGACAAATGGCAATAATATAAAATATCTTATCAATTTTAAACTTTATTCCCTTGCAATAAGGACGTGCGATATCAGGATAGGTGATTCCAGTAGGGTCATAAGAAAAAATTAAATAAATAAAGATCTCTTTAATTGTGGCTCTTGATCTAGATGGACATAATTTATAGTTTTAATTAGTATTTCATATATTTATTCGTTTAGTATTATAGGAATGTTTAAATATTAATTTAAGAAGTGTTTCAATAATTTTCTTTTTAAAAAAGTGAGTGTTTTTTCTAACAGTGACCGTGGTTTTTATGTAACGTCTCAATAACATTAGGAACTTATTATTTATTTCTTGAGTCCATTAGTAATGATACAAATATTTTATTTTTATGTAAATATGATACTGTGATGACCTGAAACTATAGTTTGTAAATAAATCTAAACTGAAAATAAAAATTATTTAAAGAATAAATTAACCGTTTTCGACGATTTTTTCAAAAGTTCAAGTTTTTTTGCATACGTATTAATTGTAATATTATTCCTTTGTTTCAGTGTACGGTAGCAGAATGTGCCCGATATGGCCATTACATCTCATAATATTATATTTACTGGCGTTATGCCCTATGTGGATCCTATGCCAATCAGCGCCGAATCTCCTTTCTACGTTTCTCCCAAAAGATGTGCTGGTGCACATGGGCGATTACTATTACGTCGATGTTAATGTCACAGGTATGTGTTAAACATATTTTTTTTATAAAATAAGAAGTTTTTTTTGTAATAAGTAAAAATATTAACATATTTAAAAAAATAACAGTTTATACTTTAATAACTATAAACTCTCTTTGTTATATTTTGGAGCACGCTTATTGGATCAAAGTAAAGCTGTTTAATTCAATAAGAAGTTTTAAGGCTTTATGTTTTCTTTATCATAGAAAATGTAAGGTTTTCTTAATGCAAATTAATTTTATACACGTACTAAGCGAACTTAAAATGGATTAGATAATCACCATCCAAATTTTAAAATTCTCATGTCTTTAAGCTTTACTTATAAAACATCGCACATGATATTTCATAATATTATGATGTAGATTTAAAATGTAAGTTGCTATATGCATTTCAATGCACTACCTACTTTAAAGGCGTATGTTTTTATTCTTCATACACATCGACCCAGTAACTCATGATTTATTCATTGGTTTTCAACATATTCGACACTTACATATACATATGACTAAAACATTAAGATTTACTGATACATGTTTTTTCTGCGTGTTTGCCTGAGGTCAGGGTATTTTTAAAATGCTTTATAGCTTCATATTTATAAGTTTCTACTAATGAATACAAAAAATGTTAGCAAGATTTTTTTCAAAGCACCGTCAATATTCTTATTAGGATTACCAGGATAACAAAAAAAAATTAAGCGTGTTTTTTTTTCTTATTTTATTTTCTCTATCATCTAATTTTGTTTATAATATTTTTAAATTTGAAACTCGGTTTATTAAGACTAAAAGCTCTTAAATATTTCGAAATGGCAAAATTTTTGCGTACCAAATAAATGTGCAATTCCTTCCGAAAATATGAAATACTAGGGACTAGTTTTTATTACATATTTTATATTTTATAGGATCAAATCTTCAAGTAAATGATGAATTAATATTGACTACGGTTGAGGAACACATAGCAACAGCGAAATGGAATTCAACATATCGCCTTACAGAGGACCACGTGGCTAATAGTAAATTTGAAGGAAGGTTAAGAATCGATGGACATTTTCTAGGTAAGTTTATGTATTTAAGCGATTTAATTATTACTAAATTCACCTTAATTGATGTAAAATGCAATTAACATATTATATATATTAAAGATATGAAACCTAGGAATAACATTATTGTACTTAGCTATCGAGTTATGAACGAACATATATAAGAATTTAATTATAATTTATAAGAGTAAAAATAAAAACGTATAGGACATTTTATTATATCTAAATTAAAATTATATTTTTATGTAAGTCTGATATAAAATCCTTGCTAAGTTCGATTTCTTTTTACTTCGAATATATAAAAAAATATAAAACTCATTTGTACGGCCTTTGAAGTACAAACTGCAATCATTTCAAGCACAATAACGGTTCAATTTAGTTTTTTATAGTAAGATATAATTATCACAATGACCTTAATAAAAGGAAACATTTAACTTGTAAATCCTTTTTTAATTTTAAGTTTCTTAAGATATTTTATATTATCCTAAGTTTAATTTATTAATGAGGCCAGTCGTGGCGCAGTGTGACAGCGTCTGACTGTAAACGCGATTGGTTGTGGGTTCGATCCCCACTCGGGGGAATGATTAAATTTAAATTATTTCCACTTCTCCGCTCTGGTAAAGACAAAGTGCGGCGTTGAGTTCCACCACTCAACATGCTATATCTCGACTTCGGTGGAAAGCGAAGTGTTTTGACACTAGGTACTTTCTGTTTAACCTGCTATGCGGGATAAAACAGTGAAGCTAAAAAAATATTAATAGAGTTAGGCAAAATTTTACTTTGTTTTAAATATATTTAAACCTTTTAGTATTAATATACTCATTTGTAATAAATGTCCCATACTTCATTCAATTAAATATTATCAAGGAGCTCCGTAAAATTTAAATGACACTAAACTGTTATTCCTTCTATTTCATCATTTTAAATCGTGTCAGTTTTTTTATTTTTTTTTAATGTATTTTTGTTTTTTTATACTCAATTAGGTTTTACTCATTGATATTTTTTTAAATATTTTTAAGCGTAAACTGATAGAAATAAGATAATTGATTTAAAGGCTATCCGATGGCTTCCGATTTTGTCTATTAAGTTATTATATATATTTTTATGTATATTGGCCTCAGGTAGAACAGATTTAGCAGTAGAACTGAAACGTGGTAGCGCACAGCAGCCAATTAACGGATCATTGCCTGTGACAGTGAACCGACCTGTAAGAGTTATCGATTCAATATTCACAAGTAGTGTAGCTGTTTTTGTAAGTATTCATTAATATAGTATTTTAAAAATATTTATGTTTTTTTTTCATTTTATATAGAAGAACATCGTGTAACTGACAAAGGTTTAATTCTTGTACTCGAAATGATTCTATTTTTTTCTTCGCTTTGATAAGACAAAACGCGGCTTTACATAATATGCAATCATTGGAACACAGGCTGGAATTAAAGAATGTCTTGAAACTGGTTAGCGCTGATAACCTTAAAATGGAGAAAAGAGCTAAAAATATAATCATGATCCATAAGTTTCTTCATATTTTAAGTAAAGACTTTCGACTTTCATCGCTATTTTATATATAGGTTACATCGAAAGAATCATTGTTATCGATGTTTATACGGCGTCTTATCTATCACTTGACTGCTTCGCGCAGTCTTGTTGACTGATGATAATAAATTAAATATTTTCAACAAAATAAACAAAATTAACTGCGTTGTTTTACATAATATATACGTATACGCTACGTGGTCGTATAAATGAAGCGTTGCCTTTGTATCATGTAGATCTCTTTATAGTAATTTCTATATATACATAGTAGTGTGTATAACAATGATCTGATGTATTTTGAAATATTATCTTCCTGTATTCTTCCTCTATATAAACTTATATAACAATAAAAATGTCATATACTTCAACTTTCTTCTGCAAAATTGTGTTAAAAAGAGTTAAATTTTCCTTTCATGTATTAATATCACAATAAATTTAACTCTATCAACCATTTACTTCAAAGATAATCTTAAATACCACCTTTTTTGTCGCTGGGAAATACGATTTACGCAGAACATCCGCACGCAAGGCATAGTGATCCCCACTGACGGATGATACTGTGGGACTCAAATCTTAAATACCACCTATTTCAAATTTAAATATAAAGCATATTTAAAAAAAACTACAGTGAGCAATTTAGTCTACAACTACTTTTATTTAATTTTAGTCTACATATTCATTGTACTTGTAGTTATAAAATAAACATTAGGATCCATACCCAATTCAAAATATTGTACAAAATGACTTCTTTGAAATATTTATAATATATTTACATTTTACAGGTATCCTTAATTTTTATAAACTTCGGTTGTGCGATGAATTGGACTAATGTCAAAGGAGTTATTAAGAAGCCTATAGGACCAGCCATTGGAATGTGCGGACAGTTTCTTTTCATGCCTTTGGTAAGCTGAAATAATTTATCTAATTTAGATTTGTCTATGAAAAAAATTAAAATTTCTTTTATCCATATTTAATGTAGTTCTTAATTAACTTTAATGATTATGTCTTAATATTTAAAAAAATTATATCTTTGCGGGTCGAATCCCGCTGCGTTCAAATTTTTATACGTTTTTTCAAAGATGTTTTTTAATCCTAAGTGTGGAATAACACTTTAAAAATAGTAAATATTAAAATAAAATAGCAATCTCTCTTGTTAAACGATTATTTCTTAATAATCTTTAAGTAGTAGAAATTTGTAAAAATCTCTCTACAGAGATGCTAACAACATAAATAAGTTGTAACAAAACGTATAAGAATTTCGACGCAGCTGGTAGTAGAACGCATGGCTTAGCGGTCAGAGCGCTTGGACGGTATCCAAGAGGCGCGGGTTTGAATCCCGCTGCGTTCAAATTTTTATACGTTTTTTAAAGATGTTTTCTAATCCTAAGTGTGGAATAACACTTTAAAAATAGTAAATATTAAATTATATCTTTATATATTTTAAAGTTTTATTGCATACATAGAATTAATGAAAAAGTTGGACTCGAATCCGCGCCTGTCGGAAACCGGTCATTTTTTATTTAAAGTTTCTATAATCATTTTTTATCAGCCGCTTAAACATATTATGGCGTCTTATCTCCTTATATAAAATTTGGAACACAATATGTACTATAAAAATTCAGAGATATATGAAAATAAAAAATACACATTTGTTTATACCAGATAATCTATCTATATCTTGTAAAATAATAAAAGAAAAATCTTTGGTAAATTGTATGTTGTATTAAATTAGTTTTTCCTAAATATTATTAAGTAAAGGAATTAATTTATTTAATTTCTCCGCCTTCGTGGCGTTACATTATGCCACTTAACACGCAATGTCTCGAATTAACGCTCTATAAACGTTTAATGCATACTTGTAAAGAGGGACACTAATTAAAAAATATATTTCAGATATCGTTTGGTTTAGGTTTTCTTATTTTCCCCGACTCGCCTGCAATGAGACTTGGTATGTTCTTCACTGGAGTTTCTCCTGGCGGTGGAGCTTCTAACATATGGACATTTATTTTGGGTGGAAACTTGGACTTGTCATTAACTATGACGTCTATATCTACTATAGCTTCGTTTGGTAAATATGCTTAAATATATATTTTTTATTATTTTAAAATATTGTTAGGCAGCCTCTTTTAGCAATTAGAGAGATCTAGTATCAAGACAATCCGTTATTCAGTGACAGTCCGAAATAATTACTTTATAAGGGGATATAAAAATTATTTTTGAAAATCATTCCCACCTTAATACACTAACAAATATCAATATAACGAAGGCGAAGGTACGAAGGCGTACATGCCGAAGGGCATGTATGAAGGGGTTTACACTTCGCTCTCCCTGATTATCTCGCCAGGGATAAAACAAGATACTAATAAGAAAATATATCAATATAATGTCTTATCAGTCACCAGAGATATCTTGTCAATTATCATATACAAATACGTATATATATATTCATATTTAAAAGCTATTTTCATTTTTGTGCTCTGTAAAGCAAACAAGCTATAAGCGAAATGGAGATTTCGAACGAAAAACAGTCCACGGAGTTCCATTACACTAGGCTCTCTGCTACAATGGAAGACCATAAAGCTGCTATAATTTAGAATTTAGAATTTGATGCTGCTATAATTTAGAATTTGACCGCGATTGTGTGGCAATATATTTATTACATATATTTTAATTCCAGGTTTCATGCCGGCGTGGCTGTTCTCTCTGGGACAAGTGGTTTTCGCAAATGCTAACATAGTAGTGCCTTACGCTCGCATAGCAACTTTCGTTGTTGGCCTTCTCATACCACTCGGCATTGGTCTGGCAATGCAAAAGTTTACACCGAGACTTGCCGGCTTCATGGTCAGAATCCTAAAGGGATTCTCTACTACGCTACTTCTGTTTATCATCATATTTGCTATCGTGACAAATCTGTACATCTTCGAACTGTTTAATTGGCAGGTTTGTATTTCTAATAATATAGCATTTCCGTGTGTTTTTAAAAATATATAATGTTTCCTTTTTATTTAAATTAATTCTCATTTTGCATGAAAAAATTATAAATGCCTTTTGAAAGTCAAGCCATCTGGCAATTGAAAGTAGCGCATATTTTCTATTCTAAACTGAATAGTACCTACATATAAAATTTAATACACTCAAAGCGTTACACATCGAAGAATTGGTTTAAATTTCCATTTACTTAAACCAAGAACAAAACGATTTTGTAAAAAAATCGAATCATTTATATAAATGTATACGGATATCTAAAAATAATAATATATTCTTTATTGCACATTAACAGTTTTAGAGTAATTTTACATAATATAATTTGTTTACAAAGGCGGGCTTATTTCTATAAGAAATCTCTTCAAGCCAACCCATAGTTAAAAGAGATAGTGTAAATTAGCAGGTAGTATATATATAGTGCAAAACACAAATGAAAGAATAATATCAATTAAATATAATAATAAATAAATAGCAGTTATTTTTAAAATATATATAGTTATTTTTAAAAATTATGTGTATATAAGTACAGATCTATGTATGTATATTATTTCAATACTTTCTATGAACACAGATAATAGTAGCGGGCATGGGTATCCCGTGGTTGGGTTACGCGTCAGGTTACGCCATAGCGCGTTTACTCCGCCAGACACACCCCGACTCGCTCGCCATCTCCATAGAGACGGGCATACAGAACACGGGCATCGCGATATTCTTACTGAGATACGCGCTGCCGCAGCCTGAGGCCGATTTGACTACTGGTATGCTTTTTAACTTTATCTTTAAAGTTCTATTCACTTAGAATAAGAAAAGAAACTTTGAATTCTTTTTTTATAGTTTTCTAGATGTCTATATTGGCCAATCATTGTAATATACATATTAGTACTTATACATCTACGAATTGTGTATTATGTGAACCTTCTACGAATCCTTCTATGCTGCGATTAAGTTTTTGCTTTTCTTTAGTATAGTTTTGTTTGTAGTTTGAAATACATATTTTTTATTTGTATGTAATTAAACACTATAGTTCTACTTAGTAGATTAATATTTAGATTAAGATGAGATATGAATATCTTTTGCACTGAATTTTCTATCATTAAATTTACTTATCTAAATTTAATTTAATATCAGAATTCGTATTAATTTATTTAATTGTTAATTTTGTGATGTTAATAATGAGTAAACCATTTCTTTTTTTTTTCTTTTAAAATCATTATTCCTATCTTAGTTTTATTTAAATTAATTGAATATTTTTAGTTGTACCAGTATCAGTTGCCATCATGACACCAGTTCCAATGACAGCTATTTACATTTATCAGAAAATAAGCTCTTGGTACGTATGTTTTTGTTTGTTTGTGTGTGTTTATTGTGTTTTATTTTTTTATATTGGATATGATTATATTATTTTTTATTTTATTTCACTGATGAAAGCTTAATTTTGTTTTTTGGGTTTATTCATTTACTGTGATTCGTTGTTTTGATTTTTTTTATTTTTTTTTATTATATTGTCATTATTTCATTTTTATTGATCAAAAATAATTTTATATTTATGTATTATTTTTAAAGCACAAAGTTATTAATAATTACTAATTTTGCAATATACTATTGCGCTGTTAAGTTAACTTATAACACTTTTAAAATGCTACTTTAATTAATCACTTTGAAATTAAGTATCTCTACAAATATAAAACATACATAACATAATTATTCTCCTTATTGCAAATACACGTAGTATTATGGTTGTTGACATCACAAAATAAATCAAAATTAAGTTGGTTAAATTAAGGAAACAATTTATACATAATACAATGACGCCGGCTCGATTCCTGCGTTTCAAATTTTTAATACACCGATAAATCATCAACACAAATGAATAACCTACAGTCCTGATATCAAACTGATTATGGATAATGGAGTGTCTGAACACTAGATTCTCTTTACCCTGTTTTGTGGAAAAAGCGTGAAGATAATTAGTCATTAATTTATAAATAACTAAGGTATAATTTTCTATTTTCATAAAATGTCATCATTCCCATTCGCGCCATAGCTGGGGATGTACGCGTACGTATTTTACGGTTTTCAAACAAATACGGTGATGGGATTCGCTTGGGAAATTGTTTGCATGCTTTGGAACATGAGAAATATAGTTATCCAAATGTTAAGTGGCTTTTATTTATTTACATGTTTGCATTACATGGGGTGAAAGTTTATGTTTTTGTTTATGTTTTACTGTTGTCACTACCATTACTTAAAACTGAACATTGAAGACACATCGAGATATTATATATATCTCGATGTGTATATAATCTGTTAGATAAAAATAAGCTAATTCCCGTGTAAGTTCAGTTTTAAACATCTTAAGTTTTCGCATTATTCACCGTCTTATATATTTAATTTAAAACAAATTTTTATTATTATTATTAAGTAAGTATAGTATGTCGTATCGTTGTGGTTTAGTATATTAGCAGGCAACCTGCAGATTATATTCCCGCGTATACTTTATGTATTTAATTTTTTTTACTCTTATTTCATGTCATTATAATGTTTGTATATTTTTGTTAAATTTTATAATTTCTCATGTTCCATTTAATTTCAATTATTACAATAGAACAATATTTATAAAATATATTCCATTAAGAGGCGATATTTTATAATCATTGTGACACTATGGTGTTTAGCATTGCACTACTTTAGGTAAAGGCCAAAAATATGGTAATGAAATCTATATTTTTATTACGTAAAATCGACGATATTGCTTCAAAATAAATGCTATTGTATATTTGATTACAATATGG
This sequence comes from Dryadula phaetusa, assembly GCA_032432895.1. Taxonomy (NCBI): domain Eukaryota; kingdom Metazoa; phylum Arthropoda; class Insecta; order Lepidoptera; family Nymphalidae; genus Dryadula; species Dryadula phaetusa. Next base: position 2,036,172 of record JAOYRS010000073.1, read on the forward strand.
TGGAAAAATGAATATTATTACTAGTTTTTTTTATCCAAACTATATTTAATATGTCCATTTTTCTTCATCAGGACATAGTTTGCCTTTAGTCTAAAGAATTGATGATATATATATATATATATATATATATATATATATATATATATATATATATATATATATATATATATATATATATATTGAAAGGTATTTAAATGTTTCTAGGCATAATAACTAAATATTTGCAGTTGTTTTGCATGACAATAAATAACGAATAAAAAATAATTCTACTTTAGTAGTTTTAATTATTATTTAAAATTTTCAGCGTCAGAAATAGAAATGCCCACAAAAAAATGCCAGAAGACCAGCCAATACCCGCAGTTGAGTCCGGCATCATTGCAACCATTGATGTCAAATAGCCAGGTGTAATATTTATTTTTATATAACATAAGTTATTACTTACATGTAAAATTATAAGGTATAAATTTTACTACAAAAGTATATTTTGAAAATGAAGTATTTTTATCTGTCAATGGTATGTCAAAAATATTAATTTCCTGAAAAATATTAAGTGATACCTTTTTTTAATTTAAACTTTATTTATTATTTTTACACTGTGTGTTTTAGAAAAAAAACGTTAATCTTTCAACCAAAATTACTTAAATATTTCAATTTTATTAATAATAAACATTTTAATAAGTCATTCACTAACATCACTATTTCTTGCCTGTATTTCATCAAGTTAATATTTTATTTTACCTTTTTTTTTCTTTACAGTAATAAAACATACTTTAAAAAAACTGTTTTAACATTGGAACATAGCCATTTTTGCATTTATAGAGATTTATTCACTCTATTTTCACACTAATATATTACTAAAATTTCATTTATTAATTCATAGGAGGAGACTGGGTCGACATCTTCGTAGAATTATCATGTATCCATTTATATACTACATTCAATCCCGCTATAACTACCATACAGCGCACGACTGCCCTGCCTAAAGTAAAAAAAACTTTTATACAAATGTTCTTAATCTATGCTAATAATATACAATGTAATTTTCCATAAGAAAAAAATTTTGATATTTTTTTAACAAATATAAGAACAAATTTAAATTATTTATTATTTATACTTAATTCTTTTTAAAGAATAAATTAATTGAAATTTTGAACTTTTATATACATACAAATATTTTAAAAAATATGGCAAAGCCTTCATATGTTTTGGCTCAGAATTGTCAATTATAAACATTTTATGACATTCCTATGGGATAGATAACGTAAATGATTGGTTTAAATTAATTAATTATTCTGCTTTTTTTTTAATATATATTTATATTTTACACCTAACTTATCATTTACGCGTTCTGTATTCTCATATAAAGTGTTCACCTATAAAAAAAATTGGTCTAAAAGTACCAACTTTGCCAGTGTTGCTATTTAATAATTGTTTCACATTTTTTTCCATTATGCATTTTTATTAGCTTGGAATCGCAGTAAGGGGGCTTTTTATGTGATAATTTTAAGAAATATTCAATTTTTATATTAATTGTTTATGGTGCATATTTCTCTATATAAGTTGCTTTTAAGTCAACATATATTAATTAAATGTCTTTTTTATGTAACTCTGTATAATGAAATTAAGGTTAAAACTTTGATCAAAAAAGTATGGCACTGATATAGAAATTAGTAAAAAAATAACTGATTGAAAAAAGTAAAATTTACTTTTATTATCTTTACAAATATTACTTATATTATTGATTTCTTACAAGTGTTATACTTTGCAATAATTATCTGTATACAGTTATGAATACATATTTATAGCATTTTTTATATAATTAAATTTTAAATGATCTATTTTTTATTGATTTGCTTTGTTTGAAATGATTCACATGACTGGTTTTATAGGTGAAACAGATGTGATTGAAAATGTAAATATCAAACTTATATATATTATAAAATGTTGTTGAGATCAGTATTTTGTTGTGGAATGTGGATTTGAAAAGAGAATACATGTGTTTTTAGAAGATTTAAGATTTGTTTTATTTATCCTTTTTTATATGTTTATCATTCTGTCCACTCAATTCGCAATGTCTCAATGTTCAGAGTAAAGTGGTCACTGGGCCATGATAACCCAATAATTTTTATTTAAATAGCTAATAACTGATGCACCATTTTTAGATCTTCGACTGTCATATTTCAACAAAAAAAATAACCATTTTTGCTAAGGTACCACTTCCTTATGTTATAGAATAGACTAATCGTTATTCATCAGATGTTCACAATCTTTAAGTTTTATGTCTTTGTAAAATGCCCATCACACTCAACAATTTTTGCTATGGTAACATTTGCCTATTCTTTATAGGAAACCTTAATTGCTATGGCTCCTTATCAGCTGTTCCAGATATTTAATTTTAATATGTCATTGGAAAACATGTATCACACTGAATAAATCTTTATGGTGATTTATCTAAGTTTCTAATAGTTTAGCTAGTTTATGGTTCTATTTAAGGCATTATAGATACCCAAAGTCTTGTTCAGGCCTAATATGTAATACAACAAAAAAATATTATTCATATGCCAGGCCAGGATAATACAATTTATTTGTATATTATATATAAATTAGTTGACCATTTCACTCGTTTTGGATGACTGAATATGACCTACAAACAATTCTTGTTCCTGCTCTACTTTCTACATATTACATTCTGACTGAATATATTTTTCAGATTTTGAACACAATGGTCTACATATTACAAAAGTCCAATATTTCGACATTTTTTACACTTTGCATCTAATATTGGACGCTTAGATCAATTCATTTATCCACATCTTGTACAAACTTCATGTCTCAACTGATGACTCTATATTGACCGATGGTTCATGAAGTAGATTTTATATGTGACTGATTTTTATTATATAAGATTAAACTTCGTTCCGTTGACAAATCATGTTTCATGTCTGGAAGCAACAAAGGCTTTTACAATCTGTACATTCTTAAAAAGATTCAAACTGTTGGTCTTATGAAAATCCAGCTTATCTTTAGTCATTTTTCTCTAATAAAGTTATATTTTAGTTTCATGTTACATATAAGCATAATTTAAAACTAGGTGTCTTAATTTTAATGTGCATGTAAAGTCATTTAATCTTTCATTTTCACTTTGTACATGAAAAATTGTGATATTTATAAGTGAGGTTAGTTTTTGGAGTGAAGTGATTTTGAAATAGTTCTATGAGCTCGTCGTGTTTCTTTTCCAAACATATTGACATGCCTACACACACATTTTTTCATTGTTGAACCAATTTACTGTTTATCAAAATAAACTACGGGCTGGACATTCTCGTAAGTTTTTTAGACTTTTGATTTTCATCAGACATGACTTGTCTTTTTGTATGATAATTTCACAATAACTCTACGATATGTCGATTAAGAACCTAATTATATTAATATGGTGCAAATATTAAAATCACTGAGTACATTATAAGGATATTTAATAAAACTATCGTAATGCTACAGACGCCATCTGTAGTGATGTCACACCTTTAGTAATTTTATATACTCATAATATGTCTCCCTGGTATTATCATTATCGCCCTGGGCTTTGATGGTGTTATGTTGAAAATTTGATACTATACTTTGTCGATCAACTATCCACTGTATTATAGGTAACAGTCTAAAAAACGGCTCAAGAAATAAGAGCACAAAAAGGGTTGTGTTCCTATTTGATTTTAGTATAGTTCAACCGTAGCGATCGAGTGGACGTACCAAAATGCCTCAGTGTGCTTTTAAAAACTGCGTAAATAATCACCGGAACAGTAAGGTTTCGGAAGGAGTCTCTTTCTTTCGGTAAGAACATGTCAGATCGTTATTTATCAATGAAATACTAAATTTCGTCATTTAGCCAATATTTACCTGCACATTAACAACTATTTCATCGAATATAGGTTGACCTGAACTAAGAAATGCATGGAGTAATTGTTTTAATTTTTTTCATTGTTTTTATAATAAATATTCATAGTGTTTTTAACAAACTTTTATTTAACTTGAATTTTAAACCTCAAATGATTTAGTTGAAATTTTGCACAAACATTTGATTTACAATGCACGATTAAATTAATGTTGCCATTTTAAATCCAATATGGCGGTTGCCACAAAATGACGTCTTTGCTTTTCGATAGAAACCCCTATATGGGTATCAATTAAAAGGGTAAAATGAGCGTAATATGATGTAAAAAGTGATGTCATTCTAAATCTAATATGACGAATGCCGCACAAAATAGTGACTTAGCCTTTCCTTAGAAAATCCTATTAGAAAATAATATTGATATCAAATGAAAGGGTAGGACGAGCTAATATGATGCACAAAGTGACGTCATTTAAAATCCAATATAGCTATGCCAATATTTAATGCCAAACAAATTGTGGAACTTAAGCCGCAAGTAAGCCCAACCTGTAACAAGCGGCACATATTAATACTAAAATTGCAATAACAGAAATGGATAGGTTCAGTTATTCTTTGAAGCTTACTTCAATCAAAGATCTACTAGATAATAGATCGCATAAAAACTCGGTTCATAACAGTGGCACCAGTCAATAATAATAATATATAAACAGAAATCTATCATACTACCATCACACCTTTTTGTAACTTATAACATTAAATTTATGTAATAAAAACAAACCTTATTACAGTCAAATAAGATTAAGTTTCGACAAGCGCGTAATGGAATTTTAAAACATTTTACTTCGCGATACCAACGAGAGCTCGTAAAATTTTACGATCATACTCAGTGGACACAACAAATATTAGATTTTACTATTTATAAATGTTTTATTTTTTTTGGCACACAAATTTCTTCGTTTCTTTCTCGGACGACAATAGATGTCCATTCTGCACAGCGAAATAAGTCAATAGGAAACCTATAAAACAAAAAAAAACTATAAATAGTTATCATAAATACAATGAATGAAATAAAAACCACTTCATGCATTTTTTAATCCATACCAACCAATATTCGACGAAATTTAACGAGATTGTTGGTAGTATGATGGCAATTGGCCAATGCTACACGACGATATTTTTTGTTTAATTGTTAAAAAAAATCTTCTAATTACTTTAAAACTGAATCTGACATGTACTTACTTAAAGAAAGACACTCCTTATCAAACCTTTTTTGGTGGTTATTGATACATTTTTTGAGAGTACACTGAGGCGTTTCAGCATGTTCTCTCGTTGGCGTTGGTTGGACTATACTAAAACCAAATAAGACCACAGAATAATTTGTAGTCTTATTTGTCAAGCCGGTTTTAAGAGCGTTATCCTTCGGAGGGTTAGGATGTAAAAATTAAAAAACGTAAAATAAAATTAAAATAGAGAAAAACAAAAAAAAGGTTTTATTAAAGTCTAGCAAGCTTTGTGTACTAAAAGTTAAGTATAATACCAGTCTAAGATATACCATAAATAATTGCCTATCTGTAGCAAAATTTATTTTATTTGTTTTAGTATATTAAACTTTAATAAAAGCATTTTCATAAAAAATACTTTGTTTTGTTTTATAGATTTCCTACTGACCCATTGCGCTATGCGGAATGGATATCTGTTGTAGTCCAAGAAAGAGGAGAAGAATCTTATAAGCCTAAAAGAAATTCTAAAATATGTTCAATACATTTTAATAACGACGATATATCTGGAAATAATGAAAGGCGTAGGTTGGCGAAAACGGCAGTTCCAAATTTAATTCTTGTCCATCAAAAAAATGTGGAAGCACCAATATTATCACAATTGACGACTTCAAACACGGTAAAACAAGAACTTTTTACTTTTTTTAGTATTTTTACATATTTAATTTTTTTTACATATTTTTTGTTAGACAAATGAATAAATAAAATTTTAATTTTTGTATTCCACATTTTAGGCCGCACCTTCAACAAATGAAAATAATACCACAGTACCAATCAGAGTCAAGACTCCGCCTGTTTCCATCAGCCCTAATTCTCCTGCTTTACTATCGCTCCGAAACGAATACTTATTAAAAAAGTTAAGCGCATCACGCAAAATTTTAGACACTAAAACGAAACAAATTCGCAATTTACGTAAAGTTAACAAACGTCTTAGGAAAAATAATTCTAGGTTAAAAAATATTGTAAATGTGCTTAAAAACAAAATCTGTCGATGATAGTAATACTGTTACTAGCTCTATCGAAATCTGTAGAAGCAGCGAATGTTACTAAGGGAATGTATAAATTAAAATAAAATAATAATAAAAAAAGTATTTTATTTCTTGTAACCTGTTTACGTACGTACGTACGTGTATTATATAATTTTTTTTTGCTTCTGTACATTATTATTACTATTATTATTATGTACCTCATTATGAAATCTCGGGTTCACATGTCAAACATGTGGAGACCCATTTGAGACAATATCTTACTCTGACAATAACTTTTATTTTGTGGCATTTACCGGGATATATCTCTGAGTAAAAAAAGGGAAAGAGATGGTCACTGGTTGATGAGTAGGAACTATGGAATTGGGCTACGGAATGAATTTGGATGGACTGAGGCTACAGGGCCGTTTCAACACTCTTGAATTGAATAGTTGACGACAGTGACTTATTACTATTATTATTATTGCTCTGCAAAAACCCGTCTTCAGGTGAAGGCGGGCCCCTTAAAAGATGTCCAGTTTTCTCTGGAATGGGGTGTTTGAATCCAAATTACACCAGCTATTTTTATTATATTCTCTTCCCATTTGGCGAAAATTCTACCTTCCTGTCCTTGAGGATTTGATTGTCGCCCACTATAGACATAACAAAATAGATATAGGCGGTTCTTATGTATTTAACTATGAGCTCAGAACGCGTTATATATAATTGACTTGTCTTGAATGGGGGTAAATGTATTTAAAAAATATGGCAAAAGCTATCTCTATAAAAATATTGAAGACATACATAAAAATATGTGTTAGTTTACTTTTTTTAAAGTGTAATTCCACACTTACGTTTAGAAAAATATGTGTTTCCTGAACACTCATGCTCATGGCATAAAATAAGTTCAATTATCTAGTATTAGATGAGTTCATAGTTATATGTAGATTGTATTAAATCTGTAAAAAAGGAATGTATTAAACCTGTAATTGTAATTTCAATTAGCAAACGACTTTTTCTCGCACAAAATTATTGTACTCGAAATTACTATCTTACTTAGGTACCATTATCACAAACATACTGTATATGACAAATGTACTCTGTGCTACTTACTAAATATTTCTTAAATTTAATAATGCTCTTATTAAATTTAAGAAATATTTAGTAAGTAAGCCAACAGTCAGGAACAACGGAAATTAAAATAGACACGATCTACTATATAGACTACGATAGACTACGATAGTAGTGCAGTTTGTTAGATAACGTAAAACAATTATACACAAGGATAATTTATAGGTAAAAATATATAAAAATAAATAATTGGACCGTTTTTAAAATTAAACCATCCTTGGATCCACCTAATAACACAAAAAAGTTTAAATAAAAACAGTACATGCAGAGAGAGGTCAGTGACATACATACAAACAAATTTTTAAGTTTCCCTAAATTTTTTTTTCTTGTATTTTCAAAATGCACACTATTTCTTTGTAGTATAGATATCGAGTCTGGTTGAAAAGCAAAACGCAGAGCTGTATAGACTTTAAAAAATAACAATTCATATAGATCACATTCGAACTATTTCAGTGCTTTATGCTACAACTGTCAAAAAAAGTCCAACAAAATATAAACATCAAACTTGTCAATAAATAACAAACAGTGGCAACAAACAATAAATCATGAATAAATAGCAAAATGTGATCCCAGTACATCCCACAATCACTATAACTCTTTGATTAGCTAGCAAATACAAAGCACTGCATTATGGGGAAGCCAAAGTACGATCCACCCACACCTACATTTCCCTATAAAATACAGAAAAGATTGAATATTTTGAGTGTTCCAAGAAAATATATTATAGACACTGGTGAAGGTATGCCGGCGTTAAACCCCAGAGGTATTAGAAAGTCCGCACTAAATAGTCATATATCGGATAGAGTAAATGATGCTGCATGGCCTTATTTACGGTAAGTTTACAATTATTATAAATTGGTTAAGTGGCGTTATTATGTCGTCCTACGACCTTTAATGTTAATATGTTTAAGTGTATGATAAAGAGTGGACCTCGATGTGCAGACAAAATCAGACTGTAAATGAATCTGAAATTATGTTCATTTCTCCGCTGTGGTATGCAAAGCGAAACGTTGAAATCCACATTCAATATCTTGAAAGTGGATAACAGAATGTCTTGATCTTAGGTTCTTCACTTTCCGTCTATTTTTCCTGGAACTACCTACTAGTGGCTATTGTAAGAATTGTCACATTTGTGAATGCGAATATAAATTTTCAATATTCGCGTACATTTTAAACTCTTAAGTTTTTTTACGAAACATATTATTATTAAGAATTAGATTTATTAAGTAAACAAGGATATTATATATTTTACTACTTTCAAAATGTTATTCCATACGTAGAATTAGAATAGTAAACATTTAAAAAAAACTAATAGTAAACATTTAAAAATTTGAACGCAGTGGGATTCAAACCCACGCCTCTTGGAATTCGTTCAAGTGCTCTGACTACTAAGCCATGTGTTCTACATTCGACTCCCGGCGACCCGCTGTCTTGCGGCAAATGGCAAAGTTGAATGAAAGGAGTCCTCCTCTGCTCGTTATACTTCTAATTAACCACCACTGCCAACTCCTCTTGCAACGTACCATAACTCTCACAACGGTCGACAAGATGGAACGGAAGATGCCGTCATCTACGACGCCGCGTAATACACGTTGTTTTGATGCCCAGAATAGGCACATCTCCAGTGTATGGGGCGGGGCATATGTGTTTTCAACAACTTCGGGGCTAAGATGGAAAAATTATCTCGAAGACCTCACGTCCACAAGAAGTCTTAGGTTTTCATACATGGGGCGAATCAACGCTACCGATGACGGGCATCGGAAGGAGAGTCCGTCAGCGAAGCATTAAATTAGATTGTTTAACAATCTGAACGTCCCCCACTCAAGATTCTTTTACAATAATTTGTTATTTAATTATTATAAGTAAATAGAAATTATAAATCATATCTATTGTAACACCATTTCATAATTAAATCCATTACCTTGCTATAGTGTGAAGCAGCTAAAATGTGAAAAAATATTTTTTTATATATGTTTTCAAATCTTACGTTTGTAGAAATTTAATTTCTTGGGCTAGTTATTTTAGTCTGTGGATGAAATGATGATTGAAAGGAAAATTAAAAAAAAGTCCTGTAAACATTCCTCGAAATGTATAAATACAATAAACTATAATGCCATAATTTAATAAATCCTTAACTTTTCAAAAATATAGATATTATAACATATTTTTATATTTTAGGCGTTTTCTAATTATAAAACGAATGTACAAGCACCGCTTTAGCACTGAACGATTAGAACGCATCGATCGTATGATTGAAGCCGCCAATGCCACCTGTTATTCAAAACTAGCCAACTGCGTGCTCGATCTCAAGAAACAAGATACTAAAGATATGAAAAAGAAACGAGGGTGGACGGAAAGCGAGTGGAAGAAACACATGGACTATATTAGTCATATAGCTGCACCTAAAAAAGATTTTAGACCGCCACCTCTTAAGGTTTGCGTAATTAAACTACGTTTTTTATTATTATTATTTATTTTTGTTTTATTACAAATCAGACAAAATGAACCTAGCACTTAACAGTCCTACATTTGTAGAACACAGTGTTTACTTACTAGAGGTACTCATATAATGAATAACTCTTAATGCACAACGCGCGATTGTCGCAAATTTAATATTTTTAGATTCAAATTATAAAAGTATTCTTATATTTACTTCAATTTTCATTTAATAATATCTCTGTTTATTCACAGAGAGGACAAGGCAAACCTTTGGAACTATTATTACCAAGAATCAATCAAATATGTCATTTCCCTGAGTTCAAGTTGTACAGAAGACTATCAAAAGAAAAGTGGTATAGAGACCCTATAAAGGTAATACTTTTTTTTTAATTTTTGGTTGTACATAACTTTTATTAAGTTTAATACCTAATCAGTGTGTTACTATTAAAGTAACAAATTTACAGTTGAATTTATCTTTAATAAAGTAAGGTTTCCTTTATTCAAATAATCATTTTTTTATATAAATTATGATTCAATCCATTTAATTGAATTTAATTATTTACGTTTAATTGAACCACTCAAATGTATTTTAAATCACTTCCAGGTCCCACCAAATGCTCTGAAATACATTATAACAGATAGAGTCAAAAAGCTAGCTGCTCACAGAGTTATATCGCAACACTTCTAGACATCTATCTGTATCTATGAAATTATAAAAAATTATATCAGAACTTTAATAAAACATAAGCATACCACAATAAACCACAATAATCATTAAATGTGTTTTAATCCGTTCTCATTTGAGTTAAAAAAGTTAATAAAACTTTTAATAACTAATTACAAAACAACTTTATTAATAAATGTTATAATTTTGATTTCAAACCTTTTAGTAGCTAGTATTTCTTAATATATATCTACTACAGGCCTCTTATTAAGATTTACCTACATTACTAAATGTCATATTATGGCAAGTACATGTTACTTACTGACAAAAATACTTATACATCATGAATGTAAAAATTGACCAAACTTATATTATATTTTAAATGAAACAATTTTAAACAGATTAATGGCGTATATTTCCGTATTCGAAAATATTTTTGAAAAACTGACATTCAAACACTAGTGTTAGAAATGTCGGATTTTCAAAAATGTATTTTTTTAATCTAAAAATGTGCTAAAATGGATACCAAAATGTAAAATTGAAAATCTCTAATTTCTCAATATCATCCGTTTATACTTGGCTGAGAAATAGATGCAACCGAGTGTGCAAGTGCAGGCCATATTTGACGATTTCTTTACGAAACAAAAAAACTAAATTAACCTTTATAAAGCTAAAACCAAAACCTAAGAATTGTAGGAAAAAATAAAACAAAGTATGAAACAATTAAGGATTTAATATATGGTAACTTTATACTTAAACAATACTGACATAAGTTGTCTATGACAGATCACATTCTGAAAACAATAAAAATAATATAAATAAATTACGCTTATTACTCTACGAGTAAATTGTGTACACACAATGGCGAATCATTTAAACATGTTGGCAATTTTAATGGAAATGGTACAAAAATAAAAAATACCAAAAAAATATATTTCACACCTACTTCAATGGTAAAAATGATAATATGTTTTTTTACTTTGTTTTTACATGTTAAAATCGAATTCATAATCTTGAAGTCCTACGAGTAATATTCAACTGATGTTTTTAATATTCGACTATTACAATTCGATTCAATTTTCACGTCACTAAAATAAAAATATTTAAAATTTTTGAAAAAGGCGGAAAGATTGGTGTTAACCAATGGTTAAGTACAGATTCGCCACCATTTTAGTATTAATTTAGGAGAGACAGTGAATGATTGCATTGGTAAAGTCCTTAGTAGTGGATTGGCCTCCGAGGTCCTTTGTTCTTACTTTTCCATCACTTAAAACTCTGTAATGCAAAGGAAATGTCTCATAACAACATAATTAGCACTTTTAATTTACAAGCTTAATTTAAATTTCATTATAATCAATTGTAAGTGCTTCAGATTTAGGAAGTTTTGAATAAAATTGTAAATTTTTAATATATATATATATATAATTTATAATATATATATATATATATATATATATATATATATAAATATATATATATATATATAAATTTTTAATATATATATATATATATATATATATATATATATATATATATATATATATATATATATATATATATTAAACATTTACAATTTTATTCAAAACTATAATAAAATTGTAAATATAGTTTTGACAGTTATTTCTCATACTCTATTATAAGGTGCTTGCGAAAATCGTTACGTTAGGTTAAGTTTACCAAATTATGTTACATAAATGACAAAAAAATATACAATACTGACTTGTTAATAGCATTCTTGATCATAGCCGAATACGAATGTAGGTTGACGTGCGCCAGTAGATTGGCAGAGCAGAGCAACATGGCGGTAGGGTTCGCGATGTTTTTGCCCACCGCGCCGGAGAAGATGTGGCGAGCTCCCTGGAATTAATATATATTTAAATTAATTAATAATAATTTCTTGTCTCTTTTTCCCATTTGTCTTTGTCGCCACTTTGGAGTATGATACGGAAACAAGGGAACGTCTGTGTAACCCTAGGCAAGCTCATAAAGTGAGCGCAGCCACTACTCTTTCGTAAGTATACTTTCAATACCACATTTGTAATGTATTGCCAAAACGTAAAATTATATCTTTGTCTTTACTAAATAAGCTAGACTTTATACACAAAAATAGATTTCTCCGAAAATCTGATTTTAATTTATAAATAAGAATATTTGGACAATGATTGTATAATGAATTTTTTTTTGTCGTTTAAATTACATTTACATGAAAAACAACAATTTAATAAACTAAGAAAAATCTTACAAAAAAAACGTAATTCATAACATAATTCCAATGTAAAAATTTACTGATTAATAAAATTCTAAATAGTTTTGGCTTTCAGAATTTATTTTCGACATCAGATAAAAAAATCTATATTTACTCTGGTAACCTTGCTAACTATTACATGTATAAAATAGTGAATGAAAATACAAAATATCAATAAAAAAGTAACCTGTTCAAAGACAGCACAGTCCGCGCTGTAGGAGGCTCCGGCGACGACGCCGGCGCCGCCCACCAGCCCGCTGGCGAGGTTGTCCACAATGTTCCCGTACAAATTGGGTGTAACCATCACGTCGAACTGGTTTGGGTTCGAGACCATTTGCATGGTGCAGTTGTCCACTATCATCTTCTCGAATTGTATACGCGGGTAGAGTTTAGCCATCTAAAATTATTATTGTTATTAAGTAATATTTTAAGTTATTAATGGCCATACAAGTGCACAAAGTTATGTTTTATAATATGTAAATGACATACGAACTTACAAATGCATTTATTTGAAAAAAAAACGTATAGAAATTTTGAACGCGACTTTATTCAAATCCGCGTCTCATGAAAATACTTTTATAGGTTTGTTAAAAAAATGTTTTCTATTCTAGTGAAAATAATTTGTTGACTTTTTTACATTATTAAGATGGCAACAATAAATTTTAATTTTGTCTTAATTTAAAATGTTGTATTTGTTATAATAAACGGAATATATCTTCTTTTGTATCTGTGACCTACAGGTTAGTTCTATATTTCCGTTACTAACGCCTTTCTTCACATCATGTGAAAATAACAATGCAATTGATTTTTTGAACTATTAAATAATAACTTAGAATTAATCGAAATTCGAAAAGATCGATAGTTGACCAAAAGTTGGCCGGAATTTGGATAAGACATTTCACGTATATCGCGGTAGTCACAGAGAGCCTAGTGATCGTAGAAGCGTAGAATGAAAAGCTTCAAGAGACTCTCTTCTCCACTTTTCCCCCAGATTCTAGACATTACGTGTAGAGGAGCAGAACTTGTTATCGCGCTTTGTCTTAGGAGAATGATAAAACGAAAATATTTAAAAAAATAATTTCATTTAGTTTGAATTGAACTCACAAACACAAACATTCACAAACCATCCCACTGCTCCACATTAACCTCCGATTCCAGAAAAAATAATAAAAAAATGACTAACCTCTTCACAGCTGCGTAAAAACAGTCCATCTCCGAGTTTCATAATATTAGCTTTGTGTACGGCAGTCACTTTATTACGACGCATTTTCACCGCGTAGTCGAAGGCGAACTTCGCAATACGCTCGGACTTAGCTGCCGTTATAATTTTGAGGCATTCTACTACACCTGGAGTACATATAAAATATTTGTTTAGATAATACATTTTATAATTTACGAACTGCAAAACTTCTATTTCAAAATAGAATACACAATATAAATAAGGCCTAGGCTCAATTAAAACCAACAGTACCGCAAAGTCGATTAAAATAAATTTACATTAAAAATAGTTAACACACGTAAAAATAAAAAAGATATAAGTAAATGTTTAAATAAGGTAGGCCTTATTTGTTTTATTTACCAACACTTAAAAATAATAACAATACTATAACTATACAAGATTAACTAAATTACTCCTACATACCGGGCACAGATTCGTGTTCCAAAGCAGAATATTCTCCTTCGGTTTGCTCTCTTATGATAATGCAATCGACGTCTTGATGGCGGCACTTCACATTTGGTAAAGACTTTACATGTACTACATTGGCATATAAATCTAAAGCATTACGCAGTTTCATGTTTAAAGTCTGTAACTCGCCAGTGTGAGAGAAATCTGGTGTTGCCAAGATACCCTAGAATACAATAGATTTTTCTCAACTGTAAACTTTTTTAAAGTAGAGTGTAAAAGTGAAAGTAAAGTGGCGGAATTTAAACGCCGCACTTTGTGTTCCCAGAGCGGAGTAATGAGAATAGATGAAATATATAATTTAATATTTTCCCGAGTAAGGAACGGAACCACAATCATCGTATTTACATTCAGACACTGTCCCCACACTCTATAATGACCTTCATAACTGATATTGTGCTAATAAATTGTGTACATGTTATATGTTTTTAATGATGTAGTCATGTGGTTACGAGGTAAATATGATTGTTTCATATCATTTATTATTTGGAATAAATATTGAAACTAAATCTAAAATTAAAACAAGAAAAAAAATCCTATTTAAAAAGAGAATTAACTATTAATTTTTTGTTACTTAAAAAAACAAGTTATTGTCTATTTATAAATATTTAAATAGATGTGAAAAGTTGTTTTTTTTTATCCTTACCTTGATACATATCTTGTTCCTAGCAATAGATCCTACTACATCCTCAAGTGGCGCACTCAGAGTGGGGTTCACCTCAGAGAAGAAGAATGACTCAAAGTCAACCGGGATACCTGCTGCCTAAAATTTTAAATACAAGACATGTAAATAATATTGAAATATATTATGTAAAATTTATGTGTCTAAATATAGAATACATTAAATGACTGATTTAAAAGACTAAAAGTTTTTTATGCAACATCTAACACATTTAGTTGACTAAATCTTTTGAGAGATAACTTTTAACTCTACAACACTTTTACTTACCTGCTTAAGCTACAGCATTAAAAAATATTTTCAAATTTAATATTTAATATTTACCTTAAACACCTCTTGAACAGAGTATACCAATTCAGGGCCGACACCATCTCCAGGGATAAGAGTGCACTTAATACGACCCTCCTTTGTAGTTTGCTGTTTGATAAAACTTAATTTAATAGAAGCTGACATTTGTTTTTTTAAATTCCATTAGAGAATATAATTTTATTCTGTTTGAATAGCAATATCATCTATTTGATATTAAATATACTAATTTTCAGGTTATTTATAGTGAGTACATTTAAATAATTAATACACATGTTACTATGGAGCTGTATATGTATTTAATTAATATATATTTTATTTTTAAGTTTAGAAATTTTATATAAATATCCCTGAAATCATAAAAAATAGATTGTGGACAACACACAACATAAAGTTATTTGTTACAATGCATCTGGACAACACAAAGCTTGCATTGACTGGGAGTGAACATGCTATGAAATCACAGATCCAGAGACATTACTACAAAGAATACTTATCTTAATTGTACAAAATTTTCATTTTGTAATATTCAAAATACTGTATCAAATTTAATTATTATATATTGTAATTTTTTTTTAATTTTGTAAGTGTATTTATGCCAATCAGATGTATCTCAGCTATAGTGAGATAAATTTCTGGATCTGCATAATAATTGAACATCTAGACTGCAACTAATTAAACATGCTAAGGACATAACTATTCTATTCTTTAAAAATAATGGCCTAATTTCAGTAACTAAAATATACTTTAATAAATTTGGCAACATATATGTTTTATATAATGTTTCCTTTATAAATTTTGGTCTGAATAGAATAGTCTTATGAGATACCAACATATATACATGCATGTTTTAAATAGTCTTACAATTTCCTTTTGGGATGTTTGACAAGTAGATCCTGATAAATAAACTTTAAAAATACATTAAATTAATTATAACTTGTTTCAGATGTAGTTACTATAGTAAAAAGATTTGGCCTATATATAGATAAGCGATAACAATTCGTAAGGAAACAAGAAAAAAGCATTAAAAATTATATAAATTGTTTTTGATTCAAAGTAGAGTAAAATTACCAATATCAATATATTTAAAATTACAATATGGCAGTACACATGGCAATAATTCCTGTAAATACTTGAAAAAACTATAAAATAAAAAAAGACTTAAAAGTATCAAATTTAAAAGTTTAAGATAAAATTGTTTGCCTACATGGCTACATATGAAATAAAATAAGAAATATAGAATATCACAATTTTGCTTTATTGAATGAGGTGCAAATTAGTAAAACTGTTAGTATTCTCACCAAAGTGCTGATGTTAAGGGGCGCGAAACATACGTTTTTATCGGAGTTTACCGCACTTGTGTGCAAACCTTTGCCAACATGTTGAGAACCCTGAAATAAACATATTTATTACGTCTCAATAACATGAAATTCCTTCAGACTTACAATTAAGTCAGATCACGTGAGGTTATTTGATATCTTAAGGACATAACCGACTTTTTCGTGGCTGTATATCATCTTTATTATAGTTATGTTTTTTATCGTATTATTACGATAAAGGTTTGATTATAATAGGAAGTATTAATATTTCAAGTTCAAGTAGTTACGAAACAGATTTGCAAAAATATTGTCTCGAATTTACAATGAATTTAAATTATAACTTTTACAGCCTACCTGAATTAAAGTGCGGAAAACGTTCCTGGTTATAAGAGACATCGTTAAAGTATATAAAACCTTCAAAAAAGGTTATTAAATAATTTTTGGTATTTTTGGACCGTCTTGCTTGACAAGACGTAATTTTTGCCAACTATTTTTCGTTATACGTTATGACATACTAAAGAATACGAGCAAGGAAATAATAAAATTTCATACAATTAAAATCAATAAACATTATAAACAAATTTAAAATATTACTGATTATATAAAATACATACAAATTCATCTTAATTTTATCTTGTTTTTAAAAATATTGCTTTGAAAGTTAATATTAACTTTTTGTATTTACGTAGAATGAACCAAATAGGGTGGTCATTTTCAAATATTTAATATTGGCAATTTTCATTTTCTTTAAAATCCTTTATTTATTATTTTATATGTCTATAATACATTGCTAATTACTAATTACTATTTAAAAAAAACAAAGAGAGCGTAAAGGTGTTTTACAATTTGTAGAATTTTTTTAATTATAATGTTTTTAATTATGGCAAGTTTGTGGCAGGCATGGCAGCGAACGAATTGATTTTACGTCATTATTCGAGGTCTTCTGACGGCGCAACATTTGAACTTAATAATCCGATAAAATTTTAAGTGAAAAGAAAATCCAAAAATCATGTTTATAATCATTGACCTGATTTGACTTGTATTTAACCAATACTTATAAATTTGATTGAAAATTTCAATTATATAATTATTTGGTAAGTAAATTTTTTTTTATACATTTTGCTATTACTTGAATAAGTAGTCTTATGATAGGATAATACGCTTAAATCAATATTAAGACAATATCATAAATGCAAAGATTTTTTAACGTGCGAGTACAATGAAGAATATTGAGATCTTTAATTCATATTTTTAACGTTGTCTTATAATTTACAATGTTCAGTCAATGGGCATAACTCTAAGCTAATTAATCGATATTGTAACAATAAAGACAGTATTATCAAGATCAAGCATGCTAAACAACGCAAGATTAACCCTTGCAAATCATAGTTTTAATTTAAAAAGCCATTATTTAAAAAAAAATAACCCAAATACTATATTAAAAATCAAAATCAAGCATCGTAAAATGGGGTACTTCAATTATTAATGTACAATAAATAACATGAACATTATACCAAATTATACAAAGTTAGGCGAAAATAATATCGACGTATTCGTACATTCTTTAGTTACTTAATAGCGTAAGTATAAATGGAATAAATTTGAATATATAATAAACACTACATCAGCTTGCATATTTTTTGCTAGTGCAATTTATTTCATTATATTTTAATAAAATAAAAAAAAATGAAATAGTTATTTATTACGCAAATTTTATGTATACCTTTTTCTTGTGTATTTGAATTACTGTTTTAAAATATATTTCTTTACAAACTTTATGTACGAAAAAAATTGTACTTTGTAATTATAGGTTATTATAATTATACTCACTTCAAATTCTATAGATATATTATTACAATAATAATATAAATAAACATACCTATTTTGTGCTTGTCGATTTGTAGGTGCTTTCGCTTAAAGTGAACTAAGTAATGATGTCGAAAAAAAATATTTTTTCTACATAAGTGGTCATATTTATTTTATTAAAATATATTAGTTAACACGGCTGCAGTTGTCTTATCATATTAGTCGCAGAAGAATTTCGTCAGATAAGACGTGCCCGTGACATCTAGTCTGTTTATGTTTTGTTATCACTCACATTAATTAGAACAAAGCTATGATTGAATATCAAGAAAAAAGGAATGAAACTATTGACCTTATTAAAGGGTTTATATTAAATTTTTAAAGAGTAGGAATTTTTTCGTTGTATCATATTTCTCACA
Organism: Dryadula phaetusa; assembly: GCA_032432895.1. Taxonomy (NCBI): domain Eukaryota; kingdom Metazoa; phylum Arthropoda; class Insecta; order Lepidoptera; family Nymphalidae; genus Dryadula; species Dryadula phaetusa. The sequence continues at coordinate 2,054,989 of JAOYRS010000073.1, forward strand.
AAATTAAAAAAAATGTCGTTTACTCTACAGATTAAAGCTTGAATAACTTTATTTTTTCTAGATTTATGATTTTTTACTTTGTATAAGTACAAGTTTTTTTAATATAGATTAATAAGTAGTACATCTTTACGTCTTGAGCTTGACTTAAACATGATGATTGTTAGTTCGATAACAACTCAGGGTAATAAATATACCTACTTAAGTTGCAGCATAGATTCTCCCCATTCAATACGCAATGTCTTGATTCGGGTGAAGAACAAGGAGCGAAATGTCTGGCACTAGGTTTGTTATGTATCCTATCCCGCTTGCCTGGACAAATGAGGAAAAAATGATAATATCATCACTTATCATCGACATACCCATAAACACAAAGTTACCTTACATAATCAGGCCCATGTCATGATATAAAAAGACGTACTTATACTCTACGACTTATGAAACTTTAACACAGTTTTTTTTTAATTTTATTTTTAATATATTTATTTTATTATTGCTACAATAATAAAATAAACACTGCCTCGATTCCGGGCAAAACTGAGCCTTGACACTTAATTTCTCTGAATTCTTATCTAAATAAAATGTTCAAAGTATCTAAAACATTTACTTCCATTTCAACTGACAATAATTCCCGTCTACTGACAATATTTCCCGTCTATGTAGGTTTTAATCTCGTATGATATATTGAACCGTTGGTAAAGATAATATTGATATTTACGCATGTTTATTACTTTTGTTCTGAGCTTAAGTTTACAAATCTTTTGTAAATATTATCGAGACATTGAGATGCATATTACAATATGAAATTAACATTTAAGTTTGTGTATAATCTTATATTATATATTATTTTTATATATAAAAATGCAAGCATATATTTTAAATTTATAACTAAATTTAATTATAATTATAGTTATACGTTGTATATTCCCAAAAATAAAATATATTTTTAGTAATCGCCTTCAAAATGAGCATAAATCTGGATAAGCCCCGGTACGACCAAAGCACGTACATGGGGCGGGCGAAACACTTCCTTCTGCTGACTAACCCTATGAATGCCTTCGCCAGCAATTCCGATCTTGAAGAGGCTAAACGTATCGTCAATGAATTCAGGTAGGTATTGTAGTTTTTATTTTTTTTATTATATTTCATATGTAGACTATTATTTTAAAATTTGATATATTATTTATTAATAATTGTTAAAAATGATCTATATTGAATTGAATATATCTCTAACAGATATTATATAGGTAACCGTCATTTTCTAGTATACTAAGCTTATTGTTCCCTTGTTATATTTAAGTTTGTGTAAAATATTTGTTATAAAAATCGAATCTACAAATCGCTCTCGTCGCATCGCACATGCAAGAATAAAAAAGTGTTATGTACTTAAATTAAATATAAATACAAAATTCAATCAATTCAGAGGATACTCTGATATAGCTGGCTGTAAGATACGACACTAATATGTATATAATATATATACATGTTACTATCATATCTTATATATATATATATATATATATATATATATATATATATTCAAAATGTTTTACTATGTTACCAATTATAACGATAAAATTTAAATTTCATCTTAAAACTCAAAATAAAGCTTGATTTGAACGCACGTCTCTTGGATGAAATATCCAACTTTAAACAGTGTATTTAATTCACAAACGCAGACGATCGCGTAGAATGCCAGCTGGATACGATGAAGACAAACTATGGGCTACGAAGTATCTGTATGATAGCGCTTTTCATCCTGATACGGGCGAGAAGATGTTTGTGCTGGGCCGCATGTCTGCACAAGCGCCTATGAATACTATTATTACAGGATGTAAGTTATAATTAATTCTGTAGAATTAGTTTGTAGAATTAATGTTATAATACGTGAAAGTAAGCTAAGGAAAGGGACCTTTGGTTATTTATTAAAGAAAATTAAGAAAGAAGGGAGAAGTATACATAAATTGCATTATAGAATATTTAAAAACAATAAATCAATAAAATATATATTACGTACACTACTGTATCGCTTGATATACGGTAACCCTTATTTTTGCGGCAACACGCTATAAGGGCAAACTTTAATATGTCTCTTTCTGGTATAGAGCGCATTATCCAATGTGAATAACACTAAACATTATAATAGTTGTACACAACAAGCAATATTTCAGGTATGATAACATTCTACAAGACGACCGCGGCCACGGTGTTCTGGCAGTGGGTCAATCAAACGTTCAACGCTGTCGTCAACTACACCAATAGATCTGGTGACGCACCGCTACCTACCTCGTGAGTGAATGTGCTTGTAAAATGTTTTAACTTAAACTATATACTTATCTATTTCTATATATATATATATATATATATATATATATATATAAAATCTAGTAGCCAAGCGGATAGACAAATTTGACTAATTTTAGAAATATTTTAAAATATTTCTATAAGCCTGGAAAAGGTTTGAGGGTTAGAAATTTTAAAGAGAAAAGGAAAAATAACAATTTATTTAGCCACATAAATTGACATGTATGAACAACCACTCAGTGTTTTAAAAATATTAAAAAAAGAACATACAAAAAAACGCAAAACTGAAATCAAAAGTCGGTCGATTACCATAGCATTATTTTCTACTTTACCTTATTCTTAAAACAGATATTTAAGCTTAATAATTGTATCTCTCTAAGAAAATTACTGAATATACCACAAATATTTTACAACAAACATCTGAAGTGATACGAATTTCCGGTGAACTTCGTATATATAATTCAAAAACTACAAACAATTCACTCAACATATAATTCAAAAAATTCTAAATATTTTTTGCGTTTGTGGTAGACTGTAGACGAAAGAATAATAAAAATAATTCTTAATTGCACACACGAAACAAAAGAAGTGTAATAAAACAATAATATTATATGAAATAAAATGCCTTAATTATTTAAATTTAACATTATACAACTATAATTTAAACATTATAATTTTTTGTGCAGACAACTTATAGCATCATACTGCGCTGCATGCGGCGGCGCACTCTCCACTGCCCTCTTCCTTAACAGCAAAGTTAAGGTAAGAAAAAATATGTTTTCTTTTTTTTCGTTTAGATGTAAGCAATTTATTAGCAGTGATTATATTAACTTCACTTTGATTTGTATAATACTGTCTGCTATAACTTAATGTTATACCAACGCAATAATTAATAAACAATTGTATTGAACATGTTTTTTATAATTAACATAAAAATATTTAATTGACATACTATTAGCGTTCATTTCCGCCACTCAATACGCAATGTTTAAAATTCTACAAAAATCGGAGTACGGAGTGTCTTAACACTAGGTACTTCCTGTCTACTCCGCAAAGCGGGAAAATAAGCGTGAAGCATACTATTTGTGTATCTGCATAAATTGAACTGAATAATATAAAGATGCCATAGTAACGCAGTTAAGAATGCCCGACTGTACACTTGATCGTTGTTGGCTTGATGAAATGATCATATTCAAATTACCTTAAAACTTTCTCACTCTAGTAAGACTAAACGCGGCGTTGAATTCCATTACATAAATTTGGCGGCGTTGAATTTCAGAAATTGAGCAAATTGTAAGGAATAAAGTATCTTGATGGTTTATTTTTGCTTTCAGATTATCATTATTAAAATGTGAACAATATTTTACCTTGAGCAAATACTATTTATTTTGTGATTTTATAAATGAATACTAATGTCTAATGTATAATATGCACACATACAACGATATCTAACAACGTTTCTTGACCATGACTCAAACATTATGATATCTCTATCTACACTTAAATTTGATAAACATGTACAATTCAAAAATTTATACTCGTTATTTCGTTACAAATTTAACTAACTTTGTAAAGCCGGATGCTGTTTGTTTATTCTTATCAATTTAAGATTACGACAGTAGAAATATATATATATATATATATATATATATATATATATATATATATATATATATATATATCAATTTTATCATTTATTAAGTTATTGTTACAATATTAACAATGTTAACTAAAATTCGAAAAGGGATTTGAGTTTTATGCCCTCAGGTTTTGCGTTCCCGGAGCCCCAGCAAGCGACATTTAAACAAGCACTAGGGATAGGTAAAATTTTGCGGCCTAGAATCCCTATAAGTCTTTCCTCGCGAAAAATTTGGGATTTGAATTTTGACAACAATTAGAATTGAGCCATAGCGGCACGGTAGCGACAGCGTCTGATTATAAATACGATTGGCCGTGAATTCGATTACCACTAGTGAAATCCTTATATTGAAATTTTATTTTCATTTCTCCGCTCTAGCGAGACAAAGTGCGGCGTTCTCGTCAGTTAACGTAGTGTCACTAGATTGTTTTTGACTACACTTTATGCAGGATAAAGCGTAAAATGGTCAAATAAGGATTTCTTTATATTTAGTCATTATAAGATACTTATATAGAGACTGACGAAACTAATTAAAACGTGTTAAATATTTAAATATTGAACTTAAGTCGAAACAAACAAGTTCATGAATTCTCTGCAATATTTTAAGATATAAAATAAAAAAAAACATACATATAAAATTCGTAGTTAATTTTGTATTCAAGGTCTAAAGATTATTTTAGTATATATTCTAAGTACCTGCTTATATTATATATCACGTTTCTTTCCTTCACATGAAAAAGCAAGAATAAAATACCCATTGATAATGATAATATTGCTGTTATCATTCCCCCAATGAGTACATTGACGTCAGAGTTGAAGAGGTGTGTCGTATAACGCGACACTGAAAATAACTTTTGTTTGCTTAAACAAGTAATGCCTCTGAGTTCTACATTACACACATGCTATTGATTATTTTACACAGTACGTCATTACAAGTTACAACATATTTTACGATATATATATATATATATATATATATATATATATATATATATATATATATATATATATATAATAACTGAAAACGGATCTTATGATGATTTTATGACAGCAATATATGGATATAGGCGTGTATATATGAAACTTTTACCTGTATCAATATCAAAAAATATTGATTTGATACACATTAGCCGTCTCAGTTTATATAAACTCACTTTCATGATGTCGAAAGAGAAAGATATATCGAAATATATTTTTTATTTCTAAACTGGATATTTTTAAATAAATAATTTCGTAACTTAATCTTTTCTTCAAGTTTTATTTATATATTGTTACCTCTTTATTAGTTCCGATGCACCGATATCAAGTAAATCTATGCAATAACTACGATATTAAATGTAATATTGAATTTGCAGTTGGAAAAAATACGTATAGTCGTTCAAATTTTATTTCTTTCTGTTTATGACTTGAAGAATGTGCTTTAATGAAACAGTACCACTTTAGTACAGATCAAATGTGTAGATTTCAACGTTGTCCTTTTATCCCAAATTTATAGCTACACTTTTTTAACACTTTCTATATTAACTTCTCTCTGAGATAAAAAAAGATGTTAAAAATAGTATGGCAAGCAGATAATAATTTGTTGGCCCTTATCACGCAACTGTAAATAAACCGACGATATCAAATAAAGTAATAAAAGTACTAAATCAATGTAAAAGTAAGTAATAAATCAGTGTTGTGAGATGCTTCCTTGACGTTGATAAATTGAGTTTCGTTTTTTTCCCACTAATATACCTGCGAATATAATATCCATAAAAATTTCAATATTTATAAATAGTTAAGTTGATAAAAATAATATGGTTATTAAGGTGATAAATATTCTATTAAAAGTAATGTAGTTTGAATTTTGAACATAAGTTTGTACTTATTAAACACATTAAGTAAAGTAAAAAGGAAGCGTAGCCGCTCAGTTGCGCATTTCGTCTCAAAAATATTATTTTGTTATAGTTCTACTTAGCACCACATAATCTTATCAATATATGTATTTAATTATCACTATGTTCAAAACTAATCTGGGTGTTTTTGTGTGGTTTTCTAAAAGTATATTATAAAAAATACTCCTTTTTTATAGATGGTTAAGCTAATATGAAGTTATCGAGCTACGTGAAAGTCTTACACGCTTGTTGCAACCTATTTTGTTGATATGAAATATAAGTTTATGTCGAAATATTTCAATCTATATCTGAATCATTCTTAAGAATAATCTTTGAATGGCGAAAATTTACAACTCGCTGTCTCTTCTGAATGATTCGACCAAAGATTTAATAGTTTAATATTTTTTAACTTTTGTTCATACACTGCAAAATATTGCCATTGCAACAACTCCCTTGACGTAAAGACTGATTAGTTAACTAGTGACTTGAAATAGATTTTATTATTTATACACTTATACTGTATCACTGATAACGATTTCAACAAATAAATAATAATAATGCAAACGTAACAATGCCACGTCTTAGATTGCAATTGACGAGGACAGACAAACAGACAGATCAGTGTACACAGATTTTCATGGTACTCCACTTATCACAGAATTAATAACGTTATGACGAGTAATATTAATATATACCTTTATACTAAATATATTCTATTTCTATACTTGTGTACACACAGGCATACGTCACTGACACCGCCTCCTCACGTAAAGCCCAACTCTTATCTAATGATAAGATATAACGTAAATCTCTTTGGTAAATTGTATTATTTCCCTACAAATTTATGATTTGTATTCTATTCATATTTTAAATGATTTCTGTTATGTGTTAAGATTAAACTTCAAACTAAGTTTTTATTTGATTGAAAAACACAAATGCTTGAAAATAATAATTTAAGACGTTCCAACGTTTAAACACGATTAAATTAATAAAAAGATAATCGATTTTTATGTTTTCATCTATATTATTCTATTTGTCTGGAATGTACAGAGGAATACACACTATTTTTCTACCTACCAGTAACTATTGTATGCGCTAATGTAACGATAAGTAAGCAAACATTAAATTTTTTTATCTCGTTGAGAACTACCAGACTCCACTCCCTTTTTTTAAAGACTGTAACAGAAAACAAAGTCAAGAAGTATGTCCTCTCCATCTCCACAAAAGCCATCGGCAGTGACAAAGATCGATCAGTGTCGACATGATTCTTCCTGCGTTGGAGGACATTGCACCAGTGGTGACTTATAAATTTTTCTCTGTCTGTCTGTATAAGTTTTCTTTCCGTCTCAGTGGAAGAATGCTTACGTCATTTCATTACCTAAAACCTTGAAACCTACTACTGTCAGAGACTATCGTTTCATTCTACATATCCTGTCCAAAGTTCTTGAAACCATCTGTCTGTAATCAACTCTACTCCTCTTTCTCTTCTTATAACCTACTAAGTCCTTACCACTCCGGATTTCGTCCCTTCCACAGCACAGTTAGTGCTGTGGAAGGGACGGAGGACATTCGGCTTGCTATGTATAATACCAAGCTCACTACAATGGTGCTGCTTGATTTCAGTATTGCGTTTAACTCTGTTGATTATGATATACTCTTTGCAACTCTTCGTGCAATTAACATCTCTTCCACGGCTATAAACTTGTTTCATTCTTATCTGTTCGGTCGCCGGCAATGCGTGAAAACCAACGATAACACATCTTCTTGGCTAGATCTCACTGTCGGTGTCCCTCAGCGCGGCGTTTTCTCTCTACTTCTTTTCTCTGTATTCATCAACAATATCTCAAAAGTAATTTCTTCTCCTTACCATCTGTATGCCGATGACTTACAGTTGTATCGACAGGACTATCTCAACGAGCACAATCTTTCGGTCTTTCAGTAAATCCAAGTAAGTCAGATACAGTGCCGGGGATTTTATACTCTGGAATTGAAATTCCATATTGTAAAAAAGTTAAGAATCTGGGTCTTATTATGGATAGCAACATGACTTGGACACCTCACATTAACGAACTTAGCAAACACATGCATTTCTCTTTTCAATCTCTAAATCGTCTTCAATTCTTCCTTCCTCATAAAACCAAAATTATGCTAGCGCAGTGTCTACTCCTGCCCATCCTTGACTATGCCGATGTCTGCTATTTGGATGTGACCGAGGAGCAACTTAACAAATTAGAGCGTCTTCAAATACTCCCTAAACGTTTTATCTACAGTCTTCGTAAGTATGACCACGTGTCCAATTACGTTCTTATCTTAATTGGCTCCCTATTCGCCTTGGCCGTGCTATGCACATCCTTTCTTACCTTTTTGATTAATAAGATTTTGAATTACCAAAATTTCCCGATCTCGTTTTAACGTACTTCCCATACCCACGCGCTCAAGGAAATCTTGTGTCACGCCGATGCTTGAAATCCCAAAATGCAACACAAAATTTCTTCAAAATTCTTATTCCGTACATGCTGCATCACTTTGGAATAAACTCCCCACATCCATCCAAAAAAGCCCATCAATTGCGTCTTTCAAGACCTCGTTGAAAAAAAATTTTTTGTCTCTGAATCGAGCAGCAGTTATCTTTAAAATGACTATATAATGCTAATATTATTTTATATTTATTAATTTATATATGTATATATGTGTTTAATGATATGTATGTCTGTATATATTTATTAACGTCTATATATTTAAAGGTGTATTGTTTGTATTTTCTATAAGTTATTTTTTGTACTGGTTGTCACCCTCATTATAACATCACCCACTTCCACAGGTTGGCTGGAAGAAATCTCTTCTACTCTACTTTATTACTGCAATGTTTTCTTTTTATGTATTCTGTTAAGTGCAATAAAGTATACTACTAAGAACTAAAGATGACTATTATAGTTTTTTTTTAAATTTCAGAACATGAGCCCCATCTACGCCAGTTTGGTGCCCTTCGCGGCAGTTTGCGGCGCTAACTTTATAAACATTCCCATGATGCGAAGCGGGTAATTATCGTTATAAGTAAAAACAATTTAAATAAAAAAACCCCTTACTTTTATGCTAATTGATTAATGTTTTTTTATTGATTAACGTATTATCGACTTATATTTTTTCTGGACATCGGAAACGCAAACATGTTGGACCTTCGAGCCATATCTGATTCGGTTTTGATATACACACGTACATTTCATCCTCTACTGTTTTAATAAATGCAATACATAAATATATAGACACTAAAAAATAATATAAAATACAAACATTAAATTGGGAAGCTTTAAATGGTTATAGTTATAATATGTAAACAATAATTTTCAGAGAACTGTTAAACGGTACCCCGGTGTTCACGGCGGACGGCACGCGCGTGGGGGAGTCCAAGCGCGCCGCCAAGTACGGCATCGGCCTCGTCTGTGTGTCGAGAATTCTCATGGCTTTACCTGGAATGAGTGAGTTTATTTTCTTATATTTATTAATAGGTAATGTGAAGACATAGCTAAACTATAATTCCAATAGCATCTCTCTCATCCGGTCGTGGCGCAATGTGACAGTGTCTGACTGTAAACGCGTTCGGTTGTGGGTTCGATTTCTACTCGGGGGAATGATTATATTTAGATTATATTAACCTCCTCGCTTTGGTAAGACACACACAATGTCACGAATTCGGTAAAAAGCGAAATACAGAGTGTCTTAACACAAGGTACTTTCTGCCTACCCTGTTATGCGGAATAAAAGCGTGAAGCTAAAAATATGACTCATACTTTATGGGGTAGAAACACTAGTGATTTATTACTTTCCGTCTATGACCATGTTCTTTGGCGAACCAAGACGGGATGCGTACTGCGGTTAACATTTAATGTCATTAAATAATATTCTAAATGAAACCGTCGAGTGCAATGGTACATTTTTAATTAAAAGCGATATTTTTTTGTCATATTTCGTTTTAAAAGTTGTAATTTATTTTATTACTATACAATCTAAGTGAAAACATGAATGTAGGTAATATACTTTTACGATTAGCATATATCTTACTAATAGTATAATAGTGTTGTAATTTATCGAGTTTGACGTAACTATATTTAAACTTAAAATTCAAAAGAATTAATATTTGAAAATTCTGAATTCGAAAATATTTATTATTATTAAATAATGATAAACCTAGGTTATGTTATATGTTGTTTAATTAAGAATTTTTCTCATTTAAATATATTATATTTAAGTATTGTACAGTTTTTTAATTGCTAATGATGCTTATTACCAAAAAAGAATATTTTTTAAGTATATTATTTTTTAATTTTCCACCTTTATCCGTTTCTTAAATTTTATGTATTTTTTCTTTTTTTTTTTCATATGATCGATTTTTATGTGAACTCTTTATTGTAATGCTATAAACAGTGCCGCTAGACATGTTTATTTATAACCAATTGAAGTATTAATTATTCTGCTATTGACAAAATTAAGTGGTACCAATTGCATTGAATCAATGAGACATTAGCCGTTCATATATTACTTACATTCTAGATTTCACTTATCATTGGCTGTTTAAAAATCTATAAAATATCTAGAGTACATTCTATAATAAACATTATAAAAGTATAGATATTTGCAATCGTGGGACGCTCTTTAATTGATTAATGATCAATCTATTATTTTAATATTATATTAAAAAAAACGCAAACAAAATAACTAAGCCCTTTCCTAGGCAAATTGTGCAGATAGAGTATAAAATAAAGTTGCACTTTATCTTACCATAGGGGTGAAATAAAAATATTTTTTTTTCACTTTGTGGAAACTAACCCATGCGATGCGTTAAAAATCAGGATACTGTCATATTACACCAAGACGATAATTCTACTTATTTATATTTTAATTGAATTATATTTCTAATATTCCAGCGGTAACCCCATTAATAACGAGTATAGCGACTAGACGGGGTTTGTTCTGCAGGCGGCCTATGATGGTGGTGCCCTTCCAGCTGTTCCTAGTGGGTCTGTGCGTGACGTTCGCGACGCCGCTCTGCTGCGCCATATTCGATCAACGCGCTTCTATCAGTGTAGATAGTCTCGATCCTGAGCTCAGGGTACGTAGAGCTTGTGTAGTACAATTATTATAATACAGCTTCACATTTTGACACATAGACTGCAGAGAAGTTACAGAGGACTTAATTTTGAAATATTCCGATTAGCACTTTCCGTCCGAATTGCGGGAAAATTATGATCGCGGTGCATTGTACATCAAATAACACGTATTTGGTGTACAATGCACCGCGATCATAAGATTATTTGATGAGATGACCTAAAGTTTTAGTACATTATTTATTATATTTTTTTTATTTAAAAACTATAGCTTGACTTTCTTATTGTGATCTGCGGTAATCAGAGGTGCTGCTTCGAATTTTGTTAAATGTTTCTAACCAATATTTTCATTTTTATATTCTATAGTGCTTGAACAACATTCATAAGGCATATTCTTAACAGAAGATAATTATTCACGCAATTGATAACAAACTTTTTGTTTTTATTTTTTAGGACAAGATCAAAAAGAGTTATCCCAAAATGAAAGAAGTCTACTTCAACAAGGGGCTCTAAACGCTGGAGATTTAACCACTGCACTCTGAGAAACCTGAAAGTCTTCAAAGAAGGAAGCTTGTAGTCGCCTCTTCAATTTAAACGCATTTGAGTTGTTTACACGACATTTTATTTCGCAACTAAAACATTCCTATATGTGATTTGTTATATGTTTATTAGATCTGAATGTTGCGTACCGAGTTTATTTTTTTATACTTTTATTTAATTATTTTGTTATTGTTATTTATTATATAATTTATTTATATATGCAACAGACTAGTTTAGTGCTCAATTTGTTACATTAGTAATAAAATAGCAATATTAATTTTAGTAGCATTTACTGCACTGGCTCGAGCCGCGTTGTGACGTCAATTAAGCTAACAAGCGACAATAATCTGCCATTTCCTATTATGTTTGAAACAAATTTTAATGTTATAAATATACAAATAAAACGTTATTATTTAAAAAATGTTTTTATTTTCGTACAAAGAGAAATTAAATATGAATTTTAAAACCTCCTTGAAGAAAAAATGGAATGGAATGTGGAAGTAGAAATATGTAATTTGACATAATATACTAATATAGTTTTAATGAAAAATGAGTGCAAAAATATACATAACATGTTTTTGACATATAATTTGTGTATTTTCATTATAACTATTACATATTATGTACTTTTATTTACGTTGACATGTCGCACTATTAGTGCGTATACAATAGTGAAGTAAATCAAAATACATCGAATATGCAAAGGCAATATTTAGTTTTGCATTTCAATAATGTAGTATGTTTAATTCATTGGTTTTAAGTAACAACACTAATTTAGTTTACTAATTGTATTTATATAAGACACACATTAGGTACTTGTAACACATTGAACTTGACTTGTAAATAAATTAACATTAGCTTTCAAATACATATTTTAGAAATTATAAAAGAAAGTTAAAAAAATAATGATAATAACTTATAAATACAAATTTAATTTGAAGGTAGGTTTTGCAATCCAGTAGCATGGATTCAAGCCAATATTGCAATAATCCAGTTGAATTTTTACTATTAACTAATAAAATAATTATTTGAATTGGTTTCTTAGTTCTTTATTATGAGGCAGCGGGAGAATGTTGAGTTGCTAAGGCAGCGGGAAAGGGACATTGAGCTTTGTTAAAAAAAAGAAAACAACCACAAGTTTTGCGTAACTTATATTTCATTAAATGAGGATATTTAAAACTAAATGTTGCAAACACGACAGTCGATAAGAAAGACAAGGTCAACACTTAAAGTGTCATAGGAAACTAACTTCTGTTAGGGTTTTTTATATAGGCATGTAAGAATTTTAAATTTCTTTATATAGCGTATCAAATTGTTATACACAAATTCTCATGTCATCTCGTAGCAAACCTCTTAAGTAATCGGGGTAATTCTATAATTTGTTATCAATTGCATGTGACAGTCTTTACGTTACATATTATACCGAGGAAAATTCAATTTCAAAATATAAATAGATTTCGATCTATTTAATCAGATTGCAGCGTTAAGTTCTGTACTTACTCTCTTTTTATATACTGAAAAATATATAGATATTGTTCAGCAACAACAAACAAGATCGCATATACTGACAACAAAATTAAAAAATAGTAAGAAAATAACAGTATACAAAAGATGTTTTTAGTTTAGTGTTATAAGGATTTTTTATTTAAATTTTCATAAGTATACAAAAGCACTTTACTTACATCTAAATATGTACACAATAAATATTACACAAGTATTTTATAATAAGCTTATATGAATCCGTTTATTTAACAGTCATACATACATACATACATAATTCACATACCCTTAGTCTTAACAACTAATTACTTTAAAATACTGTAATATAATAGCAATCTTAAAATATAAAAAACTGGAAGAAAACCATTTCTTTTTTTATATGTTATCTACATTGAATGTAGAAAATGGAGATGAATTGACAATCAAGCATTATCATTGAGAAACAATAATCGTTTATAAGAAAAATAAAATGTCAAAAAAAAGTATTCAAAGATTTTATATACTATTCAAAGATTCTATAACAAATAGATATGGTACAACTACACAACAGTGTCTTTTGTAATTCATCATTCTCTGTAAAAAGACTCCTATTTCAAATTTTAACCAAAGAAATAAAAACAGAACCTGACATTTTCAGAATAAAAAAAGAATTTCATACAAAATTCATAATAATATGAGCGCTAAGAGGATTTAAGGGAATAGAAGGAAGTATATTAGGGATGTTTTAATATATTTTAGTTTATGTATTTAATTCATTCATCACGGTAATACGGTGCACATCTCTTGTTAATTATGTAGGACATATAAAGGCTCAGCATTATGTTATAGACTATAGAAGATATTAACTATCATTTAAAGATCTCTCATTCGTACAACTCTTGAAAAAGCAAAACATATCTCTTGTAATGTACTTTCAAAATAATAATTTATATTCATATATAATCAAGTATTAGTACCGTTTACTCCAACACAAATTTCTCAACTTTTTAAATGACGATAATTCGAAACAGTGACTTTTAAAAAAAAACATACACTTTTTATCTATAAATGCTTGATGAAATATTTATATGACAAAACGTACCATTTGACTCAAATTATTTTTGCAAACGTTGAATGTTTTTTTCTAGGCATGAGATCATTGAGGACTCTAGACAGTATTTATACAGGTGTTCCGGCCAACCAAAAAAAATTTTTTAATTCTATACGAATTGTAACCTCTTAAGTTTTTTTAACTAAACAACCTATATAATGCTTCACTCGTTATAAGTGATATAAGCACTAAGGTAGTTCCCATGCGCGGTATCAAACAGCAGCTTATGCGTGGCGGGAGGGGCGAGGGCGGTGGAGGGCGCGGGCGCGGGCGCGGCGAGTGGCGCGAGTGCCGTTGAGGGCGCGGGCGGCAGGAGGGGGGGCTCTCCGTCTCGCCGTCGCTTCCTGTTCTTCTTGTCCCACGGCGCGTAGGGTATTTTAAGATGGACAGTTTGTATATGAAGTTTAACAGCGCTGCTTTGCGTGAAACGTCGGTGGCAGTGTTGACATTGGTAGCGTTTTTCACCTGTGTGCACCTGGGTTGAAAATCATTGTTAAATTGAGGAGTTTATTGCGGATTAAGCTCCTCAATTAAATAAATATATAGATGCTTAATAGGTATGAGCAATTAAATTGAAAGAGATACATCTTTGTTAAGTATTTTCAATTAAGATATTTTTATTTATTCAATTTCGTTAACAACCCACTGGATATTAATTCTTCAATATTATACATTTATGTGTCTCGATATGAGGGGTTTGGAATTATATTACTTTTTAGGATGGAGTGATATAAAAGAACTCTAAAATATAATTAATATTCAAAAAGATAAGACTAAATAAATGTGAAAACTTCTGAAATAATTATTAGAATGGATAGGTAGATAAACAATAAAAAATATGTAATTCTAACCACAAGAGACCATCGTGGAGCAGTTTGAGATTGTCAACTATATACGTGATGGGTTGTGGGTTCCCACTCAGACAACTACAAACTGTTTATAATTTAATTTACCCACATTTCTTCGCTCTGGTAAGATAAATCTGGTAAATCTATACAAACAGTCTGTAGTGTTTTTTTGAAACTGGGTTTCACTAACTACTCTAAAAAGTAAGCTGTAAAAACAACTGACCACGAGGTGTCTATCGCGGTTGCTGGGCATGCTGAAGCGCCGCTCGCAGTGCGGGCACGCGTAGGGCTTCTCCAGCGTGTGCGTGCGCATGTGCACCGTCAGGTTGGCGTATTGCTGGTACGATCAATGACATGACATATTAATTACATTGCAACTATTTACACAATATGGATAACATTGATATATTTTTGAAACAATATAAAAGTAAAGTAAAATACTCTTTATTGTACTTAAAATAAAAAATATACATAATCTATCTTTGTATTTAAATAGTACAATAGGCGACCTTATCGCTAAACGAGCGATCTCTTCCAGGTAACCTTTGGGTAGAGGAGAGAATGAATGAAAAGGGGAGGGCGTACAGAGTAAATAGATATAAATATATAAATACATATGTAAACAAACAAACACATACATACATATATATATACATATACTTAAACATATACAATACATACACACATACATATACATACACACACATAAACACATACATAGATTCTTTCTCCACTCATACATATATATATGAATGTATGTATATATATACATACATTCATACATACATATACAAATAGAAAAAAAAAAAAAAAATACAATAGATTTATATCTGTGTTAAATAAAAATCTTTTAGCTTTTTTTTAAAAGTTTGTAATGTTTTAGCTTGTTTGACTCTCAGTGGTAAGGAATTCCATAAGCGAACGGATTTTATAGTGAAGGAATTTGTATAGAAGGAAGAAGAATGGCGAGGAATATTAAGAGTTAAGTTAAAGGTAGAACGGAGAGAAAAATTATGTGATTCACATAAAAACTTTAATCGCTCTTTAAGATATGATGGGTAAGACGGATTGAAGAGAACATTATAAAGAAGACAAAGAACGTGAGTATTCCGGCGAAGCCGAATTGGGAGCCACTTGAGCTTTCTGCGAAATTCGGAGATATGGTCATATTTGCGAAGACCATAAATGAACCTTATGCAGATGTTTTGGAGACGTTCAAGTTTGTTTAATTGTTCCTCTTTTAAATCAAGATAACAACAGTCAGCGTAATCAAGTATGGGTAGAAGTAGTGATTGTGCCAGCGCAACCTTAGTAGGAATGGGTAGAAAGTTACGTAGTCGGCGTAATGTTGCAATAGCTGCAAATATTTTACGACTTACCTCAGTAATTAATGGTTTCCAGGATAGATATTGATCAATAATAATACCTAAATTTTTGACTTTATCAGTAAAGGGAACTATCGTTCCATCAAGCATTATAAACGGTAATTCTTGTAGAGAAATTTGAGGAATAAGTCGTGAACTACCTATTATAATAGCTTGAGTCTTCTTTGGATTTATGTTTAGTCCTATTAGTTTACTTTTAATTGAAATATTTTTTAACTCTTCATTTATTGCTGATATGAAATTTGGAAGTTCATGCAACGAACATTGACGATAAATTTGGAGGTCGTCAGCGTACAGGTGGTAGGGAGAAGAAATATTGTAACATAAATAGTTAATAAATAAAGAAAATAAGAGAGGAGACAACACGCCACCTTGTGGAACGCCAGCACGCACCAAGGACCATTCAGAATAAGATTCCTGAATACGAATACGTTGCTTGCGACCATGCAAGTAAGAGTGAAACCAATCAATCACTTTAGGAGATATGTTAAGAGAATACATAATCGCCAATAGAATGTCAAAGTCTATGGTATTAAAGGCATTACTAAAGTCGAGCAGAATCAATACTGTAACTTGATGATTTTCCATGCCCAGGCGAATGTCATCTGATATGTTGACTAATGCAGTAGTCGTACTATGACCAGGTCTGAAACCGGATTGTAAAGGATTAAATAGGTTGTTGTTTGCTAAGTATTTACCAAGTTGCTGGTTTACAAGGCGTTCGAGGACTTTTGATAGGAATGGTAAGATGGATATAGGTCGATAATCAGACATGGAAGAAGGATTTCGGATTTTAGGTAGTGGCGTTAATTGAGCCTCTTTCCAGGATGAAGGAAACACATTACTATTAATGGAAAAATTTAGGATTGACGTTAAAACAGGAATCACGATATCAAGGATTGGTATGATCATTTTACGACTAATGCAGTCAGAGCCAACTGCATCAGAATCAATCGCCAATATATTCCCTTTAACATCACTTTCAGTAAATTGAACGAAGTTAAAAATGGAATGAGTAGGGGTAGGTAAGGCACGAATTTGACTTTGAGTTCTTAATTTAGAAGTTACATCAATTGTAGCAGAAGGAGAAAAATGAGCGTTAAGTTTATTTAAATCTATATTACATGGATTGGTATTATGTTTAGCCTTCCCAACCCCAATTGACTTAAGAAATTTCCAGACCTTTTCTATGTTACCTTCCTCAACAACAGATTTATGGATATGGCGTCGTTGTTTATCCCTACACACCCTGTTACATCGATTTCGTGATTTAATATATTTTTCTCGGTTGCTGTCACTAGGGTTGTTTCTATATTTAGATTTTGAGTTATTTTTCTTTTCTTGCAATTTTTTGATATCTTCCGTAAGCCACGGAGCTGGTAGATGCTTAATACTTACGGGTCTGATAGTAGCATGAGTATCGTACAGGTTAATAATTAGGGAGTTAAATACAGATACTTGGCAGTCTATAGTATTTTCTTTATAGACCATATTCCAATCAATATGTTCAGCATCCTCACGCAAACGTTCCAAATCCATATTAGTAAAGTTACGTTGGAGAAATATCCTTGATTTTGCTTTGGGCGGTTTTATTTTGTAAGAAAGAAAAATAAGATCGTGGTACGAGAATGCAGTGGCATTGCATTGACCGTGGATTTCAACATGGTCATTGGAAGAAACTAGAATTAAATCTAAAAGAGAAGGAGTACAGTTGGGAAATCTATGAGTAGAGGAAAGGGGAAGAATATGCATATTAGCTCCGGTAACCACGGATCTCAACCGAGTTGCTCGATTGTCACTTTTTATCAGGCAGGTGTTAAAATCACCCATGATAATTGAGTGCTTATATGAGAGGGTAAATCTTTCAAGCAGTATCTCAAAAGATCTGAAGTAATCCACAGTAAGTGAGGGGCTGTAGTATACTCCGAGAAGGACTTTTGAATGTGCGAATGTAAGTTCGATAAAAAGATGTTCAGGCTCGACAGCGTCCTTCATATTGTCTTGAGAATAATCAAGGATATTAAATGGTATGTGAGAGCGTAGATAAATAGCAACTCCCCCGCCAGCGCGACCATTGCGATCACTTCGAATTAAATGAAATCCCGGCAGTGAATAAGCTGTTGATGGCAAGCAAGGCTTAAACCACGACTCGGATACTAATATGGCATGTGTGGTAGTATTGTCAAAAGAGGACAAAAGATCTGGATAGTGAGCCGGAATACTTTGAGCATTTATGTGAACCACATTAAAGTTTTTTGGATAAGGGGTAAGATAAGAATTCAAAGAGTCTTTTAAAGAAGGCATACTCTGAGAGCTACTGATTGTAGAATCCTCAGAAGTAGAAGAACAGGAATAAAAAGAGTCCATGCTAGAATCATTGTCAGACATTTCTCTATAAATGAAATATTATTCTCTATAAATTAAAAATGCAATATCAATCTAAAATAATAATATATTAAATAATATCTTTAATATTTAATGTATAATATAATATAAAATACTGTGTATAATAAGTATGTTATGACAGGTATAAACAAATAAATAAATAAATATACAGTAATATAGTTAATAATGTATAAAAATAATAATAATTTTTATATTTAATTATATAAACAATAAAGCTATTTAGATTTACTAAATTTTTTCACTCACCTGCCGGTTGCCATAGAAATATAAAAATATAAAAATACTACATACAAAACGTCAATCGTTAAGTAGACAAATATATCTTGCGCACCAGACTTACTAATGGAATACAGAATATTTATATTTATAAACTAAGATAGTAAGACATTTAACAACCGGAAAAAAAAAAATAGTAATATTTATAATAAACACATAAGTTAAATATTTTGATACACAAAATGTCTCACGTCTAATTTAGTTTTTAGTCTGTTACATAAATTAACATTAGTTTTCTAATAGAAACAAAATATGTAGGTAGTAAGAAAAAAATCCGTTGTTTACATATTATGCGAAGTTGACAAGCAGAAAGTAAACAAATGGGTGATTATTTCTTAATAAGTCGTTTCGGGCGTGCACTTGTTACCTTTTGTGTAGTTTTATTAACTTGTACGGTGTTTTGTGGAGACTTCATACTCGTCAAGGCGTCCAGTTCAGAAGAACATACAAAGCGATGCCTGGTACCGTCAGGCAATATTACATGAATATTGCCATCTTTCGTCCAACACTTAGTGACACCATAACGCTGCCTCGCCTGAAGAAAAACTGCGTGACGGGGTTTTGTCAAAAACTCTGATAGCGTTATTCCAGTACCTTTCAGTTTGGTTTTGGCATGCCAGACTTTATCTCTTGTGGTAGCAGCTAGAAATTTGACGACGATGGGACGTGATTTTTCAGAAGTATGTCCTAGCCTATAGGAATATTTTAAACTAGAACTTGAAAAGTCTGGTAAATCTAGATTGTCACCTATGACAGTAACAACTTTTGCCAGGAGATCTTCTGATTTCTCTTCTGTAATACCGTGGAATAGCAACATCTTTCTCCGTCTTTGCATCTCTTGACGATCCAGTTCCCTGCTTACAAGTTCTACCTGCCTCTGCAGAGTGTTTAGTGCAGAGAGAGTGAAACTCTTAAAGTTATTAAAATCTGCCGCCAATGATGAGGTAGTGAGTGGGGACGAAGATTTGTGTAATTCTTGCTGAAAATTATTCATCTTCATATTAAACATTTCATTCATAGAAGAGAGTGATTCTTTTATTGCGTCCATGTTGTACAGCAGGGGTGAGTTGTGTTATTTACTATATATTCGAATACGACTTTTAAAGGAAAACAACACTAGGTGGTGAGTATTGAACTTAGTAAATCATTTCTTGTTGGGTATTCACTTAGTAAACGGTTATTACTTAATAAATACTGAAAATTATTAAGGACGAAAAAAAAGCGTTGTTTACTATTTGACCTCCTACCCGCGTATCCCATAATATTTTTTCTATATAATAATATTTTTTCACATGAATATATATAATATTTTTTCCCATACCCTCGTGGTGTGCCCGCATATGTCGCACATGTACCGCTTGAGGAAGTGCGCGCCGGGGTGCTCCGCGTCGTAGTGGCGGCGCGCTTGAGAGTCGTTCGCTAAATATTTGTTACACTGGAATTATAAAATATTGTTGTTAATACTTTATGTATACAGTATACAGTATGAACTTAAACATAAAAATAATTCGAAATATTCTTTATAATACACATTATCAAAATTAAGATATGGCTCGAGTTACAAATTATTTACAATATGGAATTTGAGCCCATATGACACGCTATGACTATTTTTTTTACTTCACTCTTTTATCCTGCATAGCAGAGTAGACAGAAAATACCTAGTGTCAAGACACTCCACTTTCAGCGAAATTCAAAACATTCCGGTTTGAGTGACGGAAATCAACGCCTACGATTAATCCTAATAATTCACATATATTATACAATTGCATGATAATAATAGATTCAGTGGCCACTGTGATGCAGCGGAAGTGTCTTACTGTAAACAACATTTGTTCTAGATTATGATATGTATATAAATTGCTTTCATTTCTCATTATCAGTACTGTATTTGGTTGTCTCAATTTCATAAGGAAATTGAAGGAAGACACTCCGTCTTAGATCCATACTAGATTCTGTCTAAATATCCTGCTATACAGTAAAAAGTAAAACTCAAATTCAAATAATTTAATCAGTAGTATTGTTGGCATTGTGTAGTTATTCGCAGACGTTATAATCTAAAAGTTTTATAAATATTTATATAAAAATAATCGTTTTAATATAACTCACAATTTCACAGGTAGAGGAAGTCGGCACACCTGTATTGACGATACCACTCTCAGTGCGTCGCGGACGTCCTCGTCGGATGCCTTCTTTCTTTAGCGATTTTATAGATCTATAATTATGTTAAAAATATCAAATTTAATTTAAAAAATGTCGCACGTTTTCAAAGTAATAAAATATTTGGATTTAAAATTTAAATAACAACAATTATTAGGTGCGTGACGCTCAACCGGTATGTAATAAAGGCGGAGCTAATTCATAAAATTATTTACTTTCGGATGTAACCCGATGGAAATGGAATCTTAAACGATAAATGTTTTTATTTGTTATCGACGTTTTGAATATGATATCTTTATTGATAAAGACGATAATATAAGATAGGCCATTAGGGTATACGTACGTATGCTATAAGTCTGTAAGCCCGGTGGATGTGGGTTTATTCCCATTCGAGAAAATGTTTATATTTATAGTATTTTCATTTCCCCGCTTTGCTATGACCACACTCTAAGCGACAGATATCTAATTATCTAACTAAATTAAATTGTATGCAAATATAAAGTATAAGAAACTCACAAATTAGTATCAGCGTGCTTGTTGGAGGATCCGAAGTGTGTAGCGAGCGCGGCGTCGTCGCGGAACTGCACGTCGCACTCCGCGCAGTACAGCGGGTGCGAGCGGTCCGCCGCGCCCGAGCACGCCTCCACCTCCTGTACGATATATAAAAACAAAACATACAAATATATTGTAAAATAAAACTATTTTAAACGGATTAATCGCGTATATTTTGGTATTCGAAAATACATTATTGAAAATTCGACGTTTCAAACATTTTACAGTAAGTCCGTAGCCACAGGTAGACAGAGGTAGTTTTGTCTGTTGGCTGATACAAAAATAATTATATTAATCTACCGCCATCTGTTACTCTTAATTGTCTCGCAAACTGCTTATTTTCGAATTCCAGTATATACGCGATAAATTCGTTGAAAATAGTTTCATTAAAAATGTATAAAAATCTCTGAAAGCAAACAGACCTTACTTATAATATATATTTCCGAACAAGTTAACACATTGCGTGTTAACTGTACCGTGTTAAGGTTTAAAAGAGCGAAGAAATGTCAATAATTTAAAGTCACGAGTGAGATCGATCCCAAAGTACCCAGTAAGGTTGTGCGCTGTCCGTCAGCCACTCAGTTATGCAAGAGTTTTATATAGGAATATTAATAATGTTCTACAGCGTACAAAATGATTACTACCAAAAAAAATACTTAATGTATTTTTATAATAATAATAATAAAAATAACCTGTTCAGTGTGAGCTAGTTTCTTATGACAGTAGAGTCCGGTGACACTCACAAAGCTGTGTCCACACAGATTGCAAATGTTGGTAGACGGATGTTTGATGCGGATGTGAGTCAGTCTTGTGGATGCTTTACTGTTGGAAAAATATATTATTACAATATTTTTGTGCATGAATACAACAAATCTTAAAATTAATTAAAAAATATTTGACGTACAATTTAAAACTAAGTAAGATTATTAAATCCAAGAATTAAGGCTATATATTTATAGATTTACAATACGCTAAGATATATAATATCTTTTTAGCTTCATGCTTTCACCACATAAAGCAGTGTAGTAGTATCGAGACACTTCGTACTTCGCTTTCCGTCGAATTTAAGACACTGCGTGTTGTGTGGCGGAACGCAATCGCGCGATTTGTCTTATCATTTTTGTCTTATAATTATTTAATTATTCCTCTATATGTTACTTCGCATATACAATGTAACAATAATACTCACGTGAATTCCTTCTTACAATGAGGGCATGAATATGTAACATTTTTATGCCATTTGTAATGCATTTTTGCTTGACCTCTGAAAAAGAAATTAAATTAAAAAACGATAACTAAAAATAAATGTAAATAAATATATATTATTAATATACCTGCTAAAACAAACATAACTGCACATTTGACAGGAATACTTAAATAGATGACTCATGTTCATATGCTTGTACATTTTCCTAGCGTCAGGACAGAATATTTTACATGCGTCACATTGCAGCTTACCCGAATGCGCCTAAAATATTAAAAATAATATCATAACTTTCGCATTTACTATATACATGTGCTAGAAGAATTAGATACTTCTATCGTAATTTTAAAATTATTTAACGTAATGAGGAAGAAAAAAAGTACCCAGTGTCAACACACTCCGTACTGCGCTTTCCGCCGAATTCGAAACACTGTGTGATGAGTGGTGGAGCTCGTCAGCCAGAGCGAGGTCGTTAAATTATTTCAATATAATCACTCCCCCGAATGGGATCCGAACCCACAACCGATCGTGTTTACAGTCAGATACTGTCCCACTGCGTAACAGTATCTGACTGTAAACGCGATAGTTGTGGGTTCGATTCTCACTCGCGGCAGTAATTATATTTAAAATAATTTTCATATATCCGCTCTGGTCAGTCGAAACGAGGAATTGAGTTACGCCACGCAACCCGCCACACGTTTGGAATTCATGCGTAAAGCGGAGAACGGAGGGTCCTGAGAATAGATTCTCTCTCTGACTACATTAGTGGATAGCCCGATAATCCCGGATGGGATAAAGCGTAAAGTGTAATCTTTTGTGCACTTTTTGTTTCTAGTGCACTGTTACATATTAATTAACGTCTACTTGTCTTGAAAAAAAAATTTAACTTAATTATTTAGTAGTATTAGTAGATATGGAACATATTAAAATGAAATTTTCTCACATAAATAAATATAATTATAAGAGTTTCAACTACAGTTACTGTTTATACTTACAGGATCATGTTTTTTCATATGTTTTTGATATGTAATTTTTTCCCTAAAGCCCTTATAACAATATTCACATTTGAATGGTGAATCTATGTAGTTCCTAGTTTTCTGTCTCTCTTTAACTATTGCATATTGTTCTTCTTGACTGACTGGAGAGTACACAGGGAAGTCTTGAGGTAGCCTTTTGGTATTTCTTATGGGACGAATAAACAATTTGTTCTTTTTACTATCTTTATTTACACTAGAACTAGAATTTTGAGATTCGTACCAATTTGTATCTTTTTTAGATCCCTTTTGCATATGGCTCCATATAAAATGTTGCTTAGCTGAAGTCCTGTAAATTTGTTTATGATATTAATACAATATTTTAATTCAATTTTTAATATCCAACAAAATTTATATTACTTTATATATTAATAAATATTTTACACACCTGTCAAAACTTACTTCAGGGCACTTTTTGCACAAGTATTTGTACATATGTTTTTCATTCATATGAGTTTTTAATAAAAAGTCTGTTCTATAATAATATTTGCATAGGTCACAAAAGAATGTTCCACTAGTATGCTGAAATATATTTTTTATTAAAATTTTAAATTTTATAAACATCACAATAATAATGCATTCAAAGCATTCATGTGCATTAATAACACATTAGAATAAACACTATTTTTAAATATAATTTTATTTTAAATTAAAAAAGAAAAATTACTGTATCATGCATTCTCATGTGTGCACTTAGACGATTTTCATTATAGTAAGCTTTCCCACACTTTTGGCACTGGAATTTGCCATGAGCAAACATTTTATATACATCAACTACAGCTTTAGCTTCAACTATAGAAATAGGCACAATTGTTGCATATTCTTCATCTAAATTCATGCCATCAGCTTCTTGTTCCTCTTTACATACAACGTCATTATTGTCAATATCAGTCACTTCATCACAATTGTCAAAAGTATTATCAAATGTACTATCATTAATTTCCACATCAGTTGCAGATTTTTCATGTTCAACTAAAGCTTCTACTACTGGTGCAGGTTCATTATCTTCTAATTTTATACACTCTTGAACTAATTCAGTCAATAGTTTAGATTTCTTTCTTGGAACTTCAAATGTGAGATCATCAGATGTTGTTGTATAGTGGAATATTGAGATTTCATCTTCATGTCTAATGCTTATTCTGTTTTGTTTTATCCACTTAAATTTTGCACTTTCATATTTAATATGTGAATGATTTGGAGTTACATATGATAAAGTTGGCTCAATTTTAAGGACCTTTGAATCTATCTCTTCTAATATAGAGTTTGTTATCTGCATAGTATTAAAAATGATAATTACTTATTTAACTTTTAAAACAATTTAAATTTTCACATATAGTATTAGAGTAGAAAAATTTTACCTCTTTATTTCTATGTACTACCTCTTGTAACGCATAATATGTACGTTGGCATTTCTCTCTAAATTTTTTGAAATTTTTTACATGAGCTACACATTGATAGCACAAATATTCGGGTAGCCCATTATGACTATTAGTCTGAAAAAATATTATTGGAGTATTACAATCGCTGAAATTTACATAAATATTTTAAAATAAAATATAGTAAATGCCTTTTGCTATTGTTTCATTTCCTGCATAGGAAGTGTAACAATAAATAAATCCTCAATTGTAAGTAAAGTATGAGTTAAAACTTAGTCAGGAAATTGATTATTATATCACTAATATTCAGTACAAGGTTATTATGAGTATTTCAATTCCTTCTAGTTCTAATTTATAAGACAAAATACCTTTAAACCTGATGCTAAATTAAATTCCTTTCTCAATTGACCCGTGTTCATATTAAACATTTTTACATTATTTTTTAAGCATACAATACACGCTTTTAATTCAAACATAGCTGGCGGAGCTAATTACTCGATTTATACATTTTATTTAAAATATTAAGTATAAAAGAAGCCACTCAAAACACATTAGGAAAACAACTAACAACAGAGTACAGATGAAATATTTGATTAGTAAGACTTCAACTTTTGAAATGCAGATTAAATATAGAAATTTAAAAATTACACAGACTCCTAAAGCGATGCCTAACTGTCAAATGGATGAATTTTATTACAAATAATATTTAAAAATATTAGTAATAATATAATAATTGTAGCTTTGTTTTAAATTAAGCATAATATTTAAACTTCAAGTGACGATTAGTGAAACGGACACCTAATGTGTTATTGCATTAATAAACACATTCAAGGTATATAAGACTATATGGAATAATTTACAACTACCTTTACGTGTTAAGCCGACATAGTTTTGAGAACAAATATTCATGACATCTTCCTTTTTTATTAATAAAAATAATAAAATTCACGTAAACAAACTTGTTAAATATGTAGTTAACAAGACTACTTAAAAATCCTAAAAACTGTTAATCTATTTTTTCGCAATAGACTACTTTGTATTTCTTATTTATTGCAGTTACTTTTCAATAACGTAACTATTCAATAACAATAAAAAAGTGCTTTGGGAAATGTAAAAGTTTACGTTACAGGCGAATGGAAACCACCAAATCTATAAGTTGAAGTAATATGTCAATGATCACAAAATTTACGTGAACGAACTTACAAAGGACTAATGTATGAGGGGAAATAAAGGAAATAGCATATAAAAGTTGTTTATTATATCATTTTAATTAAATGTTATACAGATTGAATTGAAAAATTTTATTGTAAAATAAAGTTAATTCTAATTGTAAACCTAAATTACTCATAAATAAATCTTTTTGTTAACATTTTTTATCTAATAGTGGAGAGCTTTGTGTAACACACAACCATACAACCTACAAGCAGAATAAGGCTTACCTAAAATAAATAGGATCTTATTACTAATTGTATATGTATATATATATATATATATATATATATATATATATATATATAAACACTAAGATAGAACATTATCTTAATCTTAAACTGTTTTTACCATGTAGACTTTACTACAAACATAAATGCTAAATAAAAATATTTTAGTTGGAGATTTTCTTATTTGTGACATGATATAATAGAACCTCTTTTATACCATATTTAAAAAAACCCAAAATTATACTTTATTTTAATATTGACAGTACATTCTATTATGAATTATTATTTATAATTTTCAATACTATTATTTATTAGGTTTTTAAAAGGAATTAAGCAAATACAAAAGAAGTTTAATACATACCAGTATTCAGTTAAATGTTTATTTTTGCTATATCAATGAGTATATCTCATTTACTGAAGTAACTAAGTAACTAAATATGCTACAGTTTTATATTTTTACAAAAACAACCATTTAATAATTTTTAGAAATAATAAAGACTTTTAAAAACAATAATAAGTAAACTACCAATAAGTTCAATAAAACTAAATATCATCATGTCTTTCTTTTTCATTCATAAAAACTCAATTTTTATTTGAATTACAATATTAGGAAAATAACTAGTTCACAGTCAGTCAATAGAAAAGTAAAAAAGTTACAAAGGTTAAAAATACTGCGAGTAAAATACTATCTTTCACAAGTTACTATAAATCTAAAGCAGCTCTTACACTTATGATTGATTAATAACACTAAAATGCTACATTTAAGTTAACTATATTATTCTATGCATTATGCTTCATTACCGAGCCTTTATTTATTTATTTATATCAATATTACATTTCTATTACACATTTAGTTTCATTACGTAATATTAATCGTACAATTCATACAATTGATTTTGTAATATATATTTATATTTAACTTATTTTTATTTTTTACGTTCTGGTAAGACAAAACGCAGCGTCTATTTGCGCGTCTTGCAACACGCAAGGAATAAGCAACCCAGCGCAAAGTGCTCATCAAAGTGTTAACTACCTTTTTCTGTTCGGAAAAAACCTTAAGGCGTTGTTTAATATGATCCACATATTTCAGCCGTAATATCGATACACTCAAATAATTTCCATTCCAATTCCAGAGGCTTCAAGGGATAGTTCACTATAGTGAAATTTAATTTTAAAAATTACATTATGATATATCTAGCATTTACATTAGTATTAAAAATATTAAATTATTACATTAAATTAATGTGAGCCACATACTTTATTAGTAGTGTCTATATATGCACTCAGGTAGTTTCCATGTGGAGTTTCGAGGGGTAGTTTATAGTTGGGAGGGGGTGATGGGGGCTCTACGTCGAGGTTACGACGTTTCCTATTCTTCTTATTCCACGGCGGGTACGGTATCTTCAAGTGAACAGTTTGTATGTGAAGTTTGACTGTGTTCTTTTGTGAAAAACGACGATTGCAATGAGGACAGAGATAACGCTTTTCACCTGTGTGCACCTGGAATTATTATATATCGCATATTTATGTGACTTTTAATAAAATAATATCTATATATTATAATATTCATATCGATATAACTTCAGTATACCAAATACTTTTAGAAATCCATTATTGTAAGTTTATCTTTTTTTGTTACAGTTTTAAAAATCTGTAACTTATTTTGTAACTTATGTCTTACGAAACATGTCAAACAGCCAAGTAGCGATGTCTATATATTCGAAATTGATTATTTATTTTAAACACTACTCGAACAATTTAATAAACAATACTCAATTTAGCATTGTGTGAAAAATATAAAATAAAACACAGTATATTCCTTTAAAATAAATAAATAAGGTAATATCTTACAACGATATGCCGGTCACGGTTGTTCTGCATGCTGAACCGTCTGTCGCAGTGCGGACACGCGTAGGGCTTCTCCTGAGTGTGTGTGCGCATGTGTACTACTAAATTGGCATATTGCTGAAAATGTTAGTAAATATTTTAATGTAAATTAAAAATATATTTAAAAAAATGATTACAGGAATAAATAGATTACAGGAACCATTTAAACCTGCGCCTTTTGTAAACCTTCCAAATAATTGCATGCATTACACACGTAATAAAAGTTATTTAATATCGAGAAAAAAAGGATCTAAGTGTCGTTTACCTAATGCGAGGTGTATTTATAACTTATTCTTAAATATTGTCATACAATAAGGAAAGATTAATTCTTCTATATATCCAGGTATTTTCAGTGTGTATTTACTTTCACAATATATAAGCATATATAATAAATATTGAGGCCGATTGTGGCGCAGTGGGACGTCTGACTGTAAACGCGATCGGTTGTGCGTTCAATCCCCCCTCGGGGCGGTGATGAAATTTATATAATTTTCACTTTCTCGTTCTGATAAAGACAAAGTGCGGCGTTGAATTCCATCATTCAACACGCAAAGTCTTGAACTCGGTGGAAAGCGAAGTACGTCTAGTCTTGACACTCTAGGTACTTTCTGTCTACCGTGCTATTCGGGATAATAACAGTAAAACTGTAAAAAAATAACATATATAACTACTTACGCGTGTCTTATGCCCGCATATGTCGCACATGTACCGCTTGAGGTAGGGCGCGCCGGGGTGCTCCGCGTCGTAGTGGCGCGTCGCTTGCGTGTCGTTCAGCAAATATTTATTGCACTGTTAAATTAAAATTGTAATTATATAACGTTATATGAGGCCGTCGTGGCGCAGCAAATATAATCAAAATATTCTTTATTCAAACAGGTCAATCAACATAAAATGTCAGTATTGTCAGTCCTTCAGACAGCTACCACTAAAAGAGTTTATGACAATAATTACCTTCTTAAGTGAGCATAATCAACATTTAATTTCACACATTAAGATCAGTATAGTACTATTCGGAATAATATACTTTTTTCATTAATATTTTTTTAATATTGACTTTAAATTTTTTTTAATAGTTCCTATGAGTGGGAATCGAATCCACAAACAAATTCGTTGATGCTCAGACTATCCAACGTGGTTGTCATGAGACAATCGTGCAAAGGGCATATATACATTTGTTATTTTCATCTGTTTCGTTTTGTAATTTAAAATGAATAACGCGTTCATGTCAATACTTAATAGATTAAATAGTCTTGTAATAATATTCGAGTTATTTTGATACAATAGGATTGATTTTGGTACTAGTGGTTAATAAAAAGACAATAACAGATTAGGAGTAAAACAATGATATATGGAAAAAAGATTAGATTTTTGTAATTTTACATGAAATTATTTTAACAGAATTAATTGGTATATATTCGTAATTGAAAAAATATTTTTGAAAAAGCATCTAGATCTACATGTGACCACAGACTACTGTAAAGTATTCGAAACGTTTGGTTTTTAAAAATGTATTTTTGCATATCGACATATACGCAACTAATGCGCTTGAGATAGTATTATTAAAAATAAGTTAAAATTCACGAAATAATAAAGCTTATGTTTCTTTCTTATCATCATATATCTATAAATTAAAAAAAAAACTATAAAAACTTACAATTTCGCAGTTAGAAGACGTAGCCCGGCCCATGTTGACTACACCCTTGTCTGTTAAGCGCGGGCCTTCCCTCACTCCCGTGCCTTTAGTGTCGTACGCGCTGTCGATGTTCGCTTGGATCATTGATCTGAAATTTTATTTATTTATTATTACGTATTTTAAATTGTCTGTTTTATATTGCCAATTTCAAATTAATGATAATATTTTTCGTTATAATTAAATAATAAGTCGTAAATTTAATAAATATAATTATATTTATAAAATTTGAAATTTCGTATAAATTTGAATTTATATTCACTTTTTGTTATTGTAGTTTAAATTCGAATCAACTTTCAAATGTAATTAAAGACTTATATTATGTTTATTTGGCTATTTTGGATTTTCTTAAATAAACATTTTAAGAGCATTAAGGTGATTATAATTTTTTTTGAATAATCAATATAAAATATTCGATTAAAATGTTCAAATAAAAATGTATGCTACTTTTTCACGCTTAGTAAAGAGACGTTGCCTTTTAAGTAGCCGCGTTTTGTTACCCGTTGTTAATTTAAATATAAGCACCCTTGACAGGGAATCGAACCTGCAACAATCGTTATTTACAATCAGACGCTCAACTTTCTTGAAATTCAAACAATTCTTTTTTTTTAATTTTTAATAATATATATTTTTTTTGCTCATTAATGTCTGTAAATATAAAAATATATATTCATATAAATAGAAACAGTAACCGATTAGTCTCAGCATGTTTGTTAGAAGACCCGAGGTGTGTGTTAAAAGCTTCTTCATCACGGAACTGTACGCGGCACTCCGCGCAGTAAAGCGGGTTGCTGGGATCCACTTTACCTGGGTTTTCTTCTACTTCCTAATGAAATAGCATTTAATAATTAATATAAAACAATTTTTATTACATATATGTAATATTAGCATTAAGATATTTTTTAGATATATTGACATCTACACTGGGAATTATTATTTTCTTATTTGTTCCGAAATTATTCATTACTTCAAAAATAACAAAATAATTAATGAGTTATAATTTAAAAAAAAAATTAGTACTTATTGACATTAAATGCCTTTATTGCAATATATGTTTATGAATAGGATATAAACATTTAACATATATGATTAATTACAAAATATTATTCCTCGATTTGACATTAATTACCAATACAAATAATTTTGATTGAATAGTAAAAATAATAAAAAAATAAAAATAATATACTAACCTCTTTACTGTGAGTTTTCAGCTTATGTATGTGAAGGCCAGTGACACTCACAAAGCTGTGTCCACACAGGTGACATATGTTCGTAGAAGGATGCATTTTACGAATGTGTCCCAGTTTTGTGGACTCCTTTCTGAAAATCAGTACCAATTTTTATGTAATAAATAAAAGCAGTTTCAACGTCAGAGTCGATCAACTGGGAAGATACTTTTTTCGCTGCTTTCCGTGTTAAGTGTAACTTAATGCCTTGTTTTACCAGAGCGGAGAAATAAAAATGACTCAATAAAAACAAAAATAGTATCAGTGCACCAAGTTGGCCTATACAATATTGTATTTTAAAGGTCTCATGATCGGTTTGACAATTTATCTAAGCCCCCCATGTAAATTAATAACACAGTATACATTCATATCTCACTACTATGTATTTTTACACGAATTTCATATCATATTTGAAAGAAACTAAAGTTTTTATAAGAATTTTTCATATGTCAATCTTTATAAACTTACGAAAATTCTTTCTTGCAATGAGGACAAGGATAGATGACTTTCTTGTGCCAGTTGTAGTGTATTTTTGCTTGACCTCTGAAATAAACATTATAAACATATTTATAATATGATAAAAATTATATATATCCTGTAACTAATAACTTATCCACGTCAACAGAAGGACTGGAAGAGATCTTTAAGAGATAAGTCCATCTTTGCCAACATAAAATTATTGTTGTTTTATTCCGTATTATATTTTTTTAAGTGCAATAAAGGATATAATATATGTGTATTGTTATATTCACTTAAAGATGTGTACAATCTTTTCAAGGCCATACCATATTGTGAATGCCATTGAGGTGGTTTACGTAAACATTTTTAGAAAAATTTAAGTATAAAAATTTAAACGCAGTGAACTCACCATCCTCTTGAAAACCGTCTAAGCTCCA
Source organism: Dryadula phaetusa (assembly GCA_032432895.1). NCBI lineage: Eukaryota > Metazoa > Arthropoda > Insecta > Lepidoptera > Nymphalidae > Dryadula > Dryadula phaetusa. The sequence goes on from JAOYRS010000073.1 coordinate 2,087,414, forward strand.
GATCATAATATCGGAACTACTGCATTCAAATATCTATATATTTTCTTATAATTATTTGCATATAATAAGTGAATAGCATTATAAAAAATAATTATATATTTAAGGTAAGAGGAAAGAAATTTTAATCCTTAAATTAGCATTTAATTGATCGGAATAGATTTAGATTCCAATAGAAAGAAAAGAAGGTGTAAAGAATGTACTAGAACAGGTATAGTTTCTATCATCAGACAATCATATTGTTTTTGAATAGTTGTACTTAAATGAAACATTTACCTATTAAAACAAACATATCCACACATCTGGCACGTGTACTTGTAAATGTGACACCTGGTCATATGTTTGTACATCTTAGCTGTGTTAGGGCAATACGTCTTGCAAGTATCGCACTGGAGCTCACCCGAAATTGCCTGCAAAAGAAAAATATATACATTATTTTTTTTTAATGTTCACTTGATGATACATTCATGAAAAATGTTAATAAAAATTTGCGACATTGATTCTTACTTGAGTTAAGAATTGAAAATAAATTTCCCCGAGTTGGAATCGAACGCACAACTAATTGCGTTGAAAGTCAGACGCTGTCCTACTGCGTAACGATGACCTCATATCAATCATAATAAATAAAGCAAAATTAACATTAAGAAAAGGTTAAAAGCATATAATATATTTAATATTTTACTTTCTCTATTTATCCAATACATATAATTGTATATAAAAAAAATTGGGAGCCTTCAGAACACCTACTTCATATAAATTATGAGTAATTTTGTACTCCTTAATCTGCATAATTTTCGTAAAAAAGCAGTACAAAGCTTTTTCTCCGCAAAATAATATATTTAATTCCTAAAACTTACAGGGTCATGCTTTTTTAAGTGGGTTTCATATGTAGTTGCAACTCTAAATCCTTTGTAGCAATATTCACATTTGTATGGGGAATCTATATAATTCTTAGTTTTCTGTCTGTCTCTTATTAAAGCATATTGTTCTTCTTGACTGACAGCAGAAAGTATGGGAAAATCTTCAGGATCACCGGTTTTTGGTTCCAATTGTCGTATAGCAGATTTATGCTTTCGCCTTCCTTTTGTGAGTCTGGTTGAGCGTGTACGCTTTTGTGATATTTCTGTGAAATGACCCCAATAGTAATGTCGTTTTGCTGAATGTCTGTAAATTAAATATTATTAAAAACATTTTTCTCCTCGAGACTGTTATTGTTAAGTAGTCAACTCAATGTCACACTTTTTTATCCAAGAGGAGAAATGAAAATAAATGTTATATATCAACCCTAGAATTCTCCAAAATCAGTATCAAAACCACAATAGTCCAAATTGAATACAATATATTAAATAGTGGAAATCAACACTATGCTTTGTCTTATCACTTTGACTTTGTCACTTACAAGCATCTAAGAGCTTCTCCAGTAGCACTGCAACTAATGGAAATAGCTAAAAGAGTTATCTGTCTCTATGCTAATACAAGTTAATCATTTTAAGCTCACCTATCAAAGTTTACCTCTGGGCACTTCTTACATAAATATTTGTACATATGTTTTTCTGTCATGTGAGATTTCAAAAGTAGCTCAGATCTGTAGTAAAACTTGCACAGTGAACATGAAAATGTACCACTAATACACTGAAAATGAAAAATCTGATTAAGATGTACCATTTATTCTATGTATATTTTCAAAAAATCATATTAAAAATCTTATTTTATATATTAAAATTTATTAGGTTGGATAAAATTATTGCTGAAAGCACTGACAAAAGATTATTTACCTTTTGGGTTCTTATATTGTATCGTAAAATAGAATGACTATCTACAAATGTAAGTATATGCCAAATAAATATTAAAAAAAAACAATGTACCATGTCATGCATTCTCATATGAGCTTTCAGTCTGTACTGACTATTATAAGTCTTTTGACAAACTTCACATGAAAATTTCCCTTGGAAAAGCATTTTGTACACCTCAACAGCAGCTTTGGCTTCTTTTGTGGATATTGGCACTAAAGTAGCATATTCCTCTTCTAATTGATCACCATTGACATCAATTTGATTGTTTAATTTTGTATCAAAATCATTATCATATTCATTTTGTGTATCACAATCATCATAGTCATCATAGAAGTCATCATCTTTCTTTTCATACAATTCAGTTGATTCCGCAAAAGTTTCATCAGGTTTTATAAGAGATTCATCTTCCTGTTTTATATTGTCCTCTAAATTGACCCAGAGTTTTGTTTTTTTCTTAGGTACTTCAAATATAAGTTCTTCAGAAGTAGTACCATAATGAAAAATGGGTATATTATCAAATACTTCTATTCTTGAATCACTATGTCGATGCTTCTTTGTCTTTGATTTAATATACTCATACTTTGTTCTATAATGATCTAGTGTCAAATAAGAGAGACTTGGTTCTATATTTGTTATATTATGGCTTAATTCCTCAACAACTGTTTGAGTAATCTATGTAAATAAGGAAATCAATTATAGTTACTTCTATATATATTCTATAGTACATTTTTAATTCACATATAATACAATAACTTTATTAGTAAAATATAATTACTTACTTTTTTATCCCTATCAAATGCTTCTCTGAGTGCATAGTATGAATGTTGACATTTATCACGGAACTTCTTAAAATTTCTAACATAGGTCATGCATTGATAGCATAAATATTCAGGCAAACCATTTTGACTATATGTCTAAAATTATAAAATGTTATCTGTACAAATATCGTATTTTATTTATTTCTGAATTACAATTACTTTATTAAAGTATTTATAACAAATAAATTATATTCTTGTCATTCTTGTCATTTACTTAACATAATATACATTTGTAAACAAAGTGTATATGCTGTTTAATTTTCTAACTCACAAGCTCCAATTTATTTATAACAATTAAACAAATAGTATATTGAATATATTTTTAACCTTACGTAATAATAACAATAAACAGAGGTTTTTTTATTTATTTTAAAATATAAAAGCATTACAAACATTTTATATGTAATATAAAAACCTACCATCAAACCCGACACCAAATTATATTCATGTCTCAGTTGATCTGTATTCAAACTGTATATTTTTATATTTGTTTTTAAGCATACGGTACATGCTTTTATGTCAAACATATCGATAATTTATAATTACATTGCTGTACATCAGAATTTATACTTAATTCATCAACAAGCCTCTAATACTAAACATCAATCAAATAGCATAGTAGGACTTGTATGGTAGCTGTCAAAATAAATGTCATCAAGTAAAGAACGTTTAAAAATTGAAATAATTTTAAAAGTAAATAAATACATTATTATTACATTATTAATTAAATCTTTGAAACGTATCAAAAAATTATATTAGGAATATAATATGCAAAGACGGCCCTAAAGGTGAATGAGCAACTCAGTGTTTTTTCAATAGAAACTTTAGAGCAACGTATACATCACAGTTTTTTTTTCAATAGAAGCTTTAGAGCAACGTATACATCATATACCTTTTATGTTACAAACACGCTGACCTTTAAGAAGAATAGTGTCACCAAGTATGGCTTCTTTTCTCTGTTAATATTCAGTGCCTTGATACTTTTAACTTAATATAATTAGATCAGGAATCTTTATTTATTTGCCAAGTTACATTCAAACCTTAGCCCAATGCGCAACGATGCACTTTTAAAACGAAAATAAAAAATAAACTAGTTAAATTAAATAATTTATATTAAAATTGAGAAATTTTATAATTGATAAAAGTAATATTTTTAATATATTTTAATTTTAACGTCTTCGTCGCACACCTTGGAGGCGTATGGTTCTACTTGTTCATGCCGGTCGTGGTTTGATTCCAACTTGGCAATTGAAGTAAAATATTTTAGATTCTGATAAGGCAAAGTGCGACATTTCCAGTGTCTTATAACTCAAAAGTAATCGAAAGCAATTGTCTTATCTCACCACAAGAAAAAAAACTAGGCGTAGAAAGTATTTATAACATTTTTTTTATTTAGATATATGAAACGTTTTTATGCTAGATTATTTTCAATTCTCTTTATCATCATGGAATGCCTTATTCTTCTTTTCACGTCTTGTGAGATAATGCTTAGTCTGTGACCGAAATATTCATTGAAACTTAAAAAAATCCCTAGAGACCTTAATCTTGGAAAGACGTTTCTGTTAACAGTTTTTTAAACACACTATATTGCCTTTTCACTCTACTCAACTAAATCTTGCACATTTTTGTGTATGCAAGTGTATATATTTTAAACTAGAGTTTACTCATGTAACTTGTAATCCATACTTACAATAAAAATGTAGTAGTGGCAAGCTTGTACATTGAAAATATAAAAAATTAAATAGCAAACGGTGGTATTACATCGAACTCGACTAAACCGAAAAATTTGATCTAATTTTTTTTTCTGTCTGTTTTTTTAAGCATCACACGGAAATTACTTGTTCGATGATAATGAAACTTTGTTTAATTATATTTCAACACCCTGGGCATAACACTAAGAACATTTTATGTCGGAAAATACATCAATATAAAATAAACATAATTTTGCGACTCAATACACATGACTACTGTACTAAGCGTAAGTTTATCGTATGTTTCCTCACCTGCAATGGAATTCATTACCGTAATGATGTAATTCTTTTAATAATTATATTACTTAGTGAGATTAGAAAGAAAATTGCGAGTAATCGACGTAATTTGACGGTGTCGGTTTTATATTTCTTCTACAGGAACTACATCGAATATCAGGATGAATTTTTGTATAAGTTGCTTCATGCATCTAAGCTCTAAGCTATTACTTATTTATGCAATAATTTAAACTACATTAAATATCAGGATAAAAACTATCCTATATCTACTCCCAGACTATAAGCTATTACTTTGCCGAAATTTATTCTATCTATCCAATTGCTTAGGCGTGATTGATGCACATAGATGTCAATTATACATAGCATATAGATGTTAAATTATAGTCTTTAATTAAAGTCGATTGGTAGGTGGGTTATATACAAGACTTATTATAATTTTGATTAAAAGATAAATTTTGACAGTTTGTGACTTAAGCGAGAACGTGAGCCAGAGAAAGTACGAAACAGATATAATTGCAAGTTGACCCGGGCGAAGTCGCGAGTGGGCGCCAGTAAAAGATAGGCTAGGTGTGGTGCAGTAGAACAGCGTCCGAATATAAACGAGCTCAGTTGTGGGTTCGATTTCCTCACTCTTGGCGATGAGTTCAGACACTCAAAGTCATAACACTCCGTTACTAGTCCATATAAAAAAATGCTTGATACTTTATTGTGGTGGAAAGTTTATCGCAATAGCAAACAAAATAATAACTTTAATTATGAAGATAACATTTCAACGAAACAAATTCAGGTAATGAAATCGCATTTGCAAATTGTTTATATCAATAAGAAGCCAATCTTAAAAAAAATAAATACGATAATTTTAAAATGTAATAAAATAACAATAATATTGAGCATATGTTCTACTTTATTGAAATAGTTTCTTAAATTGAGAGTCATGTCAATAAAAACTTAACTGTATACGAACTTTGATTATTAAATTACTACATATTATATAAATTAGGTACAACCACATTACTTGATATGGAAGAGATAATGTAGCAATAATTAATTTGTTTACAAATGTTATAGAAATTATTCTATATTATAACAACATCTGTTTCCAAAATAAAGATGTTCATATAAAGAATATGTAAAAATGATTCAGTCTAGCGAAATATAATAATCCTTAAATAAACTGACAAAAAGAACATTTTCACGTGTTTAAAAAATTGCTTTTGCTATTAAAAATAACATTTTCATAAGAACATTAAGTTTTTTGAAAAAAAAAACAGTTGCTTCAAATTTAGATAGAATTATGATTTTGCTTGGCCTTAAGGGAAAGTTACCTGTTGGTCAGCACTGGCCGCCTTGATATTGAATATGTTAAGTATAAGGATATTTTTTATATTATTTTGCTTTGTATGTTTTCCCAAAAATAATATAAAAACAAATAATATAAAATACACAAAATATACATTCATACATAAGGAAATATTATGCTTCAACAACATTGAGCTTATGTAACTAACTGTAATAATGATATGAATATATTACCCACACATAAATTGGAATTTCGCAAAGCTTATTCTCTAGTAAAATAATATAAGAAAGAATAAATTAGCCTTCAGGTTCACATGCTTTTTATTAAAAAAATTAAAACATATCACTGTCTAATGATTCTATAACCTTAGGTATTTTATCTATATCTATATTAATATCATCAGTTTCTGTCTGCTCTTCTAAGTCAATTATATCATTTACATGGTTGGTAAACTGATGTACTGGCACTGCCAGTGCATTCCAATCTTCTTTATGGAAGTGTGGGTGTTTTTTCAGTGGGCTTTGAGATGAACAGTTTTCTGTATTGACAAAGACACTTTCACCAGCTGTAGTATTTGAAAGAAGCATTGGCCAAAGAAATAAAGCATTAAATCTTTCCATTAACAAGAAAGTTTCTTCTTTTAGCAAGACATTTCTTCTTAACACTACATTGATGTTCACGGGATTATCAGATTGGGACTTTGCAGTAACATAACTCATTAATTTCCTACACCCTGTTATAGTAGAATAATGAGGTGGCAGCACATATGCTAAAGGACCTAATGAACTGTTCCCCCATATATCAGGTGAACCATCAATAGTTATGTTTTTTTCCACATCTTGCTTAGAATATGACTTAACTTTGACAGTCACAACATCTTGTTCTGGTTCCAACAGTCCTTTATATATTTTACTATATGGACTTTTCATAAATTTGGTTTTGTTTAATTTTGTTCTCAATAAGAGTAATAATTTTCGTAAATTTTGAACATTGCAGCTTTTTTGCAAGTTTCGTGAATCATTATCTTCATCATCAGATTCTTCTTGATAAGGTTGGGATCTCTTTGCTTCTTCCATTCTCACATTTTCTGTTACAAGTGTAGCCACTATAGCATCTTCTATGACATGTTCTGGTGAATCTTTATTTACTTTTTTACGTTTTTTATCAATTACTTCCGATTGTATTTTGGATTTTAATCCTTCTATAGCTCTGTTCAAGTCTTCTGAAGAGTGGCCATGACCTAATCGTCGCGCACCACGCCTTGGTGCTTTAGCAATATCCACATTTGGGTTCCTTCTCATCCATTTTGTTAAGGTTAAATATCTTGAACGTATATGTTGTCTATCTTTCCCTGGTAAATGTTGTGTAATGCTGGAATAGTTTATAGACAAATCTTGATTTGCCATTAATTGAATTAACTTTCGGTCTTCTTCTATCGTCCAAACAGTAGAAATCCGTTTTTTTGCCAAAACTTGGTAGCGGACTCGACACTGAGTTATAGAGCGACCAGGCAAAAACTTTGACATTTTTTTGAAATTTAAACCAAAATTATCAACACATGTTAAAATCACAGCATCTTCCTCTGCCAAAAATCTACCTTTTCTAAGCTCTTCTAGCCTAGAATATTTGTTATATATTTGTATTTTAGTCCGATTTTCCATTGAGGCTGCTACTTTACCCCATGGTATATAATTATCTTCTTTATAATATTCTATTAACCTTTTCAGATATTCTTCCTCTTCTTTTGTCCATCTCCTGCCTGTAAATGTATTACTCATGTTTGTTCTAAAGTATACAAAACATTGATAATTTGTTCTAGCAGTGCCCAGTAATGAAGCTATTTTATCCCAATCTTGTAACTTTTGATCAAAAGCAATTTTTTGTAGAGCCATATGCTCAGGTTTGGTCCAAGCATTTTTATTAATGGATGGATGAAGAAACAATTTCCATAATGACCTATATTCTAGGGCACTGTGCCTGTGACTCAATTTATTTGCAACATAATCCCAATCATACTCCTGTTCAATTGGTAAAGCCAAGTCTCGAAGTTGCATTTTATTCACTTTGTCTAATTCATTGTTCAAGACAGCAATTTTTTTGTCATTGCTCTTGATTTGTTTAGATTTATCTTCTCGTCTCAATTCTGCAATTTTTGAAGTAATTTGTGCTTTCCTCTTCTCTTGAGACATTTTCAGTAGTATAATCAAAAATTGGCTTTTGTCTCTAACAGTCCATCCAGGAACTGATACTATATTAGAAAAATCATACATTTGTGACTTCATCATAAGAAGAGTGTCTTCATTATCTGGAGCTGGGAAGTTTGCTTTGTCTTTAAAATAAGGCTTACCACAACTTACATAGCGGAATGTTTCTGTCTTATCAATTCTGTCATTATTAATATCCGTTCCTTGAATATCACTTAATTTCTGTCTACATTCGCTTAACCGTGCCTGTAAAATTTTCTCCAGCCTTCGTAGCTTTTCGTCACACATTTTATTAAGTGCCAAAACTGTTTCAATTTTAGAGTATTCTTCATATTTCGAGTTTATTGTACTATAACTTACTGTTGAGACATGTGAAACAGAAGCAGCAGAGTGTGTTTCATCATCAATTAAAGCTGCATTTAGTTGTTCAAGATCTTGAATTTCATTTTCCTCATCACTATCAGTTTGCATTTCAAAATCACTCATATTGAAATATTGTTATAAGCAATTATCCGTGGATAATATTGGTGTATTATATATGTAAATGTAAAGGAATAAAATAATATATTTTTTAAATAATTTTCCCAACAAAATTAATACTAAAACAAAACTTAAAGTATTTGGCTGAGATTTCAATTTATATACAAATAGCACTAACGACAGTGACATTGACAACAAGAAATTGTATTCTGATATTGGGTGCATTCCACGAAAGGAGCACAACGGTCACAATGCTCTTTTAGTCGTTCCACATAACGACCGTGGTAGTTGTGGTCAACGTGAATACGTCACTCATGACGTCATGACTTACGCTCTCGCGACGCCCGCTACTTGAATAGTTGCCTCAAGAAACAAGTCGGCGTGAACGTTCAGAAAATTAAAATGGCGACCGTTAAGCTTACGTTATATCATACATGTAAAAAATAATTATAGTTTAATAACTTAGAAATAAAAATTAAGTAAGACGAAGAATTATTTAAAATTTCATAATGAAAATTTAATATTCTTTTAGTAAGCCAAATAATACATTTTTTTCGTATTAAAGAATTCTTTATACGTTCTTGTTTCTTAATGTAAATATATATATATATATATATATATATATATATATATATATATATATATATATATATATATATATATATATATATATGAGTAGTTAGTTTACATTCAAACATTATAGTTATTGCAAAAAAATCTTTATAGTATCTCTTTTAATAAATAATAATATATTATCATTACTAAAAATAATAATTATTAAAATTAATTTGCAGATTATAACTTAACCTCTTAAAGCCTTTTTTATATTTAACTTTGATTCCACGCTCAAAACGCTCTATGTACCGTTCCACTTAGGATCTCGATCATAAGGCTCCCATGCAAGAGAAACGGGAATACCTACGGTCGCGTGCGTGATCGTTATGGACGCCAAGTGAAACGTGCCCTTAATGTATTAAAATGTTCTAGACAAAATGTAATCATTAATTTTGGTTTCTGCAGTTTACTACTCAACTCAACTTAATACATGAAGTGTTAATGTTAATAAAATACTAAAAAGACCTATTGTCCGAACTGTCGATTTTCGGAAACCTAATATCTACACCTAATCTACACCTAAATAAGGCGCTGCCTTAAGCTTAAGGCCTTAAGGTTAAGGTGCTGCGCGCAGGCACGCTTGCGCACACCTCTGCGACGCTTCGCTGTTCTGCCCACATATTGAGTGCCACCGTCACCGTCATGGCGCTCCAGGGTTTCTTCCAAAGCACCTGCAGTCTCGATGACTAATAGGAAGATACCCATGATCTTCCCTTAATAGTTCCTCTAGGGTAAGGGGAGTTGAAGATGCACCTTCTCCTCCTTCAATACGATAACTATCTCGCAGAAGGAGACCATGGCAGACCACACTGGGTAATAAGTAGTATCCCTATCCACTACAGGCGTGGCGTTGTTGTGGGGCATTCGGCCAGATTGTGATGCACCGAATACATAGATGCATTTCACTCGTAGCACACCGGCGACACCTTTCAACGTACAATTTAGTGTATTTAAAGAATTCTCTTCCCTTTCCCATTAATATTCAGTGGTTATTAATATTTGTATTTAGTTTTTTTTAAGTAAGCATATTAAATATAATAATATGAAAATACTATAAAACACTATGAAAAAATGATAAAATATTATACAATCTTTAAGATTATTTATATTACCAAAGTAATCAACAGAAAGTAAATAAATTGGCACATGTAATATTTTATCTAAAATTCATTATATATTTAGGGTTACCCCTTATAGTAGTATTGCTTGAGTTTGGATCTTGTAGTTTTGTTTTGATGTATTTTTTTCGGATTGTAGGATACTATCATTTGATCAATCAAATCAAATTATATCAAATCAAATCATCAATCAAGTTATAAACTTAACTTATTCTTGCATACACAACACCCTTATTGTGTTGAACTTCACGAGCTCATAATTATTAACTAAAAAATATCTTTAACAATTATGCCGTTCTCATAAAAACTTTTAACAAATAAAACTGCAATCTTCTCTATAAAGAATTCTTTATACGTTCTTGCTTTAGATATCGTTACAATTTTTCTAGATATTGAGGCTAGTTGTGGCGCAGTGGGATAGAGTCTGACGATAAACGCGATCGGTTGTGAGTTCGATCCTTATGCTGGGGAGTGATTATATTTAAATTATTTTCACTTCCCCGCTGTGGTAAAGATAAAGTGCGGCGTTAAGTTCCACCACTCAACGCAATATCTCGAATTCGGTGGAAGGCGATGTACAGTGTCTTGACACTAGGTACTTTCTGTCTACCCTGCTCTGTGGGATAAAAACATGAAGCCAAAAAAATAAATAATATTTATCAGCAGTTATTCTTATCTTTTTACATATCGTTACTTCTTCTAAAGCACAGTATCTTTCATAATTTTACGTTTTGTTTTTGAACTTCAACTATTTATAATTAAAAAATATATATATATATATATATATATATATATAAGTGGGAGCGTCAGGCATGCCCTGACCTCCCTTAAAACTTGCGCCTATGCTCCATCTGCATTATAATTCATTAAATAAGTAAAATAAAAATAAAAATTATTAACCTGTGGTCTAAAATTGGCGGAAGTTTGTAAATTGTATTGCATAGGTAATTGTTTGTAATATAATTTAAATGTTAATACAACAACATGGTTGAGCCTGGAATAATAAGAAAATTAGATGAAGAAGTTGTAAATCGAATCGCTGCTGGAGAAATAGTTCAAAGACCTGCAAATGCCCTAAAAGAATTAATAGAAAACAGGTGTGTTAACTACTCCTTTACAGTTTACATTAATATTATCTAAATTTAAACGAGATCTATTTAATACAATTATAAAATCAAAACAGTATATTGTGTTACTTACTATTTCACAAAATGTTGCATATAAATTATGTTAATAGTTGACAATTTTTAAATTCTGTTTGCTTTTAGTTTAGATGCTCAATCTACAAATATTATAATCACAGTCAAAGCTGGAGGTCTAAAATATTTGCAGGTATTTATAGATAATTTCACGCTTTTGTTTATATATAAACAGTATAATAGCATTACATATAATAATATTTTTATATTTAAAAATATATAACATTTTTAAAATATAACTATTACATTTAAGATACAAGATAATGGTACTGGGATCAGATATGATAATTTAGATATAGTATGCGAGAGATTTACTACATCTAAACTGAGAGAGTATGAGGATCTTCAAGCTATAAGTACCTATGGCTTCAGAGGTGAAGCTTTAGCCAGTATAAGTCATATAGCTCACTTAACTATTCTTACAAAAACTGCAAATGCTAAATGTGCTTATAAGTAAGTACACTCTTTTTTTCTTGTTAATTATAATAAGTTTTTATTTTATAATAAGCCCTCCTAATAAATATCTGTAATGAATTGCTAATCTTTAATTTTCAAGCTGTGGCTTACTAAACTATTTACCTGGTATATTTTTTTTCTTTACAACTTATATATTGTTACTATGGTAGACAACAAAACTTTTTTAAATATTTTTATATTATAACTTTACTGCTTGTATTCTTTATAAAGATGTTGCGACAATCTTGATAACTTAATTATAGAAACTGTTTCCAGCACCAATTGTTTAAAATATATATATATATATATATATATATATATATATATATATATATATATATATATATTTTCCAGGGCATCCTACGAGAATGGCAAACTAAGGGGTCCAATAAAAGCATGTGCTGGGAACAATGGAACTCAAATTACAGTTGAAGATCTATTTTACAATGTAATTGCAAGGAAAAGAGCTCTTCGCAGTCCAAACGAGGAATATACACATATTATGGAAGTTGTTGGTGGTTACGCTATTCATAATCATAATGTGGGATTTACATTAAAAAAGTTTGGTGAAAATACTGATATTAAGACACCTATTAAATCATCTGTTGTTGAAAATGTTAGAATTGTAAGTATTCATTTACTATTGTAGAAATAAAATTTTATTCTTATAATGTCTTATATAATATTCCTTATTTTGTATCATTTTTAGTGGCCACTATGCAGTAGGAAAGGTCCTAACTGTAATTAAAGTTATCTTTGTTTCTCTTCTCATGTAGGAAAAAATATGGTATATTTACTAAGTTTTCTAATAGAACATTATACATTTAAAAAAATATTTACACATTCATTCACAAATTCATTTTCACACTTTTATCCCGCATAGTAGGCTAGACGAGAAGTATCCTCTGACAAGACATTCTCTGCTCCGTTTACAGTCGAATTAGAAATATTGCATGTTAAGTGGCGTAACTCAACGCCGCGTTCTGTCTTATCAGAGAGAAAAGTTGAAAATAATTTGAATATAATCATTTATATATAAATAAGTGAAAATCGAACCCACAACTTATCGCGTTTATAGTTAGACGCTTTGTCGTCCCACTGCGGCACCACCAGATTTAACTTTTTTCCATTATATTTCATTGATATGTATAGTTTTTATCTATTCTAGGTACATGGAAATTCTATAGCTCGTGAGTTATTGGAAATAGAACTGAAGGACCCCACACTGAAACTGTCCCTTCATGGATTTATTACAAATGTAAACTATTCACATAAGAAGGGCACTATGCTATTGTTTATTAATCATAGACTAGTTGACTCACTATGTAAGTCGGTATTAGTATACACAGTTAAAAAAATATTTTGAAAATTTTATTTTTAAATATTTATGTAATTGGCGAAAACTAAATAAGAAGAAATTGAGCTTCTTTTATAATAATAAAAAATTGAAATAATTGATTCCTAATAAAGTTTTACAATGTGATGTATCATCATCATCTTTATCAATACAGAGATTAAGTTTATATATTTTCTGATTCCACACCATATTTTTATATAAAAATATGTTTTGTAATAATGTTTAAAATATTTTATTTTCAGCTATTCGTAAAGCAATAGACTCTGTGTATGCAACATACTTGCCAAAAAATGCACATTCCTTTGTTTATTTAAGTATAGAATTAGGTAAGATTGTTTTGTTACTTTAACAGTTATTTTATTAATGATTGGAGCCGGTTGTGGCGTAATGGAATAGCACTTGACTGTAACGCGATCAGTTGTGGTTTCGATTCCCACTCAAGGGTGTCATTATATTTAAATTATTTTCACTTCCTCGCTTAGGTAAGACTAAGTGCGGGGTTGAATTCCACCACTCAACGCGCAATGTCTCGAATTCGGTGGAAAGCGAAGTACAGAGTGTCTGACACTAGGTACTTTCTTTCTATCCTGCTATGTAGGATAAAGGCGTGCAGCTAAAAAAATAAATGTTATTATTATTTTTTACAACTTCATAGCAGTGCAGGTAGAGGGTTTGGCAAGATATTTGGTCGGGCTCAGACATTAACTCACTGGGCTACAAATACCGGGTGGGCCATTAAATTATGCAAATTTTAAAAAATCATAGAAAAAAAAACTACAAGGCTAAGAAAGATAACCTTTATTTATAATAAAGTAAACACGTGGGAATTCCATTTTTTAAAAATAACATCACTAAAATGTGTACCATCCAAACGTAAAAACTCGCTCGTGGGATAGCGTACATGTTCTCGCAAATGTTGTTCTTAAGTTGGGCAATTGTCGTCGATTTATTTTTATAAACGAATGATTCTTTCAGCCGACATGGTTGCCCAAACTGTCACTTTAAGCGAATGCAATGGTCTTTGATGTTTTAATTTGGTATTTTCTGAGGCCTAATATCGACAATTTAGCTAATTCACATATCCACTTAAATGAAAATGAGCTTCATTCACTAGGACATTGATTTACATCACGTAAGCTAAACGCGGAGCGAAATAGACGCCACGCAATAGTGCACGAATAACCATCTTTGTAATAAGCCTTTACACAGAACGCACGCTGCTCACCCGTGAAACTCTCCATAACGACTAAATTTCCGAGCACCAAGCTATCTAAGCTATCCCCACTACCCGCGACCCTCTTATGATCATTCCTATTTTGAAATTCGCACGCCTTTCTGGCCCGGATATATTAATTAATGATAATGTAATATATAATTCTTTTGATCTATATTTATTTCTTAATAAGTGTTTAGTCTTTAAATAATATATTCTTTCAGATCCGAGAAATGTAGATGTCAACGTTCATCCAACTAAACATGAAGTGCAATTTTTATATGAAGAGCAGATTATTGATAAAATTAAAACTATCATAGAGACAAAGTTGCTTAGTTGTAACTCTTCAAGAGTGATGTATACACAGGTATGATATTTATATTTTTTTAAATATAATAAATCCCTCAGAGTGGGATTGAATATATTAGTATTATTTTCATTTTTCCGCTCTGGTAAGGCAAAATGCGGCGTTGACTTTCGCCAGTCAACACGCAATGTGTCGTATTTTGGTGGAAAACGAAGTAGAGAGTATTTTAACACCTGGTACCAGCATGAAGCTAAAAAAATGTTTATATATTTGTTAAGAAAGTTTGTCTTAGAGTTGTTTGCTGGCAGAATTTCTATGTGCATAATAATTATTATTTTTATTCTAGGCCCGACTCCCAGGAGCAACAATGGTTGAGGAGATAATTAAAAAAACTACAGATGGAGCCAAAATATATGCCAAAGATTTAGTTAGAGTTGATTCAGATATGCAAAAAATAGATAAATTCTTTCAAGCTGTTAATAAAACTGTTAATACAAATATAATTGAACAAAATGTTAATAAAAATATGATAATTAATGATAATAAAAATCAAATAAACAACGAAAATAACGAACAAATAAATAATATCAATGAAGAAATTATATTTAAAAATACAAATAGTAACGACTCATTTCCAGATGTCAATATGGAAGAAATAGATGATCTAGAAAGTTCTTTGATACACGAACCGACTGACAGTAAAACAAGGAATGAAAAGTACAATTCCGTCATAATAGATAATGCAAACATAACTTATGTTGATCCAAAACAATCATTTAAAACTAGGACGTTTAAATGTGAAAGAGTTGAAACTAAACTGACAAGTGTCAAGCAATTAAGATTAGATGTGGAAAATAAATGTAATACAAATTTACGTGAAATTTTAGCTAATTTAATATTTATAGCGTGTATTGATAGCGACAGGTCGCTCATACAACATTCAACTAAGTTGTATTTGTGTGACACGAAGAGGCTAACGTAAGTGCTTAATATGTATCATGAAATGTTTAAGCGCCATCGTGGCGCAGTGAAACTGTGTCTAAATGTAAACGCGATTGGTTGTGGGTTCGAATCCCACTCGGGAGCATGATTATATTTAAAAAAAACTCAATACGAATTTCGATTTCGAGAGGAAAGCAGTCAACGAAGTTTTTTATCACTATGTTGTTTCTTATTACAAAGGCTTTATAAAAGAGTTAAATAAACTGATTTTTATTTGTTTCAATTAATATTTTTTTGTAGGGAGGAGTTATTTTATGAAACAATATTATATGATTTTCAAAATCTCGGCTTCATTAAATTATCCAGTCCGCTACCTTTAGAGGAACTCTTCGTGTTGGGACTCAGCTCACAGGAAGATGAATGGAACCCTGAACTAGGTAAGGATTAAGTTAATAAGTTGTTTTTTTTTTATCAGAGAATTTTCTTAAATCACTGATTCTCAAACGTTTTTTGGGGCGGCAAAAATTTAATAATTATAATAATTTGGTGGCACAAAGAAATTATGTAAAATTCTTCCCTGTCACACTATATTTTTATATTTCTAATATATTTCTTTAATTTAAAGTTACCTCACAGTAAAAACTAATATTACTGTCAAGTTCACTTTCCCGGCATACTGGTTGAGAGCCACTATATATTTTAAATGATTGAAATCATTCAAACCTTTCTAGCTTACTAATATATTTTAGTATTTAAATTAGTTATTCACAAAGTTAAATTATTTTTTATAGGAGACATGCACGAAATGGCTGCACAGATGACCAAAATGTTAGTGAGCAAGGCTGCGATGCTTTTTGAATACTTTTCCTTGCAAATAAGCGAGAGTGGGGAGCTGATGGCATTGCCGCTATTATTGGGTAAATATATTATTTGGCGTAGTTTGGACGAAGTTTATCAAAGATAGTCGTTGTCGGTTAAAGTCATCAAGATTTACTTACGTTCATAGTTGATGCGACATATATTTGCGATTGCGTGTTGAGTGGTGAGCTCAGCGACGCGCTTTGATTTACTAGAGCGGAGAAATAAAAAAAAAGAAATAATTATAATCATTCCTCCGAGTTGAGTTCTACGAAGAGCGACGATTCAAATGCCTTGTTTATTTTCTCTGCTTGCCTTGCTATGTAGTAAAAAACTAAGAAACATACAACTGAGCTTCATATTTTTTTAGTTTAATGTCTGTTTTAATTTGTTACCCTTTAATTAATGTTATTATAGCTTGTGGTTATAGGTGTAGTAGAAATGATTTTTAAATGTCTCTTTTTATATTACATATATTTTATTTATTGTTTTGGCAGATGGTCATACTCCATTCATGGGTGCTCTACCAATATACCTCGTACGTCTTGTCACTGAAGTCAACTGGACTGCAGAAAAAGAATGTTTCGACACTTTCAGCAGACAAACTGCCATTTTTTACTCTCAAACCAATCCCGAAAATTCGGAAGATATTCTAAAAGGAGAAACATGGAAGCAGGAACATATAATATTTCCAGCCATTCGTAGATATTTTCTACCACCGTCGAGTTTCGTTAACAATGGCGCTATATTGCAAATAGCAAGTCTTGGTGATTTGTATAAAGTGTTTGAAAGATGTTAAATGTATAAATAATGAATCTTGATTTTTTATGTTGATTTGTGGGTCTCCTGCTAATCTCAGAAACGGCTGAAGCGATTCAAATACAATTTTCACAAAAAAAATTTTTTAAACTATATTGTAGTAAGGGTTAAAGTTCTTGCAAATAAAGTTGCAAATATTCACCAGCCATAGGTATTTAAATATGATATTTGCTTGTAGAACGAGCATTTCAAATTGCACAGGTCACAATCACGCCAATGAGAGTTGACGAATGACAACGATGGTAAAGTAATAAATACCTCATGTTTCGACTATTTTAAAAGATGTATATCGATTTAAATCTACACTTAATTTTTTGATTTAATCTATTTTAAACTTTTCTGGCACTTATTTTTTTTTATTATCGTAAACGTAATATTTGAAAAATACCATTTCATACAGTATGAAAGCTTATCATATCCATTCGTTGTAATCACTCCAATGAATACCTAAAATCCGGCTTGCAACTGTTACTATAGCTAGTTCTGACCAGTCTGTAAATAGGCTGAATGTAATTATCATTTTAATTTTAATAATAATTAGTTTTTTCTTTATTATATAATAAAAATGAAATGTTATATTTTGTTATCTATTTGTTGGCTTTAATTCTGCATTTTTCTTGTTATCTTTTACAAATGAGTGAGTTATATAAGTAAAAAAGGAACCGACTACAGTGTTTTCTTATAAAACTGTCACATACTATAATACCTTATCCTTAGCTTCACGCTTTTATTCCGCGCAGTGCGAAATGAAAATAATTTAAATATATTGAGCTGCCCCTAATGAGAATCAAACCAGCAACCGACCGCGTTTGCAGCCAGACGCTGTCCCACTGCGTCTGATCGTCCTATATTACTAAATCAATAAATTTTTCTAGGTGACGAATATCAACAGCTCAACTAAAAATAAAACGTCGAATAACACGTACATGTGTTATTAGCTTTAAATTTCTTATTCTTGTATTGTCTTCTTTTAATAATCTTAAAATGTATTGACATCCAATTGCGTACAAAAGAATATTTCATATTTTAATTTTATCTTTTGATTTCAAAGGTTCATAAAATTTAAATAACAATATTCTTGCTGTCCATAGCTTTAGCTAGGTAGATTTTATCGTTTATGTTAAACTTATTATTATTAGTAGCGGCCATTAAATTTAATAGGAATTTCATAAAAACAATCAATATTATAGAATTAATGATTTATTACAAAAATAACAATTAAAATGTACAATTCAGGAATGTCATGTGTCAACTACATAGTTAGGGTGAACAACCAGCAATGGATCATCTTCCACTTCTTGCTCAGATGATTTGGTCGACTTTAAACCGGTAGTCTGCAGCGGTATTATAACTTGGTCCTGTAATTATATAATAATAATAATAATATTTTTTTATTAATTATTTATTTAATGTATATATATATGTTAAAAGCAAATAAAATAAAATTATAGATATACACATGCATATAAGAAAAAATATATATATCTTCAAGTTTATTTTTTTAGTGTTCTCAATTTTTTTTAAAAAACATCTTGTTACAGGTTTTTTAAAAAAAATTGGGAATATATAGGCAAAAGTACTATATACTAAATACATATAAGAAAAGGGCAAACGATTTGTAAATGCAATTCTTTTTGTTTTCTTTGAAATTTCTCATGGAAAAATTTTATAAAGACTGTTTCACTTTTCTTCAATTTCAAACATATTAATAAACTTAGACATGCATATTAAAATAATAAAGATGTATCGAAATCGAATCTACCATCACTAAATTTCATAGAAACTACGCAAAACTCACATGATACATAAGTCTATCTATGACTTTCTCGAGCAAGGTCTTCCTTTCCAGCAGCTCGTCCTCGCTCTCAATCTGCCCTTGCGCCACCAACTGCTCTAGGTACCAGCTCACGACGGCGCTCTTACGCATGCCTGAGCCTTCCTCACCTAACATTAATATTTATTTAATTTTTTTTATATTTTTATTTAGTAACGTTATTAAAGTTTTAAAATTACGAAAATTTGCAAGGAAATTCAGATTCAATTTTAGTAGTAATAAGCCCAGATGTTAAAAATTTTGATTTCCTATATAAATAAATAAAAAAAAACCTTTAGCCTCCGCCTCAGCTTCCTCCTTCCTCATAAACACGACCAGCATGTTGCTGAGCGTTTTGTAATCCTCAAAAGACAGTGTTAATTTCTTTTTAGATTGATCACTGTTCACTTGACTCTCTGTTGAACCTAAAACATACGAATAGTTATTTAATAGCATCATATATTATTATATTAATTTTATTATTAAAAACCAGATTGGAGAAATGATAACTAGATTTTAATTATAATCATTTCCCCGAGTGGGATCCAACCTACGACCAATTGCGTTTACAATTAGACGTTGTTCTGCTGCGCCACGATGGCCATAACGTTTATTCCTAACACAATATTTTCATTTCGGGCAGACACTGTGTTGTCTCCTGCTATATGGGATAAAATGTGAAGCAAAAATAATAATAAAACCAGTGATATCGGCTCAAACCATGGGAATAGTAAGAATAGGTGCCATTTCAGCAATTCAGGAAAGTTACGTGAATTTTAATATAAAATTCAAATAATTTGAAAATTGAAATTCAGTTTTTGTTTTAAGTTCAGTTCACTATTATATATAATTATGTATCCTACGACTTTGCACAATGCAACTTAACATCTCAGGATCTTAATTTTATTTTTCTATAATAAAATTTGCCTAAGCTACTGTCTATTACATCAGCTTCAGGCGTTGCGGACATTAATAAACAGACAGAGAAATAAAAATTATTAATAATGTTAATTGGGTATATATACATACAAATTTAGAAAAAGAGGGGTTATTTCAATATTATAACCAGATAGAATTTATTTTGTCCTTTTTAAAAAAATCCAGTCAGACTGGATTTTTTATCTGTTTCTATTGCCTATTAATTATTTAGTTAATTAAATATAAATTCAATTCAATTTTTTTTAATATAACTTAATTAATATACCTGTGCCATTGGGTATTTCTTGATCAACATCCATGCTTGGCTCGTATTGTGGATCTTCTTCATCTAAATGTATATCAGGCTGTTCCACTCGAATAATTGATTTATTAAGTAATCTGGTGATAAATGACATAATAACAAATTAAATAACAACATTTTTTAAATACAATAATACTAAAAACAGCTTTATAGTGATTCTATATTAGTTTGATAGATTCAAAAATGTATTAAAATAGCCTAACATTAGTTATTATAGACATTTCATTTGTTCACTTGTGAACTACTAAAAAGGATGTTTGAACTTTTTGTTAACAATTTTTCTTTAATTTCATAAACTTACAAAAGCAAAGCGTGATGTTCATTCCTACCACTCAACACAACCATGTTTCGAATTCGGGTGGAAGGTAGTCAGAAACAGTCTTGACACTAGGTTCTCTTTGACTACACTGTGCTAAGCATTTTTTAAACCAGATACCAAATATTGTCTCAATTTAACTGTTAATAATATTTACATGTTAATCTATTTTATCGTGAGGCTGCCAATTGCTTCTTTGTTTTTTACTGTTTTTTGTGTAGTTTTTCTTTTTATAATAAATTTAGTTGCAGTGTACACAATAAAGAGTTGTAATTAATGCTAACCGGTAGGCCTCGTGGACGTGCTGCTCGCTGACCTGTCCGCTGCAGTGCATCTTGGCCATGGCCTCTGCGAGGCGCAGCATGGACTCGAGCTGGCGCACGGTGATGCGCCACGCGCCGCCCGCGCCGCCCGCGCCCTCGCGCGCTCGCAGCGCACTGTAGTACTCAACGAGCAGCTTACCTGCCTCCTGTGGTAATTCAATATTTTTTATTTTTTTATGTTTAATTTTGTTTTTGGTATGTGTTTACACAGTTAAGTAAACAATAAAATACCTTTAAATATAAGTTACAAATACCTAAATATATTTATGATAATTACCAACAATGTGTTAATCATGTTTTTTTTCATATATATGTAAAATTCAATATTTAATTAATTAAATTCTTCGACGTTGCTTACTGTTTTGTAACTATTGGCAATGACAATTTAAATGTTACTCAATGGTCAAGTAACTGATCCAAGTCTAATCAAGAATAAATGCCTTAATGTTGCCTGGAAAAGGTAGCTGTTTTAGGTGATAAGATCGCCTCTTATACATATTAATTATTTTGTTTCTATTTGATTTACTATTATTTTTGGGTGTACGATAAAGAATATTATTATTAATGTTTATAAACTGAAAAAGGAATGCAACACAGTGACACCGAACGGGTACAAATAAGAGGAATGATTATATTTAAATTATTTTCACTTCCTCACTCTTGTAAGACAAAGTGCGGCGTAGGGTTTCGCCACTCAACACGCAATGTCTCGAATTCGACAGAAAGTGAAGTACGAATACTTTGAAACGAGGTATTTTCTGTCTACCCTGCTATGTAGAAAAAAGCGTGAAGCTATATAAAAAGCATATTACATCTAAAATATAAAAAAAACAAACCCACTTACCTCAGTAATAATAGGCTTAAACGACCTCGAAAACGCAATATATCTCAATAAATCCTCTCTTGAATACACACAATCGTATGTCTCCTCTTTATTACAGTGCAAGTCAACGATCTTCCTTGCAATAGCGTAATCAACCATTTCGCTAGTTTCATCGATTAATATGAAAAATAAATCGAATCGAGACATAATGGGAGCGCTTAAAGCAACGTTTTGTTGTAATGATTTAGCTCTGTCGTATCTCCCGCCTATAGGGTTAGCGGCGGCCAGGATTGATGTACGCGCGTTTAGGGTTGCTCTAACACCAGCCTGAAAAATTATATAAAAAATATTAGAAATTAAAATGTTTTTAAAATAATTATCTATTTTGACGCTGTCACATCACTCTCCTTTATTCGCTGTTAACGATGGTCTCATACATAAAATAATAAGAATACTAAAGAATATAAATCGTAATTAAATGGTTAATAATATATGTTTAGTTCACCAAATTAAAAAAATAACGTGTTATAAGCATAAATCTAACCTTAGCCAAAGAAATAGTCTGTTGTTCCATAGCCTCGTGGATCGCGACCTGGTCACCGGGGTCCATCTTGTCGAACTCATCAATGCAGCACACGCCGTTGTCAGCTAACATTAGAGCACCAGCTTCAATTACAAAATCGAATGATTCTTCATCCTGATAAGTACAAGTTCACTGTTACAAATAAAAAGAACTTATTGTCACTTCATCTATTCATATAAACAAATATAGAAATATAGAAGTTTAAATGGGCCATAATTCATTTTTATTTCTCTCCGCTACATCCTATTTCAAACAAAAAACAGCCCCACGCAGAGTAGTCAGAGAGGACCCAGTTGACTTTAGGTCTTCTCTAACTTCTCTGCGAAATGTATGTTGAGACATTCTTTATTCTTCGGTGCGTTCGTGCGTGTGTGTGTGCACGTGTGGGCATGTGTGTGCACGTGAGGGCATGTGTGTGCACGTGAGAGCGTGTGTGTACACGTGAGGGCGTGTGTGTACACGTGTGGGCGTGTCTTTGCCTGTGCGCTACCTTGACGACGGCGGCAGTCAATCCGGCAGCGGAGGAGGCTTTCCCGCTGGTGTAGACAGCGCGCGGCGTCATTTCGCTGACTTGCTTCAGCAGCTGCGACTTGGCGGTGCTGGGGTCGCCCACGATGCAGACGTTGATGTCGCCCCGTAGGGTCGTGCCTGCATACCAAATTTACTTACATATATACAACTACTTTTTCATATGAATAAAGAAAAAAGTCGGGGTGTAATAGCTAACCACTTCACTCTCTACTTGCCAACTGAATACAAGGTTTTGTGTATTCAATTTCGAAACTCAATGCTGCACTTTTTCTTACCAGAGAAATTAAAATAATATCGAACCCACAACCAATCGTTGGTGTATTATTTGTCTGCAGGTGATATTCCAATGGCGTTTTGACAAATTTTTGATAACAATGACTTCAAAACAAAACAGAATAAAGGCATCACCAATATGAATGTTTGGACTACTTTAATATATCCACAAGCACAACGCTCCATGCCGATGATAATTATTTCAAACATTGATTAAAATATTATTATATATTGAATTTTTGTTTAATTATTACACAATTTAAAAATATATATTTATTTTATAAGGTCTTTGATTTTCGCGATTTTTACACATTTTAAATGAAACTATTTTAACCGGATTATTCGCGTATATTTTGGTCTTCGAAAATATATTTTTGGACACTTGACGTTTTTAAGACTTTACAGTAGTACGTGGTCACAGGTAGACTGACGTGGCAATCGTCTGTCAGTTGATACAAAAATTAATTATATCAATCTACCGCCATCTGTTTTTTAATTGCCTCGCGTACTGCCCTGGATTCTTGCAGAATGAGCTGACTGTATCTCTGGTGTAGTGGATTTGAGACTTTATTTTTTTTATAAGTGAGTCCCATGTGGTAGACAATTTCAACCATCGTGTCTATTGAAATTTAGATGTTTTTGAATTTCACTAGTCTCGCGGATCTAGGAATATATCTACTTTCCCTAGTGAGGATTAGTGGCTTATCAAACCTGATGTAGTGGTTGGACTTATTTATTGTATGTTCACACACATCTGATTGCAATACAAGGCCATTCTTGACATATGCGATGTCAAGAATGGGCGTGGGACCCACTTATAAAAAATTTAAAGTCGCAAATCCACCACACCAGAGACAAAGAGATAGTCAGCTCATTCAGCAAGAATCCAGGGCAGTACACAAGGCAATTAAGAAACAGATGGCGGTAGAAATATATAATTAATTTTTGTATCAACTGACAGACGAATGCCACAGTCTACCCGTGACCACGGACTACTGTAAAGCGTTCGAAACGTGAGGTGTCCAAAAATGTATTTTCGAATACCAAAATGTATTTTCAAATGTATTTTCGAATACCAAAAAGTCCAAGTCCAAAAATGTATTTTCGAATACCAAAATATACGCGATTAATCCGGTTACAATAGTTTAATTTAAAATATATTTATTCTACCTTCAATAGTAGTCTTGGCGACACCTCCGAACAGCATCAACAAAATGCCTCTCTTCACTTCATTGTTTCCATGAATGCTTGGGAATAAACTTGTTATGAGATTATTGTAAAGATTCCGATCACGTGACATTTCATATACCTGAAGAATTAATTTTATATATACTATAAAGCAATAGCATATTAAGGTTACAAATTCGGCTACAATTAAAGAGGATATATAGCAAAATGCATGAATATAATACTTCAAATCGATATCGGTAAAGACGTTTTAGAAATTAGCGTGCACAAACATATAGACAAACAGATTTTTTTAAATCATTGTTATGGGTTTTATTACATTAATAAATGCCCCCACAGTTTTTCTCATATAACTTTCATGTTCTATGTACTTCAATGCGATAAGTTAGTATATAAGATTAACTATAACTAACCTTATCCCACTCTTTATCGGTCATCTGCTTCCTCATGTCTTCAGTCGTTAAATCATCAGTGGCCAGATCTCCAGTACCGAATCTGCGAGACGTCGCTTGAACACTGCACGCTAAAAATGCTGTCCTAAAAACAAGAAATATTTTAAATAACAAATAATCTTTATATTATACAATTGCAAACATTTTTTAAAATCAGCAAAGTGGTCAGAACGGTTGAATGGTTTCCAAAAGGCTATAATGTAATTTCCAAAGTGTGAAAATAACACTTTTAAAAAAAGTAAAATATTATTCTTTCAAGTAAAAATATTTTAAACGGATTAATTGCATATATTATGGAATTCGAAAGTACATTTTTTCCTGAAACCTGATGTTTACAAGCACTTTACAGGAGTATGTAGTAATTAAATGCGTAAAAATGATGAAAATCAAAGATTCTTATTGAATATTACTTTTAACTTTTTTTTTAATTACCTACCAAATAGTTAAAGTAACTAGTAAGTACTTTCCTAGTTAGTTAAGTAAGTACTAATATTTACTATTTTTAAAGTGTTATTCCACACTTAGGATTAGAAAACATTTTTGAAAAAACAAAAGAACGCTTGGACGGTATCCAAGAGGCGCGGGTTCGAATCCCGCTGCGTTCAAATTTTTATAGGTTTTTTCAAAAATGTTAACTAGTACTTTGTTTAATGAAAATATGAAGGGTCTTAAATGAAAACTACTTTGTTCAACTGAAAATGTTTTTTGTAGGATTAAATGACAGCCTTACTGCATCGAACATAAAAAAAGAAAGAATCACGTAAATCAGTCTAGAACTTTCGGCGTAATCGCTGTACATATAAAAAAAAGATACCGGACGAATTGATAACTACAATTCTACATTAAATCTACGCTATATACAACCATGTTTATCCTAACAGCATAAATCCTATCATAAGAAATTACATTAAAAGTGTTTTTGCAAGAAATATCTGTTACACTTATAATAAATGTTTTTTTCGTTACTGTAAGTAAAGTAAACTATGAAAATAAATAAAATCGAAGTATCTGAATGTAGTATTAAAATTACTGTTTACTATCTAGCTATCGCCCGCGACTTTGTCTACGCAATAGTGAAGACATAAAATATTAAGGCATTCAAAGATATTTCACATCTAAATAAATAGAACATTTTAATTTATAGATATGTAATAACATTTTTGAAAAAACGTATAAAAATTTGAACGCAGCGGGATTCGAACCCGCGCCTCTTGGACGGTATCCAAGAGGCGCGGGTTCGAATCCCGCTGCGTTCAAATTTTTATACGTTTTTTCAAAAATGTTTTCTAATCATAAGTATGGAATAACACTTTAAAAATAGTAAATATTAGATATGTAATACTTAAAAAAGCTGTTGTTTTTTAAAATTTCTCTATATATCAAATTGTAACTTATATTTCTGGCGTCAGTACATTAGGCAACATTATCTAAATACAACTGACCGTGGGAGCGGAAAAAGTTTATTATATATATAAAAACTCTTAAATCGGCAAGAATCGTAAATACTATAAATATCATTATTTCATACATCCACATAAGACTTCTTTGATTTCTTCACCCATCTCCACATGATATCATGGTCCACATGTGATTTTACTCGTCCACATATGACATCATTGTCCACATGTGATTGCACCCATCCTCACATGACGGCATGATCCACATGTGGTTTCACTCATCATTACATGACTTCATGGTCCACATACTGATTGATTCACCCACAAATGACGTCATGATCCACATGAGATTGGACCCATTCTCACATGACAACATGGTCCACATCTGATTTCTCTCATCCACATATAACACCATGGTCCACATGTGATTTCACCCATCCACATATGACATCATGGTCTACATGTGATGTTACTCGTCTACATTTGACACCATGATCCACATATGATTTTACTCACCCACACATGACATCGTGTCCACATGTGATTTCACCAGTCCACATGTCATTTTACGCATCCACACATGACATTATGGTACACATGTGATTTTACTCATC
This sequence comes from Dryadula phaetusa, assembly GCA_032432895.1. NCBI lineage: Eukaryota > Metazoa > Arthropoda > Insecta > Lepidoptera > Nymphalidae > Dryadula > Dryadula phaetusa. The sequence continues at coordinate 2,114,431 of JAOYRS010000073.1, forward strand.
CACACATGATACCCTGGTCCACATGTGATTTCACTCATGCATACATGCCATCATGGTCCACATGTGGTTTTACTCATCCACACATGACATCATAGTCCACATGTGATTTCACCCGTCCTCACATGACACCATGATCCACATGTGATTTCACCCATCCACATATGACATCATGGTCCACATGTGATTTTACTCGTCCACATATGACACCATGGTCCACATGTTTTTCACCCACCCACACATGATACTATGGTCCACATGTAATTTCACTCATCCACACATGATATCATGGATCACATGTGATTTTACTCACCCACACATGACATCATGATCCACATGTGATTTTACTCACCCACACATGACATCGTGTCCGCATGTGATTTCACCTGTGCTCACATGACACCATGGTCCACATGTGATTTCACCCATCCACATATGACATCATGGTACATGTCATTTTACTCATCCACATATGACACCATGGTCCACACGTTATTTCACCCATCTACACATGATACCCTGGTCCACATGTCATTTCAGTCATCCACACATAACATCATGGTCTACATGTGATTTTACTCATCCACACATGATATCATGGTCCACATGTGATTTCACTCATGCATACATGCCATCATGGTGCACATGTCAATTTACGCATCCACACATGACATCATGGTCCACATGTGATTTTACTCATCCACACATGATACCCTGGTCCACATGTGATTTCACTCATGCATACATGCCATCATAGTCCACATGTGATTTCAACTATCCACATATGGCATAATGATCTACATATGATTTTACTCATCCACACATCGCATCATGGTCCACATGTGATTTTACTCGTCGACATATAACATCATAGTCTACATGTGATTTCACCTATCCACATATGACATCATGGTCCACATGTGACTTTACTGGTCCACGTATTACACCATAGTCTACATGTAATTTCACCCATCCACACATGATACCATGGTTCACAAGTGATTTCACTCATACACACATGATATCATGGATCACATGTGATTTTACTCACCCATACATGACATGATTCTCATATGATTTCACTCATCCACACATGACATCATGAACACAGCCTGTCAGGGGTTTAACTTCGCAAAATCCTGCCTCAGCTAGCATCTGCTTTCTTATGAGAACCTCTACAAGATTTAAAACTTCTAGAACCTATGCTTTCTAAAATTGCGTGATACGCGGGAGACATGATACTGGCAGCATTTGTATATAGATAACATTTTAACAATTTTTGTTTATCTGTCTGTTTCTTTGCTCCAGCTAATCTTTGGAATGGGTAGACTAATTTTTACGAGAATTTCATTGGCAAACAGTCTTTATATAAGCAAGTTAGCTAATCTTATTTTAGAATTATGAAACGAAAATCCAGAGATGTTAAGTTTTATGCACATATAGATAGGGGTCCAGCTAAATCAAAATATGAATAATAAACTTACTTATAATGTAATTCCCTCACACCTAAAGCTTTTAATCCCTTAATCCCTTCCATTTGCCCCTCATTTGCTTGCCGAGTTCTTGTAGTTAATTCTGCTTTTGCGCCGGGCAAGGATAGAGAGCCCACATCTGGTACTACTATTAGTGTACCTGTGAAGTCGTAACGATCTCCTGCCTGTAAAAATACTTTACTTTAAATAATAATTCTTAAAAATAATTGCTAGCTAATACATTTAAAGAAAAGTTACCAATTTTTTTGATTTCATATTTTGTTATATAGCTTTATGCTTTATACTGCTTAGCTTGGTAGTCAAGAGATGACTTGTTGTCAAGACATTCCACCGACTATTTTCTACTCAAAATAGAATCATTGCGTGTTGAGTGGCACACTCAAAGCCGTGCTTTATCTTACCAGGGCGAAGAAATGAATATACATTTTCAATCAAATTATAATTATTCTTAGTAGTCAGATGGTGTCCCACTATGCCACAATGGCCTCAATATTTAATAATAGAATTATATTCATATTGCTATGATAGAGATATATGATAAAGATTATTTGTGTACTAGCACAAATAATCTTCAAGTGCTGATATTACTGAATCAATTTCTATAGGGCCCACTTTAGTATTTATTTATAAATATGAAATACTAAAGTTCGCCAGTTATTGCCCTAGAATATTAATATTACTACCAATTGCTTTTTCCCACTTAGTAAAAATAAATCTGCTTTTAAGACACTTTATTCTCCACTATCTGCCTGAATTAGACATTCACAATTTACAATTGTTTTTGATTTTACCTGTACTGATTCCACAGCCTCAGCTCTTAATATAACTTCAAGTGATCTTGGGATACAGCCCCGAGGCAGCTCTGCTTGTGTCTCCTGTACGCGAATTTTCTGGAAATCCACAAATACTGACTTGTCTGCATCCAACATGAAACGCCGACGATTTGCACATACAGGATTTCGGCATATTGTTGGTATTGTGTACTAAAATTTAAATTTAAAAAATTACATTTTTTATAAAAAATATTAAAACAAAAATATGAGGATAGATTTGTTTATGAACCCATGATATTTTTTTTTTATTATTAGCTTCACGCTTTTATCTCGCATAGCAGGGTAGACAGAAAGTACCTAGTGTCAAGACACTCTGTACTTCGCTTTCCACCGATTTGAGACATTGTGAGTTGAGTGGTGGAACTCAACACCGCACTTTGTCTTTTTTACCAGACCGAGGAAGTGAAAATAAATTAAATATAATCACTTCCCCGAGTGGGGATCGAACCCACAACAGATCGCGTTTACAGTCAAGATGCTGTCATACTGTGCAGCGACCGGCCCCTTTTTTACATTTTGATATTTTTTACATTGTAATTATTAGTTTTTGTAAAGGGTGTAGATCCATTTTTTTACAATTAATAGTATTTATAATAAACTATGTGATTTGTGTTAACTGACAAATTCAAAGACAAGTAAAGAATTGAACTGAGATAACATTTAATTTTTTAACTTTGCCACCATTTTGTGGATTGAATTAATTCAAATAATTGTAGGGTGTTACAGATCTATATTTTAATTTTGATGAAGAATAAGGAAATATTTTTGAAACTGAGTCTGGTTTTCTAATTTTTTAGATTTATAGTCTACAAATAAAATATGTATAATTTTACATACCTTGAATTGCTGTTCAACATTTTTAATAACAGTTTGGCAATCCAAACACACAAATGTACCCAAAACAAGCTCTGGGTGAACAGGATGTGTCCTTACAATTTGTCCTGATATTCTTATTAAAGTACCTATTTTAGCTGTAGTCAACTCTCTCACTTTATGCCTTGTGGGAACATCCACAAATGAAACATAACATTCTTTGTCTTGCAAATCTTTTTTCATACCACTCTCTGCAAGACTTAATACATAGTTTAATATGGCTTGATTAAGAAATGGATAGATTCTATAATATTCTTCAATTATTGTAGTTGCAAGATTCTGATTGTATTTTTCAACATCATCAAAGCTTACTTCTAAAGTGCTTAGTTCAGGTTTAAGAAGTTCTTTGGCTTGTTTCTCATATTTCAACTCATTGTCTTCTTTAAATCTGTATATTAAAGTAAAAAGTAAATAAGCTATACTACACGTATAAAATTGTAAAGTCAACTTAATAGTTATGCTTTGGACCATAGCAAAGAATTATCAAGGCTTTTTTTATTTAAAACAACAATACTTACTCTTCCAAAAAGTCTTGAAACAACTTTTGGCACCGTACACCAACATCATCTTTCACTTGGCTTTGAGTAGCATATGTATCGGCTACATCCATCTTAAATATTTAGTGTTCTCTTTATTTATATTCTTTATTTTTCACCGACTCTCTCCTAAAATACTAACCATAAAAATCTTTTCACTTAGTACTCACTAGCACAAATAATTTTCTGGAACCTTTCCATATACTATAATGAAAGTTTAAAAGTTCACTATTTCAATTCTAATTTGTAACTTATCATATACTATAAATATTTTAAACGGATAAACTTTTTAAAAGCATCGATGTATCCTATCATTGAAGCCATGTGACAGTTGAATGTTTTGGCGGGAAAAATATTCGTTTAGAAACCCTGTTTGCAATGCTTCATGCTTAATAGAGTAATCTATAAAAATATATTTTCCTTTATAAAATTATTTGTTACATGATGAACATAAGAATTAGAGATGAGAATAATGTAAGATAGTATATTAGTAATAAAACTAAAAACAGTGCGCGCTTTACAATTCTACATATTTTATAATTACATCGTAGGGTTTAGATATGTGTCACATATTATATTAAATTTAATTATTAGGACTCCAATATTAATATTAATAGTTGCTATAGCTACTATTAAAATAAATTTACAGTTTTGGATGAACTCGTGTTAATATGAACATTACAGATAAAAAACAAATTAAATCAAACATCTAAAAAATTATATTTGACATCAACTACTCTATTTGTAACATAACATGGAAAATCAGTCTTTTTAATTTTATATATATTGCACATAGCTCTACCTATGTAATGTTCTAAAGTGTATGGATATATATTTTATTACTGTTTAAAAATAAAATATATTTGAATTAGATACGATATACATTTTTTTAGTTTATATGAATAATGACTGAAGCACAATTAGGACTTTTAATAAAAGCTGCCTCCAGTTTGGCACAAAATGAAACTTCTAAAACCAGTCAAATATTGAAAAGCTATTATTTGTAAGTAGTACCTTTATATTAGGTTATTATTTAATTTATTACCAGTTACATTATTTCTTATAAATTATAATGTTCAGAAAAAATATTTAATTTTTATTGTAGGATGCGATGTAAAACACTGGCTAAAGATGATGGTTTGCCTAAAAAGCAGTTTTCAAATGAAGTAAGATGCTCTCGCTGTTGCATTGAATGGAGTAATGATACAAAAATTAAGGTATAATTTAAAAAAATGTTAATTGTTACTTGTCTTTTTATTTACTTCACATGGAAAAGAATTCTATTATCTAAGGTACAATTTTTAATTACAGTTAAATCCTATCAAATTAAGCAAAAGGCAGAGGAAAAGGATTAAATGCAAAAGGAAAAACAAAGAATCAAGTCAAAAACACTTGTTACACAGTAACGAATTGGTAATAGTATATAAAAATATTATAAATTTAAATATTTTAAGAGTGGCAAATGCAACCAGAAAAAATTTAATTTATATTTTAGGTAACAATATGTTCATTTTGTGGCAAGAATACAAAAACTACTTTAATAAAACCAAATAAAGTAACTCAGGCAGCAATTACTGAAGAAAAACTAATAAGCTTTGAAGATAAAGTTATAGTTCCTAAAAAAAATTTTAAAGAGCTAATTCATCCCAAAAACCAAGAATTGCAATCAAGTGTGTACCGCAAGTCTAAAGCAGCTTTCTCATTGAAGGAAAAGAGGAATACTCTTCAGAGCAGTGTAAAAGTAGCACCATCAAAAGTAATAAAAAATAATAAGAAGAAAAAAGACAAATTTGCAGGTTTATGTAAAAATGCAGTAGTTGCAGCAGCCCAATTGAAAAAGGAGAAAGACACAAAACTAAATTTATTTCTGAAGCCTTCTTCATAATTTGCTCTTGAAACTTATATTATTTTAAGATATATATTATGAATTTTTGGTAAAAAAAGTAATTGATAAATAAATATAAACATATTTTGGTTTTTGAGCATTTTTATTAATTTTAAATAGTTTTATCTAAAGCTAATTTTGCATACCTTGTTTTATTACTATCAAATGTATATCCATCACATTAGTGTTTGTGTGTCCTGTCATTACATGTAGCTCACCATTCCTGAATTGCTTAAAGAAGTTATATGTGTCATTATTATTAATGTAAATGTCTGGGTCTATATTATTTTCCTTGCAATCTGTTATAAGATTAAGATATCCTATTGCACCAGCTGCATCTGTAGGGCCATCTATGCCATCAGTGCCTGCACTGAGAAAGTAAATATCATGATTTTGTAATTCTTCTCTTAAACTGTGTATGCTTTTTGAAAATTCTAATGCTAGTTGTTGATTTCTACCACCAATTCCTTTACCATTTATTTTGACTGTAGTCTCTCCTCCCAGGATTAAACATAAATCTTTATTTTTAATTGATGTTATTTCTTCATTTTTTTCTTGAATTTTAAATTTTAGATCAGGTATCAGTAGAAATTCAAGTTTTTTGTTTAATTTATTTATATCTATACATCCTACTTTAAAATCACAAAATATTTTGACTAGTTCAGTATATTTCAATGCAATATCACGCACATTGCCTATAACAGTGTTGGACAATTCAATAGGATACAAATTTAATCTTTTTGCAGTAGAAGTTGCTGCTGCTATACTAATTATATTTGATCCAATAACTATATTTCTTATATCTTTTGGAAAATGTATCAAGTCGACTTTTCGTTCTAAAACATATTTTATTGATGCGGGAAGGTTTTCAAATAAGTTATATTTTTTAATAATATTTATTGCATCTAATTGACTGTTTTTGTTTTCAAATGTTGGTCCACTAGCTATTATGTCTATAGGGTCACCAACAACATCCGATAATATTAATGTGACTACTTGTGCAGGAGATGCATACATTGCTAGCTGACCTCCTTTCAAATCTGATATATTTTTCCGCACAATATTTAGCTCTACAATATCTGCCCCCGAATTCGCTAATTTCTTTATTAAAATAGTTTTTTCATCTAAAGTAATTGGCTCCCTTGGTAGAGGGAGTAAAGCAGATCCACCTCCGGATATTAACACCAGTAAAAAATCATTTTTAGTTAATTTTAAGACTAAGCTTTTTATTTTCTTGGCAGTTTGTACAGCATTTGTATCCGGCAAATTATTTCGAGCTCCTTCAATATATAAGACATTTTCACTAGAATGTTGAGGATTCAAATTTCCTGTAGGAATACTTATAATTCCATTTTGAATTTTTGAACCCAATATTTTTTCAGCTTCGATTGCCATGTTTTGAACCGCTTTTCCGGCACCAATTATGTACAATTTCTTATTTTTTAGGTTATAATTTAGTCCAGATATTATCAGCTGTTCAGTTAATGGGTTATAGTTGATACATTCCTTTATAAGTTTATCCGGAAGTACAGCTGAGACACTGTTCTTAAATATTTGAGTTAAGTCACAAAGTATTTTCTTTGCCATCTTTTCTTATCTAGCTACTCTCAACTCTCGAACAAAAACCAAACAATTATTTTTACACGTATATAATACATTCGGTAATAGGTAGTTTGTTCTGTTTATTTTATACATCAACAGATAAGATTGCGTAATTTATGTAACCTTTATTACTAACTGATATTTATATATATACATATATATATATGCTATATAATTAAATTTTATGTAATTAAAAATATAGCAACTAATCTAAGCTAACAATTGCCTACAAAGCCACCGTGGTGTATGTGACATCATCAAACTCTAAGCGCGATGGTTTTGGGTTTGGTCCCCACCTGGAACGTAACTATGTTTATATAGAAATATATAAATAGTTTCATTCTCTCATTTTTCTAAATTGAATACAAGCGGCGGTTTTTCTAAGTTAAATAAAAACGTCTCTAATTTGGACGAAGATAGAGTGTATATCTTTCGGAATTCTTAATATTAGGTTTTTCTGCCAATTCCGCTACATGGGCATATCGTAAAAAAAATAATAGAAGTTAGAAATGTAAAACATTTCCATTAATGAATACTAGATGGGTAGGTAATTGTTTTCTGCGAACTTTGAATACTACCTACAGCGAATGAGCCCGCACTTGTATAGGTCTAAACCTGCTCAACTTTTAACCTTCAATAGATATTGAAGGATATCTTTTATTAGAAGTATACAAAAAAAAACAATTGTTATTAATATAAATAATTGTTATTAATATAATAATTCAACAACGCGAGTCCCAGATGTGGACAGCCACAATGCCTCCTTACTGCACCCTCTGCTGATTTCACATCCAGAACACTATCAGGTTAAGGTCGTTGCCCCTTTGGGATCTTCTGACCACTGCCTGATACGGAGTATGGTGCATATTACACGTGTTAGTTGCAGAACACCCGCAACCCGTCGCGTTTGGCACTACAAGTTAGGGGATTGGGATGGGATGCGTAACTTTTACTCATCTTATCCCTGGGGGCCGGTTTGCTTTTTTTATGATGATCCAAGTGACTGTGACGCTGCTGTTGCCGACGTGATTCTACGGGGTATGGAACTTTACGTTCCTAGCTCTGTGGTGCCAATTGGTGACAAGTCACGGCCCTGGTTTGGTTCGTCTTGCAAACGAGCTGCCATTATCAAGCGCGAAGCATAACAAATTTGGGCTGAGGCACTAATCACTAAGGATCCAAAGGTGAAAGCCTTAAAGACAAAATATAACCGTGCATCAAGGTACTTTAAGAGGCAAATTGCTAATGCAAAGTACGAACATATCGCTTAAATTGGCGAGCAGCTTGAGAGATACCCGTCCGGAACACGTCAGTTCTGGGCCCTCTCGAAAGCTGCACTTGGCAATTTCAGCCAGTCTTCGCTTCTGCCATTGTGCACCGAGAATGACACCCTGGTCCACACAGCGAAAGAGAAAGCCGATCTCTTGGACGCTCTCTTCGCCTCAAACTCGACTTTGGATGACAGAGGAACCACGCCGTTGACCATTCCGCGACTATTTTCTCTGGACATCCACAAGTCGAGTGGGCCGGATGGCATTTTTCACTTAGTGCTTCGTGTATGTGCTCCTGAGTTGTCACCGGCGCTAACGCGCTTATTTCGGCACTATTATTCACTCGGCGTAGTCCCTGATTTATGGAAGACCACTTTAATTCACCAGATTTCGAAAAAAGGTGATGGTTCCGATCCGACTAACTACAGGCCTATCGCTATCACCTCCCTGCTCAAACAGCCAAATCCTGGTGTATCTGGAAGATCAACTGTTGCTCAGCGATCGTCAATATGGCTTCCGCCATGGTCGGTAAACCGGTGATCTTTTAGTGTACCTTACTCACCGCTGGGCTGCTGCTATTGAAAGCAAGGGAGAGGGCCTGGCAGTTAGTCTGGACATGGCAAGGACTTTCGATCGTGTGTGGCACAGGGCGCTCCTTGCCAAACTTCTATCGTATGGGGTTCCCAAGAAATTATGCAAGTGGGTCCCCAGCTTACTCACTGGGCGTAGCATAAAGACCGCTATCGACAGTTTTTGCTCGCAATTAATGCCCGTGAACACTGGTGTCCCCCAGGTCTGTGTGCTGTCCCCAACACTGTTCCTTCTGCATATCAATGATTTGTTATAGGATCCTAGCATTCATTGTTATGCAGACGACAGCATGTCGTCGTCTACATCGGCCGTGCAGGTCTTTCTCGAGAAAACGTGAACAAGTGCCGAAAAAAGCTTGTGTCTTTCGTAGAGGCATCCCTTGAGAATGCCTCTTCATGGGGTGAAAGGAATCTGATTCAGTTCAACCCCCTAAAGACACAAATTTGCGCGTTAACCCCTAAAAAAACCTCATTTGTCACCAGTTTTCGAGAACACCCCTCTTAAAGCCACGCCTGATATCAGTATATTGGATCTGAGCGTTTCGAGGGACTGCCAGTATCGCGATCATCTGGAAAGCAAGGCCAAGTTAGCCTAGAAAAAAATTTGTTGTCATCGGCAGAGGGAGACGGTACTTCACGCTCACACACCGTTTGGCCCTTTATAAGGCCCAGGTTCGACCTCATATGGAGTACTGTTCTCATCTCTGGGCTGGTGCACCCGAGTATCAGCCTAAACTATTTGATCGCATACAACGGAGAGCCATTCGGATCGTTGGGGACCCAATTATCTGTGACAGGCTTGATACTTTGGCACTGCGTAGAGACGTTTCATCGTTATGTGTTCTCTATCGCATATATCATGGGGAGTGTTCTGGAGTACTGTTTGACCTGATTCATGTCGCTGAATTTTTCAACCGCACTGTACGTAACAGACTGAAAATACCATCCCTACCATTTGGATATATGGCGTTCTACTGCAGTGCGGTTTTGTAGGAATTTCCTCTCGCTTGCCACACACCTACCTGCGTAGGTCATTCCACAGTTGTGTGACACGCGTACAGTGTTTCCAGGTCGTTACGACATAAAAACCTTCAAAAAGCGCTTATTCCCACTTTAAAGGCCGGCAACGCTCCTGTAGCTCTTCTGGTGTTACACAGAGCAGTGGCCGGCGGTATTCATTTACCATCACGTGACCCGCACGCTCATTTGTCTTACCTGTCCTATAAAAAAATGTTCCATTTAAAATGTAACATTTGTCATTTATTTTTTAGAAATATTTTAAATCTTTTGTTGTGGAAAATTCTATATTTTCATTTGAGATTTTAAAGATCTTTTTAAGATTTTAATGAAGTTTTAAGAAGTTCATTTTCAATTTTCCTTAAAAACTATATAAAAAATATGTAGCTGTAATTATAGTGTCATCTTGCATGACACGAAACGTATATTTTGTAAGCAAACGATCAAAACAAAACAAAGTAGCAAGATTCAACAAGTTTGAACAAGTCGCCGCAAAATTTAAAATTTGAATAGATAGTTTTGTAGTAGGGGAGAAATACTTAAAATATAAAATGAATTTCTCTTGCAATGTAAAGACATTTGAGTCTAACATTTTAATAGTAAATTATGAGTTCACCAGTTTGTTTTTCGCAATATTTTACGAATAAACAAAATGTGAGATCGTTAAGTAACATTTTTAATATAAAGTTACTGCAAAGTGGAAAAGAAAATATTTTTCTTCAAGAAGTGATTGGTGATGAAGAATTATTGCAGAAAACATCTCCTGAAATATTAAGAATATTAAAAGATCTGAGATATAACATTAAATGTTGTAGTAACCAAGACTTCAAGGAGTTTTTGACTGTGCAGGTAAATAAACAAGAAAAATTATGCGCAGTAAATAAAATCGATGTGTTTATGAGTTGCATGAATGCACTTACTAATATCATTCCTTACAATTTATTTAACTCTCATCACAATAAGAAAATATTTCAGAAGTATGTGCAATTAACAATATATAGTATGAACCGGCAATATATACTATTTGAAGATTTAATTAAAGAGTGGGATATAAATACATTTCCTTGGGACACATTATCTTCCTCAGTGGCTTCGAAAATCATTTACAATATACTCTATTGGATTTTTAAAAGTCTATTAGTTGCAATAATAATATTAAATTTCTTTGTTACAACATGCAAAGTTAATGCTAATGAGAATAGATTGTATTTTTTTTGGAAAAATCAATGGCAAGCCTACTATGATAAGAAAATATCAGATATGGTGACTATGAAGATAATCCGAAAATTTGGCTCAGACTGTGAAAAGAAAACACTAAGAAATAAGCAAAACAGTAAAGGAAAATTAAAGTTATATAAAAGAAATATACCAAAGCTACATCTTGTTTTAAAAACAAATCATCAATACAGGCCGATTGTATGTTACAAAAATGAACTATCAAATCAATCAGACAAATATAAACTTAAAGAAAGATTGCACTTTATTCAATTGTTAACTGGAAAAATTCAAGATAAAATTGAGAATCAATATAAGCAATTATATAAGAAGTGGCTGAATAACAATTGCCCACCTTTATATTTTGTTAAAACGGATCTCACTAATGCATTTGGATTAATTGACAAAGCCAAACTTATGAAAATAATATATGAGCGCTATCTTATATTTCAGAAGAAAGAAATGCCACTATATTTAAAGAAAAAGTATTTAAACAGTTATAAAGAATTGATAACTGAACTTTCACAACCACTATTGTTCCGTGCTGGTTCTACAATATATGAGTGGAGAAAAGGATTAGTGCAGGGATACAAATGTTCTCCAGCTCTTTCTGAGTTATACTATACACATTTAGATGAAATTTATTTTTCAGAAGTTATTCAAGATACTGAACAAAGTGTAAAGCTATTTATAAGAGTTGTTGATGACTATTTATATGTAACTGATTCTTTAAAACATGCTCATTTATTTCTACAAGCATTATCAAATTACAAAAATATAAATGTTGATAAAACATTAGTCAATTTTCCTTATCCAAAACTTAAAAGTAGCCAAGAGTTTGCTTTTTTAGGATACAGCTATAATACTTCAAATTTACAAGTAGGTAGGATCAATGCTGCATTTGCAGACCAAGTGTGGTTTAAAATACAATTTTCAGGAGCCATAGTAGACTTAGAAAAATTTTTAGAAAACCGAATCGGTCATTCTGGATTCAATTTAAATAGTCATATTTTCAACTTTTACCATAACACTGAAGAACATGTGTGGAATCAGATTTTTATAACATTGTGCCTTTCAGCAAATAAATTTTGCTGTATACTGGCTATATTATGTAATGAAAAAGATATGATGCAATATTTACCTGTCTACAAGAAGAGAGTAACTGTGAAACTTTGTAACAGTATTATAGAGACCCTGCACTACAATCAACCTAGAGATTTTAATTTTATTTATTGTATAAATCATTTTCGCTATTTATCATTTAAAGCATTATCATTGTGTGCTAGAAATACACCAAGGTGTAATATATTAGTTCCAATTGTAAATATAGAAATGGCTAAAGCAAATTGTATTTTTGGAAAGTGGAGGGAACATTCTAGCAGGATTTCCAAAGATGGGCAAAATCAAAGACAAGCCGTTAAAGATATATGTAGAAGAAGTGACCTACGAAATGTCATGAAATCTTTTGAAATGTTGCCACAAGATTTTCAGTGTTTTAATCATAAAAAATTTTATAAATGAAAGAAATAAAACCAGTTCAATTATTTTGTAGAGGTGTTTTATTTCAAAACTTATTACTTAGCAGTCAGTGAAATATATTTGGATGGAATGTAAATATATATATATATATATATATATATATATATATATATATATATATATATATAAATAAATAAATATAATAGAAACACAGTATAAAATACAAAATAAACAATTGTAAAATATAAAAAGTTTAAATAATGAGATTCACTTAGAAGACTTGTCTTATATAGAATATTTATAACATGAAATTATTTATTTTATCACATTTAAAAGTAACAGTGTAAAATTTAATTGACCTATAAAATAAAAGTATTATAAACATCAGGCACTTGGCTGGACGGATTTTAAGTTTCTAATTATTATAATTATGTTGCCATTTAATATCTAACTTACACTATAAAATTATAACCAAACCAGGGTTAAGTAAAATTTCACTTGAAAATTATTAAACATTTTTGAAAAATCTCAAAAATTTGAACGCAGTGGGATTCTAACCCGCGCCTCTTGGATACCGTCCTTGGACGGTTTATATGTTTTTTCAAAAATGTTTTCTAATCCTAAGTGTGGAATAACACTTTAAAAATAGTAAATCTTAAAATTATTATTACACAAAGCTTTTTAAATTTTCAATATTTATTATTACATTAAGATCAAGATATATAAAACTATAATAAAATGGGCTTCAAAAATTAAAATACTATTACCTTAATAAGGCAATTACAAATAAAGCAGTAGCTAAAACATGTCCAACAAAACCATTTCTATATCCCAGAGACAAGAAATCTGGATCAGATGCTATATAGTACATAGATTGTGGCGCGTCACACGAGACGATTCGAGCTGCGCGTATTAAAGCCTCGCCGGCAACTATCTCAGCGGAACGCTTACTGTGTGAAAGGGGCTTTAGGCGGACCGCTGCGTCGCTGAAGATTAAATCTGCATATGGTGCTTGGGACAGAAACATACTGAAGCTGTAAATAGAAAAAAAATATTTAGTTAATCAATTTGAAGCAAAAAAATTAAAAAGGGTAAAGCTATAATAAAAAGATACCTATTTGGGTTACAAAGTATTGGTGTTATAATAATTATGGAATATAAATGAATTTATATATGATTATAACACGATTTTATGAGCTGTCAATTAATGTAAGATAAGACTTAACATGAACCTAATGCCAGAACTACTATGAAAACGAATTTTTTTTAAATTTAATTCGTGTTAATATTAAATATAGTCATTTTCTATTGAGGTAAAAAATCTAAGCGTTATATTATTATAATATATAATTTCTTTATTCTGAAAATAATGTAAAGTTTAACAATAAATTCTAAGGTAAATTTAAAAGTGAAACAGAAAAACTTTGTTATTACAAACCTAAATTCATCAGAAGTAGTAGCACCATACAACTGTTGTGCGTACACCATGAGGTTAGAGAATGTATCCAACTCGGTATGGTTAGCTCGTCCCATCAACACCGAGCCCGGTACTTTTCCGAGATTACAGCGTTTATACTCGTGCATTTTCGCTCGGGTACCTGATTGTAAAAAGAATTCCTTGGATTTATTACTCACTGTGCCTGCGACTTTGTCTACGTGGGATTTAACATGATATCTGGATCTTTATTTTATTATTATTAAATAAAAAGATAAGTCATTTCTTAGTATAACAGCTTTATGCCTGTGACAGGTCGGTCAAAACCAGAGTTCGAGAACAAACAGATCAACAAAAATTATAATAATAATAGTACTACACAGTACAAAATGCTAAATATAATTGAATATATCTATTTTATTATATGATTATTTTTATTTTAATTAAATATTTTAAAATTATATGTCACTACATAGTTATAATATCGTGTAATTTTGTAATATATTTTTTTATTAAAACAAATACATATTGTTATTCTTTCTTACGTTGTGCATTGTATAGTGCAGTTAATCTTTACTAGTGTCCTAGATAAAACTTTAATGGTGGCCCTATATAAAATATATATATAAATCTCTTTATTATATAAACATACACAACACATAGATCCCTTTATTATATAAATTATAAACTAATACGAAAATGAAAACAAAAACAAACAATATTACATTAATAAAGAAAAATCCTAAACTAAAAAATAATTCTAATCCTAATAAAAATTTACGCTCTTAGTTATTATATTGGCACATTAATAACTTAAGGTTCATCTTACGAAAATAAAGTTGTACACGTATGTGTGTCAGTTACCGTCCGGACACAGCAGCTGCATGTCGTCGGGCAGCAGGTCGCGCGCCCACCACTCGCGGCGCCGCCCGCCCGACACCTCGGCGGGCGCGGAGTGGCGCACGAAGGCCACGTCGCCGCCGCCCTCCACCATGCAGCGCAGCGCGCCCACGTGCCCGTAGTAGTCCTCGCTGGCGTCGCGGCGGCAGCGGCTGCGTGTGTGTGTACGTGTATGTTACTAGACCCGCTTGCGGCTCCGTTTTGGTGTTGTTATGTATAAACTATCTATATTATTGCAGTCTAAAAAAATTCGTTCAAAAATTTTTTCGTGAAAGGGCTACGAGCTAGCTACATACATGTTTTCGTACTCGCAGACTTTCGCATTTATAATATTAATAGAATAATGTGTTCATTTTAGTGCTATCTCAGTTCAAAGTTAGCCATATAAATTTGAAAGTATAAAAAAGAATTAATCCGTCAAGTTAAACAAAATGAATAGATATTATAATTGAATTCTATTAATTTAACTAACACTTCTTAGGAATTAAAGAAGGATATTCAACGTGCCGGATATAATTTAAACATTTCACAATAAAATAAAATAGCTCGAGCGTCTGACCGGAAGGAGGCGCCCTGGCACAGATGGCACAGGTTGTCGTGCGGCACGGTGGCGGCGTCCACGTACTCGCTGCTGAGCGCGCCGGGCGCGCACGCCTTGGTCACGTACTGCGCGGCCGCGTGCGCGCCGTCGCAGCCGTACGACCTGACACACACGCACACATATACAACATTATCAATATAGTATACTATTAGTTAGTTAAATATATCTATGTAATAGAACCTAATATATTGAATTTATTTTTATGTGTGCATTTGTGCACGTTTGTATCGGAAACAGCTCGACATGAGCTTAATTTTAATGTTTGCACTATTATGCAAGACACAATAGTGCAAACTAACCTTCCCTTCCCTTAACATTATAAAATTTATTTAATTTCAATTGATTCATAAAACATTATATCAATTTAAATTATTGTTGGACAAAATTTCTGTAAAATAATAGTTTTATGAATTTGCTAAAATTTTAGTTAACAGCGTATACAAATAATTTTACTTATATTTTTAAAGCAACTTTCTCTCCCCGACGAGCCGCGAAGACATAGGTAGAAATTCATATATTTGTTTCTTTTATAATTAAAGCTACACAAATTACTATTAATTACCCTATATAGCTCGACAAATACTAGAACCTAGTCAAATATAAAACATTTCCACTCACCGTATCCACCCATTCGATATAAGATAAGCCAGCGGGTAAACCCACCCGGCCGCCATACCGATACCGGTATGACAAGTGTTTTTACCGCGCAAGTACGTGAGATCAGTATCCGCGTCTTGCTCTTTTGCGACCGCCACTGCATAGTACCAATTGTCACCGCTTGAGTATACCTGCATTATTATAGAACATCTATTTTTTTACAACGCCAAGAGGTTTTATTCCTGATTACTTTCACTTAAATAATATAATCATTACCCCAAATAGATAATCAAACACATCCAATCAATCACAACAATATCCAATACATACTGTCCGAGAGAATTAAAATCGATTTTTTTTCGTTATATATAGATATAACTCTAAGTAAAAATATAAGAATGTAGTGACTTCTCAATTAATTCTATTTGGTAACTTTCGGCAGATGAAAGTTAAAAGTTATGCAGAAATAGCAACTAAGACTAGAGGATAGTATTACAAGCGTAGTATAATGAGGTTCAAATATAAATAAGAAGTGATTAAAAGTAGCTATCTGGAGTAGTAAGGTGGCAAGTTTTATTTTTAAAAAAGGAGCCTAAACTTCTTTAAAAAATCTCTCAATTCTTCCTCATTTTCATCCTGAAACGATGAAAAAGGGGTTGTTTGGTTTTTAGACTTATTATTTACGTAATAAGATATTTGGTGCATACATATCTTAAACTATTTTAACCGAATCAACTGCATATATTATGGTAATAATTCACTCGACGTTTCCAACACCATAAAACACTTAGGTCTACTTGTGACTATTACACACCGATTAAAGTATAATATTAAAGCTGACGTGGGATTGTGTTTTGTCCATTCTGATACCAAAACAAACACGACATACCTCCTGCATGAAGGGAACGAGGCGGTGTCTGTAAGCGGCGTGCAACATGTCGGCGGCGTCCAGCACCGCGAAGTCGCAGGTGCCGTCCGCCACCGCGCGCTCGCAGTGCCGCGTGCTGTGCGCGCGCCAGCACACCAGCTGCGGCGACAGGAACGCTGCTTTCAGTGCCACCTAATGGAGGTCGCAATGGATTAATTATTTATTAACAATAATAAATAAAATCTTCTTTTTAAATTATTATTTTTATAAATTAACGATTCTCTTGCCTTGAATATAACGGATATCTTTTGAAAAAAGGTCGATTTTTAAGAGGCTAAAATATAAAATTAAATATAAATTTACTACAAGATTATTTAAAATTCTTAAACTTTATTACTAACAACATACCCTCATCTTAACGCATTTATCCATTTCCGGATCACTAGTAACACATAGTACAGCTCGCTTCACAGGACAGTCTCGGATGCCAACCACCGCTTTCTCCGCTTGGGAGCTTATTGGAGAACCTTTTGTAGTTAGTATGTGGTCAGCTGATTGTTCTTCTTCTTTAAGTATACGGAAATTCATGGTTGCGTCCTAAAGGTGGGAACGAAAATATTTTTGAAAAATGAATAAATCTTTATATAGATTTATCTTTTTATCATAATAGATAATTTACATGTAACAATTTGTATTTTTAGGTTAAGCTGAAAATTGAAGAAAATATTTTAATATGTATTATTACTAAGTTATTAAATCTATCTTGTTTTGTTAAGTATTAAAATGCATAGTTCTCAGTTAAAATATTTTTTATAATAAATAATATTCTAAGAAAATAAGATTTCTGAATTGACAATGATGATACATTATATTATTTAGTTTCATAATTTTTTTCCAGCTTTCTCGCTGGAAGTAGTCACAGCAAGTAGTCAGAAACAACCTAGTGTCAAAACGTCCTTCCTACCGTCCGGATTGACTGCTAAAGGGTCGTTGTGTTGCGAGCTCAACGACAACGTCTTACTAGAGATGACAATAAATATTACATATTATCATTCCCTCGAGTGGATACGAACCCAAACTTGTCAGACTTGACCCACTGCGCCACGCTGGAATCTACGGTACTATAACTTAAACATATTTATTATTTTTACCTGTAACAATAAATCTGTAGTGCCTTCAGAGTAAAATAATTTAAATGGTAGCTCTATGGGCCTGCCTGAAGAGTCGGTTCTTGTTCGGAATGGTGACACACTGTAAAAAAATAAAAACATTTTTTTTTTATAAAAAACAAATAAAATGAATATGATAAGCTGCAAATACATGCGAGTTTCAAACCAGCTCCAGTATTTTTTTTGTTTGAAGTTGATTAAGTATTGTCCATACATTTACTAGTCTTACCTATTAGTAAAATATGTCGTTATTTTTCTTTTGTTAACTAATTAATGAAAAACGACTTTGCTTATATATATTTCACCCAATTTCATAAAGTATTATAATATACCACCTAATATTCAATACTATAACACTAGAAAGACTGAAATAGAATATATACTTATATTACCCAGAAGCAGTCAAAATGACTGTTTTGTAATAAAATTATAAAAGCGTAAACACAATTATAAAAAATATTTTTAATGTTTCTCTCTATTCTTTACAGCTGAATATAGTGTAATAACTAAATATCAAACAATAAAAAAATCAATGCACTTTGCAATGAAAATGGAATGAAAAAAAAGCCACATTAATCACCATCTGCACATTTTTGGCAAATAAAACTGGTATTTTTTTCATGTGTAGGTCCACTTTCCATATACTGCAGTCAATATCTGACGCAAGCCAACGTTATTTGGTTTGTGGGGCATGTACTGGGTACACTTGCACCAATTTCTCTTCTTTTTTTTTTAGCTTCACGCTTTATCTCTGGCAGGGTAGCCTGAGAGCACGAAGCGCCAAAAGCTACGGTCCCTGCATACCTTTTTCCCCTCGTCCACTGTCATTATTTTCTTCATGTATGCCCTGCGGGAGGTCCTCATACGTTTAACGTGACTTTCCTCCAGTATCTTCGATACCGTGTTTTCGAAAGTCAACCGAGGTCTCCCCCGATTTCTCTTACCATTCTTTCATCGCTCATTCTTTCAACGTGCCCAAACCACCTGAGCACGTTCTTCTTCATTCTTACTGTGACATTCACGCTTACACCTGCCATTCTGCGTATCTCCTCGCTGCATATACGGTCAGCTAAACTGACTCCGCATACCCGACGAAGAGATCTCATATCTACTGTATTCACCTTTCTTTCATTCTTCCTTTGACACACCAACGTTTCGCTGCCGTATAACATCAGTACTGTATTGTGAACGGCAAGACGTGCAGGTACGCTGACGTTTTTCCGTTGCATCAATGCAGCAAGAGCACCGTTAACCCTGTTACAATACGCCTTTCCACATCCATTTCCTATTTTCCATCTCTACTGAACATAATTCCCAGATATACCACCTCATTCACTTATTCTTACTCGAGGCTTTATAGTCCTGCCATGCTTTCTTCTTTTTTTCTACTGCCTCTTTCACTTCATTATTCCACCATTCATCACGCTTTTTACTAAAGCCTCTTGTATTTCTATTTCTTGAAGAAAATAATTTCTAATCAACTGTTATATTTTGTCATAGTTAAAAGCAAATTTGACTGTTATTAATGAATTTATTCCATTTTTCCAAAATCAAGGCCAATTTATGTGTTAATAGGCGCTTACTTCTTTCGTTTTTTTTTGTCAAAATGAATAACTTGATTTGTTCAATTTTTTTTGCTATAGTTTTTTTGAAAAATTCGGGTCCCCACTTTACTAACTGTAAATAGCTTCATTTTTAATTTTCGCTTAATAAGCTCCTCGGGCATACAAAAGCCCTATAAATGCACGTAATTTCGCTAATGAAGTTAGATAATCATTCTTCATAATTCGGTAATCTTCTTCTTCTCTGAACTTTTATCATGTTTCATGATATTATCAACGAAAATGCACTAATAACATCATCTGCCATATTATTTTTGTTGGTGCTTTCACATCTTTGCAAATAAAGTAGATGATAATCTTCCAGGAATACCACTATTGTCAAATGTTATCCACTCAGTACCATCAGCAGCTGTCAGGATCTTCTGAAAGCTGTTTTCTATTTCTCTATCAAAATCTGAAATTATTTGTATATTACGGGTTTTTCTGGGCATATTGAAGACATTTTCGTTTTTATAACCAGTGCCCAATGATTCATTGCTATCTTCACTTTCAGACGACTCAGTCTGCATTTGAACATTTCTCTCTTTAGACACTAGGTCATAGACAATACCATCTGTTTCAATATCTGAACATCATTCACATGTGCTAGTTAACTTTTCAATCATTTTTTCTACTCGACAATTTTACTGAATTTAGGCATAAATATTATAAAATAAGTAATTATTGAACTTGTTATAATCACTATCAACATACATATATAAGACTGAGAACTATTAGTTTTATGTTACTGACCACCTAAATGACTTATCTAATTCTAATTGATAGAAAAATATGCGTAACGAAACAAATAATAAATTAAATATAATAATTCCAGGCAGATTGGAGAGATCCTTTAAGACATTTACCATTTGTATCAATAAAATAATTTTAAAAATACCAAGCAGTCAAAATGACTGCTCTTGGGCAATACAGGTATAGTGTAGACGTATATCGGAAATAAAAAGGGGAGATAAATACAACTATTAATATATGTTTTAATATAATATATAACAAGTAAAATATATGTTAAGTAATATTTAAATTTTGAATAAAGTTAAGTTTCGTCACTCAATACATGTTTTAAAATCAAGTTAAATACCTAGAACAGAGTGTATTAACACTAGATTATCTCTAGCCTATATGGGATAATATGTAGAGCTGAAAAATATCTACTAATCATATAATAAAACTAACCTGGTATTATTATAGTCTTTTTCCAGTCTTTCCGCATACTGGTCACGCCTATTCCAATCATTGTACCGCGGGCGCTCAGTGGTTGAACTCAGGATATTACCATACAAGTCTCTAGCTAGGTACTCGCTGGTGCGATTTGAATTGTTATTCAAGGGATTCGGTTCTCCGTATAATTCTAGGATTTTAAGTAATAAGTTCTGATATCTGTAAAACAATTTTATAATAAATAAACATATATAAAAATAATATATGTTTTAAAAAACGTATAAAATTTTTGGACGCAGACGAATTCGAACCCGCGCCTCTTGGATATCGTCCAACCACTCTGACTGCTAAGTCATGTGCTCTAAGCATCCAGCTGCGTCAAAATTCTTATACGTTTTTTACAACTTTCTTTTATGCTGTTAGCATCTCTTTAGAGCGATTTTTACAAATTTCTGCAATCCAAAGATTATTTCTAATAAAAAATTATTTGTAAAATAATAATACATTTTACTTACATATTTGTATTGTAAACATTTTTATACGTTTTTTCAAAAATGTTAGAAAACATTTATCGATAATCAAATACAATAACAAAACTAAAATAAAAACAATAAATAAATCTACCTTTCCCTCTGCTCAGTAGTAGCAGCGGAACTAGTGACTACAGCATCAGCAGGCACAACCCCCCAGTTACACTGTTCCCACTCTTGAATGGGTTTACGGGACCCATCTCGGCATAACAATTCAAAATCATCTTCTGTTATACCACCTGTAACAACGAAATAAAATGTATAGAAATATTTAATAATCTATAAAAAATTAAATTTAACAAATTTGATTCAAGAAATGCTTGGACGATTTCTAAGACGCACTGGTTAGTCTTGTTATGTTAAAAATGTTATTATGTTTTTAAAATTTAATAGTATACTTGATGTACATAATTTTAAAAAAGATGTTAATACTGCAACAAAATTTAGTTGTTAAAAAACTGTTAGATTTAAAGTTACTATAATTTGTACACAATTACAGTACTAGCATATAGTACATGATAATTTCGATTTCACAAATAGATCCAGTGAAGTAAATATATTATTGAAACTATATATATATATATATATATTACTATTAAATCGATTTATATTTATATCTTCTTTGTTATTTCACACTAACTTTATATACCATAAAAAAAAAAACACAATCTCACCAAAAATCTTATGCGACAGCAGTGTATGTTGTATAGTAGTATCTCTCACAAATGCAATATCACCCGTGCCGTTAGAAATTAAGCATTTTAGGGCCCCTTGATAGCCCGCGTACGGGTCTGCAAGTGTGCAGCGGACACCCGCCCCACCGGTACATAGCTTGCATAATCTAAAATTTGTATTTATTATAAAAATATATATTGATGTATATATTAAATTATTATAAATTTACACACTGTGCACCGATTTTCGTAAGATATTGAGACATTATGTATTAAGTGACAGAGACAACACTGTGTTTGATTCAGCGTTTTACCAGAGGGGACAAATAAAAAAAATATATATTTAATCTTTCATTGAGTGGATATGGAGCTCACAAAAAATCGCTTTTACAGTCACATACTAGATTCTTTCTCATTTTCCTTCTCTCAGGATAAATTTGTATATACTGTATTGTTGATAGTGCATTGCATAAGTCAATAGCGTATAAATATATAAAATATGTTTTTTGTTTATCAAATATGAACAATTTAAAGTCTAGATGGTTCCCAAGAACATCCCCCAAGTGTGAATCAAACCCACACTTTTGTTTATACAGCCCTTAACTTAGTTTAGTCCTTTACTTACATATTCACTACTTACTTATCAGAATTGTCACCAATGGGATTATATAAATCTTTTAAAGAGTTTGGAGCACAAGATTCACCAAAATACTCTATAGCTGATTTAACATGGTTGTTGCAGTCAGTTATTTTAAGACCACCTTCTTGCATTAACTAGAAAAATGCATAAAAAATATTCAATATTGAATGCACAAACAAATTTTATATTCTATAATTTTTGAAAAAGTAGGTCTATCTATTTTTCACATATAATTATTAATACAAATATGATGCTAATGTATGAAACAATAAATTTTAGATCATATCAATTTCTATGAGTACTCTTGCTTACTAACATGGTCTCCCCAGTAGGTAAAATTTGTTTTAATTTTTAACACTATAAGAGTTATTGTAACAATAGAAGACAATGTTCATTTTTTTGGTCTCACTTGATTATGTCATTAAGTTAAGTCATCAACAATAGCTTTAATAGTTTAGGAAGTAAATAGCTATGCTTGTTAAAATATTACAGCTCTATAACATCTCATAAATCAATCATAAGTTAACATAAAACTCACAGTATGTATAGGCATCACCCATCCAGCTAAAGATCCTACACCAGGGAAACATGCTTTAGAGCCTCTCAAGCCATGAAGTCCCATTCCAGGTTGTATATGAGATAATCCTCCTTTTTTTATAACTGCTACTGCTAGTTGATAGGGCTCACCTCTGCCATAAAGCTAAAAAAAAGACACAATAATTAATAAATGTCATATATTTTATTTGTTATCTTTAAACTGCTTCTGCCAATACTTTTCTGTTAATTAAGCAACATCTTCAAAATATGCAGAAAGTAAAAAATGAAGCCTACCTGGCATTTTTTTCTTAACTTGTATAACATAGATAAAAATAATATTTGTTTTAAAATAAGGCACCAGTTTCACTAATGATATAAGTAAAATCAATATGTCAAAATAAAAAACGTCTTACCTCCTGCACAATAGGAACTAAAGAGTGGAATCGGCCTGCAACATACACTTCACCAGCATCTAAAGCCAACAGTGATGCTTCTTGCCTATCAACCCATGTCATACATTCTTCGGTGTCAAAAGCCTTAAAAAAATTAAATATTTAATATTTCATTACATTTTTCATCTATCAATAATATATAATATAAACAAATAAATTAAGGTGTTTATTTTACACAAACACCTAGCATCTTGTTTTTTAATTTTGTATGTGATTTGATAAATGTACTACATATTTATTATGTCAACCCTTAAGGCAGTCATTTACTCTTAAATTCTGTTAATCTACTTTTCGTAGATATGAACCAGCCAGTTATTTTTTGTAAACTGAAGTTTTAAAAGATTACAGTGGCTAATAAAGTAAACTGAAAGTTATAAAAAATAAGAACAGAAAATATTTCAAGAAAAATGTGGTGCAATGGTAAACTTAACTTACTCTTTTGCATTGTATTTCAATGTAGTGTTTTCCAAAAAGTCCCTTATCGATCAATGTAGCGTTAGCTAGGTTCTCACATTTTTCTTGTTCAATTATTGATGTAGTACACCAGGTTACGATGTCTTCGCCTTCGACTTTCGGTTTGTTGGTAATGTTATTAACATTTATTGGACTTTCATTATAAGCTGAGTAAGCAGTTGTGAATACTGTAAAATTCGTAATTAGTTTAATACAATTATCATAATATATTTATGTGATAAGATTTGGTATTTTAAATCAATTGTATTGTTTTATATTCTTTACTTACATATTATCACCATAAGGAATATAAAGTTATAATTAGCCATTATTTTGGTATAACTATTCATACAATCATTATTAAATTAAATATATTTTAATTTAATAAGCAGTGCTATTCAATCTTCTTTACTTCGTACCGGACACACCCGAAAATCGTAAACTTGAATATAACTTTAAAAATGGCAACTGTCAAATATAAACAAACCTGACGCAAAATACAGATAAAACATAAGTTCAGTTTGGCTATTTAAATTAAACTTGTTTGGAGGTTATCTTTTTTGGCGTTTCCTATTGTTTTGTGCTTACAGGTGAAAGTCTTAACAAAAGAATTGGATTGAATGAGATAAAATATTCATTTTAATTCGTTTGTGAAATAAATAATAAACTTTGCGCCTTACTAAACTAAAAGTCACTTATTTACCTTGTTACAGATTTTCTAATGTCATTATATATATTAAACATTTCTATTATGTGTATAATATATAATAATATTCTTATTTAAGTGTTAGGTTACTTAAATATTTATGTTATGATTATGTTTTTATGGGTCCTAGACGATTCCGAATAGTCTCGGCATTTGACAGTGACGTTAATTACTTTAATAATAAAATCGGATTGGGATTTTTTTGCGTGTTTTGAATAGCACGTGTATTGTAAAAGTGAAAAAGTTTAGTGTATTTTTAAAAATATTCTATCAAAAAAAGTATGTTATATATAATTTAATTGACTTTCTTTAAGGAAACCCATTGTAAAACAAATAATTAAAATTCATGTCTGAAGTCACGTATCTCTAAGAATATTTATTTTTCAGGATTTATACATAGTTTAGTTAATTCAATTCAAATATAAAAGGATTTTTTTACATTTAGCTTCTCTTCAAACAAGAATATGGTTGTTTTTACATGTGGTCACTGTGGGGAGTCTGTCCAGAAACCGAAGGTCGAAAAGCACTATTTAACTAAATGCAGAAATAGAAACCCTAATCTTTCGTGTATGGATTGTTTTAAAGACTTTTTGTAAGTATCTTCTACACGAATTTATATGTCATTTATATGACATAACAATATATAAGTGTATGTAGCTACACATAAATGTATGTATGTGTAAGTATCAAGAAATAATCGAAGGCAATAGATTATAAGACGTCAGTTAAATTTAACACTAATGGCCTATTAACTCTTGATAAAGTTGTAAAAAACTGAAAGTTTTAATATATCTTTTGAAATAAAGCAATATTAGTACTTAACATTTTTGTAATATATATACAAAAAATTAAGATTCAAATTCTCTAAATTTTATATATAGATATTTCTTTTATTTAAATTGTGAAAATTTATTTTTAGAGGTAATGATTATGAGGCTCACATAAAATGTATTACTGAAGAAGAACGTTACTCTGGCAAAGGTTTTACTGCAAAAGAAAAAAAAGGTGAAAAGAAGCAAAATGCTTGGGTGGAAATGTTACAATCTGTATTAGATGAACAAAAAAATACATCTAGAAATGTTTTAAGAATTATTGAAACTATTAGTAAGCATAACAATACACCAAGGAAGAAACCAAAATTCATTAATTTTGTTAAGAATGTCTGTGGCCATAAAACAAACCCTAAAGACATTGATCAAGCCTGGGACTTAATTTCTGTTAAATTAACTGAACTTTCAAATATGAATGCTCAAAATAGAAATCAAAATCAAAAAGACAAAGTTGATGAAGCTGAAGAAAATGGACTGATAGGTGATCGTGATCAGGGTAAAAAGATTTTAAATGAAAAACTTGAAAATGGAAATCATGAAGAAGATAAAGAAACAGAAGAAAATGAAGCTGCTGCAGAAGATAATAACAAAATTCCTACTGAAAAGGAAGAAAACAAAAAATTATCTAAAAAACAAAGGAAAGAAGAAAAGAAACGTAAGAAGTATGAAGCTGAATTGCAAAGTGCTGAAGTCCCACCTGAGGATGTTGACAATGACACTGAAGTACCCAAAAAAGGAAAGAAAAAGAACAAGGAAAATATTAATGGACATGAAAATGAGTTAAAAGAAAAGAAACGCAAGAGACAAGATACAGCACCAACCTTAGAAGCACCAGAAGTTGTGGAGAATGTAGAAAATGATACAGTAAAAGTAAAAGCTACTAAGAAAAAGCTTAAAATGGAGAATGAATTGGCTGTCAAAGCAAATGATAGTATGTGCCTTCATGACCAAAATGTTGCCCAGGGTGAGAGAGATGCAGCTGAAAATAATGGTAAATTCAACTGGCACTCAGTTATTATTTCAGTTTTACAGAAGAAAGACAATGAGCTACCATTTAAACGTCTACAAAAGAAAGTTTTATCTGAATATTCAGAGTTTACTGGGGATGAGGTTGATGATAGAATTGCTGATAAATTTATAAAGAAGTTGAGAAGCGCCCCCAATGTAAGAGTTGATAAGAACAGAGTGCTATTGCTTGTTGATGATGAAGAGTAGCATATTGTTTTCAAATTTAATCAAGTATGGACTGATGGCAATTAAGAAAGTCTTACACTGCCTATTAAATTCTCTTTTACTCTAGAATAAGTTTCTTAATGCAATCTTACACTTATTGTACTCTATAGTAACTACAATTTTTATTATTGAAACAAAAATATATTGTAGTCATGTCATAAGAATTTTTATTCATGAATAATCATTTCGTAATTAGAATTAGACTTATATATATGAATAATAAAATATTTTTCTTCTCTTCTTATTTATTTGTGAAATTTATACTTTAATGTTCCATTTTATTACATAAATTAAAAAAATGAGGTTACAAAATTACATTTGTAAATAATAGTTATTAAATTATGAATGTTAAGAATCAACCATGTATGTATACAAAGGAGCAGTACTTAATCATTTTTTTTATTGATATATCGATTGGTTGGCCCAATGGTTGCTTGATTTGTTTAAAGCACTTTTTAATGCCACTTTTATCACGCCTAAACACTTGGCTTCAAATTTGAGATACTGGATCCGGAGGCCTAAATCTAAAAAGAACTAATGCAGTAAAATGAAAATAAAAAGAAACATCCCACATGAACTGTGCCATACATTTGATATATTCATAATAAAATACTATGGTGTAGGGACAGCTGATGAGGCGAAAGAAGTATGCAGGCACCATAGCGTTTGGCGTTCCATTCTCTCTGACTACTCCGCCAAGATTAAAGCGATGTCTCAAATTATATATAATTATTGTATGGATTCTATTAATTATCCCAAAGTATTTATTTATCAAATTCATCCATGGTCTTCGTTTAGAAATTTTGAAATAATCTAGACTCCTTAGCTATAAGGCAGTAATAATAATAATATAATTACTGCCTTATGGCAGTAATAATAATATAATTTTTAAGTAAGAAAGTATTTTACAAAGTCTGACAATTTTTGTCTTCTTTCTTAATAAGGGTAATTTTTTTATTCATATTACACATACGCACGATACAAGAACAGAAAAATTTATTAAATAAATCCTTATTTATTATATACTCTTGGGAAATCTGAACCTCAGAACGTATACACGATGTGTATACACGATGTGTGTATATGTTAATAATTTAACTAATGTATAGTAACCTATATTTATCTGAAGCAAAGGAATATGCATATTTTTTGCGTAACTAGCAAATGTCATTAGCAATTAATATATTATTTATTGGTAAAATTTATAGTACCACGCTTTATCTCTTGTGGCGGTGTTGTCAGAGAGAACCTAGTGTCTAGACACTCTGCTTGCCGCTTTATGCTTGCCGAACTCAACATCTCGCTTTCATTTACGTTTAAATTTGGCAATAAGTAATTTTCAAAAGATATACTATTAAAAAAAAGTTCATACTTATAACATACTTAAATAACTTTTCCAAGGTACGAAAAAATATTGTTATTGTTTTATATTTTATTCATGCGCTCCGGAATGAATATTATAAGTTCGATCAAATCCCGTTGGAAATCTTCAAAGTTGTAAGGCACAAGAATACTCGAAGTTGTAAGAAGACAAGGCATAAGAATATAGAACCAAGATATTACGGGGATTTCTGTTCGTATTCGGAGATGAACATGTTACTTTATTGGTTATGTCGAACATAAGGTTCGGTGATAAAAATGATGTGGCTTTATACGAGCAGGTACATTTATTGAATAGATTTTGCAAGGAAAGAGACATAAATCAAATATTTTCTAAAAATCATTTGTCGTTTTTTATTTAATTTGACTTCCTACGTCGTTTAATTGTATTATTTATTTTATTTTGTTAATTCAGTCATCAAAAAATGTTTATATCTACTTATATAATATATTAATATACTTAATCATATGAGGTTCTCTTATTCTTAGATAGCTTTATAAATATTTGAGGCTTTTACGTTCAAATAAAAACAAAACAACAGCATTGCACCAGCTGCGATTTACATTAAAATAGGTCATTTTATACAGCGAAAGCTTTTAAACGTAGAACATTTAAATTAGCAGTATCGAGAGCGCGCCTTTGTAGGCAAAGTAAAGTGCGAAAAACGTAAAAATAAAACTTTTATAGCGCACTTGTACATGGATCATCAGCTTCGAACAATTCACAATATTAGGCTCGAAACATTAATCATTTTCATTCAACGGTGTTCTAACAATGTATCGCCATCTATATTTTGTGAAGTGCCTAAATTAATACACCAGTTTTTAGGGGAAAGTTATATAATTTTATACTAGTTTAATTTTTAACGTTTTTTTTTGATTTTGTTAGAGATTAAGTTTCTAATGTTATAAAACCATTATAAATGTTTTAAAAACAAATTATTTTTTCTTTTCTTACTTATCTGAATATTCTTTAATTAATACGAAGCCGAGGGTAATAGCTATAAAATAATATTTTAATTTTTATGTTTGAGTATTTGCTATAAACAACTTTGTGATATGGAGTCTAGTATAGTCTAGCGTTTGTAGAATCGGCTGTAAAACTTAAAATGTAACATCCTCATGCCCGCAGTGATTTCCGTAAATCCTTTGTTATATTCCTCAAAGGATCATACATATTAAATTTCAGCTTTCTAGGTCTGAGCCGTTAAAGTTACAAATAAAACAATAATTAATGTAGACGAGTCCTTTGTATTTTATTAAGAAATCGATAAAGCTAAGAATGTATGAGTAATTGTGTTACAAAATAAACATTACTCAGTGACCGGTATAATAACGTATAATAAAGAACGAAATGAAAACTAGAAACAATATAGTGTAATTTATCTTGGAAATATTTTCTACAAATGTTATAATAAATTATATTTCCACAAAGGCTTTAAATTTTTAGAAACACTACATGTGTCGTATTAATATATATTTTACAAAAATATATAAGAATGTTATTATACAGTTGTAATGCAGTTTCTCATATGAGGACAAGATTAATTGCCCTCACAGATAATACGACAATACGGATTTACTGTTTTTTTTTTATTCTTTTATAATAACAATATATTATATGTCTGTAATTGAGGACGGTCGTGGCGCAGTGGGACAACATCTGACTGTAAACGCGATCGCGTTTGGTTATGATTTCAATTCCCACTTGAGGGAGTGATTATATTTAAATTATGTTCACTCTGGCAAAGTGTGGCATTGAGTACCACCAACAATCAATCAACAGCAATGTCTCAAATTCAGTGGAAAGCGGAGTACCTACAGATTGTCTTGACACTAGGTACTTTCTGTCTACCCTGCTATGTGGGATAAAAGCCTGAAGCTAAAAAAATATATATCTGTAAATAAAAATACTTCATCCAATATTCAGCGTTAGTACATACTTATTGTTTATTGTGAGATACAGAAAGGCTTAGGACCACTGTCACAAGAATGTTAACGCTTATGCGTAATGCATTGTGCATTAGCTATTCACGCTATACTTATATAACACTTGTCTAAGAAAATCTATAATTAAAAAAATATATACTAAAAATATTTGTTAACAATAACTTGCTTTCACAATTTTTGATACTTCTGATGGATATTAGTTGTTTATTTTTTTTACAGTTTCGCGCTTTATCCTGTAAGGCAGAGTAGCGAGGGCGAAATCGAGACAGTGCGTATTGCGTGGTGAGTTTCGGGATGATAATAAATGTATTGGGTATAAATATACTATTTGACAATATAGATCAATAATTTGACAATGTAAACATTTGGTTTACAAAAAGATAGAAATTGTAACAGCGTTACAAATAATAAAAATACACTATTCACATTTTAATAAATGAAAAAAGCTGTTAAATTGAATTACGTTGATTCTATTTTACGAGTATGTGTGAAATAAAGTGTTCAGTGAATTCACTTTTCACAAAAGTGCCTATTGGTTTGCTTACGATTTCGTAATTTAAGGAGGCAAGCCAGCAGGCACTTTTAAGTTATGCTATACTATACTGAATATCGTAAACACAGGCTACTCTGTTGTAAATAAGTCAATGTAAAGATTGATGCACCTTGCAAAACAATACAGTAAGCTGGTAAGATGGTTACTAACGACGTGCTATCTTCATATTTCTTTAAGTAAATACCCTTCATTGTGTTTTGAGTGGTGTTTATTATTTCATTATAAATATATGACGTACAGTGAGGGTATTTTATCCTGGAGAAGCCTCTCATTTGAATGATTGAAAGATGTCTTCGATGCATCTTCTTACCTTGAACTTAAAATATTCGTATACTAATTATTACCTTCATATATAAAATAATACAATATTTAAAAATAGTTATTATTACAAATAGTTGTTGTTAGAATATAAAGTTACTTTCACATGCACATAGGTGTGGCTTCAAAACATACGCTACTTTGTGACATGTTTTTTCATCCGTGTCGGGCGCTCGTTGCTTAATTGAGTTATATTTTACTGAATTATTTTCGTACCTTTTATTACCATACTTTTTCAGATCTGGTATAGTATTTTTCTGCTGTGCAAAATAAAAATAAATACTATACAAATACATTATTTGACGAATATTAAAAACCAAAATATAGTGAAAAGCAACAAAAAAATCCACAAATTATTAGTTGAACAAAATCTTTTACATGTAATACCTACCTATATATAAAAAATCGATGCATTGACTATCATTTTATATATGCATACGCCATGTATATACGTGGCTTATGATCATGCAGCTGACTAGCAATATACAAGATAATTTTTTTTTCATGAGGAAATCCGTTATGAGTATCTGTATATACCCGTAAACTCCAGGACCTGTTTCGGGTTATGTAAAGTTTTAGACATTTCACTAAAACCTTATGATGCTCCTTGACTGCCACTAGTCTACTGTAACTTGTAATAAAAACTTACTAGGACTTAAACTCGTGCATTCAAAATGTGCTAGAGACCCCGACGTATCTTAAGGCACTGTGTATATCTTTCTCTCCAATTCTTTACTTTTTAAAGCTATGTCAGATTATATATTAGACAACTGTATATATATTACACAATGCTTTACTGTTGTTAATGTAAATAAGATAGATATGACGTTTCAGTCACTAAAATAGTAAAACTGTCTGTAGTTTAAATAAAACTACTTGAGGTCAGTAGTTAATTGAACATAAATATAGAAATTAGTATCAAATTATTTAATTTACCAATTTTATAATAAATATTTTTTTTTATAACGAAATAAATATTATATGTTTCATATTTCGAACACGGGACAATAGCCTAAGCCTCTTGATAGCTACTCACGCACTCACTCGTTTAATAAGCCATAAGTTTACATTCACACATTCTTTTATATAGTTGTTTCACAATTAATTATTTATTAAAAAACAATCATTTTTTAAATTATTTTGATTTTTCCATCCATTTAAAATTTCTTGTTCCAGATTTAAATAGTGCAAGTTACGTTTTCAAGTATTACACATAAGATACAAGTATGTCAGAATGCTTAATTGCCTGCATTTATTACCAGCTTTGACAGTCTTGTGTACGCAAGAGTAAGCGAATTTCGTATGTTTTATACGAGCAATCAAAGTTTGCTCATTAAGTTGCCTTTTAAGAAATTGAGTTAGCTCTACTATTGAAATTAGAGAAATGTTTGTAGCTACAAACTTACAGTCTCTGCACTTAACTTTGATTCTAGACGAAAGGTTTCCTTATGTATAAGATTGGGATAAAATATCATATTATTTTATATTGCTTAGTGATAATCTAATCCAGACTATAACTAAAAATATATTATGATAGTGCTACTTGTAAATTGTTAAGTAATAAGTAAATGTAGAGTAAATTAAAATGAATATCAATTTATTTTCATTTCAAATACGTTAATTATATAATTTCGGTTTCCAATTTTGTTTTTAGAGCAAGTATTTTAATTATTTTGGTATCAATTTCATTTCAACTAATTTAATAATAATTTACTACGTTCTATTTGTTTAAATATGTGTAAACATTTAAAATATTATAAAGCTAATTTGGCCATTTACTATTAAGCAAATTTCTTTTTTAGCTTCACGCTTTATCCCTGGCGGGGTAGTCAGAGAGCACGGAGCGCCAAACGCTACGGTCCCTGCATACTTTCGCCTCGTCCACAGTCATTATTTTCTTCATGCATGCCCTTCGGGGGGTCCTCATACTTTTTACATGACCTTCCTCCAGTATCTTCGATACTGTGTTTTTGAAGGTCAACGGAGGTCTCCCTCAACATCTCGTACCATTCGCCTTGGCTTCATAAATCCAAACCACCTGAGCACGTTCTTCTTAATTCTTACTGTGACATTCACGCTTACACTTGCCATTCAGCGTATCTCCTCGTTGCATATACGATCAGCTAAATTGACTCCGCATATCTGACGAAGAGGTCTCATCTCTACTGCATTCATCTTTCGTTCAGTCTTCTTTGACAAACCCACGTTTCGCTGCCGTATAAAAACGTCGGTATCAGTACTGCATTGTGAACGGCAAGACGTGCATCAATGCAGCAAGTGACCGTTAACCCTGTTACCGGCAGCAATACGCCTTTTCACATCCATTTCGTATCTTCCATCTCTAATTAAGCTAATTTAGAAGATTAATGTGGTTAGTTGGTTGGTTCTTAGCTTATGGCGTTTCGAGCGTGCCAGTTGAACACCAATCACTTCGCCGATGTCACGTTGATAGGAGAATACACGAAGGAGGTTGTACGATAAGGAAGTCAATTGAAACACAGCTAAACATTTCATTTATAAATAAGAGATCCTGTAAAAAGTCTGCATCTACAACAACATAACACAAAATACATATTTGCATAATCTATACAAAAAGTGGTTAGTAAACAGATAATACTTAACACATTAAGTACGTCTAAAATTTAATTTTATTTTTTTTAATATATTTACATAGAAATTTACAGAGAGGACTAAACAGAAACATTAATAAAGAATTTACATTTACCGGACGAGGAACTTTAAGTGGGAGGATTTCATAGATACGATAAAGGAGTTTAGAACAGCTAAAAGGCTATGGGAGGAGGTGCCTTCATCGAGATCACACTCACACAGAGAATGGTCCCTGATCCTGATCTTAGCCAAATGTACAGGTGTGCATGAGTGTCCAAAGCGCAAACGGCAGACAGTTGAGATAACCCAGCGATCTGCATGTCTTAATCTATAAAACTACGGTCGCTTTGGGATCTTTGCTTGAACGTGAGCATAATTTTTACCTTTTAGTCGATTGGACGACTCTCAATGACGATTCCAAGAATTATATAAAAGAGATTTTGCAAGAGACAACAAATTCTGGGCCAAAATAGAGAAATGTTTGAGTGTTCCGTACTGAACAGCTGACTTCGCACAGGTATCTGCTGTAACATTACCACTAATCCCAGTATGACCCGGGATCCAAATTAATGAGATATCCAAACCCTTTCGATGACATGCGAACAACTTCACGAATTCTTAAAATAATAGAAGATCCTAGCTTACCATGAAAAGGTTTTTGTTTGGTGACCAATAAGCAACTTAGTGAGTCTGCAATAGCAGTCCGTGGGAAGTCATGTAAAAGCGTAAACAGAATTGCTTCCAATAGAGCAACAGCCTCACCTGTAAACATTGATGATTCGGGGGACATTTAAACTGTAAAATAATTTTAAATTTTGGGATCCAGTAAGCCGCACCAACACAGCCTTCTATTGAAACCTTGGAAGCATCAGTAAAAATGAGAAGGTGGTTAAACTATCGTATCGTATCGTATCGTCAGCCAATTGCAGTCCACTGCTGGACATAGGCCTCCCCAAGTTTGCGCCAAACATCCCGGTCCTCCGCAACCCTCATCCAGCCTGCTCCGGCAACCTTGCGTATATCGTCAGTCCAGCGGGCCAGAGGGCGTCCTACACTACGTTTGCCAAGACGCGGTCTCCACTCCAGGACTCGTCTGCTCCAACGGCCATCGGTCCTGCGACAGACGTGATCGGCCCATTGCCACTTCAGCTTACTGATTTTGCGAGCTACGTCGGTTACTTTAGTTCTCTCACGGATAATCTCATTCCTGATTTTATCCTTGAGAGAGACCCCGAGCATAGCTCGCTCCATAGCTCGCTGAGCGACTTTAAATCTGTGGACCAGCCCTACTGTCAGTGTCCACGTCTCGGCAGCGTATGTCATTACAGGTAGGACACATTGCTCAAAAACCTTCGTCTTTAGGCTTTGCGGAATTGTTGACGTAAACTAATTTCGCTGAATTAACGAATTAAAATTTGTGTTGGCACCCGGATCTTCTTTGAATAAGCCAATATCTGTGATAATGGTTGGGGAATGAATTAGGGCCTGATAAGGAGTAAAATAAAGTAGATTACAAAGAAATCTTTTCAAAGGATTAGGGAGATTGGTAAATCTAAGGAAACTGTTGAGTAAATATGATACCGATTTACCACGATTACAAAGGTTGTCGATAGTTTAGACAATAAATGATGGGAAGAAAGCTGTAACGATTTACCTATAAATCGATCTGACAAGGATTGACGTCAGAAAGGAAGAGGAGGATCACCACATTCCACTTGAAGTGCATTCGTAAGAGTAGACTTCATTGCACCTAAAACTATTCTAAGGCATTTGTATTGTATTCGATTTAATTTATCATTAGCAACTTTATTAAAGGGGTCAAAACAATTAAACTGTAGTCAATGTGACTACGCACTAAAGAATTGTACAATAGTTTTTGAGTATGTTGATGATGTTGAACATTCTCCAGTATGTTGAAAAAATTGTTTACGGATAATTCAAGGTCATGCGTAAAAATATTCTAAAGCAGAGGACTAATAAACCCTGACAAATACTCTTCCAGACCCAATCTAAAAACCCAACACCGTGTTATAATAGATCAAATTACTGATCTTAAACTTCTATAACTTAAAAAACTGAAATTAATAATCAAAATATGAAACCTCTCTAATACGTGTGTCAACCAATACAAACGTCCTAGCGACCTCAGATTAATTTTGTGTGATCTTTGTTGTGCAATGGCTTACTTGGAAGCATTAAAAAAAGTAAGCAACTGAAAACAGACTTGTAAATAAGCAGTATTTACTACATAACTTAATAAATTTGCCCTCCTAAATATAGTTGTTACTATAAAAAACTCATAAAAAAATATAATGGTTCACTAAATCATGCAATTTAATGAATTGTAAATTAAAAATCGTTCAGTAACTTCTAGCATTTTTCAGTCATTATAGTTCAATTTTTATAGGTAATAAAGAGAAAAGTATTTAAAACAGTAAAAAAAGAACATTATCCCACGTTTTAAGTGGCAACACTTTTCTCGTAAGCTACATTTTTACGGTTTATTATTGAGGAAGCTTTCTATAAAACTTTAATAACTTAATGTAAAAGTAAAATGAAAACCTGAAAATTACGATGCAGCTCGCGAGAGCAGAAGTGAAATATTAAATCTTAGAGTTTTGTGAAGTTTCTATCAGGGATCTTCTCTTTACACTTTGCAGTATTACGTTGGTTGCAAAGTAAGATAAGGTTGCGATTGCTTTCTTTCTTTGTAAGACGTACGTTGCGGAGCCTTCTAATGAGCGATCTCTTATATTTTAAAAATATTACGATTCAAGTATTAAACTTTACTGAGACCTTAATGTAGCTGTTGCAGTGACGTTCTCGTGCTTTGATTTACATACAAGTTTTAAATTTAGAATTTAGCTTATTAAAACTTTAGCCTAACAATAAGAAAAGAACTTAAAAGGATGAATATGAAGTTTAATAGAAAGATTTTAAAAATAAGTTAATGATTTAATCAATTTCAAAACGTTCACAAGTAACCATTGAAGTAAAATTAAATTCTTTCAACCGATTTATACTCAGTGTAAACATTGTACTGCTTGTCTTATATAAAATGTGTTTGATATTTCGAAAACTGAAATGAAAAATGACTTCTTACTATAAAAGCAGGTGAGAACTTAACGAAGTGTCTCGATATTTGGTCTTCTCTGAATACTCTGCTATGCCTTATAAAGGTTTTTATGAAAATAATATCTATTTATCATGTTTCTTTATTTTAGACATCAAATTTATCCTTGTGAGTGTGAAAATCTTTCTGTCTTGTTTAATTCATTGAAATAAATTGGTAACAGCACTGGATAGTTTCTTTTCAATTAAAAAATAATAGTAAATTCTATATAGTAGTTTATTAACTGACTTATAAAATAACAAATTATAAAAAATCCTTTATTTATAAAGTTAAGTTTATTTACACATTTTATAAACACATTAATAAATTCATCGGTGAAAATCAATTGTAAAATAACAACTCCCTGAAAATGTTTCCCTCTTTTTTCTGATTTGTCTTTTGTAAAACTTTATATAATTGTGAGAGACATTTTAAAAATAAACGTTGGTTGAAATATATTTCGTATTACAGATTTTTAGTAGTCTTAAATATTTAAACGCTTGCTAGCGTTTTGCGGTAGAGCAAGGTATTTTTGTGAATTATTAAGACGTCATTTTCTCGTACCCTCTTATGTAGGTATATAGAAGTCATTTTGCTCAGCCTAACTTTCGAGATAATCTACAAACAATATATATTATTTTGGGTTGTCATTGGTTGTTAATTAATAATATTCTTAGAATTGATTAAATAAGTTATACTTATTGATAAATATATATAATTTTATTTTAAATATAACTATTCATTAGAGTGGCAATATTTATTATTAAATTGAGGGTATAACTCCGTATATCCTCAATTCTAATATCTAAATTCATGCTCCTAAGCTTTACATGATCTATGCAGATAATATTCCAAGGCACCCTTTTTCCTAGCAGCGCCTAAGCACCGAGTTGAGTTCCGTCACTCAACACGCAATGTCTTGAATAGGGCGTAAAGCGGAGTACGGAGTGTATTAACACTAGGTACTTTCCTGTCTACTCTACTGAGCGGGGTGAAAACGTGAAGCTAGAAAAATAATTATATTAGACATTAAAAATAAGTATATTGTCAATGTTAAATATAATAATGCTTATAAATAAGTGATATTATATGTAATAAAAACAAATTGTTTAAATTAAAAAAAAAAACTTTTTCAAATACTGGGTTTTTACACGTAAAAACACAGGTAATTAAATTTATTTCCAACCACGTATTGGTCTCAATTGAATAATTTAAATAGCCTGAAAACAGAACGTAAACGACGAACCATTACATTTCGCAGTAAATCCGCTCGCTACTAAACGATGCGGTTACTGGATAACGCGATAAACGGTCCAGATGGGACTTTTGACTTCAGAAAGGTAATGTATGAAATTGCTTTTAAATTGGATTTTTTTTTGTTTATGTGGCAGCCAAATATTGGAATACTAATGAGATAAAGGTAGGTAATAAAATAATGATTAATGTTCTGATGTATGTTTAGTAAATATAGAAGATGTGGAAAAAGTGAATGTAATATGAGCTAAATTGAAATGAGTCAATGCTACTTAACTTAATGATGAAAATGGGCTCAGAGAGTTTGGGCACATGTTTTAATAGCCAATTGGTAACAATTATGGTAAAATAAAGTTATACTATGTAAAAAAATGAGAAATTTCGGCTCACCTTCAAATCAGGGTGTCTATGAAGCTAGAGGTTTTTGTGAAAACATTAATAAATATAACGATATGAAAGGTATACATACAAAGACAGATATACAGAGGCACAATATTATAGCCGATACATATATTTTCTTTGTATTGCCTCTTTGTAAAAATCAATTTTTTTATGTACACAGAAAAAATATTTTCTTTGTCTTCAGCTAAAGAATTCTAGAAGATAACAAAAAAAATGGTGATAACGTGAATAGATTAAATTATGAATGCTGATTGAATAATTGAGGCCATCCTAACGTAGACGTAAAGCATAGGACCGAAAAAATGATGATCTTTATTTATTTTTTCATTATGCTATGCAATTCAATTAAGTTACGTTTCTTAACATATAACGACGTCTGGGTTGTGAAGGACGTGCAGGTAACGGAGCTTCTTCACACTAGGTTTTCTTTAACGACTTTAGAAGAAAAAGCGTGAAATCAAAAAAAAAGAATAATATCAGCATTATTTTTGTTTATTTATTTATTTAACATTTCATTACACTACATTAGTTTTTACACAATACATTTAATATAAACACATATCAATTTACTGTCTAATTATACACTATATCAATTTAATATCTCCAATGACCTAAACTCTTATCCTTGTTTTTGTGTAAGAGACAGTGTCTAACGTATCGTATAATGCGTTGCTATTCGGTTATTTGTTGGCAGTCGCCGAAATGGCCTGGCGGTTGGTACTCGTAAAAGACAGAACGCGTGATTTAGAATCTTGGCAAGCACAAAACTAGGGGGTTCTTAAGTGTTTAAATTGTAATCGACTAGTTACTGATCTTGGACTCCCTTATCATTTTTGGACCTTGTGGGCATTGAAAATTGTAATATTAATTTTCACATTGATAGCCAATGTAATATAAAGTACTACGTATATTTATTTACTTAGGTGTGTTACAAAGGTATAACTATTGTTCAAGGTGTACCTGTAGTTATATAGGTTATACATATATACGCTATTTCGTTTAAAAAAATATGTACAGCGGAATTGTATTCTTTTCGCTTTGCATTTATATTGTAGTCGTTAAATTTCAAAACTTTAAGCTTAATACATTATTTTGAAGAGTAAAAGCACTTTCAATTTAGAAAATATACACATAAATTATATTTTGTTTAACCAATAACTTGTGTACTTAGTGAAAACATCCTTCCAATTAGAGTTTGAACTGTCGATGCACGGTCTTGTCTCAAGTTTTCCAATATAAGTTCGTACACAGCCATTTATCAAACTCGGCAACCGCATGTGTAACATAAATAATATTTCTTACAAGCCAAATTTTGGCAATGTATCTGATTGTAATGTTTTGCGGATATATTTATGTCGGCTTGTTTAAGTAATACATCTCATTGCAATTTAATCTCTAAAGTTCACATACTGTAACAGGTGTAATTATTAGGTAAGTTTTGTAACATTAACATCAGTAAAGTATTCTTAAATAGAAAAATATACTTTTTTTTCAAATTAATATTTTTAAAATTAATTTAAATTTTCTCTAATGGAAAATTTGATATTTTTTATAGAGTTTTATTGTACATAAGTACTGGTGCCATAAATAATTTATTTAATTTTTAGAGATTAAAAAACTGAAAGTAATCTGTTTATTTTTATTCTTTGTATTATTAATTAATACCGTGTTTTTCACTGTTTTTTTTTAAATAATTTTGAATGTTTTTGCGGACTTACAAAACATTATTATAGATATATTGCAATCGCAAGAGTACCAACTTTATTAAAAGTTTCTCACAACGAATCCCGGGTTCCCATGCAGCAAATACAAAACACAGCTAGCTATCTTTAAAATCATAAAAACTGACTCAATATCTGGAACGTTGCCGGCACATAATATGCCACAGGACAATATGCTACGAAAATAACTAAAATAAACCAGTTTGGCTGTATTAGCACCCGTAAGTATACCGAGCACCATACAAAAACTGAGGAAGGAATTTATTAGATCCGTATAAATATAAAATATTAAATATGTCTGCGAGACTCTAATTAGCATCTCTTTGAAACCGTTTAAAAGCTTTTGCTAATTTAGACATAGGTACGTTCTTGTTGTATTTTTTATCTTTTCTTAGTGTGTACATCACAATTAAAAAAAATCAATATAAAAAAAGACATTTTATTTTTTAACTAGCTTTTTTTGCGATTTTAATATGTACTTATTTATGTAATTGTATTTTAACAGTAGCTGACGTGTAAATTTTTAAATTAGCGTTTCAAAATACTTTTTCACAATTTTTGCTACAAGTTTTATAGCCTATATGAACCCGCTCCTCATGGACCTAGTCATCATATTTAGAAACAATATTATACTTATATAATTTTCTTGTTATTGTTATGAAAAAAATATTATATAAGACAAATATCTTTCTTTAATAAATTTATTTTAACATCAACAAAAATATTAAGCAGAGCAGAAACAAAGTAATTTATTAAATCTATTTAGATAGTGTGAATATCAACACAGTGAAGTCGACCATGAAATATTGCCTGTCAAATGTGTTTTATGATGGACGTATCCCAAGTAAATATAGAAAAGGAGAAAAAATCTGATGAGTTTATGTTTGAATTCCACAAGCTATAATTATTATAGATAACATATTATAAATTTGAAATATAATTTTATTTTCAGAATATTATTGTATTTGAGAGCTAGTTGATGCTGGCAACTTCATTTGGATGGATTTTATGACTTATTCCATATTACTTCTATTTACCATCCGTTTGCGCTAGCAAATTTAGAGTACCGAAGCAGATAAATGAATAATTTAAAAATAATCATTTACCCAAAAAGTATCGAACTTACGACATTTATAAATTGAAAAATAATTTAGTAAAATTATAATTTGTCTATATCGAAAATTTTCTTCAAATTTTAAATGCATTTTAAACCAGTTAAGCCGGTAAATTGATGGCGGAAACACACAGATACTGCTCATAAAACTTTCACTTAGGTTTTATTACATGAATAAATAACATCAATAATAGTTATCCTAATTTAACTTGCATATACAGATAGGCATCAGATACACATTTTTTATCTATATAGATAAAATATGGGGTTTCCCAATAAGAACAATATGTTTTGATATTGAAATAAAACATAAATTATATCTTTGAATTTCATGTTCAATGGCTTTATTTGATAGGAAATTTTATGCTATTAACGATTTAAACAAAATATCATTCAAATGACCGCCACGACTTTTTTTGCACTGGTGAATACGATCGGTCCAATTTTCGATGACTCGGTGCAGCATTTTGGTTGGTATGGCCGCTATAGTCGCTTGAATGTTGCGTACAATCGTAGCTGGTTTATTGGCATACACTTGAGATTTAACATACCCCCACAAAAAATAACAAGGGTGTTAAATCGCATGATCATGGTGGCCAATTGTGAGGACCGTTGCGAGAAATAACCGACTCACCAAACTTATCACGCAATAAATCCATTGTGACGGTCGCAGTGTGGCATGTTGCACCACAAAAAATCGTTCAACATGTCACGATAACGGTCGCCATTAACAGTAACAGTACGGCCTTCGTCATTTTTA
Organism: Dryadula phaetusa; assembly: GCA_032432895.1. NCBI lineage: Eukaryota > Metazoa > Arthropoda > Insecta > Lepidoptera > Nymphalidae > Dryadula > Dryadula phaetusa. The sequence goes on from JAOYRS010000073.1 coordinate 2,156,801, forward strand.
AAAAAGTACGGGCCAATGATTCCACCGTACCGTAATCCGCACCAAACAGTCAATTTTTCAGGATGTAATGATGTTTCATGAACCACTCTTGGATTTGACTCACTCCAGTAACGACAATTCTGTTTGTTCACATAACCGTTGAGCCAAAAGTGAGCCTCATCTGAAAAGATGATTTTCCTATGAAATTCGGTGTCCGTTTCCATCATTTCAAGCGCCCAATCAGCAAATTTACGACGTAATCGATGGTCTGCTGGCTTGAGTTCTTATGCCAACACAATCTTGTATGGATGTAGGCCAAGATCCATACGTGAAATTCGCCAGGTTGTCATTCTGGATAAGCCCAATTCTTGTGCACGTCGTGGAACGGAAACGGATTTTCTTCGACACTGGCTGATACGGCGGCAATATTTTCTTCACTACGAGTTTAGAGATATTTTATGTAGAGTAGCGATATCTAATGCAAAATTTCTTTGTAACCTAATTCTGAAAATAAATATAATTAAGCATTATGTTAAAAACAAATGTAGGTGTAACTATGGCGTAAATTATTCGAATCCACATCAAGAGCATTTTAAGTCAGATGCTGTCCTACTGCGCCACGTTTACACTCAACACGAAATGTCTTGAATGCGGCGGAAAGCCGAGTATGTGCTATGCGGCTTAAAGCGTGAGAGGTATTTAGAGCTAGGTAGCTAACTTACAAACTGCGCCCCGGTAGCCTAATTTTATACATCAATATTTAAAAACATTATAGATGAATATCTAAATATTTATCACAACATTAATTCTTGAGGGAAAAATATATACTCCTTACGAATTTTGCGGACTGAAAAGTAGGAAATTTGGTTTAGTTTAAGTTTATTATAACGCTTTTTTATATATATTTTACTTTGTGATTATTTTATTTAGTGCAAGTACATGGCAAGTAAAGTAACATACGATTGTAGGTAATAAAAAGAATCTACTTTTGTAAACTACCTTAGAATACTTGTTTGTTAGACTAACTGTTGCCCCAAAGGACAACAAGTACCGTGTAGATGGAGATTAAGGTGTTACGTTGATTGATGTGACATGTCTCCGACGAATGCAATCCTGACATGTTCATTTGTAATGTATCAATGTCTATTCACGTAGAAATATTTTAAATAATTAAAATCGAGGGAAAAGTATTGAAAAATATACCTAAATATAACCAATAGCTTTACTTGTCGTAGCTATTGTTACTATAATTGACACAATATTTGTTTATTATCGAGACTTACCTCTTTTTGTAGTTGATAAATTATTGATTATACTGCCAAGATCCAGATGTGAAACGATCTAAATACGGAAATGTTATTTGAAAATTGTACTAAATTAGTATATTGTATTGTAGACTCGAACCTACCTATTCTTTAGAAAAAAATTAAATTACTCTTAAAAAAATTAAAAAAGGTACACGGAAATACTCAGTTTTTAAACATATTATAATAAAGATTAAAGAAGCATTGCAAAATTACATCATCATAATACAAGAAAATATATAAGTGTTCCATTACAGTGGAGATAGCAAATCGCTTCGCTTTATAGTGGAGATGTATTTTAATCCTAAAGGATTATGCGCCAGGAGCTGGCGTCGGAAATCTTAATGTTTTAACGGTAGTGCTTTAGTACAACATATAAAATAAAAAGGTGAGAATTTTAATGCTCTTTTCATGTTTTACCTGAGTGGGAAATAAATTTTGTGCATTAGATGGAAAGAAATACGTTTATACGTAAAAAACTTCGGCCATATAGTATAAGCATTAAGTTTTCACTTATTTATGTTTTGCTTTTCTCTGTGTAATTGAATGATAGATATTGAGTTGGAAGACAGAAGAGGAAAAATAAGTATTAAGTTTTTAACCAAAGAATAGACAAATATACTTGAGTGACAGTTGAAAATTAAGAAATATATTATTTTCGTTAAATTTTATGCAATGAAAGGAATAACTTGCAAAGCAAGCATAATCTAAATATTTTTTACCGTACAACCTTTGTGTGTTCTCCATACAAGGTGACATTGGCGAAGTGATTTGTGCTTTACTGGCACACTCGGAGCGCCATATATAAAGAACTGAACTGAACTGAATATTTGTAATTCAAAGAAATTATTGCAAAACTAAACATAACAATATCTATAATAAAGTTAATAGTCCGTACTAATAATGGTATAAATTCCAAAATAACTCTTTTTGTCTGTTTTTCTATAACACTATAATGGCCAAATCTCTAAACCAATCTTTTTCAAATTTCTTACAAAGATACCTGATGGTCACAGGATAAACTAAGGCTACTTTTATCTATCTTTTTCATTTTTTTAAGAATTTAATTATCTAAAGTAAACGTCAACGAAAATGGGCTTCCTGAAAGCGTACGTGGCTTGCGTTGACCATATGCTATTTTACAAGTAATAATAATTTCGTTCATAATTTTATTTGAAAGAGCCAACACATTCCGAATCTCCACGGACGAAGTTGCCGGTAAGAGTTGGTATATCATACGTCTTAATACAACAGGTAATTAATCAGACGTTTTAGATCAAACATATTTAATATTCCAACGGAAAATGTTAATTACTACGGTAATTAAGCCTTCGGAGTTACCGTATCGAAAGCGAATACTCTATTCAGTGTGAATGAAATCTTAAATAAAATACCATTTATTTTTTATTATTTTATAAATTGCATGTATGAGTTTTTTTATCATCAATATTTTTATTTAGCTTCACGCTTTATCATTAGTGGGGTAATTGAGGAGAACGAAGGGTACAGTCCCTGTATACTTTTTTCACTTCGACCACAGTCATGACCCTTTTATACATGCAATCCTTCATCTTCTTTACTATATATATACTTCTTTTCCCCTGACCTCTTCCAGGAATTTTTTATTTTATTTTATTGTGTAAAATATTATAAAAAATTACAATAATTTGCTATAAGTAAAATATGAGATAAATTTTCGACGTACCATTAAAAATGAAACGTAAAATGTCCTTACCAATAAAACTGTTAAAAAGAAATCGCCTTAAAAGTCCGCAAATGTCTTTTCTACTGTTCAACGAAATTCGAAGCAATTCGCAACAGAAATGGACTTACAGTACTTTGACTGGGCTATTTATAAAATATTGGTGTTTTTTTAACAATAGCGCTTACACAAAGAAAAAGTTTACACAAAGAAGTTATAAACAACAAACGAAATTTAAAATGTAATTTACCTTTACATATAATAAAAATGCTATTGATTGGTCGTCTGGCCTTGTAAATATATGAGAAAAGTTATTAATTCGAGCCTTCATTAATGTAATAGAACCCAATACAATAATTATTTTTATTTCTTTTGATCTCCTTATCTGTGTGTTTGTATTTGCTACTAACGGTAACCACTTAACTAATATAAATGCAGTTTTCACTATTGGAATTTTTCCTTAATATTTAGTGTTTTTTTACTTTTATTTTTTTTCAGTCTCAAGCTTTATCTAGCATAACACGGTAGTCAGAGCCAATCTAGGGTAAAGACATTACGTTGATTGCTTTTCACACGAAATCAAAACATGACTTGTTGAGTGGCGGAAATCAACGCCACTCTTTGACTTACGTGAGAATCGAACCTACAACCAATTGCGATTAAAGTCAGACGCTGTCCTATTGTGCCATGATGGCCTTTGTTTTAAATCAATCGGTTTATAAACAATATCGGTTGTCGGTTCGATCCCCATTCAGGGGAATGATTATATTTAAATTATTTTCACTTCCTCGCTCTGGCAAAAAGACAAAGTGCAGCGTTGAGTTCCACCACTTAACACACAATGTCTGGATTTCAGTGGAAAGCGAAGTACGGAGTCTTGACACTAGGTAAATTCTGTCTACCCTGCTATGGGGGATAAAAGCGAGAAGCTAAAAAACAATCTATGGTTTACAATGTAGATAAAACATTATTTTTTAATATTTATGTTGGGATAACGTTTCTGATCTCTATTTTTTTTACTTGAGTCCAACTAAATGAAAGTAAGTTAGTGAAATTACGGGTATATACTAGTTATTAATATTAATTATTGCTTCTATATACTTACTAAAAATCATAATTAAATTTTTCGAAATATACCTGTTGATTGATAGAATTTTAATTAACCTGAGAGAAGAAACTAAAGTAAGAAATTCACAATGATAATCCAAGCCATAACCATCCTTCTTAATGCATTATAAAGGTAACAGGATATATTAAAATCTCAAATGGTAAATGTTGATTACTGTGTTAATTAGCTTTTGTACTACATATCGATACTTAATCTGATGTACATGCATTGTCTCTGTTCAGTTCAGTTTCAATCTGTTTTGTACGTTATCTTATTTTCAGATTATTTATCCGAGATTATTATCCGATCAACGTCGACTTTTTCAAAAAAATAATATATTCTAAAATATCAAAAAACAATTTATTGTATTTTTTTAAAGTGTTAATTGCAATGATGCTAGATGTAAAAAACTATCTAAAACATGTATTAATTTCAATTTTGATGTTCAATATTTACATAACAAGGGCGCAGGATGTTGCCACTACATTAGAAACTATTATTTTGGGTAAGTAATAGTGTTACGAAAATCTAAGTTTGTATATAGAAAAAGAGGGTAGTAAGTTTATATTTTTTATAATAATAAGGCCGGTCGTGACGCACAGCACAGCTCTGCCTGTAAACGCGGCCGCTTTTGGCTTCAACTCTCAATCGCGGGAATGATTATATTTAAATTATTTTCATTTGCTTACTCTGATAAGACAAAAGGTGGCGTTCAAATCCACCACTCTACATACAATTTCACGAATTTGGTAGAAAGTGGAGTACGGCTTGTCTTGACACTAGATGCAAGTAAAAAAATATAATAGAACTTTGTATAAGTTTTCGCTGTTTTACTTAAAGATAGCAAAACGTTACTCTGTGCTTGGAATTTCGTATAATAAATAACACATCGGCTAAGTAGTACTATATGTAACCTCATATTTTAGTAGATAGTTTGTAGCAAATAAAGTGTCACTGTGGGGAATTTTCTTGCACTGCTTTGTTCAAAAGAAATCTGCAGCTGAAGCACTCAGAGTTATTGTTGACATATTCGTTGAAAATAGATACTGGTTCATTAGCTTTAAAAGTAATAACTTTTGTGGTTTGAAGACGAATAACTAGAGGCGTTGCTTGATCGAGATTCACGTCAGACTCCAGTAGAGCTTGGGGAAATGTTGGAAGTAGATGCTTCTATAGTTTTACAATCTTGCAAGCAAGAATATGTATGGTGCCGTAACCCAAAGTGTAAAAATCGTGGGGTATACTCAGTTAAAAAAATATTGTATGAAAATATTTTTTATAAAATAACTTCAATGGTAAGCGAAGTAATACACGTTGTATTATTTAGTTGAACTCCCCTTTGTATTGTTAAATATTTATACCTATTGTTTCAAATCAGAACTTCTGGATTCCATGAGACCGCTTTCAACATTTCATGAATAACGCGTATTGTTAGCTTAGTGTCTTTAATGTTTGAACAATGTGATCTGGAGGTCATAAAGCAATGTCGAGATGTATTTACTACGACAAAATTATTGAATACACTTCCAAAACCCTAAATTGACTTAATGTTTCATAATCTATACTCATATAATATATCATCACCGTTGACATGACATAAAGGTTTCCATGAAGATCGATCGTGCACTTTTGACATCCAGCGGGTGCTCGCGACCTTGATAAGATCAGTCCACCTGGCAATATATAAGTATATCTAAATACCAAATAGGATATTAATGTGAATTAAACATTTTGAAAGAAATTAGGCAACAATTATATAACACACAATGGAGACAAAGTGAAAAGTAAAGAAACACGTTACATATATATGTACGTGTAGTGACACAATCTGACGATTACGTACATATATATGTAACTATATTTCTTTGTTTCTTTTTTTTCTAAATCACTATTTAGATAGGTTAATAAAATACATCAAATATTTTAAGATATATTGTTTGACGCGTAAAATATTTCTGCTTGGTTTCATAGTACTCTGATCGTATAATGAAGAGTAAAAATCATGTTTCAATAGGGCTTCAAAAATTCTTCACGCATAAATACATAAAATTGATTAGAATTATTGATACCATACAAATATTCATTTTATTTAAAAATGTATTACAGAAACGACAACGGAATTTGTTACAATAATAACTGATATACCACAGTCCGATGTGGAGATGGCGATGAATCATGACGTCGGCAAGTTTACTACCATGGTTTACAATTATATAAATTCACAGAACAGCCTACCAAAAGATAATGAGCGTTGCTATGATGACTACACCAAGTGCCTGATAACTCAGTACGGAAGTATTATAAAACAGTAAACTATTTGAACGCTTTAGAGAAAAACTAGTATTGAAACACTCTACTTTACTGAGTTAGAGAGCTCGCAAATTTTTTTTAGCTTTCTCTGGTAAAGAAAAAATGCGGCGTGGAGTTACAATATCTAGAATTCGGTGGAAAGCGAAAGTGGGATAAAGGCGTGAAGCTTCGCGAAAATTATACTGTCACTTTATCTTACTAGTGTGAAAATTAATTAAATATAAAAAGCTCCAAATCTATAATATTACTTCATTTTTCTCTAAATTCCTTATAGAGTTTTGATATTTTTCAGATCAGTTGCAACACCTGTGTGCACTGTAAATTACCCATATCGTTGGCCACGTGGTTTCTCCTGGTATAATTCTTACTGTGATGCGTACTTTGAAAATTGTATGAGAAAAAAAAGTGAGTCGCTTATATAGCTAAAATTACTTTAAATCCAATAGCTACTCTTAAACAATTCCAATTATTGTTTAACTGTACTTACATAAAAAAATGTATAAATATATAAAATTTTATTAATGTAGGTTTTCTAAAAAAAAAATTGTAAATCTAATTATATTTTTAAAGGGTTTTGGCGTATCGTGGACGTTGGAATCTGTAAGCAAGACCCTCTACATTACTTCCATATAGAAAAAACAAGAAAACTTTTGAAATAATTGTTAATTCAATTCAAAGCAAGTATATACAATATAAACATTCCAATCGAAATAATAATAAAATATATTAATACTATTTCCAGAACATTCAATTCTATATAAATACCAATTTTTTTTTCATTTTATTTCTTTGTCTATTTTAATATTCTCCTTTAATATTATTATAGCTAAATAAATAAAGCACCTGGATCTTCATAATTCGAAATTAAATTATAAACATGATGTTAATTAAAGTCTATTTTCTTGGTTCTCTGTTGATTCCAAAATTATGAACGGTTGGCTTGTTGGGTCGTCATTTAGAACAAACATTTGTATAGGCACCTTAACAACCAATTAGTCATTAAATGGCAATATTATGAGCCGTGGCTTAGTAGCGATGTTCTACTTAAAAAATAACTACAAATATTATTTTCATCTTGTTCATATTAAAGTCATACGTTTTATATGGAAATTAGTAAATATTATGGATATTTTTTATCTTTCCAAGAGTTCAGCCAGATATGCTGAGAAAAACTGCAGTGGCTTCTAATGAATCGATTTTCCATTTTGACATCTGTTTATTGATTTTTATCTGAAATAAAGATAAACTTTATTTTTTGTTCCTAACACTCATAGTTTACAATAACGTAGCATTGAGGTCACAAGTACTTAAGAACGAAAATCTATTCTCAATATCTAGTGCAGATATCAAATATATTTAAGCTGAATACTGTTATGCACAAGACATTTTTATAACTCTTGAAAAAGAAACCTGTGTATATATTACTGAACTCAGTAAAAAAAATGTACTTATAGTTGTACACTATATAATAAGATATTTGAAAATATTAAAAGTCTAATATACAATCCTTTATAAGCATATTACACCCACTACGCTTGATATCCGTAACGACAAGCCTATTATAGCCTTTGTTCCTCAACATAGCTTCCCATAATTTGGATACCTTTGATAGGTAAATGGCATCGCAGTAGCCGCAATCACATTAACGTCAGGTTCACGTTAATTTTGGTATATTTATTTCAACCATTTCGGTTTTACCTTTAAAACGTTACCGTTGTTATCGTTGTTGCAAAGAATTGTAGTTCTAATATCGAATATAAAGTAAATAAAAGATTCGTAAAATTTGTGAATTCCATAGTCAGTTTAGGGTTTTCTTGATTTTGTAATAATCAATTAATAGTTCCTTTTTTAGTTTTACGCTTCATCCCTAGCTGGTTAGACATTGTTAATTTCCATAGCAAAACAAAGACTGTGTAACAAAGAAAACTACGCAGATATCAAAATGATCTCCGCAAATTCCAGCCGTATAATATGAACATTACAATGAAATATTCGGAATCAAAATATCGCTTTATTCCTCGCGGGAGATATGACATGTGTCAGATAAAAATTACAATTAATTAGTTTTCCTTTTTATTCCACCATCAAATAATTTGTCAATAAGCAATTAATTAAAATCAATACAGTTGATTTTTATGTCACTGTGGATGGCCTTTTTTCTTTTACTGTTATTCAAAGTAAGCTAAAATGATTTTTCAGCTCGAGTATTTATTAACAAACTTTACCTTAAACGTTACCTTAAACGTTAGATAAAAATTATTCAATTTTATTTCATGAATTACACGCTTAAATTCAAATTTAAGCTTACAGTGCATCGGATTGCGTAAATATTTAACAACCTCATTACACATTTCTGGTGGAACTTTAAATTTCTACTCGAACACCGCATAATTGAAATATTTCACGAGCTCGCGAGATACAAAAATATGAAACTAACAATATCTTGTTAAATTTTCATGTTGCTTATTTAATTTACGTTTTCAGAACGAACACTGCATATCGCGCCATGAAAATATTCATTTAAATGAAATTCTTGGTTTATCTATTGTGTGAATTGTTGTCGATTTTAAAATGTTATTGAAAATATTTTAAAAATTGACGACTAAAATATTTAAAAGAACCTTTTTACATATAAAAATAATTTTTGATCCGTGGTAAGGCGTGTTGGCGGGAAATATAAATTGTTGCACCATAATATTTGTGTTAAAGTACTAAAATTAAAATTGTAACATGATACAAAAATAATATGCAACAATTACTTAAATTAAATAAATATAATAGCGAATTTTAAATACACATTTATATGAAAAAAGACCAGGTAGGTAGTAATTAAAAGTCATGTAATTCACATGACAAGAAAGACAGTCAAAATTGCAGCTGTGAAATTTTTATGGCAGACCCTGCGTTGTCCCCATAAATCAATCAAATCAATAAATTTTATTAACTTCACGCTTTTTATCCCGCAAAGCAGGGTGGACGGAAAGTACCTAGTGTCAAGACACTCCGTACTTCGCTTTCCACCGAATTTGAGACATTGCGTGTTGAGTAGTGGAACTCAACGCCGCACTTTGTCTTACCAGAGCGAGGAAGTGGAAATAATTTAAATATAATCACTCCCCCGTGTGGGAATAGGACCCACAACCGATCGCGGTTACAGTCAGAAGCTGTCTCACTGCGCCACGACCGGATGAATCAATCTATTTTGATATGAATTTTATGAATATTCTAAATCATTTTAAAAAGCTCATCCAATTTAAATATATTTTTAGTTCACTATTTAGGATATAATTGGTTTCACATAAAAGACACCATTTATGCTACTATGTATGTGGGCTTTTATTTGGAATTATTTAAGGCAAACTATTTTACATTACATAGAATGTTTTCCGACTTATTTGCCATTTATCGTTATATTATGACCAAATTGCATGAAATCATTAAAAATTGTGGCCTATGTTCTATTCTGATAATTTTATTGCAAAGCTTCATATAAATCTTTTGTTTTGATTCATTTATATAGTGGTATACGAGTATACATGACTATATCACAATCATAATATTAATAAACGTAGATTATTACAAATAAATCAAAAACTATTCGTCTGCTTGTAACTATATTCAAATGGGACCGCAACAGAAGCATTAGCCATATTATAAAAAAAGAATATGGGGTAACACACGTAAATAAAATACACTCAAATTGATAGTCTACTCCTTTTTTGAAATTGGTTAAAAATAGTTATGTACTGAGTAAATATCGTTGTTAATACAATGTCTTACTGACTTATCAAATCTGCTGGGCTTGATAAGTCAGTAAGAAGATTTATCCGCTCTGGCAAAAGAAAGTACGACTTTAAGTTGTGTGCACGTTTTTAAGATAAGGATGGATTATTTAGGTTATTTATATTTTTTGATAATTTACAAAAAGTGTAACAAAATTGTATTTAAAATAGGAAAAGGAAAATAGTAGATTTTAAGAAAAAAACACAGTTAAACCTCAGGTTAAAAGGTATTCTGTAATTTGTTTCAGTTAAGCTTCGGAGGTGTCGAACAGTTTTTTCTTTTATTTTCTCGAAATTCAAGCAGTCCCTTTTTAAATTTCGATGTCCATAATTAACTTTAGTAGTTAGAAAGATAAAAGTATTCCGTAGTTCTTTTTAGAATCCGTTCAGTTTTCCTGCAAGGTATTTTTATATTTTTTTTCCGTACCGTTTATAGTGTATCAAAGTATTTTTTTAACTTGACTCTCTTGCGTCAGAAGGTAGTCAGAGATAACCTAGTATCAAGACACTCCATTTGTTCACTTTTCACCCGAAATAGATATTGCGCATTGAGTAGCGAAACTCAGCGCCGTTTATAAACATAAACGGCGCTGAGTTTCGGCGTTTCATGTTTTTTTTTATTTTCACTGTCATATAATATGAAGTTATAAAGTAAAGAGAGGCCGGTCGTGGCGCAGTGGACCAGTGTCTGACTGTAGACGCGATTGGTTGTGGGTTCGCTCCCCACTTGGAGGAGTGATTATATTTTAATTATTTTCACTTCCTCGCTCTGGTAAAGATAAAGTGCGGCGTTGAGTTCCACCACTCAACACGCAATGTCTTGAATTCAGTGGAAAGCGAAGTATGGAGTATCTTAGGTACTTTCTGTCTACCTTGCTATTCATTACTCTTATTACATTTTATATTCGTAAGCTGTATTGTTTTTTTAAACATTTTTTTAATATAAAATTACAGTTTAACTGACTAAATAAAAAAATACATCATTTATTTTCATAAGTGATGTATGTATGTATATGAAAATAGCGATATTTATGTACATCTACATATCCAGAAGATGTTCATTAAAACGTTCAGAATCATACATAATAATAACAATAGATTATTTGCTTTATTAGAATTCTGAACGTATTATGGAATTTCGAATAATATTAATAATATAGGAAAATTAACTAAGCATCAAATTAATTTGAGCTCAAGTAGTCGTACTGTACATTGATTTACATAATTTACAGAATTTCATGTTATGTTGAAAGCGGGATTTGTTTAGTTTATTATAAATATTTTTCTTAAGCAGTTTATATTCTAAATGTAGAGAGAGGAGAGGAAATAGTTATTTTGTTAGGTGTTTATTTAGATATCAAAATATTAAAGTAATTTGATTGGGTTTTAGGGTTTCACACTTTTTAATATTTTCATAAGCAATCAAATCAAATTTTCATAAATGCGGTGAGAAAACGTAGTGTCTAGTCACCGCGTCTCCACTATCTACTTGAAATTACGATATTGTATATTGAGTGGCGTAACGGCGCGGTTTATATTATAAGATTAAAGAAAATAATAATAAGTAATTGAAATATGGATTTATACTTTCAATATTATAATCTGAATCAAGCTGAAATAAGTTTAATTCTAACCAAGAAACAATGAAAATGTTTAGTAAAATAAATAATAAGTAATATTTTAAGAGAATTTAATCGTCGTTCAACCAATTTTGTTTTGTCTAGTAACTAAAATAGCTTTGAAAAATGTAAAAAACAAGTTTGATAGAGACGATACAAAGCGCCTTTTTGTATAGTGACATGCTCAAAATTAGTTTTCAACGCCGGTGCCATAACAGTTTATGTGTAGACTTTGACTACGGCCAGTCGGCTTAATGGACGCTCAAATTGAGAATATTTAGTTTCACTGCAAACGTTGTTCTTACTGATTGGGACAACTATTATGTATGCAAAATATATAAATGTACTGTCTTTAATATTATTAAACAATTTTTAAGCAATATCTTAATGTGTATTTAGTTGTATATAAAACATACACCGAAAGGGTATATAAATTTAGTCTTTTTGATGTTGAAAAAAATATAAAAATGTATGAATCTGCAATATCAAATATGTAATTATTTATTACACACTAAAAAAATCTTGCTTTTACTGTAAGAATGTAAAACAAATGGACAGAACAAGTCTTTAATTAGTTGAAGCAGCTACAACGGAAGCACAAGGTTCTCCGATAGCCTCTTAATTAAACTTATTTAAGCCTACTGTAGATTTTGTACTATGGTTTCTGTTAAAGTAGATATTTATTTGTTATTTTGGAATTTACTGAAGTTAATTTTTGACGTCAATAAAAGATATGTATTTTTTCTTTGTTACTATAAATAAATTTTCATTGAATCTAAACTTCAAGGGATAGCTTTATAATTTTTTTTGTAGAGTGGGAGAGTTTTCCTCATATGAGATAATAAATATTTAAATTCACTTTTTTTGAAAAAACGTATAAAAATTTTTTTAAAAACATAAATAAGTTGTAACAAAACGTATAAGAATTTCGACGCAGCTGGTAGTAGAACGCATGGCTTAGCGCAGCGGGATTCGAACTCGCGTCCAAGAGGCGCGGGTTCGAATCCCGCTGCGTTCAAATTTTTACACGTTTTTTCAAAAATGTTTTCTAATCCTAAGTGTGGAATAACACTTTAAAAATAGTAAATATTAAATTGACTTTGTCAATTCTAATCACCAATAATAACATAAAAGATACAATGTGAATATATTGAGCATATAAATTGAATTTTCGTAAGTATTATATATTTTATACTTATATAAAATCACTTTAAATATCTCACTCAACATGTTTTTTAACTATTACTACAGAAACACCACTGTCTACTATAATTTTGACTATGTTCATTTAAACAAAACAGGCAAAAAAATATGACACGTTCAATAATATAATTGAAACAAGATTGAATTTCAATTTTGTATCCTTAATAATTTATTTTGACGAAAGCCAATTTGTCCGAGATTTGTTAACCCAATTTTTCATCAAAACATTTATCTTACCTTATTATTGTTTATAATATAAACCATAAATTACGTTTCGTAAGAAAATGAACCTCTTTATGGAAATACCTCTTGTTGAGTTTATGAGTTGTTCGGCCTGACGAAGCGATTTAGTCAATTTTATGGTGACATACGCCATATAATAAGAGTGCTCTGTTATATCACATTAATCTTTTATTTTATGATACATATACAAAAGTTATATATAAAATTTGTATATTTTATATAGTCACATAGGTAAATGAAGTATTTTGCGGGTCGTAATCTTAGAAAAAAACAAATATCCTGATTATCTCTACAAATATCAATCCTCACTGCACCGTGCCGTGAGATTCCGGCCTAGAATAGGATCACCCTGGTATTGGTGGTGTCGTAAGAGGCGACTAAAATACGTGTAAGTACGTGGATTTTTGTAACATTAGGGGTCTACATTTCAACCTGAATGCCGTCCACTACCATCTTGAGACGGCATGGCCTGCCTTATTATTTCTGTTGAAGACACAAATTGCCCAACCAAGCGACATAGCCATAGCATCTCCAAGCAAGGGAGAGGGCTTGGCAGTTAGTCTGGATATGGCGAAGGTCTTCGATGGAGTGTGGTACAGGGCGCTCCTTGCCAAACTTCCATCCTATTTAATTCCATCTTGTTTAATGCCTGTCAACGCTGGGCTGTGTTCTGTCCCCAACACCGTTCCTTCTGCATATAAATATTTGTTAGAGGATCCTAGCATTCATTGTTATGCAGACGACAGCACGGCGGACGCTGTCTACACCGGCCGTGCAGAACTTTCTCTGGAAAACGTCGACAAGTGCCGAAAAAAACTTGTGTCTTCCGTCGAGGCATCCTTTGAGAATGTCTCTTCCTGGGGTGAAAGGAATCTGGTTCAGTGCAATCCCCTGAAAACACAAGTTGGTGCATTAATGACTAAATAAACCCCATTTGTCGTCACCAGTTTTCGAGAAAGCGCTTAAAGCCGCGCCTGATATCAGTATATTGGGCCTGAGCGTTTCGAGCGACTGCCAGTATCGCGATTATCTGGGAAGCAAGGCCAAGTTAACCTCGAAAAAAAATGGGGTCATAGGCAGAACGAGACGATTTCACGCCCACACACCGTTTGGCCCCTTAAGGCCCAGGTTCGCCCTCATATGGAGTACTGTTCTCACCTTTGGGCTGGTACACCCAATTATCAGCTTAAACTGTTTGATCGTAACGGAGAGCCATTCGGATCGTTGTGGACCCATATATCTATGACAGGCTTGCCACTTTGGAGTTGATTAGAGACGTTTCATCGTTATGCGTAGAGAACGCATCGCATATATTACGGGGAGTGTTCTGGAGAACTATTTGACCTGGTTCCTGTCGCTGAATTTTCCAACTGTGCAGACTAAAATACCCTCATCCCTACCATCTGGATACGTGGCGATCTACTACTGTTCTGTAGGGCTTTCCTTCTACGTGCCACACAACTGTGGAACGGCCTACCTGCGGCAGTGTTTCCGGGTCGTTGCGACATAAACACCTTCAAAAAGCGCGCTTATTCCCATCTTAAAGCCGGCAATTCTCCTGTAGCTCCTCTGGTGTTACACCGGGCCGTGGACGGCGGTATTCACTTACCATAACGTGGCCCGCACGCTCGTTTGCCTTGCCTGTCCTATAAAAAAAACTATATTTATAGCAGGCTTAAAAGTAAACAGGTGGATAAATATAAATATTTTGGAACCTGGCTTATTTAAAATTGGGACAGCGATGTGGAAATAAGAACTCACAACGAAGTCGCTCGTAGTACGTTTGGAAAAATGACAAAGGTAAAATCCATCAAAAGATTCCACTCCTTATACGTCTTACACATTACATTACATAGTTTCATATAGCCCATACTGCTATACGGATGTGAGGCTTGAGCCAACAAAGAGGAGCTTAGGAAACATATAGAAGCGTTTGAAATGAGGGAAGACAGGCGAATGATGAAGATTTTTTGAACAGAAAATATCGAATGCTGAAGTTCTACCTGAGAGATTTTGCATACCGTCAAATAAATATAAAGTCGCATATCTAGGACAAGTGTTCAAATATAACCTTTAGGGATAATGTGAACTTTTACAAATTATAATGAAAGAAGAAGTCGCCGGAACAAGAAGAATTGGCCGTAGAAAATAGTCGTGGATAAAGAATATCAGAGAATGGAGAGGAATTGAGGGCGCTGATTGATAATTCTATTTAGCCAGACACAAAATATGCGGAGCTGGCCAACTTTCTCTAGTTGTAGTGGAACTAAAAGGAAAAGAAGAAGAAATTTAAGAATATGTAAGTCTATTATTAAAAAATGTAATATTATTGAATTATCATTAGTAACAAAGTCAGCACTAAAATTGGACAGGCAGTAGTAATTCATGCATTTCGTTAGGTATCTCCATAAATTTGGTTCGCGTAAGGGATCTGACGCACTAAGCCATGAATAAGTTACGAGTTTAAGCCACAACACATGTGTCCCAAAGGTCATTATATTAAGCACACATATTAAGTTTGTCTTTATGTAAAATAGTTCGTTTTTAAGAATGTTAAAAGAAAATTAACAATTTAAAATGATTATATTATCATTATACTGTACTACTTTAATATTTTAAGGAGTTGATGTTACAAAAGTGTTCGGAAATTGACTCTGAAGTGTCCATAAGCATAAAATACTTTATATTTTACTTTTAGTTTATATTTACATTTACTTTTTCACATGTTCATTTATTTTATCACATGTTATAAGTTCGAGACTTTAAAAGACTATACTAAGACCATAAAATGAAAATAAATAATAAGACAATAAAGGAACATGACCTCTAATTGGTGTTCAATACGCACTTAACAATCGTTCAAGGCGTATATTAATTGGCCCTATACCATTAATATAAAGTGACGCTTTTATAAATTAAAGTTGGCGAAAATGAATCAGGGTTTATTATCGTCTAAATGTTAGAGCAGCTAATGCGTGCATAGGGTACACCGCAAATTATCCAAGTTAGCGGCAGAACCAAAATCGCCAACCGTCCCGACCGCATGCACCTACGCACACGGGCAATGAAAATGCATTTACAAATTTGAGATTTATTAAGGCTAAGTATTTTTATCAATTTACAAACTTAATCAGGTCGCTTGTATTCGATATTTTTACAGATTTTATATAAAACTTAATTAGATTTAATAATTTTTTAGAAAATCAGTTCACTATATCAATATATACAAATATTGAAATGATGTAAAAGATTTATCAAGCCTATGGTCAAAATAACTTTATGCGGTTCTAAAATTTAATATTAACAATAAAATAACATTTCAGAAAATTGAAACGTTGTTAACTTTGAAATGAAATTCTGATCAAACATTTAAGAAGGGATTTTCTAATTGGTGAATTCAAAATTCATCAACATTTATATCCGGTATTGTTTTTACTTTTGACTGTGTAATGGTGCTTTCAGACTTAACATAAAAGATTTATTTTACCTATAGCACATTACTAGGTTATTGGCGTCTTATTATTATAGGGTATTACAAACTTGAGAGACGAGTCAACAACAATAAAATTGTTATTTGTAAAAAATAATTTCTATAAGGCAAAAATAAAAAGCTTCACTTATTTATTAAATATTTTTATTTAAGAAAATCTTATAATATATTTAAGATAATCTATTTTTACCTTACGAACATTTAAAGTTGTACTTAGAATTTTTATCATATAATTTATAAATAATTTAATTAAAATTTTTTCATTTTTCCTCCATTTGCGTTATTTGTGTGTCAAGCCATTTCGTAATCATTGTTATTAATTAAATATTGGCGTTAAATGTTTAAACGACATCAAAATCTGAGGTTCTAGGTATTTAATAAAAGTCCTGTAATGTATGGCAGTCGGATGTTTACTACGTTACTGCAATACGCATTTCGACAAAGAATATGAATCAGAGAATGAATATAATATACTTGATATTTACATTCCACAGAATAGTAGCGCTTTTCCACGTATAGCAAGATATAAACAGACATAAATTAGTATCAAAATATTCTATCCTATCCATATACGTGTTAAGTGGCAGAATGGGGTGTCACATTTTGTCCTCCCAGAATATGGTAAAAAATTATGAAAAATGTTAAATGAAAATGATTATCATAGTTATTCCTTTGAGTAAGACTCTGGAAACTATCCTATTTGAAGCCGGAAAGTGGGCTAATGCACTGCAATAATCTGAATATATTCCACAGAAGCTGTTTAAATAATCTATTCTCTAATCGTATTATCAATGTAAATGAATGACCAATGTAGAGTATAGATTATTAATATTTTATATTAATAATAATATTTCAAAGAATTGAACATTTAAATGAAAAATGATAAGGAAAACCGTTAAATCTGCCATTTTGTGGCGAGACCAAAAATCCGATACAAACTGTTTATCGAGTTATCCTGTAACCGCATTGGTTTGGTTGCATGATTTTATTGCAAGTTGCGCTTTCCAGCGTTCTGTTTTCAGCTAATTCAAACTTTTCTTGTTCAATTTGCTTTACGTAGAAAATATTTGAACATAATTACTAAATAATTGCATACTAAAATAAGATGAATGAAAATTAAGAATTTATTTATTACTACCTGTGGCTGTGACTTCGTTCGCTCAAACGTCAACAAGAGTTTTTCTAAATTCTGAATCTATTGAATGTTTCATTTTAAATTATTTTTTTACAATTTTTCCAAAGTACCGAATATTTTAAACGCAACTGCATATAGGGCCAGCTAAACTGACTCCGCATATCCGACGATCTACTGTATTCATCTTTCTTTCATTCTTCTTTTGACACACCCACGATTCGCTGCCGTATAACAACGTCGGTATCAGTACTGTATTGTGAACGGCAAGATGTGCACGCTGACGTTTTGCCGTCGTATCGACGCAGTAAGAGCACCGTTAACCGTGTTACCGGCAGCAATACGCCTTTCCACGTACATTTCACATCTTCCATCTCTACTAAACATAATTTCCAGATATGCCACGTCATTTACTTGTTCTAACATCTTTCTATCTACCCTAATCTTACATTGCATTCTTTATTCATCTCTTTCAAATACTAGAATCTTAGTTTTACTTGCATTTAGGTTTAGATCATTCACACCCTTCTTTCAGAATGGTGACCAATACCCGTAACTCGCATTCTGATTATGCAATTAGCACTGCATCAACTGCGTACAACAGACAGTTAACTGTCAAATCACCAACTTTCACTCCTATTTTACTTTCTTTCACTCCTTGGAATAGACAGCTATCCAATTATGAATTGAAAAGCTAAACTGACATTGCGCAGCCGTGTTTGACACCCGATCAAATATCAAACTGAGGCGACATGCCTACTCATACACAGGCTGTAAAATCTCTTTATCGAGATCACTCAGATCTCGATAAAGAGATTTTACAGCCTGTAACAAGGGTCCGTTCACATTTTGCCGGGGCTGTATCTCCAATAACTTCTTTCTTGCAACCCTGTCAAATGGCTTTTCTAAATCTGCAAAAACACAGAAAATTATCTGGCTTACAGTCAAAAATTTTTCCGTGATCATGCGGAGAGAAATAACCTGATTAATGCACCCTCTTCCGGGTGTAAATATTCCTTGGGCCTCCCATAACTTTTTATCTAGCTCTTGCATTCTTCTCGCTAGAATTTTAGCATAAATTTTACTGTCCAAGCTAATCAAACTGATAGCCCTATAGCTTGCACAGTCTATCTGTGAACTTTCTGTGGACCTTTTCCGTTTTCTTGCATAAATTGCATAGAAAAAAGAAGAGATCCAATTTGCGCGGCCCACCATATTTGATCATCTCTGCAGTAACTCCATCTTCTCCCGCTGCCATACCACATTTCAGATTTTGTATAGCATTCTCTATTTATTTTATACCGATTTCGCCATGTGCTACATCAAGACTCAGCATATGGCTGTCGCTTGAGACAGAGGCGTCAAAGCTTCGTGTTTTCCCAGAAATTATTTGTCAATCTTTCGTCTCTTTCATGCTTTGACTTATCACGCTTCATCTTTATCAGTGCTTTCGTTAGGTGCTTTTGCAATTTACATTCTTTCTTCTTAATTTCTCTCATACTTTTATTCTTACTCGAAGCTTTATAGTCCTGCCATGCTTTTTCTTTCTTTCTACTGCTTCTTTCATTTCATAATTCCATCATTTATCAGGCTTTTTACTAAAGCCTCTTTTCCCAACGCCACACGCCTTAGTTGCAACTTCAATCATACAATTACTAAGAGTCTTCCAGCATACTTCAATACTTTCAGTATCTATTTCGCAGCCTGTCTAGCTTCTTGGAAACCCTTTCATTTCTGTCTAGCTTCTTGGAAACCCTTTCATCATAATCCTCTCTAATCGGTGGGTTTTGAAGCTTCCAGTTTCTTCTGAGATTATTCGCCTCCAAGTTTGGACACTTCGTACGGATGCGCCAAACTGCTAACAGACCCCTTATTCTAGTAACTACCCAAGTAGGCATCCTTAAAGACATGCATATCCATAACTTGGTTACGAATACGCTGATCAGCGTATTCGTACACGTGTACATGTGAATTTGTTTGTGGTCTAACATAGTGTTTGTCACAAACAAATCCTTTTACTAACATAATTCCAATATGAGCTTACCAGCCTCATTCACTCTCTTATCACCATACTTCGCTACTACGCGGTCGTAACCATGTCATGTGGTTCCGACCCATCCATTCATATTACCACAAACTATTAATTTTTCGTTCCCTTATACTCCCGGAACTCCTCCAGTTCATTTGATAGCGGTGAGTATATACCACGAACAAGAATATTCTTGTTATCCTCAGCTTGAAGCGAACCCAGAGTAGCCTCGGGTTGATCGCCTTTTATTCTAACGTTGCACTCACCAATCGAGAGGACAATAATACACCTACACCTTGACTCCTTCGTTAAATTTCTGGAACTCCCGTTCAGAAGGCGGCACAGCTGCCTGGCAAATCCGTCATGCTGTTGACCTTTCTTTTGGTCTCAGTCACACATACATCTAAATCTCTTTCATCCATTACGTCTAATAATTCATTAATCTTTTGTTGCTTTCTCTCTCCTGTTATATTCCACGTAGCTATTTGTAGCTCCATTCTCTACTTCCTGTCGTCCCGTATGTGGCGTGCTGGGTGGCCACTTCTCACACCAGCGGGGACGCATTGGCGAGCGTCGCTTCGGGGGGATATACTAGCATAATGCGCCCCGGTGCTCGCAGTAGATGGAATGTTACAGCTTTACACAACTGTTGCTGTTATGTAAGACTGGCAGGGGTCGCAAGTCTTCCGTTGTTGACCCTCCAAAAGGTATATATATATATATATATATATACATACATATATATATATATATATATATATATATATATATATATATAAGCGCTTGTCTTAGTTTGGTTTAGATAAATCGACTCAGAGAATTTTGTTGATGCATGTTTCGTATTTAAAATAGTTAGAGATATATTAGAGTATGAACAAGCTCTCAGTCTAAAACTTGTGTAAGCATGTCCGTGAGTGAAAATTTTTAGCAGAAAAAGTGTATACATCAATCCTTAACTCCGTTACTAGACGTTACATTTTTATCATTATAATGTAAAATATACTATAATTCATACTATTAGTAGTTATTGTACGCGTGCTTGATTTAAAGAAGGCAAAGTAGTCAAAATAATCAGATGTTAAGAAAATTGATACGTTAAAATCTTTCCTACAGACCCTCTGCTAGCCCCTCAGGCTTTTGTCTTTAATTTTTCTTTTTAAATGTAATTATTTTTTTAAATATTGTAGACAACGTGCATTATCCTGTTAGAGGGGCTTTTTATGTTAGGTAATCGAATTGCTCTTATTTTCATATATGAAATGTTTTTTTTTATAGGACAGGCAAACGAGCGTGCGGGTCACGTGATGATAAGTAAATACTGCCGCCCACGGCTCAGTGTAACACCAGAGGAGCTACTGGAGCGTTGCCATGCCTTTAAAGTGGGGAATAAGCGCACTTTTTGAAGGTGTTTATGTCGTAACGACCTGGAAACTCTGCCGCAGGTAGGTCATCAGGACATACAGCTGTGTGGCACGCGGAAGGAAATTCCTACAAAACCGCGCTGTAGTAGAACGCCACGTATCCAATATTTTAGTTTGTTAGGTACAGTGCGGTTGGAAAATTCAGCGGCAGGAACCAGGTCGAACAGTTCTTCAGAACACTCCCCATGATATATGCGTTCTCTACGCATAGCGAATTTCGCTAGAGGCGCTATCTTATAATACTTTGTAGGTGGACAACATTATTACTGTATTTTACTTATTGCGGTAATAATTTTGCGTAATATTAAGCATTTTTGAAACCATATACTCTGATGTGTTAATTCTTATGTGTAAACTTGTAGTGTTTTGATTATGTGAGAAAAAAGCTTACTTTATATATTTTTTTATTAAACGCCATCTTGGCGTAATGGGACAGCGTCTGAAAACACTATTGGTGCGGGGCTCATTCCTACTCTCTCTAAATAACCTGCCTACTGGGGTAAATGATTTTTAAAATTTATCTACCTTGCTAAGCGCAATAAAGCATAAAGCTATACAAAAATATTTATTTATAATATTTTACCCTTAGTTAACTTTCTCATTACTATAATACTACTATCTGATGTAATACAATACTTATTATGTTTTTTCTTTATATTGTTTTTGGACAGATCAAAATAGAGATACTTTTACACTATTATTAAATAAGAAACAAGTGCTTCAAAATACATGAGATGCAATAAAAATGGTCGTCAAATAAAGGGAGGAATAAATCTTCAGATGCAATAACCTTCCCTCGAAAGCTCTCGATCTACAGTAACACCTTTTACGAGCGTATTTCAGTGAAACGAGATAAATTAGCTTATTTTTATGTAATAACTCATAATGTTGGTTTATTTAACTGGCAAGGTATTAATTACTTCTATTTTTATCTCAGATATAACTATTTTACTAAATTCGCTAATAAATTATAAAATCCTCTATAAAAATGCTAAAAAATAAATAAATGATTCAAAAAACAAGTATATAAGCTTAACATCATCAACATTTAAAAAGCCTACCTACAAATTCAAAAGATTTAAGTGCTATTAAGAACAGACACTGACTTTTGGAACCCAAGATTACTTATTGAATTAAATTATAATAATTGATAGTAACTATCCTCAAACAGTAAAGCTACGCATTTAGGATATTGTAAGTCCTAAAGCGACGTAGTAATTGTAGCCCGAAATCAAATTATGACCGCGCCATTAAATAAATTTTCCCGACAACAGAATTTCGGCAACATAGAGCACTAAGTGTTTATTAACGTTACAGGTTTATCAGTTCATTATGGTTTTCGAAACACTTAGAAGGGAATTCAAGTTGAATATTCTTGATATTTGCTGTTAACTTACAATATTATAAAAATAACATTAAAATGAAGAATAGTGTCTTAGCATTATATCCTTTCTGACTTGACTAACTTTCTATTAGACTTTAGTGTTTTAAGTGTTTGTTTCTCAATTAAGATGTATATTCTACCTGTATAAGGTAGGAAGTTAGTCCTCAGACTGGCTAGCGACCACTATCATGACAAAAACGAACCGACAAATATCTAATGATGTGTTCCGGTTCGATGTCATGTAAGCCAACTTTCCCTATTTCCACCCATCTATTCCCCCTTATCCTTTCAATACCATCACAAGGCCGGCAACGCATCTGCAATACTAATCTTATAGATTTCCATGAGTGAAGGTGACCACTAACCATCAGGTGGTCCTTCAGCTCGTTTGTCTCTTTTTTCTATAAAAAAAATAAATAAATACGGGCAGAATGAGCAAGACACTTCGTTCTTCAAGAAGCATTTAAACTTTAAATTTATTTTATATTCTTAATATATATATAATAGCTTGTCTAACTGATAAGAAATCCGAAATCCGAAATAAGGTAGGTAAGCACGAAATTTTAATTATAACGCAAAAATTTATATTAACACAATCGGCATAATGTTTTTTTTTCATATAATCGAAACACTACTAAGTGTACACATAAGAATTAACACATCAGAGTATATGGTTTCAAAAATTGCTTAATATTACGCAAAATTATTACCGCAATAAGTAAAATACAGTAATAATGTTGTCCACCTATAAAGTATTATAAGACAGCGCCTCTAGCGAAATTCATTTCATATTATGTTAACATATGAAAATAAGAGCAATTCGATTACCTAACATCAAAAGCCCCTCTAACAGGATAATGCATGTTGTCTACAATATTTACAAAATTGAAATCAAAACATCATTAAATTAATTTCATTTAAAAAGAAAAATTAAAGACGAAATCCTGAGGGAATTTACTAGCAGAGGAGCTGTAGGATAGATTTTAACGTATCAATTTTCTTAAAATCTGATTTGACTACTTTGCCTTTTTTAAATCAAGCACGCGTACAATAATTCCTAGTAATATGAATTATAGTATATTTTACATTATAATGACAAAAACGTAACGTTTAGTAACGGAGTTAAGGATTGTTGTTGACTTTACTGCTAAGCATTTTCACTCACGGTAAGTTTACACAATTTGTAGGCGGAGAGCTTGTTCATACTCTGATATATATCTAACTATTTTAAATACGAAACATGCATCAATAAATTCTCTAAGTCTACAATGTGATGCCACTGAAGTTTGCTCGAGTCCATCCCCTCGATTTATCTAAACCAAACTAAGACAAACGCTTGCATAATCAATACAAGGAACACAACATGAGGGATTTGCGGACCTGCCGCTTACAATCCCAGGGACTATGGAATTCTGTCAAATATATTTGAAATACACAATATATCTGTTATAAGTAGTCAACTTTTTATTTGTAAATCGGTAAATAAATTTATTAAGAATATACAGTTTGCTTTTAGTGAAAACGAAAGTTTCATACATACTTAACATTGCCTAAATAATATTTAAGTATAATCTATGAATAATATCACACTATATAAGCTTCCTGCTAGAGAGTTTCCTACAGCTGGGTATTAGGTATAGAGTATTTTTAGGTATAGCTGGATATTGGGTATAGAGTATTTAGGTATAGCTGGATGTTGGGTATAGAGTATTTTGAGTAGTGAAAGCAAAACAGCTGAATGTTTATATTCGATTTAGACGCCCGGAGACGTCCAAGTCAAGTCAAAGCTTTACAATCATTTTCGAATTTTTAATCATTCTAAAATTATATACCATAAATACATTAATGATTATTTATGCATTTGGAACCTTTATAAATATAAGTAAAACGATTGTTATATACCTATTGTAACGTTCATCTCCCCCCATATAGTATATATTATTACTATAATTATAAAAACATGCCTAGGCTCATGATACGTCACGTGGTTAGGACCCATTTAATGTTGTATTCGTATGTAACTCAAGATCTTTTAGAGATTCAGAGGTAACAGTGTTAAGAAATTTCAATCGCAATATATTAAATTTATATAATTAACCATCAGAAGGTAATCTTATTTATTATATATTTGCCATCAAAAGGTATCGACTCGTACATGAATTTATTTGCCATCAGATAGGGTTTTTCATATTTGTAATATCTTTCATTAACGTTCCATTGAGATCACCAACGGCTCGTCCGAGGAAAAGCCGAAAGCGCGTCCTACCTTTCTCCCACATATAATGAACCATTGGAGGTAATCATAGTAAGAGAAAAGGTAGCCAAAGCGGCCCCGCCCCGCCGCTAGCCGTGAATTCCGACCGACCGTGATTCTTAAACCTTGGTATTGAACCCTTCGGGACGCAACGCAGTGGAACAGTTAACGTATATGATACTTACAATGCCTTTACAAACGATCAATTATTAGTTACCTGTTCGATAGTTTATTATAAGATAGATTTGTGATGAAGATTGGTTTGTGAGATCAATATAAGCCGTTGATTGGTTTGTGAGACCAATATAAGTCGCGGATTGGTTTGTGAGACCAATATATATCGTCGATTGGTTTGTGAGACCGATATAAGCCGTGGATTGGTTTGTGAGACCAATACATGATGATGATACGTCGATTGGCCTGCCAGACCAATATTACATTCCGGTTCGCATATCAGTTCAGACGCACAACCGCTAGGCGGCCGATGTGTTATATTCACGCACAGCACATACGTAGCAGCCGTTTGTCAAAACCAACACTTAAACTCGGTTAGGTGCCACCGACATCAGATATCAGCCATAGATTCGCCGAACACTGACAGTCGTATTTCACATTATGCGTTCTATTACCAAACAAGGCGCTAGACAAACAGTCGAACACCATTACGTACTTCAGCATTTCGTGAGATAATAGTACAGCACTCCTCTCAGGGACGCCACTAAAACATACTACGAAACGCATGAGACATATAAGTGTCACATAACCATTAATCCCACACCAGGGGTGTAAAACGACATAGAAACAAATTATATCTAAACCCGACGCCGTACAAGTATCGCATGCGCAACGTAAGACAATGTCAAAGAAGATACAAGTCGTGCCACCGACATCAGTTACCAATAAGCTATAAAGCTCACTGAACCCCGACAGTCGCGTACCATAAGTTATATCAACGTCTGTCATCGTACAACCATCGCTGTTGCAACTCAAGACAGCAGCAGTCAAGATATAATCATCCAACATCGCCATAGCCGTTCACCTAAGCCAAGGATATTAGCCTCTGTGATGCCGAGCAATATTAGGTTGCGCCACCGACATCAGTTATCAGTAAGCAATAACGCTCACCGAACCCCGACGGTCGCGTGTCGCAAATTATATCAACGTCCGATGCCGTACAAACATCGCTCATGCAACGCGAGACAGCACCAGACGCGATAACGCAACCAACGTCGCCATAGCAGTTCATATAAGCCAAGAATATTAGCCTCAGTGATGCTAAGCAACATTGGGACGCGCCACCTCCATCAGTTATCAGTAAGCTATAACGCTCACCGAATACCGACGGTCGCGTGTCGCAAATTATATCAACGTCCAACGCCGTACAAACATCGCTCATGCAACGTGAGACAGCACCAGACGCGATAACCTAACCAACGTCGCCACCGCAGTTCACCTGAGCCGAGAATATCAGCCTAAGTGATGCTAAGCAACATTGGGTCGCGCCACCAATATCAGTTATCAGTAAGCTACAACGTTCACCGAACACCGACAGTCGCGTGTCGCAAGTTATATCAACGTCCAACACCGTACAAGCATCGCGCATACGACGCGAGACAGCATCAGTCATGATATAACCGACCAACATCTCCGTAGCAGTTCACCTAAGCTAATTAAATCAGCCTCGGTGACGCCCAGCAATATTGATTTATGCCACCGACAACGAATATCAGCAAGCCATAAGCTCGCCGAACATCGAAAGTCAGGCGGCATGGTGTGTCTCTATCACATAAATCCACTATATGTATCGCCCCAAATACATATATTTATATTCTTATTAGAATTTCATTTGTATAAGATCGTGCCAATATTCGCCATAAAGCCATATATCATATTTATTTTATATGCGGTACGAGTCTTTCAGCTCATCATATATGTTAGTACCTTAGTACATAAGGAGGTTGACTCGACCGCCGCATGCTGCCTCCCTATATATGCCACGCAACTGTTCTGACATTCAGGACGGTGTAACCTGAAATCTCTTTAAACATTAAGTCAGAAACTGTATGAAAGACGACTCGGCCCGACGACGCACGACATCGCCGACGTCGACGAGTTTGGCCGCCCTATTACATGCACAACTGCAACTTCTTATATTACACGAACGCAATCTGTTCATTACGTAGTATATTAAATATTCTATATTTTTAATATAGTCTATTATTATATTATATATTTTTATGTGTACTTTTAATAGACATATATGATTATATGAATCATATTAATATATTATATATGTACATAAGTACATAATGTTATATTTTATACACAACTGCAACTTCTTTTATTACACTAACGCAATCTGTTCATTACATACTTTATTAAATATTCTTTAATTTTATTATAGTCTATTATTATTTATATTTCAATATGTACATAAGTACATATCGTTACACTATGTATATTAAAAACATTAACTTCGTCCAGATATCCTTGTAATATAAATCCAGCTAGGCTAAAAAGTCCATTAATTTTTTGTTTGTCACTTTAGAACTTTAATATACGAGTATTTCCGAAGTAACTCCATTATTATGAAATAACAGTTCCATATTAAGATTTAGGTGGCTTATCTACTACTACTTATAAATTATTTTCACTATTCGCCCGACGGAATATCCATTAAGATGTCATTTTTTTCGGAGTTGATAGATTTGAAAATTTTTAATATTGAACTTGGGTTTAATATTTTTCATAGGATTATCTCACCTTGGTCAACAGCTAAACTACATACATATTGCTTTTACGCAGTTGAGGACCTGAGGCTATTGACTCAAATCTATCTTTAATAGCCAGATGTAATAATGAAATTTCGGTATGATCTACTAAAACATGCTCAGCTTGCTGATTTGAAACTACTCTAATCAGTACAAAAATGAATTTGAAAGGAGGCCTGGAGGTTATAGATGAGTTTAATCCTCCTGCACATTTTGAAAGGGTATACATTTAAGTTGTATTTCCCAAGTCCTGTTCCAAATTATTTATTCGTAACTTAATTTGCATACAAAATTTATGGATTTCCACAATTTCATATTTAAATCCTAATAAAAACATTAAAAAAAATAATATAATTTAATTCGCTCAAACTTACTATTCACGTTAAAATGATTTATTACCACATCACTGCCCGCACCGGGTGTGGTTAATACTGAAGTACAGTTAGTACAACAGTAGATTGTTTGAAGCATACTTAATAACTATAATAATGCCTTCTTGAGCACTCGACCTCACCAGGCTCACCACAGGATGCGTTCAATAGATATTGAATTTTATATTTTATTGCAAAATTACGTACTGAAAATGATTTTAGAATTTAATCTGACTACCTAAATATGATGAGCCTTGCACAAATATAGTAATATTTGTTTTAAACGATATTACGGGATTCTCTTAACCTTAATAATTGAAGAAATATGTCATCTTTTTACAGATATTTATATCAAAAATTAATATAATATTTGATACACGACCAATATTGATCTTGCAGGCAATAATAAACTTGGCAGTAGTAACAGTAACTTGGTTCAAACTGAAATGTCTTGCATGTCCAATTCCTTAGCGTACATATGACTGAATTGGTTATATAACATTAATTTAAAAATAAAGTTATCTAATTTTCTTAGTATTAGATTTCCTTTTTCTAAACCGCTAATTAAAAATTGTTGTAATCAATTTTTTTTATGGTCATTTAAACGGGATGGGCCAGAAAGGTGTGCGAATTTCAAAATCGGATTGATCGTGAGAGGAACGCGGTAGCGGAGCGCGTGTAGTGGGGATAGGTAGCTTGGTTCTCGGAAATTTAGTCATCATGCAGCATTTTACCGGTGAGCAGTGTGTGTTCTGTTTCTTTACACAGAGATTCAAGCACTATTGCGAGGCGTTTATTTCTTTCCGAGTTTTAGTTTAGTGTAAGTTATATCAGCTCGGGGGTCAAAAAGTTTAAATCTACGGGTTCCACATTGAATCAAAATACTGCGCGGCGGCCAAGGTCAATAAGTAGCGTATTTTGGCAAAAGATTTTAAATTTCACCCATGTAAAGTTCAATTAGTTATTGAAATCAAATGACCACCATTATCACCGTTCTTTTCCCGAAATAATGTTATAGAGTTTTCGAAATTTGAACAATATTCTCTTCTTGGATAAAGCTCATTTTCATTTAAGTCGATAAGTAAATAAGCAAAATTGTCGATATTGGGCCTCAGAAAACCCCAAATTAAAACATCAAAGACCATTGCACTCGCTTAAAGTGACTGCTTAGACAGCCAAGACATTAGAAGTATTAAACGAAATGTTTACTGGAAAACTGATTTCGCGTTGAGGGGACATCCCGTGGCTTCCTCAAAGCCTAGATCTCACGCCACTAGATTTTTTCTCTGGGGATATCTCAAGAGCCGCAATTGTGCGAATAAACCGACGATAATTGTCCATCTCAAGAACAACATTTGCGAGCCGCTATCTCACGAGCGAGTTTTTACGAATTTGGCTTCCAGATTCAAGGAGTGTGTACGTTTGGATGGTACTCATCTCAGTCATATTACTTTTAAAAAAATAAAATTCCCATGTGTTTACTTTATTATAAATAAAGATTATCTTTCCTAAGCCAAGGCTTAGGTAAAAAAACTACAAGTAGTTTTTTATGAGTTTTTAAAATTTGCATAACTTTGTTATATCGAAATTTTTAGATATCTGGTGGGCCATTCACCCGGTATCTAGAAATTTCGAAATATCGTCAAGCACATACAGATTCAAATTTAGCTTTTAATTCAATTTAAATTTAGCTATGGTGTGGTAATTTTATATGAAATCTTCCGCTGTCGGTGCTCTCGCAAAATGGGGGTCCCCGATCCCCAGCTAGAGGCTAGTGAGGAGTAGCACCGTGAGGTCTTAGTAAGTTCAGCCTTTAACTGACGCAGTGAGAGTCTCCCACATTTCGTCCGACTCCTCAATCGGCTGAGTACCCGTGAAAGGGTACCCCATGAAAAAAAATATGGAACTTAATTTAACGGCATAGTTTATTTTAAAAATTAGAATTAATAGATGATTTAAAATTTTCACTTACTGCTTGATACCTACGCAAAACAATCGAATTATTTTTGTGTATTTTTTAATAAACATATAATTCTAAAAGAATATGTTTATTAAACATTTTAATTGAAACTATTTTGGTATTCGAAAATACATTTTGAAGACTGGAGTCTACCTGTGACCACGGAAAATTGCGAAAATTGCGAAAATCAAAGGTCTGATTATTAAACATGTTTATGTAGGTACTAATTATTGGAATGCTTATTACACATTTTATACTGCTGTATGTCTCATGAGATTAAAGCAAATCTTCGTACACGATAGTAAACTATTCAACCCATTGTTGCGCAACTGATAACAGAAGTGTCACTACCTAAACTGTCGCAACAATAGTTTTCTACGTATATATATTCTATACTATGCTTTATAGTTAACTATACAAACTACAACAAAGAGATATACGAGTAGAAATACCTTGCAATATATATATAATGTGATATATTACATGAAAAACAAATTAATTTGAAAAAGAAACTAAAACACGTTTACAATTATTATTTCCATATTCTGGTGGTCATGGCATGAAAGTCGTTCATTGTATGAAAATATTGTTATTATGGATTCCAGACATATGAGCTAATTTTTAAGGATTTACATAGAAAACACGCTGGTATAGTACTTTAACAATAACTTATATCGAATGCCCATAATCAATATTTTTATGGTTTTGAAAAATAACAAATTCTGTAGATTTAATATATTGTTATAGATTATTACATAAATTTTATATAAAAGTTATGTTATAATAATATTATTGAGTTTTTTTTTGCGTCTAAACTATAATAGGCAGTATTTATTCTGTTCTTCGTAGTACTAATTAGTAAAACTTATAGCAGTCATTTATCATCTGAGTAAAAGTTGAGTAAAGAAAACATGAAAGCTAATTATTTTTAATAAAAAAATATATATGACATTTTGAAGTATATGGTTATTACACAATAGCTTCTAACTTGTTTGTTTTATATATAAGTCTAATTTGCTTGGTTGGTTAAGGGGTAATCCTAAAGGCACTGAAACTCATAATCGGTCAGTCAGATGAATATGTCAGTTGACTTATGACTGACTGATTAAACATTAAATGTTTTTTTTAGCTTCACGCTTTTATCCTGCATAGCAGGGTAGACAGAAAGTACTTAGTGTCAAGATTTTCCGTACTTCCTTTTCCACCGAATTCAAGAAATTGCGTGTTGAGTAGTGAAACTCTACACTGCACTTTGTCTTTTACCAGAGCGAAGAAGTGAATATAATTTAAATATAATCACTCCCCCGAGTGGGGATCGAACCCACAATCGATTGCGTTTGTAATCAGTCGCTGTCCCACTGCGCCACGACTGGTCTCATTATTTAATTATTTTACATACAATGTAGCTCTTTTTAAATTTATTTTCAACAGACACTGGAAGTCAAAGGCCAAGAAACATACAATTAAGAATTAGTAAAGTAGTAATGGAACTTACATATTATTAAAAAGTTTAAGCATTTGATTTATACAGAAACACGTCATCCACTTTGACCGATGTATAATTTTTTCTCTTACACTTAATACCAAGTAGAAAGCCACACTTTAAAGTTAAATGAGAAACGAGGAGAAAATGAAGCTCATTCTTTTTTTTACTTGTTTGGACGTTCATTTGCGATTTTGCTTCATTTCGTGAAATTATATTTAAAGGCTACGCTACGTTATAAACTTACAGAGCTATTTATTCGTGCGCTAAATTGGTACTTATTATGCGGTATCTTCCTTCTTTTAATTTACTAGTCGTTCCCTTTCCTCTTCGCAAGAAATCTATATGTCGAGTTTTAAATTCCTATACTTGCTATGCTTTCTACGCTTGCTATGCTTTCCTGAGTTTTCGTCGCCTTACCAATTTTGAAGGTCCTGTCTACCTACCATCTGGCTTCGTATTGCTTCAGGTAATCGCGTCCGAATCTACGCATGTTTGTACAGGTCCCATAGTGGTATCACAGGAACAAATCGACTTATGGAGCGCAAAGAATCGGATATAGACGATATGCTGTCCCAGTTACCCTCTGCCGAGGTTGTGATACTCAGTGATTTCAATAAGCACCATACCAATTGGCTTTCATCACACACTACCGACTACGCAAGAAGGTTTGCGTCTGACTTTGCTGTGGCAAATAGACTGTCCCAATTGGTTTATTCGCCTATGCGAGTCCCAGATGCCCATTTGTCCTTACTGGACCTTCTGACGACTTCACATCCAGAACAGTATCAAGTTAAGGTTTTTGCCTTTGGGATCTTCTGACCACTGCCTGATACGAAGTGTAGTACCAATTTAACGTGTACCCGAATACCCGCAACCCATCGCTTTTGGCACTACAAGTCAGCAGATTGGGATGGTATGCGTACCTTTTACTCATCTTATCCCTGGGCGCCGGTTTGCTTTTCTTCTGATGATCCGAATGACTATACTGCTTCTGTTGCTGACGTGATTCTACAGGGTATGGAACTTTACGTCCCTAGGTCTGTAGTGCCAATCGGTGGCAAGTCACAACCCTGGTTTAGTACATCTTGCAAACAAGCTGCCATTGGCAAGTGCCACTAAGTCATTAAGGATCCAAAGGTGAAAGCCTTAAAGAGAAAGTATAACCGTGCCTCAAGATACTTTAAGGGGCAAATTGCTAATGCAAAGTCCGAGCATATCGCTAAAATCGGTGAGAAGCTTGAGAGATATCCGTACGGAACGCATCAGCTCTGGGCGCTCTCGAAGGCTGCACTTGGCAGTTTCAGCCAGTCTTCACTTCCGCCGTTGCGCGCCGAGAATGACACCCTGGTCCACACAACGAGAGAGCAAGCTGATCTTCTGGGTGCTCTCTTCGCCTTAAACTCAACTTTAGATAACACAGGAACCCTGCCGCTGACCATCCCGCGGTGCCAGAGCTCGAAGTCCGACATTAAGTTCAGCCAAAAAGCTCTTCGGCGAGCTCTATTTTCTTTGGACATCCACAGGTCGAGTGGGCTGGATGGCATTTCTCTCTTAGTGCTCCGTGTATGTGTTCCTGAGTTGTCACCGGTGCTATCGCGTTTATTTCAGCACTCTTATCCGATCGGCGTAGTTCCAGTTGCCCTAATCCATCCGATCTCGAAAAAAGGCGATGGTTTCGATCCAAATATTTACAGGCCTATCGCTATCACCTCCTTGCTCTCTAAAGTAATGGAGAGCATAATAAACAGCTGAATCCTGGTATATCTGGAAGATCAACGGTTGCTCAGCGACCGTCAATATGGCTTCCACCATGGTCGTTCAACCAATGATCTTTTAGTGTACTTAACCCACCGCTGGGCTGCTGCTATTCAAAAGCAAGGGAGAGGGCCTGGCAGTTAGTCTGGACATGGCGAAGGCCTTCTCTCGAGTGTGGTACAGGGCGCTCCTTGCCAAACTTACATCGTATGGGCTTCCCGAGAAATTACGCAAGTAGGTCGCATTCGCTTCCTCACTGGGTCGCTATCGATGGTTTTTGCTCTCAATTAATGCCCGTGAACGCTGGCGTCCTCCAGGGATGTTGCTGTCCCCAACACTGTTTCTTCTGCATTTCAGTGATTTGTTAGAGGATCCTATCACTCATTGTCATGCAGAAGAAGGCACGGTGGACGCCTTCTACACCAGCTGTGCAAGTCTTTCTCGGGAAAATGTAGACAAGCACCGAAAAAGATTTGTATCTTTCGTCGAGGCATTCCTTGAGAATGTATCTTCCTGTGGTGAAAGGAACCCGGTTCAGTTCAACCCCCTGAAGACATAAGTTTGCGCGTTAACCACTAAAAAACCTCATTAGTCGTATCACCAGTTTTCGAGAACACCCCCTTAATGTCGCGCAAGATAATCAGTATATTGGGCCTTGGCGTTTCGAGCCACTGCCAGTATCGTGATCGTCTGGAAAGCAAGGCCAAGTTAGTCTCGAAAATACTTGGTGTCATCGACAGAGCGAAACAGTACTTCACGCCCAAACAACGTTTAGCCCTTAATAAGGCCTGGGTTCGGCCTATGGAGTACTGTTCTCATATCAGTCTGGCGCACCCGAGTATCAGCTTAAACCATTTAATTGCATACAACGGAAAGCCTTTCGGATCGTTAGGGACCCAATAATCTGTGACAAGCTTGATACTTTGGCGTTGCGTAGAGACGTTTCATCGTTATGCGTTCTCTAACACATATATCACGGGGAGTGTACTGGACAACTGTTTGACCTGGTTCCTGCCGCTGAATTTTCCAACTGCACAGTACGTAACAGACTAAAATACCATCCCTACCATCTAGATACGTGGCGTTCTTCTACTGGGCGTTTTTGTAGAAATTTCCTTCCACGTACCACATAACTGTGGAATGGCCTTCCTCTGGTATATTTCCAGGTCGTTTCGACATAAACATCTTCAAAATGCGCGCTTATTCCCATCTTAAAGGTCGGAAACGCTTCTATAGCTCCTCTAGTGTTACACGGGGCTGTGGGCGGCGGTGATCACTTACCATCATGTGACCCGCACGCTCGTTTGCTTTGACTGTCCCATAAAAAAAATATGCCCAATAGTTGCGGTTGAACGTTGTCAGTTACTCAGTAACGGAAGAATTTTATACAGTTAAAAAATAAAAAAACAATGTTTTCTTTGCATTTTATTGAAGTATTTTTCTTTATTATAATATATCATTTCCTTTATAATATTTCCTTAGAGATAAATTTCATAATATAACTGTTGTTTCTATGTTAAGTTATAAAATCTGATGTTACAGTATACGAGATGTCAAATAGAGGGTAAAATCTGAAATCACTTTTTTCCTCTTTGAAGTTACGTGAAGAGCTCTGTCCACAAAATAGAAACTGTTCCTTTTGTATCTTTCAATATATTTCGTAAATCACAATACACTCGCGTTAAGTTGTCACAGGAAATTAAATAAAGAAAGAATAAATGAATGTCCACATTTATCAAAGAACTTTTTCGGTGTTGAATGGACTGTAATTAATTAGAGTTAAGCCAAAATTTCGAACCTAACATTTTAGCTTCTTTTGTTTATTTTTAAGAAATTTTTCTTCGTCTGTTGTTTAAAATAAATGGCTTTATTTTTTTTTCTATGTAAAACATATTCAATTTTTCTTATTCTCATAAAAAACAGACGGAAATTGTTTAACATTTTTTTTGTATAGTATTACTCATACTATACTTTTATATTTTCTAAATGAAAAAATTAAATGAATAATTTACGGCACAAGGTTTACGTAAGGTATACGATAAAATTCCACAAATAATTTCAGATCTGTTATTAGAGAAATTTAAAATCAATATTAAAAATATATTATTGACAAAGTAGTACTTTGCTTTCCGCCGAAATTCAAGACTATGCGTGTTGAGTGGCGAAACTCAACGCCGTGCTTTGTCTTACCAGGGCAGAGAGAATATAATCTTTATCCTCATATGGGAATCTCGTCATACGCTGACCCACTGCGTCACGACTGGCCTCTATCCAAAAATGTTATATTGAAGGTAATATGTAGATTAAATCGTTGATGATCACAGAGAACTTATAATTATCAGTTCATTGTAAGACTATGTTTGAAAAAAACAACTGTTGACTTTCTCGTCGGCTCTTTTATCTTCGGTCGGTAGCTTCCTATAGGACTGACAATAGTGACGTTTTATGTTGTTTGACATTTTGAAAGTGCTAGTTTACAGCGTATTTGAATAAATAACATTTTGATTTCGAATAAAAATATTCCTCTTTCATCTAAAAGGCTCTGTGAAGATAGAACAAAATTACATTAGGGTTAAAATTAATATTATACTCAACACAACATTACATTAAGTCGATAAACGTATTACATCTATAACAGTACGTTAATTACTTTCCCTACATGCCTCGTATTATATTATGTTAACTTTAATATAACAACTAAATGCTTCAAATATGCCAACTACAACCCTTTGTTACGATGCTTCAAATTCTCGCAGTTATTGAATATTGTTATATTATTAAATAATTATTATACAGGAAGTTCTATTTTTTATATTCAACTGTCTTTTTCATTTCATCTGCTAATAAGAAAAACTGAAATTCTTTTCGAAAAATTAATGTTATATTTTATATAAAAATTAATTTTAATAATTTAAGCAGCGATGTATAAGGATTTTTAGATGTTAATATCTAAGTAACCAACACTTTACTACGTGTCTAGATTATTATAGTAATGTAGAAGATAGACGGATATTTCACCTAACTTGCAAATTGCTTGAAATGCGTTAAAAAATAAAAAAATATATTTTTATTAATTTATTTTATGAAGTATGAATTTTAATAAATTCTTTGAGTAACAAACAAAGCAATATTGTAAATACTAATGACAATTCCAATAGCATTTGGAGAAGTATCAGTAGCAGTAAAATTCTTATATCGCTCACTAGTGTTGTAAAATATTTACAGTACTTAAATCTATTTTGAAACAAACCCACGAAAGAGCCAAAATCTTTATAATTTAAAACCAGTTATTGAATACTTATTGATTAATTAACAATATTTGTATTTGTAAAAATACTTTTAGATTATTTCGTTTGCAAGGCTTATGTGAGTAAAAACGAATTTCAATACAGTTCGACCACTTTTTAAGCTCTATTGATGTTCTTTTATATTTTTATTATTAATATTTGAACGGTATTGAAAATATAGGTTTACTTTATGCTTAATTGAAAAATGAAAATGATTGATGATGGCTGTTGTAGTCGAAAATTAAACAGAGTGTAATGTATTTTAATTAAAATAATATAATTGACATGACAAATTACTTCAAACGACCAACTAGACCAAGTCATAATGTTTTATTTATTTTATACATTCATTTTTTCTTTTCACATTTCATTATTTTGAAGTTAAGTTTAAAAATAAAATCTATAAAAATTTATTATGTTCTCGACATAAATTAATGATTCGGGAGTCCTTCTAATAATGACTATTATTATACCGTAAACCCATCGAGTCTATACAACACAAGCCATTGTTTAATAACATTTTCAATTTTATATCTCTTGATATTAAGTGTTTTTTATATATAGCTACAAAGGCCTCCGCCAAGGATTTCTACGACGATCGCCAACGAGACATTGCTGCTAGAGCTGCATACGACCTTGATCAGATCTTGGGTCCATCTGTATACTGAGCGTGGTCTGCTACGTTATCGCCACTCGAGAACTTTACGGCTCCAACGGTCGTCAGTTCTCCTCACTGTGTACCCCGGCCATTAGCACTAGCTGAGAAACAGTTCGAGCAAAGTCGATTTCTTAATTGAATTTGTAATATTCTTAAAATACAACATTAGTTTTATATATTTATGCTGATATTCAGTTTTGCATAAATTTAAAACTGTTCACAACAAAAATTCCACGATTCAATTCGACGCAGCTGGTAGTAGAACGCAAGGCTTAGCGGTCAGAGCGCTTGGATGGTATCCAAGAGGCACGAGTTAGAATCCCACTGCGTTCAAATTATATACGTTATTTCAAATAATTTTTCTAATTCTAAGTGTGGAATAACACTTAAAAATAGTAAATATTAAAATAAAATAGCAATCTCTCTTGTTAAACGATTATTTTTTAATAATCTTTAAGTAGTAGAAATTTGTAAAAATCTCTTATAGAGATGCTAACAACATAAATAAGTCGTAACAAACGTATAAGAATTTCGCTTAGCGGTTCTAGCGCTTGCACGGTATCCAAGAGGCGCGGGTTCAAATCCCGCTGCGTTCAAAAATTTTAATTTTTTTTTCAAAAATGTTTTCTAATCCTGTGAAGAAAGTGTAAAAAAAGGTAAATATTAAAATTAGTTTATAAAGGCCGGTCGTACAGCAGTTCGACTGAAAACACAAACGGCTGTGAGTTCGATTTCCACTTCGATTCGTGATTATATTTAATTATATATTTTTTTATCACTCTGATTAGACAAAGCGCGTCGTTGAATTCCGCCATTCAAGTAGCAATGTCTCGAATTTCGGCGAATATAAATATAATCATTCTTTCGACTGAGTGGGAATCGAACCCACAGCCGATCGCGTTTACAGTCAGACTCTGTCCTACTGTGCCATGACCAGCTGCTTTTTCATATTTTCTAATTTTATTTTAAAACAGTGTCAAAGTTATAATATAAAAATTTAAATATTATTCATTTTAACAAGATAAGGTTATCTTTTTGTGTTAGAGCGAACATATTTAACATGATTAAAAACAAAACATGGGTGAAACGAAGAAAATAACAAAAATTTTGCTCTAAAAACATTCTTCAAGTGCTATAATATTACGTGCAGGATTAGATTTCATTTTTTCGAGCTACGTACCGAGACGGATGGTGTCATTAGTTCCTATCTACTTCGGCTTCGCGTCCTCTTTCAGTAGTCATAAATTACTTTCGTATCAATTTAAATGTGAATATTATACTTGTACGTTTTCACTATCGATTTTGTTTTGCGAGAATTAGTTGTCTAGCTGGCAGAGGAATCCTAGTGTTAAAACACTCCGTTTATAACTTTTCAATATTCGAAACAATGAGTGTGGTATGACGGAACCTAACGCAGGAATAGAAATTAATCATTTTATTTATAATATATTTCGCACTGATAAAATAGTAAAAATAAAATAAAATGTAAAAAATAAAAAAATAAATAGTATATTTTTATTTATAAGGTGTCTGTTAAATAAATAAGTTATAACTATTTATCAGATTTTTTTTAAATATATGTTATTTTTTATATGGCAGAGACTTCTTCTTCATATGACTTATGACTTTACGTATATATTTATAGCCAGATAAAAGTTTCATAATTTTTTCCAGTTTAATTTTAAAATATTGCGTATTATGTGAAGCTAACTGGTTGGTTTTGTCAAAATCAGTGTACATGAGATTAATTTCTATAAAAAAATTGTCATGGTATACAAGCGAACCCACAACAATCATGTCATTGACAGTGTCCGTGCCGTATTTAAAAGCAATATCACTTAAAACTAAGAAATCCTGCAACATTATCCACAATCTTAATATATCACAACATTTATACATATAAGTATATTCAAAGATATAAAGTTATATATAACTAAAATCTTAGTAAGCCCCGAGTCTTTGTCTTACGGAGTAACAATCAAACGAAAATGATCTAAAAACTCTTTAAACTTGTACATGTCTCAAAGCTATTAGTTACTCACTCTATTAGGTGCGATGTTACGTTTCACATTTTTCTTAACGCAAGGTTGGGATGGGTCACGTCATCTCCTTACAGCTTAATTTTCTCTTTTGTCGTATCGTTGTTAACTTTAAAATAAATATTATGAGTTTAAATTGCCATCGTGACACAATTGGTAATGATTATAAATGCCTTTGGGGTGTGTGGGTTTGATTTCCTCTGGAGGTATGCGATCGTTCTGTTAAGGTATAGCGCGGCTTCGAGTTACATAACAGGTTATGTTGGTATGTTTTAATATAGACTGCTTTGCTATACTGCATGACGTTAAAAACGTTTAAGGAATGCGGTTGTATTTAAATTAAATATTAAAAAAGTATAATATATTAAAGTAACTTTAAGTGAAAGGTTGCATACAGTTTTTCAGTCTAGTATTGCGAGGATACAATATTAATTCAAAGGTATTTTGCATCTATATAAGGATAAGAAAACAAAAAGCACTTACATGATAACGTAACATTTATATCTGAAAGTAACAGGCATTTGTATCTATAACTATCGTGTTCAGTACTTTTCAACTACGCTACAGTAGTCAATAAATGTGACTTGACCTTGAAAATCCTTATAAGTTCTTTTAATATTATTGAAAAATCGAAAAAGCATTTTTCTATTGTAAAAAAGTAATTCCAATATTGTTTAAAATATATTGATGTTAAGTTGAAGTTATAATAATAGTATTAAAATTTGTAGTACACAAAGGTAAATGGCTTTTGTATGAGTTTGTATTAGACCGTGAGGCACTTTTATTATTAATCTCCTTCGGATACTAAATTGAAAGGTATTAAAGCTTTTGTGAAAGCTATGAGAACTTTCAGGTTATTCACTTTCACGTATTTCGTGCATGTATATTTTTGTATATTATTTGTTAGAAGCGATAGAGTTATTGGAATGTCTATAATAAAATGTTCATCCTTTAGATAACAACTTAATGCAAGTTATTGTTCTTTATATAATTTCTTATACCTATGAAATGCAATAGTAAATAAAGCAAACAAATTTTTAATATTTTCCCGTAATTACTAGTTAGATAAAAAGATCTTTAATTTCGTGATTTTTACACATTTTAAATGAAACTATTATAACCGGATTAATCGCGTATATTTTGGTATTCGAAAATATATTTACGGACTCCTGACGTTACGAACACTTTACCTAATGTAAAGTGTCCTGTGGTCATAGGTAGACTACATGTCTATATATATAATCACGTAAATAATATACGTGAATAATCCGGTTAAAATAATTTTATTTACTAGTTAGATCTTAAGCAAAAGTTGGTATGTAATAATTATTTATCGCAAACGAAGTCGGCATCTGTATGTATCAAATGTAGCCAGAATTAAAATAAGCGACTAAATAAAGCTTAATCTTCATTAAAGTCCCCAAAAAAGTTTTTCATTTAAATGTTACAATTTAAATCCCTTTCAACGTCTGTCTCAAAGTCAATATATTTCAGACCGTCTATAATCTTTATAAATAGGAGGCTGTAAGAAATGAAATCCACGCGGTTTATCCTAAGAATTCGCAGTAAGCTTCTTTACAGGATATTTTCAGGACATATCTTTTGAAATAAATTTTCGCATTTTTAGCATATTCAAATAAAATAAACGTTTTCAGCTGAATGTAAATACAAATTGTGTATTGGAATTTCATAAAATTTAATTCTTTAGAAATATTTTGGTATAATACAATATAGGTAAGCATTGAATAAGAATAAAATATATGAATAATAGCAATAATAAATTATCGCAAATATAAAATTTTAGCAACTTAATATACATATTTTCAGAATTTTTTTCAGATTTTAATTTTTTTATATGGGAAAGGGAATTGTTTATTATACTAAAAAACTTTTTATACGTTCTTGTGGAGTAATACATAAATAG
Organism: Dryadula phaetusa; assembly: GCA_032432895.1. Taxonomy (NCBI): domain Eukaryota; kingdom Metazoa; phylum Arthropoda; class Insecta; order Lepidoptera; family Nymphalidae; genus Dryadula; species Dryadula phaetusa. The sequence continues at coordinate 2,198,012 of JAOYRS010000073.1, forward strand.
TGAATATAAAAAACTTGTTACAACGGCTTTATTTAGTTTTTATAGTTGAGTTAGTACTAAAATCTGCCTAGGATCAAAAGCTCAACTATCGAAGATTCGATCAATTCTGTCCGATAGTTAAGAAAACGTGCGCGTACAAAAATTAAAATAATCATGAATTCATATTCTATTATTATTTTTACATTCCCCTTAAATTATTTAATAATAATTATTTTTTGTAAATTAATCAATGTGCAGTCCACTTTACTGTTTTATTTATATTTGGATCTAATGCTTTGACAAGCTGGTTGATAGGAAAGTATGTGTAACATATTCGTACTTTTACTTTCGGTTCATATTACAAAAATGATTTCTATGAGTGACACTTGTTCAATTTTTACTTTAATATCGAAAATTTGTAGTTTTTAGCCGTCCATTATATTTATACTAACACTTAGTTCGCAATGCAGAGCTATAGAACCAAATCGAATATTTACTCTATTCAAGTGTCGAACATTAAAATTTATCGATTGCTATACAATTATTAACAATGGTATTAACATCAAATAACGAATTTTATCAGTCTAGCTTGCAAATATGTACTTTGCGTGCGTTTTAACTTCTCTATATATGTAAATTGAAAGCAATTATTTGTTACGTCAGTTTATTATTATCACAGGCGGTGTGAGTTCTATCATTTGTTCTCGTGCTTTGTGATTAAAAAATTAAGATTTTGGCTTCAATCCAGATTACAGAATCAAATATGCAAAAACGCCTATATTATATATTAAAATTATTTTCTCCGTTTCTTATCCCTTTATTTTGGATTGTGTTTCCTCAGTCTTCTGTATACTGGATAGCAAATTATCATTTTTTTCACAGATTAATATTTTTGTTTTCAATATGGATAAGTGTAGGTACAGTTAACTTGCCTGTTTTTTATAGTTTTACGCTTAAGTACCTAGAGTCACTTTGTACTTTGCTTTCCACCGAATTCAAGACTTTGCGTCTTGAGTGGTGGAACTCAACGACGCACTTTGTCGTACCAGAGCGAGGAAGTGAAAATAATTTAAATATAATCACTTCCCCGAGGGTGGATCGAACCCACAACTGATCGTGCTTAGTCAGACGCTGTCCCACTGCGCCACGACTGGCCTTAACTTGACTGTTTGGTTCACTAACAGTAACATTTGTAATTTGTGTACGTTTTTGTAAGCTCACACCAGTTAAATATTAGATTCAGCTTCCAATAAAGTATAAATTTCATTTTAATATTAAATAGAAAAGCTTTGATTTAGTAAAGCCGGAAAAACAAAAAACTTGACAGTACAAAATAAGCTTCGATAAAATATTTATAGCAATTTAATTAAATTGTTTTGTTTATTGATGTAATCCGATTTTCAGCACTCTTCTTATTAAGTTTACACAAATGATTGATTTCTTAGCTGAAGATATCAGATACTATTTTAAGATAGACAAATAGATATTTAAGTTTAATTAAGTATATATATATATATATATATATATATATATATATATATATATAAATATATATATATATATTACAATTAAATTAATAAAAATTACAATTTTAAACACGAAGTGTTTTTAAAATATCCGAAAAGCGTGCTAGTGTAATTTTAAGTTGTAGCTTCAGAAAGAAACTTCTACTATCGTATCGTCTTTCACTTCAGGCCTCACTTTATTCTTGAGTATGTCAAATTCCTAATTCTATAATAATAATTTGATTTAACTCGATTTAAATACGTTTGGTATTATATTACGAACCTGGTCATTGCTATTTACTTTTTAAGTACAACATGTTTTATTAAATAAAGAATAGCGGTAAACATACCAGTCCCCAGTCATTCGAGAAATTCAAAATTACGCGGCATTAATCGGTTTCCATAATTTGCTCAGCCGAAAGCTCCGATGTGAAGTTAGTTGTAAGTATAACCAATAGCGGTGCACCTATTTCGTTTTTAGTGCAGTCACCGACTTTGTTACGGAAACACACGCTGTGCCAGTCAAATTATCAGGCCCTACGTAAGTAGTTTCAAAAAAAGTTAATTAATAAGTGATGTCATTAGTTATTGTAGATATTTGCTTAGACTGCCTTGTTATGTTGGTCACCTGCAGGTTTTGTTGTTTATTTAAAAGAATTAGTCAGTCCCTAGACCGTCAGGCTCTCGTTGTACAAGTGACTAGGGCCTGACGCCACACCTAGTGACTGACAACTGTCATGACTTTACTGTGCTATTCATAGTCTCAATCTTAAAATTTGTGAATTTGTTAAAGAATATGGTGCGTAGCAAGAAATCTTTACTATTTAAAGAGGAGCTCGAACGTAAAAGTCTGAACAGGTAAAGAAACCGAATCAAAAACGACCCTCTTTTGCTGGCAGGGTATAAAAACAAAGAAAAGGAACAACAGAAATATCTACAGAAAAAAAATGTGTCAAGGACATAACTCCACGGAGCACAGAAGAGCTCGAAAAAAATGGGCAGCCTACTCTTCAGATTATAGAAAGAAACAAAAGATTCGTGTTAAAAAATACATAGATCAAAATGCGCTGCCGTCAGCGGACGAGGAAAATATTCCTGAAGTTCCTATCCAGAATAGAAAAAATAATATACTGAAAAGGAAGAACTTACTCATAATTTGTAGAACTTGCCAGCGTACAACAAAGAAGCAGACTGAAACGTGGCATAATGAAATATGAAAAAGAAATTACACCAAAAGATAAAAAGGAAGCTAAAATCTAACCCTAATCAAAAAGCAGAATTGGTGAAAAAAAACATTATTTTGCGAGATTATTCAGGCTCATCTTTTCGATAAAAAGATTAGCACACACACATAGAAAGGTCAATACAATGATCAAGAAACATGAGGAAAAGCAGAAACCGCTTAAGAGCACTCTATTATGCACCAAATCTGCGGTGATATTTAAAATAATCCGAATAAACTTGTCTTGAGGTCACTAAGTTGCTTCTGTACTTCTCTTGGATGTAGTCAATTTAATCATATCTTAGCTACTGTAACATATCAAAATCACTGGAAGCGGATTCATGTTTTACATATTTTCACCGATTACCAAGATGATGAGCCATTGGCAAACATACGCCGGTAAAAATAGTGAAAAGAATGATTTTTCCTTTATATTTATGTATTATATATTTATCTTAATGATTAATTAAAAAAGACTGAATACTACAATCAAATTTAAATTTCCTTATTTCTTTCACTGGTTCATTAAACTATCACAGATTTTCTTTTATAATTGTTCTTACAATTAAACAGCACTTTGAGTGTAGTACTTACAAATAATTTTTTTATATAATGTACAATTCATTACATAAAATTTTTAGTTTGTAAGTAGTAAACTCAAAATGCAGTTTAATTCCAAGAAGAGTTATAATAGAAGAAAACTTGTGATTGTAACTTTTTAATTTGCTCAGAGTTTTGATATTTTGTTTAAGGTGTTTACTAGGAATAAGTAAGAAAATAGCTATTTTCGTGTTTAGTTTGCAATAAAAATGTGATTAAACACACTTACCATGCTTTGCGTCAGTCCCTGTAACGTGTCGTCAGTCCCAAAACAACAGATTTAAAAAAACATGAAATTATCTTAAAATACTTACTAAACTTTTTTTAGCTTCACGCTTTTTATCCCGCATAACAGGGTCGATAGAAAGCACTTAGTATCAAGACACTCCGTACTTTACCAGAGCGAGGAAGTGAAAATAATTTAAATTAAATTTTAAAAATGCTTCCCATTGCACTTAATATATTTTCTAATATCTTTTAAGTTTTTTTTACTTTACTTACTACTGTTATATAAGAGATATTAATCTACTTAACAGAACCGAGTTAATTAGGTAATAATATTGAAAGGTCTCGTAAAAACGTGAGAATTTTCCGAGGATTTGATGAAAGAACCATATCAGAATCATTTATTCCACGTTTCATTGTTAAAGATTTGGGTTCAAAGTTGATGATGATGATATACATATGAAACGAAAAACAATATGAAATTTTTGTTATTTTACGTTCTTAGAAAATTTCTTAAAAAGTTTCATATTTTATTGGATATTTTTGTGCATTGCTTTTTATTGATTGAGTTATTAAATTTATATTCTAATATAAATATATTATGTTGTTCAATTTTCACATGTATTTGTACAGAGAATTTGAGTAAAAATAATATAAAGTTATCGGTTTGAAGATTTCTAACGCAAATATTGGATGGTGTCAAAAAGCTTCTATCGTTCTATTGTTGATTGAATTTTGAGGCTGTATTTATTACTAATGAGCCCAGCAGTTTACAGTTCAGCAGGTTATTGAGGATAATTTAGTAAATTAGTTATTAATTTAAAATGAAGGTAAATAAGGTCACAAGAACTTTATACAAAGTACCATCGAAATTTGGTGGTTGTCAGGAGATATTGAAGGAAAGTCATGTAAAAAGCATAAGAACCTCTCATACATGCCATAGAGAGGTAAATGACTGTGGAAGAGGCGAAAGAGGTATGTAGAGAGAGTAGCGTTTCGCGCTCCGTTGCAAAAAAAAAGTAAACTCGCCCTTTTAGACAAAATACGGCTTATTTTTTAATCTTAACGAATGAGTACAATAATTTAACCTTGGCCTCACAAGTACTTTAAGTGTTAGTTTATTTAATGATTTTATATACGTATTATGTCAATGTGTTATTTTGATGTTGTCACAGTGTCGCAATCTAGATATTTGGATCTAGAACGAATCAGAACTTTATTGTTGTCTGTGGAGAGAGGAACTTAGACAGTAGAGACGACTGAGGAATATTTAAAGGGTGCCATAAAGGCTACATTTGAGACACAAGTGACAGTGACTAATTAAATGTAAGTAGTCATTTTTTTCATGCCCATTACCTTCGTCCGAGAATCGTTCCTGATGTATACTGATATATTTACAATTTATTAGCTAGACATATGTATGTCATTAAAACAGCTTCACTATTTAATGAATTCTACATTTTTATATATTAAATGTAGATGAGTGTTATCTATTATGAGACAGGGAGATGATTACGACTTAAGTACAAACATCCATATTGAACACAATAGTTTCTTATACCACACGTAAGTTTAAGAAAAATACGAAATTTTTACTTTCTCATAAGTAATTTTATATTATAATCAAAAATATTATTTAAGTCACATTTTTAAATTAAATATACATTTTTTATTGAAAATTAAACGTTGACATTGGTTTGGTATTTATCTTACATTATCCTATTTTAGCCAAAATTATTTAATCTCATACTGGCTAATTTTATTTATTGGAGCTGAATGAAACGTACAAATTGAGTTTATTTGGATATTGGAATTTGGAATGTAAATGTATTTTCTATATATTGATGATTGTTATAAATAAAGAAAAAGGGAATAGAAATATTTAGTATTATGCTATAATACACATAATAGACAGAGATAATACTATAGTTATATTTATTTTATCTGAACGTTTCTTCTCGTCTGGAAGGGTAGTCAGACAAAATCTAATGTCAAGATACCCCGAATTTCACTTTCCGCACGGAATAGAGACAATACTAGTTGAGTGGTGGAACTCAACGCCCCGTTTTGTCTCTCACTTTCTTTTTCTTTGGGCAGAGACTTCTCTGCCCAAATATTATTCACTACAATCATTCATTCCTTTCACAATCATTCCTTTGTGTGACAATCAAAACTATATTTACTACATTATAATAAAAAAAAAAATTATATAATTTTTTATAATTTTACTTTAAAATTCTTCGACAAAACATATAGGATATTAACATATCATTTTGTACAAAGGAATACACGGGGGGTGGGCAATTTTATGGATCAACCGACTTTTTTTTGATAACAAATACTGTTGACCCTCTTGGTCTTCCAGCGACACCGTTGATGCGTTCCCTGCTGGATTCGCTGGGTATCAAGCCATTTATTAGTTTATTTACAAATTAAAAAGGTTGTAAGGTATATCTTTAATTATTTAAAATATTGTTCATATATATTATACTTATCTATAACATATACTTTATTATACTAATCTATAATATATTATGTTATAGATAACTATAATAAAGGCGAATTTGAATTTTGGATTCATCATTTATTTATCATCCGTTAAACGGAGTTAATTATTATTCATTACACCATTATATAACTTCAAGTTCTGCACATTAATCTTCAGATTGAATTAGGAAGTTTAGGAAAGTTAAAGATATAACGTTGCGGCCTCGTTAGTTACATATTATTGTTCTTTGTTTAGTTGATATACTCTTTTAGCTTCTGATCATGTAGGGATATACCGCCATCTTAATTTCCTCGTGGCGTTTAGTTCCGCCTCAATATGCAATCGAACGTTTTGATTTCATGGAGGAATGGAGAACCAAAATTTTAGACAGTAAATTTTCTTATTACTATTACTGTAAATGAAATAGGTACTATGTGAAAAAATGCGCGCACATGTTAAAAACTATTATTTAACTCACTTTAGAGATAGGAAATATATTTTCTATGATCTAGTAAGTTGTGTTTGCCACTCAAGATGCGCTGTCTCAATTTCGAGCTGGAAGCAGTCAATAGAGTGTCTTGACACTAAGTTGTTTCTGACTTCCCTATTACGCCTGAAAGAAGCGTTAAGCTGTTTTTTTCTTAATTGAATGCTTTTTATACGCTTGACAAGAGCATAATATTCATATGCTCGTTAAATCTCTAAAATGAACGCAATAAACTTGGTAGCGCCAGCTTAATTATGGGAAAAGACTATAAATTTTAGCAGCAAAACAACTTACAATTAAAAGAATACTGTCGGATTATTGATTACAAAATAATTTTGTTTAACTAAGAAATTATCAGAAAAATGTTACATCCGAAGTTAAGTGTATTACAAAGTTTGTTTTTCATTTAAATCATAACAAAGAACCTCCAACTGAGTGGGAATCAAACGCGCAACCAAACGCCATTTCCATGTTAGCCTTAGATTGAAATTTGTACTGTGTATATATATATATATATATATATATATATATATATATATATATATATATATATATATATATACACAAAAACATAAAAAAGTATTTAAACATTTTTACAATGGAAACAATGCAATAAGAAAAAAAATGTTGATAAAAAACTTTATTTATATAACTCATTGATGCTTGCATTAATATTCATGATTCTGGTTGATAGTCGACCCTTTTGCATCCCTCATTGAGTCGAGACGTGCTTCAATACTTTCTACAATCGATTGTCAAAATTAATTTAAATACTTTTTAAAGTAAATTCTTTTCATTTTGAGGCATTTTAGCCAGACTACGTTTTTATATTTTTGCAGCAATATACATAATCCAAATATAGCAACTTTAAATTTTTGCGCGGTAATCAAGTATGACAAAAATGAAATATATGAACATTCACGACATTTAGAAGATGTCACTCCGAAAAATATTTTATTAGGAATAGTTTATTTTCTTAAGAAAATTATTTACCTATATTTCGAGTATGTAATGTAAAATAACATTACTGTCAATGAAATTTCAAAATATAAATCTTATAGTTTGATAGATACTTCGCGATAACTTAAAATACATATTAAATATATTTTACTTAAATAAGCCAAAAGCACTTAACCAGTATTGGCATAATCAATCAAGACGCTAGGCATGTTTGTTTACACATAAGGATGTGCTCATTAAGTATGATAATGGCCGTGATCAATTTAGGTTTATATCAATCAAATATAAATGAATGAACATTGCATGCGTTATCTATATTGTAAGGTTTTGTTACTATACTAGATATTCACTTTTGATTTGTGTATGTTATAATATTGATTGAATTATGATTTATTATGAGTGTGTGTCTGTTTTTGTTTGTCTGTATGTTTGTTTGTCTGGTCTTTGTGCACGCAAATCTCAGAAACTGCTGAACCGATTAAAATATAGTTTTTACTATTGATATTTAGTTTTTTATGTTAATATGTATGTAAATAAAAAATTTTCGACAAAATAATAGCAAGGGTGGTACCGGTTTTTGTCTAGCGCGCCTCTCTTGGTGAGAAATATAGATGATAACAAAATAATAAAAATAAGCTGTTATCAACTTTAAAGGAAATATAATAAGTATTTGAGTAACATAAGATAAGTGTTTCATATGTTTTATATATCTTGAGTAATGCGTAAGAGGCGTCTCGATAAAAAATATTACAAAATCCCATATAAACCAGTAGAGATCATCAATTTTAGCCGCTTCAAACAACAAGTACATTTTTATAAATGCTGTTTTGTTTAAAAAGGTGTCTCGGCCAGTTTAAATTTGTGATATAGTAAGAAGGATAAATGTACGACGTCTAGACGTTTAACTCCCTTATGAGAATAAATTTCTGAATATGTTTTTATCTAAAAAAAATGTATTTTATTATATGAATAAGATTATTTTCACCACTCGACATGCAGTCTCAAGCTATGAAGGAAAGTACGGAGAAGAGTTTGTTTCAATTTGTTTCAGTTGTTAGCATCTCCGTACAGATATTTTTTCAAAGTGATACCCAATAATAATTTCTAAAAAATAAATGTATGGCAAGAAAAAATGATATTTAATAAATATTTTACTGTTATAAAAGTATTATATAGGCTTTTAAAATACTAAAAAAAATAATTTTGAACGTTCATAAAACAACTTTACACATTAGATATATGTATACTAACAAACCCACTCAAAAACTGTAATAACATTATAGAGTAAATTCTAAAAGGAAATTAGCCACTAAAAGCTTATACTACCATTGTACTAAAATTGAAACAACTGTAAAACTACTGGAGCGTGAATGTTACGTAACGTTAAAATACGAGTATTTGAGATGACACTTTTATGGATGTTTGTTAAATTATTTCCTGTATAAAGCACATGTAGATAGTTAAGATAGCTTTCAACAAATGGTGGAAATGGATTTTTCAAGAAATACGATTCTTGGTGAACCTATATTTTTTAAATTTTATCGCAACTCGTTTTTAATTTTTTTTTCTTCTTTCGGAGGCAATGCACGATAGATACCAAAGTTTAACGCACTTTGACTGATCAATTTGGCCAATTTGTTTTTTTTGTAAATTTGATTTAAAATATACTATTATACTGTTCATGATTTTGGAAGAATTAGATTCTACCTAAATACATACTATTAGACTAATTGTATTAGTGCAAATCATTGTATTTAAAGATCATTTTAGAGAATCATTTTAATAGGTGTAATTAACCTTAGCGTGTTGTAATATCGGTATAATATTCGTTCATCAATTTTAAACGATATAATAGATCAATTTTAAAATATTTTCACCATTTTATTAGTTAAGAAATTAATATACACAATAGGCCAGACTGGATAGACACAGTGCGGCCTTTTAAACAACCAAATGTAGTTTGTTTGACTTTTGAAATAAGTATTTTTGGAATTTTAAGCATTGTTGATATTCACGAAGCGTACTCACTATTATCTTTTAGTGTAATTAAGGCCTAAGGTCTATTCCAAGATAAAAGTATTTTGTAATTTGTTCTCTCAAGGTACCCAAGTTTTCCTTTTATTTTACTTCAAATTTTAAGCCTCTTAATGGCTGGTCCCTTTGGAAATTTGAATCACCTCAGGTCGGGATAAAGATAAGTTGATATCGGATCGATTAAGTTCATTGAGTATATTAGTAATAATATTATATTTAAGACTTATTCAAAAAAAGACTTTTCTATAGGAACAAAATCATATTTTTATTAACCAGGAGATGAAAAATTATATATGTAATGAAGTTACTAGTTCAATAGTAATATATAAAATCTCATAATACCGAGAGCAGTGAAATGAGAAATCGTATATCAAGACTACGTGCATATATTACAATTTTATAGTATTCAACCTGGGGAGGATGGCTATCATAACCGCAAAGCGAATTTCCAACTCGTGTCTTTCCTTTATTGATCATACAAAAGTAGAATAAATTATATTAGAAGTACTTTTTGTATTAATGTATTTTATTAAACTATTATACGTTCGCCTTTTTACTATTTGCTCGTGTACTTAGTTGACGCATCTATTTGTATACATGATTATTATAAATCAGTATATATATTTTGCGTAAAATTTTGTTCATAGTGATGTTAAAACATCGATAGACTATAATTCATTTTAGTGCCGGGTTTTCTTCATATATCAAACTAATACCAAATAATAATAAAAAAATAACAAATTAATACCATCTGAAATTGGGGAAATTGTGGCGCAGTAGGCAATATTGTAAGAAGTAAGGTTCATAAGGTACACGAATACTAAGTTCTTAGTTGTATAAAAGATATTATCGGTAGGGTGTTTGATACGAAAGATAAAAATAGAAATATAATTTATTATTATAATATTCTAAGTTACATAACTCATTGATGTTAACATTTATATTCTTGATGCTGGTTGATGATCAACCCTTTTGCATTCCTCATTGAGGTGAGATGTGCTTCAATACTTTCTTAATCGATTGTCATAATTAAATTAAATATTTTTTAACGTAAATTCTTTTCATTTTCAGGCATTTTAATTACAACGTATTCTGGAATACGTTGTAAATATGGACATTCACGACATTTAGAAGATGTCACCTCGAAAAATATTTTATTAGGAACAGTTTATATTCATAAGAAAATTATTTAGCTGTAATTCGAGTATGTAATGCAAAATAATTTTATGTATACATACATACATACATACATACATACATATATACATACATAAATACATATATATACATATATATATATACATACATACATATTTAGTTTCGTGTAATTTCCATTAATAAAAACTACAATTTTAAAGACAGAATGTTTTTAAAATATTAAAATATTGGTAAAGTGCTAGTGTTATTTTAAGTTGTAGCTTCAGATAGAAACTTCTACTATCGTCTCTCACTTCAGGCCTTACTTTATTCTTATGAGTATATCTACTTTCTTAATTATATATTTTAAAAAGTGACCGCAGAGACTGCAAGACTCCTTGGTAAAAAAATGCAATGTTGGATTTCATCACTCGATTACAAAAAGTGGGTAACAGAGTCTCTTAATAATATATCCTCTTTGCCTAACCCGCTAATCAACTTAAAAAAGTGATTGTATCTGTATGGTAATATAAAGTCTTTTAAGTAACAATTATTAATATGAATGGACTTTGTGTCGCAGTGGGTAAGATTGCCCAATCAGAGGCATACAAGTATAAATATTTAACTGACTATTTTCATTTCCCCACTCTGACAAAAGTCAGCGAGAGAAAGTGCATTGAGTTGTGCAACTAAACACAAAATATCTTGATTTCAGACGAACTATGGAGAGTTAAGGGTTTAGACAATATATTCTCGCTATCTACTTTTGTTTGCGGGGAAATGCATTAGGTTAAAAAAAATGTACAGTTTCTCCTACTCGATCTCCTCCATAAATATCTGTCTAGATACTCGAAACTTATAGTAGCGATTTAACATTTACGATTTCCTTGAAGGAACCAATTTCACTTTGTTTCAAGTGTTTTGTTAGTGAAGAGACAGTTACATAGCAAGCACACTTTGTACCACAATGTATTTTAACAAACTTTGTATATATGTATGTGTGTAGTTTGAAATTTTCTATCGAACCAGGACATTAAATTTATTATTGAGCTCTGTTTCTTTATATATAAACACACACATATATATATATATATATATATATATATATATATATATATATATACTATACTTTTAGTTTCAAAATAGTTTTAACGATAAAGTAATAGTTGAAGCCGGTCGTGATGCAGTGGGTAAAGGCGCTCGGTTGTGAGTTTGATACCCATTCGAGGAAGTGATTAAAATTAAATTATTTTCATTTCTCGGTCTGGTAAGAAAAAGTGCGGCATTGAGTTCCACCACTCAACACACAATGTCTCGAATTCGTTGAAGCGGAAGTAGTGTAGTAGGAAAGCGGAGTACACTGCGTCTTGACACTAGGTACTTTCTGTCTACCCTGCTATGCGCGATAAAGCTCAAAGTTATAAAAATATATTTATATACATATTTATATAGTTAGAATATTATGATTGTATTTTAAGATATACTGACTTTTACTTTATTAGTAGTAAAGGTTTTGTATATGTATATATTTATAAAGAATAAAGCTGAGATGTCGTATTTAATTTCCTCGGGGATCGTAAGAAATTACCAAAAGAAGAATTTTCTGAAATATTTTCAGGAAAAGGGGAAAATGAATATTTTACTTTCTACAGTTTATATTATATTTAAGATAGAAATGAAAATATTTTGGCAATGGTCATAAAGTCCACGCTAACGAACGAACAGAACAACTTGTCACTATGTATGCATGATAATAATTAGTAATTGATATTGCTTTAAATTTCGATGAATTCCGTAATTATAGTATATTTGTGAATACATGAATACATGAGAATACATGAGTGAAAATATACGAGTAAAAATAGTTATGTTTAAAGCTTAAGGATAAAGCCAACTGAATACATTTAAAAGTAATTTACATAACCTTCGTCGAAATGAGTAGATGCGTTACGCATTTACTAATTTCAACACACACATTTATAACTTATGCATGTAAAATTTTCAAATTTAAATTCATTAAAACGATTTCCCGAAAAGTTAAAGGATATCTTTCTATATTAGGTTACATTTCTACTTGTGCAGCGGGACAGCATCTGACTGTAAACAAAATCGTTTGTGACGTCAATTCCCACTCAGGGGAATGATTATATTTAAATTACTTTCATTTCCTCTGGTTTCAGTTGCGCCTCTCAACATGCAATGTTTTGGATTTGTTGGAAAGCAGAATACGGAGTGTCTTGATACCAGGTACTTTTTGACCACCTTGCTACGTGGCATAAAAGTGCGAAGTTAAAACGAAACGAAATATACTTATATACATATACAAAAAGGAAATTAGAATACTTTATATTTTTAAACTATTATCTATATCTAATATTCTGAAAAATATTTACCCCATCACGAAGTCAGGATAGCCATAAATTATTTAAAAATTTAAAATTTAGATCAGGTAACTCGTAATGATTATTATTGAGACTCCTGGAGTTTAATTTCCGAGACCGCTTTCCATTGCATTCGAATATTACTTTTATCGCTTCTGTAAAAGAAGTTAAGCATTTATATAAAGGATTATATTAATGACTTTAAATGGTTAAAATATTTTTTTTCTACCTTTTTAACTATACAATGTGTAATTTACTTTTCTTATAGTTTTTTATTAATTTGAATTAAATCTGAATAAAGAATAGCTAATACCTTTAAAATTATATATATATATATATATATATATATATATATATATATATATATATATATATATATATATATATATATTTATATATTATCTATGTAAAAATTTAGATGATAAAAATACTTGTATACCGAAAAATGACTACAGAATGTTTAAATAAAAACAATTTAGCATTCGAAATTCAGTTAACCACGAACAGAATATTTCGAGAAACCTGGTACTGCCACGTATATTTTTATTAAAATGTTTAATTGAAGACCAAAAAAAGGTTTAGCCAATTACTCTTGGCCAGCCTTATTATTTTCGGGTTAACAAGTTTTTTCGTACTTCATTTCTATTTATTAAGCTATCAAGAGAGAATGAACTTGATCGCAATGGACGTTTGCTAGACCTACAATATAAAAATGAGTACCTACAAACAAAATTGAAATAAGTATATTATGAAATATATTTTTAAAAGTATAGTGTTTATTCAAAGCTAAGTAACTCATCAAGACTATTATTTAAAAAAAAACAAGGAAAAAATACTCGTTTATATGTTATGTCCATTTGATTAAAACGTGACATACGTATATGTGAATTCGATATAACTCCTTAATCCGCCATGTAACAGCATCTTCTCGTAATCCGATAAGCGTAAAGTACTAAAGCTTCTTAACAAAATCTTACTCTGGACATGTCAAAGAAAATTCATCAGATTTCAAGGTTTGCCTATACATTTTGCCGACGTGAATGTTGGATTTAAATTTGATTTTAAGAGGGGTTTATCTGTGGAGTTCTTTAAATAATATATTCTCGAAGACTTTTATTGAGGTTTTACTTTTATAATGTATTAAATGTTGCTGAAAATTTTATTTGTGTGGTCTGACATTCCCATAATATTTCCGTTTCTGTTCCGTTCCGATCACGTAGTGTGTAAATTCCATTAGCAACCTCTGTATAAGTTAAATTTCTATTTGTTACATTTACTCGCCTCAGATATGTGACAAGTCTCAGTCACACAGTTATTGATTGATAATTTCTTACTCACTTACAGTATTTAAATTATAACTATTTTTAAAAACAGCATCAGTTTTCTTCGAACGCTTCAGTCTATTAATTTAGATTGGAAATTAATTTAGATTACTTATATTTTGTATAATTATATTCCAGATATTTTACTAATAATTTTTATTTTAATATTATACTTATTAAAAAATTTCGGCGTAAATGATAGCGTCATAATTATATCCATGTCATTTGATGAGAGGCTGTTTAATCTTAGGCCTAATCTAATCGAAAACGTTTATTTATTAATAACTTTTAAGTTGTGGCAGTAAATTTGATATTTCATTTGAACTAAAGATAAACGGAATATGAAAGTAGCTGGGGCCTAATAAAGTTTGCTCGTGGCTCGAAATTATTGCAGTAATGGCTAATATTCCTCGAATATTTTGTTGCGAACTTGATGTAAATCCACTTTACGGCCGGACTTTAGGGTGCGTTTGTACTCAAACAATATTTTTATTTATTTATTTTTTAATATAATATTTAAAAAAACGCATTAATTTAAAAATATTGATTATTTGACATTTTTATGTATATTTTCATACATTTTAGTAAGACGAGAAAATAGAAAAATCTCATTTATTTTGTATAAAAACCGAAGATGTTCATATATAGGTAGTAGGTAACTTAACATTATGTGAAAGAAAATTAGCTGTACTTGTTTATAGAAGCCATATAATATAATAAAAAAGGCTTCTTAAAAAAGTACTCATCATTATTTGAATTGTTTCATTGATTATAACGTGAAGAAGACGTATAACAATACCTATTAAAAATTATATTATTCAAATAATAACGCAGGTAGCTTAAGCAGTATGTACGCAGAACTAAGTCTGAGGTTGTAAACCTCTCTGATCGTCTGGCTGATACAAACGCTCCGCCGTTTTGTTAGTTTTTAATGCGATTCGAGATTGTTACAGTGTTTCCGAATTTCATACAACATATTTACGGTCCTCGCGATAGATAAAATGTATGCAAGTTTAATGGAGGGAAAAACCTTTTGGGTTCACAATCATTTATTGTGGTTTTGAGTATTTTTTATTTATAATTTGATGTAGAATGGTCTACTAAAGAATGTTAATGAAAATATGGTATGCATTTTGTTCTACAATAAATTACTGCTAGATTTGTCAACGAGGTAGTCTTGGGGCTTGTAACGTAGCGGATCAGCTTCAAGAATGTCAGCTTGAGATGATATGATGATTGTGAAGTCATGAGAGTCAATGTACCAACCTTGAAGAGGTTGGGAGATATCCCAATCGTTGACAAACGACTATGTAAGGTGGAGGAGATTGAGTTGGAAGGCAGACCCTAGTACACAACGGGATTAATAATACCACCAAGAAGAATAAGGCAATATGGGCGCATTATTACTCAACTTATTATATTATTACTCAACTTTTGATAAATTAATTTTGACTTTAAAAAACAACACTACTGTTGTTTACTATTTTTAAAGTGTTATTCCACACTTAGGATTAGAAAACATTTATGAAAAAATGTATAAAAATTTGAACGCAGCGGGATTCGAACCTAATTAATTTCGAATCGAATAAAATAAAAAAAATTATACGTTTTTTCATAAATGTTAACACTACTGTTAGTATTTACTTTGAATGATTTTATTACTAAGTAAACTATAAGAATTAATGGGATAATCAGAGATAGCCTAGTGTCAAGACACTTCATTGACTAAAATAATAATAATTATTAAAATTTAATCATTTCCCGAATGGATAGGTATTGATCCCATAACCAATCGTGTTTACAGTCAGACGCTGTCCTGCTGCGCCATAATGACCTCAAAATAAATTATGTGCCATGAGATTCTATTGCACGTCTAAAAATGAAAGCGGAGCGTAAAATATAAATGGAAAAAATAAAACAAGTATGTTCGTGCCTTTATGATGCCGGTAAAATTATCCTAAAAAAGCTTTTAAAAATTTGATTCTAAATTACATTGTTGTAGCGTAAGAATTTGACTTTATATCGTTAATTTTATTCAGTTTGTGAATAGAGACGGTAGTTTAAATTTAATGTAAATTAATGCTTCCCAAACATTTATTTACTGCGTATTAACTAATTTTATAATAATAATATCATATTTAATAAGGTATGTTACCTATATTCTCATAAAAATAACTTATTAGTATAAATAATATAAGTTGCAATATAGTTCTTACTTATTTAAAAAGATATTGGTTTCACGATTTTACACATATTAAATTAAAGTATTATCAATCGTGTAAATTTTGGTATTCGAAAAACATTTTTAAAAACCTGACATTTCGGACACTTTACAGTAGTCCGTTGTCAAAGATAGTCTGAGGGGGTTCGTTTATCAGTTAATACAATAATTATGTCATTATTATGTTTTATTTAAAAGGTACTACTTACTTATTTAACAATATGTTTCTTTTATTTTCTTTCTATAACTATATTTAGTTCAATAATATTAAATAATAAATACTATTCTAAGTAATTGATATTTCTAAGTTTGTAGTAAATTAACCTCTCTTATCTTGATCTGATGCCTTCCAAATGAAATATAATTACCTGCTTAATGTTGGAAAAATAACAGTATTGGTTTTTGACAGAGACAAATTTTCATTCAACAGTTATTGTAATAATTTGTAGCCATTTGTAAATTATAAATTGTTTTCCATATGTAAAAAATAGGTGGCTGTAATAAAATTTTTATTTATATCATAGTGACTTTTGACATACTTTGACACAGTGGTAAGTGACGCTAGTGAACACGCAATATCGTAGATCTCTGGCGTATGGGCTCTCTCATTCTCAGACTACCCTTATACTCGTGAAATATTCCTAGGTATATAATATTTACTTCAGTGTTTAAAATTTTTATACGTTTAATAATCGAATTACTTAATCTAAAATATGTGGTAACTAAACTCCTTTTGAGTTTCAATGAACAAAACCTAAACTGAGCATGTGCACTCACTTATGTGTTTATTTAAGAGGATTAACCAAATCTCGTAAGCTGAAGTCATTGTTACAATTTCGTTAATAAAACCCTAATGCTCCAAGTTGTAATAAATTTTAGACAATATTTGTTATATTTATATATAAAATATATATTTATTGTAGATTCTGAAAGTTGCTATGAAGCCAACGTTAAAAGACGTAACGATGGCAATTCAGTATGCCCGGACGACATTATCATCATCCTTATTATCAGCCCTTTTAAGCTTAGTGTAGGGCGGACCAACGCGACATCTATTTTATTATGGGCATGGTTGAGTCTGTTACCTATAAAAATATGCCTTTACACTTTCAAATCTACAAAACACACTTTCCGAGTACACAACATTATTTCTTTAGGTTTTTTTTACATTAACTCGCACGAGAACTCAAAGGTCCCAAAAAGCGCCAAGCAAATAAAATATTCAATGTTGAAGTCAGAAAATTAAATCAAAACATAATCAAGAAAATCTGCTTATACGTAAAAGAATGTTAACATAACAACCTCGAAGAATGTAAATCTCGTTAGGCCCTTTATTTTGAAAAGCCCTAAGGGTATACCAAAACAAACAAAGTTCTAAGCAAAATACACGTTTCAGTTTTAATAAACTCCTCTCTGGTTTTCTTGTACTCAAGAATATGTGCTTACACTGATACAATTAACTAATTAAGCCATTATTTCGAATATATTTTTAAATTATACAACTTCAATAGGTATTTATATTAATAAACAGAAAAAGATATATGTAATTACTCATATGCAATGAATTTCAATTGAAAGAAGGAAGATGAAAATTCAGCTAATAGTTTGCTATCTTTTCCTGAAGTAAGCGATCAAGCAAAGGCAAGCGATCTAGCGGGTAACCTGATATTAAGTGATTTGTGGGCACGAATATTTGCATCATCAGAGAATTTATAACGTCTTTATGTATTGTATACATTCATATTTTATTTATTTCTTTTTTCTCTGACTACTTTGCCATGCAGTATAAAGCGTGAAGTTACTTTTAGTCATGAACGTGTACATAATTTTTTTATTGAAACAAAATCTGTTTAATAACAAGAAGTACAAGCGTGTTATATAATTTACAAGTTAATTTCTTCCAATTTGTATTCATAGTGGATGGGGTGGACAAGTTGAGTTATCTATATTCATTATATATAATTAATTGTGTACACAACATAATTAATTAATTAAAGATGCATTCTAAACATTCAGTTTAATTGGATTCTGAGTATGTCAAAAGGAGTAGCCGGATAAGAAAAACTGAACTGGTTTTGGACAAATTACATTTAGTTTTTTTTATCTGGACGCTTTTTGCTTTTCTGTTTCAGATAAAAAGTAATATAAATATGCTAAAATTATTTAAGTCGAAGGGAATGGAGTTTTTCAAAGACTCTTTAGCGTAAAATACTGACTCAAGTTAACAGGTGTTGTTTAAAGTCTTGTGGAAAATTTTGACATAAAAATTGATAGTATATACCATTTAGGTAATATGATAATCTACATTCAAGACGCAATTGCAAGCTACACGAATAATATGAGAAGTTAGAAACGCTGTACAAATATAGTGAGCAAATGTCGTAACATACATTTTGAGACAAAAGGGAGTTGATGTCGGTCTGCTCGTGGCAGTACTTAGGAGACTGCTAACTATAGAAGCGCTAGCTTCATATTCAACGCAATTCAGTCATAGTGTATTAGCTAAGTTAAAACCAACGTTATACTACTTTTAAAGTATTATAACACACTTAGGATTAGGTAACGTTCTTTAAAAATGTATAAAAAATTGAACGGAGTGGTAAACGTATGTGCAGCCAAATCGTTCAAGGTTTCCAAGAGGCGCAGCTACGAATTTTGTTGCATTCAAACTTATACGTTTTTAAAAAATGCAAAATTAACATGGTTCTAAATGACAAAATATATTGCAATGTGTTTTATTAGTATAAATAATTAGTCATAATGTAGTATATCATACACATTACTTTTGACTTTACACTTTAATTTATAAAAAAGGTATATTTATCGAAAATAAAACGGTCGGGACATCGTCTGACTGTAAGCGCGATCGGTTGTGGGTTTGATCCCCTCTCGAGGGAGTGATTAAATTATTTTCACTACCTTGTTCTGGTAAAATGCAAAGTACGGCGTTGAGTTCCACCACTTAACAAGCAATGTCTCGAATTCGGCGGAAAGCGAAGTATGGAGTGTCTTGACACTAGGTACCTTCTGTCTACCCTGCTATGCGGGATAAAAGCCGTGAAGCTAAAAGAAAGAAAAATGTTTTCTAATCCTTAGTGTGGAATAACACTTTAAATATAGTAAATATTAAGAACTACTATATTATCAGTTTTATGCACTATAATATCAGTTCCATTATTAGAAAAGCTATTGCTCACACGTGTATGTATATCCTTTTAAGATGAACGAACTCGATATAATGCGACTTAAAACATGACATTTTTGCAAAACCGAGCCACATACCTAAGAGATTCTAGTTTCGTGTCCATAATGAAAACTTTTTATCTTACATTTGATTGCTTTAAAGCTAAAAGTGAGAAACTCATATCCACAGTTTAGCTTTTGATGGAGCAAAAGAAAGCTGGTCGCAACGCATGATGAAATAAAACGAATAATAAAGCAAGGATTGGAAAGATAATAAAGTGAATAATACCAGTACCAGCGAGGTTATCATGGTGCAGTTCAAAATAGGGTTTGTCTGTAAGCGTGATTAGTAGTGGGTTCGATTCCTATTCAATTGAACGATCTTTTTAAAATTATTTTCTTTTCACTGCTTGTAAATAGGTAAGAAAAATAAGTATAATTTTCAAAACTTAATATCGATAGCTTAACGGATGAAGTCCTCACGCGACAAGAAAATTGAATTAAATAAGAAAACAAGCCTGCAAAGTTTTGAGCTTTTTATCTCTTATATTTTAGTTACTATGGTTTTTATTTTTATCTTTATATTTTCATTTTATCTTTTATATTTTAGTTACAGACCTATACAAAATAATGCAACTATGACACTAGAAAAATATAGTAGACACGGTTGTAAGTTTAAATTACATTTACGAGTACATGTTTTGGATTAGTTATACTAAGAACAAAGAGTTATAAGGATGTAAATATTATTGTTATACAATTTCACTAACTGCCCCCAAGACTTATGGGCAGTGGGACAGCGTCTGACTGTTAACGCGATCGGTTGTAGGTGTGATTCCCACTCAGAATAATTTTCATATTCTCGCCCTGATAAGACAAAGCGCGGCGTTGAGTTCCGCCATACAATACGCAATGTCTCGAATTCGGCGGAAAGCGGACTACGGAGTATCTTGACTCTACGTAAATCCTGTCTACCCTGCAATGCGGAATAAAAGTGTAAAACTAAAAAAGAATAAAACAAAAATAAAAATAATGAAAATTTGTGTGTTATTTCCAAGCGGAACTGTCAACAAATAAAAGATTGAAAACTAGCTAGCGCCGCTGGATAAAGTGCGCGGCTGAGTAAAAAAATAGCCTATACATACATAAATTTCAGCAACAGTTTTATGGAACAAACTGTTACTACTATAGATTTTTTTTATTTTGAATGGTTTTCAACTTTCTTTTTAGCTATACGATTTTAATAATTAGACAGAAAGTTCCTAATGTCAAGACTCCGTACTCCGCTTATATTAAATAATTATACAAAATACTTTATTTTAAAAATGAGTTGAATTAAACGAATACTTATAATGAATTAGTCATTTTCAGTTAAGAGCGAAGTATTTAATTCAAAGGTGTTCACGTTTCTTTCTAGCAATTTAATTTCTCTAACATTTCAAAGTTAGTAGGTAGTTAAGTGACGTAGTGTGGATGAATGAGAGTCCTTGAAGCTCAGTATTATATGCTTCTTGACTTATATATCTAAAATGTTATAAATTTAACTATACTATATATTTACAAGATATATATAGATATGTAAGTTGTTTACAATGAAATTTGTTCTCATTAAGAAGTTGTTTTCTACGATTGGATTTATTTTTGCTTTTATAACTACATACTTACTTTTATACAATCATCATCGGCCGCCATACCTCCAGAGCTGGAAATAGACTGCCAATGGGCATAGGCCTTCAACGAAAATATGCCTCCAACGTACATAGGCCTATCCCAAACTAGTAATTTGTGATAACTACTTGAATAATTAATAATTGGCGGCGGCCATTCAACACTTAAGCCCCGACTTTAAACTGTTCTCATTCAAATTTTAGGGTTCCTGTAAAACAAAGCACTAGCTTTCAATTGGAACAAATACAACTCGTTAAGTTGATTGACAATACTTTGTCAAATTGGGTCCTTCAGTGAGTTGAATAATTGGATATGAGGAATATGTCGTACATAAGGAAACTTTGTTTCTGACCGTAAAACTGTCGTTAAACTGTAGTTGCTTTGAGCTTTATTTAAGTGCCTATTGTAAGAATTCATTCTTGTTCTATATTTCTTATCATTGAAGAATTATTTCCAATTTATAAGAGTACATTTTGTTCGCAGTAATCGTATCTATGGTTATTCAATTATATTGATTTTCAACGCAAAATGTATTCTGAAGTTTTACTAGTTTTTGTAATATATAAGAGTACAAGAGTATATATATCCCTCTTTGCTTAAAGGCACTAACTCTGTTTCATCTAAATATTTTAATTATTTCATTTGGTTGATTTTATTTTTTTCCTTTTTAATGAATAATTCAGCTTAGTTGATTACTTTATAGCTATGTAGACTGTTATTTGATAGATTTTTATAGTGTAACTAGCTGTGATCGCTACTTCGTCTACGTGGAATTTAATATTTCGAAATCTTTGTTATGTAATTCTTAAATAAGTGTACTCTAAGTTACTTCTTATTTCATCGGCTATCTGCCAGTTACACTCCCGTTAAAATCGATCTAGCCGTTCTAGAGATTAGTTGCAATAAACAGACGAAAATATGTACCGTTTATACACATTTAATATTACAAACACACACTTTGGTTTATGTTACATTCTATATCTTTAGTTCACTCACTTCAAACAAAATGTTGCACGTTGTTTGTGATTTTAAAATGCAGATATTATTATTACTGCAATTCATAGACAAAAGACGCGTATAGTATAATTTGCAAGTACCAAATACTGTCTAAGTTATAACTTGCGAATGTAATAAAATGTAACATGTACATATATTGTCACAGTGAATGGGTCGTAAATTCACGACATGACGTTGTTTTAATAAAAATCATATGGCTTAATATGACGTTAGGAAAATATCAGAGAGATGCTAGAGAAATATTATTATTATGATGATGAGATTGTAAGGATCTAGTACACATGTCGTCTTTACATAAAAACATTTTTTTTTACATCGTAAATCAGCGCAACGTTTATATTTAAAATATATTTATACATTTTGTAATAAAACACAGCGTTGACTTCCGCCTTCAGCAAATTACATCCACGATATAAATGGACTTTAAATGGCGAAAATAGGTGAATTGAGACACCGTTGACTTCTTTCCGCCTGAATTGAGACATTGCGTGTTGAGCGGTGAATTCAACGTACACTGTACACTGCCTTAATTTGTTAGTAATAGATAAATTCAACAATTGACTTATGCTCGTACAACTTGCCTAGATGGCCGACAGTAAAATTAGTTTAAAAACATTTCTTTATACGATAGAATATAAAAGTATGGAATTAAATAGCTTTTTTACAGAATTAAAAATGTTTTTATTATTAGGTAAAGTCCGAAGTCGTTTATTGAATGTATTAAGAGTAACCTTTTTGTGAAGAGTATTGGGCTGAGCAAATTAGGGTTTCTTGTGATGAAAACGATAAATAAAATGAAATGTATACCGCACTCAAATGCTTCTGAAGAGGTTAGAATATACTTCTATTTTTTTATAATATATTATATTTCTAAAATATACACATTTATTTATTATTTATTTATTATTAATATCTCCGAAGCTCAATTTTCAAAGAATCCTACGTAGATTATATTCACAAAGTCACGTATAACCGCATGTGACAAAAACAATAACATGAATATTATTATATCCCCCAAAGGTGGCTTTGCTACGCATGCCGTAGGGTGTAAAATAGTAAGCCAGTGCTCGGTAATACTATTAAAGTAGTTCTTACTCTTCACTGTTGTCTGTCTTTCTGTATTTTCATGCTTAGCTGAATTTACTGTTTTGTTTAATATATATATGAGTAGAATATTCTCATATAATTCATTTTAGCTTGCTAGGTTTGCTTGCTTTTAGAGGTTAGTTAAATGATTAAAAGAATCATGGAAACTTTCTATGTTTCTCAAAATAAATTTGATTATTTATTTTTTAGCTTCACGCACAGCAGAGTAGACAAGAAGTACCTAATGTCAAGTCACTCCATACTCCGCTTTCCGCTGAATGAGACATTACATGTTGAGTGGTGGAACTCAACGCCAAGTTTTGTCTTATTAGAGTTAGGAAATAAAAATTAATTAAATATATTCATTAAATATAAGTAAAGTACGGAATCAAGTAGGGATCAAACCCACAAACGATTGTGTTTACAGTCAGACGCTGTCCCACTACGCCAGGACTGGCCACACTTATTTTTAAATGAATTAAAATATTTTTAAACGAATTTAAATAAGAACCATTTCTGAGAATAAAAGTAGGAAATGAGTAGGAAGCTTGGATTTCGCTCGCAGAAATGTAAACAATATAACATGTTAGGTGCCAAATTCCTACACCCTATATAACATATTAGGTGCCAAATTCCTACCCTGTCTTACTTTTATTTAAAAAATTAAAGGAGGCAATCGAGCTGATAAACTGAATCTGATGTGTGGAGGATCGAACCTCCAAAATCGTCATTGAGGCGCAAATGAACACTATTGTATGAAGGTATACATACAATACTGTTCATTTGGGCCTCAATGACGTCTTACAAATCTTATAACGTCATTAAATAATTTAAAGCACACATTTTAATGTATTATTTAATTATTTAAGTATTTATTAGTACAAAAATATCAAAATATTTTAAAAATATTTTGAATCTACATAAAATGAACTTTTTGACTATTTAACAGGTCTAAGTTAAACCATCTTTTTATACATTTTGTAAGAAGATTAAGCTTTAGAAGATTAAGTTTTAAAACTTCATCGGACTTTATTTAACTCTTATAATTTTCTTTGGCTTGATTCATTTATTGCACTTCAAGACTGACTGAGTGTTAGTACCTACAACTTGTATAAACTTAAAATAATTAAAAAATTTCTTAAAGATCGTTTATTTACTTACCTTTTGGTAAAATCAATTATTTTTGCAATAAAAATTTTATGATATCTAACGTCTAGTATGCAATATTTAGAAATCAAACTTGTTTTGTAACATGTTTTATTAATTATGCGAGGAGGCATATGACATAAATCATGCCAAATATGTCAAGAGGGTCTCCTACCAAATATCTGTCCGATATTTGGTCTTGGGCATGCGGGTATGCGACCTTGGATTCTCAAGCCACCACTATCATATTTCTATCCAATCCATGAAAGTGGTGTCCTGTCACCAATCCCTTCTCCCATTTCCGAACCGCTCTCCCTTTTGTTTCTCTTTTCCTTCCCTGGTTTTACCCACTATGTGGGGTATGGAGGTCAGATAGCAATCGTTCCATTAAAACCACTATACGCCACTCAAATGCACGCAAAATATCTTTGCGTCAATGACTCCCAGGGCACATTGCTGTGTAACAATGACTCTGTGAAGGAAAGATGGAATTGCTACTTCAAGGAGCTGTTGAATACTCAGCATCCGTGCAGTTTTCCGACCGAACCACCTCCTAATGTCGGACTTGTTACTCCAATAGCACCAGAAGAATTGGAAATCGGAAAACGGTTGGTTGATGTACTGTCTCTGGGTGTCAATATGGATTTCAGCAAGGATCGGATACCATGGATGCTATTTTTGCCCTCAGAATTTTGATGGAGGCATACTGGGAAATAAAGGAGAGCTCTGCTCATAGCATTTTTAGATCTGCAGAAGGCCTTTCACTATGTACCTCGTCAATGGATCTGGTGGGCATTGCGATCAAAAGGGATCCCTAAGCCTTATATTGACATTATCAGAAGTATGTACCGTGATACCGCTTCCTAATAAGACTGCTGTTGGCAACATGAAACCCTTCCCGATTACGGTAGGGGCTCATCAAGGCTCGGCTCTTAGCACGTTATTGTTCAGAGCTGTGCTGGATACTGTCTCGGCTTATATCCAAGACCAGCCTCCCTGGCTGATGATGTACGCCGATGACATAGCACTCATTGACGAGAACCGGGTTAAGCTGGAGCAGAGAGTGAACCTCTGAAAGGGTACGTTTGAGAATGGCGATCTTAACCTAAATGTATAGAAGAGTACATGGTTTGCGGGAGCCCGGACTCTAGCATTAACCATATAGGTCCTGAACCAGCCGTTAAGTCGGAGAAGTTAAGGTATATTGGATCCATCGTGCATAAGTCTGGGGGCATTGATCACGACATCCATGCCTGTATTAGCGCTGATTGGGCCAAATGGCGTGAGGTCACAGGTGTGGTCTGCGACCGCAGAATACCGCCCAAACTCAAGGGACAGATATTCAAGAACATAATCTGACCAGTTCTCATATATGGCAGCGAATGTTGGCCAGCACTATCTCGACACACTCAAGAGCTTCACGTCACGGAAATAAAGATGTTAAGGTGGATGTGTGGCGTTACGCGGGCTGACCGCATACGTAACACATTCATCCGAGATAGTCTTGGAGTTCGTGACGTAGTGGATAAGCTTCAAGAGCGTCGCTTGAGATGGTATGGATGCGTTGAGCGCCGGCCTGAGAACTATGTCGGACGAGTGTGCCTTGATATGTTTGTCCCTGGAGTTACCCTCGGATGCCCAAGGAAATGATGGCTGGATGTCGTGAAATAGGATGTGAGAGCCAATGGACTTACCACCGAGGATGCCAAAGACCGTGCAGAGTGGAGTAGGTTAAGTGCTTGCTTACAGTGCTTCCCAATAGGGTTGATAGGATTTTGATAGCTCACAATCGCCATCTTGATTGTTTAACATTTGACATTTATATTGTTTTGTGTTCAGTAATGTTTGCCATTTAATCATGAACAAGTTCACGTTACCTCAATGTTTGGAAATTGTCCAAATTTTCTATCAAAATTCGAGAAGTATTGTTTCTACTCAAAAAGCATTTCGTGCTAAATATGGTCGTCATGGTGCACCGTCTCGTTATGTGAACAAACAGAATTGTCGTTACTGGAGTGAGTCAAATCAAGAGTGGTCCACGAAACACAATTACATCCTGAAAAATTGACTGTTTGGTGCGGATTATGGTACGGTGGAATCATTGGCCCGTACTTTTTCAAAAACGACGAAGCCCGTACTGTTACTGTCAATGGTGACCGTTATCGTGACATGTTGAACGATTTTTTTTCCTGAAGTGTATGAAATCGATGCGGACGACATTTATTTTCAAAAAGATGGTGCAACATGCCACACTGCGACCGTCACAATGGATTTATTGCGTGATAAGTTTGGTGAGTCGGTTATTTCTCGCAACGGTCCTCACAATTGGCCACCAAGATCATGCGATTTAACACCCTTGGACTATTTTTTGTGGGGGTATGTTAAATATCAAGTATATGCCAATAAATTAGCTACGATTCAAGATCTTGAACGCAACGTTTGAGCAGTTATAGCGGCCATACCAGCCGAAATGCTGCACCGAGTCATCGAAAATTGGACCGATCGTATTCACCAGTGCAAAAAAAGTCGTGGCGGTCATTTGAACAATATTTTGTTTAAATCATAAATAGCATAAAAAAACCTATCAAACAAAGCTATTTAGCACGAAATTCAAATATATATTACATGTTTTATTTCAATTTCAAAACATATCGTTCTTATTGGGAAACCCCATATGTTATTTTGAAATAGAAATAATCAGACAGACAGAATGGTAAAAAAGTGCAAAATATTTTAATTTAGGGTAGATTTCAGGCGATTATTGATCAGCTTCACGCTCTATCCCGCGTAGCAGAGTTGACTGCTTTCCGCCTGAAATCAAGACATTGTATGTATTGTGTGTCGAGTCGTGAACTTATCACTGCGTTTTGTGTTCTCAGAGCAGAAAATTGAAAATATTTTTTTGTATAATCATACTTCCGAGTTCGCGTTCTCCCAACCAATCACCTGAAGCCTCACGAATGTCATTTGATCATTTTTTTAATTTTCATTAATTTCCATATATTCCTATTTTTAATAACGTAAATTTATTAATAATACTTTAAATTATGAATTATTTATATATCAGACGTGAAATTATTTTATAGGAACATATAAGATCTATTCTACCAAAGATTATTTATCTAATCCAGCTCGTTCTTAGTAAATCTATTCTGGATTAATACCCTCATCAACCATGATTATGTACCCTTTGTCCTTCTTCATGGTTAACAATGGGGACCTGAAACTAATATCTCTTGAATCGAGTTAAATTTAGTTTCAAGTAAATTTCGTCAAGTGCCAGCTTATTATACATGTAAGAGATCATCGTAAATTTGTTATTAATAATTTTAATTTTGTTTTTAACCATAATATAATACTTTTCCTTTCACACGTAAGGAAAATAAAACATGTTTTGAAAAATTGCGTACTTGGAATTTAATGGATCCAACGTTGAATTTCTGAAAAGCAGGCGTTAAAGACAAAAAAGAGAGAAAAAGCAGGCTAAGAAACCATTTGCATGAATTAACATCGATTAGTACTCGTATGGGAGTAAATTATAAATCAAAATTCCGTTGGGATTTCCGTTGGAATTTTTTGAAATGCTTTTAATAGCTTCACCTGCATGTGCTATCAAACAAAAAATGTATGAAACTCTTATCTGGATTGGTTTACATTAGGTTAGAATTATTTTTTGTAATTATAAAAAATAAACATTAATGATATTAGGGTGTAGTGGCTATTCTGTGTATTCAAATTATTATTAAAATAAATATTTATATGAAGGCCCATTGTGTGTGAGTGGAATAGCGTCTGACCATAAACGTGATCGGTTGTAGGTTCGATTTCCATTCGGAAGAATGAATATATAAATAATATATTTATATATTATTTCTCCCGATTAGGAATCGAACCAACTAATCATTATTTTAATTTCCTCTATCTCGCAATACAAAGCAGGGCTCCACCACTCTACATGCAATGTCTCGAATTCAGCGGAAAACGCAGTACGGAGTGTCTTGACACTAGGTATTTTCTATCTAAGGTAAATACTACGTGGGGTAAAAGCGTGAAGCTAGAGAAAAATAAATATTTAAAATTTATATTCATTTTATATACTCGTTTTGCTGGTTTCACGTTTTGTTAAATGTTGCTAAATTATTCAAGCCCACTTTTCGTGACCCCTGTACTTAACAGAATAGTCAAAGTAATGGTCTCTTTGTTTTATTACCTTTAATTTGTTACGTTTACCAACAATCATTATTTTCAGTCAATGAGGAAAGAAGAATATGTTTTTTTTTATTGTATTGACACATATTTTTTAAATTAAGGCTATTATAGTGCAGTGGCAGTGTCTGACTGTACACGTCATGGTTGTGTGTGTTGTGTGTTCGATACTACCTATTAGCACATAAAATATTGTCATTTCACCGATGTAAGATAAACAAAGCATTTAGCCCGCTGGAATGGCTATAATTAAATAATTGTATATATCTTAGGCACGTTAAATTCCTAAACCTATTGTATTTAGTAATCTCGTTTCTTCAGAATAATGCGCCGCGCTTTATCTTACCAGAGAAAGGAAATGAAAATAAATATATTTCGATTCGAAATTAATGTCATATGAGCTAGAAGTGTATGCTTTTAGTAATTTATATTTTATGATATGTTAAAAAAATGAGTAGGATAAAACTATAAAAATTGTAAAATATTAAAATAAATAGCATTCTCTCTTGCCAATAGATTTTTTCTTATATAATCTAAATTAGCTAAATCTAAAATCTCTCTACTCTGTAGAGAGATTTTAGATACTAATAACGTAAATAAGTTATAAACGTATTAGAATTTATAAATAGTAAAAGAATCACGTTTTATCCCGCACAGCAAGTTAGTCAGAGACAACCTAGTGTCAATGCACTCCGCTGACTGCTTCCCGCCCGAATCAAGACGTCTTGTGCTGAATGGCGAACTCAATGCACTTTATCTTACCAGAGCGGTGAAATGAGTATACCTGTTTGAAATATAATCATTTCCTTTAGGGGCAATTGAACCCACAACCAATCGCGTTTCCAGCCAGTTTTTGTTCTACTGCACCACGATGGCGTCAAATATTATTTTTATAAGCAATATTTAAAGTATCTTAATTGGAAACGAACTTACAACCTTGACGAACCAACCCTATATCATCTCTAAACTCTATATTTAAAGTAAAACAACAATATTATGACCTCATTTCGTTAACTTGCGTACGTGGCACTTTTCCGCTGAAGACGGATATTGCCGTGCCAGGCGCGTGATTGTGCATAACGTAACTATTGAGAATAAATTATTTTTAACTTCGTTTTATGGCAACTTCTCCTTATTTTAATTATGATAAATATTTTTTATTAATATAAGCTTTAATAAATGTTTATTTTAGTAGTTAATGTGCATTAGCAATTAACCATATGTTATAGAACAGCAATAACAGGAACTGGAACAATAGTTAGTTATTCACTTATTAAATGTATTTTAACTGAAATATAATATTTTTATTATTTTTTATAATTAAGGAATGGCGTGATTTTGAGGCACTAGATTCAACCTGCATACCCTGTTACGAACAAAAAGGATAAAAAATGTTTTTTTATTTTATATTTTTTTTGTACCTTTTATGGGTACACACCTAATTGGGGATGGATGAGTTATGCGGGGCTCCCAGCCGGCAGATATAGCTCCGTATTGTAATACATATATCATTTAATAGGAATTATGATGAACAAAGTTATTAGGGGGTTTTATTATTTCACAGTTACCAAAAACATATGACAATATAAGGAATTTAATGAATTTTCATATTTTTAATCACAGAGTAACGTTTATTATCATGCCATTGTTATTTTACTTAAAAAATATGTCAAAAATAGGTAAATATATACTAAGAATTATAATTTATTTTATCTAAAGCACTTCTTAACTTATTTCTTGTAAAAGTTTATTAAAGTGACCAAATTTCCTCTACTTAGTAATACGTGTAATTTGTTTAGCCTCGTTCGTGTGAAACAGATTGCTAATACTGATGTTGGGAAAAGTTCAAAATATACTTATACGTGTTGGTATAATGAATATTTATATAAGCTTGTGGTTCTCTATAAGTTACATAACATAAACAAATTGTTGGTTAATAATTTTGATTACCAAAACATAATTATATTTAAAACTTATGTTTCATTATGGGCACAAATAAAACAAATAAAGAATAATATAACGATAGTGAGGTCATTGTCGCGCAGTGAAACAGCTTGTGATTGTAAATGCGATTGGTAATGGGTTCAATGCCTTTCTAAGAACTATATTTAAAATCTACGCTAATTTTCCTGCTTTGGTAAAATAAAGCGCGGTTAACTTCTACCGCACAACATATACTGGTTTAAATTCGGAAAAAATTGGAGAACAGAGTAGGTTCTAGTCTGTAGTAGGAGAACAGAGTGTATTGTAATTAAGCTGCTATGCGGGAAAAAAAATACCATAAAGCTATTAAAATAAGAGGCCATCATGGCACACTGACAGCAGTGACAATGTCTCATTGTAAACATGATTGGTTGTGGGTTCAATTCCTAAATACGAGCTTGATTACAATTAATTTCTTTTTCTTTTCTCCTCTCTGGTAGACAAAGCGCGATGTTAAATTCACTACTACAGTAAGTCTCGATTTCGGGCGGAAAGCAGTCAACAGAGTGTCTTGATACTAGCTTGCCTCTGACTACAGACACCAATAACTTGCTAAATATAAAGCAGAACTACGCAATAAAATTTATTTTTCTTGAAATTTTACGCGTTTATTGTATTGCAGCAAGTTAATTAAAAAAAATGAGAAATTCTTTCTCATTTATAAAAATATCGCGTGATATTGGATGAAATTTAACCATATGTTTTGGTTTACTAGACTACTGATTATTATTATTTAAATATAACTTTTTCACTAATATAGACAACTAACGGAGCTCATGATTTTGTTAATAAGCTAATGAACAAAAATAAGAACTAACAATATAAATAAGATTTAACAAACGTTTAAGAATTTCGACGCATCCGGTAGTAGAACGCATGGCTTAGCGGTCAGAGCGCTTGGACGGTTTCCAAGAGGCGCGGGTTCGAATCCTGCTGCGTTCAAATTTTTGTACGTTTTTTCAAAAATGTTCCTAATCCTAAGTGTGGAATAAAATAGTAAACAAATTATTCACATATATTTTAGTAATCGAAAATACATTTTTTAAAACCATATATCTTTACAGTAGTTCGTGGTTGTATGTAGGCGTGTGGAAACGTCGGGTTCGGGTTATTACTGTATACTAAAACATACACAATGCTTAAGCAATTAAATCTAATTCTCTCAAGTTAAAACTGGTCTAGTATTTGCACTTCATTATGGCAAAGTCCTTGTCAATTTCAACAAATAAACAAAGCTCGAGGGTCGCTTCACGTTGTCTAAAGATAAAGAGTGTCAGAGTAACTCATTAAAAGTTTTAAATGATTTTTTTGCCGTTTTTTTTATCCAGAAAGTAAACGAGCTTAGTGTGATCATTTATGATGAAAGTTTCGTGTATGAATTACGTTTACGTTTTACGTTTTATATCATTGTTGAAACTTGAAGTCGCTTCTTAACTTTGAGTATAGTTGAGGGAGCAATTTATTAGTCTAAGCATACGATTTACCTAAGGATATAAGAAGTTTTAGATATTTTCTTGAAAATGGTAATTTACTTGAATTTAATGTTTTAACTAACTGTATTTAAAAATAACGATATCAACCACTTATTATTATGTAGATTAATAGATGTTGATAATATATTGAACATTTATAGATAATCTGTTGATTACTTGCTAGATATTATAAGTATATATATTATTATAAGTAATTCTTACTGTAAGTTAAAATTATTGTTGTTATTATTTTAACTATCATTCAGTTTTTGTTCATCTTAGCAGGATAGGCAGAAACTACCTAGTGTAAAGACACATTACGTGTTGAGTGGTGGAACTCAACACTGCGCTTTGTCTTACCAGAGGGAGGGAAAATATTAAAAAAAATATTATATATTCATTCCCCGAGTGGGAATTGAATCCACAAACGATCGTGTTTACAGCCAGATGCTGCTCCCCTGCGCCACGACTGGCCTCAAAGTTAATACATTGGGGTACAAGGTGTAGTCGTCACTGCAAATTTAATATTTTAGTCTCTAATAAACGTTCAATCAAGTAACACGTGCTTCTTTGAAAATATTTATACTCAAGCATAGCTCGCTCATAAATACATCAACATCTGCATTAAGGATTATCCAGCGCAGGCAGAAATAGCTAAGTGACATACCAGTAGGATCATTACTTTATACTCGTTTATATAAATTCCTTAGTTCCCCGATCCCATTGCATGGGCAAAGTTCAAACCACCAAAGAAACGGGAAAACTAGTTTACAATCACGAAAAATTCAACAACGGTCTAGATTAAAATCCTCGACACAATCGTTTTGACTCCGTAATCCGGAAATCTGAATGCCGGTTACCGTGAAACGCAGATAATATCATTCTGATTTTTTTTCTTCTTTTTTGTATAGCAGGTAGATATTGATAGATTTATTGCGTGTAAGTATTTACTATAATCATAACTACAATGAAAATGATTGCTTACAGTTGAAAAAAACTTTTTCTTTTTTGATTTTTAATTTTATTTACTGTAATAGTAAGTAGAGGCCGGTCGTGACGCAGTAGGGCAGCGTCTGACTGCAAACACGACTGTGAATGCGGTTGTGGGTTCGATCCCTATGAGTGATTACATTTCAATATTTTCACTTCTTCGCTTTGATAAGTCAAAGTGCGGCGTTGAGTTCCATCACTCAACACACAATATCTTGAATTCGGTGGAAAGGGATGTACGGAGTGTCTGCACACTAAGTATTTTCTATCTACCCTGCTATGCAGTATAAAAGCGTGATGCTAAAAAAAAGAAATAGTAATAAATAAGATTAGAAAAAAAACTACAAAAATCTACTTATATAACTATCTCAAAATATAACTCTTGTTCTTCTATACTTGTTGATGACCTTCATATTTACAGATTTTTATAACGCTGTAAGCCATATTAAATAATATCACATAATTGTCACCAAAAATAATAAATGTAGTAAAAGGTAACTGAAAGCTGCTAGGATGTTAAAAATGCAGGAAGTCTAAAACGAACTGAAAGCCGATTTTTTAAATCAATCATCTTTTTGTAGTGTATCCCAATAGAAGCTTCGAATATATTGACATAGCGCTATGCAAGATTGAAATTCAGTGTTGGCTTTAGAATATTATCAGAAAAATCCCTTAAGTAAAGTTTTCTTTC
The DNA here is from genome assembly GCA_032432895.1 of Dryadula phaetusa. Classification (NCBI taxonomy): domain Eukaryota; kingdom Metazoa; phylum Arthropoda; class Insecta; order Lepidoptera; family Nymphalidae; genus Dryadula; species Dryadula phaetusa. The sequence goes on from JAOYRS010000073.1 coordinate 2,232,015, forward strand.
TATTGTTATATACCTCCAAAGGCTTTAGGCCTTCGTGGCGGAGTGGAGCAATGTCTGCCTGTAGCCACTATTGGTTGTGGGTTCGATTTCCACTTGAGAGAATGATTATATTTCATTAGTTTTTTTAATTTTTCCACTCTAGTAGGACAAAGCGTGGCATTCAGTCTGGACATTAGGTTGTCTATAAAAAAATATACGAGTATCTCTAGTAAATTAAAAAAATTAAAGACGAAAAGGAATACCAGAATATATTATATAAAGATTTTTTTTAATTACAAGTTCATTGCACGCTATTGTATATCCGTCCGAATATCTGTTCAGATTTGACAAAAAATATAGACGTTAAAAATCAAACAATAGACCATTGTAGTTTTATTTTATTTTACATACATGTGAATATTCGTAACGAGTTACTGTGATGTCGGAACAAGCATAGTAGGTTTTATGATACCAAGCAAATTATGCTAGTCGATGTCCGTACACGGAAAACAGTAATCAAAGCGTGGGTATTCGATCCTCTTGGGAGCAGTATAAAATATAGGCTATAGCGATGTTTATTTTATGCATATATTTATTTTTTATATTGAAAATTATTACTGTGTCGAGAGTCGCGTTATATTGTATGTTTTGAATTTAATAAATCTCTGTTATTGTAGCAAAAAATTAAAAGCGGACACAGAAATATGATAAATTTGCAATTTATGTAAATAGTTTACTTTTGTTTTTTTTTAATAGTAGTGACTGCATGACTATTCATGCCGTCATATACTATTTGTCCATATTTTAGGAACAATGAGCTGGAAAATTTAAAAAATAAATCACTATTATAATTTATCTACATAATTTACATATAATTCTTGTACCAACCGAGGTATAGTTGCAGCATTGTCTGCATTGCGGGAAATAATAGCTGTCGGTCATATCTAAAACGTTACCTTGCGAAGCGAACCCTTACCTGACCCCTTTGATTTTATCCATTAGATTATACGTATCAGGAAAATATTTGCCATTATACCTTTGAGAATATCGTATATTGCTCTTTATAATTTTTTATTGTTGTGTTAGTCGTAACTTTAGTCACGTAATAATTTTTAACAAATACATATATATATTTTTTATAAACATATACAGGGTGCTAGTGATTATTTATTTTAATGTTAGAATAGTGAGTTAAAATTGATTATCGGAACTTAGCGCCGCGTTTTGTCTTTGAACTTTGAATTTTGAATTAAAGGGGGGAAAGAAAAGAAATTAATTAAAATGACTCTTCCAAGTGGGTATTGAAAGCACACACAGTAGTAAACAACGTCGCGTTCGCAGTCGTGTATCGACTTAAAAAGATGAACATTAAACAAACTTTGAAATTGAATTCTTCTGTTGTATATGTATTTCAAAAACTTTTAATTTAAAAAGCAATATTTTGTGCTTATAAAAGATTTTGAAACCAAAGTTTACGAAATACCAACAAGGGTGGGTTGTAGTTTCTAACCGCTTCCGGCTGACAACAAAAATTATAGCAATGTATAACTTAGGGTAAGGGTGGGTTTTATCTAAACGATCTCAACCATTGTTTTCGTAGAGGCTAGTATTAATTATTATGACATCAAAAATAATCTGATTTTAGTACGCATATTTATGTCGCAACGTATAAAATATTATAGTTACAAAATATATTAGTTAATTATGGAGCAGAATTGTAGCGTATACTAATTTTAAAAGTTTCAGTTCATTTATATTATATTTATTTTTCTTTTATACAATAACAGAGTTATGATTCGTTTAATTAAAGATAACGTGTGTCAATCTATAGAGAAGAGAAAATTTACTTAAAATTTGGTATGATTTTCTTGAATTTCTTACGTGAGAGAAAACAATGAGATTTTATGTTTTACAAAACTGTGAGAGATATAAATGGAATAAGATAGTGAAAATCATAAAAGTTTGAGCTCACCGAGTTATGAATGACAACTATTTTGTGTGTAGTAGTCCATCTTATGTGCCTATAATTGTGGTGAGCATATAAGAACTAAGTGCAATATTTGCTTACCTACAAAATGCGTAATATATTTTAAAAATATCTTTTTCCTTACCTCTCAAATTTTAGTATTATTATTAAACGAAATAGTCTGTTGTAATGTTTACTTGGGGAATAATATCCAAAATATTGAGAGGCAATTTACTCACGTAATAAACAGGGATCATTTGGGGCACGGGTCAGATGGTAATTATTATTTGGAAGAGAACGGCCAATTTGGAAACTGAAACTTTTACTTCGTTAAGACTGTTACATATTCTTTTAAAGGTTTATTTTTTTTGGTGTGACGTAAAATCAACTTTAAAATAGTTACAGTAGGAATAAAAATAAGTATTTTAGTGAAAATATGGGAATCGAACCCACAATCAATCGCGATAACAGTCAGACGCTTATCACCTGGCCTACGATGGCATCTTAATGAATTTTTAGTAATATACTAATATACAGCCAAAGCGTGAAATATTTATTCGTTCTATGTTATCCCGTCCTATATGAACACTATAAATTACAATATACTAATACGATAAAAACATCTCTTTTTTATAAATTTATTTAGTTTTTGTGTGTTGATGCACTTTTATCACAACGCCTGTTTCAAACAATACAATTCATCCTTATAACTTTATATTTTACTTTTATTCCATTAACATTTATTCTATACTTAATAATAGTTCAGTTCATAGTATCTTCACAATAGGCCTAATAGTCATTTCAGCTTAGGGTGTATAAAAAGCTTTTTGTCAGCGTCCTAGAAAATTATTTTGCATTTAATCAAAATGTTATAAAGAGAAGGAAAAACGAATGAATTCACCAAAAAACATTATAACAGCCGGGGTAAATTAACAGGCACAAAAGATTTTAATCAATGAGCAACAGATTCAAAAGAGCATCAAGTATATTTCATAACGATCAAATTGAAAATTAATTGCTCGAAAGTAATGTACTGACGGCAACATACAAATGTAATGGATTAAATTTACATTTTCATCGGCGGGAAGATTGCCTTCAATTTTCCAATTTTCTCGCCTATTTGTCATGATAAACAAACTTACACCCTACTAGCAAAGGATAAAATTCAAAATCAAAAAGTATATATAAAAATTATTGATATTTCTTATAATGATGTCTTCCAATAAGAAGTGGATTCTGCGAACCTTTTTCGTTATTTAAGGTTATCGCATTTCATTTTGAGTCGTTTGTGTATGATTCGCCGTTTATTGAGTTCTTTGAATATACGAGTACGTGAGGCTTCTAAATAATATTTGGTGGTATTTTTCCTTAAGCTTCTGAGATTATTTATTTTTTTTGAGCTTCACGCCTTATACTCTATAGAAGCTTGGGTAGAAATAACTTAGTGTCAAGACACGCTTTTCTCTATTTTTTGAGACTGAAATCAAGACCTGTGTATGGTGAAACTAAATCGCTTTTTGTCTTATCAGAGTCGGGAAAGTAAAAATATTTTAGTCATAAAAATTTTGGAGAGGCGATCAAATCTACAGCCGTTGTTAGTAGACACTAGACACTAAAGTAGTGTACTATGTTGGCCTCGATTAATAAATTATCTTATATAGCAGCTTCACGCTTTATTCCTTTAAAATAGGGTAACGTTAAGTGGCAAACTCACCGTATCACTTCATCTAACAACAGCTTGCCAGAGTAGGGAATTTAAAAATATATTTTAAATATATCCATTTCCTCAAGTGGAAATCGAAACCAAAATCAACTGCGGTTAAAGTCAGACGCTATGCTACAAATATCCTCAGCTTCGTAAAGTTACTACTTTACTTATTATATATTCCTCTATGATAAAGCTTAAATATCTGACATAACTGGCATTTTGCTAGCAATTTTATATGAAATTGACATAACAATTGAGTGAATAATTTTTATCTATTAGCGAGTAGAGATTTTTAAAGTAGAGATTTGGAAAATAATTATTGAGAATATTATCGTTATTGATACTGAAGCGTTCTAACCAAGCGTGTTAATCAGATGTACAAATCTTTGCAAAACAAAATATATTTATTTAATTTTTTCTTCTCGTTATCAGTTATGAGGAATAAATTCTGAATTTTAATCTACATACCTATTTATTCAATAAGGATTTCTATGAATTTAAGATACATGTAAACGTAAAATCATTTGTTTACGTAATAAATGTTTTAATGGCGGGACACAAGCACATTCAAATGGAATAGAAATTTAATAATTTTGCTCAATAAAAGATAGCCGTAAAAAGGAAACATATATAAAGAAATACCGTAATATAACTTTTATTACTGGAATACATAGTAAATTATAAAATAAAGTCCGTTTCATTATATTCTGAAACAGCGGTGTCAATTTAAATAACTTTATTTAGTAATACAATTATAACGATTAACTTCTGAACTATTCTTCTCCTTGATTACGTTCGAAGTAAGAATTTTTAGAGCACAAAACGACCAACAACTTCTTATAGACAAACTGTAATAATAGTTGATTAAAAGTTAAAAGTATGTATAATAATAGAAAAAGAGGAAAAACAAAGAAAGTTGGATATACGTATATGACAATATGCTAGAACTAAAGTTGAGGTAATTTTTTTCCAATTTTGTCATCTTAATTTGTTTGTACACTATCCCGTATTAGGGTGATCAGAGAAAACATGGTGTCAAGACATTCCTTCGACTGCTTGCCTCCCGAAATCGAAACATTGCGTGTTATGTGGCAAATTTAACGACGATCTTTCTCTTACTAGAGCTGAGAAATGAAAATAATTTTTAATTATAATCATTCCTCCGAGAGGAAAACGAACTTACAGTCAATCAGGTTTACAGTTACATGGTGTCCCATTTAACCTCAATGGCCTTGATTTAATTATTTTTTTTAGCTCTTCGATAGGCAAGTTCATTTTTTAAGTTTTTCATGGTAAGCACAAAGTCTTTGTTCAATGACTCGTGCTACTAATACTCCTAAAAGTCATTCTGATAGCGGTCACTGTGACAAGCAAAGAGGTCGTTCAAGAATGGAAATTGCGATTCAGTGAAACAATTTTGCGAGTATTACCGCGTAATATCAGGGTTGTATTATTTTAATGTACAATTTTCATACAAATGTGTGATAATATTCACTTTATCGCTTTAATAATTTATTTAATTCAATTATTAAAGCAAAAAATGACGTCATATTTAAACGTAAATATTTTACGAGCATTTTACGTTGAAATAACGATTTTTGATAATTAAGCATTTAAAAAATGCTGTCGAAATGTTATAGTTTTGAAGGATCATTTTTAATTTTTTTTAACATAATATAACGCCACTGTCGAAGTACGAAGAATTTCGACACAAACGGTAGTAGAATGCATGGCTTAGCGGTTAGGGCGCTTGGACGGTTTCTAAGAGGTGCGGATTCGAATCTCGTTGCCTTCAAATTTTTATACGTTTTTCAAAAAAAATATTCACACTATAAATTTTTATTAAAGGTGAAGTTTATTAAAGCTACTTTATTATATTTATATATAAGTACCACGAATGATACTAAGTATTCGTTTCATAACAATATCATGAACATGCAATATCAGCTTGTGAATGTAAGCGGGTTAGTTGTGATTTCCACTTTCACTGTATGGAATGAATATATTTAATATTTAAATAGTAAAATTAAAGTGATATTCTACACTTAGAAACAGAAAATACTATTTAAAAAAAGGTATAAAAATTTGAATGCGCGACTCATAGAAACCGTCCAAGTGCACTGACCGCTAAGCCATGCACGTTTTTCGAGAGTCGCGGGTTCGAATTTCGCTGCGTTCAAATTTTTATACGTTTCCTAAAAAATATTGAATATTTTTAATATATTTTCATTTTGAATACGGATGGAAAGCAGAAAATGGAGTGTCTACACACTCAGCTATCTCTCCTTTCTCTATTCTTCTATGCGGAATAAGCATGAAACTAAAAAATGCAATACATTGTTATACCATGTTTTTCACTTGTACATTAATAAAGTTAAATAGAGCTTCTCGCTTAGTTAAAAGCGTAAATGTTAATAACACCCAATATAACTTTGTGATATGAAAGCTAAATATGCGCATAGAAACGACGTTAGTGCGGAATTACAGTAAGTAGCACTAACTGAAGTTGAGTGGCAATGGTCACGGCGACCCCGGCTGTATTAAATTAAGGCTCCACACTTTGAAGAGAAAGTGAAGCCGTTTGTTTTTATTGTACATTCAATATTTTAAATAAAATATAGCTATATTAAACGTGTTAAATGTATAAAATATTTTAAGAGTATAATCCAGTGTTAAGCACCGCAATGGTTGTGGGGTCGATCCGAGTAAGATGATTACTTTTTAATTATTGCGTGGCGTTAAATTCCGTCATTGTACTGAGCACACAATTTTAAAAAATGTTTTTATCCTATATGTAAGAAGGCTTACTACATTAAGCAAAAACAAATGTTTAAAAAAAATGATTATCGCTTGTATTCCTATTTTATTGTAATCGAATGGTTATTGTCTTAAATACTATGGCTACTGTACTAAAAAAAAATTGGCTAATAAAATATATTTTAATTTCTATCATAAAAAAATGTTTTTTAATTTAAAAAAATATACTACACCTTAAGTTGTCATCTAGCTGCCGAGATTAGAGGCAGATTCGGATTAATGGCGTCGTCCGCCGCGAGCTCTAAATTTAATTTGCATATCAAGGCGGAGGTTATACTTACGAGTACATCTACTACACTACCTATACTAGCACTTGTGTCATACGAGACGCCTTGTAATTTAGTTAACTAAAGCTGTCAACGCTTCGTATTATAACATGGGGTTAAATATTGATTTAAATATACTTATATAATTAAGAGTATTTTTAACTTTAAATGACGTTTAAATGTATTTCATGTAAGTTGGAATTAATTTCTTATAAATAGTACGTGAAAATCGAGTGTCAAAAGTATATATTCTTCACGACTTTTTTAATGTAATTTTAATATTTGTTAAAAACATTTGTAGCTTAAACAATATATAGGAAATAGGAAATTTAGTTAAAATTGAGATATTTTAGAGATAGCATATTAGTGTTTTGAAATTTATTATTTTTTATAAGAAATATTAATTTTGTTTGCCCAAATAAATAAATAAAGTAGTAGAGTAGCCCAAATAAATAAATAAAGTAGAACTATCTACGCAAATAGAGGCCATCGCGATGCAGTGAAACAGCATCTGGCTACAAGTGTGATAGTATTTGAGTGTGTTTCCTTGGAGGAATGATTATATTTAAAAAAATATTTTCATTTCTTCGCTCTGGCAAAAAAAGCGCTATGTTGAGCTCGTCACTCAACACGCAATATTTCTATTTCTGGCGTAATATATATATATATATATATATAATTTATTCATATTTTTCTCCTTTAAAAGTGGCAATAAATACTATTATACTCTCTGTAATAAATGTATAATGGTTAAACAATAAGAAGATTGCAAAGTAATAGGTACATGAAATTTTCATTTATAAAAAAACTTCCCCTACACCTACATCCTCAGTGCTTAAAGAGTTTTGGGGCTAATGGGACCAATATAAACCATTTTATAAAGTTTTGATCTAAAGTATTGCTTACTTGTTCTTTTTAATATTATGAGGATATTATGATCATTTACTCAATATACCAATCATTGAACTAAATCATTGCTTATATAAGAAAATAAAGATTCAATTGATTATAAGTGGGATCCTGCGGAAATATTACTGAGGATATATTTATGGGCAGCATTATATTCTCATATTCCGGCTTACGGGGATAATAAAAAAGATAGAAATCGTACCTATTCGGAGCAAAATTTGTATAGATTGTCTTCAATAATAAGTATATAAATTTGGTTTATTGATCTGCACTTTTTTGTCATGTGTGCTATATGTAATTAAAATTATTTTTTTAATATTGAAAATATAATAAATTTTACAATTTTCTTAAAGAAATCTTAACTATCATGAAATTTTATTAAAAGATTTGAATTTCAAACCAACTTGGAAATGATGTGTATCTACATGCAAAACCATGTAGATTGTAGAGACCATGAATACGCATATCTATTTACCATTTTCATTTAAATTTATATGTTATAACTACCCCCATACATATTCTCAAATATTTATGACACCTATATAAAAATACAACATTTAAGTAGTCAAAGAAAATAATATTTTTGTATATGTTGATATTCAAGTAGTACCAATAAGAAACAAATCACATAGGCCCTCTTGAAAAAATTAAATATATTAAATTTAATTATATTATTCAGTCTATATTGACTTAATAATATATTTAAATTTTAGACGTTGATTTTTGCGTTTTCGGCTTAATCTATATGTATTGCATAGTATATTATATTTCTAGCTAAGATTATAATCGTCTTTCAGCTCCCGTAACAATTATGGACGGTAATATAATTTTAAAATAATAAGTAATTTGCCAAATCCGACATCAGAAATTCATTAGCTGTTCCTTCATTTCAACTTCGTTCAGTAAACTCTTGAATGAGCTGAATAATTCGAAGCTTATTAAATTATGACGTGACTTAAGTTCCGATGTCCCTCACAACTTGGCACTTTGACATCGACCTCCATTTAGAGGCTTTAAGAGGTTCTCGAATTTCTCAGGCTTTCTGAATATTTGGCATTAAAGTTTGCCTTTTTTGCTGGATGATTTAGCATTTACATTCTGAAGATTTTAATGGTCCTTTGAGGGAGCAGACGCCTGTTGAGACAGATAATGATACGCAGTTAATGTAAGGATTTTTTTTATAGCGATCCAAATTTTTATGCACAGTCTATTCAAACGGCTAATATTAAAAAAGGTTGTGCTTTCAAACAAAATTCATAAAATGAAAGGTATTAAATTCAACCAGACTTACATTTTTTAATGTTAATGTTTTACTTGGGAAACTTTTTTGTTATTGGGAAATTTATGTTCTTAAAATAACGTTTCGCTATCTTTATGGTGTTTATTATGCCAATGTAATTTAAAAAGAGATATTTCAAAGTAAGTGATTGTAATAGAGCTTTTTTAGTAGAAAAAATAATAATAAAGATATAGAAAATCATAAATATATACATATAAAATTATAAAAGCGCTGCCCATTGTCTTAAATTTGCGTATAGCAATTAGATTAAACAAGTGCAAGCGAAGAAACTTATATGTTTTTTTAGTGTAGTAGTTTTAAATAAAGTGATGTAGTGAATGTGAATGCGTCTTAATGTAGATGTTAATCTCTAAGTAAACGCAGTCGGCAAAACTTATTTAAATATATGGAAGTAAAGTCGCGTCACACATTAGAATAGAAGAAGAAGAACACACAAATCAATAGAAGATACCACTAAACACTTAGTGAAGAGAAGACTTAACATTCCAAGGACCCCAGGTAGCCTTGAGATGTTTTTACTATAAAAATTTGAACGCAGCGAGATTCGAACCCACGACGAGTTTCAGGGACTAATATAAGAGTCCGTAGTCATTATCCAGACAAAATCTACCAATAACGCCGTACACGACAGCGTATCACAAGCTGTCGTCAATTACCAGGCACACTGTTGAATGTGTGTGCTGAGATGGGCGAGAAGACCACAATCACCGGACTAGACTTTTGGAGGGACTCCTCTATTAACTTATAATATATTTATATTTTTTTTTTCTCTTTTAAATCATATATATTTCTGAGTTCCTTGCAGTGTTGTCAGGTGCCTCCACCAGATATATTTATATATATATATATATATATATATATATATATATATATATATATATATATATATATATATATATATAAATTCTTGGACGCCTATAAGTCCGTGGTTCGTAAAAAACGCTTGGTTACATATGTATATTCTACATTTAAATGTGCTACTAGCAGAATGTAAGCTTTATTTTTAGTAATATTTTATTCGCTTCATACAAAATAAATGATAGTCCATTTAAAAACAAGCTAATTATGAAGGATCCAGATTTTAGCTTCTAATATATTGCAATATTTTTAAAGTAATTCCAAAAAAGTTTTAATATAACTTTAGGGTTGCTAGCTTTATGGATTTTCGACAGAATTAATATTGATATAATAATAATAAAATGATTTATATCATCATAAATAAATTTCGTGTTGGATAGTTTTAAGGCACTATCCAGTCTTTTGATTGATCCATAGCAATAATAATAATAAGATTTTTTTTGTTTCATAAATTGTATACGTGGAACAATACATTGAGAATTTCATTTCAAATATGAAGCATTGAAATAAACTACATTATGTAGGTTACATATACATACACTTACTGTAACCTACCTGGTTATGCTGGCTCTATCCCATGGGTGTGGTGAGAAGCAGTGTTTTTTTATTAGATAACTAGCGGCCCGCTTGAGGCTTCGCCTTGGTGAACTTTCTATATTATAGCTATTTCTTTCTTTTACCTGCACGCGTTCTTACTTAAATCACAAACTTTGCCAAAATTCGTAATATTTCATGAAATAATCGATATTTATAAGAATTTATGTACACTTGTAAGAGTCCTTAAACTTTTATAATCTCACCTTGTAGTAAAAGTCGTTTTTAACGAACATCTACTTCTACCTCCGAATTTCATGTTATCTTGGACAGGTTATATGGACATCATATTATCACATGGATTTCATACATCCACTTATGATATTATGATCCACATGTGATTTCCCTCACCTACACAAGGTACCATGGTCCATATGTGATTCCACTCATCCACATTTGACATCTTGGCCGATATGTGATTTATCTCGTCCACATTCGATACTATGGTTTATAAGTGACATGTTCCATATGTAATTTTACTTATCCAAATATGATACTATGGTCCACATATGACACTATGGTCCACATGTAAACTTTATCGTCCACATATACTCTCTGACTACCCCGCCATCATAGTCCACATGTGATTTCACTCATCCACATATAACATCATGGTCCACATGTGATTTTATCCATCCATATATAACACCATGGCCCACATGTGATTTTACTCCTCCACATATGACATTATAGTGCAAATGTGACTTCATGTGTTCACATGTGGTTTCAAGAATCCAAATATGAGTTCACCTACTCACACGCCATCGTGATGCAGTGGAACTGCAGAGCCGGTCTGTAAATACAATTGATTGTGTTCCATTACATTTGCAGAAAAGATTATATTATAGCTATGTAGCTTTATTCCTTTTTTTTGGTGTTCTAAGTTAGATCACGAAAAATTCGCAATTTTTTATATCCAATTTAAATTTTTGCTTACTGAATTGATGAATTGAATTTTCTGCTCTTTTATTATATAGTAGCGGCCCGCTCACGGCTTCATTGCCGTGTATATCAATTTTATTTTTGCAGTTGCCTCTTGTCTATCTTTTCTTGTTCTCCCTTATATCAGAGATTTATTAAAAATTATTTTTCTCTTCTATGTAGCTATATTTCTAATTTTAATTGTTCTTATATATCACAATGTGCATAAATGAAAATGGTAGTAAAATCCATTTGGTTTACATGGTTTAAAAGATCTAAGCGCACCGAAGTTCATTTTTTACTATGAAACAATATTGTAATGTGATATGAACAAACAATCCAACAGCTAAATAAAAGTTTAAAAAGTTAAATAAGACTATTACTATATGACGCATATTTTAAGACTAAGATTACTTGGTACACAGATTATATTAAACTAATTTGTAATTCGTACGGCTTAATGACATTAATGATATCCATAACATACATTATTGTTTGTCATAATATTATATTAACTGAAATTATAAATTAAAATTAGTTCTATGTAAGTTATAGTTAACTGATAAAATCTAAGAAAATAAGAAACTAATCAGTTCAGTTCTTTATATATGGTGCTTTGAGCAAGGTACACATCAGCTTTATGCTTTATCCCGCATAGCAGGGGATACAACGTAGTGTCAAAATACTCCGCCGGAATTAAATTACATACTTTAATTTTGTTGAACAGAAAATGATTCACTTTTATATTTTTTTATTAGCTTTTGTTTCCTTGTTATTTTATTAGTAAACTCGTAAGTATAAACATAATTATGAGGATACTGAATCTGAAAACTTCATAGTCAGAAGTCCAAAAAGCTTTAAGGTTTTTTTTAAGTTATTTTAATTTTCTTAATCCTTTGAATTTATAAATAATACAATCGTTAACTAAAATTGTAAGAACAAGTTAAACTATATGCTTAACTCTTGAAACAAAACCTCAAGTGAAAATGAATTTACGTCAACACCAAAAGCCAGTAGTTAGAAAAGGCAAACGTTTGTATGCAAAGTTATGCGAAGTGCATAATTCCAATTGTTAGTCCACTTTAGTCAGTTCGCTGCCACTGAGTGTTTCATATTTCCTGTATAAAGCTGATGAGGCAGCAATTATTCTATGACTGTAAATATGATTTAAATGTAACGACGTCTATTAGATACGTATGTTAAATGGTGATTTTCACAATTTTTTCCAACTTACATTTAATTTAATATGAAAATATTAGGTTTACTAAATGTAACATAGAAATACATTGAGTAGAACTTACATATTATCACCCGTAAAAATCCTGTTTCGGCAACATTTACGACGTACAAAATTATATATAAAATTCATATTTCAAAATATTATTAAGGAAATTATTGGCTTTACGAACTTTTGATCCATATAAACTATAAATAAAATATAAATGTACTGTAATGAACTATAAAGAAATTGAGAAAATGCTAAATTTTGCATTATGCAGAAAAAGGAGTATATCCTTTTTCTGCATAATGCAATAGTAACAGTAGCTAGTCAAAAAATTTTTGTATCTCTTTTTTATATCTATATAAATATCTTTTCCTTTATATTTTTATATGTTCTATAAATGCTAATAAATTTGTAGTAAAAATTTAACATTTAACATTTCGTATGTAATCATTTATAACTTATTTGCAAGTGAACTAACTGTGAATTTACAGGCCATTAGCGAATTTAGGAGCGGGATTTGAAATAGTATAGATAGATACATTACTTTTGCGATGCTAATGGTGTTATTTCGGCTTTAAGTTCTTTATTATTTATGCTCTCCCAGTTTAACCTTTTCTATTTTTACTTGAAACGAATACTATTGAAAAGACCAAAAACAAATACATATATGTATATAAATATATCATCCGTCGTGTGACTGTCTGGCTGTTAGCGCGTTTAATTGTGGGTTATATTCCCACTTTGGGGAATGATAATATTTATTTTTTTTTTTAATTTCTCCGCTCTGACAAGACAAAGTGTGGCATAGAAATTGTCACTCAATACGCAATCTCTCAATTACGAGCGAAAGGCAGTTAACAGAGCGTCTTGACTGTAAGTCATCGCTGACTATGTGATGGTAACTATGAAGCTATAATAAACATTAAACTATAATAAACATTAATCGCTATCATCTTCACGTTTTGTATAATATCGAGATAATGCGAGTTGAGTGGCGGATGTCATTGATGGAAAAATAACTTGAATATATAATGATTTCCAAGTGAAATTTGAAAAACGACACTAGGTTGTCTCGTTGTCTATTTTTATCCGCAGTAAGTCTTAAAATATTAATCTTAAGAATTGTAAGAAATTAATAACTAATAAATAACTCTACCGTTTGTGTGCAGTTTATTTAATTTTACATGATAAAGTCATGAATGAAAAATCTAAAAAAAAGTTTTCCCTTATACGCCTAGATGAAATATACAAAGATCAAAAAGAAAGCCTACCACATTAAAGTTTTTATATTGAATAAATATTAATTATTTTCATTTATTGATTGTTGGCCTTCATAATACATAAGTCTTATACTAAATTGCTGGACTGTAATAGTACTAAAATTATTTGCATATTTCTTATGTTTTACTCAACTGTTCAGTTATTTAGGAAAAAAAATTTTTATAACTTTTTATGTATGTATATATATATATATATATATATATATATATATATATATATATATATATATATATATATAATTTATCATCAAAATTCAAAGGAAATAATAAAGTAGGTATAACAGTTAATAATTAAATTTTATCCGGAGATGGAATGAAGTCGACGATTGTTTTGGCAATTGCTTTAAGCAGCAATCCGTTTAATTAAATCTCTTTCGGGGGTATATGATTTTATTATTTCATGGCAGGCGTGAATCGAAGAGCTATTGTTAATTTGTTCCATTATATGACTTTAAAGCTAACTTATACCCGTCATACCGATAAACTAAATTAAATATTTCTATAAAATTTGTCTCTATCTAGAACATTTCTTTTAAATTTTTTCTTATTAAAATTTGTTCATCGTTAGAATTTTTTGATTAATTAATAACAGTATTTTTCAATAGGTCTGTCTGTACGTATTATAATACCCATTTAGTTAAAATATAGTTTCGTATATTATTAATTTATGACTCGTGATTTTATCTCGACTAAGCTAATATTTGTTTTTTGAATACTAGATATCATTTTTTTTGAATCTGATAGATATTTAAATTTGAATGAATCCATAAAACACTATATATGTAATGACGCATTCTAAAACTGATTCAATTTTAACTTTTCAAATGATTTAAGCCTTTTAATGATAACAGTTATCAAAATATAAGGGTGCTTTCAAATGTTATTTATACATTTCACCATACTCGAAAAAGTTTCAAAGGTAATCCCTCTCCATATTTGTCTTCCAAAACAGCGAGCATAATAATGAATAATAAAGGATTTCTGTACACGTCAAGGCGATTTATTTGAAAAATGCGGCTCAGGTAAGCTATGTGGGCGTTTTACGTGACTTTAAGAGATATTCGTCCTTCAAATACTCTTCGCTTAATATATGTCAATTTTTCACATGGCATTTTCTAATACTTCTATATGAAATGGAATTTACTTTTTCGATAAACAAGGACGTAAGGCTTTATAGTTAGATACCTGAGCTGGGTCTGGTAAAACGAGGATCATGAAGAAATATTTAAATATTTTCGAACTATTTCGGTTACAGAAACTACCTATAGCCCTTTTTTGTTATTTTGTAACTTAGAATATTTATTGATTTTTTTAGCTTTACGCTTTATCAATAGCGGACGATGAAGACGAAGCGCCTTTCGCCTCGTCCATAATCATCAACCTCTACATACTATAACTATACATGCTTTCGGGAGGTCCTTATGTTTGTCACGTGACCTTCCTCTAGTATCATTGATAATGTGTTATCGAAGCCCCTCTCTCACCTGACCTCTCTTACCGCTCACCTTTACTTTATAAATCTTACTTACTATTCTTTCATTACTCATGAAGTCAGCTAAGTTGACTCCCTCTGCCTTTCCACATCCATTTCGTATCTTTCATCTCTTCTAAATATACTTCCTGGATATACCATCTAATTCAGTTGTTCTAAAGTTTTTCTATTCTTTCTTCATCCCTTTCAAAATCTTCTTTCAAAATTGTGACCAATGCCTGTAACACGCATTCTGATGATGCAATAAGCACTGTTTAACATCCGATCAAATATCAAACTGAGGCGACATGCCAGCTCCTACTCGTACACAGGCTGAGTGATCTCGATAAAGAGATACCGATAAATAAGCCTGCAACAAAGATCCGTTCACATTATACCGGGACAGTATCTACCATAATTTATTTCTCACAACCCTATCAAATGAGTTTTGAACATTCACATAAGCACAGAAAATTTTCTGGTTTACTGCCAGAAACTTTTCCGTGATCATGCGGAGAGAAAATACTTGATCCATGCACCCTCTGCCAGGTCTAAATCCTCCTTGGCCTCCCATAAAAGGATCTCTCTTGCATTCTTCTTGCTAGAATTTTAGCATAAATTTTACTGCCCAAGCTAATCAAACTATAGCTTGCACAGTCTATCGGTGAACCTTTGCCTTTATATTAAGACATAATGAATGCGCTTCGCCAATTATACGGGATCTCTCCTGTTTTCCAGCACTTTCATAGAAAAAAAACAGGTCCAAGATGCGCGGGCCACTATCTATTACCATCTCTGCCGTAACTTCATGTGCTCCCGCTGCTTTACCACATTTCTGACTTTGTATGGCACTTTCAACTTCTTTTATACTGATTTCACAGTCTGCTACAACAAGACTCAGCATATTGCTGTGTTCTCTATGTTAATATGTCACCGTTGTTCGAAAGCACCCCATTCATTCTACAGGTTGGCGAACAACGCCGAGAATCACTAATTTCTTGCCAGAAAACTTCATGTTTCCTGGAAGTTGTTCGTCAATCATTTATTTGTTTCATTTTCTAACTTTTCACGCTTCTTCTTTATCAGTGCTTTCGTTAGGTACTTTTGCAACTTAAATTCTTTCTTGATAATCACACTCATATTTTTGCTTTTACCCGAGGCCTTGTAGTCCTACCATGCTTTTTTTCTTTTTTCTACAGAATCTTTCACTGGATCAGCCCACCATTTCTTACGCTTTTTACTAAAGCCTCTTTTCGTAAATCCACACCCCCCAGTTTCATCTTCAATCATATAATTTCTAAGATTCTGCTAGCATAATTCAACACTCTCCTTCCCTATTTCACAGCTGTGTAGCTTCTTGGAAACCCTTTTTTTCATATTCGTCTCTAATCGATGAATTTTGAAGCTTCCAGCTACTTATGCGTGTGCCTGCGGCAACTTGCAAACAGGCTTATTCTAGCAACTGCCCTTATTCTAACAACAACTAGTGATTTGTTCGCAAGTCGGCACCCCTAATCAAACGCATGTCCATAACTTGGTTACAAATACGCTGATCCATTAGGAATAGATCAATTATGCTTTTATCTTCCATCCGTTCCCATGTGTACATGTGAATTTGTTTGTGGTTAAACATCGTGTTTACAAACAAATTCTTCTACTTAAATAATTTTAATATAAGCTAACCAGCCTCATTTAGTCTCTTATCGCCATATTTGCCTAGCACACGTTCGTAACCATTTCATGCAGTCCGACCCATCCATTCAAATCACCATATATAATTATTTTTTGAAGTTAATCCAGAGGAGCCTCGGGTTGATCGCCTTCTATTATACCATTGCACTCACCAATCGAACGGACAATAACACACCTACACCTAGACACGTAACTATTTGTAGCTTCGTTCTCCACTTCCATATGTAATAGTTTTATATTAGTAATTAAAATAAACTTTGTATAAATGATTAAATTTACTGCTATGATGAGATAAATGCGTTGTGAACATTTTTATGTCCATGAGAGGATCATGACGGATGGAGTCATAAAATTACAAATTCAATATGTAGCAATGAAATGGATTAATAAAGAAGTTAGAAAGCGTGACTATAAAATGGTATATTTCTATGCGAGTCTATTTTTTATTAAAAGAGAGTAATATTTATCGAGCTAAAAAGTTTTATTTTTAGTAGTTCATAATAATTATTATTAATTCATTTATTACATCCTATATTCAAAAATACAATATTTTAAATTATAAATATATCTACAGTAGAACCAGAAAATATACTAAAACAAAAATTTCATTGTAAATTATATTACTATATTATTGAAAATGCTCATTAGTATCAGTTTCCTATTTTATCAACAAACTGAAATCCAATACAATTTGAAAATATTTTAAGCATAAAACATGATATATATATAATTACTTTAAAAAAATTCAATTAACTTGTACCCCTTTTTTACACCTTCACGCTTTACCCCGTAGGTAGTCACATAAGCTCTAATGTCAAGACACTCCGTTGACTCACTCGGCTTTTTCGGCGTTGTGTGGCGAACTATCTTACCAGAGAGGATATTTGCGAATAAATCGCTGTATGTGAATTTTAATTACTATAAATTCACACAGCGATGTACTAACTAAGTAAGTAGTTAACTGGGACAGATAGACATTGTTTATGGTTTCAAAGAATATGCTCTAGTAGTTCTTTATAAAATTAAATGACAGTATATAAATTGAGCATAGCAGGGATTGAATTTTCTAAAATAGTATTACAAATCATCCTAAACTTAATTATTATTATTAAATGTTAAAAAATACATATAAAGCCATTAGTTCTTTTAACACGTACAATATCGTATTAGATTAGAGAGTTGAAAGGAATCACGTGGACCATAAATCCATCGGGCGACAACTTTCGTTACATGTTTACAACTTCATGCTTATCCGTTAAGGTTGCTTAACTTACTAAGAGTTAGCTTTTAAACTATTAGTATAATATTTATTACTTTACAGTTATATTTCATACAGCACAAGGAATGCATTGTACTCTCTATTTCTTACTTATAAAGAAAAACGGAATATAAGATAATTATATAAATATAAACTCTTTTCTTACAATATTCTATGCGCCTGGATTATTTTTCTGTTTTTTTATTTTTTTTATACGCGGTTCATTTTTTTTTTTATTATAACTATTTTTTATTCAGTACTTTTAAACATATATTGAGTTGAATTCAAAATACATTTATAGGAAAAAGCTATTCCACTATGCTTTGAAGGCTTTAGGTATTCAAATTATAAAAAAGTAATTTATATTTTATTAAAGTATAGATGAGTAAAAGGTGGCTTATGGCTTAGTATTATCTATCACTCAGTCGTCATTTTTACAACTAAATAAAAATTATTGATAATATAATTTATTTTTTATATTATAGGTACATATGGTACATATGTTTACATATTACCTTTATACAAACATATTCACCAATATGTTATATTCCAATATGATATTAAGAGCGGCGTTGAGTTCCAGCATCCAACACGCAATGTCTCGAATTCGGTGGAAAGCGAAGTACGGAGTGTCTTGACACTAGGTACTTTCTGCCTACCCTGCTATGCGGGATAAAAGCGTGAAGCTAAAAAAAAGTACCATTTTTTTAGCTTCACGCTTTATCCCTGGTGGGGTAGGCAGAGAGCACGGAGCGCCAAACGCTACGGCTCTGCATACCTTTTTTGCCTCGTCCACAGTCATCATCCTCTTCATGCATACTGTTTAGGGTGTCCTCATACTTTTTACGTGACCTTCCTCCAGTACTCCAGATACCGTGTTTTCGAAGGTCAATCGAGGTCTCCTCCAACCTCTCGTACCACTCACCTTGGCTTCATAAATCTTTCTTACCATTCTGCATCGCCCATTCTTTCAACGTGCCCAAACCATTTCGTATCTTCCATCTCCATTAAATATACTTCCCAGATATACCACCTCATACACTTGTTCTAATATCTTTCTATCTATGATAATCTTGGATTCCGGTCTTTCTTCGTCTCTTTTACATACTAGAATCTTAGTTTTACTCGCATTCAGGTTTAGACCATTACTTTCACACCCTTCTTTCAGAGTAGTGACTAATGCCTGTAACTCGCATTCTAATGATGCAATTAGCACTGCATCATCTGTGTACAACAGACAGTTTACTGTCAAATCACCACTCACTTTCACTTCTATGTCACTTTCTTTCGCTCCTTTGAGACAACTATCCCAACAAATACAAATTGAACAGCCAAGCTGACATGGCACAGCCCATCACCCGATTGAATATCAAACTGAGGCGACATGCCAGATCCTACTTGTACACAGGCTGAGTGATCTTGATAAAGAGATTTTACAACCTGCAATAAGGGTCCGCTTACATTGTGCCGGTGCAGTATTTCCCATAATTTCTTTCTTAAAAGCCTGTCAAACGCTTTTTCTAAATCCACAAAAGCATAGAAAATTTTTTGGTTTATAGCCAAAATCTTTTCTGCGATCATGCGGAGAGAAAAGATCTGATCCATTCATCCTCTTCCAGGTCTAAATACTCCTTGGACCTCCCATAAAAGCCTTTAGGGTCTCTCTTGCATTCTTCTCGCTAGAATTTTAACATAAATTTTACTGCCCAAGCTAATCAAACTGATAGCCCTAACGCTTGCACAGTATATCTGTAAACCTTTGTCTTTATACAAAGGCACGATGACTAGGCCTCGCCAAACATCCGGGACCTCTCCCTTTTTCCAGCATAAATTGCATAGAAAAAAGAACAGTAGCGGCTGCGGGAAAAAGAACAGTAGCAGATGGAGCAGTACCTCCATCTGCTCCCACTGCTTACCACATTTCAGACGTAGTATAGCATTCTCTACTTCTTTTATACCGATTTTGCCATCTGCTACATCAAGACTCAGCATATTGCTGTCGCTCGAGACAGATGCGTCATCACATTCACCTTCTTATAGAATTCCACCCATCGTTGCAAAACGTGTGTTCTTTCCGTATATATTTCACCGTCCTCGAAAAACACCCATTCATTCTACAGGTTGGCGAACAACTCCGAAAATCACTAACTTCTAGCCACAAAAGCTTCGTGTTTTCCCGGAAATTGTTTGTCAATCTGTCGTCTCTTTCATGCTCTGACTTTTCACGCTTCATCTTTATCAGTGCTTTCGTTAGGTGCTTTTGCAACTTATATTCTTTCTTCTTAATCTCTCTCATACAAATCTTCTTTCTCGAGGCCTTATAGTCATGCCATGCTTTCTTCTTTCTTTCTACTCCCTCTTTTACTTCATCATCCCACCATTCATCACGCTTTTTGCTAAAACCTCTTTTCCCAATGCCACATACCTCAGCTGCAGCTTCAATCATACAATTCATAAGATTCTGCCAGCATACTTCAACACTTTCAGTACCTATTTCGTAGCTGTCTAGGTTCTTACATAATTCCAATATGAGCTTACCAGCCTCATTTACTCTCTTATCTCCATATTTCTGTACTACGCGTTCGTAACCATGACATGTGCTTCCGACCCATCCATTCAAATCACCACATACTATTAATTTTTCGTTCCCTTTTACACTACCTAGAACTTTCCTGAAACTTTCCCAGAACTCCTCTAGTTCACTTGATAGAGCTGAGGATACCGGCGCATACGCCACTAACAAGACTATTCTTGTTATCCCCAGCTTGAAGCGAACCTAGAGCAGCCTCGGGTTGATCGCCTTATATTCTACCATTGCACTCACCAATCGAGAGGACAATACGCGACTAGGTTGCCCGACATATCGGTCATGCTATTGCCCTCTCTTTTAGTCTCAGTCACACAAACAACATCTAAATCTCTTTCATTCATCACGTCTAATAATTCATTCATCTTCTGTTGCAATGTAAGAGGAGGCTCTTACATTACACGTAGCTATATGTAGCTCCATTCTCCACTTCCCGCTGTTACGGACATGGCGTGCTGGGTGGCGGTCTCCAACGCTGCATTACACGTAGCTTGTCACACCAGCGGGGACGCACTGGTGCGCGTCGCTTCGTGTAGACGCCCTAGCATGATGCGCCTTGGTGCTCGCGGCGGATGGAATGTTGCAGCCTTATACAACTGTTGCTGTTATGTAAAGCTGGCAAGGGTCACTGCGCACAAGTCTTCCATCGTTGATACCATTACCATTTCAGTACATAAAATACCGTAAAAACTTAAAAAAATCGTTTTTCAATTGGTTTTAATTTTTTTCTAAAAGCAATCCATGTAAACTAAAATTAGGCTGTTTATGTTTATTTTATTTAATACTATTGTGGCACATGATACGTCTTGCGGTAGGACCCACTAACGTCGTGTTCGGAATAACTCAAATTCTTTTAGAGATTTAGAGACAACAGTGTCAAGAAATGTTAAAACCTACCTATTATCTTTGATATAAAATTTTCAGAAGATATTATAGTAAGAGATTGTATTTTGTTAGATATTCCATAGTAATCACCTCCAGCGTTTCCAAGGAAAGCAAAGAAATAAAAAAATACCTTAATGGCCCCACTTTGCCATATGCCGTGAATTCGGATTTCGGCGGACCCGGTAGATTTCAGTAGTGAATCCTCCGAGACACAACGGAACATGCCTTGGCAAACGAAAAATTTGTTATTTGTTCCGTCCGTGTAAGGGTGTGTGTCCTTCAATGAGGTTTATTCATTTTTAAATACATATCTCAATACTTAAAATAACTTACAATATTTCTTTACGTTCTTTTTACGTTAAAAAGTATATAGTAGTAGTAATATATATAATAATGTATAATAATGTAGTAATATATATAATAGTTCGATTCGTTAGACCATTGTAAGCCGTAGATTGGTTTTTGAGACCATTATATATCGTAGATTGGTTCGTTAGACCATTGCATATCATAGATTGGTTCTTTAGACCATTGTATATCGTAGATTGGTTCTTTAGACCATTGTGTGTCGTAAATTGGTTCCTTAGACCTTTGTATAGTGTTTCCCAATAGGGATGATAGGATATTGATAGCTCACAGCCGCCATCTTGGTTATTTAACATTTGACATTTGTATTGTTTTGTGTTCAATAATGTTTGCCATTACATCATGAACAAGTTTACGTTACCTCAACGTTTGGAAATTGTCCAAATTTTCTATTAAAATTCGAGAAGTAATGTCTCTACTCAAAGAGCATTTCGTGCTAAATATGGTCGTCATGGTGCACCGTCTGAGCTCGCTATTCGTCGCATAATCCAAAAATTGGAAAGTAAATATTCTTTGCACGATTGTAGACCAACAACACGACAACGGTCAGGCCGTAGTGAAGAAAATATTGCCGCCGTATCAGCCAGTGTCGAAGAATATCAAAATGGAGTGAGTCAAATCCAAGAGTGGTTCATGAAACATCATTACATCCTGAAAAATTGACTGTTTGGTGCGGATTATGGTACGGTGGAATCACTTGCCCGTACTTTTTCAAAAACGACGAAGGCCGTACTGTTGCTGTCAATGGCGACCGTTATCGACACATGAACGATTTTTTTTCCTGAAGTGTATGAAATGGATGCGGACGACATATATTTTCAACAAGATAGTGCAACATGCCACACTGCGACCGTCACAATGGATTTATTGCGTGATAAGTTTGGTGAGTCGGTTATTTCTCGCAACGGTCCTCACAATTGGCTACTAAGATTATGCGATTTAACACCCTTGGACTATTTTTTGTAGGGGTATGTTAAATCTCAAGTGTATGCCAATAAACCAGCTACGATTCAAGACCTTGAACGCAACATTCGAGCGACTATAGCGGCCATACCAGCCGAAATGCTGCACCGAGTCATTGAAAATTGGACCGATCGTATTCATCAGTGCAAAAAAAGTCGTGGCGGTCATTTGAACAATATTTTATTTAAATCATAAATATCAGAAAATTTCCTATCAAATAAAGCCATTGAACACGAAATTCAAACATATATTACATGTTTTATTTCCATTTCAAAACATATTGTTCTTATTGGGAAACCCCATATATAAAAATGAATATAGCACACTCTTTTGAATATATATTTTGTACATGTTGATGAACAACAAATTAAAGTTTCGTTCAAATAATACAGATTACCATTTCATTCAGGAATGTATGTTTTTAAAATTTAACTGTTTTAGTAATTTTTGTAACTTTGAAATCATACATTTGGAAAGGTGGCCATGTGTATATTACTTCAACTGTGATTTCATGAATCCATATATTACATCATGATGTGGACGGGCGACATGTGATTTCTTGTATCTACATACGACGTACAACGTGTGATTTCATGTGTCCACACCTGTGCACGTGTTATTTCATTTTATTCACATACGATGTCAACCGTCGACATGTGATTTCATAGAATCCACATATGCACCGTCTGTCCACATTGACAATACCGGAGAGAAGCACCGCCTTCCGTCTTAATAGGATAGAGGGCCGTAAGCTTTGGGAAGCTTATCACCTAGTTTCCTGGTACGGTGATGCGCCCGCAGGTCACTGGGCAGGCCGCCGAGAATGACCCAACATTGTTGAATGTGGGACGACTGGGGTTTCCATATCCTGGCTAATGTTGGTCTCGAAGAAGCGCCGAGGTTCCGAGCCGCATATAAACCGTCCCTAGTCCCTAATCAGGCGGGTATCCGTAAAGGATAATCTCATGATAAAAAAGGGTAAGGGACACAAAATTAAATGTATCTCTATTTTAGTTGAAACACACTAATTATAGTAATATAATTTAATTAGAAACCAATGTGTTTTTCTTAACTAATTATGTAAATGTTTAATTATAATCTTAGTATGATGAATATTTTTGTTGTTACTAATTAAAGATGAGCTTACGACACCCAACGTCGTATTATACTAATATACTCCTTCATAAATACTTACAGAATACATTAATTTTTAAAAAAATATTAAAACGTAACACAAATTGGAACAATACGTATAAAATATTGTATTATTTTCAGACCTGTATATGATTATAAATTTCCAAGTACAATGTTAAGCTACATTTTCACCCTTCTTTCACACAATTTACAATTTTGACGACAAAGTTTCTGTGCAAGACTTTTTCATCTTAATTATTCCATACATACATATATACATATAGAAGATTATACGCTTCTCATAAAATCAAGACTATACGCTTCTCATAAAATGTTTTCTTAACTGAAATAGTATGATTATATTTTTTCGACCTAGTGGTTATTTAGTTTCTATAACCAATATTTAATATAAATTTTACCGCAACCATTTATAAAAAAATCTTAAATGTTTTATATGAAGAATTTAGTTTTTTATGTATATAGATTTTTCTCATAATTTTTCCATGAACAGACGGCGGTGAGTTAACTTTTTATTATATGTATCCATTTATAGAAACTCACAGGAAGGAAAATAACGTATTGAATATCGGAATCTAGACGACACTGAGTCTGTAATTAAAGAAAACGCTTCATTTAATATTTAATATGTATAAAGCCTTTCAATTAAAAGGGTGTCAAAGTACTTATGAACAATAAGCGAACATTTAAACTTAAGTGAAGACTTGAAGCTTTTGCATATTTAAATATAAAAGTAATATATATTGTATTTTCTATACTTTTAACCTCAACGAGAGATAGTTAAAAGTACACACACACACACACATTTTCACACAACCACACACACATATACATTTTCTGTGCATGTAGTAGTTGTAGAGTGCTTACAGATTTAAAATAATAAATATTTTTTTTAATAATAAACTAAAATAACCACTTATTAATATTTAAAAAAATAGAAACGTCATCGAATCAAGACAAATATGTAACTAATTAAACACAACGTCTAGAAGTAGGCCATAATAGAGTTGAGCTTATTTATATAGGTGAAACTAATAAACGCTTGTTGTAAATAACTAAAAAAATATTCATTAGGCAAAATAATTTGTATAATATTTCATTTCTAAAATATACACAATGTACATACATAAATCATTCAAAAGAAATTCTTCTTCCTTTACATATTTCAATTCAAGCGTAGAATTTCTGGAATAGATATCAAAAGCTTAATATTCTTTAAAGTAATAAATGTGTGTCAAACTTTTGAGATAGTTGAAATACGATGCGCTGAAAACTCCGCGTTATCGCTATACCTTATGATTGATGATTCTGAACGAGTTGAAGCCTGTACTGATGGCTTTGTGAAGAGCGGCTCAAAATTTTGAAGTTTTATAAGCAAATATTTATAGGTATTTTAACATTATTATCGTATATTAATGTTGAGGAAAACTTTGGTAATACATTTAATTAATTTTAAAAAGTTACACTATATAAAGTACACTATACTGTATAAAGTACATGTTGATGAAGTATAGTGTCTATTAATTATAAGACATCGGTCAGGAAATAAAGAATTTAGTAGTAAGTCATTTAGTACAAAATACATATACTTAATGGTTTCTTCATTGCTTTTTTTTTAATTTTTCAAAACTCAACAAATGGTACTCAAAACCCTTCTTTTATTTACTATATGAGTGACATCGAGGAACACATTCTAAACAAATTTCCTTATAATGTTGAAATTGGTCATGTAACAAGCCCTTGGAGGAACGCAGAAGACGAAAGAAGATTCTAAACATTCGGTAATAATTTAGAACACTAAGATTGAGGATGGAAACATTATGACAATGGTCATAATGTCATAATTAAATGTATTACCAAAGTTTTCATCAACATTAAAATACGATGATAATGTTAAAATACCTACAAATATTTGCTTATAAAACTTAAAAATTTTGAGCCTGAAACAAGATAACAACAGAGTAAGACAATTTAACAAAAAATTTTATACGTTTTTTCAATAAATTTTATGATAACAACAGAGTAAGACAACTGTATTTGTAGTGCCTAATTTAGTTATAAGAAATACTAGAACAAGAGAGATCAAAATGCTATTATGATAAATACCGTGATTATAAAATTAATAAAAATCTTAATACTTATTTAATAAATAATATATCTTAAAAAAAGGATACATTACAAAAGCAAAAATAAAGAAAACACAAATAAAGTAGTGAACCAAACATAAATAAATTTCATGAATTCGATATTTGATCAACATCGACCATTACATTTACAAAGTGAGCTTTATATGATTGGATGGCATATCACGTGTCATTTCCATGCCTTTGATTGCAGATTCTCAGAAATATATTCACAGGCTATAATCCCCAATTATCTATTATTTGTGACTATATTTAGAATATTTTGAGTAGTTGATGATAACCAACATTTTAATACTAAAATTAGAATGATTTATGAATGGGTTATATACGCTTTGAAAGTGGTTGGGCTCGATTCGTGGAACTTATAAATAAAATTATTACAATGATACAGATTGTTTTAGCGATAAATAATCGTTACTGTAACATTATAACTATACGCCTGGCTGGAGACGTTGGTTATCATTTGAAATTTTGCTTTGTATTTATATTGATCTTCTAATGTTTTTTTAGCGTAGGAGACAGTTTGTCATTGTGTATTAAATGGTTTTTTTTTATTTAGAAATAATTATATTTAAATTAAACTTTAACATCGCTCTTTGTTTAACCAGAGCGGAGAAGAAGCCAGACCTTAAAACTGTGAGAACATTAAAGTACTATAAAGTCAATATTGTATAAATAACTAGTAAAATATTTTTACTAGATAATATATATTTCTTTTAGTTTTTTTATTTTTTTATTTACTAACAAGATATTATTTTTGTCCGTTAGGGACAAAGGCATGTGCAGTGGAATATAAAACGAGGCAAGTCACCATCAAGGATTTGTATAGTATTAAAGAATGTCAGTATTTTTTCCAATAGCTCTTTTAGTAGGTATATATGATAAAGTAGGAGTTAAGCTAGCGAGATAATGTAGACCGTCAAAATGCTATCATTGTTGGTTTAGTCCCCAAATAAATTCTTCAATGTATCCTACATTAGTTAGTGCCTAGTTTAATATTTATTATAATATAATATCGTTATCAACAACGCCTTGAAGAATATGAAACGGCACTTCTTTATTAAAGATTAATTTATAAAACTAATTTCTTAGAAATGTAGTTACGGGT
The DNA here is from genome assembly GCA_032432895.1 of Dryadula phaetusa. Taxonomy (NCBI): domain Eukaryota; kingdom Metazoa; phylum Arthropoda; class Insecta; order Lepidoptera; family Nymphalidae; genus Dryadula; species Dryadula phaetusa. Next base: position 2,259,464 of record JAOYRS010000073.1, read on the forward strand.
AATGGAATGAAAAATTCTAAAAATTTCAGCGCTCAAGGCTTTACAGGCCATTACATTGTGAGGGCGATTACATACAAAGTAATGGTTTTATAGAGATTGTTATTTTTCTTTATTGCGCTTTATCATGGCGCTTTTATTATAATTTCACATACTACATTGTGTCAAATGCATTATACTTTGTTGTAAATATTGTGAAATTGTGTTTGTGATGAGACTCTGCTGGTCTTAGATTTAAGATTCGTATCAGAGCAGAAGTTATTGATTCGATAATTTAAACTTCTATTCGAAGTAGTTTTGTATACAATAGATAGCAGTCACCTTTTTTTTAGACATGAATTATTACTGATCATTCTATTCATCGAATAAGCATCATCGCTTATATAGGTACACATCAAAGTTCCGTTAATATAGTTATATCGTTGAAGACTAACCGTCATTGGCTAGGACATGGATGACTTTAGCAAAAGTGAATAAAGTTGAAAAGCGAAAGAAAATATAGCTAATGACCTATAAATGCCTAATTACAATGCTTTATTATAATATAATATCATAGAAACCATAAAATACAAAAGAAAAGACGTACACTTTTTTAGGTGTCCTTTTACCTAAGCTTTCACAATAAATATTAGAAAAGTAAAGTATTTTTTTAAATCACTAATAAGTCACTAAGTCTGGTTGAGCATGTTGTGGCGTTGTAAGATAGTCTGAATTAGCACAGGACAAAAACGATAATTTTTAAACATAGTTTAAATATCCAGTTTGGATTCGATAACTATTAAAGTATAGCAAGTATAAAAATATATATTTTGTTTCTTGCAGAATTCGTAATAATACTGAAATAATTTTATTTAAATAATTACATACTAGATACAGTAATCAAAGTTTTTCTTAAAATATTTGTAGGTAATAAAAATTGTAATATAATAAGAGAAAAAATATTTTTTACTTTAAAGTATTTTCTCATCATTCCATAAAGGACCGGGTTCATGTAATTACAATATTGTATTTTTATTTGATTCAGGGAAAATTTCAGTAAAATTGGACCAAAGGAATTATTTGCTTGGCATTAACACCTAAAGCTTATTAGTTGAGCATGGTGAAAATTTTGGGCTTGTAAAATTTGAATTTCATATACGTAAAAATTACTAGCTTCTCCTATTCTACTTTTATTTTCACAAATATTCTGTTTTAAAAACTGTACATATGATATTTACACTTTTTATTTGTTAGTCTTTCACTGAATAAAATCCATTTCGAAATATTATACATTTGTTTTATAACATGAGTGTAACCTATATTTTCACGTTATATATAATCCATTACATTACTGAATTATTTTATTTATTATACTTATCACTACTACTAATTTATTTAGATAACATTAGAGATAACGTCTTGTTGCGGTGAGCCAGAAGGAATGCAATAAAGCTCTCATAAGACGCAGTCGTGCTGCAGTGAAACAGCATCTGAATGTCAACGCAGTTAGTTGTGGATTCTATTCGATTCTCTGGGAGGAAAGGACTAAATTTAGGATTTATTTTATTTCTCTGTTCAGGTAGACAAAGCGCGGCGTTGAGTTCAATACATATAATCTTGATTTTGGGCGGAGAGCAGTCAATGAAGTGTCTCGACACTAGGATGCCTCTGAACAACCTGCTATGCAGGAAAATGGGTAAAGTTAAATAAAAGATAGAAATATGCATACCGTAAGAAATAGACCACATATGGAAATTTATTTCCTAGCTTTTAAATTATGATACTGGCTGTAACACTATATATCTATGTTAAAAGCATTTTCCATGTTATCTATCCTTTAAAGATAACACAAAGAGACTTTTGTGTATTAAAACATAATTTCATTTAATATTATTCTATAACACTTTCTAATCAATATTTAAATGAGATTCTTGAATATATTTACACTTCTGCAAATATAAAAAAATATTAAAATATTGCCTATTTAGAAAATATTCCTTTAAAATAACAAGAGAAACTGGATAGTGGCTAAATTTTTATTTTAAGGTATTTTCAAAGTTACTTATTCCGGGTTACGAGGGACAGTTACTGTCACCTCTTTTAGATTAGACTTAGATGTTCACGTCAAAACTTCTAAATCACAAAAATATTTTTATGAAAGAAAATATGTTACCTTTTCATTTTACTTAAAAAACGTACCATGATTTATAACCAATCTGAACTGGCTTAAGTAAGCATGGGTCAGATCTGAGTCACCCGATTCGCTTACAATCACTGCCGGGCGGGCACCTTGGATCGGAGTATGTCGTGTTATTTTTTCTATGGATTGTTAAAAAATATTCACAACTATAATATCTGAGGTAATAAAAGATGTAACGGTTTTAATAAAATCATAAAAAGATCGAGCTAGATTTCAGTTTTTGGAAACCATGCCCGTGTGTTCATGAGAACATTGCAACATCCGCCATCTACAAAGTTATAATAGCTAAAGTGATGAAGTGTGAAATCAAGTGGTTTCGAATTAAGAAGGCCTTAATTCAACTCCAAGTGTTCGCAGTTCGATAATTATTTAGACTTTTTCAAGTTTCTTCTTTTATAGAATAAATCTATATATATTGTAACTCTTTATAAAATGCATCTAATTCGTACCTCTGTAAATTTTATGAAAATAGCATTTTAATTCTGAGATTATAATCAAACAGTTAATTAAATATAATATATTGCTTCGGAAGTTGTCAATTAAGGAATTGGCATAAAAAATCAACTCAAAAAATTTCGTCTTTTACTATTCATTATATAGGAAAAAATGTGAAGAAAGTTTTGGCTGGTTGTCTAATGCATAAAAATATTTAAATTAAATTTCATAAAAATATCTCCATTCAATATTTCTCGATATAAAGGTTTTTGCTAAGAATTTTCACCCACATTAATTTTGTTTTAGTTTTGATAAATACCGATCATGCCTCGGCTATCCAGCTATCTATATTATATGTGTGTTAATATATATAGCAAAAACTTTTTAAAACTCTTTGGGAAATCAGCCAGACGGAGGAGTATGAAATTTATTATAGTTGACATGAATAACATAATAGGAATGCTTTTTGTTTAAAACACGTTCTACCTTTGTTTGACACCCACGTTTATATAAAGTGACCCACACATGTTGATAAAGGCAATGCATTGTTAACGCGGAGATGATTTACTAAGATGCGATCAATAAAGGCTTACCAAAGTTAAGGCAAAAACCAAGTTTAGGTAAAAACAAATAATATTATTTAATTAAATACTGTTTAAGGGAATCAAATAGTTATTACAAAGAAATTTTAAAAGGAGCGTTTTATAATTTTTATTATGAATAAAAAATAAAATACAAACATACAATCTGTCTGTTACAAACTAGTTAAAATACAAAAATGATTTCAATTAATTTTAATCATTTTCAACAAGCAATCGAAAGATAAGTCTAATGTCTGTCTTCCTAAATACAAATTTAAAAATACAATTTCAGTAAAATCAACAACAAAGCAATGGAAAATATATACATCAGCAATCAGATTAATATTATAAGAATATTAATATTAGAATAATAATATTTCCTGAGAATATTTTCTTTTATTTTGATAGCAGAAAAAAAACAAAGTAGTATTACACTTAATAGAATTTCTGTAACAAAGGAGTAGGAATATTTGACAGCTGCCCCTTGAGAAAAAGGATTCCATTACAGTTCCCCTTGACCGATTTCCCCTAATATTCGAACTTGACCCGATTGTTTACAAGATATTTAAATATCACTTCACGTATAATTTCCCTAAGGCTTTTTGCTTGTAAGACGATAAGACATATTTCCTCCATTTAAATACTAGGGAAATATACATATATAAATGAAATATTATTTCTAGAAAATATTTATTATACATTATGACTAGGATATTGATATTTCTAGAAATAATTTTCTTCCTTGTAACAGCTTGTCCACATGCTAATGCTTGTAGTACATCATAACTATGAAATTATTCTTGGATTGTTTTATTATAATTTATCCTGATTTAAGATCAAATTTTATGATTTATAATTTAACATCAATATTCATATTTAAATAGCCATAGTATATGTAAAATATTCAACGGCCTTTGACTTTTGCATTAAATTCATTTATAAGTAACCCGAAAACAAAGCAAAAGACAAAGCCTTAAGTTCATAAATATTAATTAAAATTTCTATCAGATACCGTATTTAGGAAATAAGTATCTTCGTATTTTAATAAATAATATACATTATTTCAAGGTATTATGTATATTGAAATCGTTGCAGCACAATTTCGATCAGATTGATTGATGTGGGAGTTTTGGGTTTAAATTGCGTCTTTAATTTTTTTTTCCACTTATGGATCTCCTTTCTTGACCAGAATAAAATGGTGAATATGAAATGAGTAAAAAAGGATAATTTAAATATAATCATTCTGTCGAGTGGGATTCAAAACTACAACCAATCGTATTTACATGCAGACTCTGTCTCACTGCGCCACGACCGGCCACAAATAAGTAGATTAATATGACATCTGGGCCCCCAATCCTCTAGTACCATTAATCAACTTCTAATTACATGAAATAACTGTATTGTTACAATAGATATGGCTGGCTATGATGACAGTTGCTATATTTTTTCTAGTTGTTCCTTCATAAACCTGTCGACATTAAAGAAACTTTATTTTAAAAAATATTCGCGCATTTTATTTACAAAGCATAAATGAATTCTGTATGAACTAAAAGTTTGCAATGAAAATTAAACAAATATGAATGATCACAAGTTGCGAGTAAATATTTATCATTTCCATGTTTTAGCGCTGTATAAAATTTAGCGATAAAAATTTGCAATCTATTTCAATGTGCTTGTAAAATTTTATTAGTTATTCGACGCGTTGTTTTTTTTATAATACTTAAATTTGATAAATTTATTTACATTGACTTACTAAATGAGTGAATAAATAAAGCAAATATGCAAATTATTTTTTTTTGATGATATATTAAGGAAAGTAACATATTCTCTTCGTGATCCACAGATTAGAATTCCTTATTACTGGTAACTAAAGAAAGAACAAATAAATTTATCGTAATATAAATATAAAAACTAAGTTACGTTCTGTGGCTAAGCTCAAAAATTATTAGGACTTGTATTTGAAAAGGAAGAATAAAGAACAGAATGTAAGATCAAGGTAGATATAAAGATAAGGTAGATAAAAAACAAGTGATTGAGGTGGTATATCTGGGTAATATGTTTAATAGAAATGGAAGATACAAAATAGATGTGGAAAGGTATGTTGCTGCTGCTGACAGGGTTAACAGTGCTCTGGATGCATTGATACGACAGCAACGTTGTTATATGCTATAGAAATGTGTTCTTTTCGCCGGATATGTGGAGGTAGTTTAGTTCATCGTGTTTGCAGTGAAGAAATTCGCAGAATGGCAGGTTATAGTCCGAATGTTATAGTCAGAGTAAAAACATGCTCAGGTTATTTGGGCACGTCGAGAGGATGTGTGGTAAAAAATGGTAAGAAAGATTTGTGAAGCAAAGGTGAGTGGTACGAGAGGTCAGAGGAAACTCGTTTGACCTTTGAAAACACAGTATCAATAATACTGGAGGAAGGTCACGTAAAAAGCATGAGGATCCCTGGAAGAGCATGTGTGAATAGGTTAATAATTGTGGACGAGGCGAAATAGGTATGGAGGGACCATAGCGTCTAGGTCTGTCTGTCAACCTGGTGTCAAGACATTCTGTTTTCCACCTAAAATCAAGACACTGAAAGGTAAGTGGCGATCTGAACTATATATAATTAATCGATTTATTTAAATAAAAGTAAAAAATAGTTCCATAAATTCAATAGACATTCCATACGCATGTGATAGTTACCAAACACTGACACCGAATACAAATAGTTGGACGGTAAACATTTGTTCATAGCTTCAACTGCTGTCTAGTTCTAATATTTACCTGTGAATTTGGAATAGTAGTTTACATATAAACCTTTCAGCTTTTAACGCCTGTGATGTTTTATTTACTTACATTTATTTTAAATAATATAGATCAATAGTGAAAATGGTTAGGACTTGGTAATTATGAGTCTTAATAAAAATGCCTTTGTTTTTTAGCCTCATGCTTTTTACCGCGCAGCAGGGTAGATAGAAAGTACCGAGTGTCAAGATACTCCGTATTCCGCTTTCCGGTGGCTTATTGAACGTAATTCAATACCGCATGTTATCTTACTAGAGCGAGGAAACTAAAAGAATTTACATATGATCATTCCTCCGAGTGGAAATTGAACACACAACGCAAACTTACTTAGCCTCAAATTATTTTTATTTTTTATTTATTTTTATTTTTATAATAGTTTGATAAAAGAAAACAGGCAATTGTGCAAATGGCACAGTATGACACAGTGTTTGAATCCAAATGCGTTGTGGATTAGATCTCCATTTGAGATATTAAAACCCCGTGTTGAATTCCACCACTTAACACTTAATATAGGAAATTTCAATACAATGTCTTGGTTTTCGACCTACTACAACGTATATTAAAAAAAACAAAGCAACAATATACTTATATATATTATTAATTATGATGATAAAATATAATTGAGAACTTATAGTTAATTCAAATATTAGTTCAAATATTATCTAAAATACTTAATTGTGTAAAATATTTCTATTTAAAGCCTTTTTGAAACCAAAATATAAAACGGAATATTTTAATCTTAACTTAATTTTGTTTTAATTAATGATTTATAATAAAAAGTTTTTATAATGACCTTATTAACCTCATGAAGAAAGCCAAAGTAGGCGTTAGCTAATAACGGTGTACAAATTTTGTAAGTGTTTTCAGAATAAATTAACAATAAATTTAATTTTAAATTAAATTATTTTAAGCGGATTCATCGCATATGCACACATATATAATATTTTAGGAAGAGTCTACACATGTACTTTAGATTACAAAATATTTGCGATTACTCGTTAAAACTGTCGTATTTCTTTTTTTTTTAGCTTGACGCTTTCTATCGCACGTAGACTGAATGTACCTAGTATCAACACACTCCGTACTTCCACCGAATGGCGCACTTTACCTTACCAGAGCGAGGATGTGAAAAAATTTTTAAATATCACTCCTCCGAGTGGGGATCGAACCCACAACCGGTCAAGTTTACAGTCAGATGCTGTCCCACTGCGCCACGACTGGCCGTATTTCAATTAACAATTTAAATTATATTTTCTAAGGGTATCGCGATTTTTGTACATTTTAAGGAAGCTGTTTCAAATACTTTCATCGTATATGTTTTGGTATGCGAAACGTCGTGTTTTCTAAAATTTATTATTGAACAATGAAATGTACTTAATTATTCTGGTTAAACTAGCAAGATATAAAACATATTTTGACTAAATTTGTTCCCTTTATGATGTTATTAAGTACGAATAAAGATAATAGCAGATCATAGTCATACTAATCGATAAAATTGAAGTATTTGTTTGCAATATTAAAAAAATTGCTTTTAAATGCCTCGGTATAAGTATACGGTACAAGTACCAAAATATTATTTTTTCAGTTTTTGTCGATCTGTACTGTTTGATCCGGTTAATCAAGAAAGACTTGACCAATTTTGACGGAACTATAACTAGCAGATAGCTGATTTAATAAGAAGTAACTTAGGATATATTTAATTAAGAATTATAAAATAAAGATTCAGAGTTGTTTAATTCTACGCGGACGAAGTTGCGGGCACAGCTCATTTTAAATCTGTCAAGTGTGTTTAGTTAATATGATTTGATATATAAGCTAAGAAGTAATATGAATACACTATGATAATTTCATTAAAATGGCAGACCCTGGCTATGCCGGGACACACCCCAAGTTGAAGAAAAGATTTATTAAAATAAAACAGCTACGCACTTTATCTTGCATGTTAAAATAATCAGAGAAACAAATGTCAAAACACTTCATTCGCCACTTTCCACCTGGATTCGAAATCCGTCTCAAGTGGCGGACTTTAACGGCGCAATTTGTCGGCGTAGGAATGGAATTTAAATATATACGTTACAATATAACTATATAAAATATACATTTACTGATGAAGGAAGCATCTGTGGTAGTTTCATCTGTGCTATCTAATATGAACTCTTGATGGGTTGCAGAGCTTATGAATACAAAACTAGTTAAGTTAAGAAGCATTTGCTATCTGCATTGAACGTGCGCTTGGAAATCATCTGTTTTATAATTCCCAGAAACTGTACTTCAGGGAGAAACTACTCTTAGGTTTAAAGCATACTGATATTTCCGATATTGGATAATGGAAACTATATATACCTGTAAGTAACATTTATAGATTTAATTTCCGAGAAATATTATCGAATTTATTGCTATAATATCGTTCAATTCTGCTTGACACTTGCTTTGCTTGGTTAATTGAATGATACTTTCCTATAAATACTGAGATTATGGATGTTTAAAAATATATACTTTTTAAACATGGAGGTATTATTTATATAAAAAGATAGCAGTTTTTGGATTAAATTTAATAAACTTTCATCAATTATTATAATTAAATATTAGAACTATTTATAAAACTACTCACGTGACTGACTGCGCGACTACTCACGTAATGATTTATATTTGTAGTAATATAAAGGCTAGCTTTGTAATAAATATATATAAAATGAGTTTAAGGAATTATAATGAGGTGTCAGTGATTATATGAAGCCTTGGAAAAGATGATTATTCTAGATATGCTTTTCTAGTTAAGACTGAAAACACATCGCCAATATGTAAAAGATATAAAAATAGTTTATGTAAAAGACATATGTAGTTGAACTCAATACTGTGACGAATTGGGAATATTTAAATTTAATCATAAGTCTTGACTTCTGCGTAATTTACTTATGCGTAATTAGTTGTAGCTTCGATTCCTACTGGGGGAAATGATTATATTTAAATAATTAATTATCATTTCCTCGCTATGGTGTAAAGCGCAGTGTTGAGTTCCGTCACTCAAAACAGAAAGTTTTAAATTCAGCTGAAAACAGAGTATGGAATGTCTTGAAACCTAGGTGCTTCCTGTCTACCCAGCAATGCGGAATGAAAAGTGCGAAGCTTAAAATAAATAAAATAAATTGAAGTAATTTTAATATTCACTATTTATACATCTCAACCGGAAAATCAAAAAATCTTCTTTTATCCAATCATCAGATATTACTTCTTGCCAAAATTTAAAGATACTCATTACATAGAAACGTAGCACACTGTTAAATCTCTTAAAAGCTTTAACGAAGTGAAACATATCGTGTTACACTTGGCCGCAAATAAACGTAGTGTCAAAATAAACAATAATAGAATATCTTAGAGAACTTTCCATGATTCTTTTTGTATTTTGGCCAAGCGCGAATCGAGATTAAGTGTGTATTTTTAAACTGATTATGACAAACTTTATACTATACTCTATTATACAGAGTCAATGTTAGAAAACGAAACAATAAATACATAGTGGATAAAAATCGTTGATATATTGTTATTTTTGTTATACTTAATATTTGTTGTAGGTAAGTGAGTTGGAGGTGTGTTTTGGTAGGCTTAAACATAGGCTTAAAACAAACTTAAGCTTAAAACAGAGTTAAATTATTGTATGACAAATTAAATTAAACGAAAATATTTTCATTAAATATATGTTTAAAATTAAATGTAAAAACTACAAAATAACATAAGACGCCATCGTGACGTAATGCGACAATGTCTGATAATACACGTTATGGTTTTGGGTTCAAATCTTACTCGGAATAAAAAGGAAAAATCATTCTCTCGGTCTACTAAGACAGAGTGAAGGGTTCCGTCACTTAACAAATGTATAGAAATAAACGACAAAAGGAACGCTATAGGTTCTATCTGTTTATCTTGTATACAAGAGCAGTGCCATTGCGCCCCGGACGGTGTGCAGTGGCACAGCTTCTAAGTTTAAGCGTGATTTGTTGTAGTTTCGATTCCCACTTGGGGAAATGGTTATATTTAAATTATTTTCATTTCCCCGCTTTGGTGAGACAGAGCGCGGCTTTGAGTTCCGCCAATCAACACGCAATATTTTGGATTTGTTGAAAAGGCGGAGTACGGATTGTCTTGACACTAGGTAGTTCCTGTCTACCCTGCTATGTGAGATAAAAATGTGAAACAAGAGATCATCATGCCAAAGTATTTTATATTAAGAAATTTTGATTTTTGTTCACAACACATTATTATATAATAATCTTCACAGAAATAATATATTGACTAAATCTACCCATATATTGCTCGTCAATTCTAACGATGCTCTAAAGATACGACGTAAATGAAAACCAAATGAATATTTCAATTGGCAACAACATCAAAGTTGTCGAACCTACTATCTAGTGCATCGGATTACAAGGATGTATTCTAATACTATCAATTAATTGTTGTCATTCTGAAATAAACTTTATAATTCAGCAATAAGATTTACATTTCAACTAGCTGTATCTATCTAATGCATTTTAAGCTAGTATTAGCTAATCTAAGCTTTAATATTTAAATGTAAAAGCTCATATTTGCTCATTTCCTATGAATTGTTGTTCGTATTATTAATGACGTAAATCACACATGTGATTTTGATTGACATTTCGTTTTATTGAATTCGAATAACGGAATCGATGCAAAGTATAAATTACAATAATATCTACTATAAAAGTAACTAGAATATCTACATGTGCATGCATGCGTTATTAGTTTGTACGGGATTATTCATTCGCTGATTGGTTGAATATATATTTTCTTATATAATAAAGTAAACTTTGAAGTAGAATAATAATAAAATTTAACAGGTAATTTAATTAAAGTATAAAAGTAGGAGACAGAGTATCTTGACACTGCCCCGCTATGCGGAATTAAAGCGTGAAACTATGATAACATAAATAAAACTCATTAATGCTAACATAATATATATAAAAATCAACCACTAATACATCATGTCAAGGGGACAATTTGTAATATTGCGAATGTTCCATTCACAAAATGATATCAATCATACATTTTTATCATTTTGCGATTTTATAAAATGAAAGTTGCGAATTCAGAAACATAACGAATATGATGTGATTAATCGAGTTTACAAATGTCGATATACATACTATGTGTACATATGTGTATGCATGTACATATGTAGGTATGAATACGAGCCTAAAATATTATTGAAAATGGTTTATTTTTTTTTTCTATTTTGTATCTATTAGTCCTAGTTTTGGTCATTCAACATCTACGCTTAAAATATAATATATTCATAAAATTTACGAAGTATATAGAGGTAATCTAATAATAATAACGTGCCACTTTCCGTTCATTTTAAAGTCCTTGAAGACGGATGGACGGCTCTTGTCTTTTCAAGCCGGATGAGTACTCATAGTATAGCTATGTATATATGTATATGTTACAGTTAAAATCAATTATTAGAGAAAACGCGTTTTCCCTAGTTAGAATTCATTTTTACTCAAGGTCTTAAAACAACAATTTACTGTTGCTCAAAATTATATATCAGATAAAACTATTTTTTACTAGCTAAAACTCGTTTTTTCAAAAATAAGTGAGTTAAAGTTCATCATCCTATATAAAAATACAATTTTATACTACAATGCTATTGATAGCGCTATGCTTTGAAATTGTATTTTTTCTTTTCGTCTTTTTTGTCGCTACGTATTCGGGATGCGTGCCTATTACATAGAATATTTACTGCGTATATAGATTTTGAGCAAAAATAAATGTATTAGAGAAAATCCTACGGGATATAATTTAGTTCAATTTATTTATTATACACATTGGAATACACATCCAACATCAAATACATATGATACACAGGAAAATATATAAATAATTAAATTTTAATGTTAAAGTATATACTACCAAGTCTGAATCGAACCCACAACCGATCGCGTTTACAGTCAGACGCTGCCATACTGCAACACGACCGGCCCCATACACTTTATTTAAATAAATATATAATTTAGTTACTTCTGTCTACAAATATGGTTGTCAACTATCAAGGTAAAACTATACAGAACGATCGAACGAAGAATACTTAGTTTTATTTTGCTATATAAAAAAGGAATTGACAAAATATTATTAATATTTTAAAGCTAATACTGTATAATGTTTATTTATAATAAATCACATCACAGTTAATGTTTATTTTTCATGTCATACATTTGGAATGGTTCCACAAATTGAGCGCTTGTAGCGGAAGCTCAATTCCGTCAGATTTATTAAATGGCATTTATGACGCATAATGCTCTAACGAATAGCTTGTTAAGTATTAAATAATATCTTACGGTCTTAAATGAAATTATTTTAAACGGTTTTATTGTGTATATTTTGGTACTGAAAACACTTTTTTAGTAACCTGACTTTTCGAACACTTTACAGTAGTCAGTGAACACATACAAAAATTAAATATTTTACCTTCTCATACTCCCGAAATCTCGCTATTTCTTTAACGTTTATTTTCAGTTTTTGCATACCTGATTTTATTTCTGCTATCCGCAAATATTTATTCTTATACAATTCTGATTGTCTATGGAATTTCATCTTCAAAAGGAAAAAGTCGAACAAGGTATAACTTTGAAACTTTTTAAAAAGAAAGTTAAAGAAAATGATTCACATTTAATATTCATTTTCTTTATTTCCTCTAAAGAATAAGTACTTATATATTAAATTTTAAAACAATTTACGCATTGCAGTTGAACAATATATATATATATATATATATATATATATATATATATATATATATATATATATATATATATATATATATAAACTTAAAAATTCAGGCGGCTGGTTTACATCATCTTCATTAGTTGCCGTATCTACTGACTTCTTGTCCTCAATTCGCGAAGAATGTCATCTTGAATTTTTAAATTAAATTCATTTACATTAGTGTTTTTGGGAGCCAGTGTAGCTTAGAGATATCATAGAATAATTAAACACTTGTTGAATTTGAATGACACAACTTTTGATTTCGTTAATTGACAAAAAGTCTCAGGAAAATTAATGCAGCCAGTTAGCGAGTGTATGGGCAATTTACCCCTACCAATATCAATAAACTGATTTCCACGATCTTTGCGGCTTCTTTGCGGCTTTTAGATAAAGTATAATACTATTATTAGATATTATATTTATACAATATTTATTATCAACAAAAATAACTCAATTGTTCGGATCCTCTCCAGTAACACTTAAACTTTATGATATGGTATTAAAGTTCAACTTGACTTTTAAGTATTAGTACGAACCTCTTGTATGGGAGGATAAAATAGAGTTGTTATTGACTTTTTCAGGCTATTTTTATTGTTTTTCTCTCTGTAAGAACCATCCTCATACTTTAAGGAATATTCTAAAAAAAAAGAATGAGCAAAATCGGTCCAACCGTTTTCAAGTTTTGCGCTTAGCAACACATAGAGCGATTCATTTTATATTATAGACACAATTAACGTTTTAATTAATACTTATTTATTTATTATTATATTATATGTATGAGTCATGAGCAATATAGACAAATAATGCTCATTGTTCCAAAATCGGACACAATTGTGTGAAAATTGGTATTATTATTCTTGACTTTTTTAAATGTAAAAAAAATAAGTCTTTTCTATTATTTTATTATAGAAAAGGCTTATTTTTATTATAAGAAAAACAACACAACGACAATTTGTTGCAGTCGTTCAAAAGTTATGCGCGTACATACATTTTGCCGATTCATTTTTACTTATATAGATTTCAAACTTAAATTCCTTCAAATAATAACAACTATCATAGATTTGCCAATTGCGTAGATATTCTATTTTACTTCCTTAGTAATCTTGATCTACATAATGGCCATCTGCATGTCAAATTCCAGTAGCATTCACACAGTGGTTTGTGGTGTAATTTATTTATTATTGATCATATAGTTACCACTTTACATTTATATATAAGTTCTATACAAAATATTTCTATATCAACAGATACGGTATACCTACTCAAAATACCTTAGCTGAACCGTAATATCTAAAAAAAAAAAATTTCAAGTTGACACATATGTATATATGTGCTGAATCAGCGAAATTTGTATTATCGAATATTTTGTTTTATTTTAATGATGATGACAGACAAATGGCAGTCGCTATATTTTTTTTTGCAAAATATCACTGACTGCTCTTATGTCATCTTCAGTCAAAGTTTCGGCACCATGATAATTATCCTTTCATACATTATTTCTTGAACGTATCACTGTCAGTAGCAGTAATGACACAGTACTCTCAGTTATTTAAGTAATTTAATTAAAATGAAATATTTATATATTGAAATATAATAGTGTAGCGAGCAGGCCGCTAGTTAATATATATGTTTCTTATGAAGACATTATAAAAATGGTTAGAAAAAAACATATATGACCTTTCTTTTTTATGTTTATTTGAAGCTTAAATATAGAAGAATAGACTAAGACCACTACCCCACTTTTTGGGTATTTCACAAACATTTTGTGTGCAGGAGAAAGAAATCAACTCGGCGCTGGTTCCAACAGTGAAATAAAAATATTCGTCACTCCGTTCACTGGTTTCCACTCAAATCAAAACATTGCGTGTTGGGTGGCGGAAGTCAACACCGCATGACGGCCACAAATCAATATTCAATATTTTCGAAAAAAAAACATGGTCATAATTATTAATAATTTCTAAAAAAAAACTGTATACAGTAATTATATACTGTATAAGTAATTAGATACTAGGTACTTTCTGGCTACCCTGCTATGCGGGATAAAGCGTGAAGCTAAAAATAAAAATGAAATACAAAATAATTTTATAAGGATAAAATCAGTACATATAGATATGCGCAAATCGCAATCAGTTTCTATGTACAAATTATAACATTACAAAGGACATAAAATTATAATTTAAACGAAAATGGCAAAAACATAAATCCTTTCAATTATTAACAAAATGAACGCGATACAGCAGTCGAGTAATTAAGTACGAATATTGAAGCCCCGTTCACACACGTTAGAGGAGCTTAATCGTGTTAACAGGGTTATAAGTGATGTGCACATTGAACGTACGTTTTGATTGAATGGAGACTGTCATTTAGTTCGCTCGTGAAATAATTTTGTCATTAATTATGTCATAGCATTTGCTTATATTATATATATTAGCAGATTTTTAAATATTTTGCAAGTCACACTTTTTCACCCATTGACACTCCGTTCGCTGATTTTCGTCTGAATTTGAGATGTTGGTTTTGTCCTGAATAATTGGTATCAATAACTCTTCGAACTTCGAACTCTTCTTCTTGTTGATGATAAAAAAAGCGTAGTTTTTATTATTAAGTGATTTATTAGTGATTTTTAATATAAATTAAAATAAACAGAAGATTTATACACAAACTGCCAACTGCAGGTCAATTTTCGTGTTAAATTATGACGTAATTACATATTAAATTGGACATAGTGCAAAAAGTCAACCTCGTATCATAGTGGTTTATAAATATATTAAATTAATAACATGAACACTCCGCACACTATTTTACTCTTGTATAAAGTGACACATGTTGCTTAGGCAACGCGTACTTTACACTTTAACGAGTATACTTTTGTTATTTTTTCATATAAACAACAAATATCGCTTTTATAGTAGACATAAACCGCTTTAAAAGATGGAAAATTTCCTGCCAACTTACCTTATTACTAAGAAAAATATGACTTCTTCAAAAACCCATAATGGTTATTTATTGCAATTTTCGTAACAGTTATCGGTGAAGATTAAGTGCACTGTTAGAGTTCAGTAACGTTAATGCATTTCAATGGATTGCACTGATTTAGCGATGTTGACCTAAATCGATTTACAATGACTCAGAGCTCCTTTATAGTATACTTATATTAATATGATTATTTAACAAGTTTTTTATGTGTTTTTATTAGATTTAGATGTCACGTTGGTGTGCTGACAACGCGTTGCCTTAGCAACGTGTATGTTACTTTATATAAAAACGTGTATGTCAAACGCAAGGTAGTGTGTGTTACATTTTTTTTAATTTAATATTTTTTTAATTTAATTTAATTTAATTTTTATTCCTTTGAAAAAATATTAGTATTCTGCGCTCCTTCTATGCATAAACTATAGCTGGCATAATTCCATACTGCTCAGTTCACTTTATTTTCGTAAAAAGGTGTATGGGTTTTGCTACACTTTTTTATATGTAGATCATTTAACGTCTACGCGGTCTTCACCTGTGAAAACAATTCATAAACTAACCTAGGTTTAGTTTAGTTAAATGATTAACTTCTATGAAGAAAATTTTAATTTTTAAAAATTTTAATTTAATAATTAATTTCTATGAAGAAAATTTTACTAACCTGTCACACCCAAAGAAATAGTTCGGATTTTGATATACTTTTGTTTATATAATAATGATTCAAAGTTGTGTTTTCAATCATTACATACGTTAAACAAATAGATATATCGCGCTGCTATGTTTATAAAAATGTCTAAATACGTTTAAAGACGATAAACATTAACGTTTTCAAGGAATTCAATCTCGTCTTCTAGGAACCTGATAAAAGGTGAAATCGATTTTAAGAGTTCTATAAAAAATTTGCAAAAATTTCCTTTATAATACAATGTGGTTTTCAAAAAATTGCCGAACATTTAAAGATTTTTCACACAAAATATACAAATCAATCGCGTATTTTGTTTAATATTAATATACGATTAATCAGTTTATAATAGATTTATTCAGAACTTACTGAATATATTTTTATGTATCAATGTACGTAGCTATTTCAGACTGCATTGCCCACGACGATGACTGCGCTGCACGATGTATGGGAAATATCTTTAACTTATGAAAAGAGGCTTTTACACTATACATTTTAAACATTATTAATATTGACATCGTAGCGCAATATTCAACGGTTATGGTTTTGGATTCCATATATATTTTTGGATTGTATATATATTTTTACTACTATCTGCACACGTGACAGAATCCGATGACATTCCAATAATTTTACAAATTTATTTCTAATAATAATTTTTATATTCTTTATTGTACACTCAGAAACAATAATAAGTAAAATTAAAATAAACAAAATAAATATGTTGCGCAAAGGGCGACCTCATGGCTAAAACAGAAATTATTATTTCAGTACTATTTTATTATGGAAGAAGAGAGAAGAAGAGATCTTTATCATGTACAAATATTATATCTATATAATATAGTGTTTACAGTAGATAGTGCATAAGAACCCTAACTTCGTAGTGGAACCGAGGTTGCCTTTGATTCGTCCACGGGAAATGGGAACGATTTCGTTCTATTCATGCGACATGAGTTATTCATATTGCTTTACTTTTTATAATGTATGTCTTTGCTTTTATCATGCAAAGCAGTATGAAATGTAATAATTTGTATATATTATTTATAAAAGAACTAATATGCGAGTTACTTTGAGTTTAATTTAAAGCAAATTAAATTAGAGATTTTTAAATTAATTTATACTTAAATGGACTATAATAATTTGTTCTTAGTCTCTGAAATAAATAGTATTTTAAATGAATAACTTATCTCACCTAATGAGTCTGGACTCTGACATTTTTAACGTAGGTTCTAAACCAGCAATTAAGTTAGACATGTTGTGATACCTTGGATCCATAACGCACGAGTCTGGATGTCTGACTGTATACGTAACACTTTTATTGGAGGCAGTCTTGGAGTCTGATACGTATCAGATATACTCCAAGATCGTCGCCTGACGTGATATGACTACGTTACCCATCTTCCTGGGAAATCTTTTAGCAGGGAATGTATTAATGTATCCTTATATATTTAACCATGAACCGAAATCCCCGTGGCGCTCAAAGAAGAAGATGGCTATATGTTGTGAAACAAGACATAGAGAGCCAATGGACTGGTTAGTCCATTGGCTCGTATGTGGCTCCAAGGATGTATTCAATAGAGGAGGAATTTAAGTTGGAAGTCTCTAGCTAAATATTTGGTTTAACACTGAGAGGAAGGATGAAAAAGAAA
This sequence comes from Dryadula phaetusa, assembly GCA_032432895.1. Taxonomy (NCBI): domain Eukaryota; kingdom Metazoa; phylum Arthropoda; class Insecta; order Lepidoptera; family Nymphalidae; genus Dryadula; species Dryadula phaetusa. The sequence goes on from JAOYRS010000073.1 coordinate 2,277,530, forward strand.
TCAAATAATTAAGAATGATACAGGATCTTAATATTCAATATCAGTGTCATCAGACCTAAATGAGTATTTCATTGTTATAATATAGAAAAATGTTTAAATTCGCTTGGACTATTTGAGACAATTTTGGCAAGATACAATGGATGGAATACAATGGATGTATCTATACTAATAAAATAAATCAGAATAGTTTGTTTGTTTGTTTGAACGCGTTAATCTCAGGATCTACTGATTGGAATTGATAAATTGTTTCTGAGTTGAATAGTCCATTTGCTGAGGAAGGCTATAGGCGATAATACGACTAATGAGAGTGAAGCAGTAATAATAAATGTTGTAAAAACGGGAAAATTTGTATATTTTTAAAAGCTTGCGTGCGCCGATAAAACGGTGAAAGTTACGCAAAAATTATGTATAATAAAATTGGTCTCTCCTAAAAGTTCTAAAAAAAGTCCGTGTACCGTACCAACCTTAAAAGCTAGACATATACTGTATATGTCTAGCTTTTACGGTTGGCTCACTATAACAATTAGTATGTATTTTTAGTTCAACCAATATGCAAGGACTTATTATCGTTTGAAAATAATAACGTTAATACCACGCGCGCATTAATGTGCGGGGTGTGTAAAGCGGTGAGGTGGGAGGATGCTAGCTAACAGTGTTGATAGTTTTTTTACTAATATTATAAAAGCAAAAGCTACGTGAGTGTGTCAAAAGAAGAATGAAAGAAAGATGAATGCCGTAGAGATGTGATCTCTTCGTCGGATATGCGGAGTCAGTTTAGCCGACTGTATATACAGCGATACGCAGAATGGCAGGTGTAAGCGCGAATGTCATAGTAAGAATGAAGAAGAACGTGCTCAAGTGGTTTGGGCATGTTGAAAGAAGGAGCGATAAAAGAATGGTAAGAAAGATTCTTGAAGCCAAGGTGAGTGGTCCGAGAGGTCGGGGGAGACCGAGGGGTTGACCTTCGAAAACACAATATCGAAGATACTGGAGAAAGGTCACGTAAGCATGAGGACACCCCAAAGGGCATGTACGAAGAGGGTATGGACGAGGTGAAAAAGGTATGCAGAGACCGTAACGTTGGCGCTCCGTACTCTGAACGCTAAAATTTTTGTTTATAATTTGGTCTTAATATAAGGATAAGGATTGTTTGTCTTAAATAGTTCTAAATAACCACCCGGTATAGTATATATCAATCTTGTATGTGGCAGCTATAAGTAAATTGAATACTTTCTTACAATGCTTTTTTTTATATTTATCAAATCTTTAAGTATTTAACATTTATTAATATTTAATTATGTTTTTTACATCAATAGTTTAAAAATTAAAACGATATGGTTGACTTGAGCGCCATAAAGTGCCTTATAGATGAGGACTCACGGCGCGAGGGAGAAATATTTCTGTGATGATATAACGATAGCTGTCAAGTTCAAATATAGTTTTATCAACATTACCACGCGGACGAGGCAGCTAGCGAAATCTAGTTAAATAAATGTGTTATTTTAGAATTATATGACCTAAAAATATACATCTTATCCACAAATATAATTCTAATCAAATATCATGAATTGAATAAAGACTTTTAAAAATTAGGAACAAAAATTTCTAAGATATAAGAAGAAAAAATTTAGTGTGTAAATGTCTAAAAATAGATTATAGTACGATTTAAAACTGCGTCTCTAATCTTTTAAGTATAAAATACTTAAAAGATTAGAGACGCAGTTTAAATACTACCAGTCAAGTCATGTTTTTTTATTAAACTACGTTGTAATTCTTACATACTTGCTTTAGAACATTGTTAGCAACAAAAATACCTACATATTTTTCTTATTCTAAGTGAGTGATGTTTTTAAACATATTAGAATATCAAGTATATTTTTCGTGATACAGTGGGACGATGTCTGACTATAAACGCGGTCGGTTGTGGGTTCGCTTCCCATTCGGACGAATAATTATATTTGATTTCTTCCATTTCCTCGCTCTAGGGAGACTATACACGGCGTTGAGTTACGCCACACAATTCACAATGTCTCAAAATCGCTGGAAAATTTAGTAAAAGAGTCTTGCCCCTAGGTACATCCTGTCTACCCTGCTATGCGGGCCAAAAATAACTACATATATTTGTTTTTTTTTTATTTAACTTATGATTTATTCGAAGTCGATGTATGAATTTATGATTTATTGTTTAAATATTTTTTTTAAAACTAACTACAATTTTATTTTTTGATTTCAAAATAAATATAATTCAAAACGTGAATCCATTATAGATCAACATTTTTAGCGTTACTCCAACTTGTCATTTTTTAATTTATGTTGGCGGAAAGCCATAATGTAAAGCTAATTTTACACGACCGCGCAAACATATATCGATCGTCGTTATGGCTTTCAGCGTGTCTATTTCAGAATTGTTTAGGAAGTATAAAAAACTATTGAACGTTGATAAGACGTCACGTTATACGATTCATGCATACATTCTTTGTGGTGATCCTGAATTATTATCTCAATGGAATTTTCGTGCTACTTTTAGATATATATGTATATATATTTTATTTTAGTGTTTGGTTTATATTATGTGTTTAACATTCCTCTGATGTATAATTGATTACTTTGTGGATCACTGATAATATTTGATGAATTAAATGAAAACTTATTTCCATTCACTTGAAAAATAAAAAATAAACAAATAAGACTGCTCATCACAGTCAATCATGATGGAGACGGACAATGTCTGGCTATTACCACAATGGGTTCATTCTTCTCATGACATAGGAGAGCTTTGGGGAAGCGTTGGGTTCCATAATTCAACACACAATACCTCGAGCTAACATTCCATGCTACCAATTAAACATAGTTATTGCATTTGCAACCGCGAGTAATAGAGGTAAAATCTTATGTTATTATACATAATCTTATGTTTTAGTCCCTATTATGTAAATTATACGGAAGATTTGGCCTAGTTAAGGTTTAGGGACAAGAAGTGCATAATAAATTCGTTGATTTTCGCGAGTTTAACACATTATGAAAACCGGATATTTCGAATACTTAACGAACTTTACCTAAACGTTACGTGGCGTTAGTCGTTCGTTCTACATAGTCGTCGACAGTTGATATAAAAATTATTATATCAAACCACTCTTATCTCTTTCTTAGTAGTCTCGCGTATTGCCTTGGATTGCTGCAGAATGAGCTGACAGTATCTTGCTCTCTGGTGCTCGTGATACTTCTCCTAGTTTGATCTATGGAAGATAAGCCACGAACGCAATCAATTTAGTACAAACCTGCATACTGCAAAGGAATATTTACTTTTTACCGGTCTCAAAAAATATTATTGAATGTGATCGACATGTTGGGTTTTTAAAAATATAGTTTTGCACATAAAATATACGCGATTAATCCGTTTAAAATAGTTTCATTTAAAAAGTGCAGAACAGAATTATAATATTTTTGTATCCATGAGATACAAATATGTTAAATGAATACTACACACACTAGTATATGTTAAACATACACGTTACTGACACATTTATATTACGCATAGACAGTTACCAGTTATATTTTATATAAGTATAACGAAAACATTAAACAATATTTTCCTTATTGAAACTTATCGGCTAAAGTCAATTTAACTCAACTCGAGAGCGATGATAATCCCGAGAAAAGTTTCAAAAACTTAAGTCTCCAGTATAATGTATTGAAAATTAAGCTGAATCAATTCTGGACACGTTCTAGGGTATTCACAATATTGCTTCTTGCTTTATAAATTGGGTAGCAAGTGCTGGTAATTATTAAAGTCTTTTAAGGGAAAATAGAAGGCGATTTTCTATATAATGTGAATATTTTTATATAAAAGTTGAATTGTAAGGAAAATAAAGTTTATTTCAAACTAGTTAAGTTCTCCAACTTTATTTGCGTAGGTTTTATGAGTGTTCTTATTTCTATTATTTACAGTTCCTACTGTAAATATAAAAAAAAAAACAACTTTATTAGCGTAATTTTGACCGTACGTTGCAATTGTCTTTCACACAATGACATTTAGACATTATTTTTTATATAAATGTCGAACAAGTATCGACTTTATTAAAATTAGCCAGCTTTTTAATTTCCGGTACTTTTACACCGTTTAACTGAAACTATAGTAAACAGAGAAACGCATATATATTTTTCAAATATATGTGGTTTGGGAATTTCAAAATATATGTGGTTAACCCGTAGTAGTGTCAGCGCTATTTGAAGTGTATTAAATGATTTCGGCCACAGCGGCTGATATTAAATTAGCAAGAGCTTCGTTGGTGTGCTCTTTTATAACTGATATAGCCGATATTTGCAGACATTTGTGAGACAACATTCACTGCATGTCAGCACGCCTCCGATTGTAATAAATGGCCTCAGGTGCTCCTGCCTTGAGCTTGTCGCATTGTCGATTGAGGTCCTCTTTTCTTTTTTCTCAAACGTAGAAACTTTAGTGTTAATGATATGCCTCCAGTAAGGCTGATCCACAGCCATTGCTTTTCATTTCGTCGGATTCAGGTCACATCTTTTCATATGAGTCTTAAGTACATCTTTATATCGCAGAAACTGGCCGCCTTGTTTCCGCTTGACTGTCTGCAGTTCAGAATAAAAAGTGCGTTTATTCTATTGTTAGGCGTACGATATATATGATTGGCACAACGTAAGTGTATACGCATGAGAAAGGACTCTATTCCATCGATTTTTGCACGTTGCAAAACTTTTATGTTACGCGTACGATCCCACTAGTGAATATTCAAGGTGTCACGAAGGCATTTCAAATAAAGTCTGTCCAATGTAACGACATGCTTGGTGTAAAAAGTCCATGTCTCAGAGGCATATAGCTGATTCGGTATCATTTATAGAGAGCTTTATGCCATACAGGGGAACACCTTGGATCGAAGTCTGCCAAAGGCTGCAGCAGCTGTCCAATTCTTCTATTAAGCTTGCTGTCGAGGTTACACTTTGATGTAATGGTGCTACCCAAGCATGTAATGTACATATGTACTTATACTAGTATTACTAGATACCGTAGTACCGTACAGAGTTTAGACGAAATGTATAAATAACACTAAAATAGTGTGATATTTTTCTTAGATTAGTTAACTAGTTACTCATTTTAAATAAAAATATTTTAACCGGATTAATCGCATATATTTTGGTATTCGAAAATACATTTTTGGACACCTGACGTTTCGGCCACTTTACAGTAGTCTGTGGTCACAGGTAGATAGGTCTACTTATTAAAATAGTTTCAATTAAAATGTGTATAAATCGCGAAAATCAAAGACTTTATAACTAGTTACTCTTTTTACTTGACTAGAAATTATCATAAATATTTCATTACGTTCATAATTATATCCCATTAAAATTCCATTATGAACATTAACAAAAATTACATTAACGAATTACTATCACTAAACACGACAAATGCTAAAACGGCGTGCTTTAATTTACTAAAGTAAACACAATATGCGAAATTTGTGTCAATAAGTAAGCTCGCAAAAAATAATTAAAATTTCATCACAAAGGACAGTTCCAAGCAAATATAAAACGTAACTTCAACAAGCGAGTTTGTACCTCATTAGCTGGTTTGTTTGGGATAAAGGTTATGTTGATTCAGCTATTAAAGTCATCGAAAATTTATTTTGTTCCTTTAACTGGAAATTATGGAAAAAAGATGTGCAAATATTAAACGAGCATATCTCACTGTTAAAGTTTTAAAGTAAACGAGCCGTCGGATAAAAGTTGAAAACAAATGTTTTACTTTAGGCTAGTTTCAAATAATTGATTGATGTTGAAATTCAAGTGCCTATTAAATGTAATATCATATATACTCATTATTATTTAAAAAATAATGAAAGAAAATAGTCAGAAAATGTCTTATTTCGAAGACACTGCTCTGTATTTACGTTCTTCTACCGTTTAAAATCAAGACATTACGTGGTGAATGGCGGAATTCAATACTGCGTTTTGTTTTAACTGAGCGTGGAAATAATTTTTACATACTGTATTATTAGGTTATTAAGTATCGACATTTATTTTATTTTTTATTTCTTACAGCGCTCTATCCTGCGTGATAGTTTTGTCTTACGAATCATTAAATGTTAACAATTATTAGTTTTAATATTTTAAAAAATTACGATAGATTTAAGATATTATTAAAAGTACCATTTTAATAAAATAAGCTATTTAATATCGTATGTCACTTTAAACCTTGTCAACATTCGGTTGTTCGTAACCACACTATAGCTCATGACAAAAAGCTTTTGTGCCAGAAATGTGTAACCAGGTCAAATATATTAGTAGTGGGTATATTAGTATTCATTCAATATGAAATCCTTATATACAACGAAATAGTGACTGTATAAATGAACATAATAAATTACAATTGAATTTTCTTTTTAGTTTTACGCTTTATTCCGCAAAACAGTGTAAGCATAGAGAGACCTAGTGTCAAAAAACTCCGTTCTCACTTTTCCATCGAGTTCGAGAATTTGGCCTGTTTAATGGTAGAATTTAACGCCGCGTGGCGTTTTATCTTACTAGAGCAGGGAAGGGGGAAATAATCAAAGTTTATTCATTACCCCAAATGGCAATAAAATATTCATATTATGATTTTTTTTTAAAAAAACAATCTACATTTTAAATTAAAAAAGACACTTCATGCTCATAGTAATAAACAAATATAAGGTATTTATCTTGAACTCGGTGGAAGGAAAGTACAGAGTGTCTTTAAAGTAAGTATTTCTCACTTACCCTGCTACGCGGGATAAAAGCGTGAAGCCAAAATAAAATGCTTAAGTAAGCAGTGTATTCACATTCTTACTGCAAATATTCACGCAACCAAAGTATTAGGCTGCTATTAGTTTATAATAAAGGTATACCAGCCTTGTTTCATTAATCATATTAAATCAAGACCCTTTGTCATATCATGATACATAAAATAAGGGTTACCAAATTTGTCTGTTTAAATAATATCAACATTAAGATACAAAAAATAAGGTTCAAATTCCTTAATAAGTCACTATCAAATATAGTTAGTATATTTTAGAGTATGATAAGCTGCTGGTAAACTGAGGTAGAAAACGATAATATAATTAATGTTTAATTTAATTTACAAGATTTGGGATATTTATAAATATTTCGATGTAAAGTCGTTATACGTATTTGTTAATATTTTTTCGGTACGGTTACTCGGTTTTTCGGCATTTACTTGGAATCTAGTAAAATATTGTGACAGATGTCACTATTTCATACTATCTGTCAATAATCCAAGATATTATACAAATCAGACTAGGGGTTTTATTTTAGCTTCAAGATTTTTATCCCACATAACAGGGTAGACAGGATGTAGAGTGTCAAGACACTTCATACTCTGCTTTCCGCCGAATTTGAGACATTACCTGTTAAGTGGCGTAACTCAATGCGCTTTGTCTTACCAAAGCGAGCAAATAAACACATTTTAATTTTAATGATTCTTGCAAGTGGAAGTCGAACCCACAACCGAGCACTTTGAGAGGCGGATTACTAACTATAATATTATTAGTATAATAAAAATAACATTATATGACGTTACGATTTATAAATCACTAACTGTGCCACGTTGAAGGCGTGGAATATAATATCTCTGGTTATTTATTTTATAATTATATATGCATAAAGTAGCCTAAATTATTTCTAATATATATACATTAGTGTTTTGAGTGGTGGAACTCAACGCTGCACTTTGCCTTTTACCAGAGCGAGGTTTAAATTTTAGGTGTAAGTAAAGAAAATATAAAATGGATTTAAACTATAATACATGTACATACCACCGCTAAGTAACAATAGAAACTCTATAATATTTTTTCAACACTATGAATGAGTATTAAATTATATTTGCGCATTTTCTCTTCAAGAGCTTAGCTTTGTTTATGTCGATGGTAATATCTAATAATGTATTCCAGATTATTTTCGGGTGTGAACGTAAATCGCGGTGGCGTAAGTCGATTTCTTAGTGTCAAAACAAACCACTGGTAATAGAGTAAGACAGCTGATATGTTTTTTGTACTGCGTTAAATATTTTAAGATGAAGTAATCAGAGTTTATTTTAACAAGCTTTTAATAGCATAGTATTTGATGTTCTAATAAAAAGAATAAAATATATACATAGATAAGATAAGATGTATAATAATCAAAACATAAAATCATTTACTTGATATTATGTCTGCATCAACTTAGTTATTTTCATTTTTTTAACCATTTTGTGTATCTTTTTTTTAATATTAGATGATTCAGATAAAATCTATATGAATTTGAGGGATTTTATTACGTAAAATTAGATCGTGAAATCCTAGCGAGTGGACCCAGTGACAAGATAGGACCTTCGTTAAGTTCCGCTGTCCAGACTTTGTATTTTAAGTGGCGCAACTTAACGCCGTACATCGTCTTAGTAGAGCGGATATTTCATTACCTAACGTTTAAAGTAAAACACTGTCAAACTGCAACACGATGGTCTAAAATTAGCTCGGAGGTGATACATACATATTTATTGAATAAATAATTAGCTAGAAAAACGTGGGCAAATGTAAATTAAGTTAAAAAAAATAGCAATTTGGAAATAAAATGCAAATAAATTTAAGAAAAACAACAAATAAGACCAAACATTACTATATCGAGGCTGTATTGTGGTGGGAGTTAATTGCTGCAAATTTTATACATTTGAGCATACCAGTTTTGGATGGGCCATTAGAAAAATACAACGTATTTTAAATGTTTATAAAAATATATATGTCATATATGTTAACGCTAATTTATCTTATCAAAGATATATATGTTCTAACACGTCAAATCTACAATCATAACTATCGCGTGTGCAGTGTCACAACGTCTGACTGTGTACGCGATTGGTTATGGGTTCGATTCCTACTCGGGCAAATCATTATATCGAAATGATTGAATCGAATCGATCGAAATGATATATTTTCATTTCCGATATTAGATAAGAGACACCGCGGTAATGAATTACGTTTCTTAACAATGGCAATGTCTTTTATATGGACGCAAAGCGGTAAACGGGGTGCTTGACTATAGTCAAGGTATGACTGCCCTGCTTTGTCATGACATCTCATCCCAGATTGTATCATTATTATGTTGATTATAATAAAATTATTCATACAAACTTCGTAAAATTTAACTATTATTTTTACTGCAATAAATGTACATTACGTCTAAAAGTATATTTTTAAAACGACCTGGTCTTGAATAAAGAAAATATATTTGATATTTTATACAATATATTCTATTCAGAAATGTGCTCACTCGTAACCCTACTTCCACTTATGTTCTCACATTGTAATAATGTGAAGAAGATCTGCAGAGATTTCAATTTCATTCCCATTGTAATAAAAGTAGGTACAAGTGATGCGAACGTAATCTTGGATTTACTTGTGGTTTATAACGAAGAATACTCTGATGTGTTTGGGGAGAACGATATTATTTTTACTGCTATGTCTGTATACGTTTGTATCTATAGTTTCACGCTTTATGCAGGGATAGTGGCAGAAACGAGGTGGTGGAACTCAACGCCGCATTGTTTATATTTAATTATGCATTATTTTAATGATTCATTGTAATATTACAAAATAAAATAAGCATATTGTGGATTGTGAGGAATGATATATATGTTTTATGTCTAGAAAACTTAATTTATTACTCTTAATTACTTGAACTTGAAAATCATTTACAAGAATTTCAGAATTTTAATATGACAGATTTATTTTGAAAAAAAATTCCCATGCTGAATTAATATAATGCGTGACATTCAGTTTCAGCACTGAACACGTAATTTTTCTATTTCCAATTTCATAAGAGGAGAATAGAGTGAAACAAAAGATCTTTACCTTGCAATGCAGAAAAAACGCTTACGCTTTTGTCCCGAATAGCAGACAGAAACTACCAAGCCTCAAGATGGAGTAGACGTAAGATACGGAGTACCGTACTTCACTTTCCACCAAATTCGAGATATTTTGTGTTACGTAGTGGAACTCAACGCTGTCCCACTCACTGCATCACAATCGGCCTCTAAGCATAAAATATTTATAATAATATAATTGAATAAGTATAAAAATTTAGCTTGCGTTTAAAAATATTTTAAAATTTAAATTAATTTTCCTGTACTTAATAATAAATATATACATCATAAAAATTATGTAAATTTTTTGCGCACACAAGATTCAATAGCTTTAGATATACGTAAATCGTTCTTTCCGACCATGACGAATTTAACGAACTCCACTTAGGTATATCTAAATAAGGAAACGAAATATTTTCGTACATGGTTACAAAAGCTAAATTTCTTATTCATTACAAAAGTCAAATTTTTGTATTTATAAACAGATACATACAAATACATATAGTGGCCGTATATATGTCTGATTGATAACAGGATTGGTTGTGGGGTCGATTCCCATTCGGGAAATGTTTATATTTATCGAATGGGAATCGAATTTTCATTCCCGGTCCCTGGTATGACAAAGCGGAAAGCGGAATTATCGGCGGAAAACAGAATGTCTTGACACTAGGTACTTCCTGTCAACTCTGCTATGCGGAATAAAAGCGAAAAATCAAAAAACAAAAAAACATACATTTTATCTACAATATACTTATTAGGTGCAGCATAGTAATATTGAAATGATTAATTAATTGAAATCACTGAGATGTGACAAGAGGTTACTATTGAGACGGAAAAAGCAGCGGTCCGGAATAGTTGGATATTTATTATCATTGTACTGGAAATCATTTACCAACCTAATTTTTAATGAAAAATGCTAAAGGTATTACAGGTTTCACGCTTAATACAGCTTATAACACGCTTTATCTCGCATACCACTTGTGTTAAAGCACACCGTGGACTGATTTCCATCCAGACCCGACACATTGCGCGTTATCTCTTACTATAGTAGAGAAAAGTAAATATATTCTAAATATAAACATTTTCATAGTGGTAATCGAAACCACAACCAATTACGTTTACAGTCAAACGCACTTACCACACACACTACCACATACTAATCACACGCACGCAGATATATATATATATATATATATATATATATATTTCATTTGCATATAATTCAGCTACTTTTTAAGATCTATATTTAATTTTAAGCGAATTTTTGACAAAAATTAAATTATAGTAATTCTACGATGTACATTTATTTTGTATAAATTGTTTTTCATTTATTTTGTATAAATTGGTTTTCATTGAACATATAAAACTAAACTTATTTTAAAATAATGATGAATTATGAATCCGGGTTTAGGTGTAAGGGATTTGACTGCTAAAAGGCATAATCGCTATGGTGGAGAATGTGACCACCTGGTTCCTATCTTTTATAGGCATCTTTAAATTGTGTTCTTTTTTTGTCATTCACCAAATGGGCAACTGTAAGTGCAGTGTTAGGACAACTATACACCACCGTCGCCGTCACTAGAAGGGAAGGGCCTCTCGAAAACTGACCTCCTGAAATACTGATGTATTTTTTACACTAAGGTCTACGATGGCCACCGAAAGTTCGTTGCAGCGAACGAGAACCTTCGCTCTCCCTACGTCGGCCTGAGCGCCAACGATGTGCCCCGAGGCACAATTAAAAGTAGGTCGCGATCAGTGTCTCCCGAACGGAATAGCTCACCCCCTTCCGGGTCGGAGATGAAAGTGTCTGGAGCCGAGTCCAGTTGTTTGGAATGCCGCCAAGTGAAAGACAAAAAAGGCCCCTCAGGCAATCGCGCCGTTGAAAGCACGCAAACCGTGTCGCTCCTCAAGTGACGCGGAATCGACATCTGCACGTGTTTCCCCCGCCTCCCTAGTTGCTAGGCCGCTTCCCTCGCTCGCTCCGGTGCCCGCGCGCACCATAATGGTCTCGCGCCCCGCCTTGGTCCCGCGTGCCACACCCCCCGCGTCCTCAGCGCCCGGCAATACACCGCCTCCGCGCCTGAAATTACCGCCGCCTGTCTACATACAGGAAAAGGGCAAATGAAATGAGGTATCCGCGTGGATGCTTCAAAATATCTTCAAATCAAATGCTTCAAATCAATTACAGCTCCGCGTGGCTGACGTCGATCGGCATCAAGGTCCATATCCCGTCGAATACGGACCACCGCGCTTTCAATCGCCCCATATGAGACACAAACGTAGGTTTTTCATACGCTACGCACTAGAAGATGAACGGCAACTCCGGATTGATATTAAGGGTGTCTTACGCGTAATAGAGGTAGATTATACAGAAAGCGAGCTTATGATGAAATTGCCAGTGCGCGAAATACATCGAATGTACAACATGCGTACCAAGGCCAAATATGATTAGATACTCGTCATATTACAATAAAGTGACGCGGGAAACGAGTTCTTCAACCTCCGATCCATCTGTAACCTGACCGGGATCAGGTTAGAACGACCTCGCTACAAAGGTCTAATAGGGTAGTGTCATCGCTGCCAAAATTACGGCTACTCAGCTAAGCACTGCCACGCGCGTCCGTGGTGCGTGAAGTGTTTAGACGACCACGGCACTGCGGAGTGCCAGCGTAAAGTTCTCGACCCCGCGATTGCTCCTAGCTGCGTCCTCTGCGAGGTGCAGGGGCCCTGGTAAGCGTAGCCGCGTTTGCGTCTCGCGTAGCAGCCCAGCGGAATAACCAAAGGAGCCTCCAAAGGTGAACGCGTGGTTCAAGCCCATGCCATTTCCAGCCGAAGCACGTGTTACGGTGCCGGCTCCAACTCGCGCGGTTACGGCCCCTTCACCCTCCCCTCGCCCCCAACGCCTTCAGAGTAGTCCCGCAAGCAACCTATCACTCGTGATGGACCTCGCGTGCGCGCTTAACTTTCAAGAGCTTAGCATCCAAGCCATCGTAAGCTAAATAATCATTTAAAAATCATTAACGTTAATCAATGGCGGTCTCGAATAAATTCACCCCACGGCCCGCTGTCTCGCGACTCGCGCGCGTTATCCCAGAAACATTTTCTCTCACGGCATTGCGAATTATAGGATTGTGAGGAATGATAGGGTTTCTGCTGGAGGAGGCACTTTATTACAATAAGAATTTACACGGTATACCGCTAGACCTTCCGTCGCTTGCTAGCAACGAAGCGTCAGTTTACCAGGTATTCATGACAGGCCATCAGCCAGCCAACAGATTCTTACGAATCGCATCGGGTTGCCCCTGGTACGTTCGTAATGTCGATCCTTATAAGGACTTCGAACTGGAATCGATTAAAGAGTTCTGCACTAGCTTATCCAGGCGCTATTACAAGCGTACAGGGACTAACGCGAATCCTCTCGTAGTACGGGCGAGTAATTACTCCCCGTCCGCTCACCGTCAACCCCATTATAGTAGCCAACGCCAAAATTGTAGATAGGAAACATGCCACCCACACAACCAACACACACCTCCGCCGACGGAAACGACGACGAAATCAAGCTTATTTAACGGCCAGTTCGCGCGTTGGCGTGGCCGGGTCCAACGGATAGGGATGGTTAGGTAATAGTTAGTATTATAAGGCATTAGCTTCACGCTTTTATCCCGTGTAGCAGGTTAGACAGAAAGTACCTAGTGCCACGACACTCCGTACTTCACTTTCCACCGAATTTGAGACATTGAGTATTGAGTGGTGGAACTTCAACGCCGCACTTTGTCTTACCGGAGCGAAGAAGTGAAAATAATTTAAATATAATTCACTCCCCCGAGTGGGGTTGAACTCACAACCCATCGCGTCACAGTCAGACGCTGTTCTGACCCATTGCGCCACGATCGGCACAGTAGGACAGCGTTAGTTAGGCATTACAATAGTCTAAATTTTCCCCAGAAGCAACTTCACGCCACGCCCCGCTCACCGACCGCAAGCCGAGGTTCGAATCCCGTAGGGGGTGGCCTTGCGGTAGTCGACTTCCTCTCAAGCAGCCACGTCAGTGCTTGTTATTTTCACAGGATTAGACCACCCTCTTCCCTCTCCCTCCCGGTGTTGCTGTAAAGACCAATAGGGTCAACAGCATGTACTGAAAGACAAAAATAAAGGTGCAGCTGTTCAGGTGATTTGAAATTGCAACTTATAGCATGGGAAACACTATCATGCAGCTGAAATTTCACTGATTACCACAGTTTACAGCGACAACGGTAGCGCTGTGTAGACCTGTACATTAAAGCCTGTCTCCCCTCCCCATCCCTGGCTGGTCAGAGATCCTTTCTTCTCTTGAGTAATAGTAAGATAGAAGGTATTTCTCAGATCTTTCGGCACTGGTGTCGTCTTGATAAGAAAAGGAGTGTATTAATTTGTCGAAGAGTTATATATCTCACGCAAGACGTAGGCGACGTTCATGGGATTTTATGAGTACACAATAGATCCTGCATGATGGTGTGAATAGCTGGTGGTCTGCGGTAGAACATTTCGAAGAGGTTATCTCCGTCTATATAGATGGCAAATGATTGACATCCCCGATCATCAGTATTTCCTTTGTTCCGCAGACTGTGCCTGCCATTACTCGAATCGAAGTAATCCTAAATAAAATACTACTTTTTAATTTGGAATTTGTCATTTTTATACAATGATTAATTGTATTCATATTTTCGCGCCAATTTATTGTAAAATATAATTTTGGATATAAAAATGGAGTGAGTTGGTAAAGGGAAGTAAATCACTGAGCTTGCTTAACATTATCTAGATATGGAGCCAAATATATTTTTTAAATCCTCAGTAACCTTGGTCAGATGTTTAGTTGGTATACCAGGTTACTGATAGGTACAACGAAATTGTTTATTTTAGGAAAAAACATAAGCACAAGCCATTCTTAGCAAGGCAATTAAGTCCTTTAACAATACCATGTTTAATTACCAAGGAAACTCCTGTCAGGTAAATTAGGCGCCTAGTCATATAGGTCGGTCCACTCAATCTTTGTTAAAATCGATCGTTCTGGACTTCTTCAACGATGAAGACTTCCCCTGATTTAATCTTGATCATAATTTACTAATAATATTAAGATTGATTGTCAGGTGTAAACATAGTTTTAGATAGTAAGGCTTCTTAAACGTCATAATAATTTGGTCCCTAAAACAATCCGTAAGATTATCAGAGAATAATTTATCCATAGACAGAGAGCGTGATGCTATTGAACACTGGTTTAAATGCTTAAAAGTCTGTATAGCAGCCAATGGAGGCCACATTGAATAAGCATTATATATTGTTATAGGATAAGAATGTATAAAACTAACAAATCGTAATAGTAATAAATGTTAAGTACAATTAAAAATGTTCATTTTATATTCTTTTTTATCTTCGCGCTTTTATACCACATAGCAGGGTAGACAGAAAGTATTTAGTATCAAGACACTCCGTACTTCGCTTTCCACCGAAATCGAGACATTGCGTATTGAGTGGTTGTGGTGTCGGGTGGTGTGGTATGTCTTACCAGAGCGAGTAAATGAAAACAATTTATATATAATCACAAGCCCAAATGGGGATCGAACCCATAATCGATCGCGTTTACAGTCAAACGTTGTCCCATTGCTCCACGACCGGCGTAGTAGGACAGCGTCAATGCAAGACTAAATGTATACTTGTACAATAAACTAACGAAAAAAAAACACCTTAAATGATAAGAATAACATAATAATACCTTAAGTTTCATTATAAAAAATATATAATTCTATTATTGTGACATATCGATCACTGCTGTTAATCATCTAACATTAATCAAATAAGTAACTACTAAACAAGTAAAAGCATTGGTAAACTCAATAAAGTGCTTTCTGGGTAAATTTCGACTGCACGTTTCAAAGTCCTATGCGATGCATCCTACTTTGCGTTCATGACAGTCGCTGACTGTGAAATATACGCCCGATTTCTAACTAACTAGACGTGTTATACTTGAATATAATATAAGTATATCGTATCAAAATTTTCATATATGTACTATATAATAATAAAGTCATAGTTCATGAGTGTTGAAATTGTTCAGACCTAGTTTCTAAGCTTAGTTATGAGATTGAAAATAACCAAAAAATGTACGGAGGTTGTTTCCATAATAATCGATACAAGATATTTTGAATTATTTTGCATCAGTGTTACCATACATTTAAGTATGAATGTTAAAAAAAATATAATACAAAATATACCTATGTAATTTAATTATAAATATAAGTTCGATACCACACGTGGTTCCTTAGATTTTACTCATTCTACGATTAGTTGTTGCAATTCTGCCTGCATAATATAACCTACACATTAAAGTAATTTATCTAAAAAGAAAATAAATAATGAGCGGGGAAGCTTTATCTTTTATTTTTTTTAACTAAATGGTATAAATAACATATAAAAACTAAACCACTTTAAACAATGGTAAAAAAACACTACAACAACGTATGAATTTTCAAATCACATCTCTATCAGCTACTTGCCAGCACACGTGACTCTTTGGAATTAAAGTTTCTCTATGTGTGCTAGGTCGAGAAGCGATAATAAAAGTTTACTTCTTTTTAAATAAGACAGAACATTAAATTATTTTCTACTACTAGATATTTTTTTTTAAATATTAGCATTTTGGCATAACGGGACATTACACAAAATTGCGTGTAAAACATATTTCAGTGTATGTGTTTTATTAATTTAATGTGTTTTTCATGCATTATTATAATTTTTTTTGGCTTTTTGCCATTTTACTTCATTTTATATCAGTCCATATAAACTACGCTAATTTTTATATTAGGTTGAATGAGACCACTGTAAGCAGTGGGACAGCTGACTACAAAAGCGGTATATTGTGAATTTTATTCCCACTCGAGAAAATGATTATATTTAAAATACATTTTTATTCTTAGATGGTAAGGCTCAGGCCACTGAACACACAGTCTCGATTTCGGACGTAAAGAAATTAACGGAGTGTCTTGACACTAGATTATTAGAGACAATCCTGCTATGCGGGATGCTAAGTGTCCACACTTAGCATTCCGCATAGCAGGCACTCCGTACTTCGCTTTCCACTGAATTCGAGACATTGCGTGTTAAGTGGTGGAATTCAATGCCGCACTATATTTAATATAATAAGTATTATCTTATCTTATCTTATCTTCATGTATGTTCTTTCGTTTCAGCTTTATTGCGCGCACTGCTGGACATAGGCCTCCAAGGATTTCCACGACGATCGGCCCTGCGCTTTTCACATTCAGCGGCTGCCCACGACCTTCATGAGATCTTCGGTGAACCTTGTGAGAGGCCTGCCCACTGAGCGTCGTTCAATACGTGGTCGACATTCGGGGACTTTTTCGCCCCAGCCCACAGCCACTTCGACAGGGCAATTCTTTAAGCAGTCGGTAGCTTTTGTTCTGTATATGTATGAGTTTTCATTTCTTGTCAGGGCTTAAAGAGCTTGCAGCAAGTGAACATTTAGTATATATAACTTTATACTAGATTAACTAAAACAATTATTTAATATTTAATAATTTTTGTAATATTTTTCAGATTTCATCAATTTTGGAATTATAAAATGAAGATTCAGGGATGTTAAACTCCTGAAGTCACAAGTACATCTAGTTTATCATAAATTAGTATCAAAATATGGTAAATTTAATATTAATATATATTATTCTGTGTTTATATTGTTAATAAATAAGGTCACAATGTCATTTATTTACTAGTGTATAAAAGTATTCAAAAATATAATAATATTTTACCACAAGAAATAAAATTCGATAGCAAAAACGGAGTATTAAACAATCCAACAGAACTGATTATACTGAAAGAAGAAAAACCTATTCACTAAGAACAAGGACTTAAAAAGAAAAACAATGGAAACGAGAACAAAATCCGTTTTCACTTTCCTGCACTAATTATTATCGACGATCGTCTCAAGAAAGAAATTTTTCTAGCGGAAATTACTTGGAGCTACAAGTTGCATCGTTATCGCAGATGACGTGAAAATAATCCTTCATGCTTGGTTTGAAACTTAACTTGGTGAAATCCACTTAACTTTCATATAATTTATATAAATTTTGTAATTTTGTTTGCTTTTTTTTAATATATATTACTTTTTATAATTGCATTATTTTTTATCATCGATCGTCGACCGCACTCAACCGCATCCACCAAGGCTCTAACAAATTCCTCCTATTGAGTCTCGACCTTTATGTGCCAAATATTTTGTATAATATTTTATGCAATAAAAAGTATAATAATAGACATAAGCTAGTGCAAAGATACTTCTTTAGTTCAAAGATTCCGCTCTTCACTCCCATATTTAAATATCGCTTGTTGAGTGCCTGAAATAGACGTCACGCGCTGTAAAGAAACCTTTAAATAATTTCTTGCGTTGCACAGTAGTCTGACTGAAATCGCGTTTAATTGTAGATTCACAGTGAGAGAAATGCATATATTTAAATTATTAAAAATACTTCTCTCTGGTATGGCAAAACCAGACGGTCTCACCAATTAACAAGCAATATATCGAATTCGGGTCGAAACCGGCGAACTGAGTGACATAAGGCATCAAGGTTCTCTCTGACTACCCTGCTATGAGGTATAAAAAAATCCCAGGTTTTATTTATTAGGAGTTCACAATGCTGTAATATTTATTTAGATCAAGCCGTTACGCACATCTGGCGTACTACATCGCTTGCTTTTAATCTGACTATTAGGTAGAAGCTCGCGATTTCGGTTTTCATCTAGTATATACGTTTGCATGAGCATAATTAACTATGTTTAGTCTTATTTTCTCCACTTGGACAAGACTATATGTTTGTGTCTTATTTAAAATGTGATCATTATAATCATTATAAGATTGTATAATCATGTGTTAAAACAATCAGTTATTTAAAATGATGATACAAACTACATTATTTTATATAATCTGTATTAAATATTTCATAAGGAAATTTAAATAAAATATGAAATAATATTTTAATTAAGAAGTCAACGGAGTATTGTTACTGCCGTGGAGAAATTTGTCTGCTGCAGAGAGCAAGTTTGTATAATTAGGTAGTTATGTGAGAAGACGCGCATTGAATGCCAAATGCATGCGACAGTTTAGTTAATGCGTAGGGTGACTATAATTTGAAAGAAGCTTAAATAAAAATTGTAATCACGATTAGTTATAAATTTAGATTGTTATTAATTCAGTCCTCACTCTTACGAAGTTTTATATTTAATTTATTTTTATTTCCTCACTCTGGTAAAATAAAGGGCGGTGTTTATTTCCGCCACTTATCAAGTCTCGAATTTCGCATCGTATTGGGGAGACAAGTGGAGTTTTTTGACACTAAGTACTATTCATTAATAAACTACCCTGCTATGCGGAAAAAACAAAACAAACACCCAAACATATTGTATTATATAATGACATCTCTATGATACTTTAGGCCGGCTATGGCACAGTAGAACAGCGTCTGACTGTATATTCAATTGGTTGTGAGTTCGATCCCCACTCGGGGGAGGGATTATATTTGAATTATGTTCACTTCTTCGCTCTGGTAAAAAGACAAAGTGCGGCGTTGTTTTCCACCACTCAATACGCAATGTCTCGAATTCAGTGAAAAGTGAAGCACGAAGTGTCTTGACACCAAGTACTTTCTGTCTACCCTGTTATGCGGGATAAAAGCGTGAAGCTAAAAAATAATAATAATACTCAAATAAACTCTACATTCAATTTAAATGACATTATGATTAAAATTATAACAAGGCGTGGTCTAAATTAAAAATACCTGACGAATACTCTATAAATCTAAATACGCAGGTTCTTCTATCAAATAGGCGTTAGGACTAAATGGGTAGAGTATATTATTAATATGTGAAAAAAATGTTATTTCTTTTTTAGCTTATGTCTAAAAGAAACTCAAAAATTGACATGTTTTTATGAATCATGTTTTTTTATCTATAAAAAAATATCTGACAAATATTTAAGGTTTATTACATTATTATTGTATGTTTTTATAATTGATACACTCGTTTCTGTAAGTGGCATCTTATTCATTGTATTTTTAAAGTCATTGTTTCACAATTTGTATGAAATTTAAATTTAATGTAAAGTAAAACTTAATACCATTATAATATAGCTTTAACATATTCAGAAGCTTCACACAAAATGTCAAACATTACCTAGCGAATGACTTGTCGATGTTAAATAAACGAATTGTTCCCTAGACACTCAAAGTTAATTGACTCGCTTTTACAGCGATACGCTAAAATTTGTACAACTTCATTTACCGACGGCTCTGGCCCTTCTACGGTTACGTAAAATATGTGTTTTCATACATAGCTGTGTATGTGTTTGTACGAGTTTATACGTGTTGTATGAAAGAATCGTTTGGTTGTTTTGTTAGTAGCGTGTTTAATATTTTACTTAAAGCATATTTACGCTTTATCAGAGACGCAATGTCACACTTTCCTTTCGATTTTTAGATGTTGCATGTATTGGTGGATTTCAAACCCGCAGTTCTCCTTTATTTAAAGTAAGATCATTCCGAGTGGAAATTGAACCTCGAACCAATGAAAATTGCAGTCAGACGTTGTCTTCTACCTCACCATCGGCTCTAAAAAATATTTTATAGTTTTTTTATTTATATTATTTGATATAATAATATGAGGTAAAAAGAAAGTTTTTAGATTATTTATAAATTTGTCGATACATCCGAACTACTATTTATGTATAAAAACGCGTTCTTCATCAGTGTGTATGAGGTATATCAATATATATGTACATATGTACATAGAATTGATCCTATAACAGAACACAATCTGTTACATTTATATTATATGTAAAAATTACCATACAGTCGCCTTTACATTAAATAAAATGGTCGAGTTTACAGCTACATTAAGCAAATAGCTACCTTAGTTTAAATAATACTAGCAAAGACAATCGGTCTTGTGGGAATAGAATAATATTGTCAACCTACGTATATGTTAGTTTAGGAAATTTTGTTTCCTCTAATGTTTAATGTATGCAAAATACTTTCAACACTTTTGCCCACTTATAAACAGTACAAAATAGAACAACTTTTAAATATATAAAATTTAATTTTCATGTGCATATGTAAATGTAGTAATTTATTTATTTATTGGTCTATCACACAATTGGTGACGTTAACAATTATAAAAAAAAAACAATTTATATATATTATAGAACCTTTAGAGAGTCCAAAATAAAAAATTAAGAAACAAAAATAATTTTAGAATATTTTATATTATAACATTACTTGATATGATTCTGTGATTCCCAAAAACTGTCAATCCTACTGGAATTTTTATTAGCTAGGCGAGTCAAACGGGGTTTATACGGTAATGATAGAGAATTTTCTACTAAAATTGTAATAAAAAATTGGGGCAATTATATCGGTTGCTTGATAATTTATAAAGAAATTTATATCTAGTATGTCCCTACTTTCCCTTAAGCTTTGAATTTTGAAATATTATTAACCTATTATCATATTCATGTATACTTTCAGAAATTTCTTGAAACCTCGCTAAATGCTATAGAAATCGTTTCTGAATACGTTCAATTCGTAACTGGCCAATTACGTTTAAAAATAGACATAGAAAACCGATTAGATTTGTAATATATATTTGAATTTTTATTTTTTAAGACATAATTGAGGCCAGACGTGGCGCAGTGTGACAGCGTCTGACTGTAAACGCGATCGGTTGTGGGTTCGGTCCCCACTCGGGGGAGTGATTATATTCAAATTATTTTCACTACCTCGCTCTGGCCAAGGACAAAGAGCGGCGTTGAGTTCCACCACCCAACATGCAATGTCTCGAAATCAGTGGAAAGCGAAGTACGGAGTGTCTTGACACTGGGTACTTTCTGCCTAAAAAAAAAAAGGTATAATTGAATTTACACATGCGTCTTGCAATATATTTTTAAATAAAAATAGGCCGTTTGATTTGAAACTGAACATTCTACATATTAGTAGTAACTGTACATATCTGTATTAAAAAACTTACTTAGATAATTTAATTTAAATTTTTCCAGGTTTGAAAACCTAAAGTCAAGACACTCCATTTTTGAACGCTTCGCTAAAATTGGAGACATTGCGGGGGAACACAGTGTGTGTCTGTCGTAATGTCCTGCTGTGTGTTAGAATACACATTTGAAATATATTCAAATAATAAAAATAATAACATCAAGATTAGAAGAATAGGTAGCACTAAACACAAGCTACTATTTGGAAGTCCACGAGTGAAAAGAGCCTGTGTGGCTTCAATTGCCGATTTACTTATGCATCGAATAAAGGAAGGCAAAATATGATCTTTGATTTTCGCGATTTCGACACATTTTAAATGAAACTATTTTAAACGGATTAATCGCGTATATTTTGGTATTCGAAAATATATTTTTCAACATCTGCGATTAGTTTCTAACACTGTACAGTAGTCTGTAGAAAAAAGGAGGATAGGTGTTTTGTAATATTGTTTTTATCCAACGTTCCCTTAATTTCTAATATGTACATACCACATTAGTCCTATATTCATCCAGTGTTACCTTTTTATAAATAAAGTACGTTAACATATGCGTAAAGCTGTTTTTTATTTTACTTGACGATTATAACTTTTCGATATTTCGCGTTTTTTCTTAAATCCCATATTTTACTCAAAGTGCTATTTTTACTGAATTATATCATGTGGTATTTGATAATTTAAATTTAAATAATGTCATACCCGTCCTTTCAATTTCTAAATTTCATTCCTTTCCTACTATTGAACGATATAAATACAGTCTAAATTAATATAGTTTAGCTTAGTTTATACTAACCAAGTTATCGTCAGTAAATTAAAATGACTTGAAATTCTATGAATACCACAATAAGTGTATTTCAGTTTGATATGAAAATGACTAAACTGCTAATATTTATTAATGACTCTCTAGAACAAGCAAGGCAATCATTTTCATCCCGCTCTATGACCGCTGTCAATTGCGACGTACATAATGACACATGTTGTATCCCATTTTAGGAAAAAATCGCGAATTGAGGAATTTGAAATTTGGCACACTTGATTTATATAGAGAATGAGTACACAATGCTGTATTTTTAAAAAATAATGCATAAAAATATATTAAATTAATAAAATAAATGTAACGCATTCTACCATGAATTTGACATATACGTTTATATTCAGTGACATATACGTTGATAAGGCAAAGCGTTGTTAACGCGTCAACGGAGCCTCTAGTAAGCTTAAATTTACGTTGAGTTTTTCAAATACGCAATCACGAGCATACGAGCAATCGAATGCCAATTTTTTATCTTCACGTTTTTATCCCGCATAGCAGACAGAAATTACCTAGTGTCAAGACACTCCGTACTTCGTTTTCCAACGAATTCGAGATATTGCGTGTTGAGTGGTGGAACTCAACGCCGCACTTTGTCTTTACTAGAGCAAGGAAGTGAACCCACAACCGATCGCGTTTACAGTCAGACGCTGTCCCACTGCGCCACGACCGGCCTCGATATAATATTCTTGCATTATCAAGTAATGCAGTTGCGTTAACAAAATTAATGTATCAATTAAGTATACAGATTTTACGGGGGTGTCATGGTCAATGCTATGACTAAAACTCCCATCCTATCCTAACTCCCAAATCAAATTCTGGGTTTTACTGTACGCGATTATAATAGTTTTACTCTGTTACGTACCCTTATACTATGAGTATGTTATAACCTTATACTATGAGTTATAATGATGATAAAAAAATATTTTATTAGATTTTTTGTAAGACCTAAAAATATTTATCTGACTACGTTAATTAAAATGACCATGTATTTTTACATTTTTTTAACCCTTTGTTGGAAAAAGTTCACAAAACACACGTTACAAAAATTGAAACATAGAGTTCAGGTTTGAATGAGGTTTAAAAATATTTCAGTTGTTTGTGGATTTTTGTTAGAGGCTTCTCATGAATTGTAAGCTATATATTTACTTATACATTGAACGTAAATAAATGTTGTTATTGCAAAGTAGGATTTTAAAAATTAACGAAGTTGTAATTTTTATTGCAAATATCATATTACATTGTATTAAGTTTATAATATAAAGGAACAATGTAAAAAATGAAATTACCTATTAATACACCATACATATTCTAGACCTCATGTTATTTTAAATAGTTTTCGCAAGAAAATTTCATGAAAAAGGTATATTAATTTTATATAATATTATATTTTTTATTATATTTATATTATTTATATTATTTATACGAATATAACTATTCGTATAAATTTAGCATTTCACCATATCACTTAATGTATACTTGCTTTTTGTTCTCACGTTTCACCACACTGTTGAATGCGGGTAATTTTCTGATTTGGTATTACGCATATACATATATCAAAATTCCAATATTAAACTTTATTTCTAAAACGAAAACTACCAACCGGTTTTTATTGATGCAAAGAGTTCTAAAGTGAAAATCGAACCCGCTACTGCCCCTAACTGAAAATTCAAAATATATTTTATTTGAACAAAACATATTCAACGAATAAACAGACCAACTCAAAGCCAATTATAGTTAAATAACATAGAGACGAGCCTAATGCTATGTAAATTATATCGCAAATGAGACATTAAATAGGAGGTAACTGGAGTTGGGTTGCCGTACATAAACATATTAGAATTTTAATTGTATAATAACGTGTTAATTTAAATTTACTGACTTGCTCTTTGTGAGTACTTTACGAATATATCATATATTTTCGCTTTAAATCTAGTGCAATGTACAAGTAATTGTTAAACAGAATTTGGAATCTCACTCAGTGGAATGAATTATTTTTATTTCCTTGCTCTAATAAGAAAAAGCGCAGTGTTGAGTTCCGCCAATCAATACGCAGTGTTTCGAACTTAGCGGAAAGCGGAGTACAGAGCGTCTTGACACTAAGTCAGAAAGTATCCAGTCTACGCTGCTATGCGGAACTAAACTGTAAACCTAAAAAACTAAAATGCTATAAAAATTAAACTTAGCAAATTCAAAATTAGATATTTGATAACTACATACGTATTTATACTGATCTTACACAAGCGTTTGACATTGTCGAACACGATATATTATTGACAAAACTTTTTGGCTGTGGTGTTAGTGGTAATCCCATTGAGTGGTTAAAAAGTTATTTAGTAAATCGAGAAACTAATGTGGTAATCGGAGGTTATAAAGCTCACACATTCGTCGCGACTTCAGGAGTACCACAAGGCTCAATTCTAGATCCCATATTAATTGGGATTTTATTAATGATATTCGTGAATGTTTCGAGTACTGCCAATTTCAACTATATGCTGATGACCTTAAAGTTTATAAAAAAATTGAATACATCAATGAATCTATAAAAATGCAGAGAGAATTAGATAGACTTTCGGAGTGGTGTTATTACATTCATTTGAAGTTAAAACATTTAAAAAGATATGTTATTAAATTTAGCAGGAAAATGAAAAAAATCAACTTTGATTACACCATTAACGGAAATACTCTAACCTAGGAATAAATTTCCCATCAAATAAAATAATCGCTGCATATAATCAAATATGAATTAAAAAAGAACATAAATATTTCCAAATAATCCGCTTCATCTTTTAAAAATAAAATCAAAAAAATGTTCGCCACTTAATAATACTCCATAGTTTAAATGTTTTAGCGTGCAGCGTGTCACTGGCAATTTTTATGTCAATTTATTTTGTGCCTTTTTTTTCTTATTTATATTTGATTTTATATTTTTTATATTTGATCTATGTTTTCTTGTTTTTATGTATAATATAAGCCTTATTTTTATAATTACTTAATTTAACTTCTCTAAGTAAGTATTTTTTACAATTACGGGAACTGTACTGTTTTTTGGTTTCTTTTGTGTTTTTAGTTTTGTAATTTTACATTACGCTTATCAAGTTAGCTTATAAGTGAGGTATACAATTATTGCCATAGATATGTGAGAATGTGTCTAGAACAAGTAACATAATTGTATACAACATTGGCTATTAGCTATATTCCTATTTAATAAAAAAAATTAAAAAATTAAAAAAAATACCTATGTTACTATAGATCAACAAATAAGTCATAAAATAAGGTTACTTATGCCATGAAACTGACTTAGGTAGTTTGCGTCATAAATAATGGTTCTTAAAGGAAAAGTTTTAAAGGGCTACCGGAGAATGTTTCCCTACGAAGAGGTTCGTATTTATAGTTGCTAGGCGAGAAACAGCAACATTATATCATTTATTATATATATAAAACGTCTATATAAGTAAGATTTCTTGCTTTATTTTTATTTTATATTATCAATGTTGAATAAATTAATTAGGACATCGTAGCGCAGTATGATTCCAAACACGATTGATTGTGGGTTCGATTCCCAGTCAGAAATATGATTGTTTTGAAAATTTATTTTCATTTCTTTTTTGCCACTTAGCACGTAATGTCTAGCTTTCGCGAGGAAAGCAGCCAACGGAGTGTCTTGACACTAAAGTTGTATGTGACTACCCTGTTATGCTGAATAAAGCTTGAAGCTGGCTTTTTAATAATAAATGAATGAAACATTAATTTACTTTATAAACAATGCGAATCCTAAATAAGATTTCACATTTATCCTCGAAAAGCAAATGCTCTTATTGTACTCTTTGCGTATTATGCTACAGTTTAAAGAGAATTGCACAGTAATAAGTTCAAATCAGAGATATACATTAAAGTTAATGCTACATTAAAGTAAAAACGCATTTAAGTTTCTGTCTGATTGCAAAACGCGTTTTGTTGTGGGCGATGCCCATAATCATTCCGATTATATTTTAAATTTCTTAACATTTTTCTTTTTAGAAAAAAAAAAACGCGATGAATTCAGCACATAACAAGGAATACAACGATTTTCCTGCCTTCTTGCTGCCATGCGGAATAAAGCGTGTAACATATAGCTGAATACGTAGAAGTAAACTGAACTTGTAATCTAGCTCCTACATTTCTTTATCAAAGAACCATAAGTCGCAATAACATGTCTATTTAAATACTACATTCATATCTATTTGATTTAGTGTGTTTGATTAAATTAGAATTATTTAATATAATAACCTCGATCGTGACCTTTTATGGAAGCGTCGAAATTAATTAAATAGTCAAACATTATAAATTATAATATATGATGCATATATTTATATAAATGTATGTATATTGTTTGAATGTTGTAACAAAAAAGTGTAGCTAAATTTTATAGTTCTAGTAAATTTGTTTAAAATATTTTAACGTTTTATCGCTATTTATATGGAATATAGAATAGTTATACTTGATATCATTCTGTAATTAGTCTGTCTTTTTGATGCATTTTAATTTCTTTATTATATACTTCACGTTAACAAAAGATAAATAACAACTTAAAATTACAATAATTAAGTTTTTTTCCTAGAAATTTAAAATAAGATTATCGAGTCTCTAATAAAAATAAACAATTCGATAGGAAATAGTATGATTCAAAAACTTATAAGTTAACCTTAGTGAGACTGACAGAAAATGCCTTGAGGTGTTCATTTGGAAATTATTGATGTCAACTAAGTTGTGACTGATAAATAATACTTCCTATAAGTGCAGGTTTACTAGGAATTATCAACGTTTCATTCCAAGCTGCTATTTTATTAAAGGATTTTATAATACATTTTTTTTTTATTTAAACGGTGTTTTGATTTTTTAAAAAAATATTTGTTTAAAAATATTCTCCTGTAGTGAGACTTTCTCTCACACTACATATTTTTCTCTAAAAATTAATTTAGATACGTATAAGAATTTAGTTAACCAACAATCACTAGCTTAAAACTGCTATAAAAACTTATATCTCAAGGTGACGAGCTCAGTTTATTGAGCTGTACGTCGTTGTTTTACGTACATACCAACTATATTTTTTAATTTAGCTTTACGCTTTATCCCGCATAGCGCGATAGCCAAATACAAGTGAAATACAAGACACTCTTTTGTCTGCATATCACCGGAAATCTAGACATTACGTACCAAGTGGCGTACTAACGGCGCGCTTTGTCTTACCAGAGTGAGAATTGAACCATCTACCAATCGCCATTACAGTCAAAAGTAGTGCCACGATGACCACTTGTAAACACTTGTCGGTATGTACATAAATAAAGAATATTCCCAATAGCTGTATTAAATTATATTTTTTACAATTATTCATATAATATGAAATCTTCATTTCATTCATCTTCAATTTATGTAATAAGTCTAAATGTTGCCTCCGCCTTTTTTACTAAAATTTAAAAATTTAATATTTTATTTTAAAATTCTTCTCAGCAGAACTGTTTTTGAGTTAATTTTAACTTAACTTTTATGTTAATTGACGAGTTGAAAATACTAAAATACAAAAATAACATAATAGTATTAAAAAAAACCACCTATTTGAATATTTGCATATTTTGAATTTGATTTGTTTTTGAAATGTTTCTAAAGACTATTTCAGAGGGTATTGTGTCTAAGAATGTCACGTAAGATAAAAACACCACAAAATAGTTTGTATCCGCCACACACATTTCCCTAGCCATGTAAAAACCCAGAACATTCTTTAAGATTTGTAAACCTAAGAACAATAGCTCCCTTAGGCATTATTTACGTTGTTCCCCATTTATTTTCAATCTGAACACTGGTTCCTTCTTTCGTGTATCTCTAGCGCCCATCGCACTCAATATCGGTTCGGTCGGGGATATAAATTGAAGCCGTCCAGGTTAATAAACGTAAGTATCACCGGATTCGAAAACTTCCGACGTTGCAGAAAATATATGGCCCGAGAAATGGCTAGGTACAACAAAACACATTTAAGTGCTTTCACAAAAGATGTGCTGATTTAAAATTATTTTAATTAAATTTTTGTAATATATAATATATCTTAATGTATTTAAAGTATATGTATAATATATGCTTATTTATTGCGTGTAATAATAAAGCACATATGAAAATTAAGGGATTCTCAGAGTTGGAATTGTATATAAAATAGTTAAATATGATTTTATTAATTACTTATATTTTCTCTGGTAAGGCAAAGTACGGCGCTGGGTTCCGCCACTCGACACGTAATATCTTGAATTTGGCAAAAGGCGGAGTACGGTGCATAGGCTAGGGCTAAAAAACGTTCATTTTCATACGTTAAATAACTTAGTTACTGAACATAACATAACATAACACTAGCACATAATTTATTAATTGTTTATTTGTCAGATAAAACAAATTAAAGGATCTGGATTTATTTTTAAGCCAAATTATTTACAGAACGTGCAAAAATGGACTATAAATAAGTATTTTATTGCAAATACAATGAGTTTGTTTATACCATTATTGTGGTCCGTTTATTATCGGATCTCTTAAGTGCAGCATTAATTCTTCTCATCGCGAAACACTTTAAGTACTTGTTACTTTCATAGTGCACGTTAAAAGAACGTTTACACGAAAATCTAAACAACTTAAATCGTATTAGCGCTGACATGTTTTTAAATAGATATCTTCACATATTTCTTTGCCCACATGGTTTTTTAATATGATACAATAATTGTTATTTAAATCTGTTTACATTATTATGATTAAGTGGGGCCATCATGGTGCAGTGGGACAATGTAAATGTGATAAGTTTAGGTTTCGATTCTCACCCAGGGAAATGATTATATTTAAAATTTATTTTCAGATTTTCGCTCTAGTAAGACGAAGTGCAAAGTTGAGTTTGCCACTGAGCTGCCAGCGTTTCGGTTTCGGGCGTAAAGCAGTCAACGGAGTATCTTGGTACAAAGTTGTCTCTGACTATCCTCTTATGGGTAATAAAGCGTGAAGCTGCTTTATTTTACTTTTTCATAATTTCAAAAAATTGCAATAATGTCAATAATTTTATTGAACACGTAATCTCTGAAAAAGGAATTCTAATAACAGTTTCTTAACAATAAGTTTTCTTTGCCTCATCTAAATATGAAATATAGAATATGTGTTCAGTAAGTAGTTTCATCTAGTGTATCACCTGCAGGTCAGAGTTCTCTAAAAGGTTTAGTAACAAGATATTCCGCTTTGTGATTTTGGAACTAAAAGAATAACAATAAATGTTTAACGTCACACTTTTACCAGTTTATAAATTGACCAGAGTCCAAACTGTGGGCACACGTACTTATAACAGTCATCATCTATTACCATCAGACACTATTCCATTGAATTTAATTGATTCATATTTATTATAAAAACGTCAAATCTGGATGGGAATGCAACCCACGACTGTCAGCTTTTGGAATGACCAACTATTAGATCAACACGCTTGTTAGTTTTTAAATAGGATTTATGAAGAGAAAGCGGATATAATTTCATTTTTTTTTCTTTGCAAAGAACATTGAGAGCCAATGATATTTTTTTAGCTTGTCAAATTTTTGATCAAGAATATATATATGTATGTAGCTGTTTGTACAAATCATAAAGAGGTTTTAAATAAAAAAAAAATTATTCAGATTTTTGTAGCATATAAAAAAACTTATCATTCGTCGACAATATATTCTCGTTTAGACTATTTATATTTAAAGTATGTTTAAATTATCGGTTGCTATCTCATTATAAGATCAATGACCTAATAATAATATGACCGTTATTTGTGACCTGTGTAAAGTAGAATCAATATATGTGCATAGAGTAAGTCTTCACCAGGTGATGAATCTTAGTTTTTGCCCTTAATAAGATCTTTGGTATTCGTGATTTTTAATAACTTTTTTAAACAACGTTTATTTCAAAAAATTATTTAATGGAATAAAATATTTTTCACACACTTTAGATAAGAAAAGTATTTAAAAATCTATACACTTCAATCAACTATCCACAAGATTAAAGGTAAAAAAGTAAGCTCTAAAAAACGGCCCGAAAAATAAGAGCACAAAATGTTTCGTATTCTTATTTCATAGTATAATTCTAGCATAGCCAACGAGCGGACGCTAAAACGTCTCAATGTGCTTTAAAAACCGCGTAAAAAAACCATTAAAACCATCATTTAGCTTGGTATAGCATTTGGCTTGGCGTCATTTAGCTTGGTATAGCATTACTATTTCCCACCAATCTACCAACAAATCGTCGAATGTTGATTCGTCTGGACTAATAAAATTTTAAGCCTTATTATCATTATCAAACGGTTGAATTTTATGTGTCCACTATAATGTTTTATATCCTAAATCTCAAGAGACTGGTATAATATTAGATTTTATTAAAATTATTTTATATCATAATTCTGTACGTAATAACAGTTCAGATTTCTGTTTATATTTTATTACAATCAACTGGTGCCATTTTTTCGAATCGAGTTTGTATACGATCTGTCATTGATCTAGTGAATAGATGATCGAAGACTATACATAAATAAATGTAGCAGGGTATTTGGAAAATCTCTATTTCTATAGAAATATCAATAACAAAATAATTTGTAAAAAACTATGATTTTCTAAACTGAATAAATGCTGAATGAGCTAGGGCGCTTGTAAGGAAGTGAAAAGGTGCAGGTTTTTTTTTTAAACTATGCGTTCATCTAGGACCTCACTTGGTGATAAAGTTGAACGGCGATTTAGGTGTAAGACCATATGCAATGCGCATTATTAATTAGGAATACAAATTACCTACTCGAAAATTTGCATCATGACTGCGTCTGACTGTAGACACGATTGGTTGTGGGTTCGATTCCCACTCGAGGGAGTGATTATATTAAATTATTTTCACAACCTCGCTCTGCTAAGACAAAGTGCGGCATTGAGTCCCACCATTCATGACATGAATATATTGACACTAGGTACTTTCTGTCTATCCTGCTATGCAGTATAAAAGCGTAAAGCTAAAAAAATATGCATCATTATCGTAAGACCCTTAGTTAACATTTGTATTTATCTATAATTAAGAAGAAATTCGAACTCACAACCTATTGTGTTTACAGACGCTATTCCTACTGCGTCCAGAAAGCGTACTTTACTATATCATAAAATTACTAATTATACATAAACGTGTACATACAAAAATATGTATAAAAACTTTTTCCATATAGAATATTATGTATGAATTAATTGTACCGTCCATTTATTTAACAAGCATAACTGCTTACATGACGGGTCATAGATTAAGGACGGCAGATAACGCATAGTAATGTTTGTTCATCGATTAAATTCATATATTTATATATAATCACAAAAAAAGTATATAAAAACTGAATTTAGTCTTAAAATATTTAATTGATTGGTGAAATTATTATACATACCTACCTACCTACTGGATGGGGCTTTATTTTTGTAGAATATTACATATTTTTTTAGCGAATAATAAGGTACTTAGAGACAACCTAGTGTCAAGACACTCCGTTAACCGCTTTTCGCTTGAAATCGTATCATTGTGTGTGGAATGGCGAACTCAACGCCGAACTTTGTCTAGTAAAGCGGAAAAATGAAAATAATTTTCGATTATGTGTAAAAGAACAAATAAAACTGAATTTACGAAAATTATGCGTGCGATGTAGTTTAACGTATTAAATAGTTCAAATTTATTTGAACATTTCGTATAGTTCAAATTTATTTGAAAAAAATGGACAAAAAACTTTGTTTTTTATAAAACTTATTAGAATACATCAAATTTTAAGAAGAAATATTACAGACAATACCATATGTTTTATTGTAAAAAAGGTTTGTGTGAAGCGATATTTGCGTTGCTAAGGCAACGCACATTCATGAGTTTACTTGAATTTGTTAACTGCGTACTATTTGCGTATTTGATAAATACATTAATATATTTACGTGTAATTACTATTACATAAATCTTGACAACTAAATTAAAAAGTACAGTATTAAAAGAAATAAGTTTGTTTAAAAATTATCAAATATCCTTTTCAAATCATGAAGATATAATAATTTAATATGCGATGTTCGTACACGTTTGACAATGTCAAGGTTGTCGTAAAGATGTCACGAGACCAAGTCGTGTCCGAATATTATAATAATGCCCCTCATTAATTCTTATTACTATTACGTTTAATCAGCTTCTGGCTTATGGCGATGGGTCACTAAATAATCCTAATTTGTTTAATGTTTATATTTAAATTGTATAGTCGCCTAGTGGTGCAATGCAGTGTCTTCGTTTGTTCAAGAGATAGTTGTGGATTTAGTAATTCATAATATTAAAATAATAATAAAATCCTATTATAATTTTTAAATATAATAATTTCTCTGAATTTCGCTATTGCAAGCAGTCTGCAGTTAATTACGCCAAGCGTTGTGAAACTATGTAAATGAATAATATATATATTTTTTTACTCCACGCTTTATCCCACTTCCCGCCGAATTTGAAACTGCGTGTTGCGGCGGAACTCAACGCTGTGTTTTGTCCCACCAAAGCGAGGAAATTAATATTAAATAAATCATTCACCTGAGTGACAATCGAACTCAAAACCGATTCCGATTACATACAGACGCTTTACCAATGCGCAACAATAGGCTAAATTATTACAACATTAAATTAAGAAATAATAAGTTTTTATTAAATTAGAACGTAGAAACATAGTGCATTTCGCAGATCCCGACAATTTTAAATATAATACGAAAGTCACATTTTCATTTACATTCGTTTTCTTTTTAAGTTATTATAGGTATTCAAATAATTATTCTTTTTAAATAATATTTATAAAAAAAATTATAGAAATTAAATTTTAATAAACTAGTTACTTTTGAGTAACTCAAATTAGAATATAAAACTCTCCATTAAGACACACCAATGAGTACAAAGTTAAAGTAGTCTTACGAATTACTTTATTTTTTCTCAATAATTTATAACGAAATGTTGTTTGTCAAACGCCTTTGATTGTTTGATAAAGCTGTACTAATATCGATATCGCATGTTTTGTGAACACTTGACGGACCTTTTATTAAAGGCCCTGGAAATTGGTTGAGTTCTATGAATTGTTTTGTTTGCAATCAAACACGTTGACGGTAAATTTATTATGTATATTATACAAACTCGGATATCGTTTATCTAATTTTTATTAGTTACTGGTTATTAATTTTTTTTTATTAATATCATAAAGTTCCGGCCGGTCGTGGCACAGTGGGACAGCGTCTGTCTGTAAACGAGACCGGTTCGATCCCCACTCGGGGGAGGGATTATATAAGACAAAATGCGGTGTTGAGTTCCACAACTTAGCACTAAGTGTGTTACGACGGTTGTGATTTTGTTAATGAGAATATCTATATCAGTAATGTCAGTTGTAAAGAAAGCAAAAAATAACAGTCTTTTTTGTAGGAATAATGTAGACAACGAGTAAAATTGATACTATTATATATATATATATATATATATATATATATATATATATATATATATATACAACTTCTGAACTTAACTTCTTTTTCGTACAATGCTTTTGTTTATACCAAATGTCATAGTTAGTAAGAAGTTTTGAAAGACATTCATTTGATGCCATCTTGATTATATTTTTCTAAAAGTATAGTACTTTTCAAGCTATTTAATTTGATAGTAATATTGTATGGATTGTACAAACAACTGTATTTCCGATATTTTGTTACGGCTGTCAATTTGAATAAATTGTAATACTGATTGTAAATAATTGCATTGTAGTCAGAACTCAATGTATATTCCAAATTTCAGCTTAATCGGACACCGGAAAATGGGTCAAATTAAGCTTGCAAGATTTTACATACGCTAACTAACAAACTAACTCGGTAATTTAAATAAAAATAATTGTTGTATATATCTTGTATGTAATATCTTGTCATAAATAGAATTTTAATCAAATAAATATAATAACAATACTTTGTGTTATGTTCATAATTTTCATAAAGAAAAATATATTTTTTCCTTCACCTATATACCTAGATTATATTCCAAATTAGAATTAGAAATACTTACAATTTTTTAACATCAATCTCTGTTAGTGTCCACATTCAATTTTACTCAATACAAGTACAATACATTGTTTGAAATGAAAGCTTGATTGAAATCACGTAATTTGCGCTCAGCTATACAAATTTAACAACGCCGTATTCTAGTACATGAAATAACCCTAATAAAAGCCCTGTTCCATTGAGAAACAATAAGAGCTCTTTTCTTAGGCTTGGTAATTACTGACGAGTGTTTCTTTTTCGTACTTTAGCTTATTGTTCTTGAGTATAATATATATTATCTATAAAACCTTAAAAGGTTGTCTATAGGAGAAGAAGAAATATTGTTATAAAAGATATACAAGTGAGCAAAGAGAGCTTTATTGTCAAGAAACTTCGTTCTCCACTCTCTGTCTGATTTCTAGACATTGCAGGTTAAGTGGAGAGATTCAACGCCATGTTTTGTCTTGCCGGAGTGGGAAAATGAAATGAGGGAAATAATGCAATCCAGTGCAGAATGAATCGCGCCGTCACAGTCAATTGTCTCACTGTGTTACTTTCAAATAAAAATAAAGACCACCAAAGGTGGCGCAGATGGATAACGTCTGACTGTAAACCAGATTGGTTGTGGGTTCGCTTACCATTCGGGGGAATGAATATATTTAAAAATTATTTTCATTTCTCCGCTCTGGTACGACAAAGTGCATCGAGTCGAGTCATTGAGTTCTTAATTCAACACACAATTTCTTTTTACGGAGAGTCACGCAATGTCTCTTGACGCTAGTTTGCTTCTGACTATCCTAGTTTGCAGAGTAAGGTGTGAAGTTTTATTCATGTTTATCTACCTTACAGTTTTCTTATTAAAATTGTAACGGGAGCTAATTTGAATATTTTCTCATGTATAGCTCGGGCCAGTAATATTCTGAATATTTAAGACTGTAAAAATTTTGATATATAATTTTAATCGTGTTTATGGAAGACGGTTTTATGGAAGACGTGCTATTTCCACGTTGTCGACGTTCTTGGACACTGTGGGTTCGAGATTTATATATCGAAAACAAAACATTAAAAGGAATGAAATATTTGTCGCTAAATAAATAGCAAATAATGTATTTATAAAGGATCAATTTTTCCACAGAGCAGAGTAGTCAGAACCGCACCTTAATAAATAGAGACAATGCCTGTTGAGTGGCGGAAATCAACGATGCGTTTTATCTTACTAAAGGAGGAAATAAAAATACCTAAATCCCAAAACTAATCGCATTTACTCTGAGACGCTGCTCCAACAAAAAAAATAACGTATATAACAAAATCTTATCTTCGAAAGACTATGTAAGAAAACATAATAAAATTATTTGTTTGTATAATAACTAAATATTCAGTATAGTATATAATAAATTTTATCTAACCGTTTAATTAATGATAACCGACTGGGCCTTATCACTTAGATAGGCGATTTAGAATGATTTTTTATGAGTTCTTGCAATTGATTGTTATTAATGTTATAAAGAAATTATTAAATGTATATACATGTATATTTTAATGATTATTCATAAATATAATAGCTTTCGATTATATTTAGATGCTTTTACAATGTTTACATACGCAATACATCAAACAGTAAGTATTTCAATCAATAACATATGTATGTACCTAATCATTTTACTTCACAATCAATACTATTACTTAATTCAGTTTAAATATTGACATTTAAATATTGTAGAGTTCATTTTTTAAAATTAATTTGCGACTGAAAATAAAGCATAAATATCTTAACGTGAAAAATAACACGAATATATATAAGTTTTATTAGAGGCATTAAATAGTTTTGGTTTTATGCCGTCATAAACTACGAACGAAAGGTTATCCATAACTTTTCTCATACGAATAGGCATCAAATATAAAAATAACATTATTATATAACGATATGACTTTGCATAAAGATAATATTATTACATATATTGCAATATATATTTTTTGAAAATAGCAAACTTTGAGCTACAGGTGCGCGCCGACAGCCGGCAGTTGCTTCGCGAGAATTCCACTCGATGGACGTCTGTTACGCTGTGCCCCGAAATATGCCGACCCTACGACTTTTAAAATGGCCTTTGTAAATACAATATTTGAAGTGAAGTGTTGTGTTTTTAATATATATACAGTGACTTAAATATTCTAAACTTTATAAACGGAGTTTTCAATAATTTAGTTATAATTTTTGAGTGTACAAACTAAATTGTGATTTTGGATAATATAATAGGACTACCAGCTACATTTGGTAACAATGTAAGTTATTGTTTATTATTTGAATTTATTATACGAAACTATTGATTGTAATTAAATATTTTTGTGATTATATACAATTTGTTAAGTCATTGCAATTTTGGTACAATTTTAAAAGTTTTGTACATAGAAAAAGAGATAAAACTTTAAATATATCAAACAGTTAGAGCGTAAATTGTGTGATAAAGAATATTTAATTTAAGGCCAGTCTTCATTAAATTGATAGTCTTTATTGCGACTCTATTGTCTCTAGAACATTTGTACGATGTTTAATATCATTTGAAGTTAATAAGAACTTTATCATATTAAGATTGGTTCATGTATAGCAATTTACAACTAATTTATCTAAATAGATCTTTTTATTAAATAAATATTTTAAAAGGTTACTTCACACTTACATATGTAGGAAGTGTCAAGAATGTCTGATACGGTACTAATTTACATATTTAAGCGATTTTTAATTTGGCATGTGGAGTAATAAAAAAAAGAAATTCTATTAATGAACAATAAAATTTATGAATAATTTATAATTACTTAAGTAATTATATTTGTTAATAATTTGAAATAATATCTTAATGTCTTTCATAAATATGTAAATATATATATAAAAAAATTCAATTAATTGGAAATTAATATGTTACCGCATACTACGGGTGAGATGCCAAACAGTCGCCCTTGGTCGAACTATTTTTTGTTATATTCCGTACGTTGATCCATACGGGAGCAGCGTCATAAATCATTTTCATCTATCAGGTTAACCGAAGGTTAATGTTTAATTTTATTTTAAACACACCTGTATTGGTTTCAAAATGTAGTCTGGTTTTAGCAAAATTAGTATACCCACTGCTTTTTAATAAATAAAACGTTATTTATTACACAGATATATCGCGAGTAATATACACTTACTAAATCTTACGCAAATTTTAGTATTTAAATAGAAATACCACTTGTCTATGGAAAAGTACTTCAAAAATCATTGTTTGGCGAGCCGGATGCTTTTTTTGTGGAAGTTTGGTATTTTTTTTTGTACGATATAATATTTGTTGATTTTAATGTTTATGGCAAGTAATGAAATTAAAAAAAAGAAATTACATAGACTTTTAGTGAATTTTTTTCTTACAAGTTATATTTAAATTATTTAAGTTTCAATTAAATAATATACTTACAGAATTACAATTGTTACAAGTTATATCGATATTTGTTGTAGAGACAAGATTATTCACATTATTTTTCGTGTGTTTATCGTGTAAATTCTATGATAGACGCAATCTGATATTGTACAGGAGCATTCCAAGCATTAGGCGGTTTAAATATTGATTAAGCACGCCATTACATTGATATACAAAATAATATATTTCTTATGTTTTGAAGAGATAAAAAAATACCAAAATATTTAAATATTTAAAGAGCATTAGTTATTGGATTGGATGTAATATTTATTTATCTTATCTACATACATCTTAAATGGCGTTTAATAAAAATAGTTTGTGCGTTTTCCTTATTTTTATATTCACAAAGTATATTTTTCTGTAATAATAAGTCCAATGTCGCTTATTACAATTATATTTTAATTATGCCGTATTTATGAAAATTGCATACATATTGACATTATTAGAATAATTACATTTTTCAGCAAATTTCGATGTAATTACAGTGTTTTAAAGTGAAGCATAAAGAAATAAAATTTAGGAGTATTTAAAAAAATACAAAAACACTCATGTTTCAACGGAATTCAAAATGGAAATTATTTGAATATTATCTAGTTTGTGTCAGTATGAATGCTGAAACATATGGGTTAGCTACATAAGAGATACCTTTTATTTTCCCTATTAGAATTAATTATATAATTAAAAATATTTCATAAATATAAACGTAATATTTTGTTTGGATCTTCCACTCAAGGTTTTTTTTGTCAACATTTATTATATTTCTCAAACTTACCAGTCTTCTCTATATTTTTCTACCCAATTCATTGAACAATTCTTGGCTGCATGGTGGCATATAATATAAAATCGCAGATTCGCTTTATAATAAGAAATCGGCTACAAATAATTAGGTTAGGTAATATTCAAGCAATTTATAAACGAATGTCAAACAGGCATTTATAGATAGACTATAAACCAATCAAATGGAATACTAGGCGAACTGTCCCTTACTTCTAGTTCACTGGAGTTGTATTAACTGATAAATCTGCTCCAGCTTTCTTTAAGGTTAACTTTGCCCTATATATTTTCTAAAATATATACTTACTTAATATAAACTTGCTTGAATTTAAAATATTTTGGACAAAAATAATTATTATTAGCGCTAAAAGAATTTCGTTAATAACACAGCAAATTTTACACTTACTTACAATAGTAATAATTGCTACTAATTATGCCAAAATATACGAACGCACGTCACAGTGATTTGCTGAATACTAAACGTAATTAGGAAATATAATTCTATAGAATAGTTGGTATTGTTTTATTGTAACGATTTTAGTACGTGTTTGTTTTATATGCAAAATATAATGTGTTTTACGACAAGGTATACAGCACAGAAGTGTAATAGATAGATATATCAGCTCTTTGATGTGAGAAAACGTTCCAGGGAGTATAACTTGCAGCTCAAACCTTCGAGTACCTACGTCGAGATTTATTCTAATTAATTATGAAGAAAGCGTGCTAAATACGCTTTTTTTCTATATATTTTAATGAAGTATTTGTACCTACTAGTTTATTTACTATTCCTTTTTCTAGAATTTCATTATACTTTATATAATATATTATATATTTATATATTGATATAAAAAATAGTTAATTATAATAATAGCTATTTCTTTGAGTACTTTTTAACATGAATTATTTTAACATTAGTCAAATAATAAAATATATGAGAAAAGTACCTAATTCATATTAAAGAATTAGGTACTTTTCTCATATATTTTGACTTACCTGACTATTATCTATACATATATTAAAACTTATAATACTTTATTATTAATTATAATACACTTAACTATCTTATATTATTAAGCTTTCTCAATAAGCTTTTCTTAAAACATTAGTATTAATTTGAAAGATTGTTTATTTCTTCTGAAGTGGATATTACCCTTTTATAACAAGTAATAACAATAAAATGATTGTATTTTTGATTTTCGCCATTTTAATTGAAACTATTTTAAGCTGATTTATCTCGAGTCGTTTGGTATTTCAAAATATATTTTTGAAAACCTAAATATTTTTGAGCTTCCTCGCTCTGGTAAGACAAAGTGCGGCGTTGAGTTCCACCACTTAACAAGCAATGTCCTGAATTCGGTGGAAAGCAAGGTACGGAGGGTCCTGACAATAGGTACTTTCTTCTATCCTGCTATGCAGGATAAACGCGTGAATATCAAAATATACGCATTAATTCCGTTTCAAACTGTTTCATTTAAAATAATGATGATTGTTTATTGCATAGACACAATTGTAATACCTATAAAGGATTTTTACGACTTTTCCTTCACAATAGGAACTAAAAACAAAAATTATTTGACGTTGAATGTTTATAAGTTAACAAAGTTTTGTTTAACATATTCTTATTGTTTACTTAATAGTTATCAACAATATTTAAGGTTATGTAAATAACTTTTTTTGTCACAGAGGTGAGAGGGTTCGTGTATTGACAACACATAAATTTTTATAGCTATTTATAGCTTTAACCAGGGTTACATAACAGGGTAGTCAGAAACAACCTAGTGTCAAGTGTAGATTGGCCGCAACGCTTCGCTTTGTCTCACCAGAGTGGAGAAATAAGTGAATAAATTTTAAATGTTATCATTCTTCCGAGTGGGAAGCGAGCTCCAATTGCGTTTACAGTCGTATGTTGTCCGCCACGATGACCTAATTTAATAAATATATTTAAAAAGTTTAAAATCAATTTCTGTACTGAAGTACATTGATACAGTGTTTGGCTGTACATGTATATTGTGGGTTCGATCATCACTCGAGGGAATAATTATTTTAATTTTTCCAATAAAACGCGACTATTTTTAAATTAAATTCTCTCATCCTGTAGGTACGAAAAAAAATGGGGCTCAAATTTTGAACCTAACGCCTTTACTGTGTATTCTTAACTACATTTACACTATGATGATGTTCTTCCATTATTTTAAAATATATTTCTAATAGTCCAAGAAGCTATTGGAAATGAGTTTCCTATCGACACGCACGAATCTTGAGTTGTGGAAAACATTTATTTTCATCCAATGCCAACACTTTTTTAATTAGTCAACGTCACTTGGATTCCGTATTTCTAGACATTTTGTAACAGATTTTTACTAAAATCCAAGTAGGTATACTAAATATACTTAACGTTTCGGTAATTTATATTGAGTTTTCGTTTATTTTTTCTCTATATTGGTGCAGTTTGGAAGTGAAAATCAAATATTTTGTTTCTAAACTTTGCCTCCAGTTATCGAGTCGAAGTCATTCAGCACTTGTATTGATATTTTTTAAGTGTTACATTTTATCCCGCATAGAAGGGACGTAAGTGACAACCTAGTGTCAAGACACTCTGTTACGGGTGGTGAACTCAACGCCGCGCTTTGTCTAATTATTATATTACATACATGTTTTTCCTGAAAAGAGGAAAATTATAAAAAAAATAATTGATCTCCATTAAATAAATAAATTCAAATTGCATTTGTAAAGCTTAATTTAATTTGATTTTATAATAAATGTTTTATATATAACACGTGCGGAGTTTTAAAATCAAAGGCGTATTAAGTTACCCGCAATTATACAGCACGCCAATTATAGTTCTTAGCTTTAATTAATAAGTATATGATTTTACTATTTTGACAAGTGTATTGTGAATAAAGCCATCCTTTAAAATGTACTATCAACGTTCACACTTTTTGTAATCGTGTTGAGCTGCCGTTCACGGTTAGAAATCTCGAAAAAGGTTTATATGCAAAATGAATTATAGCTAGTGCTTGTTTTCTGTTCCCACAGGAATTATAAAAAATCTCCACTTAGTGCCCTTCTAAGAGTATAGAAAACAAAATGCAAATTTCATTTTTTTTATATATTCATTTCTTCCGTTATGTACCGCCACTGAATGCGTAATATTGTAATATAAATGTTAAATTTTAAATTTAACTATGAATATACTGTTTAAATATGAACCGATGTAACATAAAGACGTATTACTTTGTTATTTAATTTTACTATTAACATACATATAACTAAACGCCTATGTTTATATTATAAAAATGAAATGAAGACTTGTTATATGTATTTCTTAATAAATGACAAACTTTCTGAATGCCCTGCTTTAGAAGATAAAACTCCTTAAAAAGTGAAAATCCTTAAATACTCTTTAATATTCTAATATGAAGTATCAAATATTATAACGTGTACAATTGTGCATATTATAATTTTGCTATACTTCTTACAATATTTACAAACGCTAACTACGTCAAAAATTATATAATTAATACGAATAATTATTACTTTATACCCGTAAGATTTTATTTTACGTTTGGATCGCAATAATTAACTTGATTTATAAGGAAATAGCGAAAGGGCGAAAGAGTAGGGTGTACTTGACTAATTACGTTTTATAATAAAGCTCCTCTCCTGCGATTTCACTCGATTAATATTTATACACTTTAAATTTAATTAATTTAATGAATTTAATGCTTTTGCAATCTCTACTTAAGGGTTGGATTTCAGGAAAACGCTTCGTTAATCGTTATGGAGTGTATAATTGAAGTATTTGTTTTTATTTGGGTGTATATTATATTTCCGTCGGTACTGATTTCAACTGAATACCCACACCACTAAATACTTATATTAACTAAGGTACCTATTGGTACTTAACTTGAGTAAGTATAGGTCCGTATAGGTATATACGTATCTATACTTACCTAAGGTATATAACTATATTTATCTCAATCAAATATCGTTTAAGCCCATAAGTATAGACTATACTGAACAAGTATACTTATTTGTATGAAGGTACTGATAATCATTTTACTTTAATTATTCTTCATCATATTCATATAAAACGCATAAATAATTTTAGTGAAAAGTTAAATGTTGTAGAGATAAGCGGATAGATTCTTTATGCTCCTACTCTGTTGGTGAAAACTTGCGTTATATTTCAAAAGATGACAAATGATTTTATTATTTTAATTATCTTATTTTCATAAAGGGGATCGTAACTGAGTCGATGGCCGTCTGAATGTATATGCGATGGTTGTGGGTTCAATTCCCACGCAAGGAGTGATCATATTAAAAATATATCTCTATTTCCCCACTTTGGTAAGACAAAACGCGTTTAGTTAATAAATTAAATAAATTTGAAGCAGTTTATATTTATTTATCACACTTTATTTACGCAAATTATTTTTTTCTTTATTTTTTTCCCATCTTAGTTTTTCGTAAATAAATCAAAGAAACAGCCTATTTAATTAAATACTAAATTTTAAAAGCTACATTATATATAAATCCTTTTACAATCTACCATTTAATTGCTCTGAACGACATGTAGTATAGAGAGTACAAGACAGATTAATCCTAAATACTAGGTCGCCTGCGGGAAGGCATTAGTGAGAATGTCTACAAGCACACAATATGTATGCTTCAAGAAAGCTCGCAATAATCGCACATTCAGTACAAATATTTTTAATGAGATTTTGTTCTAATTTTTATTTATTTATTTTTTTTAACTTTACGCTTTATCTCTTGTGCGTTCGTCAGAAAGGAAGGAGCGCCAAACGCTATGGTCCCTGCATACATCTTTCGCCTCGTCCACAGTCATTATAATCTTCATACATGCCTTTGAGGGGTCCTCATGCTTTTTACGTGACCTTTTTCCAATTTCTTCGATACTGTGTTTTCAAATGTCAACCGAGGTCTCCCCCGACATCTCGTACCACTCAACTTTGCTTCATAAATATTTCTTACCATTCTTTCATCACTTGTTCTCTCAACGTGCCCAAACCA
Source organism: Dryadula phaetusa (assembly GCA_032432895.1). Classification (NCBI taxonomy): domain Eukaryota; kingdom Metazoa; phylum Arthropoda; class Insecta; order Lepidoptera; family Nymphalidae; genus Dryadula; species Dryadula phaetusa. The sequence goes on from JAOYRS010000073.1 coordinate 2,321,648, forward strand.
CCTGAGCACGTTTTTCTTCATTTTTACTATGAGATTCGCGCTTACACCTGCCATTTTGCGTATTTCCTCTTAATATATACTGTCATCTCTTTCAAATACTAGAATCTTAGTTTTACTCGCATTCAGGTTTAGACTTTCACACCCGTCTTTCAGAATGGTGACCAATGTCTGTAACTCGCATTCTGATGACGCAATTAGCACTGCATCATCTGCGTTCAACAGATAGTTAACTGTCAAATCACCAATTTTTACTCCTATTTTACTTTCTTTAACTCCTTGGAGATCGCTATTCAAATAAAAATAGAACAGCCAAGCTGACAAGGCACAGCCCTGTTTGACATCCGGTCAAATATCAAAAAAAAAAGCAAAAAAAAAAGCAGAGGTCCAAGATGCGCGGTCCACCATATTTGATCATCTCTGCAGTAATTTCATCTGCTCCCACTGCCTTACCACATTTCAGACTTCGTATTGCATTCACTACTTCTTTCATACTGCCTTCGCCATCTGCTACATCAAGACTCAGCTTATTGTTGTCGCTTGACACAGAGGCGTCATCACATTTATACATCTCCTTGTAGAATTCCGCCCATCGTTGGAAAACGTGTGGGCATTCGCGCGTGTCCATAACTTAGATGCGAATACACTGATCCACTAGGAATTTCACAACTGTAACAGTTGTGTAAGGCTGGCAGGGATCACTACGAACAAGTCTTCCATTGTAGACCCCTAAAATTTTTTACAATTTTTGTCTATCTGTTTGTTCCGGCTAACTTTTGAAATGGAAAGACTGATTTTGAGATCGATAATATACTTTTACATATGATATGTCATTTTGCATTATGTAAAAGTAACTAAGTTAGCGCGTTTTTATACGTCAAATGGTATTGTTCAAACGATTTTATTTTCAGTTCATGTTAACTTTATAATTAAACTGTCAGTTTCCAATTATTAAAATAATTTATAAATGTATAGTTAATTTATTCAAATAGTTTATTTTAAACTTTTCAGACCGGTATTTGCTTAACGATCGTAGCGCTATGTGCCAGTGTCTGACTGTAAATGACGATAGATTGTGGGTTCGATTTCCATTTCCGAATGATTACATTTAAATTATATAGATTTTCACATTGTGGTAGGATAAAGTGTGGTGTTGAGTTCCGCCACACAACACGCAATGTTCTGTGTGTGTGTGTGTCAAAATGGAGTACCTAGTGTCAAATTAAATAATAAGACGTGAAGTTAAAAAAAGAATCATAACCACCGGACATATGTGCATGTTTTCAAGGAAATCGGATAGCAATAAATCGGCCAAAATAGATTTGCAAGGTTTTCTTATGTTGCAGCTAATGAAAGCGTGCTAAAAACATTTATTTACTTTTTATATACGTAAAAATTTCGGTGAAGTACGGAGTGTCTCAACACTAGTTACTTCCAGTCTACCCTCTTATGCAGGATAAAAGTGTGAAACTAAAAAAAATTAAAATAAACGTTAAAATAATATGGAAGCATACGCGCAATAATATCAAACGTCATCACTAATATTGTACGTTCACCGTATATGGCAACTGCCTCTTACATATTTTTTGCTTAACAAATATTTTTTACAAATTATAAACGATGAATATTCAAATATACCAAAGCAAACAATATTTGTTACTATAAACGATTGTTTCTTTTATGGATTACAAGTGTTAGTGACCTGTACCGTCTTTAAAAATGGAAGGTTAATATGCTTGGTTATCTTGAAGCATTATTTTGTTACGAAAAATAGTATAGCCTATCTGTCTTCCACTTTTAGTGTACAGAAAAGTAAAGTTTATAAGCATACTTTAAAAAATGTTTTCTTTTCTGTTTTTTACAAATTAAAAAAAAACAATAAATTAAACGCCTCTCACGAGGACGTAAAAAATGTTGACCTTTCAATGTTTCACATATAATAATAATAAAAATCTAATCGACACTTAAGCAACGGAAATACCCTGTCGACTATCGTACAGTGGTCATGATAGATACCGTGTATCTTAGATTTTGTCGATTATGTTATCCGCATGTTCTTGTTATCTTGACAATATGTGTATGCTAGATGTACGTTTTTGAGTTGATCGACTTACCTACTCCGGGTGACGCAGAGAAAACAGTGTATAAATCGAAAATTTCATACACTTATTTTTTAATAATGAAAAGTACTTTCTTCCATACTCTTTTCTTTATTAGACGTCTTTTTTTATTGGATTGTTTAATGATTGAAAAAATACTTATCTGTATGTATGTTAAAAAATAAAATATCTTGTTTATGGAATGAATACAATTTAGACGTCATTATCATTATTAAAACAATATTAGTAAAAATTAAATTACTTAAATTTTTGTGACAAACTCTTCTTCACATAGGTCTATATTATGATAAATAGTATAAAACTTGGTATATACAAATACTGCATACATTATCAGGGCTCTACATTCGCACAGAACACTAATAGAAATATTTACTATCTATGTTTTATTTAAGAAAAGGTTTAAATTAAATAATATAAATATACATTATAATCATAGTAAAATAGTTATCAAAAACAGATTTTGTTTAAATCCAACTATTTAATAAAATAAAAAATTGAAAAATGTTTGATTTAGAACGATCAATCGTATTAGAATAATGCTATTTTGCATATAAAGCCAGTAAATATTTTCTATATTATTTATTCTTTGTACTGAAAACACAATCATTCAAAAGGACTTCAAATAGAACTATGAACATTAAACTAATTTATCAAGTTATTGGAATATTCAACAATATCTGTAACATATATGCAATAGTTTCAAATAATTTTTAGATTTAAATTTAAATAAACATTTGGTAATCCTTGCGATTAAATATATATAAGAACAATTTTGTAGCTTTACAAGTTACAATTACACAATACAATTTTTGTATAAATGATCATTCTAAAGTGCTTCAAATAGAATAATTCAATTTAAAAATGAATATTAAAAGAGTAATTACTATTTTTAAAGAGTTATTCCACACTTTCAAAAATGTTTTCTAATATTAAATGAGTTTGGAATATTCAACAACATTGCCTGTAACATATACATACATATGTAATAGTTTTAAATAAATTTTAGATTTAAATTTAAATATACGTCCGGAAGTCCTTGTGTTAAAATATAAAAACAATTTTGTGGCTTTACAAGATTTTACACTTTCTGCCATCCTTTTGCTCTTATCTGTCAATAGACATAATAATTTACACTATTTTGTTAAAATAAACAGAAAAAAATTGGAAATACTATTTTAATTATTGAACAGTTTAAAGTAACTAGGTAAAAATAATTTTGTATAAACTTAAGAATTCTTCGTATTATTTATATGAATAAACTGAGGATATTTTGGCTTATTATTTATAATAAACTGGCATTATCGTTTTGCTAGGGATGATTATCATAACTTCAAACCGGAGATCGTTAGTTCCTTTTCTATCTAAGGACAAATATGTGTATTGTTATTTTGAGTTTGCATTATTTCTGTCAAATTCATGTATTTTTATTCTTGTACTTATACCGTATTGGATATTTATTATGTTATTCTCAAATTATTCAAAGTCTTTATAATTTGCAGCCTATGTGGCTTTTTTGAAATATACGACAGTTGAAACAAAAAGCTTATAAATTTTGAGTTAAGTTTCATCCAAACGTGTTCAGCAGTTTCGCTTGAAAGTGTAACCGACTGTCATCTGTCCATCGTAACAATCTTTTGCATTTCTAATGTTATTAGGAATATGACGGAACGCTTACTTAATTATACTAGATGCCCCGTTGACGCGTTGACAACTTGTTGGCTTAGCAACGTGTCACTTTATATAAACGTATATGTCAAACACAAGGTAATGTGTGTTACATTTTACTAATTTTATATATTTTTATAAATTATTTATAAAAAATATTAACATTCTGCCTTTCTTCTCTATATAAAACACAATTGCGTCAATTTTCTTACTCATCAGTTCGGTTTATTTTCGTAAAAAGGGGTACAAAGTTAGCTTCACTTATAGATTTTAATTCTATGACTTCGAAAAATCAAACCGGCATTCGTATATATTATAAATATTTAATTGTTATCAAATTAAAAATTCACTTAACGCAGAGAAAAATAAATATTAATATATTCATTGGTTATTTATAGAAAACGAGACGGCTTTTATGTGTTTAAATATTGATTTAAATAGTTCATACGAGTTGAAGGACCATCCGTATACAGTATTTAATAACAAAAAAAGCTTCATATTTTTTGCGGCGAATACACAAAATATTAGTTATATATATAATTAAAAAAAATAATTTAAAAAATATAATAAATATTATATCGATATAATAAATATTATAGTCATATACGAGTAACATATTACAAAGTCAATGTGTAGAATCCAGCATGCGTAAAGGAAGTGTTAACCTTCTTCACATTAGACAATTGATAGAAGGTATTTTTACAAAATATAAAGTGGGAAACCCAATTTTAACAAATATATATAATAATAAATAGTATTTATGCTTATTTTTTTTTAATTATAGAGATTTGCATTTAAAAAAATGTAATTAGAATTACTTTATTCAGTATTTATTTAAATGTAATATTTTTTTGAGAACAACAAGTTATCATTATAATTTTTCTGTCTTCTACAAATTATACATAAAGTAAAGAAAAAACATAATATACATATACATTATTAGAATATGCTTATGTAATATTTTTACCATTAACCTCTATAAATTTACCACAAAAAATATTTTAAACTGTTCGCTCGGGTCTGTGTTACCATTATGTAAATCTAAAATGGATATTTCTACTCACATATATTTTATACTCCAGCCTTTAGCAATTGCCTTCGATATGTACATAATTTTTTGCCTTCGATATGTACATAAATTTCGTGTACACAACAATGTTGCGTAGTTGGTATCTAATTATATATGACAGTTATGAGTTCAAAGTCCAAGATAAAATGATTGATGATATCAACTTAGCAACTTGATAGATTTTCCTTAACACTTTTATGTAAGCAGCTTCACGTTTTTTAAGCAAAGCATAGACAATCTAGTGTCAATACACTTTGTTCACTGCTTTTCGCCCGAGACATCATTTAGTATTGAACGGCGAACTCAAAGCCGCGCTTTGTCTTATCAGAGCGGAAAAAAAATTAAATATCATCATTCCTTCGAGTAGGAATCAAACCCAGAGGCCCTCGTGTTTATAGTTAGATGGCCTGACGAATACATGAGCAAAGGATTACAAACATATACATCTATGTACGATATACAAATAATTTTTTAATTGTTTTATGTACTTGTTGATCTTATAAGCTCGAACAGAATATAACTAAAGCTAATCACAAGGTCTATGCAGAAATACTTATAGGCGACAACTTGTTAGGTATTAAATTAAAAATAATTAAAAGCAGTTTTTCTTCGTATGTACGAAAATAGCCACATATATTATGCAAAGTTCATGACCAAGGATATCTAATAATATAAATCTTATTTATTTAATTAAAATATAAAATATTAGCGAAAGAAAAATATCATAATTACTTATATAACTTTTTGTGTGTGTGTGTGAGTGTGAATTTTTTAAATTTATATATATTACTAAATGTAACAGAGTAACTTTAAACGCTGTGTTCATGGGTGTACCCATATCCATCCCCATAAGCTTTCATAAGTGTATCAATACCCTTCCCTATTAGATGTCATACTTTTTATTTTATTAAGAATTATCGAATTCAACACATTAAATCAAGACATTCCGTTAATTACCGCGCGAACTCCAAGTGGCGAACTCAATGCCGCGCTTTGTCTTACTAGACAATATATTTTTTATATTTAATACGAATTATAATATTTGAATATTAATATATTTACTTTTTATTTTATATTTCTTTTAATGGAATCGCACCTTTTTTATCTTATGACTTTAGTATGCAAAGAAAATATCATAGTGCTAAGCTATTATCCCATATCTTACCTTTTAAAAATCCGTTCTATGGTGCATGAATCCCACATCGTATATCACCGGGCTTAGGTAGCGGAAATATCGCTCATCGATCTTTTCATGGTATACGTGTAACATACCTACTTGTACGTGTACATGTACTATACGAGAACGTGCCGACCACAATAATGTGGTAGACAGGCGACAAATTTCTGTATTTTGCTTGCTGTATATTGGTATACTTTTAATTAATTTTTACAATTCTAGGTACAATTGTAAATTATTTTTAAGATCAAAATATATAGTAAGTATATACATATATAATTACTATTAACTTTACTAAGTTAAGTAAATGTGCAATGGCGGCCTCATAACCACAAGTAATGTCTATCGACAATCTATCTGTCGTATCTAGACAATCTATAATAATGCATATACTATAAAAGAATGCAGGGACATGCGTAAATTATTGTTATATACTTATTTGATGCCACCTTGGCGTCAGGCGTATCAACGTCTTACTGTAAATGTTATTACTTTTGGACTTGATATAACTCTTTGATTTGATTAGTTATATAAAGATATTCTTCATATTTTATCAAAAACTTTACGATAATTTATCATTTTATCTTCAATTTGCTAAATATATTAAATATCTAATACTATAAATCATCATTGGCTTGACATTGGCACGCACTGTCTGTTATTTTATGGGAAAAAATATACCATAGTAGTCTTTTGATTTTCGTGATTTTTACACTTTTTAATTGAGACTATTTTAAACGGATTAATCGCGTATATTTTGGTGTTCGAAAATATATTTTTTGAAAATCTGACGTTTCGTACATTTTACAGTAGTCCGTGGTTCGAATATCAAAATATACGCGATTAATCCGTTTAAAATCGTTTTATTTAAAACTGCCATAGTAAATTTGCGAAATACATCTAATAAAGATTTTTTTTGTAAAAAACGTTGTAAGTAAAGGTTTTCCTTGTTTAACTGAACGATCTATACATATTAAGATCCAAATTCATTTTTATGCATCAAATTCTATTTTTGAAATTCATGTTAATATTTGAAACCTAAAATGCAAATACATTCTATTAACTAATGTTTCTCTGTTCAAAAAGGCGATTGAATTAATTACGAGAGTGCCTGAGTATAAAACATATGGTTGTGGATTCGATTCCCACTAACCAAGTTTCTGATTGTTCTACGCTTTTGAATAACTGATGAACCTGAAGACCTATTTTCAAAAAATATTCTGAAGTCAACCCAAATTATGTAAGTAAGTATAAGATAAAATTGTGATGCCATTATATTGTAATAATAGCATATTGTATTCATATTAACAAGATTGATTTATCCATAATTGACATGACGTGATATATTAAATAGAACAACTATTTTTTTACTATTATTATTATTTATGTCAAAAATTGAGTTTAAAGGAGTAACTGCAGTTCACACAAAACAGAATATACTGGTACATTTCTCCCTTTTATGTCTATCACGTATAAATATATTTTTTTTATTTTTGAATATTTTAGATGAAACTATTTTAAACATATTTCTAAAGATTTTCACCCTCTACCTGTGACCGCAAGCTACTATAACGTATCAAAAATGTATTTTTGAATAACAAAATATAGGCGAATAATTCCATTTAAAACCTATGAATTAATTATAAACTATTCTTGATGAATTCATTTTTTTAGCTTCACACTTTTATCCCGCCTTGCAGGGTAGACAGAAAGTACCCAGTGACAAGACACTCCGTATTTCACTTTCAAGAAATTGTGTGTTGAGTGGCTAAACTCTACTCCGCACTTTGACTTACCAGAGTGAGGAAGTGATAATAATTTAAATATAAGCACTCGCTGGAGTAGGCATCGAATCCACCATTGATCGCGTTTACAGTAAGACGCTGTCCCACTGCGCCACGATCGGCCTCAAGAGTTCATTAATAAGTTTTTAGAAATCGTTTACGTTGAAATTAAAAAAAATAATAATAATATGTCATTGTCCTAATATCAATACGAACAAGGAAGGCATTTTAATTTATTATTATAGCAACATTATGATAGCATTAAAATTATATTTAAATGAATGTTGTAAAGCAGTACAAGTAGACCACCCTTTCCGACAAGCGATAACAAAAAGAAATTTTAGAAGAATATTTGTATTAGACATAACTTGTGGCGGTATTTGAATAATTTTATCTTATTTCCAAGAGAATTCCACTTGAGATTTGTTTTATCGCTGAATTGGTTTAACTTACGTGTTTGGGACTGGATATTAATATCAATTTTGTGAGCTTTCCTTGTTTTTATGGGAGCTTGGAGTTAAGTTGGAACGTTGCCAGCCTGCGATTTATCGTTACGTTACTTACTAGATTGTGTGAACCCTTGCGATTGGTAACATATTACAATATTACAATACAAATTACGATTGAAACTGAGAAACTTAAGTATTTAAAAATCAATTACTGTGAAGCAATTGAACAGTTAATATATTTGAAATGAAATTTATTTGAAAAGAAAATTAAGTATATTTTGTTTTTGTTTTTATTTAAAACAGGTTTTTTTTTAACTTATAATGTCTGTATCATTAATAAAAATCTGAATTATTTCTTTATAACAATATAATTAATCAAAATACGAAATTACAAAAATTAATGACAAACGTCGTGTCATTAATTATTTTATTTTGTTCACTTACCATAGTTATTTCAAATTTGAAAGAACGTTAAGAAAATAGTGTATATATTGCTTGTGATACTTACTTGGCCCGTATTAGCCCACAGTTTTCGGCTCTCAAAAGAAAATCGTTTAGTCTGATCGGAATAAACGAAATTGTATGTGTCCTTGATGTGAAAATTCTAGACGCTTTTTAGGTTTTACAGATCTCGGATTTTGTCTTTTTATTTCAACGTGAGGATTTTTGTTTCAAATGAGTGATAATCTTATATATTTACATAAAAACAAATTAATATTATTCATTTCTTTACACATTTTTCATACAAATAGTATATAGCATATATATATATATATATATATATATATATATATATATATATATAATATTTTGCGTTTGAGTAAAACTATGCATTGTAAACTGAACTACGGCGTGATTAGCCATTTTTATTTGGAAACGAAATTTGAAACATAATACAAAATCAGTATAGAAAATATCGTTTCACAAACTATTAATCACAATACAATCAAACTACTTCGCCTGTAATTAAAATGCATTCGAAAGTCCGGGAACTGTGAATAAATTAATAATTCAAATAGAGTTTGAATTATTCACGTATTAAAACCGTAGTATTTACGTTTATTTCATGTAATAGACACAAATTTGTAGCTCTGCGGCCAATGATTTTGACAGCAGGGGCGTATTATATGTTTCTGCTATCAGTTAGCTCGCTAGTTAGTTTTTTATGTTATTTATAGAATGTCATACTCAAATATTACGATTTTATATCAAATATGGAACATGGCAAAATTTTAATCTGCGTCTTTCAGAATTGTTCCAAGTCTTTTACACTATATGTCGTTTTCACGTCACGTTGACACTTCAATACACACATTTTTGACGACTTTCTTTTACTTTTGTTAGCAATTTTATGTCAGTGATTAGTTGGATTGTACGAGATATACTTGCGAATATTTAAAATGTATATATATTTTTATATATTTATATATATATATATATATATATATATATATATATATATATATATATATATATATATATATATATATAAATATATAAAAATATATATATATATATATATATATATAATTTAAATACAAAGAAATTCCAAAATTTTTGACAATTAAATTAAATAAACTGAGTTTTCTCTAATCCGCTATAGTCTGCAGTAATTAATAAAGCAGAACGATTTTTTTTAATTTTTTTCTTTACGATCTGTGGTCAAGGCAGGCAGGCAGGAAGGCAGGAAGAGAAAATAATTTAAATATAATCACTGCTCCGAATGGGAATCGAACCCACAACCCGATCCGATTACAACCAGACGCTGTCCCACTGCGTCACGACCGACCTCTATATAATAAATATTATTTATATTTCTCTCTAAATAATAAATACTATTCATATTTAAAGCTACTAAGCTTATATATTACCGTAAGCTTAAAACTGTTTGTTATTGGCGTTATTAAGGTCGATAGATATGAATTTACGTACGTAGGTCGGTTGTATTGCGTGGCTAAAAGCATGTGTGTTTTAACCATTATAATAGATTGTTTGTCTAATTTATACCACTAAATCAATTACGGGTAAATTACCGTACAGTGTTAAATTGAAGTTGTCGTCCAACGAAATTGGGCTTTGTTAATAGAAGAAAAAAATTAAACCTAATGTACATCAGGACGGTGTGGTTTCTTTATAACTAACACACAAGGATATGAAATCGTTGAAATGTCTGGAGCAGTGTCTGGCGATACATTAAGGTAGTTGGTTCGATTTTTAGTAGCAAAAAAATGTTTGAAGTATTTTTATTTTCACAGTGAACTAAAAAAAAACTTATCTTTAAGTTCTACCAAAAAAGAAGAAATATTTATTGACATATTTAGATAATAAAAGATTTTTAACCTGTAGAGTAAAAGCATGTTTATAAAAGCAATTATTGAGTTTCTCGTTGCCTTTTCTTCAGAGCAAAACTACCATTTCGTGCATAACTTCTAATGGGAACGATATTTTTTGTTAATTAATTTGAAAGTGGTTGTAATGAATATCTATTTGAATAAAGTTCATTACGATAAGTCAATTCATTTCCAAATTTTCTTTTAAATGGTTGAATCCATTGGTACACATTAATGCAGAATTTGAACAGTTAGAAACGATAATTGTGAGTTCGATTCCAAAAAGAAAAAATCACGGCGCTGAGCTCTGCCACTAATCACGCTCTCGTAATAATTGGCAATAATTAAGTTTTATAATATTAAGTATACATTGAATATATAAAAAAAATAACACAGATACATCTTAATATAAATGATACTCAGTACTTTTTATATAACGATCACAACTGCAATTTTTCATAGTTTCTGATAAAATAATAAAACTACATGTATATATGACGTCCCAATAATGTTTACACACGTAATTGCCAGTCCGATGTTAACCAATAGTGTATGTTTACTAATATTTGTTGTACACACGAACGTATCTTATAATATATCATAACATAATTTAAATTATTGTCAGGAATCTATCTATTAATTAAAACATGATTTTTGGACCTTATCTATTGACTTAAAAAAGTAAATCTGAATTCCCTTATTTTAAAAGAGAAAGTCTTTTAAAATAAACAAATACTTGGGGATAAATAAATAATGTAATACTTGTAATTAAATAAATATTCTTACTTATGTGATTTACATTTTAAACTACCTTCTTTAGTAAATTAAACATACATCCATCGTGTGTTTTATTTGCGAAACAAACATAACTATAAAAAGACACTGTGATAGGTTTAGAGGTAATATATTTCTATGGCAGAATATAGAAAAACCTTAATAATAATTTCATTTTTTAGCATTACGCTTTTATCCCGCAGTGTAGACAGGAAGTACCTAGTGCTAAGACAATCCGTACTCCGCTTTCCGTCGAATTTGAAACATTTCGTATTGAGAGGCAGAAGTCAACGCTATACTTTGTCTTACCAGTCATAATCAATCCCTCGAGTGGGATCGAACTCATAACCGATTGCCGTTACAGTTACATACTACCCACTGCGCCACGATTAGTAACGATGTCTTTAAACCTCATAAAGAATAATGTAAAATGATCCATGCATCATTTAATATATTTTTTGTGTTTATTTATTGCTAGGTAAATGTATGACATAGACATTGATCTTAAGAACTTTACATCGTCGTAGTGCTATTACAGTTTATCCACATCTTAACAGATCAATTGACGCTTCCTCCATTTAACGTACGCGGAACTCAATGTTTTTGCTTCGATAATGCCGTTCATACTTCGTTTTTTATGATTTTTTTTGTATCTAAATTTTTGTATTTTTTTATATACTATCTACATACAAAGTTTATTAATACTAATACTATAAAGCGATGGGTTATTTTATTTGTTTAAACACACTAATTTAGTACCGAATGGATTTCACATTTTTTCTAATTACAAGAAAGGCTATGAAAGGTCACGCTACGATTAACAAGAATGAATGAAAAACGTTCCAAAAAGCTCAAAAATGTATTCCTTTTGTGAGGCAGACAATGTTGAGGGTGACAACTAGTATAATACAAAATAAATGATGAAGATATTTTGCTTTGATTTTGCCTTATGCCAGTGTGTGTTTAATACCTCAGTAAATTTGAATATAACAGGCAGGTATAAGATTAATTTCTAAGTTAAAGCTAGAAACATATATTTAACGTTATTATTACGAAACTAGCGTATAAAATATAATATTTTTGATGCTCCTATTTACATAAATCTACATAATTATTTTAAAATATTGCAAAGGTTATATGAAAAATTGGCTGGGTACTATAAATGTTATGCTCATTGATTTAGAGATTCCCATTGGACTAACAATAGTGATACTTCTACAAGAATAAGAATTTAAATATTATTATTCTTTGTTGAGCCGTTACAATTTTAAGTTATTATTTAGATGTTAATACATAACAGACTCATGTTGAGTACAATATGCATACACAAACCATTCGCTGAAATATGAATACAATAGAAACTACATTTAGGATATTGTTTTATAAAAAATAATATCAGATAAAAAATAATATAAAATAAATAAATAAATAATGAAAAACCGATAAATAGCATATGCATTTTGAAGGAAAAACCGATAACCATGACACTTACGTCATGACAGATTTAATAAATTAGACGCCGCCGTGTCAATCGATGATAAGCTACTGAAATCGTGAGATGTTATCGATAACCATATCTATATCGATAGATTGTATCGATAGCACTGGATGCACCCAATCGATTAGTCTAACGCTATTATAAAATTGACATTACTGTAAGGTCTTTTAAGCTGCTTTACTTAGTAATTACCTTTTACTTTTTACTTACTGAGTAAAATAGATGAAGCTTATGTTATTAAAATTATAATTGAATTTGGATCAATAAATATTATTATAGATAAATAAAAAAAAATAAATCAAAAATAATATCAATAAATATTATTATAGATAAATAAAAAAAAATAAAATAAAAATATAAAAAGCTAGTGCCAAAACACTTCGTTGGCTGCTTCTCACCCGAAATCGAGACATGTTGTATGGCGAATCTAACGCCGTGCTTCGTCTATAATATAAAATATTTCTTTTATTAGCCCATATTTTTTTGAGCATGTTTACAGTGTCTGTCAGATTAGTTTTTTTATAGTAATCCATCCTTTTACGGCTTCGCCATTTGATGGATCGTTTGCTTGAATTACGTATACGTTTAACATATTGAAATTGGTTAACTTATGCTCTATCGAATTACATTGATTTTGTGAACAACAAATGTACACATCAATTATTATTTTTAGTTATTTTAATTAAGACATTTATGAAGAATAATGTATACAACGGCCATAAATTTTTTATCATCAAGTTTTTCAGTATTACTGAAAATACAGATTTTAGTAGCTTTTTATAGGTGAAACAATTTAGGTATCTACTACTAAATTGTTTTCATGTTTACATGTTAGATGTCTTGTACATTTGCTCATTTCACTTATATTGTCATCCAGATATCAAAAACTAGATTATTTTCTAGTTAGTTAATAGCCAATGCTTTAATTTTGGTTGGAAAATAAAGATGAGAGTGTCTTTACACTAAGGCCTTTCTACCTACTCTACAGACTATTTAAATTTGAGCAAACATTTACTCAATTTTCCTACAGTTTTAATTAAATTTAGGATAATATACTAAATAACAATAAAAATATATTAACATTCTAACATCTTGAGATTTTTTAGCTTCATTCTTTTATCACGCATGTCAGGGTAGACTGGAAGTAACCTAGTGTCGAGACACTCCGTACTTCGCTTTGCACCGAATTCGAGACATTGCGTGTCGAGTGGTGGAACTCAATGCCGCACTTTGTCTTTTTACCAGAGCGAGGAAGTGAATATAATATAAATATAATCACTCTCCCGAGTGGGGATTGAACCCACACAAGAAAATAGTAAAATAGACGTGATAGTTAAAATTATTCTTTTCAAAATTCTTCCGCTTATAAAGCAGAGCAGTTTGGCAAATTCCTAGAGTCCCTCGTACTAAGTTTGAAGCACCTATCCAGTTAAAAGCACAACAAGGCCTTCGTCTACAAAATGTGCTATGTATGATTGTTTCCTTTACCTTTACTAGAATAATATTTTTCTCTATTTTCGTGTATTTTTGCCTAGAACCTATTTTCCTTCTCATTTTGAGGTAAGCATTTTAAAGTAAATATTTTAACTAATCCTTGAATAAGTTAGACGGCTGCTAAATGCGTTCCGATTTTAAGATCTCATATTGTTTATTTGTATACTTGTATTCGTTATAACCGATTATGAACTATATTTTTGTTTGATTTTTCAGATACTAAGACGGGACCTATGGTCATAGTCACAATTAACAAAGCCATTTTTGAAAAAACGTATAAAAATTTTGAATGCAGCGGGATTCGAACCCGCGCCTCTTGGATACCGTCCAAGCGCTCAAAAAGCAAAAATATAATTATAAAAATTAAAAAAAAAACTACTTAACAAATACCGTATTTAATATTATTAAAATCTCGTAACATAACGTGTTTATGATTTATCCATATTATTCTATAATAATTTGCACTCGCTGAGGACAATTTGCACTATGTAACCATTATGTCAACAAGCGTTGTATTTTCTTTGAGTCATGATGCTGCTTCACGACGTCATTTACATTTGAAGTACTAGCATTATGGAGAGCGCTTCCTGGATGCGTTTTACATGGAAATTGACGATAATAAGTTATTAACTATTGTGCAGTGCTTAGAGAGTCGAGAAATTGTTACGATTTTGCTTTTGAAATAGAATATCTTGAAAGTTCTTTGTCGTGTTCAACGGCTGTCACAATTTCTCATAGGTATTGTGTATGGGCATTTTAGTTACTATTATATTTTTGTTTATCAAAAAATATTAATTTCTAATTATTAATGTTAATTTGAAATCGAATTATTGCCCCGAGTGGAAATCCCACATACAATACACATATTTGTCATGACATATTTTAAATAAATGAGTATTACATTTTACCATTAACATACATTTTAGTTTTCTTATACATATATTTGCCCACCTCTAGTAAAGTACAAAGTATTGTTTAAGCACACACAAGAAAATCTAAGAACATCGTATTTCTATTACGCATACTCATGTAGTCTTTTTAATGTAATTATATTCATAATAACGCAAAGTCAAGATCATGTTAGCAAAAAACTATCTTTCGCACAAAAACTTACCCACGTCATTCAGTTTGTTCCTTATAAGTATATGATATGGAAAAAATATGTTTATATACAAGCGTATAAGTGTAAGCACATACATGCATGAGTGCATGGCTTAGCGATTGGAGAGCTTGGACGGTATCCAAGAGGCGCGGGTTCGAATTTTGCCTCGTTCAATCTTTTAAGATTTGTAAAAGCACTACTTGTACTTTTCAACATGACGGAATATAGAAAGCGAATTACGGAGTGTCTTGACACTGAGTACTTTCTGTCTACTCTGCTACGCGAGATAAGAGAAAGAAGATAAAAAAATTAAAGTTAAAACAGTTTTTTAAGACACTTTGGTAACGAAGCATTTAGTAATGCTACTAAAATTATTATTATATGGATTAGTTTTGAAATATGACAAAAAAATAAGTGAAAGCAAAGACAGTTTATACTATCAAGAAAATATTGTATAGTCATGAGTGGACCTCGCATGTGCTCAAATTGTCAAGCAAATATCACCAGCAAAAATAGATAGATAGATAGTAGATTCGTTCAATGACTTTGTTTTAAATTTTTGAATTTGATTTTATTTTAAATATTAGATTTAATATGTTGTAGTATTTAAAAATAGTGCGTATTAGGTATTTAGTATAGCATGATATACCCATTTATACATATTAAAACTTAAGAATTTATGCATTCATACTACACATCAGGTGTTTGCATTGTTGTCTCGGTGGTGGCTAGAACAATAGACAATATAATTTTTGTAATTTCTCAAAATGATTTATCATTTTAATGACATCTCCGCAAATTTATACATATATATTTATAATATGTAGCCACGCTGTTAATTAATTAAGCTTCATAGTAAAAGTGCAAGTCACCCGTTTGTATTATTTTAAATTAACGTCTCTCGATCAGTACCGATATCCTTGGAATGAATTAAAATATATCCGATGACGTACTAAGTATTATTATAATATTAACATATTGCAATAATATTTAGTACTTACATCATATTATTTAAAAAAAATCAAAGAACGCCAGACTTAACTGAAAAAAATGAGAGAAGGTAAATAAAATATATTTAAAAACAAAAACTCCCCTTAGGATCCAGCCCAGAATTATCCTGTGTACAGTAAAACAATAATAAATGCGTCGCTATGACGTCCATAGCTTAAATTAAACAGTAGTCAGAACAGGTAGCAGACCGCTTAGTGGTATAAATCACGCATGTTCATTGTCACTCAGTTTGCTAAACCACGTATAGCATTACGGCTCCCGTTATCATAAAAATAAATAAATATTCCTCGTTAAAGTGAATAGAACCTACTATAAGGTTTATATTTTGTGACTTAAATACGGAAAATTCTATTTAACTAACATATGTTTTGAATTCTAAATTCACGCATTATCCCGCACAGTAAGAGGGTAAGTAATCAGACAAGACTCCGTACACTCCTTTCTGGCCAAAATCGAAACATTGAGGAGCGGACTTCAACGCCACGTTTTGGCTTCCAAGGTGGCGGTCCTTTGCCCGAGTTAAACTTGAACCCACACACCATAAACACTATCTCACTAAGTTACGATGAAGCCTTTTCGACTTTCAATTTTGCTATATAAACTTATAAATTAATACTGATTAATGACTGTTCGTTTTGTAAAGATGGCAAACTTTATAGTTTTTTCTTAAATAGAATGTATTTAAATAGAAAGTATGTACAAAGTTTTTATTTAATAGAATGTATTTTGAAACTCGAAAAAGATGAATTTTGAACATTTTGAAAAAATAGTTGAAAATGAAGAATTAGACAAATAAAATAGAAGAAATAGACAAATAAAGAGGAAGAAGACAAATAAAATAATAAATTAGACCTTAAAATTTTACTCTGTTCAATAACTCTGTTTTCAAGTTTCCATCTTTTTAGAAATGGTCTCCTGGATAGTAAATGCACGTAGTACAAACCTTCACAATAAAAATATTAAATATTATTTTATTTAATTCAATACAAATGTCATTTAATATAATAACCTAACAGACAGTCCCCATGATACGCGCCAATGTCAAGCCAATGATGATTTATAGATATTTAATATATTTGGCAAAATGAAGATAAAATGATAAATTATCGTAATGTTTTTGATAAAACTCACAGACAGAAATCTTGATGTAATTAATCAAATCAAACTTGTCACTTCTATTTTCAAAGTTTCATAGTTGAGTTTAAGCTTTTGTTTATTTCTCAGTAATCAATCTTTTCACTTAGCTGTAATTATTTCTATTAGTCTGTTAATTTCAATTCTTACATATTCCATATCTAGCAGTTGGAAAGGGCTTGAGTGTAACATAATTGGTTGTGGGCTCAATTCCCAGAGGTGATCATGCAGGGCAATCTTGATAACTGATGATCCTTCGGACTTATTTCGCCTATGGCGACTGCTTCATATTCTATCTGTTTCTGGGCTCATATCCACGAATCTATTATAAAGAGAAGCGGTCAAATGAACAGATAATTTTAAAGTACGCAATCCCTTGCGTAGACGCAGGCGCACTCACTCGTCGTTACTCTGCTCGACTGAGGGAGAGATCAGTTGTATTGTCTAGCCGACAGTAACTATATGCCCTCTACCGTCTTAGACTATCCGTTCCATCTTGCTGTATTGCAGAGTCCGCTAACCCACATTGTATATCTGCGTTAGGTTGCCTTCTTCTCCGAAACAGGCTTTAAGCATTGTCCGCTGCACAAAAACGTGTAAAAGTTTTAGTTTTCGTTATTTTTAATACGATATTGAATTTTTTTAAACGATAATATATTAATTTTTAGTTTCATTTTGAGATATGTAGAAAAGAAAGTTTTTCACAGTAACAGTTTCACAGGTAACAGTCTAAAATCATTATAGTGCTTGTTCTATACTAGTTAGAGACAATCTAGTGTCGACACTCCGTTGACTGTTTTATTATTTTTATTATTATATCAAAAACTTATACAATTTAAAAGCAACTGAAATTATATTGTGTTATTTAACATAACTACATTATAACTCAGTAGATTTGTTTTTAATAATAATATTTTTTATTTAATACCATTTTCTAATTTTACTTTCGCTCGTAAAAGATTTCAATATGCTGAAACTTGACTTTTGCTTCGACATATCTACATACACAAACATATACATTACAATATATTTTGCCTGGAAACTTTCAAAACAAAGAATATATAAATTCCCATCATCTCTATATCTTTATAGACCATATATAAAATTCCATGATACATTATAGAGGCTGGTCATGGGGCAGTGGGACAGCGTCCGACTGTAAACTGTTGTGGGTTCGATCCACACTCGGGGGAGTGATTATATTTAAATTATTTTCACTTCTTCGCTTTGGTAAAAGACAAAGTGCGGCGTTGAGTTCCACCACTCAACACGCAATATCTCGAATTCGGTAGAAAGCGAAGTACAGAGTGTCTTGACACTAGGTACTTTCTGTCTACTACATTATAATTTTTCAGATAACAATAAAAAAAACTGGATACGTTATTTATCTGTGCCTAAAATAGGTTTCATATATATTCTCTTTATCCATTAATCATCTATATTTGAGGCTGACGTCACTTATCAATTTGTTACTAACTGCCAATGTTATCATAACATCTGTTATTATCATACCTACGTCTTATTATTTGTTTAAGCGCAACGTATGTTATTTGTCTAAGTGTATTTTAATTATTAATAAGAGGTGCAGTAGGATAGTGTACGTCTGTATGCGATCAGTTATGGGATTTATCCCTACTTAGAGAAGTGATTATGTATAAATTATTTTTATTTCTCCGCTCTTGTTAAACAAAGCCCGGCGCCAAATTAAGTATCGTTTAATAATTAATTAGTTAATTATTCGGTTAGCAATAAATATGTTTTCTTCTTACATTACCACATAAGACTTGCGCGATTTTTACACATTTTATTTAATAAAATATACGCGATTAGTCAGTTTAAAATTATTTAATTTTACATAGTCATATTTAAATGAACAGATTTTTGGCAGAGCCACAAGATGTATTGAATAATTCCGTTATGGGTTATTAACTATTTTTTGGCAATACTTACTTTTATAGTTAACATTTTTAATTGTGTCTTTATAAATCATTTAAAAAATTTTATTATATGTGATATATAGAACCTGTATAGAAGCTTTCCAACCTTTATGTTGACTAATCACATCTGTTGTTTAAAACTCCAGGGGCATAATAAACTCTGTAACTTTAAAATATCATAATTCTATGAAAGTGAAACAGTTCATTTTTCTACTTTCATAATTAAATTACCTTGTGACGATAGCGGCGCCTGACGGCTTAACGTGTGCATGAATATTTAAACAACAAATTTGAGGTAAAATATTTATTTAGGTAACACTTACGTTGAACAGAGCAAAACGGCAGGTTAGGAGTTTTATATACAAGTAAATAGTAGTCTGTAATTATTGTAATTAATAGGTACTTTTAGGGTTTCTATTGCGAGTTGTAATAGTTATAGCATTTATGTTTGAAATATGGAGTTCGTTTATTTCGTTATTTATCCGCGTTTGAGCTCTGCCACTCAACACGCAATGTCTCGAATTCTTCCTGTCTAACTTGCAATGCAGGATAAAAGCGTGAAGCTAAAAAATATATTAACCTTTTTACGTTTGGCGTTGAGTGTTGATAACCACTCAATAATGTGATATAATTTTACGTCTCTGTAGTGAAAAAAGTCAAGTCAAAACCTTAAATATAGAATCCGTTTCCGAAATAGAGATAATATAGAAGTCCGAGTGTCAAAACGATGGAGATCAGACGGCTACCTTAATGAAAAGTGCGCCTATTAAAATTCTAACAACATATTTCGGCCGAACAATTACAAAAGCCTTTTGAATACCTTTTAGTAGTAACAGAAGATATTAATCTATGAAAATTCCCAACTTTTATATACATTTCTTAACCTTTTATTAAGAGTAACATTTCTATTTGTAAAGGAATGGTATTCTCACACCATTTTGCCTTACAAAGCGTGCGGTCGCTGCTACCAGTGTAACCAACGAAGTAGGTCAAAGGGCCATTTGCGAAAGAAATTAAGTTTAACGCCAATCGGATACTGAAGCTACTGGATATTTAGAGCCGAGATATTTTTTTTTACTTTTTTATATATGCTAGAGAATAATAAAAAATGCAAAGTCATTATATTCTATCTGTAACCACAGAGTGCCATAAAAGTGTTCAAAAATGTATTTTCGAATACCAATCTATACGCGATATTTCCTTCGAAAATAGTTGGATTCGGTATTCAAAGCTGCTATTTTATATCTATATTGCATTCTTCCGCTAATATTAAGGTAATCTAATCTGAGATAATCATGTACTTGTATATACATATGTAGTTCCGAGTTTTAGTACATTTCACTGACTTAATATGCTGATAAAATGAAACTTGTCCTTTAGATCTTTATAATGCGTATACAATTTATGTTTCCATTAATGAACAGTCGAGGCTATGAGAGTACGAATATTTCAATAACGTCTGACTTTCAAACAAACGTGTTGGTTGTGAATTGATTTCCCTGCTAGGAAAGTGGAAAAAAAATATATTATATTATACAGGATAACAAGTTCTGCAACCTGTTACTAATGTGAGTAGAAAGCAAAGAATAAAATATCTTAACACTAAGTAGTTTTGGCTTATTTTAAGAAAATTGTGTCGTGGAGATAGCTGCTAATTTAATTTAAACCTATTTAAAAAAAAACATAATTTCTTAATAATTCTAGTTGTTCTAAATATAACATTATAATAAATAAATATCATATTAAGGGCTTCATTAATTTTTTTATATAACTATAACAATATAAAGTATAATAAGATTTGACTGGCTTAAGTGCCTACTGTATCGAATTAATTCTGTGAAATTTTTATACACTCAATTAAAGTTATTTTTAGCAAGTGTTATTTAAAGGACAATGCTTAATTGAAATAAAAGTAATATAACTTTTTGATCTCTTGAAAATAACCAAAAATTACATAAAAATAAATATTCTTAGTATCGTGAACTTAATAGTAAAATTTAA
This sequence comes from Dryadula phaetusa, assembly GCA_032432895.1. Taxonomy (NCBI): domain Eukaryota; kingdom Metazoa; phylum Arthropoda; class Insecta; order Lepidoptera; family Nymphalidae; genus Dryadula; species Dryadula phaetusa. The sequence goes on from JAOYRS010000073.1 coordinate 2,343,190, forward strand.
AGACTTTATGAAAATTTCATTTCATAAATGAGAATTTCATTTTTAAACGGATTAATCGAATATATTTTGGAATTCGAAAAAATACAATTTTCAAAGGCCTACGTTTCAAACACTACAGTAGTTCGTGGTCACACGTAGACTGAGGTGGAGTTCATCTGTCAGTTGTCAAAAAAATATATCAAACTACCTATAGTCTTAAGGACTTAGACCTGACGTGTCTCCTGCATTGCTGTGCGTAGAGGTCTTGGTGTCAAGACATAGCGTTTGACACATTGTGTATTAAATCAACTTACTACAGTGGGAATGAAATTACTATCGCGACTACAGTCAGACACTTTCCCACTGTGGAGTCTTACCCATACTCCCAAAATATATTAATTTATTAGATATCTGATAGATATTTAATAAATTAATATATATTTTTATATTTGTCACGTTTTTTATTAATATTGTTTTTACATTTTTACATAAATAAAATAAAATCAAACAAACGTCAATAAACAACAAAAATAAAATTAAACAAACGTCAATAAACAAGTAAAAGAAGAACCAATAGTAAATATATAACTTACTTTCACTTATTCACTTCACACACTTAATAGTACACACTGCACTAAACATTTGTTCACGAAATGTTTTTTTATTTGAATGCACATGAACAATTTACACCGTATCACATAATACCGATATAAGCTGATTATATATGCAGCCTGACGGCATACTGCTTTAAATCGCCAAAAAGTCTCCTTATATAGATATATTATTTTAATAAATATTTAGGTGAGGTAAAGTGAATGAGGTGGTATATCTGGGAAGTGTGTTTAGTATAGATGGAAGATATGAAATACACATCCACATCGGAAAGGCGTATTGCTGCCGGTAACAGGGTTAACGGTGCTCTTGCTGCATTAATGCGACGGCAAAACGTCAGCGCACCTGCATGTCTTACCATTTAATGCAGTACGGCAGCGAAACGTGGGTGTGTCAAAAGAAGAATGAAAAAAAGAAGAATGCAGTAGAGATGAGATCTCTTTGTCGGATATGCGGAGTCAGTTTAGCTGACCGTATATGCAGCGAAAAGATACGCAGAATGGCAGGTGTAAGCGCGAATGTCATATTAAGAATGAAGAAGAACGTGCCCAAACCAGGTGGTGCTGGTTACGTTGAAAGAATGAGCGATTAAAGAATGGTAAGAAAGATTTATGGAGCCAAGGTGAGTGGTATGACCTTTGAAAACACAGTATTAAAGACACTGGAGGAAGGGCATGTATGAAGAGGATAATGACTGTGGACGAGGCGTAAAACGTATGCAGGGGCCGTTGCGTGGCGCTCCGTGCACTCTGACTACCCCACCAGGAATAAAGCGTGAAGCTAAAAAATAGATTGGTGAACTACCCTGATATTGATTATTTTGCTTACAATAATAAGACGAAGAAGTATGAAATTAAACACAAAATGAAAGCTTTTATTTAGAAAACGTACAGAAAGTGAACATTCTTAAACATATTTACTATTTTTAAAGTGTTATTCCACACTAAGGATTAGAAAACATTTTTGAAAAAACGTATAAAAATTTGAACGCAGCGGGATTCGAACCCGCGCCTCTTGGATACCGTCCAAGCGCTCTGACCGCTAAGCCATGCGTTCTACTACCAGCTGCGTCGAAATTCTTATACGTTTTGTTACAACTTATTTATGTTGTTAGCATCTCTGTAGAGAGATTTTTACAAATTTCTACTACTTAAAGATTATTAAGAAATAATCGTTTAACAAGGGAGATTGCTATTTTATTTTAATATTTACTATTTTTAAAGTGTTATTCTACACTTAAGATTAGAAAACATCTTTGAAAAAACGTATAAAAATTTTTTGAACGCAGCGGGATTCGAACCCGCGCCTCTTGGATTCGAATCCCGCTGCGTTCAAAATTTTCAATAATCCAAGAGGCGCGGGTTCGAATCCCGCTGCGTTCAAAATTTTTATACGTTTTTTCAAAGATATTCTTAAACATTTCTTCAAAAAATGTATTTATGATAAATGGACTAATATCATAAATCAAAATATTAGATATATTGCTTAGTTGGTTGGTTCTTAGCTTACGGCGTTTCGAGCATGCCAGTTGAACACCGATCACTTCGCTAATTCGCTAATGTCACCATATATTGCTTTATATTTGACAAACACTTTGACATATTGGTTGCTATGGCGATGTATGTTTAACGCGTCATCGCCTCCACTAGTACATATAATAACAAATAACCATAGAACATGTAGTCTTTCCATAGATTATTGAACATAATAAATAATTTTAATCAAAACACTCGACAACGCGGTAGTAATAATTATGGCAAGCTATTAATGAAATATAGTTAATATCCAATCAAATATATTAATTTATGATAATAATAATGCAAAAAACGTGGCCATAACTTATAATTTATCTTATTTAATACTCCATAAATCATTTCAACCTAAATATAAGGTGCTTTATTAAAAAAATGTCCTACACTTTGAAAGTGTTTACGTAAAGGTCGCAGTATATGACTTTCTTGATAGAATCATTTATATGGACGAAATGTGTCACGTCACGTTTATCATGCTTAATAATATTTGTACGATAATGAAAATGTTATCATATTTTAATAAGGCTTACAGGTTGTTTTTAATCGCACTTAACCTTAAGTATACTGTGGCATTCTAAAAGATCCACAGCACAATATTCTCTAATACCTGATTTAATATACAAATCTCATTATTTTTTGTAACTGTATATATATTATAGGAATAAACATTTTTTCAATTTTAAACCGTCATCGATTACACGTAAGTCACGTGTTCACCATTTTCACCCGATTGCCATAAAGGGATTTTCTCACGTATCTTGTACGTATGTGTCAATTCTCTATATTATGTACTCTATGGTATGTATGTAGATATGTTTTAGTAGCCCAAATGTTCTTAGGTAGGTGATATTAAAAATAATCAGACATGGCGGATGTACGATGCCTAATATATAGTAAACAAAAACGAATATTACAAAATTCATTTCATATTAAAGGTTTAATACATGGATTTCAAAAAAGTATATTATATTTACAATTACCGTAATAGAAATGAAAACAATACAAAATTTAAAAATATGGACTTCGCTCTTCCGTTTTCTGACTCCTGTAAGATATTATAAGAAAGTTTTAAGGGTTTGATATGTTTTGATTGAACCGATTACATATTTTTTTTTTAACTATAAAGACATAAATAAAATAATAGTAAAAAAATACCCCACCTGCGTCGAAAACAACATTAGAAAATCATCTAAAAAGCTTGGAACAAGAAATTTCAATGATTCTTTAAAATCAGTAGCAACAGTATTTTATATTAATAATTTGCCTGTGAGGGGACAGAGTAGAATAAAATTCCCCTCCGCTGCTGGGTAGCACCCGTAAGAGACGGATATCGCAGTCATTTCGTAGTAGGAGGTTAATCCTCGGACTGGCTCGCGACCACTATCAGGACAAAAACTATCAGCCAAATAACAGATGTTTTGCGCCGGTTTTATGTTCATATAAGCCAGCTTTCGGTTTCTGCAAGGCATATAGGTATAACTCTAATGTTGTGGATGTCCATGGGCGAAGGTGACCACTTACCATAAGTAAATTTTCTATATAAAAAAGTCAATACAGAAATCTTTTGATGTTTTTTTGCAACATCATACATGCCGTCGGAGGCACGAAATTATGAAATTTATTATTTTTTGTATTAATTATGAAATGCTAAGTCAAATTATTCTCTCTTTGTGAATATATATATATATATATATATATATATATATATATATATATATATATATATATATATATATATATATATATATATATATATTATTGTATAAAGTTTATACAATTGACGGGTTTAACGCTAAAATATATATATTAAACAAATACAGCCCCTATAGACGGCTAAACTATTGCTATTGGCTAACTTTGTACGTAATGTGATGTGTATGTATATATCTTATTAATTTATTTTTAATATAATTTAATGTAATTTTAGTATTCTTTTTCATTTAAACTTTACTCAACCCAAATATATCAAAGTCCTCCTGCCGTTAAATTAGCTATTAATTAATATTGAATGCTCCATAGAAGGATTTTATAAAAAAGTTATTGATTTATTAAAATATGTATACTTACTTCGTTACCAGCACCCGAGTTATATAGTATAATCCGCAATTTGGAAATAATTCTAAAAACGAGTATAATTTTTTTTTCTTTTATTATAATCTAATGACACATTCTTTTAAGAGATTATTTTAAAATAAATTTTCTTTAATTTATTTATACATTATAGACAATAATCTATACCAAAATATTATAAATTCCAATATCACTGTAATAAGAAAAGACAAAGTGCGGTGTTGAGTTCCGTTACTCAACACGCAATGTCTCAAATTCGTCGGAAAACGAAGTAAAAAGATTCTTGATAGTAGATCTTTGTTTACCCTGCCATGCGGGATAGAAGATCGAAGCTAAAAAAATAGAAATCTTGTACTGAGTTAGAAGTAAATTAGGCGAAATATATATCAAAAGTCATATTTCCGAAGCATACACAGCATTTCATTTCATGATTGGACGAACTCGTTAAATCGGCCAATCGAGTGATGATTGCTTTTGGGTTTCCATTATTTTTACACACATGGTACGAAGAGTGAAGTATATTTCATATTAATAAAAAAGCTAAAGCGTTATGTTTTACCAAATCATTTTTTTATTCATGGCTGGTTACCCTTTATTTTGCTTCACTTAATTCAGGCATGTGTTTAAATTATATATATTTTTTTATCACATAGATATTATTTAAAATAAAACTATTTAAAACGGATAATCGCTATATTTTGGTAATTGAAAATATATTTTCGAAAATCCGATTATCTGTATCAACCACCATATCACAGTATACCACCACACTGTACATGTGGCCACGGAATGCAGTAAAGTGTTCGAACAGGGTTTTCAGAAATATATTAAAAATGTGTAAAAAGCGCGATAATCAAAGATCAGATATTTTTTAATTTGTTACTATAAAAGAACAAAAAATAAATAAGAATCCAAATATACAACAACATTTTAATGAAATATATAAGCTTTAGAAGCCAGTCCTATTGCATTTAGATTAATATCGCCTAGCTACCCACTCATTGCCGTCCAAATTGAACTACAATATCAGTTTAATCTGTCGAGAACAACCGACTTATATTTTATAAAGTAAAATAATACTTAAAGAACTCACGAGAAATAACCTGAAAATACGTTTAAAAAATGTTGCAACATCCGTAGTATGTACCTACATACATATATGGAGTTTCCCAATAAGAACGATATGTTTTGAAATTGAAATAAAACATGTAATATATGTTCGAATTTCGTGCTCAATGGCTTTGGCTCAATGCTTTATTTGATAGGAAATCTTATGCTATTTATGATTTAAACAAAATATCGTTCAAAAGACCGCCACTACTTTTTTTGCACTGGTGAATACGGTCGGTCCAATTTTCGATGACTCGGTGCAGCATTTCGGCTGGTATGGCCGCTATAATCGCTCGAATGTTGCGTTCAAGGTCTTGAATCGTAGCTGGTTTATTGGCATACACTTGAGATTTAACATACCCCCACAAAAAGGCTGTTAAATAAATTTAGCATGAAATGCTCTTTGAGTAGAGACAATACTTTTCGAATTTTGATAGAAAATTCGGACAATTTCCAAACATTGAGGTAACGTGAACTTGTTCATGATTAAATGGCAAACATTATTGAACACAAAACAACACAAATGTCAAATGTTAAACAAGCAAGATGGCGGCTGTGAGCTATCAACATCCTATCATCCCTATTAGGAAACACTGTATATGACATAATATATATGACATATGTATGTTATTACGGATATAGATAAGCCGAGAGAGCTTAGTATAGACACTTTTTTCCACTTTTCGACTATTGATTTAAAACAGTAAAAGATTAAAGTAGAAACCTTAACCCTAGAGACCAGTCGTGGCGCAGTGGTATAGCGTCTGACTGTTATTGTAATCGCTTGTGGGCTCGACTCCCAATTGGGGGAGTGATTATATTTAAATTAATACCACTATCTCGCCACTCAACAGGCAATTTTTTTAATTCGGCGGAAAGCGGAGTACGAAATGACTCGATACAAGTATCAAGTTAGGTACTTCTTGTCTAACCCGAACCGAAGCCTATAAATAGTCTATAGGTTATATATATGTATTTATATTTATATACATATAATACAATCACTAAGTAAAAACAATTTGTTAATACAATTGTCTTTATAATACAATTGTCTTTATGCAATTTTATAACACAAAGGTAGCAAGACACTCCGTTGACTGCTTTCTGCTCAAAATCGTGAAATTACGTGTAAGATAACGAATTTAACGCCGCACGCCCTACCAGAGCGGAGAAATACAATAATTCTGTCATATTATACATATAATAATTATATCGTATTATAGTAAATACAATAACACCTGTGAAACTCATATTCAAATATGGTGATAATTACGGGATTAGTATAGATCGTTTTGATTGATGGAGCAAATAGATATTGCTGACGTATATGAATTATATTGGCAATTGGTTAAATTATTTGTTGAAACAAATAAATGAGCCGGTCGTGAAGCATTGTGGATCGTCTGTCTGTCAACGCCATTGCTTGTGGGTTCGATCTTATTCGGAGGTCAGACAAAGGGGAGTGTTGAGTTCCGCAACTCAAATTGCAATGTCTCGAATTCGGAGGGAGGCGAAGGAAGGAGTGTCTTGACACTAGGTACTTCCTGTCTACTCTGCTATGCAGAATTAAAGCGTGAGGCTAAATACAAATAAATGTGAGCATGTATGAAGCAGGGCTTATAAGGCCATTAACAGTACTTTTATGCTTTACTACATTTATTTTGTTTTTGAAATATAATTAAAACGGGTTTTGGAATATTATTTATAATTGAGTAGTTTAGGACAATTGTTATAAATCACTTGATGAGGAAAATAATCCATTATTGAAAATTATAATTTCTTATTACCTTCTATTACGAATTAACATCTATTACAAATTTAAAAATTATGTATTTTTATTGTTGAGGTAAGCATGACCCAGTTTAATATCGTACGATTATTAACAGGATTGATGAGTTCACCCTTAATTCACCCTCAAAGGAGTAAAATCGAAAAATTTATTTAGCACTATTTATTAATAAGTATTAACTAATACCTACATCGGAAAACATTTCATTGTAAAAGCAAGTATAAAAAGGTTTTCAAGACAATAGATATCGAGAATAAGCAGGCAAATATAAAATAATATTATTTATGATAAACATTCGTTTCCTTCAAAAAATTCTACATTATTCCTTTATTTTTATAATATTTTATATAAATAGATTAAAGTACTAAGCGAAGTATATAAATTGCGTTCAAACAAAACGAAAAACTATAGTTGAGGCAAACAAAAGTTATACCATATGTGCTTGTGTAATTTACAACTTTATAGCAAGTGTCCGAAATAATTCAGATTGTATTGTTGCAAACCACTAATACTATTTACCGTTGAAACGTGACTGATTGTTTACAGCATATATTAATAGTAAGTTCAGACCTAAAAGCAGTACCCCATATGGTACATACATATGTATCTATTGATATTTGTTTTTATATATTACTAACTTTATCTATATATTTTAGTTTAAAATAATAATCCAAATTCTATAATACATTTTAAAATCTATCTTTGTCAGAATAATTATTTCGATGGCGCTTGCGGGCTGATCGCGTAACCAATAAACTGGATGGTGCGGCATCATTAAAAGTTTGAACGACGAATTACGATAATAATTGGAAAAGCTTAAGAATTTTGATAACGGCTTGAACATTTCGAATGATCGTTTAATAAGAAAATTAATATTTTAATAAACACTGTAATCATTAAGGTTGTAACAGTGTATTGCTTGGTGGTGGAACGTATATGACGTAGTTTGTATCGAAGATGTTGCGTTTTTGTGTTAGTTGAGGCAATTCATGTTTTACCATTAATTATTCGTTTTTTTTCATGCCTAATGAAACAATAGTAAGATAGAAATAGATAGATTTAAAAAAATAAATAGAAACTAGATCGATTTAAAAAATAAATGACTTCCGATTCACTTTGCTGGATTTTCTAAAATTCATCTAAACCCTGTGGAGGTCGGTTAGAGTAAGTTTAATACACCTAAAAATACTTATATAAAAAATTAGCTTCACGCTTTATTCCATATACCAAGGGATTATAGATACCCAAGTGCCAAGACCATCCGTTACCTGCTTTCCATAATAGAGACATTGCTTGCTGAGTGGTGAACTTATTTATTTATAAGACAGACGGCATATGGTGGTACCTACATTTATATAGGTTATCGCTTTAACCTCATCATGATTCCAGGTTGAATCTACTTAATTTAGAAGATGGAAAACCTCTTTTCAAATAAATTAGCTTATTTTCTTTTGAAATTTATTTTACTAAAGGCCATGATAAAATTTCTGTAGTGAAGGCAATTTAATACATTCGATATCAAATTAAATAAATTCTTACTATTTTAAGAAAATCAAAGAGAAAATACTATGTTAAAATACAAAAACCTAAATGTGATTGAAAAATATTGTAGCCAATATATTTTTCTATATAATTTATTTTAGAACGTAGACAGTGTATTTGATCTTCGCTCATTTCGGGCAATAAGTCTCATAAATCCTATTTCATAAATGATATAGTTTCACTTAGTAACATATGTTTATATTTATAGAGGGTAAAATTCATTTACATACTATTGTACTCACGCTTTTTCCTGCAAAGCAGGATAGTCATAGACAGCCTAATGTCAAAACACACCGTTGGCTGCTTTTCGCCCGAAATCAAGACGTTGCGAGACATATGTTCAATTTTAAGATATTTAAAATTTATTTATTAATATATAGTAAATGTGTGTTAAAAATTATACAACTTTGTTATACGATTAATATAGAAATATCGGGCCTGCTCCTCCGCGTCTAACTTAAGATTTTCCCTCATATAGAAACTATAACGACATATATCACAGTCGGTCCGATTTTTAAAATTAACGTTTTTTATTCATCGTCAACCATTCTCATTGAGGCACAAAGCTAACGAACGGACATCCTAAATAAATAAATGTATTTACAAAACAGAAATTTTATTGAAAAGCTACTGAAAGTTCAATTCATACATTGAAAGCTTATTTGATTAAAATCAAATATTTACAGCCTCATTTTAGAATTGTCCGTAGTTAAATTACCTAACCTTGTGTATTTAGTAAGAAGAGAAAAAGGAGAAAGAAGAAAAAGGGTATTGTCACTAAATTTATAACTATAATTTACTTTATTTTATGAATTCTTAGAAAACGTCAAGATTTCTTCTTGAGGCATTTTTATAGTGGGACAACATCTGACTGTAAATACGATCGGTTGTGGGTTTGATTCCCACTTGGGGATTGCTTATATTTAAATTATTTTCACTTCCTCGCTCTGGTAAAAGACAAAGCGTGGCGTTGAGCCACTCAACTCGCAATGTCTTGAATTCGGTGGAAAGCGAAGTATGGAGTGTCTTTACACTGGATACTTTTTGTCTACCCTGCTATGCGGGATAAAAGTGTGAAGTTAAAAAAAATATTTTTCAGTCTTGGAAAATGAACGTACTTATAGCTAAATTGTTGAGAGCGTTACAAATTAACGATGTTGATTTCTTAATAAAAAAAAACAATTTACTCATCTATTTTTATATTTTTTATTTAGAATAGATTAATATATCGAGTTTATACATTATTTTCATTTATTGTTCATTCTAGATAGACTATCATTCTAGAGAATTCGTTTAAACTTTCATTAACCAGTCTATATTTAGTCGAATTCGTTTGTTAGTATTTTTATTGTAAAGAATTTCATATTTTTGACTTTCACTACAAAATAAATATTGATTGACGGCTCACTCTTAACATCAGGTTCATTTGTTCGCACTCCCTTTGTTATTTGTCAGTCCTACGTCCTCTTGTCATTTATGATTGGTTATTGAAGCTGAGTATTGATATAACTATCTTACCCATCGTTGACGCCACTGTGGTAAAGTTCAAAAATGTCAAATTTACCTGATGGATGTATTAGGTAGTAATATAGTAGTTGGTAAATGGCTTTTATCCCGCATAGCAGGATAGACGAAAAGTACCTGTTGTAAAGACTCTTCGTACTTCGTTTTCTGCCGTATTCGAGACATTGCGTGTTGAGAAGAGGAAGTCTTAATAAAAGCGTGAAGCTACAACAACATAAAACAAAGGCCATGTGTAGGTCATCGTGGCGCAGTGAGGCTTCTGACTGTAAGCATTCGGTTGTGGGTACGATTCCAATTTGAACACATGAATATATTTAAATATTATAATATTTATTTTTAATTTTCCGCTGTGGTAAAACAAAGTGCGGCATTCAGCTTACCACTCAGCACGCAATGTTTCGATTTCACACGTAAGTCTTGTCACTGGATTATCTCCAACTACCGCGCATACCAGCGCGATAAAGCATGAAGCTGTTTTTTTTCAGTTTTGCTTAAAAAACGTCTAGGATTAGGTAATAATAAACAAGACTTAAAAATAAATTGACTGAATATATTTATATGCTAACAATAAAAAGATAAAAATACTTGGTTGTTATATACAGGTAGACATGACGACGAAGTAAAGAGTACAAAGATATATATTAAATAAGTTTTGCTTTTTACCTCAACCTCTGATAAACTAAGTAATAAAAATGAATTGTTTTTTGATACCAAAAATACTGAACATCTTTAATATATTGTAATAATTTCGATAAATTGGCAAAAGGCACAGATTATATTTCAATTTCATTTTTAATAATCGCTTTATAGTATTTAAAGTGGATTTTCATTACTTTATATTTTCACAAAGGAAAACCATTAAATTATTCTTTAACGGCATAATTGCGTCATTATATGTATACAAATAAATAAAAATAGAAAGTTTATTTGTAATATTAAAATAAACGTGATTTGCTAAATGGATTTGTATATATTTACATAAACGTTACTTATACCAAAATAAAATTTTTTATTGTTTTTTAAATGGCCTTTTTAAGTCGTGGCGCAGTAGGACAGCGTCTGCCTGTAGACGTGATCTGTTCGAAGGGCTCGATTCCTTTTTGGGGGAGTGATTATATCTGAAATTATTATCACTTCCTCGCTCTAATAACACAAAGTGTGAAGTCGAGTTCCACTACACAACAAGCAATGTCTCGAATTCGGTGGAAAGCGAAGTATAGAGTGTGTTACCATTTTTGTCCGTTTGTCTTTTTGTTCCGGCTAATCTCCGGAACGGCTAGACCGTTTTTGATAGGACTTTCACTGGCAGATATTTTAGGTAATAAAAAGCAAATTTGGAAGCTTTTATTTTAGAAATAGAGATATTCAAATCCACGAGTAGGAAATCGCGAACACGGCTCGTCTTTAAGAAACATATGTAAAGTTCTAATATATTTTCTAGAACATGTTGACGTTCATCTTTTTGTTCCTTTTATACGAGTTCTTGTATTGTCGCATAAACATATGTAGGTACGTACATATATAGAAATATACGGCATTATGTAATCTATATAATGTGTTAGACGCCATCATGGCACATGTCGTTCAGGTTGACTTGAATAACAGTATTTACAATATGTCCAACTCAATACACTGGTTTCAAGCTCCATTCGTAGGAATATTTATTTTTAAATATAAAAATTAAAAGGCCATCATAGCGTAAAATGTTTATATTTTAAAAATATATATCCTCAGTGAGACAGCGTTGGGTTCCGCCGCTAATCACGCAATTTATGTACTGTGCGGAAAGGGAGAATGGAGAGTCTTGATACTAGATTTTCTCTGATGATTCGGTTAAAAACGTAGATTTGTTTTGTTTGTTAAGTACGAACTGTAAGGCAATACGATAAGTTTCTAAATAAACAGAAATTTAACCTTTTATCACTTAATTCTCTTATCTATAACAAAGGTGTTTCCCCAGTTACACAAAACAATGCAAAACACAACAAACAAATTAATTACTATATTTCATAAATGTACATGGTAATCCCAAAACGTTATCATTTCACATTGATATTGATATAATCTAATGAAAAGTGCTCCATTAACGGATTAAAAGGAAATAATCAATCAATTCAGTTTCAATAATATTTTTGTCTTACAAAAAATATTTAAGTTTATGTTTTTATTTGTCTCTATTGTATTATAATTGAGCGTTCATTGGCTTTTGCTGGTGGCTAGAGATTGGGATGTTATGTTTGGGACGTTTAATGTATTGCTTTGTATATTTAATAAAAGTATTAAGATTTAAAAGAAAAGAAAGAAAAAAGGAAATAACTTTATAATGTATAAAATTCTTTATAAAATTCTGTATATAGGATTTTATAAATTTATAATAAATTAAAAAATAAAGAAAACCAGTTTCACCTTATTCATTTTATTATATGCTATCCAACGTAGAATCAAGACACTCTGTTGATTGCTTTCCGCCCGAAATCGAAACACTGCATGTTGAGTGGCAATGTCATCGCGGTTTGTCTTACCACAGCGGAGAAAATAATAAATTTTATTATTTTTATTACCTCGAGTGGGAATCAATACCCAAATAGAAATAAATACTAAATCTAATATCCAAGTAATCGTAACTCAATTATATTTACACGACTTTCTTGACGCATAAACATTTTAGCATCTTGTATGTGCCTTTAACGGTTATTTATTCAACAAGTAGGTACTTGGTCAAACCTATGTTGAATATTTAAATAGTTTCAGTCCGGAGGGTAGAAACTTTGAAAATTTTCAAGTAGCAAGAAGCACTTTCAAAGGAAATATGTTAGTAAGTACAGTAAAATATTAAATTAATGTACGATTTTTATTTCTTTCATCCTTAAAGCTACCTTGTTTGTTATTCATTGTAAAATTTTATACGCTTTTTTACAGATTTCAATGTATACCGTTACCTATTGTAATTCTCAATATTTTATATAGTAAGTATAAATTATTTATTAAGTATATTATTTAAACAAATAACTTTTTTTATTTTAATAATTTGTACAAGATAATTCTAACGCAAAATCGTCTCTATTTATAATACTCTAAATATTTATAATTTTATTAGATTCTGTTCTGTTGTGCGGAGTAAATAATTCTATTTATCTATCTGTCTATACATTTATGTTTAGTATATATATTTTTGACGACGTTGGTTTACATTTATAAATATTTCACTTTTCGCCACTTAATAAAACGCAATATTTTAGCGCAACAAACTCTTAAAACTTTATTAAAAAAATTCCATGACATGCCATAATACAATATAAAGCATAGAAAGTTTCGAAAGACTTAAAATAGATTCCATTACATAAATGTGTATAAAAGAATATAAAAAAAAAACCATTTTATTTTCCAATAAAAAATGTACGCAAATATCCGCAAAACTCCAATAAAACTTGAGCACTGCGGTGTCGATCCATCATGATTCATGATGAAATACATCGGGTGTAAGACTATAAACCGCTCCATTTAGAAGCTTTGTTGTCTTGTATATTATATTAATTTTGTACTAGAAAAAATATCTGCTAATAAATACTAGATATATTTTTAGTTCTTTCACTATTTACGCGATTTTATATCTTAATATTATTTTCGTAAGATACAAAAAGAGTAATATTAGTGGAGTGGTCTTGGAGTAGCCTTACAGTACTCCAATGATTGTGGATTTGATCCCCACTTGGATATTTCGAGGTCTCTCTCTGATATGACAAAGCGACAAGTTAAGTTTCACCACGTAACGTCTTGAAATGAGGCAGAAAGCGGAGAACAGAATATTTTGACACTAGGTTCTCTCTACCTACCCTGCTACACGAAAAAGGCATGAAGTATCCTTAAGCTATATATATTAATATGAATTGTTTTCTATAGCTATTTAAATATTTTTTTAAATAAAAAATTGCACAGTTTAATATTTTTTTTATATGTTCTTCCAAGTTTTGATATCGATGATATTGGAACAATTATTTATATTTTCGAAGTATGTATGTTCTAATGTGTCTTTGATATATTAATTTTTACTTTAATTTGATTTAGGAAAATGTAGATGGAAAATCAAAAAGACTCTTTACAAAAAGCAATAAATTACGGAAACCGACAAGACCGCATGTAGCACTGGTCTATACAGCTAATAGCATTAAAGCCTTCCTTAATTGCCTGAAATGCAATATATAAATTCCCATAACAGCCATGGGAATTCCTCAGAAAGTGTACAACTACGTATATTGTTTAGAAACTTCGCTAACTTTGGGGCCAAGTTTCAGTTCTAATTTGATAACAAAGTTGTTGCGACCAATCTATTATATTTCTCAACGTTTACTTGAACTGATAGAATTATAGGATTTTAATTTATTATATTATTGCCAATTTCCTTTTTATTTTTTTACTATAACTAATTTCTGTAGTCGGTCCCTTATGGGTGGAGTGGGTGGGTGGATCCTAGTCAGCATCAGCATCATCGTTCATATCTGTCTGTTGGTCTATATGTCTGAACTGGTTTTAAAAATTCTCTCTGGAATACTGAACAGATTTTTTTTATTTGTCTTGTTCTTATTAGCCGTGGGTGCCGTATTTGCCAAAATTAATTTAAATGGCTGGTCTCCATCATGTAAAATGGATATGGAAATAGCGCATAAGCAAAAGTTACTCAACCATACAAATAGAAGATCTGGACACCTAATAAAGAACCACAATAATTCAGCTAAACTACTATATATAAAAAAAATCACCTTAGTAAAAATTATCCAGATTCATAAACAGTTTTCTATGAGAAATCAAAGTTATCGTAAATTGAAGCCATCATGGCAAACCAAGCAAACGAAGTTGCGGGCCTTTACTAGTATACAAATATATTTCTTACGCGTACAATTATTAAAGAATTCACGAAAATATGAATGATAACAGTAAAATCATTTTAGAAAAGGGTCAGTATAATAATATAAAAGAAGAGTTCGTTAGTCCGGTATGAAAGGTTGGACATATGTACATGTTTTTTCATAACAAATCTTGTTATTTCTAAAGAATACTTCATTATTCACGTCAAGGGCACAGTGCATTTTATGTTTAAATAAATGTAAGCCTTAAGGTTTCACGTCAGATAAAACTTGAAACATTGTGTGTCGAGTGGCGTAACTCAACGCAGCGCAGTCTAAATAAATAACTGTGTACATATATAATCAATTCTCCGAGTAGATATCGTATTCACAACCAATCACTTTTACAGTCGGATACTGTCCCACTGCACCACATTAAGTATTATCTTGTACATATATCTTCATAGTCTTCTTATATAGTATTGCTACCGTAATTTAGATAACGTTTTATTATGCCACGTTAAAACTTGGCTGTTGACGAGTAACGCGATAATCATTTAGAAAATGTCCTTCGCTTGAACAGCTATTATATTTAATATATGTAGTATTCAAGATGAGACCTTCGCAGATTTATCCATTATTCATTGTTGGCTTTCACCCAAAATGACTTATCATTGACACCCCACGCTGTGCCAATATTACATAGCCATGAATCTAAAATTGTATGAAAGAGGATATTATTTTTAAAAGAACCGGCTCTAAGGAGAGGGAGTGATTAGCCAAAAGATCGAAATCAAAGGAAGTGACAGATGTTTAACGTAATTTACGTAAATAAATAAAAGTATTATACATTATGTAGAAGTTAACGTGACTAGACATTTTTGGTACATTAATACTTGTTATTATTTCTTGGCATTTTCTATTATCTTTTTTTTACATCTTCACGATTTATTCCGCATAGCAAGGGTAGTCAGAGACCTACCTAGTGTCAAGACACTCAGTTGACTGTTTCCCGCCTAAAATCGAGACATTGCATTTTGAGTGGCTAACTCAATTTTCTCGTTTTATGCCATCAGAAGCGTAAACTTTGAATTTTTATAAATTAAACAAAAATATTTTGGAGGCTATCGTAGTTCAGATTCTGATTATGAAAGCGATCTGTTGTAGGCTCGTTATCAGATAAAGGAAATATTATTTTTAAATTATTTTCTTTTCCACGCTTAAACAAAGTGTGGTTACTACTGCTTTTATTTGGGCTACTTAGCCTGCAATTTCTCATAGTAGAAAACGGAGTTTCCTTGTACTACATTTTTTGTTTAAATCTTTGCATTCTAAAGCTTCGTTTTTTATTTTCAGGTAGCAAAGCGCATGAAAAGAACAAAATACTTGTGCTTAAAAGTTCAAGAAAAAGTAGGTATGTAACTTTAACTGTAAGTATTTCTTTCACCAACGATCCTTAGGGAATGTTGTTTTTTTCGTGGCCTCAAATGACCGTCTCAGAATAGAGACATAAGGGAATGTATAAAAAATTTCTACGTTATTAAATTAGATATTATATACAAACTCTATTTTGGAAGAGGTTAGATAACTAGTGTGTGAATAACACTAAGATTAAAAAAAATAATATCATCTACATCTTGTCAAATGAGCAATAATCGTTAAGTAGCAGTAATTAGTAAAAATCTTTATATAGGGCTAGTGGATAAGAACGGATGGCTCAGTGGTAAGAGAGCTTAGACGGGTGGACGGATCTAGAGGTGCGGGTTTTGAATTTTGGCTTGTTGCGTTCAAATTTTTTAATGTTTTTTACAATGTCTTAAAATGTTTTTTCCATCCCTAATTTTAGAATAATACTTTAAAAATATTTAATATTGTATACATACATACAACAGAAACAGAATTATACATATATAAACATCAATCACGGATTTCTCGTTGCTAATATTAAGATTTGAACCTATGATCAAAACTAAACAATGTATCAGAATATTAAAAGTTTATTATGTTTTTTTATAAAATAATTAAAATAAAAATGTATTTTCCTATACTTTGTTAAATAAACAGTTTGTGTTAATTGCTGTTAGCTTTTTTTAATAGAAAGGAGCTTTCGCTTTGTAAGTGCTGTCATTTTGTTTCACGTGAATAAAATATCCTATTTTGCAGCGGTAAAGAGTGACGCTTTGTCGCAAAAGAAACATAGCAACTGTTCTTTATATTATTATAGTGTAGTTTCGTTTTAATTTTAAAAGAAAAGCTTAGAAAAGGATATTATTCTTTAGTGAATTTAAATGTTAGAATACGTATTTATAAGCATTTCAAGTTGACGGAGGAATGCGGATGGAAAATGGCGAACTGGGTGTTTTGACACCAGTTGGTTCTGAATATTTTGCTATGCGGAATAAAGTGAGAAGCTGCTGCATGTATTTTCAAGTCAAAGGTAGTTAAAGACGAGACAAAGACCTTAACACCCCGTTTTGTCTTAAAAGAGTGGTGAAATAAAAATAACGGATTATTTTTGCTTCAATTTTTTTATATAAATTTTAAAATAAAAATATCTTTACTAACTCCCAATATTTTTTTGAATTTTCTTTTGTTTTCCCAATTACATATATTATGCAGGTACATTTGTATTTAACACTTGATATCTTTTCCCTGTTAAAATTTACAGATAACTACACACTATACCCTTATTATAATATATACATACATACGTACACATAAAGAAAACCTCAATACGTCTGCAGTATATTAGCTCTGAGACAAAATGCTTGTTCTGTAAAGTGATCCGACGACAATAGGCGTGGGTCGTAGAAAGCTATAGCTATCATTAATCATGTTTGGCTCAATTAATCGTGTGGGTATTCAAGATCAAAAGTACAAACAATATACTGCGAGGATACATATTGAATACATTTAAATATAGTGACTGTATTTTACTATATCAATTAGTACAGCTAATTGAATTATGTTGTTAATAATTGAAAATGAATTATTTATCAATTTATTATTTAAATATTAATAGTTTAATAAAAAGACTAAAAATAGAAAATTCATTTTAAATGTAGTTACTATTTTTAAAGTGTTATGCCACACTTAGGATTAGAAAACATTTTAGAAAAAACGTATAAAAATTTTTTGAACTAAAATTTAAAATTTTATACGTTTAAATTTTTTACGTTTTTTCTAAAATGTCATCTTAAGTGTATTCTATTATTAAGTGTATTATCAAAGATTGAACTATGAATTTGTAGTTAGTATGTTTTAGAGGCCGGTTGTGACGCAGTGGTAAGGTATAGGTAAATAAATATTTTTTTAAAGCTTAATTTGAACAATGACATAAAAAAAAACGATAATAAAAAAAAGGGCACACTTGATATTCACTTGTGAAATGCAAACGTAATTTATTTCAACGCAAGGCTTGATTAAAAATAGCTTATTTAAAATGAACTCAACTGTTATAAAAACTGAAGGTACATTACAGTATAATATTATGCTTCAGAATTTGAATCTCTAAATGCTTTGCACTTTCCTTCTAAAATAAAAATATTTTTGTACATTTTAGACGACTTTGTGGAGAACAAACCATCGCCAGGAAAACAATTTTGAACGCTAAAAAATTCACAACAGCTATGCGAAATATTCTTTAACACATTAATTCTGCCCTCGTCGTTTCAATTCAAACTCAATATAAAAACATTTAAAGGGTAAACTTTTTGCGGTATCTTTGAAAAAAACTATATATTTAAAATTGTAAAGATGTTTTTGCGGCGTTTTATCTTTTAATAGAAATATAATTCAAATATGAAATGTGAGATTTGAATTGTATTTGGTTTCTATATGGATATCTTTTACGTTCATTGATATTGAACGGCAGTTACGGCATATTTGTATGTAAAGGAATGTTTGGATACTAAATAGGTAAAAAATCGAACTTAATAAGGTTCTTAACATTAACATAACTAAATATATATTTATATTTATATATATATCAACTCAATCGTATACGTGTTAAACATCATGCAAGTGTCATGTCTTTCAAATAATTAAGATAAACGATAGGCTATTTAAAATGGGCAATTGTCGACTGGCGTAAGCGATTATTTAAAACATAAGCAATTAGTGTTGCTGTTCATTGTGAGGGCAAAAAGGCTATTAGCGTTTGTTGTAGTTATAGATTTTCTAGAAAAAATATTGCCTTATATGTATATGAAGAAAATGTATAAATATTTTATAATTTCTATAATATGTTTAAAATAAAATGTTTCTGTCTAAGCCATTTTTAATGAAGTATGGTTTTATAATACCGATGACATAAAGAGGCCTTTACAAAAATTTAAATGAACTGAAGTTACATAAAATGTTTTTCATTTTATCTCCATCATTCGAACTGAATAATGAAATGTGTCATATATTCAATATGTATAAATATTTCGAGTGCTTGATATTTTCATGACGTTTTGGTTGGTAATACTGGTAACTCTATAATAAATAAAGATTTTAGAACAGAGTGAACTATTATCAAATAGACTGGCCTTATTTTAATACTTTATTTATGTTTAATGAATTAGTAGTAGTAGTCACAGATGACTGTGGCACACCGATTTCCGCCTCCTGTGAATTTTACATACATTACAATAGGCACCTAACCTAACCCCCTCGTACAACATTCCTTCATTTAATTCTATAACACGGCTTACCAAATTTATTATTCGTATAACATTTTTAAATCTAGTACGAGGGCAAATAAAACTCCTTTAATTGCCACTTTCAAACGTAAACGATGACATCTGGGAAATTTATCTCCATTAGTTTTTCATTATAATCTATTTGCATGAACTGCTGTAATATTTATATTTTTTTTTATTTCAGAAACCATATAATTTGTTTCGTTTTTTTTATTTCACTTTCCTATATTCAAATTTGTGACTGTAGCTGATTTAAATATTGGTTTTTGAAATTGCCCACTAATATAAACAAGAGTATAATATGATATATCTATATCTTTTTATATGCAAATTTTCTATTCTTTAGATAAAAAATAATTAAATTTAAGCCTTTTATTTTGCACTGACTAGAAAGACGCTGCTTTAAGAATATATATTACTTGCTTTATAGTTTACGGTTGGGTAGTTGGAGACTCTCTAGTGTCAAGACACTCCATTGACTACTTTCCGCCCGATATTAGCACATTCTGTATTAAGTGATTAACTCAACGCTCCGCTATGTCTTGCCAGAACGGACCTCGGTATTTCTAGTAGCATAACAGGCATGTTGATTACATAATATGATATGATTTTCATTATAATCATTAAGATCTATATATTAATACGTAGAGAAAAATCAATTAACTCGGATAACATTAAATTATGCATAGTTAAAATTTATTTATAATAACTTATTGGAAAAGAAATGATGAAAATCAATATTATTATAAATAATATAAACGTTTACCCTCTCTCTGTAATTGCGATCGGTTGTGTGTTCGATTCCCATTCGGGGGAACGATTATATTTCAATTATTTTTATTTCTGAGCTCTGGTAAGATAAAGCGCGACGTTGAGTGTTGACACCCAACAGGCAATGTATGAAATTCGACGAAAAGCGGAGTCCGGAGTTTAGACACTATGTATTTCCTGTCTACCTTGTTATGTGGAATAAAAAGGGTGAAATTTAAAAAAAAGTACACTTCTAATATTATCACTTTTGTATAAAGTGACGCGGAAGAGGGGAGAAAGGTTAAAGTATTTCACGAGTCAAAGGAGCCTAGTGTGGAATATTAACCGGCTTATATATAATTTTATAAACGGGAAAGGATGTTGTTTGTTTGTTTATCACTCTTTCATACCTAAACTAGCAATACCTTAAAATATTGTACACGTTTTTTTATTGTACCATTTGAGAGCCATAGAACAAACCAAAAAAAAAATTATGAAAAAATAGCAAACAAACAATTAGTATTATAAATCTAATATAAATGTTAGCCTATTTATTTTTTAATAATAACAGTCTTTTGAGGATATAAAAGCGAACGAAACCAAAGGCAAAAGCTTGTTAATCATAACAGTATCAAATTAACCCTCTCCTTAAGATTTAAAAACAAAATCACTTATTTATACTCAAGTATACCTTTTATTATTAGAATAGCTTTTTACCTTATACACCGAAATTTCTATATATAATGTGAATAGAAATTATGCCTATCCGTTAATGGATCGCGTGTTATGCGTCTCGACTTATAAAACCCACTTTGGTAAAGCAGTTCTAAGACTTCATGTTTTTCATTAGGAAATATATTTTTGGCTCACAAATAATACGTTTACTGCCTTATTTAAGTTTTATATACATTTCGTTATTTTCTTTTTTATATTAGTACACACGCGCCTTTGTATTGTATTTTAATATTTTAGTCATTTTTAAAGTGTTACATACTTACGATAAAAAATAAAATAAAAAAAACTTCAATTATATTACGTAGCTACTAAATCTTAAAATAGAAGTTCAATTCTAAGTTTTTCTCAGGTTTTGTGGATGGTTTTGAAGAGGCTTGGGTTCGAATCCCACTGCGTTAAAAATTGCTATGTTTTTAAATATAGTAGTTACGTGGTACAGTAGAAAAACCACTAACCTAACCATTTGTTGTGGATACGATTTAAATTTGGGTAAAATATTTAAAATAATTTCGTTCTGTCGATTTCATAAATAAAATTGGCATTAGATTAGGTTAAGTTAATAACACAACGAATAATATCCCTAATACGTACCATTTTATTAATTTAAATGAATATAAATGAATTATTTACTTTTATAAATGTTGAATGTAGGACAATAGATTGACAGTTTTATATTTAAACTAACTAACTAGAGGCCGATTGTAGCGCAGTGTGACAGGGACTGACTGTACATGCGACCGGTTGTGGGTTCGATCCACACTTGGGAGAGTGATTATATTTAAAATTATTTTCACTTCCTCGCTATGTAAGACAAAGTGCGGCGTTGAGTTCTACATCTCAAGACGCAATGTCTGAATGAATTCTGTGAAAAGCGAAGTACGAAGTGAGAAACAATTGCGTTAAATGATTACCTATTTTCGTATTCAATTTAATAAGGAACATGTGTATCATTTTTGAAAAAACGTATAAAAATTTTTGAACGCAGCGGGATTCGTTTTTTTTTCAAATAAAAATAAATGTTTTCTAATCCTAAGTGTGGAATAACACTTTAAAAACAGTAAATATGTATATATATATATATATATATATATATATCATAGACGTACATTATATTCCCATCTTTGTTAAAGACAGATGATTTGAAAAGAATTTACGTTTACAAAGAAATTTACTAATGGAAACCTTTCAGAGCATATTCAAGCTTAAAGTTTCATGTTTTTATGTCATTCAATAGAAAAAATATTGTATACACGCCTGTCTATATTAAAGATTTTTATCGAGACAATACGCTGTAGACGGCCTCCCCTCCAATGACACGCTTTGTCTTGAAAAAATAAAAGTATATGCACGCGTAATATTATTTGTTAAAACATTTAAATATATATTATATTTTATGATTACTCACTGTTTATTCTTTATTTAAATATATATTATAATGTATTCGCACACAACTTGTATCTTCTTCAACTTGAATTTATACGAGAATATATATATTTTTTTAAATATTAATAATATTGCAATATTTTTTATTAGCTTGTGTCTTATACTTTCACGATATATTCTTAGATCAAAATATCTACTACAAGAACTTTATATCAATATAAGTTGTAGCCCGCAACTTTGTGTGGATCGTGGATCTTAAGATAATTACATACCGAATCTGCAATATACTAACATAAAAAATTACACATATACATTAAAACAGGTGTTTCATCAGCTTAACTGAGAGCAAAGTAATAAGATCTTTGATTTTCGCGATTTTTATACATTTTAAATGAATTTTTTTTTACCTGATTAATCGCGTATATTTTGGTATTCGAAAATACATTTTTGGACACCTGACGTTTCGAACACTTTACAGTAGTCCGTAAAGTCTACCTGTGACCACGGACTACTGTAAAGTGTTCGAAACGTCAGGCGTCCAAAAATGTATTTTCGAATACCAAAATATACGCGATTAATCCGGTTAAAATAGTTTCATTTAAGAGAGCAAAGTAATTTGTCATTACATGGAAAAACACTTTAAAATTGTGAGAACATTAATTACATATAAAACTATTCATTGTTAATTACTACAATTCTATGTACAGCGTAATATGGCGTGAAGTTCAAAGGGATGAAGTTCAAGATGTAATGAAATTGATCCCATTGGCCAAATTTCAGCCGTTGCCGTTTGCCTATTCACGTCAACCCTAGCATTAAAAGCACAGTCATCGCCAATCAATCAGCTGTCCCATTCAGTAATGGATCCAACCTAAATAGAACTGATCTTAATTGTTAAGAAATCAAATATGCGCCGAAAACCCAGTAAATGATATTATAACGGAGGACGCATGTTCGATTTTCTTGTAAGAAATATATGTTAATTTTTTGACTCTTTCTCGTACTTAAGTTAATATTGGGTATTGAAATTGACTTTATTTAAGTTATGCCATACACTTGATTATGTACTCTGGTATTATTACAATGAAATCAACATAATTATGTTTTCAATTTAGGAAAAAGCCATGTCAAATCCATTCATTGATTACATCATGATCATCAAATTAGAAACTGTAGTGTCTTTAAGCTACAGTTTCTAATTTGATGATTGAAAATCATACAATTAACTATGAAAATATCCTACAAGCTAAAAATATGATCTTAACGAATCACAAAAATCATTGAAATTATTAAATTATTTCTTTCAGTCCAAAAGAACTAGACTTAGGTTGGCACATAAAATAAAGAAATAAATATCTAAAGTAATTATGAAAAGCAGACTTTTTTCGTGAGAAAACCCTCGCATATATATATATATATATATATATATATATATATATATATATATATATATATATATATATATATATTTATATATAATTATCCTAATTCTACGAGATAGATGAAGGCCGGTCGCATATCCACTAAAATCTCAAGACGGACCATAACATGTCACGAGCCGGGGACCCCGGGGACACTATTCTTCCAAGAACCACAAACCGCATTTGTGTTTAGATGAAATAAGAACAAGTCATTACTTGAATATAATGTTGTTACACAAATTTTAATTTGTAACAGACGACATTTACGTAACTGATTTCTTTTCGTGTAATTTAATTTGTTATCCTCGTTAAGAAAATGTAAATTCATAATAATAATGATTTTAATAAAGTATATATATTAATGGGCAAAGGCCCTTTGTTAATTTTAATTAAAGCAAGAGCGTCATAACAGTTTTAATTTTGATGAGATATGCTCGTTATAAAGGAGGTAATGGAAAATGCTTAGCCTGTTTGGAATTTTACTTCAGTTATTACAAGAATCAATATATATACATATATATTGTTTTAATTAAAATGTATTTTACATAGGAATTAAGATTAGTTATTTGAATATAAGACTTTACTATACTTGCCTTGATCAAATAACCATAGTCAATGGAAATTAAACTGACTGACTTCCAATATCAACTTTTTTTTCAAATTTGTAATTATTCTTTTGAAACCATCCTTACATGACGTTCCAAGATTGGTTTATATGTATACCAAGATGGGTCCTTACCAATTATTTTTATCTTTCAAAAATTGGTAAAATTGGTAATATTAATAACGAATTGTTAAGCATGTCTAATTTGTCACACAAATCAAATCAAAAAGAGAGCCAAAATAGCCTTGCAACATTTTCTAAGAAATCTTAATTTTAATGTTAAAATAATTACGAAGCTAATAAAAGCGTATTAAAAATTATGTATGAGATACCAAAATATATTAAATTAAACTTACAGTTAGTATTACTTACAATTAATATACAAATACTGTTACAAGACGCCAATTCATTATTTTTTCTCATTCTTTTAAGGTTTTAAAACGGAGAGCAAAATAAAAATTATCAATAATCATTTATATATAAACAGGTAGGTTTATATACAAACGTACGATTTTAGATTTACTTCAATTTTCAATGAAAGGTTTGAGCTATAAAGCTTACCGTGCGCAGACGTAGTATATATTAAATGTACGAATATACATTTTTAGCTTTCAGTACAAATCATAAAATATGTACTGCCATCAGTCTCTCGCCTCGCTTGTTACATGTTAGGCAGAGTACGCATATAAAGCTAGCTATACACGTAACAGCCTATTATATTTTAATACGTATATTTGTTTGACTTGTTTCTTTGTCTGTGGGTCATATTAAAAATGTTACAATAAAGTAAATCGGACTTTCCGAATCCGTTTTTTTTTTAAATTATAATAATTTTAAATTTTTGGCACACACAACATATTCATAATAACTTAGCATTCATAATAGTAGCAAAAATAATATATGTAGAGTGAAAATACTATTTTTGCTAACTTAAAATCATCGCATACTAAGCAGCGTTTCTTAACGTTTCATTTTTAATTTATATGTATTTCTTATTTAATTACGTTTTTAACGTATGGTCGGCTAGTGTCAAAATGACTGCGTCATAGGCGAAACTAGAGATCTTTTCGGTATACTGAATCCCTACGTTACAACATCCGGTTTTTCTACGCGTGTGCACCGCCGGCTGGGTCGTACAGCAGACCGTAACGTGTATAGTGGGCTTACAAGGCGTAACAAACATCTTAGTGAGCGTCATATGCTAGAGTACGAGAATGTCTTATTGTGACTTGTATGAAGATTTGTATCGAGTAATGAATTTGAATAATTTTCGTCTTTATTTACATAATATAGTGTCGAGACACTTCTCTCCGGTTTTTGTACGTATGTAAGATATTGCATGATGAGTGTGCAACTCAACGCCGTACTTTGTCTTACTGGATCGGGAAAATGAAAATATTTTGTGTAGAATCGAACTCCCAAGTAAGAAGCCCAATGTGTATTTTAGTTAATTGCACATATTTACTTAGGTATGAAATATATTAAAAATGTTAAAATTGTTTTGTCATCTTTCGTTAATTGAAAACAAGCTGCGTCAAAGTGTATTTCGTTAAATTAAACGATTCTGTTTGTTATTTCTACTACTTGAAGTAGATAAGATAATTGATACTCTATCAGCTTCTATTGAAACACAGAAAGTGAAGTAACGATGCACTCAAGTTAAGTCACAAACGAAATAATTAATTGCATATATATATATATATATATATATATATATATATATATATATATATATATATATATATATATATTTATATAGATACACACACTAAGAGTAAAAAAATATTTTTAAAGAGGTATAAAAATTTGAACGCCGCGGGATTCGAACCCGCGCCTCTTTGAAACAGTCCAAGAGTTCTGACCGCTTAGCTATGCGTATCAGGTCCAGCTGCTTCGAAACCATAATATTTTTATATTTTTTTATAGAATTTTACTGCGTAAAAGAAACGCAATATGACCGTGATAACAAAATAAATTACAATGTGTAAAGTAATTAAAAAAGGTTGTTCATTTCCTACCAATTTCTCTCGCGTTTACAACTCAATTTTAGACCACGTTTAATTTATGTGAGTAAAAATGTTGGGTTAAACGGACTAGCGCCGGATGTCCGGACTTTGTGGTAAGGGTAAATGAGGGTAACATGTACCTATATTCTGACAGGAGAGTTAGATTTACTAAAGATTTTCAAAGGACTGCTACGTGAATATTTTAATTGGACTGGTCTCGGAAATATTTTGTTAAACAGTTCTACATATGTATATGAGCATGAAATTAGTAGTAGTATACAGAGAATAGCAAATACACTGATTGAATTGTAGAAGAATGAGTATGTTTACAAAAATATTTTATTATTAAATTGATGAACAATCATGTCTAGGCGTGAAATTTAATATATAATTTGAAATTTAATATAAAATTTGGAATGCTTCTATTACTAAAGATAACTAAAGATGTTAACAAAGTTATCAGTTGACAGCCGCAGTTAACATTAGTTAAATGCGTCAATACTTCCGTTGAATTAATGACATTATAAGTATCGATAAGAATATGAATAAATACGATTATTAATTGAAAGTTATAAATCTTCCTTTATATTCTAGAACATATTCTATGAAATAAGTGTATGAAATACGAGTATAGTAGTTGCTCCTAAACAACTTTAACTAGCTCTAATATTTCAGCGCTTACATGATTTCAAAAGCACTTAATTGCATTAAATTACTTTATACCGACACTATCGTTTACACCACCACTTTGTTATTAGTTTTATACAAACTACCGGCTTCCTAGTAAATATTCTTGACTACAAATTTTAAATTAAATTGAGTATGTTTATTTTTATGTGTTATTAGGGTTCCGTGCTTAAAGGATAAAATGGGACCCTATTACTAAGACTTTGCTCTCCGTCTATTACCAGGCTGTCTGTGTCTCATGGACCTTGATAATTAGATAGTTAAGAATTTTACAAATAAAGTATAAAAAAAACAAAAAAAAATATTTTAAGAGTTTGGACATACAACAAACGTGATATTAATAAGAGCAACAGGTAGAAGTTTGTAAATAATCACAAAATAAATAATTAAAGTAAAACAAAACAAATATTTAATGGCTCTTATATAAATATATTTTTTTGAGAGATGAAGAATCCTAAGCGTTGAATTCAATTACTATCTTATTTTCAGACTTAGAAAGTTACAAAATAATAATAATTATTAATTATGTTTAAACGACCTTTGGCTTTCCATGTAAATTGTCTCAGTAGATACCGGTTCATTGATTTAGCACTTGTGTTAACTGGAACATAAGCAGTTATATTAATATTACTTTTGAAAATAAATAAGGTACATAAGGTACATAAGGAAAATAAATGAGTCTACCTGTGACCACGGACTACTGTAAAGTGTTCGAAACGTCAGGTGTCCAAAAATGTATTTTCGAATACCAAAATATACGCGATTAATCCGGTTAAATAGTTTCATTTAACATAAGGTACATATTGGAGAATGATCATATAAATTTTGTATAGTAGAAAACATAAAAAAATTAAATAAAATCGGTAAATATAAAAAGCTAATGGGATTGAATGAAGTAAATCACTGCATATTATAAACAAACTTGAACTTCGTCCTTGTCTGTCTGTTGCCAACCTTTTTTTAAAAAATATTAAACATTCGTGTAATACAGAAATTTCCATATTTTTTAATGAAGTCATTAGAAAGAGAGTGATATACATTAAATTACAATACTTTACAAATGTGTGGTAGGTTCGATCCCCACTCGGGGGAGTGATTATATTTAAATTATTGTTACTTCCTCGTTCTGGTAAAGACTAAGTGTGCCGTTGAGTTTTCACACACAACAAGCAATGTCTCGAATTCAGTGGAAAGCGAAGTACGGAGTGCCTTGACACTAGGTACTTTCTGTCTACTCTGCTATGCGGGATAAAAGCATGAAGCTATAAAAATGTTTATATTTAAGTATAAAAATTACTTTCTGGGATCGTCTTACACATGTTACTTTGTGATCTGTGAGAGAACACAATTTTTTTATTTTTTTTATTGCCGTGCAAGATTAAAGCCTTTATATATCGCATAAGTACAGTAAAAAACAGAAAAAATAGGACTAATATTATTTTGACAGGAGTTAGTATCTAAAGTTTATATATTTATCAAACCGTCTGTTTGAAATTTTGGAATAAAGAAATACATTTTTTTTTGTAAATATACAAGCTCTTACAAAACAAGTGTTTCCCTTAGTATTGTTTGTATTCACGCAACATCTAGCTGAAATAATAGATTTGATTATATCAAGATTTTTTGTACTTTATGTACAAAACTTACAACCTTGGTCAAACATTGAAATCCTAGTTTATATTTGTTTATCATGAAATAAAATAATTTAAAAATGCCTAATAATTTAAAGTGACGTGGCTGACTGTAAACGCGAATGGTTGTGGGTTGAATTCCCATTTAGAAGAATGATTATATTTAAAATTATTCTCAACCACACAACACAAATTGTCTTGAATTCTGGTATAATAAAAATATAAAATATATTTATAATATAAAATGAAGAAATTCATAGTCATATAAGCATATGTGTAATAACACCTTTTACTACATTAAAGGGAGGTCTTAAAGCTCTATCTTAACTTCGCAAATGACCTGTACTTAAATAGATTTAAATACGTGCGCAAGGGTAAGCTATTATTACGACTGTATATAGGTACGTAGAAATGACAAGTTTGGAATTTTAAATTGTAAAATCAGTTGACATTTAGTTTGCAACTAGTTACACTTTATGTAATGAATATTTTAAGTTATTATTATTTCACTATACTAGGTGTTAGGATCATTTTTTTATTTTATTTAGCTTCACGCTTTTATCTCGTATAGTAGGATAGACGTAAAGTACCTAGTGCCAAGACACTCCATTTTTCACTTTCCACCGAATTTGAGACATTGCGTGTTAAGTGGAACTCAAGGCCACACTTTGTCTTACCAGAGCGAGGAAGTGAAAATAATTTAAAGATAATCACTCTACCGAGTGGGGATTAAACCCACAACCGATAGCGTTTATAGTCAGACGCTGTCTCGCTGCGCCACGACCGGCCTCTTCATTGACTAGGACACTGGGTACTTTTTGTCTACCCTGCTATGCGGAATGCGTGAAACTAAAAAAAGAACATAATAATAAAAATAATCATTCTTTTATTTTTTTTTTCAAGTAATACACATTTCCACCGAAAATTTTGTAGTAGAAATAATCACACAATAAATATTTCTTACAAATTGGAGATATTTTACGTGTATGTTACAAGACAATTTATATAAAACTATATGAATCCCTTTAACGGCTAACCCTCATCTAGCAAGTTTCTAAATGACTATTCAACTTTATGAGAACAAACTAAAAGGTGAAATCAAGGGCAACGTTTGTTTTACGTAAAGGAACATGAAAGGATATACGAGTACAGGTGTTATGGTAATATTTTTTTTGCACACTGAGAAAATAATTATAATTGAAAATAATAAAAATGAAAAATTATTATTAACAAAAATAATGGTTTTTATATTGACAACGTGCGGCGTTAAGATCACCACTCCATACGCAATATCTCATTTTTAAGCAAATATCAGTTAGCGAACTAAACACTAGATTGTCTCTGATTACCGTGCTATGCGGGATTAAGCATGAAGCTCTAAAAAGAAAATTATAAGAATTCAAAATAATATTTTTTTTTCTTTCATGCACCTTCCATACTTTCTGATAAAAAATGACAGGGAAGAAGCTAAACGTCTCTTTTGGTGCTATCTTAATTTTTGGTTTATTTTTAATAACGATATAGAATAAAAAAAAATTACATTATAATGAATTTAGATAGCTAAACGTTTGCTGACTACTGAATTACGTATTTTCTGAAATTCCTTCAAATGAACTATTGCAACTGTAAGTTCCCTATACATGAATAAATATACATAGCTAAATAACGTAACGACAACTTCATTACAATAATGTAATGACGTTCTGTATATAGGAAAAAAATACTGACAATACTGTTAGTATTTTTTTTCTATATAAAGAATTGCAAATTATAAAATTACCCAAAAGACATAAATTTACCTCAAGACAATACGTTGTAATAAAATACCTACCAGTGTATATTGATTCAGGTGAACAAATAATCATGTTGTAAAATAAAAAAATATGTTAAATACGTAAACGAATGTCAAAACTATTTACACAGTATAAAAATAGTAGAAATCTTCTGTTTTGTGGAAGTTTTCACTCAAACCTTATCAATGTGATATATTTTAAGTATTTAAATAATGCGTTGTAAGTCTTAGTTACGTCAATTTGCTATTTGTTTTATAGTGACTTTTATTTCGATTGTTTTAGTATATATATTTATATATATATATATATATATATATATATATATATATATATTATATATATATATATATTACTATAATAGATATATTGAATTTGTTAGATGTCATTCTGCCATAAATAATGAAGAATTCATTATAATAAAGAAAATGATACATCAAAAAAAAAGAACCGAGAAATTATTTCAAGCATTCGCAATGCTTAAAATAATTTTCTCAGTTCCTGCTTATATTTTCAAGGACATCACATTATACAATGAATATATCGGATCTGTCGATCTATTTTTCCAACAAACCAGACGACAGGAAGTACATCAAAATAGCGCTGCAAAATTTTATGTAATATTTAAATACAAGAGAAGCTTAAAAATTGTATGAACAGTTACGTTTAAATACAAAAAGGCTTCATGAAATCAGTAAAACTTAATCAATTTTTCTTTTCTACAGGTTAACCTGTCCAAAAGGACAGATGCAGTTTACTCAAACGTTTGTTAGTAAAAGTATTGTATCACATTTACCACTTATGAACATAAGGATTATTTATTTATTCATTATGTTTCTAGTTTAATGTATATATATATATATATATATATATATATATATATATATATACATATATATATATATATATATATATATATATATACATATATATATATATACATATATATATACCCTGAATTGGATTGGACGAGGCGTCAACGTCAATGGAGAGTATATCTCTCATCTGCGTTTTGCCGACGATATAGTCATCTTTGCAGAGACACTGGAAGAGCTAAATCAAATGCTGAACGACCTAAATGGGTCCTCCCGACGTGTTGGTCTTGGTATGAACTTGGACAAAACAAAAGTTATGTTCAACAGAAACGTCATGCCGAGACCAGTGCGGGTCGAAGGCGTTCTTCTTGAAGTTGTACAGGACTACACCTACCTAGGCCAGACAATACAACTTGGCCGACACAACTTCGAGAAGGAAGTGGATAGGAGGATTCAGTTGGGTTGGGCGGCATCTGGCAAGCTCCGTCGAGTCCTTACGTGAACAATTCCGCAAAGCCTAAAGACGAAGGTTTTTGAGCAATGTGTCCTACCTGTAATGACATACGCTGCCGAGACGTGGACACTGACAGTAGGGCTGGTCCACAGATTTAAAGTCGCTCAGCGAGCTATGGAGCGAGCTATGCTCGGGGTCTCTCTCAAGGATAAAATCAGGAATGAGGTTATCCGTGAGAGAACTAAAGTAACCGACGTAGCTCGCAAAATCAGTAAGCTGAAGTGGCAATGGGCCGGTCACGTCTGTCGCAGGACCGATGGCCGTTGGAGCAGACGAGTCCTGGAGTGGAGACCGCGTCTTGGCAAACGTAGTGTAGGACGCCCTCTGGCCCGCTGGACTGACGACATACGCAAGGTTGCCGGAGCAGGCTGGATGAGGGTTGCGGAGGACCGGGATGTTTGGCGCAAACTTGGGGAGGCCTATGTCCAGCAGTGGACTGCAATTGGCTGACGATACGATACGATACGATATACATGTATATAAAAATGAAAATAATCGGTTTTCTTAAACGATCGTTAATTTTTTTAAAGAAGTATCGACTGGACAGTTACATTTTTAGTGCAAGTATTTTTCTGGTATGTCTATTGTTTACTGTAGTAATCTCGTAATCCCCATTTACGTACGTTATCACTAAATTACTCTGTGAACACAAAGCTTAGATACGAATAAATAAAGCAAACAAATATGTAAATATATTTTTATGAATATTTATCGGAGTGAAGTGAAGCGGAGTGTCTTAACACCAGGTTTTTTTTATATAGTTTCTTAGTATTAACAACAAAGGTAACACGTTTTGCTTTAAAAATAATTAGATACGATTTAGAATTTTCGTTACTTACTAAAATTTTCGCATGTGTAGATAAAAGGCTTAAGCTAAGCTAATAAGCTAAAAAAACATTACTAATAAGCTAAAAAAATATTTTTACTTGATAATTAATTATAGTTTTTATTGATTATTTTATTTTTTGGCTTCATACTTTTATGCCTTATAGAAGAGTAGACAAGAAGTACCTAGTATTGAGACACTCCGCGATCCTTTTTTCGCCAAATTCAAGTCATTGCGCTTTGAGTGGCGGAACTCAACGCCGCACTTTGTCTTACCGACCGAGCCAGAAAATGAAAGTAAATGAAATACTATCATTCACCCGAGTGGAAAGAACCCACAACCAATCACTTTTATAGTCATACGTTCGACCGGCATCTACAATTTATAATGGATTATTTTGTTAATATTTAATAAGTTATTTATAATATTGCACGTGTGAACTATCCCTAGCTTACTACACATATTGCCACAAATTACGTAGTTGTTTTATCTATCATCAAACGGTTAAATTTAGCTTTGCAAGAATCCACTCGCTTATGCCGAGATGAACCCATAGCTTTGATAGACAAATTGGCACATAGATCGACAGTCTGTTAACGAAAGTTTTCTCTTAAAGAGAATACGTTGAGTTTTGAATTAAAACGCCTCAAATACTTGTCAGTTTTGTATAATGTAGTTACTAATAGTATTTTAATTTAGTTTTTTATTATTACTCGTACTTAGAAATTTTTAAATGAAAATTATATATTTTTAATTTTTTTTTGTTATATTTTCTTGTTTATTAATAATTGATGTCACGCGTTGGCAACGCACTGCTCTAGCAAGGTGTATGTCACTTTATATAAACATATATATCAAACACAGGGTAGTTTGAGTTGCATTTATTTTTATAATTTAATACATATTTAATGCATTATTTAAAAAAGTAATAACTTTCTGCACTCCTTCTATAAATAAAATATGACTGTGCCGTATTTCTTACCCTTCTGTTCGCGTAATTTTTATAAAAAGGGGTGGTTAGATGATGTTTCACGTATTATTATATACATTTTCTTTATTGCACTCAATTTTCACAGATATGCACTAAAAACGGCCTTAACGTTAAAAAGCATTTTCTACTAGCTAACGCTCGATCTTCTCAGCTCTAAAGCTTTCACTACAGTACTTATGGTTGTGACGTTAAAAAATGAATCACGCAACTTCTTATTTTAAAGTATTTTATTTAACTTTGATTTTAACTTCTAAGAAAATTATTAAAAACCACTGGGGTCTTTCCGAGTAAACATTTGATGATATTCAAGCTACAGCGTGGGTTCTTTAATGGACTGGTTACACTGAAGAGCAAGAAGAAAAAGACTGTATACTTGGGGAATTCTAGTACGCAAATATCCCAGTAAAGTACCTATAAATAAAAATTTTGTTTTTTTTTTAAATGAGAATAAAAAATATTAGTTATTTTTATACTGGTCGTTATAGAGAATAAGCTTCTGACTAATTAAAATTTATTTCGCTAAATTATCTTATAAAGCTGAAATACCGTACGTAATATATCATTTTAATGCTAATTTGTTATTTCAATTTCTAAAATGGTAAAGCCTACGAGTATTAACTGAACAATTTGTGGTATGTAACATTTTATTCTAGCTTATAATAATATAAAACTTGGTACATACTTCATACATTATATACTCAGGGAGGATAGGTCCTACAATCATTATACATAGAGATTGAGATGTTTCTTATGATATGGGAAACTTGCCAATTTAAATCAAATAATATAAATATATATAAATACATTAAATTGGAGTGTCTGTTTGTAGTACCTAAATGACCGTTTTTATCTTAATTAATTTTTTAAGTATGTATGTATAAGCAGTACATACCCGTATACCTGTATAAAATTACAATTTTACAATTTTGAATCTGTTTTTTTTTGGTTAATCTATAGAACGCCTGAATTGATTTTGATGAGACTGTCACTGGCAGACAGCTAATGGAATAAGGAATGCTTTTATTTTAAAATTATAAAAAATCCAGAAATGTTCAATTTAAAAGCGTTATGGATGAAACCACCTGGCACCACTAACAGTTTTATATATTTATTATTTATATTTAGCTTAGCAGGGAAGACAGAAAGTACCTAGTGTCAACACACTCCGTACTTCACTTTCCACCGAGATTGAGAAATGGTGGAACTCAACGCCGCTCTTTGTCTTTACCAGAGCGAGGAAGTGGAAATCATTTAAATATAATCACTCCTCCGAGTGGGGATCGAACCCACAACGGACCGCGTTTACAGTCAGACGCTGTCCTAGTGCACGACTGGCCTCAACAGTTTTACGTTTTAACTTAATATAATTTTAAGACAATATCATTTTAAGACGATACAAGGTCAAGCTTAGTCCAGACTAGTCTAGCTATGTGATTGAATACAGTCTCACCAGCTATCTAGTAAGACATCATGGATCTCAGATAACTCGGTGGACTACAGAGGCTTTCCCTACGAATTTATCTAACCAATAAACTCAAAGCATATTACTAAATGAAATGAATTAGGTGATCCAATCAATGATAAGATAAAAACAAAGATTAACATTTTTAACATTTTTATCATAAAAGACTTTAGGCTTCTATTCTTTAGGATAGAATTCTAATTTAAATTTGTGAATTCCGCTAAGAGTAATATATCTATCAAACGTCAATCACCTATATAATATCCTATACGAGCAAGAAGTGGCAATAGTTTTTGTCTACATATATAGATATATATATATATATATATATATATATATATATATATATATATATATATATATATATATATACATATATATATATATATATATATATATATATATATATATATATATATATATATATATATATATTAATAAATATGGGGTTTCCCAATACGAACGGTATCTTTTGAAATTGAAATAAAACATGTAATATATGTTCGAATTTCGTGTGCAATGGCTTTAATTGAAATTTTATGCTATTTATGATTTAAACAAAATATCGTTCAAATGACCGCCACGACTTTTTTTGTACTAGTGAATACGATCGGTCCAATTTTCGATGACTCGGTGCAGCATTTCGGCTGGTATGGCCGCTATAGTCGCTCGAATGTTGTGTTCAAGGTCTTGAATCGTAACTGGTTTATTGGCATACACTTGAGATTTAACATACCCCCACAAAAAACAGTCCAAGGGTGTTAAATTGCATGATCTTGGTGGCCAATTGTGAGGACCGTTGCGAGAAATAACCGACTCAGCAAACTTATCACGCAATAAATCCATTGTTACGGTCGCAGTGTCACATGTTGCACCATCTTGTTGAAAATAAATGTCGTCCGCATCGATTTCATACACTTCAGGAAAAAAATATCGTTCAACATGTAACGATAACGGTCGACATTGACAGTAACAGTACGGCCTTCGTCGTTTTTGAAAAAGTACGGGCCAATGATTCCACCGCACCATGATCCGCACCAAACAGTCAATTTTTCAGGATTTAATGGTGTTTCATGAACCACTCTTGGATTTGACTCACTCCAGTAACGACAATTCTGTTTGTTCAAATAACGATAAAAGATGATTTTCCTATGAAATTCGGTGTAAGTTTCCATCATTTCAAGCGCCCAATCAGCAAATTCACGACGTAATCGATGGTCTGCTGGCTTGAGTTCTTGAGATTGTGTTACAATCTTGTATGGATGTAGGCCAAGATCCATACGTAAAATTCGC
This sequence comes from Dryadula phaetusa, assembly GCA_032432895.1. Classification (NCBI taxonomy): domain Eukaryota; kingdom Metazoa; phylum Arthropoda; class Insecta; order Lepidoptera; family Nymphalidae; genus Dryadula; species Dryadula phaetusa. The sequence continues at coordinate 2,379,782 of JAOYRS010000073.1, forward strand.
CAGCTTGTCATACTGGATAAGCCTAATTCTTGTGCACGTCGTGGAACGGAAACATTTTGATTTTCTTCGACACTGGTTGATACAGCGGCAATATTTTCTTCACTACGGCCTGTCCGTTGTCGTGTTGGTGGTCTACTATCGTGCAAAGAATATTCACTTTGCAGTTTTTGGATTATGCGACGTATAGCGGGCTCAGACGGTGCACCATGACGACCAAATTTAGCACGAAATGCTCTTGAGTAGAGACAATACTTCTCGAATTTTGATGGAAAATTTGGACAATTTCCAAACGTTGAGGTAACGTGAACTTGTCCATGATTAAATGGCAAACATTATTAAACACAAAACAACACAAATGTCAAATGTTAAACAACCAACATGGCGGCTGTGAGCTATCAAAATTCTATTGTCCCTATTGGGAAACACTGTATGTAGACAACGTATTTACTCTACACGGAATTTACCTGTGAAATTTAATACTGTATTATATTTAGTTCAAAGAATCTTTACACTGAGAACTTAGTAGCAATTAATTACATTTCAAATGCTCATTAAAGAAATAAAATAATTATATGTTAAAAGAAATTGTATATATTTATAATAACTGTTAAACAAGATTCTCATTTCTGTTAGGACCTAGTAAACTTATGTACCTTACTAAGATTATATTGGGAATTTTGGCGATGCTCAACGCCGCACATTGTCTTACCAACATATTTATTTGTAATCAAATTTATGTGTATATATATTTATACGTATGTCGATACGTGTATGCTGATACGTATATATAAGAATGTTTCACTGTTGTATATTAAATTGTTAAAATATTATGATAACCAGCATCCGCTATTTACGTTTTGGTTTTCAATATAAATACAAACAAAGATTGTGTATGAAATATTTTCGAACATTTTAATTTAAATAGTTTTATACAATGTAATTACTTATATATTAATTTGTGCTGCAATTTCGGAATTTTGCAATTTTCTGTTAACGTTATCTTAGTTCAGTTTGAAAGTGATCCAACTCACTTCCCAACTGAACTGACCAGCCAATTGACTGACCGACCAACCAACTGACCACTACTCGGTGGAATATCTTGAATTATGTACCATTTAAAATCATACTCTTCTTAATGAGCAGATATTAGAGGACGGAATTAACACAACTTCATCTTTGTCTACATTGCAGGTGAGTAAATTATAGCAGAAGTTTTAACTAATATTTTCTTAACTTAATTAGGATGTCTTTCGGTTACCTCAATACAAAGTAATCATGCTACTAGGAGTTACTTCTAGGATTTTACTGCGCACAGAAAAGTACAGAATCCAATAAATCTCTTGGCCCCAATAAAAGTATATAAAGCCAATACCATATATGTACTTACTCGTATCTAACTAAGAGTGGCAATTGGCAGATATATTTTCTGTGAACCATAGAATTTGAACTAGTAACCTCTATACAATATAAACGAAATGATCGCTGTGACAAATAACTCGTTTTCATTATCTTTTATCTTTTTCAAAAAAATTCAATGTACAAACGTAAAAAAACGTTTTTTCTTGCGTAGGAATCCTGCCCATCACACTCCCATTCCTTTTTGTCTGAATTCTAGACATTGCGAGTACTTAAAATCAAATGTTATCCTACTATCCCACAATATCCTCATAAAAGTTTGAGAAATAAAAATGTATCTTCCATAATTTTCTAGTTTGTGGCGATTAGCGTCTGTCGCTGATCAATGACTGTGGGCATAGTACCGCTTTTGAAACTATAGAACTGTTTTCATTTACGTATGCTATAATACTTTTTCTGTAAAATAAACGATAGGTATTATGTAGTTGGTGTATATAGTTTTTTATAGCTTCACACTTTATCCCTCGCGGGGTAGCCAGAATCAACTGTTCTTGTCTAATTAAATTAATTAAGTGTTTCTGATTAAACAAATGTTTCAGTTTCTGGTATAATTTAGTTCACTAAATGGTAATCGAACCCACGACCGGAGCAAGCAAAAGCATAATTGTTTCACAATGGTTTTTCATATTGAAATATATAATATTTATATTAGGAAACATTTTTGAAAAAACGTATAAAAATTTGAACGCAGCGGCATTCGATTTCAAAAATGTTTCCTAATCCTAAGTGTGGAATAACACTTTAAAAATAGTAAATAATATTTATATTTTCTTCCTCTTTTTTAAAGATTCATCTTCACCTTTATCTCACATAGTTGATTAGTCAATGATAACCTAGTCTCAAAACACTTCCGGTTTTCCTTCCCTCTGTAATCATCCTTATTGAGTTCAAAACTTAACAACAAAGAAATAAAAATAAATTTTAAATACAATTATTACTGCAAGTGAAAATCGAACCCACAACCAACCGCATGTACAGTCAGAAGCTGTCCCATTGCGCTACTGTGGCATTATTCTTTATATTATCCTCCTTTCGTTAGTATTTATCGTCATTTTGAACTACGCATATGCCATGGAAGTTTTCGAGACAGTGATTTAGTCATTGGATATAAAGCAGACAATGCTATTTCAGATGGCTTTAATAGCCCGGACTGAATTATTAAGTTCAATAGTTCGTTGATTTCCATAAAGTTTACTCAAAGTTCGTCTTGCATATATTTCGGTTTGTTTATTTTGAGTGGTGTATTTTATGCGCTGTTGTGATATACGACTATTGTACGTTAAAATTGTTTATATATATTTTATTATTTTGATTATAAGAAAAAATGAGTTGTTTAGTACTGTTATATATAAAAGGCGAAGCAGATATAGTACTGTTGGCTTAATAAGAGTTTATAGAGGATATAATGAATTAAAATCTATTTACATTTTTAGATAAATATAAAGATATTTTTAAATAAACTAATTTAAATAAAATAACAACAAAAAGAGACAAGTTTAAATTTATTTTCCAATATTCTGATGATCCTAGCCATATGTAGCATTGTTCTCGGATCCCGATATATATGTAAACTTTAAAGTAAATCGGCAAGAGCAAAAATATTTTTTTCTAATATCTTTGTGTTCTTTGTGTCACGATCGCGTTGCTGCAAAGCCATTGTAAAAAAAATATTGAAACGACAAATGGTAGGACCAAAATAAACATCGGAACAATATTTTGATAACACTTTTACGAAACGCTCACAATTCTATTAATAAACTATAACTTAAATTTTTAAACAAAATGATGTACGAAGATTATATCTTTTTTGCATTGATTATTTTCGTGTATATTACAAGTGTCGTATAAAAAGCAAAGAGAAATATATTTTGAATAGTCTCACGATATGGATATTGGCGAGTAACATCAAAAGAAAACTCGATTTACACTTCAGATTTCACACTGACACGGAGGAGAAGTCAAGCTACTTGAAACTCGGCTCAAGTGATGGATGAATTATTAATGCTAAGAATTTATTATGCATAAGAAAATTCCAGAAGCACTTTGGTTTGCTCTCTTTTATAGCGTTGTGTATATCAATTGATTTTGTTCTACAAAAAAGTTAGCACTGATTTATTAACCTTATCTTACTTGTACGCACTAGTTTATTTTTGTTTTTATCCCGCATAGCAGGGTAGACTGTAAGTAGAACTCTGCTTTCCGGCGAATTCGAAACGAAGGGCTTTGTTTTACCAGAGCGAGAAAATTTAAATATAATCATCTCTCCGGATAGGAATGGAACCCATAACCAATCGCATTTACAGACCGACGCTGTTTATTAGAACGCATTAGCCCTACGGCTGGCGAAAACATAATGTAACATTAAAAACAAAAATAACTTAATTAACAGAAAGCTTCACGGTTTATTCCACATACCAGTATAGTCAGAGATAAGCTAGTGTCAACACATTCCATTGAGGGCTTTCCGACAGAAATCGAGACATTGCATGTGGGCTGCCGGAATGTAATGCCACGCTTTTCTCGCTAAAAGTCTGTGTAATTGTACGAATACCTATATTTTTAGCACTGATTACAATTCCTTTATACAAAATGCGGCGTTTAAGCCCACCGCACAACTAAATACTATTGATGCCTTGAAATTATATGAAAATGTAAAATTTAAAAAGAAAAGTAACTAACAGGCAAATAAATTTATTTACACTTTATTTATTTATAACCCAATTGGGATCGTTGTACACTTAATATGACATAAAAATAATATGCAAACGATATTAAAATATACAGCCATATTGTTTTGGATAATAGAAGTAAAAAACGTTTATAAAATCCTTGCCGGAGTACGGAGCGCTGAGATGAATATATAATTCACATGTTCTTTTCATAACACATGCATTACAGTAAAAAAGCGAACGTTCGGGAATAAATACCATAAATTATGTAAAATGGGCTACACCATATTGGAATGAAAAGAGAATCTTATAAGGCGTTATGTAGTACAGAAATACAAGTAATAAGTTGATGACTGCATTAGGCAAATTTCTATTTAAATAGTGTCGTCTTGAATTATATAAAAATTAAAAAAAAACGTGAAATGTGCAGGGACCGTAGCGATGGGCACTCCGTTTACTCTGACTACCCCGTCAGGGATAGGGAAGTTAAAAAAACATATAAATTCAGCTCGTGGGTATGAAACTGTCTAGTTCTTTCAGTTTCACGTTCATATACCAACGCAGTTTTGCTACTCTTGTAATTTTTAATATGCTTTTCAGTTTTTGTATATTATTCATAGTAATTGGTTAAAAAAATCTTAATTTACAAAATATTATTCAGAATAAAACTACGTAAACTATGCGTTGCCTTAACGTGTTTTTTACATTATAAAACACACATGTGAACACATACACATAGTAGTGTGTGTAATATTTATCTTTACGAATGAACTAAGTAATAATCGTATATAAACGCTGTATATCATGTTGATGTATATATATATATATATATATATATATATATATATATATATATATATATATATATATATTCTAGAAAAATGTCTGTGCCAAATGATACATATCATCCTATTGTCAAAACTTAGACACAGTGAATGGTAACGTCAATTTATAAAATTATAAATGTTGAAAACACTATTGTTAATCCACGAACTGTTCCAGATTCCTGCACAAAGAGCTTTTGTCTAAAGTCTAATTATTTGCTAAGTTTGGAACTTTAAAGTTTTGATGAGCCACAGGTGGTATAAAATTTTTAATTAAATTAAAGAAGTGATCGAATACTTGCAAATTTAAGCCATTTTGAATGGTTTTTCGTAGTGAGTTCAATTTTCATACTGATTTTTTTTCAGCTTCACGCTTTATCCAGCATAGAAGGGTAATTTGAAACAATCTGATGTCAAGTGTCATTCTGTACTTCCTACCCGAGTTCGAGACGTTACGTAATGAATAATGGAACTCGATGACGTGCTTTGTACCACTAGAGCGAAGAAATGAAAATAAATTTAATATTTAAGTATTTCCTCAAATAGGAATTGATTCCATACTCTATCGCACTTGCAGTCACACTGTCCTACTGCACTAAAATAATGTGTTAATACAATTTCAAATTCTATGATTATTTATGTAATTAGCAAAAATATGAAGAAATAATAAAAAAATAGTAAAAACATATTATTAATTAAAAAGAATGTATTGGTAATTTGGTATATATATGAACAAATCCGCGCTAAGGCGGCATTATGACTAAAGGTAATCTCGTACAGGCAACATTTTATTAATTAAGTTTATAATGAGAGACAAGTATAAAGAGTCATTTTTAATTAAAATGATGAATATATTATATTACATTAAAACACACATATATACTCCAATATATAATTTTATATCCATGTATATTTTAAAATTTTGAAGCCGATCGTAGCGCAGTGAGACAACGTCTGACTGAAAATCGATCGATCGTGGGTTCGATCCGCATTCGAGGGAGTAATTGTATTTCAATTATTTTCGATTCGTTCTGATTTCTTAAGTTCTGATTTAGTTGAGTTCCAGCACGTAACACGCAATGTCTCGAATTCGGTGGAAAGTGAAATACGGAGTATTTTGACACTTGGTACTTTTTGTCTACCCTAAAATGTAAATTTAATAGGAATTTAGAGTGAATTATGAGTTGGCGTCCACTACTTACCTACTGCACATTATCTTTCTAACGAATAATAACTTGCATTTTACGAAATACATATTTTTATAAATAAATATTTTGTTACTTTTGTGAATAAAATGGACCAACTGCTAATTAAATATCGTAAATATATTTAAGCAGCAAATATTATTTTAAAACGTAGCAGAATTTTTGCCGATCCCTCTTGACACGTCTAAGGCGACATCTTAGACAATGTCATTGAAATGTGTTTTACCCAAACTGTATATATAAATATTTTATGTAATAAATAAGAAAAAAGCGGAGTACGGAGTGTCTCGACATTAGGTTCTTCCTGACTTACCTGTCATTCGGGGTAAAAGCGTGAAGCTGCAGTAAGAAAAAATCAGTCCTATGTCAATTTTAAAATTTCTATTTTCTCATATTTATATTAGAAATTCTTAAATATTATACAATATTTAAACGTTATTTCAATTATTATCAATAAAATGCATCGACTATGATAAGGATAGAAAGGATTTGTTTCTTATCGTTTTAATATACATCATTGTATAGTAATCTGTCTAGATAGCATAGAGTTGCTATGTCATCTATGATTCACTATTATTTGTTTATTGTAGAAATAATATCTGGAATAAAATTCAATAACGACGCAATTTACAAATTTAAATTTACTAATAGATCCGGGTACACATCGCAACCTGTGTACAAAGGTGTGTGCCAAGCTTGTTGTGTTGTGTGCATTAGATTTATAATTAATTTATGTGTAATACAAAATCAGCTTTACGCATTACCCCGCATAGCAGGGTTATCAAAGACAACCTAATGTCCAGACACTTCATTCACTGCTTTAGAAATCAAGACATTGCGTGTTGAGTGGCGGATTCAACGCCGTGCTTTGTCAGACCAGAGAGAAATAAAAATAAATAAATATAATAATATTTGCTTTATATTTAAAGTGTAATTCCACACTTAGGATTAGAAAACATTTTTGGAAAATCGTATGAAAATTTGAACGCAGCGGGATTCGAACCCGCGCCTTTTGGAAACCGTCCAAGCGCTCTGACCACTTGTAACAATTTCGACGCAGCTGGTAGTAGAACGTATGGCTTAGCGCTTGATCGGTATCCAAGAGGGGTTCGAATCCCCCTGCGTTAAAAAAATTATACGTTTTATCAAAAATGTATTTAATAATAATTCCTCAGACGATGTCATGTCAGTCAGACCTGTACCACTGCGCCACCATGGCCTTTAAAAATAATGTTGTAAAATATTTATGATCCTCAATGAGCTTTTTCTCCGTATAAACTTTAAGTAATCCAGGTTTAAAACTTTCCAGTCCGTATAATTTCGAAAACTGAGTCTAAGTTACTCTTTAATTTGCACTTTTCCTTGATATAAATTGAAATTGTACCAATGTTCATACTTCTGTTTCCCTAATTTTTATAATAAGGTGTCGAATGACTAATGTATTATTGTGTTCATAGTTTTTTTATATGGACTAGATGAGGACTTATTTAAGGTGTAAGATAAAGTGCGGCGTTGAATTTTAATAAGCTAGCATGCTTTAAATGCAGAATGGGTTGGAGTGTTATTAACTAGATTGGTAATTTACTTAAGTCATTAATTCATTGCGTGCATACTACGTCGAATATATATTACGTGAAGTACAATGTTATCATTCTGTAACACAAGTTGTTAAACTGTATAGCCTTTAAAACTCTCAATTAGGTAACGAGAGATAAGGAGTAAGATGGATATATGAAATATTATTTACCTTTAAAAGTATACATAAATATTTTTAAACTTTATCTTCTTTTTAATTCGTATAATAGAAGTATTTCATATTGGAGCTAGTCGAAAATCCATTATTTTTCGTTAAGATATTATATATCAATCACTTTTCCTTTGAAAATACACAAGCAAATTCAAGTAAACATAAAAAATACAGACACAATCTTCAGTAAATATAATACGATCAATTAATTAATAAAAAAGTTCACGCTCTCAATACAATGCACATAAATTAGAATCTATAACCCAAGCAGGGTAAAGCATTGGTAATTACTGAGCTACTTCCATTCGTAGTCACAAAGTACAATGCTAATATTGGTTGCCATCTCTTTAATGAAATAGCTCTTAATGATAATATTCTACGAAACATAGTGTTTATCAAAGCAGAAAAAACTAAACAATTCACAACTGGCTTATCACAATAAATTTGATTACATTTCCCTCCGCTCAGTCAACTGGTAAAATATATACATTTTGCTGTGGTTTGTATAATTTAATATAATTTGTATTATTTGTTCGTAATAGTCCATATTAAAATGTGTTCACGAGATACGTTTTATAATTTTTAGACGATAGACATTATTTAGACTGAGAAGTAACATAAAAATGAATCAAGAAACAAAATTGTAAAAAGTCATCGATTCATATTCTCTTACTATTTTCATATTGATTGTTTAACACACTTTTTTACTGTATTATGTAATAATAATGTTTTATAATATTTTAGAATTTTTAAAGTGTAAATTTGACATTAAGGCGTAGAAAATATTTTTAAAAATTCTTGGAAATTGTTTTCTTGGTCGTTTTTCAATAGGTGCGGGTTTGAATCCCACTGAGTTAAAATTTTTATACGTCTTTTTAAAATATTTTCTAATGTTTAATCATTGTGTGGTGGTATAACTCTTCTGAAGTTACCACATTAAATGAAAAATTAACAAAAAACTTGCAAAAAACACGTCGATTACGTCAACTAAAGTTTTTGAACTTATTTTAACAGTTGTTATATGCACAGCACGTATAACACATTAGTAAGGTAATGTGACTACTACATTGTTGCAGCCTAACAACAGCCTCTTCATATAAACGACATAAACACATAAACAAGTCGTACATTAATGACATGACTTCCCAGTTCGCGTGAGCTGTGACTGTAAATTCATAATAGTATGTTCTAATTGCTTTGTTCTTATCTACATCTTATCTGCTCAAGTAAGAAGCAAATACGTAAGAACGTCGCATTAGAATGACGCATATTCCTTAAGTACTTATTATGGAAATGAAAGAAGTGATTTACATTAGAATAAGAAACGTTGTAATTTCTTTTGCGACTCCCAGCAAATGTAACACGATAAAATTGTCCTTGAAAGAAAAAAATATATATTTGTACATACATTCAGACATACATATACATAAAAAGATAAATGAAAATTGGAGATCTGGTAATCTGATTATTTAGGCCAAAAATAAATTGTTGTTGAAAAAGTTGTTATGATTGGTAGTTTTCGATGGTATGTTAAATTAATTGGAAATTGGCCATCGTGGTACCGTGGACCAGAGCTTGAATTTAGTTCTTTCCATTTGTGCTTGAGCGCTTGAATTTAATTCTTTCCGGTAAATAGTGCTATCCTCTCATAAGATAAAGTGCGGCATTTCATCCTGTCAACCGTTACTACTACGAATTTTTCTGCCTATTTCGCTACTCAGTAATAAGCGTGAAGGTGGTTTTTAATATTATCAAAAAATATTTTTTTTTCAATTACACTTTATATTGAGTACATGTTCTTAGTTTCATTTGGTAAGGAGTATATGAAGCAGTTATCTTGATTTTAAAACTTAATGTGTTCAATAGTTTGCAACAGTTTTTCTAATTTTAAAATTTGAAATTATTTAAATATTATCTTCAGGAACAAGTAATATATTAGTATCTACTATTATTAAAAGTGAGCTCAGTAAGTTAAAATTGAAACAAGAGATTGTTTTCTTTTTGATAATTGACCCATGAGAAGCTCCTAAGCATTTCATTGGATTACCTTGCAAGTGTTTGAGAAAAGCACGTGGCAGTGCCTGCGAGTCAAATGCAGGTTTAAATATCCTTTAAAATGAAATATTAAGGTATTTTCGTTTACAGAATACGAATTTAATTTCTTACTTTGTATAAATAATAAATATTCCACAGTACTAAATGTGAATCAAGTACAAGCCGTTGTTTATTTACTTATGGCGCATTTCGAAATCTATATATTTTGTATATAAAATATTAGGATGCGTTTCTATCGAATGGTATAAACCCAATTTCCCGCTTACAATACATGTTTACGCTATTTCTGATTAATAAGGTAGAAAGGATATATAAGCACTTCTCATCTATTTTCCGTTTGATTTCTAATTATTACGTTTAAAAGGATTTGCGAAACTCAACGCTGCGAAGAGCTTTTTATGTTAAATAAAGTTTAAAAGTAAGATTAACTCTTTCGACAATTTACCCCGTGATTATAGGTAAAAGCCCAAAGAGAAATATAGAAATTTCTATGGAGTCTTGGGTTCTTAGAAAATAATACGTTAATTTTATATCTTACTCAGTAAGACTCGTGGTATACAAAGTCAGTCGAGCTTGAAACTTTAATGACAAACGTCTGTATTTTTTCTTACTTAATCAAATTATCAAAGGTTTATTTTGAAATTAACATTTTCGTTAAATACAATAGCCATTTTAATAATGTCACATGGCGTTTTATTAAAAATAAAAATATTATTTTGATTTATACTACAGAACCTAAGTAACGGTTCCAAAATTAACAGCGCCGTAAAATCTGAACAGTAGGTACCTGCGACTATAAAATTCGTCCGTTCATTCAGTGAATAAAATTAGGTCATACGTAATCAAAGCTGTTTCACGGACTGGCAGATTCGAAGTTTTTATTCGATTGAAAACAAACCTATGAAATAAATATACATATTTTGAAATGTAATAAAATTTATCGTGATGGTATTCGAACCTGCTTTTCTTGGAAGCTACACAAAACTCCTAGATTGAGGATTCTGATACCTTCAAATTTTTATGTTTATAATTTTTTCATTAATTAAACATAAAAAAAACACGCGGTGAAATATATGCATGCATGATTTATTATTGTTGGAAATTAAGTTATATATTCAATTCGTAATAATTCCAAACTTTTTCTAACCATTAAAATAATAATTCATTAAAACATTAAAAATATATATATTTATTTATAATAAAAAATAATATTTATTGAAAATCCAAAGTTAATAATAAAATATATAAACAAACGTTTGGAAACAATTTTAAGTCAAATTAATGGTTAACTAGTTAGTTAGTAGTAGTAGAAGAAGTTGGTATTTTAAAGACAATTTCAAGTATTGAGGTTGGTCGTGGTTAGCGACTGACCCAATCGGTTGAGTTCGATAGGTGAGTGAGGTGAGTACGATCAATCTCCCGAATGGGTCGGGGATTGATCGTATTTAAATTTTTTTGAGTTAAGTTGAGTTCCGCCATTCGACACGGAATTCAGCAGAAAACGGAATACGGAGTGTCTTAACATTAGTACTTTTTATTTACCCTGCTATGCGGGATAAAGAGCGTGAAGCTCAGGTATAAGTTATAGTAAATTTACCAATATCACATAAGCCAAATTTCAAGCGTTTGCTTTTTTAGCCAAATTTCAAGCTGATTAAAAACAATAGTATTGTACCTTAAATTAATTAGCCCTCTACCACAATATATTACGCGTACGGGAATTAATTATACCCATCTCCACTTAACCCAAAAATAACAGCCGCTGTTTGGACAGCTCAAGGCATGTAATGGTCCGTCATGCTTCGTCACTTGATATCTAGGGTTAACGAAAAAACAAAATTACTGTACAATATTTAAAACTTGGCTTAAAAAATAATTTTTATTTAATTTCTATTCCTACACTGTAAATACAATAGTTTTCGCCTATTATAGGTATAAAGAATTGTCGTGGAACAAAATGAACGTCATACGGAAATCAAATTATATACATTCATACTAAACAATAATATAAATATAAGGTAAAGTAAATACTTATTTTTTTAACAAATGTATAATATAAGAAATAATGAAATATTTAAACTAGACTTAAATAACAGCGTCATCATAAGGTCAGACCCTAAGATGAAAATAAATATTTGTATAGCCGTACAAACGCTTATGCAACCCTAAATAGGAATAGTGGGTATAACACAATATTGATACGAAGTACCAAATATATAATCTCTATAGTAATTAATCGATTACGATGGTCTTCTTATTGCGATTTATTCTTTTAAATCTGTAATAAATTTGCATAAAACCTTTTTTTTATTGTTCTGGCATTATACATTTTTTTTGCTTCACGTTTTTATCCCGCATAGCAGGGTAGACAGAAAGTACCTAGTGTCAAGACACTCCGTACTTCACTTTATTAAAATGAAATTAATTTAAATATTGATTTATCTCCCCCGAGTGGGGATCAAACCCACAACCGATCGCGTTTACAGTCAGATGCTGTCCCACTGTGCTTTTTTGAAGTACAAATATATATATATATATATATATATATATATATATATATTATAGTCACTATAGGGGTTGAAATTACTTGGAAATTAACCTCCACATCACCTGTTTCGATTAGTATAAATTTCTGTTAGTTCATGTATATAAGTATATATTGTAAGCATTATATATACGTTTGGTTCTACATAAATGAATATTCTGAAGCAAATAAGATTAGAGGCCGGTCATAATACAGTGGCACAGTGGGTGTAAACGCGTTCGATTGTGGGTTCGATTCCTCCAGGGGAATGATTATTTCATATCCTTGCTCTGGAAAGACAAACTGCGGCGTTGAGTTACGCCATTTAACACAAAATCTCTCAGATTTAGTGGAAAGTGTAGTGTACGGTGTCTCTTGATTAACTTCCTATCTACCCTGTTATACGGGATATGAGAGAAAAGCTAAAATCGAAAATATTTACGAAGACTCAGCCCTATTGTCAAACTGACGATGCTTTCCGAGACTCAAACAAACGGCAACTTAATTACAATGGTGTTACTCGGGCGTACTCCAAAACTAGTAACTTTTTATTTTATTACCAATAAACTGCAAAAAAATGGCACGTGAAGAACTTTATAATAAAGTTAATTGCCACTATAATTTTAAATTTAATTTAAATTAATACAAATGCTATAGTGTGACGTTAATACAAATGCGGTCGTGACGCAGAGGGGCAGCGCCTTTAAACGTGATCGATTGTGGGGTATTGATTTTATTTAAATCATTTTCATTTCCTCACTCTGATAAGATAAAGCACGGCTTTGAGTTCCGAAACTCAACACACAATGTCACAACTTCGATGGAGAGCGTACTACGGATTTTCTAGGTAGGTAGGCACTTCCTGTCTATCCTGCTTTGCGGGATAAAAGTTTGCTTATTAGCTTATAAATAATAATATATTTTTTAAGGTTTAGGCAATGCCAAAAGATAGCTACAGTTAATAAAGCGAAAGACATTTGGCCCAGCTTATTTTAAAAATTGGCATTATTTAAAAAATTAACAACCATTTTCTAGGACGTTTGATTATGAAACATGTATAATATTTTATTACACTGAACATAAAATACTACTTCATTTATTTCTGTATAGATAAATGAAAAATAAATAGTGACGTGCGAAACATTCCTGAAATAGTCTACCAATATCATATATTATTAGGTTGGGTGTCTATTGGTTATATTATTTACATGAACTTCGCCTGAGATGGGACCGGCGGATACGAAGGACGTCTTATTGAGTCAAGAATTTTTATTGATTAATACAATCCTAAGCCATTTCTGCTTACGGTTTTGTACGTACATATATTTACTATTGAATTTGCAATATAAGTACTTGTACGGTGTATGGAACAAAGCGGATAATGGAGTAAGCAATATTGTATAAAGATTTCTTTTAATATATACTATTAGGGATTGTAAAAGTTATAATGACTTTAAGCACAATTAATTTAAAAATAGATATTTATCCTGGATAGTAAGGCAGAGTGGAAGTACCTAGTATCAAAACACTCCGTACTCCGCTTTTCGGCTACTTCGAGAAATTGCATGTTGGAGACGACCGAGGAAATTAAAATAATTAAAATATAAGCATTCCATCGAGTGGAAATCGAACCCACAACAGACGTTATTACATCTTAATAATTGTATTTTAAGGGAAGTCATTTAAATAATGATATTACAATCACATAAAACCTACCCTTCTATTTACTTATTTGCCTGCCGTATATCCTCGACTTTATAAATCGCGAATTATAGTTACAGGGATATTTTTACTCACGGACTTTATAATAGGTTTTTCTAACCCTAACGTTTTTATCATTTTTTAATAACTTGAATCTTGCAAACGTCCAACTTATATTCGTTAAAGTACCATAGCTTTATCGTGTTTATATGTTAACATATTTGTGTTTAGATTTTAAATTTCCTAGTTATTCTTTCACGCATAAAATGCACGTTATTGAATTACTATTCAAAAAAATGATTTTTTAAGGCGCTATATTACACTTATGTAAAATGGTCCTTTCAATACATTACCTAGATTATGAGTTTCATACGACAAAAATCGAGATATAAAAATAATTACTTGATTACTTTCATCAGAACTTAAAAATGATTTGTTCTATGATTATTATATATTATTGAGTATGTAGAAATAGTATTTAAAATATATAAATAGAAAATAAACATAGGCTTTTTTCATTTTTTAACTGAAGCTCTTTTAATCTTGAAAAATGTAATTTAAAAATTATTAAATCTTCTGATTCAAACTTTGTAACATTTGTTTACGTTCACAAGTTTTGTCGTAAACAAAGAAAACCTGGCAACAAATTGTTCGTTTTATTTCTTTCAACCAAACCGAGTACTTATTGCGTCTTTGACGGCAAAATTGGACGAGCATTATTTGAATCAAACATTTTTGTTCTAAGGGTATTTATTGAAAGAAAGATTTACTTGAAAAAAAGTAAAAATATAAGAAATGTTTGTATAATAATAGTATTAGTTAATATTGTAAAGAAGGGAATAGAAAATTGTACATTATGGATTTTAAGGCCGCGCCTCTTGGAAACCGTCCAAGCGTTCTGATCACTGGCTCTGACCACAGTTATGCGTTCTACATTATTGTTAGCGTCTCTGTAGAGAGATTTTTTTAAATGTAAGCAACCTATAGATTATTCCTAAGAAATAATCGCTTAGTTAAAAATGCTTTCTAATTCTTAGCGTGGTTTTTTTTGATGAGGCCGGTCGTGGCGCAGTGGGACAGCATCTGACTGTATCGCGATTAGTTGTGGGTTCGATCCCCACTCGGAGGAGTGGTTATATTTAAAATTATTTTCACTTCCTCGCTCTGGTAAGATAAAGCGCGGCGGTGAGTTCCACCACTCAACACGCAATGTACGGAGTTCGGTGGAAAACGAAGTACAAAGTGTCTTGACACTAGGTACCTTTTGTCCACCTTGCTATGCGGGATAAAAAGCGTGTGGAATTTCATTTTAAAAATAATAAAACCATTCTATTGGTTATTAGGCACTGGTCAATTTTAGTTATGTTACAAAAACGAAACATTATTCATATCGAAAAAATGCTCCTCTTTCATTTTCCCGGAAAAAAATATATTAGAACAATACGTCTTTTGTTTCTTCCCGATGGAATCTTGACGAAATAGAGCAGAATTTTACTCGGTCTCAAGTGATTCGACAAATGAGACGTCAAAAAAACTTATTTGGTATTGGTACGAGAATACAGCGAAATGAATGTTCTTTTAAGGAAGGGTATGTTTTTACGCTACAGATATTTTTTACAATTAATCACAGATAACAATGGATTATTTTAGTTTTAATAGAAAATATATGAACCTGCTTTATTTATGACCCAATCATTTTCTTAGTTATATCCCGAATATTATTTATATTCGGCACATTCATAATAAAATATACGTAAAAAAATAGAAATAATTTGAATTGTAGAACTGGAATATCTTTCTATCCGACTTTCTTTCCTTTGTTATGTATTATTTAATTTAAAATAATTACATAACATCAAGAAATCAACTACAAATATGTAGTACTTAACTATCACTTTAAGCTATTGTTAATGTTATTATTACATAAGAAATTAAGTATTCCTGTCTTTGAAAACAACTGCTTCCTTGACTTTCTTACAGTATTGAAATGCTACTGTATATTTAAATCAATATATTTAAAATTAAATAAAAAATATATTTCACCTTTTCTAAACGAGTACGGGCATTTTTTTAATCAAAAAGTAAGCAAACATAAGTATTTACAATACCATCTGACATTATACATTTATTTTACAGGCTCTTCTTATACCTCAACAACCCTCGAAAATAATTGGAAATGTCAAAAGAATGAAATGCCTGACAGAAATACATAGAAAACATCAACATTGGTGAGAATCGAGGTTAAGGTACTATCAAAATATAAGAGAGTTTAGTTGAAAGTCACAAGTTTAATATTTTAATAAAAAGAGCAAAAATTCATGAATTGATTATATATTACGTATTTTAATTAAGAATATATGAAAAGTCTACTGTAAATTATGGTGGTAGGTTAATAGGAAATTATAACGGTAGCACTAATTTCGGTGTTAGTTTCCGTGAGTCCTCTTGCAACGTCTCATAAATGGACGGAAAAATAACTCTATTTGATATACACTTTACATTTTCGGTCATATAGCTCAATCTAGACGGTTTTGGTGCCCTGCGGGGGGATGTGGTACAATTCCCTCTCGCTGGTGGGTAGCGGCCCGTAAGAGGCGAATATCCCAGTAATTTGGTGGTGTGAGGTCAATCGTCAGACTGGCTCGCGACTACTATCATGACAAAAACAAATCTTTGATGATGTGTTCCAATTCGACGGCATGTAAGCCAGCTTTGGTATTGCCACTCATCCTTTCTCTCATCTCCTTTCACTTCCATCTTAAGGCCGGCAACGCATCTACAACTCTAATTTTGAAGATGTCTATGAACGAAGGTCACCACTTACTATCAGGAGGCTCCTCTGCTCGTTTGTCTTCTTTTTTAAAAAAAATCTAGCAGGTTGAAGAAGGTTTTGGATCATTTATTGCGTAGTAGTCGTGGCTCTGGTTACTTGTATATGGCTTCAAATATTTATTTATTTATTATAATATTGTATTAATGAGAGAAAAAAAATTAAATGATTTGCTTGTATTAATCTAGGTTTGATTAATACAAGCAAATCATTTAATTTTTTTAGTGACCCATAATTAGTAAGACAAACATAAAGCAACTAAAATAACATCTGATTGTCTAAAGAATACAAAAAGTTTGCAAGCTCCTCGCCTTTTCAAAAGAAAATTCTTATTCAGTGCACATACTCATGCTGAAATAACCTATTATGAGAAAATCCCGAATATTTTCCCCACTCTTTACTAATGAGTTCGTGTATTTATTGGTATATAGATTTTGTTGATAACTTTGAACGTTGATGACCTATTATAGTGTAGATTAGTGACAAAGCAAAAATAGTCGAAAAATCAAATTATATTGATTCATAAATCCCAATTTCGAGTTCATATCAGTTAGCGGAGTGTCTGAACACTAGGTCACTTCTGATTAACCTTTTGTGTAGGATAACATTAAGTTACAATAATAACAATTACTGATCCCATATATTATACTCATTATATCTAATACTAAGTTAAGCTTTCGTGCTTTTATCCGGCATAGCAGGGTATTGCGTGTTGAGCGACGGAGCTCAACGCTGCGCTTTGTATTATTAGAGCGAGGGATGAGAATAATTTTTAATACCACTCGAGAAAATGATTATTTTTCAAACTAGCGGCCCGCTCGTGGCTTCGCCCGCGCAAACTCTTAACTATAGCTATTTCGTGCCTTCACCTGCCCGCGTTTTCGATTAAACTACAGACTTTGCCACAATTAATAGTTTTATTGATTTATAAAACTAATAATAAGCCTAGGAAATAACCTACCAAGCAAAATCTCTACGACCTAATGATTCCGGCTTAGAATAGGATAACCCTGGTATTGGTGATATCGTAAAAGGCGATTAACATACGTGTGATAGAGTCACGTTACCAGTGATGGCACTAATGGGCAAAACTCGACCAGATTATTACCAACCCTGGCCGGCGTTTAAAACTGGCTAATGCCTTTATGCCATTGCGTTTCGTATTAGGTAATTCCAAGTCCCGGCGCCCAAACTCCACCCTTCCCCCAAAATGAAAGCGGTACTTAAAGACATTTTACCCCAGTACCAGCGTCGTTGTTGCTGGAGAATCACTCCCTGAGTCTCCCCCTGGGTACAGATCCGCGCAAGAGACAATGCAAAAAAGGTGTTTACATTAACATTAGGGGTCTACATTCCAACCTGAATGCCGTCTACCACCATTTTGAGACGGGACGGCCGGCTTTATTATTTCTGATGGAGTATCAAACTACCCAACCAAGCGAGGACATAGCCTATCTTCAATACCCGGCTACAAAATAGAGCATAATTTTCTGCGTTACGCTGGGATCGCTGTGTTCGTGTGGGAGAACCTGAGTTTTCATCGTCTTGAAAATTTTGAAGGTCGGGACCTGTCTACTATCTGGCTTCGTATGGATTCGGATGATCGCGTCTGAATTTACGTATGCTTGTACAGGTCCCCTAGTGATAACGCAGAAAATCAACTTATGTATCAGATGCAATCGCCTATTAACGATATGCTGTCACAGTTATCCGCTGCCAAGGTCGTGATACTGGGCGATTTCAATGCACACCATGCCAATTGGCTTATATCTACGCAGGGAAGACTGCGTTTAACTTTGCTGTGGACTGTCGCAGTTTAAATTTCCTACGCAATTCTTGGATGTGGAGAACCACAATGCCTCCTTACTGGACCTTCTGCTGATTTCACATCCAGAACAGTATCAGGTTTAAGTCGTTGCCCCTTTGGGATGTCCTGACTACTGCCTGATACGGAGTCTAGTGCCTTTTAAATGTAGTAGTTACCGAACACCCGCAACCCGTCGCTTTTGGCACTACGAGTCAGGAGATTGGCATGGGATGCGTACCTTTTACTCATCTTATCCTTGAGGCCCGTTTTGCTTTTCATCTGATGATCTGACTGTGCCACTCCTGTTGTCAACGTGGTACTACAGGCTATGAAACTTTACGTGCCTCTGCTTTGTAGTGTCAATCGGCGACAAGTCACGGCCTTCGTTTGTTACTACAGGCGCTGGCCTCGTCTGCGTCTCGCTGAACTCTTATTGTTTCATCTTAAAATAATTAAATTTAACTTTTTATATTTTTTGATCCCTCAAGTACACACATTTCCCACCATCATACCATCACCACAGTTTAAATGAACGTTTTTTAATAGGCGTATGGTCTTTTATTAAGTCGCTCTTAGGAGCTCTAAATAAAATAAAATAATATTCATTATTAGAAAATAAAATTAAATCTTTTTTATTTATATATTGATAATTATTTTTAAAATAAAATAAAAAAATAATGGAATAAGTAAAACTTAAACATATTGTTATTTTATTTAAATAATCACTTCATATAATAAATTGCGTAATTTTAGTAAATTCCAATACGAGTGACGTAACATACGACAAACGACAAACTTATTATTTGCGGTTAGTACAGTAGTTATATTTATGGATCCAGCTGCAAGATTAAGTTTTTTTTTTAACGTATACACTTTTCCGGGATAATATATACAGTGCGATGCCCGAAAAAATAAATATACCAAATTTTACTGTAATTTAATTCAGAGTTTTTGTGTGATGCTTAAAAAAACAGACACACAGACAGACAGACAAAAAAATTTAATCACATTTTTGTGTTCAGTATCAATGTAGTAACAGCAAACCCTCTTCTACTATTTTTTAAAATTTTCTATGTAAAAAATTGACTCTTCTATAGTTTTATTATATGTATAACACGGCTACTAATATATAATTCCATATTCTTAGTAGTATTGCGTATCTATAAGCAATCGAGGGGAAGTACTGTTTTAGTAGGTATACGGACGGCTAAACTGGCGGCCTGGAGTCCCACATAACCCGTCCTGAGTCCCCAATAGGGTATCCATAACGGTAATAATAAGTATACAATAGAAATATATTGTTGACCTATAATTGTAAAATACGCCATCAAAACAAACAACCTACAAAAACAAAACAAACAAACGTCTTCAATCTCACCTACCTCCCTAGATGAAGTTAAAATTGAAGATAAGTATATTTAGTACACCAATATAAGCAATATTCCATAAGAAAATTTTAAATAATTTAATATATTAATAAGCAATATTCCATAAGAATTTTTTAAATTATTTAATATAAAATTGTCATATTATCTTTTTATAAATGAACGTAAAAATTTCCTGGGAATTAATCTACGGAATAACATTTTTCATACAAACTTTGACATCCCATGTCACTCCCGTATGGATTAAAATTCGTGAAATATTTTCTGAGCAGCAGCCTACGTCACATTGGCTGCCAACTGCCAGATTTCAGCTCGATGTGTCCAATTTGCTATATGCGAATAGTTAGTAACATTTTTTTTATGTCAGAGTATTATAGTTATAATAAATTTGACTTTTTATGAATTAAAGAAAAAGTATATATTTCTTTAATGTCAAATTACTTTTTCGTTACAAAATTATTTTGCACTAAACATATGTACTCCAATAAGATTGTGTGACGTGAGGAATTTATCTCATTTCAACCTATCTTCATCAATCAGCTGTGTAATAGAAACCTTTCTAATAAGCCCGCCTCACTGTCAATCGGCCTTATTGGACGTAGTGGGTAGGTAGCTTGGAGTGAAGCCTATTACTTGGTATTAAAACGTCTTAACGTTTGGGTAAACGGAACATTTTGCGATCGAAATTAGATATGTACTGTACAAAAATAGTGATCCAAAAGTAAATTTTTTTCGCAAGATTTTGTTTGTTTTTATAAAGTGCTTGTATTGTTCTTTTACGGAACACCTAATGTCACGCTCACGCCTCTCTAAAGGTAACTGAAATGCAG
This sequence comes from Dryadula phaetusa, assembly GCA_032432895.1. Lineage (NCBI taxonomy): Eukaryota > Metazoa > Arthropoda > Insecta > Lepidoptera > Nymphalidae > Dryadula > Dryadula phaetusa. Next base: position 2,400,775 of record JAOYRS010000073.1, read on the forward strand.
CGGTCGTATATTTCCGCTGCAACCTGAGTGGCTATCCATTATAAGTTATTGTTTTATTTTGCACCAGTTGTCACCTACAATTTCGTTTGTGGTCTTTATGACCTTTCCCATACTATTTCCATTTCAAATTTTCATAATTTCGACTATAAAACGTGCAATCCCATTATATACTGTTCACATGGGAATTACTGATTCTTTAAAGCAACTAGCATGTGGATGCTTTGCCTAAACAATTGTCGTATGTGTAATATTAACTTCATTAATTTTAAATATTTCTTATGTACCTCGCTATTAAATTCAAAGGCTTTTACAATCGTCCCCATATAACTATAACTATAAATTTTATACCTCTCATGGGGTTACTTTCACAATTATAATTGAAAAGGTTTCAAATATGAATCATTGGAAAATATTACATTTTTAAGTAAGGTACCTTTGCACAAAAACACGATATGTATTTTTATGTGTAAATAATATAATTATTATAACCATAATGATTTATAATAATTACGATTATTTAAAGATAATTAATTTAGAGCCAAATATTTGAGAACTTTTAGTCTCAAATATTTGCCTTTAAAATATTTTTTTTAAAATATAAGAATATTACGATCTTTTCACAAGTTCCTGCAGAAGATAGTTTATTTTGACTTTAAATTATATGTGCATCTTTAACTCGATTGTGATATCTTAATCTATATACATATACCAATATAAAAAAATTACAGCGCAGTTTTGGCACACTTCTACACTTTATAATGATGGAATTGCCTTGCCAGGTCAACCGACTGGTCCAGAAGATATTATAAAGGTTATCTTTTTGAGGTTACAGAATTATTATCTATTGTACAATATCTAGAATTCGACGGAAATCCGATCTTGACTAAATAAAAACAATTTTATTTAATTTTGTCATTCCTTCTAGCTTGGAACATTTGAACACACAACCAATCGTGTTTACAGTCAGACGCACTCTCACTGCACTACGGATGTCAAAAATGTATGTACTTTCTAATATATCAATTATTAATAAAAGCAGTATATTATATTTTTAAACCTATTTACTATAGTTGGTTAAAACACTGTATTACTTTTAAAAATATTAATATTTCGAACGTTGTAACTTTAACGCCAAAGCAAACTATTATCCAATACGTCAATGATCAAAAAAGCAATTTATTATAATATTCATCTATTCGTAGATTAGTCCAAGTCCAAGTCTGTTACATTATTTTGAATATACTTCTCTTAACTATTTTTAGTCCATCGCCACACAAAGATTACTCAGATAACTTTGGTTGGCGTTACTCCAAAGTAACAGGAGTTTGTAAAAAATACTTGCTGTCATCACTATTATATTTGGGAATACTTACATACGATTATGTATTGTATAGAAACAAAGACAACTTTCGTGATTCACGCTTTCCTATATTATTTATTTATATTTGTCCCTCATGGCTCAACGCGACAGCAACTGTAAACGTTAATGATTTTGGCTTCGATTCCGTTTAAAAAGAATGATTATATTTAAATTATTTTCAATTCTCCAATAGTAAGGCAAAATTTGGCGAATAGTTCTACTATTTAACACACAATATCTCGAATTCGGATAGAAATTGTATGGAGTGTCTTTCCAATAGATTCTCTCTGACTATCTGTTATGCGTGAAGCTGTTAATTATGTAAATATGCTCTAGGCTCTAGGCTCTAGTTCACTTCATAGGTGCTTCACAATTTGACTACGAAAACTCATTTCTCTTTTCTATTGCAAAAACACAAGTCAAATGGTCGTAGATCATTTTATGTTACAAAAAATTAGACTCCTATTTCAGACGTTTTCTTTCCACTTTGACTTTATGTTTCGTTGTTTTTCATCATATATGGTGTTCATGTATATATATATATATATATATATATATATATATATATATATATATATATATACCGGATATTATAATTTAAAGTTCTTCGTCGTAGTCTTAGAATCTTTTATTGCCTGGACCCATAGCTAAAGATATTTAATGTTATACCCACAATAATTCTCCCACTTACGTTACATTTTAAACGAGACTACATCATTATAGTCATTACTATTCAGTGCAACGTAAAATGAAAAAAATCGTCATAGATTTTTCTTTGTCTTCGAACCTCTTAGGAGTAAATATTTTCTATACAATGTTTCCCACCCTCAAAAAAATAGTTACTTGTTTTGGCTTTGGAATTTTACATTAAATTATAAGAACATTTTAAATAAAACTATTTTAAACTGATTAAAATATAAATTTTTAAACGAATGTCAAATTTTAATTAAATAATAATAATCTAAAAAGGAGGTAAAAAATAATATATAGCCTTAATATTTAGAGTCCTTTTGTTATGTATGTATGTACGGTACAAAATTGTAGCTCGTTATAAATTTTATGCGCTGCGGTGACTCGAGTTATACTCATTCATATTTTGTTTCTGCTGACGCTAATATTTTAGGCATTTTTTGTTTTTAGTTCTTGAAGACCATTAAGGTGGATCTCTAAATAAACAATTATGAGTCTGCGAGGATACCGTGGCTTAGTAGGACATCATCTGACCATAAACGCCATAAACGCGGTTATGGGTTCAAGACCGCTCTGGAGAGGAATTTCAATAAGTGATATTTGAGTTATTTTCGTTTCCCACTTTGGTAATACAAAGTGTTAAGATCCGCAGATCACACCTAATATTTCAAATTATAGCGGAAATCGCAAAATGGAGTGTTCTTGGCACTAGGTTCTCTCTGCGGGAAAGAGCTTGAAAGCTTCTAACGCTGGCTTTAAGTTTTTCGAAAAGCTTCGGGGCAAAGTTAGATTAAAGTTATATGACATTATATTCGTTCGGGTATACTTCGTAATAATCCGCGTATAACTGACTTATTACCGGATATTATAATTTAAAGTTCTTTGTCGGACTAGTCTTAGAATCTTTTAGTATTCTTTTCTCTAAAAAATCTATGTTCAAGTAATTCATACGTAGTACAAATATATATATATATATATATATATATCACAACGAATGAATTGCTTGAAGATAGATTTTAAAGATAAAATAGAATCTGTACTTTGTCGCATCTGCAACCAACCAAATTACAGTTCAGATGCAACTTTAATAAGAAATAAGAATAATGGCTACAGTACAGAAGTAAGTCGTGACTTAACGTTTTGAAGAATTCAAGCACGATCGCTAAAAATCTATGCAATTTGTATTTATGAGCTCGTGTTAGATATATAGAATGCAATATTATAGTGCATTTGTGTCGCCTGATATTTCCTCGTATTTCGTGTTAGCTTTCGATTTACTGTGTAGTTTTTAGTAGCTACGATACTAGTAAAGTATAATGATAGTTTAACTTATTTCGTTTTTACATACGAAATGTACTTATTTCCTTATATTTAATAATATTTATTTTATTTAATAATACTTTATTTTATTTAATATTTATTTAATAATATTTATTTATTCGTAAAAATAATAATTAGGATAAACAATACAAAAGTTAAATAATATCTTAGCACACGTCAATATAAAGTTATAAAGTTTTAAAACAAAAATATACTAAAAAATATTAGCCTTTTCTTCTTCTTTCTTTTTCCAAATAGTACGTGGTAGGGAATATGTTATGAAAATAAAAAACGTGGAGAACGTACAGAGTAAATTTTTTTTTCATTTTTTCTTGTCTCTGCAGAAGTTTCTAGAAAGTCACTGATAGTGTGCTCCTGCACCTTCAAAGGAACCAGTAGTTAGGGCTGGATGATGTTTGTCAGTCAATTAAAACGATTACGACCAATGTTGCAATTACACTTCCCTCAAACGTCCATATCAAATATACACAGCAAGTATTACACACAGATCAGTCTCGCTCAACTTGTGCCCTCTCCGGTGTTTCGTATTGTGTAGCGTTTTATGGAGTCGGTAACAGCTGTTCGTGAGGAAAATTCTTCACAAAGCGATCGGTTTTAGGTTTACTGCTTTTGAAACCTAAAAAGTTATGGTTGAATTTTTCAAATTTATTTTTGCTGAACTCGTGTTTATACTGTAGTGTACGATGTTAGTTGAGTTTTAAAGTCTGTATTGATTGGCATATATAGCTAAAATATTTTCTGTTATACGTTTTTATTTTCTGAGTTGATGAATTTTCAATTGAGGCTAGTCGTGGGGCAGTAGAACAGCGTGTTGGTTGTGGGTTCGATTGCAAGATAAACCGCGGCGTTGATTTCCACCACTCAACACGCAATTTTACAAATTTGACACGGTCTACCCTGCTGCTTCTGCTGCGGGATAAAATCGTTAAACTGAGCAAAAAATAAAGTTATTATGGCGTAGTTGTTAATTTTTGATTTGTTAGTGACAATTGAAGATTCGAATCCACGGAAGAAAGGTTTTGCTTGAAAATACTTTTAGTCTAATTAGATGATTGCATTACTTAATATACGCAAAAATAGAAGAACAGAGCTTTATAGAATTTCAGCTTGTGTACTTACATCAAGACGAGATTTTGTTACGTCATACGTTTAAAATCAACCACGAAAAAAATATTTTCCTCAACTATGTACAAAAAATATAACAAATTAAACCCTCGTCTTCAAATGGAAATGCCATAGCAACAAATTTTGAATATTTTAGTTATTCTTAGCTACAGGCCGTCTCAAGTGGTTGGCAGCTGTCAGCCAATATTAATTTGTAGACCAACGCCACCGACTTCCTGAGCTCACAACATCTGGACATTCCACAAGATACTTGATTTTTCAAATGATTTATACATTATTGTTTGGAAAATGTTACACTGTGCGATATTTTTGAGTATCTTGTACGGAGAAATTTCAAATTATTATTTTTATGCCGTTTTTTCAGTTTGTTCGGTTATTATGCCCTTGTAAAATGGCCGCCAAGATATTTTTATAAGAGGCTGGTCGTGGTCGTGGTCGGCAGTTGGTCAGCGTCTGACAGTAAACGCGATCGTTGTGGATTCGATTCCCACTTGAGGAAATGTTAATATTTAATTATTTTCATTTCCTCGTTCTGATAAGATTAAAGCGCGGCGTTGAGTTCTCCCACTCAACACGCAATGTCTCGATTTGCGGCGAAAAGCAGAGTACCGAGTATTGTTATACGGGATAAAAGCAAGAAACTAAAAAAAAATTAAATGAATTGTTTTTTTTCTAAAGTTGCCTGAGTATATTTTATTACCGTATTTTAAAATAATATAAGACGATATTAAAAAATCTTTTTATTTTATTAAAACGATTCGATCAAAGCAAACATTTAAATGCAGGGTATATTAAATCCCTTAATAGCCTTTTATGGGTTTGCGCAGTTTTTCTCATGTATAAGACATGGGTTGAACAACGTAAATGAATTCTGGTTTCTAATAAAGGTTTTAGTGGAACGTTTCATATAAGAATACGTTTAACAACTTACGCTTGCTTTTATTACTTTCTGCATAATTCGTTTTAGACAAAGAGAATTTACTGAAACGTCATTTCGGTCTCGATTTTATGTCTAACATATAAACACATATAGTCATCATAATTTCGTTTGTAACCTTTTTTAATAAAACTATATTTTATGTTTGCAAAAATAAAAATGATTGATTTAATAGTTTTTATGCAAACCAAAGGTTTTATTGAGCTTTGCTTTATTATTTGACTTACTTTTCAAATATCAAAAATTTTAGATGTATGCTAGGCCACCAAGGCCTATGCTGACCGACTTCGTCTTGAATGCCACTTCTATAGTCAGTGGGAACCTAGATTGAAGGCACGTTCTGCAGTTTACGCCTAAAATTTAGGCAATACATATAGAAATAGAAAAAAGGTAACGGAACGAAAATACCTCACTTTGTCTTAGATTAGATATACTAACTGGTATAGAACTCAAACCAATAGTGTTTACAGTTAGACAACAAGAAAAACAAACTATAATAATCTTAATATTTGAATTAGTACAATAGGCGACCTTATCGCTAAGCAAGCGATCTCTTCCAAGCAAATACTTGGGTAGAGGAAAGAATGAATAAAATGAGAAGGGGCGAACAGAGATAGTAGATATCTATTATATATTCATTGAAGTACATATAAACCCATATATATATATACACATGTAAGTTGTTGTCATGATTACACATGTAAGACACGCTTTTAAATTTAACAAGGGGTAAAGTAGTTCTTGCCTAACAAAGTGTTACATCAACACGCCACTTAAATTACCTTCTTGGCACAATTTTATCTGTCCGCGTAAATTAAATCAAAGCCTTAGTAAAATGGCCGTCAAGGCGAACATGGCCTACTAAGCTACGTGTAAGCTTTTTTATTTTTTTATCAAAGTTAATGATAATTGAGTTTGAAATTAAAACAGATTTAATTAAACATCGTAATGTTTTTGCGAATTAAAAAGGTTCAAATTTAACATTTTTATTTTTTTTTCTTTTATACGGAATCACGGAAAAGTTGGCTGATGTCCTGCTAAGTGTGGTGAGCTGCGCTAAAGTTACCATAAAATTTAGAACAATTCGTATTTATAATTAAAATTAAATATGGCGTTGAAAGATAATTGGAGAACGAAATTATTTAATGTTATTATTAAATTATTAACAGCCAGTCAATGCTGGGGATAGGTAAATGCAAATAAAAAGTCAATTAAAACTACTACCTACCAAGAGATCAATAATTAAATACTGATTGTTGGTTCGATTCCCACTCGGAGGATTGCTTATATTTAAACTATTTTCATTTCCTCGCTCTGAAAAGACATAGCGCGGTGTTGAGTTCCCCCGCTTAACACGCAACGTTTCGAATTCCGTGGAAAGAGGAGTTCCGTTCTCCGCGTCTTGATACTAGGTACTTCCTGTCTATCCTGTGGGCTGAAAGCGTAAATCTAAAAAAAATACCAGTAATTCAATAACTACGTTTTATTGGATACTATCATGCGCTATATCACATAATATTTTGACAAACCCAAGAAATTGTATGAGGATTATATGGCATTGAAATGTATACTAGCGTAAATTTTAACAAGATTTAATGCTGTTTTGTATATATACATGTAGGTCTTGGAAATATTCATGAGGGATTACGTATTGTTGTTCTAAATCCTTCTAAAGGTTATCTTTGGGTAAATACATTAGATTGAAGCTTATGTTGCTCGCTTTATTACATTTGTTACATATTCATATTAGAATATGGTATATAGGTTTTCAGGGTACTGGCTGTTTAAGTTTTAATTATGCGATCGTAAATCAGACGTTAAAACTAAAGAATATATCTATTGATCTATCATTGAACCTTGATTAGAAATCATATGTGTAGTAAGCATATTTTAATAACAAGTAATTACACGCATCGTGAAAATTTTAAACTAATAAATATTATATTTTTTTCAATTTTTAAGAGGTATTGTATGTTAAGTAACAAATCTCGACACTAAACTGTATCTAACCAAACAAATCATAAAATTTTAGATAAAAAAAATCCCGTAAACCAACTTTGAACTCAACTGAAGTACCGTGGAAGAACATTTATACTTTTATTCACAAATTATGCAACCGTTTTCATCTTCAATTAGCTTTTTTTTAAATATACCTTTCGTTTTCGGGGTTCCGTACTCTTCTAACCCTTATAAGATCACTTTATTGTCTGTCCGCTCGCCTGTTCTTCTCTGTCAAAAACCTAATGTAACTAAGAAACGCTTCAAGATATCGAGTTAAAATTTAAATCACAAAATTAATAGGGTACTTCCGGTTGAGCTAGAATTACGAAATTTGATTGCTTTGGTAGATGCAGGTAGTACTAGTTAAGGAAAAAAAAATAAAAATATACATATGTGAAATTTAAAGGTGGAAAAAATTTGGTATTAAGGTCGCCTGTTCAATTGATGTATCAGATGAATGGACTTGGTGTACATATTCCAATACTATTGTATTAGAAATACTTCAAATACAATTATATTTCATTCATTTTATCAGTAAAAGCTTGAGCCAATTTTTGAACGGAATCCTCGATGGGCGACATCGATTCGCACTTGTCCGGTTTTTTCTTTATTTATTGGCAAAATAGTCCCAAGTTGTGCAGAATCTATCGCATTCCGTTTAGAGTAAAGCGATGTTTACTGAAACTTGTATTACCTATTGAAATAGAGACTTATTGCGGTTTCAATTGGAAAAGATTGTTTAATAAGATTTGTTTACAATGAGAAAGGAAGATTGTTCTATATTTAGTGCCTTCTACTGCATTTAAAGAGAAATTCTTATTTAATAAAAGGTGAGATTCTTTTATTTTTAATTGTATTCTGTTTTGTTGTAAAAAAATAGCCATTTCTATACAACTTTTTTGGTTAGCATACGTATTCAAAACATTGCGTATTAAGTGGCGGAACTAAACTCTGCGTTTTTGTATGTCAGAGCAGGGAAATGATATTGAAATTCTAGTTAGTGTAAGGAGTTTTAATGTCAAATAAATTTCATGCTTACATGTTGCTTAGAATTTGAGCTATGAGCGTTCCAAACTGGCTTGAAATGATTCATGTTATTTGACGATAGGCAGCTCTGGGGCCAGTTCACCCTTTTAATTTCATTGAAAATGCTGTTTTATAGCTCAAAGTACAAAAGAGTACTAAGAAATTGATCATAATACAAGAAATTGTAGATTTTTTTACTATTGCTTATATCCTATTTATTACTACAAATAGGATACAAGCAGTAATGCTCATCTCACTCCCTGACTATAACCAAGTGTAAGCTACAGTACGCCACATACTTTATTACGTACGTATTTATTTTGTATTGAAGACGCCTTTTTAATTTCAATTTCAATATATTTTCCTCCTGTCGACATAATACTACCTGGCCACCGGGAATAGTGAAAAACAAATTAAATATCGTACTCTATGACAATGACTTTTGCTATATTACAAAATTATTTATGTGAGCAATTTGATATGTTTGGTAATAATTATTCAAGTTAGTCTTGATGTCAATGAAATAATATTTTATCTTGTTTTCTTATTTAATAAGAGCTTTACGCGTTTTCCCGTATAGAAGAATAATCAAAAAAACTAAGTAGCAAAAAACTCCGTTATTTCATGTAGAAGCAAGATAACTTGGTATGGGTTTGTCCATTATTTGATATTTCCTAATATTAAGTGTACATTTTAGGCACGTAATTATAATAACGCTTGCTTATTGTTTTTTAAGTAAATAATATTTTATAGGCAATATTAGTATCACTAATATATTGAAATGAAACTAACTTTTGTTGATTTCATTATTTTTATATACGGTTTACAACTATGCTTTTTCATATCTATATATCTTTATATCTACATACTAAATATTTATTTAAGCCATCAGCATTGCATATACATTCCAATCTGAAATCTTACAGCTTAAAAAAATATTATAATTTTTTTTAGCTTCACGCTTTGTCTCGCATAGCAAAAAGGCACTCCGTTCTCTCCTTTCTCTCGAATTCATGACATTGTGTGTTGACTGTCGGAACTCAATGCCGTACGCTTAAACCATACCTACACGGGGAATTGAATCTCGAATCTATAGCCATCATTTATAATCAGAGGCTGTGCCACTCCGGCAGGATGGTATTCAAGGTATTACATATAAGTTATTTAAATTGCTTTCCATAGGCCGGTTCTGGCCCAGTGGGACAGCATCACAAGTAAATACGATCAGTTATGAATGATTATATTTAAATTATTTTCACATCCTCGCTCTGGTAAAACAAAACGCGGTGTTGAGTGCCTCCACTGAACACGCAATGTCTTGAATTCGATAGAAATCAGAATAGGGAGTGTCTTGTTATTAGATACTACCTGCCTACCCTGCTATAAGGGATAAAAGCGTGAAACTTAAAAAATGCTTTTTATTTAATATTATTGTCATTAGAATTTACGCTTGAGCTTGTTCAATTGTTTTTATCTTAGTAAGCAAGTCTTAGTATTAAGTCTTACAACTGGGCAAAGTTAGATAAACTAAATCACCTTGTTCACTCAATAGAATACCCAAATCTTCTTAGTCGAATACCGTCGTTCAACAACGTCTAAATCTTAAGGAAATAATACATATAAAATTAAATAATAATATAAGATATGGTCACATGTTGTATTTAATTAACGACACTAGGATAAAAAGTTATTCATAAAAATATTGTTCTAAGAGTAGCTTTCTTATTTACTTCAAGGTAGTCAGAGAACTCATAGTGTCAAGACACTCAGTAAAAATATGTAAACAGGGTGTATCAACGTTTGAAACTTGGTAAGATAAATATTATAATTTTGTTTTAATATCGAAGGTACCTATTCTAAAAATTCGATTAAAATACTCATTTATTGTTATTAAGAATTTTTATTTAGCTTTACACTTTTTATCCCGCATAGCAGGGTAGATAAAAAGCTAGTGTCCCGTCTATGCGTTGATACCACATTGTCTTAGCAACGTGTATGTCACTTTGTATGAACGTGTATGTCAAAAAATGGTAGTGTGAATTACATTTACTTTATTAATTTAATACATTTTAATGCATTATTTTTCAAAATATTCTTTTATATAAACTATAAATGTGCCAAATTTCGTAATTCTCAGTTCGTGCTATTTTCGTAAAATGTGGTATAAAGATTTTGTTATATTTTTTAGTACGTAGATAATAATTAAATTGTTAATTTCTTGTTCCATATATTAAGAATTTAATTATGTGAAAATTGTTATGCATTTAAACTTAACGACAAAGAACGCAGTTATAGCCTTCTGCGAAATTCCAAAGCGTCGTCGCGAAACGTTGTTTAATTAAAACTGGTGATCTATAAGATCTCTTAACAATGATGTACCTTATTTTAAACAATATAAATATATAAAATATTATAACTTTTTAAGTTTTTATACACTAGAATTCTGACTGTAAACGCGATCGGTTGAGGGTTCGATCCCCACTCGGGGGAGTGATTATATTTAAATTATTTTCACTTCCTCGCTCTGGTAAGATAAAGTGCGCCTTTGAATTCTACCATTCAACACGTAATGTTTCGAATTTGATGGAAAGTGAAATACGGAGTGTCTTGAGACTACATATTTTGTGCCTATCCTGCTGTGCGGGGTAGAATCAATTTTAAATTATATTCTTTTCCTATTTCTGATAAGACAAATGTAATCAATGATCTCATTTAACACGCAATGTATCGTATTCAGGTAAAAATTAAATAATAGTGTCTCATCTCTCGATTCAACATTTCCTGTATCAGTATTCCATTTAGAAATATTAAAAAGTCCCGATGAGTTTCTTACGCCAGTTTGTCTTAGTTTTCGGGGCACTAACTTTAGTGAACCGGTGGTAAATTATTTGACGTTAAAAAATGAAGCATATAACTTCTTATTTTAAATAAAAATATTTGATTAATGATTTTGTCATGTAGCAATAAAAAAATACATATTTCGATTATATTTTGAATCATATATCAAGAATAAAACAATTTTAATCCCTCCATTAGCTAGCAGCGACGTAACTGAATATACAAGCCAAGGGTCAGCTTACCCTGTAACGTAAGTTTCCCTTTGACGTAAGGGATTAGCCTCATTGTAAATGACAATGTATAAATAATGGATTTTCTGTGCTTAATAAATAATGCTATTCTTATTTTATGTGTTATTATTAAGATCTTTGATTTAAGCGTTTCTTACACATTACAAATGAAACTACTTTAAACGTACAAAACACGTATATTTTGCTATACGAAAATACGTATTGGATAACTTTATAGTAGTCCATGGTCACAGGCAAAAAGGATTATTGTACAATAAAGGGGTCGAAATGTTGGGTTTTCAAAAATGTGTTTCTGAATATGAAAATAAGCACGAATAATTCGTTTAAAATATATTTTTTTCAAATAGTAGTTATCATTCAAAATATGACTTGATTATAATTTTCTTTAATAGATCGAATTTAATATTTCCCTGTAAATTTTTATACTCATATAATATTGTATATTTTCATATAATATGATATAAATACATTCAAGTATATTTCCACACACAACGCAACAGCAATCAATTTACTGACAAAAAACAAACCGCAGTCAATCCAATCACAATATTTGTATAAAACCGATACCATTAAGCCGTCAACAAAATTCGTTCGCTTAGTAAAAGGACGCTTATAATGAAATTTAGCCTAAATAAACAGAAAGACGATTTACTTTATTCGATTGACTTTAAAACTCTTGAGATAAATTCATTAAGATCTCGCTCTGTTTGGCACTGCGCCAGAGATAGTGGGTTCTCATTTGCAAGTTACAAGCGATGGAGGTTTTAAAAATGTAAAAAAATATTTTAAATAAAACCATTTTGAAGGGATTAATATTTAGGCAGGTGTGACCAAGGACAACTGTAAAGTGTTTAAAACGTCGGATTTTCAAGTGTTATTCCACACTACGGATTAAAAAAATTTCTTAAAAACATATGAATTTTAAACGCTCACGGATTTGAACCCGTGCAAGCCCATGTGTTCCATGATTGCATGGTTTTTTCAATACGGGATTCCAATCCCGCTCCGTTTAAAATTTTTATACGTTTTTAAAAAATGTTATCAATTAAAATTCATTTTTATAAATGAAAACGATTGTTTGTAGAAAATATTAAAATTAAAATTCATATTACATGGCCTTGTGACTTTATTAAATAAAAAATTGTGGCGTTTGTTATTCGACGGTAATCACATCGCGGATATATTACTTTATTACGTTTTCCACTGCAATGCGCATAGTGACTGAATGGTTTTGAATGAAATAAAATATACAAAAATAAATAGTAGATAGGCAGTGGTGAAGGTTGAAATATTTATGAAGTTACCGGACGGCGATAATAATTAGGAATAATATTTGAGATATTATGATATAAACTTTTTAGTTAATTTGTATTACACATAGTCTATTCCTAGGAGTATTCTTAGATATTTTTATAATTGTATTTACTAAAAACTTTATTTTTTATAGACATTTAAAGAAATATTACCTTATTATTTGTAAAAAACTAAGTTTAGTTTACACTCCGTTTTCCAATTTTCGCCCGAAAACTGTCTTACTAGAACATAGATCGAATTCAAAACTAATCATATATATAATGATATCGTACCACTGCGCCAAGAAGGCTTCTAGATGAAATAAACAATGTTAAAACATTTTAGTTGCTGAAAATTTGTTACTAAAAATGAAAATATATTTAGATTTAATAAGCGAAAGCCCAACAGCCGTAGGCGGTGCCAACTCCGTGATAAGCAATCAGTATTATCGGTTGGATTCATCAATTTATTATCAATCGAGTTTAATTAGTCACTCAAGTGTTTCTAGGAAGCGACCTTGTTATCATTTATGAGAGTCGATTTCTACCATAATATACAATATATAATATCTGTAACTATTTGTCAACAAAGTTAAAATATAATGGTATATTCGTTATTTAATTCAACCATTTACATTATTATTGAAAAACGATTATATTTAATATCTATTCTCATTTCTCCGCTCTATTAAGACTAAGCGCGACGTTGAGTCAAGACGCAATGTTTCAATTTTGGGAGGAAAGCAGTGAAGAGTGTCTTGACACTACTGGGTGACTTGTTTTTGACTACTCTATTATGCGGGATAAGGCTTGAAGCCTTGTCCCGCAAACTATATTTAGTAGTTATCTTTCGGAAAAAGCAAACTGTTATAGATAATTTTAGTTAAATTATTTGGAATACTGCTTTAGACTTCATCCTGTATAGCAAGGTACTCCAAAACAGTCTTTTGTCAAGACACCTCCTTAACTGCTATTAATTTTTTTATTTATTTTTATTCTATATGCTTATTCGACAACGTAATAACAAGCTTACTTCGAACTTAACCAATGGCAAAGAAATTGAAATTGGCTCTACAATATTATTAGTACGTATAATGTAATGGCTATAAAGGAACAGGAAACAAAAGAAAGATCAATATAGACACTGATTATTTTTTAACTTCACATTTTCATCCCGTATTCCGCCTTCCGCCCAATTCGAGACATTGCGTGTTGAGTGGCGAAACTGAACGTCACGCTTTGTCTTACTAGATCGAGGAAATGACAATAATTTAATTATAACCGTTCCCTCGAGTGAGGATCGAACCCACAACCAATCGATGAGATTGTCAGACGTTATTTCACTGCGCCCCGACCGGCCCTTACTGATATTTTGCTACTTCATATAATTGGACATAAGTTATTGTGAATTTTCCATATTTAATTTATGCAAAACAACATTGTTACTAGAAGGTAGTATAATAAAACGATAACACGGACCAAGTCTGTTATATGTTTAATTAAATTTGACACTGCCGTGACGGAGCAGACGGGTCCGACCAACTTCTGTTATCTTGAATCGCTATGTATCTTATAGTTAGATAACACATAAGTATATCAATGTTCTATTGTATATTTCCCTTTGAACTATTTTTGTTTTTTTACACCTTGCTTTGGAGAAAGTTTTCAAAACAGAGTGTAAATTATGTTTTATAATAATAATTATAATAATTAATTTATTAATATACGTAAGCATACATTTGATTAGTTTAAAGTTTGAAGAAAAAGCATCATTGCTGTTCCCAATTTGAATAAGAACTGAAGTTTGAAATCTGGCGTAACTAATATTTATATGGAGAAGAAATCCAATAATATTCATTACTTTATATTAGAAATATATTAAAAATTAAAATAAATAATAACGTACACTGCAATATGTTTGACTTACACTTTTGTTTACAGTGACATACATCTTGCACTGAGTTTTACATATCGTAAGTAAAGTTTATTAATCTAAAAAATATATAGAATAGCTGCAAAAAATATCCACTGTTTATAAAAACGTATAAAAATTTCAACACAGTTAGCTTCGAACCCGCGCCTCTTGGAATCCGTTCAAGCGCTTTGACTGTTAAGCCATGCATTCTCCTACCAGCTGTGTCGAAATTCTTATAAGTTACAACTTATTTAGGCGTTAGAATCTGTCTAGAGTAGTTTTTACAAATTTTTGCCACTCAAAGATTATTAAGAAAATCGTTTGGCAAAAGGGAGAATGCTATTTATTTTAATTACTATCTTATTCTACACTTAGGATTTTTTAAAAATGTTTTCTGATCCTGTGAAATAACACTTTAAAAATAGTAGAATAATATCCCATGTTAACTTACATTACTACAAGCTACAAAAACACATTTATTTAAACAAACAATCAATACAACTACATGAAATTGTAAATCGACGTGTGAAATAATAACATTTATGTTCAACTAATCATAAAGACAGAACAAAAAATAAAAAAATGGATGAGCAAAAATTGCATTTCCATATTATTTTATGTGTAGGCGCTTCTTTTACCTTTGATGCTCTTTCCTTTGCCGGATAAGGCTATCAAATTTTAAAGGCCTTAACACAACGTTTTGTATGGTAAATCGTGTAAATGCGGGTGAGCCGAGTCCCATGACCCACAATCTATGATTCAATGTAGCGTGTTTCATATCTAAGGACGATAGATATTATTTTTACTTGCTTCGTTTTTTATTATCTTCCCGTATCTCTCACATTGTAAATACAGGTAAATGTACAGAACTTAGAATCGTGCTTTTTATCCCGTATTGCATGGTAGACATAAAGTATTTAGTGTCAAGACACTCTGTACTTCCCTTTCCAATGAATTCGAAACATTGCGTGTTGAGTGGTGGAACTGAACACCGCACTTTGTCTTACCCAAGAGATGAAGTGAAAGTAATTTTAAATAAAAATAATCACTCCCCCGAGTGGGGATCGAACCCACAACCGGTCGTGTTTACAGTCAGACGATGTCACACTACGCCACGACCGGCCTCGAATATATAAATAATTACCATTTGTTACGTTCGCTAAAATTTAACCTTCAATATATTAGTAGTAAAATAGAATATAAATATATAATCATTTATTATCATCGTAATAGTAATGGTCCAAAAGAAAATATTTTTGAAAAAAACGTATAAAAATTTGAACGCAGCGGGATTCGAACCTGTCTTCTTGGAATTTCTTGGATACCGTCTAAGAGTACGGTATCGAAGAGGCGTAGGTTCGAATCCCGCTGCATTCAGATTTTTATACGTTTTTTTTTCAAAAATGTTTTCTTATCCTAAATGTGGAATAACACTTTAAAAATAGTATACAATGGTCTAATATTTTGACCCTGTGGTATGAGATCGCCGTGGCGCAGTGAGGCAACGTCTGAATGTAAATGCATTTGGGTTGTGGGGTCGATTTCCACTTATGGAAACGATTATATTTCAAATTTATTTCCATTTCTCCGCTCTGGTAAGTCAAAGCGTGGCGTTTGTCAGAAATAGGAACACAGAGATGCCTTGGCACTAGGCATCTACTCTGCTATGCGGGAGAAAAGCATATAGGCACAAATATATATTCTTCTTCCACACACGTTATTTTATTATACACACAATTAAAACTTATAAGCTCGATAATTTGCTTAGGGGAGGGATGTACGAAGTTAAAAGTTGTTAACGAACCTAACTGATTTATGTAAAGTTTCCAAACACCTCATATTTGTGAGGATATGTTTCAAATTATGACTTTGAGAAATATTTAACATTTGAGTGATCAACCAAATATGTGATTGATAATACGTGAAACATTTCTTATAGTAAACTAGTGGAAATCTGTACTGTACGTAACTATATTACAAGTTCATTTCTTTTTATTTCTTGGCATCAATCATAAATGTTTCTTTACTTTAATTATATAAAAAACATTTTATTTCAACATCATACAAAGTGAAAAATGATTAAATACCATAAATTACACTTGTCGAAGGATTTCAACCCGTGCTTGATATATGGCAAACATACAAACATACATGTATACCAATTTTACTCAATTTTTTTATTTTACTTCACTTGGCAGATAGTTATTATAAAATAGGCAAAAAGGGTAAATCAGAAGATTTAATTCGAAAGAGTTATATTACAAAACACAATTTAGTTCCGATTTAATTTTAATCTTTTAATTAAGTTGTTTAGATGTAGTCAAGATTAAAGCTGGACAGGCTTTTCATAATTCAGCGATCTAGTATCGTAACATACACAAGTTCGTACATACCTACATATATATATTTTTTTATTTTTTAGCTTCGCACTTTTATCCCGCATAGCACAGTAGACAGGTACCTGGTTTCAAGACTTTTCGTACTCTGGTTTCCGCTGAATTTGAGACGTTGCGCGTTGAGTAGAACTCAACGCCGCGCTATATTACTAGAACGTAGGAATGAAAATAATGTTAAATAAAATCACTTTAAATGAAACTTTTGTCTGTTGATTCTAAAGATAATTGTCACCACAGCTACCCCTAATCATATTATCAAATACCAAAATATACGCGATAAATATGTGTAAAATAGTTTGATTTAAAAAAAAACCACAGGCACTAATAAACAATCTACGTGCTACAAGTATAATTAAGGAGAAAGAGACCTCAAGAAAATCTGGTAAGGCCTCTAGTATATTATGTTATAATGAGGGAACAGAGGTCAGCGGTCGAAAATAACAGATTATGTTTTTGACACCACCCTCTATCCCTTGGGCTGACTCTCTGGTACATACGTTTTGGTAAACAAGCTTCATGTCATTGTTAATCCTATTTACCTTTGAACGCATTAAAATATTGCGTAGAACACCTTAGGGAGTTATTATGAGTTATTCGTTTCGCATTATAACAAATTTTTGATTAAAGTAATGAATTTAAGTAGAATTTTGATTGTAAGAGACACTATGTGTTCAACAAAAAAAATAAAATAAATATGACATATATATTTTGTACACTATTTTATCAGATTATTTTATTAATTTCCATCGAAAGCAAAATCTCTTAACTACGTCTAATATATAATAATTAATGTTCCTTACTGTACTTTCAAAACAAAATGGGAAGCTAATTTCTGCTACGACTAAAATCAGCTTCCCATTCCCTAGTAGTAATTTTAATTTTATTTTCGTAATATAAGAAACATATGTTTAAGACAATAGCAAATTTAAAACATCGTACGTCAAAACACGTTTAAGGGGAAGCTCTTATGTTCCTAATATACATTATCATTTAGGTTAACAGCCGTTTGCCCATATATGCTGTCTAATGGGCAGTTAGTATTTTAAGACATCGTTATGGTACGTGGATGGATGTTACTAGCGTTATATGATTGTTTTATAGTTTGTCTCTATTAAAAACATTTCAAATTTATGTTGCTTAGAATATATATGGAGTGTATATAGTACTGGTATGTCATACATATTTTTTTTTATCTCATATCACTGGGTATACAGGAGGAAATGAAAATTATATAAATATAATCATCACCCGGAGTGAGAATCGAACCCATAACTATTCGCATCGCATTGACAGTCAGACGCTGTCCCAATACGCCACGACCGGTATATATCTCTAAATTAGCTACTTTTTTATTACCATTTATTTTACGTTTCAGTATTTAATAAGTAATAAATTTATTGATTAAAGTAGTAGGTCAGTTGGCGCGTGAAATATGCTTTGACTACTAAAAACATATATTGTTATAAAACAAGGAATAATCCTTCTAATTTATTTTTAAAGCATTTTAGTTAAAAATTACTTATTTAAACTTTTGCGTATTCATATAATTCTTATTGTAATAGTTCTGTGTTCACATTTAAATATCAAATAAATTATGTACATCAATTAACAGACTTGTGTAAAATCTTGTCTTATAATATATACCGTACATGAAATTTAATTTTACATATGCGGTCAAAAATTCTCTATACAGATAGATATACATTTTCACGTCACCCGAAGTATAAGTCACGTAATATTGGATGACTATTTTGAGCACTGCAAAACAAACCTTAAAGTAACAGCCCTATAGGATATCTCACTATGTCATCCATATTCATAGAGTATTTTTAAATAACTTTCTATAATGCCTTTTCTCTTTTTTCCAGATCGGAAATATTCAACCAGTACTGACACTAATGAAGCAATCCACAGGCGAGATATTCAACTAGCAGCTACTCCGTTTTCTACTAGAATAGCACATCGAGAACCGATCGAGGCCAATACTAAAATAAACTCTATTTACATACAAAGACGAACTATATTCCAAAAATACGCAATCCAATGGCTCTGCTCAGAATTGGAAGGGAATTCCAGGCGATATGTCAATTAAAGCCCATACTCGCGTGTAATCAATTGCGCCACTCTAAGTCGAAACAACTCCACGACCAAGTCGTTTTTCAAACTTGACTCGTGAATTATATTGAGTTTTAATTTGAATACACCTAATTAATTACAACAAAAAATTAAAGGGATATACTAAACCCAATGCATGGTAACGATAAAAGAACGAGAGTAACCGTCACCCAAGTCAGGGACTCGTATGGCGACTCAAAATCATAATCTACACTGTTCACGGCCTAGCTTTGTTACTTTACCTTCGTGTCTTCTCATACTCATCTCTTTATTATTGCAAGCAAATTTGGTGTTTTCGGTCGATTATAACGAATCAGCTCTCTCAATAAACAACACTAATCTAAATTCTACATCAAACTGGACATTTTTCGACCCTAATACAACCGTCCACAAAGTTCCTCACATAAAACATTCTAAATACTCCACAATAGTAACAGTACTTTTGGCTGCTATATTTATGATAGTGATATTTGGAACTATAGTTGGTAATATTTTAGTTTGTGTTGCCGTCTGCCTAGTACGAAAACTGAGAAGACCAAGTAACTATTTGATTGTGTCGCTAGCTGTGAGCGACCTGTGCGTGGCCATTATGGTAATGCCTATTGCCATGGTATATGATCTTTTGGGCACATGGCCATTTGGACCAGTAGTGTGCGATTTTTGGGTGTCAAGTGACGTTTTATCGTGCGCAGCAAGTATACTTAATTTATGTATGATATCAGTAGATCGCTATTACGCAATAACAAAACCACTGGAATATGGAGTGAAAAGAACGCCAAAGCGGATGCTTTTTTGCGTTTTTATAGTTTGGATGAGTGCAGCTTTCATATCGTTGCCGCCTGTTTTAATTTTAGGCAATGAAAAAACCGACACTTCGTGTTCGGTGTCACAGAACCAAGGATATCAAATATACGCAACATTCGGCTCGTTTTATTTGCCACTGACAGTGATGGTGGTCGTTTATTATAAGATTTTCAGTGCTGCGAGGAAAATAGTGAAAGATGAGAAACGTGCACAGTCTCATTTAGAAACACATTGCTATTTAGAAATAAATGTCAAAAATGGTGGCGCAGCTGAAGCGAAACTGTTGGGCGCTCAACCAACACAGCCCCCACCGACTCGAGGATCGACTGCTAGTACTAACACGACGGTAAGATTCTATTATACCCTTATTATATTATACTATAATGCATTTAATTACTGGTTATTTAATTTATATAAGCACTTCTGACACACATTTAACATTTTGGTTTATTTGATAAAATGAAAACGTACTAAGTAATTTAATTTTATAGCAGATGAAATTTAGATTGTTTGCGACTGGCTTTTATTTATATATCATTGCAATGACAACCGAAAAATATTTTATATTTATAAATTTACATATTTATCTTTCGTTAAATATACATAGATATATAATGCATAAAAAATAAATATAAACGTAATATTACGTTTTTATTGTTACAGTGTAGCATAGACAAAACTGAAGGCTCGATCGGAAGATGTTTTACAGGGCAGAGAAAATCTAATGAATCACAATGTCCTATGTTGCAACAAGTACCAAAAACACCCACAAAACCAATTCATACAATTAATCGACCAAACTCACAAATGGGTCCCGTGCCGGAAATTAAGCACCCTCCGAAGGAAAATAGACGGAGGCAATCTTCCGAAAGCAGTAACAAATTAACCACTAGTCGAATTCGATCATCATTATCTAGTTTCGCTCACAAAAGTCATTTAGCAAAGGATCTTTTACATCCCACTCATTCACCGCACCAGAAAAAATTACGATTTCAACTAGCCAAGGAACGTAAAGCGTCCACCACTCTCGGAATAATCATGTCAGCGTTTATGGTATGTTGGCTGCCCTTTTTCGTATTGGCAATAGTTAGGCCTTTCGTCAACGAAGACACGATTCCTGATGCTGTGAGTGCACTATTTTTGTGGTTAGGCTATATCAATAGCCTTTTGAATCCAATAATATATGCAACTCTCAATAGAGACTTCAGAAAGCCTTTCCAGGAAATACTCTTCTTTAGATGTTCTAACTTGAATCACATGATGAGAGAGGAGTTTTACCATAGCCAGTATGGTGGTCCAGATCAACATTACTGCGTTAATAACTCATCTAACAAACCAGCAAATTACGAGGAGGGTGTGGAGATAGTTTCGGCTGTAGATAGAGAAGAGACGCGTGCATCTGAAAGTTTTCTATGATCGTCAATGCAAAAGGTCGAGCCTATAGACCTAGATACTGTGATTTAATTAAGACTTTAATATACCGTGAACTAGTGCTGGAGTAATAAAGGCGAGTACTGCAACGTTCTAGCGATTGTACTAGTCTTGAAATTATCTATAGACTTTCTCTCTTGTCACATACGCTGTCCGAAGACTTTGTAAATAATATGAGATAAATTATAAATTGTGACATATTAGTTAAATAATGATTAAGCAGTTACCGTATCAAAGATATTTATGTAAGGGACTTCAGAATGACCAAAGAGTCTACTATAAATGAATTTATAAAGTTAATTGTTGTGAATTTATTAGTCTTTGTATTAATTTGTATTATACTGTGAGTGTACTGACAATCAATAGTAGCCAGTATTCTAATATATGTGATAGTAGATATAGTGATTTGGTTCATTTCTTCTTTAAATGATTAATTTAATTTGCATTGTCTAATACGTTATTGTCTGTATTTAGTATACGATTATGTTATTTTCCAATATCGATGTTACTATAGTAATTGTAAGTAATATAACCGAAATCACAATATTAGTACGAAACAATTGGCACTGCCAGGTAAAGTAATAATTAAACGATATGTTTGTTGTAAAACTATGTAATGAATTTCAGATGTTCTAAGATGTTTTCTGTTAGTACTGTTTTACTATTTTTCTTCTTCTTGTTTCACTCACAAGTAATTGGGTATTGTAATAGTGACTGAACTAAATTTTAACACCTACTGATTACTTCAATGGAAATAAATATCTACTATGTGTATATATTCCTAGATCAGAATATGCTAAATTCACTTCCCTATAAAAAATCTTGAAACATGTTATGATAACAAAAAAACACTTAACTGATAAGCGCGTAGTAAAAGGTCTGAGTGGGCGCCTAATATTTAAGATACTTTAATGCCTCATGTCAGTTGCTTATCTAAAGAATATAGAACAAAATCCAGTATTTGTAAATGTAAATATACGAATAAACCAAATATTATAAATTGTACATAATTTTAAGTAAGATTAGTTGAAAGTAATGCAGTAACCGTGTGGGGAAACTACGCTTCGAAATAAAAATTATTTGAAAAATTTCAATTTGATGTTGTACTAATAATAAACATTTCTTTGATGTAGTTTCTTTCCATAGAATATGGTTATCATGTTAATATTTATGAATAGATTTCGTCTAATTTATCATTATCAACAATAGATTAAGAGCTATCTCATATTGGAGATTTTTTGTATATGTATTATTATTTTTATGAATATAAATTGTTTTAAAAATATTTATACATACCATTTTACGTTATTTACCTTATATAATTAATATCAGTAACGTGAAATAAATTTAATAAACAAATTAATTATCGTAATACGACAAACTTGTATGAAATAAGAGTAAATCTCCAATATGCGGCCGCTGAGCGTTACCACAAAGTGGAATGATATCAATCTTAATGTGATGAATATATTTTTTTCATTAAATGAAAATAAATGTACCACCGATCGTTATTTTAACGTCAGCTCTAAGATTTTTGCGAAACATTAAATATGTTTCATTAATAAGATATCATCTAATTCATAGGAGCATGTTCAAAATTTGGACTAAGTCCAATATGTTTGTGTTGGAAAATGGCCTACATTTTTAAATAGTTATTCTATTCAGTGTTTTTTTTTTATATTAATGTCCATGTCGCCATCATTATACAACCAATAATTCTTGTTTTTCCGTTAGTGTTCGTAGGTTTGTAGTCGAGAGGTTTTTACTGAACAAAAATAATATGAATAGTTAAAAATGTACTCATTTTGTAGAATTTTATTTATTACAATACGTCTATCATATTTTTTTTCTCATGTTTTATATGTATATAAAATTACATCGATATGTAATGTCCTTCACTATCACTGTATAAAGTGGTACTTTATAAGCTGGTACTAAATTATGTACGTACATAATATAACTTCGGTGGTTAACATGCGTAATACATATGATAGAAAATAGAACCCATAGTACTATCCAAATTTAAAAACGAATGAATCATATATAAATATATATATATATATATATATATATATATATACACATATGTATTTCCAGGTATTTAGGCTTTTAGTGCGAAAGCTATAATTGACAGCTCATAATTGTAAAAGCATGCTACGACGATATAATTATAATTATGATCAAAAAATAATTTTAGACTAATCTTTTATATTTTAATGTTATAATCGGTTATATACCTTTCATAATAGTTTTCTATATAAAAGAAAGATGATACAAAGTGAAACGAATTTTCTTATTGATTTTTCAATCACTATATAGAAAATACCATTATTTATCAATCTACTATTAAATTATTATCATTATATGCTTTTGCTCTAAAAGCCTGATATTAAAAATAGCCCCGTAAGGTAAAGGTTGAGGTATGTGTATTAAAGTTTAATACTTAGTGAGAACTTAGCATTAAATGTAATGTGCAATATTCATTTAAATATATAAAAAGGCCTATTTATTTCTACGATTAGAAACAAAATTATAATAAGAAATAGGAAATAATATGGCGCATGTCGTAGCTCGATTGATGATTTCATATTATGTATAATTAAAAAGAATTAAGTATAATAATAATTAAAAAGAATTAAGTATAATGTATAATTAAAAATAATTAAGAAAAGATCATTTTGAAATAAATCTTTTTTTAACTCTTTTAAATATTAATTTAAAAAAAGTATTTCATGAAGAATCAGGCGTCTCAAGAGAACAAATAACAGAGGGGATATATCCCAAAACACAATCAAATGAATGAATTCGAATGGTCCTTTTTATTTGGTTTTAGTCCCAAGCGTCTCTTTACAGTTTATTTCCCAATAAATCTTAAAGTAGGAATTCTTCATTCATTTATTTTTTAAGTTATATTTCATTATTCCAGGCAGGGGAGTGGCCACATTTATTTTCACTTCTTCGCTCTGGTAAGAATAAGTGCGGCGTTGAGTTCCGCCACTCAACACGTAATGTCTCGAATTCGGTGGAAAACGAAGTAAGGAGGATCTTGACATCAGCACTCTCTGTCTACCCCGCTTTGGGATTGGGATAAAAGCGTGAAGCTATAAAAAATTGTACAAATGTTATAAATGCCGAATGAAGACGAACACGTTTAAAGTAAAGTTCTTGGCTATAATGAGCTTTTAATTACCTCAAATGTAAATGTCTGTTATTTTACTTAGGGAGAAACATTAGCAAATGGATTATTTTATATAGAATGTTTTTGTTCATTGTGGTGAAGTTGAAAAGTTTCTAAATACTTTTGATGTTCGTCAGATCGAATTCCACAATTTTAGCATTAATTAGTTGTTGTTATATTAAAAAAGTTACCACACAATCACATTGAAAAATAAAGAAAAGAATAGAAATAACCTCTCGGTTAGGGATAGAACTATTTTTTGTACACTTAAATACATAAGACGCTAAAGGACAAATTGAAAATCTTTTTCATAATTAAGCTTGTTTTATATGTAAGTTATTTTAAATTTCATTACTTCCGACCTCAAACATTAAAACTAAAATCATTATATATCCGACGACATACGCAATATTGTTTTCTAAAACAATAAATTAAATGTATAAATTTCTAAGAGAGCTCTAATAGTACAAAATATAATTTCTATTTGTTTTACAATAACTCATAAATCTTGTAAAAACTGTACTATACTTATGTATTTCTAAAAGTTAACTCAGTAGCGACCAAAAAGTTGGGCATTCGTGTATTATTTCTTATGTAGACCCTAAGTGATAAATAAATATAGATTTGGGGATCATTTGATTTTTATTGTTTCATTTGTGTTTTTATATTTTATAATAAATATGTTCAATCAATCAAATATCAAGTCAAGTATATATATATATATATATATATATATATATATATATATATATATATATATATATATATATATATATATATTTAAATATTAAAGATTTTTAATTACTTTTCTTCAAAAATAAGCACAATAATAATAATATATCAATTTTATCTGTTTTTATTCAAAACGATTTATACTATACTAAATATATCGGAACTTTACAATTTTCTCGAAATAACAGGATAAGCAGAAATCCATACACGTTAATTCTCAATGTTGCGCTTTGTCATCGCATAGCTGAAAAAATGGAAAACCTTAAAAATAAAACCCATAAATGAATGCATGTATGAAGAGGATAATGTCTGTGGACGAGGCTAAGGAGGTTTGCAGGGACTGTATCGTTTGGCGCTCCGTAATATCTGTCTACCCCGCAAAGAATAAAGCGTGAAGGTAAAAAAATATATAAATATCTCTTCTCGTTTGAATCGAACCCACAACCAATTCGTTTACTGTCATTGACATTGACACTGACATTCTCCCACTGCAACTGTAATGATAATGACTACGAATGGTATTCTAAATAATTACTTTGCAAGTTGTGGAAGAAGCCAAAAGTTAGGAGAAAATATTAAAAACAAATTTGTCAATCTTCTATAAACTATATTTTTAGATTAATACTTTACAACAATTAACGTGAAGTCACGTTAATATTAGATCTATACCAATTTATTTTCAAACCCATTTTATAATGAGGCCCTAGAGGCCTGAGGACGTCGTGACGCAGTGAGACAGCGTCCAACAATAAAAGTGATTGATTGTGAGTTTGATTTTTCCTCGGCGGAATATTTAAAATGTATTTCTATTTCTCTACTCTGATAAGATAAAGCGCTTCATTAAAAATGCCACTCACCAAGCAATGTCTCGATTTCGGACAGAGAGCTGTCAACGGTATGTCTTGACACTAGGTAGTGTCTGACTATCCTGCTATACAGGATAGAAGAGAAGGCTTCTTTATCCCCTTCTCACCTTCCTAACCTACCTACGTTCTTTCGATCCTAGACATTGAAAATTCTATGCTTATTAAAGATAACAATAAGGTTATTTTTATACAATTACTTCGTCACCGCTGTCCATTATGAATTTCCATTATGTAATTCATTTTATTAATTTTCTAAAGTGTTAAAGCTACAACATTAGAGATAATCAATCATTTGATAAGTCACGTTTGATTTAAACTCGCATTCATCCATTTATAATATTCATCGCGTCACTGCTTACAAAGGAAATTAATACGGCAGATATAAATATATATATATATATATATATATATATATATATATATATATATATATATATATATATATATATGGCAGATTTGCCAAATATTCGTAATAAACTTCGTTAACCGACACATTATAGGAATAATGTCAAATAAAATCAATTAAATTGAAATTTCATTTCAATACATATAATAAAAATATAATGGCAAAGTGATGGGTGTCTGTACATGGAAAATACATTGAAGTCGAAAGAGAGTTGAGAGCATTTCTCTCTGTAATTCAGTTCAAAAATCAATGATTTTTAAATTTTTTGTCTCTTACAAACGGTTAAACTGAGTTTAATGCGTTTTCACTATTTTTTCTAAAAGTTATATCAATTTAGGATTTGATAGAATTTTTATACACAACGTGTTTTTTGAATTTGGTTAAAGTTTAGTATATTGTATGTAAATATTTTTTCAATAGTAACTGTAAGTAGTACTTTTAGGGTCAAGGACTAGTAAACAAAGTTTCGTGAATTCACTTATACTGATAATGAAAGAGAGAGAACACTCCGTTTTCTGTTTCCGTCGCAATTTTGATGTATTGTATTGAGTGAACTTAAAGTTGTAATGACAACAGCTCAAACTCAACTTAAAGTTATAATGACAAACGGCAACGGCAATTTTAAACCGCGTCTTTAAACGTTCTAAACAATTATATAAGAAAGTACGCATAGCTCTTTCTTGAGATTTTGTTTTACGTATCCTAAAAATATTTTCTTTTTCTAAGAGTGATAATAATATTTAAAAAAAAATTAAAGATTTGTATCTTACAAACTAATTTCATCAAAATTTCAAAGTATTTAAACGTACTTTAGCTATCATGAATGACCAAAGTCAAAGAGGGCTTACTGACGAGAAGCAGGAACTCTTGGGAAAAGTAAAAAAGAAATCAATAAGTCCACAAATAATTTAAAGCAATAGACTCTACCCACTCGCTTCTTTCACAGTTTATTGAACAAAACCGACGAAGTGCGAATGGCATTTCCATAATTTGTTCTATACTAAAGTAAAGCATGTCGATTTTATTTTTAAAAACATAAACAAGCGAGGCCTTTCAATTTTTTTTTGGCTTTATCCGGCATACCAGAGTAGCTAGAATATAATTATGATGAAAAAAACTGTTCATCGCTTTTCGGCCAAATTGGAGACAATGCGTGTGCTAATTTTCATAATTATAATGTTTTATACAAAAAGCATGTATACCGAAAACAAAATGTAAATTTACCCTAAAATGAAATTAAGCGAACGGAAACGTCATATTATCTTCACCATTCAAACCTACGTGAAAGCGTAAAGGAGATTAAATCGTAGACCCTTGTTACTTAGGGTATTGCGACAGATGAAAAGTATACTAAAATATCGTTGGATCTTAAGGCTCGGACACACTAACAAAATAAAATAATCTTTAAATCTACAGATATATAGCCTAGTGGCAAGGTAATCCGGTGGTCAATTACTGCCTAATATCTAAAATGAGTGTTGAGAAGTTAAAGTTTATTCTTTGTCTCGTCAGAGCGGAAAAATGGCGATGTAATCTTTCCTTTCAAATGGGAACCCAACCTATAACCAATGGCGTTAACTTTGAAACACTGGCAGCACTGTAGCACAATAGCCTCAAATTTAATGATGTTTATAAAAATAATCAAGTTTCTGTTTTGTTATCTTTGTAAATTAAATAAACGATACAAGTAAGATAACTAAAACTTTTAAGTAATGAACTTTTCCTTTAAAATATAGTATTACCAAACCATTAGGTTTGATAAATAAGTTTTAATATTAAAATTAATGAATATTTAGGCGATGTAAATACAGTTTATAAATTATAAGGAATGGTAAATACTTATTATAAAAAAAAAATTTAGTAACATTAGGGTCCCAATAGTCTGAAAAGATTTGATACTTTGAGGATGCGTAAAGACGTTTCCTCGCTTCCACATAATCATGAGGAATTTTCTGAAGAACTGTTTGACATGTTACTGCCACAGAGTTTTCCAACCGCACAGTGCGTAACAGACATATGTAAATATCATCCCTCCCCTCTGGAGATTTGGCGCTCTACTGTTGTATGGTTTTGTTAGGATTCACCACCTACCAGCCTACCAGTGTTTCCAGTTAAAAACCGGTACCTGCCTGCCCTGTCTTTACTTCCCTGGAGTTACACGATGCCTGGGCGTGGTCTCATAAATAAAAAAATAAATCAATACAATTAAAGGGTCAAAATATATTTAAAAATATGTTGTATATATGTATATCTAACTCTGTCATTTCACATTGTGTATGAAGTTACAATTTTATGTCCCTTGTTAACGAAACCTTCATAAATTACAATGACCATAACAGGTTTAAAATGAACAAAACGCTTAATTAACGTTTTAATTTTTTACTTTGTATGTTTACATAAAAATGTAAACGTGTATAATTTTATTTTGTAAATACTCCACTCGGAGGAATGATTATATTTTAATTATTTTCAGTTACTCACTTTTGTAAGACAAAGCGCGGCGTTGAGTAACATACGTCTTGTCAATACTATGTGGGTTAAAAGCGTGAAGCAAAAAAAATATTCTCCTCTCCTTGTTAAATGATAACGTATTTTCCAATTAAGTAGGGTATTTTTGAGTGCATTATAAAATACACTAATTTTCATAATTGTATTTGCTATAGAAGCTCAAATACTGCATTCGCCAATTTCATGCAATTCAAGATCTTTGATAAGATCTTTGATTTTCGCGTTTTGTATACATTTTAAATGAAACTATTTTAACCGGATTAATTAATTAATTAATTTCTTCAACCTTTCTATAAAATTAGTAAAATTCGGTTCCGATATTTTACTCAGCACGTCCATATAGATTGCTGTTTTAAAGCGTAAACAAAAATCAAAATTAGTTAGTTCTTTAGTAACCAACAGATAATATCAATATGATATTATTATAATATAAAAGAATGTTTTTGTAAGAAAAAGCAATATTCGGGCCGCAATAATTCATTGGGCACGTCCAACTGGAGCAGTGATCTAATCTCAAAGTGAAGGATTACCTTTTCACTTTTAATAGCGCGGTCCAGCGGTCAGTAATTGGAAAGAAAAAACGTGCCATTTCATTAATTATTTTACGTCAGAATTCCAGTTTAGAAAATATGATATCAAATAATGAAAATTTTATAGCTTTTGTTTTGAAAATGATTTGTTTATCAAACAATAAAAAGTCCTTATAGCAAAATATATCCAAAAACTGTTTCTGTTCCTTTTATTGTGATTTATATGGAAAACATAATATTCAGGCACTCCGTTCTTTACTTACCACCACTTTTAGGCACTTCTGCGCTGCGATTACGTTTTTTTTCCGCAAATCAGCATAGTCATAGACAATCAAAGCGTACGATGTTCTCCTTTTTCCCTCTAGTATAGATCATTCTTCTTAGTGGAACGGAGTAATCAAAATTACGAGTGGGAAACGAATTAAATAATCACGTTTACATTCCAATGCCTTCCTATGTCATTTTTTCCGGAAAAGTCAATATAAGGAAAGATAACATGTCGCCGGTGAATTAAGAAATAGGCAAAATTTGAACTTGCTTTGGGAAAAGGCGTCGCATACTAATTAAGTATTGGAACAGAAAAATCGGTTTAGAGGAAAGAGAATACCTTATGAAGTACGGGTGTTTACAAAAGCTCAAGGTAATATCAAACTACGCTTGCTTTTTGCAGCTTTAAAGTTATGAGCTTTTAAATAAATAAAAAGTATAAGAGTAAATGTCAAATATTGTCACATGCCTTCATTCGTACAAATATAATTTTCTACAAAATATGCTGAAATATCAAAATATTATATCTTAAATATTTTGATACCTTTGATGATATTATATAGATCTTATCCTAAATAACCATACCTTCTGAATCTTGTTCTGTTTTTTGCTTCTAAATAAGCCTGTTACATTCATGAGATAGTTGTTAAACACAGTTTGCATTTGAATTGGAATAACTGCAATAAAATCATTAATGTCATATTTTAAAATAATGTACTATGTAATGTAATTATAACATTACTATTTCCCAAACATATTTTTACGTAAAAATATATTTCTGTATTATATTGAAAAGTTATTCACTTTTCCTTAGATCTTGGAATTAAATGCAAATATCTAACCAAATCGTTTGTGTCATTAAATGATCATAAAACTCTGAATATCAACGAGATCCAAGTTCAATCAAATTTTAATATGGTTTAGTTTAGTCACCCCCCTAATGTAGTTGCTGAAATGATATATCAAATTCAACAAAGGCAAAGGGACAAAAGGGAAGCTAATAGCCATCGGTCAAGGACGAGATTGCCAAGCATGAAAGATAAACATTAATTTCACTGTCCTTGATACGCTGGAACAACGCCATCAGATATCTTTTGGCAGTTCCCAAGTAATTAAAGTAGAATATTGAAGTTATGGTAATTACTTATTATTAATTACTGTATTCTAAGAAAATTGAAAAGTACGACACAGTGTGTTTTCTTTATTCTATTATATATATAGTTGTACACTGAATAAATAAAAAACATTTACAGTTGGTTGTATTTATTGTGTTTTGATTTAATTTGACAAGATTTTAATTTTTTTAGTTTCACGCTTTTATCCCACGTAGCCATAGGTACATAGAAAGTACCTAGTGTCAAGACACTCCGTACTTCGCTTTCCATTTAACTACCGAACTATTGCGTGTTGAGTGTCCGGAGCTCAACGCCGCGCTTTATCTTAGCAGAACGAGGAAGTAGAAATGATTTAAATACAATCACTCTCCCGAGTGGGAATCGAACCCGTAACCATGTTGTTTACAGTCAGACGCTGTCCCACGCTATGTCGCGAGGCAGAAAACGTAGTACGAATTATCTTGACACACGGTACTTCTTATCCACGTTTCTATGCGGGGTAAAAGTGTGAAGCTAAAACAAACATCATACAACTCAACAAGGTACAATATAAATAAAAAAGCAGCTTCACTCTTTATTTCTCATAGTACCGTGCTATAAAGTCAAAGAGAACCTAGTGTCAAGACTTCCTGTTCTCTATTCCGCTCCAATACCCTATATTATTTATCGAGAAGCGGAACTAATCGACGTGCCTTATTTACCAGAGAGGAAAAATGAATAATATAATTACAATTTGCATAAGTGAGAATTTCTGTGTCTATTTGAGTATAAAGATGAAGATCTAGAAAAAGTTCTATTTGTAACGTGAGAAACCTTGAAGGGTCAACGCGAGGTTATTGTCATTGATAAACGAGGTAAGACAACGAGACGTCATAACGAATGATAGTAGGGACCGTGAATTAGGGAAAAAAGGGTCGAATTGACTGCATGGCAAATGTACTGGGCTCTAACGTAACTGTCAAAAAGGAGTTATGTGGAAATTTAAATTTTGAGAAATTTCAAATGTTTTGTTATGTCCTTTTGGTAACGCTGTTGGTATTGATGTCATTTTGAATTGAACAATTGTCAAACACACAGTTAGAGGTGCGTGTAATGTTTGTTTTATTAATTTCATATATGTTACAATCATTCTCAATATTGTAATAAAAAGTTATGAAATTTTATTTATAATAGATAGTTATAAAATGATTGACGTTTTACTTTCCTTTATATAACTGTCTACCAATTTTTATACTCCTCTATTGGCATAATACACCTAAATAAAATATTAATTTAAAAAACAAAAAAAAACTCTTTTTAAAAACAAGCATGTATTCACTGTATTAAGTTCTATATAATATATAAATTACGCACTTTCATCATTTCATCATCAGCACCGAAGTCGTATCCCAAATTTCAACTCAATTGTCATATACCAAATTTCAACTGATAAGTGGTGCAAATTAAGTTCGCAAGATTAAACACACATTAATTAACTAATAAAAATTAAATAACTATTGCAAGTTAAATAAAAGAGTGTAAAAAGAGGTCGAACGTTTTTTCTTCATATTTTTACATATACTTTAGAATTTACAATTATTTTAGAGTAGAATTGTTTATATTTCTCAGTAACAAATTACCACTCAAGTCTAATGCTTTAATTACTTCAAATTCTGAGCTAAAGCTACGTATTGATACTAGGTTTTCCCTCATAGCCCCTAATTTGCATGCAAGCATTTTTAGCCTGTTAAGTATCTTTTAACTGCTTTATAATTTATATCCACAATTTATTTTTTTTAAAACTAAAGAACATTTTAATGTCAGATATAGTAACTGACCTGAAATTTTCTATGAATATAATAATGAAAGAATACGATACAGTATCTTATAAATGTTAATTATATATTAAGCCTCGAAACATATGATTATAATTTGCAAGCTAAGTGCTCATAATTTAGAAGGTTGAGGACGCAATGTGTTGTGTGTAAAGTACTACAGTAATCGACTCTTTCCTTACATTCTTCCTTACTTTAGATTTTGTAGGGTTCGGTTCGTTTTTGGTGAAGATTACTGCCTAGGTAAGCCTTTTATAGTAAAAAAGCGTAAATTGTCTTGTTTTAAGGGACACTAATAACAAGAGTAGATTTTTATTTGAGTTTGATCTACGTTTTTGGCCTTGATCAATATTTTCAATTCAATAAATTTAAGCTAACTGAAACTTTCCAAGCCCAGCTTGCTGTAGGGTTCATAATACACATACTTGGGTATGCGTGCCGTCGCCCGAGGAGGCGTATCTTACGACGTCTCATGGGGATAGATAGAGTTTCCGAATTTAGTGAATAGTATCGATGGCACCGATGAGTGCAACAGTACCGTTTGTTTCTACGGGCGCGCTGCGTAAATGGCGCTACAAATAAAAAAAAACAAAAATGATAGCGCTACAAATAAAAAAAAAACAAAAAAGATAGCGCTATAAATAAAAAAAAACAAAAAAGATAGCGCTACAAATAAAAAAAAACAAAAAAGATAGCGCTACAAATAAAAAAAAACAAAAAAGATAGCGCTACAAATAAAAAAAAACAAAAAAGATAGCGCTACAAATAAAAAAAAACAAAAAAGATAGACATCACTAACATTTTTTCTATAGAAAAAGGAGGCAAACGAGCAGAAGGGCCACCTGGACATCTACAACAGGAGTTGTGGATGTGTTGCCGGCCTTAAAACCTTTGGATGAAAGTGAAAGGAGATAAGGAAAACGATGGGTGGGAATTGGGAAAGCTGGCTTACATGACATCGAATCGGAACACATTATAGATATTTGGCAGACCGTTTTTTCATGGTGGTGGTCGCGAACCAACCGGAGGATTAACCTCCTACCACCAAATTACTGAGAAACTTTCCTTTTACGGGACCCTACCCAGTAGTGAAGAGGAATTGTATTGTTATTATGTAGAATACATTTTAATATATTATTAATAAAGAAATCTTGAATGAAAAGTTCAACTTGGACCTTAGTAACCTTAGTACTTTAATTTGAATTTATTACTTAGTGAACTATAGTCAAAATTATTGTATAATTTTTAAGTTTCTATCTGTCGAAATTTCCACGACGAACGAAAACACGTCATCTCACTCAACCTACGCAAGAAGGGTATTATAAATGGCTGTAAAGCGCAGTGACTATGTCATATTGCCTAAAGCGGTTTTATTACCATGAAGATCATGGAAAGGATAAAGGATATTAAATACAACTGAAATGTATATTTATCAAAGAAAAAATACGTGTAGTATAAAATACATTATTCGTTTTAGTGAAGCATATCTCAATTGAATGGTATTTTTTTTATGGAAAAAGGAGGCAATTGAGCAGAAGGGCCACTTGATGGTAAGTGGTCACCTTCGCCCATGGACATCTACAAAATTATAGTGGTAGATGCGTTGCCAGCCTTGGGACGGAAGTGAAAGGAGATGAGGGAAAGGATGGGAAGGAATAGGGAAAGCTGGCCTTACATGATATCGAACCAGAACACATCATCAGAAATTTGGCGGATCGTTTTTGTCATGATAGTGATCGCGAGCCAGTCGGAGCATTAATCTCCTAACACCAAATTACTGGGGCCTCTTACGGGACGCTACCCAGCAGCGGGGGAGAATTATATTCTACCCCGTCTTATGTATATAACGTCTTGAATTTGACGAAAAGCGTGTTACGAAATGTCTTGACACTAGGTACTATCTGTCTACCCTTGTATGCGATAAAAGGGTAAAGCCAAAAAAGAGATGTTTAACTATTTCATTTATATAAACAAAATTTCAATGTATTTTATTTGCTTGTTTCTTTAGTACACAATTAAAATCATAACATTCATAGATTATACATACAGGTTTTATAGTTCCACAGACAAAATCAAGGGCAAATACTAGTTAATATGAAATATATACGAATGAATCGTTCCCTCAATGCGGCGATGACGTGAATTGGAATATTAATCTTTACACCATTACTCTATACTCAATTTCAATATGTTTACATAGCCGTCTTTCCCTATATTTTGTTTGCGAAGAATCATTTGTCACTGACATAGCCTGTCTAAGAAGTTCAAGGCCAAACCATAAAAAGACAGTCATAACGCGGACATCCAGCTATGAATAATTCATCGTGTGACGTCCAATTTTAACATTTCCAGACTAAGATTTTAAAAATAAAACGACTTTAATGATTTTACTGACATATTTGTCTTGGACAATGGTAAAAAACATTAGAAACTTGTATATAGTGTGTCGTGTTGGTTATAACTTATTGTAACTTAGTATAGCCGTTTCTTTATTTTATTAGAGACCTACCTCTGTCTTTCTCAGTTTATATCTAAAAAAGAATATATAAAGTAAGTTAAAAAATATTGTACCACGTTTTACGAAGATATATACTTTTATACAAAACGAAACACGCATACTGAATTGTAAATAAATTTTAACTGCAATTTAAACCTTTCCTTTTACCGTAGGTGCCGCCTTTCTTACTATTTTTTTCTGCTTCACATTTTTCACTTAAGTGCAAGACACTCGGTACTCCAGTTTCCACCGATATGTAGACATTGCGTGGTGAGTGACAGAACTCAACGCAGCATTTTTTCTTATCAGAGATAATTTTAAATATAATCATTTTTTCCGAGTGGGAATCGGATCCATAACTGATCGCGTTTACAGTCAGACACTGTCCCGTCGCGCCACGACTAGCCTCGTTTAACTTATATTCGGAGTCTTGCTTAGTTATTTACCCTTGAAATTTGAATTTTAAAATAATAAAAATATAAAATGGATATGGCAGATTTATTTATTCTTATCGATAACAATATACGAGAACGTTTGTAATTTTGTTCGTTTTGAACATGTTCCCTTATCTGTAAATGCTTCATCTTGAACAAAAAGTAGGCGGCAGTCATAAAGAGATATTTGTTTTTTCCGCATGTTTTTCACTCTGGCGCCAGTGAATTTCGCTGTTCACGCAAATTTCTTTGTCAAATATAACAGAAACAAAAATAATTTAATAAAAAATGTTTGGTTTTTATAACAGACAATTGAATATAATTTACTATGTTAATCTATTTTTATAAGTACTAGACCTATAATGTATATTACATTATAAGTCTTGATTACTATAACTATTGTCTTCTGAGAAGAATTAAATTAAAGGAAATCTAGTATAACTAATTACGTCTTTAGAGGCACACTATACAGCAGTCTTATTAAAAAATAACTAATTTAAATACCTATTTTTTCTTCTAAGTGTCCCACTTCTCCTTAATGGCAGAGATTGATTTATAACGTTATATAAATAATATTTTAAAAAACTTGACACGAACAAAGTCGCACTTAGTGTGCAAGTACTTCACTTGCCATTATCCCCATTATCTTTAATTTGTACAGTAAGACCGTCAATTCTATAGATTTCAGTTGTACATACTACTTAGTGTATTAACTTCACAAAATGGAATGGAATCCATTGATATATTACAAGTAACTGTAGGACCATAGATCAAAGAATATGTGGAAGTAGGATGTCCATTTTTTGTTTGACATTACATCTTATAAATATATTATATTTGTTTTAAGGTGATAGAAGATGGTACGATTTTAAGTGCAACCCATTTACAACATCATATTTATATTCGTAATTTGAAAAAGCTTATTTTAATAAAGTTTTTATCTAATCTAATATTATCTATCTATATCTAATATAATATTCATTTTGAACATAATTTCAAGATAAAATTTAAAAATAAATATATCTGTAAATGTTTTCTTTGGTATTTAAATTTTAGGTAAAATGATAAAGGGATAAATTTTAAATAACAAAAAGAATACATGTTTTATAATATTTTTGAAGCATTCTCAGTTATATATTACTCTACCGAGGGGTGAATTTCATCGATCAGAAGGAAGCTATTTTAAGATCGGAATTATTTCCTTTATGCCGTTGTTTGGATACTTTATACACCTACCAACATGTGACATATTTAGAAAATATTTTAGAAAAATCGTAGCTGGTTTATTGGCATACACTTGAGATTTAACATACCCTCACAAAAAATAGTCCAAGGGTGTTAAATCGCATGATCTTGGTGGCCAATTGTGAGGACCGTTGCGAGAAATAACCTACTCACCAAACTTATCACGCAATAAATCCATTGTGACGGTCGCAGTGTGGCATGTTGCACCATCTTGTTGAAAATAAATATCGTCCGCATCGATTTCATACACTTCAGGAAAAAAAATCGTTCAACATGTCACGATAACGATCGCCATTGACAGTAACAGTACGGACTTCGTCGTTTTTGAAAAAGTACGGCATTGGCGTACTTTTTCAATTCCACCGTACCATAATCCGCACCAAATAGTCAATTTTTCAGGATGTAATGGTGTTTCATAAATTACTCTTGGATTTGAGTAACTCCAGTAACGACAATTCTGTTTGGTCACATAACCATTGAGCCAAAAGTGAGCCTCATCTGAAAAGATGATTTTCCTATGAAATTTGGTGTCCGTTTCCATCATTTCAAGCGCCCAATCAGCAAATTCACGACGTAATCGATGGTCTGCTAGCTTGAGTTCTTGTGCCAACACAATCTTGTATGGATGTAGGCCAAGATTTATACGTAAAATTCGCCAGGTTGTCATTCTGGATAAGCCCAATTCTCGTGCACGTCGTGGAACGGAAACATTTTGATTTTCTTCGACACTAACTGATACGGCGGCAATATTTTCTTCACTACGGCCTTTCCGCTGTGGTGTAGGTGGTCTACTATCGTGCAAATAATATTCACTTTCCAGTTTTTGGATTATGCGACGTATAGCGAGCTCAGACGGTGCACAATGACGACCATATTTAGCACGAAATGCTCTTTGAGTAGAGACAATACTTCTCGAATTTCGATAGAAAATTTGAACAATTTTCAAACGTTGAGGTAACGTGAACTTGTTCATGATTAAATGGCAAACATTACTGAACACAAAACAAAACAAATGTCATATTTTAAATAACCAAAATGGCGGCTGTGAGCTATCAAAATCCTATCATCCCTATTGGAAAACACTGTATTTACTATTTTTAAAATATTATTCCACACTTAGGATTAGAAAACATGTCTTGGATGGTATCCAAGAGGCGCGGGTTCAAATCCCGCTGCGTTCAAATTTTTATACGTTTTTTCAAACATGTTTTCTAATCCTAAATGTGGAATTACACTTTAAAAATAGTAAATATGTGACGTAAATGTGTGATGTAAATTTAAACAGTTACACAGCAGATATTATGAATATTTTTGAATCAATATCTATCTTATTAAATAATTAAAATAATTTTGTTTGTTGTTTCTATTAACATAGCTTACTTATAATTAAATACTTATTTTGACTACTTTGACAGTCAGAAACGATTATTTTTTCTCATAAATGATAAATAATATTTAAATTTCTGCTTTGGGACGTATATATAATTCTTTATATAACTCAACGAAGAAACTATACTTTAGGTATTGAATGTTTTAAGTCTACGCCACTTTACCAACTATAACAGAGAGATTGCCTGAAAAAAAAAATTCAAATTATTCAAAAAATAGCAATCTTGAAAATGTAACAGAAAAAAATGTTCTACTTCAACAAGTGTCAAGAACAAAGAATTTTGAAACTAAGACGAGTGGTGAAAATATTTTATCCAACACGTCTTTAGACCCTAAGGCGAAATTTCTGAGCCAGCTATTAATAAATGATTGTTGTCCCAGTTTCCGAATTTAACTGTGCACAAGACGTAGATTTAGT
Organism: Dryadula phaetusa; assembly: GCA_032432895.1. Taxonomy (NCBI): domain Eukaryota; kingdom Metazoa; phylum Arthropoda; class Insecta; order Lepidoptera; family Nymphalidae; genus Dryadula; species Dryadula phaetusa. Next base: position 2,439,696 of record JAOYRS010000073.1, read on the forward strand.
CTAGAAAATTAATTCATTTGAATGATGTGCTTGACAATTCTGCCAACATTATACTTTGCCTTACACTAAAGACCTGGAAATCGAAAATATTGTTAATTATGGGAAGGCTTTTCCCACGAATGCGAATCGATCCTCCAACCTTCACGAATAAAATCATAAACGAGTACATTTCAAAACACTACGATGAATAAACAGAATATATTTTTGCAAAATATTTAGTAAAGTCTGTTTGAATTTCAGAAATACATAAAATAGAAATAACATTACAGTATTAATATTACAAATATTTTACTGTATATGATAAATTTTAAACAACTATCCCGTAGAGAAAAATGAATTCGTAAAATAATTTGTGTTTGCATCAATATATAAGTATTCTAAATATATTTTAAAAAGAAATATTTCGAGGGAAACTAAACAGATCACGCATGGGTTCAATTCCACTGTAAAAAAAATTACATATGGTTAATCTTATCTGGTGTTAAAGTGTGTGGAAGATGCGGAGATCTAGAAAAAACGTGTTAGTTATTTAATATATGATCTGTTCTGAATTCCCCTCAAGGAATGTTTTTGCACAAAATACACACATTCCAAAGTTATCTACATCTAAAGTGTTCCTTTGGGTTCCATTACCAATCACGTTATAGCTCCACAAAACCAATATGTGGTGAATGGAGTCTTAAACCGCTAGACTCTCCTGCGAAAATCACGAAAACTATAAGACGGGAACAATTTTTATTTAAATTACTAACTTACCGTATATGTATAATTTCAAGTTGCAGTAAATAAATTTCTTCTTTGTACAATAAAATATGTATGTCGTCTACATTTGTAGAAAAGTCGATATGAAGCTATTTTAGTAAAAACAATATCAAATGAAATATTGACATAAAAACATTTACCTACATAGATGTTTTTAATCCGTATAAATATATGTGTATAGAATTCTTCCATTACATTTTGAACTAATATGACAGACGATGCCCAACCGAAACTACTGAGCGAAGGAAGTTGAAAGATGTTATTTAAGTTCCTTGGGGAATGTAAGGAAACACCTGTAGAATATTTTCCGTAATTTTTATAAGTATGGATTTCTATAAATAACAGGATTTTACGTTTCACAAGTTTTATGATAGTACAAGCACAAGCGAAATTATAATAAAAGGCAAAAAAAGACTGGTGACAACTCGTTTTATCTATAAAGTGAACAATGAATATTTTTATTAGGACATTACAATTCTTCAAAAGAATATTTTGATTTCATTAAAGATGTGATTCTACATTTAAAATATAAAAAGAAAAGATGTTTTGGCTTGATATTCTATCGACTTTTCTTATAACTTCAAAAAGATTTCGAGTACTAAATTATATTTTTAACATAATTGTTTTTTCAAATTCAAAGTATTGTCATCCTAAAGGTTTATTTAGTGAAATTTTATAGTTAAAAGTATTTTCAGCAATTCTTCACTATATACCGACAGCTACCTATAACAATATGCCCTCTGGCTGCAAAGTTTTCATAAAAAGAAACAACAACATTAACATATGAATATAAATATCGATAATAAAGGGGTCCCTTTAGCTTTTCTCTCGCTCTTCAAATATAACAAACCTTACATTATATGAATGTATATATTAAATACTAATTGCCTAATTATTTATATCTAATATTACTAATCTAGACACGCGGTACAATGTCAAGCCAATTCAAGCAAACAGAACTGGCAGTTGGCAAGTTGGTGAATGAAAGTTTCAGGCCGAATATGACTTCATTCATATGAATGAATCTAAAAGGTAGCTTGAACAATAAGCAAGCCTAATTATCCTAATAAAGAATAGTTATAGTTGTAATAAAATATTTACAGGCTTCTATCATATATTGAACTTGTTATTTTAACTAAATGGTTTGTATTTATACGTATAAAACGATGACGTTGAAATAGCAAAATTAATGTCAGTTTGTACAAAAGAAAATTTCTTCCTCTTAATTTTCATTTTAAATTTATATTATTATCAAAAAAGGATTTCAAAATGATCACGAGTCATGATTAAAAAAAATATATATTAATATAGCGTACAAAACGTATATTTTTTTAGCTTCACGCTTTTATCCCACATAGCAGGGTAGACAGGAAGTACCTAGTGTAAAGACACTCCGTACTTTGCTTTCTACCGAATTTGAGACATAGCGTGTTGAGCGGTGGAACTCAACTCTGCACTTTATCTTTTACGAGAGCGAGGAAGTGAATATAATTTAAATATAATCACTTTCCCGAGTGGGGATCGAACCCACAGCCGATATCGTTTACAGTCACACGCTGTCCCAATGGGCCACGACCGGCGGATTGTTTATATAGCTAAAGTCGTTGTAAACGGATATCATACTGTTATTTGATACGACTATCTGAAGGAGACAGAACTTGCAATAAACTAGAACTAAAAGAAATATAATAAAAACGTTTCAAAGGAAAGAAATTCATACAAACTTTCGAGACAATATTGACTTTTTATGGCTTTCTTATACTCAAACTCAACTCAACTTCAAAATATTTTACGGCGACTACCTCGGCTATGTACTTTAATGAAATTTGAAAACTTTATAAGAAAAACAGCTGTTGTTACTTGTTGGTTTTAAAAAAAAATTGGTATTATTTATATATATGTACTATTTTAATATATTTGTGTCATAGTGGCAGCGTCTGACTAAAAGCGTTTCCTATTTTCCGCTTTGTTAGGACAAAATGCGGCGTTAAGTTCCACCATTTAATATGAAATTGCTCGAATTCCCTTACGGCAGATAGCTGTGAATGGTGTGAAGTCTTAAAACTGCTTTTTTCCGATTACTCGGTTTAGTAGTTGGTAGTTTAAATTTAGTTTATACATACAAAAAACTAAGACTACAATTTGGAAAATCCTCATTTTTAAGTGCACAAATACGTATCATATATACACATAGAAATATCTTAAATTATAAATTATTTCAATAACAATCGTAGCGCAGTAGGACAGTGTCTGAATATAAACGTGATTGGTTGTGGGTTTGATTCCCAAGGTAACAAAGAAAAAACATTTTAAGTATGGTATTTTTTCACCACGTACCTAAATATATCGGGTACTGAGTGACAGTACAAGTATGTTAATATGTTAAACTACATTTTTTATTAATTAAAATCTTAAATAAATATATTTTCATCCTCGTATAAAGGTTTCGTCGAAAATAAAATAGAAACAAAAATCAATTTACGTTCATTTCACGCTTTCTGCATATTGTAAGGAAAATCTTCACGTTATTTTCAATTTATACTTACAAGTAATGAACGCGTCTTCTGATAATAGCTTTGAATATATTTTTTTTATAAGGCATTATAATGGTGTGTTTGGTACAATTATTTTTATCACGCTTTATCCCTGATAACAAGGTTGTCAGTGGTACCTAGTGTCAACAGAGTGTGTTGACACCAGATTATCGCTATTTTCCACCTGAAATCGAGATAAGGCGTGCTAAGCTAAACTCAACGCCGCCCCTTGTTAAGCTTATAGCGGAGCTACTTTTATGTTTATATTTTAATTATAAAAATATTTTATTTATAATTACTATTTGTATATATATATATATGTATATATGTATATATACAGTATACTTACAAATTTATACTAAAATCACAATTAATGCCTTATTTCGTCGAAATACAGTAAAAATATAAACAACACATATGTACATCCGCATTGCTTTAAAAGTAAACATTTCCCTCAATACAAATGAGTTTTTACAATACTTGTTTATTATAACGTGTTAATTTATGAACGAGACGAAATTTTAATTAAAAGGAAACAGTGAAAGATAAATTGATGAACATATAATATAGAGGTTAAAACTATAAAAATCCCTTAGTCATTAGACTTACGACCAAATTATTTGTAACTTCAAGCATTTTTCAAATAAATACAGAGAGAACATGATATTCATTTATGCCATTCTCCGCTTTTTTCGTGATTTCAAGGAATTCCACCGTAATTTAAAGAACTTGCGGCGTTGAGTTGCGTCGTCCATCCGTCCATCACAATTTTGATTGGAAGTCACTGACTTTCGATGGAGTGATTTATCACTAACTTTCTGGCTTTGCTAAACTGAATAACAAAATATATATTCATGGATTCGAGTGAGGATAAAATTCATAGATGTCACGTGTTGTCACGTACTGGTCTACTGCTTAAAATTTATTATTTAAAATATTAATTATAGCAGTTATTAAACGAATCTAGTTATTATTAAAAAGAAAAAAACCTATAGATTAATTACTTATTACACCTTATGATAACCTTAGTGAAATAAATAACGTAAATAAAATTATTTTAGCTACGAGTAGTCATCGTAGCAACCGACCGCCGTAAAATGTTTGAAAAGCGGAATTAACTAAAATGTACTTTAGTATAGAAAAAAAATGCAACTAATTTATAGCGTTTATAATGTGTATGAGGTGTGAAAATCAAACATTATAAGTATTTAAATTTGAAAGAATCCATTTAGGCTCAGTTAAATGTTTTTTTTTAGCTTCACGCTTTTATCCCGCATAGCAGGGTAGACAGAAAGTATCTAGTGTCAAGACACTCCGCACTTCGCTTTCTACCGAAGTTGAGACATTGCATGTTGAGTAGTGGAACTCAACGCCGCATTTTGTCTTTACCAGAGCGAAGAAGTGAAAATAATTTAAATATAATCACTCCTCCGAGTGAGGATCGAATCCACAACCGGTCGTGTATACAGTCAGACGCTGTCACACTGCGCCACGACCGGCCTCAATTTCTAAATTTATTATATTTAAAGTCTTATTCAAATATTTAGTATAAAAATTTGAACGTCGCAGTATCGAACCTGCGCTTATTGGAAACAATCTATGACATGCGTTGAACTCCTATACCAGACGTGGTTCTTTCACATTTTGAATTAAAAATATTATAATCTATATAACATATTATAATAGACATATCTTATAAAGTGGTTAGCTATATAGCCTTTAGAATCTCTCTACTTGCAGAACTAAAATTATAAATATTATTGCGGCAAATGTAGCGACAAAGTGGATGGATAGAAGCTGCTCTTAAGTACTACACGTATCTGTGAAACCATCCGTAAGAGTAAGAATTTGTATGAAAGGAAAAATATATGTCGTTACTATACTAGTATTGCAAACAATATATAAATGAACATATTAACAATTTTGCTTATGATATATAAAAGGTGGCCTTATCATTAAAAGTGATTTTTTATAGGTAACTCGTCATTGATTACCCTTATAATTGATATTTTTTTTTTAGTTTCACGCATTTATCCCGCATAGCAGGGTAGACAGGAAGTACCTAGTGTCAAGACACTCCGTACTCCGCTTTTCTGATTCTATATATTACGTGAGAAATCTATTTTAGCATTACATTAGAAATATATAAAATAAATTTTAATATACATTTTTAAAGTATTATTCTTCATTAATCATAAAAACAAATATTTAAAAAATATTATAAATATTTGAGCGCAACAAGTCTAAAACCCTTAACAATATTCAAAACGGCGTGCTATCTCTCGCTATATATTCATTAAAATTTGTTTATGCTACTTATACACAGATCAACATCATTTAATTATTAATAAGACTAGGTGTGGATTGTAAGTCTGTTCTGTAATATCATTATATATTTTTTTCATTCAGTTAAGACTTAGAATGGCGTTAAAGAGAATGAGAACAGAATTTTTCTTACGAATTAAATAAAAACGACGTAATCTATTTATTTAAAAAATTAACTGTAGTGATAAAACACTACATAATGAAAAAAAAACAACAAAACAACAATTTTTCTATGAATTTCCCTAAGATTCCATCACCAGACCATAATTTCCTTATATGGCATCACCATCATGGAATCATTCTTTTTTAAAATCAACATAAAAAGATATTCATCATTTAAAGTGTTTAATATAGTTCAAAGAAACAATATATTGTGCAGTTTTATTTGTCTCTATATCATATATTTCGTACATTAGCAAAAAATATCACACACGTCATCGCGTACATTCCAATAAATTTACTATTATGTGGCACGCGATTATTGCTTTTGTAAGCCATTCCTTTGATATATCGTTTAGCTTTTAGCTTCTTAATATCACTGTTACGTTATTGTTATATACATACTCAGTAGGGCAAACAGTGTCGATTGCAAACCTACATACATAAGTATAGGTATATATTTATAGTAGAAAATTGTAACAAATTACTGTGTTCAATTCTGTTGACACATAAAATACGCGTTCCTTCAGTAATTAAGAAATCTATATATAACTATATACAAAAGTGAATATCTAACTCTTTGGTGTATACGTAATTTTTATTTTCTAAATATCTTATTATAAATAAATAAGAATTAGAAAAATATCGTTTTAAAACAAGCTTTTTACATAATTTATTGTATTCTACAAATTAAGCTCTATCATTTGATTCCTATATTAGGTGAGTTGTACAAAAAATTATAATACGTCAGTTTGTTGCGGTAGCCATTGTAGATTAATAAAAATATGATTGATACGTAATTACTTACACCAGGACCAAAGTCGTAATCCAAATTTCAGCTCAATCGGATACTGAGAAGTGCGTTAAATTGAGATTGCAAGATTTCACCAACTAACTATTAGTTAAACAACAGCTTGCAAAAATATTGATGTTCTGCACTTTTCCATAGGTTATTGATAATAAAATCGAAAATCATAATTCTTTTGTATATTAATATGATGTGAACGTTATAATAATATACAAATATTTATTTTTTTACTTTACTATATAACTAATAATTATTTTTTTACTTTACTGTTTGTAATCTTTCAGTTTATTTTTTGACATTTCATTCGTAAATATCGTTTTATAAAAAGCTAACCTGAGCTCAAATATTACATAACTGACGATAAGGTACTATATAAGACGTGCGCCTATTATAAGAATTTCTTATAGAAATTTATGTGATAACAGTTTCTATAAAGCCGTAAGCCGTCAGCAAAGATTAATTGCGTGTAACGACGCTTGAAACGCGATTACTTGAAGACGTATGATAAATAATATAAAGACATTCAAAATGTCTGACACTAATAGCTAAGGCGACATAATTGTTCAAAGTTTCGTAGAAATATAAAAAATAAACACACGAATAAGACTAGGGAAAATTAGAATGAATTAGGCTTGATATACTTATTCTAAAGCTTTGTAATTCATAGAATAAATACACACACACATATATATATATATATATATATATACACGTGTATATGAAATGATTTACTAGTACTTAGTTTTATTTGAAACAGTTTAGTATCAAAGTGATTCAAAATACACATTTAGAAAATATTAAAGATTTCATGCTAGGTACCGTAACTCAATGTCATATTTTGTAACTAATTGGAGACACGCTTAAATCTGACTTTATTCCACCTTGCATACCTAAAATGTAAATAAATATTTGCACTGGTTCAAAGAGTTGTCAATTTACTAGTAAACTTGCAATAGACGTTTGAAAATTGTAATAACAAGAAGGATTTCGCTACAGCATTTGCAAGCGTGCTTGCTCTTATTATAGATTTGCACAGTACCGCAGTACCTTCTGTTTTGTCTTTGTCATTTTGATCGCTGTAAGGTCTTTGTCTTCATATGACAATTTCATAATATGTACATGTAGTGCAAGAAATACATATGAACCATATTTAGGTATATATTTAGTAACAAATAATTCAAATATTATTATGATATATAGCAAAAATATAATACGTACAAAATTAGGATTTAGTTTTTACATTGAAAGCGCTTCAGCATAACTCATATTTCAAAGTAACAAGTTTAAACTCTGGAAAATTGTATTTTGTCCCCGCAAAATATGGATATTGCCCGCAAAATTACAATAAATGCAAGCTTGCAATGTTTGTGATTCACTGCAGTTGTAAGAAAACTGCGATTCATGAATATCTTTGGAGAAAATTGAAATTTTAGTATGAAATTTCTTTACGGTTAGTGAAAAAATTATAGTCATAGTAAATTGCAAAACTTATGGATGAATATAACAAAAAGCACTTAAAGTTGGGTCACTTAGGCGTCTTTAAACCGTCCTTACATTTAGGACCTTTCGGTTGACAAAACTGTGCGTCGCACTTTACGTCGTCTTAAGAGTGAAAGAACGACTACATTTAATGTACTCTCATATTTAAATATTAATATTTAATCTTAAGAGATAGTATATATTTTACTACATTTTATATATATTTTTTACAATGACATTGTTTTTCATGCACACTTTAGTAGGCAGAGAGAATGTAATGTTAAGATACTCCGATTTCCAGTTTCCGCCGGAATTCAATATATTTCGCACTGAACTCACCGTCGTTTATCTAATAAGCATGGAAATGAAATTAATTTAGTTATTAATAAATAAGCTTTCCCCTAAATAGGAATTGCCCCCATGACTGCAATCAGACTCGTCTTGCATTATAATGACCTTATAATTTAAATGTTTCCTCTTATTATACAGTGATCTAAGTTTGTGTAATATTTTTATATGTTGCTACCCTCTTCCGTGATATTATATAGTTCAAATAAAAATAGATTAGAAGGCGAAATTACGTTTTTTTCCCGTAGATTGCGATGATTGTATCCGAGACGTTGCCGTTGCCGTTTTTTACAGCCATTTGGAGGTTGTAGCCTTTAATTTGCTGATTGTGGCGATTTCAAAGGAGTATCAAAAAAAAGTGTTTTCTTCTAAGTTGACTGTGTTATGTAGTTATACACACATCCGTGTTTTGATAACACTAATATATGACATGTACGAATGCATTTAATGAATTAATAAGAAGATTATTTCACTTCACGTCTGAATGTAAAGGCGGCTGGTGGGTTTAATTCCTATTGATTGAAAGGAGGAATGATTGAGGAATGATATTTATTTTTTTAATTTCTCCATTCTGGCAAGACAATGTGCGACATTGATTTTATCACTCAAGAGGCAATGTCTCGATCTCGAAAGGAAAACAGTTGATAGATTGTCTTAATACCAGGTTGTTCATGATTACCCTGCTATGCGGATTAAAGCGTGAAGCGGAGTTGTAATATTCTTTTATATGAATTTAAATTTTTATGCTGGAATAAAGGTGTTTAATGAATAATTAGTTTAGTAAAGGAGAAGATAATTTAAATTTTTTGATGTTTTAATTTAAATTAATGGTTTCGTCTAATGACAGTACTAGATATTGCTGCAATCTATAAATGAGTTGAGTAAAATTTAGTTATAATTTAAAAATGTACAATTTAAATATGTAAAATTATGATCCTATTGTTGTTCTGGTCAAAAAAATATGAATTATATTAAATGAAACTATTTTAACCAGATTAATCGCGTGTATTTTGATATTTGGAAATACATTTTTGGACAGACGTTACGAACACTTTACATTAGTCCGTGATTACAGATAGACTGAGGTGACATTCGTCTGTCAGTTGATAAAAAAAAATATTTTATCAATCTACCGCCATCTGTTTTTAACTGCCTCGCGTACTGCCTTAAATTCTTGCAGAATGAGCTGACAGTATCTTTGTCTCTGGTGTGGTAGATTTGAGATTTTAATTTTTTTTATAAGTGGATCACAGATCGTAGAGAGTTTCCAACCATCTTGTCTATTGAAAATTTGAATGTTTTTAAATTTCAATAGCCTCGCGAATCATTTGAACCACTTGCTCAGTTTTATTAGCATGGGCAATAATATTTATGCTAAAATTCTAGCAAGAAGAATGTAAGAGAGATCCGAAAGGCTTTAATGAGAGGCCCAAGGAAGATTGAGACCTCGAAGAGGCATGCATGGATCAGGTAATTTTTCTTCCCATTATCACAGAAAAGTTTTTGGATGTAAACTAAAAAATTTTTCTGTGATTTTGTGGATTTAGAAAAGGAATTTGACAGGGTCGTAAGAAAAAAGTTATGGGAAATAGGTGGACAGAAAGATTTTAAAACAAGTGAATGAGTTGGTATATCTAGGAAGTATGATAGGACTAGAATAGGACGTATTGCTACCGGTAACAAGGCCAACGGTGCTCTTGCTGCATTGATGCGATGGCAAAACGTCCACGTATCTGCACGTCTTGCCGTTCACAATGCAATACTAACACCGACGTTGTTATACGGCAGCGAATTGTGGGTGCAAGCTGAATGCAGTAGAGATGGGATCTCTTCGTCGGATATGCAGAGTTAGTTTGAGAGGTCGGGGAGACCTGTAAAAAGTTTGAGGGTCCCCCAAAGGCATGTATGAAGAGGATAATGACTGTGGACGAGTTGAAAGAGGTATACAGGGACCGTAGCGCTCCGTTTTCTCTGACTACCGCAAGGGATAACACGTGAAGCTAAAAAAATAATAATAAATTAATAAATTGTTTAAAGTAAAATCAGAAGAAGATAAGATAGTTTTGTTCAATTATTTTCATATTCTTGGTTTCGTTTCAGACGTTCTATATAAAATAAATAATGTAACGAAGACAAAGAGAAAATTTACGATCTCTTTCATTTGAAGGAAGTTAAAACTTAATCAAACTATAAAACTTATTTCGCCGCACATTATAATGGAAAATTTACATCATTTTGTCTCAAGTTTGGACGTCACATTCAAACTTTGAAATACATATATGCTAGTTATAACATATTATTGTTATTAGCATATTTGTATTTTTTGTATTTTATGTAATTTTGAAAAAACGTACAAAACACAGCGGGATTTGAACCCGCACCTCTTAGAAATCGTCCAATCGTCGTTCCTATATATTTGTTACAATTTATTATAATTGTTACAATTTATGTCTTTTTATATGTTTACAATTTTTTTTTCTAAGTGTGGAACAACAATTTTATATATATATATATATATATATATATATATATATATATATATATATATCGTCGTCCTCAGCCAATCACAGTCCACTGCTGGACATAGGCCTCCCCGAGTTTGCGCCAAACATCCCGGTCCTCCGCAACCCTCATCCAGCCTGCTCCGGCAACCTTGCGTATGTCGTCAGTCCAGCGGGCCAGAGGGCGTCCTACACTACGTTTGCCAAGACGCGGTCTCCACTCCAGGACTCGTCTGCTCCAACGGCCATCGGTCCTGCGACAGACGTGACCGGCCCATTGCCACTTCAGCTTACTGATTTTGCGAGCTACGTCGGTTACTTTAGTTCTCTCACGGATAACCTCATTCCTGATATCCCCGAGCATAGCTCGCTCCATAGCTCGCTGAGCGACTTTACTTTCTGTGGACCAGCCTTACTGTCAGTGTCCACGTCTCGGCAGCGTATGTCATTACAGGTAGGATATATATATATATATATATATATATATATATATATATATATATATATATATATATATATATATAGTAGTCATAGTTGATTCACTCAAATGACAATACAATAAATAAATAAATTAAGAAGATTAGCAATACACAACTTAGCATTCCCTATTATAATTAATATTCAAAGAGAAGTCTTGAACCCGGTCGTGGCGCAGTGGGACAGCGTCTGACTGTAAACGCAATCGGTTGTGTGTTCGAGCCCTATTCTAGGGAGTGATTAAATTTAAATTATTTTCACTTCCTTGCTCTGGTAAGATAAAGCGAGGCGTTGAGTTTTACCACCCAATACATAATGTGTCGAATTCTAGGTTCTTTCTGTCTACCCTGCTATGGGATAAAAAGCGTGAAGCGAAAAAAATAAAATAAAATAAAGTTCATTTCTGTGATAACACAAGGTACAGTTATGCATAAAGTGATCTTAAATATATTACAGTAGATACCTCGTTGTAATTTATTGCATTTTTACCGAAAAATATCTAATAGATTTATAGAAGTAGCCTAAAGTATATATAAGAAAAATACTTAAGACGTTTTGTAATCAAACGTAATGGAGCAGAAACATGAATTGCAAACTAAAGGCGCTACGGTCTGTGGGATCAAACGAATCGGACATCTCAACATTAACAAATACTGATTCTTGAAGAAAAAATATAATGTTCCCTCATTTTGTCCTTTTGTCGCTTTTAGTACGAATTTAGCGAAATAATAGAGCAATTTGTTCAAAAATGTAGAAAAATGTATGAAGAACACAATACTAACTTATTCAGCATGTAAAAGAAGTTATTATGTTAATATTTATTATGTACCTACTAAACTAAGTACCTGAGACTGCCATTCAAAAGTATTTTTCTCATTCATTCGAGGGCAGGAAGCTTGAATATCCTTCTTGAGGAGTGAACGAGCACTAAAAGACTTTCTGAAACAGTATTCATAGTAATGAATACTAGTGGACCGGAAAACAACAGAACTTTACATTTTGTAGTCCAAAATAATATGTCATCATCAAATCACACACACTCGGTTTCACAAACTCGTTGAGTTATATTTATAAGTGCTCACGTGTACATTGGTACTCAAGATATTTCGGTTATTCCCCTACAGTATCACGTAGCCGATGCTTTATCAACTGGTGACAGCATACACGTCTTGTCCATCTATCTGATTTTCTAATAGGTAAATAAAGTTATATTGCCAGCTTATATTCTTAACAACATTGATAAAATATTGTGTGACCAAATATTTTTATGTAATATGTTACATAAATCTATCCTTATTATCTTATATATTGGATTTGTTCGTGGCGCAGTGGGTTCGATTCTCACTCAGAAGAATGAATATATTTAAATTAATTTCATTTCCACGCTCTGGACAGACAAAGCGCGGCGTATTGTTTCGCCACTTAACACGCAATGTCTCGTATTAGTCGGAAAGTAACACTCCGCAATGTCTCGAATTTGTCGGAAAGTAACACTTACACTCCGTAATCCGTTACGGAGTGTAAGTGTCTTGACACTAAGTTCTTCTGTCTACCCTGCAATATGATAAAAATTTCAAACTACTTTATTTACTGATAATTACAGTCTAAATTGGTATAGTTTTTTGCATGCTAATTGGTTAGACCCTAAAGTATATATATATTAATATCATATACAACAATTATTTCCTGATAATCAATGTAGTTTCCACAGCAAAATTTAAAAACCGACTTTGTTAAATTCCGATTACTCGCGAATTCCAACTAATATCACTTAGTAAAAAAAAATACTCAAAAGAAGATATATGTACATTTATTTTATAGAGATTGTTCAATTGAATTTACATTTTAAATGTTTTTTCTAAGTCCATAAATTATGCACAATTCCTGATATGTGTCATGAAATAGATGACATTGTTGTTCTCACAAAAGTATTATTACGCTTCCAGGAACCCTTAGACGGCCACCATCGACCGCCTCGAGTTCACGTTCTCAAGGACCATACGTATCGGCCTCGGCAGAGAGATAGCATTAATGAAGCCTCTTAGGACCAGTCGTCCCTAGATTGCCTCTGCTGCCAGCTGACGGATCTCTCCGATACGAAGCTGCTGACAGTTTCGAGAGGGCCCTTCAACCACCCTTCAGGTAGCCAGAGTCATCCACTATGTCACAGAAGCTACCAACCACCATGAGAGCGCCGCACCTGTCTTCCTGGATGTAACCCGGGCCTTCAACCACGTGTGGCATCCTGGACTACTGCATAAGGTCCTGGAATCTTGAATTCCCTTCTACTTGGCCCAGATCATCAGGTTAAGAAAGTGACCTAATCTGCGCGCGACTAACCAGTCCAGGAAACTAGGTAATTCTTCCCTAAGCTGACCTATTGGGGGAGAAAAAGGCAGTCATGTTCCACCTTCCGAGGACCTAGTCTCCTGCGGTGGATGGCGAGATTTGATCTCCCGTTCCTCCTGCTCCAGCCATATTGTTTTGCAGAAGAATATGGTGTCATATGTGTATACATGAAATCACATGTAGACAGGTTGTGACATATGTTTTTAGTAGTGTATATGAATTTTCAAAACGTCAATGATGTTATCTTTTCAAATTCATTTTTGAAAATAATCAATCATAAGTTGATGTGCATATACATTTTGGAATATCAATTGATTTAATGGTGATTTTATGTTTCATTTATTAACTATATATGATTTTTTTTTAATTTTACTAAATAAGATTTACCGCCAATCATTTAGTATTCTTCGATGTTGTGACAATTATTTTCGTCAACAAGTAATCTGTAAGTGCTATTGCTTATTTCATTTATTTATTGTAGTTAATTGTGATTAATTATTGAGGCCGGTCATGGCGCACTGTGACAGCGTGTGACTGTAAACGCGATCGGTTGTGTTCGACACACAGTTCCACATTGATTATATTTAAATTATTTTCACGTCCGCTCTTGTAAAGACAAAGCGTGGCATTGAGTTCCATTTACTCAACACGCAATGTCTCGAATTCGATGGAAAGCGAAGTACGGTCACACATAGTGTCTTGACACTATGTACTTTCTGTCTACCTATGCTGCGTGAGACAAAAACGAGGGAGCATAGGTAGACAGAAAGTACATGCGAGATACCTGTGTGTATGAAGCAAAAAAAATTGTGATCAACTTAATTATGAAATATTAGTATTTTAAGTAAAATCTGAAGTATATATTACAACAGGTTTGTGTGAATTACGTGTACATTTCGGATTTTCAGAACGTGGAGACAAAAAGCAAAAGACAAGCTGCTTAAAAAAAGTAATGTAAAAATATTTATTATATAAATTATGCTGGGAGCAACCACAGCATGTATAGAAGTGACATAATTTTTACATTGTTTACCATTTAAATTGATTGTATAATATATTTTATACGCTTTATCAAAAATATTTTCTAATCCTAAGTGTGGAATAACACTTTAAAAAATAGTGAACTATTAAACTAAAATAGCAATCTCTCGATTGTTTCTTAATAATCTTCAAGTAGCAGAAATTTGTAAAAATCTCTCTACAGAGATGCTAACAAAATAAATAAGTTGTTGAGACGAATACGGCACTCGAGATAAACCTAAGTGTTTTTTTGTAGTGTTTATGTTATATTAAGGTAATTTGCTAATTATATTTGCAAGTTATAAATAAAAATAAAAAAATAAACGTATAAGAATTTCGACGCAGCCGGTAGTAGAAAGCATGGCTTAGCAGCCAGTGCGCTTGGACGGTTTCCAAAAGGCGCGGGTTCGAATCCCGCTGCATTCAAATTTCATACTTAAAAATGTTTTTTTTTTATCCTGGAATAACACTTTAAAAATAGTAAACTGTATAACATAATTATTTATCATTTCATTAAATTATAATTAAACTAGCCTAGCTGACAATCTTCACTTTGAAATGACAGGTCCAAATCTCTCGGATCGTCATTATGGCTTACGTAGTGAACACTCCACGGTGGATGCCATACTGAAGGTAAAGTCCCTCGCGCAGGCTGCAGTGACGTGTACTGCAGTGTACGCCGATGACACCCAGATATTGGCTCAGCCCACCTTCCGACGTCCACATAAACGTTGGTGGCGTTAGACGTTGCCAGGAGCATGAGGTATCTCGGACTTGCTTTGGACGGGGCTTTTAGCTTAACTTCAGGGACCACTTTAACATCTTGGTCCCAAAGTTGTTGAAAACAACGGGAGGCTTGGGGATTTTGGCGCGCCTTTTGCTCAGCCTTGGTGGGCCGAACATCTCGAGTCGTCGACTGTACACCAGAGTGATCAGCTCTATAGCCCTTTATGGTGCCCCTTTATGGGCGGACGCCCTGGATCGGCACAATATCATCCAGCTGCGGCGTGTGCAGAGGGTGATGGCCATCCGGGTAATACGGAGGTACCGGACCATCTCCGGTGAGGCGGCGTGCTTGCTGGCTGAAGTCACATCGTGGTACTTGGATGCGATTGCTCTGGCTTCGGCTTGTAGTCGAAGTCGAGTCGTGGCATATGTGGACCTGGTAGAGCCAGCAACACAAGCAGAGGGGTGGGTTACTGCATTGGAAGAGTAGACACGGAGGCTAACCTAACCTAATCTTCCACACCACGCAGATTCTCTCGGAGCATAGTTGCTTCAGGAGATATCTGTGTCAAATCGGAATAGAGCCCGAAGCCCGCTGCCATCACTGTAACTGCCTTGATGAGACGGCCCAGCACACACTGGAAGTGTGCCCAACTTGGGAGTCTCAATTGCGAGTGTTATGTGACGTCACAGGGGGCGACCCCACCTTGCTGGCTGTGATAAGAGCCGTGGTCGGTGATGAGAGGACTTGGGACGCGGTTTGCTCTTTCTGCGAGACAGTGATGCTCGTGAAGGAGGCCACGGAATGGGGGAGGGAGGCCTCCTCAAACCTTGCCATCCATCGTAGGTAATTGAGTCGCCAGAGGGCGGCACATGACGACCGCTTTCCGCCCTGAGAGGTCAATTTGGAAAAGCTGACCGCCCAATTTTTTGGCCTGAGTAGGCACGCTCAGGTCACTCGCACACGCCAAGCGAAGGTGTCCGTTACCCTTGACGTGCCTTCCAGACTCCCGCCACTGGGATCCACGGAAGATTGGGATAGTGCCTGTCGCCCGAGTCCCCTTGCAGGCGGGTACTCGTAGAGTAAAAAAAAAGCCTAGCTGACAATGTTAATGCATGATATATTAAAATAGTTTCGAACTAAACTTTAAGTCTACTAATACACTAGAGATGGATTGAAATAGCAGTACGTAGGACTCTTTAAGAAAAACCGAGTATAATAAACATTGTAATTATTTACTCATAATACTTTATTACTTATTTTAATCTACTTGCTAATTTTAATTCGTTACATACTTATACTATACCAGCTGCCCGTCCCGGCTTGGCACGAGTGGACGTATGTGTTGTATATTTTAGGGTAAATGTAGAGTAAAAAAGGGTCTGCTAGATGATAACAATTTTTCAAATTACCATTATTATATGTATAAAAAATGAATTTTTTATTTATTCCATACAACTATCGACATTTTATTCGTTTTTTTTTATAAAATTAAAAGCATTTATTGCTACAATCGTTTAATTCTGTAGATTTTTAATTTTTTAAGTATACTTTCAAGCAGTACTTTGACATACATTAGTATTGAAACCAAAAGCTTCACGGCCCCTAGATGATTATCATGTTTGCATAATTTTTCTCATACCACTCACTAGACAGCAATTCGACAGAGACGTACAAATTATACTCCCAAATTGAAAGGTCACCCTAACTGCTACATATTAATGAAACAGGTATTTCGATGTTTTTATTTTGTACCTGAATTGCTTTTAATTTAATTAAGGACTTGTTTTGGCAAAAAATTACTTAATAAAATTAATTGCTAATGTTAAATTTTAGATGATTTTTCACGTTGTATAAAGAGATGGGGTACTAAAATTTTGTAAAATTACAATAATGATATTATTACATTTTATTTATAGTATTATTAAGTTTATCGTTTGTGAAAGTTATAGGCATGATAGTTATATAATAGACGCCAATAGACTTCCGTAAAACAATGACACTGACAAAAGACCATTTATAAATATGAAATCGGCGGAGCAAGTGTATTATTTTATAATATTTTATGCGTAAAAAATACTCATGTCTTTTTTAAGAATATTATAAGGATCTCTTTTTTTATGCTTCAGGGAAGTAAGTGTATTAAATTTAAAATATAGTATACCTCTAGTTTATTTAGAGGCGGGTCGTGCCGCAGTGAGACAGCGTCTGACTGTAAGAGCCATCAGTTGTGTGATCGATTCCCACTTGGTGGACTGACTATATTTATATATTCATTGCCTTGCTCTGGTATGGCAAAGTGCGGCGTTGAGTTTCACCATTTGACAAGCAATATCGATTGTGTGTGTGGAGCACAGAAAGTCTTGACACTAGGTACTTCCTGTCTACCCTGCTTCGCGAGATAAAAGCGTGAAACTAAATAATATACCTTTAGTTTATAAGAACAATCAGTACACTTTTTATTATATAATAATTTAATTTATTTAAATATGTATAATATACATTTACACTGTTTTTAACCTACAGTTTTATTTATTACAGTAACAACACACACTGTTAAAGAACGTGTGTTTTATGAACCAAAACGTGAATAATTAATATATTATACGTAAATATAGAATAGTACTAAAAACAAGCGATCAACGGCAAAGACTATTAGTGGGACTTATTTCAATTGATTTGAGTTTCGACTTTTTCAGCGGTCCCTTCGAATGGGCTACAACTGACGCAGCTAATTTTCCGACACAAATAAAGGGACCCAACAGAGCGTGTGGAAATAACTTAGAAACATATACAATACCTATTTTTTGAGTCCAAACATTGTGTAGAGCATTTCCTGCTTAACATTTTTTTAGAATTGTCGCGCCTTTAGGCAATTTTCAAGCTCTCTGATCTCTAAGCCATTCATTCTACATACGTCTACGTACCGATTCTCAGGCGCTTATTGTAATTTTTTCTTGTATCTCTTTATAGATTTTCACAGATTTCATCACTCTTAGAACTTAGAACGTTTGTTAGAACGTTATTTCAAAACTTTTATATGATTATTAAAATATTTTGTATTTTGACATTCAACTACAAAAATTGTAAAGTATTTTGTTTTCGCACTCACTATTTAATTTGCTAAGTAAGTAAGTATTATTATTTAAGTAAGTAAGTATTTTAGTCTATTCTAACTAAAACTATACGATGTTAAACAAGTCGACGTTAAAGGCTGTGCGTCGAAATATTTATTTTCCCTTTTATTCTCATACCTCTGGTATATAGGTGGCACAGTACAGTAGTCATGTTTATATAGCATACATATGTATGCCTATGTTTATTTTTGTTCTAGTTCTATTTGGGAATACAAAACATAGAAATGCTTGTACAAAATGGGGAAATGACTTATGATATACTCGCTACTCAATTTCCTTATGATAAAATAAAGATCAAAATAGAAAAAAAGAAATGAACATGATGAAAATATGAAAATATCCAATAGAGAATTGAGTTTTTTACAAAATCGTTTCTTGATAACCCGCGATCTACTGGAATATTGGAAAAGTTGTAAAACCAATAAAACTTTGTAATTCTAATAATTAAGTACACATAATTGAATTGTTCCCCGCGTCTCTTTCAAAATATTATGTTTAAGCTCATTCTACCTGGGAAAGGTTTACTTTTGTTGTTATGAAATACAAAATGTTATCAAAACACTCGGCCAATTTACTAACGGTATTTTAGTTTCGAAGTAAAGTGAGCTTGCTAACACCCCCGCTCTCCTTATTATGATTTTATCAAGAATTATTAATTCCTCTAACTAGATATCCCCTTCACGCGTTAATTACGCGTTGCCTTAGCAACGTGTGAGTCACTTTACATAAACGTGTAAGTCGAACACATGGTAGTGTGTGTTACATTTATTTTATTAATTTAATATATTTTTATATATTACTTTTAAAAAATATAAAGTAGTGTTAACTACACTCTCCTTCTTTACATACATTATAACTGTGCCAAATGTCATAGTCCTCGTGAAAAGGAGTAAAAACAATACATATATGAAGGGTTTCATATACGTGGTTATGAGCAAAATTTTACTGCCTGTTTATCATTTTTTCTACTGTCAAAGTGATTGCGTTGAAATTTCACATTGAACGAATCTTTAACAAAAAATTTAGGCTGAATGTAGTAAGTGATGACATCGTTATACTGAGAGAGCCTAATAGCGTTCCTTTATAAAATGGGAATCAAGAACACTCTAGTAATAAATTAGGACAAATAGGAATAAAAACAACCCCGCAAGGTATAATGCGTGAAGCTAAAAAAAATATAAAGGGTTATAATACTATATATCTGTATGTTATTTATTGAATTAAAAAACTTCAGTTGTTGCTCGGTAAAGATAATTTATTTGTTATAATTTTTTATAACAAGTTGAGTCTAATTGCAAACACAAAATAGTTCTAAATGAATGTATTCTTAAATATTGATCTGTAACAACATTAAAAGCTATTGCTACAATTATTTTAGATTTAATAGAAATTATTTATTTCATCGATAATCTCCATTATAGTATTATTGTAAAAAGACAATCGGTTCTAAATTAGCGTAGTACAAAGTGCTGCCAACATAAATAATTATTTTGACGTAAAATAATTTAAATTAAATGCAGACGATTCAAGGAGCTTCATTTACACATATTTAAAACGATATTGGATCCATTGTTACAAATAATAATTTCTTATTTATGGTTAAAGTGCGGGAACACTCATATAATATTCTTATTATAACGATCACGCCAACTAATTTATTAGTTTCAAAATTAAATTCAAATTATTTTCTCAAGCCCTGGAGTAGGTTAAATTAGAGTTGTAAGGTTATTTTTTTATATTTAATACTTTAAAATAATATTTTTTTTTTATGAATTTATTCTCTATAATTTATGTATAATTCACAATAGTGGTTAGCAAACAATAAATTGACAAATTATTTGAATATGAGAATGAATAATCTCATCCACTCACACTTAACAATATATGTAATTTTGCCAAACAGATTTTACTGGCCACAATCAGAATATTGATACGCACTATTTCTATTTATAAATTATAGAAGTGTTATACGCTCATGACTCCATTTACGGTTACCATTTACGGTTACCATTTACGGTTTAAAAAATAATTTCTTGAAATTATTCCGTCATCTGTTTTTTTTTCTGGAAAGAATTTTTTTTTTGCACCCGGCTATCTGCGTTGCGTTGTATGCGTACCTATATAGATTTAATGTTTTTTCATTGGGGAAAATATTGTAAAGTAGACTCTAAGAGAATATGTAATTCTTTAATATCAGGTTAAAAATATTATAAAAAAATCATTTCAAAAAGTATAATATTATTCATGTTAATTATTTTTTATTAATATATTCGTAAGAAAAATGATAAAAATTTCATCATAGTATTAATAAATCAGCAAAAAAGGATATTTTTTACATCTTAATGCTACTCTATCATCTTAGTCCACCAGTCTAGCCTATATTATACAAGCACGACTTTAGGTTTGTAAGCTGAGTACCATTTTATATTTAATAAGAACCACTTTCAGTGTATTTTATATAGTTACATAAATAAAACAGACTGAAACCGATCGAAACAGCTCAAAGTAGAAATGTGAATGATATATAAACCTTTGAAACCGTATAAATAAATATTACGTAAAAATGGCACTATTAATGTCACATCTATTAGTTTTAACTCAAAACTACTAAAACATAAGCCGATTTACAGTAGGCCTCGTTTGATATGAACTAAAGTGGAATTTGTGTTGAATAATATATCAGATGTAATATATGAGAGTTAATGGAATTAATAGAAATATTACGCGTTTAATTTGTTACAATTATAAGGCAGGTTCTACGCTGAAATGTGTCAAAATATCGTTCAACTTAGTGAGCATATTAAGATTAAAGAGCTGATATTTTTCTGATTTTATTATAATTTTAAACAGTAAATATATTTCATGAATGTTATTAAATAATTAAAGTGGAATAGAATATTATAATAATTATTAAACTTATAACTATAATGATAATATGACGTAAATGGACTATTAATAAATATACACAATACTTACTATACCTAATATGATTAAGGTTGGTTAGTATAAAGATATTTCTTTAGTTGTACGCTTTTATCCTGAATAGCAGGGTAGGCAGAAACCCTAATATTAGCCTACCTAGTATTAAGACACTCTGTACTCCGCTTTGAATCCGGCTCAACTCCGGCTGTATTCCGAATTAGAGATATTAAGTGTTGATTAGCGGAACTCAACGCCGTGCATGCGAGGAAATGAAAATACTTTAAATATAATCATTCCCGCAGTGGGAATCGAACCCACAGCAGTATGATTATAATATTTAGGCGAAATACTGTTAAGTTAATATCCAATTTAGTAGAGATTATATATTAGATTCCTATGTGTAGCTGTGGGCAGAGGTAGGCTTAAGATTATGTTCTTTAAAACATAACAAATCTTATATACCATATTTATCGAAAAGTTAACACATAAAATATATTCCGTACTAAATATATTTCTAGTCTAAAATAGTAAATATACAATAACCTCAAATCACAGCTCAATAATGGTTGAAAACATTTCATCGGTACTAATTTAGCATTTGTTATGCAAATTCTGCTTGTTTAAGCTTAAATTTGCATACCTTTGTGAAATAGAACTAAGTAAAAAACTCTTTCAGTAAGCTTCACTAATAAAAGCTTGCAGACTTTGCACAAACTGCTAAGTAAGAAGTTGTCACGACATCGCGAACATTACTTTAACTTCGATAATTCTATTACGTAGTTATTTCAGTAACAACTTGTGTTTGCTGTTGTAAAATTGTTCGTGTACCTTGTAAGAAATAGTTTTTAACAAGTAGTTTGTTAAAACATAATTGGTCAGTCATAAGTGCTTTCAACTAGAAATATAATGAATGCATTAAGTGTAAAGGAATATTAGATATATTCAACTGAACATAACAGAAATATTAAAATAAAAATAAAATGTACCCTACATTAATGAAATCAATGATTTAAACCGAGACTGCAATATGACTATAAACATGACTAACGATTCTGACTACTGACTACAGACTACTGAACATAAATGTCGATTTCAATTTCATTCAGGAAAATTATAATATATTTTTATTTTTTCATTTCCCCGCTCAATTAAGACAAATTGCGCCAAGCAATAGGGGATGTCTCGCACCTATGGCGCTGATAAATTAAGAATGACGTATGTTAGCACATGATCACAGTCGGCCAATTTTTGTGAAGCTACAAAAAATGAAATAATTTACCAAGTAGAGGTGAGATATTTATGTAGACCAAAACCTAATGTCCCTGACTATTAAACCAAGTAATCTCCGCTCGATTATGATAAGAAAGTTATAATGGATAAAGTTTATATTCACTGAGACAAGACGCTATGCTCTGTCAACTCTAGACGGCTAGTATAAAAAACTATTATACTCGTATTCTTACATTTTTTGATTAGCTTCACATTTTATCTCTAGTGAGATGGTAACGGCGCTCCGAACGTTACAGTCCCTTTACACCTCTCCTGCCTCGTTCACTGTTGTTAACCTCTTCACGTGCGCTCTTGGGGTTCCTCATGCTTACTAAAGTTATTCAATTATCAATTAAAACGTAATGAAATAGCTAACTGACACTAAAATTCTTAAAATTAATAGTCCTTTGAAAAATAGAACAAATTTGATAAGATCTTTGATTCTTGTAATTTTTACACATATTAAATAAAATTATTTTAAAAGAATTATCACGTATATTTCTATGTCCTACGTTTCGATATCACCATTATTGATAATCCTACGTTTCGAACACTTTACAGTAGTCCTTGGTCTTAAGCAGAATCAGGTCTAAATTTACGCAACTAAGCGATTTAAAATAATCATATTTAACATATGTTACAATTATTATAGTATATTTTGTTTCTCGCTTTTATCCCGCTTGTCACAGTAAACAGGAAGTACCTACTATTACGAGACTCTGTACTCCGTTTTCGGCCGAGTTCAAAATATTGCGTGTCGAGAGACGCAATTCAACGCTGCACTTTATCTTATCAGAGCGAGGATACGAAAATCATCATTTCCTTGATTGGGAATTGAACACATATCTGATCGCCATGTCCTATTCCTCTACGGCTAACCACATTCTAGTAATTGTGTTGAAATTATATAAGCAGTACCGTTCAGTATTATTATGTATATTTTAACGTGATAAATTAATTTTAAATAATATTTGAGCTTCTCGTCTTACTCAAGAATTAGAAATCGTCACTTCAAAATTAGATAACGCCGAGAAAAAGTCAATTTAAACTTTGAAATTAAGCTTAATTCGTAAACGGGCATCCTTTAGATCCCTTTGAAACCTTTATAATTACAATAGCGTCTACTACAGACAAAAATAGAGGGGAACAAACAAAGCGTGCGGGATTATTTGACTTAAAAATAAATTAAAATTAAGTATTTGCAGATTTAGAACTGTTACCATTGAATGCCGGGAAATTATTTCCGAAGACCTTTAAAATGTTCATCATTTAGACAATAACAAAATGTTTAAGTTATTTACATAATTCACTCAATACAGAATAGCCCTTATTGACTACTGGTACTTGAGTAGCTACTATTGATCAATATATAGTAATGGTAATCAGCTTATTATTATTAGTTAAGTTATACCAGAGACCGGTCAGCGTCAGCGTCTGACTGTAAACACGATTGGTTTCGGGGTTCGATTCCCACACGGTGTAATTAAATAATATAAATAATATTTAAAATTATATTTACATTATTTTCATTTTTTCACTCTGGTAAGACAAAGTGATGCATTAGGTTCCGCCACTCAACATGCAATATCTCGAATTCGGCGAAAAGCGGAGTACGAAGTGTCTTGTCATTAGGTCTTAAGCTTAAGCTAAAATAAGTAATTCTATTTGTCTATGAACTTAGAACTTGTCATTTTTATACTAGACTACTTTTGTTCACTTCAACTATCAACCAGATTTTAGTAGTAGTAGTTTATATTAAACTGTCAGCTTTTAATAAGAAAAAAAATCTTAAAGTACCTTGTTTTATAATATATTATTTCATTTTAATTTTATATATTGTCGTATATGCAGAAAGAACCTGTTATAAAGAAACTCTATTTTCAATTTAACTTTATTTTTAAAATATTTCATAATACAGAGAAATTGGGAATAATTTCAAATACAGATGTGTGAAAATCGAGACTATAACCATAGTGTGTGCAATCAGACAGCGCCAACATGGCGCCACGGTAAATAACATTAAAGTTGTATCATATAGCAAATACACTTAAAGGTTTTTCTATCCGTATAAAATATAAGATTAATATTGTAGACTCAATATCCACACGCCTCTGTCTCGTGGCAAATTCAATGAAAACGTTCAAATGAAAAAATTCTTGAAATTCTATTTATGGTGGGCGGTCACTTTACCTGATGCTATTTTGTATTGTACAATAAATATATTTATATACGAGTAGAGCAATAAATTTTTCATATAGTATATTATAATCCGTTAACGTATTTCATTGTACTTGTTATTATTGAATATATTATTACGAAATAGAGGCCGGTCGTGGCTCAGTGGGACAGCGTCTGACTGTAAACGCGATCGGTTGTGGATTTGATCCCCACTTGGGTGAATGACTATATTAAAAATATTTTCTTTTCCTCGCTCTAGTATGACAAAGCGCGGCGTTGACTTCCGCGACTCACGACGCTATGTTTCGAATTCGGAGGAAAGCGGAATATGGAGTGTCTTGATTTCTGTCTATCCTTGCTATGCGGGATAAAAGCGTAAAGCTATAAAGAGTGTATACATATATATATGTATATAAAATGTATCATAAAATATTATTAAAACATTTGAAATATTTAACAACATATTTTGTCCCCGAAATTCTCAGTGGATATATTTAATTTCATATTAAAAGATATCCAATTTAAATACCCAGGATATTTTAAAAAATACAAACCCGCCGAGTTCCTCTTGCAAATACATCTCAAATTTGAGAATTTCCGTCCTGAAATAACGGAAAATTTATTAGATAAGATTTGTTTTAGTGGTCCAATGAGATTTAAACTCTTTTGTTTCTTTATAATTCATTGCTGAATTATTACTTCATCGTGCTAGGTCATTTTTTTGTATTTATTATTATATTATTTAGTAAACGATCCGGCCGGTAGTGGGTTTGATTTTTACTCGGACAAATGATTATACGTAAATGATTTACATTACTATTTCATTAGATAGATATAGCGCGACGTTGAGTTTCGCCGTTCAACACGTCATGTCGAGTTTGACAGAAAGATGGAATGTCGTCACACTTAGTTACTTTCTGTCTATTCAGCTAGCTGGAATAAAAGCTTAAAGCTAAAAAAGAATTGTTAATGGGATAATTTTTCCTACAACAGAAACGGAAATACATTTTAACCTAAAAGCATAATCTAAACAAAAGCGGTAGTGTGTGAAACGTAATATCTTAGAAAAATAATTATTAATATCATAATATTCTTTTATATGAAATAAATAAAATCATCTCTATATAACGAAAATATAATAATTACAACTACATTTTCTTTGATTGTCCAATTAATATTTACAAATCATACAGATGTACATATGTGCAGTATTATCGTAAAGTTTCATGTACATTCGTTTAGTAGTTTTTGTGTTAAGACGTAACAGACATTCATCCTTAGAAATTCTACATTCATAGTATTGTCAGTTGAATGTAAGTAAATTGTCAACGACGCATAAAAATCATTCATTTAAAATATAAATTAGTATAAATTTTGTTTATTTATTCTAAGCTATGTTTTAAAATACATATACATTTATAGTAACTCAAGTGAAACATGCTTCATTATGAGTATTTACAATAGTTTCAAACAAAAAAATCTGTCGATATTTCACCGAGGCTTCAGGTAAAATCAGGTCACACCGAGCCCTTCCGGTTCACGAGGCAGCAAATAGATGGGCTATTAGTGATAGCGTCAAACTATTCTGCTATATCTTATATCGAAATGGCATTGAAAACTTTTTCGATTGAATTATATTTTAATAAATAAATTCTAACTATTGTACAAGTAAAATTAAGAGTTTTTTATAATGTTCTTAGAAGTTATAATTGCATGATGCAAAAATGAAATTTGACAAGAAAGTAACTGTATAGATACGTATTAAGAAGATCTTTGATTATCGTGATTTTTACACTTTTTAAATGTAATTATTAAAATAGGTTTAATTGTGTATATTTTTAATATTCAAAAATACATTTTTGAAAACCTCACGTCTCGAACAGTTACTTAACACAGTAGTGTTTGTAGTACGAAAATACAGTCAGCTTAATTTGCAAGAATCCAGTTCAGTACACGAGTTAACTAAGAAAAACAGCGATAAATTCATATAATTAATTTTTGTATCAACCAACAGACAAATGCCTTCTTGCCTGTTACCACGCACTGTTGTTTATCCGTTTAATGCAAAGAACGCGATGTTGTGGGTTTGATCTCTTCTCAGAGAAAGATAAAGTAAACAAGGAGGTTTCGTTTAGAAAATAGAGCTCCTAGTGTATTGTCACTATTAGTACATTCTTTGTAATACGTTGAGAATTCGGAAACGTTAATAAGTTTTTCACTCTAAATAGTCTCTATAGACCAGTTCTAAATACTAGTTTATTCAATGTTTCAGATCACACCTTATACTAAACATGTTGTGTTATTTTTTGTTTATATTCTCCTTCGGTATTACGTTGTAGGTACACGAGTAAATTTTGAATAATTTTTCAAAGCACCCAGTCAATATTTGCGTTTGCAATAAATATTGACACTTTACATACAGTTACATTTCACGTTTTACGCATGTTATTTATAACAAAAAATTACCATATATTTTATTAACAGAAGTCTACGTTGAATATTTTTTTAAATTCTTATACAAATATATATGTAAACAAAATTCAAAAATATGGCACCCATTAAAGCTATACTCTCTTCTGCAACCATAGCGCCTATGAGTCACAATTAGTGTCATCACTAAAACAACAAATAATACAAATAGCTACTATACTATCTGCTGAAAACTTTAAAGTTGAAAAGCTTTCCATGAAAAGATTTACGACACTTCTTGATCGATGACGCACTAAAGTAACAATTAAAATATTTTTTATTCAAATCTATCGACCATCTCTTTCACTCTATGATCAAGCTAAATGCATGTAATAAAATAATCTTCAAGAACTATTATTTCTATTTTGAATGACACATATACGTCATATATATATATATGTCTAGAAAAAAATATATATATATATATATATATATATATATATATATATATATATATATGTCTAGAAAAAAATGTTATTATTGTTTTGAAACTTTATACTTTACAAAGCAAACGGGAATAATTAAATTGGGCACATCGATGTCCTTAGCTTTGAACTATAAAATCATGACTTTTAACTAGATGCTTAATCTGATATTACAGATTATTGACAAATATTTGTTTTAACAAACATGGTAATCTTTCTATATAACATACCTTAAAATTATTTATTTATCATCGTAGTCGTGCTGCAACGACAACAGTTTCATGTTAATGTAAATATCGCATTATCATTGGATCCTTAACTTAAAGCGAAACGGGCGGTAAAGGAGTAAAATATGCATTGGAAAAATTTGTTATGCTTATTCAAAGGGCGAACATAAATTTAACTTGACGCAGGTGTAGTAAAACATCCTTCATATAAACATCTATAAGTCAGCGATCTAGCCTACAACTAGCATAATACTAACAACTGTAACACAATATTGTCTTAATCTGTTTATTAGTCAGAGAGTACGGAGCGCCAAACGCTACGGTCCCTGCATACCTCTTTCACCTCGTCCACAGTCATTATCCTCTTCATGCATGCCCTTCGGGGGTCCTCATACTTTTTACGCGACCTTCCTCCAGTATTTTCAATACTGTGTTTTCGAAGGTCAACCCAGGTTTCCCCCGACCTCTCGTACCTCTATTTATTAATACGTGAAGCAAAATTTTATTTTACATAGAGAACTAGTACAGAATGCTAACATTTTTCAAAAAAAAGAATGCATAAAAATATAATAAACTAATGAGATCAATCTAACACATACTACCATGTGTTTGACATACACGTGTATATAAAGTGACATACACGTTTTGAAAGCAAAACATTGTCAACGCGTTAATGGGACACACTTCACTCACATATGAACATAAAGAAATTTTATTATGTAACAGGCAAGTTGATTAATTAATAATAGAATATATATCACTTTCATATGCCAAATACTTTAATATAGTTTAAATACATATATTATTATAAATACAATACCTAACCAATAGTGGTATATTAAGACACACCCGTTGAACTAATACTTCTGCCTAACGTAACAGGATCTGCTCGTAGCGTAAAGCATCCTCCAGTCTGTCTTAAGAGCCCATTCAGTGTGAAGCCTACCCGTACACATTGTTCGATAAATCCCCTAACACATATTGCCATTGTATTTATTAATAGTAGTTCATATTGCAATGTTATTTTAAAGTGCTTTTGTTCTACTGAAGTTTAAATAATTTTAACTTGAAAAAATGTTTATAAATGATTTTAATAGATTATATTTAATATTTAATGTTAACCTCACAATAACATAATAGATTTTAATAGTTTATAATATTTTAGGAAAAATATCAGAGACAAAGTATACGAATTTCACTGAAATACAAACTTCGTTGAATCCAATTCGATTTTCTAAGATAAATTTAGACTTGTACTTTTTGAAAAAGAAAGTATATCGATTTAGATACAAATAATAATATACTTGTAAATATATATTTATTGTTAATAATCATCTTTTACTATATACAATCATTTAATATTACAATATTTTAATTAATTTTACAATCGATAGACTTAACTATTCAAAGAAAAAATTACCGGTGACGCCAAAGCGACGGAACCGGACCTGCTGAGAGCGTAAAGCGCTCTCCAGTCCGCCTCGAGAGCCCCTCAAGAGCTTCAACACGTGACACTACAATTTGTTAAATGACTAGATATAGAACAAACTTAGTATTTTTTCTTCGTTTTCCCTTTAATTTTTATTTATATAAATTGATGGAATATCAATTTACATAAATAAAAAATAAACCACCACCAGAAACCTACTCGAATATAATTATGCGTTTAACTACTGAGCGACTGTACCAAATTAGTAATATATTTATTCAGTTTTTGAGATCTCATTGTATACAAAACATCTTTTAGAATTTTGCTTTTGCATTTTCAATAATATTGTTTATTCCATATTTTTGTAATTAAATACACAAAAACGTTTCCTCATCACAAAATGTACTTGAATTTGGTGAACATCTAACACGCAAACTTTGTCTTACGTTTACTTACTACGGTATCTTTTTTAACAAATTCAAGACGTACGTCTAATAATTATTGCTGAAACATTTTAACAATACAACGAGATACCATAAAAATACATGTTTATATTGTAAAAATATATGTTATATAAAGTTTCTTTGAATTAAACGAATATTTGATATGAAATCGAATATTTTACGTTGCCCTATCAAAATTGACCGTGAATCTTTGTTTGAGACATGCGAATTTTATAGGCTCGATTGTTGTCGTCGTCGATATATATATATATATATATATATATATATATATATATATATATATATATAATATATATTTAGGTTCACGCTTTTATCCCGCATAGCAGGATAGCAGGCAGAAAGTACCTTGTGTTAAGACACCCGCTTACTTCGCTTATCACTGTTATGTATATATATATATATATATGTATATATATATGTATATATATATATATATATATATATATATATATATATATATTTCTTTATACTATATTTAGGTTCACGCTTTTATCCCGCTTAGCAGGATAGCAGGCAGAAAGTACCTTGTGTTAAGACACTCGCTTACTTCGCTTATCACTGAATTCAAGGCATTGCGTATTAAGTGGTGGAAATCACTTTGTCTTTACCAGAGAGAGGAAGTGAAAATAATTTAAATATAATTACTCACCCGAATGGAGATCGAACCCACAACGGATCGCGTTTAATAATAAAGAATTTTTTTTCATGAAAACATTCAAACGTATCACGTTTTTTGTATTGTACTGGTACTTCTACTGAACACCACATTGTAGTCAACGATAAACATCAAACTAAATAAAGGAGTAACCGCATTTCATCAACTCGGAATGTTTTCTAAGACTTTGTAAACAAAAAAGGCCGCCAGGTCGCAGGCTTAATTCTCTTTCAGATCAGACAAAACGCAAACTTTTGAGCGAAACCTGATTTAATAATTGCCAGAAGTTTTAAAACATTCCCTTTGGCGGTCTCGGAATAAATTTTGCGACGGATGTTAATAAGTGCTTATTTTTCACCTTCAGTTCTAAATTATCGAGGCGAAAGACCGGAGAAGTTCGTGATTCGTAATTAGCGAGTTGCAAAGATTTCTCTATAAGTCAGTCGGTTAATCCTAAGTCTACTTAGAAATTATGTATCTTAACAACATATGTTACGTTGGGAACGACAAACTTGCTTTATCCCTTCTTAAGCTGAGCTAAAAGATTGATTTAGTTTTAAATTAAACTATTTATTATTAATAGATAAATCTACCTACCTACAGTAAAGTGTTTGAAACGTTAAATTTTCAAAAATGTATTTTTGAATACCAAAATATATGCGATTAATCTGGTTAAAATAGTTTTACTTAAATTGTGTAAAAATCGACAAAATCAAAGATCTTATTATTGATTTATTATACCTAGTATGTGGATTCGTGATGTGGAATTTGCCATGACGTATACAAATTACAACAGGCCGGGATTTGTATGTAGAAAAAATTAATACGATTACTGTGAAAGTGATGCTTTATTTAACTACAGCAGCTATGTATACGAAAATTTTAGTTCAGTCATTGTCATTATTACTTCTTCTGTTTTTCTTTCCTACTATTTTGTTTCAATTTTTTAAATGCTAAACTCTTAACTGACTCCTTTTGGTTTACTTAACTGTCTGCTTCTATATATAGAAACTGTTTTTGGTTTAGTTGTAATTTTTTTTGGTTTAGTTGTAATTTTTGAACAAATACATAGTAATTGTGAACCCTTTCCTTATTCTATTTTTTAAACTTAATTTATTCACTGATCAATAGTATATATTCATCAAATCGTTATTTAAATTTAATATACAACATATAGATAGATTTTTTAGTTTCACGCTTTTATCCCACATAGCAGGGTAAACAGGAAGTACTGATAAAACACTTCGTACTCCACCTTACGCCGAATTCGAGACATTGCGTGTTAAGTGGCGGAACTCAATGTAGCTCTATGTCTTACCAGAGGTAGAGAATAAAAGTAATTTTTAATATAAACTTTCCCCCATTTGGCAATCGAACTCACAACCGATCGCACATAAAGGCAGACGCTGTCCCGCTATGCGACGATCGAAATAATTATATTTATTTAAATATAATTTCTTTTCCTAAGTGGTAAGGTAGCTAGAGCGTTATGTTACCTTACATATAGCGTATATAACAAACAATATAAACACCCATCATTTTAAATAATAAGCGTGATTCAACAGGCGGATGTGAGAGGGAAGTCTTTTGAACAACAAAACAATGAAATACGACGCAGCTTTGAAATAATTCCGCAATAGCATCACAATTGTTTCACTAACATGCCACTGGAATTGAAATATATATGGTTTATTTCTACATGATACGCGGATGGTATATCATATGATATAATTATATTATTTATGGACTGACAATATTAATTAAAACTCTAAATGTTCACAATTAGGTAACTGATTAAAATCTCTCTTGAGGCATTGCGTGTTAAGTGACGGAACTCAACGTAGCACTTTATCTTATTAGAGTGAAAAAATGAAAGTAATTTTTAATATTATTTTTCCCCCATTTGAGAATCGAACTCACAACCGATCGCACTTAATACGAGGTAATATTTACTAAGATAAATATTTATACAAGAATGATCTAATCTAAAGTTTTAATTAAGAATTTTCATGAAAACCAATGATTAGACGAAAAAAAAAAGATAGATATTAGATAGTGTTTCCCAATAGGGATGATAGGATTTTGATAGCTCACAACCACCATCTTGGTTGTTTAACATTTGACATTTGTGTTCAGTAATGTTTGTCATTTAATCATGAACAAGTTTACGTTACCTCAATGTTTGGAAATTGTCCAAATTTTCTATCAAAATTCGGGAAGTATTGTCTCTACTCAAAGAGCATTTCGTGCTAAATATGGTCGCCATGGTGAAAATTCTTTGCACGATAGTAGACCACCAACACGACAACGGACAGGCCGTAGTGAAGAAAATATTGCCGCCGTATCAGCCAGTGTCGAAGAAAATCAAAATGTTTCCGTTCCACGACGTGCACAAGAATTGGGCTTATCCAGAATGACAACCTGGCGAATTTTACGTATGGATCTTGGCCTACATCCATACAAGATTGTGTTGGCACAAGAACTCAAGCCAGCAGACCATCGATTACGTCGTGAATTTGCTGATTGGGCGCTTGAAATGATGGAAATGGACACCAAATTTCATAGGAAAATCATCTTTTCAGATGAGGCTCACTTTTGGCTCAATGGTTATGTGAACAAACAGAATTGTCGTTACTGGAGTGACTCAAATCTAAGAGTGGTTCATGAAACACCATTACATCCTGAAAAATTGACTGTTTGGTGCGGATTATGGTACGGTGAAATCAATGGCCCGTACTTTTTCAAAAACGACGAAGGCTGTACTGTTACTGTCAATAGCGACCGTTATCGTGACATGTTGAACGACTTTTTTTTCCTGAAGTGTATGAAATCGATGCGGACGACATTTATTTTCAACAAGATGGTGCAACATGCCACACTGCGACCGTCACAATGGATTCATTGCGTGATAAGTTTGGTGAGTCGGTTATTTCTCGCAACGGTTCTCACAATTGGCCACCAAGATCATGCGATTTAACACCCTTGGTCTATTTTTTATGGAGGTATGTTAAATCTCAAGTGTATGTCTTGCTTGCATGCTTGAACGCAACATTCGAGTGAATATAGCGGCCATACCAGCCGAAATGCTGCACCGAGTCATCGAAAATTGGACCGATCGTATTCACCAGTGCAAAAAAGTCGTGGCGGTCATTTGAACGATATTTTGTTTAAATCATAAATAGCATAAAATTTCCAGTAAAGCCATTGAGCACGAAATTCGAACATATATTACATGTTTAGTTTCAATTTCAAAACATATCGTTCTTATTGGGAAACCCCATAGATACATCTTTTATATTATTATACAAAAGGTGTTTTGTTCTGTAAAGTAAAAATTTAATTAAAAAGTAAAAACATGGAGGAATGATTATATTTAATTTTTTTTAATTTCATTAATAATTTCATTTCCTCTGCTCTGGTAAATTAGAGCGCGGCGTTGAGTTCCGCCACTCAACACGCAATGTCTCAAATTTGGTAGAAAGCGGAGTACGTTGTACATTAACACTAGCTACCCTGCTAAGTAAGATAAAAACGTGAGGCTAAAAAGAATAGTATAATGAAAATTATATTCTCATTTTATGCAATACGACTCAACATTAAATTAAAGGAAGTATTTATACAGAACACATTCGACGCTAAGAGCCTGAAGCATATAGAGTCTAATGTGAGCATTTAAATGCATTGGTGTAGGAAAATCAACAGTTGGCTAAAAGAAGATTTTTTAAACATTTTTGTAAAAACGCTTTATTTAAAAGTACTTATATATTTTACAGTATAAAAAATGGTTTATTGATCTTTATTAACGGTTAACAATTATTTATGATAATACTAGGTTTTACAATATATTCTATACAACGTGATATAATATTAGGTGAGGTAGGTAATATTAGGTGGTTTGTATCTAGTATTTAAAATGTGTAATAATATTTTACGACCAAAATCGACCACAGACTTATGTGCTTGGTACGCATAATCGCGCTTTTAGCTAATTCAATATATTCAAGGACTCAGGTTTTCCAAGTATTCTTCATACCATATTATTCTTTGTTTCTATATTATCCATAAAGTATCTGTAAAATTTTTTATTGAGCTGAGCATAGCTTTTAAATGGTGAACTCAATAAAACTTGGAACGCTATTCCTAATATACTATTAGAACTACGGACATAAAATTTAGTATGCTTAGAGAGTTTAGTTTTAAACTGTTTCCAAATCAATTTTAAAAAGTTTCTTCATTAGTGTGTACAACACAACAGACCAGACAGAAACTTAGACCTGTGTCGTAGACAATATAATATTTCTCTCTCTTTCTCTATCTCTATATTCTCTTGATCTACACGCGGATATAATGATTCATTATAGAACACTCAAATCACTGATGAATGGTAAGACAGATGGACGGGGAAATCGAGGAAGACCAAAACAGGTGGCTGAATGGAGTTGATGGCGTTGGCTGGGCGCTAACAATTGAAAAACACACCAGAATCTGACAAGGCCAACTAGCTGCTGTGGTGTTTTTGACGATGATTATAACATTACGAAAAGTCCTTATAATTATAAAGAAAATATATAAGTTAAAATTCATATACACGTTAATTTTACATAAAAAGGTAAATTTTATATTAAAAATAGTTGATAAAAAACAAATTAATGAATATTATCTATAAAATTATTTTTTTATCCATTTTCTACTGTAGGTCAATCAGCTTTATAAGATATAACTATTCCAAACGTTTTGTTTTTCATAATTATTAACTATTACAAGATTATTAAAACCCTAGTGGCCGATCGTGGCGCAGTGCAACAGCGACACTGTAAACGCGATCGGTTATGGATTCTATTCCCACTCGGGAGAGGAATTATATTTAAATTATTTTGATTTCCTCGCTTTGGTAGGTCAAAGTGCGGCGTTGAGTTCCACCACTCAGCACACAATGTCACGAATTCTGCAAAGGTAAGTATAGAGTGTCTTAACACTAGGTACTTTCTTTACTTTACCCTGCTACGCAGAATAAAAATGCTACAATACCATAATTAATTAATATTAAAATAGTTTAATTTAAAGCAAATATTTTTCTCCATCTTAAGTTAATAAATTTATATCATTTTTAGTGACATTTCTCTTCAAATCTCTAAATTCAAAGATTGTTTACGACATACAGTGTACAAAAACGCATAAATAAATATTCGATTACTACAGTTAAAATACCTGAACAGTATTATTTATTACTGGCAAGAATGAAAGAGCTCTTTAAAGAAGACAAGATTTTAAGTATAATCAGTTATATAGAAATATTATGCTGTTTGCAAGATTTATAAAGGAATATTATGTTTTCTTTTGATATGAGAGGTCATATGAGAGCTAGGTCGACTACAGGAGGAAGGTCACGTAAAAAGTAGGAGGGCCTCCGAAGGGCGTTTATATAGAGGATAATGACTGTGGACGAGGCGAAAGAGGTGTGCAAGGATGAAGCACGTGGCGCTCCGTCGCCTTTGACTACCCCATTGGGGATACAGTGTGAATCTAAAAATTTTTTTTATAAGACCATTATATAACATTTTACGTTTACATATACTCGGTCTACTCGAGTTTGTAACAGTACCAGCAAATACACGTTCAGAGTACTAGTGCGTTTGTTATTTAAATATGTACGAGAATAATTCATAGTAGAAACAAAAGCTTCATAATTATAAAACAAACGCCAAAAAATCAATATTTTATGTTCTCGTTAAATATGTAGCTGTAACGTCTTCTTGTCTTTTAAGTCAAAAGTCAAAGTTACAAACAGTATTTAATTGAATATCCATACATACTCATATATAAAATAAATTAATATAAAATATATTAATGATATATAAACACAACTTTTACTCTTTGTAGAAATTACAAAAGCAAAAAATTAATTTGAACAGAAATATTTTCCTTGTGGCTGTGTAATTGTGGAAGATACCACATTCAATTAATTAATTGGATTCCTGGAAAGTTGAAAAAATTACATTTTTATACATATATATTGTACCTTAAAATAAAAAAAAGAGATTGCTCTCTCGTCTCCTTTATGTTGTATTTACTCTTAGATTAATATAATTAAGTTATACGAATGTATAAAAAAATAATTTTATTATATTCATTAGTATTGTTTTTCTTTTATACTAGAGCTTTTATACTAATTATAAGGAATTGTATGATATTGAATTACACTTAATAAATGCAAATGTTGGTGAAGTTAACCAAAATTTATGTACATATATATAGAGAACGTAAATGTTGTTTAGATTGCCACGAATTTGGTCAAGCGCTGCTGCGCTTTAATTTTACAGTGACTGAAATAACTAGAATTACACAGCTCGCGGTTTTCCAGTCCATATTTTCGCGTTTTCAAATTAAAATAACAACTAAGACAATAATTCAGTTTCTAAATAATAGTATTTTACAAGGGATTTTAATATGTTTTTTATAAAATATTAGTACCAGGTGAAGGCCTTGTAAAAAGTAACAGTGCTATAGTTCTACGAACTTATTACACCTACGCACTCACTAATTACTTCCTATTTTTAGGTTAAGTAGATTCGGTAGGTTTCTTGAAATTAACAAACTAGGATGAAATAATTAATTAAAGAGAACCCAGAATTGAGACAATTCATCCGGACCCTCGCACACCAGGGAGTAGGTAGGGGAAGGAGGTAAGGAGATTTTCTAGCATATTACCGAAGCTTCGGGTGCTGTGGAAGATAACCCACCCTGAAGTTCCGTGACGGCGACGATGGCTTGCAATAGGCGAGCCTTCCTATACGTGGTAGTGGCGTGCCTGGGTAAACCTGCGGAGTTTCATATACGTAGAAAGGATTTTAGTGGACAGTTTTCAGATTCACTGAGGAGTTCCTGTTGTTCCAGTGACACCTGCCTTGCGTACAGTCACTTAAAATCCATTTTCCAGACACAAAAAACATAGTCAGAGAGATTCGATAATTTGATACTCTGCCTAATGAATTCGAGACTTTATGTTATGAAGGCACCGAGGACCTACCACATTTTAAATGAAACTATATATATTTTGTATATTTTGCTATTCGAAAGTATGTTTTTGGAAACCTAACGTTTCGAACACTTTACAGTAGTCCGTGGTCACAGGTAGACAGACAGTCTACCAAAACTATATTTTCAAACACCAAAATATACGCGATTAATCTATTTAAAATAGTTTCATTTAAAACGTGTAAAAATTGCAAAAATTAAAGATCGAGTTCACTTTTAAAAACTACGTTATTTTGATGTATATGTTTTATTTAGCATTATTTGATAATTGCCATGCAAAGTAATAATCAGTCAATAAAATAAGATTTAGTATTTCTAGAAATTAGAGAAATATCTAACGTAATAAATTGCACGTGATAGTAAATAAATGCACGTGATAGC
The DNA here is from genome assembly GCA_032432895.1 of Dryadula phaetusa. Taxonomy (NCBI): domain Eukaryota; kingdom Metazoa; phylum Arthropoda; class Insecta; order Lepidoptera; family Nymphalidae; genus Dryadula; species Dryadula phaetusa. Next base: position 2,477,776 of record JAOYRS010000073.1, read on the forward strand.
AAATATTATGTTATCTTCACGCAGTCACAAGCCAGTTCTGCTGACAAATAAATAGATTAAAAATATTTTTCAAAATTTGTGTATAATATAATCAATCCCTCGAACGGGAATCGAACCCATAACCATCTCACTTAATAACAGATTTAAATAAATTTGGAGTATCAAATACCACATGTATTTTGAAATAATGAATAGTTATGTAAATTTCAGTCAGCAAAATAAAGCCAATTCACATTATTATTAAAAATATTATTTTTAATTTGTATATTAAAATAACATTCAAGAATATTAAATTAATTTCAGTAACAAAAACATTAAACGGTCTGAGCCTCCAACTCTGAAAGTTATTGTTTGATTTTCGTCTGCCTTCTAATAACAAGGAACGGTGAATAATTTAACTTTTATCTGTAAACCTATATTGTTCTTTTAAACTAAACTTAACTCGGCCAAGCATATTTTATTGATAATTTGATAATATTATCAGTAAAATATTAATTTTAAATTTAAAAAATATTTAAAAAAAACAATCATTTTCATAGTATACTGTATTCTATATATTGGGTGGATCGTGCAACAATGTATAATTTTCCATTTTGTTGCGGCGGCCATTTAAGACTAACAATTTTTTTTTTATTAAGTTAGCTACAATGTCGTTCAACATTTTTTGGAAGCCACTGTCGCCATACTAGGAAACCCATATTACGGTATACAGCACCAACCCCTTAGATTTACTATAATAATACTATAGCTATCTCTAAAATTAAATGGTGCAAAATTTGACTTTGTATACAAACTAAAAGAAGAAAAAAAGAGCTAAATAAGAAATAATTAAAAACTAAATGAGTGAATTTGATTGAAAGTGAAAGTGTGTGTATGAATGGGTGTGCATGTATGAGTGTGTATGGGAGTGTGTGTGTGAAGGAGCGCACATAATTACGTACACAGCTTTTATAAGTACAAAAGTCTTTCAGTATCCTCATAGGATAAAATTAGTAAATGATTAAGGAGTTTCACCTTACATATCTTTCTATTAACAGAAAAAATATTTAGATATTTATTTACAACGTTATGTATCTGTGTATAATATCATTGTCATCTATATTAAACAATATTGATTATGTATAATATGATTGTCATCAGAACGGAAGTCGGAAAATAAATATATTTTTAATTTTGCAACTTTTAATTATTATATTAAGGTGATAGATATAATGTAAGTGAATAAAAAGATAACAGTCGTATTTAAAAAAAAACTCTGATACATAATACTGTATATACATACAGTTTTCATAAAGTAAAAAGTATGAAAATTTAAAACAAACACATTGTTTCTACAAACCACTATTTCAGCTACAAATTTATCTATTCTTTGTAAAGTTTACAGCTACGGTATAAATTTGCGGGAGATACAACATTTTCAAGTAGGGAATGTCGACGATTTCAATTGTATGACAAATATGTAAAATAAGTCACCGTGAGATATCTGTTGTAAATTGACACTTTAAATTTTCTATATATTTCAGTAACATTTCTTACATGCTCGAAGCGGTATTCTAGTTATAACTGTGATATATATCGATGAATTGAACATTTCATTTATTTTCATTACAACCCTCTGTGAGGGGACGGGGTAGATTATAATTTCCCTCCGTTGCTGGGTAGTGTCCCGCCATTTGGACGTAGCAGGTTAATCCCCCAATTAGCTCGCAGCCACTGTGTTATGTTCCGGTTCGATATCATGTACGCCAGCTTTCTCTGTGGATGTACATTGACAAGGGTGACCACTTACCATCAGATAGCCCATCTGCTGGTTTGTTTCCTTTTTAAGCGTTATTCTACACCTCGGATCAGAAAATATTTAAAAAAAATGTAAAAAAAATTGAAGGAGTTTGGAACCCGCGCCTCTCCGATATCCTGCAAGCGCTCTGATCGCTAAGCCATGCCTTTTACATTCGGCTGCGTTGTAAAGAACTCGAATGAAGTCACATCCCGCTGCGTACTAAATTTTGGTACATTTTTTAAAAACAAATTCCCTATTAATCAGAACAAGAAAAAATCATAATTTTAATTATTGTGCCTTATTTTAATTATTATGCCTTATTTCTTGACTGGATCTAGAAGTCAGACATGTCCTACTGGACCAAAGCTTTCCTAGAGCTTTCCTAAAGCTTTCCTTCAATTTCATAACGTTTTAAAAAGAACAAAGTTTGTAGGATTATAAAAGATTGTTAAGTATGATTAGGTGTCAAAATGTCGAGTCGAGACAACTTTGTACTATAATTAAAGCTTAAGAAATAAAGGTCATTGAATAACTTTTGAAGGGAAAGTCTAAAGTTATGATTAGTAGAAAGGTACTTCAGTTTAATTATCATTGCTTATTTTTTTTGTAATCGGGTGCGAATTAATGTTTAGGTGTGTTTAATTTCATGTTTCATAAATAAGATGTACAATTTCACTTTTACAGCGGTATTTATCGAAACAAAGAAAAAAGAAATTTCTGAAGTTCAAGATCACCATCTAGAAGAATAATAACGAGTCATTTAAATCGATAGCTACTGCAATATCTCACTCTACTTCTTCTTAATATCTAAAAATGTGATTCTTTAGAATATCTCATCGAATACATATCGTTAGTATCAAACATCATCTAGAGTATTTTAATATGCATTTATAATAATAATATAGTGTTTAATTATATTAAAAATCTTATTAGTTATTCCTTTAATTAAGAACAGAAACACGAATTTTATTTAATAAGGGTCTTTCTAACAATTTTATTTTACATGTTAAATCCGTGGATATTTTAACATTTTACTATAGTGTTGTGTAACACTACAGACAAAATTATATTTAAAAAATACTTTTGGAAGGACATTTTTCGATTTTTTTAAAAATATTATCTAAGAAATCGTAAATATTAAAAGTAGGTGTAGACTTAAACCTGAAAATAAGCCCTATATTTCGCTAATGTGATGATAACACACTGATAAGTGAACATCATCATAAAAAAATTTATGACTCTGAAGAATGACCTGGAAAAAATACAGTAAAAGGCATTCGACGAAAACGTAGTCTGCTTAGTATTCCAGGCTCGTAATGTACTTTTCATATTATTTCTCCCAATTTCATCTTCAGCCAGATTTCAACCAAAAACTTACTTTTGCGATGTTTTTATAACCTCCATACTTTGATTTTATATATCTTTTTCAAATGTTCTGGAATATTGTATCATTTTAATCATAGTGTCGCAGTGGGAAAGCGTCTGACTATAAACTCTATCTGTTGTGGGTTCGATCCCCACTCAGGGGAGTGATTATATTTAAATTATTTTCACTTCCTCGTTCTGGTAAAAGACAAAGTGTGGCGTTGAGTTCCACCACTCAACACGCAATGTCTTGAATTCAGTGGAAAGCGAATTACAGAGTGACTTGACACTTGTGAAGCGTGAAGCCTAAAAAAAGATCATAATTCGACTTATAGACATACAAACCTGAACAACATTTAATGTTTGTATGTAAGACTTAATAATGTTTTTGTATGAGATATCTATATAAATAATTCTGTCAAGTATGTCATATAACTTAAAAGTCGCCATTTTTTTTGCAAAATACATCTGACAGTAATACATCTGAGTTCGTTAAGACCGTTTCACACTATCACTAAAGTTAAAGTTTCGGCACAGTATCGTGTTAATTATTCTTTCACACATTATCGTTCAAACGTATCCTGAACTGAGGAAAAACAACAAGGAATCAAACTTAAATTAGTAATAAAAACTGTAAACTTAAATTAGTAAAAAAACTGTAAACTTAAATTAGTAAAAAACTGTAAACTTAAATTAGTAAAAAAACTGTAAACTTAAATTAGTAAAAAAACTGTAAACTTAAATTAGTAAAAAAACTGTAAACTTAAATTAGTAAAAAAACTGTAAACTTAAATTAGTAAAAAAACTGTAAACTTAAATTAGTAAAAAAACTGTAAACTTAAATTAGTAAAAAACTGTTAACTTAATTTAGTAAAAAAACTGTAAACTTAAATTAGTAAAAAAACTGTAAACTTAAATTAGTAAAAAAACTGTAAACTTAAATTAGTAAAAAAACTGTAAACTTAAATTAGTAAAAAAATATATATAAATTTGAGATAAATGACACATCAAGTTGCCTATATGGATGCCTTTTGTTAATTAAAACTGTACTCGAACTGTAAGTATCTGTCCACGTAACTAGTCTACTTGGAACTTACGTATCTCGTATGCTACGCTTGCAAATAACAAAAAAGAACTCTTTTAAACGGTTTAATCCCTATTTGACCTTAACATCAATGTTCTTCTTTATTTAACCAATGTAAGATAAGCCACAGTCACGATCTAGTTTGTATACACCTACACACTGCAAAGGAATATTATTTTTCACGGATATCAAACGTTGGCTGAATTTTTTATTAGTCTTAAATATAGTTTTAAAAGAAGCTGTTCGCAATCCTGTATTTTTTGTATAAACTGACAAACGAATGCCACCTCAGTCTACTTGTGACCATGGACTGCTGTAAAGTGTCCGAAACGTCAGGTTTCCAAAAATGTATTTTCAAATACCAAAAGATACACGATTAATCCATATAAATTGTTTCAATTTTGAAAAAACGTATAAACATTTCAAAAATGTTTTGTAATACTAAGTGTGGAATAACACTTTAAAAATAGTAAACATTAAAATAAAATAGCAATCTCTCTTGTTAAACGATTATTTCTTAATAATGTTTAAGTAGTAGATATTTGTAATAATATAGAGCTAACAACATAAATAAGTTATAATAAACGTATAAGAATTTCGTCGCAGCTGGTAGTAGAACGCATGACTTAGCGGTCATAGCGCTTGGACGGTATACAAGAGGCGAGGGTTCAAATCCCGTTGCGATCAAATTTTTAAATGTTTTTTCAAAAATGTTTTCTAATCCTAAGTGTGGAATGACACTTTAAATAGTAAATATTAAAATAAAAAATTTAACTCTATTATAAAAGGCTCTTATATCTGTCTCGCATGAAACACGCTTATATATTCTCACATTGCTTTACATATTCATTATAATAAAACCAATCAATGATAATATTATACAACTTCCTATCTAAGAATAATTGACTTTCCAAGTTCAATTTAAAGTAATGAACACTGCGCAACGTACATCATACTGTAGTATTTAATTATAGTTCGACAAAGTTTGACACGAACTCGCACTTGACTTTGAGAAGTTTTGAATTACGGGCATATATTATTTTATTATGTTAAAAGTTAAAATCTGTACCTGTTTCTCTTTAAAGTTTAAATCTCACTAAGAGTCACGACAGAGTTTTCTCCTTCCAGTGACTAGCAGTGAGTGTAGAAATATTTTTGAAACGTTTGTTCTAACTATATGCTACTAATTATTATATATTTAGGCATTGTTATTTAAAAAAAAATTTGAACCTTTACCCCTCGAAAACTGCCCAAATGCTCTAACCAATTATGCTATACGTACCAATCGAGTAACATCAAAATGTATTATACACTATTTACAATATACATATTTTTGTTGTTATAATATTTAATTTGTATTAGTATTATACTATTAAAAGTTCTGGAATAAATCTACAAAAATTATACAATTTTATTCAACTAGCAAATGAAATATTTAAAAAATATGAAGGAATAATATATTTATCAGATAAATGCTTCGTTTAATAAAGAGCCTTTGTGCAAGCGACATATTTTAATGAATAATACACAATCATATCTCATTTCTAAGGAGTTCAAATTTTATTTGTTATCTTACGACTTTGCAGAACTTTATTAATATGTTTTAATATATGCTTAAAAATTTAATAAAGTTCTTCCAGTAAGGGGAGAGTCATGAAACTTACCAAGATGTATGCAGGTAAGGTAAACCACGATTTCTTTCTAAATTATATTTTCGTTAGCCGGAAATACAAAAATTGAAATTTGAAAAAAAGTGTTATGAAATAAAATAGCAATTACTCACAGAGCAAGGTCACGGTCAGAGAAAAAATATTGTCAAGACACTCCGTTTACCAATTTCCACAATAAATCCGTATATAACACTAAGTAAATAAATAGGATATACATATTTTATTAAACCAAAAAAAGAAAAATCAAATAACAATATATTTAATATGCGAAGGCGGTATTACTTCAAGCAATCTCTCACAAACAATCTCTGGTGTGAAGGGTTTAATTAAAGTGAAAAACTTCAAAATAATAAAAACAAAGTAAAATGAGCGATAATGTATTAGTGCGAGAATAGAGTAGAGTGGAGAAGAAGAATAGAGAAGTTAATATTTTCTTATATATAATATAATATTAATACTGTAATAATAAACAATTTATTAATACAGTTATTTGGCTTATAACATCTATGTATTAATATGTGAAGCAAATTCTTTGTATCTCTTTTTACGAAAATTACTCGAACGGAGAACGGAGTGTGAAATTTTGCACAGAGTCAATATAGAAAAGGATATAAAATTAATAAGAGAAATGTAACATACTCTACGATGTCTCCACATACACGTTTATATAAAGTGCAATACACGTTGATAGGTTATCGCATTGTCAACGCGTCAACGGGACCTCTAGTTTTATTAAAGCGTAATTCAAAGATACTAATTAATTTCCATCCAAAATCTTGCTGTTTTTACAATAATAATCTTAACAAAATTGTTTCAATTTTATATAATAATATTTCTTTTTATTTTGTTCTCTAAGTACAATATTTACACTTTTCGCTCGTTCTAGATTTCCGTTGAAAATTATTCAATTAAAATGCTTACAGCTGCGCTGTTGTTAGCTTTCGTTTTATTTACTTTATAAATGTAATAATTTTATTTATTTTACAGTATTTACGGAAAACCTCAACTTTATTGACTTAAATTGATTTAAAAATATTATAAATTGTAATCTGTTTGTTTAAACAAATTCCGTTTCGTTCCTTTTTCCAAATAGTAACTAAGTGATGCTATTTCATGATTTTTTTCAGTGCTGAAAACTAAAAAGGTGGCTAGAGAGATAACTTCGAAAAGCATATGAAATGATAACAAGAATTGAATAGATTGCGATATAAGGCTGAAAACAATGCAAACTGCATTGTCTATCTTTTACACTGAATTCTAGAACAATGCTGCTCGATAAGCTATTTAATATATAGACAGCGAGAAATGGAAAGCATGTCATTAGATTCTTTTAATGGTAGATAAACTATCGCCAATCCCCTTTTACATCACAAACGAAGCTGCGATTAATAGCTTGCAGAAAAATATTTGAAGCAAATAGATAGAGATAGAAGTATAAATACATTGTAACCTAAACAATGAAAATTTTCAATTTTCAATTTTCAATTCAATTTTCAAATTTTTTACAATTTTTAAATATTTTAGATAAAAACAACATTATGGTACTCATTATATTAATAAAACAGTAAAAAATCTTTTTTGAATAATTCAGCTATATATATAGATTCATTAAAATATTATAAAAATATTATATTAATTAAAGCATATAAGTAGGACATAATGGGTTTGAATTATCATGTCACCTAGAATGTGCTTGCCTGTATAGATAATGTCAGCGGTTAATTGGGCTGCCGCGCACAAGCGACATTAATTATAGCAGCTCATTTACTGATTACGTATAATCCTATTCGAAATGCTCTAAAACTTGTAAATGTCCCTATGGAATTAATTATATATGTTTTACTGCTTGTTAAATATCGAATATGAACGTCAGTTGTAATGTTCTATCATATGACGTTTGTAGGTTCCATTTTTACTCATTTGTATGTATGCTACATTTTTTTATTAACACTATGGATATAGACTCGTATCTTTGATTACATTAATATATTTTTTTATTTATTTTTAATGAAACTATTAGAGATTATCTACATACGTTTCACCACGCACTACTGTAAAGTGTTCAAAACGTCGGGTTTTCAAAAATTTATTTTCGAACACCAAAATATACGCGATTATTCTGTTTATAATAGTTTCAGTTAAAGTGTGTAAAAATCGCGGAAATTAAACATCTTATATTTTTTTATTATTTTTCTTATACAATATAACAAATAAATAAAATATTTTACAATTAACGTTCACTTCACAAATTATTATAAATACTAATAATAAAAAAGGTGTAGCAAACGTTTTAAAATTTCGACATGGCTCGATAAGAACCTATGGCTTTATTGGCTAGAGCGCTTGGACCACAGTTTTAACTTTTCTTTATATGTTTGTTTCTTCGTGTAAAGGCAAGTTTTTCTCTGTTTTATTATAGGAAAGAAAAAATATTATCTTGATGATGAAAAATAGTTATTTACGTAGAGTAATTTACTCTTTATAACATCAACCACCAGCCAGCCCACCCTTAAAACTTAACTACCCGTTCCAGAGATTACCTGAAACAAAAAGAAAAAGAAGAAGAAAGATGGACAAATAAAAAATATACAAAATATTATTATTGTGTATGTACCGTATATACACAAAAAATAGTTATTTTAATATTAGAAAAAGACACTCTTATTCATTTATTTATATAGGTTTGTGTCCTGATATCAGTCTAAGAGAAATAATAAAACACTTGCCAATTAAAACTGAACTCGTATTCTCAAATACTCTATAGATAAGACATTCCTCTGACAAAATTACTCAAGTTTGTCTCAATTTGCATGATAATGTCAACAAAATTGCTGCTTGGCAATTTAAATTGTGTAGAGGTCTCTAAGCTATGAACCGTAAACGCCACCCAACCAAAATGTTTATGACAACTGATTCCAAGTTGACCACCTGATTTTATTAACAAACCCAGTGAATTTAATTTGTATAACACAATTGAATTTATTTGAGTGTCATTAAGTGGGAAAGGATTCAAAACACTTATATAACAAAAATCGTTTAAATTATCTTTTAGTAAATATTAATAAATTGATAGACAAATAACAAAATTATTAATTTACATATAGAAAAATTGCAGTCTCTTATAAAAGCAACTAAGTCTTGTAGGGGTTTGCTTTATTAAACCCAAATATTTTTTGTAAATAATTTATGTATTTAAAATATCAATAGAAACATATTTTCAAAAATTTTGACACGATAATTATTCACAGGGACTTTATCTTATAAGCAACATTGGTTGAAATAAGTATGTAAGTTTGGTTTAGGCTTTTACTACAATTTGATTTGATAACGCCCAAATATGAATTTGTGTAGACTGTTGGACGCCCAAAACCTATTTCACTTTCCTCAAGATAAATCACTCTGTTCTCAATTTCCTTTTGTAATATGTGGTCCAATGTCGCATATTGGTAACGTTTATTTTATTTTTATACATATATGTACATCTAAATTAAAAAGATCTTTGATTTTTAACTATTTAACAGATTAATCCGTTTAAAATAGTTTCATTTAAAAAAGTGAATATGAATTTCACACAGGTTCAGCTCAGGAGGATAATGTGATATAAATTTAGTTTATTTAAGCCTTTCACTAAGTTAAGAATATTTTATTGTAACTTCAATTAAGCAATGAGGCGGAAATTTTAGTATCAGTAAATAGTTAATGACGCAATTGAGAACCACTTAAACGTAAAGTGTCCTGCAATGTTGTAAAATTCACATCCGAGAAGTTTAAATTGTTCAGAAAGCTTTTAATATCGTAACGGGATGTACAAAGATAATTGAATGGCAAGGTTTATTGGGAAATCACAGTATGTACTTTCGACATCAAAAATATGGATGTGCCTTGATGATTTCACAGACAGACAGAGTTTTATTTTCTTGTTTTGTTTCTTATACATAGTTATGTTAACTATTTAATGTTATTAGAAAACAAACAATAAATTTTAAAATATACACATATACTATTTTCTATTTACTATTTTAAGATATATATATATATATAATTGATTTTAAATATGAGTAATATTTCATCAATTCATAAAGTAAGCATCATCGACACTTTGTTGTCATATTTGTCTGAAAATTTTTAATTTACTTCAGAAAATGTTACATTATTTTAAGCGAGTTTGTTTACTATTGAGTTTTAATATATTTTTTAAAGTAATTTGCTTACTGAATATTTACGGGAGAATATATTGATAAAGTGTAATACAACTCGTCATGTGTCATAGTAAAGCAATATTAATTTATAATCAATAAAAATAATAATTTTACAAATCGATCGATTAATCAATCATCGATTAAAAGCATGTAGTTATAATGTAAAATCAAATCAAAAAGATGTACTTAAATTTATGTCCCTCAACAAAGGGAGTTATTACGTTAACACTCCTTACTCAAAAACTTTATTTTCTCTATATTTATTATAGATATCTGTATAAAATTTAAACTGAATTGAATATATTATATTTTTTACATTTTTTGTAATATTATAAAATGATTCAAAATGGACAGTTAATGTTTCAAGGGTGATTTTTTAAGCCAATTTTTCAATTGACATATATTGAAAAATTTACTATATTCATTCATTAGTTAAATATTACATTTAAGAGTTACAAAGAAAATGAATTAGAGGAACACAGTTAAAAAATTAAAACCAAGTAGTATTATATTTATTTGCGTAATGTATAATAACGTTCTTAATCTTAAAGGCCTTATTTCATAGTATAAAACGAAGCCGCATCTGTTGTCGGTCCGCTTAGATCTTTCAAACTATGTAACGCACTTTACCACTATTTTCATTGATAAACATTATGACATATGCGGAAAATTAAATTTAGAAGAGTAAAAAGTAATTTAAAAATAGTCCCTGGAACGAGAGACGAGAGGCAGGTACATAAACAAAATAGATATACACGGCAGCGGAGATGCCAGCGGACCGCTACTATATAATAAAAGAGCAGAAAAGTCAATTCTGTACAGTAAATATTTAGCAAAAATTTAAATTGGACATAAATAAAATGAGTAATGTTTGTGATTTAAGTTAAAATGCCAAAAAAAGAAATAGCTATAATATAATCTTTTCCCCGAGTGTAAGGGAACACACAATCAATTGCATTTACAGTCCGGCACTCCGTGCTCAGTTCAACTGCACCACGATGGCGTGTAGCGATGACGTATATAGACAAGTAAAATCAAATGTGGACCTTGGTGTCATACGTGGATTCGTAAAATCATTTGTAGACCATAGTGGCATGTATTTAGGGTAGCATTACATGTGGACCAAGGTGTTATATGTGGACGAGTAAAATCACATATGGGCTAAAATGTCATATGTGGATGAGTAAAATCATTTGTGAACCATGGTGGCATATGTGGAGGGTCAAACCATATATGGACTATGATGTCATATATGGACGAGTCAAATCACATGTGGACCATGGTGGCATGTGTGTACGAGTAAAATCACATGTGGACTATAGTGGCATGTGTGGAAAAGTAAGATCACACGTGAATCATAATGTCATACGTGGATTAGTAAAATCACATGTGGATCATGGTAGCATGTGTGGACGAGTAAAATCAGATGTGGAACATGGTGGCATGTGTGGACGACTAAGATCACATGTGGACCATGGTAGCATGTGTGGACGAGTAAAATCACATGTGGACCATGGTGGCATGTGTGGAAGGGTAAGATCACATGTGGACCGTTATGTCATATGTGGACGAGTAAAATCACATAAGAGCCAAGATGTCATATGTAGATGAGTAAAATCATATGTGGACCATAGTGGCAGGTGTGGAAGGGTCAAATCACATGTGGACCATGATGTCATATGTGGACGAGTATAATAACATGTGGAACATGGTGGCATTTGTGGATGAGTAAAATCACACATGGACATAGTGTCATATGTGGATAGGTGAAATCACATGTGGACCATGGAGTCATATGTGAATGGTTGATATCACATGTGGACCATGGTGTCACATGTGGATCATGGTATCATATGTCAATAGCTGCTATCACATGTGGACCATGTTGTCATGTGGGGACGAGTGAAATCTTATGTGGACCATCGTGGCATGAGTGGAAGGGTCAATTCACATGTGAACCATGATAGTATATGTGGACGACTTAGATCATATGTGGACCATGGTGTCATATGTGCATGGTTAAATTATATGTGGACCATGATGTCATATGTGGACGATAAATATCACATGTGGGCCAAGATATCATGTGGATGAATAAAACCACATGTGAACTATAGTAGTATGTGTGAAAGAGTGAATTCTGATGTGGACCTTGGTACCGTATATGGATGAGTAAAATCATATGTCGACCATGGTGACATGTGTGAATAAGTGAAATTAGATGTGGGATGTCATTGAGGGATGAGTAAAATTACATGCGAACCGAGGTGCCGTATGTGGTTGAAGGAAATCACATGTAGATCATGATGTCATAAGTGGATGCATGAAATACCATGACTACAATCTAATCGAGATAACATAAAATTCGAAGGTAGAAGATATTCGTAAAGGATTTTACTACCAGGTGAATATATAAATGTTAAAGGACTTTCGCAAGTGTACATGAAGTCTTATAAATATTGTTTATATGAAGTATTACATATTTTGGCAGTTTGTGACTTAAGCACGAACGCGTGCTGGTCAAGGAACGAACGTAATATAATGAAAGAAACGTACTTCTCTGTCGAGGTTTCTTTCATGGACTTACTGGGTCATGGAATCCAATGATATGGGATAAACAGTTGGTACTAAAAAAAATGCTTTATTTTTTTGACGAATTTCATAATAAAGCTTAATCAAACTTATAAGACAAATTAAGTATTGGAAAGATTTATTACGACTTAATTAATACTGATTTTTTTCAACCTGTCGTCTGCATCTAGCAAATACACTGCAGCCTCATATAGCGCTTATCATTCCAGTAAAGTCGATGAATTTGGTCTTCTAGGGAATGACGACATCATTATGAATTCTATTTGCCATATAAATTCTAAATATCGTTCACTGAGTGGCTTTTAAATTGTGAACTAGCTCCACGGTGGACGTATAGGCTATCGTAGCACAGTGGTACAGTATCTGACTGTAAATCCGATTGATTTGGGATCGATTCTTACTTGAATGAAAGATTATATTTTTTTTATTTTAAGATAAAACGTAATGTTGAGTTCCGCCACCTTATACACAATCTAACCCCGCAAGATAAAACGTAATGTTGAGTTCCGCCACCTTATACACAATCTCAAATTTAGGCGGAAATAACGTGAGGAATGTCTAGAGACAGGGTTCACTGTCTACTCAATAATGTGGGATAAAGCGATAGTGCTTCACGCTTTACAGATACATCTATGCTCCTGCTTCATGCTATACTTTATAGACATATCCCGCATAGTATTGTCAGATATAAAATAGAGTCAAGACACTGAGTCTAGAGTCAGAAAATGAAAATAAAATAATATTCACTCTTTTATGATTTCCAAACCAAACTACTCCTGACATAGACTTCTTATCGTGACAACCAATTGTATACAATTTTTAATGTGTTTTATATCATTACCAAATTGAAATACTCAGAAATATTTTTTTCCTTTACAAATATACAAAAAAATTAAACTTTGTATTTTAATACTAATAAATTTATGTTCTTTATAATAAGCGTTCTTTATACAATAAGTATACAATGGCTTGCATTTAGCGTTTATGTCTTGAAATAGATAAGTAATGTAACATTTCTAACATTAGAGCGAAACCTCTACAAAAGCGATCACCCTTTGCCCGCCATCAAACCCAATATCAACATAAATTTTACAAGAGATTTAATAAAACAACGAGAAAAAAAAGATACAGACCAAATTTGTAGTGTAATTAAATTTAATGCTAATGAAAATTGTCATAGACGTATCTATAAAGGCAGCTTCATGCTTTGTCCCGCAAAAGAGGGTTGCCAAAGATTACTTCCGTTGCTTTCGGCTCGAAATCGAGACATTGCGTATTGAGTGGCATCTTAACGTCGCGTTTTGTCTTTCCAGAATATAGAAATAAAAATAAATTAAATGTAATTATTCCTCTTAATAGGAATCACTTCTATAACTAATTGCGGTTTTAGTTAGACGCTGTTCCACTGCACTTCGATGGGTTTTTTATATTATAAATAGATTTTTCTGGTCTGGTTTGGCCTTGGTTTTACTATTTAGGATGTATTAATTTCTAAATGAGAAGAATTTTATGAATGAAAAGACTCATCAATAAGTTACCCATCATCCTATTTTAACGACGACTAGCTTATTATAGGTGTGCTAGCCATGGATACTGCCAATTCGGCGATCAATACTCATTCAATAACTTTCCCATCGACATTCTCTGTCTGTATGTCATGAATTTCCTGAGAACAGTATGTGTTGCCACATACAGACTACCGTGGCTATCGCCGTCACAGATCGGTTCCTTCAGCTTTATTTTTTATTAGCGAGCGACTTCATGAATTTAGTGACTCCTCAAGCAGGAGTCACTAAATTAATTAACTATTACTTTTTGTGTGTCATAATTTCTTTATTAATAAAGTTTTTAAATAATAAACTTCTTTGCGCGTTTTGGGCTCACTTACAAAAAATACCTTAAAACATATTTTTAAAAAATTATTGCACGCGTTAATGTAAGTCACTTTTCAACACTATACTACAAACTCGGTCACGGTGATTTTTTTCAGACATTTAGCTTTGAATGGCTTAATATCTGCAAACCTACATACCTAAAAAAATACTTCTTTTATAAATGATACACACACACACACATATATATATATATATATATATATATATATATATATATATATATATATATATAATTTCAATAACAGACAGAGCATATAAAACAATAAATATAAATCAATTTCTAGGTATACAAGTAATTCATATTTTTAATAAATCTTTCGTAACCAAAATTTCACCAAATTTATCATTCGCTTAGTTGTAAAAAATTTAAAAGACACACAGAATGTGTCTTTGGTAAAGTAATAACTTGGCCTATAGTTAATATTAACCAAATTCTGAAATACACATATGTAGCTCCAATTCTTGTACGTTGTGTGTAATTTGCGCAGCTGAGATCATTATCATTTCTCTTATTGTAACACCGACCCATATGTTAATAGCTCTCGAGGGTGTGAAATACAGCTTCGTATAAATTCTGCATATTATTATTGCTGAATCTACTGAAACTATAATAGGAACAATATATAAAAAGATAAATATACTGGAGTAAAACGCTCAAAGATATGAGTGGTAATATAAATGAAATCATGATGATTGTGGGTTCGACTTTGCCTCAGAGTTACATTTAAATTATTTTTATTAATCAATGAATGCACGTTACGAATCATGTGGTAAA
The DNA here is from genome assembly GCA_032432895.1 of Dryadula phaetusa. Classification (NCBI taxonomy): domain Eukaryota; kingdom Metazoa; phylum Arthropoda; class Insecta; order Lepidoptera; family Nymphalidae; genus Dryadula; species Dryadula phaetusa. The sequence continues at coordinate 2,493,136 of JAOYRS010000073.1, forward strand.
TGGTTATTATGACATAAGCGTATACACATATGTCATAAATATACAGTCTACAGAATAGTTGTGAGTACAATGCCCAGATATTGATTTCATTTTAACTCGTTTTTATTTGCTATGATAGCAACTTGAAAATTATTGTAATGCTATTTGACCTACATTTTTGCTGCCCAGTTTACTAATAAAATGACACATGTTTGTATGAAATCGATGTAAATACAATATTTTGAATAGCATGAACGTAGTATCCTGACCAAGACAACTAGATTGCGAGTAAAACAAGAAAAAAATTAAGTGTATCCCTTTAGTTCTTCTTGAAACTAATTTATTATTCATTTACGCGTATATTTTGAACATTTACCCACTCATGTGATAACCCATGTTCCTCCTTACTTTAAATTTTAATAATCCACCCGCCTCTTACATTGTATTTGGATCAAAGTAACAACTTCCTTTGTTTTATTATGAAATTTTGATATTTAAATTCTCAAATAGAAAATGAATCCTTAACAACGTTAAGTAGTCACGTACTAAATCAGAGCTCGGCTATAAAATTGTTAAGTCGATTGTAATAATTATTTCATTCTTAAAGCTTTTCGATTTATCCCGTACCGTCCCGTAGCAGGGTAGTCAGAGACAACCTAGTGTTAAGACACTCCATTTAGTGCTTTCCTCCCGAAAGAGACTGACTAGTCTAGACTGTGTATTGAGTGTTCAATTCAACGCCGTGCACTGTCTGGCAAAAGCGGAACAATGAATATAATTTTTAATTCAATTTTAATCATTTGCCCGAGTATGAGTAGGAATCGAACCCAGAACTTATTGCGGAAACATTCAGAAGTTATCCAACTGCACCATAGTTATTAATAATCTTATAAAATAATAATTTTTAAAGATTGTTTAAAAAATTTCAACGCTTTCCTTTAGAACAAATATGTATTTAATACAAAAGTAGTTGTCTAAAGTATGGAAGTGCGTGTAATATTTATTACATTAGTTAAATTTATTTCTATTTGCATTTTTATGAGGAATATTGGCTTTTTGCTACACTTCAATGGAAATTCTAAATATGGCAATTTTTAAACAGCCATGCTCTATAGACTTGATTAATCAAAATATTACAGTAATTTAATTACTTAATGTTATTTAAACGCTAATTCATATTTAATTACAATATTAATGCGTTTAAACAAATTGTACTGGCAATAAATATATTTATTTAAAAAACAGTTCAAAAAATACAGCATAAATAACTCACTAAAATATGCCGAACAAAAGATATTCTTATACTATGCAACTTCCGGACAATCTTTGGGTTAGGCAAAAGAAAGTTTTTGGGGGACGCCCAGTCGCCAACTAAATGATATTTGTTTTAGGTAAAAATAATATTCTTAGCAGAGATAAAAGTATGCGTTAAATAGTCATGGCTTACTCTAATATTTCTAGACCTTAACTAATAACCTTCAATTTATAATTTAAAAGCTTTGAAATCAAAATGGAAATCCCTTATCATAAAGTCAAGAAAAATTAAATTGAAAAAGGCCATCATGGCGCAAGTAGGACATGGAATGTAAACGCAATAGATTATGGGTTCAACCTAGACTCTATGAATTACTCAACTCAACCTAGACTCTGTAATATATAAAATAATATTTCTTTTATGGTATTAATTGAGACCGGTCGTTGCGCAGTGGGACAATGTTAGAGAGTAAACGCGATCGATTTTAGGTCCGATTCTCACTCACTCGCTCTTCGTAAAGCTATAATACACAAAATGATAATAATAAAGTAAAATAATACGATTAAAATATCACAGGTATTTATATAATATGCAGATAATGTTTATTCCAATCTAGTTAAGACAAAGGGCGATGTGGGTTTCCGCCGGCCAATATGTACTATCTCATTTTGAATGGATGAATGTGAATACAATGAAATAAACTTAATTTAAATTTATATTTTGTGTTTAATTCAGGTTATACAATAAAAAAGAAACCTTTAAAAGTTTTCTCATGATATTTGTTCCTCCTGGAAAAATTTTGCAATATAAAAATATTGTACTGACATGCCATTGGCTTATACTTAAAGACTCATAGCTAGATATATACAAGTGAAATAAATAAAAGGTGATAAAATATAGTCGTTCAGTACATTTTTTGGATGAATAATAAATTAGTTTCAAGAAGAACTAAAGGGATACACTTAATCTAGTTGTCTTGGTCAGGATACTACGTTCATGCTATTCAAAATATTGTATTTACATCGATTTCATACAAACATGTGTTATTTTATTAGTAAACTGGGCAGCAAAAATGTAGGTCAAATAACATTACAATAATTTTCAAGTTGCTATCATAGCAAATAAAAACGAGTTAAAATGCAATCAATATCTGGGCATTGTACTCACAACTATTCTGTAGACTGTATATTTATGACATATGTGTATACACATATGTCATAATAACCATTTACCACATGATTCGTAACGTGCATTCATTGATTAATAAAAATAATTTAAATGTAACTCTGAGGCAAAGTCGAACCCACAATCGTCATGATTTCAGTTATATTACCACTCATATCTTTGAGCGTTTTACGCCAGTATATTTATATTTTTATATATTGTTCCTATTATAGTTTCAGTAGATTCAGCAATAATAATATGCAGAATTTATACGAAGCTGTATTTCACACCCTCGAGAGCTATTAACATATGGGTCGGTGTTACAATAAGAGAAATGATAATGATCTCAGCTGCGCAAATTACATACAACGTACAAGAATTGGAGCTACATATGTGTATTTCAGAATTTGGTTAATATTAACTATAGGCCAAGTTATTACTTTACCAAAGACACATTCTGTGTGTCTTTTACATTTTTTACAACTAAGCGAATGATAAATTTGGTGAAATTTTGGTTATAGAAGACTTATTAAAAATATGAATTACTTGTATACCTAGAAATTGATTTATATTTATTGTTTTATATACTCCGCTCTGTTACAAATACAATAAATGACTGTATACGCGACCAGTTGTGGGTTCGATCCCCACTCGGAGGAATGGCATGTCACCTCAGTTTGATATTCGATCGGGTGTCAAACAAGGCTGCGCCATGTCAGCTTGACTGTTCAATTTGTATTTGGCATAGCTGTCTCCGAGGAGTGAAAAAATTGATATAGGAGTGAAAGTTGATTATATTTAAATTATTTTAACTTCCTCGCTCTGGTAAGACTAAGTGCGGCGTTGAGTTCCGCTACTCAACACACAATGTGTCTTGACACTAGGTACTTTCTATCTACCCTCGATGCCGGATAAAAAATGTGAAGATTATATATAATTAATGTGGCAGTTTTTGAATTTTCTTTAAATGAGCCTAATTTTCTTTCTTATATATTATTCTACTATCGACAGTCGCAGCTATGACTTAAAGTGAAATTATTTTGACCTACTTTCAGATCGAGGTCACGGTAAAGTACATTGAAATTAGCTTATAAATATGTTGAGAAACCGACACAAAATGTTTGCAAATAAAAATAATTATTTGAATGTCCTTAACGGTGATCAAAAGGAAAAACAAAGTCTTTATGTGAAAAGAACCTAAAGAGCGGATGTTTTTTTTAATTAAATGGTTACTGTGGCATAATTCTACAATTTAATTGTAGTTTAAAATTCCGTTTATTTATGTTATTTATATGATTATTTGAAACCAACTTACAAAATCAGAGTTACTTTCGTGTACTTAACGTGTAAGGTTAGAGAGAATGTGGTAAGGCACTCTGTTAGCTGCTTCCTGTTTTACCGGAGAATTGAAAATAATTTAAATATAAGCCGGTCGTGGCGCAGTGGGACAGCGTCTGACTGTAAACATGATCGGTTGTGGGTTTGATCCCCACCCGGAGGAATGATTATATTTAAATTTCTTTTTACTTCCTTGCTCTCGTAAAGACAAAGTGCGGCGTTGAGTTCCACCACTCAACACGCAATGTCTCGAATTCGGTGGAAAGCGAAGTACGGAGTGTCTTGACATTTGGTACTTTCTGTCTACTCTGCTTGCGGGATCAAAGCGTAAAGCTAATAATAATTCCTCCGACCAGAAATTGAACCCAAAGCTGATACTGTTTACAGTTGAAAAAACAATTAACGACTGGAAATGTAAAAAGAATATAGCATCCTATATTAAATTTCATATCATAAATAACTACGGAAAACGGAACGGAAAAGTTAATTATAAAGAAAAATTACCTTATAACTTTACATAATAAAAAAAATCATTACAAGCAGGAAGCCCTGCAAACGCAAAGACGAAGGGGAAATACGTCCAGTACGCCTCTAAATACTGTACTAACACACGTATAGTATGTGTTAGATAACAAAAATCATATATTAAAGATATACTAGAAGACTGATTTTAAGTTTTTGTATCAAGTTTTAATTAGTGACATGTATCAACTTTTGTATTAACAATTTAGTTTATAAATACGTGAAAAGTTGCAGAAGTGTCCGAGAAGCAAACAGACATGCGTCTAGCGTTACATACAAAATTCTCAGTGAAGAGTAAATGCCTAATTATGACAGTATTCATAATAATTCTATATTTAGTTTCGTCATATAATATATTTCGCAACATATCGTCAAGTAAAACACAGAAAAATTTAAACAATATGAATAATTTAAAATCTGTAAAGCTGGATAACGTTGTGGTGCATTTGGATTTAAAGGGATCTCCGCCTAAATTAAATTATCTTAAGACGCTGCTGCCGAAGTTACAAGATTTGGGTGTGACCGGCCTACTGATAGAATACGAAGATATGTTTCCCTACGATGGTAGATTAGTTAATGTAAGCGCAAAGAACTGCTATGAGAAGAATAAGGTGTGTATCTACTTTTTATTTAATAATATTTCAATGTTATTGTCACACATGAAAATAGAATTAAAAAACTAACAAGTAACGCAGAAGTACCCAAGCACTATCCAGGGAATTAATCAGGCGCTTTGTTAACAAAAGTCGTATATATATAGCAACTTCATACATAATAGGGTAAGCACAGAAAACACTAGCCGTGTGACTTCAAAACATTGTGCGCAGGGCTTAACACCGAACAAAATCTTACCAGAGTGGCGAATTGATAGTAGCTTAATTATAATAAATCATCTACAGGAACGAACAATCAAAAAAAACCCTCAACTCTGCGTCTACGGAAAATGTTTTATTCTTCTCTTTAATAGCCCCAATACATATAAAGTATAACAAGGAAAACGACGAAACAGGAATTATTACAATATTTACAACTTATTGTACGTTGAGTAAATGAATACAACGATGAAAATAAATTGGGATTACATTTGACTGTTTTTTTTAAAAAAAAGCAATGGATAGTGTCAATAGAATAAAATAACTATATAATACTTATGCAACTGACTTACTCTATGACTGACAGACGATGTACCGTTGCAACTGGGCATTAAAAGATAAAATTTGGCATGTCGGTTTCTAGTAACTAGGAGAACTAAGAGAAAAAATCACTCTCTGCGATTACATTGAGCTAATTATTCCTATGAAGATTCATTGAAGATTTCAAAGATCACAAATAATTGTATTGCTGCTTTAATTTTTTTTCCCATATAATCTCTTAATATTGCCTCATCTATTATTTATATATTTTAATCATAATAATCGTGTGTGGAAGCGAGCGGTATTGCTGGTAGCGATCGATCAATCCGCTCTACAAGAAACTTGGTTCTTGAGTTCAGGCTGTAAAATAAAATTATTCGTAGGAAAATATTTCGTATATTCATAATCGTATAGTGAAATTTAATAAGTTATTCGATGTTTTAATGTTGAGTTTTTGTGTAAATAAGTGTAAGTATTTTTGATTACAAGTAAAGTACATCTTAGATATATAATAATGAAAAATATCATCTAATAAGGGACGAATAATATTAATTCTTCACTAGATCGTTTTTATTCAATATTTATTTTTAATAAAATTACAGAAATTATATAAATAGCGATAAAAATCATTTTAAAATAACAAAACATAACACTTTTGTATGTTCAGCAGTTTTGAAATTGTTTTTTAAATCTTCTGGATAAATAAAAATTATGTAATATTGAAGTAAGATTTATTTATATTATATTTCTAATTGTCACATTTAGTTGCAGGAGTTTCTTTCGCTGGCCGCTCGCGCTGGTTTCGACTTAATTCCGTTGGTCCAAACATTTGGACACATGGAATATGCCTTAAAGCTTCAGGAGTTTCAGCATTTACGAGAAATACCGATGTATCCCGACTCGCTTTGCCCTAGTAAATCTGGAAGTCAGATGCTTGTGAAAGAAATGTTGGAGCAGGTATGTAGTTTGTTTAATAAATTATAAAGGAAGAATAAATAATCCCAGTGGAAAACCTTTCTCTATACCCATATATATTATACTAAAACCTTTTTTTTCTTTTATTAAATGTTTATGTTTCATGCTTAAGTAGAAATTAGATTTTTCATATCTTACTTTATAATTTAATAGATTAATTCCGAATGCCGAAGAAAAGTTAAGGAAATCAAATACAAAGTAACGAATTTAAATTTAAATGTAAAGAATTTACATATAAGAATCAAAACTGCAACTATTGCTTAAATTGTACGTTATATTTGCTCACTGTGCCATCATGGCATAAATTTTTTGGTCTTACAATGTTGTTTGAATCTTAATACCACATAAACTACATAGCTCAAATAGTAATATGTATATATGCCTAATAAGCTCTAGAACTGTATACAGTACCCGTACAGCGTGTAAAATCTAATATGACAATCAATTTGAAGGAGATAGACTGTTCCACTTTACGATAATTTTATAACAAATAATTAATTCAATGATAGCTGTCATTTTCCTCCTGTTGAATAAGTAAAGGTATTCTAAGTAACAAAATTCCGTTCATGAATATTTCAAGATGCCTCATACGGACAGAGGAGGGTTAACGATTTTTCATTACCTAGCACAGTAGAGTACGTGAGAATTATTAATAATACAATTACTGACCTAGATTTAAAATATTACTTTGTTCAGATGAATAAAAAACGTTTTTAATCAACAAACCGACAACGCACTTAACTTTTTTATTATATTTTAAATTAAAACATTTCTTACTATATAAGATTGGAGCTACAATATTGTTTTAAGAGAATCAAATTAGATGGTTTGCGACGTTAAGTTACGTCATCTACCTAGCAATTACTGAATTGTATACTTTTATCTTGAACTTATATTTTGATTAAATAGTAAGAAATATTTTTAGGTTATCACATTTCATCGGGAAGTAGCTCCATTAAAACATATTCACATTGGCTGTGACGAGGTTTACCACATAAACAAATGTAAAAATTGTTTATCAAGGAAATTAAAAAATATGTAAGTATGTTTTATTTAGTATTAAGTCACACGATATAGTGATTTTCCCTTAAGAGATAAAGTCTCATTAGAGGATAGGACAGACAAGGTTAACAAAAAAATACTTTTTTTCAAAAATGTTTTCTAATCACGGAATAACACTTTAAAAGTTGTAAATAAAAAATACTTATTAGTCTTAATCTAGACAAGATTGTAATTTTTTCAAAGATTGCAAACAATTCTTTTTAATATTGAAAAAAATATCTAGAAAAAAAACATAAAATAATCATTAAACTTAGCATTGGAAAATAATAATAATTTATTTGAAATAGCTATTTTTTTAGAATAATTATAATTTAATTACAGGGATATATATCTAAAACACATCCAGCTAGTAACAAAAATCGTGAAGGATATTAGCCTTGACACTACAGTATTAGTTTGGGACGATATGTTTCGAAGTATTCCAATGAACCATTGGGACACAATTCAACATCCCAATATAGATCTTGTATATTGGGACTATACACCGAATATAAAAGTATCTCATATAAGCATGTTGAAATATCATAAAACAGTGAAAAATATTTGGATAGCATCGGCTTTTAAAGGGGCTGACGGTCCAAGAGCTACATATCCTGATATGAGAAAGCGCTTCATGAACAACTTGAGCTGGATGAACCTCATTCTGGATTATAGATTTGGAGGTGACACTGAAATTTATAATTTTAAAGGAATTATTCTAACTGGCTGGTCACGATACAGCCACATGGATCCACCTTGTGAGCTTCTACCTGTATCATTACCAAGCCTTTTCCTAAACTTACTCCTGATTAAACAATTTAAAAAAGGAGTTGATAATAGCAACTATTTTGATTTAAGTAATTTCTTTGAGGATTACTTGAAGGACAATTTAGTTACAAATTTACACTGTAGCGAATTAAACACTATGGATTTGAACTTTGATACTACCCACTGTTATTTTGATGGCAATGAGCTAAATCTGCTTTTAAAACATTGGGACATAATTGAAACAGACATACTAAACATTATAAGTGATACTGAAAGTCGCTTACCAACTATTGCTTTTTACTTAAAGACAAGAAATATTAATATGAACAAATTACTTGAAAATATTGATTGGTGTTACCAATCCATTGATGAAATTATGAACATAAAGAAAAGAATGACGAAATTCCTTTCCCAATATTATGATGATAATTTTGTTGAAGAGTATGTTAATTTTAAAATATATAATATAAAGAAAACTTTAGAGGACTTACTAAGGAATCTTAAGAATATGGTGTTATTCCGAACTTGGGGTCGTAGACCATATCACTGAAAAATGTGTCTCATGAACTGCTCGTATACTTTTAATTTGGACAAACATAATATTGAACTTTTTACTATATATTTTATTATATTATATGAAGAATAAATCTTTTGAATAAAAGTAAAAAATGAATTAGATCATGATTTTTACTTTATAATTTTAAAATAAAAGAGGTATACGTAAATAGGTTACTCCTTCTTACTTCAGCTATGTGTTGATGAAAGTTACATCAAAATCTGATAAAAAGACAATAAATAATATATATTTTGGTGTTTGTACCGGGTTTTTTAATATTACAAAATATATTCAATTTAATTTATTTGTATAGATAATGTACTACTATTTTTTTATCAATATATATATATATATATATATATATATATATATATATATATATATATATATATATATATATATATATATATATATATATATATATATATATATATATGTATATATATATATATATATATATATATATATATATATATATATATGTGTGTGGTGGAGTGGTGAAATTCAACCCCGCGCTTTGTCTTATCAGAGAGAGGAAATGAAAATAACTTAAACATAATTATTGTCTCGAAAAGGAATCAAACCTCCGACCTCCTGCGCCTCAATAATATTATATGAAAAAAAATATTAACTTATTTTGCTTTATATAACGTTCAACACTAAGTAAAACAAACAGGTAGTACATAATATAACGATTTCAGGTAATTGTAATCTGTGAAGAAATTATATATAAAATTTACAATTTATTTTGCTATATTACACAATTGCTATACAATCCTCCTTACTTTATATTCGTATGTAATATTAAAAAGGCTTCTTCACATTATAGGTATATAACAGCTTACCACTTAACAAAGCCTTGGATATCCTATTAAGCATAAATATTTCAGTCTATTATGTTAATAATATATCAAGGATGAGTCAAATACAATCGCATTCCATAAAAACGTACTCAGAATAACAATGTGTAACCTAAATGGATCTTTCTTTTGTGATTACAGAAAGCTCCTATCTTATTAGTGGAGTAACGTTTTTATTGCCTCAACATAATATTGAGATAATGTAAGAAGTAAAGATTTTTCGTCAAGTGAATGTTAATAAAATGTAAGAAATTCTTTTATATAAATATATGTTACCAATTTTAAACGAATTAAATGTATCATCGTTCAATTCAATTACATTTATAAAATTATTTAAATTATTACATTTAATATTTGATATGTTTCTATATGTTTAACGTAAACCTTGAAGACCTACACAAGTAGACTAAAAGACACTAATATCTTTAATATACCTACATATTTCATATATTCTGAGGCCAGTCGTGGCGCAATAGGACAGCGTCTGAGTATAAACGCAAACGGGTTTGATTCCCACTCAGAGGAATGATTTAAATTATTTTCTTTCTCATTAACAAGCAATGTTTTAATTCTCACAGAAAGCGAAGTACGGAGTGTCAAGACACTAGATACTTCCTGTCTATCCTGCTACGCGGAATACAAGCGTGAAGTTAATAGGAAAGAAAACATTTAACAACACCAGAATTTGTTTTTCCATGAACAGCTCATAGGTCATATACACGATACACGATTCATACTTTCACGTAACTATATTTCTAAAGCTTACTTTATTGTAAGTTATTAAAAGTAATGTTGAAAAGAATGTAAATATATAATCAATCAATGTTCAGTAGACGCTACGAAGCACTCTGCCATAAAGAATAAAAAGGCATTAAAATACACGTAAAAAATTACCGTCGTTTAGGCACACTTCACAGTATAAACTCGTATTTATTTGCGACACCGAAAATATATAATTATTGTCCTTAACAACCCTTAAAGCTTGCGTTGGATATATTTTTCTTTGTTTTTCTGTATTAATATAATAAACTCAATATTTTTAATTTTACAGTCTGATAAGGAATTTATTAAAAGGCATCAAGTTATTTTAATGATCGAAAATTTACCATACGTACCTATCACTACGCTTTCACTCTCTCTGTGTGACTAAAGAAATTACGCATTGCCTTGACATATTAATGGATAAAATCCTTTAAACATAAATCTTATGCGATGTAAGTGCTGCCTTTTATTTTCTACAATATATAAATAAAAAATTAGCCTCTACGTGAGGAATTTTACTGAAGCGTCTCTTAACGGATTGTATTTGGGGAGGTACAATATTGTAGAAATGTAATTTATTCTTTAATATTGATTAATCTGTTTACCTCTGATAACTTATTATCAATTTTCTACTCATCTCATGTCTGTTTGAAAAGAAATTTATAGATATTTTCCTATCCTTGTAAATATTATTACTTAAAGGAATTCTTCATTCTATTCGCTTGTACAGTCGTTGTCCATTCAAATATCATTTTCGTTGCTGCAAATCTTTTTACCCGCAAGGTAAATCCATGAAAAGGAGTTTGAATCTCTTAACAGTCGAGGGGATATTTCTGCCTACTACTTATTTCATTACAAAGTTTAATTAATAAATTAATTTATTTTACTAACTACTGCTAGTACGTTTCTGGCCTAACGCAAAAGGTGCGAAACATACAGACAATGTTGGTGAAACTCAGGCTGGATTACAGGGGGCATAATTAAATTCCTCGCAAAGCTTTTGAGGTGAGCGTTATACGTCACTTCCATTACCCGTAACAATGTGTTGGAAAAATATTGTCAAGCCATCTCCATTCAATTGTACAGACGACGCTGGGAATTAAACTCTTTTGTGAGAGTTTTGGTTTATTTTTAGTACCTTCCGTTTTGAATATTTATAACTAAATAATTCTATAGAAGAACAAAAACTTTTTTATTATATGCAAGGGAATTAAAATTTATCCTGATACAAGGTTTTAGTAATTGCAAAAAAAATTTGTTGTCACAATAAAATTGAAACGCCATCATGGCGCATTAGGTCAGCGTCGAAATTAGCTGGGGGTCACATTTCTTTTCGACAGAATACTTATATTTAACTTTCATTCCATTTCTCCGCACTTGTAACAAATCACGGTGTTCAATTCCGCACTCAAAACACAATGACTCGATTTCGGGCGGAAAACAGTCAACGGAGTATCTTGACATTAAGGTGTTGCTGACTACCCTACCTACTTTGCGGGGTAAAGCGTGAATGTAATATTGATTTTTATAATGACAAAAAATATACTTAAGTCAATTATATTTTTAAGCACACAATAAATAGTAAACTGTAAAAGCCTTTATTTACACACAAACAAACATCAATATATTTTTTGTATAAAACTATATAAACTATATAATATATTATAATATTAACAATATCACTTAAAATTAATCACACCTTAATTAACAACCCATTTCACAACTCATACTGTTTTAGCTACGCTATCTTTCGCTTCTTTACTTTTATTTTCTTCGGGATTTAACTTAGGTTTATGTATAGCAGGTATTTCTATCGGAGGAGGCGTTATGGGTACCAAACTACCATCTTCCTCGGCAACTTTAAGTCCTATAGTTGCACCAAGCTTTGCACTGGCTTGCTTAAAAGTATCTGATAATTTTACTTGTACTACGTTTATACACATAGATGTTAAAGCAAGACCAAACACTAAGTATAAAATAGACGCCATCATGAACATAGGATGATCGGGAACTAAATCTCCTAAACCAATAGTGGACATAGAAATAAAAACAAAGTAAAAGGACTCAAAGAAATTCCATGTCTCCCAAAAATTGTAGCCAACTGCACCAATTATAATATATACTACTAAAATAAATATAGCAACGGAAATAGGTAAGTTGAACTCATCGTCTATTTCGAAGACGGAAGGCGCTGGCGTATCGGGTTCCGTAACATTTTCTACGCTTAAAGTCCCAGGTTTTGGGGGTAGTGGTGGTGGGATATCACTAAGTTTTCTTTCTACAGGCGGCGGCTGCACCGGATGCTCCCCTTCTATGTCTTCTTCCGAAAATATCTGAGAGGGTCGGCGAACCACGTCGTATACTATATTAAGGCCTTTCATTACTTCCTGAAATTAAAATTGTTTTGTATTATGCCTCTTTGACTAAAATATTTTATTTGCTCCCCCACAATGTATAAGAATTTATAAAATGTAAGCAACATACGGCTCGCAGCTAAATCATTATTCGTTTCCTAGCAAAGGAGAAATGTACGCTTTGTTTCCACCCTTAAAGCAGTAATTTGAAACATTTCTTTAGAAGAACGCGATAAGAAATTTTTTCTGTAAGTACTTTTATTCCTTTACGTTAGTATAAATGTGAAATAAAATTATCCTATCAAGAGAATAACATAAAAACGTTATTCTGATTCCATTTTAACGTTCCTGCTACATAATTACATACTTAGGTATGAATATTACATAATTATATACTAGTAATAACTCCTCAGATTAAATAAAAAAAATTTAAAGATCAATTTCAATTTTTGAATCCGAAACAATTCAATTAACTAAGAAAAGAAATGGAAGTAAACGCAAGCAGTCGTGATTTTACATTTTACTTTAAAATTAAATATTAATTTTAGTTGCGAGTAGTTTTTTACAAGTTTATCCCCAGTACTAAACAGGTACTACTTTCCGTCGAAAATCAGGACTCCACGCTGCACTCTGTAGCTTTTCACGCTTACCAAAGAAAATAAGCCACTGAGTGAGAATCGAACCTACAACCAATTGTGTTTACAGTCAAACTCTTTCCCACCGGGTTATTATACCGGGTTATTATACCTCTGTTTTTTTGTATTTGAAGTTAAAAAAATAGTCTAAATGGGTATCACCTTTTTTCTAATTCGATTAAGAAAATTGAATGTTAGGAAAACATGAAAAAATAAATTAAATAAATGTTCATTCTTACTTATAATATATATTTATAATACAATATACTAATTTACCTGTACAGGTGCTGTTCGTCGTACTCTTCTACAACTCCTCGTATAATAAAATCGACGAATAAAAGCCCAAAAGAATTTAATAATTCTCGTGAAAAGTTTGCCGAAATCAGCCAAAACTATCAGGAACAGTGGTATGCCAATAATAGCATAAACAATTGTAGCCACTCGACCGTATGTTGTTTTAGGAGCAATGTGACCGTAACCTGAAAAACATCATTATATAATTATTATTATATATATCATATACTTTATTATTATATGAATAACATTGAGTTTTTATATTTGCTATAAGTACAAAAAAAATGTGATTATAATTAAAATAAAATATGTGCGCATGTGTCAATATCTAGTTTATTTAATTATATCTTACCAATAGTTGTTACTAATGTCAAACAATAGACGAAAGAATTCATAAAATTCCAAGATCTTTGTCCACTATAAGATGTGACTCCAGCTTCGTGGGCAGTATGAAGTTGCTCTTCGAAATCGTACAACTTTCGCCTAGCCATTGATTTCCACTCTTCCTCTTTTAAACGATAGCTCTCACGCCAAAGGCTTTCGATGAAATCTCTTTTAACATTCCTTGTGCCACATTTATAGGCATTTTCAAATGACCCTTCAAAAGTCTTAAACATCATTCCGCCCAAACCACACATTATGATAATCAATAATAAATCACACAAACATCTATTTCTTAACAAAACAATTTTTTCGTAATCGTTTCTGTTATCAATTTTAAACTGTTGCCAATTCGCTATAAATTTAATACGGGAAAGACGACTAGTTTTAATTTTACTATCTTTTTTTATCTTTGGAGAATCTCTTTTAGTGAGTTCTTCTTCTTTTTCACTTTCTTTTCCTTGACCTTTATTCGCAAGAGATCTTTTTCTGAGCGTAGATTTTGGCAAGATATCATGCTTTTCATAACCATCTTGAGCTGTAATTATATTACATTTTGTTTTATGGTCTTCTTCTTCTTGGCTTAATAGATTAAGTTTTCGGGTTAGTTCAGCTGATCGTTCAAGCAAATCAAATTCGTATTCATTTTCACTTGGTGAGCTTGAATAGCAACTGGAAGTGTATTCCGACTGGCTAGCGTCGACATAACCAGAGCTACGTCTGCTGTGCTTCTCATATTCACGTTTCACTATAGGCTTAGATGTTAAACTAGATAATATTTCCCTATCGCTTATAATTTGTATCGTTTTAGGACAAGATATACCTCTTGTATGTCTTAAATTAACTGGAGTTTTATTAGGTGTTTGTAATGTTTTACTGTATTGCTTATATAGGGGTGGTACTTTTGGATCGTCTTTAGGTATAGACAAACTACGAGCTCTGGCTTTCTGCATGAGCTCTATTATTTCCTTACTTGTTTGACTCATTCCAGTTGCCGTTTTATCTAAAACTCCTGTGTCTTCAACTCTAGCTACTGAATGTGATCTATTTGTTCTAGGAGATTTATTTTTCATAAATCGACGGGGTGTTGGCACTACCTTACGTCTAACGCTTTGTTGATATATCTGATCTTCACTCATTTCACTTTCACTAGTTTTACTCTGTAAATATTATGATGAATGCATATTAGAGCACTTCATTCCTATTATTACATTATGATATAGATAAATTTGTATATATTTAATTAAATGAAGAGGTAATATATTCCTACTAATAAAGTTACGAATATTAATATCAAAAATATTTTGAAATAAGCACTGACCACTATTCTAGATGATGATTTGCTTCTTGCTGGTTTGACAGGTGGCACTTTGGACTGCTGTTCATTTGTTTGTTTTGATGGTGTATGTTTCGCAAGTACTGGCTTAGAATCAGCTGGTAATTTTTTACTTGGAGTCCTCACTACTCTTTCCCTTATATCTATCACGGGCTTCTGTTCTTGTGATAATTTTTTACTCGGTGTTCTTTCTACTTGTATTACCTTTGTCACAAGTTCCCCAGGAACTGGGGCGGGAGTTTTAGGTATTTGTTTTTTCTCCTTCTCATTATTAATAGGTTCTTCTTTTTTTTGTACATTTTTTATTTTCTCTGATGTTTTTTTTATCTCATCTGGGTATACATTTTCTTCTAATTTTTTGGGCGTTGCAGGGAAAAATTGTGCCTGATCTTTTCCTTTAGGAGATGTTGGAGGTGGAGACAATGAATTTCTTGTATTTGTTACTTCTATATTGGACAAAGAATCGCGACGACTTAGATTGTCTTCTTTAGGACTCAAATTATAATTAGTACTGAGTAACTTGTTCCCAGGATCAATAAAACTTCCTTTTCGTTCTAACGTAACTACTTCATCTTTATCTGGTAATGCAAATGGAGAAATACTTCTTCTTCGCCTCTCATTTGCTGCCATTGCTCTGGCTTCTAGAATCTCATCAGTATCAATGTCATACACCGGATCCTTGGCATTAGCTTGTTCCTGAACTAATCGTTTCATTTCTTCATACGTATTGTCAGCTTCGATTTCCCTAGAGGTGCGATTTGGATGTATTTCTTCGTCTTCTGACGTAGTATCTTCGTGGGGAACAGCAACCCTGCTTGGTTCTGGAGTCTTTTCCCGTTGCCTTGTTGCTTGTCCTCTATTTTTGGACAGATTTCTTCGCTTCCGGGCGGATACTGCTTGTACTTCTGATTCAGCCTCCATTACGTTACGTTCTGTTTTTATTGGTGACTTAGAAATAATTATGCCACTTGTTTGAACACCTTCTGACTTAACTAAAGGAATTTTTAATGTTACAGCAATGCTATGATTACTTTCGTCGTCACTCATGTCTGAATATAACGGCCTCCTGAAATCACAAATAAGTTCTTTAAAAATTTTGTTCACTAATGAGATCTATCGAAACATAAGATTAAATCTAATAAAATAATCTATACTTAGTGTTAAGTCCATTTGGCAATATTTTTAGTATCGGCTGCCAATAAAGTTGGCGTTGACATATAAAACAAAGCTTAGAACTCAGATATTGATATTTAAATTGTGACTTACCATTTTGGAGAGCGATTTCTAACATTGGGGTCACCGTCGTTCTATTAAAAGATTCTATTTTCGTTATCTTGTCATGAAGAATGTAAACAAGTCGAGTTGAAACATGACTTTTCACATTTTTATCACTACTTTTCTCATAAAATATTAAAGCGTTGATTTGATTTTATATAAAGCGTTTAAAAAAATAGTTCAAAAACGTGAATTTTCCCTATTACCGTTTAAATCGCGTGAAGACTGAGCTCAAGTGCGCCAAGCTTGCCGGGCAGCGATCCAAAATTAAACACCTACAAGTACTCAATATATTTGTGTGAGTTAAAATTGTTGACGCCCGCAACCAGTGAAAGTTGAACTTCCAGAGAAAGCGAAACATTTGTTTCTTGCAATATAATTCCATTTACTTTAGTAATAATTATTAAAATATATAACTGTAATTGTAATAAGTTTTGAAACAATTTATATGTGTTTTAAGCATTATTACTAAATAAATTATTATTAAAATACATATGTTTTATTTTTTATTTATACATATCTTAACATTTATTGTTAATTTTTCTTGTTATACATATTTGTAATTTTTTTTTCCAATGATTGACGGAATATTTCTACTAATATTAAAATGAATATATCTTCAATGCTGTTGAACTCTAATTGTGACATGAATAGTTTTTTGCCTCCATGGCAAAAAAAGAATATTGAAGCGTAAAAAACAAAAAATATAAACATCTCTTTAGTTCAATGTCAAAACAAACACTTCATGTAATGTGTCTGAAGCTGAAAGCCTGCACTGAACATTAAAGTATTGTGTCCCCGCTGTTTACTTTGAAAACAAGAACAAATAAAATTACACCGCTTTCTAAGAGCAATTTCAGCTAATGTAGAGAAATAAAGCACAAAATTCTGATTTTCTTAAACTAATAGTTTACGCCTGCCGTAATCATCATAGCAAACCAAATTTTCGCCAATTTGCTATAATACTAAATAATTAACTGCATAAACACTCAAATGTATATTTAAGTATTCGATATACATTTATCGTTATATGGATTATTACTTTACTAACTATTATAAAAAAGTGTTTTGCTTAAGTTCACCGAAGATGAAGCCAAGTTGAAGACAAAAGCTCGTCTTTTGTTTGTTTTTAATTACTTCACTCGAGGGAGGACAAGTTCGATATAACTTATTATAATATAATATAATGGAAAAGGTTATCTGCCTCCAGATACAATAGCCTTTGATATTATTATAATTCTAGTTGTGTCTGTGACAGAATAAAAATGTTTGTTAGCAACATATCTATTATAAATTGTTAAGAATATCATAAGGTTATTCGCGTTTACCACATTTATATATAATATATACACAGATAAAACTCTTCTAACCATATTAAAAAAAGAAAAAGATTTTTTAGGTTTTGTAAAGTTATTAACGGTTTCTAAGAGACGCGAGTTTAAATCCATGTTGCATTCAAATTTTTATACGACTTTAAAAATATAGAAAAAAATGTTCAATATGTATTTTTTTTAATTTCTTGCGTTAAAACTATATTTATAAAACTTTTGTGATAGTAGGTAATATATTGTTATATTGCGATATATCTGTAATATGCGCGTCTTATAAAACATGGAATGTTGGAACCTTGGATCTTTTTCTTACTCTCATTACATTGATTACTGATTTTTTGCTAATGAATTTGGAATTTCCATTTGAATGTAGCCCTACACTACAGGCCCATAATATTACTCCTACGTTATATTAGAGAGTGAAGACGTCAACACCCGTAGTGTCAACATTAACGCGACTTTTCCAAAGGCAAACATAGGTTAACATCTAAGAGAAGGTAAATGAGAATTTAAAACTATAATGATACCTAGTTAAATGTTAGAGAACTCATTTAGGAGTTAAATAATTTATTATTGAAAAGTATTGTCTGTTTGGACATTAGGCGCTTCTTTTTATTTTCTTATTGATAGATATTAAATTGTTATCAGTAAATCGTTTATTTATAAAAAAATACTAGAGGATCTTTCATTTATCTCTTGACTTCTCATTTCATTTTTGTATTAAGTTATTCAAGAAGCATATCTTTTTCTCTTCAATTTTACATAAATGAACATAAAATTTTGCGTACTTAAACTTCTCTATGGATAAGAAATGTAGAAGACAATAATAATAACAACAACTTCATATTAAATTATCCATTACATGAAATTATGGATATTGCTTATATTTTAATTTATAATTCACACTATAATCTAAATCTTAATTTGCGCTTGCATCCTACACTGTTAGCTTCCTAGAAGAAATATCTATTTTAACTACTGTTAAAATAGATACTGAAAAATTTTAGTACACGTTCTTTGTAATTATTTTATCTTTTTCAGGTTATTTTACAAAAACATATATTTTTTATGTTATTATTTTTATATTGATGTGTGTAATGAAAAGTTTCTATTATTTAATAATAATATATAGTATAATAGTTCTCTATCCTTAAAGTTTTTGGGTTCAAGGTTATGCGAAAGGATTACGTGGGGATGTATATCCAACACGTAGATGCCCCTTAGAGAACGAAATGAAAGAGATAATATTTATGGTACGGGATACATTTCTGAATAACCACGAGTAATTACTTAAATCATTAAACCATAAGTAATTACTTGAATAACCATAAGTAATTACTGGCTGATGAGCAATTACTCAGAGATCGTCGCGGGTTAAAACTATCAGAAATTCGTAAAATTCATCATTCGTTGTACTATGTGAAGGGGGTTTGAATAGAATAAGTTTAAGGTTATTATGTGAATCTACCGGAGCTATGCTATTTCAACAGTCGAATGATATTTTTTTTAGCTTAACGCTTTTATCAGGGTTTAGCAGGCAGCAACTCTATACTTCGCTTTCCACCGAATTGAAGACATTGCGTATTGGGTGGTGGAACTCAACGCCACTGTTTGTCTTTAACAGAGCGAGGAAGTGATAATAATTTAAATATAATCCCTCCCTCGAGTGGAGATCGAACCCACAACCGATCGCATTTACAGTCAGACACTGTCATACTGCGCCACGACCGGCGGAATAATAAATTAAATATAATTAATAGTGGACGATGACTCGCCTCTTCCAATTATTATTATTTAAATATAAATATAAAATTAACATTACACAATCTATCAAGTATTATTAATAAAATATATAATAAAATTTATCAATTTATATAGTGAGATATATACATTAATAAGGCAATGTTCAAATGCCCATTACACGGTTGCTGGCTTCGGAGGTCACGAATTCTTTTTTTGACAAAATATGTTTATGTACTTTACCTATTGTAGTATAAATCGTTCCAGCGTAGAACATGGAGTTCCAAAACGTCCACGTCTTCTTCTTGGTGTCATTGTTATTAACATGTTTCAAATATTCTTTAAAGCTTTCCTCGTAATTTTCCAGGTTTTCTTCTATGAGGGCGAAAAAATTTGGATTACTCTGTAGAAAAATAAAAGAATTAAATAATTATTATGACTTACCTTTTTAAATTTTTTACAGTTATATGACTTTTATATACCTCTTGTATTGATTTTCATTCAAAAAAGATTTAAATTTTGATTTTAATAGCTTTTTAATACAGAAACAAAAAAATATATAACACTAAAAGATACCTAATGTGATCACAGTAAAAGTTTTTTTTATTATTTCTTGACTTTTATCGGATAAGCATGGAGAAGTACAACGCGGTAAAGAACATCAACTACATCTCGACTGCGTTCACATTTGTTTCTTTTTTTATAACTTTTTTATAAATTATTTATATTATCTACTATATGATTACGATTTATTTTATAATTTCAAAATAAAAGTAGCCTGAGTTACACATCATTACATTTGCTATTTGCCAGTGAAAATGCAGTCGGGTTCGGTCCAGCCGCTTCGGAGATTGGCTGGAGTATAGACGAACAGACAGGCGGACATACAGACAGATGAAAAATTTTGTTGCGCTGTTTTAAAACACTCTAATTTTATTTATTTATATACAAACTTATACAGTTATAAATGATATGCTGTTAGTTAAAAATGTGCAGTGTTATGAGTTCTGTTTATTTATAATAGATATAAAATGAATTAAATTTATTGGTTAGAATCTGACGAAATACTTATTATAGCCACGAATTGCAAGAAAATATTTCATTATTAATTATAATTACATGCACTTTAAACAGTGTATTTACCATTATTAAGCTTTGGTTATTTAATAACTTGTCTTGTATTTTTACTGTAAACTCCCTTCTTACTTGCGTAAGGTTTTTGTCATACTTTTCCTCATATGGACCTGAAAAAGACATTATATAATTTGCAATTATATGTAAAAAGTAATTTTGACAAACGCAAGTAATTTTAAAATAATACACAGCCAAATATATAAAATGTAGCAAGCTCCAATTTAGTATGAATTTAATTTAACGGACTCTAAAAGAATATTTTTATTGATAATTTCGAAATAAAAGTTCTTACAGTTGAAATCAGAAAAGGTAAATGTGAAAATAACATAGTAAGAGAAATAAAAAATTCACACCATGAATAAAGTTACGAATAAAAACTCTTATTAAATATTGATTGGGACTTTGGCTAGCTAGTGAAGGTGACCAAAATATTCTTGTGATACATTTATATTTGGAGGTAGATATACTTTAGCACTAATAGGACGAGAGGGCCTGTTAGAACATTTTCTGACAACCCCTATTATTCTCTTAATATTATTGCAATAATATAGGAACCCCAAAAATATAGAAAAATATCTGTTTTGGTAAAATAAGTGAGGTATAAACATATCTTAATAAACCTTATCCTAAAATAATTTAATTTGCAATACGAATCATATTATATTAAAAGTTTCTTCTGCTTTAAAAAAATCTCATTTAAATATATATTATATATCACAATTTAAAAAACAATAATAAAAATTTCACGAAACGATTTTATGCAATAAATGGTAAGCGATAAATATCGCACGCTCAAATTTAAACTTGCACGTTCGCAAATTGGTCTATAACTCAAGGAAAGTAGAAAATTCCCTTAGTTTTAAAGATTCGGATGAAAATGATTTCGAATATTTTCACTTCAATGTAACTTAGAATTTTATTATTCTTTAAGCAAATATATATAAAGAACATTGAACATATAATGCATTTATTGTAATATGCATACATGTATTACTAAAAATTTTTGAAATACATTAATTGGTTACTACCGAATTGTTACTTTTGCAGATCAAATGTTACTTAAAAATAGATTAAAGAAGTCATTTTGTAAGTATTGTATACTGATAAATGTAGAATAATACGCAAATTCCTACCGCTCAGTTGGGACATTTTCCTATCTGATATTATATTAAAAAAACATATTTCCCAGTTTTTTCCACATAAGACAGGCCCAAGCAGAGAGAACTCAGTATCGATACCATCTACTCTCTACTGTCCTATCTAACATATATTAAATATTTTCCTAAATATAATATTAGATGGTCATCTAATATTATATTGTTGGTCAACACGTTTATCTAATTCGCTTATCTTAATCACGTCATTTTTATTTATAAACAAAAATAAAACTATATATCACAATCCAAAAACACCACAAAAGCATCATTTCAGCAAAATTTATATCATAAGAACAGGAAAAGGAACCGTTAAAATAGATAAGACTGTTCTTAATTCTATGCAAACCAAAACCACAGTTGTAAAGTACAATAAAAAGAAAGCTTTGCAAGTACATAAATAAGTCCCTTCCTCGAAACGCATGTGGGTTAGTGGGTCAAGTTTTATTTCAGGAGGCGTTTGACAAGAGGTTTCCATTGGTAAGGAAAATGTTGACAGCGCGTTATCTTATTTCCGACACACGTGTAAAATGAATTAGTGAATAGGTTATTATACTCATATTTATTTATAAGTCTTTTATACTAAATAATGGACCTTATGGAAAAAAATATTCAAATATTTTATTTGAATAATACTTTGGAGAAATAATAAAGTCTGATTTAAGCACGCTTGGGGTTTGACTCATATTTGGAAAAACAATTATATTTATTTGCTGGCTCTGATAAGATGAAGTGCGACTATACCGCTTGGACACTTAACTGTTATGTGTGTTGGATTTCGAATCAGAAAGACTTAAAGTAGATTCCATCTACCTGCTGTGCGGGAAGAACATGGAGATACAAAAGTAAGCCGCAAATACAAAAATGTTCAATACACTACACAAGTCATTCCATTTTCTTCCCTATTCAAGAATAACAGTAATAGTAATAGAAGAACTGTATATAGAAGACGAATTTACCACTGCACTGTGTGACTTCTATACTTAAATGATTAATACTAATAATTTTTTTTTGTCGGCGCATTTTGTCTTATTTTGCCCACATAATAATAGTGTGGACGAACGGATTGCAGTATTAAATACCAAATTTTAAAATGGACTGATCACATCTAGCTCTATAATTATTATCTAATTTTATATATTTTTAGGAAAGGTCTTGACCAGCAATCGTTAGAGGCCTCAGATCATCCACAGTCAATACAACTCCGATGCTGACGACGATCCTCAATAAGAGACCGCGTACAGAAAAATATTATTTATTTTAACAAATTCTACTTAAAACAACCATTTTGACATTAACTTGGACACGATACGCAGTTGTGCCACGACAGTTTCATGAAAATTTAATGTACAACGAAAAATAGCTTCTGACCTATTACCATATCGCATGGAATCAGTCATAATTTATTCAAGATTATCTTCTTAGATATGCCTGCTTGTTATGGAAAAAAATTCGTAGAAAACTAAAATTACCGGTGTAATATCCATTTATGGTAACAACGTCAATGTAAATCTATGAAAGTTTTATTTTCTACTGTACATTTATATTATTATTTAATATATTATATAATGAGCCTCTCATTATTGTGTGTGTGGTTAGATTATGCAAAAGTGTATTTTTAACGGACCTTGAAAATTTTTTCATTACTGTTTTTTTTATCATATAAAACTATAGAATTACACCTTATTTTATACTCTCATATACCCTATTATTAATTTAACTTATGGAAAAACAATTTCAATAATAATGTTATGCACGTATAGTGTTTGATATGAGTCAAAAACCATAAATAAACAAATATGAAGAGAAAATTCTGTTAAAATAATAACTCAACAAATTACAGTCACTTTATCGTGAATCGCTAATAATTTTCCTGAGACTACTTAAATTATTATGCAAAATGATCCTTGCTCAAGCTGTTAAATAGAATATTGTTATTCACGTTAAAAACAGTGGAACGTTTCCATTTACACGCAACGGACAAGAAGTAGAGCAACAGTTAGTGAATAACAAAAAGTAAAGACATGGGTTTTTTAAATATCATATATTATCGCTGAAGCAGTAAAGCATCATCATCATCAAGTATCATGTATTATCGACGAAGCTCTAAAGTTATAATACCATTTTCATAAATTTCTATAAATAAACATCGTAGAATAACATAATAAACAAAAAATGAGTTGGCCTTTTTTACACGAAATTGTAAAGAATCCATACTAATAGCAAGAAATATGAGCTGTTCCTTTAATTAATTACCATAGTATGTACCTATTTTTTGAACGATCTTTTTTTAGATTCACGCATAGCAGGGTAGAC
Source organism: Dryadula phaetusa (assembly GCA_032432895.1). Lineage (NCBI taxonomy): Eukaryota > Metazoa > Arthropoda > Insecta > Lepidoptera > Nymphalidae > Dryadula > Dryadula phaetusa. Next base: position 2,517,439 of record JAOYRS010000073.1, read on the forward strand.
AGAAAATACCTAGTGTCAAAATACTCCGTACTTCGCCGAATTTCCACCGGATTCGAAACATTGAGATATTACGTGTTGAGTGGTGGAACTCTACCCAGCGGGATCCCTATGAGGAATAAAATGCGTGAAGCCAACAAAACACCAATTTGGTCCAAAATAGTAAATAAAACACAAACAAACAAGTGCACATAGTGATTTAAATAAAAGCTGTACACCAAGTGGAGAAGAGAATTATAGCCAGTTTTCTTCATAGTGAATTATGTAGGGAGAAGAAGCTACTGAAGTTGAGAGCGAGTCATTTATAAACAAGAACGAGTTATGTGCAGTCGAATCGCCGCGCCACCTTGAAGGTTAGAACATTGGAAACATACTCTAATACCATAAGAATGCTCGCGATTTCCGAGATCCGCTGTAAAGCTGTGAGGTGACGTTTATGAATTATACACAACATCTCACTAGATCCACACCTGTGATTTACATTTAACCGTCATCAGTGTTTATACACCTTATGTTGTTTAACAAACATATATATATATATATATATATATATATATATATATATATATATATATATATATATATAAGTAAGTACATATGTATATTCACAACCATACATATTGGTATATATGTATGTTTATATCTTATTGAACTAAACAAGTTTCAATAAAATCCGTCCAGTAGTTTTTTCGCGTGAAAGAAGAATCACAAACAACCAAACAGAAACATTTTAAAAATCATATTCATGACATCTGCTCCTTATATAAAAACCTCAACGAGTATGTTTTTAGATTATATTCAATGTAAGGATATGAGCCCTTCTACAGTTTTATTACATAAGAGGAGAGATTTATTACCATTTATCCACTCTGCACGGATTCAATTTCACTCAAAACAATGAGAAATTAATATTTCTTTTTAGTTATCTACTAAGAAAGTGCAATGTTTAGTTCTGCGGCTCTATGAACAAAATAACAAACAGAATGTCATAAACTCTGAAGAATAACAAATATGTATATTGTATATTGCTATATTTGATACTGTTGCCACTTAAATAGGTAAAATAATTTTCTTACCTAAACACATTAACAAGCAGGGGTCTAAATTATTCCATTTAAAGCAGTCAAAATGCTTAAGAGTTCTTTCTTAACATAATATATATAAATCGTATGTCAGTTGCATAATTCAATAAATACTTCAACCAGACGTAAATTACAACTGCTTTCATATAAAGATAAATGACTCTTAGTCCACCTTAAAATACAAATAAACTAAAAAAGATCTAAAAATCTTCGTTTTTCGTAATTTTTATAATAGAGATTCGAAAAAACATTTTTAAAAACCGGAGCCAGCATGTGACATATACATGACCTGACTGAGTTTAAAAAATATTTTACCAAGTTCACATTACGACTTACATAGTACCTTCAATTTTAATACTTTTAAGTAATCCTTGCGTAAATTTTATAATATAATTTTAACCTAGGAGTTTACGCTTAGCCAACTTCCTGCTGCCGGATGCAGTGCTAGCGTACGAATGGCGTAACATAAAAGCGAGTACAGATTATCTACAATAGCTTTTTAAATTATTCTATCAAGTTTGGTGTGAGATATTTTAAAAAAATTAACAACCAATGCTAATTAGCCTAATTAATTCTAATTAAAATCTAAAAAGCTTAAAGCTATTTCAGTGCATACTGTAAGCCTACCTCGTAACTCCATTTTTATAATAAAGAAATAAACATTATATATTCGATTTTAACATAGTATCGATTAGTAATAATATCGATTTTTTTATAAACTATTTATTAATTTAGACTTTTAAATAAAAATTGACAATATTTATAATATAAAGATCTTTTTTAATGTGTTATCAGCTTTTCCATTCATTCTTACATGAAGGTAATCCAAATAAACCTAATCTTGAGACGCCAGTCATGACAGTGTCTCGTTGAAAATAGTTTTAATAAAATCATTTCACCGAGTGGGAATCAAATCCATGATCAATCGCTTTTAAAATCCAACGATGTCCCACCTTACTATGATGATAATTTTGATATTCTCTTGTATATATGGTATTTTATGTTCTATTTTCTACTCTGTGTCAGGCAATAAGCTTGCGTATACGTGTAGAATGGAATATATGCAATATGCATAAACACGTGTCAACCACGCTAGATGCGCATACCTCGTAGTACGCGTATTTCATATGAAGAACAACTATTACTAAAATATAAAAAATGGAAATTATATTTCGGGAAACGTAAGCTTTTCAAGTTTGCATAAAAAGTATATAGCGTTAGTTAAATAGAATATATAAAATCAAATAATATATAAATAAATAATCTCCTCTTCGGCCGTAACTAGCCGAGCTACGGTAACCTCGAGCCTTCGTGAGCCCAGCGACAAGAGCCTGCAATGTACGCCGCGAACTCAAGTTTGGCTGATCACCCTCGACATCCAGCTCAGAGTAAGAATAAAAAATTATAATTATGAAATAATAATTTAATATAAATCAAGTTAATAATGATTTAACAACTTATCGAATAGATATGGATTATATGTAATATTAGAAGTCTCTCCTCCAAACTATATGTAAATTTTAAATTTTTAATTGCATTTTTATAATGTTTACAGCATAAAAAGAACCATATGGAAGGAAAGAATCATATATAAGAATCATATAATAATCAATAATAATGACTCGTTAAAGTATCATCTATATCATTATTTCGTTTTAAACTATATTGACACTGTGCTTCTTAAGTTATATTAGTGCTTTAGCTTAACTTCGATAACTCGGTCGTGTTGATATTGTTCAATAAAGTTTAACCACATTAGACTAAGGACGGCGATAGTTGAAGAATTATATTAAATGTTTTAACAAGTAGTTATTTTAATAGGTATTATGAAAACGATTCAATGACGCAGATATTATGTGTGGTAAATATTTCTTAGTCCTTGATTTTCACTATAATCATCAAATAATTGAAGCTAGACGAGAATTTAGCTCAAGTATCTGGATGACGGGACAATTGCACTTTCCACACACACACAAACACACACACACACACACACACACACACACACACACACACATATATATATATATATATGTACAGCGTGTACCTTTGGTTGTGGGATTTAAGGCTGAAAGACCGACTTCTTGACCTTATATGGTCTCTCTTCCATACTATCTTGCTTATTTTTATTTTTAAAAAAATGTTAAAAAATAACAGAATGTAAGGCATTTGCAAGTGTTATTTACCAACACAAAGTGCTTCATTTTATATTCAACTATTACTAAAATATAAAAAATGGAAATTATATTTCGGGAAACGTAAGCTTTTCAAGTTTGCATAAAAAGTATATAGCGTTAGTTAAATAGAATATATAAAATCAAATAATATATAAATAAATAATCTCCTCTTCGGCCGTAACTAGCCGAGCTACGGTAACCTCGAGCCTTCGTGAGCCCAGCGACAAGAGCCTGCAATGTACGCCGCGAACTCAAGTTTGGCTGATCACCCTCGACATCCAGCTCAGAGTAAGAATAAAAAATTATAATTATGAAATAATAATTTAATATAAATCAAGTTAATAATGATTTAACAACTTATCGAATAGATATGGATTATATGTAATATTAGAAGTCTCTCCTCCAAACTATATGTAAATTTTAAATTTTTAATTGCATTTTTATAATGTTTACAGCATAAAAAGAACCATATGGAAGGAAAGAATCATATATAAGAATCATATATTAATCAATAAAAATGATTCGTTAAAGTATCTGGATGATGGGGCAATTGCACTTTCCACACACACACAAACACACACACACACACACACACACACACACACACACACACACATATATATATATATATATATGTACAGCGTGTACCTTTGGTTGTGGGATTTAAGGCTGAAAGACCGACTTCTTGACCTTATATGGTCTCTCTTCCATACTATCTTGCTTATTTTTATTTTTAAAAAAATGTTAAAAAATAACAGAATGTAAGGCATTTGCAAGTGTTATTTACCAACACAAAGTGCTTCATTTTATATTTCGTATTTTAAAATGTGTTTCAAAAACGAATAAATAATATGTATTATATTTTTTCTTTTATAATTTTATATAGACGTTTACAGGAAACCAGTAAAAATTCCAGTTACAGAACCACTGAAATTGAATACATAAATTAAATTCTCAATACCATTTAACATTCTCAAGCTAAAACAAAACAATCATAAATCACGTTTTTTTTTTAGCTTCAAGCTTTTATCCCGCATAGCTGGGTAGACAGAAAGTGCCTAGTGTCAAGACACTCCGTACTTCGCTTTCCATCGAATTCGAGACATTGCGTGTTTATATATGAATAGTCAAATATTATCTTTAAAGAATATACGTATATTTAATATTTTAATTGCTTGTTTGAATGTTTATTCATTTCTTTATTTTATAATATAATTTCCTTTTGAATTGCTGCAAAGTGAACATGTTGTGATAAATAAAAGAAGTGCGGCGTTGAGTTCCACCACTCAACACGCAATGTCTCAAATCTGTGGAAAGCGAAATAAAGTGTGTCTTGACAATAGGTACTTTCTGTCTACCCTCTTTGCGGGATAAAAGCGTTCAGCAAAAAAAGAAAAAACGAATACATTTAGTTTTTACGGTATTTGTATGTCAATATTAATTAAAAGAACGTATGTATGTTCTTACTCCTATCTATTCGATAGTCACGCTATGTGTCAAGAAAATATTTAATTACAGCGAACAAATGAATAATGTAGTGTTAATCTATACAAATAAATAAATTGATGCATCTGTTTGTAATATTAAAGTAAACGCTTCTAAGTAAATGCATAGTATGTATTCATGGTATATGTACCAAAATAACATTTTCTTACAATTTTCATCTTCAATTTTGAACTGTGGAATGGCTCGACCGATTTTGAAGGGAATTTTGCTGGCAGATAGCTGATACAATAAGAAGTGAGATGTTAAATTTCACGTGGATGAAGTCATGAGCTTGTCTACTATAAATTATAAATGACAAAAATTTATGCTATTATTATTCTCTCACGACAATAATTTTATTATTCACTAAGTATAGAATACGTTATTAATTGATTTTGTTTAGATTTTAATAGTTTAATTATCTCTTTTTCTTAGCTGATATTAAAAAGCGCTGCGTTGCGCTACGGAGAAAAAGGTGATTAGACGCGTTGTTAGTTTGTTCACTAACACGCAACTACTGCTACATTGTAGTGCGACAAAACGGCGTCTAACTGCAGTAATAATAGTTAAATTAAATTTAGTCACCGAGAGCAATAAAGATTTAAGTAGCTGTTTCGCACTATAACGCGTAATAGAGTATAGTAATATACAACAGTCTGCATAGCAATTTGCTATTTTTATATGTATATATATATATATATATATATATATATATACAGGCATAGTGGCGTATTGCGACATAGTGTGACTGTAAACACGATTGGTTGCGAGTTCAATCCAGCTCGAGGTAATAACTGTATTAAAACAATATTTTCATTCCTCTCTACTTTATTTTTTCTTTTGATAAGAATAAGTGCGGTGTGGCGTTGAGATAGTCATTTAGCACGCAACTATCGGGCTGAAATTAGTCAAAGTAAATATCTAATATTTTTAATTTAATATTATAGTTTATATTAAGACTTTCAAAACATTGCATAACAAATACATATCCATATATGCATAAATCATTCTATAATAAAAGGTTTTTCTTTACAAATCAATATCAATAAAGAAATACGAACTTCCTCGTATATTGAATAACATAATAATCTTTCTTACAATATACGGAGTCTCGAATATATTCAGCGATTCCATTCAATCAAATAGGTATGTGCACAAATGTCTGTACAAATGACTTTATAGTACACAATTGTGTTTTGTAGCACGACAATCAAAGTATATAAAATCATTTATTTATCTATATCTCTTGTTTATATATAAAGAGAATATTTAGTTTTAAATTTAAGCGATTTTTTGAATTGTGATTAATTTTCAAAACAATTCAATTTAAGAATTGGAAATGGGTTTACATATGTATAATATATATATTGTTGTCACACGTTAAGGGGGAATAAGGGGGTCAACAGAGTGTGATATTGCTTGACATGTGACCAGCTGACATGTACGGGGGAGTGGCAAACAAATCATGAAATTTATGTGACGTAACATATGGATGGTCCCTCCCTAACGAAAAGCTTGTACGGTAATATGGAAAACGCAGTGTATGGAAGTATTTAGTGTAGTGAGAAATGCGAAACGAAAAAAAGGAAGTGCAGTGAGGAAAATTTTATAAGCAATAAATAGGTGCAACTAGAGAATTACTATAACGCAGTTAGCCATCGTTGTAGATATTGGATACCAGTGGTGAAGGGAGGAGTTGTTATACAATTAAAAAATATATATTAAATGCCAAAAGCGTAAATAATATTTTATGAAACAAATATGTTCACGCTGTAATTGTTTTGTATGATTTAAAAATGATTTTATTAGTTTATTTCTTCGTTAATTTAATGATTGCATATAAAATAAATAAATTTACGGAAACTTATGAAAGGGTTTATATGATATAAACCTGATTGGATTCGTGTTATGGACAATGCCTCATTGCTGGGTACCTACTTAATACATTTCATGTGTTAGTGTTAGAACACACACATATATATATAATACAGTCATTACCTCAAGCTGGTTGAACTCGCAACCTATCGTTTTTGTATAGACTACCTTATTCATTTGTTCGCTGTAATTAAATATTGTCTTGACAGATAGCGTAACTATCGAATAGATAGGAGTAAGAACATACATACGTTCTTTTAATTAATATTGACATACAAATACCGTTAAAACTAAGTGTATTCGTTTTTTCTTTTTTAATAATATAAAATAATATTTGACTATCCATATTTATACTACTTTCGACTTCCTTATTTACGTGAACTAGGCGGAAGTTAAATTAGACAGACTTACAATTTATACGGAGAAAAATGCAGAAAGTATTTGTTCAGAATACTATACTAAGTTAATTAGTAAATAAAATACAAAGTACACACCACTACTAATTTGAAATACACATATTTGGTAAGGAATGATATACATGTTGCTAATTAATAAATACTAATTAAACGAGACGCCATTTATCGGTTGGCACTAAGCTTCTTGAGGGTGAGTTTGGCGGTCTACTACATCGTTATTAAAAACTCTGGAAACTTTTGATTTACGACTGTTTTGTTTTGGTTTGAGAATGTTAAACGGTATCGAGAAATTGAATTTATGTATTGAATTTCAGTGTTCCGTTAACTGGAATTTTTACTTGTTTCCTGTACACGTTTATATAAAAGTATAAAAGAAAAAAAATATAATATAAACTATTTATTATTTATTTTAAACACAATTTAAAATGCAAAATATAAAACGAAGCACTTTGTGTTGGTAAAAAACACTTGCAAATGTCTTACATTCTTTAGCTGTATTTTTTAACGTTTTTTAAAAAAGAGAGACTATCTTTTGTCAAGACATTCCGGTGACTGCTTTGAGCCTTAAATCAAGACATTTCATATTGAGTGCAATTGAACCCACAACCAATCACGCTTACAGCCAAACGGTATCCCACTGCGCCTAACATAACTGATATTTGCATTGAATACCTATAAAATGCATAAACATTAAACCTATTCTATTTATAAGAACGAACGAACAGGTACGCGCTGTAAAAATTGGGTCAAATTTCATTAATTCCAAGTGATGTTTCAACTTTACTGCCATTTCCAGTCTAAATCCATCAGGCGTCGAAATTTCACCGTCAGTAAATTCTGTCTCTCGTAAAATTGATCCAATCGAGTTGGACGGCGCGAATTATGAGAAGCTCCAGTTGATTATTTGTGTAATTGTTCATTTAGTGGTATATTTTTTTTAATCTTTTACTGTTTTGTATAAATATAAATAATTTATAGTTTTACATAGCAAATAGTATTAGATTGTGTTTTTTTTTGTCCAAAATAAAAAAGGACTAAAAATAAAGGTAAAAAGAATAACAAATGTTCGAATATTTTGTCAGTTTCTATTATGTTTATTGATACATGAGTGAGGTGAATGTGAAAAAAAAATATTTTTCTTCGTATTGTTTATATATAAAGTACATTGTACCAACTTTTAAACAAAAAATACAACTTTATAAAACTGTTAACTTTATATATGATTAATATTATTAATATAATAGTTAAAAATAAGATTTCTTGTCCTTTTTTGTTTTATAGTTCATTTTTTGTTCGTTATTATTTTTACAGAAATGGTACAATGTACAGACAAGCCGAACTAAGCTTAAAACTATGAAGAAACAAAATATTATTTTACCCTTGAAATGTAACAAAAAAAATAATTAATTAAAGAGGTCGTCGTGGTGCAGTGTCTGCCTTTATACTAGACAGTAAATGACGGGCTGAAATGTCTTGACACTGGGTTTTCTGTGACTACCCTGTTATGTAAAGTGTGAAAACGAAAAAAAAATCAAGCTGCCGTCATCGAAACTGGGTCTTGTCATCTGTGTCAAACCCCTCTCAAGACTGAAGACAATGATGTATTTTTTTTAAATTAAGCAGATCTAATTTAAAAGTCTATATACTCTGATCATTTAAAAGTAAAAAACAATATTCTTTTTAGCTTCACGTTCAAGTTAGCTTTTTGCTTTCCTTCGTAGGTTTTCAGATATAATCTAGTGTCAAGACACTTCGTTGACTGCTTTCTACGTGAAATAGAAATATTGCCTTTTGAGTGGCAAACGCCTTGTCATTCCAAAGCGAAGAAATAAAAAATACATTTTAAATATAATAATTTCCCTGAGTGGGGAATCGAACCCACAACCAATTGTGTTTCCAGTCAGATGTTATTTCACTGCGCCACGATGGCCTCTAGTCAATAACTTATTAATCCAAATGACAATCATACAAATGAAACAATACAATCATACAATAAACAAAAATACGAGATTAATTTATCAATTACAATAATATTTTAATTTTCATTAGCAAATATTGCTCCAGTTGTGGATATCCAACTGTCGATAAATTTTAGGCCCGTCAATCGTAAAATCGGTTAATTGAATTATTGTCTGCGTTTAGGTGTCATTCAATTTGTATTAAAACAATTTTAGCTTTTATATTCAATTTATTCGTAACACCTTTATTACTTAATGTCGAAGCAAGGTAAAACAAAGCTCAGATTCGAATTTTATGTAAGGACTTTTGATACCCATAATTCTGTTTTAAATAACTATTGATGTTTTATCGTGTAAGACGTTTTCAATTGCAAAAAGGAATGTCGAACGAAAATGTGATTATTAGCATACCTACAGCTACTCAGAGTTCTAATTTATTCATTCATTCATTTCTACTTTCCCATACATTCTATGTTCTAGAATTGTTGGAATGTTTTAAAAGATAAACTGTTCCTAGTTTTTATTCTGTGCACTGTTTTTTAATATACAATGGCTTATAATGAATCAATAGTTGCTGGCTTTTGTTGAAAAAAAAACTATTTTAAATATATAACATTTTATTTCAAACTAGTATCAGTAATTCACATGTGGCCGTGACAGAATTGAATTAGTTTTGTTTATCAGTCACGCGTTAAACATTTATATTTTAGATAATCTCTGTCGTAAATTGAAGTTATATACTTATAATCTTACTTTATTACAACAACTTTGCTCTAATTCTGTAATCTCACTATTTTCAAATGTTCAGCTTTAATATATATATATATATACCAGTATCAAGACTCTGCGTACTTTGGTTTTCAAACATTACGTGTTGACTGGTGGAACTCAACGCCGCACTTTGTCTGTCCAGATCGAGGAAGTGAAAATAATTTAAATATAATCCCCCCACTTAAATATAATCCCCCCACTTAAATATAATCCCATGATCCCCACTCCCTCGAGTGGGGATCGAACCCACAACCGATCACGTTTACAGTCAGACGCTGTCCCATTGCGCTACGACCGGCTTCAATATTTATTTATATAATATATTTTATTATATATTTTATATACGTTAAAATATAAGCCAATTGTTTAGACTTCTATTATAAAACTAAAATGCTAATACGAACACAGTGTCTAAGCCAAACTTCTCAGTTAATGTAGGTTAATGTACATACGTGATCTTCATTAATATCTATTTTCATTTATTTGTTCTTTGTCATATACTTGATGTCAAGGTTTCATAAATTAATCGTAATAGTAGCAAATTGTAGTGAATAAATATGAGATTTTTTTTTAATTATTTTCATTTCCTTGCTCTGGCAAGACAAAGCGCGGCGTTGAGTTTTACCATTTATCACGCAATGTTTCGAATTCGGCGGAAAGTGGAGTGCGGAGTTTCTTGACACTAGGTACTTCCTGTCCCGCAAAGTAGCGAAACGTGAGAAACATTGCCTAAAAGCGGCAGGGATTTATTAGGACTGTATATTAGGGCTGTATATGTGTCCTGCATGAAAATATAAATTAATATCTTAATGAAGCGTTTCATTAGCTAACAGTTTATGTTCATCTGATTATTCAAAATCATAGAGTGGGTATCCACCCACGACACGAATTTTTGCTAACTTAACTAACTTAACTGTCACTAAACTTTTAGAAAATGTATTTGAATAATATTACTAATAATATAATGAGTTTAAATGAGATAACTTATTTGAGATACTTCATTGCACCGTCTTTTATCGCTGTACTTTAAGTAATATAAAGTAGACTCGACGACGTGTAAAAATGAATTTCTAAAGCAATATTATGAAGCCGGTCGTGGCGCAGTGGAACAGTACCTGACTGTAAAGGCGATCGGTTGCGGGTTCGATTACCACTCGATGGAAAAACTATATTTAAATTATTCGCATTTTCTCACTCTGGTATTACAAAGCGCGGCGTTGAGTTTCACTACTTAACACGCAAAAGTTTCGATTTCGACGGAAAACAGAGTTCAGAGTGAAGACACTACGTACTGAAGGATACGTCACAGTGTCAAGGATTAGTACTAGATTGTTTCTGTTTACTCTGGTATATGAAAGAAAAGCATAAAACCATAAAAAAGAACATGAAATATACTGACATTCTGCACTTAAAAATATAATTTTAACCATGGCAAACACAGTAGTCCGTGGTCACAGGTAGACTGAGGTAGCACTTGTCTGTCGGTTGCCACCTCAGTCCTGTGACCACGGACTACTTTAAAGTGCTTGAAACTTCAGATTCAGAAAATATACATGACAGAAAATCAGTTTAAAATAGTTTCATATGAAATGAGTAAAAATTGCGAAAATCAGAGATCTTTTAATATGTTTGTTATTTGTTTATGTTAATATTAAATAACATTGAGAAGAAAGGACAAACACACAACACGTCTTAATAACGATAACAACTAAATAAATTAATAAAATCCATTTCCCCATAAAATTTCCAAGGATACCAATAAACGCCATTGTGTGCTATTAATCTATCAAGGAAGAGCCAACAATCCCGTCTCCATACATCAAGCTGACAGGCCGTAAGATATCGTGGGTAGAGATTTATCCTTTATTTACGATTATATCTTACTAAGAGCTATTATATATTGTTTGTCCGTCAATCCGTTTGCAAACGATCATGATTAGCTGCACGTCTTTTGTACTTTTACATTACCATTAAAATGAACATGATTCGATTCATGTAAAATATATTGATATGTATTTTAACACGCTTGTAATAAAAGTTAGACCTATATATAAGAACCTCTTGTGAAACTATTGAAGTTATAGTTATTACCGGTGAATTTGGTTGAAATTTCAGAGTCAACCTAGTATCAAGACTTTGTAGTATCAAGATAGGGTATTGAATTACTCAATGATACTACTCGATTTTCGTAGAAAGCAGTAAACGGAATTTTTAGGCTTTGGGTTGTTCCCTATAATAGCTTTACAGAGTTTCAACTCTAGAAAAATAAAATAAATATGATCCCTTAAAATGAAATGCAGAGAAATTTGAAGGTATATGAAATCAAAATCTTACTAAAATCTTCGAATACCAACCTAATAATAAAACATTGTTTTGAGGTAGATACCTCACTTGTTGAAGACAGTGATCCTGGTTTTATCTTAAAAAAATAAATTTACATTATTTTTAATTATAAGAACAAAAAATTGAATGTTTATATCACAAAGGCTTTTACATTTGACACTTCTTCAATAATATTAAATGAATAGAAAGATTATTGATTGATATTCGCTGATGCTATTGTTAGTTATTATTTTTCATTGTGTATACTTTATTAATATTCTATAATAAAATAAAAACCAAAAAATATGAAAGGAATGAAATTATTTTTAATTGTTATATTAACATGCAATAATTACGGAAATAGGAATATATCGTGTGTCTATAAAGATAGTGGCTGACTGTAACCATGATCAGTTATGGGTTTGGTTTCCACTCAGAGCATGATTATGAGACACTCAGGGAATGAATTATATTTAAATGAAAATATCATTTCCTCGCTTTGGTAACACAAAGCGCCGTGTTGAGTTCTAACGCCGCAGGAAAGTGGTGTAGTGTCTTGCACTAGGTACTTCTTGTCTACTCTGTTAAGCGGGATAAAAAGGTGAAGCTAATAAAAATATGTAAAAGAAGTATTTTATGGAAATTATGTGCAACATTTACCAAACTCATGGTTTACACGGCCAAAAAATATATATCTAATAGATATATAATACATGTGTATAATGTAACTTTCATTACATCGACGCAGCTAACAGTACATTAAAATACTTGAAATATTTGACAAACATCGTTTATTTTCCTTCTATAAGATTTAAGAACAAAACATAAAGCAACATACACTCTGGCATAAAATGTATGAAACGCCCAAGCACAGATAGCACAGCAGCGGGATTGCTCTGAATACACAAAAACATAGGTAAGTGGCTATTCTTACGAGAATTTCTCTAGCTGAAAATACTTTTATGGCACGTTTTCCTGTACAAATATCTTGCTCTTTGTAGGCTGAAAATTAATTATTAATATTATTAATATGTTACTAACGAGGTCATCTTACGCAAAGGAGGAAACCGTTCCGGAAAATTGTCCCCTACGAGAGCTCAAATCAGCATCCCTCGCTCATAACTATGTGTACCGTATCATTTAAACCTGCATTATTAGTCATTTTCATCATCTTCATAATTGAATTCGTTTTTACCTTCACACTTTTTTCCTTATAGTAAACAGGTCAGCCATGGTGCAGTGGGACAGCGTCTGACTGTAAATGCAATCGTTGTAGGTTCGATTTCCACTCGGGGGAACGATTATATTAAAATTATTTTCATTTCCTCTCTCTAGTAAGACAAAGCGCGGCGCTGAGTTCCGCCATTCAACACGCAATGTCTGGTATTTGGCGGAAAACGAAGTATGGAATGTCCTGGCTGGGTACTTCTTGACTATCCTGCTGAGCGGGATAAAAAGTAAACCTAGTAACAGAAGTCATTTTGTTCTTAACTTTTAATCTGAAACATAACGTTAGAGCCCCTCAACGGTCTCAACTATTCATTTTCGTCTTATTAGAGCATAAAAATGAATATATAATAAATAAAATCCGCCCCGTGAGTGGAGATCACCTTAGAACTACCTTTACTGTCAGACGCTGCTCCACCGCGCTACAAGTATTTTTATGATTATGTCTACTTGTATGTAATTACATTATAAATCACTGTTTATCTTTTCTGAATGCATTATAAATTGAAATATGATAATTAATTTTTTATCATTACAGACACTGTAATAATCTTTTTATAAAATAATATGGATTATACATTTTAAAAATATTAATATGGAATTTGTAAGCACTTACAAGGCATTCTGATATTTTACAATGAGCTATTGTTTTTGTACTCAAACCATATTTTTAATTGTTTATTTTTTATATATAGTTACTATATTATTTTGTTCATATTATTGAGTTTGCATGGTGTTTGTCAGTTTTTGATATTTTTGAATGACAATATTAAATTAAAATATTCTTAGTTGTTACTTGTCAAAATCATTTACTCTTTTATGATATTTTATATCGTTAAAGAAGTTTTTATAGCAAATAAATCAATTCTAATTGATTTATTGTGATTATAAGTAATTTTTTTAGGCATAAAATAATTGTACTTTAGACTTTCTGTCAACTAAAACGCTAGCTCAATTAGGTGAATTAGTAGTTAGAACATATTAAATTTTCCAAGCGTGCGAAGTCTTAAAATTTTGATAAAGCCAAACTTATGTGACCTTTGTCACAGTCAATTTAGTGTTCTGGATTTTGGTTATACATTAATGTATCTATTTATAATATAATGACTATTAAAAATAATAATTGGGCTTAGTAGTTAGTCACAGTTAGGACGTGAGGAGTGTAAATACATATCTCTGAAGACAATTTTTGCTACTATCTGTTTGTATGCCTATAAAATGGATATTTTTTTTGGTCCGTTTTGTCAAGGTCTTCATAACTAGCAAGTAACCTAACAGTTATTGCATTGATATAGTTTTACACTATGTTTTCAATAATAAGATCTTTGATTTTTACACATTATGTGAAACTATTTTAAACGGATTAATCGCGTATATTTTAGTATTCGAAAATATATGTTTGAATAACTGACGTTTCGAATACTTTACAGTAGTCCGATTAAAAATATAGTAATCTATATTTTTAACATAATTACATTCCGTTATCGAGCGCACAATAATTTTATATGTATATAGACCGGATTTCATTGTAATACGCGATTAAAAAATCAAGAAAGTACTAAGTAGATGTTTGCAATAGTAAATAAAATACTCATTTTATTTCGATTCTCACAGATATCCAAAGTTAAATAAACACAGTCAGATTTATAGATTACTTTGTTCGAATTAAAATGAATACGTGTTGAAATCAATGTAAGCTTCTGTTCTGAATTAACGTGCAAGGCCATTTTTAAACATAAATTTATGTTTATTAAGTAAATACAGTGCGTAAAGTAGACGTTTGTTAATATTGTTGTTAATATTTTATATTAACAGGCCATTTTTGTGGACAGGCCGATCGTGGCGCAGTCTGACAGCGTCTGACTGTAAACGCGTTGTGGGTTCGATCCCCACACGGGAGAGTGATTATATTTAAATTATTTTCACTAACTCACTCTGGTAAGACAAAGTGCGGTGTTGAATTCCACCACTCGATACGCAATGTCTCGTTTTCGGCAGAAAGCAAAGTACGGAGTGTCTTGACACTAGGTACTTTCTGTCTACCCTGCCATGCGGAATAGAAGCGTGAAGCTAATAAAAATTGTAGACTTTGTATAGACACGTAATTAGTCGAGCTTATTAAGCTAAGAGCAAGGAAACTGGAGTCAGAACCCACTTGATATTTTACTCACAGCACGGCCACAAAGTTTCTTACGATTACGATCGTTGGTAAATCTTATATTTTATACGAAAAAAGCATAAACAATACAAAAAATGTATATATCTTAATTTAATTTCAAGTAAGTGCGAGGAACGTTAACACTTATTATCCTAACTGTTAACTTACTGACTAACTGTACTTCGTGGATAAAAAATAATAATCTTTCGAAGAGTGTTTGACGTTAGTAGTGCTATATTATTAATATCAATATTATTTATTGTTAATTTCTATTAATTGAAAAACAATGTGAAAAACCTTCATACATAATCTGTAAATAGTAAAATTTCAATAACATTTTAACGCTGTAACGGCGCTGTAAATGGCTGACGAGCCAATGATAAGTGAAATTCGGTACATTGCCATTTACATAATCGACAACAATACTCTAATATGTGTATTTCGCTTCAAAAATATTTAGAAATAAAACGAAGAAAAAATTGTATTATATTTATTTAAACATTTAAATTAATAATAGATATTCGTTAATTAAATGTATATGAAACCTTCACCAGCATGGTTCAGTCTTGGCATAATTTTCATGGTATTGTCATGCTGAAATATGGGTTTTCTTATGACATATATTAAAAAATCTGAATATTTTGCCACTTAATTCCTTCTAATTAAATCTTTATTATAGTATACGTAAGATGCTCGGACATGTTAAGAATATTTTCCTATATAAAATCCTCTAGGGCTAGAAACAAAAAAATGGCTTTTCTTAACTACATAGCACTGTCACTAACAAAAATAACACAAATCTCATCTGAGATACTCAGACTATTAGTCAACGAACGTTACAGTAGGAACGAGGGTGGTCAAAATCATTTGCAGCCAAATAATCTACGTCGTTAGTAGCATATGCCGTCCTCACTTAAAAAGGTTGTTTTAGTTATATAACGGAAAAGTTCATAGTAAATTTGGAAATAGTATCTTTATTTAAATAAAGATTTAATTACATTTAAATCAAACCTAAAATATGTAATTTAGATGAG
This sequence comes from Dryadula phaetusa, assembly GCA_032432895.1. Classification (NCBI taxonomy): domain Eukaryota; kingdom Metazoa; phylum Arthropoda; class Insecta; order Lepidoptera; family Nymphalidae; genus Dryadula; species Dryadula phaetusa. The sequence continues at coordinate 2,533,941 of JAOYRS010000073.1, forward strand.
ATAATAATTACAATTAGGTCGGTCGTGGCGCAGTGGGACAGCGTCTGACTGTAAACGCAATTGGTCGTAAGTTCGAATCCCCCTTGGGGCAATGCATAAACATAAACTACAAATCGCATCTTTTTTGAATTTGTCTGTTGGCTAACGATTTTTATCATCATTGTAAAATATAAAACTTCATTGTCCCCGTACTCGGTATTTCAGAAAATACTTACTACGATTTGTTCAGAAAAATCTTTGATAGTCGCTCAATGAGTAAAGATTGTTCAAATTGTTAAAATACTTCTTTTAAATAAATAAGTTATTTTGACTCTACTATAAAAAAAGCTAAGCGTTGCTCGACTTTTGTTTAGTTTAAAGCTAGTTACGAACTGCACGGAATGTCTGGAATTTATCTATTTTTACATGAGATATGTGGTACATACAAAAATAGCTGGCCACACATTTAACTCACGTGGACATTTACGCTATCAATGAATTAGTAAATAGACTCAAATTATAACCTCTATTTGAAATATATTTAAATTATTATATTTCAATTTTAAACGTGTTTGTAACATATGAACATTCTATGATGCTAGAGTTTCAGAGACTAAAAAATTTACATTTCTTATTAAACTTGTTATTCTCTATAAAGGCGTCGTTGAGAAATACAGTAACTTTAGGCGGATGTATGCCTTTATATTCATCGTTCATCATTCAACATCAATGTGCTGGAAAAGCAAAATTCGAAACATAACATGAAAAATAGTATTATAAATAGACAATTTGTTGTAATAACTTCTTTCTTAATGAATATTTTATTGATAAATAATTAGTGTGTATTTTTGTGAGGTGTTTTATGTATACATTTTGAATATGCTTTGGTAAGCAGAGATTTGTACAAATATCTCTACAGACATGCTAGCAACGTAAATAAGCGTATAAATATATCGTAGAAGAAAGAGTAGAACACATGACTTAGCGGTCAAAACACTGGGACGGTTTCTAAGATGTCCGGGTTCGTATTCCGCTTTTTAATTTGAATTCAAGCGTGGCATGTCATATTCTCTAAGGTTACCTGGAAGAGATTATTTTATAGCTGCATTATTTACATTTATATTTTTTGTTTTGTATCTGCATTTTTTGAGTCTACAATAAAGAGTTATTATTATTATTTTCTTTACATTTAATGCACTGGCTGTCAACCTCATTATAACATCACCCACTTCCACAGAACTGTCATTTCCACCAGGCTTAAACCACATGAGTATATACCACAGATTATGTTGACGATAGATATGGGATGATATTCTTATACAATTCTTATATAATTCGCTCTGGAGGCGTTAATTCGTGAAATGTCCATTACCTTAGCAACGTCTGAATCACTTTATACAAAGTGTATGTCAAACACAAGACTATGAGGTGCTCTAAGGTATTACCTAGTCAGGATTCCTCTTATATATGATATATGATATATGATATTCTCTTAGCTTATATATGATATTCTCTTAGCTTTTGATCTTCGTTTCTTTTAAGTGTTCTCTGTCCGTTACCGTCCAAAAATCACAATAGTTAAGAGTAGATTAGGATGAGTAAAATTCATAGACCCCATAGATTCATAGTTTAACAGAGACTCAAATAAAAAAATCAAAATGCATGCATTACTATGAAAAAAAACATTGACTTAATACACTTCTTTTTCCATAGAAACTTTGACTATGCCAAATGTAAAGACGATCAAAGATTATTCTTTACCAGTATCTAATCATTTATTTAGAATATAAATATACGAGATGTAAATAACACCTTAAAAGAAACTACCTAAATATTATTTACAGCAACAAAACAAAATTGAGGCCGGTCGTGGCGCAGTGTGATAATATCTGACTGTAAACGCGATCGGTTGTGGGTTCGATCCCCAATCGGGGGATTATATATAAATTATTTTCACTTCTTCGCTCTGGTAAAGACAAAGAGCGGCGTTGAATTCCACCACTCAACACACAATGTCTCGAATTCGGTGGAAAGTGAAGTACGGAGTGTGTTGACACTAGGTACTTTCTGTCTACTCTGCTATGTGGGATAAAAGCGTGAAGCTAAAAAAAAAACAAAAAAAAACAAAATAATATTGAAATTGTAATTTTGAAAATGATTACATTCTAAAATGACCTAGACCAATTCAAAGTTGAAAAAAGTAAATGTCGGCAATAAATTTTAATATTTAACTGTTTATTACTTCAAATGTTTTCTTAGCAGTTATTCTGAGAAGTTAAAAAGCAATCTTAAATTAATATTGTTTCTATATATTACACCCACGCAAAGCAGCGACAGTATAATTAATGAACGCGTAAAATTTACACCTTGAGTAAAAATACAATCTATTTATAATTTTATATTGAAATACTGAGTCACATATTTTCCAAAACATTGAGACATTTGTATATATTTATAGCGATGTCTTGATGGCTACTCTTCATTTTATATTAAATTTGAAATATTGGATACGGCCGAATTGAGCTCAGAACGAAATAATAATGTATATTAATTTTCTTTTTCACTGATTTTGGCTTTTAACGTGGTAGAAAATAGGCTAAGGGTCTAAGGAATCCAGAGTTAAGCACGCCACGCAGTTACACATGTTCCATTTACGGTTTTGAGACACTGTTTTTTGGAGTGGCGGTAATAAACGCGCAAGTTTTGTCTTACCAGAGCAGTAAGAATTAAATAATTTAAATATATTTATTTCCTCCACGTGAAATGGAACTAACGGTCATTTTTTAAGAACAGATGCTTAGTCTTTTATTAAGACCGTAGTGTCTTATTCAACAAAAAAATAATTTGAATCTAAGTCAACTCGGACAGTTTAATTTATTGTTAAACACAAAGTTAAGTAGGAATTTCACTTATGTATAATAATTACTCATATAAAAATTGGATATTTTACGTCAAATTATGTGTTCTCAACTAAAAGGTATATAGGTAATGTAAGTTAAGAGTGCAAAAAATTGTCAATTTAAAATATTAGGAGCGTGTTGATGTCTCTCATTAGTGTACTATTTTAATTTAGTTAGAGAAGCTGCTTCAGATCTTTTCATGGCCAGTCGATGCCAGAGTAGTTACAGCAAATATGACATTTTAAAACCATACGACTGTTTTCACTTCGTTTGTGTGAAAATGACATATTAATACAGAAAAAAAATACGAACAAAATTTTGCCCTCGGTAACTATCCATTTTGGCGCCCTACAGCAGTTTACACGCCAAAAGTTCCGGTGTAGATTTCCGATTTGGCTAAAATGCAAATGACTAAAGCATAAGAGGCCCCTTTCAACGAATTTATTGAGTTTCATGCTTATTATTCTGTGTTAAGAAAAAATGTACAATGACATAAAATCGATGATTTTTTTAATTATATATAATATTTTTTACTTGATATATCGTTAATCATATTTTTTGTAGATAAGAAAGTAGACACAGAAAACTAGCGTCAAGAACCAGTCTCCACTTTCTGCTCAAGTTCAAGACGTTTAGTGTTGAGAGGGAATGATTTAAACGTAATAATTCCTTCAAGTGAGGGTCAAATACATATATTAAAACATTTTCAATAATTCTTTATTAATACAATTTTGTCAATAACTGTCTACCAAGGGGTTGACAGTCAAATCAAATATCTAATTTACCACATTATCATTCTCAAATATCTAAATTACTTAACTTAACCAAAATCAACGAAAGGAATTCTATTATTTTAAAATATTACGTACACATTTAAAAATCATGTAACTTATAATTTTCCTCTAATTACTAAGAAAGAACACGAATAATATTACAAAACATCTAACTTGTCAAGAATTCATACAAATTAAACATTTCCTCTTAAACAACAAAAAGTCCCTGAGGACGATATAAAAATATCAACTAAAATTAAAATATTTACCATGACCTTCGTAGTACAGATGAACTCACATCGTCGACTAAAGTTAATAATATATAAATAAAACTTGTTCATTTGTATTCACGGGGACACCGTAAAAAAATTATCTAACGATATCTTAAATACGCTACAGCTTTTTGAAATTTTTAACCTTTTACATAATTCCTATACAAATATAAATATTTTATATATAAAATATGATACCGACGTTGTTATACGGCAACGAAACACGGGTGTGTCAAAAGAAGAATGAAAGAAAGATGAATGCAGTAGAGATGAAATCTCTTCGTCGGATGTGCAGAGTCAGTTTAGCTGATCGTATATGCAGCGAGAAGATACGCAGAATGGCAGGTGTAAGCGAGAATGTTATAGTAAGAATGAAAAAGAATGTGCTCAGGTAGTTTGGGCACGTTGAGAGAATGAGTGATGAAAGAAGGGTAAGAAAGATTTATGAAGCCAAGGTGAGTGGTACGAGAGGTCGGGGGAGACATCGGTTGACCTTCGAAAACACAGTATCGAAGATACTGGAGGAAGGTCATGTAAAAAGCATGAGGACTCCCCGAATGGCATGTATGAAGAATGACTGTGACGAGGCGAAAGAGGTATGTAGGGACCGTAGCATTTGGCGCTCCGTACTCTCTGACTTCTCGGCAAAAGATAAAGCATGAAACTAAAAAAAATGTCAATGACATTTTATCATAAAAGTCCAGAACAAATCAAGCTAAAAGTAACTCTAATATTCCCTCAGAGCATCAGTGCCCTGGAGATAAAGCAAATCTGTACTACGTCTGGCTTTTATTCAGTTACATCAAATTATAAGTCTAGTTCCTACTCACGTATTCTACAGAATTTCAGAAGTTATGAAAAATAATTTAGTAATTAAGAATTTTATCACTTCTTGTCCTTTACTATCTATTTTTACCTTTCAATGTAGTTAATTCACCCAAAGTATTATTATTTAATGAAAAATGTATGAATGTATGTCAGTAATGCCGAGGCGCGTCAAAACTTAATTCGTCGTTATAAGGTAAATTTATTAAATGTGAATATTTTCCTATGTTTATTATCTGAATGAAAAGAAATAATCGTTTAAATAAGTCCCGCTCGGGGGAATGATTATATTTAAATTATTTTTACTTCCTCGTTCTGGTAAGACAAAGTGCGGCGTTCAGTTCCACCACTCAACACGTAATGTCTAAAATCGTCTTGACATTAGGTGCTCTCTATATAACGTGTTATATAGGTGTGAATCTAAAAAATGTATTTTTAGTTTGTTTTAGTATTTGTTCTTAGATTTTTTGTATTTATGCTGAAAAAGTTCGTAAATAAAAATAGATTAATAAAAACTACAAATGTATCCACAGAATAAAACTGGATATACTTTCAACCCTAGTACTATTTAGTATAGATAATTTACCAACACCTCATAAAATCTGTATTTCTAATACAGACTCTATCGTTAATTGGAACGTGTGTGCCTGAGTATGTATCCCTCATATTACATAAATAGTATAATGAGACGATCATTACACTATTTTTAATGTGTTATTACATGTATAAGAAGAGAAAATAATAAAAAAAACCTATAAATATTTGAATGCATTCGAACCCGCGCCTCTTTTAAACCTTCTAACCGTTCTGACCGCTAAGGCATGCCTTCGTGTTTCTTAAAGATATTTATATTTTCTGCGACTAGTTAATCCAAATACAATGGTAAATTGTGCAGAACACCTTATTATACGAAAAACCCCTCAAATTAATGGCAATGTTAATATCAGTGTTTAATAGCAAAGTTAGCAGTTAGTGTTTAAAAGCACTTTGTTTTACTTCACTCTGTTTAATATGTTTCATTCGTTCCGTTTAGTATGAAAATCAAGAAACTGGTCTTTGTGTGAATATATAAAGTGAATGAACAAAATAGTTTAACTAAACAAGAAACTAAAACTTTTTCTATATCAAAAAAACTTTTATATTTTAAGGGTTTGGTTCTTATACTTCGGTAACCCTTATAATGAACCCAAAATTGAAAGAACTTTGCTTCCGTCGCTAATGGACCTTTTTATTTACTCTTTTAGTAATATCCTCAAAGTGCTATATCGATTAACTTTTAAAATATAATCTGTGTTATTTTAAGACTTTCGTTTTCAACGTGACTCTTTTGTGATATATATTTAGTTTATATATTAAAATATGTATTTAGTCATTGGCTGAAAATCACAATTGTAAGAAACGAAAATACCGTTGTATTTACATACGGATATTGTATTTTATGACATATTTATAACATTTTAAAGGAAATTAAATAATTTTATATATTAATTATTAGTCATTCTTATCTTATGTAAATATTTATAATAGTAAAGAAAGAGCTAGGATAGAGGAGACAAGCAATAATGCGTATTTTAAAAAAGGGTCTCTCAAGTCTACACTGATTCAAGCCCTCCATGTCCTTACTATACAAATTGATTGCACCCGCCACGGTGAATTCATGGGATTCTGAGAAGTATCTGATTGAGATCGAATTGCATGTTAGGATTAGAATAATTGTAACATTGTATTATCGTGGATAGGATTATTGCGGAACTCAACGCCACGAAAACCATAGTAAAAATTGTCTAAATATAAAAAAACCATTATCTCTAGTGGATCATTCCCATAGCTATATTTATTTATAATCAAATAAACTCGTAATATCTATATCATCTATATGAATATTAATGCATTTGTTAATTGACACCTTTTCAAACATTGCAAATAGGAATCACGGAATACTTCATTTAATGCGCTTCCTATTGGCGTAATGTCCAAGATCCAAGACCAAGATCGATATGTAAGTTTTATATATGTAAGTGATATATCAGATACATACGTATGAAGTATATTTACTATAATTTTAGAATTGTATAAATTATATTCTCTTATTTCTAAATGCTATGAGTGTCGGTTGAAAGGCATTAAGGAATTATTATTATTATCATAATATTAGAATTAAAAAAACAATTTAACGCTTTACCCCAAGTAGTGGGTTAGTTAAAGATAACCTACGCTTGACTCCACTTTCCATCCGAAATCGAGATATTGCATGTAGACTTACTAGCTCAACGGCGTGCTTTAACTAACTAGAGCATATTTTAAGATTATTTTAGATTTAAAAAATGTTTAGATACATACAAGTTGAAATAAAAGGTAAATTAAATATCTTCACCTAAATATTAAAAGTTAGGGGAACGGAAAACAATGAAATTGGGCTTATTTGAAGTTTATATGGCGTTAACTTTCAAGAAGGTCGGATAGACAATATTTTTTATTATTATACATTAGATAAATCAATTAATGTAACATACTCGAATCTAAGGCAACGCCTATATCACGCGTCAACAAATCAACTACTTCCTACAGACAATTCAACAAATGACGGTTGATAGCAAAACGACGCTATAAAACGTAAAACCATTGTCATTCTCGGTGTATCAAAAACTGTCTGTTTACTCATTCCCTTCCTCTAACCTTCCCTTGGTCGTCTACAATTTTATACCTTTGCAATGTACATTTTCTTAATATCAACTCTAAATACTTACAATAGGCACTATTTTAGAATGATTTTTCTAATTTATGCCGGGTAACCGTTTGTGGCAATAATAAAAAAGCTATTTTATTGTATTCTAAAGAAGATGATCATTCGAAAATATATTCTAAATAAAATACGCCATTAAAAACGTCGTTTTTGGTCACCCTAATGTTCTGTTAGATTTGTTCCTTTTTTCTTTTTGTGATTTACTAAATCTATTTTATAATAATACAATAAAAAACATTGAAAAACTAACGAAATAATGCTTTAATATGTTAAGCAAATATTTATTGTAAGCAAATTAAAAATATATACTTAACGTCTAAACAATATCAAAGAGATATAGTACCCTATACGATGCAAGACTCAACATATATCTAGTTAGATACTCTCGCCAGAATGCGCTTCGTTAGAGACACTGAGCGGTCTGAAATACCTCAGGCGCTCTTGCCACCATTCCAAGCGGTCATAGCATCTACTGTAATAGTTTTCACTGGTCTGTTACACCACTGGTAGCTTACTCAAGCTGCTATATGACATAGGTACATAGGTGACCTGGGTTGATTTTAAACATTGTGACTTCAAACCCTACCCAGGTCATAACTTTTTTTACGTGGCTAATATTTATTCCATATCTAAATTCTAATTTAACGATTTATTCATAGCATTATCGCCTAGAAGATTATTTATGTAAAGGATTCTAATGTATAAACCCATGCCGTTATTTCCTATTCCCGTACTGATTTCGACAAAAACCTCTCTTTTACACTCCTTACGAAATTTATGTAACAAAATTCAGCTTTCTACGACTTCTAGTACACTCAAGAAGGAAAAGAAGAGTTTAATATACAATGATTTGATTTGATTGCTTTATCAAATTTGGGAAAAATGACCATATTTGATATGTTTCTTCTACCAAATTAATAGTTAAGCGGTAAATTGACTTAACGAAAAAATAACGACGATATATTTTGATGATTATGATACTAGATTTAAAAAAACTTTATTTTTTCTACAAATGTTTAGATATTTATCGCATTTATAGATGTTTGACCCGTATCTATATATCAAAAAAACCTTTGAGTTACAATTACTAATATTATGTAATGTAATGTAATATTTGCTATATATATATATATATATATATATATATATATATATATATATATATATGTATATATATATATATAGATATATATATATATATATATATATATATATATATATATATTTGTCCACAATGTAACATACAAAGTAATATGAGCTCGTTACGTAAGAACAAGTAAGTGACAGTCACTTTACGTCACGCTAACTGACGCTATTTTTATTACTCACTACAACTAATATCTAAATTAGTATAAGTTCAAGTTACTATTTTTATAAAAAAGGAGGCAAACGAGCAGAAGGGCCACCTGATAGTAAGTTGTCACCTTTGTCCATGGATATCTGCAATATTAGAGTTGTAGATGAGTTGCCAGGCTTAGGTTGTATATGAAAGGAGATGAGGGAAAGGATGGGAAGGAATAGGGAAATCTGGCTTACATGACATCGAAATGGAACACTTGATCAGATTATTGTGGATCGTTCTTGTCATGATAGTGGTAGCGAGTTAGGCAGAGAATTAACCTCCTACCACCAAATTACTGGGATATCCGCCTCTTACGGGACGCTACCCAGCAGTGGAACCCATCTTATATGAGATAAATTTCTCGCTAACTGTTTTTTTTCCGCAATAAAATTTCTAAAACGAATTATAATATATTAGAACAATTTCCTGAAGTGTATTAAATCCTTTTAGTGAAAGTTTCGAAATATAGCTTTATTACAATATTAAATGAATTTATTATTAAGGTAATCTGCAAATAAATGTTCTGTTTTAAGACTCAATTTGTTCCTTAAAAATACTTAATTAATAAAAATCAGCAGCTGTCTTGTAAAAGTACAACACCTATTCTATTATATTATAGTTTACATATATATATATATATATATATATATATATATATATATATATATATAATCACAAATAGTTTAAATACTTCAATTGGCTTACAACGAAGTACAATATTACAAAATAATAACATAAAATTCAATAATGCCAACACTATATACATTTTAAACCGAGGATATTATGACTAAGATTGCTGGAGAAACAAATTAAATGAGTCAAAATTATTTTGTACGTGATTCATTATACAAAATAAAATGCCAGTGTATTTATTCTCATATAAAATGATATATCTTTTTTATTGTTAAGAATTTAAAACATTTTAGGTTGAAGATAAAGAGAAGTCGATCGGTTAATGCACTTTCAATATTGTACAATACACAATACAGTATGGGTTTTGATATTGCACAATATTATTTGCAATCTTCAATCTAATTCAATTTAATTTTTTAGTTCAAAATTCAATCCCGTAAACTTAACAAAACTTCATTTCATTTTGTAGTCTTATATATATATATATATATATATATATATATATATATATATATATATATATATATATATATAATCACAAATAGTTTAAATACTTCAATTGGCTTACAACGAAGTACAATATTACAAAATAATAACATAAAATTCAATAATGCCAACACTATATACATTTTAAACCGAGGATATTATGACTAAGATTGCTGGAGAAACAAATTAAATGAGTCAAAATTATTTTGTACGTGATTCATTATACAAAATAAAATGCCAGTGTATTTATTCTCATATAAAATGATATATCTTTTTTATTGTTAAGAATTTAAAACATTTTAGGTTGAAGATAAAGAGAAGTCGATCGGTTAATGCACTTTCAATATTGTACAATACACAATACAGTATGGGTTTTGATATTGCACAATATTATTTGCAATCTTCAATCTAATTCAATTTAATTTTTTAGTTCAAAATTCAATCCCGTAAACTTAACAAAACTTCATTTCATTTTGTAGTCTTATAATTCAGTCAGTCTTAGCGAAGAAGAAGAAAATTCTTTTACTTCTTTATTACTTTACTTCTTTATTTTAATATTGCTAACATCAATTATAAATAGATTTTTTTAAACTTTACACATAGTTTATATACTTATTCATAATTCATTGCTTATGTATACTAAAAATAAATAGGAAAATTATATTTTAGACCAATTAATAAAAATTGTTAACTGATTAGTATCTATATAGCGTACTATTCAGGTAGTATATATACATCAGTCATCAGTTGTTTAATTTTACTTTCTAAAACATTCCAACTCTATCTTTGTCCCTAAATATTTGTGAACCGACGTCTGTCAATGTCATATAACCATTGTCATAACGTTATTTTTTTTAAAATTTTTCGTAATTAATGAAAAACCAATTAAAACGTAATGTAAGATACTATTATAATAGATTAGATAATTTTAATTTTTATTTACTTAAACTTTATAGGTATAGTGTGTTCGAAAATGAAGTAGTTTACTTATATGTACTTACTTGATAATACACACTTGTAAATAAATTTATAATAATCATAATATACATACAGTAAATAAAATTTATATTTATTGAATTTTATTCTGAAAGCCAGTGAAAGTTTAACGAAATGCTAAACCTATTACTTACTCATTTATTATAATGTTTAAATTTTATTTGTTTTCATAAATGTAATTGTTACTTCTACCGAATGTAGGTTTTGATTAAGACACATAGCTATACATACTAAGGTGTTTCAGTTTGTTTTTAATTATTAACTTACATTTTATTACTTGATATTTTTATGCCAAAATATGTCACTTTAGCTAATATCCGAATATATTCATAAACATAACATAATAAGCTTTGGATGGATAAGTTTTCGTTATATAAAAAGAAATAACTTACCTTCTAGAGTCATGAAAATAGCGGCTCCCATTATACTGTAGAGCACCAAGCACAATGTCAGAAAGAAATGCGTAAACCACTTCTTGGACAGAATTTTCAATTTGTTGTAGAACCAAAATGCACTTTTCTCACCTACACTCAAACCACTCTTAGCCGTATTCATCGTAAAATCCTTAAAGCCTTCAAACTGCTTGAACATAAAATCCGATGCCTTATTTGAGTACATATGCAGAAATGGATTGAAATGATGATCAGATATATGAGAAGCTGGAGTTGTTGCCTTCCCATAGTACTTTGTATTCGTTGGACCCCAATATATCGAAGACGACGTATTCGGACCCCGATACTGGCCAGGAGTTGGTATTTGGAGGGTGATTTTAGGCTTTTCAATTTTTTTTGGCGGTGGAGGTGGTGGATGATTAGGGGGTACGTCTAATATATCCATAATTAAATATTAAAATTTATTTGAACCTTGGAAGACAGTTAAATACCTATGCGAATATTGTCACAAACACTGTTTTTTTTTTGTTTGGGGCACACGATACAATTATATTCTCTTTAGACGTCCGCGAGTGCTCAACGTGGCTGGACACTGCGTATAAATAAACTGGGATTAGCGCGCTTCCCATGTATCTATCGTTTACGTCTAAATCTCAATTATTATATCATTATTATAAGAATTTATAATGAGAATAGCATTTTCCGGAAAAGAGGTTTCCACGTAAGCTTTTACTCTATGATAAAATTGCTATAGGCTTTTAAAAGCCGCCGATTTCACTGGCTCAAGCACTTTATCTACTCTATATATTTTTTACATTAAAACTTGTTAATCTATTACATGTATTAGGTTTAAATAAAATAATTCAAGTAAGATAATTGGGGAAAAATGGATCCTATAACAATCAATCTAGATAGTATTTGACTATTTTATAATTTAATATCATACCCTTATCAAAGTTATAAGTTTTGTCGGTAAATTATTATAACAGGAAAGCAAATCAAAAATATCAGTAAAAAAACGAATGTACAAGTCGCATACCAATAAACTAGTTTGAAACCTTATTTTTTTGCTAACTACCTAATAATTATATATTTTATAATATATTATTACTCATACAAACATCTTCTACCCACAAAATATTCGTAAGAATTTATTGACATGAAAAAACCGCTACAATTTTGATTTTAACGACATTTCTTTTACACGATATATATTTATATAGAGTTCATCATCTCGCCATTACCGCGAACTTCTACGTCATAATATATTTCGTGACTCAACTCCTGTTAAATTATATGTGACAATATTTTATTGTTACGCCAAAATATAAAGTAAATTGTACATCTGTCTGCTATGAATGTTTTTGATTATTTTTACGCGTCTTTAACAAGTTCGAACGATGTAGGTAGCGAGTAAGATAAGTATCCACATTCAGTATTTTATTTTATTATTATTATTTTATTTCATATTTTATTATTATTATTTTATTTCATATTTTATTATTATTTTATTCCATATTTAGTATTATTATTTTAGAAGGTAAAACTTATTTTATTGAACTTATATTTTTAGATTTATTCATTTTGCTCTCAAGTCAATCTTGCTCTCTTAGAAATGGTCTAAGGTAGAAATTAACAGTTGGGCTAGTTTTGTCACATTGTTTATTGTGTAATAATCATGTTCCTTCTTTTTCAAATGAAGCTTGAACCAAAGACTAACGCGTTTAGTAAGGCACAGGATAACCCTTGATTTCCGATCTGTTACCTATGACATTATATATCTTTGAAATTTTCATCGTGGTGGTAAGAATATATTCATATCAAAAAATAATATTATCATTTTCAGAATATGTGTATTTATCTTAAATATAATATTTTATGATATTTCTTTTAAATGCTTAAAATAATTTTAAACGTTATTGGCACACCTCGTGGAAATACCGCGGCGTCATGATGTCAACGCGGCGCCTGCCTGAGTCAGGATCATAATATATGTGTTAAAGAGACATATCTCATATTTCGGAACTATTTCAAATATTGCAAATTTATAAATAAAAAAAGAAAAGATATAAATCTAAGCTTACTGTACTCTATTTATATATTATGTATGATATAAATATATATATACAAACACAATTTATTTAGTTTATGATCTTTAATTTTTTTATTTTTTTATATTTTATTGTTTTGCACCGCATCATGCCTTGCATCATGCTTTATGGTTATCCTTATAATTTGGTTGCCTGGAAGAGATCACATTCAGTCGTAAGGCCGCCTTTGTGCAGTATATTGTTCTTTTTTCATCTATGAAATTATATATTTTTGAAAAACTTACCTTTCTGACCGCGATTCTAACAAACGTATAAGAATTTCGACACAGCTGGTAGTAGAACGCATAGCTTTGTGTTCGGAACGCTTGGACGGTATCCAAGAGGCGCGGGTTCGAATCCCGCTACGTTCAAATTTGTATACATTTTTCAAAAATGTTTTCTAATCCTAAGTTCCACACTTTAAAAATATAATAAATATTACTTTATTGCATATTGATAAAATACATATTTACTATTTTATCAATGTGCAATAAAGTTTTAACTAACTAACTAAGCTTACTTTTTGTATTAGAAAATTAAAATAAACTTTACTTCGATTTTGTTAACCGATTTTCTGTTTTAAATTTCATTCTTTAGTTGTATATTTGGTTTATGATATTTCAAAAAAAAGTCTTTCTTTGTTACACTATTTCGCTTTATCGACTTGTTTATGCGATATGTAACATCTTCATTCTATCCGCTTTTCCTAATATATGAGGCCTAGTCCATAGTACATTACGTTGTTATGTGACTTTTCTTATCTTAAAAAGTTTACCACTTTTACTATATACATATACATAAATAAATAAATATATATATATATATATATATATATATATATATATATATATATATATATATATATATATATATTAACGTTACCGCATCGTAGTTAATATGTGGCTTCACATAAAAAATTTAGGAAGATTCAATTTCATATTTCTAATTTTCGTTAAAGTGAGTCTGGAACGAAATCGTTTTCCTCTATTGACGAGAAGCGTCAATAGTTATGTCATGGTTCACTCTACCTGCCACTGCAAGATTAATCCACTCTTATAGGTCTATAGTAGTATAGCTCTATAGATACCCAAGTCTCTTATAACGTTGACGCTTACAAAGAATCTTGGCTTTAATATCTGTAACTTAAAAAAAACGTTTCCACTTGCAAACTTTTCACTTGAGAACAAGCGTTCAACTAAAAATAACTCATCTGAGCGCTTAGTTACATACTTTATAAGAAACTTTTTCTGCGTAGATTTTTTTGCACCCACAGTAGATACTTACTTCGATCACGGTTAGTAGATTGTTTCTCATTTTTAATTTACCAAATGTTATCTTTTTTTGAATTATAATTTCAAGCAAAAGATAAATAATTTCAAAAATGTCATGGCACTTGATACCTACCTATTGATGTCTACTCTGCTATGCGGGATAAAAGTGTGCAGCTAAAAATTAAAAAAGTGTAACTCATGCACTTCATGCAAAATATTGGAAACTAACATATTAAGAATACAATCAAGAATAGGCACAGATTATTATTTTTATTATATATATAGAGATATTAGATTAACCTGATAGTCAAGTTCAGCGGCAAAATAATATGAATATAACTGTTTGCCAAATTGTGCAGATAATTCCGAAATGTATTCTATATATACGTAATTAATATCAAGCTTAGTAAATATTAGGCTTGATTTTAATTATGTATAAGCCAAATGGCTTGTTTATTAAGTTAATAAAACTTGGCTGCCATTTTCACGTTTTGGTTTTGATTGGATATTATATTTCAGCGTACTTATTAAATCCTCTAGAAACTAGGACATATCGTAAAAGTTATATATACTTTATGAATATTTTCATTTTCGTCATGTTGACAAGTTGATAGTCATAAATGAAATATGACAAGAAGAAAGACAAAAATGTAGTAGTAAATAAATTATTTAAAACCCAGAATTATCACGCATGTCGTGATGTGGATTATTATCTGGCTTAGACATATCTAAATTAACATATCTAAATTGATATAGAGCTTTATTTAAGTCCCATTCTAGCCACAATGAGTCAGATCACATTGTCCTTAGTCCACAAGAATATAATGGAAATTTATCTGAGCGTTACGTTACAAACTATGTATTAAGAAATAGAAAGTCCCAGCTTTTAAATATTTTCGAAGTTTTATCATATCTACTTACCCGTGAATGATTATATGACTTTTTTTTAAGGAATTTTTACGATATCTGTTTGGAAAGCTTACTTAGATTTTTAAACCTGGCATTCTGGCTAAATTAAGCGGGAAGGGCGATCATGCGCCAATACCCAGTGCCCTGGTATACTGCGGTGGAAAGAGACGTTGGAGGAGGGCTCCTTCGCCCGTCCAGCTATCGCTTTCTCGAACTCCACTGGTTCGGAGAATGAGCGAATCACATCCCACGACTTCTCGCAACGTAAATTCTGACGTTGTCCACAGTGATGTTAACAACATAAAGAAGGCCCTTCCTCGGAGCATAATAAAAGATTGCCTATACTAAAGTGCACCAAGTTTTAGACAACAAGATATTTTTTTTAATATGTTAATATAAAAGTTGCAACAGTTAATATAATCATTTTATCACCAATGATTTTTTTGTTTAATTTCATTTCTTAATAATATTCTACGTTAAAACTAATTTGTTAAAAATATATTTGGTATCCTAATGCATGCAATAATAATAACGCTTGGGAGGAAGAGGGAGATATTCAGTATCCTAATATTTCGATGTCTACTGTAAACTGAGTGAACATAGCTTTTCATTTTAAATATTTTCTGGGAGATCGTAAACAATTTCAAATTTAAACTGAACTACACAAAATGAGTTCGTTACGTAAACTTTGTAGTGTATTTAAAGTACCGCTGAAAGATTACTAAGGTATCTGTCGACAGTATCGGTTTGCGTCTGAAATAACTTTTAAACTTATATTTATAAAATATTGCTTAAGTTTTTTGGGATAGAACAAATTATATTTTTATGGAATAGGATATAGTGACGAAGTGAAACAGCGTCTGACTGTAAAGGCGATTGGTTGTGGTTTCGATTCCTAGTCGGTAATAATTATATATTTAAAAATATTTTCATTTCTCAGCGCTGATAAGATAAAGAAAAAGCGCGTTGAGTTCGCCACTCAATACGTAATGTCTCGATTTTGGAAAGTGGTCAACGAAGTGTCTTGATACTAAGTTTTTTCTAATTACTCTTTTATGCGAGATAAATCGTGAAGCTTTTATAAAAAATATAAGGTAATAAATAACTCTCCACCTTTTGCCAATGTTAAAATCATTAAATCTAATCTTAACTTCATAATAAACATATTTTAATACATTTTTGAAAAAACCTATTAAAAATTTTCATAAATGTTTTCTAATTCTAAGTGTGGAATAATACTTTAAAAATAGTAAATATTAAAACATATTTTAAATGTAAGCAGTTCTCCGATTTTGATTGCTGAATCCGCGTGTACTTTTCAATTATGTCAACATAGCGTCTGTATTCTAATTCGTATAAATATTCCCTGTGTCATATTTGAAACTACAGATACTGTACGTAGGAGGAAATAGATCAAGATACAAGACACGTTTTCATACACGTTCTCAATTCAACATGATATTTTTACATATTTATTTTTCGTACAAACTTCTTCACCTTTTATTTATTTTATTTTTATAATATATTTAAAAATCGTTTTGCTGCATTATTATTTATTTAATACCGGAAAACTGTTAAAATTAATTGGCTTAACTAGCTGTGATACTCTGATTTACACTTCTACAATTACATATATAATATCCTTGTTCAAAATCAACTGAATTCGTTTTCATGATTAAAATGAATTAACAACAATTGTAATATGAACAAATATAATTTAATTTGATTAATAATTTTATTTTATTTCTTTTAATTTATTTTATTTGAGACCGTAATGGGGAGCTGGCACAGCATCTGGCTGTAAATAAGATGGTTGCGGGTTCAATTGGATGGATGGATCTGGCAAGACAATAGGTGGGGTTGAGCCCCGCCATTCAACACGCAAATCTACGACACTAGGTCATCTCTGTCTACCCTGCTTAGCGAGATAAGGTATAAAACAAATATTTTCCCTTTGAGTTGAAGTTAAGTTAACAAAGTAAATAAATAAAAATATCATTATATAATATCATTAGACTGACTAAGCTGCTATGTTTGTGTTTTTTCCACTGTACACATTAATATTCGTATTTATTAATATTTTTAACTATACAACATATGGCTGGAGTAAATTTTCCAAAATATATGTATATTTTATTGTTATGAAATGATTATATAAAAGCTATCATCGTTGTTTTCTTCAACATGGAAACTTTACAGAAATTGCAAATAGATAAATATATACATATGATAATTTTTATTAAATTTAAATTGAATAAAAAGTGAATTTACTATTTATTTCCTCGCTGTGAGTTCCGCCACGAAATATGCAACTTTGCAATATTAAGCATAGCGATATAATTACTATTTTAGCGATAACTTTTTTTTTGTCTGATTTGCTTTAATATTTGAGGACGTGGCTAGATTCGATAGCAATATAGTACTTTGCACGAACCAGATTACAGCGTTTACCTTATTACAGCGTTTGACATATTTAAAAAATAGCTTTAAATTATTTTTATAAATATTTCGAAATATTCAAGACGAAATATTGTATTTTTTATGAAATTTTATTTTCAATTTCATTTTTCATTTATATATATATATATATATATATATATATATATATATATATATATAGACAAAATTTAAATTTGTTTATCCAAGTTAACTTTAGATATTACGTATTCGACACTTGTAGTGTGACTTAAGACGTAGGTAAGTAAATCTTCGCGAACGCCTTCAGATAGTACCCTAAGTGAGTTTAACGTAACTCTGTTAGGTCTGCGCTATTTGAACTAAAGGAACTAGTTTATAACTTAAAGGTTGAATTTACCAAAATTATGTTTATACTTCAGGAATACATGCAACTTACTATGTATATTAAAAAAGATATGATTTTTTTCACAATTCATATTAAAATACGGAATGTATAGTTTAGTGTCAAAAGCGATTACATTTAAAAAAGCCGCGTCTTCAAGTACCTACTGTTATGTATACTTAAAATATAATAATAATAATAAGAACAACAATAAATATATTATTGAAATAAAAAGCTCAGCTTTCAATTTCTATTTTTTTTTGCTTGACATTTACCCAAAGCGTGGATGTCAAAGAAAACGAAGCGCCAAATGATACAATCCTTGCATACTTTCACCTCTTCCATTCAGTCATTATCTTCTTGTGATACATGTCCTTCGAAGGGAGGCTGTTTACGTGACCTTCCTATATTAAATTGAACATGAGTATAAAGGTGAATAAAGTTTACTTGCTTTTTCAGAGTCACTGAATACTTCTAATGTATTCTTAATACAAATATTGACTTTCATATTTCTCCTATAATATACACCAAATTTCATACGTTTAGTTATCATTAAAAGGGATCAAAAGTTTCTTGAATTATTTATTAGATAAAACGCGGACAAGTAGTTTGAAAAATAAAATACCTAATTACATTTAACACATATTAAAATTATACACAAATATTGATAAATATATTAGAAGTAGATCATTTAAATTATGTCATCGGCATAAACTAAAGTTTACAGCAACATCACAGAGAACAGATTTTACGACGGCCATCTGTCGTGTATCGATCTAAACGCTACTGTTTATGAGGCAATAATATGACTGTTCGATTACCAGGTAGCCAATTTCGATAATTTACAGCGAAATGTTATCTTGTTATCTTCTCGAAAATTAACGTGTGACGATAAAAATGAAGGCGAATGAAATACCGCACAAACACAGTATCTGTTACGCAGTTTATTTTCTTTTGAAATATTAACGTAGTGTTGTTTCAAACGGAATTTTCTGATCACTAAGAATAGTGTGTACAATGATACGTACAATGAGTGTAATTTAAACCTAATACTCGTCTAGAAATGGAAATCGCGATGCTGTCGAGAGCGACACAATTTATTTAATTATTATAATATATGCTTGTACTAACGGAAACGCGAACTTCATACTTCCATACCAAAAAACTTGATTTTTTGGTACACAACTAATAACTTAAATACTGATGAAAACAATGACCGTATAATAAAAAGAGAATGATTCACTTTGGCGCAGTCAGCAATCAACAGACCTATCAGTAAAATATATAAACAAAAACTTTATTTTTAATTACCTTCAAATATTATTGATAGTATAGTATTTAAAAAAGTATCATTTTTTTTTAGCTTCACGCTTTTTATCCCGCATAGCAGGGTAGACAGAAAGTACCTAATGTCAAGAAACTCCGTACTTCGCTTTCCACCAAATTCGAGACATTGCGTGTTGAGTGGTGGCTTCAACACCGCACTACGTCTTTAACAGAGCGAGTGGGGATCGAATCCAAAAACGATCGCGGTTACAGTCAGACGCTGTCGCACTGCGCCATGACCGGCCTCAGTATCATTTTTATGGAATTAAATTAGTCTGCTAAGTGGAGTATTATTTAATGTAATAGGAGTTTTACGGAAATATATATTTTGTGCTTAATAAGAAGCAATAGAAAAGTTTTTTTTAAATATATAAATAACACAATTAATATATTTAGGATAATAAGTGAAAAATACAATACTATGATTCGAACCCGCACCATCACCAACATTAAGAATCAAGTTAATCGCCAATTACACAATATACTATGTTCTAATGGAACGACATCGTTATTCTTATATCGCTATGCTTTTTACAACTTAGTACAACTTATTTTTAGTGTTACTGTTGTTATTCTAAAAATAAAACTAAGGTTAAAATTAAATTTTCGTTTTTAATTGATAATAGACTACTATAAATGCTTTAACCACAAATATTATTATCATATTTAAATTAAAATATGGCAATAATAACTATATAATTGTATATGAAATCAAGTTTCTGTGTCAAGGGAATATTAAATTGCGTGTATACTTTATTTATATCCATGCCAAGAGACTGAATCGATTTTGATGAAATTTTGGCACTTGTGTGGTTTACATTCCGGAGGCCGGGAAACAGGCTAATTTCGTAAAGAGATAATAAACTGTTTCTATAAATAAGCGAGAATTAATAAGAGAAAAGAAATATATTTTTAAAAAGTAAAGTGTAATTAATTTTCTATTTTAGGCTTGAATTCCAAAACCTTCTTTTTCGCTTTACGTTTTTACCCCTCACAAAAGGATAGACAAGTAGTATCTAGTGTCAAGACACTAGATACTCTGCTTTTGAGGCGAAGCCAGTCATGGCGCAGTGGGACAGCATTTCAAAGTAAACGTTGTGAGTACGAATTACTAAGGGAGGGAATGAATATATTTAAGAAAAATCATTTTCCTCGCTCTGGTAAATCAAAGCCCGGCGTTGATTTCCACAATCAACACGCAACGTCTCGAACTTTCTTTGTTATATTTTAAATATTTTATATCATATAGACCGGTACATACATACATGTTCCACGTCATATTAAAATTATAAAATGATCAATCATATTAATGTATTAATTGATATTTGAACAATACACAAAATTTTCTCATTAATTAGGTGTTAATATAAATTAGATTTAATAATTATGACAAACACAATCACTTGATGATTACACCGCAAAGCTCCACGTTATCCTGTGATCTCTTTGAATACAAACAAAGCCTGTTATATATCCTGTTTATATTATAATTCCTATGCTATATTTACTGTATAAAATATATATTATTATATAATTGATACATTTAAGGCACACTTCAGCAAGAAAATTGGTATGTTTTACAAATTACTGTATTTCGATGCTAACATTTTAATTCATGAATTTTAAAATTTATTTTGAAATAAAAAATATATAAATATATATTTAAAAAGTATTAGTCTATCAATTTAATTTATTTAATATTAGTTAATTTAAAAAAAGTTTCACCTTATTGACCTTTTTTTAAGTCCAAATGGCTAAGATTTCTAAACGATTCTAAATTTATAAAAAAGTTGCTACCTTACAAATTTTCCCTGATTTCATGGATACTTAAATCTTGTGAAATATGTGAGATGACTAACCATTCTGTTTTCTAGTATTAATAATCTTCTGCCATTAGATATAAAATAATTTTTATAATAATTCTTTAACATTAAAATGTGTTATGTGTTTAATACGTAATATACTAGATTTCGCTCGCGGCTTCGCCCGCATGGTGATATTGATAAACCTATATTTGTACTTGACAGCTATCGTTATATTATCACAAAAATTTTATATTTAGACACTTTATGGTGCTCAAGTCAATCATATCGTTATAATTTTTAAACTATTCGGCCAAATCAAATGGTGTAAAGACATATTTAATTTACACAAAATACTTATAAGTTTGATAAATATTCTAAAATGTGCATTGTAAGAAAGTATTCAATTTAATTAAATTTATAGTTCACTATTTTGTTCATAATGGCTTCCACATAAAAGATAGATAAATGTGATTAGTAAGAAAACTATCGACACTATCAGGTAGCGTCCTCCCACCTCACCACATAAAAAAACCCCGCACATTAATGGGCACGTGGTATAAGAAATTATTATTTCAGAACGATAATATTTTTGCATATTGGTTGATTAATAGTTTTTATTAATTCTTATCTAAATAAATAATTTATTTATGTTATCAAATAATAAGTAATCTTTGAACTAAAAATCTAGTTTTTAGTAATCCTTGAACTAAAAATATATACATAAAAATTGTTATAGCGATTCAGCCGTAAAAGCTAGATACATGCTGGTGCAGATTTCATTTTTAGAACTTTTAGACGGAAACAATTTTGTTATTCATTTTTTTGTTAACTTTTAGAGGGAAACAATTTTTGCGTAACCTTCACTGTTTACTACGCAAGGTAAGTTTTAAAAATATACAAATTTTCCCGTATTCACAACATTTATTATTGCTGCTTCACTCTCATTAGCCGCAGAGTGATGTTATATAGTCTATAGACTTCCTCAACAAATGGACTATTCAATACAGAAATAATTTTGATTCAATTTCAATGAGTACATCCTGAGATTAGAGCGTTCAAACAAACAAAGAAACAAACTCTTCTGTTTTATATTATTAGTATAGATATTAATAATGATTGACAGCACAATTTGAAGCGTATATTAGCGTTACATTTTTATTGCAATTATATCATTAAAATAGAAAAAATATATGATAATAAAAAAACAATGTACAAACTTATTAATTTTAACACGTTTTTTATTTTTGTTCTATATTCTAATACTGTCTGGAAATATACTGAGCAATGTATAAGTCCATAAATGGATTCAATGAAAATGTTAAACTTTTTTTTGACAATTTTTCCCCCTCGTTGAAACTAAAAATCTTGCAAAAAAATCTATTGCTTACTTAATTAAAAGCATGAGCTCCGATTTATGGTTATTCCACTTGTAGCGCGTGACCTATTAGTATTTCTTAAAAAAGTCGTCGGATATAATCACTTGAGATTTTCTCGACCCAGTGTATAAAAATTTGCCAAAATATCGATTAACGTGAACTTATATCTGATAAGAGATGGTCTACCACGTCTAGCTCAATATATATAAGAGGTTTTATTATTTGCTCCACACAGACAGCAGACTTTATGCTCGACTTGAAATGTCCGAGCTTAATACTTCAAGTCAATTACGTGATTGATGACACACAAGTGTAATTGCGACAAGCGAGCAACGAAACTAGCCTAGCCTTTGCGATATTTTAATTCATTTATGTAACAGGGACTTTGATAAGTTTTGTGTTATAACACTGAATTTCCACATGATCCATGAACTATTCTCTGTGTTTTAGGTTTGGTTCCTAGCTTATATTATCTGTTCCTTGTTTTTGACAGTATTGAAATGACATATTACAAAATATTGACATTCTATTAGGGAAAACGCAACATTGGCGTTTTCTTTGCGTCTGTTCCCGCAAAATCAAACCATTAGAGTAAAGAAATATAAGCACTTACATATATTAAAAGTTGTTAAATATAATAATGAAACGTGTCTTTATATATAGAAATAGTTTAGAAAAAGATGGTAAACTTATGGCCGTGGAAAACACGATTAAAGACTTTAAAACTGCGGTTGGCTCTCTATTTCAAATAGAGGAGGAAAACGTTAAATTGTATTCAGTGAATGGTTGCGAAATAAATGACGTGAGAGTAATAAGAGACGACGAAAAGATATACTTATCTTCTGAGTGTACTAGTAATACCTGTGATACTTTAACAAATTCGATAAAGGACTTGCATTTTTCTGATGACAAAGACAGGAAAGTTTCTGACTGGATAAGACTTAATGTAGGAGGAAAACATTTCGTAACCTCTCGTTCTACACTATTAGCAAAAGAACCTTTATCTATGCTTGCAAGAATGTTTGCAGATGACAATAATGTGTATTTAATGAACCCCAGTGTTACTGATGAAACTGGAGCCTTTTTAATAGATCGTAGCCCTGAATATTTCGAACCAATTTTAAACTACTTAAGACATGGGAATGTTATTTTAGATAAACATATTAATCCTAAAGGTGTTTTAGAAGAAGCTGTCTTTTATGGTAGGAAAAAAAAGTAATTTTGTTTTGTTATTTTATATTTAATTATTGATAATATTTCTTTTAAATTTTATACTTGTTATGTAATTTCTATACTTATTTTATAGGTTTAGATTCTATGATACCTCATTTGAATCAGCTAATTGAAGAATCTTTAAGTCTCAGTGGCAGTAATAAGTCACTTACTAGAATGGATGTTATCAAATTAATTATAATGACACCAACTCAGTCTGAGCTCCGATTTCAGGGTGTCAATTTGGCTGGTGCAGACCTAAATAGGTTAGATTTGAGGTATATTAACTTTAAGGTAAAAATATGTTTATATCATTATAATTTATTTACTATTTTCCTTAGAATTCAATTATAATTACATTGTTTAATAAATGTTAACAATTCTTCAATATATTTTGTATATATAATTTTATGCCATAAGTAACACTGTATTCACGTTTCTAAAAAACTTATATCCATACTACATATAAATAATCTTTTATTTATCTATATTTTATATATATATATATATATATATATATATATATATATATATATATATATATGTATATATATGTATATATATATATATATATATATATATATATATATATATATATATATAAAGTTCACTGTACACTTCTCAAAACAAATTTATTTTAGCTTATTTATACTTTATTACTATTGTTACTTGGACTTTAAAAAAACATTTATTTTTGTTTATTATTCTGTGATATTTGCAGTATGCCTGCTTATCCAGATGTAATCTAAGTTGGGCCAATCTATCTCATTGTTGCCTGGAGAGAGCAGATCTCTCCCATGCAAATTTAGAAGGTGCTCAATTGCTTGGAGTAAAAGCATCATGTGCTAACATGGAAGGTAACTTTAATTATTACATTTTTTTTTATAATTTTACATTATCAACATTATAATCAGTGGATACTTTAATTTAGATATATTATGTTAAAAAGTATTAATATATTTATTTTTAATTTTACATAGTTTATTCATGCTTTTATTCTGCATAGCATGTTAGGCAGAAAGCATATAGTGTCAAGGCTCTCTGTACTTTGCTTTCTGCCTTTTAATCATTAACCCCTTTAATGGCTAATTATTCAGCTTATAATAATATACATTACACTTTAAATTTTATACATTACTACTCATACATTAATAAAATACATTATTAACAGAGTTTCCCACTTATAATTCTAGAATTTATACATATAAAATACTAGGGCTTGATAATTTGTATTTTCCATTCAGGTGCTGTTTTAAGAGGTTGTAATATGGATGATCCTGCTGGATCTAAGGCTGTGATGGAAGGAGTCAATTTGAAAGGTAGAACTTTATCTATAACATTAATTATAGACCGGACACCGAACAGAAAGAATATTGCAAATTACCGTCGTCTCAGTCCCCATCCTTAGAAATATAGTGCCTCATGTTCACACTGGTCACAATGACTGCAGTGATGCTGGATTGTAAACGTTTTTTCTGAATGTATAAGATTGTTTTTCGTTTTTTTTAAAGTTTGGTTGGAAATTATTATTTACTAAAATTTCGAATGGATAGTATTTGTCACACCTATTTTTAAACTCTCGATCGTATCGATAGAAACTCAATAACACTATGATTAAATTAAATAACAGTTAAAAATACAGTCAATACAACTTTCACTGTTAACTTATATCATTTTAGCACAAAATTTAATAATTATTATGAATTTGTCAAAACTAGCACTAACGCAACAGGGTATTTTTTGTATAAATACAAAATAAAAGTATATAGATTTCACCATTTATCATATTAATTCGTAAAACAAATATCGAGCATATTTGTATATATAATAGGTAAAGAGGTCATTGTATATTATTATTTTTGTTCCGCGTCCGGGCTATATAAAGTGCAATCTTCCTATAAAATGCAAATTTAAATAATGATAATCTTACATTCTTGGTAATATTATAGGAGCAAATTTAGAAGGAAGTGATATGAGTGGAGTAAATTTACGTGTGGCAACATTGAAAAATGCGAACCTTCAAAATTGTGATCTCAGAGCTGCAGTTTTGGCTGGTGCGGACTTAGAGGTATGCTATCATATATAATTTTTTTGTTTTTAACAAATTTTATAAGCCAAATATATTGCATTTACATAAATTATAATTGTATTTAGTTCTAGAATTTTATATAATAATGGTCTGCATTATTAATTTCAAATTGTATAAAATAGTGTAGAGTGATATTTTTGAATATTATTTTTACATAGATCATTTTTACAGATTTTAACTAATATAATATTTTTTATTTATCTTTCTTAGTGTTGTGATTTATCTGGAAGTGATCTCCAAGACGCAAATTTAAGAGGAGCTAATTTAAAAGATGCAGCATTTGAACTCATGTTGACTCCGCTACATATGTCTCAAACTGTTCGATAAATTATTTATTATTTAAAAAATATATACCTTTATAATTGTTTAGAGTATGCTTATGGCAATAAAAATCCTTTTTTGTTTATAATTTAATTTTTATATCACCTTAATTATTTCATCAGTACCTAATAAATTATTATCATAGTAAACACAGCATCAATAGACTATTTTTCTGTACTTTATATAGGAGGTGACAACATTTAATGTTGTATCATACTGTGGCTGATGCTTGTAATATAGTTATGGTATGAAAAAAAATATTAAATTATATTATATTAAAATATATGTTTATACAATATTTAAAATTAAAAATTTTCACACACAACTCGCATGTACAAGCCGACAATTAAAAAGACAGAATTCAACATATTTCAACTTGTTTTTAAAACAATATTAAACTGTATTATGACAAATAAATTGAACTACATACATTTTTCATGTGTATGTTACGCAAAAAGTAATAAAATAAAACGTTTAAAACTTTAGTAATATAAATATATCTACAAATACATCTAATAGTATTTTTTTTATATTATCCAATCCTGAGACGATTTTAAATTTTACTTTAATATAGCTAAAGTTTAGAAGAATATACCGTGTAACGGAACGCATAACATTTATTATGTTTGCATCACTGCTCATTACGTTCCGCGCTGCGAAGTTGGTTGCATTTGTTTTTTATTCGCGTTCTATTTTTGTGTGTGACGGTTCTGTCAGCCAAAAAGAAGTATAATTTACAATAATTAATGATATTCGGGTAGATTATTAGTAATTCGACTATTTCCTCCCGATTGCGATACTCCAATAATGCAGAACGGAGAAGAAACGCCGGTGACAGCAGAATCTGGTGAGTTTATTATTTGTTGTCGTAAATAATACAACAACAATGGATTGCATACATTTGATTTTCCATTTTCCGATTAATAAACATACAAAACTGGTTATTAATATCCCAAAATAGTACAATAATTGTAAAAAAAATCTTTTTTTTAATACCCACATTTGTTATTGTGATTATCGGTTGCGATGTGCAGCCGTAAATTGTAAGTATCGCATTTTAATTACGCGGCTATATTGTATTTTCACTTGTCTACGTTTCGTGTGTATTTACCACTATTTGGGTGTTTCTTCGCTTGTAATTATTTGTACTGTTGGTAGCTTAATTGGAGTGTGAAACATGACTCACATTCCTTTGCTGCCCACTTATTGTAAAAATGTATCTGATTTATTAACCTGTTGCATTATGTCCGACTGTTGCATTATCTTGAATCTTCTAAATCTTATCTGCAAAAAATTTTGATTGCTCTATACTGAGTAAATAAAGACTAATTGGAAGGTAGTTATAAATATTTTTTTGCTGTAGATATATAATTAAATACTTATCCATATTTATCTTCTTTATGCGAGGTAGGCACAGAAAATCATTGTTAAAATACTCCTTATCTATCATATTCCCTCCATATTAAAAATGTTCATGGAAATACAAAATCAAGTAAAATTAAAAAATATATAATTAATAATATTTCAATATAACTTAATAGAATGGAATTCACTGATAATAATACTTTGTTAATTAATCTATGATGGAAATTAAATCAAACTGCAAAAGTGCATTAATAATTGATATAATCAAATTGCAGTATTATATTTATGTTTATTTCTGTACTATCTACGATAAAACCTAAGTTGCAATTATATCCATGTAGTGGAAAAATGTCTTTTTGTGTATGAATAATTGGAATATATATGTTACATATACACATATTGTATAATAATTAAATTTCATAATAATCTGTATGTACAGATAGTCAATAAAATCATTTTATTTAAAAATTATTGCTTTTCATTGATATTAATTGATATTAAACATTAAATTTTCAAATTTTAATTTTGTATGTTTCATTTATGTATTCAAGTGTGAGATGGGACTTATGGCCTTGAGCTACAGTGCACATTGATAGTTGTAATGTAAACAATATTTTGTTGAAAATGTCTAAATTATATTTAAAAAAATATATAAAATATATTTATATTTATTATATTATAGTGAAAAAAACAAAGCATTTACTAATTATTTAATCTTACTTAAGGGTATTCTAAAATAAAAATGTTTCCCTGGTGTAACTAAATTAATTCTAATTAATTATTAAGTGCTTTTACTTTTTTTTATTAGGTTTAATTTTTATCCAAAATCTGCCAGCTTCAATACAAACTAGACTATATAATTATTATTAAAGGCAGTCTTTGCTTGTTCTTGCATGAGTTTAAAAAAGCAGCAAACAGAAAGACAAGATTTTTTAGAAATTTTTTGCCTGCCTCAAGCTCTCAATTTTATTATGTTAATAACAATTATATTATTGATCTGTTTTTATTTATTTTTTATATAAAAGATGTTGTTTATTTTTAAGCAGTAGCTTTTCCTTTATCATTCACAAATTTTGAAAAATTGAAAATAAATTGATTGACATTGAAAAATAAATTGATTTACTTATTGTTAAGCATTTAACCGATTGTTTTATTAATATTTTAGTATATTTAGCGGTTATTACACATATTTCTCTATTTCTTTTTTATTTTGATTTTCATTTATTGATAACTAAAAATCTTTTAAAATTATAAATAGTTAAGACTTATGGTTTGATTACAAAGTATGTAAGTATAAAAAGGAAAGAATAAAATAGCCACTTTTTGAAGAAAATATAGTAGTAAGAAAATATAATAGAAATAGTGCAGAGATTAAAATTTGACTTATTTAATTTTTTTATGGAGAAGAAACAAAACTTAAAATTATAATAAAAAATGCCAATATTTTTTATTATATTTTTTTACCCTATCAAGATAAAATTTTGGAAATTTCATTTAAATTCGCTTAGTTCACAAAGATAAAAAAACAAACATAAACAGATAAAAAATTTAAAACTCATTGTTATTAGTTCTAATGTAATATATTAAGAATGTTATTGGTTTTATTTCATGTTTTATGTTTTCATCCTATATCTTCCATGTACACACACAACGAACAGTTACAAGTTAGATCACTATTTTTTCTCCTAAATCATGTAAAAATTCCCATAAAATGCTCAAATAAAGATATTTTTTTAGCTCCGAAATTGCCAGAAGAGATAACGAAACAATCGTTTCGCCTGAAAATATGGCGTCACCTGGAAACCAATGGCATAGCAATGTTCCCGCGTCC
Source organism: Dryadula phaetusa (assembly GCA_032432895.1). Taxonomy (NCBI): domain Eukaryota; kingdom Metazoa; phylum Arthropoda; class Insecta; order Lepidoptera; family Nymphalidae; genus Dryadula; species Dryadula phaetusa. Next base: position 2,563,677 of record JAOYRS010000073.1, read on the forward strand.
AGTATACAATCGTATACCTAACTTCAAAGGCGCTGCTGAAGCAGCAGCTAAACTCGCCGAGCTTGACGTTTTCAAGAATGCCAACACTGTCAAGGTCAACCCTGATAAGCCTCAAGAACCAGTGAGGTAAGTGAAATTGTTTTAAGATCGTAGCGCAGTTGAATAGCGACTGACTGTAAACGTCGCTTGTCTGTCAAAGCGCGATGTTAAGTTCCGTCACACAACACGTAGTGTCTCTATTTCAGCCGAAAAGTGTGGACCAGAGTTTCTTACAGACATTAAGTTCTGTCTGTTAATGATGAAATGCTTGAAAATTCTTGAAGTAATAAATCGAAAGTAAACACGATCAAATTTTTAAGTATACTTTTAGTATGAGCACGTCTTGGAATACTTCTTTGTGATTAGAAACGCATATCAAACGTTCCGCCCCGTCAGAAATCTATAACATATAAATCTGATAACCAGTTAAATCATGGATACTTAGCAATCATACTAGATCGGCTTACAGTCGTTAACTAACTTGAACAACAATACGAAAGTAGCTTCGTATTTTATAAACTTTTCATTTAAATATATTGTATACCATTATATTTTTTTATTTACTAAATAAAAAAGAAATGATGAAATCAGTTGTTAAAATAATTCGCTAATTCGCGAGGTCATTGATTTTCTTGATGGTGATACATGAATGCGTAGAAATTTTGGAAAATTCAATTTATTATTCCAATCGTTGTTTTTTTTGTGTATGTTTAAAGATATTTAATGTAGTTTTTTTTTAAATAAAATTCAATATATATATAACTAAGTGAACTAAAAAAATTATCTTATTAGTAATAAACTAAAAAAATAATATATGTTTTCGTGACGTATAACGTGAAATCATTTAGGTTTTCTGGGAAAAATTATATTTATTTTAAGCACCTTATGTGATTGTGACATCATATGATGAGTTACTCATCTCCTTGTAAATATCCAAGCTTCATCTACTCAAGTGGAGCCTCATCATTATTTAACAAATATTTACTATATATAAATGAATTATATTTTATAAAAGAATTTTATTTATTTTTTCAAAACGCCTATTTCTAGACGTCCGCTCAATACGCAGTCTTGAATTAGAAGAATTAGGTGGTGTAACTAAAAAAATCTCAGCAAAACTGACTTCCAAGCCGGTAGGATTTTCCTGTAAGACTGACAATAATGACAATACTTTATGTTGGTTGACAACTCTAGAGAACTTGTAGAAGTTTATTGGTATTAAGAGTATTTTGATTTTAATTTGGAAATAGAATGTCTAATTTGGAAACGGAACTCCTAGGTTCCCTCCTCCTACTTTCAGTAAAGCTATTTTATTTATTTATGGTTTAATTATACAATATTTGTATCACATTTTTATTAACTCATCATATCTTTAATGTTTATATCTACGACCTAATTAGGTGGCCCAGAGTTGTACGCAATCTTGTTAAACGTCAACAAAACTATTCTATTTAACAAACCTCGTGTATCGCTTACTGGGATGGCTCTCATGTCTTAATAAAAAGTCCATCGACCCTAAAGCTATTTTGGTTTCGATAGAGTTAATCGTATTTTGGCAAGGAACACGGCATAGACATCAACGACGATAGTATTATATAAGTAGTTTCACGCATCTCCTGCGCAAGGTGGACAAAGGGAACATTGTCTTATCGATCTGTTCTTCTTTGTTTTGTATTGTGTGTTAAACGTCGAAATGAAAAGACATTAAATAATTAATCGGAGGAGTTTGAACCAACAACTATTGCTTGTGTGCCGTCCTATTGCGCCACAATGGTCGATTATTATTATTCAGGTTACATAAAAACTAATAAAATTTTAGTATTTATAATATGACCGTCTACGGTTTCTATAATCAGATAATACAAGTAGCTACTCCATATAATTGCAAATTAAATTATTACTTTTAAGTTTTTCTTCTGTTTCAATATCGATTTGAATTTCTTTTACTACCAGTCAAACTCAAAATAAATAATAAGTGTCTGCTTCTCCTAGTTTTATAAATTTATTAAAGTGTGCTCTCATATTTTTAAGTTATTAATATACATTAAATATATTTTTAATTTGGCCTAATAACCAATATACAATTTCGCTATCCAATTTTATTTCTCTAGACTTCACAATCTAGACCTTGGGAAGCGTCGAGTTCGTCAAACCATTCAACGAATGACTTGCATTAATATCGTGTAGTTGTATGTTATATTCTTAGTTATTTTATTAACTATACTTATAATAAATCTATAGAAGTGTTAATACTGTATGTTAAACATTAAGTATGAAGAAGTATTACTAGACTGATACCAAACCCATAAATGTGATAATTTTTATTTGGTTCTCCGTCCGTCCGTTTGTCTGTCTGTTCAAGCATTACTCGAAAACTACCAGTTCGGTTACAACGAAACTGTCGGAAAAGTAAACACAACTAAAAACGAACTTAATTTTGTGGCTCGATCCTTGGACACGAGTACTGTCCAGTAGTGTCCTAAGCGCAAATAGTAACTTTGTATTTTTACGTGTTTCGTCATCTGCAGAGGAATTCACAAACATTATGCTGTGGTTATATTTTTAATCACTATATTACTTAGTAAGATTGGAAATAAATTTGTTTATTGCGTTATCGACTTATTTTTTTATTTTTTCTACAGGAACTACATTGAATATATTAAGACGATATTGTCGTAAAATACCCATCTGATCCAAAAAAAATCTTATCTATCTTGTAATTATCAGTATATTAAGTAATTTGACTTTTTTTCGAAAACTACATATATCACAATAAAAACTATCCTTTATGTACCTCCAGACTATAAGCTATCAAGATGCCAAAATTTATTCTTTCTATCCTGTATTTTTAGCGTGCCTGGCGACAAACGAAAAGATGGGCGGACAGACAAATTTTACTGAGCGTATAGTTGATTGTACGAGTATATTACAATTTTTCTTAAATATTTTCTATATCGAATTCACTTTTTCACTCTTTCATTATATGTATATGTACATATAATTTGTATAAGTTGTAGGGCTGTATAGATTTAAATGTTATAGTAGGTTGGGACGTGGACTATTTCTAATACTTAATAAAATATATAATAAGAATTAAAAAAGAAAAAAATTGTCAGTCTGTGATTTTTGCGAGATCACAGGCAGGTGATTGCGGGTGAAAGAACGAAATAGCTAGCTAACCGCTAGTTAGTACATATCTAATAAGAGCTAAATTTTAAAATTATGGCATATTGCTTTTTAACTCGTACTTTTGTACCGTACCCGCGTTTTTTTTATAATTCTCAGTTTTTTTTGACATTAACAAAGTTTACTGTCCTTAATAAAAGAAAGTCGTTACATATAGAAAAAGGAAAATTACTTGTTATATTTAATGTAACGCTTTACGATGACTATAATGATGGTTGTGCAAGACCCGACCGATAACTTTGTAACGCATTTCATATCCTGCACCTTACAACTCGCTCGTATACGTAATGTGGGCTCAAATAATAAAATAATTCAAGTATAGAATTGTGTTCATAAATGTGGCAATTCTTCTATAAAAGCAATAAATAATCGTTAGAAATGCACTCATTTGATTTTGACCCTTTAACTTAAAGATAGTTTTTTACTTTAGTACCTTCAATATGCCATGAAAAGAAATATATGTTATAAAATTAAAATTGCAAATTTACTGCAATATAAAATCAACAAATGATTAAGTAAATATTTAATTTGTAGCTGCATCGCTTAAGTAATCGTAAGATAACCTGCGACCTTACTGCTTAATATTATTATCCAAACATGATAAATAATGTTTTTCATACGTACAGATGGTCTTCAATGGAAAGAATATCAATATTTATAATTTTTCGTAATTTATAGTTTTTTTATGCTTGGTATTATTAGGTTATTTGCCTATCCTGTTTATCCCGTTAAAGCATGAAGCTGCATTAAATAATACTATCACGAGATTATACTTATAGATTGTATAAATGTTATAACTACTAAATTGACAAGCAGACTATTGCATCATAAGAAACGTTTATGTTTAATTTTTTACTTTCAAATATATCTCAAAAGGTAAAAAGACAAGGTCTCTAACATTATCTATAATTAATGCGACTTTCTCGCTCGGCCTTTTAGCTTTATTTAGCGTTGACTCATTCCCACCCACCCTCTCCTAATGTAACAACTGTAATATGTGAATTTATTTTGTTTCATATGTTTTTGTATGACATGTTGTCAATAATTTTCAATTTACTTTTTTTCTATAGTAGAAAATTTGAGAAAGTTTGAACTGTACTTATCTATAGGTGTTAGAAAATCTCCCTTCTTAACGACTGTTTGGCTTGCACCACCTAGCGCATTATTTACAATAAACATCTGTTCACAATAAAATATTTTAAAGCTCTTAACTAATGTTGTCGCTAAGGCGAACTGATAAAAAATAATACAAAGTAGGATTCTACATTTTTTTAAATTAATTTATTTGACATATGTGGAAAAGAGAATGACCGATAATTAAACCGTATAAGTTTACCTAAAGATATATATAAAATGCTTACGATTACGTAAGATTACGTTTTATTAATAACTTAAATATGTAGGAAACAAGATTATACGTATACTTATTACCTACCCAATAATAAAAATTATATATTTTTTAATAACATTTTTTTTATTAATAACATAGATCACCTTCAAACATCACCACAAAGAATATCAGTTTTTATGTCTCCGATCTGTATGTATTACATAGCAAGCAGGCCATTTTTTTTAAATATTGTATATGAATGATTTCCATACAACCAATACGATTGCAAAACATCCTTTTCCTCTGTTTCAGGGTTATTTGTCTAGAAAAGCATAAGACCTTGTACGTGCCGGTCCCGCGTTTGCAAAGCGGGTTCTTGAACCGTGTGGTTCTGCCTGAAGGCGAGGGCAGACCGAGCGCTATAAGAAAAGCGGTATCACGCAATGGCATGGAAACGTATGGACAATCGTTAAGTGAGTATTCATTTTCTACACTCTTTGATTATGAGTATTAATTTCAATTAGCTATGTCAATATTGGTGAAAAAGTGTCATATATAAGAAAATGCGACTAACCGATTCGTTAGAGCTCAAAAAAGGTCTGGTGCCTGGTCCCATAAGCCATTTTACTTTAAACTTAGCAAGCCTTTAAAAAAACGTGACTCAAATATTGACTTTTTAAGTCAATAATATTTGGGTCATGTTTTTTTCATACAAGTTGATTTCTAGTTCTAAAAAAGATTTTTTTTTCAACCAACTAAAAAGTAATTGTAACATGACGATACAGAATAAATTGACATTTTACTTTTATTTAAAAGCAAATGGTCTCCTAGTTAAAAAAATAATATATAATGTATTTAAACTGACCTATTAAAAAAATAATAAAAAACAAAGACACGAACTAGTTTTTAGCCAAAGTTTGTATTGAGATTGACTATATACAATTATTAGATTATACTAGTTCTGTTATTTACGTTTAACTTACTAGATGTATGACTTAAATTATTTTAAATAAGTGAATGAGTCACATTTTCTTACATACAATGATTTATCTCGGGTGTTTCGCAATGAACTGTTATGTTAGCATGTCGAATTCGTGACTGAGCCGAGTTGTTTGATTACCGTATTGCTACCTTTGTCCTTGAAATATAAGCTAGCAAATTATATTATTTATATTATTATGTATGTATATTTAAAAATGACATAATATACATGACTCATTGACGCCATTGTGGTAGAAATGGGACGTGTCCGTTGTAGGCGACACTCGCGGATTCGAAATATTTGCATATTACAAATATTTACATAAATAATATATTTGCTTTTCTTGCATTTTGCATGTAAATCTATCGATGGACTGCCCTTTTTACTAGGGTTTCACGCCGACGCAAAATTTATTGAATACACACTGCACATTTACATTGTTTTTGACTTAAATGTCCAACAAAACGATGTCCTTGCTTAGATGATTGTTTGCTTTTAAGAGGTAATACCAAACTTAAAGAAAAAAAAATAATAAAACTATGGCCTTCTTAGTACCATAAGGTGCATTTTTATTGGGTCTTGCATCATCTGTAAACATATTGTCTCATATTTTCTTTATTGTAGCCAGAAGGGCGAGGGGCACCCGAAAACACGCAATGTTTCGGTTTTCACTGGAAAGCCGTTGCCTCTGATTACAAAGATATGACAATATTATTTATACTGTAGATTTAAAATATTTTTTTTGTCTTAAAAGGTATCGAAGATTCCGTTTCCCTTGACCTTGTCGTTATGGGTTCTGTTGCCGTCTCCAAGGAGGGGTATCGCATTGGCAAAGGAAAAGGTTAGTTTATGAGAGTATTTTGAAAATTTTCATAATTTTATAATATTTTAATATTATAATATTTTTAGAGGCTGATGATCGTGGCTCAGTGGAACCGCTTTTGACTATAAGCGCGATCTGTTGTGGGTTCGCTTCCCACTCGGGGAGTGATATATTTTCATTCCCCCACTCAGCTGTTTATTTTCCCAGGAAAATAAAGCGTGGCGTGTAGTTTCGCCACTTAACATGTAATGTCTCGAACACTTGGTACTTCCTGTCTACCATCTTATGCTGAAAAAAATTGTGTCGTTAAAAAACTAGTGGGAAAATGAACACTTTTATTGAATATATAAACTCGGAGATCTCACTAAGTTTTAATATGGTGATAAAAATACATGTTCAAACTAAAGGAATGGACCATATGTCTGTAGTGTGTTAACAATAGTAAATAAAGAATAATATAATAAAATTGTCATACATGTACTTGTTTAAACATTTTTCTATCTATATAGTGTAATATGTGTGTATGTATATGAGTATGAATTCAACAGGCTATGGCGACTTGGAGTTTGGTCTGATGATGCACATGAAAGCTATCCAGCCCAATACTTTAGTTGTGACAACGGTGCATGATTGCCAGGTATATATTATTATAGAATCTATTTTGTAATTATAAAATTGAAATAATTCTTTATGACATCAGCTGTTTGCTAATAAAAGTTCTGTCAAACTGGGCCGTGCATTTACAGAGATTACCCGGAATAAATAGAGAGAGAAGGGCAGTAATTATAAGAAAATGTGTCTTAGTATATGTACATACATATGCATTTAGTAGAAAACGATTATTTTAATATTACAAACAGACGGTCAAATTGTACTTATTTCTATAGATTTTATTTCCTGAGAGGCAATTAACATAGAAAATTACTTAACAATATTTCTCTATAATATCTATCTTTTTCTGTTTATCCACGGAGGATGTGGATCCATTGTATAACATAAAAAATTGCATATAAAAAACGTTTAAAAATATTTTTTTTGTATGATTCGTATTTAAGTTTTAAATGTATTTTTATTTTTTTATTTCAGGTGTTTGACACTTTGCCAGCAGAACTGTTTGGTCCGCACGACGTCCCCATTGACATCATTGTCACACCAACACAGGTGAGAGTATAGAGGCTATATCGTCGTTGCGCGTGTAATGCTTGCGAACTGCGTGTTAGCACAGCGTATATATACGAATTACACGCGTATGAAGTGAAACTTTTTCACAATAAATTAGCTATTTTTTTTTGACATTAATAGTAATTTGAATGTGAGGTTTACGTAAACAGAAATAATTTCGTATCAAATTATAGCAGTTTTATTGTTATTACAAATTAATGAAAATATCTATTCAAATTTTTTTAATGTTTTTATAATAATAAATTGAATTTTAATAATTTGAACCAATAAATAAAGAAAAAGACACTAATAATACGATTTATAGTGCTTAACTATACAAAAATAATAAAAAACATTGTCCATAATAATAGGAGAGACAATGGCAAACATATTTTACATGCCTATCTCATTCGAACATTCTACAGACAACAAAGATTTTTTTGTTGCTATCTCTGTCTAATGTCTCTTTATATGTAATCTAAACTTAGCATATGAACCATATTGATATCTCTTTCTAATGTTTTTCTATTGATAATAGAAAAGGCGAAAATATAATGTTATATATTGCTATCTCTATCTCACACTGGACACAGGTGATAGAAACTCAGCGTATGAGTCAACGTCCCGTCGGCATTCTGTGGCATTTGCTTTCCAATCGGCGCGTACAGCTGATGCCCGTGCTGGGACAGCTCAGGGATATTGAAATGCTGTAAGTTATTCAAGCCTATTTATAATTAAAATTCATCTGGATGTTTTAAATATATGTGTTTTTAAGACAAACAATTTCATAGTAAATTATTTTTATACATCTTCTAAAATTTTAACTTTTAACAATAAAGGTTGCAATTCAAGCGCACAAAAATAGTATTTTTTTAGCTTCACGCTTTTACCCCGCTTAGCAGGGTAAACAGAAAGTACCTAGCGTCAAGATTGCGTGTTGAGTGGTGGACGCAATTTGTCTTTATCAGAGCGAGGAAGTGGAAATAATTTAAATATAATCACTCCCCGGAGTGGGGATCGAACACAACCGATCGCGTTTACAGTCGGACGCTGCCCTACTGTAAACGCCATCTTACGGCAAATTTTATAAAACATTAATATATGTATTATAAACATAAATTTACCTCTTAAGTGGTGTCAGCCAGTGAACAGAATCACTATCGAAAAGCGCGTTAAAATTGGTTGCGTAGTTTGAAATATCTAGGCGTACAAAGAGAGAACACAAGTAGGCTTTATTAGTACGTATGTAGAATTGATTGACATGTTGAATGCGTGTGCAGCGCGGGCCGCGCGTGCACGCTCAAGGAGCTGGACACGGACGTGGAGGAGCGCGGCGGGGCGCGCGCGCGCCGCCAGCGACGCCGCACGCGCTCGCACAAGAGCCAGAGCGAGGGGGAGGTGAGGCCAGTTGGCGGTCTTGATGAATATTGAGACAGTGCGCAGTGAAACAGGGTTTGAATGTAAACATGACTGTGGATTGAAATTGTGGGTTCCATAGTTAATTACATTAATTTGTCCTCACTGGTGGTTATTGCGCCACTCGACACTGAATGATTTGAGGTGAAAAATAGAAAGTGAAGTGTATTGACACTAAATTCTCCCTGACTAACTGCTAATTAAACTGCTAAGTAAGCAAAGCTGCAAAAAGTCTAAATAGTTTTAGAATTTAAACATTTTTAATTATATTTAAATATTAATTTTGAAGTCGCCAAACATTGATCATCAACTTTTTACAAACAGACATTTGACACCTAAGCCAAAATATTAACGGTAACACGGTGACAGGGCAACACAACAGAGGGCGAAGAGGGCAAGTCCAGGCCGCGCCGCACTCCGCGCCGTCGCAACAGCAACAAGTCTGTGAGCAAGGACAAGGACGGCAAGGAGGACAAGCCCCGACGGCCCAGGCGCCCGAAGCCTGTTATTGATTTCTCTGTTAAGGTATATGTAGAAGATTTTGGAGATTTCTCTTCTCTTGTACATTTACATTGTACGGTTTTTTTATTTAGTTGGGTATATACTAAGGTATTTTTATTTTTTGTACTAATTTACAAAGAAAACGTTTTTTGATTATTTTATATATGTTCTGTTTCTTATCATTTTATATTATTATTTGCACATTTATAATTTAAAGTGGGAATTAACTTATCTATACAAACAGTTTTATTTAGCTTATCCCGTTTGTTTTGTTTGTGGATCAAGTTTGTGCCGCCAAGCGATTGATCTTAAATTTGGTATACGACTTTGATTATGGTGTTACAACAATACAATTATGTATATTTCATATTATTTAATCTTCATTACTAATAAAAAATGTATTTTAATTATATAGATATCGAACATAAGTCCCAGTACTAGAGTGAGGGATTTGAAGCAGGCGTTGAGTGAACGCGGCGTTAAGCCCCAAGTTATGGTTTGGAAGGTAAGTTATCTAATTTGAGTATTGCATAATATTATATGTACTATATTATATGTTTGTTTTCATATTCATTGTTGTAATAGTAAAAAACACATTAAATAGTTTCCTTCAATGTCTTCTATTATAGTAAGATAATTATTGTATCACATGATTATCTTTTACAGTTACATATGACCTATTTTGTTAAACATATTAATTAAACCTTTAAATTTGGTTTTTATATATATAACCTATAGAGATATGTGTATATGTATTTTTTCATGATTTTCAGGGTTTCCGTGGATTTTGTTATTTACATTTCTTCAAACCTGGACCACAAAAGGTAATACAATTTATAACATATTTTGATATTGTGAGTTTAAGTAAATGATTTGTTGCTTTCTTTAAAGTCTTAAGTGTAAAATTGATGTGATACCAATAATATTGAGTACTCTGATAATATCTTATTTTTTTAATTAATTATAATTAATGGGATAACCATAAACAACAAGGCATTGCATTTATAATTTATGAAATTATATGTTAAAAAGGGTCTTATTTATCAACAGCATAGATAGCCATCTATCTGAAAAATCTGAGAAGTACAAATTTATTGTTTTAAATGCTTAATTGAATAATTAATCGTCACTTACTATCCGGCACCAGGGTGAGGGCGACATCCCCGCCACTAACATGGAGTCCGTCTTATCTGCCCTTGCGGAGATGTCATTGGGCGGGTCAGGGGGCGCAGGTGGTGCGGGGGCGGGCGCGGGCGCGGGGGACGAGTCGCGTGATGACAAGCCCCGCCTGCTGCTGGTGGAGCCGGCGCCGCCCAGGAACGTCATCGCGCTGGATGCCGCCACAGCGCCCGCGGCTACGACGCCTGCGCAGGAGGTGAGGGCTTACCTTACTTATTGAGATGGTGGCAGCCCTGATACTATTAGATGCCATGATGAATATAAAAGACGAAGAATAAAAGAAAGAAGTTAGAGTCGCCTTCAATTATGAATATGTCTGTAAAGCCGTCTTTTGCTAAGCTGACCGAAACCGTTAAGAAAGTAAAATATATATATTAATATCAAAATTCCTCTCTATTTAATTTGAGTACTCATATAAGCACATAAAAATGTCACTATAAGCTCTATAATAATAATAATAATCTTTCCAGGTGAACTAAACTGAGCGACATAGTTCGAGTTCCACGTAACCAACAAACACGCATCAAACGCTTCGTCGCACGGGACCGGACGCATTCCGATACTAATTGTTAGCTTTAAGTTCTTTTTCTTTTAATAGACGCCTATAGTGGACTGTCGCTGTGGCTTTAGTTGGTTACTGTTGTTTTAAAATGTAAGATTTTGTGAAATGGAATAAAATTTATTTTTATATTAGAAGAACGATTGTCAGCCTATCAGTCGGTCATTCATTAGATTAGGTTGTACTGGATGTAATGGTAATTTAGTTCAATTGTTTATATGGAAAGAAGCTGTCAACATATATATATATATATATATATAATTCAAACTAAGAAGTATATCGTAAAAGTTAGTGATTTTTTTATTATTTAGAAGTACATTTTGTTGCAACAGTGACAATTTTTTTACTAAATAATTATATTATGAAATGTTGTTCATGCCACTACTACGATATGTTTGTTGTACTATTTTATAAATGATGAGCTTTGTCATACTTAAAATTTGCATTTTTATTATGAAATTAAATTGATTTTGTCATTTTATATAATGTGTCAATTGGTAAAAGTTGTTGGTATTATTTAAATTATTATAAAATATAGAAATTATAGTTATTAGATAGAAATTCTTACGTTATAATATTTCTTTTTAAGTATTAACAAAAATACGATCAAACTTTGGTAGCAATGCTATGATTTTATATGTTAAAAAAATAAGTCGAATAAACACAGTACAATATTTTTTATGACATTGTTTAATAATTTATTTTAGTATGACACAGCTCTGCACAAAGTATGTTGATTTTTGTTCCCACAGCGATAGAGTCGCTTTTTGTTGCAGCTAGTTTATTTTTTTGTTTTTGTTTCAGAGGGCTATTTACAAAGAATATATCTTTACGAACGTTTGTTCTTTCTAGTCTTAATATTAGTATATAAAGTTTACTTTCGTTTTCAATGCAAATGTATTGTAAAGCTACGGGTCGCGAGTTCGATTCCCCGAGTTGCTTAGTTATTGGTAGTACTAAAATATTACTATTACTAATTATAAAGATGTATTAGTTGTAGAATTCTTGATATAATAAAACTGTGGAGGTGCTTTTCTAAACGGAATCCTAAATTTTAATTTTGGGAAGATTTGATTAGTTGTAAGAGAATATTTATTTATTTTTTCTTATACACGATTTAGGATTCCGTTACAATTCTATTTGTGCCAACTTCTGATCGATATTTTTAATATAATAATATTATTATTCTTCGTAATGTAGAAGTTACATATCTTAGAAGGTTGGTATGAATATATTATGTTTTTTTTGGTACGTTTGTTTTCAGTATTAGGTAAAATGTATCTTAAGACTTGTGGGGTTCAAATAACAGTACTACGAAATTGCAATAAATATGATCATAAATGATAACAGATTGTACATTTACAACAACGGATCAGATTATTTTATAGTGATATTTGATGTTGTTTTTATGACTCAAAAAAAATTAAGTAAATAAGAAATTAATTGAATATATGAAATTAGTTGTTGTTTTGTTGGCTTCTAAGTAGTACTGTTGTTTATACTCAACTTACCTAATATATTTACGTCATAATACATATATTTTAATTGTAATTTTGTAGTCGGCGAGTGTTTCGCATGTCCTAAGTCTCTAGTGTGAAGAAAATGATGTATTTTATATAAAAAAAAAACTTTGTATTTGATATATTTTTCGAAATTTTTCGTTAAATTTTTCCAAGAGTCTATGATAGCTTGTAAAAGATATTCTTCTTATATGCATTTTATTAGTGTTGTATCCGCTCTATGGTTTTATTGTGCGTTTTTGTTGATTTTTTTCTAGTAGTGTTATGAAATTTTTACTGTTTTTGTTTTGTTTTAAAGAAATTTAATGGCTGTATGTATATTTGGTTGTTGTGGCTTGGTGGTTCAGTGCTGGTCAACTGGTGCGGTAATAGCGTTATGCAAGTAACTGGCATGTCAGTTACTTGATAATTTCCTTATATTAGAAAAACTTCTGTATATATTAGGCATAGTTCGGGTATAGTTCGTGCGAGAAACGTCTGTACTGGAGATCTTGCGCAGGTATAATCGTGTACGAAAACCTATATGCATAGTTTGTATAATCTATTCAGAAAATTTCATATTAACTTTATTGTCATAATAATAACTTCGTCAAAATGTTATCAAGTGTCAGGAGTGCGGGTAATTGAGTATTTTTTAACTGTTTAACTGCCTGTGTTCAGAGCCAAGTTACAAGTGTCTTCCTACTGTTTTCTTTGTTTTATCACAAGGGTAATTAAAAAATAAAAACAATATATATATGCTTATAAGCAAGTTGCACTCGTTTCTATGACAGAGGTGCGCGAGCCGGGGCGGCAGATTGACAACTAACTACACTTAAATCTTTTTCTGTACATGCAAACCACGTGGCCAGTCAAGTGTCTTCTTTCTTGATATGAATTATAATGTTGTTTTAAAAGCGCTTGTTTTTTATCATTTAGTTTGCTACATTTTTTAATAGATATGTATGTAATGAATGACTTAATTTTGACAATAGTTCCAATTGGCCATCACCTAGCGAGCTATTTACGAGATAGTTATATACAACAGCCAACTGTTGTTTTCACAAAAGCGCACAATGTTAGGAGTTAGTTGTTTTTTTCTTATTGAGTTGAAAGATTTTGAAGCACGTTTATGTATATAACTTAACGGCTGTATACTTTTTATTAATAGTAGTGAGCATGGATGATTTTTTGTTTTGTATTTTTTTTAATAAATTTATTTAACACTTTCTTTTTTTTATTTTACTGTGACTTTTTTTTCACAAACAGTGATTTCTCGTTACCTGAATGTGAATGTGTGATGGTTAGTTGAAAGTCAAATTATATTCTATTTTTCTAGCGGAACCTTGTTTTATTAAAACCTAATAGTAATGTTAACATTACTATCGTACAGATGTCTTCGAGATGTAGGACAAAAGTATCTACGCTTTATAGTAGTGCATTCGATTCCTACTCGAATGGCCGTTCAAAAGTATTTAGGAAATATATTTGGAAGGTAGTGTGGATTGAAAGTGTCTTAACACTAGTTTCTTTTTTAAATAATAATTATCGTATGATCAAATCGGTATCTTTTTGAAATGAGAGACTATAAGGGAATGTTTTTTTTTAATTGAATCTATGTAAAGAGAATAATAAGCTAACGATGTATATCATATAATTTGCGATAAAGTATTCCTTATTTTAAGCAAATTATATCGCACTTTAAGAATTGTCGAAATTAAAAATCCATATTTTTTGGTAAAGGCACAAGTAATCAGTTTTCTTTTCTTTAATCATGGCGCTCCGAACGGGTGAGCTAAGCATAGTACCTATATCAAAATTTCCACATTTAAAATCAATATAGAAAAGGAGTGCTGAGAGTCACATTTTTTTTATAATATTACAAAATTCGTTCGACATTGCTAAGGCAATGGTATAGAGCAAGAGACAACCATATTTTCATTAATTTATAAATGCTGGAAATTTGTAAATGTGTTTATTAAGACGTTTCTGTTTAACGTATCGGTTTAAGCATTCTCTAAAAGCTTGATAAAACATTTATATAGATAAGTTTTTCGTAAGAAACCGCACCGTCTAACACCACAGCTGTTGCTATGGCGAGAATCCACGGATTCGGATACGGTTCGAAATGCTTGACCATCCGCCTTACCAGTTGTAGCCCCAAGCGAGTTCCAGAAGCAGACTAAGGTTTTCTTCAAATAAAGAGGCAATCATCTTCGTGAACAATTATTTTGAGATGACAGCTTTGTTGGAAGAAGTATATCGATCTATATACAAGGAGACTGTTGTAAAGAAAAAAAAATCAAAAAAATATTTTGTGTCTTTGTTAGATCGGAAGCTTTTCAGACCACTCTACACTATATATTTAACAGTCCAAGTAACCACAGTCTAAATTCCATACTAAGTGATCGTTCTTATCTGTGATGGAGACATTTAGAAATTCTGAAATAACGTAAGTCTAGCTGACGCTGGCTAAGATCAGTGTCAACTGGTCTATTGTTTAATATCTCTTTAAAGTAAATTGAATATTTAAAAAAAAATATACAAACATATTTTATTGTTAAGAACGTTTTTTCCCATCGCGTGACAAACTCCCGTAGTATTATTGGACGTGATCGTCCAATTAATAATTTACACTCGTTTAATAATATAATAGTTGCAATAAAGCAAAATAGAAAATCCTCTACAATAGATATTTATTTCATATACATTAGTAAGTGACACGCTATGGACATAAAAATGGGGTATAAATTATGTATTTTCATGCTTATTATTTATTTTAACAAATATGATACTTGTGGTCACATTTTTGTTACAATTCTTTTTAACTCTCGGTAATGGAAGCGAGGTATGTATTTAGTGATTTTTTTGTAATATTGTTTTTTTTAACATATGTATCTAAATTTACATATATAATAACAGTTACAATTTGTTTTTGGATAGTATGTTTTTCTTTGTAAGAATTAGTCTTAAATTAGAAATACCTAGTCAAAACTTCTTACCACTGATATATCTATTTGATTTTCGATGATTTCGATGATCGATAACCGTTATCTATCATTTTTCCTTTTTTCAAACCTAAACTAACCCAAGCCATCAGAATAAGGGTATAATTAAGTTAATAATATAAACACCTAGTAAAAAAATATTCTAACTAGAAAAAACGTGTTAAATAATAACTAGTTTTCACTGCGATATGATGATGTTTGCGATAAGCGATATGATAGATGTTTTATTATATTTTATTTATCCTGTATTATCAAACAAGTAGAAAAGCAGTTCCTTAGTAATAAAAATTAAAAAAACCGTTTTAGTTTATAAAAAGTTTAACCGTGTACGTTAATAAAAGGAAAGTTTAATTACCTTTTAAGATAGCAGACGATGACTATATTTTAAACTTTGATTCACCTGTCTACGTATGCCCGGATGAAGAGAGCCAAGCTTTCGTAGAGACGTCTCAAATCGAAGTAAAGAGATACAACGAGACTATCTCTTATATGACTGGGGTTATTAGCTTTTTGAAAAGCATGGAACCTACGACTGCGGTATATTTCAATGCTTATATATAGAGATTAGCTTTAAAATTTTAATATTGTTTATTTGCTTGAACGTTACTTATAACGACGTACTTTTAAATTTTTGTGCTTTTAGATTATTATTTATTATATAAATCGAAGGTTAACACATTATCTCATAATTGCTATTTAAGATATAGACGAGCGATTAATGTCCTTTTTTACGGTATGTAACATTAATTATATACATTAATGAAATCACAGAGTAAAATTATTTCAGGTAGAATTAGTTATAGACAAAGAAATCGGCGGTTCCTTCGAAAGGTTTGTGTCTCACGAAATTTGTGACCTGTGCAAGGAATTAGAAGACCCTGAAAGCCCTTATAAAGATTATTTCAAACAAATGGGTTTTCCTGAAAAGTGCCCTTTAATAGCAGTAAGTAAAAATAGAGGTACTAGAATTGAACTAATATATATTCATCCATTCTTCGAATATAACACACTGCAGTAGATTTTCAATACTATAAACCTATAAATAATTAAATTATAACTTTTGATAAAAATTGTCTTTGACTTCTGTAGTAACATGTTTTGGTGTCAACTCTAATATTTTATTTATTTACTTATTTTTAACTAGTACGATTCATTTTAGAATGACTACCACGTCAAAGAATTTGTAGCGATCACAAAGGATCTACCTATAAACAGCGGGACAGTCGGACGGTACCAAGTGACAATGACCATCAATAAAAGCGCCAGCAGCGATTGCCTCGCCCCGAAAACCTTCCAAGCTTGCCTTAAATTTGATTGTGTAGTTGAACAGATGTAGATAATCGTTGTAAATATACTTATTTTGTCAAATGTGTCCATGTGTCTAGTAAGTAGTTATGTAATATAAAAATATAATGGTATTTTTTTTTCTCTATATAAATATCTATGTACTTTTATGTGTATTATAAAATATTTTTTGATATTTTTGGTACATATTCAACTATGTACTTATTTCCAAGTTTTCCGAAACTTCTAAGACACGAATTCAGTGTTTGATCTATACATTTTATATGTTTTTAATAACAAAAATATGTTTAGGAAGATTAATGCTAAAATATTAGATTTTTAATATAACTTAAATTAAGCACTACTCAGCAATCACCTTCTAACGGTCCGGCTATAAACGAAATAAAAAAGACATATAATCTATTATTTTATTACTGTTACACAAATCTATTCATCTGGTTCATTGACATTTTCGTCACGACTGGACTCATAGAAGGTCTCGCCGTGGCCCCTGAGCACCTTGGACTTGGCTTTTTCTGTTTTCTCTTTAGTTTTTACCTGCCTTTTAGTTTTGTTAACGTCTGATTTAACTTTTGGTTTTTGTTTCGGTACTTTTCCCTTTGCATTTGCCGTTTCATCACTGTCGCTGTCCGAGCTATCCGAATCGGAATTCTTAACATTTTTTTTCCTGTTCATATGTAGGGATGGTTATTATTATTTTAGGTACCTATCTACATATGAATGTACCTATTTATGTAAAAAAACACCTGTATAGCAATATATAAATAGCAAGCTTTATAGATAACAAAGTACATTAAGGTCGGTCGTGGCGCAATGGGACAGCTTCTGACTGTAAACGCGATCGGTTTTGGGTCCTATCCCCGCTCGGGGGAGTGATTATATTTAAATTATTTCCACTTCCTCGCTCTGGTAAGACAAAGTGCGGCGTTGAGTTCCACTACTCAACACGCAATGTCTCAAATTCGGTGGAAAGCGAAGATAATTGTCATAGTGAAATAATTGAAAACACCAAAAGAATTAAACTAATTTGAAAATCACAAAAACAAATACATTTAAAGTTGAAAGTTTCAAATAATGAACATGTTATTCATGGGTCTATATAAACATAATACGTTCTTCATTGTAAATATGTTTGGCCTAATACGATTTATTCAGAACTTACATATACAATTGCCCTATATACTCACTTTTCTCTCAAAATCTCTGCATGATCATCATCACTGTAAATATTTATATTAATATTAAATTAAATTGACAGAAAGCTTAAAATATTGTATTATAGAAAATTTACCTGTCATCCTGTATGTTCCGTTTCTTACTAAAAAAAATAAAAAGACTCAATTTTAATAGTGAAATATGAGACATTACTTTGAACTTTACTTTTGGCAAAAATCGATTAACTTTTATTTCTTGTATTTATTTGTATTTGCTTCGTATTATTACAAAAACTTACCTCTCAACTCTATCGTCATCATCATCTCTGTGAAGGTATAATAATAATATAATTATTAGTTAGGTTTTAATTATTATTTTAATCGATTTGAATTATGAATAAAAATAAATTAAAAAACTCATTACTCTTCATCCTTTTTCTCCCATTCGACAGTCCATTCTTCGTGCGTGATACCAGATCGAAAAACTCTTCTACAGTTTTCTCTATTTTAGAAAATAAAAAAAAATACAATAATATTAGTTATATTGGAACGATGATAATTGTTGAGTTAATATTGTTAGTTATACTGTGGCAAATCTTAATAGTTACATATGTACATGTATATTATAAATTTATAAAAGTAATTTTAGAAATCTATCTGTGACCACGGTTTATTGTCTTCAAATATGCGAATAATCCTACACTAATAGATGTTTTTCACATTATAGTATTGGCTATTTACTATCTTTTGCACAGTGTGTCTTTTGGCGTTCTCTTACAGTATCAAGGCAAAATACATTATTACTAAAATTACTTACTCAACGTCTTTGTTAATAGCGCAAGACAGGAACTGTCTATTCTTGAATACACTGGTGTACAAGAAGGGTCCGTGGCAACTGTGACCCTTAGGGTCTATTTTGCACGCCGATATGACTCCGATAACACGTTCATTGCCTTGATACTTAACGATCAATGGACCGCCGTGGTCGTTCTAATAATTAAATGATAGTTTTTAACATTTATAATTTATTGGTTTAGATTTGTTACATTATATACACTATTCTAAGGGTAGAAAATTTTACAATATTTTTATATTATTTCCTTTCTAAAACGCGGCAAAGGGCTATACCACTTAAAGACGCAAAATCTCAAAATCAAGAGTTAAGCGGAAAACGAAGTGCCTCGAAATTAAACGAAGTTTCTCGAATAACTGGATAGTTAAACTGTTGAGATAATAGTTATATAACATTAGTTTTCTTTGCAAGTAATCTTTACAAAAGAACCATTATTTTATTAGACTGTGTCAATGTATATATACACTATTTAAAAATGAAGCGAAAATATATTTGAGTAATTCAAACAAGGTGAACAAAAATTTTCTTTCACTTACATTTATTATTATGTACTTATGTTTACATTTGATAAAATGAGAATGAGACTGTGAGCATTGTGGTGAAACTAAATAAGTTAAAATGCCGCTTATGAAATTCTAGAACGTATTTGTAAAACGGAATTATTAGGACCTTTTCAAACTTGGTTAGATTAGGTTAGGATGGATAGTGGAGATATCCCTTTGAACCTTGTATCGCAAGTCCCAGGAACTGCTCCTTACCCCTTTCTCATTAATGCAATGGGCACTTGCACGGTAAATCTATAGAATGCTATAAAATTGCTTCTCGCTCTCTAATCTACTACAGCTGTAATATAAAGATCCAATAGCCTTACCTCACAAAACCCTCCCTGCTTCATAACTCGTCTTGCTGTAAAGTCGTCCGGATCTCGTAAATGTCTACCGAGATCAAGGCGGAAGTTTGTTTCATCCTCTAGCTCCAGACGTCGGCTTTCCACGTCCGTACAGTTGGCATACTTTTTCTATGATATAAAGTGGTAAAATGGTTGATATAAAGGATATCCTAATCAGTTTTAATTGGTGTTTAAGTTAATCGATAAAAATTCTGGCTCAAATTAAGGCATTATTTTAAAAACATGATAGAGTCAATTTTTCCGTTAAAACAAGAAACTTTTAGTAATAATAATTATTTGTCTTTATGCAATAGGAAGGTCACTTGATTGATAAGTAGGTAAACAAAAATAAAATAATAAATTTAATAATCAAATAATACATAAAATGTACTAATTAGAAGAATAAAAAAGAGTAAAATTACAAATAATTTATCGATTTAGTTATAAAAAAAATATTTCTCAAGTAATAACATTATACTCACATCACAAATTTCACTGATCCGCTTCATGACATCCTTGGTACAAATCATGTATTGTGTAATAATACTCCTAAAACGTTGCGCCCATTTCTTGGCGCACTGCTCGTTGTCCATAATACAAACTTTTGCTTCTTGCAGGCACTTAGCATTTTCCGGAATGTGAACTTTTTGACGACGATACACGCCCTTGAATTTAAATAAAATTTTATTTATCTTAGAATTTAAATAAAATGTATTAAAAAACTGAATTAACACATTTTATTTCGCCAGTCGTGGCACAGTAGGACAGCGTCTGACTGCAAACGCGGTCGATTGTCTGTTCCATTTCCATTCGGTGAAAATATTATATTTAAAATTATTTTCATTTTTTCGCTCTAGTAAGGCAAATATACGTCTCGAACAGTCTTATAGTGAAATATTCCTTTTATCTTCTCCCTGTATGTGGCGATCAAAGTTAAGAAAGTAAGGATATTATACTCTGGTTCGAATAATTAAAATTATTCATAAATAATATATTTTAATTTTAATATTAATTATTATATATTGAATCGTTTCTTTAAGATTTCATTGAACTATACTAATATTTACCTCTCTGAAGTTACTGCCGCTACCCCATCCAGCAATATAACCTTTAGTACCGGCCTTTTCCAAATCCCTACTAATATTATTGTACCCTATGCAATCAGTTGCAAATTCGCAGCCCTTTTCTAGTACGCCTATTTTGAATGGCTTGTCCACTTTCACAATTGCTATGTCATTGGAAGACCACTTTATACTGTCTTGGAAATCGAACTTGTAATCTAAAAATTGTATAAACATATAAAGCTTTCTTATTATTTATTGAATTATTATTATTTATTTAATTACTAGCGGCGTGCTCACGGTTTCTCCTGCAACAAGTACACTATTATATTTTAGTGTTTTAGTATATAAGTATTTTGTATTGTTTATATTACTTAAATCTCTGAAAGCATTGAATTATTTCTGATACTAACAGGGATACGTTCAATAAATAATGTATAAAAGAATAACTATCCCGATATTATGCAAAAACAGTGACTTTACTAATAGTATGATGTGACCTTAATGTGCTCAAGACGGACTAGATGTCAGTGACGTTTTGTTAATAAAATATGGTGACGTCTATTTGTATGTCAGTATCATTAGAAGTAAACAAATAATTCAAATTTTGCGCTTACGTGTTGTTGGAAGATTTCGAATCTTTATTTTTTAATGTTTTATGATTTAGATACAATTTGAATTGAGTACTACCTCTTGATAAAATTTCTAATTTAGATAGCCTAGTTTTTAATTAGAAGTGAATATCAGTTTTTTCTTAGACGTGGCATTAAAACGAGAATGATTTATCTAGCTCAAATTAAATTATTTATAGTAAGTGTTGTTATGTAGGTACTTGTAAACAGTGTGTCAAATCTATTGTCATACATCACTATCTTTAATTTGTAACAGAACTATTAGAAGAATTTTCCAATGAATGAAACGTAAAAAAATATTAATATAACAATAATTATATATACCATATATACTAATAATTATATATACCATATATAATATATACTAATATAGTCCGATATTTGTTAATTATAATTTAACATATAGGCCAACGTGGCGAAATAGATCTGTGTCTGATTTTCAACGGAATGGCTGTAAGTTCGATTCCCATTCGGGGGAATGATTATATTTAATATTTATTTCTATTTCTCCGCTTTGGTAAGACAAAGTGCGGTATTGAATTCGCCACTCAGCACGCAATTACTCCATTTCGGTCAGAGTCTTGACACTAGTTTGTCACAGATTACAGATTTTTTTATTTTATATATTCTTTTCGGCGTGATATATACTTACTCTTGGGTATACATTTCCAAACAACTTTCCTGCGGTGGTTACACACGCACTCGTCGCTCTTGTAATCGAAACTATCTACAAATTTTGTTGTACCAGATACTACATAGAACTTGTCAGCGTCCTCCACACAGGCAGCGGATGTCAGTACGTAGCTATTGTGGACTATCACTCCCCCGCAAAGCCAACCACGGTACTTATGAGCTTTTGCGGATTCTTTAGTTAGTTGGAGATACACCTGATTTTAATATAGATCAATAATTTTATATATTAATGCGTAGGTACGTTTTGGCATTTATCAAGTTTATTTAATCGTGTTTTGTTCGTTGAAAAGTGACAAGTACAATCGTTATAAGAGATGATTTTCAATTTGCAAAGTATACTTAAACCGCCACCGCCTATAGCCGCCACAAATATATAGAGGACGTTGTGGCGCAGTAGGATAGTGTCTGACTGCAAATGCAATTAGTTGAGGGTTCGTTTTCCAGTAGGGGGAATAATCATTCCTATATTTATAATTTATTTTTAATTTCTTCACTCTAGTGAGACGAATCGCGCAATTTCTCGAATTTGGGCGGAAAGCAGTCGACGGGGTGTTCAAGACACTCCGTTGATACTAAGTTGTGGACTACCCTGTTATGTGGAATATAGCATGAAGCGTAATAAATGTAAAGGATCCTATAGTTATAGGTGTAATATGAAATCCATCCCTGGCATTCGGCCAATATACCAAAATACCCACTTGATTCTTGCATAAAAAGACCCAGTAGAACTTTAGTATAAGAAAAGATTATCACTTTTGTGACTTATTCAGTTAATACAGTATTCTATGTTTATATTAATTACAATTTTGTTGTTAATGAATTTTGTTTCTTAAATATTTTTATTAATTTAATACTATACATTATATGAGGGCCGGTCGTAGCGCAGTGGGACAAACGCGTTTGTATTTGATTGATGATTCCTTGTCGGGGGAATAATTATGTTTAAATTGTTTTTATTTCCTTGCTGTAGTCTCAAATTTGGCGGAAAGAGGAGTACGGAGTGTCCTGATACTAGATACTTCCTGACTACCTTATTGTACCGAATACAAGTATAAAATTAATATATATATATATATATATATATATATATATATATATATATATATATATACGTTCTTACCATATAAGGTCTTTTTCCAATGCCAACTCGTTTGCTGTACAGTATCCTACGTGTATCTACGACACTTTGGTTTTCAAACTCCCATCCTTCGTCTGGTAGGTCTTCGAATTCAGTGATGTTATCATGGCTGACATTAGCTGAGGCTTTTGTAACTTCATTCGTGGGGTTAGTGAGAACTAAACCTGGTTATGACTATTTATATTAGTATTATAAGGAAAAAAAGCATGGTTTTAGCAGAAATACGCATAAATTTATTATGATTCGCTTTAGAATGTGGCAGGTTTCTCTTATATAGATAATATATAAAAGAATTTATGAGTCAAAAGTTAAATAATAAGTTTTTATATTTCTTACCTAAAGCTAATAAAAAACAGGAGAGAGAAAGACCAAAATTCGACATTTTCATTACAAAAGTCAATAACCAAAAAGAAAATTAATCTGTTATCAACATATGGAATGTTATTCCAAAATTATAATTATTCGGTCAATTAAAAAAGTTATTTAAGTCCAAAATTAAAATATGCATATCCGTTTTGTAATAAAAATGAATATTTATATTTTTAATTAAAACCACAGTTATTTATACTCATATTAATTTAACAAGAACACATTAATTAAAAAAAAACATACTTTCTTTTTTTCGCTTCACGCTTTTATCCTGCATAGCATGGTAGACAGGAAGTACCTATGTAGATCAAGACGTGTTGAGTGGGAGAACTCAACGCCGTATACTTTCATATAAAGAAATATGTAAATAATATAAACAACATAACTTGATTTTTTTTAATGAGTCTACACAGCCACTCTCTCTAGCGGAGTTCCTCAGGGCAGTGTGTTGGGATCTACTCTCTTTCTAGTTTATGTCAATGAACTCTGCAACCTAAACATACCTAATTGCTAAATAGTCTCTTAAGCAGATACCACTAATGATACCGCTTTGCTTGTTCATGGCAAAAATTGCAATGATACACGTAAGTATAGCGAAAAGCTCTCACCATTGTAATAAATTGTTTGTACTGTAACAGGTTATTATTATTATTATTTATTACAACGAGTTTACGTCCCACTGTATTATTTCTAGAAAAATTTACTCGTGTAGGGTTTAGATGACTTTTTTTGAATAGCATGACTAAGATAAGACGATAATTTTTATGACTAGGATAAGAAGATCTATTTTACCCGGTCGTGGCGCAGTGGGACAGCATCCGACTGTGAACGTGATCGGTTATAGGCTTGATGCCCACGCGTGGGAGTAATTATGTTTAAATTAATTTTTAAATAAAACACTTTCTCAATCTGATGAGACAAATGCTGCATTAAGTATCGCCAGTTGACTTACAATATTTCGAATTCGGCGGAAAGCGAAATTCGGAGTCTCTTGACACTAAGTACTTTCAATTTACCCTGTTATGCATAAAAGAGTAAAGCTAAAAAAAGTTCTTTTATTGCTTTGTTATCTTTATATTTAGCTTTATTTTACTTGCTGCAGTGAGTAAGTAAGTTACTATATGTCCATTCCATAACTACTATTTCTGCTACATATTCGGGTATTATTTATGAGTTCAAATCGCCTATTCAAGCCTGATATTTTAAACATTCTAATTAATCAATTTGGGTGGATGTGTCATTGTGTAAGCCGTTATAAAGAAACAGTTTCTATTTGATAATCAAATAACATATTGAACAAAAACAAGATACAGATGTCTTACAATAAAGATTTTTTATATCCTATCTATGGGGCTTATTGGAGACTGGGTTTGTCAATAAGGCCACAGTTGAATGACAAGATTTAGGTGTTGCAGACCAAGAAACCATATCGTAACAGTAATGGACTTAAATTACTATTTATTTCTCTTATCGTTCTCTTCAAACGCCTCCAGTATTTTTTCCTCTTCAAAACAAAAGTCAAATATCACACTAATTCTTTATTACGTTGATGTACGTTATTTGGATGTAGGTGAAGAGCAAATTATCAAATTAGAGACTGTACGAGATCTGGCCACACGTTTTGTTATGTTTATATTTGCGCAATTACGCAACGTAATTGCTCAACTTAATTTGTTTCCCATCTGATTTAGTCATGATATACACATCTTTCCTGCCAACAAACTAATCCACATCTTTACCTTTTCAAACTACATAGGACTCGGGGAATAACCTTTATTAATACGTTTTTAATGGCTGTTATTCTTGTTGTTATTTAAGCTATGTAAATGTAGTTTTCCATTATATTATAATACTATGGTGATATGGTATGGTGGTAAATAATATCGTGATTTCCAATTATGTGTACCATGTATACCTTTTTGACTAACTTAACGTCTGCTACGCGTGTATTTACAAAAATCTAAAGAGAACGTGTCGTGTTCTTAAAGTGTTCGAAATGCCAATTTTTCAAAAATATATACAGAATATCAATTTTTTTTTCATATCAAATTTTCTATATACTTTTGTTTTCCGTAGTAAAAATTCGAATTTTTCTGTTACTACTTTTATGCCTAATATTATAAATGTAGCTTTCCTATGTCTGCCTCAATTTTGTATTAATTTGTACATCATTTTCTAATGTGACCAAGCTGGTTTCGTTTTAATTTTAATTCGCGACTTTTCTGTAATGTTGTAGTTCATTCCTTTCGATATAGTTAGACCAGTACAATATATTAATGTGTATAAAGTATTGTATCTGGGGTAATGAAGTATACTTTTTTAATTAATTTTGGAAGTTGGTAAAAGTTGCGGGAATCGGGAAAAGTTTGCAATTTTGGTTTCATCTTCTAATCCATATCTGCGTATAGGATTAGTGAATAAATAAGTATGAAACTTGTCCATGAAATAAAATTTGTCTCGTATATTTGTTTGGTTAGTTTAGTAAGCGTATAAAAAACAATTGATATTCACTAATAGCTCGTTTCTTTCTTATTTTCGTTAGGTAGACTTTTTGTAAGTTGTATATTTTGATTGTTTCACTGGGGAAATGTAATAGTGACCCATTGCGACGGTGGCCACACCAATCATTTATAAATCATGTGTCCGCCACCTACATGGATGACGGTTAATCAGGACGTGTTACTGGATTTTAGGGGGCTTATTTATGTTATTATTATTATATATCATATTGCGCCATGTAATTTCTTAATTTAGGCAAGAGATTAAAAATTGAGAGAAAGAACAAGAATGAAATTAAAAATGTTTTATAAATTTGAAACATATAATTATCGTTATTTCTTTATTTGAAATACAACTTTATTTAGGTAATTTGCTTGAGTTAGCCTTAATAATGAATCCGCTATCCGGGAACACTTTGTCTCCAGATATTCCGTGATCTTCACTTGCCCTTTGGACTATGTCTGGTACTGGACTGGTTGTTGGAGGGTCCAATTCATTTTTGGCTGGACTGTAGAATAAAAATACATCTATATTAAATATCTATAAAAAATTTGCAAAAGACTTTTGCATTCATACAAAAACGTAGCTGTACATTACTTTTTTTCGCTTCATTCTCTTTCCGCATAGCAGAGTAGACAGTTAATCGCAAAGCGGAATACAGAGTGTCTTTATAGTAGGTACTACTATGAAGACACTCTGTATTCCGCTTTCCGCCAGATTTAGAGACATAATGTATCAAGTAGTGGAATTCATCACCGCGCTTTGTATTACCAGAGCAAATAAAGAAAATAATTAAAATATAATAATTTCGCATGTGGGTATCGAACCTACAATTCATCGCGTTTACAGTCAGCCCCATTGCGCCACGACAAGCCTTTATTTAATTTAATCTCTTCTAAATCAATTACCGTACCTACTTTAGTACTATTTTTTTTATTTTCTATTGTGATGAAATTTTGGAAAATTATCTTTTACTGCTTCGATTATCAAATATAGTATAATCCAGTATACATAAAATACCTACATGTTAAATATCAGCTTAAAAAGTCCGACCAGTAGTTTTATCCATTTAAGCCGTTTGTAAGTCACTCAGCCAATAATCAAAGAGTTTTATATATGTACTTATAAGCAATAATCTATTAACATTAATCGTATTTATTAAGCAAGTTGTCGCAGATCCATTTGCCATGCCAATCTAAATGCTTAAACAAACTAAATATTATTCATATCGAGTTTAATACCCATCTGGATGATTTTTCCAAGAAAGTACTTTTTCTACATGAGTCACACCGGACCTGAACTGCCTTCTGCATTTAGGTCTGAAATCAAGACATACAGAATATAAAGTTATAATAAGAATAACTAGCAGCATATTAATATAATGTAACAAAAAAAATATTCTTGTACTTTTCGATAATTATAAATTGTTTAACGTTTAAATTTCAATAATAAAGAACATAGAATATTCTTAAAACTTGTAATTTTAATGCAAATATCATTTATTTCTAGCGAGATCAATGTTGAGATCCAAGCGCAGGATATCAGTAGCAACTTAATTTACAAACAGTATTAAAAATCTTACTCTAGATCCTTATAAATAGCACAAGATATAAACTGTCGATTTTTGTAAATGCTAGTGTAAAGGAAAGGGCCGTAACACTTGTTGGTACGCTCTTTGACTAAGCACGCGGAGATGACGCCAATTACAACTGAGTTAACACCGTTACCGTACACTAGTGGACCGCCGTGGTCGTTCTGTAAGAAAAATATATATATATTTCTAGAAGTTGCCATCAAAAATATGTTTGGCATTTTTGACTGACTCTGATCAAATATAGAAAGGAATATAGTAGTGTACAAAAATCATAGCATAATTTAAAATCCCTAATATAACTTTATTATAATTGTGGTTTTGCCTAGATTGCCTTATGTTTAATAATATTTCCAATTTTTTTTCGTGAACCATCCACGTAGGCAAATATTGTAGACAGGCTTGTAAGATCAGACATAATGACGAATATCTGCAATAACATTATTGGCATTAAGATATAGCGTCTACTCTGCCATTAAGAAATTAGAGGAGATTTACTGTTAATCCTTCTCTTTCGTGAGTTTTGATAATCAAGATGACGTCGTGACCGAATGCGCGAATTATCATTTTGCCACGTATTCTTTGGTCAGGACAACATCGCTATTTTGATATTGTGGACTATGCATTAACAAGTGGCAACCTCTGTATGAGCACCCTACTTTAAAATTTTAATTATGGATTTTTGTGTTGCATTTTCCCTATAGATCGAGTTTTTAATAAAGTACTTAAAGGTTGGTATTTAAATCGTATATTGTGGCTTTTACATTGCTAAACTTTTTACAATATAACTACTATTTTATTACTTAAAATATATACCTCACAAAATCCGCCATCTACTTGTGAACTGTACCGCCTGCTATCGTTGTGAGCTGAATGCAACGTTAAATTTGTTGGTACTTTCTCTATTATCTTCAAGTCACGTCTCGCATCTTCGTCGTCGGAGTAACTAATATCTTGACAATCTACGTATTTTTCCTGAAGAAATTGTAATTATTTAGTTTATTTAAGAATGTAATAATTAGGTTAGACCACATTGAGAGTAATACCGATGAAAAAAGGTAGAAAAACACGTCAGTCAAAATTCAAGAACACAGTGTAGTTGATAGTGGGATTAAGTCTTTATAGTGGGAGGAAGCGTTGAGTTCCACCACTCAACACGCAATCTCTCGAATTCGGTGAAAAGTAAAGTACGGAGTGTCTTGACACTAGATACTTTCTGCTATGCGGGATAAAAGTGTGAAGTTAAAAAAATTGTTCTAAACAATGTATCACTACACCTTGTTATATAATAAGAAGAAATGACTTTAAAAATATAACTAATAAATAAAAACGCTTCAAATTATTTTTTCGTTAATTGTTCGTTCAGGAAAGAACGTTAATTTCGAAGTATGAAAATATTATATCTTTATTTGTCTCATTAATTTCTCACAGCAATTATTGATTGAAAATCGCGTTTCAAGAGTTGAATATATATATAATAGATAAATAAATAGATACATGTGAAGCTAATTAAAAACGCGTTATTTATGTTTATTTACCTTTAATAATTAGGTTACTATATATTTTTTGCTAACCTATTATATTATATATCAGTGTATGATTCAAATCAAAATAATACACTTATTTAGAAGGTGGAAAATTATAAACATTTATCAGGAACTTGTAAAATTGCATATTTATGGAATTTTTACTACCTGAGTTGACATAATATCTACTATATAATTTCAAAACTCAAAAATACAAATAAAAAATAAAATATACCACAAGTGAATTAATTTAAAACATACATTACAAATCTCTGACATAGTTTGTCCTATATCCTTAGTGCAGATCATGTAGTTGTCTATGATATTGTGATATCTGGAGCCCCAGCGACGCTTGCATCTGTTCTTCGGAATTATTTCTACGTGACTTTCTAGAAGATTCTGTTGGTTTTCTTTCCTTCTGTTTATCCACTGAATATGAAAATTGACCAATATAATATTTTACTTAAATGTGTTTTTTATTTGATTTTCAGTCAAATGAATTGGAAAAGAGATAGTTATGTTTTAGTTTTATCCAAATTTGAATTACTATATATATATATATATATATATATATATATATATATATATATATATATATATATATATATATATATATATATATATATTCTGTTTTTTGGGAAAATTATATTCAGCAATTACTAATAGTAGGAAGTAATTTTTGTAAGAATTAAAAAAAACAATTTTTTGTTTAGAATTGAATTATTTTAATACTTAGTAAGGAACAGAGTGTCATGAAACTAGATTTTCTCTGCCTACTATGAATTTCGGGTAAAAACGTGAAGCTTATCATTGATTACACTTCACCTTATATGAACTCAAGCTAAAATATTTTTTATTACTTTTATCATATACTTTATTGATTTATCTGTGTAAACGCGATCGGTTGTGGGTTCGATTCCCTTTCAGGGGAGTGATTATATTTATATTATTTTCACTTCCTCGTTATGGTAAACTGCAGCGTTAATTTCAAGCACTCAACACGCAATGTGTCAAATTTCGTGGAAAGCGAAGTACGAAAGTGTCTTGACGCTAGGTACTTCCTGACTATTTGCCATGCGGGATAAAAGCGTGAAGCTAAAAAAACTTACATCG
This sequence comes from Dryadula phaetusa, assembly GCA_032432895.1. Classification (NCBI taxonomy): domain Eukaryota; kingdom Metazoa; phylum Arthropoda; class Insecta; order Lepidoptera; family Nymphalidae; genus Dryadula; species Dryadula phaetusa. Next base: position 2,594,183 of record JAOYRS010000073.1, read on the forward strand.
TTATACCTCGACGTAGTTCCCCAACCAGCTATAGTGACCACAGTGCCCGGGTTCTCTAAAGCTTGACTTTGATTATTGTAGCATATCGGCTTAGGAACAAACTCGCATCCCCTTATACGTCTGTTGAAGTCAAAGCCGTCTTCTATTTTAACAATTGCTATATCATTGTTCATCCACCTGATGTTATCATTCTCATGTCCGTCGAAAACGTAATCTGTGAACAATTTACATGCACTTGACTACAGGATCACTGGGAGGTAAAATATGCGTTGACCTTGCAACGTGTGTAATTGTGTTTGAAACTTTTTAGTTTACCAATTATTTTATTTTATTTATTTTATTTTATTTATTATGAAATTATGTAATAGTTAACTGAATCCATATAAAAAAAACAAATCATACTCCGCCATTCACAATACTTCCACGAAAATCTTTTTTTCGAGTTTATACATTGTTGTTGCATAATTACATAGATTAGTAATCTTCTAATAAATATAATATTATAAGCATAATTGAAACTTATCAATGAAATTTCGAAGCGATGTTTGAAATTATTTATGTACTAATTCTTAAATCGAAAAATTGAAAAAGTCGAAAGCTTTAGCGTAAGAACGTTTTAAGCATGTGTTTACTCACTTTTCGGAATACATTTCCAAACCGCTTTCTTCGCACCATTTTTGATACAAGGGTTATTATACCTATCATCCTCATCGGCATATCTAAAAAAAAAGAAATTAATTCATATATTTCACTCAAGTAATTCCATTTTAGCGTTTCCAAGGCAGCTTTAATTTCATTTGAAAGGATACATTTTTATTCAAGGCATATTTCTTTAATATAGGCTATATGAACAGCGAAAGACTGTAAACGCGATTGTTATGAGTTTATCCCCATTTGACGGAATGATTAATTAAATTTCAATTATATTTAACTTCCTGCTGTGGTAAGAAGAAACACAACATTGGATGTCGCCAGTTAATATACCCTATCTTGATTTTGGAGAGAAAGTGAAAAACAAAATATCTTGAGAACATCTTTGAAAAAACGTATAAAAATTTTGAACGCAGCGGGATTCGAACCCGCGCCTCTTGGATACGGTCCAAGCGCTCTGACCGCTAAGCCATGCGTTCTACTACCAGCTGAGTCGAAATTCTTTTACGTTTTGTTACAACTTATTTATGTCGTTAGCATCTCTGTAGAGAGATTTTTACAAATTTCTACTACTTAAAGATTATTAAGAAATAATCGTTTAACAAGAGAGATTGCTATTTTATTTTAATATTTACTATTTTTAAAGTGTTATTCCACACTTAGGATTAGAAAACATCTTTGAAAAAACGTATAAAATTTTTTTAAACGCAGCGGGATTCGAGCCCGCGCCTCTTGCCGTCCAAGCGCTCTGACCGCTAAGCCATGCATAAAGCTATAAAAGGACGTGTTTTACCTAAATCTTGAAAGGTATATAAAAATAGCTTACTTATAAGTGCCAGAAACAATGTAGAAATGTTCTGCGTCCTCAATACAAGCGGCTGACGTCAGTATGTACTCCTCATGTATTATGACTCCGCCGCAGAGCCACGTGCGATAATTAGTTACTTTTTTGTTGGTCCGAGGTAGCTTGAGATATACCTGTCATATACATGTATAATAAGAAATGATATCCTTTCTTAACTATGATTTTTTTAATATAAAATTTATTTTCTTTTCCTTATTGTTATTTATCTCTAATTTACATGTAATTATAAAATTAGTTGTAAGAACTAACATCTATATGTATATTAAACATAAAAATGTGTATATAGTAAAATATGTTCAATTTTATATCATTAATATTAATAATAATTTATATAAATATACCTCAAAAAATTAAGATATATTAAATTTTTCAAAAACTCGCTTAAACATAAATCTAGAACTATGAAATTTGTATGTTTTAGAAATGTTTACACATACACAAATCAAATATGAAAAATCATTTATACGGTACAGTGATATAATTTTAGGTATAATTTAGATATACCATGTAAGGCCTGCCGTCTGTTACTTCACTCCCATGAATGATTCTTCGAGTATCATTTAATATTCTTTCAACATTTTCGGGAATGTGAGTCGCCACTTCAAGAGAATATACATCTGAAAATATATTATATTATTCATAAGTCATTTGATTTTATTATTATGATGACTTGTATACAAAATCGTGTTTTGTATTTTTTTTTAATATTATATAACATTTTATATCAAAATAATTAACAAATTGAAGGTCGTTTTTACTTGTCATTTCTATTCGATTTTTTATATACTCATATTAGATACTTACTCAAAAAAAAGGAAAAACATAAGCAAAAAACATAAATAACTGACATTTTCTTCAAATTCAACTTAAAAAGGAAAGTAAATTACTCGAAATATTTAATTACACGCTTCGTAACTTTGAAATAGTTAAGATTATCAGAAAATAGTTTAATTTAAAAATTGTACATTTCATTTCATTGGAATTTTGATCATATTCTGTTACGACAGAACGAATAAAAACTTAGATATTAACAGGCCACTAAAAATCAAATGATGCATAGCATTCCTTAACTTTTATTACATTTAAAGTTAATGTATTATTTATATAATTTTTTTTAAATATAAAATGAACGTCAATATCTATTAATTTATCCCCATATATTGAACTGAACGATGGACATTACCAATGTTGTGGTCGTGGGTTCAAATAAATAAAATAAAATTAATATAAATAAGCAAAAATGACCAACGTGATTTCTTTCAGGCTACATTTGAAAACGTGTAAAAAATATATTATCTCTAGTTTCTTTTTGTGATAGATACTTCTTTGAATTATACAAAGTTGGCGTTAAATCACCACATCTAGCATGCAGCAGTGACTTCAAAGTAAATCTAATATATTTATTAAAAAAAATCAGCATGCTATCCAATTAAGTTTATTTATTTATTTTCATAACCAGCGTGAAGAAAAATATTTATTTTTTAAATATTTTGTTTTTAAATTAACGTTTAAAGTAACTAACTATGTGTTCTGCTTATAATCGTTTAAGTTTTGCTATTTGTATAACAGATGTAAGATACAAAAAGATAATATTTAATTTATAGAGGCCATCGTGACTAAGTCCGATTGTAAAACAATGAGTGTAGTTTGAACTCCACTCAGGAGAATGATTATATTTAATTTATTTTCATTTTTCCACTCTAGTAAGACAAAACGCGGTGTTGAGTCTGCCACCACACCGCTGTTCAACATGGACGTCTTGAAATCGAACGGTTTAAATACAGTGTTTTTCCCAATAGGGATGATAGGATTTTGATAGCTCACAGCCTGGCGGCTGTGGTCTTGGTTGTTTAACATTTGACATTTGTGTTGTTTTGTGTTTAATAATGTTTGTCATTTAATCATGGACAAGTTCACGTTACCTTAACGTTTGGAAATTATCCAAATTTTCTATCAAAATTCGAGAAGTGTAATCTCTACTCAAAAAGCATTTCGTGCTAAAAATGGTCGTCATGGTGCACCGTCTGAGCTTGCTATACGTCTCATAATAGACCACCAACACGACAATGGACAGGCTGTAGTGAAGAAAATATTGCCGCCGTATCAGCCAGTGTCGAAGAAAATCAAAATGTTTCCGTTCCACGACGTATACTAGAATTGGGCTTATCCAGAATGACAACCTGGCGAATTTTACGTATGGATCTTGGCCTACATCCATACAAGATTGTGTTGGCACAAGAACTCAAGCCAGCAGATCATCGATTACGTCGTGAATTTGCTGATTGGGCGCTTGAAATGATGGAAACGGACACCGAATTTCATAGGAAAATAATCTTTTCAGATGAGGCTCACTTTTGGCTTAATCGTTATGGGAACAAACAGAATTGTCGTTACTGGAGTCAGTCAAATCCAAGAGTGATTCATGAAACACCATTACATCCTGAAAAATTAACTGTTTGGTGCGGATTATGGTACGGTGGAATCATTGGCCCGTACTTTTTCAAAAACAACGAAGGCCGTACTGTTACTATCAATGGCGACCGTTATCGTGACATGTTGAACGATATTTTTTTTTCCTGAAGTGTATGAAATCGATGCGGACGACATTTATTTTTAACAAGATGGTGCAACATGCCACACTGCGACCGTCACAATGGATTTATTGCGTGATAAGTTTGGTGAGTCGGTTATTTCTCGCAACGGTCCTCACAATTGGCCACCAAGATCATGCGATTTAACACCCTTGCACTATTTTTTGTGAGGGTATGTTAAATCTCAAGTGTATGCCAATAAACCAGCTACGATTCAAGACCTTGAACGCAACATTCCAGCGACTATAGCGGCCATACCAGCCGAAATGCTGCACCGAGTCATCGAAAATTGGACCGATCGTATTCACCAGTGCAAAAAGTCATGGCGGTCATTTGAACGATATTTTATTTAAAATCTACTATCAAATAAAGCCATTGAGCATGAAATTCGAACATATATTACATGTTTTATTTCAATTTCTAAACATATTGTTCTTATTGGGAAACCCCATATTAGCATTGGTCTAAGCAATTATTTACGTCAATATAAGGTATCCAAACAAATAACAATAATAAGGAAAAGTAAACGTACGGATCATCAGTCTATGAATGTGTATTTTGTTATTATTTTATATATTTCAAACTCGCGTATTAAAAAATAATTAAAAAGTAAAAATGATGATTAAAATGTAAATGAAAGTATTTTAATTAACCACCAAACATATATTTATTAAAATAGATATCATTTGTTTGTAAAGTTCCTTGAAGTTGTATTAGTGACGTTTACAAAACGTTCATCTAACTGTCTCAGAATAAGTCCTTCATGCTTAACGACAGTGTCAAATGCTGTGGACTTTTTAGACTGTGCTTCTGATATCCCATCAGTTTTATTTCCTGCTCTTCTTTTTGTTTCTTCGGCAATTTGCTTTCCTGGACTTAAAATGATGTTACACATTATTATTTATTTCAGACTATGCAGAGACAAGTATTTGGAGAGCGTAAAATATTTGGAAGAGTAATAGAAATGGCTATATCTTTTTCATTTTAAATATGATATTTCCGTATATATCACATAATATAAAAAAAAATATTCACTTATTTAACCAAAATATATTTTCAATTCCAACTCTCAACCTGCTATTCGGGATAAAGCGTGAAACTGCTAAAAACTCGTAGTACGACATAAAATTATTTTGTAAAATTACAAATGATAGGTAGGATTCCTTTATTACATACGAATATATGAGAGAAAACTGATAAGAATGTTTCATAAGAAAATAAAGATCCAAAAGTAGATTTATTGCTAATGTTTTATCTCTGTCAGACAACCTTTAGAGAGAGAGGACCTACCTGACGTACAATGTATGATGTTAAAAAAATATACACTATTCAAGGCAAGGCAAACGTGCGTGAGGGTCAGTCACCTAATAGTAAGGGATAGTAAAGGTATAGTATTCCTACAAAACAGCACAGTAGCAGAGCGCCAAGTATCCAGATTGAAGTGGTGATATTCCACTTTGTTACGTACTGTTAATAAAAATATTGCTATAAGAAAATATGATATGATAGCATACCCATCAACATCTTCCGGCCAGTTGAGTTGCTCTTCTATATAAGAAACGCCAGATCTAAACATTTTTGTACAGTCACCGCTGTAAAAAAGAACAAATTATATCAGATAAATAAAAAGATATTATTTTTATTGTACGCAGCAATAAAGAAACAAATTAAACGAACAAATTATTATTCATGCAAAGACTAGTTAAAAAGTTTAAATTAAAATCTTATAATATATGTAATATAATAAACATGTAATATAATAAATATGTATAATGTATGTAATATGAATGCAAGAAAGAAGCTTTTGCCGCACGAGGCTTGCCGCTTTTGTCCGCATATGAGGAAAAGCACATATCACGATATTAATTTCTCTTTTCGTTCGAATTCGAAATATATTATACTGAATAGGGAATTTCTGTACTAGAGTTCAGGGTACACAGGAAGTATCTAGTTTCACACAACTTCGTATTCCGCTTTCTGCTGAAATTCGACGTAATAGTGAATTTTTTTCAACGTTCACGTTGACTACCTTCCTCCCGAAATCGATCCATGCATGATGATCTTTGCATGTTGAGTGGTGGTACTCAAGCCACGCTGTCTTACCAGAGCAAAGAAATGAAAAAAAATTAAATATAGTTTCCCGAATTGGAATCAAACCCAAAATCGAAGGAATTTACATTCAGGCACTGTCCTACTGCACCACAGTCACTGGCCTCTTCAGTTGTCTATTCTATTTATTAGAGTTTTTTTTCAAGCCAACTAAATATTCAAAATAAACATTTAATAAATAGAGACCACAAATAAATAAAAGTATATAAAGATACAACAAAATTTCATACGCATGATCCTTATAAATGGCACAGTTGATAAGCACTCGGTTTTTATACACACTGGTGTAGAGGAACGGTCCATAACATCTGTTGGTGCTCTCTTTGACAAGACAAGCGGATATGATGCCGATGACCACCGCGTTTACACCTTCTCCGTATATGAGTGGACCTCCGTGGTCGTTCTATAGAATTAATAGAATAAAACAATAAGAAGCTTTTTATTCTTTCTTTAGATTTACTATGCTTGTATTGTAATGAGGAGTTCGAAACATTGCCTATGACGCAAGTGTTCATTTAGGTATATCAAGTAAATATCTATATATCTATTTGTATGAAAAAAAATCTCAAAGAGGTTTTTTTATTAAGGTTACAGATTTTATGGTAAGGACAATTTTATTATCTAATTCAAAATACAGTAAAAGCTAAATAACAATAATTGCATTTAAACAATAATTTCGTTTACTCAACAGTAACGATCTACTATTAGGTTTTTTTACATTAGGGAAAAACCTTTCCTATAACTTTACCTTAGTTCAAGTAGAAAATAAAAAAAAATACATAAAAAATATTAACTAAACATACTCATAAGGTTACCTCACAAAACCCTCCACTGCCATAATGTTGCCGCCGCCCAGACTCATTATGATAGGCGGAATGTAATAACAGTTCGTTAGGATTCAGAACTCGTCTAGACTCGCTTTCATCAGAATACATTATATCTGTACATTCTACGTATTTATCCTGAATTTAATGTTAATTTAAATATATTTATTGATATAAATTTATTGTAGATTTGTCTATCTAAGTATTAAGGTTGTTATTTACTATTTTTAAAGTGTTATTCCACACTCAGGATTAGAAAACATTTTTGAAAAAACGTATAATTATCCCGCTGCGTTCAAATTTTTATACGTTTTTTGAAAAATGTTTATTAAGGTTGTTGTTTAAAGTTAAGTAAAACGTCAGCCAGTAATGTACACTTGTACTAAAATAAAAGTACTTGCTCATTTGTGATGTAATTTTTTACTTTAATATCAAGTAAATTCATTTTAGCAATTATTTAAAAAGAATAATGTTTATTAGTTAATAATATTACGATATATAAATTTATTTTAATACCAAAATATATTTTTTTTCATTTTTCATTTTAAAAAATCTTTTGTCTTAACATAAAGTCTTTCCTTTATTTAAGAAAAATTAAAATAATATATATATGTTCATTATTTATAATTATAATAATATTAATTATATAAATTGTTGATTCAAATTCATAACCAACGAGTGAATAATTATATATTTAATATATATTTTATAAGTAATTAAATATTTTTTTAAAAATTACGGCCATATTAATATATCACGTTTTTTATTAATATAGATATAACATAACGCTATTGTAGCGAACTGTGGCAGCGTTTGACTGTAAACTGGACTGGTTGTGGATTCAATTCGAGATCGGGGAAATGATTATATTTTCATTTCTCCGTCTGACTAAATAAAATGCCATCGTGACGCAGTGGGACAACGTCTGACTGTAAACGAGATCAGTTGTTGGTTCCATCTATCACAGAGAACTAATTATATTTAATTATTTTCATTTCCTCGCTCAAGTAATAATAATCTAACACGCCTCTCATGTCTATATCTTTATTTTTGGTGTAAAGTGGAGAACGGAATATCTTGGGCACCAGGTTCTCCCTTGTTACCCTACTATGCGGAAAAAGCGTGAAACTGTAAAATTAATTTAAACAATAAGGGCTACGTACACGACATGCTTCACTTAATTCCAGTATCGTGTCTCTCGTACAAATCATATAATTATCAATAATGTTATGATAGCGCGGTCCCCAGCGGCGCTTACAATTTTCTTTAGATATTATTTCCACGGATGTTTCTAGTAATTCTTGTGCTGAACGACTTCTTTTGTTTATCCACTGAATATTATTATTATTTAGAGTTATATTTAGATGATAATGTTACGTGTGGTAATAAAATCAAATTGGCGACACAGTTTAAATAAGTCTATTTTTGTCTCAATTGAAAATCTCTGATTCTGTAGTAAGGAAATAGGTAAGTAAATAAATAAAAGATATATCAAAAGTTTACGATGCATTTTGTCTCGCCCGAGCAAAGAAAAATATTTCTAAAATAAGCCCTCAGGTGGTTCTATATACCACATCGATAAGTCCAATCAATCATATTTAAACTGCCCCAAGAATTTACTTTAAAAAAAATATTTTCTATTCTTTAATTAGTGTTACGCTTAAAATAAAAAAAGTAACCTACATCATTGTACTTATCCGTGCTCCCCCACCCAGCTATAATGCCAGTGTTTCCTGGTTTTTCGTATCTAGAAGTTTGATTGTTGTAGCAAATCGGTTTCGGCACATAGTCGCAGCCTCGTATGCGTCTGTTGAAATCGAACTCGTCTTCAACTTTTACAATGGCTATGTCATTATTCATCCATCTTATATTGTCGTTTTCGTGGCCATCGAAAACATAATCTAAATTGTATGGGAAATTTTAATAAAAATTGGTAATATTATGATGCAATAGAAAACTAACGTAACTTACTTCTGGGAATGCACTTCCACACAGCTCTTTTGGCTCCATTTTTAATACACACGTTATTATAACGATCGTCTTCTTCATTGTGCCTAAAAGGTTAGATTAAACATAATATGAAAATTATAGTATTAAATAAGAAAATATTAGTATTTTAAATATTATTCAAAAATTAAGGATAAGAAAAATATTTTTCTGAACACATACAAAAAAGTCCAATGGGACTCGAACCCGCACCTCTTGGATACTGTCGATGCATCAAAACCTGTCAAACTACACGTTCGTTTCGTGCTACGTCGAAAGTTTAAAGAATTTCCCAAACACACCAATAAAAATATAATCAGTACTCAATATAATTGTGTGGCGAATGAAGTATCTTAACTCAACGTTCTCTTTATCTACGTTGTCATGTAAGAATCATAAAACTATAGACAGAAACTAAAATGCTTAGCAATTACAACCTGTGAGTACCCGACACGACGAAGAATTGTTTTGCATCTTCTATACAGGCGGCAGATGTTAATATGTATAGCTCGTGTACTATGACACCGCCGCAGAGCCATCGGCGGTAGTTTGAAAATTTAGGATTACTGGTAGGTAGTTTTAAATATACCTAAAGAGAATGCAAAATTTTTAGAAATTGTTGTTAGTAATTGAAATAAATACAGTTCTGTTATGTGCACATAAATGTTTAGGTAAATAATCAATATATATATATATATATATATCCCACAACCGATCGCTTTTACAGCCAGATGCTGTCCCACTGCACCACGACTTGTTTACTTAAAAGGAAAACAATTATTTGTACGTCTAACTTAAGAATATCTCTGAAAATATATGCATACACAAGCATGATGGCCCCATCTTTTTCCTAATTCTTCACCAGCCTTGTCCTTTCGATAATGGTGATAGCGTAAGCGATGGTAAGTAATCTTCTTTTCATCATAAGAAGTTTGACTTAATGTGCTTTAAATATTAAGTGAGGCCGGTCGTGGCGCAGTGGGACAGCGTCTGACTGTAAACGCGATCGGTTGTGGGTTCAGCCCCCACTCGAGGGAGTGATTATATTTAAATCATTTTCACTTCCTTGCTCTGGTAAAGACAAAGTGCGGCGTTGAGTTCGACCACTCAACACGCAATGTCTCAAATTCATTGGAAAGCGAAGTACTTTCTGTCTACCATGCTATGCGCGATAAATAGGTGATACTAAAAAAATATTTAATTATAGTATAAATTATACTTATGGGATACCATATAGGGTCTGTTATTGCCAGATTCTTCACCATTAATGATCCTTCTAGAGATATTTAAAATTTCTGTTGCTTGACTGACATTGGTCTTTATAAGAATGTCTTTTACATCTAACGGCAAGCTTTTCGCGTGTATCAGCTCTACATCTGAAATGTTATTTTTTTCATTAAAGATACGCATACGCCTAAATTCATTTTAATTGTTGTGTTCTCAATCCGACAGAATGGCACCTATAAAGCAAAGTCTCATTTATTTATCTTAATTTATCGCAATAACACCCACAACACAAAATAGCAAAAAACACCCAAACGTAAATACTATTTATTTATATTCACATTCATAGTTTTTTCTGCATAGTAGAAAATTAAATTTCGCTTTGGTTTTGATTAAATTTGTTTTTCCACTTTCTGTCTAAATTTGAGACATTACTTGTAGAGTGGCTGAATTCAACGCTAGACTTGGTCTTACTAGAAAGGGGAAATGAAAATAATTTAATATGTATAATCAACTGACAGAACCCATAGCCGCGGTTACAGTGAGACATTTCGCCTCTACGCCAAGATACCACCTAAAATATTATTAAAGTAAAGTAAAATAATATTAAATTCATACCAATTACACTAAAAAAGATTAATATAATGCAGTTTAACGTGCACTCTTGTCTTTTTCTTTTACATATGCATAACTTCATAATTGTGAGAAATGTAGCAACGAGTATGCACCACTTTAATTGTGTACAGTCATGGTTACTTAGAAAGTTGATTAATTTCTACGCTTGTATAATGGAACAAAATAGTTTCAATATATTATTTTTTTATATTACTACAATTTAAACACATATTGATTTAGTTTATTATTTTTCAAGTGTTTCTCCACACTTAAGATTAGAAAACATTTTTGAAAAAACGTATGAAAATTCAAACGCAATGGGTTCCAATGCCGCCGCTGCGTTCAAATTTTTATACGCTTTTTCAAAAACATATCGAATTTTATGCTAATCATGCAACGGGCTGAAAAAAGTACTCATTTCCTGATATAATAAAAATGCGAATAACATTTTAGTGAAATAAAAAGAAACATGACTAATATTAACAAATTATATATACCAGAACTTAACAGTCAAAAAAATACCAGATGTTACTTAACAGTCAAAAAAATACCAGGAAAAGAAAGATAAAATAATTTTATGAAATAAGAATTTTATTTGTTTAATTTATTCCATAAAATTAATGTTTATTACATTTTATATATATATTTTCTTAACTATGATATTTAAGATGAATATTATCACGACTTTTTAACCTTATTACCTTTATTAACGTCAGGAAACCTCACCTTCTTTTTAGATTTATGATTTTATTCCGCATAGCAGACTAGACAGACTTGAAAGATGTCGTTGCGGCACTCTGTGCCTGGAATTTCGTACCACTAACTCGTTAGTCACTAACTCGTTAGTGTTACCACTAATAACCAAAGTAGTGCTATATGTAACCTCAAATTATAGTAGAATAGAGTTTACCACAGTGTCAACTACATATTTATTTGCCTTTCGTGAAAATGTGTACTTTTGTGCCAAATAAAGTGTTTTTGCGGCGAATTTTACTGCACTACTTTATACAGAAAAAATCTGCAGCAGAAGCACACAGAATTTTCAAATTCATTGAGACGTATGGTGACAATGCTTTGTCGAATACAACGCGCAGAGACTAGTTAAGGCGCTTCAAAAGGAATAATTTTTACCTTGAAGACAAAAAGGGTTCTGGAGCACCGACAAAATTTGAAGACAAAGAATTTGAGGCATTGCTTGAAGAAGATCCATGTCAGACGTTAGTAGAGCTTGGGAAAACCTTACAAGTAGATGCGTCAACAGTTTCAAAATGTTTAAAAGCGTTAGGAATGATCCAAAAGCAAGGACGTTGGGTGCCGTATGAGTCGAAGCCGAGAGACGTAGAGCGACGTTTTCTCATTTTTGAATTGTTGCTTCAACGACAAAAGAGAAAAGGTTTTCTGCACCGTATCGTCACTGGGGATGAAAAGTGAATTCACTACGACAATCCAAAGCGAAAAAAATCGTGGGGTATGCCGGATTACGCATCAACATTGTCGCCTAAACCAAATATCCATGGTCCTAAGCTTCTTCTCTGCATTTGGTGGGATCAGCGGAGCGTAATTTATTATGAGCAGCTTAAACCTAATGAAACTATCACGGGAACTCGCTATCGACTTCAGTTGAAGCGTTTGATTCGCGCTCTGAAAGAAAAGCGGCTACTACGAGCAGAGACACGACAAAGTGATTTTATTACATGATTACCACTTGTTTCGGTGGATGGCACACGGTTTAAGCGAGCAGCGCTTCCATTCTTTTGAAGAAGCCGAAAAATGGCTTGATTCATGGATTGCCTCGAAAGATGAGACATTTTTTCGACGGAGGATTCAATTGCTACCAGAGACATGGGAGAATGTGTTCTCTAAGGATGGACAATACTTTTAGTAATGTCCTTGTAAGCATTGTATTTTAAATATTTAAAAAAAAACAGCGAGAACTTATTCAAGTTCCTAATATATATTTATATTTATATATATATATATATATATATATATATATATATATATATATATACCGGTGACAGTACTGATATTTGTTATATGTTGATTGAAAATTCGAAACTGATTGCTTGTTAACAACCAATTTGAATAGTTAATATTCTGATTTTGATTTGATTTTAAAATAAAACAATATAACATAATAAAACTTTTTTTTAATTCTTGATTAATACCTATCGTTTTCTTTCATTTAATTCTTCTACTATTCTTCTAGGCGGAACTTGATATTGTGATATTTTTGGACTTATCTTTCTATCTCTAAAAATAGAATGTATATACATATAAGTATTCTAATATATAATTTTATACAATATATTTATTTCTTGCTAAAATATCATTCCACTCTAAATCTATGTTTTAACTATCACGCATCTGTCCCTTACTTAAAGCAAAATAGAGAAAGTCTTTTGCTAAAATACTTTAGTAATCTACATTTACCTAGTTAATAGATAATTAGATATATTTATAGGCCAAGCAGCCAATATTTTTAATAAGGGATTAGAACTATATTTTTTTAAATAAACATCAACATACACTTTTATGTTACGTGCCATATACGTCACTAAGGTAACGCGTAATATACGCTTCAAAAAAAACTGTTAAGTGTCAATAAATATAAAGTAACCACGCAAAATGTAACATTTTAATATTAAAAAGAAGGATTATTTAGTTATTACCCATTAGGCCAATTGTAATGTGTTTCAACCATTTTCTGCTTTCCAGCACGCAATAGTCTTCTGCATGTCGCCCTATTAAGAATATTGATGTAATAACTAACCAAATCAAAATATATATAGATATATAAAAACCAAGAAATAACTGAGATAATTAAAACATTACAATAATTAGGTATTACAAAAATATTTACTAGCTAAATACGCTAGCAGTATTAAATAATATATGAATGTTCATGGAATCTAGTTACAAGTATTTTTCCTTTTGTTTCTCTCAATATATTATTTTTGTATTGGATTGGCCGAGGATCATTACGATGTTAATCTTAGGTAATAGTACTGAGCAATACCACAAAATTATAAATATTCGGTATTCGTTATGGAAACGTCATAGAAAAATTAAATCACTTAAAAATAAACTGAAAAAGGATATAATGAAGTTCGTATCAACAACCTTGCAATAAAATCTAAAAAATAACATCTTCACGCTTTATCCCACATAGCAGAGTAGTCAGAGACAACCTAGTGTTTAGACACTCTGTTGACTGCTTTCCATCAGAAATCAACACGTTAGAGAAGTCAACGCTACGCTTTGTCTTACCTCAAGGGAGTAATATATAAATACCTCTAGGGAGAAATGTAGCATGAAAGCGAATTTTCAAATACAATTATTCCCCCAAATGGGTATCAAACTCACAACCAATCACGATGTACCACGATGGCATAAAAAAATAAAAATTAATTACTCTTTATCCTTGTTAATCGCGCAATTGATAACATTCCGGTTCTTCCACACACTGGTGTACAGAAAGGGCCCGTAACACTTCTGAGTGACTTCTGTCGTCATACAAGCCGATATTATACCTATTACTATTGCATTCTTTCCACGACCAGCTATTAATGGACCGCCATGGTCGTTCTAGAAATTTATAAAATATTTTTTATTTAACGAGATAAATAATTAAAACATAGTGTTAAAATATTCTGTTTAAGCTTTACTTTCTTAAAGACACAATGTATAAATATATTTTGTTGTAATATATAGATTTTCTTGCAGATTTATTTTGCTTTTTGCATATAAGCTGTCGGTAAAAAGACTTATTGTAAAAAATCCTGTTCTTGGCTTTCCACCTGAATTCAATATATTGCACTTAGTATGGCGTTACCATCGTGATGCAGTGTGTTCAATTCGGTTGTGAGTTCGATTTCCATACGGAGCAATATTTAACTTATTTTCGTTTCTTTGCTCTTCGCTCTAGTAATACAAAGCATTGATTTAAGCTATCAAAAGGTAATGTATACACTTTGGGCGGAAAGCGAAGACCGGAGTGTCCTGACATTAGTTTTTCCTCACCAACTCTCCTACGTGGGATAAAAAGAGACTTATAAAAATATTTACTATTTTTAAAGTGTTATTTTTAAAGTGTTATTAGGATTAGAAAACATTTTTGAAAAAACGTATTTTTTTTTTTTAAATTCTAATCCTAAGTGTGGAATAACACTTTAAAAATAGTAAATATTAAAATAAAATAGCAATCTCTCTTGTTAAACGATTATTATTTAATAATCTTTAAGTAGTAGAAATTTGTAAAAATCTCTCTACAGAGATGCTAAACAACATAAATAAGTTGTAACAAAACGTATAAGAATGTCGACGCAGCTGGTAGTAGAACGCATGGCTTAGCGGTCAGAGCGCTTGGACGGTATCCAAGAGGCGCGGTTTCGAATCCCGCTGCGTTCAAAATTTTTATACGTTTTTTTTCAAAAAAAGAGTTATAAAAAAATGTCATATGGCTTATAAGTATATAAATCAATAAGCTAATTCATTAATTGTCAATATTCATTCTTTATCGCACCATCGACGAAAACCATCGTTTATACAACCCAAAAATTAAATATTCTTACCTCACAAAACCCACCATAAATTGGCTTAGATCTGCGCGTTTCGTTGAAATGATTAGCTGAATGTACTTGTATGGGAAGCTGTTTAAAGAACCTACGGACTTTTGGCTCTTCTTCATCTGGGTATATCAGCTCTTTACAATTTAATTCTTCTTCCTTGTTAATGGGAAAATTATATCATTATTATTCGTTTTATAGATAAAGAATATTCTATATATAAAAAATTGCTTTTAATCCTAAAAAATCGAACTACACTTATCTGGGATTTTTTAGCTTCTTTTAGACAAGAAGTACGTACATAACGTATTTTTTTATTTTTCACGCTATTATCCTGGACAGGATAGATACAGAAAGAACCTAGTGTCAAGACACTCCACACTTGTTTTCCGCCGAATTCGAGATATTGCGTGTTGAGTGGCGGAACTCAACGTCGCACTTTATGTTACCAGAGCGATAAGTAAAAATAATTTAAATATGATCACGCCCCCGAGTGGGAATCCAACCCACAACCGATCGCGTTTACAGTAAGACGTTGTCACACTGCGCTACGACTGGCCTCGATTATATTATCGACATTATTTTTGGTCAATAGTTATTATGATAATGACTCATTATAACAACCGTTATTCATTAAATGTTATTAATAAAAATAAATTGTTAGTACGTATCATGTTTAATATCTCGGGTCTGCAAGAGCTTAGGATAATTTTAGATGAGCCTGCCTATATATTTATATTTACCATACAAACTGTTCTGTCACTATGAACATCATCTTTAGCGCATATCATGTTTTGGTCTATGATGTAGTGGTAGCGATCTGGCCAACGCTTCTTACAATTACCCTTAGATATCAATATTACATCTGTTTCTAGAAGTATAGGAGAATTAGCAGTCCTTCCGTATGCCTAGAATTGTATTATATTAACTTGTTATTTTATAGAAACACGTTGTCTAAAATATTTCTATATCATACATAAGATTCATAATATATCATTATAAAAATGACTCGAAAAATATTGATCAATGGCAAGAGTATTTAAAAGCCAAAGAAATCACAAAAACATAACTATTCTTAAAGTACTTCTGATTAAATTGTGAAAACATAAATTAGACAGTATTACATGTATACTGTTAGCAGTAAAGCGCACGGTAGAAATCAAAATATACATCACTTAAATGGATTTTTTAATCACTTCCGTATCATCAATAAATATAAAAACGTCAGTAATGTCAGTCAGATGAGCGTTTGAGAAGTTTAACAGTTGGTTTTTATAAACAGTTTTTTTACTTTAGGCGTTATTCCTGGCAGAGTAGTGAGAGAGAACAGAGCGTCAAACACTACTGTCTGTATCTACTTCTTTAACCTCGTTCATGGAGCAGAATTGGGCCAATGCGGTATTGGGGACCGCCACTCAACACGATATTTCTGTGGCGGCGGGAAATGCAGGATGGACGGAGTTCTAAATATACGTAGTTACGTAGGAGATAATTTACATTGAGTTCATAGCAATAATTAACTTCCCAATCCCAAATGAGCATCAAAAGTAATTTATTTCGATTAAATAACTCATGGAGTTCATAACAATAAGTAGTTTCCTAAGTGAGCATCTAAAGCATTTTGTTCCAGTTATATTAAATGTATTAATAACTATAAAATTATACCTAATATGTTATTTCATTATATAAGTATTATATATGTTATATAGTTAAATAGTGACATGAAATACTTAGGTACTTACAAACTTACCGAGTCAAATTTATCGATAGAGCCCCATCCGGCTATAGAGCCAGTTGTTCCAGGGGATTCTAAATCCTCAGACTGATCGTTAAATCCGATCATATTGGGCTTGAAGTCACAACCGCGAACGCGCCGGTTGAAGTCGAAATCACTTTCTACTTTAACTATCGCTATATCGTTTTCCATCCATCGTATGTTGTCAAAGGATTTACCATCGAATACGTAATCTTGAAATATGAATATTACATATATTATTCGGTATATTATATATGTAATTACACATGAGCTAAAATGATTATGACCGCGAAAAATCGACTAAGCCGTAAACACTAATAAAGCTTCTGTCTTTTTAAATTTTTTATCTATAAATTTTAAAATGACTAGCTATTAAAGAACAATATATTTATATATGTATATGTGTTTCGCAACTCTACATATAAGCATACATGCAGACTTATATTTTTACGCATATGCAATCATATCGTTATGCACATAAGCATGCATACTTGTAAATATACAAACGACGAGATGACAGATTGACACGCGCAATGCAAATCTTACCTTTAGGCACACATTTCCAAACAGCTTTCTTTGCTCCATTTTTGATACATTCATTTTCATTATCTCTAGACAGCCACCTGTCAGTTTAATTTCTATGTAATAATTGAAATTATTATTAATAATAATTTCAATTATTACATAAATGTTCTTATAATATAACCTAGATGACCAATTTGTTACTTTACGTCAAAACGTATTCACATTAGTCACAAATAAATAGGTGGGTAACTGTAAAGATGACCAGCTACCTACTAGTTTAGAAGAAAAAAACCGTTATAGTTTTGCTTAAGTCTCAAAAATGATTTAGTAGTAGAATTACAGGAAATAAAATATTAAGAGAAAAAAACAACAGATAAGTACTTATGTGTTCCTGAGATCACGTAAAATTGTTGAACGTCTTCAATGCAAGCTGCAGATGTAAGAATGTACTGAGAGTGTATTATAACTCCTCCGCACAACCAATTAGGTTCTTTTACAACTGCATTCTGTGCTGGACGGAGATATACCTTGTAATTTTAAAATATTTTTAATACAATGAATAATATTTTTAATACATAGAATGTATGTAAACGCGATTGGTTGAGGGTTCGATTCCCACTCCGGGAGATGATTGTGTTTAAAATTTAATTTCTCCGCTCTGGCAAGACGACGTGGCGCTCAATACGTAAAGAGACATTTGGGGCAAAAACAGTCGGCGGAGTGTATTCACAATGGGCTGTCTCTCATTATCTATGATTATTCTTTATTGTATGTACATTCAAAGATGTTTATGTCGCTTAAAAAGCGATTTCTCAACGGAATATAAGGCAAATAAATATTGGTATAAAATGTAACAGTGAGTGAGACTCATATTTGTATTTTTTTTATATAAATTGGAATAATAAGAGTTTATTTTAAAAGTATTGTGATTCTGTATGTAATAAGTACGAGGATAAACAAGAAAACGTAATTATATAAAAAAAATAGTTATAACTTAAGCACAGTGTGAAGGTCGTTTCCGCCACTCGCTAATCAAATAGTCTGAGTGACGCTGCTTTCTTACTGTACATTATATACATTCTTACCATATAAGGCCTTGTCTCACCAACTTCCATGCCTCTTAATATTCTTCTGGTATCATTTATTACTAAAGTATTTTCTTTCAGAGTGTGGTTTTGGGTACATGCTACAAATTTAAGCAATATTTTAGTACTTTTTGGCTTGCCATTTAGACTTTTACTTTCACTATAAATAAGGTCATACTGACTTGTTGGGTTAGCTGTTTGTATGTAAAACGCGGAGGTTGTGGATACCATTCCCACTTTTGGAATGATAGAATTTAAGTTATTTCCATTTTCTCTCTATGGTAAGTCTAGCCGTAGCATTTAGGATTACTTTTCAATACGCAGTACTTTAAATTTGGGTGGAATACGGAGTGTTTTAACGCTATGTTCTAAGATTAAAAGCGTGAAGGCGTGACAGTATAAATAATCTTACCTTTCCCGTATATGAAAATGGAAATAATTATTGCATAAATATTTGTTTTTACTTTTGTCATTTCTCATAGAAAACAATTTACGTTCTATAAATAAAAGCTTAAAGCGAATCAATTTCACGCCTGAAATCACATTATTACATACATACGCGCCTAACAAGAGTTAACTAATTTTAGCTAAAAATAATTTTACTAAAAATAATTGTTTTCTAATACATTTTTGTAATAGATTTTTAATTTATTAATTTCATGTAAGCGTAACATACGTGATTTCTATTATATTATATCTGCAAAGTTATTTAGTAAGATTCTTAATGTTTTTTTCGTTCAAGTACATTTTGATAAACACTATCTACGTACTTAAAGCTACCACCAGCTTGGAAAGTAATTTAGCTATGAAGAGCCAGCAACAGTATAAAATATCGCCATACCCACATATAATCTAAAACTAATACACGCAACATTAAATATTAAAAAATAAGAAAAAAATAAATTATAGATAACATATAATTTACTGCAAAATAGGTATCAGAATTACAGTCACTAGAAATAAGTGATTAAAAATATTCTGAAGTACCTAAATGGGGCATAAAACGTTTATTAAAACATCAATAGATGGCGTAGTAAAATATTCTAGCTACTAGCCGCTAGGTGTCACTTAATACTTTTTTATTTTCATGCTTTAATCTCGCATAGCAGAGTAGACAGAAAGTACTTAGTGTCAAGACACTCCACACTTCGCTTTCCACCGAATTCGAGACATTGCGTATTGAGTGGTGGAACTCAACGCCGCATTTTCTTAACCAGAGCGAGGAATCGAACCCACAACCGATCGCGTTTACAGTCAGACGCTGTCCCACTGCGGCTTCACTTAATACTTAAAGCACATTAAACTAGTTACTTAATAATAAAAGAGAAAACAAAAAAATGATTTAGTTTCTATATATTCATAGAAACAAAACAAAATAAAAACAGTCATTAATTAAATTAAAAAAAGTATTTGGAACTTTTTATTAGATAAACGTTGGTTTCATCTTTGGACATAAAAAAGGTGATAATGTAAGTAAGCATTTAACCATGATTTTTTTATCATATATGATAAGCGTATAATGTGTTATAAGTTACAGATTACATTCATAAGTAAAAGTTAGTTATAATTACATTTACAAGTAATTTATAAGAAAGTTATTTCGTAAAAAACAATAAAAAATATAAAGAACACTTATAAACCAAAATTAACATTGAACAACGAACGGTCATATAAGGAGAATTGCAACCATATTTCAGTAATTGAAGAGTTTCTTCATTGCATAGCAATCATACAATATTGCTCTTGTTCAATATAATAAGTATATATAAATAAACAAAATGTTAATATTATTTATAGTTTAAATATCTTGTGGTCGGCCGTGAGGCAGCGTGACAGCGTATGACTGTAAGCGCAACTGGTTGTGGGTTCGATTCCCACTCGGGGGATTGATTATATTTAAATTTTTTACTTCCTTCCTTCCTGGCTCTGGTAAGACAAAGTGCGGCATTGAGTTCCACCATTTATCACGCAATGTCTCGAATATGGGATGTCTCGATAAAAGTGAAATACGGAGTGTCTCGACACTAGCTACTTTCTGTCTACCCTGCTATGCGGGATGAAAGCGTGAAGCTAAATCTCTTGTGAATTTAATTAAAATAGGGGACTATTTAGTACATACTAAGGTAACTAGGTACTAACTATCGGGCTGAAAAAAGAATGCTAATGTAAATTTCTTTCAATACCACTGTATACCTAATAAAGATACAGGATGCTTTGTAAATACATAAATATATAAAAATAGTCTCGGATCTAAATCTGGATTCGCTGTTTTACGAAACGATAATGAATTAAATAACTATATTAGTATTTACTATTTTTAAAGTGTTATTCCACACTTAGGATTAGAAAACATTTTTGAAAAAACGTATAATAATTTTGAACGCAGCGGGATTTGAACCCGCGCCTCTTGGACGGTATCCAAGAGGCGCGGGTTCGAATCCCGCTGCGTTCAAAATTATTATACGTTTTTTCAAAAATGTTAACTATATTAGTACTTAATTACTTTTTCACTTGGATTATTACTGCAAACATACGTTTTCAAGTGATTTAAAATTCAATAAAATGATTTTATGATTTTTTGAAATGACTTAATCATTTAAATAATCAATTGCTTGTTACTTAAGTCCAGTTATTTTTCTTCAAAACATTAGAAAAGAGTAAAAAATCACTAAATACCGTTGAAAAATAACTAAGTCTAAGTTTTCTATAAGTTCTGGCCATATTATTCATTTTTGTAGTTGTCCTAATTTTAGTAATTCTCTATTTATCTATTCTGTTGAAATTTAACATGTACATATTTAGTAGTCAAAACTTACGAATTTCGTCAACTTTGGCTCTTGTAATTAAGGCAGGGCAGGATGCTTGTGTTAACTGTACTATTTTGCAAAGGAACATTTGTTTTTTTAATAAAATTCCAGTAAGTAGTTGATATTCTTAATTTATTAAGGCATAGTCATTTACGAAAATAAGGGTTTGGGAAAGCAATCTGTTGGGAAAGTGTAGCGTTGTAGTTGACGAATGAAAATTTATGCTCATTGCTTTAACTTCTTTTTAACATGTGTTATGACTTAAAGTACTTAAGACGAAATAATATACTCAAGGATGCACCAATAATAATTTCTATCTATGACTGCTATGTATGTATGTGTATGTATGTATGTTTGTGTGTGTATGTATGTATGTATGTGTGTGTATGTATGTATGTGTGTGTATGTATGTATGTATGTATGTGTATGTATGTATGTAATACCACTGTAATTGATCATAGTATAGGTGAAAATGGTTTCTGGGTCATGAGTATTATCAATTATCTCTTTACACTAAAGAATCCTTACACATTTTACATACTTTTAAATTTAAAACTCTTTTATGTCCAGTTGATCTCATATTTATATATCTGAAATGAACTGTATGTAACTGTATGTAAGACTATAAAACTTTCATAAAAAACCGCTGCATCGCTTTCTTCCATTCGCTTGCACGGTGCCAGAACATTTGTAGATAAAAAATACTTCGTCAGTGACATTCAAAAGACACGCGATTTACAAATACAGGAAATGTTAATTTACAAACAAACTTTGATTTATTCTTAGTTCTTGAAAATAAACTTCAGGTATTAAAGCAAAAATTATAATATTTATAATTTATGACCGACAAGCATAGACATTTATACATTTGTATATATTTAAAATATAGTAAAATATAGCATATATTTAAATACAGGTTCAAATTAATTTTCATATACTATAAATAACTTAAATATATTGACCATTTTTACCATTACTACGAATTACTAGTGCTTCTTGTTACTTAGTATTTTTATACGTACCTTAATTTATGAATAAAAATTAATAATTTTTACTTAACAATTAATGTTTAAATGTTTTGTTATGTTTCTATTGCTAAACGTGGGAATAGAGAATAAAAGATCAATTTGCGTATTATTTTCAGTTCGAACGTATCTCGGCGTAGGAACATCAAGTAACATGCAATTATTTAGATTATACTGTAGTAGGTACAATAGACAAATCAGTACGTATAAATATTTTGAAGTATTTATAACATATCGATTTATAAAATATTATTTTAACTTTTTTGGAGAAATTGTGTGAAAAAATAAAATTTCTATAAAAAATGAATATGTACCTGAATAAGTCTAACGTAACTAATGATAACGTAAGTATCAACTTGATGTTGTGACGTTTATATACGTAGTAAGTAATTTTAAAATCAAGTTTACAGTTCACGAAGTACCCTATTTAATAATTTGATAAGATAAGTTTTGTTTTTTTTTTGCCAACAGCAACATCTTTATATATTATTTGGTTATGTTAATTATAGTCCATTAATTAAAATTAAATTAAATTCATTTATTTTTACTTATTTACTAAATGTAAGCACACCTACCATGGTCAGCAATTAATAAATAAATTTCTTACGTAACGCATACATAGATAATATGCGTCGTCTGGGATCAACTGCGATGTGTTTGACGGACCGCAATTGTTAATTCGCAAGGTTCCAATAAGTGAATAGGTACTCAATTCAGACATCATTCGAAGATTTTTTTGTATATTTAGTACTAATATTTATTATATAATCAGGCAAAATCTGGTGTGAGACTTTATTATGACAACATGGTAATTTCGATGTATTAATAAATAGTTTAAAAACATTACTTTCATGTTTACGTATCGCTCTATCAAACTCAGTCACTTTACCTAATAAAACCATTTTCAATCGTTTTAAGTGAATTAAACTAAAATTCTACATCATTTTATGAATAATTCATTTGCAAT
Organism: Dryadula phaetusa; assembly: GCA_032432895.1. Lineage (NCBI taxonomy): Eukaryota > Metazoa > Arthropoda > Insecta > Lepidoptera > Nymphalidae > Dryadula > Dryadula phaetusa. The sequence continues at coordinate 2,617,781 of JAOYRS010000073.1, forward strand.
TCAAACTCACGTAACAATTATTGTAAAAGCAATACCATTGTTGTTTATCATCCAATCCATAACACCCTTTACCACTCGAGCTGTCCGAACCAATACAATAAACAAGCTATCTTCAACCATGCATTATACTTATCTATGACCGGGTATTTTATTATAAAGTGCATTGTCTATGGAGCTCGGTCGACCGAACGTAAATAATTTAACTGTCTTAAAAGATTCAAAAATAGTTCCTAACATTGCCCCCCCTTAATATGTACACCATTTGTCAGTCCATAACCGAATTTAAACGCTACAATATTATGTGATACGCCCCTTTACAAAACTATACCTGTCTTTATCAGATATATATGTAAAATGGTGTACAAAATATAGATGTCTCGCTCTGATGATAGATCCTTCATGTGTTTACGTCGTTTCGAATTTGAGACCTGAACAATTGCTATATGCATTTAATACATCAATTTGTATTCTAATTTGAGCGCGGTAAGGTTGAAATTGCCATGCGATTAACAGTTATGGGGGAAGTGTTGAAGCGGGACAATGGTAGAAAGAGACAGAGAACCCATTCTGTTAAAGTTAGTAAGTCCAAACGAGTTTTTATGTTTGGAAATCGTATTAAGCTTTTGTCGGAAAGTGTTCCACTCAACATAGTTGAGGCGTTTGTGCGGTCAAACTATCACGTCGGAGGGGGCTGATTGGCTCGTCTTCTATATTGTCTGTTGATTCTGTCGTGTGCGGACTTAACGCGGGAACTTTGTAACAGATTATATATTAATATAAGTGCTCCTTTTTTTTAATATGCCCATTTTTCAGTGCTAGAGTGATAGTGTTTGAGGACAAAATGTCGTCAGTACATTCTGATGACGATCAAGAGGAGATTAATGTGGACTCCGACAGTAGGTTATCAGGTCAATATGATAGGAGCATCGCTTCCGAGGATCGCGATTCTGAACATAGTTTTAACGATAGATATAGGGATTCCCCGAACGAGCACATGACTGATACACAACCGCGAGTGAACTTGCCGTTCAGCATATCCAGGTTGCTGGGTAAACAGTTCGAGGATATAGACAAACGTAGGAATTCCGGAGAGAGCGATGATCGGAGCGACCAGGACACTGAATCTGAGAGTGCTAAGGACGATGCTAAAGAGACTGGATTACCTTTGAACTTTTCACACAACCCTGGTCTATATCCTAACTCTAGTTTGTTGTTAAGACCTGGACTCAGTTTGGGCGGTGGTTACGGGTTTCCAAGTAATCCAGGTGTCGTTAGAGTGCCGGCCCATAGAGCGCTAGGCGCTTTAGGGGCATGGGGTGTCGCCTTAGATCCCATGAGACAAGCAGCTGCGGCTGCTTTCGCCCACCAAGTAGTCAAAGATAGACTAAATGGTAAGTCTTAATATTTGTTATCATTCATGAAATTTACGCACAGATAAAATAAATATATATATTGAATAATATTAATAATAATTCAATGAAAAATTATAAAAATCTTAAAAAATATATTGGTACATCTTAATTTAACTAATTAAGCCTAACATTACAGTCAATAAAACATGGAGCTTACAGCTATAAAAGGAGTATAAACGAGGTGACTAACATTTTACGTTAACATATATCGACTCAAATACCTGACGACTCCAAATATTATCTCGTATCCATAAATCTTTTTAAGTAGTATGTAAATCGTATCTTTACTTAGCAGATAAAAGGGAACAAGATTTTTAAAACAAAAAATAAATCATTTTTTAATACTTTGACTTAAATTATTTCTACAATATGTTTTTTATCCTCGCGTTATTTAACTAAAAAAAAATAATCTCTAAATGCTAAATAATATTCATATTTAAGACGATATTAGTTCAAAACAGCTAAGAGCTCTCAATATTAAAAAAATATATAATTTCTGTTTCAAAAATCTATAAATTCTGTATAATTATCTATCCACAAACACTCGATTGTCTATAAAGTAGCGTTGTCAAGCAATTATAGTGACACATTAGGGGTAACTTTTTTTGGATTCTTTCCGGTCACGGCGCCTATGCCATTGTAATTTGTCGCGCCGATCCGGGATTGAAAAAAACCTTTTCGGGTCGATTAGGGAAGCCTTTAGCAAATATAGGTTTATTATTTTTTATGTATGTCGAAATTGATGTACTTAATGTTAAAATATTCAGTATTTCAACGTTTACACTGACACTTTTAAATTTAGTAAAATTGTGTCATGTCCATTACATTACCGTAAATATTAATAGAATTAGTCAAACAAAAATATATTTCTTAGATTCACGCTTTAACTCGCATAGCAGGGTATACAGAAAGTTCCTAGTGCCAAGACACTCCGTCTTCCCTTTCCACCTAATTCGAGACTTTGTATGTTGAGTGCTGGAACTCAACGACGCACTTTGCCTTACCGGAGGAAGTAAAAATAATTTTAAATGTAGTCACTCCCATGAGTGGGGATCGAACCCACAACCGATCGCGTTTACAGTCTGCGCCCCGAATGGCCTAAAAACATGTCTTATAGCCTGAAATTAGGTCCTACATCAAACAAATATTAGTTAAATTAAGGAACAACGTAAATTTACTTATTATGTACTTAAGCATACCCATGTACTAAGTTATTATACTTATTGCAAGTAAGCTTATATTATTAAAAGCTCTTTAGTAGAATGATAACTGTTTTAGTCATAATTATCATTACAAGTATAAATTCACTTGTGAAAAGTACATAAATAAATATAATAGTAAGTTTAATTTATTCGGTATTTATAAATTGTAATTTAATTATTATTATATATTTATAAAAATTAATTTAAATATACAAATAAAAACTCACGTATTACTCCTGTTACAAAATTCCGACCAAAAAACCAAACCTATCAAATTTGCTTGCAAGTTAAACGCGTGTGGAAATGAATTAGGTCTTTTTTGCGACCACCCGGTTTTGAGGAAGTGCGGACGTGCACTCTATAATTGAGACAATAGGTAGCGTGCGTCGGGAACGTTACACGAAAAAACACCTTTGTCATTTTAGCGCCAATTTATGTGTCAATAATTTGACAGTTTCTTTTTTATTTGTACCGTCGTCGTCGCACAAAGGATTCAGGTTTTGCCGATATACGTAGTTATTTATTTCCTATTACCTATACAAAATTCATTTGAATTTATAAATATTGTTTAAAATTAAGACTATTTTTATATTTGAAAAATATTGCCAGGAATACTGTATTAATAAATTATATTTTAAATTAAATTAAAATATATTTTTTTACTTTTTCTAATATATACAATAAGGCATGTTATAACACTCTTTTTTATTACTGTGACATATTAAATTATTATATAAGAAATATTAGTGCTTAAAAAATTTATATCCCGTTATGTTTATTATAATTTTAACTTTTATAACTTTATTACTCAGGTACATAAAAATTGTAAATTAAGTATCTAAGATACTTTACATCTACATTAATTATCTGTAAAAAAAGATAAAAAAATGTCATATTTTAAATCAAATGTGAGTATAAAAAATAGTATACTTTCTAGAAACCTATAGTAATATTTTATAAAATATTTCAACGGATATACTCATATACTAACTATATCATTATCGGATAATAAAGCTTTAAGTCAATACGTGAGTCGGAAATACTGAAATGATGACGAAAAGGACCTTACTTAGTCACTATGGTGACCTCACCAATGGTCTGTTTTGAATAATATTTATATTTTACATCTATAATCTTTTAAATATTTCGTAAAATCGATTTTCAATATAGAACATATTTTCTGTAAAATAGAATTACCAATTCAGAATTTATTAATCTTTATAAATGCATGTATTTAATTAAAACCACTTTAATGCTGTAAATATTTAAAATTAATGAAATAAAAATATTTAAAATACATTGAATATTAATTTGACATTGCAAAAAAAGGAATAAAACTTGCAATTTTATATTTAATTAATAAAATTTGAAAGTTAATTAACATATTATATTATATAATGTAGTTTTTATTAGAAGTTAGAAAAAAAATCTATATTTTGGAATTCGTGTATGTATGTAATTCACAGTGATAACTTTTTAATAGTTTTTACATATTTTTGTTTCATTTTATTAACTAGTGCAATATAAATTTAAATAAAATGACAAAAAAATAGTTATTCTCCTTCCTGATACTAAACAGCGGAAATACTAACTTATTTTATCTATCCCAGTCAAGGAAATACCTGTACACAGTTGACTAAGTAGCATAATCTTGAAATGTCTATTATTAATATTGAAAAACAAGAGAAAATATTTTTTTTATAACTAGTTGTTTACAACTTTCCATTTATGCCGAGATTTCGGGTACTTCTTAGTGCTTTATTCTACTTTCCTAGGGATCTGAATACATATCAAGATTCTGCTTTCTGTATATGGTTTTCTCTGTGCGTTGTCTCATAGTTAAATCAAGACAAAGTATATGAATTAAATATTCATAAAATTGTAGGTCGTTCTTTATTTATATTAAACTCTATTTATGATAAAATGTAAATAAATACTTGTAAATAAGAACTACACTTTTTAACACAGTGATAGGATACATGCCTTTATTTTACCTTAGTTAATGACGTAAAATACACCAATATAATATGATGATGATTTTTCATACATATTTCTATTAAAATAATCCACTTTTTACTATAATAAAATATTTAATTACGTTTTTTATATGTTTTCATACTACTTTAAACCTAATTACCGAGTTTTATTTGACAGACGCCAAAAATATAGTCATTAGGTCTAAAAAGAGTATTCAATAACAGCGAGTTTCGACACGACATCGCTTGAACTTTTGTTTTTATAAATATGCTATAAACATAGTGTTTTTCATATTTTTTGACTTGATAACACAAATTTTTTAAAGTAATATGTACGAATAGTCAATTAATATCAGAGGTGAAAGTGGATTAACTTGTTACAAAATTTACATTAACCGGGTGCAATCGTATCTAATTAATAGAACACCGTGGTAATTTTAGTTGCGGGTTCAAATATTACTGTGTACTATTAGTGCGGATATTTTTATTCATAAAATAAGCTTATCTACAAGTTTTATATTATTTTTTTTATTCATATAAAATTTAATGCACTACAGACTGCGCCTCTACCTTTTTTTCTTATTGTTATTTATTTTTCATTTACATATAATTATAATCAGCTATTTAGAACTTAGAATCTATATTTAAATTTACGCGAATTCTTGATTTTATTACTATTACACTACTATTAGATTAGTTATATTATAATAGAGACGATAAAAAAAATTTGAACGCTGTCGTAGCATTTTGCTACATCCACTGTAAACTCGATCGGTTGTGGGTTCGATTTCCATTTGGATGAATGATTTTGGCACTAGCTCTTCTTTGACTACATTGCTATATATAGGAAATATATTGTATTAGGAAAAAAGCGTAAAGCTGCTTTCAAAATATAATATGTAAACGTAGAACAAAATGAACTGAAAAAAAAATTTCTACGCGGCAGAGCTCAACACCTTACTTTGTGATGTGTATTGCTTCTAATTAGTGGGTAATTAATAAAAACTATTTATAATAGGTTAAAATTTAAAAACTACAATATGTTAAAATTAATTGAGTTTTCTAACTAGAAAGCTGGATATTTACCTAGACGGGCATGTCATTTGGAGCGTATCTTAGAGGGACAGTTAAATTTGCGGTGAACGCTGTCACTTGTTTAGCTTAAAGCAAATCGTTATTCGTTGGATAACCGAGAAAAAATATGTGGCTACTATTTTTTTATTTCACAATTACTATTGAATGGATTTACATGAGTTTTAATACTTTAATTTATAATTATATTATAATATAATTTATAAATATATATATATATATATATATATATATATATATATATATATATATATATATATCCATTATATACTTTAATAAGACACTTCCTATGGCCACGTCGTACAAACATAAGTAAATGTGAGTTAGATACATACTTAATCACAATAATATAAAGAACAGCAAAAAGAAAGACATTCTTATTTGTAAAATAATAATATATACCCTAATACAGAGCGTGCAAATGCTTGTTGCTAGCAACTATCTCGATCAGAAAACCTTTGGAGAGATGAATTTGGTCTTATCAGATATAGATATGTGCAAATCATGAAAAATTAAAAGTATATAAAAATAAACCAATTTTTGTGCGTCATACTAAATCAACACAGTGTAAATGATTTTATACATTAAAATAAATATAACACACAAACAGATAAGTTTAATTTTATATTATTCTATGCAACGATATAATCTCGTTTCCTGTCACCTCAACGCTTTCTCAAGTCGGTCACAATCGTTTGCGATCAATAGACGGTGTAATTGGCCATGTTCTTGTAATGGCCGCTACTTCCGCACCGCACCGCAGTTTTACTTATTTACTTTACTAGGCTGGGGTTATAAAAATTATAAATAAATAAGGAGAATAACAATATAATGACACACTTATAAAAGTTAGTCACTTAAAGTATGTTATTAAATTAAGTTAAATTTTTATAATCAACAAAATCTGTCTACTTCTTCACGCTTTTATCTCGCATAGCAGGGTAGACAAAAAGTAACTAATGTCAACACACTCCGTACTTCACTTTCCACCGAATTCGAGACATTGCGTGTTGAGTGGAGGAACTCAACGCCACACTTTGTTTTTACTAGAGCGAGGAAGTGAGAATAATTTAAATATAATCACTCCCCCGAGTGGGGATCGAACCCACAACCGATTGTGTTTAGAGTCAGACGCTGTCATTTGTGTTGTACCACGACACAAATATTAATTGCTATAATATTGTCACTACCATCTTTATTAAATATTAAATTAAATAATAGAGCAAAATATAAAGTGTATAAAACAGTTGAACTAGTGGTTTCTATAATTAATTTAATCGTTTATTTTTTTAAACGTTTTAATTTATTTCTTTTATAAGGCATTTCTTATTAGAGCTTCTTATTAGCCTTGCTAATATTTTTATTATAATGAATTTAAAACAATATTTTATAAGACATTTACAGTCAATAATAGGTATGTATTTAAAATTAAACATCATGTTTGTTAACATAACTTATTGTCAAAATTAATCAAACTTATATGCCAAAAATTAATGTTTATTAAAAATTTATATTAGGAGATGACATATTTTCTTAAATTACTAAAGCGTTAAAAAAAATGTTGGTTGGTTAGTGGGAAACTGGCGGAAACTGATGGCCAGATAATCGAGTGATACACATAAAATAACATTTTATTATAGAAATATGAATATATTCCATTCCAGAAAGATACATTTTAATTTATAATTACAAAGTGATAGTGATAATTTTTCTCGAATTTTTGGTGTATGTTATTGACAGTTTTTCATATTATGGTGACTAGGATCACAATTTGAAATCAAAACTACCTAGGTCGGTCCAGGCTTATTGGGACACCGTGTGACTGTAAACGCGATCGGTTGTGGGTTCAATTCTCACTCTGGGGTATGACACATTTAAATTATTTCCCTTTCCTCGTTCTGGTAAGACAAAGTGCAGTACAAGTATCTTGACACCAGGTACTTCCTATCCTCCCTGCTATGCGGAATGAAAAGCGTGAAGGTATTCCAGAAAGCCTACTTATTATACAAATATGTAGAACATACACGTTACTTGCATGTAAAATCATAGTTTATCACCAACATCTAATTTCCATTTTATCTTCAATTAACTGTTAATTACTATTAGGTTTGTGGCTTGTTCGGTCATCTGTAGGTAAAGATAACAAATACTTGATTCTTTACACTTACTGTGACTTCAATATTTTGTTAACGTTCCGAGGCTTAATGATAAGATACGTTAATAAGGTATCTCTTTGCCGATAAGAATTTTAAGTTTTGTATTCATAAAAGTTTTAACTTTTAATGTTTAAACGTTTAAAAGCTTTGTCGTATCTAATTATTTTTTTACTCAAAATTTAATTTTATAAATAATTAAAATAACATTTCATTACAAAAAAAATTAAACGGTGTTGACATTGCATACAAAAATAAGGTCCTATACAAATACTTCTCAAATCGTTAGTAATTATTAAACTTTGGTATCAAATACACGGATATAATTATGCAGGTATCTATATGTTTAGAAAAAAAAGAAAATGTATTGAGATACCACTAAGTAGTGTAAGCCTATTTCAAAAAATGTACTATACGATTATACGTAAGGTTTGATTTTTTTTTATCCAAATTGGTGATATCACATGTTGAGTAGTAGAACTCAACGCCGTGCTTTATCTTAGGATTACAGTAATTTAAAAATAACCATTGCCCCGGGGAAATGAAGCTCATAACAATGGTGTATGCAGTCAAACGCACATCCACTATGTCACGATGGTTATATTATTTTATTATATATAAGATTCTACACATATCATTCAAATATTAAACTTAATCTCTAGTTATTTAGTAATTCTCTTCAGTCTAACAGCGCACGATTCGCACCATTCCATTATTTTTTCTTAATAAACGTACGTCTATAATTTAGGTCAAAGCCTTACCTGAGCGGACACGAAGAAACGGATAAAACGATTTAGTTCGCTGTAAATGTTTTATGTGGTATTTTGTCTCATTATTTTTTTTATTTTTTATTAAGTTATACAAATTAAATATCTTAAAAAAGTGTGATCATCAGAAAAAAAATTTAAAATAAATATTTTAATATGAATATCAATATTAAGGATTATTAAATTTAGTTAAATTATTTATAATAAATATTATATCGATTTAACTAAGTAACAATTTATGTACGTATAAAAATCGAAAGAAAAATGTTTTAAATCTTTTCCACAAGAATTATGCAGATAAACAAGTATGAAATTTGGCATGGTAGTTAATGTTTGTTGAGGCTCATAATATTAATACTATCACAATTAGGTGGATTCGCTATACAATTTTATTTTTCATTTTTCTCACTGATTTTTTTTTGAATATCTAAGGATGGCTTTATTCGATTCGCTTAGTAAAGATAAGCTTGCTTCAAATTGCCACCTTTGTTATGTATATATTATGAAATTTAATGTTTTTATTTAAGACAGCGATATCAAGCGCAAGCAATTCTTGTAAAAGTTTATATAATTTAGCATAAGAACCTTTGAAGTAGCCGACGCGATCGTATAGCCGTGATTAATAGTGTGTATTGCTTAATTGACGTTTTAAGTCTTTATTACTTACCGCCATTTATGTCAATAAACGTGCCACTTTAATAAAAGTTAAACATTGAACAAAATTGCAGGTAATACGGTATTGTAAAAGAGCGAGAAGTGTTGTTGTGATAAAAGCTAACTATAACACAAGAATGTTTAAATAAATGCTTCAGACATACAGCTATTTGGAATTAAGCAAGAAGCATCCACCAGTAGCTTTGGCAATAAGACTATTGGGCAGATGTTTTGACATCTCTAAGAAATCAACAATTTTTACAAGTTACATGACGTTTGTCGTTGACCAAAGTGACCCAAAATCTAATGAATTTAAAAATAAAAATCAACATAGACATGAAATACATAAAGTTTTATGTAAATTCTTTGAATAGATTTTCCGTGAAAGAATAACCCATTCAAGAAAACCATAATTGAAATGAAACACAGCTTCGGATTTATCAATCTGTACGTTTTGATGAGTAATATTAAATTGTCTCCATTGCAGTCCGTGACGATGCCTTTGTTATAGAACTTATACGATACAGATAAGATAAAGAATATACGTATTTGTGATAAATATTATATAATAAGGCTTTAATATGATAAAAGTTTATATATTTTTAATAAAGTATTGTCAATCTGAAGATTACAACTTATTTTATATTGTCAATTATTAATCAACCTAGATAGATAGAGCAAAAATATTATAAAGCTCTATGAAAAAGCTTTTATATTTAGTCAAATCTATTCGAATTTAATTACAGTTACAAATCTACTTATCTGTAAATTTTCCATTAAATACGCAGACAACATGTCAAAAAACCAGAATTGTAAATTTACGTTAATATCTCAACATCTAATTTCGAATCCGAAAATATCATCAATACTAAAATAATAATATCAGGTATTCCCCGCCGTTGCGCGTTGTGAAAATTTGACTGCATACGCGATGATGTCGCAAACGTATGGGGTTTTGTATAGGCTTTACATTTATATGGAAATAGTAAAGTTTTTAGGAGATGAATACGGCCACTTATAAGTTGAAGTTATCTTGATTTTACAAAAAAAGTTGAATAAAATATTCGTAATATGTAGTAAATTAGATGTATATATAATATTTCGAAACAACAAATGAATTTATTAGTCACTTTCAGGATTAAATTATATTTATATTTTAATAAGTTATTTTTGATAAAAACGTAAATTGATGATTGTAGGTAAAAAATATTTTATAATAAATTTTACTTTCATTATAGAAAAAGAGTTGTCTGTAACCATATTGCATTTATTTCTTATTTCTTTTTCGCTACCCGACACTTAAAAGAAATCAATAATATGTAAATCTTTATATATTAAAATTCTTCGTTCCACTATCTCCCAACAAATCATCGGACTAATAAAACATTGATACCACCCTTACTTTCCATAAAGCTTCACGTGGGATCCTCGAAAGTGAAATGTGATGATATCTGATACTTAATACTTAAAATTCCTACAGAAATCGTCCTTAGGGCTAAAGTTTCTTCCCTTTCTGGATAAAAACAGACTAAATTGTCATAGTTTTGGTAATTGGAAATTTATTTCTTTGTGTTCATGCTTGTGATAGGACTTGTAATAAATTTTGTAGCGTAGAAAATTATTTGATTCTAGACTCTAGTCTCATTAACGAAAACAAATAACTTTTTATATCTACCGGTTAAATCTCGCAAGAAACTGCCGACGAAATTAATGTACTAAATACCTATATCTTTATAATACAATGTTTAGATATTTTAACGATCTAATTAGAACGATTTAAACCCGAATAGAATAAAAAGTGTAGAATAAGTTGTCTTATAACTAGCACACTCAGAGTACGTGAAAGGAGCAAACCGTAAAGGTACGAGAAGAAAAAAATATTAAAAATGTATGTATATTGGTAGGCGTACCCTAAAATCATCGATACACTAAAACATCGATAACGCGTACGCCATATTTCCCAGGAGGCGTTATGAAAATTTGACGCGGCCTCCGCGATGATATAGGCTCGCCTGTAATCCCCTGAAACCACACTTTTACTATTAAGCATTCTTTGTGTGAAAGCTTTGAGCTTTTATGTTGAATCTTTTACGTTAAAATATTTATATGATATGTTAGTTTAAGATGTTAATTTGGTTATTTATTTAATTGTTTTTTTTCATTTAATACATTTTTTTTTGTTGAAGTAACTTTTACTTTAAAAAAATAGTCCAAATTCGCATATGGAAACTTTGTACGAGAACTTTTCCATAGGTATATATATATTTTATCAAAATTTTATATGTATATTTATTATAAAGATTAAAACACAGCCTTCTCAATATTAACAATACATATCATACTTTATTTTAATCTTTATTTTAACTTTTTGTATATTTATTAAAAAAAACGCCCGATGAGAATAAAATGTATCATTTGCATTGCATTCATGTGACTAAATTGAATATTTCCGCACCAGTTAGATGTAATATTAGAAGTAAAAAAAATATGTGGCATTTTAATTGTCCAAGAAAATTTCGATATAGTGAAGCATTTTCGTTTATAATACAGAGCTCTTTATGTAAACTTTAAATTATATGAACTTGAAACAAAAATTTAAAGGAATAGGGTAATAAGTACTAAAGTTAGAGTAGATGAGGGTTGATATATTTTATCGCCAATCCATATTATGGGAGATCATAAAAACCGCTATATTTCAAAAGTGTTAATATATGAGAGAGCAGCCGCCGGGAGACGGACAAACTCGTACATAAAATATTATATTGCTTATACTTTATTGAGATTAGATGATTCTGGAAGTGTCGCATGATACGATATGCCTACCTAAGTACCTATATTAAGTTACCTTATATTTTTTATCTTCAGGGGAAAGAGAGAACAAAATCCACTAAATGTTGAATTGACAAGAAAAATTCATATATAATTAGTATAATAAACAAATGTCTATTAAAATATACAAGCTATTTTCGGGTAAAACACAGTACTTGATAATATAGCCATAAAATTAAAGAAAAGGTATAATAAAAGAGAAAAGGTATAATAATACTTAATAGTTCATTTACTTGAGAACGTGCATTAAATATTGATTTACGGACAAATTCAGCACTAAAAATAAAATTCGCAATAAACATCTTTTTACAACTGGAAAATAACCTTATATAGAAGCTTTTAAACAAAGCCTGATTATTTGTGTTTAAAGCTAATTACGTAAAAGACAAACCGGTAGGGTATTATGTTCAATTAAATTTTGTAACAGCGGCCAGAACATGGCGATGACAACGTATGGACAATATTTTAATGACTCTAAGCGTGCAGGTAATGACTCTCCATGTGAACATCTCATGGTTATTATTATCCCATGGTTGTATTGGGATTTTTTATAAACGCATTTTTTTCAATTAACAATACAGAAATTTCAACAAAAACAAAACGAGTAATTTCTTAGATATTATAATAAGTAGAGTTCGGGACCGTTTAGTCATGAAAGATATTTTGCACTGAATATATTATATAATTATCATCGTTGTATCTTACCCTGCATACAACCGACCAGAAATCTGAAGACGGGAGGTAAAAGCGAAGCGGTTATATTTCTTTACAGTAAGTTAGATCATTTACAGTGATTTCTGCTGATTTAATGTAAGTTCAACGTTAATTTATATTTATGAGTATGGCTGACTGAACGTAAAAAAAACTTACTGACTTTAAAATTGGTAACTGTAATAAAAAAATAATGGCGTAAATAATAATATCCGGAATTGCAGTGTCACGCTAAGCACAGCCTTGCACCATCAACCCATAATTCTATAGGAAACCATAGATTTTCTCCTTATGTAATGAATTATGGAAGCAATATAAAAGATCACACCCTAACAATGCATAGTAGTACCTAAGTATTTCTCAAGCAATAACATTAAATATAAACGCCGCGTATGTGAAACAAAACAGAATATAAGTTTAAAGGAAAAAGCACTAAAAGCTCAAAACAACATCATAAACTTCCCTTTGTCCCAATGACTGCAATGTTTCAGTGCAACAACGTATCCCGATTGCATCCCGCTTTCATCTGTTGAATATTCCATGAGTTTCGCTGTACACTGTACACACAGGCTCGTTTGATAACCTAACTAGCAGATTGGTATCGGTTGTTGCCTACAATATGTATGAGATTTTGTCCATTTTTTTCCCATCCCGGACCACTGTCCGTCGTAATTGAAAAATGTTGCGTCGCGCTACTGTTTTTCTGATTCCGCTCTGATTCAGTATTTACGACCAATAAAGGCAATTTTAATAAGATGTAATGGGAGTAAAAAATGTTTATCGACTACAAATTTGTCGGTGTTAAATATTTTATAATGCACTATTACACATGATTGATTGTATCGTAATTAGCTTACACAATTAGTGGGTGTTGGTCGTAAAACGTAAAAAGGAAACCATTTTGTTGTTTATATTACAAAGTTATGAGGAGGTGTTAAATCATATACACTGGGCTCAAGTGAGCAGGCGTGGACAAATACGACTATTGGAGTGATGGAGCGTCTACCTCTAATCCCTAGCGACGTCTGAGTCCAATTAGACGTCAAGCATTCGTCTTGTACCTCCCTGTAGGGTGGCAAATAAATATGAGCGAGAATTTCCTGCTTTTAAACCTGAAATATGGAACGTTAGTGGCGCCAAATTTGAGCAGACGCGTTACGATGAATAATTTTTTAAAGCGCCTCTGAAATGAGTTGGTGAAATATTAAACAGATGCATTGAAGTACATCTTGATGCTTAAACTTTTTTACTTATACAGCTATCATTATGTACTTATCTTAAATATTCTAAATTAAAATAATTCAAACTTTTCATAAACATAAATATATATTTACCTACTGTTTGTTGTGTGCACATATAGCAGGAGTTATTCAAATAAAATAAATATTAAAACAATATTTCAAATTCGTTTACAGTGAATCCGAAGGACGGGTACAAGGGATTCCGCCCAAAGGGATAATATCATAAAGGGTTCACCCGAGCTGGTTAAGCCCTTCAATGTTAATTTATTCGCTAATTTTTCTTCGCGTTTAACTTAGTGTTATTACATTTGACCTCTTTTTGCTTTTAAAAATTCATTTAACTTGACGAGAAGATTGTATAAATTTAACTAACAATTGAAAATCACAGTTAATTTACACGTTATTTGTGAAGCGATACTGTCTGTTAAGTTTATTTTAATATTTCATACTCTTATTTTGTTGGAATATTTTTGTTTATTTTATAATTATTATCATCTTTACGTGATATATTTATTATAAAAAAAATTGTAATATATATTAAAATATTATCAAAATATTTTTCTTTAGCTTGTGTTCCGACCGTTTTTTTCACTTCTAATTGGCATGTGACCAAATAATATTAACAAAAATATATTTAATATTTTTATAGAATTATTAAACAAAGACTGGCGGTGTGAGGCGTGTGGGTACGCATGAATCATATCCTAACCGGATTAGGCCGACCAAATCTTGTTACACAACCCTCCTCTGACGCGTGACGTAGGTATCTTGCATATATGTATGTATGTAAGCACGTATATACATACATATATTTATTTTGAAGGTAACAATACTTTATTATTATATGTTTTTATTTGTGTATATTTTTATAAGATTCTGTTTATTTTATAATATAAATTTTTTTTTATTTTTTTTTTATTATAGATAGTGAGTTTATTAATGTTCATTATAATTTCATAGTATTAAAAAAACTAATATAAGGGACTTCTTAAATTTTTTACTTTTGTAAAGGTGTAAATGAAATGAGATTTTTCATAATATTTGTGTGTATATACCCTTAAACTTATTTCGTCATTAAGTATATTCTTCAGTAAATACTCAAATAATTATTAATTTTAATAAATACAGAATATATTTAATAAATTAAATATTTGAGGCCGGTCGCGGCGCAGTAGGACAGCGTCTGACTGTAAATGCGATCGGTAATGGGTTCAATCCCCACTCGGGAGAGTGACTATATTTAAGTTATTTTCACTTCCTCGCTCTGGTAAAGACAAAGAGCGGCGTTGAGTTCCACCACTCAACACGCAATGTTTCGAATTTGGTGGCAAGCGAAGTACGGAGTGTGTTGACACTAGGTACTTTCTGTCTACCCTGATATGCGGGATAAAAGCGTGGAGATATATAAAAAGTAGTCATTAACAGAAGGTGCTACTATTGCACTGATTAAAACATAATATATATTAATAGGTATAAACATATTCTACGAACAGTGTTTCGACACTGGACTAATCTTTCGGTACCTATGAGAAATAAAGAGTGATACGGCTTTTTTAAAGACATTTTAGCTTCTTATATCTCATAAGTAGGTACAGTAGGGTAACATGGGAAGGCAGAGAGAACTGAGTGTTAAGACACACTGTTTTTCACTTTTTCCCCGATTTCTACACAACGTCTATACTCGTATACTCGCCGCCTCTTCTCAGCACTGCCTTCTGACCTGGTGGTAACTTCCTGACTGACAATACTGATATTTTATGTTTATTCACGATTCAATAGTATTTGAAACACCCCATTTGAATAAAGAATATTTTGATTTTCTAACTACTGTACCACTGCGCCAAGAGGATCACGTATAATGTGGTTTCAAAATGAATTATTATTGATTACCAATTATAAGAAATATAATTATTTCACTAGCAATTCATGATAACTGGTAATACAAATAACTGTTCATCACGATATCAATTATATATATTGAATATAATTTTTATAATTTATTCATTATTTTAATTGTTATGCAAATACAAAACTTTCCAGTAGGTATTCCATAAGAGGCATTTAAGTTTCATTGTTACCACATTAGAACAATACATTATATTTGTTCTTAATATTGTTATTTTAAATCAATTCTAGGAAAATAATGGATAAAACTAAATATCAAATTATAATTTTTAATTAAGTAATTTGCTTCGCGCCATCACGTTATTTTTTTTAGTAGTTTGCTTGAGTAAATCATTTATTTATATTTACGTTTAATTAATCTGACGATTTATAAACAGTAGAAAAAAAACTAAAGAAGTTCTTAATTCAACACGTTTTTTAATAATGTAATTAATTTATATGATACCATATATGATATTTTTACTTGAGTAAACCGATAAAATTCTCTTGGGAACTGTCCTAGTGTTCTTGCTGACCGCCAAGCATACGTTATTTAAACAAAATTTTCGTAATTACCTATTAGATATGTAAATAATAATTCAAAGAACAGAATATGTAATACCTTGTAATTGGTCTTCGTCGGTTTAATAATAAATTAGTTTTTATAAAATTATGTTCATAATTAAATTAATAAAATGTTACTAGATGCATAAATTATTTTATAGTAACGTATATCTATGTCAAACTCATAGTAGTGAGCGCAATAATAATTTAAGTAATTCAAATATTTTTAATGCATTATTATAAAATGTATTTGCTTCCTGCAATTTTTTTATATATTAAATTTTAATAATATTTCTTCTTCAGGTTTTAAACTCAGTGTCACTTGTCTCATCATTGCACATTTCTTTACATATTGTTTGTAAAAACAAAACAAAAAATAAACTATGTAAAAATATATGTTAAAAACATTTTTAACTTTTATTATATTATATTATAGAACAAACAAAAATTATTTTAGATTACATGTATATTGTTTCTTTTTCTTATACTAGTGTTTATTATTGAACGCATGCAATTGCATTAATTCTCTTTGATGATGTTACAATGATACAAGTTAAAAATATTTTCTCTATAAACTGCAAGTAAGTGTGCCAGAATTCCATACTCCTCCGTCTGAATAATTTTCAAAATAAAAGCATTTTTTCCATCCCTCATTAATATTACTTGACGTATTAAATCATTATCTTAACATATTCTTACATACCTTGACTACTTTGTAAATGATGAGTTTTAACTGACGTAGTACATTATTTCTACTAATCTATATTTATATGATCGTTGAAAGCATGTTTTCTACAACACTTTCGTTACTTGAACTTTAAAGAATAATTAAATTTAATGTTACTGTACAATTTAAAATGATTATTCATGTAAAGCCTTAACACGAACGTTTACTTTGATAATTTTAAATGAAAGTATTTTTAACAAATTTAACCAACCTATGTGTATAGAAATAAGCTGTAATAAGTACGACGTTCAAAACGTGAGGATTTTTTCAAATGTACTTAAGAATTTTATTATATGTGATAAATGAATTTTACAAGTTTGAAAGTAATATTTTATTTTTTTCTCCACCAAATTTGAGACATTGAGTGTTGAGTGGTGCAACCTAATACCGCACTTTGTCTAAGCAGAGCGAAGAAGTAAAAATAATTTAAATATAATCACTCCCCCTAGTGGGGATTGAACCCACAAACGATCGCGTTTACAGACAGACGCTGGCCTACTGCGCCACGACCGGCTTCAATATTTTAATATGAATATAATAAGATTTTTATCATATTTTAAATATTAATATAACAAGATATTTATTTTATTATAATATTAATATAATAATATATTTATTTTATTATATTAATATTAAAATAAGGTAAATAAAATAAACTTCTGTTAATACTTATAAATTTAACAAAATCTATTAAACATTGATAAACGTACTTTTTTCAGGGTCTTCCCTTTGAACCTCCTCTTAGCTATCTTATATCTATCTTGAACCGGCTATCCGTATAAGGCTTTTCCCAAAGAACCACTGGCCTGTTTAGACTTCTTGTTCCGTTTCGAGGGTACAACTCATTACTCAATGTTTTTGGTTCATTTTTCTATTTTGTCTTTCAAAATATTATAATATGTTGATAAAAAAAAATTTTATTCATATCAAATTTTTTGTCATCTGAAATATTCACAAACATGTACCTATCAATAAAGTATTCTCGTCGGCGTACGTATATACTAAGAGTACCCACATAATTTGCGGTCACATCAAGCTGTTATTACGCTTCAACCAATGGGAGCGCGTCGTTTAATTCAGTACTGCATTTTAAAAATGAAATATACTTACTTGTAGTCACGAAACGTAAATTGTATGTAAATTGATATATTACTTGATTAACAACAGAATAATAATATTATACCAGGATGTCAGTTTTACGAATACAGATAAAACATGTAGATTTTAATGTCACCACCCAATGTCCAAAAAAAATTTATAATAGATAAGAAATGTATTTAATTTATTTATATTAAGCTTGTATTATGTTATAATATAATTTTTAGAAATTAAATAAAAAAATAAACACAATAAACAAAAATATATTATTTATCAAAAAAAAATCAGTAGGTATATTAAATATGTTACGCATAATGAACTAAGGTCTTTGTGTTCTAATAACAAAATAAAATTAAATGAGCACTGACAACCAAATGTTATTCAGAATTGTACGTTCAGTTCTAGTTAATGCAGACATGATCTCATCTTACGGCCCATTTAATGCAAATCGATCTGCCACAGAACAACCAATCACATTGAATCAAAGGTAATTTATTGAGTTTCAACTTTTTAAGTAATTTTCGTAACCACCAAATTACTACGATCGCAGTAAATTATTTTAATTTTGTAATTATTTTCTAAATATTTTTTTTGAAGTTTCGTTATATTTAAGTCGAAGATTTTTGTTTTGTATACAATAATTTACCACATAATGTTATATGGAAAAGAGAATGACAGGACAAAAAATAAAATTTTATTATCGTTATGGATCTTTAGCACTTTAGAGTCAATCGAGAGGGCCTAAAAAAATTCAAAATTATTCATTCTTTTACTGTATGTACTACTATGTTTATTCATTCAATATTAAAGAATATTCATATTTAATATTGTCGATTAATCAACTCTAAAATCCTAAAGATAAAATATATATTTTTTCAATTTAATGGCTTGATTTATGAAATAATATTAATAGTCTATTAAATTAAAAAGCCGGTCATGGCGCAGTATGACGGCGCCTGACTGTAAATGCGATCGGTTGTGGGTTCGATCCCCAATCGGGGGATTGATTATATTTAAAAAAATAACATCACTTTCTTGCTCTGGTAAGACAAAGCGCGGCGTTGGTTCACCAGTTAACACGAAATGTCTCGAATTCGGTGTAAAGCAAAGTACGGAGTGTCTTGACAGGCATAGGCATTTTCTGTCTACCCTACTATGCGGGATAAAGCGTGAAGCTAAAAAAATATTAATATTAATGTTAAATGACATTTGAACGAACGAATTCGAACGAACGAATCGTCGTATGTAAAGTCAAATCGTCGTTCAACTGCACTACGACGGTGGCTTCCTTTTTAATATGGCTTTTAGAGGCCATTACGTTTGCGGTTTGCTCTGCAAGCCAAACCTGTGTTTAACGCTAATATGGATAAAGTATTTTTGATTATACTACATAAGTACACCAATCGTATATAAGCTTTTGATGAGTTTTTTTTATTTATTCATAGCATTCTGTAATGACTGAACGTTATTCGACTCGATTAACTCGTGATTTCAATTACAAAGATAAAATTTAAATGAACGGCAAGACTAAGCAATTTGTATAATAGCACTGATGCTATTTTCTGATAAGTAGTTGGATTGTTTATGTATTTTTTTTATTGTTACTTGTTTCTTTAAACGTAAAATCTGAATTTTATACACACTTTTATTACTGTAATGTTTGTGTGGTTTTTAATAATTATATCAGAAATATAATAATAATTTTAACTTTTTAACTGTTTACTTTAATGTACAGTGTATATTTTAGTACATAAATAATTATTTAAATATATTTTTCATATTTAAATAACGCCGAAACTGACCTAAAGAAAGAACAAACAGCGTACTAGAAACGTGCAAGTGATAAATAAAATAAATCTGGGTACATGAATATTTGTCTGTTTATATTTTAGCTATTCTGTTTTATTGGTACTTAAAATTTTCTAACACACAAGTCCACTGTGTGGGTATTTTATTTTAGAAATATATTATTTTTGTATATTTTTAAACTAAAGTGATTATGACCACTTAGATTTCTTAAAAACTTAAGATACTATTTTTATAATGTACATAGTGTCTAGATACTCCGTTGATTGCTTTCTATCCGAAATCAAGACCTGCGCCTGATTCGCGAACTCCTCGTCACGTTTATTGTCTTACGAGGAGAAATGAAAATAGATTTAAACACAATTGCACATTTGCTGTCTCGCCGCGCCGCGCTCCACCATCTGCGCCCCCTTCTCAGATCCAAGCTGCCGCTTTCAACGAGGTTGAACTTGTATACGAAGAACATCCACCCTCACCTTACCTACGCGACTCCAGCCTGGTACGCGCTTGCCAGTTCGCGCCAACGTAACATTCTGCAAATAGTGCAGAATATTGCCATTCATAAAGCAGCCCAAGCCCCTCGATGTGTGAGGAATGCGACTCTGCATAGAGATCTCCGCATTGAGTCGTTGGAACATCAAATACAGAGAGTGGCCACTAACTATATTATATATATATATATATATATATACATATATATATATATATATATATATACATATATATATATATATGTGTCCAAATTCACATCCAAGACATAACTCCGCACCACTCCAGACCACCGTACCATACGGGCCGCCCGAGATATATCCTACCAGTACCCGATCCCAGAGCTGCTGCCGCAGTCGCTGGGCCGACCTAAGGACCCATTTATATTAATGGGCGGCGATTAAGGCCACGGTCAGCCAAGCTCTGAAACCCTCTCCCTCCGCAAGAGGTTGAGAGAGAAGAAGACTAGTAGTTGCTGTCCCGCTTTTAGCACTCATTTATTTCCTAGGGTTGACTGAAAGAGATCTCATCTTCTTTTCTCAAATGTATATCTTATTTATTATTTTAAGTTGAATAAAGAATATAATGAATTTTATATATAATCAAAACTCAAAGTGGAAGTCGAACCCACAACCAATCGCGTTTATAAGAAGGCTTTTTAATTTATATGAAAATATCCAGAATACACAACTTAAATTAATTTCCTTGATAGAAAAACAATTGTGTAGGAAAGCACATCATATGTGAAGATGTCTTTAAAATGTCAATATTTCCACATACGCCCACATGCTAATAGCTTGCTTGCTATATGTAAAAATCGCGAAAATCAAAGATATTATTAGCTCCACAACCTCAAATCATATATGTAAAGTGATTTTCAAGGTAGTAATTTTTCTTTACAGCATCATTCCCTATAACGAGGCGGATCGGACACCCATACCAAAACAGAACTCCGCCTAAACGCAAGAAACCACGGACATCTTTCACGAGAATGCAAATAGCTGAATTAGAAAAAAGGTTCCACAAGCAAAAGTACTTAGCCTCTGCCGAGAGAGCGTCGTTGGCGAAGACGTTAAAGATGACTGACGCCCAAGTGAAAACTTGGTTTCAAAATCGTAGGACGAAATGGAGGTATGTAGTACGTTTTTTTGTTGTTTTTAAATATATCGTGTTAAGGTATATAGAGGGACGGGTGGTAAAAGATTTCATTTTAAGACGCCTCTTTATTTATGTTAGATTATTTTGTAAATTATCAGATAATGTGTACAACTAATTTTTGAAAAGGATATATAAGTTTATACTATATAAGATACAGCAATAATAAAAATTATAACGTAACTTATAAATTAAATAATGTTCAAGTTTACAAATGTTAAGTTAGTATACTTAGTAAATGAGCTAAGTAGTATATACAAAACATATGCGTCACTCACTGTATGGCTGACACACAATGAACAACCTAACGTTTTATGTTGAAATTTGACTTATTCCCTTAACGAGTGTAGTAAAGCATTGAGAAAGAAGTAGTAGATTTTACAGTTGGAGCTATGGGATTGAAAATAGTATGGATGGATGGATGGATGGATGGAGTCGTCGTTAATGAAGTTGCAATCGAACATTCGGCCTCATAACAAAAATATACCAGAATAACTTGAAATAGTAGTTTCTAATATAACTCAAGTTTAAATTAAACCATTATTAGAGGAAATGCCGTATAAGAGTTTATCTTACAATAATCAAATCGTGAGAAAAAAATGCAAATTGAATATAAATGTATATTTATTCCAGTTTAAAATTACTAAGCTGTTGAACTCGCGCGTTAAAATGAATAAACGATATCAATAACTCTAAAAGCAAACGTTTATTTACACTTATGTCAATATTCAAAATATATGAAGTATGGTGTTAATTGAATATATGAATAAATGTTTATTATAATGAATCTAATAAAATACTTAAGAGAGGCGTCTTTACATTAAGATAAAGCGGTTTTATGGTATACTCGTATTTGAGTACCACTCAAATAGTGTTTGTATCTTGATGCATCTCCCCAAATACCCGCTTTGACTACGAGACTCATATAAAAGATCTTTCAAATCCAGCTTCAAGTTTGTTACTGCATAGTAGGATAGGCTACGTAACAAGAGTAAGACACTCTGCTTTCTGCCAAAGTTCGTGACATATGATGATAAGTGGTGAAGTTTAACGCCGTAGTTTCCTTTACCAGAACTATCAAATGGAAAATATATTTAAATATATTTTTTTTTCATTTTATTTTATTTTTTTAAACGTCGAACAAAATGTCCTTTAAGTGATCAAGCCAAAAAGTTAAATATGTCTGGGATAATATCTAAAAGACATAACCATTCATCTCTCTATTAACATCATGACTTTTATTTATTTTGTAGTATGAACCTAATGTCGTGTGTAGCCGAGATATTATAGCTGAAAAAATATTTTTTTAATAAACTTTTAATCTTATATTACGCAGGGACGTCGATATCTTTCTTATTCCGAAGTAACGAAGGGCAATTAAATATAATGTTTATAGTTTTAAGTTCCCTTAACGGTTTTTAATGTAACGACTATTTAACGAGGGCGATCGATTTGTGCTTTCGTCGTATTTACTGGAGCAATTATAAAGCTTTTTATATCATGAAACGTCTTATTATAAGCGTTTAAGGTACTAGTTTACTTAATATGTTGTCTTTTTATGTTAAATAGATGAGAATTTATGGCATTATTGAAATTTCGTAACAAAATTTAAACATACCATAGTTTGAACTTGTCACTCGTAAATAGAAATGCGTTAGCCAATTAACTTAATTGTTTGGTTTTTTAAATATTTTATTGATTTATTATTTTTTTTTACGTAAAAAAGTAATTGTATATTTTGGTTCCCTACTCGTGCTGTACTGAACTTACAAATGCCAATATAAACTGATCCCTATCATCCGTCATAGTTATCAATTTATACTGGTTTTTTACATAATTATTCTAGACTATTTTTTTTTTAATTTTACTTAAAGTGTATAAAATTCTATTATTTTAAAGCTAATAGACGACATTGAGTTAATAAGCAGCACCTTAGATGTGTTATCATCTACGTACATCTGATTAAAATTCCTATCACAGCGATCTCCGTTGAGATTACGATAAGATTTTATTGTTAGTAATAAATTATCGTTAATCGATTAACTGCTGCTATTTCTACAGATGGGTCTAATGTGAGGTGTCTGACATTTATGTTTGAATGAATATAATAAGATTATTTTTTTCAACTAAAAAACAGGCTGTTTAAGGTCATCGGGTGTTGAGCCAACGAAAATAATATATACCCATGGAGTTCGGATACGTGTGCTAATTTTTAAATTAAACAAACGGTTAGAGGTATGTATAAAAAAGAAATATTTTTCTTATAGATAGAAAAGGTAAAATTGAAACGGATAAAAGCGTATTAATAATATTTAGGCATTACATTGGAATAATATCAGTCTCGATCTATTTCTAAGTAAATTGTATAGTGACATGCTAAGATATATTTTTTTATAATCATATTTAAATATTCATATAAACGTACTGTTTTCTTTTTCTTTACTTTTAAACGTATTCGTTTTCAATAATAATGTACTAATAATATCAAAATGAACGAATTTTTATTAAAGACTTTTATTAAATAATCGACAATTTTAGTGCAAAGAGGGTTTTATTCTACGATTTTGATCATGTATAAAATACTATCTATATACTATAGCTATTATAGTACATACTATAGCTATTATAGTACATACGTGCGTAGTTAATATTGAAAATAGTAATTTTATCAATATATTTACATCAACAATTTTACTGTTATTTATTATTAAGTCATAATGGAAACACAAGGTGTTATTCAATACGTGAACGCGTGGCTTAGCGGTCAGAACGCTTGACAGATTCCAAGAGGCGCGGGTTCGAATCCCACTGCTTTCAAATTTTTATTGTTTTTTTTAAATGTATATAATTTTATAAATAAATATATAATGCCTCCTATATATGTATACCTGTGAATACATGTCACAGTAACTCCATAATATATTCATATCTGAATCTTGTTTGTTCTTCATGTTTAAGCTATAAAATATATAAATAATACATTAAGAAAAATCTGTAACTAATAAAACTTATGTAATACCCGTAATAAGCCCCAAAAAAATTATCGAAGTAATAATTATTTAATATATTTTTTTTGAATGTTAATTAATAATATTCAGAATTTTACTTACTCAGAATATTTAACGTCGAATCGCTTCTTTGTGCCTTTTAAAACTTTACATGTTCGTCGAAAACGTCGTGACTGTAAAGTTTTATAGTTTAATTTAAAATAATTAGATATTTCTTGTGAAAAAAATCAATAATTTTCAATCAATGTTTTCTAATCCTAAGTGTGGAATAACACTTTAAAATAGTAAATAATTTTCAATCTATTTTACAATCTTTAACGTTTTATTTCACACTTAGAATAAAGATTTTAAAGCAGCGAGATTATAACCCGCGCCTCTTGAAAAACGTCCAAACGCTATGACTAACCATGTGTCCTATATCCGGGTTTTTCGATCTAAGTAACAATAAGAGAATGCCATTTATTTTGATATTTAACTATTTTTCAAGTGTTATTTATACCACACTTAAGATTAGATAAACATTTTGAAAAAAGAAGTAATATCTATATTTTTTACAAACTTTCAAATTTATAATATTAGTATGTTTGTTAATATTATAAAACGTATATTTCACTTCATAAATACAAAAAAATAATACAAATAGGACTGAACAAAATTCCTTGCTCCTGTGAGACAATGGAATCGTGGTGGCGATTACACTCTAATGGACAAGCGATGTTTGTGTAGAGCGCAGATAACACGGTGATACGACGGCGCCACTGATATACTGTACGTATACGTGCTATACTGCCTTGTCTTTTTTACTTTGCCTGTAGATGAATTGGCAAGTGAAGTATTGCTTTTAAATTCTTATATACGAGTATATACTTATAGATACTTATTATTATATTTTTATTTTAATAATTGTTATTAATTTTGAAACATAAAAAAATCATTGCTCCTATAAATATTTTTAATAAGGAATAACTAAATATATTAATTAAAATTATGTATAAATCGTTATTAGATAACAAAGTAATAATAATCGCAAAGGCAAGTAAGGCAACAGCTTCAACTACAAGTAAATATACCTACTTACAATAAACTGTCATTAACACCGCGCCTAATATGTACCGACGGGTGATAGTGTAATAGAAACTTTATATTTTTATAGCTAACGCGCCTCGACACTGGTTTCAATCCATATCTACTATGAGATAGTTACAACTTATGTTCGGAGATTTTAAATACATTTATATGGGGTAATCGAATCGGAAGGAATTCATATAAATTTATCTACCGAAGCTGTTTTGTGAGCGTTTATTTGATTTGCCGTAGTAGTATGTTAGTGTAGGTCAATCTTGTTGGCTAAATTTTATCGCACAGTGTCATGATTGAGTGTCCAGATTAAGTTTAAATTTGAATATACGAATACACCTTCAGTTCTGAAGATAATGCAATATATCATCAATATTGTTGTTTATCCAAAATAGCCACTGTAACAAAATGGCGGATTAAATATTTTTATTCGGTAAACTGACAATACTGGCATTTTATGTTGATTGACAATTCGAAATTGCTTGTTAACAGCCTATTTGAATTAAGAATATTTTGATGTTTATTTTCATACAATCCGTCCGATATGTTTATCAAATGTAAGAGTTTATAGAACGCAATAGTTAGTCTATTGCGTTCTAAAGCTTCTAAGTATTATTTATTTTAAACTTTTAAATAATATTTATTTTATATTCATTATTTATGCTTTATTACATTATATATTCCTTTCTTGTACATATTTCATTCAAACATAGAGTACAGAGATTGTTTTTTTTCTCAATTAGGCAGCAGTTTTTAACTAACACTATCAAGCACGGAATGCTTTTAAATCATCAAAAAAATATACAAAAAAATCTATTAATTTTAATAACAATATCAGGTTAACCTTTATCAAATTATAAAGTACAAGTAACAAAGGGAAGTTATAATCTATTATAATAAGGATATGACGGCTACCTGTTTTAAGCCACCTGAGCTTAAGTAATTCAATCATTGTGTTATTCAGATGTTATTTATTCTGAATGTCACCGAATATAGATTAGAGGGCCGCAAATGAAATGCTTAATCTATGACAAACGAGTTACTTTTATCTCTACTTAATGAGTCTTAATTCTTGAGAAGGATTTGGGCTTTTGTATTGGGATGGTAATTTCATATTACTTTAGTACTAAGCAGCTTCATATTTTATATCCATCATAGTAGGGTAACCAGACACAAGCAAGTGTCAAGACACTCTGTTTACTATTTTCTGTCCGAAATCGAATCGAAATCCATATTCACCATGGTTTTTTCAGTTATACACTAGCCCATAAGATATGATGTTTCCTAATGTAAATGTACTGTAATTTATATAGAGTATATAGGAATACATATACTTAGGTAATAGTATGGATATATTTTTATTGTAAAAGCCTCTTGTAGCAAGCTTAGTTCCATATTTTGGTGATTAGTGTTATTAAGTTAGTCTGTTTTAACTTCCTAATTATAAAGTTTAGTTAAGGACTTCCATTACTGCTAAGCTAAGTGTGTTTAATTTAATTTCAAACTAGAGTTGATTCCCTCTCGAAATATGATTATATAATTATTTTTAATTATCCGTATCGGTATAATAAAACAAAACGTGGCATTGAGTTCCGCAACGCAATATCTCGAATTCCAGCAAAAATACGTATATCGTAGTGTCTTGACCCAAAGTAGTGTGTTGTCTTTTTCTCATCTTTACCGTACAATCTTCTTCGTATCTACTGGCACGTTCGAAGCGCCATAATCTAGAGAACATAACAGAACAGAACAAATAACATCAGTCGATTTTTTAATCAAATAGCTCTATTGGTATTGATGAAACAATTGAATACCTAATTCATATTCAAATTGAACAAATATAAATTAAACGCTCACGTTATTTAAATCGACATATAATGAATCGTATTATTAAAATATTATAAAATATGCTTATGTAAGTTGTGACATTTAGCTAATTAGCTACTTTACACTATAAAGCCTTAAAATATTTTAAATTGCAAAGTTTTTATGAATCTAAATATATATATTTTTTAATTTGAATCCCACTGAGGTGGAAATGTATACTGTTAACAATAAAGAATACAAGCAAAGCTTAGAGAATTACTAATAAATTGTATAAGAACAAATATCTGTTTTGATATTATTCAGTTCGACCTCTATAGACGATAAAGTTATTATAATTATATTAGTTTTCGTAATATTTACTATATATAAATTATTCAACGTTTAATCTAAGAAGTTTTAGCTGTTTTCAGGGTTAATTCATTTATTAAAGATAATTATATTACATATAGTTTAAATAAATTAAAATACCTAAGTTAACATAAATTTGTATATACATTGTTCATTTAGTAATAAATGACAAGTGATAAAGAATCGTTCAAACACGAATATCATCTCAACAGTAAGAGAGATTTATGACTACTCTAATACCGAGATAAGAACCTGCTTCAAATTGTTGGAAATCATAACTTTGCTGTGGAGACCATTGATTTATATTATTGATAAAGAAACATAAGCCTTCTGACTTGTTAGTAGTTTTGTTATTGTATGTATTGTTTAAGTATGTGTTCGAATCTTTACATGCTTTATATCTGTTACGTCTTTTGACGTCAGTTAATTATGAAATTTGGAATATGTAAAATTTTAACCAGACGTATTATTAAAACAAGTATCGTTCATACTATGGTGTGTTGGATAAACGGCGAAATGTATTATGTCATGATTTAACTTATCTTTTATTTAAATTATATAATTTATATAAATTATATAAATTATTTCTTTAGAAAAATGCATATTTATAATTTAAATTATAGGTTTTGGAAATTCTCAGTGAATGTAAATAAATTAGCAGAAAATATATATAAAATGCAAAAAAAATATAACATTAGTATTTCTGATTATGACTATCATATTAAGTATAAACATGATTTTGTATTTAAAGCGGCTTACAATATTATACTACTTTTAAATTTTAAAAAATCCTTAATTAATTTATTTTAATTAGCCATCATTAAGCAATTAATATTTAAAATCTGGCGACCATTATGCAAATCGGCGTTAACTTCAAAGTTGGAAGAAAATCCTTGTAACCAATATCTAGTTATACGTTTCGCATGAAGCAGGCGGTAACAGTGTGGGAGTTGAATTTTGTATGAGCGACACAACTCGGCAGTTTGGATGATCAATTATTTAAGGGCAAAAGAATGTACGCGTTTTTACATTGTACCCACTTTTATTGCCGCTCTACTCTTGAGGTTATTTTATGTGACTACGTGAGTTTAGTTGTATGGTTCAATACTTGTTTCCTGTAAGTGTTAAAGTGTGTTTGTTTTTGATTATTTACTTATTTTATGTTGTTTATATGATACATGGCTTGCCTTTAGGATGAAAATTTTTTTTTCTATGACTCCTATCCTATGGTTTTGCCAAAAACTGACTGTTTAAAAAGTATAAATGGGAATTCTTGATAATTATTTCTTCAACCTTTTTTGACTTAGTGTGAAGCATAATAAAAGTATGAATTCTTCTATAATAACATATTTTTAATATAGCATTTACTAATAATTTATAATAATTACAATACTTATATCTATATACTACAATGGCTTAGAATATATAAAACCATTTACACTCAAACAAGCTAGGCCGGTCGTGGCGCAGTGGGTTAGCGTCTGATATTAAACGCGATCGGTTGTGCATTCGATCACCACTCGGGGTAGTGATTATATTTAAATTATTTTCTCTTTCTCGCTCTGGTTAACACAAAGCGCGGCGTTGAGTTTCACCACTCAACACGCAATGTCTCGAATTCGGTGGAAAGCGAAGTACGGAGTGTCTTCATACTAGGTACTTTCTGTCTACACTGCTATTCGGGATGAAAGGGTAAAACAAAAAAAATAGGCGTTTTTCCTAAATGTGGTTGGCAGCAGGTGAAATTTCTCCTGAACAGCTACTTTACGACTAAACCTTATTTAGGTTTTCCTTACCAATTTACACATTCTAAAAGCCAATCCATATAACAGGAACAAATCGAATTGCGTACACCTAACACGTAATGTACGGGGGGCGTTTATTTATTTACTATCCCTGCTTCATTTCTTCTGGTAATTCTTTGCTTTGCAAGTGAATATTAAACTCGAATTAGGGGACGTTGTTGCCTTAGTAAAATCAACCTAAAACCAAGGAAATATGATCGAAATTTAAGTGATTGTACAATATTACTTATTTCGTCAAGATTTTTGCTGGATCTTAGGATTATCTGTCGTGTATAAAGGTATTAAGGTAGAAAATTGTATACTAAATAATCAATTTTACGTCATTTAGTTTATACAATGTTCCAGATGTCTTTTGGATAATTGCTACTTGTAGGTTGTCTCCTGAATTACAAAACAAATCCTTTAGTGATTGACGTCGATGTCGGAGGGAGGTAATGTAGGCTCGTTAATTTTTATTGCACGTCGTTTGTACCGCTCGCGTGAAGGTGAAATAGGGAAACCGACTAATCTCATTGCCTACCTTCTAACAGATATATGTATATTCTAACGTATATGAATATATACAAATAGGTACTTGATAAATAATTCATATATAGGGATCTTTCGCAAAATCATTATAATTTGATAAATGATATGTCATTGTAAGAAAGTTTTAACATTTATTTTGTATGATTATAATTCTTGCAAGAATTTTTACTTTGCTTTCGACGAATGCCTAATATGACATTTGTATATATCATTTTATAATTTATTTATTTACTTAACAGTTGTTGCTACCTGGTAACTGTGTATATTTCAATTGTTTTCGTTTCTCCAATATGTGAGTGACATGCGGCGTTAAGTTACGCCACTCAATACGCATTGTTTCGGATTCAGGCGAAAATGCAAAATTAAGGATCTTGACTAGTATTTCTGTATCTAAAAAGCGTAAAGCTCATTTTTTATTAATATACCATTACATATTGTACTTAATAATTAGAACTTTACATCGTCATACATAATATCTAAGTATTAACAATATTAACTATAAAATTACTTGTTATCATAATTTACTAAAAAAAACTGTATCTTTTATCTCGTCATAAGAATTTCACAAACATTTTCCAAGAACAAAGGCAACATATAAAAAAGCTGTCTATATTAGTTACATTGAAAATGACTTTAAACTCTTAGAGATTCTTGAGAGTAATAATAAATTCATATTCATTCATTATGCATGGTGTTTTTACGATAGCCTCCAAGTTTAAAACGTTTCCCGGATTCATTTTACTGTTTTGATAGCTGTTGCTACACTTAAATTAGCTTTTCCATTTCTAGTCGGACTTTATTTGGAATAACTCGAGATTGTGTTTGTTTACTTGTAGGTACTAGAAATTGAGTCTCATTTTATACTATAAAAATAAGTAAAAAATTATTTTTGTTATTAGCAAGTTATACAGAAACACAGTCAGATGTAGCGCTTGTTCTAGAGATGTGCGTTCGAATCCTGCTACGTTATTTTATATATTGTATTTTTTAATATTATTAAACAAAAACAATTTCATAATAACATGTATTAAGGAAATACTTACATTCCCTTAGTCAAAATCGAGTTAATCGTAGAGAACAATCACACGTTTTACTAACTAGATGAAATGAACTGAAGTTAAATAATTATAATTAAGGAAGAATTTTCGTTTTCAGTAAAAATTATACAAAAAAATATGAAAGAGTGTTGAGAAAAAGCGTAGAAATTAATAAAGCAGATCTTAATTTGTTACGTAAATTTGTTTGAATTAACCGTTACGCTCCCACAGGGACGAAATGTTTGAAGTTGTATAACCTTATATATGACTGGAAGGGACGACCTGCTATTAATGATTATTTCTTTGTCTTAACAAAATTATTAATTATTTTTGAAAAATTAAATGTCATCTTTGGTCTTCTCTATTCACAACAAATTTTATTATATTTAGTTATATTGATATAATTTAGTTATATTGATCATTTTTGTAGTAGATTTTAAAATTAACTTTAAAGTAAATAATCAGCTTCTTACATAGTAATAAATATTAAAAAAATATTTCAATAGTTTTGACTGATGAAGAGAAACAAATAATATTGTTTATCAGTTAAAAATCTGTATTAGATGTGTATTAATATGAAAATATAAAAATGAAATCTCCACAGAGTCAAATTTCAACTGCGCTGTGTAATAATAACAATAATAATAAATATCTTTTTTTTCTTCACTATGTTAAAAAGCTATTATAACAGACTGGTGTCCGTAATTGCTAAAAATCTGTTTTACAGTTCACCAGGCTTTCATCCTTACATGTAATGTATTGAAATACAAAAGAAGCCTATTTTTTATTAAAGAAATAACACAAAGGTGTTAACAGATAATTTGTTAGACTAATCCAGAATAAAAATGATCCTTGTCGAGTTATAAAATAACCAAGCAGAAATTAGTAATTGCCAGCAGGCGCTTTTGGCTTATTTAAGCGAAGTTTCATTGTGCCTTATCTAATTACAGGGATGCGGAAATTCGGGGCTTGAAATATCGATAAACTTTTCATACACCCTAATTATATGGAGCTTTGAACTTTGAAACCTTAACGTTAAATATTTTATTAGAATTATATTTTACAATAAACACATGTGCGTAAATTAATTTGTTTTTAATGCAATAAATAATATTTTGACTTGTACTTTTAATTTTTGGATTCCACTCCCACTCCAGGAAATTTTTATATTTCAATTATATTTATTGTCAATCGGGTAAGATAAATGGCGGTGTTGTGTTCCGCTTCTAAACACGTAATGTTTCAAATTCGGTGACAATTGGAGTATAGAGAGATTCAACACTGTACTTCCTGTCTACTTACTGGGATTAAAAGCGTTAAGCAATGGGACATACTACTGAATACTTTTCATAACTTCTTTTTCATCTTGAGAGTACTATTCGAAACTATTATATGTACTAAAACTTATAAACTCGTAAGCTTTTCAGTTTTAAGATTGCAATAGATGTTGAAATTTACTACTTTAACTTTTATACTGTACAGTTTTGGATTTAGTTGTTTTAATATATTTTATACAATGTCAGTGCATTTAATTAGAAAATATTAGCAAACGACACCTTGAAACTATAATAGGAATACAGTGCTTATGAAGACAGCTATTGTAATAGCCAAATTTAAGCCTATATCCGTAATATAGTACATTCAATATGAATACTAACATTATTTTGTTTTCTATAACACTATTGTGTATTTAATGTAAATAAAACACTGGAGTTCACAATAAGTGTTGTATTATCAATAGGTCGGTTGCTAACAAAGTAAAAAATTATCTTCAAACTAAATAACAATCTTTTATTAGCGTAATGTACATATGACTAATACATAATAAAAAAATGCCGTATACATTTGAAAAGGTTAAACTAGAACGAATTGATTCGACAGTAAACCTAAAAACTACTAAAACTTATTTCTTATTTATCGATACATTATACACCTTATCCCTATTACTCCATTAACCACCATAATAAAGTTCCTTCGATAATTCGCTTAGCTCTTAGCTCAATA
Source organism: Dryadula phaetusa (assembly GCA_032432895.1). Lineage (NCBI taxonomy): Eukaryota > Metazoa > Arthropoda > Insecta > Lepidoptera > Nymphalidae > Dryadula > Dryadula phaetusa. The sequence continues at coordinate 2,651,175 of JAOYRS010000073.1, forward strand.
ATTCATTACCAACGCCGCCCATTTTAATTAACCACGTCTCGACTTGTTATATCACCCCTTTTGACGGTCTAATATATAGCTAACTTTGAAATAGATTACACTTAATGCTCTATAGATTATGTACGTATAAAGCGTTAATTGTTATGTTCTTTAGAACTTCTTAATAAGATGAAATTAAAAAATATATATTTATAAATATAAAAAACAATCATGTAAATTTTTCACTTATAAAACGTAACGTAAAATACACTAGGTTTATAACGTTTAATTACACTACGCGTATTATTTAAATATTATTTTTAATTGTAAGTAAAAGATATTAATCCATGATGCCTTCCAATCTTTAGTCCAGGACATATTTAAAAAATGAACAGTATTTATTCTAAGCTTGGCTTTGAATATACTAGTATATTCATACTTGAACAAAATGATCTATATATCAGAATTATAATAAGACAACAAGTCTTTGTCTTACTAAAGTCTTTGTCTTACTAAAGTCTTTGTCTTACTAAAATAAGAGCTGAATCCCGGAAATCCTTCTTCCTAGCTAGGGGCTGTCTTCCCACTTAACCTACTCCACTTTGCACGGTGTTTGAAAAGCTGAATAGCCGCGTGTAATATTTTGAAAAACAATATTAGTCCTAGACTAGAGACTTAAATAATCTCGAGTGATAATAACTTTTAGTTATAAACAACTTTGCGTTAGTTCTACAAGACTACAATATCAATAAACCGCATTCCAAGCTACTACATTCGAATAGAAATTGTAGATATTTTGATATTTTATACATATTTAATATATTTGTTTAATGAAGGTAAAAATCGAACACTTTAATCTTGCCTTAGATGGGACTGAGGCTTTATAATTCTGATTACGATAAAAGGTACCCATTTAATTGAGTCTCTTTAGGTCACAACGTGCGATATCTTTGCAAGCCTAAAAGCTTTATTTATACATAATTTTTAACAATTAAGTATTCAGTTTTAAATCTTATTTTCTACCATTAAAATTCAATTTAGTCTAGCAAGATATGTGAGTAATGAAACTATTGCATATTTACGTTGCATTTTGAATCGTATTTTTATCACAATAAGAGCAAAGTAGGATTATGCTAATGAATTGCGGAGACCACTCAGTAAGACGTACTATCTTAATTAGTGGAGATACTTGGTATTATATGTACAGACCTTTTCAAATTACTAATGTAGGCGCTTAACTATGATAAGGATATCGGGGATATGAGTTTAGGAGTTATTACTTCTAATAGAAGCAAGTACTAAGATATTACTTCAGTTCTACGATATACTTTCAATAATATATATTTTTTTTTTCTTAACTGGTCACTTTAATCTGCATAGATATAGGGAAGTCAGAGAAAACAGCGTCGTGGTTTTTCGCTGCTTACCACCCAAAATTGAGACAGTGAATGTTAAGTGGCAAAAACTCAACCCCTCATTTTGTCTAACCAGGGCGAAGAAATGAAAATCGCTTTAATAAATTAAAACACCATTTAGATATATTCGCCTTAATAGCCTACATAAATAAATAATTTTGGCTATTAAAAGCAGTTTCAAGCTTTCAAGATGACCAAAGAAGACCTAAAGTCAAGTCGATATATTGGGTGCTAAATAGCGGGACTCTACGCCAGGTTTTTATCTTACCAGATCGAGTTAATAAAAAAAGCTTTATATTATTTCATAATCATTTCATTTAATGCGGATCACACACAAAGCGAATTCACACACACGGTGTATGTACTCAGACACTGTTCCACTGAGCCATAATATCCATTTTTTATGTTATTGTTTTTTATTCTCACGCTTTATCCCTTGCTTAGTAGTCAGAGAGTACGGAGTGCCAAACGTTACGTTCCCTGCATACCTCTTTCGCTACACAGTCAGTTATCCTCTTCATACATGCCCTTTGGGGTGTCCTCATGCTTTTTGCGTGGCCTTCCTTCAATATCTATCTTCTATACTGTGTTTTCGATGGTCAACCGATGTTCCCCCGACCTCTCGTACCACTCACCTTGGCTTCATAATCCTCTTTTACCATTCTTTCATCATTCATTCTCTAAGCGTGCCCAAATCACCTGAGTACGTTCTTCTTCTAGGACATTCGCGCTTACACCTGCCATTCTGCGTATCTCCTCGCTCATATACGGTCAGCTAAACTGACTCCGCATATCCGACGAAGAGATCTCATCTCTCTTTCATTCTTCTTTTGACACATCCACGTTTTGCTGCCTTGTGAACGGGAAGACGTGCAGGAGCTCTGACGTTTTGCCTTTCTACATCTATTTCGTATCTTCCATCTCTACTAAACATACTTCCCAGATATACCACCTCATTCACTTGTTCTAATATCTTTCTATCTACCCTAATCTTACATTTCGTTATTTCTTCGTCTCTTTCAAATACTAGAATCTCAATTTAACTCGCATTCAGGTTTAGACCATTACTTTCATACCCTTCTTTCAGAATGGTGACCAATGCCTGTAACTCGCATTCTGATGACGCAATTAGCACTGCATCATCTGCGTACCACAGACAGTTATCTCAAATAACCAACTTTCATTCCTATGTCACTTTCTTTCACTCCTTGTTTTAGTTAATATCGGTAAATCAATTATGGTTAGGTAAACAAAGCGTAGTCGAAACTGGTCTGTCCTCTATACATTCGAAATCAAACAAAATTAATTTTTCATTTCCCAAAATCGAAATAAAGTTCACGACACAATTTTAGCTTTAATATTAAACGAGACTTAAGTGTATTCACCCCTTTTAAGAAAAGGCCACGAGTTAAGTGTAAGTTACCGCTTAAAATATCTAACTTGTCATTTGTGAAAACTGCTTATAATGTACTTATATATTGCTATATATTAACTGTTAATTATGTAACTTGACGTTTATATTCTATACGAACACATGCAAAGGTAAAATGTTCATAGGTAAGGAGATAATAAGTTTTTGTAAAAACGTACCTAATGTCAAGACAATTAGTTCTGCTTTCCACCGACATTACCAAAGCGAAAAAACAAAAATAATTCAAATATAATCATTCTTCCAAATAAGAAGGGAACTCAGAACCGATCGTGCTTTAGTCAGACGCTGTCCCACCGGCCTTTGGTAAAATATTTTCAACTTGAACACAAAAGTACACCTACCCACATATAAATTAGTAGTGCAATATTTCGGGTATTTTTTTATATAGTTTTGGCAGCCATAAATATATTGAAATATTAATAAATTTTCTTTGTTATGTTTATAAAATAAGTAAATTCTAAAACAAACTAATAGATACGAAATGATTTTATTCAATTATCCACGCAAAAATATTTATTAACATCAACTGAAGATATTTTTTTAAATAATATTGTTAATGACAATTTAACGATAATTGGTGTTTCTAAGTGCAGCTTTTAGTGGTACCTAATTACAGTAAAATGATTTATTGCCTAACCGATCGTAGTTGCTATAATTTTGGTCTTGCGGTGCTAGAGCTATTACAAGCCAAGGTTGTGTGAACGTTACTTTGTTATAACTCATTAAACTGAACCCTTACTAAGATAATTGTAGATTTTAGTTGTTTTATACAAAGTTTATACTAATTACGAATTTGAAATTTTAATGTTTTATCAAAAATAATTTACATAATTAGGATAATACTAACTTAACTTAACTAATAACTTTTAAAAATGTTTCCCAATAGCGTATAACACTTTAAAGATATTAAAATATTTAAAAAAATTACATTCTCTCTTGGTCAAATATTCATTAAACATACTCTTTGGGTAACAGAAATTTGTAAAAATTTGCTACTGCTACAGACATGCTTACAACTTTAATCAGTTTTAACAAACGTATAGAATTTCAACACAGCAGGATGTAGAACGCAAGACTAACCGGTTAAACGCTTGGACGGTATCCAAGAGGGGCGCGGGTTTGAATCCCGCAGCATTCAAATTTTTACACTTTTTTAAAAAAGGTTTTTTTTATAATGTTTATTGTATAATATAGTTTCATAGTGTAATAAATAGTTTCATAGTTAAGTTAATAGTTATTGATATATATTTATTCAAGGAATAAAATATAAATTAAATTAAGCTTAATGATTTATTTATACAATATTACTCTACTAAATGACTTATTTATAAAAATATAAATTAAATGAAGTCTTCTAATTTATTTATACTATATACCTACATTTACATACATATTTCATGCTAAATTGCACATAAAATCGTCTAATATGTAACTAAAGTATCCAAAGTAACAAAATATCAGATCTTGTTAAGGAGATACTCCAAGTTATAAATAATTCAAGAAGCACATTCTGCTAAAAGCGACCTCAGCTTTACACTTTATAGGACAGATGCGCTTGACTCGGGATCAAACTGTACCATAAATGTATACCATAATGTAAAGCTCTTGCGATAAATATGAAAATGAATTTTTACTTTACATATTATGTTGCTAAGTTAAGCTTGGCTCTAAGTTGTTTTATTTGCAAAGTCGTTTTGAAGTTCTTTAGGCGTATATCTGCTGAACGCGATTTCAGGTGAAAATCAATCAACGGAGTGTCTGACACTAGGTTGTCTCCGACTATCCTGTTATTCGGAAAAAACAATGAAACCGCTACTCTTATTTACATTTTTTTTTTAAATTTCAACAGTTATTTCATTTTATGATGTATGTTAATAAACATTAAATTATGAGATAAAATTATTTACGAGTTTTTAAGTACTTTGACATTAGGTTTGTAGCTACCTTACTATGCAGGATCAAGCGCAAATACATATAGATATCTTTATAATGATAATATAAAAGAAAATGTTAACTTCTTATTTTAAACATCGTACGTTATTTTCTAGTTCTCATACTCATATTAAACCTACATAGTAATAATTTCTCATTTAACATCTTGAAGCTTCGACTTGTGTAGGCTTTATGTATATCTTCCATAGTAGAATATTTAAGTACCTATATATTTACCACTAACTTTGTTAGTTATATCTAGTAACAATTTAATTGATAAATGAAACACTATCATTAACTCGCCTATCGTTAGTTCACTAATTGACGTAAATCAGGTCGAAAAGCGCTTCTAAACTCATGTTTTATGTAGAGAGTTTAAAGGCGTACAAAGTTTAATTGCCTGGTTAATATGTCTGCTTTTAGTCTAAGCTAAGTAACGTTGTGCAGAAAATGAAGCAGTTCTAGTTTAGTTTCTAGAATATTCTAATCTGACTTTTGTTGACAAACAAAACCACACATGGTTGTTCCCAGACTGATTATGTTTTAAAGATTAATTTTATATATTGTGTGTGTTTCTTAATAAATCTTTTAAAATTATTAGCTATGATTGTTTATGTATTAATTATTTCTGTACTATTAAGTAAGTAGTAGAGGTGTCTTAGAATCCAAATATTACAATGTATAGTAATGAACCATTTATTATGAATCAGTAAATCCCGTTAAAAATTCCTTTGTATGTAGTGCGAAAATTGGACGATTTCAAAGATATAATGAGAAACTAGTTACTGAATGTAGGTATTTTGAAAACAATTTTTAGACTGTTGAATAAAAAATAATCAATAAAAACACACCAAATAGCCAAATAAGCTGTGGTCAAAAACAGTAATCTAATATATTAAATGAAGTGCAATTACACAGTCCTGTTTTCGCAGAAGCTCATTAGTGGGCATCGGTTTGTTCACTAATGGCGGAATATATTATTCACGTTGATAGTTCCTGCTGAATTATTCAAGTGATTATAGACTGAACAAAATGTATGTAAATTTGACTTATGGTTTTGATATTGATATTATGTTTGTATATAGTTTGAAATATATTATGTAAATACTAAGCTATATCTATATATTTCCTGTTAGTGGTTTTTGTCCTAATAACGACAATGTAAAACGTTAAGTGGTGTAAAACCAGATATCAATATAAATTGTATATAAATATAAAATTTTTAATATTTGTTACAGACGACAAACTGCTGAAGAAAGAGAAGCTGAGCGCCAAGCGGCCAACCGTCTAATGTTATCCCTACAAGCGGAAGCGCTTAGCAAGGGTTACATACCAGATCCACCTGGGGCTTCACAACTGTCAGCTTTGCATTACCAACCACCCAACGCCCCTCCGCCACAAGGAAATACGGCATTAAGTGCATTACAGAATTTACAGCCGTGGGCTGGGAATCAAGGTTCCTTTATGAATGCACCTGGATCCGCCCCACCAAATCATCCGCCCCCTGTAGCATCCCCTATATGTTAAATCGCTTAGCTCGTATGTATAGAATTAGACCTATATTATTGACAACCTTCTGATTGACAGCCTTATATATGTATGACTAGAAATAATTTATCAATTTCAACTTTATGATAATATTGTAATATCATTGATTTATGTTATTTTTTTATTGTTATAACAAATTGAAAAAAACATGCAAGTTATATTTTAATAAGTTTACTTTTAACTTGTTAATCTATTAACAGATGCGTTTTTAATCGCATTATCGAAATATAACTATTACTTCTGATTTTTTAGGAAAAGAATATTCTTGTATGTAAAAGTAAGTTATTGTAAAACCAAATGACATTTTAAATTTAATTTTCTTGGAAAAAATAAATTGAAATGATACTGTTGAATGCATCGAAGGTCTCATAGAATATTGATTTCGTCATGTCATGAAATGTTATGCGTAATTAATTTCAAAAACGTATTTAATTTTTCGTTTTAATAAAAAAAACACGTATACTAATTCTACACCATATTTACTTACAAATGGTTAGTACATTTTTCATTTAAAAAATACATAATAATTTATTATAGATACTTGTGATAACTGAAACATGCTCGACCGAAGCTGTACAGCGTATTATTTGACTCATTTTCAAACTATTGCAGTACTTTACAACAATGAAGAAGGAACAAAATAATGAATATTAAATACGTTTAAAGCTTTTCGTTCTTTCCTTATAAACAGGGTTATCTTTTTAATAAGAAACAAATTATTTTGTGTTCTTTCGTGATATAGTACACAAAAATATTTTGAAAATTATTTTTTTTCCTTGAAGTCAGTCAACTATAGGAAGTGTAACTATAGTTATTTATAAATTTTGAACTTAATTTGTTATAGTTCGAATTATATTACATATTACCTTCATCCATGTGTATTTCATTATTATATATGTATTTAAATTACACCAGTACACTAATTAATAAAAAAAATATCAATCAAGAAAGAAAAGCATCAAATCTAGTCTCACATTCAAATGTAAAGTGAATATTTATAATTTTGGATATTAGGAATAAACCACGATTAAAAATGCACTAGATATATGGTTAACTTTATAACAATAACAAAAAATATTAGTTCAAACGCCATTGAACTAAAACTTTGTTTTAAAACAAAATTAAACTATTCTTTGAAAGAAACAGAACACTTGTTAATTTAATAATTTAATAAACAGTGTCCTTTATCTCTTAACGTTGTTTATTGTTTTTTTTATGTACATTGGTGATGTTATGCTTTTGCAACTTCGCAATATAAGAGCACAGTGGCTAATGTAACTTGTATTCTGAATCTAGAGACTAAAATCTACATAACTTTCTTAATTGATTTTTGTGATTAAAATAATGTAAAGGTTTACGCCACTAATAATAAACTATGTAATGTAATATACGAATATAATTTTATAATTTTTTTAAATACTCTTGCTAATTGTAAATAATCAATCAGTATTATGTAATAGTGTATAATTTCTCACGTATTGATTAAGTCCGTAGAAGTACTAGCATGTTTTGTATATGTCCTGTAAACTTATCAAAAGCTAGCAAAATAACATAATGTACATATAATTACGCTAAATTTAAAGCTAGATATAATTGAAAGTAATTTCATCTAAATAATAAGTAATTCAAGCTGTGCTTCATGAATATCATCCATTAATATATATATATATATATATATATATATATATATATATATATATATAATCTGTATTAATAATTTCGTTAAGGGGTACGGTACACTGAATCAAAACTTATTTAATTCATAAAACATAAAAAACGAAGATTTCAAATCCACAACATATATTCGCAAAATTCGATTCTTTAAAAATTTTTAATTATAATATGACGTGTGTAATTTTTTATAATTATAATGTAGCATTTTTTAAATTATAATGATGCTGACAGACAAATCGCTGTCGTCATATTTTCTTTAGCAAAACGTTACTGATACTTAATCCCAACTTGAGTTCGATAAAGCCGATTCACACTATCAGTAATATTTATTGCACGTATGCCTGACAGTGTCAGTAATGGCACAGTGCTCTCAGTGATTTAAGTAATTTAGGCAAATCAAAATATTTATATATAGAAGTATAATAGTGTAGTTTTCGCAAGAGAAACCGCGAGCAGACCGCTAGTATCTTCATATTTCATCACATAAGAATGTATATTAGAATATCTATACTTAGCTAATATTGTAACACTGTTAAGTTAATCTAAATAAATTTTCCTCGCTTCTTTTTAAATTACTATAATATATATGTAACTACTTGTAAATATTAAAACATGATATAATGTGTATGTAGTGAAGGAAACTTGTTATAATTTGTAAATACATTGTATCTGCAAGTTTTCATTTACCTAGCTCGATGCTAGACGTTTTAATAAAATATATATAATACAAGAATTGTTTTTTTTATTTAGATTAATAAATACCTACCTAGAAACTAAATAAGACTTTTTTCAGGAACATACTAAATATCTGGTTTCTTCTTAAAACAAAAAAGATATACATAATATATATTGATTATAACTACAGTCTGTACAGCTTAAAACTACTTAAAACTAACGAATTTTAAGAAAAAAGCAATAACTCTAATATACATTAACATTTATTTGAACAAAAAATATTTTTTTAAAGGGTTGAACTTTTTGTAATATATGTGGGTTCGAACTTCACAGTGATTAATATTTAAATTATATTAAATTAGGAATAAGTATAATATAACTTTAAAAAAGGAACTAAGATGTCTAGACGCTTCGTTTTCCATATTCAGATATTGCATATAAAGTGGACGAATTTAAAGTCACGATTGTCTTACTAGAGGTTAGGTATAAAAATAATTTAAACATGATTCAAAATGGTACCACCGCTGACCCACCACATCACGATTTTCTTACATTAGGTACATTATAAGCAATATCACTTAAATTATCTACTTAATCTGTTTCTTAATGATCCTAAACTTTAAATATAAACCAAATCTTATTTATTTGCTCATCGCAAATATTTTGTAAAATAATTTCATTCGAAGACATCATGGCGCAGTGAGACAACGACCGACTAAATTCGCGATTGGTTGTGGATTCGTTTTCCAATCTGAGAATTATATTTCAATTATTTTTATTTCACCGCTTCGGTAAGATAAAACGTGGCATTGAGTTCCGCTACTCAACAAGCAATCTATCAATTTTATTCAGAGAGAGAGAGAGATGCAGAAAACGGTCGGAGTGTTTTGACACTAAGTTCTATCAGACTACCGTGCTATATGCCACTATATAAAGAAGCTTTACGCTTTTCCCCTATAGCAGGGTAGTCACAGATAACCTAGTGTCAGACATTTCGTTGACAGTATTCGTGAAACTTCTGGAATATTGAAGATAGGATACCTTTAATAACCACCATAAAAATATTAAGACAGCATTAAGTATTATACTATATAATATATAACAGAAATAATACTTAAACTAATTTCGACTTCCTATCCAACCTCAAATTACACAAAAAATGAAATGAAGGAAAACAATTGTCAAACATTAAACGAAATCGATTTGAGGTAAAAAATCCTATTTCCGTCCAAAAACGGTCGGTTTAGCGACAATTTAGTATCAATTACGGTTAAATCGTAATACAGTTTTAATATTTCGATGTAGTCTGTAATGGCATAGATTATACAATACGTGACTCTAGTGCCGTCATTATGACGTTTTGTTTTTTTTTTATTATTTTGATTATAAAGGGATGGAAAGTTAAAGGTTGATCGTTTTAGGATCGGTTAAAGAGTTATTTAAACGTAAAAAACGTCGTTTATTTTGTATATAAGTAAAATTCCCCCAACTTAAAAAGCAGGTGGAAAACAGTGAAACTTAGCTTAGTTCTTCACTTTAAAAGTAATAAAAGATTATCAAGTTAAATTAAATAACCTAATGTCCCATATTGTTCAAATAAGCCAATAATATATTTTTTTATAAGTAAAACCTACGGAAAATTTGAACCTATACTTATTATTAACAAAGATCTACACAAAATTTATTCTTAAACCTTCAGAATAAACTAAAAAAGCCTTGTCCTAAATATCTACATCGGTGTCATTTTATATAAACGCCGTAGTATGTGTAACAAATATTTTAGTAATTCAAGTATTTCCAATGCATACTTACTAAAAATGTAATTTTCTCCTCTTATCTCTACGTATAGGTTATTTTCATAACAAAGAGACAAAATTTTCCTATTATAGTATATATATATATAATTGTCTAAAATTTATAATATTTTAAAATACTTGTCATAAAAACAAGCACAATTTCAATATTTGATCCACAATTTTTACTCGAAGAACATTATAATAAAATTTAGCAAAAGAATTTCTTAATAGATAAAATGATACATTTCAATTTTTTGTTTGTCACCGATCGCGTGACATTTGTCTAAATTAGTTCTCAAATAAGTCGAAGGGACACGGAATTGAACCTGCGACTGACATTCGGTAATAACCGACTTGGCGTGAGGATAATCTTAGAGTATAGCACCGATGTTTTAAATTGGTTCCATAATTTTTGGTAACTAGCAAGACTACTATTTTATACTTTGGCTACGTAAGTAACCGGATATTAACAGTGTAATATAATTTAATATTATGTAGAGGCCGGTCGTGGCGTAGTGGGCCTGCGTCTGACTGTGAATTCGATTCTCACTCGAGGTAATGATTATATTTATATTATTTTCATTTTCTCCTTCTGGTAAGACAAAGCGCGTCGTTGAGTTCCGCCACACGTCAAGTCTCGAACTCGGCGGAAAAAAGAGTACAGAGTGTCTTGATACTATGTACTTCTTGTCTACCCTGCTAAGCGAGAAAAAAGAGAGAACTTAAAAATATTTTAAATGAAACTGTTTTAACCGGATTAATCGCGTATATTTTGACACCATTTGGACAACATATATACGCAAATTTGGTCAATGTTTAATTCAAATTAACTTTTTATTAAAAATCTTTTTTTTAGTAAATATACATTTTTTTATAAAATAAATCAAAAATAAAAATATAAAAAACTTAACCATTCCGCTACCATTCTACTACAGTACAATGCATGAGACGGTTGACAGGAGGATATTTGATAGCAATTTATTCGTCACGAGACGCCAATCATAGCTAGTTGCTAGATCGAAGCAAATTAATGCCTCGTCTCACGACACGGTTACATTTTCCTTAATATTAACATTTGAAAATTGAAAGTATTGACATTCGTATTAGAGTTTAAACACTGATATGGATTGAAAATTATTTTAATTCACTTCTTAGGCCAGAAACAGAACAATGGCGTTAAGTTCCGCAACTCGCCATTTCAAATTAGGATGATGATACATTCTCTCTGCCTAACCTGGTATAAAATTAATAATATATGTATATATCTATATATATATATATATATATATATATACATATATATATATATACATATATATATATATATATATATATATATATATATATATATATATATATATATATATGTATTTGTGTGTGTGTGTGAGAGAGTTTTTTATTAATACAAAACAGTAAAAACATAGAAACAAACTGGAACATAAACATCCTATATACATAAGCTGAAAATAATTTAGCTCAGTAACTCGGTGAATACAAGTATTATTTATTAGAAGCGGTGAAAGCAATTAGCGCGTAAGTGAGACTGATTAGCGCCGCATCAAATATAATCCCGGCTGGCGAGCAATTTGAGGTTCGCATAGACCTAAAACTATATTGAAAATGGCAAATTTTATAACAATTTCATTATGTATATACATATTTTAATAATATATATATTTTAATATTCTATTGGTAAGTTTTGTTATTAATTCAAAATTAGGAGGCCGTTCGTGACGCAGTGGGGAAGCGTCTGACAGTAACCACCGTGATCGCATTTGGATTCGATTGATTGATGATCCGAGGAATAATCACATTTAAATTATTTTCATTTCTTCGCTCTGGTAAGATACAGCACGGCGTTGAGTTCTCGATCTCATGTATTGAATCCGGCGTAAAGCACGGAGTGTCTTGACACTAAGTCCTACCTATCTTGTTATGTGGAATAAAGGCGCAAAATATAAAAAAAATTGTTTTGAATAGAATACAGTAATATGTCCATCAAGGCACATTAGAACAATCTGTCTATAATTGGGAATGGTTGCAGGTTCGATTTTCACTAGAAGGAATGACATATTTCTTCACGGTAAACTCGACATTGATTCTGCCATTAAAAGCGTTAGGATAAAGGATATAGTATGGAATATCCATTAAATGGGAGAAAATGTACAACGAAGTGTCTTTGATCTTTCTGCCTACGGAAAAAAATTGATAAAAAAATTTAATATATTTCCATTTCTCTAGATTTCTAAGTCTATAGCAACTGAAACGAGGATCGTCGTTCAGTCGACTCATTACGGGACCGCAGTCGTATCAAGTACGAAGCGTATAACACCTAACACTCAGCTTTATGCTATGTATGTAGCCACATATGTTCTATACGAAATTGTTTCACTATGAATAAATGATTATTATTAATAAACAATATATTTATAAAAATAGTTATTTGGTGGTTAAAATATGCTTAACGATAGGAGTGAAATCAATATAAGTTGAGAAAATGTTTGTTATATGAAATTAAGAGTTTGTCTCGATCTTATGTTTTGTTTTACACTTAAACGCACGTACTAGGGTATCCAAACACTACTTGGGGTCAAGAAGATCCGTTGACTGCTTTCCACCTGAAATCGTGTTGAATGGCGATCTCAACGCCTAGCTTTGTCTTACCAGAGCGGGGAACTGAAAATAATTTGTAAATATATTAATCATTTCTATTTTGATTTTTACCGTCCAAAGTAAGTATTAAAACATTAGTAAGGCGTCATCAGAGAGGTCATCAAAACTATGTTGGCTCTAAAAATGTAAAAAATGCATGCAAATATATATATATATATATAAATATTTTCAAGTTTCAATCAGATTAAAAAAAAAGGAAAAGCCCTAGACAAATTTTATAGATTGATTATAACACTAAATGATTTATTTATTAATAGAATTGTACCTTACATTTAGTATTACAAAAGAAATCGACAGAAATCACGCATAAAATTTCCACACTTAACCCTAAAATAACTCAGACCAAATACTTAACGAACCTAAATTCCTACAGAAAAACGAAATCGTATCACGTTAATATTTAACAAGGTAAGTTTGAATGCTAAAAATTCACCCCCTATTATTTTCATCGCCCCTACTCGATAACGCTTTTATGTTTTCCACTTGAAAAAATAAAATAAAGAGTAAATTTTAAGTTTAAATTGACTTTGACGAATGACATGTAGAGTGTAGACGTTGACCCTTGACCGTCTTGTGCTCAAATATTCAGTACGTCAACACCTACGGGGGCGGGAGGCGAAAGCCTATATATCTATTTACATAACTGATTGCAGCTCGTGGCTTCGCTTGTATTTTTTGTGAAAAAATGGAATAAACTTTATTTTTTTTTATTTTGAATAACTAATTTTAGTATTCATTCATGTTTAAAATGTTTTAAATGTTTTAGAATTCACGAGAAAACGTTAAAACACGACTAAGCCTAAAATAGAGACTATATAATATTAATATATCAATAATAAATAATAAACAAATAAAAATGTAATTTGTTATCTCAAGCTACGCTTATTCACTCTACGAATTACTCATTTAGTAAGAATATACATTTTAAATATCTATATACGAATATATAAGTAAACCTTTCAATACAATATGATAGCTAACATTATAAATTTACAATATGATAAGTAAAGTTTTCCCTGTTGGTGAAAGATTTCAATATAATTTGAGCTTTTACAATATACAGATAATATTCCGAGATTACTTATGCATTCAATTTGACCCTTCACTCTATAATTCTCATAGAAATACAATATTTCTGTAATTCTCTCACTTGACCCCATAATAATCCTTGTATCTCGACATCTAATATTCGTGCGAATATGCAGTGATGCGACCAATGTAAAATGACCTCTGTTTTATTCATAAATTTGTCAAAATTGTTGGTTACATAGGGTTCAAGTAGAATGGTCGTGATTATAGTAACTTTATTCTCCAGAGAGAAATTACAAGTTTTTGGATGTCATCAAACGAAACTATGAGAAATACTCCCACGATACTTCCAAACTAGATAGATGACTATAATATACTCTACTCAATATTTTATATTACGTAAGTATACAGTACTCTAAGCCTATTTATAAAGTTTATTAAAATTTGAATTGCAACACAAACAAAACCCTCTTTATATCGGAATCATGCGTTATTTGAATAGTGGAAAATTAAACAGTTGTTGAGAAAAATCACGTTTGGAGAAATATATAGAATAAGCCCACTTTCTTTAACATCTATTGTCAAGGTCATTAGGAAAATTAATTTGTTAAAGGAATATTTACTGTTAATTAAATTAAATTCAATGTGGAATGAACGTGATCTTGGAAATTAAATATAAATATGTGTTTTATGAACACTTATTTTATTAGGTGGTGGTGGAGGTGTCTATAAATTTTACAGTATTTTGACATAATGTCTCGTGTTTAATGACTCGCGTGTAATAATAAATTATATTTTATTCATTTACATTATTAATATTTATTTATATTCTTACATAATATATATCTATATATCTCGATATATATCTCGAATTTAAAAAAACCAACGAATAAAGTCTGGTTAAATAAAAACACATGTAAATAAAAAGTAAATGCGGGTATTTAATAGGCACTATTAACCGATTACGGCATCATTTTACATATTATGAGAGCAAAAAGTAAGATTTTGTTAAATTAATTACAGTATTTTTTAGCTTTACTCTTTTATCCCATAGCATAGCAGGGTAGACAGAAAGTACCTAGTGACACCGTATATCGCTTATCAAGATACTCCGTGTATCGCTTTCCACTGAATTCGTTTTTATAACAAAGTTTTATTTTCTGCTTAAAGACTTCATTATATAATGTACTAGAGTAATTGTCTTAAAATATATTGTACTAGTAGTTATATTTTCCAGGCTTTTTTTGTAAAGATTATTTTTTTCACGTTTTTCTTCCTTTCCAGAGTTATAAAACATTCCATCTTGAGTGAAATATATACCTATGACCACTAGGCGCTGTCAATCGTGTATCTAAATAAAAATAGGCAATCTTGTACGCGCAAGCATCAATACAAAGAGACGATCTTAAAAGGAAAGGAAAAGAAGGAGAGGGTATTTCACAAAAAAATTATCATTTGTAAATCAAAATTCAGAACGCCAAAATCTATCAACAAAATTCATTGATTGTTTATATTTTCTGTAAATATCATTGTATTCCAGCCAACAAAGTGTAAATCGCCGTTACACTGAACCAAAAGCAATATTAATCCACATGCAAACATAAGCTAATCCCATTAATAAAAATATCATTACAGTATTGAATCTCGAGCGTGCCACATAACACGGTGGCAATTTTCACGTTTTATTAACTCATAAAGCCCTCCCATACAATACTATAGAATACAATAACTGTTTTTGTAATTCCCTAGAAACAAGTGCGCCTTCATAAACTAACCGTCCCCCGCCGGTGCTTGGGGCCGGAGTAACCCCAAGAGATTACGCGCGTTAACTGACACGTTATTGATTATACGATTTTTGTAAATTAAACCTTATTTTTATAATTCAACAGTTCAATATACAATAACATATATTTTATCGTTACGTCTTACTAGAAATATGTGCTACTTTGCTTCAATTGGAACGTTCGTTAAAGAAATTTAAACATTATTCCACAACTCATAAAGTAATATTTTGAATATCATTTAAATAGATTTATAAGTCGTTTCGTAATTATAACCAGGGCGTGATTCCCATAATCTGCAAAGCGTTGCAGAAGTGAATTCTGCACTTGACTCAATGGATAACATCTTGTTCAGAAGAGATATAAATTAGAAGGGGTGATAGATCCCAACGCGACATTAACTTTATTGTTGTTTTCTCACGCTTGGTTAGAGGGCAGTGTGTTTGAAAATTATTTAATAACTTTTGCATTTGTTCCATAATTAATTTAATATTATAGTTAAATATAATAAAATGGTATAGTTTATGTTTTACTCTTACTATTGGTTCAAGTTATATACTGACAAATTCATCCAGTCATTCCGTCCATATCGCCATGAAAAAAAAAGAATATTTTTAAAAAACATTTAAATTATCTTAAATGGTTGACGTTCTTTATACTAGTATATATTGCTTATTTCATGAAAATCGCAATAGCATATCCTGTGGCTGCAAGGGGATGGTTTAAAGGGGATCCAAACCCCAGGCCACCAGGTGCTGCTCCTTATATTAAATTGGTGTATTCAATAATCATAAAATATGATCAGGATTTAAATAGATGCTTATTTTGGAATTTTTAATATGATATTATAAGATTATATGAAAGATATTATTAAAGAGGTATTATGAAATTATTATTCAATCAGTTCAGTTAAGTAAATCATTAAACATGAATTCAAAAATCAATTGATAGTAAATCCGTTCTATTTAATAAAGCGCTAATTCATTTCTTTATCAGACGTAGTATTTCTTAGGGTTAACGAATAAAATATTAAATCAATTTTCTAACAAGTTAATAAATTTTTAAATTAACTTAATGCTTTGAATCTTGTGATATAAGCAACCTCCGTTATTATGCTATTCTTTCGATTATAAATTTATATATTTAGTATTTTTGCGAAGGGCTTGTGAGCCTTCATGGTTAGAAGACAAATAGTTAAATAATTGAATTCGCGCCCTGCGCTCGGTATATCAATGCGCCATACAACGATTATATCAGATGTGCATTTATGGGATAATTCGACCCCTCGTTTTTATTGTTATACGCTGTATCTGATCTGTATGGTTATCTACAGGGTTGTTACTTACATAGCTGTTCTATATAGAATTAGAATATTTTTTCTTATTGCAATGTTTTTTGAAATGAATTTATCATATTATATATGAGTTTCTGAACAAAACTTTCCCTGATGAGTAAGTATAAAAAAGATTTACCTACATGTAAAACCTATAGTTGAAATAAAATGAAACTTACTTTTAATTTAATTAACTTGTACATCAAACTTGTGATGTTATTTAAGTAAATTAAACGAAATAAAAAAGACATTATTAATATCATAACTATTTTAGCCTTTTTGAGGCCAGTCGTGGTGCAGTATGACAGTGTCTGACTGTAAATTCATTCGGTCGTGGGTTCGATTCCCACTGGGGAGAGTGATTTTATTTTAAATGTTACTCGGATAAACTATAATTTTATTTAACAAGATGACTCTCATATATTGAGCACGATTAACTTGTTAATTTATCTGAAATAAGTATTTCTTATTTTTCTTATTTTTTTTTATTTATTTATATTAGTATTATTTTCTAATTTAATTCTTCAAAGCCATAAAATCAATCCCGACAACCCTAAACTCGCATGTTTTTTAATTCGTTGTCACAGAGCGTGACAGACAGGCCAAGTGTTTTGTTTGTTTGGACAGCACATTGTGTACGAAATCGTAACGTTGTTTATGTGTTTTTATTGTTCCTGCTATAATTGAGATATTTTATTCATTAAATTATTTATTATTCTATTATTTGTAGTAGATGTTATGTCAAGCAGATTCTAGATTCGACGTCTGTCGGAATCGAAGTCGTATATTTATTTGGTAGACGGATTCGTATATCTGTTATTACAAAGAGGAAAAATAAATAAACTTTTCGCTATAGTTTTCTATAAATTACAACTTATTAGAACAAAAATTTGATATAGGAAATTGTCGCTATTATAACATAGCCCTCAGGTTTAATAAATGTTCTTCCATTAGTATCGTGGGCTTGATAATATATATACTGTTATGTTTTACACAGATTTTTAATATGGTTCAAAATTAAATCTTCATCATCTTCAGCGGAAAGACGTCCACTTCTGGATATAGGCCTCCCCATATCACGCCAGTTGGAACGGCTGCAGACATCCCGCACCCAACGGCTACCTACAATTCTGACGAAGTCGTAGGTCCACCTTGTGTTACTCTACGCCTTCCCATGTATGGTCGCCATTCGAGAACCATTGCTAGCCATCGTTTGTTATCCGTAGTCCCAAATAACTTTGTACATAGACAGAAAACATCCTCAACATTTTAGCTTATTTTAGATAAGAATCAATTATACGCTTTTCTATGATTTTAACAATTTTAAAAATTCCACACAAATTTCATTGAAAACACTTGAATATAAATTACCATAAAACCTAACCTGATTACGTACATATAAGTGTAAGTCTACCTACGACTAAAACAATTGATAGACATCATATCAAGATGAGGCACTGTTTGTTGTTATTTTTATTCAGTTAATATGTAATAATAAAATGCAATAGGCTTTTCTCTTCTTCATAAAATAAATTAAAAGTACATAGATTTTATCAGTTTCCATTATATAAGATTTTTAGCATAACGCTTTATCCCGCTTAGCACACGCTTAGATAGGAACTAGTCTCAAGACTACACTTTTTGTCTTACCAATTATCAAAATGGACTATGTAAACATGTAAACTTTGATTTTATCATAATTGAAATCCACACTGTCTCAACTAGATTATAATTTAATTGATATCTAATACAGATATAATACGCATATGAAAGTATAAAACAGGAAACATTAACGTAAAGTAAATATTCTACCAACCACAGTACCATTATTAATTAACATTATAGACTTATAAAGATTCCTATCACGAGGCTGGATCGATTATAATTCGATCAGTAACAAATAAATTTCTGAACGCGACCACCATAAGAAGACCCTAGTGGTTATTGTATGATAAAAGAATATAGAAGTGTGGATAGATCAGATGATGCTGGGCCCATTTCTTAACCCACAAAAGCGCGTTAAAACTCAATAGAGCGAGGACCAATTGCTTTTATAATGTTCGAATAGTATTGTAGATGTGGCACAGATTTAAGTATATTCTGCCTTCAAAATTTATCATTTACACTTTTGTTATTATAAATGGAATGAAATTAAAATATATTAATTGTGCAATATATTTATATGTTATTAGTAATAAGGTAATAACATATATATGGATATGTGACTATATTTTTGTAAATAAGATAAAGGAAATAATCACTATTATATATAAAAACAATATTTTTCTGTCTGGTTTTGCATCAACCAATTAGATTTATTATCTTATTAAAAACATAGATATCGAATTTTAAAAAAATATTCATCTATTTTGGAGTATTATCATCAGTAGGAAAAACCTTGATACTTTACTAGATCTGTATATTTTTTCGTCTTTGTATAACCCCTCGATCGCAATAAGTTAATTGTTTGCAGAAGAGCCATTACGGATGTACTCTACCGTTATAGAGTGGCTTGTTTTAGTATCGCTTATTATGATTATGACCGCAGTCACTTTGTCGTTAACTTGAGTTAAATAGAAAATATATTTGGTAATACGAATTGATGTATAATTTTTTTGTAACGCTCTTTGTGTTAAATTGATAACATTATTTTAAGTTTTTTTTATTTTCAAAATATGTTCAGCCTATTTAAACCTTTATTAATATATATATATTTAGATTTTAAAATAAATATGTCGTAAGCTACAATTTTCAAATAGTATAAAATTCTTCATAAAAAAAATTCCTAATAAGGACAATTGTCATTTTTTTTAATTAATTACAATATAAAGAACGGAGTGTCTTATATACTATATTTATTTCGCCAAACCTTGTTACATGAAGTTGAAAAAAGATAAATCATATTTTAGACAACTTCTGATTGTAAACGCGATCGATTGTCAGTTCGATTTCCACTTCGGGGGAACGATTATATTTAAATTATTTTCATGTGGAATATTCCGCCACTCAACACGCATCTGTGTCTCGAATATGACGAAAAGCGGAGTACAAACTTGACACTAGTTATTTCATAGTTACTTCGTAGTATAAACGCGTGAAGGTAAAAAGAAAACATTACGCTTATAATAATAAGTGTTTTAGATATGAAGTAAATATATAAGTTAGTAAATCAAGTATTTAGTAAAACCTGCTCTAGATTATGAATAGACCTTTCTATTAAAAATACTTATGTAGAATGTTAATTGTGAACATCACCAATTTTATATTGATATACGATAATAAATCATTTATATAATTAATTATTCCATATAAAGCTATCGATTCCACACTCAGAAATAATATTTAATTGTAATAAACGTTAAACATTGGAATCGTCAACAAAAATCAACTTCATGCAACGCACAAAGAGCTGTAGAATTGGGTCATAATTAAGTTAATAGGGGGAGCAGTTGATCACGATGATTGACTTCGCTTGACAAATTAAAAAGGGGGTGTCGTGGCCACACTGTGCAGTGGGGATGTAAGTGGTAAATTCTAACAATATTAAAAATATGAAAAGCTTATTCGCCAATTAAAACCATATTATTGTTTCTATTTTATTCGATAGGTTATTATTTTGCCTTTATTTAATATATAATAAATAATAAGAAATATGAAATCAAAACATAAAATTGCATTTTAATAAAGAAAATAATTAAAATATAAATTGAAATATCGAAATGAAACTCACAATTATCTGAACATTTAAGCAACTTCCGCTTTATCCCGGGGTAGTCTGACATAACTTAATGCTAAGACACTCCGTTGATTGATTTCCATCCGAAATCGACACATTGTTTGTTGAGGGAGGAACTCAACACCGCACTTTGTCTTACCAGAGGGAAGAAATGAATATAAATTTTGAGCTCTAAGCATATGTACAGTAACTAAAAATCTAATTAGCCTTGCCTAGATTGTGTCAGTCACAGAGACAGGCTTTAAATACTAGAATTATTTCTTCATCAATTAAAAACAACAAACGTGTCTAAAACTAAGCAAATACGAATTGTAAATTGATAAACAAAGTGTGGTGTAAAATTTCGTATCAACTCACTTATCTTTCAGTCTACTGTACTACAGCAAAAAGCTGATCATAAATATTTAAAACATATAAATTTTACAAAAAATTAATATTGAAATACAATGAATCAAATATACAAGCGACATTAATATTTTTCAAAATATTCTTTAAAGCAATTTAGCCTATTATCTTGTATGGTTATTTAAAGAAATCTAATATATTTTGTGAGAAATGCTTATAATACAAAAACCCACAACGACAGTGTATATCAGTTAATTTTTTAGTGTTAGGTACGTACGTTTACGGAAATAATTAAATTATTCATGAAAATGTAACATGTTAATAGCTTTGAACTCAATATCGAATATATTTTGGTTGGGTTACATTCATCTCATTATCAAGCGTTAATGACGGTATTATCGTGTGATGAGCGCAAATGAAACTAATTAATTTACGAATAATTAAACCCTCGGCCGACTGTACTTAGTGGAATGTAGTTTGAATTAAAAAACGATTATTGATTTTGTTTGAAACGATTTTTATGAATATGTATTGGGAATGTTATATTATACAGACAAGATTGCCTTAGCAACTTGTATTTTACGTGTTTATTTATATTAAGTGTATAACAAACACTTTAGGGAGTACAAATGTCTTGATACTAGATACTGTCTGTTTACTATAGCTTCACGGTTCAGATATATTTAACATATATAATTAAAAAGCAAATTTTGGTATCGTTCTTTTTTTATTTTTTTAATTCAATTATCACAAAACATATTAATAATAGCAAATTATGCCGTACACAAAATATAATTTTACCTTTTTAAAAACCTTCTTGATAGGTTTTAAGACATTATTAGGATTAATTAGTATAACGTTAAACGGTAGCACCGTTATCTATTTATATATAAAATTGGAGTATTTATTTGTTATATTAATTTGAATACGAGTGTATATCTGTGTATAAATGACAAGTTTGCAATTTTGTCTATGTGTCTGTCGGTTTGTTGCGACTAATCTCAGGGACGGCTGGACTATTTTTCACGGGACTTTCATTTTTTGAATTCCACGCGGAAGAAGTCGCGGGCACAATTCGATATATATATTGATAGTGAAAACTGGTAGGTGACCAGTTTGTTCGTGCTTCCACCTAATATATTAGATTAGTAAAAATGATTATAAAACTTGTCATATCTAATAACTTTTTAACAGATCTACTCTTAAAATAATGAAATTAGCAAGCCAATTTTGCGGCACGCGACTGCATTACAATATAATTACGTTTGGCCGTTTCATTGCTGACGAGCGAGGGGAGATCGGTTAAATCGCTAGTGATGTTAGATAAATTAATATCTCAAAGTATATAGGTATATTTTAAGTAGATTGTAGTATACTAATATATTTCATATATTAAATTAAATATATCTAATATATTACTAGCAGTGTTTATTATTCTTCAATGGAGGAATGACTTTAACATCCGTGGATTTTGATTTAAACTCTAAAACAATGGTAGCTTAAGTTACTCCTTATTATATCAGCTATTTAGGTATTCCAGTCGTTACAGAGACTAGCGGGACCAAACAGACAGACAGACAGACAAAAATTGTAAAAAATATGCCGTGTATGCATTAAGTAACAAGCGATTATTATAAAATTACAAACAAACACTCCAATTTTATTTACTTGTATAGATTTATTTTCATTTCCTGCTCTGGTAAGACAAAACGCCGTGTTGAGTTCGCCACTCAACATACAATATTTGGATTTTTGGCGGAAAGCAGTCAACAGAGTGTCTTGACGGGATAAAGCGTGAATAATAGAATACGGTTATGGCTTCGATTCTCACTCAAAGAAATGAATATATAAGTTTTGAAGTTCCGTGTTTTCTTTTTTATTCAATTTTCAAGATATATTTATAATGTAACATTATAAATACATGTAGTAGTTAATTATTGAGACCGACCGTAGCGCAGTGGGACAGCGTCTGGATGTAAACGTAATTGGTTGTGGGTTCGATCCCCACTCGGGGGAGTGATTACATTTAAATTATTTCCACTTCCTCGCTCTAGTAAAACAAAGTGACACTTTGTCTCGAAGACACACTATGTCTCGAATTCGAAGGAAAGCGAAGAACAGAGTGTCTTGACACTAGGTATTTTTGGTCTACCCTTCTATGTGGGATCAAAGCGTGAAGTAGTTAAAACTTTAGGTTAGGAAATAAGTTAGGCAACTAATTATAAATCCTGGATTCTCTTAGGTAACACATAGAGACATTGGGGTCTCTATGAGTCTTATAAGTGTAAGCACTTTATTAACAATATAAGAAAATAATAATGAAAAGAATTAATGTAACAAAATGTATGGTCCATTGAGTGTTAATAATAATAATAAAAATATATTTCCTTTTTTTTATAACATTATCTTGCCTTTATTAATAATAATATTATAATAATAATAATAATTCTAAAACACAAGAATTGAGATGTACTATTTAATTAATCTTCAAATTCATACATTCCCTACTTAACTAATAACATTTTTGATTATGGATAAGTATACTTGTTTAGTTTTAATATTTGTTACAAAATTCTTATAAAAAATATTTCCATTTCTCTGATTTTGTTATTGTAAACTGCTCACTTTAAATCTAACAAACTTTACGAGCATCTAGACGAAGGTGAAAAAAATACTCAAGACTACAAGCAACGCTCTACTTATATTATAATGCTGTTTTTTTTTAATTTCACACTTCTACCACCAGTAGTGAAACTTAGAATCGCACTTTGTTTAAATAAACAGGAAAAATGACATTTATAATTATGTCATTTCAAAACGAGTCGAAATCGAACCCAAAACCATTATAAATACAGATAGTTTATATTTTAATAAAATCTAACTAACTATTATGCGCCCAACTTGCTACGTCTTACAATTTGCCATTGTATTATTTTAGTACTTTAATCTGTATAATACCTTCCTTACATATCTAGAGGATAGATAGGAAAAAAAATAAAGAAAATGTATGAACACCGTTACTAGGTATATTCGTACCCAATAACCCTAACTCCGTTGGTACGTCATATAAAAATCACTATATCAATAAATGCACGGCCACGTACGACGCCAATAGGAAACCCTGCATTGATTTTCATCAAACTTTCATAATATCCCCGCACTGGGTACCGAATACCGATCCTATGTAATATTCATTGTTCCTATGTATCTACGTTACAATTTACAGTAATGTTTGTCAAAATTTCATGACATTTATGATTATTCTATTTGCTTTTGTTGTATATTTTCCTTATATAACCCTCTCGAGGCTTGAGGGACGGAGTGCTAAGGATTCTGATTTATGGAGTCTTTGTTCAATATAGTCATGGGTAAGTTGAGTATTTTTTTTATTTTATTATCTGTACCTGTTTTAGTTAAGAAATTATAGTAATTTAAATAGGTTCATAATATACACTAAATTTACCTATACATATAGAAGTATGTATATGTACAAACATATTAATTTCACGAGTTTAACTTGTGCTTTTTTATTATAAATTTTAGTAATATATAATTATAATAATTTTCTATGTAGAGTAAGCAACGTTTCGTATAGAAATTTCTAAGGAACATATTTCAAATATTGTCTCTTCACAGGAAATTTTGATTTAATTGTTTTTATTTTCTATATCTTGAAAACAACTTCGCATTATATACTTATAGTGTATGAGAAGAGAGAGATTTTGTTGCTTAAGTTTCCTATATATAAGCTTATATGGGATTTCCCTATAAGAACGGTATGTTTTGAAATTGAAATAAAACATGAAATATATGTTCGAAATTTATGCTATTTATGATTTAAACAAAATATCGTTCAAATGACTGCCACGACTTTTTTTGCACTGGTGAATACGATCGGTCCAATTTTCGATGACTCGGTGCAGCATTTCGGCTGGTATGGCCGCTATAGTCGCTCGAATGTTGCGTTCAAGGTCTTGAATCGGAGCTGGTTTATTGGCATATACTTGAGATTTAATATACCCCCACAAAAAATAGTCCAAGGGTGTTAAATCGTATGATCTTGGTGGCCAATTGTGAGGACCGTTGCGAGAAATAACCGACTCACCAAACTTATCACGCAGTAAATCCATTGTGACGGTCGCAGTGTGGCATGTTGCACCATCTTGTTGAAAATAAATGTCGTCTGCATCGATTTCATACACTTCAAGAAAAAAAAATCGTTCAACATGTCACGATAACGGTCGCCATTGACAATAACAGTACGGCCTTCGTCGTTTTTGAAAAAGTACGGGCCAATGATTCCACTGTACCATAAACCGCACCAAACAGTCAATTTTTCAGGATGTAATGGTGTTTCATGAACCACTCTTGGATTTGACTCACTCCAGTAACGACAATTCTGTTCGTTCACATAACCTTTGAGTCAAAAGTGAGCTTCATCTGAAAAGATGATTTTCCTATGAAATTCGGTGTCCGTTTCCATCATTTCAAGCGCCCAATCAGCAAATTCACGACGTAATCAATGGTCTGTTGGCTTGAGTTCTTGTGTCAACACAATCTTGTATGGATGTAGGTCAAGATCCATACGTAAAATTCGCCAGGTTGTCATTCTGGATAAGCCCAATTCTTGTGCACGTCGTGGAAAGGAAACATTTTTGATTTTCTTCGACACTGGCTGATACGGCGGCAATATTTTCTTCACTACGGCCTGTCCGTTGTCGTGTTGGTGGTCTACTATCGTGCAAAGAATATTCACTTTCCAGTTTTCGGATTATGCGACGTATAGCGAGCTCAGACGGTGACAAACAGCAAAATTTGGACAATTGCCAAACGTTGAGGTAACGTGAACTTATTCATGATTAAATGGCAAACATTACACAAAACAACACAAATGTCAAATATTAAATAACCAAGAAGGCGGTTGTGAGCTATCAAAATCCTATTATCACTATTGGGAAACACTGTATTAATTATTTTTCTTAAAGTGTTATTCCTCACTTTGGATTAGAAAACATTTTTAAAAAAATGTATAAAAATTAGAACGCAGCGAGATTCGAATCCGCGGCTCTTAAAATAGTAAATATTAAGATAAGATAGAAATCTCTGTTGTTAAAACGATTATTTCTTAATAATCTTTAAGTAGTAGAAATTTTTAAAAAAATCTCTACAGAGATGCTAAAAACATAAAAATAAGTTATAACAAACGTATACAAGAGGCGTGGGTTCGAATCCCGCTGCGTTTAAATTTATATACGTTTTGTCGAAAATGCTAGCTTCTATTGAAATTTTAATATCTTTTATTTAATTAGAATTTGATGTATTTATATCTAACTCAAATTATTTTACGTCCACATGCTTTTATCTTTTAAACATTCTTGGTCAAATGATTAAGCTTTACTCGTTTAAATTATCTTTACGGCTTTAAATTTTAATAGCAGCAAATTTAAAAAAAAAAATGAAATTAGATATAGTTATTATCATTATTTGTAATTTCGAATCTCTATCTAATACAAAAATCTTCTATGTATAACAAAAGTAATTTAATTTCTCATTCATGTCTATGTATTGACATACAAACACATAACTATATTAGACCTACTTACTATAATCGGGCAGAGTAAGCGCACCCGTAAGCAATGGCCGCCTCGCATCGTAAATGTCCCAACAATAGCTGTTTGTAAACCGAGCACGTTTGCTTCAATGTGCTATACATAAGTACAATAGGTATGAAAGAGTTTGAATGTTTTGAGAAAAGAAAATATTAGTACTAAAATATTGAAAGCATGATTTTTATAGAATTTAAGTAAATTTTAATATTTAGGCCTGTATAAAAATAATTTTTAATGTTATGCTTATTTCGAATTTTACTTGTATATTGCAAAAGTTAATAATATTAAAATAAAAATTCGGATTTTGTTTATATAAGTAGTTATTATTACACCAAATAAAGTCTATTAAATTAGAATTTCGACTCACTCTTAATAACATTGAAAAGACATATATATTTCTAAAAAGAACTATTCCTTTTAAAACAATATAATAATAAAAAAAACAGTTCAAAAAAATTGCAAAAAACCCCTAAAATTCGAATATCGACTGATTTTATTAGCCTTGTGGCTTGATGTGACTGTGTT
This sequence comes from Dryadula phaetusa, assembly GCA_032432895.1. Lineage (NCBI taxonomy): Eukaryota > Metazoa > Arthropoda > Insecta > Lepidoptera > Nymphalidae > Dryadula > Dryadula phaetusa. The sequence continues at coordinate 2,678,657 of JAOYRS010000073.1, forward strand.
AAATATTGTGTACCTTACACGTATATAAAAACTAAACTATTTTTTAGGAAAGTAATATTTTCTTATTGCAAGTATCAAGAACATAACATCAAGGTAAAGAAAAGGTATCACATATAAATTATGTCGAAGTGGCAACGTATTCAGGTATAGTTTTCATACATATACTTAATTTAATTAGTACATTATATTTCTATGGTTTTAACTGTACCAATTTTGTCCTTCGATTTCGTTATGTTAAACTAATTTCTTTTCTATATTCCAGAGATTTTTTTTACGATTCCTGTAGAATTTACTGAAAATAATTTCTTGATGCTTCCATATAGATACTTCTTAAGCAAACTCCGTGCCACTTTTTGCTTTATATATTATCCATATATAGCTAAAACTTATCTGATTGTTACTTTAGGTTATATATATATATATATATATATATATATATATATATATATATATATATATATGTATATATATATATATATATATATATATGTATATATATATATATATATATGTATATATATATATATATATATATGTATATATATATATATAACTCCAGGAAAGGGGACGTCAAAATGTAGGTTTGTAGGTTTATACTAGTTTGATAGTAATTAGTAAAAATCTAAGAATACTAGAAAAATATTTCAAGAGACGCAAATTCAAAACCACACGCTACGTTCACATTTTTATACGCTTTTTAAAACTAAACATTAGAAATATTCCGTGTTACAATTGTTTGTCTATTACGTCTAAATATTAGTGTAAAATGAAACAAATGTGCAGCATGTCAGTAGTGTCTTATTTCATTTACCAGCCGGTAAATGAATGTACATAGACTATAAAGTGTAATTGTGCCGGTCATAAAACTCAATAATCTTCTCTTCTCTTCTCTAATCTTGTTTCATATTTAGTAAAGTGACATTTTAAATATCACTTTACCTTATATGTAAAGCTTATAATGCTATAAGATTTAAAGTAATTTTATTTCTGTTTGTACGTATATCATTTAATTATTATATTTATACGCTTATACATTTTGGTTTATAACAATAAATATTTATCGTACATTTTCTTACTTTAAGCGCACTTTATCTCGCACAGTGGTGTAGACAGGACTAGTGTCAAGACACTCCGTGCTCCGTTTTCCGCCTATTTTATACACTCAAAATAAATTTCCATATCATTTTCAATTTATTTCGATTAATCATCAATTGATGTTATATCGATTTTGTACATAAAAATATGTACAAAATCGATATAACATTACGCTTTAGTAACATCATTAATGGTTACTTATTTGTTCATCGAACATCGAAAATTAATATTTATATATGTAAAGAATAGGTTCAATATTTGTATAAGGGCTGCCTTATCACCGCAGGTAATCTCTTTGTCACAACCCTTACCATGCACAAGATCAAATGACGCAAAAATTTTGGTTGATGTACAAATGATTTAAGTGTTTTTATAGTGTAATAAACTTACTTAAAATATATATACTATATATTACTTACAAGATTACATAAATATATAAAATATATAAATAAATAACAATACATACAAGCGAGTATGAAAGTAGATAAAAGATAATAAATTCTATAAAGATAAAAAGTGGTTTCTAAGACGACGTTTAAATATGTGCACAGAGTCAGAATTACGTATTTCCTTTGGTAGGATATTCCAAAGGATCACAGCTATTTTAAATATTATTCACATCGATCGAACAACTAAATAAGCCGTTATCAACAATACAAAAGGAAAAATTCAACATAAATTCCACACGATCTCGTACATCAATCTACAAACGTCGCATTAAAGTTTCAAATAAATGCTAAAAGGCATATTTTAATAGGTCCTATTAATTACGGTTTTATACGCGGTTATCAGAGACGGGACAAACTTAAAAGGTTTTAAAGCATTCAATACTTGAGTCAAATACACACAAATCACTAATGACGTACTTGATTAGCCGCGAACATGTCTTAAATGTACTGGGTTCTGTATATAATTGTACTTAATTATATTTTTAGCGTGAAGCTTTATCCCGCATAGCAGGGTAGACAGAAAGTACCTAGTGTCAAGACACACAGATACAGTTGTGTGTAGAGTGGGCGGAAATTAACGCCTGACTTTTTCCTACCAGAGCAAATAAGTGAAAATAATTTAAATATAATCACTCACTCAAGTGGGACTTGAATCCATAACCGATGGCGTTTACCGTCAGAGGCTGTCATACTGCTCAACGACCGGCATTACTGCTGTGCGTACTTACTTATAATTATATTTATAATTGTATATATGTCGATAACTGATTTAAAAATAACAATATTAACAAAAAATTAAAGTAAAATGGTTTGAAATTAAAATATTATTGTTTGTTATTAGTTTTTCAGACAAAGCGCTGCGTTGAGATCGCCACTCAACACGCAATATCTAGATTTCGGGCGGAAAGCAGTCAACGGAGTGACATTTGGTTGACTCTAACCACCCGGCTATGCGGGATAAATAGCTTATAGAGAACTCCATAAAATTTTAGTAATAACTTTAAATAGTAACTTTTAATAGTAATAACTTTAATTACCATCGAGGATGCCAAAGACCGTGCAAAGTGGAGTAGGTTAAGTGAGAAATAAGACCCTGGCTAAGCTGGGACAAAAGCCAGGAAGAAGAAGAACTTTAAATAATTAATAACCTGTGCTTAATATTATTAATAATTGTAATTGTTATTGATACAAAGGGTATCGTCTGAATGTAAACACGTTGCTTGAGGGTTCGATTCCCACTCGAGGCATTATATAACAAAAATCTTTTGGTTAAACTAAACACAGATTCTGATGTCGGATTACGGCAAAGAACGCAGTGTCTTAACATTAGACTTTATATGAGTAAATTTAATAAAGCCTGAAGCAGCTTTCAATTTATTATATTTTTCATAACAGTACAATTATATAAAGTATTAAGTAAAAATAAATTTACATAGACGTTCAGAATTAAAAAAAATATTTTATTTTGTCCTTCATTGTTTCCATAGTAAGCGCGCTAGGATTAATATTAACTTCTCGACCCACAATGCAATATGTCCACTGACACTCAATACACATATCAGAAACAAGGCATTTATTTTAACTTCAGGTTTTTATCCCGAATAACAAGGTGGATAGGTGCTTCCAGTGTCAAAACTCTCCGTACTCCGCTATAATTATATTTACAATAAACGAATTTCCTTAATACTGCGTGTTATAGATATCGTTTTAATATGAAAATATGAAAATCATCTTAGAGAATGTGTTTGTAACTAATCTTTATTTCAATTCCATAATTTGCTTTTTTAAATAGACGATTGATTTGTCTCATTTTACATATAATTAGTAACATAGTATGTCAGACTGCCCTGTCGTCGTAATGAGTGAATCCTACTGTTGAAATGGGTTGAGAGTTCCAATTTTTAATTAGGGAAGACAATGTAAATAGCCGTTCCTCATATCAGGTCCTTAGCTTAATTTTAGTTTGTCAATTTACATCTCTTATATTAGTTTTTATTTCTCTCTCTCTCTCTCTCTCTCTCTCTCTATATATATATATATATATATATATAGAGAGAGAGAGAGAGAGAGAGAGACTAGTATATAGATGGGATAAGTGGAGGTTCCTAGAGGAGACCCTGATCGAAGGACAAGGTGCTTATGAAAAACCGATCGCCATTTTAAATTACGGTACTTTATAAAATTTATAGATTTATTTTATTTTATTCTGTTTATAGCATACATTATTATACATACAAGCATAAGTTTAAATATTCATTTAAAATGTACCAACCGTCTCTTTAAACGCTAAAAGTGTTAGATTCGCCACATTTAGTGACATATTTTTTATTTAATTAAACGTATAAATTTCATATTTATATGTAAAAATTATCAAATACAACTTGGGCTTTTTGTTATTTACAAAAGATGCAATTTAATTATATTATATTCTTTTCAGATATATATTTCTTTATTTAAAATATGTAAAAAATATTAATATAAATGTAATACAACTTGAATATGAAGTCACCAATCTATTACCGAAGGAACTCAAAAATCAGAATAACATAAAGTGAGAGAGCGATAAAGAGGCAAAAAGGTAAACATTGGACACGTATTGGTCTAAATATAAATGTCTCTCGGAGACATTAAGATAACGGCAGGAATGTTAAAAGCTATTTAATATTATGTTCTGTTCAAACTTTATTATGGATTAAGTGCAGCATGTGAAAAGTTGTGAGGATTTTTTCATTAAATAATAAATATTGTTGCTTTTTTAAATATTTTCTTATGTAAGCTTTATTTATTTATGGATTTTTCTAAATTTCTTACAAACCATTGTACTCATATCTTTATATATATAAATATAGTTTTAAGATTTAAAATATTTTATGACTCTCAATAATCACTTTATTAGTATCTCGAGATATGTATGCAAAGAATGTATCATAAAATATATACTTATTACATTATAACGCAGCTTATTATTAGTAATTTCAAATATTTGAATCCTTTATTATTTTTTTACATACCAACAATCAAAATTTATACAATTTATACAAATTAACTCTGATTTATTTTCTTCAAACTTGTCTTCTACATCATTATTTTTAATTTCTTTTAATAGTAAAACATAATAAACAATGGTGTAATAAAATGTTTAAACACATGAAATGTATCATTTAACTAATTTGAATCATTCAAACAACCCTTTCAATATTTAATACACAAATAAAGAAAACAGATACTGCAAAGTTATGATTAAAAAATGTGATCAAAACTTCTCACCAGCTTCACAACGATACAAGACGCAGGTATTTAAATGTAAGCGATAACAACGATGGGCCAGGTATTAATGAACGTGTTCGCTGACGACAACACCGCTTTTATGTTCTTTGTGGAGTGTTCAACATTATTTGAAGTAAACGTTATTTGTTTAAATAATTATAATGTATTTGTAATTGGAGATACTTGTTTGCTTTATATAAAAGTATTTCAATATGATACTTTCATATAAACACTTTCATTTTATTGATTTTTTTAATCAATTATAATTGATATCAAAATATATTATAGTAATAGGAACAGTTGTTGCTTTTACAAAGTCACAATAATATAGAAGAAAAGACGAAGGAGAAATATAGAAGAAAATATAGAACAAAGAAATAGTTGTCATGCGTTTATTATTTTAGTTTTATACAAAACAATTTCTTTTAGTTCAATTCGTCTAAGCCAAAAAGGTAGCGTTGAGTTCTGTAACCCATACACCTCTGTGTCTAGAATACTAAATAGAAGATAATTCCTAATTTAATAGTGAAGATTGCATTATAAGCCATAAAAAATTTGACATTCCCAAAAAATACCTTTCCCCAATATCTTCTGTCGGAGTGATTCAAATATGAAATATACTTGAGATCTTAAATTATTTAATATGATCTTAAAATTACCTACTCTTAAGATAAATCCATCCAATTATAATTAACGAAATCTGAATTATTTTTATAAACTTCAATGCAACGAGTAAAAATTTAGTGTTCAATTACATATATTTCTCCCTTTAATTTGTAACTAAATATTCTTGGTGATACAAATTAGACAAATCTTTCCTAGTTGCTAGAAACTAAAACATATTACGGTAGTCTGATTAAAAATTCTGTACATGGAAAATTTAAAAGAAAACAAAATGTGGTTAAAAAAAATTGTCTGTATGTCTGTTTGTTTAAGTATCACACATAAACTCCGAGTAAGATTACAATGGAATTTTGTATAATTATTCTTCAACATTCTGGGCATCACACTGGGTAGAGAGATATATATGTAAAGAATGTATAAAAATTAATACGTTAAAAGAAAAGCTTAATTTTGCAGCTGGATCCATAGACATGACTACTGTACTTATCCACAAATATATTAATAAATAATAATAACAATTTTTCTCAACATAAAGTGCAGAAGTTCGTTTTCCTTGTAGGTACAATTAGATATAGTTCACAATTATGTGAGACTGACGCTTGTACTAAGCGCAGAGCTTGTGCTACGAGTCGCCAGACCCTCACTCGCGGTTTCAAGACAGTTATGCACCCATGCCTCTCATCGAGATAGTAAATGGAAAGAGAAATAAATACATATAGTTAGAAATAAGTACAATACCATATATAGTAGTAATTAAAAATCAGATAAAGATTGGGTACGTGTATGTGTGTGTGCGAGTGCGCGCGCGCGCGCATGTATGTGTGCGTGTATGTTTCTGTCAGTGTATGTATTTGTGCATTAGTGTTAAATAATTTATAAGCTTTATTTTATAATTATTATGTTTTACTAAGTATATATGAAAGAACAATTAAGTAATTAATATTTTTCCCGGGGAGTCATATGACATACCAAGTAGCCATTTAGTAAGTGCTGTCTGTAATTTTTGTTTGACTGTAAAATGGTAATTTTGTATTTAGTTTAATATATATGAAGCTACCGTAACAACGATAGAATTTATGCGAAAATTTGATTCTATAGGTGGGTGTGGGCACACAGTACCTCTCCTACGTTTAGGGGCTATTAATTCTGTTCTATAAATTAAGTCAGTGAGTATTTTTAAAATCATTTGTAAGATAAGAATATGACGGACAGTAATAACATTCTAAGATTTTTAGAGGTCGTTTGTAGGATATAGGATAGGTAAAAATGCACTGAGTGACTACTTTTATCATTTGGGATTTATAAGATCCTCCCCCTGATGTAATACAGTAGCTAATAACCGATTGACAGATGGCAAAATAAACTGTTCTTACTATATCACGAACAGCAACATTGCGTAATATTTTTGAAAATGACTATTTATTTACGCAATCACATTGCAAAATTATTAATATGCGTTTCAAAACTTACATGTTAGTCAATGTATACTGCCAAATACTTCATTACTTCATCTCATTCTAGAGAGCTACAAGAACAATGGGACTGAGGTGAGAGGTTACAAGGGTGCGCGGATAGCTGAAGGATTGAGGGAATTGAAACTTTATGAATTTACATAATTAAATTATTTCTTAAATATTTCATGCACAAAATGACTTTTTATATAATATATATATATATATATATATATATATATATATATATATATATATATATATATATATATATATATATGTAGATACGTTATTTAAGTTGTATGTTGTAGATATTTTGGTTGGTGGGTTATTTCCCAGGCTTATTAATAGTTTTATAAATCAATAAAATTATTCATTGTGGCAACGTCCTGTGATTTAATCGAGAACGGGGGCAGATGGAAGAATGAAATAGCTATTGTTGTGTGTTCGCTAGTATATTAATTATATTTGATCTTATGATTTTAGTATTATTAACATTATTAATTTTTATTAACTGTAGATATGCATAAAATGGTTAAAATTGGATATACAGGAAGACGACAATTATAAAACAGCTTACTTAACGCAGACGCTAACTTACACGTATGGCAGAGTATGTATTTTGTACCATATAAAATATCAATGACACCTCGATCTGGGAATATATCTCAAAAGAGACAGAAAATGATAAATAAACAAAGTGGCTTTTTACTATTTTCTGTCTACCTGTTCAACACGGGGATTCCCAAAAACATAAAAAAAATCATTACATAAAGCATTCATTTTACGGCGGCATCATGATAACTAAATTTACAATATATATATATAAAAAATATTGAGCAAGAAAGTGGTCCATACATAGGTTTAGTTGTGAATTGTGAGCTTTGCAAGAAGAACTATCTCCTCGATAGTGTTCGGTTTCCAATTGTTTATACCTCTGATAGTGAACGTCTGATAGTGACATGAATCTACTTCACTACACTGATAACTTGATTCAAATGTGATACTCTAAAGCTATGCGCACATTATGTTTTCCGTATTAGATACAAAGAAATGTTGTTTTAGAATAATATTTTATATATTACTGTTTTTATTTGTATCATTTATATAAAAAAACACATAAATGGTACATATAAAAACTTACAGTATCTGAAGTCATGTCATGTCATGTCTACTGTAAAACCGATCAATCGCTGCTATTCATTAAGCTATACGGCCACATCCAGCAGTTAGAAATATTTTTACAAAGTCAAGAATATAATTAAAAATAACAAACATTTTCTACAAAGATTGCCATTTACCTAAATATTTTTTTTATTTATTGTTACTTATTACTCTTAATTAATTATTTATACGTTACACTGAAAAAATATAACTATACAACAAAAATAAATAAAATATTTATAGCTAAATAAACATAATACCCTTATCAACATTCAAACCTACGACTCTCATGTTCGGTGATACAACCCAACTGAGCCATAATGGCGTCAAAAATGTCCTCACAGGCAATAAATAAGTTTCTTGCTGCAAATAAAGATAAGACTCGCATAACAACACGTCTTGGCTTTACGAAGCATTGACAAAATAATCTACGTTAACTTGCGTCTAATTCACTGATAATTTGACTTACAATGCTAAAATGTAAAGGATATAATACATCATACAGTGTCAAATAGATATAATGAAGAAAAAAGAGATAATAAAGCAGGTTTACACTAAAGCTGCAGCCCGAAATCGAGACATTGAGATCGAAATCGAGGATTGAGATCAAAAACTCTCTCTCTCTCTCTCTCTCATCAACTCTAATTCAAAACTGCTAAGAATGGGTTTATAATGGTGGTTCAGTAAAGTAGGTTATCTTAAATATTAAGTTTAAATCTCAATATATTCCATAGATATTGAGATACTAAGTAAAAATATTAATAAGTGAAGTAAATCATCCCTTTTTACAAAAATAACGCAAACGTAGGAGTATGGTTTTTGGAACAGTTATAGTTTATAGAGAGAAACAATGTAGAATGCATATGAATATTATTTTTATAATAATATACACTTGCAAACATATAAAAGGGACCTCTAATAGGTACATATTTACCTACACGTAAAGTAAAAACTTTTCGGCCTTTTAATATTACTATGCTGGGGTATTGAACATCTGTAATTTTCATTTCCTCTTTCATATTTTCGTCGTGAATTCCAGTATGACATCGTCATGGCCAATACATGATTACAATTGTGAGGAAGTTTCATATAGAGACGATTTAAAGTGAAATTAATTACGATTGAATCGGTCAATATACTGTATGACCGCCGACGAAGTCGTGGTAAAAGCTAGTAATCATACAAAGAGTCAACTGTCAAGTAACATAGAAAACTAATAAGGCAACTTTATTATAAAAATTGGAATCCTTCAACTACAGTACAATATGGTATAGTAGCTTGTACACTGTACTGTACAGTGTATATACAACGTAAGAGGAACGCGATATGGCCATCTTCGTGGGCGACGCTAGGACATGTTGACGACTTTATTTTAAACCGTACTTTTATTTATATTACCGATATCAATGCTCCAATAGCTTACATGCAACTATACAAGTCACTTAAAATAGAATCTCTACTTTTTAAATTTATTGTATTGCAGATGTACTCGTTGGTACAAGAGTATTCTATTGTTTGTTTATTGTTTAAAAGGTAATATGCTTAAGTCTAGTTCAACTAAAATTTAAATCATTTGTTTTAATGTGCCTTAAAAATACGCACACATACAGGACAGAATATATATCGTTTTACTATTTTTAAAGTGGTATTCCACACTTAGGATTAGAAAACATTAATTTTTATTAAAAAAATTAAATAAAACCTTCTATTTCAATAAAAAATACTATTTTAAGATGAATTTTATTTATTTTCATGCAAAAAAATATTATTATTGTATTTTTAATAGCCTTAAATACTACATAAGAATTTAGTAAAATCCATACTTTAAGCTTAAAAATTCTATTAAAATTAATAAATTGATTGCAATAGCAGGTAAAAACGCATTAAGCGAAACAATATTAAAAATAAATTTCCCCGGACACCATTCGAACCCGCAACCACCAAAATTTAATTCAAGAGAATTAAATTAACTCGCTACTTTGTAATAATAACCTCAATAATACAAATCGTGATTATTACATAATTTGAACACAGTCACTGTCACTTATTGCCGATAAAATAAATTAAATTACACACAGAATGGGCGCGTCTAAAAATAAACTTAAATGAAAGTTTAAACGGAGCAAAATCAAAAGTCATTAATGTCCAATACGTTAAAAAGTTAACTGACGTCTATAATAAATCATTTTTTTTATTTCATCTCAACGCGTATTTTTTTCAGTCGTTTTTCATCAATTTAACGCGAATTTATAATAGTGGCTCCGCGGTGTGTATTTTTTTCTAGAAACGCATTGACAAAGATGTAACTAGATACTTATATACTATCTTTCCTATTAAATGTTACTCAAAGACAATATTTATATATAAAGTTACATTTATTTAATGAATAAGTTAATATATAAATTAATGTGGATTCGCATATAACATCTACAGAGCAAGACAAAACACTTTTCCTTCTCTTTCCTTCAAACCTATTCAAAAATTACGCATCAACGTCCACAGTATAGCGTACTTGAAAAAATGGCATTGGAATGTAAGCTTTATGTTAAGTGTTTTTTGTAGCAGTTCATTTTAATAATTTCGTCCAATCAGAGTGCGAATACCGGTCGCCCCCGCCCCTCGTCCTGCCCCCCGCCGCTCTCCGCCCTACCATTGGCTACGGTGGTTGCTACAGATTGTGATGGCGGGAAACGGATTTGAGTTTAGGGTTTCTTGGACTTATGGCCGAGGTTGTTTAGATATCGATAATTTCTTACTGAAAAGTTCTATGTGTGATTTTGTCAACGATATTTGCTTGTTTTCAAACTACATTTTTATTTTGATAAGAGATGAAAGTATTAAAATTCTGTTTAATTAAACATTATAAATTAATGTTAAAAAATAATTAATCTTTATATTTTTAACGTAACTTAATTTTAAATAATTAAAAAAATGTAATTTCTAATAACAAAGATAGTGTTGACATTAAACACATTGCTAACATACGTAATAATACTTTAAAGTTATCGTTATTAGTACTTTCGTACTAATTTCGTAATATCAAATTTGTTGCCATAGATTTCTATTTACATGTAAATATAATTAGACACACTCTTATTTTATTATTTTCACATTTAAAGAAAAACCGTGAAATAAATGATAGTAGCGATATGCAGGAAATTTATAATTTAAATTATTATTCTCATTTATATAGTTTTTTACACCTCATAGATGCCTACGTTTTAATAGTTACTTAAACAGGTCAAGGTGCATAAGTAACGCGAAATACAAATATATAAATCCAATATTAACAATATTGGTTCGAAAAAAAAAACAAAATATTCTAAATATCGACACTATCCCCTCACTAGTACAATTTAATAAAGACAGACCGCGTAAAGTTCAGAGCGATATTGAGTCTTAGTACTTAAGTTGAGGGCGCCTTCACACCGTCACCCCGAGCTTAATGGCGCTTTAATTGCCACGTCTAACGCGACTTTAGTTTAAGTGTTTAGTGAAATTAGGGTGTACCAATCTTAAATATTTTTTTCTTTCTATTATTATTATTATTATATTTAACTACAAACCTATTGTGCGTACGTTTTTGTTAAATAATTCTTATTATTGAGCATATTATGTACTTATATATATATATATATATATATATTTATTGGTAACTTTTAAATGTAGGCTTCTTTTTATTTTTTTAAATATAAAATGTATATTTCTTAACTGAGAAATCTTCTTCGTGTGTTCTCCATATTATGCCACTGTTAGGTCTAAATCTACTTTAGCTTAATAGTTTAGGTAAAGTGTGCTTTAGTTTAATAGTTTAGTTATTTTTATTTATATGCAGCTTCACGCTTTATCCCGCATAACAGAATCAAAGAGAGTGCTTAGACACTCACTTACTGTATTTTACTTCATTTTTAAATACAAGTACCCACCTATTGCTTTCGCCACTCAACATGCAATGTTTAAATTTCAGAGGAAAAGCAGTGAACGGAGTGTCTTGACACTAGGTTGTCTCTGTCTGTCCCTATGCTAGGAGGGACTTCATGCTGAAACTGAAAAAAAACTTGTTTTTTTGTAAATGTCTTTTAGACATTTAAAACTAATTAAAAAATCTACTGTAAAGAAATTCTTTTACTTTTAATATTCATTTTTGTTATAATTAACAGAAATAATTAAGAAAAACTTAGGAATTATCCCCTCAATTCTCTGCTTTTTGCCCAGTTTTCAGCCTGTCTTACTAATGACATGAAAAGACACTTTCAGTTCTTTAATCTTTAAATGAAATATATTAATACTCTGGATTTATAAAGAACTTACCTCACTCATCTGTGAAGAGGAATAAGTATGATGTAGGTATATGAATACCTATATCACCACTCATTCTAAGGCGATTTTCCTTTAAAAAACTAAATTTTATGTAGTCATTTAAATAAATATATAAATATAAATACATAAATTCCACCAAAATAACAAATTTATTACCTTGGCTTTCAAAATCCGCCATTTTAAGTAATTTTCTATATTCAGTGACACTCGCGCCCTTAAGATAAATCTAACGACGTATTTTTTGTTAACTTATAATCGGTTAACTGGTTTAGCAGTTACAAGGGAACAAAGAAACGAACATACATACATACATACATACGCGCAAAAAAACATAATCCTTCTTTTGGCGTTCTGGCAAAAAGCTTTTACAATTGCGACGTCCCCATTAATTCCATATTCATTTAGTATCGAATTTTAAGCTTTTATTAAACTGACTGCGACACGTCATCGTACACACGTCACTTTATAACGTGTTTCAAGCTTAATATCAAATGTTCTGAAAACATTAAGGGTTAATAACTTTCATTACTAATTTGGAAAGCTACAACGTATAACTACCAATAATGAGCCTCGTTATATAACGAGTGTGATAGATGAAGAAAATTGCTTTTTACCGTACGTTGAACACAGTTTTTATTACAACGGAATACGATATATTTTATAATTCCGTTGTTTTATTAAACAGCTGCATATGATATTTTTTTTTCAATTTTAAACCTTGTTACATTACTTTTTGAGTATAATTTTGTACGTAAAAGTATTTTAAAGCACTATATAATTATATAGTAGAACATGAGTTATGATGCAGTACAATATATAGAGGGAAGTAACTAAATGCGTTGCGTTGCTTGATTGTTATTTAATTTTTTTTATTCACGCATTTCATGTAAGTATCTATGTCATATGCTTTTCGAAAGCGGTATTTGTATGATTTTTTCAAATTTTGGTTGGCATTGGAGCTGGAACAGACGGTAGTGATAGTGTATATAATTTTCTTCAATACTAAGTACTCATGGAGTATAAGATGAAAATAAAAATATTTCTAATTTTCGTTACTTCCGTTGAATTTGATGATGATTTTTTACAGCTTCACGCTTTAAACTCAAAGTCAAATGATTTTATTTAAAATAAAAAGATACATGCTTCATTTTTTGAACTTCAAATAATTTACCACCAGTAAACTAAAGATTATGCCTCAGACGTGTAGGTGTCATGTACGTCAGCCGCGTAGTAGTGTCTAGACAGACATTTCGTTGAGTTCTTCCGTCCACATTCGAGACGCTGCAAACTCAACGCCGCTGTTTCTCTCAAGTTAATAAAATTTAAGATTAAGAGAAATGACAAATAAATCTGAAATTTCTTTATAAATGTTATTTTTCTTATTACTTATCCGTTACAATAGACATGTGACAAGGGATAGGTATGTTAAACAAAATATATGCCTAAAGAATGTATGTAATATACTCTAAGCATTATTTCAGGAGAGCAGAGAAGGGTATGTTTAAAGAAAGGTCAGTAAAGAAGCATTATATAATGAAACAGTTTACTCTCTCTTAAAGTTAAACAGAAACCTTCCAAACAAATATCTGCACTTCTTCTCCATTATGAACTTTAACTGTGCCTTTTTCATGATCCATGTATATATTTCGTATAAAAATAATCCAACATTTTTTCTTCACTCTTTAATTCTACTAATATAATACATGCGAAAGTTTGTGAAGATATGTATGTGTTTATGTTTCTTATTCTTTGGCGTAAAAATTACTGAAACAATTTCCATAAAAAATTTCAATATTTCAGATTACACATCAAAATAACACATTTAGGTACAATTTGCGTAATTTAGTCGTAATATATATCAAGATACATATCAATTAAATCGGAAAAATATTTGCAAAAGATGATGTGAGGTAGTATTGTTTGTTATAAATTTATAATTTTCTCTAATATCTTTTGTAAGTATTAAAAAACACTACACATACTTAGAGGGTTTTAGCTGTGGTAGAGATCATATACATTAGCTTTCTGGCTATAGAAAATGACCCCTCAACTCGTTTATTAAGTACGCAATAATGGCAAATTCCGTGTTCCATGACGCTTTTGTTGAAATATTCTAACATATTCACTATTTAAAAGTAAGTTTATATCTGAAGTAAAATATTATTCAATAGAATAGATATATAACTAATATTTATTAAATTTTCCAATAAGTTTCTCAATAATATAAAAATAAATCGTTTTAAAAAATCTTTTAAAGATTGAAAATAAAACTTCATCAAATTTTAAAATCCCAAACGTGCTGGAAGAAGCTTTTTTATGTTTACGAAATAGAAACATATACGAAATGTAACTAAAAAATTAAATTAAATATTAAACTAATTTGTGTATCAAATACCTTTACATTGGTTACGCCTGTAAAAAAAATTTCTTTTCTCGTATATATTTTATTTTTAGCGACACCTAGCGCTCAGCAGTTACTTTATATAGTTTAGCTACTACACACAAGATGGCGTACATGATTATATTCTTCAGTTGTACTAAGTGCTTACAATAATTATAAATAGATGGCGCTGTATATATTTTTAAAATTGTCACTGTATGACGTAATCTTCTTTAGTATTGTACATTACAACTCAAGTTTGTAATGCTATTTATTTATCTACTGAGAAAACTGAGGTGCTTGTGTTTTAATGTAACTTGAATGAAATATTAAAAGTAAATATCTCTATTTACTTTTTTCTCTATTTAGTGTAATAGTCATGATATTATTCAAATTATAAAAAAAAGCTAACTGAAATATCTGATTTTGCTTCAGAGTTCGTAATTTCTAGCTGTTGAGCCCAATTTAACGATCAAATGATACCTGACTACTAAAAGAAACAAGAAATGCTTGTATTTCTAGAAATATAACAAGTATATGTGAATAATTTGTTTTAATGTTAATGTTTAGTTAAGTAATAATTGAAAGGTTATAATAATAAGATATATATTTTAATATTATTTTATATACAATCTTTTATTAGTTCTTTTTTAAAATAAAATACCTGTTGGTATTTGATCCACCAGGAATAACTTTACCTTTTAAAATGTCCAGGAAAAATAAAAGGAAAATAAATGTCAAGCAATTATAAACCCTTGGCAATAGTTAATATTTATTTCCAGTACTACAATATTTTTATTAACAATTAAAAGAAAGGTATAAATAACATCTTAAAAGCTATATTAAATAAATCAATCTCAATACTATACACATAATGTCGTAAATAATTAAATATAAATTCATAATTAAATATTAAAAAATAATATTAATGACATAATTATCATAAAATGCGAATAATCTCTTATTATATTATAGAAGTAACTTTGATCTATGTAACAGCTTAAGTAATATTAATTATGTTGTAAATATAAATAATATTATTTAAACTGTATCTTAGAAAGTTACTCAAAATACAAACTTTCAATCATTTCATAAAACCAGCCATTTTATGATTTGATCGAAAATCATTTTTATACAAAGACTGAAAACAATAATGAAATTAGAATTGTACTTTAATACTGAAGCATTGGACAATATAATTTATTATAAATATTTAAAATATATTATATTCATAATTTAAATAATTTTGGCAGCGACTTTGTTCATTGAAAGACGTCGTATAATGGATCCTGAGCGCGGTCTGATTTGTATCGCTTGGGTTGTTCTGTATCATCTTCTAAGTAATCACATGGTGCTAACAGCTGAAAATATGTATTTAATTGTGTTTACATATATATATATATATATATATATATATATATATATATATGTATATATCTTCATGATGCAATCTGGTGATAAACGTAGTGGGATCAATCCCAATCGGGGATATGGTTATTTTTAATGTTTTTGTATTTCTCAGCTTTGATAAGGCTAGTCGTAACGACAAAATAAAATTAAGAAAAATAAAATTGCTGAGGCCTGTCAGGGCGCAATGGAACAGTGTCTGACTGTAAGCCCGATCGGTTGTGGGTTCATTTCCCCATTGGGACTTGAACCCACAACCGATCGGGGAACTGATTATATATAAATTATTTTCACTTCCTCGCTCTGGTAAGACAAAGTGCGATGTTGAATTTAACCACTTAACACGCAGTGTCTCGAATTCAGTGGAGAGCGAAGTACAGTGACAGTATGTGCTTACTCTGTTATGAGGGATTAAAGCGTAAAGCTTAAAACAATTGCTTAAACTTTCATAACAAATAAATATTAAGAATTTGAAATATTGACAATCGTATTGTAAAAAGAATCTATTGATATTATAATTTAGAGAACTTAATTTAAAAAAATACATTAAATCATATAGAAACATTATATTTACTCGTTCAGTCAATGGTTTTCCTTCCAACAGGTACTTTAGCTTTTGCATTTGACAAGAATTCAGTATCTTATCAATGTTGACGTCCTCCCGCTTGTGCCCGTCCCGCTTGCCGTTGGTCCAACCTCTCGAGTACTGGAAGGTCTGCGTCGCCACTGACGTCATCGTGATGACGATTAACAGAATGGTTACGTTTGTTATCATTTTAACTGTAAAAAATAACATTTACACAAATAAATTACCTGTAAAGCCGATATAAAATTTAGGTACACTAACATCTACTTTTATATTTTTTGAGAAACTAATAGGTATAAATGAATATTTACAAATGTTGCAGTAATAGTCACGATATTATCAATATTCTCTGCATAAAATTTATCTAAGTATACATTCAGTTTCCCTCATCGAATCAGGTAGTCAAGGAGAATTTAGTGTCAAGACACTGCATTGTCATTCTCAATTTAAGTTTAGTTTTGAGAAATTGAGTATTAAGTACTCGCAGCGAAACTCAACGCCGCGCTATGTTTTACAAACGAGTGAGGAATCGAGCCCACAACCAATAACGGCTACAGTCAGACGTTGCGTCACTGTGATAAGATGTTTTATAAAGTTAAATATTTTTATTATAACAATGTAGATAATCGTATTGTCATTTGAAGCGTCATGTCACTCAGTCTAATCAGGTATATTCAAATTCAATTCAATGAATGATTGCAGAATTCAAATTTCCCTTCCTACTACTTACCATCCATAAATGATTAAAATAATATTGTATTTTTTCGCGAGACGCTTTCGTTACGTTTAGGGAGCGTCTGGCTTTAAACACGATAATCATTGGTCCGATACTTATTTAGTGCAATATGGAAAGACAATATACATTCATAACTGTTTTAGTATACATAATAATAATAAGAAAATAAATATTAATGATTGATATATATTTTGTATGCCTGTATGTATTTACTATTTTTAAATTGTTATTCCACACTTAGGATCAGAAAACTAACTAACTGCGTTTAGAATTTTTATACGTTTTTTCTAAAATGATACCTGTATGTGGTAGGTACATACACGTTGCTAAGTTACGTACCAATGGGTCTTATAATATTAACCAAATCGCAATAGTATAAAAAAGAATTTTGTCTCCAATTTCATTGCAATTTCTTAATAGTAGGAATTTATTTCAAAGACTTTTCTACTTAGAAGAAATTCCGTCTGTTTTAAAAACCTTGGATATTGAGTGGCGGAACTCAACTCCATGTTTTGGTATTAGCTGGTATATGAAAATATTTAAAATTAATCAAACGCTCGAATCAAAACCGAACGAATATATTATTTGAGGTTCTAATTCCGCTACTGTCAAATTTCATATAAAATTTCAATATGTTTAAATTACTACTATTACCTATGGAGGCCACATAATATAAGATAATCCCACAATTTTAAATATAGATATTTACTTATAAATCCGATATTTATAGATTAACAAGAATAGGCTAATAAGATAAGCGTAAAATAAAAGATTTTCATCGTCTTAAAAGCAAAGAAAATGAGCTATTATTAGCAATTTCTTGAAAAAATACTGTGTGTTTTTGTTCTCTCCTTTCACTTGTTATATAATTAAAGACTTGGCAATTGATGAATACTCTTTTAGGGGTACGCATCGAAACCTTCATATTACTTATTAATAAAAAAATAATTTGTGGGCTCTGTCTGTTTGTCTGTCACAAGTTTTCAAATTATATAAAACCTTATTTTCATCATCGTGGGTATAATGTGTGTGTGAATATTAGCTACTTAATATAAATAATAATAAGTGATTATAATAACTTACCTCATTGTTACAGATTTAAAATAAAAAAATATTTCTTTAGTTGTACATTGTTGGAAAAACGTATAAAAATATGACCGCAGTGTGTCTTGAACCCGCGCCTCTTCGAAATCAGCGCGCGCTTTGATCGCTAAGACATGTTCAAGCGTTTAAAGCTTTTCATTTACAATTAAAATTTTTATACGCTTTTTCAAAACTGTTTTCTATTGCTAAGTGAGGAATAACAGTTTAAAAATAGTAAAACCTTGCACTTTGTTTTTATTATATTGTTAAACTTTTTCTAAATGTGTTTTAATTTGAAAAAATACTAAAAATGGTAGAATATACTAATTTACGTGCTATAATTGCAATTTTTCACAATTTAAATATATATTTTTTATCCGAGCTTATACATAACACCATCCAATTCCAATAGTCTCCAAAATGTTCGCACGGTTACATGTCAGATGGAAATATTGTTCACAAAACGGTACCTGTTGTTTATTTTAGTCCTATAGCTTGTTAAGTTGTAAATCCTTCTATAGCGATTTTAATCCATAGTCGTTTAAGAAAAAAATAAGTATTTATCGTAGAGCTTATTAAAAAGATTCTTATTTTAAACGCTATTTGAAAATATATTATTTACATATGTATATATAAAATTATAAATAATTCTCAAATATATAATCAACACACAAGGTATGTTCAATTATTTCTCTTTTTATGATTTCATGTAGCTTAACCTCTTAAAGGTAACGCATATTAAGTTTGCATAAAATATTAGTAATGTGACTGACAAAGAAAAGGTTTCAATAACAACTACTTATTAAAGAAACGATTTAAATACAATATATATATATATATATATATATATATATATATATATATATATATATATTATATTAATTGTCGATGTTATTTAAAGTGTGATAAAAATCATATTCTTATACGTAGCTTTACATGAGACCTATTATTAGGGTGCACGGTGTTTCAGTTTTACTGTTTCATGAAGCTTCTTGATCTACTTCGATATACAGACATATCGGGGAATGTTTTCGTTATTAAACATTTTTACTCATATGAAATATCCACCTACATATTTAGGTATGTAAAGTTTTTCATTCTTACGTGTAGTAATAACTTATTAATGGAAACATATATATTTGATATATTTTATATTAGAAATAAAAAAAGTAGTTCAGTACGTATTAAGTCATACAATATACATATATGTTTTAATTATTTAATAATAACAATAACATGGGTGTATTTAACAAATTCATTTTGAACAAAACTCTATATTTAACGGGTGATACAATCTGATCTCATTCAGGTGTTGCTTCACTAACCTTTGCAATATGCCATTTGAAGTTAGTGATGTGTTAGGTGACTGGTTGTTAGTATCCTTATATGGACTGTTAACCTTAAATTACCCTATAAACTGTTTTAGTTGTTATAAAAGTAAAATTTATATACAATTGTCTGTGGGTAATGCTATTCTAAAGATTAAATTATTTTTACCGCTCTTATATAATTTCCACGTTTATGTACATAGTTTTATAGTAACAGTAACATAAAACGGAAATGTAAAAGCCATCGTAGCGCAGTGGTATAGCATATAGCGTCTAACTGTTGTACACAGGTTCGATCCCTACTCGTCGGAATCATTTATATTTCAATTATTTTGATGTTTCGCTACGGTAAGACAATGCATGACGTTGAGTTGAATTGAAACACTAAACACGTTCTCGAAATCAAGCAAATAGCGGAGAACGTAGTGACCCTGCAATCCAAGATATACCGTGAAATGATTTTTGTGAAACAGATTTTTTTTCAGTCTATCGCCGCCCAGCGTAGGCCTCCCTCATTGAGCGCCAACTTTGACTTTTTTTTGAGTACTAGAAGAAATCCATTAAACGAGTACGTAAAGGTTTTTTTGAACTATACAATAGTGATGTAGTGATATTATTGTGCGAAAAAACCCATCAATGTAAATAATATAAAAATCAACATTTAAAATTATTTTGAAGATATTCGTACCGCAGTTACTTATGATTTTTGTTTCCTTACCAACATATGTACAGTATAAGTTATTGAAATATATTCCGACGTTTTATTTCTTTTTATATTGTTATTTTGTTATTTTATTGCAAGTTCTTGAAAGTTGAAAGCTTCAAAACCCACAACGATGTTTCTTTAGCATGCTTTTATTAGCTTCACTTTTAAATATCTATAAAAGTAAGAATATATGTATTGCATTGCTATTCTTACCAACGGTTTGCTTGAAAATTTACTCACTTGGAAATTCAATGAAATTATAATATTTTCATAGTATAAACCTTATTTCCTTCTCAGTATGATAAGGGAAAATATTTTAATAAGTGTTTTTTCTTAGTTTTTTAAAATTATTTTGAGCTTACTTAAGTTGTCAATATCATTTATTATATAGTTAATCTATATACTTAATATATATTGTATAATTTTGTATTTAATTATTAATGTTTAGGAGTTCATCGAGTGCAATCAAATAACTATTCGCAATCGTTCCTAGTGTCGCTTACATTTTCTTTTCATACATTTGCTGAATATTATTAAATTGATTTCAGAGTTATTTTTTCATACCAAAAGCTTTTGAGCAAATTCAATTGAAAGTTTGATTACTTGAAATTGATTTAAACAAAATGAAAAATTCTAGACAATATAAGAATAATTTAAAAGAGAAAAACACTTATTATTTCATGATATTTGAATTTATATTTAATAAATATCTGATATATATATAAAAAAATATATACATACATTACCTTTGGTCAAACTCCACAACCAAAAATCACTTGAATTAAAGCAAATATTAAATTAAGTTTAGATCCGGATCGTTCTTTGGTTGCCGGTTGACTACACTTCGGAAAGTCAACTAGCCCCTTTTATACGCAGCGCGACTCGCCACAGTGAGAGCACAGTACGATTATTTTTCAAAAACCGCCCACGCCTGTCATTAAATTCATTAAAGCATAGTTAAATGTCTTCGTTAATGTCTTATCATTCTTTTTATAATTTCAATTGAATATTACAAAGTAATCCATTTGACTGTGTTATTTGCACTTGGTATGGTTTTTTTTAGAATACTATACTGAATATTGTATCATATTTCCACATATTTGGCCTATACATCCATTTTTTAATAACCTTTTTTCTCACAGTTCATAGATGAAGTTTTTTCCCTAAAAAAATAAGTAAAAAGTTTTATTTTAGATTTACGCTCTTATCCCGAATAGCAGGGCAGAAAAGAAGAGCCGTATTCCACTATCCGCCAAATTTGAGATATTGCGTATTGAGTCGCGGTCTCAACGCCGCGCTTTGTTTTCCAGAACGAGGAAATAAGAATAATTTATCATGCCCTTGAGTAGGAACCGAACCCACAACCAATTGCATTTACAGTCAGACACTGTCCCACCGCGCCATGCACCAGCAAGTGTAGTCATTTGTAAAAAAAGTATATGTTATGCAAAGACATTATAAATAATTGTCAAACTATATTTTATATATATTTATATATTTTTTTATGAATATGATAGAATACTATAGAATTTTATTGATATTAATGTATTTTTACGAGTAACAAAGTAAAAATGTTTTAATGGTTCATTTCGTTACTGAAACGAGTTCTATATTTGTAGCTATTGTAGAACAGTCGTGGTCGAACGCAGTCTCGCACTCCGTATGTTAGTATTTCTGGGAATAAAATCTGTCTGGTTACACTGTAATTTGTTTATTTTTTTAATTTTAACTTGTTTTCTTTTTAATTTAATTTTAGGAACAATAACAAAAAATAGGCTCTTTAGAGACAAAACTCTATTAATCTTATAAGCCTAGTTTGAAATAATGGAAATATAAGAAAATGAAAATAGTAAAATTGCGGCCGTTGCAGCGTAGTAAGACAACGTGTAACTGTAACTGTAAACACGGTTGAAATGATTGTATTTTCGATTTCTGGCGGAAAAAAATCAACGGACCGTCTAGATACTAGGTATTCTCTAACTGACCTGCTACGTGGGATAAAGAATGAAGCTATGAAAAATGTATTAATATGAAAAATAAATGATATTCAAATTAGAGATATGTCTGTAGTTTATTAACATAAATAATAAAAGGATTACTAATAATATTATAAGATTTTGATTTTACAAAATTTAAATTTTACAAATAGCCTTGAAATAGATCATGCATTAAAATCTCATATGTAAATGCCATGTGGCTGAATAGTTTTCATCACCATATTGACGATTCCCTTAAAACTTTGGGGGCTCCCTAGTATCCCAAAAAATCTAACTTCTCTTATTAGCGTAGCCTAAGCAGTGTGCTCAACTATCCTCAACCTGCCCTTACTTTAGTATAAAGAGGAATCTGAGAGGGCTACCAAGTAAGCTTGAATGCTATTCATTATGTTTATGTGTTTCTTTATAAAATTAATAAAATTAAAAGTAATGTGCAAAATTTATTTGTAGGAATGTTTTGTTCCTAGTTATTTTTTTTATTTTGATGAGCAATGTAAAAACAATGATAAACGATTTTCTTAAAAAAACAGTAAAACTTCGGTCTGGACTTCAGATCTAATAATTGATTTATCTTCTGTTGCATCCCTCCTCTTACATTCCACGTAGCTATTTGTAGCTCTGTTCTCCACTTCCCGCCGTTACGGACATGGCGTGCTGGGTGGCGGTCCCCAACGCCGCATTCATCGCCACTTTTCACACCAGCGGGGACGCACTGGTGCGCGTCGCCTCGAGGGGACGCCCTAGCATGATGCGCCCTGGTGCTCGCGGCGGACGGAATGATGCAGGCTTCCACAACTGTTGATGTTATGTAAGGCTGGCAGGGATCAATACGCGCAAGTCTTCCGTTAGCGTCCCCTAAGCGTACCGTTGGACCGTAGCGTTTGGCGCTTCGTACTCTCTGACTACCCTGCCAGGGATAAAGCGTGAAGCTAAAAAAAAAATTTCAGTGGTGACATAGTCAATACTATGACTTTAAAAAGTCATGAGCAGGAAATTTACACGGCTGTTGAATTTTCCATCAGAATATCTGGAATACAATTTTATTAATAATATTTTTAAAAGTACGAGTATACTATCAATATCTTCGTATATATATACCATTAATATGTATTATATTAAACTCGAGCTTAAACACCAGTTACGTCAAAGTTCTACACCACCCACTATTCAGCTGCATTTGAAAATATTAAATGATTTATGCAGAAATCTAGTAGCATTCAATGAAACCTTAGTTCTTCATGAATTTCTAATTAACCTTATATTTTAGCTTCATGCTTTCACTCTTTCATCCCGTAAAGCATGGTAGACCGAAAGTACCTAGTGTCAGACACCGTACTCCACTTTCCGCCGAATTTGAGGCAATGGGTATCGAGTGGACAATCTCAACAGCGCGCTTGTTCTTACCAGAAAGAGGATATGAAAATAATTTAAATATAATCAATCCCCCGAGCGAGAACTGAACCCACAATCGGTAGCGCGAAAAAGTTATTTATATTTAAAACATAAATAATGTAAAATAAAAACAAAAATAATGTCACTTCCACAAAGTTATATCAGAAGCATACAGTATGATTATAGGCATCTGATGATTATAGAGTCACAACAGTGTGAAAAGGGCTTTTAATTAATAGATTGTAATTAGCCATTGATGATAGAAGCTTGTTGTCGGGATAATTAATAATGGCAATATTTATTCCTTTAACTCGGCCAAGAAGTCTTAGTTTATAGTAGTAATTTTTTTTTCTTAGTAGTAAATTAAAATCACAAATAAATATTAAAAAAGTCAACATATATAATACTCTACCGGTTCTATCACCTTTCGATGAAACGATCAGATCTGAATTAATTTCATTTTTTGGATATATGTATATAAATGTTCTAAAATTTAATTATTTTTCATTTCGTATTTATGTCTATTTTTTTCTAAGGTACATAACTACTTATCGATAATAATTATGTATCTCACATATCTAATCTGATGACATTTATGTTATAATAATCAAATAAATATCTTTATTTTTAATTTCTTGCAAACTTAATGAAGTTTATGAATCTCTGAATAACTTGTTTTTAAATATAGTTACGCAAAGCATCTTATAGGAAAAATAAATAAAAAAGCGGGTAAGTAAGCTCAGACGAGAATAAGTTAGCTCTTTATACACTATAAAAGATTCATATTTATTTTTATAATATGTCAAAATAATACCATTTAGTACTTAAATACATATTATATAAAACAAAGTTATTACTAAATATATGTATATAAAAAAGATAAAATAATTATTTGATTAGTTGTTATAATATAAAAACCATTTTCAAAAGTTTGTCTTAATTACACTTAACGCCCGAATACTCTTAGCAAATTATTTCACGGCGTAAAACTGTTATTGTTATATTTTTCAAACCCTTTGACTCAAAGAGGCTTAATCGGTTTTTAAGAACTTTTTAAGTCTGTCCTTAATAAATCGATAATCATAATTAACTATTAATAGCTGAATGAATCCTTCATCACCTTATATCATATAAATAAAATAGGTTTTTTTTAATATATAATAAATGAAAGAAAAATCTATATATGTAGAAAAAAAACTATTTATCTAAATAATTAGTAGAAAATCTACATCCTAATAAAATGATTTAGATATAAGTGCATTAAATTAATATATTATGGAGTGCTTAAGAAACGTTATATGAAGTAACCTAAATATACATTGCTTACTCAACCTGCGTTAAGCGTCAGAACCAAAAATCAAACTATTTTTATTTTAGCTTTACACTTTTATCCCTCATAGCAGGATAGACAAAGAAATACTTCCTAATGACACTCTGTACTCCGCTTTCCACCGAATTCGAGATATTGTGTGTTGAGTGGTGACACTGAAATGAAATGAAAATAATTTAAATATAGTCATTCCCCGAGTTGGCATCAAACCCATAACCCATCGTATTTATAATCAGACGCTGTCCCACTGCACCACGAATCGATTCAAATTACGACCTTCGATCAATTATGTATAGTTATTATGGATAGCTGATTGAGGATTACGAAAATTATCTTAGGAATTTAATCTTTATAGTTAGACACTGTCCTAGGTACAATATTACAAAGACTTCAGTTGAAACAAATTATGTTCTTCAATAAAATTTATGAAATAGTTGTATGTTTTTATATTTTAAGAAGTAATTAACAATATTAATAAAAATATATATTAAAACGTCATACAGACGGCTGAGTCCGATTCAAACTCACAGATGAGCGTTTGCTTAATTATTAAATATGCGAATTATATATTTAATAATATATATATATAATATGCCTCTTTCTCGTGGTGCAGTGACTCTTAGTATGATAAACTATTAATTGCAAACATTATAATAAAATTATATTCCTTTCTTTGGGATAAGAAAAATTGCGGTGTTGATATTCGTACTCAACACGTTGTGCTCCGTTTTAAGAGGAAAAGCAGAGAAGGCAATGTCTTGGCACTTGGTTGTCTCTGTCTTCATTGTTATATTGGAATAAGTGTAAAGGTATTGTTTTTTTAGCTTTCTTAACAACCATTATTTGACATATTTATTATCCGAAGGAAGTTGTAACAAAACACCTTAAGGTAAGGTTCTCGTTATTTCGATGGTTTTTATGTAACGTAATCCAAACAAACAATATTCGCTATGATATCTGCGTCATTTGTCTAAAATTTCTTTTGATCTAAACGCTTTTTATTAAGAAAGTAAGTATGTAACTCATACTTTATTTCAATTACAAATGTTGTAAGGTAGGTCAACAAGGATTCACTTCATTTTATTACAAGTTGTCATATATTGCAAAAATGAATATTAAAATAGTACCATAATCTTTTTAACATTTTTTAATCATTGATAAAAATCCTAGGCTATAATTTAAAATAAAGAAAAACTGCAACGAACGAAATTTTATTTGAATTTATGAAAATATTATTACGTAGTCAATCACAAAAACCATGAAATTAATTTAATAATTAATTTAATAAATCTACTTTTAACAACAAAAACTTTAACCATAATTATGCAACCACAAATAAGAAAGTGTCTAAAGAAAAAAAGGTTTATTTAGATTTTTTTCTCATGATTTTTATTTGAAATTTTAACATCAATCAATATTTCAAATTTGTCGTATTTTAAGGTCAGTTTCACGGTAAGGTCATATATATATATATATATATATATATATATATATATATATATATATATATATATATATATATATATATATATATATATATATGTACTCTGTGATTAAATAGTCATAGCTATATTTTATTTGAATGAAGCCTTTAAATGTCAACTTCATTGATACATTTTTATTCTGTTGACTGCCGACGTTTTGTTCTTGCAATGAGAATATAGAAAGGCAAATGATTTTAATTTCATTATTGTAATTAAATTTAATTATATGAAAATACAGAATTCTTATTTATTATATGCTGTATAAAATATGAGATAACGTATGCATATATATTTATTCTATTACTTTTATTAATAATATTTTTTAATATGCTTATAGTACAGAAGTTCATTCGTTTATTTGCAGCATGTATCCGAACTAACAGGTCCCCAGTCGTTTTACGTATGAATGGAAAAGTTGCGTGACGTGCGTGGTGTGAATTGTTGCTCGATCATTCCGTTCATCATTCTCAAACGTGAACACGATTTGTGAAACATGTCCGCCTTTTGTGTTTTTTGACGTAAATATTTGCAAAATACTGTTTCATTTTACGTCAGCGTGGTGATTTTCGGTGCTACATTTGTTTTATAATGTGTGTGACCGTGTTGTGATCTGTTCATATGAGGCTATTATACAAAAGTGGTCCAATGGAGTCTCTCAGAA
This sequence comes from Dryadula phaetusa, assembly GCA_032432895.1. Lineage (NCBI taxonomy): Eukaryota > Metazoa > Arthropoda > Insecta > Lepidoptera > Nymphalidae > Dryadula > Dryadula phaetusa. Next base: position 2,706,117 of record JAOYRS010000073.1, read on the forward strand.
AATGGTTCTACAAACCAAAGGTACGTACGTCAAAACAATTGGTCTAGTTGTTGTGTTCTTTGATCCGTTTCGTTTATAATATGACCTTTATAAAGCTGTTGGAGAATTGTCGTTATGTTGCGTTGTTATAACTGTGCAGCTGATTACGTTGATGATTTTACGGTTGAAACTCTTTGTTGCATGTACACAAATTGTTTCTGTTTTCCTTCTACCTACTAGTATGTTCGTTTGAAATGTTTTTAGTATCCTTTTTTATTTAATACGTTGAATTATGTTTGGTTTTCCCTGCGATGTATCTTACGTCATGACATAAATACAGAAATATACAGAATTTATACAAATTGATTCTGTCGCTAGGCACACTTCATAAATATTTCTCAACTTCTCTAAAGTGTGTTTATGGCGAGCATTGAATATGTTTGTTCTAAAATATTCACAGCTAATCAAACAAATCGTACAAGTTTACATAGTGGCACAAACACGATTGTTTTTAAATTTTTGACATGTTATTATTTTGATATGCAAATAAGGTATAATATTAGGTATTTGCTTATTCATTCAATGAATACTGTAGTAAACTTTTCGTACTACTCCAAATTAAGCAAGTAAATATTCAAATAAATTCTAAAAGCACTATTATTCAGTTTTATAAAAAAAATATATACTTGCTACCATTTTTATTTTACATTTTTTATGAATATAAATTCTTGTACAGCTGGTTTCTGTAACCTTTTATATGTGTGTCACAATTCTATTTGTTATTAAATAAAGGTCAAGGATAATTTTCTAGTATAAACCATCATGAACATCTGCTTTGTACAAACACCTTGCTCTAATAATAAGAATAATTTATATATTTTTTCAAATAAATATATTATTGAAACTTACACTAATGAATTTTATATTTTGTATAATCATTACCTATGTTTTCAATTTAAAAATATATTGAGGTTTAAAATCAAAATAATAAATATTTAGTATATCTTTAATTGTAAAACATTTGTATTTTAAATTTTTATTAAGTTTATTTTTCTGAATTTTTAAGATTTACACCAAGTATAAGTACAAAAACAGAAACAGGAAATTTCTAGTCTCGAATTTAAATGAAGCAGAGTCTTGACACTAGGTACTTTTTATCTATCCTGCTATGTGGGATTAAAGCATGAATGTATCCCACAATCAGCTAAAATATAACTTTTAATTTTGAATAATATCATATCAGAAAGACATTTAGTATGCCACATGTTATAATAATGGTGTAGAAGGTTAAAGGCAAGATTATTCTTCTTCCCATAAGTACTTATTCTTTTATATTTTTTTTTCTTATCATCATGCTTTATACCATATAGCTCAATATAGTCAGAGGTATCCTAGTGTTAAGAAACTCTGTTCACTGCTTTCCTCCTAAAAGTGAGATAATTATAAAGTATGTTAAGTAGTAAAGCACAATACAGCATTTACCAGCTCAGAAACATTAAATAGATTTAAATATAATTTTCCTCCAATTAAGAATTGAAGACACAATCAATCATATTTAGAGCTAGACACTGTGCAACAATATCTTTTGGCTTTTATGTGAGTGATGGCCTTTATTTATGGAACATATTTTAATATTTTAAAAAAAAAATTGAAAGTAAGACTTAAGAAATAAATTTGAATTAATTGTAAAATTAACAGTTTGATTTTCAAAACCTAAAACTGTCCAATAAGTATATACTATACATCATAAAGTTTACCTCTAATTAAGAGTAAGTAAGTACATGAAATTATTGTAATTATCTTTGTACTTGTTTAAGCTAATAGTAATAAATTGTAAACATAAGTAACTATTACATTTAATTAATAAGTGGTTTTTAGTTTCATTATTGCATCTAAATGAACTAAGATATTTGTTAGAAAAATTTAAGTAGTGGATTGGGGATTTTTAAGATAAAATAACATGCATTTTTTGCTTCTTATGATGTAAAATACTTGTATAAGCAGACCCCTATTGTTATTAAGTATATTTTAAGTAATATAATTTATTTGCTCAGGTTTCTGTGTATTGTCTTTAGAGTTAATACTATTAATATTACTTAATTACATATTTGGATAATTCACACAGCTATCTGTTTGTTGCCGAACTCCATAAAACCTGTCTTACACAAGTTATAATATACTTGTTTAAATAACAAACACTATAATAAATACATAAAATGAATGCTCAACAAAAATATCTGCTCTAAAAATTGAAGTTACATCTTTTGGGCTACCTACTAATCATTTGTTAATAATATTACTTACTTAACTGAATACTGATATTTGAATACTCTAATTATATATATATATATATATATATATATATATATATATATATATATATATATATATATAAATATATATAGCATACATTGCTGTATTATTCTTAAGAGAGAAGTCAGGTTTGGAACATAGTGAATAATAATAAAAATCTTAATTTTTTGAACTAATTTCTATCTTCTAAATATAATTCTAATAAATATCAATATAAATTTATTATCTTTACCTCTATCTATTTGTTTAATTATGTGAGAAATTCTTCTACCTCAATTTTAACCCACATACTGATACTGGTACAGTTCTTTATATATGGCTTTCAGAGCTTAGCAGTAGAACACAAATCACTTAACCAATTACACATTGTATGGAAAACACACTAAGGAGATACAGTACTACAGTAAAAGAGAGTAAGCATAGGACTAGATTGCATGTTATAAAGAGATCCTGTAACAATACAGCAACCTATAACAATGCAAACAAATATTTTTGAAAAAACGTATAAAAATTTGAAGGCAGCTGGGATTTGAACCCGCGTCTCTTGGAAACCGTCCATGTGGTCTGACCTATGCGCCTCTGAGCCATGCATTCATCTACAGGCTGCGTCGAAAATTTTTATATGTTTGTTACAATATAAAAGTGGCTTTGACGGAATGACGGAAGGATAGTGAGAAAATAATTTAGTTTTATTTCTTAAACTAATTTGTAGTTACTTAAAATATATCTAGGTCAGATTTTTTTGTATTATTATGAGAACATTTTATGTAAATTCAAAAATAAATTGTTTTAATTTTAATATGTTTTGTATATTAAAAAAAAGAATTTCAATATAATTTTAACTAAAGCATATGTTATCATCAATAGTCCTTTATGAAAATCAAGATAATTAAGAAATAGGTATCACTTACATATACAATAAAAAAGACATACTAAAATATATACCATATTTCATTTTTATTTCTTAAAAATTTGCTTACGCTATGTTGTTTATATATATATACATATACATATATATATATATATATATATATATATATATTTATTTATTTGCTTTCTCTTTTTTATGAACTTATCATCAACTCTTTTATATCTCCTATACACACCATGTTATTTTGTATTCAATTCGCATTCCCTATGTTTATATACATGACATGTACATTATTATCCACATAAAAATCTATTATCTACAGTGCAAACACAACTTCTTTACTAAATAAATATTTACCCTCCCTAGTTTGAATCACAAGACTATCGAATACATGCTTATCGGCGCTAAATCAGATTTATTTATATTATCCTACTACTAAAAATATATATATAATTAAAAATATTATACAAATGTTTATATAAATATAATCTTCTGTGACGTCACCGCGTGAGGTCAGCCTGTCCTTGTTTAGCAGATGTTGCAGATTGTTTGCATCTCGCTTGCACACTTTCACTTTTTTTACCGCTTTCCTAATAGCAAGTGAAACTCGGTCGTACTGCCAAATGTTTTGCAAATTTTGCCATTCATTAAAACAGTTCAAGCTTTTTGTAATTTTTTTTATTATTTTTATTATATGTAAAGCTGTGTATAAGTAAAGTTACAATCATAACACATTTTGTTTCATCATTCGCTTTGCTTTGTCTTTGGCAAGTAAAGGGCTTGAAAAGCATCAAATCTTTAACATTTGAGTGGTCATATTTCCAAAATTGTGAGCAAACACGCGATTGTCGCGTTTTCTGAATATTTTTAAAGAAATACTTACCTACCTAATGATTGGCATGTAACACTTTTTTGTATTACTGTAAAACTTTTAAATAAACACAACACAATATTATAATAACTACTTTTATTGGGGGTGCCGATGATGTTGAATGGGGACTTACTCGAGCTCTATAGAGACCTATTGAGAAGCAAAGCATTGGACAAATTCGAGTCAGATATTTACGTTCCTCAAAGTTCCTCAAAATTATCAGATAAAATATTTGTTTAATTTGATGCGCTTGAAAATGTCTCATGATTTTTTTGTACTAATCCGATCCTTTATCCTTGGCGGGCGGCTAAATATAAATATTGTTTTTTTATATAACTAAATCTAACAATAGCCGCTAGGAATAAATTGTCTGACTATCACCAACACGTACAATACTTACGTGCTTCTAATACTGATTCGTGATTTATCACTATTACCTTTAAAGGAACTAATATTTCATAGAAATTATACCTACGACTAATCTTACTAATTAATACCAAATAGACAAATTTAATCAGGTTTTTTTTTATATAAGTTACAGAATTGGTTATTGATTTACGCTTTTATCTCGCATATTAGGGTAGACAGGAAGTACCTAGTGTCAAGACTCACCGTAGTTCGCTTTCCGCCGAATTCGAGATATTCTGTGTTGAGTGGTGGAAATCAATGCCTCATTTTGTCTTACCAGAGCAAAGAAGTGATAATAATTTAAATATAATCACTCCCTCAGGGGAATCGAACCCACAACCGACCACGTTTATAGTCAGACGCTGTCACACTGTGCCACGACCATCCTCCATCATGAAGTTACAAGATTTTTATTATATGCTAAGTACTTAATTATCGGATAAAAGAATTAATGAATTTTAGAAAAAAAAAACATAAAATTTCAATGAACAATTTGGAAATTTAAAAATTTAAAAGGAATTAAAAAGTAACACTTTCTATAATTCAGAAACACCTTAAAAAATGTAAAATCAAAATAAGTCTATATTCTATAGAGATTGCGTCATACACGTAACATTTATAGAACATGTTACAGCTATACCAAAATAATATTCATAAATCCATTCAAAGAATAGCGGTATCTATAAATAATATTTTTATGTAATGAACTGAAACGCATTCAGCTTCAAAAGGTTAGGTAAGCCACTGAAAATTATGTTATCAGTCCTGTAGCACGTATGTAAAAGCTAATGAACGTTTGGTAAGTCGAAAACAGGTATTTATTTTCGATATGCAACACTCAAATATGAGCAGAAAGTGTATAATTAAGTGTTTTGACACTAGGTTCTATCTAAATACCATGACATGCGAAACAGCGTGAACTGAAAAAAATGCTTTCCGGAGCTGTTTATTTTTATATTTTTTACTTACTTAGAAGGTTTTTATCTCCACTTACTTCGCTAATCTAATAATTCGGCGCTCCGGTATTCAGTGTTGTTTCAGTAACAAAATGTAGCTACTGAATTGCTTCAACATCAGTGAAGGACAATCCAAAAATTTTCAACCAAACATACGTTTTAAAACGATGTCGCTACGTTTAATGTTCTAATTTATTATCACAATGTGATCATGCGAACATCCTGCTGATTTCTTCAGAAGCTTATAAATATACGAAGAAGTATAATTATCAATGGCAATGATTGTTTTATAATCTAGAGCTGTTCTAAATTCTATACTTTAATCGGTCATCTACCGTCTGCTCGTTTATAATGCTTAGTATTTCTATTGAGTACATTTCGAGTAAACTCTTTATCAAGTTGTAATGAATCACTCTAATCGATTATTATTAATCGATCTTAACAAGTCAATTTATTTTATATTCGCTATAGCATTGAAATAAACACATGTATAAATAATTATTTGTGTCAACAGATACTTTCTGACTAATTTTGTTGTTTACCTAATTTTCTTTTATTGAATTCAATATGTGTACTGTATTTTAGTTATGATTGTAACCTCAGTCATACCGTATAAAGCAGGTATTTCGTCAGAATTTCTAAAGAAAATTTGTTGAATATTATTTATTAGGCTTTAGCAGAATGATAATGATGCTATTGCTTATTTTTAAACCAAATGCAAAACGTTTGGTGATCTCACCTTTTAGAGCCTTTTGGCCTTTTAGGAAAACCATTGATATAGATTCGTGAACTTTATTAGATAATCTACTAAATTCATTATTAGTAAATTTTGTATTTTATTTCAATACGAAATATAATTTATCCAAATATAAAAACAACAATAAATGGTAAAGTTACGCATATTTAGTCAAACATATGTATTGAGAATAGGCCCTATAATGTTTCTCCTCTGCTGGCGGTGGTGGCAATGTCATGAGGCTTATAAATTTGTAAACACATATATAAAGTCATTTTACCCTTATCGATATAGCAAATATAATCCGATGTAGACCGGTCGTTTTATATTCTAACGGGGTAGGTGAGGTTAATAATCTAATGTGCGTGGGGAACTTTGTTATTATATATATTTCATTATTTTATAGGTGATTTTTTTAACTTTCAGTAGTAGTATTAAACGTTTTTAACATTAATAAAGAACTGTTATTTCATTGCTCTACTGTTTTTATAAATACACTTAGAAGTATTAGTAGTATCAAATATTGTTTCTTTTAATAGAACTTTTTCAAACTGGATCAGATGAAAGTTTAATAATATAATTATGTGTAATAATAAATATGTCTTAGTCTATATTTAAAGTACTCATCGTTTGGCTACATTTTTTTTTAATTTTTCACTCGTTCTTTCTTTTTCTAACAAATAACGACAACATCAGTATCTACAAGTCTTTAGCTAAGGACTCTAAAATAGATAACATTTATAAATAAACATCGAAGTATGTTTAAAATAATATAAACCTGTATAATTGTTCGTAATTACAATAATCAGTATATCTTTGCCGATAATACAGATAGTGCTAATCATAACAACAGGTAGATACATGTAACTTGTTTTATTGAACTATTACAAGAACTACTGTACATGATATATATACTTGCCGAACGATGAAATAAGTAAATGTTTTTTTATCTATTTCTCTTTGTATGTGGGCGGAAGAATAAAGGACACTAATGAGTATATTTTCTTTATAATGATATTTTAGTTTCTACTGTGTATTATTACTTATTCTTTAAGTAATGGATTAAAACAATAGAAAGTCATTTATAGAATATTGTAATATTTCATTTTACTGCCGATAAGATAACATACTCTAGCCTCGACAAATAGATAACGCGGCAAACTGTTTATTTGTAAGTTCTCGTGTAATTGAATATATACTTTTAAAAAAGAAGTTTAAACTAAATCTTAAATTATTCCATTTTTTCCCATTAACGACACAAATTATCCATTTTGTGTGTAAACCGAATAAAAATCACTACACTCCCTTTGATAACAAGTTATGTAAGAAAAGATAAAAAAACCAGGTATATTTCAAGATTTCTGCATTCATGTTGTGAAATGGTAGCCTTTCAAGCTTACCGAGTGTCTGATGACCTCGGCCTTGTAAATGTGGTTTCAGCTAAACTTATAGTTTATAGTTGTGTAATAACAAAAAGAATAATCTATTAATGTTTCAGTGACGTTTTCCTTCATAGAATGTAGGGTACTTATAATCTATTTGTGAGATTTAAATTAAATATATACAAGTTTATAAATAAGATAGTATTTCTGTGATATTAAAAGTAATATTATTAATAGTATTAATGTATGATTATTTAAATTGATATTATTACATATAAGTAGGATTCTATTGTCAATCCAACTCATTGCAGCTTGCCTTTCATAGACCGATTTTTTGCGTATTTGATACTTCTTCGTAATTTATGTAAATTAGGATGGCAACAAAAAAATGAAAGCTATACACTTTTTCTGTTTTGTAGTTGCTGATGGTATTAAGTGCTTAGTTATAATATTATTCTCATAGTAAAACCTATATTGGTTTATACAAAACTGCACACGGACTTAAATGTAATAATAAATTAGAGATTTTTTTATGTAAGTGGCTTAATAAATTTAATTTATAATGTTTTCCTTTAGCGATATACATATTTTGTGCTAATTGGGAACGAGTACTTAGTATTGGATTCTGGTTAAAATTTCGTATAGAACTTTTTCTAGGTTTTTTTTAATATTTTATTCTAGCTTAATTAGCGTGAATTCCGTGGCAGTTCGACGTGAATTATTAACGAACATGTCATCATTTTTCTTACCAAATATTTAAACTAAGTTTTATATAAGTATCTACTATAATACGGGAAATATATAAAAAAATGAAAACAAGTGAAGTAGCATTTGTGTCCAGATGTAAACAAATTTATCAGGTAGGTATGTATTTATGTAGTTTCTATCATAAATAGAATGTAGAAAATTATTTATAGTACCTAGTCTAGCAATATCAACCAATAGTATCGTAAATGTGTGGTACATTAGGATGAGTTAAGCAACATTTGCTTTAGTTATGTGTTAAGGGCGTGAATGACGGTATAACGTATACAAAACACAAGGTCTAATATATAGGTTATGGGTACACTTGATGAAGAAATAGTTTTAAATGCAGGTTTTTAAAATGTATATGAAAAGCTGTAGTATGACGAGTATACATGGCTTTAAAACACATTTAGGTATAATATGATCGAATTGTAAATAAAAAAAACCCAATAGAAAATTTTATTGTATATCATTTTAATAAATTATGCTTACAAATAATATATGATGTCATTCTTTTACTGTTAAACATTACTTTGGAGTCGGCTCAGTTTTTGCAACTGCGCAAATAATCTACTTAGAACTTTTATTGTAAAGATGACTCAACGAAGTATCTAGGCCTACGTCCTGACCATTTGTAGTAGAGATAATAACACAACTAAATACAGTATATTTCATTTATGAAAATTTTATATTTTTAGTGCTGTTCCTCCCACAGCCGAGAAGGTATTATCAAGAACACCACACATGGAAAATGATTAAAATAGAATCATTCCCTGAGTGGAAATCGAACCCACAACAACAATAGTGTTGGTAGTAAGACGCTTTTCCATTGCACCATAATTGCCTTATTCTTTCATATTATTGTATAGTCTAAATCTATATGCTCCTACTAGTTTAAAAATTTTAATAATACAAATAATATTTATTATTTTCTTCTTTAAGGCAAATAATTATACGAGTACTTATACAAATTTACAAAGTACGTGAAAAGTTAAAATAGGTTTTTACTTTTGAGGTAAAGAATTTTTTCTTTATTTACTTAATTACTTATATTTATTAGTGGAGTAATCGTTTTCATTTCCAAATCGTAATCGTAATAGGTAAGTAAAAAATTATTCCTTTGATAGAAATTAATGATTTAGTTAAATTTTAATAATTTTTTAATAATTAACAAAATATAGTATGTACAATTATACAACGTACTATGTAAAATAACTCCATCCAAACGTAATATGAATTAAATTTGCCTCCTAAATTATTTATTTTTTCTTCATATATCATTATTTATTAAATATATTTATTCCTTTAAATATCTGCAAAGTGTTGTGATAAATAAGACTATATAAGTATAGTGTATTTTTCACCACTTCTTAGGATAAACAAAATAAAATTATACGGTCAACGACTACCGTTTACCATAAGCTTAAATCGTCCATGACGCTTGCCCCGACTCTGATTAGAATACAATATTTTTCAACCATGTATATTTTTGTTTGAATGATTTAAACATTCTGCCCGTGACGTAAATATTGGTGTAAGTGGAAAATTTGTTAAGCAAAATTGTATTTTGTCATAAGTTGAACTTTAGAGAAACATATAACACTGTATAGCCTAAAGACGTTACGTTATTTTGAAACTATTCACATTCCTTTGTATTTATGAGACAGTAGAGTAATCGGGTGTGCAAATAAACTATTATAAATAAACTGATAAAGAGACTATTTATAATTAAAATTAAAGTTTTAGTAATATAAGCAAAAGTTTTCGTTTAAATATTTCACATTGAACTTTATATATATCTAAAACTATTACAATATGCAAACCACTTATTTTTGGAGTAGGAAGTGTTTATATGAAAAAGAAATATCTTAATGACAAGTCTTTTTTTCTGTCGGTCTTTGTATTGTTTAGTTTTTGTTAAATACTAAATTACTTCAAAAAGATAACGAAAAGGAATACGCTTTGATACTTTTTTCTGCTAATGCTAATTGTATCGGCTTTAAAAAAAATTTTAAGGCAAGAAGGACAAACGTTAAAAGCACATAGATAGACAGATGAAACTAAATTAAACTTGTTAAAAATACAAAAACTAGAATTTACAAGATTTGAATCTGTAACCAACGTGATAGTTTCATATCTTTTTTATCTTCGTTTAGGAATCACTGGTGAAGTAATAAAATTATCCAAAGTAACTAATGATATTTTTTGAAATAGTCCAACGCTTCTTATGTATGAAATAAACACATGTATAAATTTTTCGAATTCGTCCTCGTAAGTTACAAGGACATTTTCAAGATTCTTCTCAATAGCGACATCGTTATATTTTAACAAGTATTGCACAGTCATGTTTTCAGTTTCAAAAGCTTTGTTGAAGACGCAACTATTTGCGCCATTATATGAGCTTGTTATTTATCTTGAAATTTTAAATTCGTAATATAAATTGAGCTTTTCAATATATTAGGTCTTATAATTTAGTAGTTATTTTTTTATATTTATTATATAATTGTTGTATTCATATGTATTAATATTCATACATTTTATAATTAACTTTCCAGGAAATATCAAATTATTTTGCATGAGTATCAAAAAATTATACATGAGTTGTCAGAGAAAACTCTGATGCTAACATTATAAATAAAAATTTAATAATAACTAAACTTAATTAATAGGTAAATAATTTTATCACTTGACCAAAAATTTCAGATTGAAAGACGTTTTTCTAGTGATATAAAATGTTATGAGTATAGTACCTGGCTCATATACTAGATATCGGAATAACTTTTGAGAGGAACTTAACGGATGTCTTCAATATGAACCTCTAAGTTGAACTTGTTTTGGTCTAATTGAGCACTATGCATTGTCCGCATAGCACAGTAAGCAGAAAGAACTTAGTATCACTAGCTTTTCACTTGACGTTTTCAGACGTTGAGTTTATTACTTTAAAAATATTACTTCCACGAATCGTAATCAAACCCACTACCCTAGCATTCGACGCTGGTCCATTGCCCCTATTAGGCTTACAACATGGTTCTTAGATATTTACCTGAACGAATATATCATTTTACAACCACATATATGTAATAATATACGAAGGTATCTTAACACTCAGTTATAAATATTCTACGCACTTCAGTCTGTGGAGATAGCGCTGCATTGCCTTGAATGTCGACGAGTAAATTGTTGTCCGATTATTATGCATTGTGAGTAATAAAGTGTATTCCAGTTGCACGTGACGCTCCCGTGCACGTTGCTGTGGCAGAGATGGCGAACCCTTTTGAAACTTTAAATAAATTTGCAAGTTAACCTTATTGATTGTGATGCTTCATGTACTTTAGTTTGTTTCATACATGTAACGATACTCATTTTACTGTTAACATGGCCATAAATGTTACTAAGTGTAGATTGTGCTCATAATTAGATTAACATTAATTTTCCGTTAACAATTCTTAAGAACAATCTTTAATGCACGTTTCACCCAAAGAGGAAGATTTGTCTCGTGTTGTCATTAATAAAGAAAAAAATACTTTTATATAAAATTACCAAATATGCATAAAAACAAATTATTTTTTGCATTAATAGTGTCATAAGGTACTGATGAATGGATTAAACATTCATTAAACGTTTAGTATTATATTAATGATTTCATTTAAATATAATATTAATGTTGTATATTTAATATTTTGGACTTTATACATTAAATGTTTCACCCGTTATACAAACATAATTTTAATGAAAAAATAAATTATAATATTAAATATGGACGCAAACTTATAAATTCCATTGTTTCATAACCACTGATTTAGTATCTATTACATACTAACACTCGTTGTACATGTCGACAGTCGTCCGTGTCAATTATTGGGCTCGCCCATTAGTCTAATGGCAGAGGACGGCCGAGATCTAGAAAATACGACCATATTCGCGTCGCGTGAATAATGTACTGCTGTGACAAATCTGATTCAGAGCATTTAGATTGGTATAAATTGCATTATGAAAATATGTTTATATTATTATATTACATAACTGAAATATTGTATATAATAATCGTTCATAAATTCGTATCCAGGGTTAATGAGTAGTTTAAAACATTATCAATATTTAATTGAATTTGCTTATTTTTCTTCAACTTCAAGAAACCAATACAAATGCGAAAAGATTTGTCAGTCTATTTAGTAAAAAGAAATACTTGTATCATAATTTTTCGTTAATACTGTTATGAAAATTAGTAGAAGAAACAAAGAAATTAATTTAAATGTTACGCATTAATTATTATATCATTTCGATCTAGAACTGTTTCGTAAGCTAACCATATAATGCTCCAGGGATACCTTAAACAAAGAAGTAGTAATGATTAAGTAACAAAGAATAGCATTAGGAACAATTAAAAGCAATTATTTATGTCGATGTGTAACATATTAGTGCAGTCGAACCAATTACTTAATGTAGACGTCCTCAATTTACAAAATTACTACTAATAATAAATCAATATTTTTATATATATTAGTTTTTTTATGATCTTGGCTGGATTGATAATCTTTATTTGGTTGAATGATATAGGGAATATTTAAGTTCATTCCTTCTTACGCAGTATATGTACGTAACGTTAAAAAATAGTCAACACTGGATTAACCCATCTCCGTTAATCATCGTCTTTTCTTTATGGTTATAATATATAAAAACTAATGTTTGTAACGCTTTGTCGAACAGAGAATTTTATATTCCTATTCATATATAATAGTATATTTAAGTTTGTAGCAAATAAATAACTATAAATAAGGCATAATGTAACTTTTGTTTTAAAACTTATTATTTCTTTATATAACGTAAGAAATAAACAACTGAATTTCTGTTCTCATTTTTTTTATGTAGTATATTCATCTGTTTTAGTTAAACAGTTTCAAAATAATTTTATTGTAGTACTAAGTTTTCATCATATTAAAGTACTTAAATATATAGCGTATAACTTTTTTACCTTTAATAATTCATTTTCATTCGTGTCATTTTAATTTATTTTATTTGTTATTCGATCTACCTTGAACCCACTTGGAGCCCTTAATTAGAGGTCGACGCACGCAGAAGCCGTAGCGTGAACGAATTTCTCGAAGCATTGCAGCAATGTGCCACAAGCACGTGAACCTGTAAAGACTTATAAATGTGTAAATATATTATACGTGTCGTAGAATACTATAGTAACTTAGTGGTTTTTGTGATGATAAGAATAAAAATTATTATTAGGGCAAAAATTTACTACAATATAATTCGTTAAGCTGTTTTTTCGGTAATAACTTTTTAATTCAATAAGTACAGAAAGGTGAAGCATTTTTAAAATATGTTTCTTGACTTTTATTAAATATTACTTTATATTTGCTACGCCTGTAGATTAATATAATAGATTTAAAATTTATATATTTAGTTATTATTTAATTTATGTCAGTTGAGGTTTTGGGCATATCATTATTTTATCTTAGAAACGACGACTATCAGGCGAGTGTCCTGTGACCTAAAATTGTGTAAGAAAACTTGGCATCACTTGATGTATTCTGTATTCTACCCCCTGCTTAGTATAATTTCTTGTTCATATATTTTACAATTTTTACTAAAAATGTAAAGTAGTTGCGAGGAAACCTTTCGAGTGAAAAGCATCGATAATATGTTTTTAAGCTTAGTTTTAAGCTTAATATGATTTTTGCTAAAAGTTATTTCTTAGTACAACTCTAGCGTGCTAACTTTCTAATTCACTTATGATATACGAAAAGGTTTTTATATGTTAATATTTTAAGGAACATTATTTAAATAACCATTAAAACAAAATGCCATTTAAATAATAGAAGTAGTGTTTTATTTTAAGAACACACAGACAAGTTTATAAAAGCCATAAGTGATATATTTGTTTCATATTTATCATAAGTTATCGGACCGCTTATTTGGCATTTTGTTAGAAATAATGTTATACATGTCTTCATTTATAAAGACAATGATTCACCATTTAATATATTTCCAAATGCGTAATGTGTTTGCACTTAAATGGCGCAATTGAAAAACAGTTGTGGGTTCGAAAAACCATATGGTATGGTATAAAGTTATATATTTCCTTAGTTGTTTATTAAAGATGTGCGTTGTAACTTTTTGTCATCAAACACGCAACCTATAGTTAGAGGAAAATATAAAAGCGTCTTTTATTACCTTTTCTTTACTACACAAGACGACAAAGATGACGATGTTTTTTTACGTAATTGAAAGTAGTACTAGTAATATAGATTGAAAGTAGAAGAAAGTAGATTGATTTTGACCTAAGCAATTGACCACGTTAAAAGCTATTATGAAAGTCGGCGTTGTTTATAAATAATATAAATCAATTTTTGCTTACTTAGTCATCAACGGCTAACTAAAACAATGAATGGTAATTACTATGTGCATATTTGTCTAATATAAACAATTGGATAAACAAAATTGTATTAATTATATTTAATGTTGTATTTGTATGCGACAATAACGCTTAGGTCAGGTGGAGACGACGAATTGATGAAGCCATATTATTCATACGCAGAATAAGGCGGAACGTTTCATATTAATAATTTTGTTTCTAATTATCTTTCCTCATGTGTAGTTAAAACAATGTAGGAAATTGTTTGACAATTTCGACATTGAATAACGAAGTAGGAACACCAGATAGTGAGGAACAAGATTTTCTAACACCAATTTTTTCCTGCCCACCCTGCTATGTATACATTATGTATGTAATTTTAAAAAATCTGTTTTTGTTTTTTGTTAAATGTTAATTCATTTATTAATTTATGTTATGTTTTTTTAATCTAGTATTAGTATTAGTATTCTTAGTATAGCGTAAAATATGCTATTTTTAGCGACGCCACTTTATATAAAAATATATGTATATGTTAAAGATAAATTTAATTTGTTATTATAAATTATATTGACTTTCCATTCTTGTCCATATTGAATTTAATGGTGCCAGAATTCTTGTTAAAAGATCGACATTCCCCTTCGTACACACCCATTGCGGGAGAGAATTCACGCAATTTCAAATATATGCAGGAGTACTATTGTATAGGATAAGTAACATGATTTTAATGTGGTAGCTATACATTATCATTAAAATGAGTATAATACTGAGTTTACTTAGTATATGCTCATATAAGCTTTTTACATATTTAACACACACATGTGGCGCAACGATAATTCCTGGAAAATCCTCGTACGCACCATAAATATTAAATTATGTTTTTAAGTATAATTCGAAAGTGTAAGTAAAAATGAATATTAATAAATAACTATTTAAACATGTCTAATATTTAACGACTCCAGTACTTCATTCTGCAACGTTAAACGTAATATTCAGTACAAATAAAATAATATCGCTAATACCATGTGTTGGTTTAATGTTATATTATGTAACAAAGTTTAGTAAGCTGTTACTGTAAACCTTGTAACCGAAAACAAAAATATTATTCTGCGTCTTCGTGTCAAGGATCATATTATGATATGTAAAACAGATAATATGAATCTTGTTAATAATGTCTCTTTTTAAATGTATTTTATATAATTTATTTATTTATTTTTAAAGTATTTTTTCACACTTAGTATAAAAAAACATAAAAAACGTATAAAACTGAACGTAGCGGGATTCGAACCCGCGCCTCTTGGAAACCGTCCAAGCGCTCTGACCGCTAAGCCATGTGTTCTGCGTCCAGTTGCGTCGTATCTTTCATACGCTACTTAAAAATGTATTATACGCATATAGATTTAATATAATCATTTCTTTTATTGAGGTACGGTTTGATCGTTGGCTCATTTTATGTTTTATATTACTAAGATATACATAATGTAATTGAGTGGAACGTTAATAAAACTAAACTACTTTGAACTGATTTTATCGCTTATAATTTTAATCGTAGAGCTACTGCAAGGTGTTGAAATATTACATTACAAAATTAAAATAACCAAATTATAAACGATAATTTTATTTAATGAGTGTAACAAGCGTGAAATGTAAAATAATTATTAAAGGTTGGGTAAAGGGATTTACTCTAGGCGATGATTGTTATAAGTATGCGGAATTGTTATCAAACACATCCTGTCTAAAATAATGTAAGTTATAAATAAAAAAATGTAAATATATTTTTAAATCCTCCTACTGTAATTTAAGATATATTAATTACATTATGCATAGCCTACCTAAATAAGGATATTAAATAGTGGAATAATATTGTAAGTTTTTTTATTTAGATATTATTTATTATGAAACCTTAAGTTACGAAATCAAAAATAAAGCATTAATATGTAAAATCAGAATTCTAATGTATTTACTTTATTCATTCTCAATATGTCTCAGTTGCTTCGGCAAAACAAAATACACAAGTAAATTCATCTGCTAGATACCTACCGTTAGAAGGGAAGTCCCCGCGAGTTTTCCTCTTATACCTCTACCTATATTTTAAGTCTTTTATAACAATTTTATAACCGTTATGACGCTAATGTGTGACTATGAAAATACAAAACAATGTACTCATAATGTAAATTAAATATATATATTTTTATTTTTTTTCGATATTCATTCATTCATTATAAAATTATTTTTGTTTCGTAAGTTTTTACGTTGGATTTTTTAAATGTACTGTACGGTAAAAATGTAATATAAACCTTTATTATATATATATATATATATATATATATATATATATATATATATATATATATATATATCGATCGTTAAAATTTTATTATTTTAAACAAATGTATGTTAAATGTTCTAATTGTAGTTCATAATATTATAGCTGTAATTATGTGATAGACCAATAAGTAAATAAATAAATAAATAATTATAGTTACCATTGCATCATATGGTTGACAACATAAAGTAGATACTTTTAGTTAATGCTCTACTTTCTTAATTATAAATTTTCCTAATTTCATTTGTCTGGTACATTTTAGATAATCTTTCTTCTGCACATCTTAAATATATAATTTTATATTTTACTTTCATAAAATTATATCATAAATAATAATTAAATCTGGCTGTAATGATATAAAATAATTCATATAACCCACATTATAGGATTTAAAAGTCCTTAATCATTCTTTAACAAGTTTGGATTAACTTTCACCAGTTTCGTATTACTCGTCACGGCGTTGTCGACAATCGAAGCCTTTCAATTTCTGTTTTTACGATTTCTTCAACCGGTCTTTGTTTTGGGGGCTTAGTTTCATAATAAAAAGAAATACGATTTATAAAATAAGTTTATAAATTTTAGGGAGTAATCCTCCTTTTCTTTATAGAGACTATCAAGCTCAGTTGGAAACAGTCTGTCTGTAAACGCCGTAGTTTTATATATTTGTTTAAATTATTTTTGAAAAATCCTCGGTAAAACCAAGTTGATATACAAATCTTAACACGTAATACTTCGAATTCCGGCGGAAAACTAAAAATGGAATATCTAGATTATTTCTGTTTACCGCCAAAAAGCTGAAAGTGTTTTATAAAAGATCTAATTAAAATCTATAATAACAACTGCTATAAATATATGAAGTTATTCATAAAAAAATGTAAAGACAAATATATAGGTGCTTATGTAAAAACTACCGACCTATGTAAAAACAGCTTCACTCGACAATATATTCCGATACCATTCAGATATAAGATGGCTGGTTGCCAATAAATCGAGGCTTTTACTATATGTCGACGTTGTGAAATAAATATTTTGATAGAAAACTGTAGTCGTAAAACTAAATATTCATAATGTTTTACTGTTTTTGTTCTTACACCAATGTATTTATGTACTTAGTCAAGTTTATATACATACATGCATCTAAACACACATAATATATTCAGTTTTATGATGTTATGTCAGTACAATGTATTGCACTAATAATTAGGATAGTGCTTAAAATGGGAGTGTGACCTTATATTAGTTTACTATTATGTTTAGTGCTATAACGTTTTTTTTATATCCATGCACATCTCGCGATTTGCGTGTTAACAGAAAGAAATGTAGTAAAAATAAGTTTTCTACTTCCACACAACGCTACACACTTTTAAACAGACCCGGGAAACATTTATATTTTAAATAAAACTATTGTTTTAACGATTATCTACATTATGATTTTGATGGAAGCCCAGTACGTTCCAACACAATATTGTTATCGAATATTAAATTTTATAGGAAAATCATGTCATTAGGCATCTATAATTATACTATTAAGTTTGCTTTATTGTAATAATTTTTATATAAAAAAATGTTTTGTATGTAACAAAGGATTTTTCTGTACTTTTGATTAAATTAGACAGTTCCAAAGACCATGAACTTATTCGAATGGCGCCAGTCCGTTTTATTGGCACTTTACAAGGCTATTTACGGTTCTCAACTTATTCACAAAAAACTGTATTACAGTCTTTCATAAGGAGTCACGTAAACAAATTACGAACCAACCGGTTAACGAACATGGCGCGCACTTGCGATTTCGCCTTTTACTTTGCCATATTTGGTCGCAATCCCAAATTTTTTTGTTTTTGTTTCTTTGTTTTAACATTTCTTAATACTTCCGTGTCGTTATTTTACGCATTCAAATTCTGAAGTCATTTTAAATAGCAATTGAATATATTATGTAAATTTTAATGCAAAATATGTTTTATCTCAGATTATAAAAAAAAACTAAACTTTATGTCTTTATTTATTTAGTGATATTAGTTGAAGTTATAGCACAGAAATCTGAACTCGGATATTTTTTATTGCCTACTACATGGTCAAAACTATTATCTATATTTTTTATTGATAGTTCTTAAAATATTAAAAAAACTTCCCTAGGAAGTCCTTTTAAAATTATAAAAAGGAAATTTTCTGCTTCCTACACAGTGGTTACAGATAATTTCGTATTCCATCAATATGTTTACCATTTACCGTCAATTTTGTACTTTTTATTGTAAGTCAACAAATTTGTACTCATTGTAACTAATTAGTTTTATTTTTATTTCAGAGGGACGACCGTTCGCTACTTGCGCAATTTTTCTTCGCTGACGACGCTTTAAACATGATTGCCACTGAGTTGGACAGTTTTGATGGTCGGAAAGATCCCGAGAGATGCTCCACTCTGGTCAACCAACTAAGGCACGCTCAGGTTAGTAACTTGGTTGTTCCTTCAAATAATTGTGTATTAGTTGCTTAAGTATTTTACAAACAACTTTGGACGGTATGCGTGCACATAATAACTTATCAACCAGTTCTTGACGTACGCAGTATTGCCTTTTTAGGGCTTTTGACGGTTGATTTAAGTGTGAGATGAATAAAGTATACGTAATCGAAAATAGTAACGTTAGCACTGACGTCATTGCATTTTAATTACCCATTCATATCCACTCTTAAATAAAAAAGAGTAAATAAATTCAAATCAATTTTCTTAATTGCTTATCGATACGAGAAGTTTACAACGAACGTCACGACGCGATAACTTTGAAAGCACGTGATATATGATAGTACACAGTCGTATATCAATTTATGTGGTTTTGATGAGGAGATAGCTATGTATGTGCGGTCTGAATATAATTTCGTTGTGTATAAATAAAAAAGTTTATATATAGATGTGTATATATAAATACAACAACGCCTTTTGTGAAAATTATGTGGATGGAGACAGAAAACAATTATTTTACATAATACCCTGTATAGCTTATTAGGAATATATAATATAATATTTTTTGTAGGAATTTCCTTCCACGTGCCACACAACTGTGGAATGGCCTACCTGCGGCATTTTCCAGATCGTTACGATATAAACACCTCCAAAAAGCGCGTTTATTCCGACCGTAAAGGCCGGCAACGCTTCTGTAGCTCCTTTTGTGTTACAAGGGGCCGAGGGCGGCGGTGATCACTTGCTATCACGTGACCCGTACGCTCGTACCTTGCCTGTCCTATAGAAAAAACCTTAATATAAGGATTTTCTATAGGAAATACATATATCGTTTCTAACCAATTTATAATTCATTTTTAATCATTATAAAATATAAATAGAAAATAATGCATGTCTCGACAAGATCAAATTTGTTCATTTTTTTTTTGTTAGACATTCATAATAGAGGGACGTTCAGTTATACTGTCTACATTTAGGCTGTTTCATGATGTTGTTAGATTTCTGAGTAAAGAATATACAGAATTATCAATAAAATGTGTTTTCATTGTATTGTGAAAATCGTTCGGTATAATAAGGAAATCAGATCAGTTCTTGTATAAAGTTGAGATTAATGTTTACTAAATATTTAACTTGACATAGCTAATCGTAAATCAATTTAATGTCTGTATATCGAACCTTACTGCCACAAATTACTTGATATATGGAATTATCTTTTACATCCCTTCAGTTTCGTATTGTCTAGGTTACACTGTAATGTAGTAGAAATATATTAAAATAAAAATATCAATTGAATACATAGAGTTTTGTATTTTTTACGTGTCAACTGTCTCATTATTACTTGTATTTTTTATAAGTATATGGAAAAAATATTCTCGCAAACATAAATAACCGCGTAATATTGTCATATGTATAATTTAGCATTCACTGTAATTTATTTTATTCACGAATTTTAATTTTATCTTTCAGCAACTATAAGGCCCCGTATTTTATATTTTGGATTTAAACTGCACCGTATGGAATGGGTCTTAGAGTTATTTTGGACAAAGAAATTTTTGCCTGGATATTTGCACTTGTGTACATTTATACAAAGTAGAATTTGCTCAAGAACTCTAAAAATTTATTACCAGAGCGAGGAAGTGAAAATAATTGAAATATAATCATCCCTCGAGTGGGATCGAACTCAAACCGATTGCGTTTATAGTCGGACACTATCTGTCGGCGCCATGGCCTTATTTAAATAGTGTATAACAATAATTTAAATAAAAGCGTGACTGTATTTACTTGTTAATATATTAGTTATAATAGTTAAATTAAAATAAATTTTTAGATTAACCTTTACTAAGAACACATAGAAAGTAAATATATTACGGTCATATTTTGTGCGTGATAATTATTAAAATAGGTACTTGTAAAAGTTATCTTGAGGAGTGGCTCCAAATTTATTATGACGTATTCTTATCAGTCAAACATATTTCGGTGTTTTATTTTACAAATTAAATTAGATATTTACTTAATATTATACATATCTATGTAGTTATTACTGCCATAATGTTTGTAAATAGTGCTCAACAAGGCAAAAAGTTGATGTCCTCAATAGTAATAAGAAAAGTATTCAAAAATTAACTTTCTCTTGGTATTTTATATTTTTAATCAATTACACCCACTACCTAGCGACCTACTTATAATTGTATATGGCTTTGATTTGCTTTTTGTCTGAGAAATATGGTTACTTGAGCATAAGAACGCATTTGTTATATTTTGTATGTTACTAGTACTCCATATTTTTAATATCGAATAAAACAACGAATCTATCCAAATACGAGAAAAACTATTTTGAAATAGTAAACACATAAACATCTAAAAAATCATCATAAAAACAAAAACAACTTTGTAGAGAATTGTGAATAAACTCGTTCCTTGCCTAATGACTTAATGCGTTCTTATTAGGCTCAATCGGAAATGAGTTAATTATGAATGAATCAGAGGTTACAATACTGTCGCAAGGCAACTATGAATGTTTAAGCATGTTTAGACAAACAAAGTAATTTTGTATTTAATTCAATTCGTGAATTTTGATATCAAAAATGAATTATTTATAACATCATGAATAAGGCTGATCTATTTAAAAGCGAAGAAGGACTAATATTTAAGGCAATATTTCTATTTCTTTCAAATATATTAGATTTGTCTTTAGATATGAAATGTAATTTCAAACATTATACTGGCTCGTGACGTCACAGACATATTGTACGTATTATGAAAACTATATCCCCATGAGTGATTTGATATAATTGTACATAATTTAGCATTGGTTATATTTTTAAGGTAAATATGATACATGCCATCATATTTCGTATTGTCACCTAGCCACGAACATAAAAACATTAAATAACAGTTAGTTATTTAAGTATTTTCTAAAAATAAATAATGTTCCGAATCTGTTGATATCTATTTAATATATGTATCGTATGTATTTTCTTAAATACGAGTTTTTAATATTCATAGAGTGGTACTGTAAACGCTATGAGTACAGTATTTATCACATTGACTATTGGAAAGGAAAATTTTTGTGATATTCATGTATCACTTATCGTTTTATGTACGTCATGTACGAATCGTGCGATAACTCCAATATTTTCAATTTAAATATGTTTTATTCATGTGTAGTGTTATATTGAGAGTTATCTTATCAATCAAAACTAAAGTGTAATTTGACATGACTGATAAGCGTATTGCTTGAAATTATAATTGGTTTTAAATGTGCTTACTATTATAATATTGAAATTACAAATTAGCAGTGAGAAAAAGTTTAGTCAGCTAATGTTAGCACGCCTTAAATGGAAAATAGTCCATTAAATCCAATTTCCGTAATTAAAATGAGCATTTGTTTTATTTTTAATATATTTTCCTATGCTATGACTACTCAGCTATGAGGGATAAGGCGTGCAGCTGCTTCGTTGCGTCAGAGAAAACAAATATAATCGTTTCCCCGTATGGGGACCGAACTCTTATGAGTTCTGTTCCCAATTGAGTCACTTCCCAATTGTGCCATAGTGGTCTCACTTACATTTTTGAGAGAAGCCTCATATGGATGTAAGTAGTAAATTAAGAACTACTTTAGTTTTTCTCTTTACATACACAAAATACTTTCATCAAATTAAACATTAATGTACATATACTGTAAATAAAATAAAACACTTATTTCATGGAAAATCTTAACGAGTAACATTATATTGTCGTCTGTGATGCAAGAAACGAAATTACTTGTAATTGTCGGCGAAAGAAAAATATATTTATGCAGCAAATTACAGGCTAAGCAAGAAAATTGTTTCATCTTGGTCTAGATTGTTATATGTTTATGTAGATAACATTAATAAAAAGGTTGCGAGTACATTAATAAAAAATAAATTAATTAACCTGCATTCAACGTTCGTTGTACTTGGTACAAAATGGAAGACCGTGAATCTCATATGGCCTCGTGTTAACCAAATAATGGTTTTATAAAAATAATGATTTTAACTATATAATGCTACATTTTTACAAAATAAAATGTTCCTTGATATAAATAAATTATATACTTTTCTCCCGTGAAATATATATAAGAAATGAATTGGATGAGTTGTTCTTTAGGTTTACGTATTTAAGATTATAAAAAAATATAGGATTTAACTTGAGAATGAGTATTAGCTACTAAATAACACAGGAGTACGCACTCTTACTGATAGCACCTATACAAATAACGTTGAGATGACATTCCGTGGACAATTTTTACCTTGTTACCGTTCTCGTACGTAGGTGATATTTGTAATTGTATCTACTTGGTGAATTTTATTTACTTTTCAATAACATTAGCTTCTTATATGTGATATTTGTTCTACCTACGATTTTGTTACGACGTAGTTATTCATAAAGTTGTTGCAAAGTAACGTTGCTAACCGGTAATTGGCGGAGGATGCAGTCATAAGTGTGTATTGTCAGAAGTGGTCGGCAATTTCAACGTGACCTGTCAGTTAAAGGTCCACTGGAACGACATTATGTCAATTAGACCATTTCTCTATCTCAAAGAAAGTCTGGGTTTGTTGTTCTTTTCGTTTATCAAATGATATTTATCTATGCCTTAGCCTTTTAATTACTGCATCAGTCGAGGCCTTGTTTATGGATTAAGTAATATTAAGTTAATAGTATAATCGTAAAGCCAGATTATAAATATAAAATGAAAATATACGCATATTATGCGTGTTGTAACTTGCATGAATATTTAAGTTTTTCCGTTTCCAAACGATTACGGCTGAGTTAATCGCAAGAGTATGCCTATAAGTAATGTACGTTTATATGATTTTTGACGTCAATTTTTAGTCCCAAGTAGGTGAAGGTATTTCTAATGAAATAGGAAGCCTATTTCAATATTTAATTATTTTATGAGAGAAAATGTTATACTAGAAATAATATTGAGGCGAATATTCGCATTATGTGCAAACGAAAGTAGATATTGTATAAATAGGAGAAAGTGCTGTCACTTTAAATAAATACTTATCAGAGTTGTAATAAATAATTAATATCAATGACTGTACACTGCCCTGTGTACTGGTAAAAAAAATAGTTTTAGCTTCTTCCTTTTTAAAAATTTACATTTGCATCCCTCCTAAAGTTTTTATAACCTGAAAATATTTGCCAATGATCGAGTGATTGATAATAAAGGCGAAATTATGTGCCATGAAAAATCTTCTGCTAAAGAAATATGTTGCAATATAGTTATAATTATATAATGGTAAAGAAATCATTTATTAAATAATATTTCTTATTATTATTCAATTCGAGAAGAAAATTATATAAAAAGACAGCTGTTGTTTTAAATTGTAAACCAGATCGTATCGTTCAAAGACCTGAAGTGAGGTTAACGTTTCGCGAGCTGCGATGTTTGAGTAAATTTTATATTTTTTAGTTTCTTTTTTATAATTAAGATTACCTTAAATTAATACACAGTAAATACAATGAAATGGTTAGAGTATTATCTTACACGATTTTCTTGGCTGCACCTGTAAATTAAGCTGTATCTACAAATGTTAGAAAATTTCGCAATGTTATTTGAACTACTTCTTGTCACCTATATTGCTTAAAAAAATTGCAACACGTGTTCGGATCTTATGACAATTCAATTTTTTCATACAATCGCAACATTTGTACAATATTATGTGATGACGACAATTGCAACCAGCCAGCGTAACATTTGGCATAGTTACACGGAATGGATATGGAAAAGAAGTATATTCAAGTACAAGTATCTTTTGTAATAAGGAGTCAAAGCTATATAACATTAATAAAATTAATATCATACACTGTACTATATTTAAAAACACATTTGTCTTTATACACAGGTCTCATACACATATATTTTTTTAATTAAACAATATATATGTAAGTTCGATTAAATTTGCAAGAAACACCACAGTGCTACAGACTTGGAGTTGTTATTACGATTTTATTATCACGAGTACGTTGTACAGTTAAAAAAATAAAGGAAGTAAATGAGGCATATCATTTCGAATATCATTTTTATACAAATTTTAAAATACATTAATTTATTTGTCATTAATATACTTTTAATTCCTATAGTTAGCAAGTAAAGTTTAAGTCACGTGTTATAAATTTTGTACACGTGATATTCTGTGCAGAGCAGCAAACAAAACACTCCAATTTCATTGCATAAGTATTAAGTTGATAGAAATTATATGAATTTATGACTATAGAAGTATTTGTTTTAAAAATGTTTAACCACAATCGTAGCTTTATACGCGTAATCGCACTAATTGCAGTGTTTTGCACTTGTGAATCATAAATGACTCAGGTTTATGATAAAATAATAGCTCTGCTGGTTGTCTGTAAATATGTAAAAATGTCGCGAGATTATATTGTATACAATGCATGAAAATGCTTGTCTTATTTATATCTTTAGAAAATTGATATATCATTTCATAGTGATATTATCAATTTGTTCCTCACTTTCCGCTAGTTTTATAGATATAAGATGGGTTAAAAAAGCGTACTCACTTTGTGAACTAGACCGATAAAACGATAATGCATATTTATAGTAGTCTTTTCAGACCCAGACTCTGGAATATCTGACATACAACTATACTATAATATTTTGTTTAGCGTGATTGATATTTTATTAACTTATAATTTATAATAAACATTCAAAATAATTTGAGCAAAAAGTATCACCAAATGATAAAGCAAATATAATTTACTCATAAGGAAATTTTCGAACCAGTATATCTGTTGAAATGTTTTAGTCGGTGAAATATATGTACAATCCAGTATTTTATTTCTTTTTAAATAATTCAATTTATTTACATCAAAAAGCATACATTAATTTTAAAAATAAAAACCGTCATCCCATTTGGTATTCAAAGAATATGATTGAAAGTTTGACAGAAAAAAATAAGTACAAAATAATGTATAAAAAGTATAAGAATCCACTCAACAAACTAGATTTCGTTTTACTCAGAAAAAGATGTCAAATTATAATAAAATTGGATTATAATAACTATATACAGTCAGTGGAAGACCAAATTATAATAAATCCTAAATATTTTATTCATATTTAAAAAAAAATAATGTGACTATCCTGCACTAATGACTTTTAAAGATAATGATTTTACTAATGACAAAGATATCTGTAATCATTGCCATAGACTTTTCAAATACTTATAAATTCACTCTACAAGGGCTATTAGCTCTAAGACAATATTTGCGAGTAAAACTCACGGAACTAATTTAGGCCTTTATGCAGGTAGTTAAGTAGAATAGTACAATTGTATAACTACATAATAAAAGAAAAAGCGGATATAGATATTTTTAAGTATTCCGGAAGAGCATTCAAAGAAAAAAATAAAATACATCTTATAAATTTAACATTAGGTTAGATTAAATTAAATGTGTAATTTAAAAAAAGAAAAAAAAACTGTATTTCTATAAATTTTTATCAAATTTTTGATATCAAAAATTTTGCTGCTGTTGTGCTTATTACCATTTTTTTATTATTAAAGAACACTCAGTAAAGTGTGCATTCTGCATGTTATATTCATTTTCAAATAATTAAACTTAATAATAGTAGGCATTTTTATAAATGTATTTTTTAAGCATTTTAAGATTTTATAAAGCTTTTTTTAATTTATATTACTTTTTTTTTGTGTTTTTAAGTTGTTTTTCCTTGGAATAGTGTAAGTTTATGTTTTTTATATACTATATTACTACGTGGCTTTCTATATTTAAATAAATAAAGAAATAAAATATGAAATGTAATGCGGTTATTGCATTACCTTTGAAGTTATTGAATAAATCTTATTATATACGTAGCTATATAGATTAGCCTTAAATCTCATTCGTGTTAATATGAATATATATGGTGAGGCTTCTAAATGCCTCTAAGTGCATTCTAGAATGAAATTACTGTTTACTTTATATGTAAAAAGTTAAGTTACAAAATATTTTGAATCATGATTTGAATAGAGGCCGGTCGTCACGCATGGGACACCCTCTGACTGTAAACGTGATCGGTTGTGGGCTCGATGCCCACTCGGGGGAGTGATTATACTTAAATTATTATCACATCCTCGCTCTGGCAAGACAAAGTGCGGCGTTGAATTCCAGCATTCAACACGTAATGTCTCGAATTCGAAGTACTGAGTGTCTTGACACTAGGTACTTTTTGTCTACCCTGTTATGTGGGGTAAAAACGTGAAGCTAAAAAAATAATAATAATTTAAGCTATGCTGTAAATGTGTAACTTACTCAACTTTCCTCGTTTGTTAGGTCGTTTCCCAATTTGTGAGACACATAAATAATTTTTGTGAATTTTCTTATATTTTGTTAAACTGTCAGATGACAGAGTCACTTTTCGTAGAAATTAATTAATTAAGTTCGCTTGTTGCCAAGTATGCTATATAATATTTATGATTTCAAAACTTCAACTCGTCTCAAGTGACACCCGCGTTGGAAATTAATCTCGACCAGACATGCATAAAATTGCGTAATATTTATTATTATCACATATGTATTATCAGGTTGTGAATTGCATACCTATATAAAAGAGTAAACTTAATAATTTATTTTTGTATATTTATGTTACAATTTCTTCAATACTTTACTTTTAATAAATGGGTAGTCTCCTAGTTGATCAAAATGAAAACTAAAAAAACAATAAATTCGATAAGTAAGTATACAGCTTCACGCTTTTTATCCCGCATTTTAGCAGGGTGCAGAGGAATTACATAGTGTCAAGACACTCCGTACTCTGCTTTCCACTACACTCAAGATATTGTGTGTTGAGCGGCGGAACTCAACGCCGCGCTTTGTATATAGGATACAGTATAAAGGCAAGGGAAACCTTGTAAATAAAGAAAGAAAGAATATAAAATTTTGAAATGTAAAGAAAAGCATTTTGAAATGTTAACTAAAATATTATGATTAACCAGAAATATTGTTGATTTCTTACAAATTTAAATAAATAGTAAATAGTACGAAAATAGTTCCGACCGAAGGCTTATTTTTTTGAGATATTGAGATATTGCGAATAGGTATTATATTTATTATATTATATTATATATTGATAGACCAAACGACTTGCTGCACATGCCAACAGAGTAAATATTGGAGTTGGTCATAGCTCTAGCATTATATATATATATATATATATATATATATATATATATATATATATATATATATATTATTATATATATAACAAAACAATATTTTATTATTATAAACTCATATGAAAAGTGCTATAATATATTATCCATAATAACAATAAATAGATACATATAAGTTAAAAATACCTAATAATACATAGAGCAAGCACACATCATCGTGCAATTAATTAACACGATCACTTTTTGATATTACGTTTGGGTAGATTAGTTAGTGTGGTAGGAACTGTTCTTACTCTCAGTGTCGTGACACTTGTACCACCAGAACCAACAGCCCCATTCTTCGTCCAATATTTTAGCAAAGTAGTTTAATAACTATGATGATGTTCTGTAAGTTTTAATTAAACCAGGAAAGAGGAATCTATAATTTTTGAATGTCAGTAATTTACATTGCAAGCACAATAAATAACCTATTTAAATAAATAAGTGTGATGAGATTCAGTGTCTATACATTAAAATATTACTTTTATAATTTATTTTTAAAAACATTTTTTTTTAATTCTGTATTCTTACAAACCGTAAAAGAAACATCTACTTCTTCTGGATTTTTTCTTATATAAGTAGATTTTTCTTAATAAAACGATAGACTACTTTTATATTGATAACCTGTTATGCCACAATACGATTGATAACTTACAAGAGAGCATTGTTCGCACGTGCATTAACTATAAATATTAAATAACTAAATACAATGTTGCTATCGTACTCATTATAAATTTATATTGAAATGACGAGTAACCTTTGTATTAATCTTTCATAATGTGATCATAACAAACATATTTTGCATGCGAGTATTTATTTTAATTTGTACATTACTTCACTCATCTCTCATTATGATGGGAGACTTTAGTTGAAAGTCACTTATTTTTTTTAATTATTTAATGTTTTTTTGGATCATTGGAAGCTAGTAATGAGTGATCTTTGATTTTCGCGATTTTTACACACTTTAAAACAAACTATTACAAAACGTATTAAATCATCTATGTTTTGATATTCTAAAATACATTTTTTTAAACTCGACATACGTAAAAATCTACAGTAGTTCGTGGTCCTAGTCTGTTTGTGACCACGGACAGTAAAAGTTAGTACACGCTGGTTTCCTTGTACGGTTCTGAGTCGTAACGTTTTGTGCTTTCAGTAAGAGAACGGGAAATAGTCTTTGGCTGCACGCGTCCACTCTTACCAAAATTATGAGGATAAATTATTATTTTTCATGGAACCTTTGGTCGGCTTTTATGGGGGAACTAATTCAATAAATTATATTTTTTAACAAATAAAAAGGAAAAATAACTTACGAATTTTCAATAATGCTTTAATATATAGTATACCGAGTTGTTCTTTTATTGTTTATACTTATGTTATATTTTGTTTTATTTTTCAGGACAGAGTACTCAATATTACTAGCCAGATAATGGACCAAGTACTTGGTGATGAGAGAGTGGCCAGAGGTTTCAGAGTTAAGTTTCCTGAAGACGTATTACAGGACAATTTGGCTGGACAATTGTGGTTTGGTGCAGAGGTATAGTAATATTCACACAAAAATGATAGAATTTACTAGTATTTACTAAAATCAATACTTTAAGTTTTGTATGTAAAAAATATATCGTAGCAACGTTTAACTTTTAGCCTCCAGTTAGAATATGTTTTCATGTTATAGTGTCGCGTGTCAAACAAAGTTGAACACATTAACCGAGCTTCCGTTTAAATATTTACTCGAACTAAAAGTCTTGTAGAGCAAAACCAGATTATAGTAACTTATAGTTGTTTGATATTTTATTATTCTGTGTAAAAGGTTTCGTTTATGATATATTAGGTTTTTTCATTTTTTTATAGGATAGATACAATTTTGAAATTACACTTCAAGCATAAACTAGTATTACTGTGTATCTTCATATAATTGATTTACATTTTTATACCAGTAACGAATAAATAAACTGCAACGAACACTATTCAGTACAAAACGCGCCATTTGAACATCGCGGCGAAGCGACGTTTCTATAGTCATTATCGTCAGACTTTTGGTTTGGGTAAGAATCTTATAATGAAAATTGTAAGAATATTTATGTTTTGCTATTACAGTGTCTCGCAGCCGGTTCGTCAATAATGAGTCGCGAAGAAGAATCGGCGGCGATGCGGCCCTTGGCTAAAGCGCTGACACGCAGCTTGGAAACTGTCCGGTCGTTGCTGCGAGAGCAATGCCTTCGTCCTCGCGGACTCGCTCTGCAGGATCACGACGACATGCTACATGAAAGTCTTAGGATATTTGATAAGTAAGTAATAAAAATAAACATTATTATATAAAAATAAACATATTTAAACTAGTCCAAACACGCAACTTCGTTTGCTTTAACTTTGTCGAAAAAAATATTTAAATTCATATTATTTTTTAATTTATAAACTAATTTATATATAATAAACACTAATATTTTTATTATATGTATAGATTTCTCTAACGTGATTAATCATTGTTATTGATTGACTTTTTATAACTTAGTATCTGTTACATAAGAGACGTTGAATTGAAATGTGGTATATCTGTGACATGCTGCATCTTTGTAAATTCAGATGTCTTCAGTGAATTACAAAACCCAAAGTGCTATTTGTTCATTCAATATTAAACGAATCTTTAAATAGAATTGAAATTAGAGAATGGAGGGACATAAATATCGATTAATTATAAAAACAGTAATTTCACTAAATACTTGCTATCAATCTGTGAGATTAAAAGCAATTTAGAACGAACGCTAAATATAAATCACACTTTTCAGACACTTAAATTTATCTTTATAGTACACATAAACCAATATTTCATTCCATTAACATTTTGTTTACTAAAAGAGTATATTTGGCTCGAATGTACTAGCGAATTCATTAAAACTATCAAAGAAAACCGCACTGTTTGTATTGAAAGGCAGACAATTTGTTATCGTAAACGATAATTTCAGACATACTATCCTAAATATTTTTCGCATTTTTTAAAATATAGGGGTGTTATGACATGAACTAAATAATAGAACATACACTGCTTACTTACCAGATTTATTTTTAACTTAGTTTAGATTATTCGTTTTAAAATTAAACTAGGTTAGGTGTTGCAATCATTTTAGTATATGAAACATTATTTTATATGCTGTGTTATGGATTTGATCTTGTAGCCTTTGAGCAGTACGCTCAAAAATTTTAATCGATATAATCATGTGCTTAGTGATAATTATGTATATTTTGTGTGTCCTCTTTTAGGCAATTTTATTAAAGCTAGTCTTTTCAGTGCCGCAAGTAACGCGCATGCAATTATTTGTAGGTAACTTTTGTATAATTTTAAAATCTATGAAAAATTATGTATTTAGTTAGGGAACAGTTAAAAAATATTTTACTAGTTTTGAAAAAACATAAGAATTTCGACGCAGCCAGTAGTAGAATGCACGGCTTAGCAACCAGAGTGCTAGGACGATTTCCAACAGGAGCGGGTTCAACTCCCGCTGCGCTCAAATTTTTATACGTTTTTTCAAAAATGAGGAGTTAAAGAACTTCGTATAAATTAAAATATATAATATTCGTAAAATATATAATATTGTTAACGGAAGATCCTTTTTTAACTTGTATTTTATATACCAAAGAGGATATGAGTTCTAAAATTTAAACTAATATTCATCAAGATGACAGTTTAATCTATTTATATACAAACTGATTACATTAAATTGCTTTATACTAATAAAATATTTAATTTGTATTCTACAGACTCTTCGCAGAATTTGAACTGTGCTACGTTAGTGCGATGGTGAATGTCAAAACGCCGCATGAATTCGAAGCTCAACAATTAATATGCGTTTTGTTCTCAGAGAGCTTGCGACGAGCTTTGAAACTAAACTTGTTGACGCAAGAACAGGCAAGTTGTTTATGTTTTATATTTACTGTTTTGCCAGAAAAAAAGTGGTTTTCAACATCATTTATACTTTCATTTAAAATTGTAAATTATATTTAAATTCTTTATTAAATATTATACGTACTTTTAATGTTCAATTAATATATCATTTTCAGGTTGACTCGTACGACCCAGCGTTAATGTTCGCAGTGCCTCGTTTAGCCATAGTTAGTGGTCTACTGATATATTCCAGTGGGCCTTTGAGTATAGACAAACAACCAGGTGAGGTTTTATAATGAACTTTACACATTCTTATATAAACGTAAAAAAGTGATGCGTTTATACTACTGTACTGAGTATAAATAGAATTTATGGAAATAAAGGAAATAATTTTATAATAGCTTAAATGTATCACAAAATACACTTACGCATCTCTTTTTTCCAATTTATATTATTGACGTTTAACGCCGAATTCTGTTTCTATTAATTGGAAACCAAAACTATGGAGTATTACTAAGTGCAATAATAAAATTGCGCTTAAAGTGCTTCAGGGCAATATCTCATTAATTAATCTATATTTATATGTTGTTTTTCAGATGAAATGTCAGATATGTTCCGTCCGTTCCGCCATTTGTTGCACAAAATCAAGTCTCTGCTGTGGACGCTAGATAGACGGGAACTTATGGCCCTAGAAAAGTTATTATGTTCCAATGAGGATATTAATATGGCTAATTTTGAAATACCAAAAGGTATCTGTGAATTTGTATTCTTTTAATGTTTTTTAGCTGATGTGTTATTAAGCGCTTACTATGTTAGTCACCGACTTCAGAGAGCGGAGGTAACTTACGTTTACGAGTGGAATTTATACGTTTAGTTTGCCCTATAAAATTTGTTACGTCATAAATGTTTTTCTAAATAACAATTTAATTGTTTAAACAGAAGTAATAATTAGTTTCACCACTCAACACGCAAAGCCTCGAATTCGGTGGAAAAAGTGTCGGAGTGGAAAAAGAGTCTTGACACTAGGTACTTTCTGTCTACCCTGCTATGCGGGATAAAAGTGTGAAGCTAAAAAACAATTTTTGCAAGTACTATTTGAAAAATCTGCAAAACGCACAAGTACATTTACCTCTGCTGGTCGCTGGCGCCTCAAGACGCGTCGCGCGAGCGAGCGACACTACTAAGAGATATATCAATAAACATTGGACCATTGCGCCATAATGACGTTAATTTTTTCAATGTTTTTCTGTCCTTTATTCAACTATTTCTCTATTTTATTATGATTTTTCTTTGATAAAATAATCTATTTTATCAGTCTTAGGAAATATATATATTGTAAAAGCTACTGATTTTTTTTACGTAAAATCAAAATTATTTTTTTATAATTGTCATAAATAAATTTTGTATCGCTAAGACGTTGAACGGTAACAATAATAAGAGACAAAAAATATTTGAAATCTGAAGTATATTAACATTACATTATCTGGAGTATATAAATATTATCTCAAGTATATAAACATTTACTTTAAAATTAATTATATTTATTTATTTGCAGCAGAAGATCGATCCGAGGACTCGTGCTATCCCGACATTAATGAATTTGTATCGAAGTTTTATGAGGATCACGCACAGTGTAGGGACTTATATTCACAACAAAGGTTAGTTCAAATTAATTTATAAGTTTTTTTTATTTATTTGAATATCTTTATGTTAAATAACGCAACTTTATAAATTCAATGGATAGCGGAGTATGTAGTGTCTTGACATTAGGTACTTCTTGTTTGCTTGTTTGCTTGGATAAAGGCGTGAAACTAAAAATTGTAAACATTTTGTTTTTTTTTTTGTATAATTTGAATGTGACATTTGCTTCTATTTGTAATAAAATGTGAAATTCCATACAAGTATTTAGTTTAGTATTTTACGTAAGCAATGTCTCTCTATAGTGGATTTTTCCAAATGTAAATTTTTATACAAATAGATAGTAGAGATAAAAATCTATAATGGTGCTAAAAAATTAAGCTCCATATATGACTATAGTCGTATAGTAGGAAAGGTACTCATTCAATATTTTATTTTATAAATAATCACAATAATAATAAATAATATTTATAACTAACTGTGCTCGCGATTCGCGGAATTAAACGTTTCTGAAGAATTTAGCATTTTGATATATGAATGGAGCATACGTACATGTATGTATATACATTTAGTTAACAGCGAATATTTTAATAATACAAACAGACGAACCAATTTTATTTATTTATATAGATGATAATTATTCATTAAAGTAGGTTAATTGACCCAATAAACGAAGTAGTCGTTACTATTACTATATCATTACATAAAACATCTAAGACTTTATATGATATTGATAACTTTGAATAATGAAGTATATTATAATATTTATTTTTGATTTAATACTGTAATAAAAAAAACATTTTTTCAGTTCGAGTGAACCGACAATAACCGATGCAGACTATTTACCCGGTAACATAGAAGTGATGACTCCCATTATAGACGGATTGAAACGTCTCACAGGCGACGACGAGTCCGAAAGGGAGTCCGAGGATATCGACAGGCGATCTCCAGACACAACTAGCACTGACACATTCCAAACTAACGAAAGTAATATAGAGAGGACAAGGAAAATAAGTAAAAACGAAAACGATATGTCGTCGTTAAGAAATCTATCAACAAACGGACTAATGATGTTCGATCCGCTAGTAATAAATGCAGTTTCGGCATCGACTTCAGGCGAAACATCGAACAGACAAATACCAGATCAGGAATTGGTCACGTCACTAAACGAACAAGTAACGGAAATAGCGGATCGATTGTCGTCTATAGTTAGTGATGTGGATATAATCGATCAAACTCACTCGTATTCGACCAATGACATGCCTAAACTTATATCGACTGAATCGCAAGATTATAATTTCTCTGGTCCAAGAAATGAACAGCTCAGCTGTATGCCGTCGACGAGTCATGGGTATTTAATACCTAACGCTATAAGTCAAGAGCCAGTTGTCTTAGCGTCTCTGTCACATAATAATTCAGCAGTTTTTAATCAAGAGGAAGAAAATAATTTCAATCGAGTCATAATGAGTTCCGATGCGCCATTAATAATGCCGAGTATCGATGCGGATATCGTCAATATCGATATGGCCATTGCAAATGTTAGCCTAAGTGTTATTTTGTTAGATGAAGAATATAATCAAGAGTATAAACCGAGTTTTGACAATAATGAAAATTCAGAATATAACAACAGGGTCATGGATAGCGAGGAAAGAGTTAAATTTATGCTCGGATATGAGAGTGACAACGAATCGCCCGCCGATTCCGGTGTTAGTACTGAGAATACGAGCTTAGACAGATCACCGGACACGGATCAAAACAAGGAAAATCATTTTATGCAACAAAATAGAGTGCTAAAGAGTCCTGTCGAAGAGAAAATCGACGAAAAAGACACTAACACTCTAGAACGTTCGTTTTCTGAAGTTACAGATGAAATAGTGAATATAAAGTATGTGGAAAACGATACACAGAAGAACGAAGCGGGTTCGTCTCATATAGATAGTGTGAGATTGAGTAGAGAAGAGTTAAACGAAGCCACTAGCCTCCAGAATTGGGATGCAAACGATCCTCAAGAAGAATTTAGAACAATAGAAGACGTGTTAACAGAACTAAGAAGACATAGGGAATCTGATAAAAAGATTACGTCGTTAGTAGAAGATAAGTCTGAAGCCAATAGTAGTCAAGCGAGGCGGAAAAGAAAGAGTGCGAAGACTAAAAAGAAGAAGAAAATGTGGTCGCCCGGCAACGTGATATTAGATAATCGGTCCACGCAAACTCAGAGTAGCCCCTTGAGACTGAACTTGGACCATTTTGTTGATGAGAGGTATGATGGTGACGATTTACTGGAAAATTTTGCTCTATTAAAACATTTAAAATATGCGTTATTTAAAGTCTGTATCTAATGAAGATAGATTAGAATATTTTATGATTATCAGTACTGTAAGCTCACAATAGACTTTTTGAATTTTTTAAAAATACATTAGTTAAGATAAATGTAATTAATTATTTTATTTAATCTCCAAAAAATATTTTCTACTAAATAAAACATAATAATTAATAAATATAATTATTGTTTAATTATAGCGGTACGTCATGTGGTACATCAGAGTGCGCGGACGACGAACAAATAGCTCTCGCTTTACAGGCGCAGGAACTAGCCGCTAGACAACAGGCGAGAGGGAAATTTAAGTAAGTAAATAAACATCATTTTACTATCCATTTTTATTTATCCAATTGTAACCCGTTTCACGGTTTTTGTGGATTTTAAGACGTTAAATTCCGATATTTCCCGTTCCCGTGGGAATTTGAGGAAAGGCTCCCTTGGTACGGGGAGCTCTGTTCATAGAAAATTGGAGTGTGTTGTTTGTTAGGCATATTGATCTGTTTTTGAAGTGAAACTTTTTTATTGATGGTTGGGGGATATTTTTATAACAATGTAAAAAAATATTATTTTTTGTTCAAACTTTATCTAATTTATTTATATTTAACCAATTCCTGTAAAGTTGTAAGTAGTAGATGATTTTTCGAAAAATGCTATGACTACGAAGTTTCACTATTTACGTGTATCTATACACATACAGTCGTTTTGTATGTATGTAGCTTTTTTTGGTCGATATAAAGTTATATTATATAGTGTGGTGTGGTATTGAGTAATTGAAAAAAAAACATGCATACTTATTTGATTGTATTATAATGTTGTAATTGACCTTATACTTATTAAAAATGTGTATGAATCAGGGACCACCTCTCCCTACCCCTAACGTGTGACGTAATTTATGAATTACGTCATACATTAGGTGAGAGGGAGGGGGTAGACAAAGTGTGAAATTGCTTAACAACGGTGGTCTCATAAAAGGGACCAGCTGTGACAAGGACGAGAGAGGAGGTCAAAAAATCAAGTAATTCATGTATATAGAGATAATGAGACTTTTTTTCGATGTTGAGTAAATGCTGTTGACCCCTGTGGGTCTTTTACAGCGACACCGGCGAGGGGATGGAAGAGGGAGGGTCCTTGCGTATCAGTAAAAATACTAGAAGTATATAAATGCAAAATGCTGTAATATTTACCCGCTTGTTCATTATGTGTTTGTTTACAAAACTTATTTATATTTATAATAACAGTTTTTTTTTTATTTTTCCCCAGATCAAGTGAAGATCTCATCCACCGTCTCTTCGTGTGCATCGCGGGTGTAGCGGACCAATTACAAACTAATTTTGCGGCGGACTTAAGGAATATATTGAAAGCCGTATTTTTACTAAATCAGACGAGTGAAACCGACACGGAGGAAGTGAAGCAAGAGGATACCACTATTGAATATCAGCCTACTGAAGATCAGATTATACAGAATGGTATTTAATATTTTACTATTTTTAAAGTTGGACCGTTTCCAAGAGGGGCGGGTTCGAATCCCATCGCGTTCAAATTTTTATATGTTTTGTCAAAAATGTTTTTTAAAAGGGAATTTTTTTAGTGTTTGTTTCTTTGAAATTGTGTTATTGTTTACATGTTTCCTGATTGTAGTTTTTTTCACATTACATACAATACATACATGTACATTATTTTGATACGATTTTTTTTTATTATTTTATACATTAATTACTATTTTTAAAGTTTTATACCACACTCAGGATTAGAAAATATTTTTGAAAATTTTTTGTTTTATTATAACATATTGAGATAACATATTGACACCTTTTTTGTTCCACAGGCAGTTCATTCGATAGTGTGTACTCGGCGGAAGAAGTGTACGCGGATAGTAACTCGGACTCGGCTGCATCCGAGTCTCATACAAACAATGTTAATAATGCAACTAACTTACAGTCGTCACATTCAACTGGCGATCTCACTTATAGGTTAGTCGATTTTCAGTATATCTTTATATATTAATTGTCGGTTACTTCTAGTGGGACTGACAAAACTTACGTTTTTATTTTAACCGACTACCCGAGAGTGATTTTAATAAATAGCCTATTTGAGTAAAGCATTTTTTGATTTTGATTTTGATTCATGATTTATTCAGTCGTCGAATTATGTGAGATTATGCATTTATTTAAGTTAATTCTTGAATCCTGTATATTTTGATGTTAAAATGCATTTTAGAAGGCGAATCATTTTAGAGCGTCTCGTTTGTAGAGATTTTAGAGCATATTTGACACCTAGTAGTATAAAATAACAACGAAGCCCTTTCCCGCCGCACAGAGAGCGCGCGGCGCCGGCGGCGGTGGAGCGCCTGCCCGAGTGGGTGCCCGACATCGCGGCGCCCGCCTGCATGCGCTGCGCCGCGCACTTCACGGCCTTCCGGCGGAGGCACCACTGCCGGAATTGCGGTGCGTATGACTCGCTGTCTCCCGGCTGGTTATTTTCTTGTTTAATTACTGATATGAATGGCGCTTAGTTTTGGTTGAACTGACTTGTTGTCAGAACAAGCTTAGTGTGGAGACGCTTTGCTTATAGCTTATTATTTTTTGTTTATTTATTGTTTTTTTAATACCGACGATGCGCAGTGGCCAACTTCTGATTGTGGACGTGACGTGAATGGTTTTCGATTCCCATTCGAGCGAATCGTTATCTCATTTAAGTTATTTTTATTTCGGCAAACAGTGTCTTAACACTTTGTTCTCTGACTACTACTATGAGGCTACGATTACAAGCTAAATGTCTTTTTTTGTTGCTATTTGTTTGAATACATAATTCACCGCTTTTTTCATACGAAAAACAGTGTAACATCCGGTTATGTTAAATAATCTTTAATCTTATTATCCATTTCTTTATTTTTAAATAATCATGGGAAATCCTCGATCAACATATTTTTAAATAATTGACTATAAATACTAAATATTTTCTTATAGGTAAAGTATTCTGTGCATCGTGCAGTTCGAACTCCATACCACTACCTAGGTACGGACAGATGAAGCCGGTACGTGTGTGCGAAGAGTGTTTCCAGTCGAATACGTGTCGACGACATCGGTGAAAGAGCTTTATTTGTATATAAATAAAGTTGACTTTTGTCTGTCAGTGGAAAAGATTTTAGAATGCGACTTTTTACAATATGATTAAAAATGTTTAAATGCATATTAAAATTTTCAGGATATTTTCATAAAAAATATTGTTCTAAATGACATTTAGTTAAATGTTAGCATATTTTTTTTATGAAAATTGTTCCTTAATTTCTTAATACTTGATTATAATGTGATAGCTTGTTAACTATTAATTTTTACACTGACAGACAGAATAAAGCTTTATATACATAGAATAAAATAAACTGCTGTTAACGCAAAAATGTTGGAAATCCCACTCTTATGGACTCTAGAAAAATATAATTACTACAAAATTGGACTAAACAGATCACAAATTTATTTTTTATATAGAAAATTACTTTTTGCGAAAACGTTTTTTGCGTTAACAGTACGTGAAAATAATATTAAAATATGCGCTAACGACGTTGTTAATAGAGCATTTTCATATGAGACTTGCAATGAAGCTCCATATTGATGAAGGAAAATGAACCTTTTCTACAGTGTAATAAGAGACATTTTAAATAAATGAGAATTATTAAATTATTATTTGATTTCAACACTACTTTTAATTTTTTTTTTGGAAATAATACAAAATTAAATACGTTTTTATATTTTTTTATTTAGGTATTACTTGAGTGAGTTATTAAAAAGCCAGAGGTACACACGGCCATTATGTGACATGAATGGACCCCGCTGTGTATAATATGGCCGATTTATTCTCAATATACCTAACTGACTAATAAGTTTTTTTAAGTTTATGTTATATATTTTACTGTAAAGTTTGCTTCGGGAAAATCTTCTTAGTATTGTATTTATAATTATGACTTATCACACTGTAACAAAGTTCCTTCTTCAATGCACCGTTTAAACCTCTCAATATTCTGCTCATAATTATTAGCGCCTAACATCACAATTATTGTTGTTATATTATATAAAAATATCTATTTTTCCAATAATAGTCCATTGTTTTTGCCATATTTTTAATAATAATAAAGAAGAAGAAAAAAAAACATAAAACTTAAGAAAAAAATATCCTTATAATTTCCAAATATGAATACTTTGTGATATACGAACGTTATTCCAGAACTTTTTACTAACACTAGTTGACTAAGTTATTTTAATGTGGTTTCTATATGACTGATTTTAAAGGATTTCGCGTTAGGTACTTCAGTTTTGATAGCTCTCTATTAAAAAAATTTGTTATAAAAGTAAAAAATTATCTATATTTTAACCAGCAGAAGAAAATTTTCAGTTAATATTATTATTTTATTTTTAAATTGAATGTCAAAAATTGTTTCTTTTTCGTTTTGGTAAGAAGCTAAAATGGCGGCTGTATATAATTAAGACGAAATTGAAATCAAAACTGAAAATATATTATTGTTAAGTAGACGCGTTCAA
This sequence comes from Dryadula phaetusa, assembly GCA_032432895.1. NCBI lineage: Eukaryota > Metazoa > Arthropoda > Insecta > Lepidoptera > Nymphalidae > Dryadula > Dryadula phaetusa. The sequence continues at coordinate 2,747,083 of JAOYRS010000073.1, forward strand.
AATAGATATCTATTATTAAGTAACTAAGGTTTTAGTTAACCACCGTTTTCTATATATTATAATGATCTTTGTATTTTTTAACTTGATATGTCATGGATAACAAAGATTTGGATACCAAAAAGGAAATTAAAAAATTGATCTTATTTCAAAAACTTTTCATTTTTTATAATTTTTAAATTGGAAATTTAATTATACATACTAAAATATAATTGCCGTTAAAATGTAAGAGATTTAAATATATCAAATGGCGAATTTTCAAACGTTTATATTTTTGTATAGTAAATGTTTTAGTTGACAGTTTTAGCGGCAATTATTTTTTTGTACTATAATTTTTGATTCTTAATTATCTGTGACAGATAAAACAAAAAAAAGATTCCGTAACATTTTACATCCGGTGTTCGTTGTTATTGTAAGTTTAATAAAGTATATGTACATTTTGTAAAGCGTATTATTATAACCCATAGTAAGTACATGAATCGATAGCTTTTTGTATGTAAAATAGAAACGCTAATTTTCGACCACGTGTAAGTGATATAATGATACTGTTATATATTTTAATCGTGTAAAGTAAATGTCGGATTTATTATTAGATAATTGAATGTTTTATTTTACTTCCTTACCTTTTAATATTATTTATATTAATTATTTATCTCAAATAATCTTAATTATTTAAAATTAATTCTATTTCCATGTTAAAAGATATCTTGACGAATTATTATTTATATATAGTTAAAAAATCGTTTGGTGAAGCTCAGTTATCACACAGTCTGTCTTCCAAGACTTGACAAATGCTTATAATTTGTAATTGTGGTTTTTCATTTTCGATCAAAACCATTGCATCATGTTTTTTTTTCGTAATATCCACAAAATACATTAATAACACTTATAACTTCGTCAAAAATTCTATAGATCACTTTTTGCATGCAGTGACATGAGTTATATATCCTGTTTATTTTACAAACTTGAAAAATTTTGTTTGTGGAAGGTGCAAGAATTGTTTAAAGTGGATTTAAATTTTGGGGAAAAAGTAACAACACGTTGGTAAACTTTAAATGAGATCAATAGCTGGTTTGTTTTGCTTGATAAAGCTTGAAAAGGCCTGTCGCGGCGCCGTGGATTTTCGACACTTAACAAGGAGTCGTCTTGATTTACTTGATGTACTTTCTGTCTATCTTGCTAAGCGGATTAAAAGCACGCAGCTAAGAAACACTAAGAAAAAAATGAGAAATAAAAATTTGCCTATTTTTGTTTACTATAAAAAATGCCATCTAATTATGATATTAGTGGTTTTAACTAAATAACCATAGATTTGATGTTAATATTGCGTCTAAAAGCTAAAATAAACTCTGTACTAGGCAAAGACAGTTCGTTCACCGCGCCGCCGCTTGAGTGTGAAACGCAGTGACCTTTACAAAATCTAAGACATGTTAGTTTAAATAATTAATATTTGCTTCTGAAATTTAATATATTACCTATGTTCAGTAAAGCAAACTAATTACATAAGGTGTCTTTCAGACATGAATTAATCCCTTTAACACAGGTATCTTTGAATCTGCGTACAACAGGTAATTTACCGTCAGACACCTACTTTCACTTCTGTCTCACTTTGTTTTATACCTCGGAGACAACTATGCAAATACAAATAGAACAGCCAAGCCGATATGCTGCAACCTTGTTTGGCATCAACTTGGTTAAAACAAAGGCGATATGTGAGGTCTTACTCGTACATAAACTGAGTGATCTCGATAAAGAGATTTGATATCCTGGAACGCTTTCTGCTAAACATTTTTATTTTTTATTTTGCAACTGTCTAACTTCTTTGAAATCCTTTCTTCATATTACTATCTAATCGATGAATCATGAAGCTTCGGGCTTTGAATGCTTCTTTTTTCTGGATACTCTTTACTAATCTTGGACACCTCATACATCTGCGCCCAACTGCAAACACGCCTGTTGTTCTAACAACCACTACATAATTGTCCACAAGTAGATATCCCTTTTTTTTAACGTGTGGAAATCGCGTTACGGATATCTGCCTAATTGTGGACTCGAGACAGGTTATATGGCAAGTAACATATCCTTAAATATACGCATGTCAATAATTTGATTATGAATACTATAATATAATCCACTGGGAAAAAGTCAATCATGATTTTCCTTATGTACTCGTGCAGGGGAGTTTCTAGTCAAATATCATGTTTCCCACAAATTTTTTGCCTTACATAAATACAATATGAGCTTACCAGCTTCTTTTTCTTTTTTATTGCCACATTCACCTCGCACACGTTAGTAACCATCTCGACCATCAATTTCGACACCCTCGTTCACCTTATGGAACTCCAGCAGCAGCAGCTAAAGCAGCTCGGTTGTCTAGCTAATCTATTGCCCTTACTCAGTCACACATTCAAATCTCTTTTATCAGTCACATCTAATAGTTTATTTACTTTCTATTTCACCCGTCCTGTCACAGTCATGTAGCTATTTATAGATTCGTCCTCCACTTCCCACCGTCGTAGCATGGCGTGTTGGGTTACGAGCTCCAATGCCGAGTTCCTTTCCACTTCTCACAGCAGCGGGGACGCACTGGTATGCTTTGTCTCAGAGAAATGCTGGAGATTCATGCGCCCTGGCTGCAAAATACCATCCGCCGAGAGCCGGCGGATTCAACTGTTGCAGTTATGTAAGGCTGGCAGGTATCTTTCTTCGACGGCCTATATATTATAGATAGGGAGATTTATAAAGTGGCTAGCAAGCCCATTAACCTTAAACAAAGACTCTTATGGAGACTGCAGGTGCAAGACATCAAAATGGTAGTGAAAATCCTGGCCAGGACGGCCAATGATGAAGTTAACTAGTTGCGGGTTGCAAATGCCCGGTTGCACTCTGACTTAACGGAGTTCCAAAAGGAAATGGTTCAAATGAGAGCCGATCTTGAGCACTTGAGGGAGTACTAGTGAAGGGTGAAGGGGAAATTACGCGCAGAGTAATGATACATGTGGGCACGCTATTAGACACGTGCTTTGCGACATTGGAAGATTAGCTTTTCCCACCAAAGCCAGTGCGTCCACCATTGCGGCCGATAGACATCAGAAAGCTGCAATTAAGCGTGTAAAGGCAGTGCCGACCTTTCCAACATTGGTGGGACCTGCCGATCCTGCATCGAAGACGTCGAAGTCCCGAAAGGTTCAAGGCAAGAAGATAAAAACAGCCCCTAAGCCGGTCACAGTTGCAGAGCCTCACCCTTTCTGCCTGCACCGCAAGACATGTCCGAGGGGTGTAATGTCGTCGCACGTAAGGGGACTAAGAAAAGGAAGACGGCTCCTAGAATGCAGCCTGCAAAATTAAAAAAGAAGACGAAGCCACTGAAGGCGTTAAAACTAAGTCCTCCAAGGTCGGTGGTAATAACCGTCAAAGTGCAGTCAGCCGTCGACTGGGTCAAGCATATCGACCTTCTCTTTCGGGTAAAGGAGAAAATTAACCTCGAAGACCTGGGTATAAGCGATCTGCGGTTTCGAGTTAACAAAACGGGCGCCAGGACTGGTGCTAACTATGAACAAAAGGCAAGAGTGTGAAACTCTGAGCTGAGGGTGTGTGGCCTCGATGATTCTGCCACTTCTCAGAACATCGCGGCTTCGTCGGTGGTTGCGCCATCAGTGACGTGAAAGTGAGGGAAGTCCTGTTGGACTTCAGTCTTGTCAGACTGGGCCGGCCTCGGAGCAATTTGGGTGCGCTGCCCTGTTATAGTGATGAAGAAAGTAAGCTAGGCGAGGGTCCTTGTGTGGTTGAAGTCTCAACTCGAGTACTTATGCTAAAGCCGCCCGTGATGCGCTGCTTCCGCTGCCACGTGGTATATATATATTTTTGTTAGAAAGTTATATTAAAGTACCTAAAGTATAAAATAAATTATATATCGTTGAAACATACGGACGAATGTCATATATGCCTTTTAATTATCAATAATCTAATCTATTTAGATTGTGGCAGTGTGGCGCTGCAGCAGGCAAGACTTTTTGCATAACTTGCTAAGAAATCAAGTGTTGCTACGCAAAATAGGTAACAGAGACCAACGTTCTGAACTGGAGTTGCAATATGACTAGTAAGTGGCTTTATATAAAACAATTCAAGTTCAATGTTGAGAAGACACGACATTCACTGAGATTTTGAACGTCTATTTTTTCCAGCAATTAATTACAAGGACAATACTTCAACTGTGCTAAAATGTAGAATTCATGTTTATGTTCATATCTTTGATTCTCTTTGGAAACCCCTTTGCGATGAAAACTTTATGCTCTTGTGAGAATATGCTCTTATGCTAACTTTATACTCTTATGCTCCATATGCGTTATGCTCCAGCAGTTCCAGCAGACCTTGCAGTTTCCATCAGCAAGTTAGTATTAAGTATCAGTATTTGTTTACAAGAAAGTCTTTCCTGTCTAGAGCAGCCCCGTGCTTTTACAATCAAATATTATAATTAAAAGCACATAGTTTACAGTTTAGTCTAGAATTAGAGACAACTTGAACGATTCATAATTTATATTTTGCTTTTACGTGCACTTATAAAAGCGTGTTTTTCTAGTATTTTTTAACCTATTAATTTATTATATATGTATAAAAACAAGAAGATTCGGGTCATTGAAAACACATTTTATTGAATTGATTTTCTTTTTGACATTTTCTGTTATTACGTAAAATCTTTATCTTTTGTCGTGGATGAGTGAAATTTTTTTACTGTGCTCTCTTTATCATCATCAGAGCTGAAAATAGAATATTGTACATTTGTTATCATTGGCATAAAACAATTAAATGTTAGTCAATTTGATTGTTTTTCAATTAAAATTCAAATAATTTTATTATTATATTAATTTTAATTTTGCTTATTGATTTCATATGATTTGCAATCGTTTCTTAATGTTAAAGAAAATAAATTTCTTACACGGCATGTCCTTCCCATGAAATTTGGCGACGAAAGATCTTATAGGTTGTGTTACTGCTTCTGATATTGAAACATTCAGAGCTCCGAGTTTGCTTCCTGTAATAGTATATTAAGCAGAATTAGCTTTCTTTATATGAAGATTGAAAGAAAATACTTTGTGAAATCAAATCCAGAAATAATGATATTTACGATTATAATGTGAGGTCAAATTATTCTGTATTTACTTATTGTATATAACTAATATATTTGTAATGTTCATATTCTTGTGTTTCATGAGATTTTCCTCATAGCGGGGTAATGGTCAATGTAAGGCAACAAGAAATCGAGACAATGCGTGTTGAGTTGAGTAAGAAGTTGAAGTAAGACGTTGTTGCTATTCTACTATCTGAACTGCAAACAAAAACTATAAAACAAACCTCTATTTATTTGTAAAATATACTCACGGATTAATACTGCATTCGATCAATAACCTATTGAGAGCTGTACTCGTGAACAGATCAGGCGAGTGGCATTCTCCTTTTTCATTAATTCTAAACATGGAGGCCACCCCCACTACTTTCTCTACTTTCTTTATCGAGGCGATTAACGGACCGCCATGATCATTCTACAAAAAAAAATAGATATACTTAAAAGAATTGTATATATCGTTTTATTTTTTTTTATTATAAAAAAATAAGATATCCCGTAACCACTTTCCTCTCTGACTAAACTAATTAGGAATTTAGGATGAGTTATACGGGAATGCGGATCAGTATAGGCTATAAGGTATGCGAATTAAAATCTTAGATTTTTTCTCCTCGACAGCCACATTCGTAGTTCAGGCGGAGGGAGACTGAGAACGAATTTCACTCATATTCAGGAAAGTTTTAGGAAAATTATATTTATGTTTATGAAGTTGAATTTTATGATAAAATTAAAATTTGACAAATTTAAAAATTTAAATTTTATAAATTACTAAAAAAATTGGGATATCCTTTTTAAAAATTTTTAAGAAACTGTTCTCCGATGACTCGCATGTTATCATTATTATTATTATTATCATATTTACATATATATTAAACAAATGTTATAATTGATATATAAATATATAACTACATAGTAATTTTGTACTATCATAGTGTTATTCCACACTTAGATTTAAAAAACAAAAACACAAAAATTTGAACGCAGCGGGATGTTAACAAAAATAAGTTGTAACAAATGTATAAGAATTTCGATGCAGGTTGTAGTAGAACGCATGGATTAACGGTCAGAGCGCTTGGACTGTATCCAAGAAGCGCGGGTTCGAATCTCGCTGCATTTAAAATTTTATACGTTTTTTCAAAACTAATAATGGTAGATTAAACCACGAAAATTTTTTATGTAAACTAGCCTCGGTATTCCCTGATCTAAACACACAACAATTAAAGAAACAAATTATCTTTACGCGCATTGAAATTTTGTTTAATACACAGCTACAAATTTTAAGCGCGTATTCACTTATATCACTTCGTTTTACCTTCTTCCTTAAAATTCTAATAGTTTTGCTAAAACAGTTTCTACTTTTATGTTTATTAGAATCTATAGTTTTTTATAAGTATTTTTTAAATCTTTTAATTTAAATTATGAACTCTAAATTTATATTTTAATTTTAGTAATTAAAATATTGCTTACTTGACATATTCCATAAAAATCATCTGTAGAAATCTTTGAATTTTGTTTTTTATAATTTTCCAATCTCTGTAATACAAAAGATAATACCTTGTTTATTTTATTGATCTCACCTAGATAATTTAATTCATTTTCATGAATATTAATGCATATAAATGAATTAAATAATCTGCAAATGATTTTGAGGTGGGTGGAGAAACTTATATACTGTGCTGCAAATATATATCATACAATATACCTCTTGGCACCTGCAGATGATAATTGACACGAGTCGTAAAGGAATGTTACAGATGATAATGATAGGAAAAAAAGTTTAAAAAATACCATGGCTTATCACTCGGTAGACGAAATATCAAATATAATAAATACTTCATTTGATATGGGACTTATAAGTAAGCTAAATTTTAAGTATCAAGTTTGATGAGCTCTTCAAGTATATTTTAAGATCAAAAATAGTTTTGGGTTAAGTATATCAATAAATCGTGAGGGTACTCTTACTTTAGGGTCCCAAGTCCCGAGCATTGCTTCGAGCTCCTCTTTCTGCAACACTAGGTGCCCAGCATCCGCACGGTAATTCTTTGGAATGTACAAGCCCAGCAAAGTATAATGACGAAAGCCGGATATCACCGCTATGCGTCTCGCGATTCTATCTACAGGAACGTCTCTTGAACCGGCCAACAGCTTTACCAAGTGTGACAGACTGGCGGACCCTACGCTTTTTCAGATAACCGCCAGCTGACGTCCAGGGACAACGATGACTACTCAAGAACGACTAGCAGTGTCAGATGACACTCTCGGAGGAGGGAGAAACCTCCGCGTAAGATATACAAGAAAGGTATTTGGACAGAGTCGAAGGACCTCGCGACTAAACCTGGCAATAAAATGCTCCAGGTAGGAAAGGAGTAAACACAGGATGCGTCTCGACAGTAAATGGATATTTCATTGTCATATGCGTAAAGCTATAAGAGATAAAGTTAATTTAACGTCCGTTTATAAGAAACTAATAAGTTCAGATAACATTTATTTGTATATTTCTAGTGTTTCTGCTGTCTTTGTTATTATTTTATTGTTAGGAGCACCACACACTTTACTATGTAATTATTAAGAGTAAAATACACCAGGCAAAATGAAATACTTCAGCAAACTCGCATCCATGTATTCGACGTGTGAGTCACAAAACGTGATGAATATGCATGAATGGGGCTTATGACGTTGCAGAGAGAGGAGTTGTGTGTGATTTGCAATATAAGTGTAGTCCTCAAGTGCGCTTTCTAACACATTCATTAATGCTTACCTATCGAAACTCATTATTCTACATAACAACCATAGGAAACATTTGGAAAAGCTTTGGAAATATAAAAAGATTTTCTTACTGACGGTACTGCTAAAGTTGACTCTCTAAAAATTTCATCATTAGATTCACTACGAATTACATTTTTGGTACAAATCATATATTTGTCAATATATTCACTCAGGTCCGGTTCTGTGTAGAATTTCTTGCATTCTTTTTTCGAATATATAATTGTAGATACAAAACGTAATTTGTTGGCGTTTAAATCTACTGTTTCATCTTTCTAGAAAAAAAATATAAATGTGAAATTTCAAATAGTTTAATTTAAAATGTTTGATTTGTTGTTAGCCACCACGACAAACGTTATCCTATCTTTTTTGCTTTTATCTGCGCTTCTTGGAAACCGTTCTAGCGCTCTGTCGCTATGCCATGCCATCCTATCCGGCTTTGTCAAAATTCTAATACGTTGGTTACAACTTTTAATACTTTGTTATTATTATCATCCCTGTGGAGAGATTTTTACAATATTCTGGTAGCCAAACATTATTTATTTTAAAATGTTTTCTAATTGTACACATAAAAATTGTAAAATATACAAATAAATAGCATTCTCTCTTGTCTATCAATTATTTCTTAAAAAAAATAATCCTTACTCCAGACATGTGAACAACATAAATAAGTTTTTCTTCGAACGCATGGCTTAACAATTAGAGTGCTTGGACGGTTTAAATATTACCGATGTTAATTGTAAAGAAATTAAACTCGATATCATTTCTCCAAAATATCATGTTTAATGATATCTATGTTTAAGAAACTTGTATCTATTAATGTAGGTTGTGAGGTTTGTTATGTTTGGCGATTGTAATATGTACAACTAGCGCTATTTTGATCACAATTTCATATCATTTTCTTTATAACAAATATACAGAGATATTAGTATCACCATTCGCATTCTTGTCTCGTGACCCCATCCAAACGCCTTCACACTTCTACCTGGTTGCTCTTGACTCACATCAAAATTGACTTTTATTACCATTGGCAGATAAGAACAATATTTTGTAAAGTCTGGATCAGTTAAGTCTTTCTCCACTTTTACCACAGCTATATCCAATTTAACCCAAGTTAAGTTAAGGAAGCTTATGTCGTACTCTACAATGAAATGAAAAAATCAAATCAATATGTGATGTCACTGTCATGTGGTTCCTGTTTCATAGAACTTGCAAATTCAAAATGATCTACTGCCATCACGGCACTGAGTATTGAGTTAAAATTATTTTTAAAATAAAATGAAAAAATAATTAGATAAATTAAACCAATTATTATTATTATTTTGTTTAAATTTGAAATCTTAAATAAATCGTTTGAGGAAAATTTTGAGACATAAATAAATAGTACCAATAATCCTCCTAAAAAAATTAAAAAAAAATATAAGAGAATCAGTAGGTGTTAATTAATATTCCGGATAAAATACATGTTAAAAGAGTTTGAATCAAATAAATAATCCTATAGCCAAGGGATGATTAGTAAAAAATATAAAAAAAGAAATAAATTTAAATAAATTTTACAATTTTTTTTTATAATATCAAAGAAGAGTTTAAATAAAATAATATTTTTGGAAATTATTGATAAAAGAAATCTTTTTATTTGAAGTTTTTAAGGAAAAATTATTATTTTTTGATTTACAAGACCAAATCTTAAGAAGTCTGCCGCTTCGAATAGACGTGTTGCCGATATATAGTTATAGAAAGGGTCGGATTGGAGGTGGAGTATCTATATATATTCATAGTTGTCTTAAGCATGAAAATATTGAAGTTATTAATAGAGAAGAAAACGAATACATTTGGGTATATATAGAAAAATATGCAATTAATATTGGAGCTATTTACAAACCACCTAATACAAAAACAAAAGACTTTATAGAAAGCTACAGTCAACAGCTAGAGAAAAAACGTAGATGCTTAATATTTGGAGATTTTAATATTAATCTTCTAAGTGATGACCATAATACAAATAACTATAAGAACATGTTTAATGAAGCTGGATATACAATACTTAACAATCTCAATGAAGACTTCTGTACAAGAGAAACACACACAACGAAATCTATGATAGACCACGTTTTGACAAATTTGCAAGGTGTGAATTTCCACATGGCTCTTCTTGATACCCCATTGTCTGATCATAAGCAGATTTACCTAGATATCAAACAAATTAAAGTTGATAAGAAAAAAGAGACACATGAGTATTTGGCAACTGACTATACTGCTTTATATAAATCAATGGAAACAACTGTGATCCAAAATAAAGACTACGATTATGAAATATTAGAAAATATAATTAAGACTAAAATTCAAGGAAATAAATGCACAAAAATAAAAATTTTAAATAAACCCAGAGAAGACTGGATAAACAAAGAGGTGTTGAATAGTTTACGTGATCGAAATATTGCCTGGAACCAACATAGAGCTGATGTTAAAAATACCGAATGGGAAACAACATTCAAAACCAAAAGGTACGAAGCTTTCAAAACTACACGAAATGCTAAAATTAACTTCTATTCTGACACCTTTGAAAAATGTAATAAGCGGCCAAGAAAAATGTGGGATTTAATTAACAGTCTCGTCAATAACAAAAATAAGATAAATATCATGCCTCCAAATCTTGTTCGAGATTCCAATATAGTAGTAAATAATCTTTATGAGATTTGTCAACTTTTTAATGATTTCTTTTCCACTGTTGGTTCGGATTTAGCAAGTAAAATACCCCAATCATATCATCGAAATTTTCATTCTTTCACCAGTCTTTCACATTCACAAAATAACACTATTCAGTCATTTGCACCCACCACAAAAAAAGAGGTTGGTGAAATAATTGACAAGTTGAACGTAAACACAAGTAAAGGCATTGATAACATCGGCGTAAAAGATATAAAGTGTATAAAATACTTTATTCTAGATAATCTTACTGACTGTTTTAACAAATATCTAACACAAGGCAAATTCCCCGAAAGTTTAAAGATTGCTAAAGTTACGCCAGTTTATAAATCCGGAAGTAAAACAGATCCGGGGAATTATCGGCCGATATCTGTTTTACCAGTTTTGTCAAAAATTTTAGAGAAATTAATATATGTCCGTCTTTATAATTACCTCAATAAACAAAACTTCTTTTTTAGTCAACAATATGGCTTTCGTCCGAAATCTAATACACTTTCAGCAACTGTGGATATTGTCACCAAAATTAAAAACGCGTTGGATAGTAAGCAAATCGTTCTAGGTATCTTTATCGATTTAAAAAAGGCTTTCGACACGGTCAGCCATAATTTATTATTACAAAAACTACATAAGGAAGGTATAACAGGTTCGGCAATCAAAATTTTAGAATCATATTTACATCGTCGCAAGCAAATTGTTAAAATCGGAAAATTTCAAAGTAAGCCCGCTACGTTAACATATGGAGTACCACAAGGCTCTATCTTGGGACCGCTATTATTTTTAATTTATATAAATAGCATTAGTAACATTAATTTATCTGGAGATATAACTCTGTATGCGGATGACACAAGCTTATTTTACTTTGGTGATAACATTAAAAATATAATTGACGTAGCTCAACGTGATTTAAATGTTATTAGCGAATGGTTTCTTTCTAATTTATTAACTATTAATACCAAAAAGACATCATATATTATCTTCGCGCCTAAAAATAAAAATATACCAAATCATGACCAACTAACAATTTTTAACGAGCCAATAAATAAAACTGAGCATGAAAAATATTTAGGTCTTATAATGGATAGCAAGTTAACCTGGCAATACCATATTGATCATCTTAAAAATAAAATATCCCCTTTGATAGGAGCACTACGTAAGATTTCTTTATGTATACCTAATAAAATTCGTCCTATTATTTATAATTCTTTAGTGAAACCTCATATCGAATATCTTATTGAAATATGGGGAACTGCTGCGAAGTCTAACATAAAGTCATTACAAACCTTACAAAATAAAATTATTAAAGTTCTTTATAAATATGATTATATGACGCCATCCGCTGAATTATACAGAAAATCAAAATTTCTTAATATAAATCAATTATACACTTTAAAAACCTGCATGTTGATTAGAAAAATAATAACAAATTAAACACATTCACAATTACACTTTCATAAAAAAACACATACATACCACACTAGGAAACGTAATAAACTAGAACTTCCAAAAACCAGAACCAACTATGGAAAGAAAAACATTTTATTTGAAGGAGTTCAAATTTATAATAAACTATCAGACTTAATCATTAATAGCAAGAGTTTTCCTATATTCAAAAAACGTGTAATGGAATATGTGCAAAATAATTTATAAGTTAATGTAACCCCTACCTAAGTATGTTTGTGTAATATCACTACCCGCAACATTTTATTTTACTGTATAGTATTCATAAGGCAGACTTTTAAATGTACCCTCAAGAAAAAATGATTGTAATTTCTTATTATAAGTGAACTTTTGTGTTCTTTTTGAGAAATAAATGTCTTTAAACCGAAAGCTTATGTATTTTTATTAGAAACATATTTTCGTTTGTGTAAACAAAAATATTTATTAATTGCATTAATAAAATTAGAATATATATATATTAAAGGCTAAGAATAATTTTTCTTTTATTGATTAAACGTACCTACCAATAGGCTTATACTTACCTATAGGCATGTGAGTAGAAATAATTCGCCTCTTCATTTTTGCAGTGCAATTGTCTTTGTTTAAATCACCTAATTTAACGTATTTGTCATAACCGGCCACTACGTATGCTCTTTCTACATCTTGTATACAAGCCGCTGACGTAAGTACATGTTGAGGATGAATGATGGCACCACCGCATATCCAAGTGTCGTAAGCGCGGAGGGAGTCTTCTGATAGTGTTAAATATACCTATTCGATCGATGAATTAAAATCAACAATCATTAACATGCGTGCAACAGATTGTAATTTACAGTTTATACAAAACGTGGATAATTACCTATCCGTGTAGTATCGTATATTAAAACGTTACTTTTAAGAAATATTTTGCACAGAAGTCTAGAGGAGCGATACAGGAATAGAAATTTAGTAATCAGAGGATTACTTTCTTTGAATGTGTAATGAAAGATAAGTAACATATTTTTTCTATGTTTATGCAAATTCTGTCACTAAGGATTGAAGCAGGCAACAGATTGTAATTGGCTTATTCCTTAAATAAATAAGAGTAATTTTTTATATTATAATAACGATATCTTAACCAACACTGAAATATTTGTGTAATCATACAACATCAAACAGTAATCATTACATTTTTGGAATACAATGGCATTTATAAAATGTTGAGAACTAGCTGTATTCGCGACACTAAGGATTCAATATTTGTATAGAAGTTGTTAATTTTAAATAATTTGAAAAATAATATACAAATTTTGGGACACTAATTCACAGTAAGTATTACAAATTTTATGCATTTAGTTGTGACCACCCGTTACCCGTTGTCCTGCGAGGTAGACAAATGCCTTTGGGACAGGTTCTATGGGACTACGGATTGGCAGATATACGCTGCCTCGTTTACCCACAAGCCCTACGATGCACCATCCCGACCGACACTAGCCGTCGTCAAATTTAAGGATAATAGGACACCCTTAACGGTCTATTCTAGATAACGCGCGTTAAAGCCCCCGGATGGTTAGCACCCTCTCCGCATGTCGCAGCAGTGTGACGGTGTACTTATTTAAGATGTACAGCAGTATAGCGGCGTACATTCCGTTGGCTCGAGGCGCTCGGTCCACTCAAGCTTAAGAGCCACGCCAAGACCGACGCCATTTTCAACAGCTTCAGAGCCAAGATAGCAAAACGGCCCGACTTCGACAAATTGAAGGTATTTCATGACCCGGGTGACTTCAATCCTGACGCCGCCGAACTATATGAGCGCCGTCGGAAGGAGGACCTTCTCACAGAGCATGAAAGTAGTTTGCCACAGACTTGGTGAGGACAATACCAAGGCCCAGACGTACTCTCGCTTATAACGGCAAAGAGTATGTTTAATTGAGATGGACTTATGCACCCGCCCCACAGCTTAATTTCGAGTCCAAGATCGGGAAGATATCCCCAATGCGATTCTATCACGTTAAAAACAAGAGGAGAGGGTACTACATTGAGAGATGCCCTGATGGATCTGTTGTCACCCTAGATAGATATATGGGGTGGCAACAGAAAAGGCTCTCTACAGAAAAAGGTCTTGCCTTGGTGGAAGTTGACCAGGAGTTGTGTAATGTGATGAGGAGTACTCGCCAAAAGCACCTTATAAAGCAGCCTCGCCTGCTGCCCTCGCCTGTTTCGTTCTCGTTCTCGCCGCTTCCTTGAGAAGGTCTCAAGTAATAATGCCTCGCATAGGGATTCAACCGCGCTCCATAACCTCTCACAAGCCACCACCACAGTTAGCAGAGAAACTTCATCTCCTATAAAGTCACGTAACGCGTAGCGTTGAGACTCCGAGACTATACGGGATATCCTCAGAGGATCCGCCTATACGCCAGCACCATACGTCGGCATTGACCGATCCAACCCAGAGTCCAGCCGATGGCACGACGCGTTTGGCCCACTGACGTTGGGAAAAAGGTGTGCCAATGCCGCCGCTGTTTTCAATTACTTCGAGCCTAGGATGACAAAATCCCAAAACTTTCACCGAATGTCCAAGACAAGTTCGAGGTAATTCATGCTCCTTTTAAAATCAATTCGCTTCAATCCTTAGTGGTAGAATTGGCATAAACACAGAAAAAATATGATACTTATCTTTCATTACACATTCAATGTAAGTAATCGTCTGATTACTAAATTTTTATTTCTGTATCACTCCTCTAGATTTCTATATAAACTTCACTACTTAAGAGTAACGTTTAAACGAACGATACTACACGGACGGGTAATTATTTACGAACCCGAATAATTTGGAGTAGAAATATATATATATATATATATATATATATATATATATATATATATATATATATATATATATAATGTGTGTGTATATATGTAACTAAAAATGGGAAATAATAGCTTCATACCATATATCGTTTCTCTGTTTTTGATAGCACATTACCACCAACTATTCTACGCTGTGCGTATATATTTGAAAACAGGAACAAAATATTAATATAAAGCAAGACAATCATTATAATTGCAGTATAAATTTGGTGAGTGACTTTTCAACTGAACACGAACACAAATATAAAAAGAGAGTGATGTATAAAATTTGAAATAGTTAAAGTTTATATACATAGAAGAAATGCAGAATGTCAATATTGTTATCTAATAATGGATTAGATACAGTAAATGAATGAATTTCTCATAATTATAATTTGATGTAAGGTGGCATATAAATGTTAAGGCATCGCGATTTTATCTGTTAATACCCGTCATGTGATTCTGCTATAGAGGTATAACATTAATTTTTAAATCATGTAATTATATATGTAACTATATAGCTATACTTACTATACTTTACGTTTTATTTTACATAGTAGGATAATCAGAGAATTAAATATGGCGAACTCTATGCCGCATTTTATGTTAACCAACCAGATAACCGAAAATAAATGTGAAGTATAAGAAAAAGGTTTACGAGAAGATCCCTTTAAGAATAGATCCCCATAAAAGCAGCAGAAGGGTATTTTCTTTAGTTAGGAGATTTTCTTATTGTGTGTACTACTCTAAGCACTTGTTCAACTGTAGCGTATTTTTCTCGGAATCCAAACTGGTGGTCTAGTATAATTCTGTTTCCTCTAGGACTGGCTTCAATGAAACTAAGAGTATTTTTACAAATAGTTTTGACAACATAGCAAGTAAGCTTATCGGTCATAGACCAAGTAGGAAACAACAAAGTGCAGGTAGCTCATATAGATGAGCTAGGTACAGTGGGTGATTTCCCCGGTTTTGAAATCATACGTATTTCGAAAAAGCCTTCAATATTCAATTCTCGCTTAGTAACAAATTGCTTGTATATGGAATAGAACTTTGGAGATCTGCTAGTAACGCCAATTGGGAGGTTCTACAGAAATTTTAAAATATAACGCTAAGAACAGTCTCGAATGCACACTGGTTTGTAAAAAAATATATACAGAAATACACGAGTACTTCAAAATGCCAACTGCAAAGTAACTAGTTAACAACTACACTACAAAGCCTCGATCAGAACGATGAGAACACTTAAAAAGGTAGAATTGCACCTAAACCATCCCACCTCAGAACCTAACTGATTATGGCTGATAAGCGAACTGCAGATAATAGGAAACAAAAAAAAATTTACTCACACCGGTTAATCTGCACAAATTTAAAGTTTTACGCAATAATACGTTTTCTGACTCTATCAAAGGACTTAACGAAGCTTTATCCAGAATTTCGTTAGTAATACGAACTACGTCATGGTATGGAAATTTTTAGATTCCATAGGTATCAAAAGGGTCCGCGAATCCTCGGTTACTAGTAACCTATATATTAAAGCTCTAAATATCAATTTCATTTCAGTTATTTTATTGGATCACGTTAATCGATGATTTGTGTTCTTCATCAATCAAATTTAGAGCTGGTGTTCCTCAGGACGGAATTATGCCTCTGCTTTTCTTTTCTCCTTCCTTAACTCCATACCCATTATATTACTTTACCTTACCATCTTTGTGCTCATGATATTTTAATTTACGTAACAGAACTTATTGATGATCTCCAAAACAATATATGTGGAGCAAATCTTTTAGTTACCCATAAATGCATATCTCTTTCAATGTCGCCATTTGTTATCTAAAATTTCTTCGTTATCCTTCGTCATTTCTCGTATAGTGTCTGGTGGAATTATGTCGTAACACGTAATAACAGTAACAAAACTTTTTTCTACCGTCAGCCTGTCTGAGGAAATGGAAAAATTCTTTCCTACTAAAATAACCCACCTCCAGACTGTTCTCCTTCCCCTTCTTGATCAAACTTTTTTCTTTGGTAAGGTATTTTCCAAACGATCACAGCTTTTATAATAAAAGGGGGAGGGGGAGGGGGGAAGAAATTTTATGTGCGACTCAGTGACAATTCCAATTTATAATTATTTTGTAATGGGACGCTTAAAGAGTGTTTGGGGCAGAGGAAATGGAAGATATGAACTGAATATATTTTACAAGCGATCCAACATATTGAGGAGCGTTAGTATTAGTTTAATCAAGAAGGGTAAGTCGGAGAGTGTGGACATGGTTATTTTAGTTTTTATATGAAGGAGTTTTTACATCTTCTCAAAAGACTAATAGCAGTGTAAAATTTTTTAACAATCTCAATTGTTGGAGGAGATTACTGTTTAACAGTGTTATAGAACTCTAATTGAGTTTCACCAAGCATTTTGGAAGATAAAGTCACTGATTGACAAAGAGACCGACCTGAGACCTGCATTTAAAAATAGACCAACTAATTTGTTCCATATGCCAATGGACAGAAGATTGGAGTTAAGTGCAGCTTTAGCATTATGGAGTTACGTAGATTTGTAGATCATCGGCATAACGATAAAGAAGTAAAGTAGGAGAGTTAGTAATAGAGTGATTGAAAATGAAGAAGAAAAGTGGAGACTGATTGCCACCTTGAGGAACACGTGCACTAAGTTTAGTGGAAGAAGAATATTTACCATTCATTATTATACACCGCTTATAGTCTTATAGGTAAGAGCTGAACCAGTCTATAGCAATGAAAGAAATATTTACTTATTTAGACAAGAGGTATGTCGTAATTTACGGTATTAAAAGCATTGGTAAAATTTACTTAACTTACCTAATTTTTTAAAACAGTAATACCAACTTGCTTATTGTTATTTCTGTATGTTATGTTGTGTATTTATCAAATACCTTTTAAATTAAGTACGACCTATCAAACACCTCTTATATTATTGTAAGTAGTCCCAAATTTCTATGTATGTATAATAGTGGAAGACAAGGTTCATCGTTAAGGTTAACCAAGTACATCTGAGGACACAAAATCCATATATTATCGAAATTAGTTACACTTTTCTATATTACTATTCAGATATAGGTACTTTTTTAAATATAACAATTTTATGACTTACTACTTTTTTTTTAAAAAAATAGTATTAGTTTTAGATGATATCGTTTTAAGCGTGACATTTCGTTTCATGTTTCTGAAATAGGCTTGACATCATACGTAAATTGAAATTAACATACCGGCATAACTCATCGCAGTATCGCCTTTTTTATTATTTTTGAATTTTTCCTATTTTTACGCACTTTTATTAGATAGAAGCGTATCCTATCAGTAAATTAATTTCAAATTTTAAGGACTAGTCTAGAAATATTTACCATACCTTAGGGGATGCCCTGAAAATTTCTACCCTCCCTGAAATTCCTATTCGTCACACTCATCATTCATACAAAAATCAATTTTCTACATTTCAATTTATTTTCGGCGAGTGAATAATTATGAAATGTAGAAAAGTATCAAGTTAAAATATTACATGGATATTTAAAATGTAGAGTAAATAGTAGATACAAGTAGAGTAAGTTTTTGAGCGTAAAGGAATATTAATAATTAAATAAAGAAAATCAGACAGAAAATGAGCATAGTTGAATTTTATTTTTACATATTATGTTGATTAATTTTTATTAAATTTTATTAAATTTTTTAGCCGGCATGGTAAGAGAACACTGGTTACAGAAACAGGCGCAAAAGGAGGGAAGGGATCTCTATCTTTCTATGTGAGACCTTTGGAATTTCCCTAATAAAAACCTTTTCTTAATAGTACATGGTATACCTGGCCTATAACTAATTAATAGCATACGAAAAAGATGGTATATAGCGCCTCACGCTTTTTTCACAATAATACTTAACTTTTGGTTCACTATTATTTTTTTATCTTAATTAAAATTAATTTCTAATTTTTAATTGAATATAATAGTATAAAGCGTTTTTAGTTTTTTAAACTATATTTATTTTAAATTAATCTTATTATAATCGAAAAAAATAGCACTTCATTCAAGTTCATTCTATTATTCAAGTACAAAATCAAGAAAATCTTTTTTTATTACTTGTAAATTAGTAGTAATCACAAATATTATTCATTTATTTAACTCTGGAGTTTCTTTGTCGGGGTCGAAATGTCTCATGTCATCAATTTTCTTTATTCTTTGGATGATAAGCCAAAAAAATTGAAGCAAAAAATTTTTTACACACTTTATAGATATGTTTATATTTATCTTTATCTACTTTATATATATCTTTATCTACTTTATATATATCTTTATCTACTTTATATATATCTTTATCTACTTTATATATATCTTTATCTACTTTATATATATCTTGTCTGCTTGTATGTGAGTAATATTCTTTTCACTTAAATGTCACATTGTTGTAAAAGGTTGGTAAGAGACCAACGCCAGAAAACATAGGATTAAAGTCAGATTTAGTCATTTTTTGTCAAATAATGATTTTGTACGAGATCTTTACAACTTAATATAAATCATTCTTGTATGCAAGAATAGTCATGATCATTAATTAATAAATAACTTCAAAAATTAATAATCAAGCAAAAGAAATAAAAAAATAACTTTAAATGTAGTTAAAATATTTATTAATGAGCAAAAAATATTAGCGTTATTGGAAGAAATGCGTGGGTTGCTCGATAAAAATACGAAAAATATCTCATAATAAAATGCACCTTGCTTTTACTTAATAACACTAATATTTTTTGTTCCTAATTATTTTTCTACCTTCATTAAAAAATATTTTTCATTTCTTAGTTCAGTTTGCCTTAAACCGTGTTTTAGTCATAGATATATATATAGGAAAATTAAAAAAATAAATGTATTTTCAGTAGTAGTGTGCTGTTATTTATTTTCGCTGCAATGAATGATTGGAACTTCAGATAAATACTAATCGATCTTTTTTTGTTAATATTTTAAGAAATTAGAGCAGAGCAACAGAGCTGTTGAAAATATTTTTTTATATAATACGTTATTATATATAATAATAAACAATTAACACTGACACTTGGGTCACAAAGTAAAATAAATAAAATTATATTCTCTAATATTTCTACGCTAAGGCAACGTCTATGGTGCTTAAATAAATATAGCAGTTATAACACTTTAAAACGTTTCATGCTTGTACCACTTGGTTGCTTTCCGGGGAAGTAACGCGTTTAAATGTTTTAATGATCTTCCTTCGCTTGTATTTATAAGGATTGAAGTCAATTGACAAGTGTAAATTAATGTTCAAGAAGAATTTTTTGCTCATGCACTCTCACTATCAACGAGTTTCAGGGTAAATTTCAGAATCCAGTCCGTAGTCATTAGTCCGCAGTTAAAAATACATAGTTTACATTATAACCCAGAATATGACAACTTGAATTATCCATTGTTAATTTTTGGCTTTTACGTGTACTTATAAAAGTGTGTTATTCTAGTGTTTTTTAAACTATTAATGTATTATATATTAATAAGGAGAACATTCAAGTCATTGAATTTTTTTTTTGTAGTGACATTTATTAGACCTTTAAGTTTCTGTTTCTTAAAAGAACGAGGAACCTTTGAACTACGATTTTTCTTCTAATACTTTCTATTGTTACTTAAAATCTTTATCTTTTATTGTGGATGAGTGAAATTTCTTACTTTGCTCTCTTTATCATCAGGGCTGAAAATGGAATATTAATCATTTGTTATTACTATAATAACACTTAAAAGGCAGTCAATTTGATTGTATATTGCGTACATGTTGACATTGTACATGTAATATGTTTATTTGTTTCTTAATATTAAAGAAAATAAATTTCTTACACGGTATGTCCTTCCCATGAAATTTGGTGATGAATAATCTTATAGGTAGTGTTACTGCTTCTGATATTGAAACATTCAGAGCTTTGAGTTTCCTTTCTGTAAAAGTATATTAAACAGAATTAGCTTTCTTTATATGAAGAGTGAAAAAATGCTTAACGTGGCTAAACGTTTCTAAGTTAAGAGAACCTTTGTGAAATCAAATCCAAGAGTAATTATAGCTACAGTGCTATAAAAACAACCCTCTATTTATTTGTAAAATATACTCACGGATTAATACTGCATTCGATCAATAACCTATTGAGAGCTGTACTCGTGAACAGATCAGGCGAGTGGCATTCTCCTTTTTCATTAATTCTAAACATGGAGGCCACCCCCACTACTGTCTCTACTTTGTTTATCGAGGCGATTAACGGACTGCCATGATCATTCTGCAAAAAACATAGATATTGAAAATGTGCTTGAAAAGTACTATGTATCGTTTTATTTAATTTTTTTATCGTGAGGAATACGGATATCCCGTAACCACTTTCTTCACTTACTGGACTAATTAGGTATATGGGATAAGTTATATGCGGATCGATATAGGCTATAAGGTATACCCAATAAAATATCAGAGTGTTCTTCCTCGACCGCCACACTCGTAGGTCAGGCGGCGGCCTGTAAAGCACGTGGGAGTAACCGGTGCGCCAGGAGACGATCTGCTTCTCGAAGCTGACCGCCCTCTAGCTATTCATTCAGGCTGTCATGACACCTCGTTTACACGGTTAGCTTAACACTGGAAGAACTGCCTCGATTGTCCTCTGACTTTCTTTGATTATATCAAATCTTGGACGATCCCAACATCAAGACCCAATTTCCATGTACATTGTATACTACATATTAAAGTTAAAGACACGGATAGGAAGATTATTTTTATGTCACTCATATTCATTTGGCTTAGGGAAATTTATGTATATAAAGTTAAATTTTATGATAACATTTATAATTTGAAAAATTCAAAAACTTGAATTATTCAAAAAATTGTTATTTCTATTCGAGTAATTTTCAGGATAATGTTTTTGTTTTTACTTCTGTTATAATATTTATTGAAGAAAATTTAAAAACTATCCACCGATGACTCACATGTACCACATGTATCTTGTACCTGCATATTGTATAAATGCTTTAATTAAAATATAAATATAACATATTACTTCATAGTAATTTCGAGTTACGTCAAATTTCAAATTTATTGATTCTTTTTATTGTAATGTTTTCACATTAATTACAAATATTTAAAATATTAATATTTAAAATATTAATATTCAAAATATTAATATTTAAAATATTAATATTTAAAATATTATTTATAATTATATACATGGTCGTAATACCAGGTTGACAATACTTCAACAAATGACATCTTCTGTCACCAGTTAGTGTGTGTGTGTGGGTTTGATTGCCACCGACTATTACTTTTAAGATTCTTTTCAAGATATATAATATTTTTACACAGAAAATAATTAAAAAGAATATTTTTTTTTACAATAAGTGTTTTTTGTTTACCTTAAAAATTGAAGAAAGTTTAAAATATATATATATATATATAGTATAAGTAAAATATTTTGATTCTTATCATGATTCAATATCTCTCTGTGCATCAATTTTTACTATAACTACTAAAATTAGCTTCGTTTATGCATAATTTAAGCATAGAATAATTAAAAGCACGAATCGTCGTTGCACGCATTGATATATCGACTTATACGTGGATACGTTAAGCGCTGATTCGCTTATATCACTTCTTATACTATTTGAAGAAGTCAATAAGAATCCTCATATATAAATCAAAACATTACCGTTGAACACTACTTGTTAAGTTTTTCCTTCTTCTTTCAAATTATAAAAATTTTGCTAAAAATAGTTTTTACTCTTTAATTTATTGCCATCGAGAGTGTTTTTAGTAATTTATGAATATACTTTATTAACTATACTTATGAAATTATATTTTATTTTTGGTAAATAAAATATTACTTACTTGACATATTCCATAAAAATCATCTGTAGAAATCTTTGAGTTTTGTTTTCTATATTTTTTCAATTTCTGTAATACAAAATGTAATACTTCGATTATTTTATTGATCTAACCTCGATTATTTCATTCATTTTTATGAATATTTGATACTAATTCCAAGTGAGTATTAGGGCAGTAAAATTTTTTCGTCGAGAAATTTTATGGGAAGAAGTGTTTTCTTTAACATTAAGAAACGAATGCATATTACATAAATATATATGCAAATTTAAAGGAAATATAACAATAAAATAATAAAAAAGTCGACTAGTAGTGTTAAATGACATTTACGGACGCGGGAGCAACCCGTATTAGTATTTGGACAGAGTCGAAGGACATGGCGACTGAACCAGGCAACAAAATGCTCCAGGTAGGAGAGGAGTAAACAAAGAACGCGTCTCGACAGTAAATGGATATTTCATTGTTATATGCGTAAAAATGTGAAGCTATAAGAGATGAAGTATTTATTAATTACTGATCAAAGGAAGTTTAATTAACTTCCTTTGATCAGTAATTGATAAATTTAGATTACTAAATTAAAATACAAATATTTGTATATTATTGGCGTTTCTGCTGTGTCTTCGTTATTTTTTTTATTCTTAGGAAAACCACGCACGTGATTATGCAATTGTTACGAGTAAAATACACGTAACCAGTAAGATGAGATACTTCAGTAATCCGGCTCCCATGTATTTGATGTGTGAGTACCAAAACGTGACGTATACGCATGAATGGGGCGATGCATAGAGAGGAGTTGCGTGCGATCTGCAATACTTTACTACATAACTTTGTTTTACTACGTAACAAGCGAAGAAAACATATGGAAAAGCTTTAAAAATATAAAAAGATTTTCTTACTAGCGGTACTGCTAAGGTTGGCTCTCTAATAGTTTCATCGTTAGATCTACTACGAATTGCATCTTTTGTACAAATCATATATTTATCAATAAATACACTTAGTTCGGGTTTTGTGTAGACTTTCTTGCAGTTTTCTTTCGAAGATATAATTGTAGACGTGAAACGCATTTTTTTTGCGTTAAAATCTACTGTTTCATCTTTCTAGAAAGGAATATAATTTAAATGTGAATATTAAAATAGTTTGTATTTTTATTTAATATTAATATATTCTAGGTAACATGACAAATGTTATCCTATTTTTTTGGGAAAACTTATTACAATTTGAACGCAGCGGGATGCGAATCTGAGCCACTTGGAAACAAGTCCAAGCACTCTAACCGCTAAGACATCCATGCCTTATGCATCCGTCGAAATTCTTATGCGTTTGTTACAGCTTATTTATGTTGTTCGCATCTTTGTACCGATTTTTACAAATTTCTTCTATCCAATGATTATTTTTTCAAAAATGTTCAACTTAGCAATACTAAATGTGCAATAACACTTCAAAAATAGTAAAAATTAAAATCTTAAATTAAAATTATTTCTTACAAAAAATAGAGTTTGGGGAGCAGAAATTTGTGAAAATCCCTCTACAGAGATGTTAACAACATAAATAAGTTGTACGTTGAACGCATGGCTTAGCAGAGAGAGTGCTTGGACGGTTTCCAAGAGGCGTGGGTTGGTTTGTTTTCTAAGCCTAAGTGTGATACTAATACTTCAAGAATAGTTAAATATTATCCTATCTTTATTATAAAAACATAAACAATACGAACATTAGTAAAAAAACCTAAATTATAGAGAATTAATCATTTTTAGTTTTAAAAAATATATCATTTATTCAAAAGATCACTGATTAAAATTAACACTAGGTATATATTATAATATTTGTTTATAATTTATTATTGAACATAAGTATGTAAATGAAATTGTGATATTTTTGTACTAAATGTACAAATACGTTTATGTCATATTTATGTCTACAAAACTTGTATCTATTTACGTGGGTTATTTTATTTTTTTTGTATATAATAGAAGTACGTAATATTTACAACTCACTATTTTCATCACAATTTCTTTTGCATAAATTCTCGGAACATATCAATTTGTTTTATAACAAATAAACAGAGATTAGTATCACCATTCGCATTCTTGTCTCGTGACCCCATCCTAACGCCTTCACACTTCTACCTGGTTGCTCTTGACTCACATCAAAATTGACTTTTATGACCATTGGCAGATAAGAACAATATTTTATAAAGTCTGGATCAGTTAAGTCTTTCTCCACTTTTACTACAGCTATATCCAATTTAACCCAAGTTAAGTTAAGGAAGCTTATGTCGTACTCTACAATGAAATGAAAAAATCAAATCAATATGTGGTGTCACTGTCATGTGGTTCCTGTTTCATAGAACTTGCACATTCAAAATGATCTACTGCCATCACGGCACTGAGTGACTGTATAATGTACGGGCTGTTGTGGTTTCTATCTTCACTTAGTAGAATATATTTTTTTTATTATTTTCATTGTCATAGACCACTAACATGCCGAAGTCTTTCATCAAATGAAAAACTTCAACTTTTTATTTGTCCATTTGGCTGTTTTATATTAAACACTAAAAATAGTTTTGCTTTTATTGATTAAACGTACCTACCAATAGGCTTATACTTACCAATAGGCATGTGAGTAGAAATAATTCGCCTCTTCATTTTTGCAGTGCAATTGTCTTTGTTTAAATCATCTAATTTAAGGTATTTATCATAACCGGCCACTACGTATGTTTTTTCTACATCTTGTATACAAGTTGCTGACGTAAGTACATATTGAGGATGAATGATGGCACCACTGCATATCCAAGTGTCGTAAGCACGAAGGGGATCTTTTGATAGTGCGAAATATACCTATTCGATACATATTATTATCTTAAATTCTGAATAATAAAAATTACAGGTCTATTTAAAATTTCTCATTTGAGCGCTATAAGGGAATTCTTACTTACAGCACGAGTATAAAGAACATATTAAAAGGAATTGTTGGCTATAGTTGACATCTGTGAATAAACTAGGCATATGAAGAGTTTTATAAATCTGTCAGGATTAACGGAAGACCGAGGTTTTTAATGGAATTCGCTAGTGGCGGTTGACGAGTAGTTGCAGTGGACATACAGACGACCGACACGCTGGTTGAAAGTCCCACATATGCGTACAGATTACCTCACGTTTAATAAAAAACATTTGTTGAAGTGCAAGTTTTTGTAATTGATTTTCTAAATTTAAATAAAAGAGTTTAGCTTTACGCTTTTATCCCGCATAGCAGGGTAGACAGAAAGTAAGTAGTGTCAAAATACTCCGTACTTCGATTTCCATCGAAGTCGAGACATAGCGTGGTGGAAGCGTGAAGCTAAAAAATAAATAAAAGAGTGATGTTTTATGTTATAATAAAGATATGTTAACCAACACTGAAATATTTGTATAACAACACAACATCAAACAGTAATCAGTGCTTTTTTGGGATTAATGGCCATTAAACCCATAACATATTGATTACTAAATTAATGGAATTTAAACATGTTTAGAATTGTAATCATAACTTTGTTTTAGTCTTTAAATCAATCTGGAAGTGATCTGCAAAAGGCAAAGTCCTACCAAAATCGTCAAAACAAATTACGGAACTAATTCAATAATACATACGTACACAATTAGTAAAAGAGTGTCAAGGAAGGTCTATGTAGTGTAAGAGGTAAAGAAAATTATTAATAGTATGAGGTAAATTGAAAGAATTGGTCAAAACCATACGAGATAGAGGAATGTATTAGGCAAGTTTGGTTATAAGATAGTAAATGAAGCTGGAAAGCTCATGTTGGACCTATGTAACGAGACGGATTTGCATGTGGCAAACATGATGCTGGACCGCATATTCTCATGTATAATTAGTAGCGAATAAAATAGAAAAACGAGATTGACCTAGTCCCACTAGATCAACACATTCGTAACCAAGTTATGGACATGTGTGTTTTTATGTGGTATGAACCACTTATGCTGTGGTCTTCCACGAGGTTTGGTGCTATGGAACACCGACTACGACTGGGTACTGAGGGGCAGCATTCTAAGGAGAGTGAGAGACTTATCGCGAGGCCGCTGTGCTCCTGACAATTCAATGGGTGAGCCTGGAGACTTTAAGAGGCGCATGAAGTATCTCAAACTAGGTCTTGGATAGTTGGTAAAATTTTTGGAATTTTGTTCTGTTAAAGACAGCGGCGGCTTTGACGCACCCTTTGACCAATGCGTTGAGGCCTCGTCCGTACACTGGGTTGGTTCGGTCGAGGGTGATATATGGTGCTCTTGTATAGGCGGATGCTCTGATTCCACACAATACCACCCAGCTGCTAATGGCGCAGAGGGTGATGACTATCAGCATGAAATGGATTTACAGTACAATCTCGAGTGAGGTGGCGTGTGTGGCTGATGTCCTGCCATGGGACCTGCACGCGATTACTCTGGTTAAGGATTACAAGGTTTGGCGTCTGGGGACTTGGCATGGCCGGCACCAAAAAATGAGGCACGATTAGTCGCGTATAGAGTGAGATTCCGGGTTAGTAACTCTTTTTATTGCTCGAAGGACGATAGAAGCAGTTCGTTAGCTGTATACTAGGAAATAGTATATTATATATTGTTGAAGTTTGATGTACGCAGAATATCATAAATTGAGAAATTGAAACAAAAAACGTGTGTGGTGTTAGGGTCATGGGTATTAGAACAGTGATGTGAATGGTGGGGTGATAAAGTAAAAGACTCTGTAGAAATAAAATGCATTTCCCTGCCCACTTTCATTCACATAAAATATGAAATACTCATTTAAAATTAGTATCCCAAAATTAATATACTGTTTTTTCAAGTTAGAACATTAAGGACTTCCATACAAACATTAAATCCTTAGTATTATAATTAGCATTAACACAGAAATAATAAGTCACTTATTGTTCATCAGATATTCAAAGTAAGTAATCAAACAACCTTCTATACAAACAGACTACAGACTTCTATACAAACTTTCAACCCCTACGAGAATTTCGCACTCTTATGTCTTCCACGACATTTTTAATCAATAACCGAATCAAAAAATATAATGTTTGTAACATCAAAATTGACAGATTTTCATATATAATTCCAAACCTTTATTTTACCCCATTAAGGATCGAATTTCGAAAAATCTATTGTTACATTATTTTTATATGTATAGATTACATATATGTAATTATGAATGGAAAAATAATAGCTTCATACCATATATCGTTTCTCTGTTCTTGTTAATTCATTCCCGCCAACTATTCTAAGCTGTGCGTATATATTTGTAAATAGGAACAAAATATTAATAGAAAGCAAGAAAATCATTGTACTTGCAGTAAAAATTTCAAGAACAACTTTTTACTTCACAAAAATCTGGAACAGGAATACAAGTATAAAAAGACTGACGTCAAATTTGCAATAGTTAAAGTTTATATATATGAAGGAAATGTAGGGTTATAATTTGGTCTAAAGTGGCATATAAATTGTTAACGCATAGCAAATTTTACCTGTTAATGCCCCGTCATATGAA
Source organism: Dryadula phaetusa (assembly GCA_032432895.1). Taxonomy (NCBI): domain Eukaryota; kingdom Metazoa; phylum Arthropoda; class Insecta; order Lepidoptera; family Nymphalidae; genus Dryadula; species Dryadula phaetusa. The sequence goes on from JAOYRS010000073.1 coordinate 2,775,326, forward strand.
TGTGCTATAGAGGTATAAGATAAATTTTCAAGAAAAATCTTTTTATTTATAATTTGTTATATGCTTTTTAACTGCTGATCATATATGTAACTGTATAACTGTAGGACAGGATAATCACAGATTCAAAGTGTTATGTGTGGCGAACTCCAGAGTTGAAAAATAGTAAAAAAATATAAAATATAATGAAAAGGTTTACGGGATAATTTCTTTGAGGAGAACGCCTGTAGTTTAACCTATAATATATATAAGTTATGGTTATCAAAATATTTTATTTTAAATTACTGAGTTTACCTAAGGGTTGTTGGTATATTACGTAATTTTATCCTTGATCATAAAATTATGATAAATTAGAATTATTCTTAATAGCAAATAAAACTACTCTCTCTCTCTCTTTTCTCATTTATTATAAAAGCTGTGATCCTTTGGAATACTAATAAAAATAAGTGAATCTGACTCACCATATTTTGCAATCAATCCAATTTATTAAGAAGAGCTTTAAGAAAGTCACTAGCAAACATCGACGTTATCAAGAATGAGAAGGAGAAAAGGAGAACAGTCTGGAGAAGGACTATTTTAATAGAAAATATTTTTTTCTGTTTACACAACTAGAACAACAGGACCCAGCAAAGAATTTCCTGCTAATCTAAAATATGTGATGGCGTGAAAGGTTTTTTTTTATTTTTATTAGATGTGCAATGGTATTCCAAAACAACTCCACCAGACAGTGGACAAGGAAAGAAGTTTTTGATAACAAGTGACGACATAAAAAGAGACCTTAGATTTGCCCGCATTTATGGATAACTAAACGGTTTGCTCGACATATTAATGCACTTAAAGTTAAGGCAAGGGCGCTTCCTGTGGGGTTCAAACCTCGCGTTGCGGTTGGCGTCTGGGCTGGGTGTAGACATGGGTTGTTTAAGTTTTTGTAGGAGTTTAATAGAAGTCTTTTCCATCTTCTCAAATGACTAATAATCATAAAAAAACTTTTGATGGACTAAGTTGTTGGAGTAGACGAAAAAAATGTTGTGTCTATAGTGAGACCTATTTAAGTGTTATGAAACTCTAATTGAGTGCCACCAAGCATTATGGACAATAAAGTTATAAATGTTGTAAATTTGTCATAGTTATTAGTATTGTAACTTGTAGCCGAATGCCAAAGAGATAGACCAAATAATTTGCTTCATATGTGAGGATACAAGTTCCATTTATTATTGAAATTAGTACCACTTTTTGATATTGCTAGTCAGATATATGTATTTTGTTAAAAATAACAAATTTATGATTTACTGCTTTTTAAAAAAAATCTCAGAGAAAAATAGATAGATTTTAGATTTATATGATATCGTGTTAAGCGTGACATTTCTTTTCATGTTTTTGAAATAGGCTTCACACCATACGTTAATTGTAATTAACATACCGGTGTCTCTCACAGTATCGCCTTATTTATCTTTTGAATTTTCCCTTTTTTTAACGCACTTTTTTAGATTGTTGAGTGTATATCAAATAATTAAAAAGAAAAGCTTGTGTAGTTATTTAAGCCATTCAATAATACAAAATTTTGGTCATTGGGGTAAGCAAAAGGACCAGAACAACGTGAAAATATACACGTGAGGCATTGTCTGTTCATAGCTCAACATCGATTCTTCAAAATGTTCACTCGATAAAGGCATCGGATGATGCAGTCAAGCGTTTCAGTTTTATTGTAACGAAGAAGTAGAATTGAATTAAAAGTTTACAATATATTAAGATATTATAAATTGCCTATTGGTCTAGCTGGAATATCATGGTATTCAATTTTTTAATTTTGATATGTCGATAGAACTTAAAATACTGCTAAAGTAGTGTTTACCTAATCTTATTGAGCTAGTCTTTATGGTTCTCCATCAGTTTTCGAAATGAATTATGGCCTAAGACGTGACCTATACCTAAATACCTCTAACACTTGTGATTTTCTGACGACATTATAAATTTTGCTGAAGCCGTGCAAGACCCACAGTATACAAATAGCTTACCTTAGGCATGATACTTTCGTTTCTCAACTATAACGGTTACATATGAAGTTTTAATGACAACCGCATCAAAATAGGTTATGTAGTTTGAAATATCCAAGCGCAAGGACAACAGGAATGAACCTGGTTGTTTGGTATTTTTCATCATTTACTAAAATATCTGTGATTGCCGTCTTCGACAAGACAGAAGGATCCGCGAAATAAGATGAGCCGCATCTGTTGCCCTCCTCAGATGTCACGCTCATTTAAGGAGCTCGCATCTAAGAATGATTGTTCCCCGTTACTTGCTATCACAGCCTAATACCTACTGCAGTCGTACTGTAGAACCATTATACAACCGAGGTCAAAGACGAAAAATCTAGAGGCCTCCCGTACTGGGCCTCGGAGACCAGAATTACCTAAAGCCGAGACAGCGCTGTTGTCATTGGTTAGTAAGGTCTGCTCTCTTCCGTTCTATTATATTCAGCTTGTGCACAAGAACCCTTAATTTAAATTTTATATAGATATCTTTAATATATATTCAAGTTATTCTTTTTCTATTCTGTGCTGCCAAGTTTAGATATTCACCGAGAAAATAAACATTTTCACAGAATTTTACCTTATCCTTTTTATATTTTTGCTACTTTCGTACGACTAGTAGGTTATAAAGATATACGGAAAGGTGAAATAAAGAGTTATGAATTTCAGTTTTCAAAATATATTATGTGTCTTTTAATGCACACTGAACTCAGCTTTCACAACAAAAAAAATCCACATTCAGTATACTAAAAAAGAGGCAAAATATTAAAAAAAATACACAACAAAAAAATATAATATTAAAATTTTCTAAATTATAAATAATCAATAATTATTCAGATATGTATACATCTATCTTATTATAATATTAACATCTTATAGTTATAGAATTTTAAAACATCAAAGTTACTATACACCTTCAACTATATACCTTGCGTTACACTTTGGACTAAAAAAATGGTTTGATATTTGGTATAGTTTCTAAGCCTGCCTTTTGTCGTAAAGTCAGAAAGTTGTTTTAGAAGTCGTAACGAGTAGCGTCATCGGGCCTTTCTACAACTGATTTCTTAACTTACAGATTTGGAAAGAGCATCAGGTTCGAAATCTTAAGAACTTTTCTCAAAAAATGCAACTGCCTAAATAGCGCGAAAGTTTTTAAGTGACTCGAAACTTTTTAAACGGCATTCGTTTTTGTTTACAATTGTTCTCTAAACGGTAGAGCAATCAAGAATTATTGACGAAGATCTCCATAATTCGGTGAAAACAACGCTAAATATCAATTATGGCCTTTCAAATATACGGTATAAGGCGATTAATATATCGGCCAGATCAACGCCATATTGCCATTGTAGTGCTTTATTAAGTTTGGACATGAGACTGGATCTTTTTTATCTTCCTCTTTTTTGTATCGCATTATATTCTGTATACAACATAGGTGTCAACATAAATACTTGCAGCCACGACACATTTATAACAGAACCACATCACAACAACGATATGTGTTCGATCTACTTTGGCAAAAGGATCTCTGCCCTTTTTTTTCATTTCCTTATCACTAGGTAATTTTTTCTTTGCTCCTTGAACTCTATTTGACTGTTATTAAGGAGAATATACTGTACTCAAATGATGCATCAATTTCATTAAACTTAAAAGATATGAAAGTAGAGGATAGTTTTATACCTTTGTAGGCGTCATCATCTCGTCGACACTGAAACGTTTTTCCTTCAGAAATATTCGATGCGTAGTTATAACGAACTTTTTCAACGAATTCTATATTATCTGTTCCGTCATCTTTTAAATTATCGTAAAAAGGGGTCATAGTTGCTTCACGTATTGGTATATCGATAATATTTTCATTCTATCTTTTTATAGTTGTTTTTGTATTTTTAAATTTCTCAAAGGAAATTCCTGATTCAGGCACCATTGTATTCCATTGTAAAGGAGGTGAAATATCTTCAGTTTCAGCGTCTGTTGTTCATGACGATGAAAAACCACAGTGTACATAACAGTTTGTTATAATAGTCGCAGTTACATTTCGGCAAGGTTTATCAGGTTTATATTTATTATTTAGATGTACTATAGAGTAGAATTCTTTTTTCTTCCATATTATCTAACATGCTCCTGACAACTTCTTTTGATATAATGACTTGAAGTTTTTAATGATACCTTGATCCATAGGCTGTAATTTTGATGTGGTATTGGCAGGCAGATATTGGATTTCAATTGAGGAATATCATTATACGCCGTACAATTATGAATGAATAATAAGATTTTCCTTTTTTCTTTACCCATTCTTATCAAAATTTATGAGCCAGTTTTTTGAAAATTGCAGAAGTTTATGTGTTTGTATTTGCTTCATATTGCAAGATTTACATCTTGAAAAACATCGAGGTTTTTTAGATTTGCCGATGACTAATAATGAAAGATTTTCTGTGCCCGACATGTTTGCTGCTAGCATAATAGTCAAAGGTTCCTTGCTATGCTTCGCACCATGTCATTGATCATTTTTAAACGTTAAAGTCTTATATGGAACACAGCAGAACAAGCAGTCCCGTTTCATCAGCATTAAATATATTGTCATGTTCGTAACCTTGTAACAAATCTTGCAACTCACTTTCCCATTTGTTGCAAGTTTGAACTATTTTTTTTGTAAACTATTGTACACATAGATGTGTATTGCAATTAGAACCAACTACTTCTGACAATATTTCAGTCGAAAATAAATAACTATTTTCGCTAAGTTCAAAGGTAACCAAAAATATGTACCTATGTTAACCTAAATTGTTATCTAAGATACAATGGTGTACTTACAATGTATGCAAATTCTTAGAGTCGAAAAATTATTTTTCTTCATTTTTTTTTTAGGTTCACGCTTTATCCTTTGCTGGGTAGTCAGAGAGCACGGAGCTCCAAACGCTACGGTCCCTACATACCTCTTTCGCTTCGTTTACAGTCATTATCCTCTTCAAATATGTCCATCGGGGGGTCCTCATGCTTTTTACGTGACCTTCCTCCAGTATCTTCGATATCGTATTTTCGAAGGTCAACCGAGATCTCCCCTGACCTCTCGTACCACTCACCTAGGCTTTATAAATCTTTCTTATCATTCTTTCATCGTTCATTCTTTAAACGTACCCAAACTTCATTCTTACTATGACATTCGTGCTTACACCTGTCTTTTTGCGTATCTCTTCGCTGCATATACGGTCAGCTAAAGTGACTCCGCATATCCGACGGAGAGATCTCATCTCTACTGCATTCATTTTTCTTTCATTCTTCTTTTGACACACCCACGTTTCGCTGTCTTTTTGTCGTCGCATCAATGTAGCAAGAGCACCGTGAACCTTGTTATCGGCAGCAATACGCCTTTCCACATCCATTTCGTATCTTTCATCTCTACTAAACCTACTTCCCAGATATACCACCTCATTTATTTGTTCTAAAATCTCTCTATCTACTACAATCTTGCATTCCATTCTTTCTTTGTCCCTTTCAAATACTCGAATGTTTCTTCGAATTATAGAGGTTATACATTTAAAATAATCCAGTTGGAAAGGTTATAAAATAAAATAATGGTAAAATATGTACCAAAATGACTCGCTTAGCTGAGCTGAAGTTAAAATTTCGAGTAATGAAGGTTTTGGTGTTTGAAGAGAAGTGCTAATAATATATAATGACTTAAATAAAAATATCAATACACATACGTTTGTGTGTATGTGCACAAGAAAGGTAAAGAAATAAAGATACAAATTATATAAATCTAGGTTATAAGTGAAGTATATGCAGGTTTCAAGAATCTGTTGGAGCTTGTTTTGCTTTAGCTTGTATTACCGTAATCAATATTAGAACGTAGCCAGTTATTAACTAGCTATATTTTGGTGTGGATAGGCAAGAATTTTTTTTATTACACCACTGCACTGAATGCAAGCAAGCATACAACTTGCAACTTGCGTGAGATATCAGCAGCGTGATCTTCCCAAGATAACTTATTATTAATTATTTTATTATATATTATATATCCAGATCTTTGACAATACTAGACAAGTTAGTGGCTTTGCCTTTATATAGTAGGTTAAGCAAATGATTACAATCGGGTTTACTTGAGTGTGAGCTGCCGATAGTTATAGCCTGACGTTTATCAAGATTAACTTCAATGCCTTATTTGGAAGACCAAATTGATATTAGCTTTACTAATATCATCGTCACCAACAGTTTAATAAAGATGCAAGTAATCAGCTAAATATAGTATTGAGAGGTAAGAATAGAAGTAACAGAGTTGATGAAATCTAAAAAAAATATGTAAGAAGAAGACCAGGATCTACTGTATTGAATGCCTTATTAAATAATTTATAATACACAGATTGAGGTGTTATTTTCCATTGATAATATACTCAGTAATGTGATATGGGGCAGAAAATGGTACTAAATTAACTTAATCTGTTGCAAGATAAAGCGAAAACCTGAAAAAAGAGTTTCTAAATATAAGTTTCTAAAAGAGTCCAGTGTTTTTTCTTTTGGTTAACAAAAGAAAAAACACTGGAAGAAAAAACCTTGTTCTTTAAACTCTATAATATACTTCTTTCCCAAAGAAATAAGATGTCACCTTTAAATTATACGCCTGATTCAAGTGATTGAAAGAACATTTCAATGATGTCACTTTTATTAGATTTTTATATTTCTGCACGTTCAAAAAGAGTAGAAAGCATTTGGTGTACGATTTTATTTTTATTTATATTGTTACATAATTATTTTATCCTATTTTAGTAGTCGAGATATTTGAAGCCTTATTGCAAATGTCATCATCATCTGTAGAGCTGAAAAATAAATATAAGCCATATATATTCATTTTAAAAAATTTTCTGAATGTGTTTGTGATGGTTGGGGATTTGAATTGCCACTTATGAAATCTTAAATACATCAAAGAAATTATATAAAATAAATTATAAATAAAAATGATAACATTACGATTTATCTATAACATCTGAAAACTAAATTAATCAAATTCAAAGAAACGGTTATTTTATAGCCGAATTTGTCGAAAAAATTACGTTGAATACATATGAAATCTCTATATATTGCTCATTCGTCTTCAGTACAGCAGATTCATTTTTATTTTAGGTATAGATTCTATTTTAAGCAACTTATAAGTTTTATTTTCAATAATTTTATAAATATTTAAGAAAATAGTGTCTCTTACTCGGTATAGCCTTCCCATGATATTTCACGACGAATAATCTTGTAGGTACTGTTATTGCTTCTCAAATTGTTACATTCAGACCTTCGACTGTTGTCTTGCCTGCAATGTTGTTTTAAATAAAACTCTATATATTTGCGATATGACGAATGAAACTGCAGGATATTTTTATTAGATTAAACTCATTAATAAATGTGGTTTACTTTACACAAACATATTAGAATGTCATAGGTATAGGATCGTCTTACCTTAAAAAGAAATCCTTCACTAAATTTGTTACTTATAATGTTTAGAGGAATGTAATTATTATAAAATTTTGCTTGAGTGTGCGTTGTAATTTTAGTCAACTGATCAGCGATCGTTATATCAATTAACTTATTATGGCGATGATCGCACGCTATGTAAGATTCGAAACGTATTACATGTTTGTGGTATCTATTCACTGATTGGTCGATAAATCCGGTTTTCGGAAAAAAAATACAACTTGCAAAAAAATGTTAAAGAAAATGTTTTCAAGCAAAATTTTACTATTATGTATTATTAATCAATGTATCACGCACATTTGTTATTATATTTTGCGTGAAGATTTGAGCTCAATGTGACACAATGAGCCACCAACTGACTGTTAATGTGAATTGGAGGAATGAATATATTTAATTCATCGCAATTTCTTTGAAATAATATGTATATAAATATTAAAATTGGGGATTTAAAAAATAGTAATATTGTTATGTTTACATAAGCTTTCCAAAGGACCTGGTCCTTCTCGTAAATCACCTTAAAAGAGGTATCGGCCAGGATCCATCACTGAGTAAACACAAGTAATTGACCAGAAATTGTCTCTGATTAATAAGTAGGAGAAATAAAAAAAATGTAAAACTAGAAAATGATTATGAAACGCAGCCACGATGATCTCATTCGTATAAAAAATATATTAAAAAATCTATAGTTGTTTGTAAAATGTACTCACGGATTTACAAAGCAGTCGATCAATGGCCTATTGACAGCTGTAGCAGTGAAGAGATCTGGTGATAAGCAGGCCCCTGATGTACCGCTTCTATATACGGAGGCTACTCCCAGTACTGTCTCTACTTTGTTTATCCAGGTAACTAACGGACCACCATGATCATTCTATAAAAAATGTTGGTTGCCTTATAAAAAATTGGTATGTTCCTTTAATGTAGAAAAAAAAACTTGCAACGACCAGGCCTACATACAATGTATATACATATGTATGTTTATAACACTAAATTTTAAATATAAGTAAAATTAATAAAAAGAACTATTAATATCGTGATTTTACACATTTTAAATGAAACTTAGTATTTCGCTATTCAATAGTTTATTTTCGAATAGATTATTTTGAACTTTGATTTTGTAAGAAAATAAAGAGATATAATAGAGGAGACGATATTAGTGAACTTTAAATGTCGTTTCTTTGTATTTTTAGAAAAACAATTTGTGTTTTATTATGAGCATCCTCAAAAACCTATCTTATAAAACAACATTTTCGTTAACTAAAATGGATCGGCTGCAATTTGAATTTACGATGACAGCCTCAAATGATGGCAAATCGAATATATTAACCATAACCTCGATATCTACAGAAGAAGAAGAGCTGATGTCGGTGACTCATCATACATATATCATCAAGATGAACACTTTCTCAAAAATAAAAAATACCATAAAGAAAAGGTATCAAAGTAGAAAAATATGGATAAAATTGGATGAAGATCTTAAGAAAACATATCTAGATGAAGAAGGTTATATGCAATTTTTAGATCAATATTTAGAAGAAATGAGCTTAAAACAACCAGTAGACAAAAGTGACAATTTGCAATATATCTTGGAAAAATTAATAGAAACTACTACATAGAAAGAAAATTAACATAAGCTAAAACATATTTCAGAGAAATTTATAATTGAAAAATTCACAAGTAAGAACCCTAATGCAATGCAATGGATCGAGAATTTTGAAAAAGAATGTGAGCGCTTTAACATATCAAAAGATGAAACAAAATTGACATATTGAGGTTGTTTTTAGAAAAATCTTGTTTGGATTGGTATGGTTCGATGACCATAAAACTTACAATTAATGCACAGTGGAATGAGTGGAAAGACAAATTTGTAGAAACTTTTAAAAACCGAGGATGGGATATAGTCACATATGCTCTTGAATTCAGGTATAAAGAAGGATTACTAATTGATTATGCTATAAAAAAAGAAAGACTACTACTAGATATAAACAAACTGATAGACTCCAAAACAATGATAGATCTTATTGCAACGGGTTTACCTGGGTTTATATTAAATAAATTAAATAGGGATGAACTTAATGACACTACTGATTTGTTCAGTGAGATAAGAAAATATGAAGGTATGATGTACAAGAAAAACTCAACTACAATAAAAAGCGGTACATTCCTTTATAAAAATAAAACTAATGATAAGAAGCCATGTAAGACCTGTGAATCTCTAGATAAAGGAATTAGATATCATCCGGAGGAGTCATGTTGGTTCAAGAAAAATAAAAATGAATCTGAAAAGGTTTTTAAACCCAGAAATGTAACTAACAACTCCATTATTGAAGTAGATATAAATACTGAGAAAAAAAACGAGTAAGTACACCATTAATCAAGATCAAGCTTTTATTAGAAAAAAATTAGAAGAGAGCAGCATTTATGATTCAGGCTCACAGATCTCTTTAATAAATTAGAGACTGATTAAATTAAAAGAAAAAACGGAAAATGTGAATATAGCATACATGAAAACGTTTAATGGTGTGAAAAAAACAGATGGCTTGATAACAATAAAAATAAAAATATTTGATATAGAAGAAGAGGTGGATGTATATATAGTAGAAAATGATGATTTTGATGATTTTATAATCGGATTGGATATGATAAAAAAATTCAAATTAACCCAAAATGAGGACTTGCAAATAGAACAAACGAAAATAACAAATAAAACAGATGAAATGTCTAAAGATAACAGAAATGAAGAAAAGAATATAAAAACATTTGCAATAAATTTTAAGGAACACATAGAAACAGAAGAATTTGTAAGTATAACAGACCATTTAGATAATGAAAAGAAAATTGAGATAGAGAAAATATTAAAGGAATATAAAACAATTTTCGCTAAGGACAAATATGATATAGGATCAGTCAGAGATTATGAAGCTCACATAGATTTACTAACAAATAGCTACTGCAGTAAAAGACCATACAGATGTACTATAGAAGATAAATTAGAAATCGAAGAGCAAATATCCATGTTATTAAAGAATAATTTAATAGAAGAATCCTACAGTCCTTTCCCTGCTCCAGTGACATTGGCATTTAAAAAAGGTGAAAATAGAAAATCCCGCTTTTGTGTAGACTTCAGGGAACTGAATAAAATTGTTGTTATACAAGCTCAACCTTTCCCATTAATAGATAATTTGATTATTAAAACTAGAAATTGTAAGTATTTTACTGCACTGGATATAAACTCAGCTTTTTAGGCTATACCACTACGGGTAGAAGATAGAAGTAAAACAGGATTTGTCACACAAGATGGCCACTTTCAGTGGACCTGCCTTCCTTTTGGCTTAAAAACATCACCAGCTATTTTTCAGAGAATACTAAGTAATATTCTAAGAAAGAACAATCTCACAGGATACTCCGTAAATTATATTGATGATATTCTTATATACTCAACCACCTTTGAAGACCATATAAGACACAAGAAATGTATTAGAGGCAATAATAAAAGAAGGCTTTAGATTGAAGTTTAAAAAATGTATGTTTGCTTCAGACTCAGTAAAGTACCTCGGGCATGTAATTTAGAACAACTCAGTAAGACCACTAAAAGACAATTTGATCTCAATTAAAAATTTTCCAACTCCAAAGACACAAAAGAACATTAGACAATTTTCGGGAAAAATCAACTTCTACCATGAATACATACCAAGAAGCGCCATTATTTTAGACCCTTTACACAATTTATTAAGAAAAAATGAAAAGTTTGTATGGTCAGAGAAGTGTGAAGAATCATTTAATCAAATAAAAAGATATTTATGTTCTCCATCTGTGTTGGAAATATTCGACAAAGACTTACTAATAAAAATCTTTACAGGTGCCTCTTTAGAGGGTATTGGGGCAGTATTAAAACAGACACAACTAGACGGTAAAGACAAACCAGTTGCATATTTTTCAAAAAAACTAAACGAATCTTAAAAACGGAAAAAGGCTAAAGGTTTGGAATGTTTTGCTATGAAAGAAGCGGTTAAATACTGGGCAACACTGGCTATTTGGCAAACATTTCACTATTTACTCTGACCACAAACCTCTAGAAAACATGAATATTAGATGCAGGACAGATGAAGAATTGGGTGATCTCACATATTATTTATCTCAATATGACTTTACAGTAAAATATATTCCTGGTAAAGAAAATATAGAAGCAGATTGTTTGAGCCGAAATCCTGTATTAGAATCAGAAGATAACAAGGAGGAAATATTGAAAATAGTTAATTTAATACAAATGAAAGATATAGTTGAAGATCAAGAGAAAAATGAAACAATAAAAGAAAAGAAACAAAACTTACTACAAAAAAATAAAATCTATTACAAAAAAATAAAGAAACATGAAAAGATTATACTCTCAGAAAAATTTAGTAAAGAATTAATAAAAAAGGTGCATAAAGACTTTTGTCATATTGGAATCAGACAATTACAGAAAAAATAAGTCCAATATATACAGCTAAAAATCTAACAAAAAATATAATAAATATTTGTAATCATGTGAAATATGCATAAAAAATAAATCAAGATGTCAAGGAAAATTCGGGTTAATGTCACAACTGGGACCAACGACAAAACCATATGAGATAATATCAATAGATACTATAGGTGGCTTCGGAGGATCCAGGTCCACAAAAAAATACTTACACCTTTTAATAGACCACTACACAAGATATACTTTTATTACAACTTCGACAACACAGAACGCGAGTGATTTTATAAAATTAACAAAGAAAGTACTAGAGACAGATGAGATTGGAATAATTCTGACAGATCAATATCAAGGCATCAATTCAATAGAATTTAAACAACATTTGCAGGAGAATAACATTAAACTAATTTTTACAGCTGTGATTACACCATTCTCGAACGGTTTGAACGAACGATTAAACCAAACGATAATAAATAAAATCAGATGTAAAATAAATGAGAAAAATGAAAATAAAAGAAAAACAAGAAAACATGGACAACAATAGCAAGAGAATGTATAGAGAAATATAATGAAACAGACCCCTCTGTTACAGGTTTTGCACCAAAATATTTACTGGACGGAACCAATGTTAGTATTCTACCAAATGAAATTAAAACAATAGAAACCGAAGATAAGTAGATTTCTGATAGAAGATTAGCATTAGAGAATACAATAAAATCCCATAAGTACAATAAGAAAATATTTGACAGAAATAGGAAAATGCAAGAGTTCGAGATAGGAGACAGTGTATATGTAGAAAATGGAAATAGACTGAATAGAAAAAAAATAGACGAATTAAAAATAGGCCCTTTCAAGATAATGGAGAAAATATCGAATTTCATTTATAGGATTGACACTGGCAACAGGAAAACAGAATCAACTTTATTTCACATAACAAAATTACAACCTATCACAGCGGATGAGGTAGAAGAAACCGAATATGAAAATAAATTGTAGATTATATTATTTAGAATTTTCGTTTATAGTAGATTATATTATTTAATGTTTTCGTTTATAGTAGATTATATTATTTAGAATTTTCGCTCTTAGGGGGGGAGATGTAATGAAATGACATTTCATTATTCTGTTTATAATCAATAATAAAGTTTATAATCTGTAGCTGAAAGTCAGTTGAATGACAGAGAATGTTTAGATTATTTTGAACTTTGATTTTGTAAGAAAATAAAGAGATATAATAGAGGAGACGATATTAGTGAACTTTAAATGTCGTTTCTTTGTATTTTTAGATTAGATATTTGACGGATCGTTTTGTCATGAAAAACGAACCCAATTCTGTGAATATTTTTTTTCTAAAAAATCTATATATATATATATATATATATATATATATATATATATATATATATATATATATATATATATATATATATATATATATGTATATATATAGATTTTTTAGAAAAAAAATATTCACAGAATTGGGTTCGTTTTTCATGACAAAACGATCCGTCAAATATCTAATGATGTCTTCCGGATCGATGTCACTTACCACCCTTACCACCCTTTCCCTTACCACCTTTCACTGCCATCCCAAGCAACGTATCTACAACATTAAGTTTGGAGATGTCCATGGACAAAGGTGACCACTCATCATCAGGTGGCCCCCTTTGCCTGTTAGCCTCCTTTTTCCAAGAATATTGCCAAAATCGGTAAAAGGTTTTCCCGTCCGGAACACCGTAACATGTCGGCCCTGAGCGCTCTCGAAGGCTGCACTTGTCAACGTCAGTCAGCCTTCACATTCATCGTAAAGCATAAAGAATAAAATCCTGGTCCATACGGTGAAAGAGAACGCTGATCACCTGGGTGCTCTTTTCACCTCAAAATTACTAAACTTTGGAAGATCAAGAAACCACACGTGTAAAGTTTAGCCTAAAGTAGTCCCAGCTTCTTGAAAGAGCGCCTTAATCTAATCGATCCTAAAAACTGGCGATGGTTCAGATCCAACTAAATCTGGTCCATCGCTATTACTTCCCTGCTCTCTAAAGTAATAGAGGTCATAATAAATAGTCAGCTCTTGGAATATCTTGAAGATCAGCGGTTAATTGACTGTTATGATGGTTTCCACCATGATCGCTCAACCTACGTCAACCTACGGTTAACGGCTATACGATGTAAGGGAGAGAGCCTGGCAGCTAGTTTGAACATTACGATGTCCTTGAATCGAATCTAGTAAAGGGCGCTCTTTGTGAAGCATTTTCTATTATATTCAACGTGGACTTATCTCTGAGAGAGATTTCTTCCAGTCAACGTGGATATGTAAAAAGAGGCTTCCCTCTTCTGTACTACAAGCCACTGAGGTCGCTATCGATGGTTTTTGCTTTCAATACATGCTGGAAACCCTCAAAGCTGTGTACTGTTACTACCCTACGCTGTTCCTGGCATTCGTTATTGTGCAGACAACAGTAAGATAGACGCTTTATACACCGGTCCTGGATTTTTGTCTCTGGAAAATGCCAAAAAAACTAGTGTCTTCCCTCAGGAATGTTTATGGCATCGGTGGAGCGAGACAATAGATCATGCCCAGACATCGATTAAACCTTTATAGGGCCCAGGTTTACACATGGACTACTGTTTTCATTTCTAGGCCAGTGTCATCTTAGATCATTGGTTCACATACAGTACAAAACCGTTCGACGCATTCCCTAATGATGAACACACCGTGAGAGTTTTTAAGGGGTCCCTACCCCTTAAAAGCTCTCACTGTGTGTTCTCTGTTCGCCGTATTTGGTCGCCGAATTTTCCAATCGTACAATGCGTAACAGATTTAAATATCATTCCAATCATCTGATTACGTGGCGCCCTACTACTATGAGGGTTTTATGTGAACTTTTTTTCACGTGCCACACAACAGTGGAATGGTGTATTTGCCTCAGTATTTTTGCTCGACATGCCGGTAACATCTCTGTACCTCCCTTATTAAACATAGCCTTGGTCGGCGACAATCACTTGTTATCAGACGACCCATACGTTCTTTTGCCTTATCTATTTCATTAAAATGAAACTGTAAAGGATTTGCGAGTTATCAACGGAATTTGACTAAACAGACTAACGACTAGACGTATTTCTATTTATCCCGTAATTATCAGTATAAAAAGTAATTTGATATTTTTAGTTTTTTTTATTTTTCTGCGAAAACTGCAATAAACATTACCAAAATTATTTTTTAAACATTTATTTTTATATGATGATTCATTTAATTCCAGACAGACAGACCAAATTCAACTGTGTGGTTTTTTAGCTACTGTTACTATAATTTGAATGAGTTAATAAGAACCCTCATTATATAATAATCATTGTAAGATAATCATTGTACAATAATTGACATAATTAAGTTTATTCTTCTTCCTGTAAATGTCTAAAAATGTAAAGACGTGATATTAACTGAAAGTTTTTACACCGAATTGCACGGGCAAAGACGATAATAATATTAGTAAATATATAAATAAATAAAATATTACTTACTAAACATATTCCATATGTTTTAATTATATTAAAAGGCTTTGTAGGGCTTTTCCTATAGTCTTCCCATTTCTGTAATACAAAACAAAAATATGACACTAAGATTGAATGCTGCATTTATCAAAACAGATGTAACTCAAATTCATGTCACTCGCTATCAAATGAAAAAACTCTTCTTCAGTACTCACTGTACGTTGACGATAGTGACCAAGCCTATGAAAAGTTATGGTGAGACCTAGTTTAGTCATACGATCTGGGATTTGAAATTGATACTCATTTTAACTAGTAGGTTTGATGGAATCTTCAACTTTATTTAAAGATGAGAGAGATAATTTTGGATTAAGAAGAAACAGTCCATTAGATTTCTCTAAGTTTCTATGAGTCTAACACGTGGGCCGCAAGTCATTGCTGAATTATCAAGCATAGTCAAATTATTCTAAATTGACAACAACACACAGTGAAAATTTCCTGAACATTATTTGAATCTCTTTTTAGAGAAATAGAAATGTTGTCATATTATTTTAAATTCTTGGCTACTAACGCTAGGCTAAGGTAAATTCAAAACCTCAATGCATGTGAATAAATATCTAATTGATTCAGTAAATGTCCTCGTTTCAACGTACCGGAGAAACTCAAACAAGTAAAAGTTACTGGTATATAAAAATTAGGTTACGACAATATAATCAGACATGGCATCGTGTTGCAGTAAAATAGTATGTGCATAGAGAAAGCGAAGCGTAGTTTCCTATTAAAAAAGGACATGATGGGTGGACGGTAATCCGTCACCCAACACGTAATCTGTAGAAAACGGAGAATGGGGAGCGTCTCGATAACAGGTAGATATGATCTATGATTTTCGCAATTTTTACACTTTTTATATAAAATTATTTTAAGCGAATTAATAATAGACTACTTCATTGTCATAGGTAGACTCAAGTCTACCTGACTACTGAGCTAGGAAAGGTTAACTTTATGTAGCGTTTAATATGATTCAGCTATGTATAGAAATATTTTCTATTTCTAAGAACATCGTAGACCTTACTAAGTTATTTTAACGAGTACAAATCACGTAACATAATAACATGAAACACTTCAGCAATCCAGCATCCATGTATTCACCATGTCGATTCTGGATTCATTACCTGCAGAAGGAGGAGTTGCATGGAAAGGCTTTGGAAACATGGACAGATTTACTTACTTGCGGTACTGCTAAAGTTGCTTCTCTATTAAGTTCATCATTATTTTCACCAGTTTCAGAAAGAATGCTTGAATTTGCTGTACAAATCATATACTTATCAATATGTTCGCCAATACCAAAGTTTTGATAAAACATTTTGCATCTTTCTTTCCACAATATAATAGTAGATACAAAGCGCAATTTTTTAGAATTAAAATCTCCCTGTTCATTTTGCTAGAAAAAAAATTAATATTAATGTATTTTAAAATAGTTGTATTTAAAAAATAAAATATTTTTATTATTTACTAGCGGAAACGACTAACAGTTCCTTCTTTGTTACAGATAATTCAATAAATTAGAATATGATTTTTTTTTGAAAAAGTATGTTTTTTCAAGTATGTTATTTAACAAAATGAAAACCTGGTATCTATTTTAACGTTTGCTTATAATATATTTTAATATTTGCTTATAATTTATCGATAAACATCCACGAAGCATAGTATCAAACGTGCGAAATTCATTCATCTTTTAGAGATTCAGAGGTGACAATGTTGAGAAATTTCAATTGCAATATAATAAATTTATATAATTAGCCATCAAAAAAAATCTCATTTATTATATATTTGCCATCAAAAGGTATCGACTCGTATATGAATTTATTTGCCATCAGATAGGGTTTTTCTTATATGTAATATCATCCATTAACGTTCCATCACCGACAGATCAGATCACCAACGGCTCGTCCGAGGAAAAGCCGAAGGCGCGTCCTGCCTTTCTCCCACCTATAATGAACCATTGCAGATAATCATAGTAAGAGAAAAGATAGCCAAAACAGCCCCATCCTGCCGCTAGCCGTGAATTCCGACCAACAGTAATTCTTAAAACCTTAGTATTGAACCCTCCGCGATGCAACGCGATGGAACAGTTAACGTATATGATACTTACAATGCCTTTGCAAACGATCAATTATTAGTTACCTGTTCGATAGTTTATTATAAGATAGATTTGTGATGATGATTGGTTTGTGAGAACAATATAAGCCGTGGATTGGTTTGTGAGACCAACACATGATGATGATACGTCGATTGGCCTGCCAGCCATGCCATATTACTTTCCGGATCGCATATCAGTACAGACACACAATCGCTAAGCCGTCGATTGTTTTATGTTCAAGCACAGCACATACGTAGCAGCCGTTTGTCAAAACCAACAATTAAACACGGTTAGGTGCCACCGACATTAGATATCAGCCATGGATTCGCCGAATACTGATAGTCGTGTGTCACATTATGCGCTCTATTACCAAACAAGACGCTAGACGAACAGTCTCTCACCATTACGTACTACAGCATTTTGTGATAATAGTACTGCACTCCTCTCAAGGACGCCACTAAACTAAACATACTTCGAAACGCATAAAACATAAAAATGTCACATAACCATTTATGTGGGATAAATGGTGGGATAAACGCCGCCGACATCAGTTATCAGTAAGCTTTAACGCTCATCGAACCCCGAGAGTCGCGTTTCGCAAAATATATCTACGTCCGACGCCGTACAAACATCGCTCATGCAACGCAAGACAGCACCAGACGCTATAACCTAACCAACGTTGCAATAGCAGTTCACCAAAGCAGGTCACTTTTATTTACATAGTTATTATGGAGACTTATTTATGTCTTCAAAACTTGTATGAGGAATAGTTAGTTAGTACCAATAGTTGTCTTTTCTGATGGCCCCAACCCAAAGCCATCACATGTGTACCAGGTCGCTCGCGTCTTACATCAAAATTGACCTTTATTTCTTTAGGCGCGTACGTGCAAAACTTTGTAAACCCTGCATCATTAAAGGCTTTCTCCACCTTTACCACAGCTATGTCTAATTGAATCCCATTTGTATTTGACTTGTGCTCTACAATAAAATAAAAAAAATATATAAAATTTTGGTTATTTACATTCTCATAGCCAAGTAAGTTGCAGTCTTTTAATCGTATGAAAAACTATTCTTAAAATTTTTGTTTAGCTGTCCTTTTTTTATTTTTAATAGAAAAAGGAGACAAATGATTAGAAGAGCCATCTGATGGAAAGAGGTCACATTCGCCCATGGACATCTATAAGATTAGAGTTGTATATAGATAGGTTGCGGCTTTGGAACGGGAATGCAAGGACATGAGGGATAGGATGGGTGGGAGTAGGGATAGCAGGCTTCTTACATATCTTCGAACCGGGACACATCATCAAATATTTGGCGAATCCTTTTTGGTCATGATAGTCGACCGGAGCCAGTCAGATAATTAACCTCCTACCACCAAATTACAGGGATATCCGCCTCTTACGGGACGCTACCCAGCAGCGAAGGTGAATTATATTCTACCTCGTTCCCTCACGGGGAATGTATAAATTGTCTATGTAATATTAAAAACATGGAACAGCTACTTCTATTTCAATTAAATATACTTACCAACAGGTGTATAAGAAACAACCACTCGCCTTTTCATATTTTTTGTGCACTTATTTGTATTTAAATCACTTAATGGAACGTATTTATCGTAACCGGCTATTACGTATGCCCTCTGTACGTCTTCTATACAAGCAGCTGACGTCAGTACATGTTCGTTTGTAATGACAGCGCCGCCGCATAACCAACTCTTGTAATCGCGAGGCGATTCTTCTGATAATGTTAAATATACCTAAATTAGATTATAAATTAAAATTATTTTTAATATACTTAAAAAAAAATAATAATAATACATATGTATTTTATAATGGTTACTGCCAGAAACTCCGCAGAATCCGTCAAAGACCAGTGTCTACGAACAGTTAAGAATAGTTTTTTAATTATCAATTCTTATTTTTTCTGAATTAAAATTATTCATCATATTTAACAACTATTTTTGAGACGTGTATTATAATTCAGGAGATTATAATTCTTCATGTAAGTATTCCAGATCTTTAAATTTGATGTAAGTGGAAATTGCTTGTAATACTTAATTTCTTATGCTATGATTGGGTTTGTCTATTTCATGCAGTGTAGTCAAAACATTATGGTTCCAAATCTAAAGATTTGGATATGTTAATAGAAAATGCTTATAGCACTTAAAAATTAAATCCTATTTAAGGCCATGTTAGCCTTATACTTATCTAGTAGTTAGCTAGTCTATTATGGATCTCTATTCCGTGTACCACTTTTAAAGTCTTGACAGGGTCGAACGGATATCCATTTGAGAAAAAGATGCTTCAAGTCAGTCCATTAGTAAAATTGTGCGCGATTAATCGTCTGATAGATCGCGCACAATTTTGTCCGTCTGTTTTTCTAAACAGTTTTAAAAATCATATATTAGACACTTCATTGTAAATATGAAATTAGTTTGGTAAGCAAAGAAACACTCTATTATTTCATTTTAAAATATATATATATTTTTATTTGCACTAAACCTTAACTGACCTAGAGTTTAGACCTTTCCCCTATTTCTAAAGGTTGTGTGGCAAAAATAACTATCTGAATAATATGCTTCTTTTTTATACATTATTTGTACTTATACGCTTCTTCAACAGTTGTTCCAGATCTTAAATTTTTATATCTAAAGAAATAACTCTTCAAACTAGCTAGCTAGCTATTACTAAGGTGGCATTTCCTTATATCTTATACCTTGACTAGACTGTCATAGTTCTTCATTAGATATTCCGGATCTTTAAATTTGTGTCAATGGAAAGTGCCCATCACACTGATTAACTTTTAGGCGGCATTTTCTTATTTATTTATTATAGTTTTTTATCTATTCTGGTTATTATAAGGTTTTCCAAATTTAAAATTATTATATGTCAATACAAAGTATCCATCACGATGAATTAATTTTACTGAAACGATATTTTTTTTATTTATTATGGCTTAGCTAGACTACCGTAGTTCATGATGAGATGTTCAATGATTTTTAATTTTTATGTCATCGGAAAATGCTAATAATGATTAAAAGATTTACTGCTTTTTTTGCGGCTTTTCCTTGTTTCTTATAGTTGGTTATTAGTGCTCCACATTTAGAAATCAATCATACCGTAAGTCCTGCTCAGGGGTAACAACTATACAATAATTAAAATTTCATCTCATTATTTACCATTTTTAAAGTGTTATTCCACACTTAGGAGTAGAAAAAATGTGGCAAAAAAATCGTATTAAAATTTCTATTCCTAAGAATGGAATAACTCATTAAAAACAGTAAATATTAAAATAAAATAGCAATCTCTCTTGTTAAACGATTATTTCTTAATAATCTTTAAGTAGTAGATATTTGTAAAAAATCTCTATACAGAGATGCAAACAACATAAATAAGTTGTAACAAACGTAAAGGAATTTCTACGCAGTTGGTATTAGAACGCATGGCTTAGCGGTCAGAGCGCTTGGACGGTATCCAAGAGGCGCGGGTTCGAATCCTGTTGCGTTCAAAATTTTTATTCGATTTTTCAAAAATGATTTCATCTCATTCTGACCAGTAACTACAAAGATGTGCGCGTACAAAGAGACAAACAAACAAACAACAAAAAATAATCTTTTACTGTTTTACAACCTCCTAGATATTTTTTTCATAAAAATAGTCAATCTAGGGACACGACTCACTGTTTTATTATACACACGTGTGTAGCCGAATTAACTCACCATACAAGACCATACATGACTACATATAAACAAAAACTAGGTTTTATCAAACATTTCTATTCTTTTAAATTTTATTAACATATTTGTCATTTTAACCTAATCGCCACTTTGAAAATATTGTGGTGTGAACATAAGTGCGTAAAATTTAATTCTTGCAGTACTAAAGAGTCCCCGACATAAACCTCTGTGAGCAACACACTCAGTCTTAAGCTTAGGCGTATCAGAAGTTGATCTGAACACATTTCCGCAAGATATGATTACCAATTCGATGACACTATGAATACAAGAGAAAAACTTGTTCTTTTGATACAAGAGGGCTTTAGCTAGCGTGAAGTCGCTTGAGGACTAAATCTAAGTCAATTTGCTCTATTTAGAGTATACAAAAGCTTGTAAGAGATAAATTCGTACTATAGAAGGCCAGATAATAGTCGGTGGTAGCGTATTTCTGAGAGACACGGGCCTCGCCTTACATTTATTTGCGAACGTATCGGTTGGATCGCAATTAGTCTTGTTCATTGACGAGTGCAGAGTTTTGTGTTCATCCCTGGTGGACGCCGAGGAGACGTTCTAATTGTAGACAGATAAGCGGAAGTAGTTCTCCTTCAGCACATCTTTCCTTATGAAGGTTTCATAAGAGCTGGATTTCTTCTTATGCACGAATAATACTTGCTGGCATACAGCACAAATCAGTCGTCAGTTTTTAGATGAATTTGATATTGAGACCATGGATTGGCCGCTACTCAGACTTGATCTCAATCCTATTGAATAAATATGGCACGAGATGAAACGCGCAGGGTTCGGGGGTTCGGATCAAATTTCCATCAATTCCAAGAACGCATGATCGATTTTAGCCGTCGCCGAGGGAATGAATCTTGTGCATGAATCTTGGATTGTCAATGTGAATCAGCCAGGCATCGTGGACGCCATTTTTGCCCTAAAAATTTTGATGGAGGCATTCAGGGAAAAACGTAGAGTTTTGTATGTAGCATTTTTAAAATTGCAGAAATCCTTTGACTGTGTGTCTCATCAATACATCTAGTGGATGTTGCAATTCAATTCTGATATTATCATGTACTGCAATTCCTTTCTAATGGTTAAAGTTGCTGTTAGCGATATAAAACCCTTCCTGATTACGAAAGGGGTTCATCAAGGATCAACTCTCAGCCCGTTCTTGTTTCATATATTGCTAGATACTGTCTCAGTCTATATCGATATACCGATAGCGATCATTGCCGAGAGCTGGTTGGACCTGGAGGGGAGAATAAATGGAAGCCTACATTTGGAAATGACGGTCTTATTCAAGTGTGGTGAAACGAGTGTACATAGCTTGCGGAAGCCCAAACTCTAGCATTTCCCATATAGGTCTTAAGCTAGCCGTAAATTACGCAAAACGTTAACCGTAATTTATGCAAACAGTAAAAGCCGTAAATTACGCAAAACACTAACGGAATCTCTTGGCCCTCACGTTGAAAAAAGTACTTTAAAATAAAGTTCAAACGTCATAAATCAGCGTGCAACATTTGGGCATTTCATTGATTTCTTACTTAAATACCTCAGTGTTAGTTTAGAAATCATTATTACCACTATAATGAAACACTATTTATTTCGTCATATACTTTATTGATTTAAAAACAACGAACTATTAATTTGATATTGCTCCATCAATCCAAATTCTTTTTTTGAACACAGTAATATTTAAAAATATGAAGGATTACATAAAATATATAAATTGAAATAGCCTCATACCATATATTGCTTCTGCGTTACTGTTACTTCTCTCCCACCGCTTATTCTACGCTGTGCATATACATTTGTGAATAGCAACAAAATATTCATACGAAGCAAGAAAATCATTGTGTTAAATACAATTTTTAAGAACGACTTTTTGGTTTACGAAAATTATGCGGAGATTGAATTCAATAATGGATAGAATAGAGTAAAAAGTAAAACAATTAATACACACACCACCATGCGCTTAGAATAACTATACTTTTGTGTAATTACATACTCTTTGTTAAGACATCGGAAATTTTACGCATCAATCACATGATTGTACTATAGAGGTATAACATAATTTTTTAGTAAACTCTTACTTTTTACCTCATTCAGCAAATACTTACATTTCGATTATTATTTTATTTTTTTTGTTAGGAAACTCTGCCCCGCCCTATCAATAGATATTTACATAAAGTATTATTATAAAAATCATATTCTTTTAATTTTCCTTTTTCAAAATCTGAAAAAAGGAAGCCATACTTTAAAAAATAAAAAAAAAATATTAAAAAATGTTTCCGCCTTTGACCCTTATGACGTCTGAAAGGCGGTTTAACAATCTGTTCCTGATATCTTGGACATTTGAATAGGGGATATTGTGCTACACCTCTATTACAGCCGTCTTGAGCTCTCTGACGGATGTAGATGCTGGTACTCTTGCTCGAAAACGCCTTTTGAGATTATTCTAATTTTGCTAAATTGGAGTATTATTATTTATAATTTTGCTAAACTGAGACAGGAACTGGGTGCTGGCCATGGAGAAACTTTAATACCGGTCTTATTTAGAAACTCTGTAACCGATTTTGGGGTATGGAAACGTGCATTGTAAAGTCTATCTTCACTAAAGTTTTCACCAAGAAATGAATTTCTTCCACGTATCTTTGAGCATTTACACTGTCTTTCTTGAATACGATAAGATCAGTAAGAGCCTGATAACAGCTGAAGGGATCTCCCTGGTAACCCACTGTTTGCAATATGGCACGCGACGCAAATCTTTAATTTTGGCGTTTGCAGACACACTAACGGCTATCTGGATCTCTAAAGGCTATTCTACTCTCATCTAAAAATGTACATCCTTCCATTCTTGTTCAGTCCGTTCAGCATATTTTTTTGTAAACGCAAACAAAGTCTAGCTCTACGATGGTAAAAAAGTGTCTCTGGGGCGCGAATAGTAGATTCAGTAGATTTCTTAATGATAACGAAGCGGTCATCTTGGGCCGAAATACATCAAACCATCGTCCTTGACTTGGCCTGTCTCCCGAAATAATCTGGTAGCATTCCATAAGTTCGTAGTCCCCAAAGTGTATGAGGGATGCGACGTTACCTTCAGAATATTTACATGTAATTATCGTCCATCTAGGTCGGTTCGTACTATGAAAATATTGTATTATCATCAGTTTCGGACCTGTGTGCAAATTTTCCAATATACCTGATAGTAACAAAGTTATCGCCCGTCAGGCTAAACACCTCTGACGTCACGGATTCTATCTATTATTTATTTTTAAAGATAGTAGATATTTGTTTATTTTCACTATAAATATAAAATTTTTTGAGTTACTACATTTTTAGAAAAATGTAAGAAGATTAGTTTTAGTGATATCATTCAAGCGTGACATTTTGTTTCATGTGTAGAAATAGGCTTGACCGCATACGGAATTTGTAATTAACATACCTACATATGTCTAGCTAACAACATCTTATATTTGTTATTTACCTCTTTAAGTTGGTTTCACAATTGTATGCTGTTACGGCATTTGCTGGATTAAATCAACATAATTCCACCCATAATAAAAATAACTGGCTATTGGATCTAGAAGTATGTAACGCCTTTTATAAGCTCAAGAGGGCTGCACCTTTGTCTTTACCAGAAGATAATCACTATCCTCTCTTCTTGTTAGTGTA
Organism: Dryadula phaetusa; assembly: GCA_032432895.1. Taxonomy (NCBI): domain Eukaryota; kingdom Metazoa; phylum Arthropoda; class Insecta; order Lepidoptera; family Nymphalidae; genus Dryadula; species Dryadula phaetusa. The sequence continues at coordinate 2,800,285 of JAOYRS010000073.1, forward strand.
GATATTATTATTACTTACAAAATGCATCGTTTTCATGAGCAGATTATAAGGCCATTAATTCTGACCTAAGCATAATAAATTGGCTTCAACAGCTTTCATCAGCTAATATTATAGAAACAGTTGATAAGTTCTTATTATATAGTAAATACAATCGCAGTAAAATTCGCACCATATAAGGTAGTTTATAACAATAGTAAATTTGCTGCTTGGTATTGGACCTTTGATAATATTGGTTTATAAAAAAATAAAAAATCATTAATAAATGAGGAATGACGATGAATTGCTGATAACAATAGATTTTGGAAGTATCGGCGTGACGAAAGCGTCTAGAAGTGGGGTTCTATAATATTTTTATAAACAATGCGAATTGTAAATGCGAAAAAAGTTATCGTATATCAAAATTAATAATTGTATTCTAAATAGTATGATTTTAGATGGACATAGAAGCTTTGATGGACGAGTTATTGATATTATATTTGATTCTTGCTATTAACAATTATTAAAAAAAATAATTAAAATTTTCACTTATTATTAATTCACGAGCTGATATTCATAGTGATCTTCAAGTTTGATAGAATCCTATGTACGGGAAAGATCTCAAGCAAAAGCCCGCGTTACTCAGAGCAGGCTCTCGAGGGTGACATGTAATTTTTTTTAGAAAGAAGACTCCAATTTTATTTAAATGTGATCTTTAATAGAACACTATGAAGAGTATCTATATCTATATTAAAGATTGGTGTGTTATTTGATTCTAGCCTCTTATTAGATAAGCACCAAATTAAAAAGTATAACCGTATTATCCAGGATAATACGGTCATACTTTCATAATTTAAGCATACAATAATTAAAAGCACGAATCTTCGTTGCACGCATTGAAATTTCGACTTATACGTGGATACGCTAAGCGCTGATTCGCTTATATCACCTCTTATACTATTTGAAGAAGTCAATAAGAATCCTCATATATAAATCAAAACATTACCGGTGATCACTACTTGTTAAGTTTTTCCTTCTTCTTTCAAATTATAAAAATTTTTCTAAAAATAGTTTTTACTCTTTAATTAATTACAATCGATAGTGTTTTTAGTAATTTATGAATATACTTTATTAACTATACTTATGAAATTATATTTTATTTTTGGTAAATAAAATATGGGGTTTCCCAATAAGAACAATATGTTTTGAAATTGACATAAAACATGTAATATATGTTCGAATTTCGTGCTCAATGGCTTTATTTGATAGGAAATGCTATTTATGACTTAAAAAAAATATCGTTCAAATGACCGCCACGACTTTTTTTGCACTGGTGAATACGATCGGTCCAATTTTCGATGACTCGGTGTAGCATTTCGGCTGGTATGGCCGCTATAGTCGCTCGAATGTTGCGTTCAAGATCTTGAATGCTGGTTTATTGGCATACACTTGAGATTTAACATACCCCCACAAAAAATAGTCCAAGGGTGTTAAATCGCATGATCTTGGTGGCCAATTGTGAGGACCGTTGCGAGAAATAACCGACTCACCAAACTTATCACGCAATAAATCCATTGTGACGGTCGCAGTGTGGCATGTTGCACCATCTTGTTGAAAATAAATGTCGTCCGCACCGATTTCATACACTTCAGGAAAAAAAATCGTCCAACATGTCACGACGTTCAACGCTCAACGGTCGCCATTGACAGTAACAGTACGGCCTTCGTCGTTTTTGAAAAAGTATGGGCCAATGATTCCACCGTACTGTAATCCGCACCAAACAGTCAATTTTTCAGGATGTAATGTTGTTTCATGAACCACTCTTGGATTTGACTCATTCCAGTAACCACAATTCTGTTTGTTCACATAATTATTGAGCCAAAAGTGAGCCTCATCTGAAAAGATGATTTTCCTATGAAATTCGGTGTCCGTTTCCATCATTTCAAACGCCCAATCAGCAAATTCACGACGTAATCGATGGTCTGCTGGCTTGAGTTCTTGTGCCAATGCAATTTTGTATGGATGTAGGCCAAGATCTATACGTAAAATTCGCCAGGTTGTCATTCTGGATATGCCCAATTCTTGTGCACGTCGTGGAACGGAAACATTTTGATTTTCTTTAACACTGGCTGATACGGCGGCAATATTTTCTTCACTACGGCCTGTCCGTTGTCGTGTTGGTGGTCTACTATCGTGCAAAGAATATTCACTTTCCAGTTTTTGGATTATGCGACGTATAGCGAGCTCAGACGGTGCACCATGACGACCATATTTAGCACGAAATGCTCTTTGAGTAGTGACAATACTTCTCGAAATTTGATTGAAAATTTGGACAATTTCCAAACGTTGAGGTAACGTAAACATGTTCATGATTAAATGGCAAACATTACTGAACACAAAACAAAACAAATGTCAAATGTTAAACAACCAAGATGGCAGCTGTGAGCTATCAACATCCTATCAACCCATATTCCATAAAAATCATCTGTAGAAATCTTTGAGTTTTGTTTTCGAGAAGCGTTTTCTTTAATATTAAGTAACGAATGCATATTATATAAATAAAGATGCAAATTTAAAATAAATATATTAATAAAATAATAAAAAAGTCTAAAAAAAAGACTAGTAGTGTCAAATGACATTCACGGACGCGGGAGCAACCTCCGCGTAAGATATACAAGAAAGGTATTTGGACAGAGTCGAAGGACCTCGCGACTAAACCTGGCAATAAAATGCTCCAGGTAGGAGAGGAGTAAACACAGGATGCGTCTCGACAGTAAATGGATATTTCATTGTCATATGCGTAGATAAAGTGAATTTAACGTCCTTTTATAAGAAACTAATAATTTCAGATAACATTTATTTGTATATTATTGGCGTTTCTGCTGTGTCTTCGTCATTTTTTTATTCTTAGGCACACCACGGACGTGATTATGCAATTGTTACTAGTAAAATACACGTAACCAGTAAGATGAGATACTTCAGTAATCCGGCTCCCATGTATTTGACGTGTGAGTATCAAAACGTGATGAATACGCATGAATGGGGTAAACCCCAAACAAAAAAAACGTATAAATTTTTTTTTTCGAATTCCACTGCGTTCAATTTTTTATAATTTTTTTCAAAAATGTTTTCTTATCCTTAGTGTGGAATAACACTTTAAAAATAGTAAATATTAAAATAAAATTATTTCTTAATAATCTTTAAGTAGTAGAAATTTGTAAAAATCTCTCTACAGAGATGCTAACAACATAAATAAGTTGTAACAAAACGTATAAGAATTTCGACGCAGCTGGTTGTAGAACGCATAGCTTAGCGGTCAGAGCGCAGGGACGGTATCCAATAGGCGCGAGTTCGAATTCCGCTGCGTTCAAATTTTTATACGTTTTTCCAAAAATGTTTTCTAATCCTAAGTGTAGCTAACGTCTAACATTTTAAAAATAGTAAATGTGTACAAATACGTTTATGTCATATTTATGTCTGCAAAACTTGTATCTATTTACGTGTGTTATTTTATTTTTTTTGTATACAATAAACGTACGTAATATTTACAACTCACTATTTTCATCACAATTTCTTTTGCATATATTCTCGGAACATATCAATTTGCTTTATAACAAATAAACAGAGATATTAGTATCACCATTCGCATTCTTGTCTCGTGACCCCATCCAAACGCCTTCACACTTCTACCTGGTTGCTCTTGACTCACATCAAAATTGACTTTTATTATCATTGGCAGATAAGAACAATATTTTCTCCACTTTTACCTCAGCTATATCCAATTTAACCCAAGTTAAGTTAAGGAAGCTTATGTCATCAAATCAATATGTGATGTCACTGTCAGGTGGTTACTGTTTCATAGAACTTAAACAGAGCATAAAATGATGAATGATATTCAAAATGATCTACTGCCATCACGGCACTGAGTGACTGTATAATATACGGGCTGTTGTGGTTTCTATCTTCACTTAGTAGAATATTTTTCTATTATTTTCATTTTCACAACCATTAAGATGCAGAAGTCTTTCATCAAATGAAAAACTACCATTAAAATGTTGTTTATTTGTCCATTTGGCTGTTTTATATTAAACACTAAAAATAGTTTTTCTTTTATTGATTAAACGTACCTACCAATAGGCTTATACTTACCAATAGGCATGTGGGTAGAAATAATTTGCCTCTTCATTATTGCAGTGCAATTGTCTTTGTTTAAACCATCTAATTTAAGGTATTTATCATAACCGGCCACTACGTATGTTTTTTCTATATCTTGTATACAAGTTGCTGACGTAAGTACATATTGAGGATGAATGATGGCACCACTGCATATCCAAGTGTCGTAAGCACGAAGGGGATCTTTTCATCAACACAACATCAAACAGTAATATATTGATTACTAAATTAATGGCATTAAAATATGTTTAAAATTGTAATCTTCATGATGTAATCATGACTTCGTTTTAGTCTTTAAATCAATCTGGAAGTGATCTGCAAAAGGAAAGTCCTACCGAAATCGTCAGATTACGGAACCATTGCAATAATACGTATATACGTACACATTTAGTAAAAGAGTGTGAAGGAAGGTCTATGTAATATAAGAGGTAACGAAAATTATTAATAGTATGAGGTGAATTGAAAGAATTGGTCGAAACCACACGAGATAGAGGAATGTACTAGGCAAGTTTGGTTATAAGATAGTAAATGAGGCTGGAAAGCTCATGTTGGAACTATGTAACGAGACGGATTTGCTGTAACAAGCAAATCCGTCTCGTTACATTTAACATGATGCTGGACCGCATATTCTCATGTCTATTTAGTGTCGAATAAAATAGAAAAACGAGATTGACCTAGTCCCACTAGATCAACGTATTCGTAACCAAGTTATTGACATGTGTGTGGGATTCAATGGGTGAGCCTTGAGTCTTTAAGAGGCGCATGAAGTACCTCAAACTAGTCTTGGATAGTTGGTAAAATTTTTGGGATCTTGCTTGAATCTTTTGAAGACAGCGGCGGCTTTGACGCACCCTTTGACCAATAGGTTGAGGCCTCATCCGTACACTGGGTTGGTTCAGTCGATGGTGATGTATGGTGCTCTTGTATAGGCGGATGCTCTGATTCCACACAATACCATCCAGCTGCTAATGTCGCAGAGGGTGATGACTATCAGCATGATATGTATTTACAGTACTATCTCGAGTGAGGTGGCGTGTGTGGCTGGTGTCCTGCCGTGGGACCTGCACGCGATTTCTCTGGCGTCAGTTTTTAGTTGCCGTCAAGGTTTGGCGTCTGGGGACTAGGCATGGCCAGCAGTACTAACAATGAGGCACTATTAGTCGCGTATAGAGAGAGATTCCGAGTTAGCAACTCCATCTTTTGCTCAAAGGACTATAGAAGCAGTTCGTTATCTGTATACTAGGAAATGGTATATACTAGGTATATATTGTTGAAGTTTGATGAACGCAGAATATCATAAACTGAGAAATTGAAACAAAAAACGTATGTGGTGTTAGGGGTATTAGCCAAAACAGTGATGTGAGTGGTGGGGTGATAAAGTAAAAGAGGCTGTAGAAATAAAATGCATTTCCCTGCTCACTTTCATTCCCATAAAATATGAAATACTCATTTGAAATTAGTATCCCAAAATTAATATACTGTTTTTTCAAGTTAGCACATTAAGGACTTCCATACAAACATTAAATCCTTAGTTTTGTAATTAGCATTAACACAGAAATAATAAGTCACTTATTGTTCATCAGATATTCAAAGTAAGTAATCAGACAACCTTCTTTACAAACAGACTACAGACTTCTATACGAACTTTCTAAAGTGGCATATAAATTGTTAACGCATAACGTATAATTTTACCTGTTAATGCCCGTCATATGAATGTTCTATAGAGGTGTAAGATAAATTTTCAAGAAAATTCTTTTTATTTATAATTTTTTTTATGATTTTGAACTGCTGATCATATATGTAACTATATAACTGTGGGGCAGGATAATCACAGATTCAAATGAAGACATAGTGTAATGTGTGGCGAACTCTATGCCACGTTTTGTATTACCAGACTTGAAAAATAGTAAAAAAAAATATAAAGTATAATGAAAAGGTTTACGAGATAATTTTTTTGAGGAGATCGCCCTTAGTTTAACCTATAAGTAAGTTACGGTTATCAAAATATTTTATTTTAAATTACTGAGTTTACCTAAAAATTTTTCATCGTCATTACCATATAAATATTTAGAATCGGCTGAGTGTAACCTCATTGAGCATCTGTTCGTTTTTGTAATTTTGTGCCATTGCTATTACGTCCCTAACGTTAATCATTCGTTGATATGGGAGTTTTTAATATATATTGATAGAATCCTATAATTTATAAAAGATGATCGGTGATCAGAACACTAAGAACTGCGTCGTGGTATGGAAATCTATAGACCCCAAAAGTATTTGAAGGATCCGCGAATCTTCGTTTGCTATTAACGTAGATATTAAAGCTCTAAATATTAATTTCATTCAGTTTCATACCAGTTATTTTATTAGGTCATCTTATTTTATTGGATCATGTTAATTGATGATTAGTATTCTTCATCTTTCAAATTTAGAGCTGGTGTTCCTTAGAACGGAATACTGCCTCCCCTTTTCTTTTCCCTTTCCTTAACTCCATATCCATGATATTACTTTACCTTACCATCTTTATGCTCATGATTTTTTTATTTCTCGCAACAACACTTAATGACGATCTCCAAAACAATAGCATTTAATTGTAGCCTTAAGTGCATTAATATGTCGAGCAAATCGTTTAGTTATCCATAAATGCGGGCAAATCTCAGATCTCTTTCTATGTCGTCACTTTTTATCTTTCAATTCAATTTCTTTCCATGTCCACTGTCTGGTGGAATAAAATAAAAAAAAACCTTTTTCTAGCGCCATCACATATTTTAGATTAGCAGGAAATTCTTTGCTGGGTCCTGTTGTTTAATTTGTGTAAATGGAAAAAAATATTTCATATTAAAATAGTCTAGACTGTTCTCCTTTTCTCCTTCCCATTCTTGATAACGTCGATGCTAGTGACTCTTAAAACTCTTCTTAATAAATTGGATTGATTGCAAAATATGGTGAATCAGATTCATTTATTTTCATTAGTATTCCAAAGGATCACAGCTTTTATAAAAAATGAGATTTATTTATTATTTGCTATTAAGAATAATTTTTATTTATCATAATTTTATGATCAAGGAGGCTTAAGGAATGTTTGATGCCGAGGACATGGAATTTTGACTAGACTGAGGGAGGATATTTTGCCAGCGATCTAACATATTAAGGAACGTCAGTATCACCGTAAACAAGGAGGGTAAGGCGTATAGTGTGGACATTTTTTTTCTATCAATTGAGTACATGACCCTGTTGGTCTTTCAAGCGACACCGGGAAGGGGAGGGAAGAGAGTACTTTGTTCCTGCGAAAAATAGTAATCACTGACGTGGTTGCTTGAGAGGGTGTCGGCTACCGCAAGGGCGCTTCCTGTGAGGCTCGAACCTCGCGTTGCGGTCGGCGTATGGGCTGAGTGTAGATATGGGCTGGGTGTAATTGCTATTCAGATATATGTATTTTATTAAAAATAACAAATTTTATGACTTACTGCTTTTTTTAAAAAAACCACAGAGAAAAATAGTTTAAGATTTATATGATATCGTTTTAAGCGAGACATTTCTTTTCATATTTTTAAATAGGCTTCACACCATTCGTTGATTGTAATTAACATACCGGTGTATCTCACAGTATGGCCTTACTTATCTTTTGACTTTTTCCTTTTTTTATCGCACTATTTTATATTGTCGAGTGTATATCAATTAATTAAAAAGAAAAGCTTGCATAGTTATTTAAGCCATTCAATAATATAAGTTTTTGGTCCTTGGGATACGGAAAAGGACCAGAACAACGTGAAAATATATACGTGAGGCATTGTCTGTTCACAGCTCAACATTGATTCTTCAAAATGTTCACTCGATAAAGGCATCGGATGATGCAGTCAAGCGTTTCAGTTTCATTGTAACGAAGAAGTAGAATTGAATTAAAAGTTTATAATATACCTATTGGTCGACCAGGAATATCATGGTATTCCATTTACTTAAAATATCGCTAAAGTAGTGATTATCTAATCTTAATGACCTAGTCTTTTATGGTTCTCCATTAGGTTTCGACATAAATTATGGCCTAAGAGGTGACCTATACCTAACTACCTCTAACACTTGTGATTTTCTGACGACATTATAAATTTAGCCGAAGCCGTGCAAGACCCACAGTATACAAACAGCTTATCTTAGGCATGATACTTTCGTTTTTCAACTATAACGGTTAGATATGAAGTTTTAATGAAAATCGCATCAAAATAGGTTATATAGTTTGAAAGATCCAAACGCAAAGACAACGGAAGTGACTTCGTTTTATGAAATCATAAAGTAATATAATATGAAAGAGTCCAACTGGATATTTAAACAAACCTGTTTTTTTTAAAACATTATGGGATTTTTTTAAAGGATAGAAAGGAACCTCGTTATTTGGTATTTTTCATCATAGGCCAAAGTCTCTGTGATTGCAGTCTTCAATAAAACAGAAAGATCCGCGAAATAAGATGAGCCGCATCTGTTGCCCTCCTCAGATGTCATACTCATATAAGGAGCTCGCATCTAAGAATGATTGTTCCCCGTTACTTGCTATCACAGCCTAATACCTACTGCAGTCGTACTGTATAACCATTATACAACCGAGGTTAAAGACGAAAAATCTATTAGAATTAGACCAGAATTACCTAAAGCCGAGACAGCGCTTTTAATTCCTGATTCAGGCACCACTGTATTCCATTATAAGGGAGGTGAAATATCTTCAGTTTCAACTTCTGTTGTTCATGACGATGAAAAACCACAGTGTACATAACAGTTTTTTATAATAGTCGCAGTTACATTTAGCCAAGCTTTTTCAGCCATTCTGATGGCTTGCAATACATATAGATGTACTATAGAGTAGAATTCTTTTTTCTTCCATATTATCTAACATGCTCCTGACAACTTCTTTCGATATAATGACTTGAAGTTTTTAATGATACCTTGATCTATAGGCTGTAATTTTGATGTGGTATTGGCAGGCAGATATTGGATTTCAATTGAGGAATATTATTATAAGCCGTACAATTATCAATCAATAATAAGATTTTCCTTCTTTCTTTACCCATTCTTATCAATATTTATGAGCCAATTTTTGAACTTTGCAGAAGTCCATGTGTTTGTATTTGCTTCATATTGCAATGGTAGTGATTTACATCTTGAAAAACATCGAGGTTTTTTAGATTTGCCGATGACTAATAATGAAAGATTTTCTGTGCCCGACATGTTTGCTGCTAGCATAATAGTCAAAGGTTCCTTGCTATGCTTCGCACCATGTCATTGATCATTTTTAAACGTTAAAGTCTTATATGGAACACAGCAGAACAAGCAGTCCCGTTTCATCAGCATTAAATATATTGTCATGTTCGTAACCTTGTAACAAATCTTGCAACTCACTTTCCCATTTGTTGCAAGTTTGAACTATTTTTTTTGTAAACTATTGTACAAATAGATGTGTATTGCAATTAGAACCAAACTACTTCTGACAATATTTCAGTCGAAAATAAATAACTATTTTCGCTAAGTTCAAAGGTAATCAAAAATATGTACCTGTGTTAACCTTAATTGTTATCTAAGATACAATGGTGTACTTACAATGTATGCAAATTCTTAGAGTCGAAAAATTATTTTTCATTTTTTTTTTAGGTTCACGCTTTATCCTTTGCTGGGTAGTCAGAGAGCACGGAGCTCCAAACGCTACGGTCCCTACATACCTCTTTCGCCTCGTTTACAGTCATTATCCTCTTCAAACATGTCCATCGGGGGGTCCTCATGCTTTTTACGTGACCTTCCTCCAGTATCTTCGATATCGTATTTTCGAAGGTCAACCGAGATCTCCCCTGACCTCTCGTACCACTCACCTTGGCTTTATAAATTTTTCTTATCATTCTTTCATCGCTCATTCTTTAAACGTACCCAAACTTCATTCTTACTATAACATTCGTGCTTACACCTGTCTTTTTGCGTATCTCCTCGCTGCATATACGGTCAGCTAAAGAGTCTCCGCATATCCGACGAAAAGACCTAATCCACATCCATTTCGTATCTTTCATCTCTAATAAACCTACTTCCTAGATATACCACCTCATTTATTTGTTCTAAAATCTCTCTATCTACTACAATCTTGCATTCCATTCTTTCTTTGTCCCTTTCAAATACTAGAATGTTTCTTCGAATTATAGAGGTCATAAATTAAAAATAATCCAGTTGGAAAGGTTGTAAAATAAAATAGTGCCTATAGTGTTCGAGATACAGAGGTTTTTTGTTAAAATTTTCGAGTTACGGAGGAAAAATATGTACCAAAATGACTCGCTGAGCTAAGCTGAAGTTAAAATGTTGAGTAATGAAGGTTTTAGTGTGTGAAGAGAAGTGCTAATAATATATAATGACTTAAATAAAAATATCAATACACATATGTTTGTGTGTATGTGCACAAGAAAGGCAAAGAAATAAAGATACAAATTATATAAATCTAGGTTATAAGTGAAATGTATGCGGGTTTCAAAAATCCGTTGGAGCTTGTTTTGCTTTAGCTTGTATTACCGTAATCAATAATAGAACGCAGCAAGTTATTAACTAGCTATATTTTGGTGTGGATAGGCAAGAATTTTTTTTATTACACCACTGCACTGAATGCAAGCAAGCATACAACTTGCAACTTGCTTGAGATATCAGCAGCGTGATCTTCCCAAGATAACTTATTATTAATTATTTTATTATATATTATATATCCAGATCTTTGACAATACTAGACAAGTTAGTGGCTTTGCCTTTATATAGTAGGTTAAGCAAATGATCACAATCGGGTTTACTTAATTGTGAGCTGCCGATAGTTATAGCCTTTATCAAGATTAACTTCAATGTCTTATTTGGAAGACCAAATTGATATTAGCCTTACTAATATCATCCTGATTCAAGTGATTGAAAGAACATTTCAATGATGTCACTTTTATTAGATTTTTAAGTTTCTGCACGTTCAAAAAGAGTAGAAAGCATTTGGTCTACGATTTTACTTTTATTTATATTGTTACATAATTATTTTATCCTATTTTAGTAGTCGAGATATTTGAAGCCTTATTGCAAATTTCTTCATCATCTGTAGAGCTGAAAAATAAATATAAGCCATATATATTTATTTTAAAAAACGTTTCTGAATGTGTTTGTGATGGTTGGGGATTTGAATTTCCACTTATGAAATCTTAAATACATCAAAGAGATAACACTTTTAAAATTATATAAAATAAATTATAAATAAAAATGATGAATGAAATTGTAATGTACAATTTATCTATAACATCTGAAAACTAAATTAATCAAATTCAAAGAAACGGTTATTTTATAGCCGAATTTGTCGAAAAAATTACGTTAAATACATATGAAATCTCTATATATTGCTCGTTCGTCTTCAGTACAGCAGATTCATTTTTATTTTAGGTATAGATTCTATTTTAAGCAACTTATAAGTTTTATTTTCAATAATTTTATAAATATTTAAGAAAATAGTGTCTCTTACTCGGTATAGCCTTCCCATGATATTTCACGACGAATAATCTTGTAGGTACTGTTATTGCTTCTCAAATTGTTACATTCAGACCTTCGACTGTTGTCTTGCCTGCAATGTTGTTTTAAATAAAACTCTATATATTTGCGATATGATGAATGAAACTCTGCAGGATATTTTTATTAGATTACACTCATTAATAAATGTGGTTTACTTTACACAAACATATTAGAATGTCATAGGTATAGGATCGTCTTACCTTAAAAAGAAATCCTTCACTAAATTTGTTACTTATAATGTTTAGAGGAATGTAATTATTATAAAATTTTGTTTGAGTGTGCGTTGTAATTTTAGTCAACTGATCAGCGATCGTTATATCAATTAACTTATTATGGCGATGATCGCACGCTATGTAAGATTCGAAACGTATTACATGTTTGTGGTATCTATTCACTGATTGGTCGATAAATCCGGTTGTCGGAAAAAAAATACAACTTGCAAATGTTAAAGAAAATGTTTTCAAGTAATATTTTTACTATTTTGGATTATTAATCAATGTATCACGCACATTTATTATTATATTTTGCGTGAAGATTTGAGCTCAATGTGACACAATGAGACACCAAGTCAGTTGGTGCGAATCGGAGGAATGAATATATTTAATTCATCGCAATTTCTCTTAATAATGTGTATATAAATATTAAAATTGGGGATCCAAAAAATAGTAGTTTTGTTATGTTTATGTAAGCTTTCCAAAGGACCTGGTCCTTTTCATAAATCACCTTAAAAGACAATAAAAATATGATTAATGTGAGGTATCGGCCGGCATCCATCCATCTCAGAGTAAACACAAGTAATTGACCAGAAATTGTCGCTGATTAATAAGTAAGAGAAATGAAAAATATGCAAAACTAGAAAATGATTATAGAACGCAGCTACGATGATCTCATTCGTATAAAAAATATATTAATAAATCTATAGTTGTTTTAAAATATACTCACGGATTTACAAAGCAGTCGATCAATGGCCTATTGACAGCTGTAGCAGTGAAGAGATCTGGTGATAAGCAGGCCCCGGATGAACCGCTTCTGTATACGGAGGCTACTCCCAGTACTGTCTCTACTTTGTTTATCCAGGTAACTAATGGACCACCATGATCATTCTATAAAAAAATGTTGGTTGCCTTATAAAAAATTGGTATGTTTCTTTAATTTAGAAAAAAAAAACTTGCAACGACCAGGCCTACATACAAATATAGTGAAATTCCATTTCAAGTCCCATATACTGTATATATTACATCGTTGGAACACAAAGGACACGTGTTCAAATATCATTTCACTATGGGTGACATATGGTTTTATGTATGTTTATAAAACTAAATTTTAAATGTAAATAAAATTAATAAAAAGAACTATAAATATCGTGATTTTACATATTTTAAATGAAACTTATTATTTCGCTATTCAATAGTTTATTTTCGAAAACCCATAAGTAGTCCGTAATCACAGATTAACTATCTGTAATTCAAAAATGTACTTTTGATTATAAATATAAACGCGATTAATCCTTTTGAAATAGTTTGATTTAAAATGTGAAAACGAATGCCACCTCAGTCTGCCCGTAACCGTGTACTGTACGTCGTCAACGTTGGTCATTGTGAAAATTACCAATATATACGCGATTAATCAATTTAAAATTGTTTCAATTAAAATATAAGTAATAAAATAAAAAGTAATACAAGAAAAATATAAATAAATAAATTTTATATATATATAAATATATATAGTTTGTTTTAGAAAAAAAATATTCACAGATTTGGGTTCGTTTTTCATGACAAAACGATCCGCCAAATGTCACTTAAGGCAGCCTTCTCTATTCCCTTTCCCTTACCTCCTTTCACTGCCATCTCAAGCAACGTATCTACAACATTAAGTTTGGAGATGTTCATGGGCGAAGGTGACCACTCATCATCAGGTGACCCCTCTGCCCGTTAGCCTCCTTTTTCCGAGAATATTGCCAACATTGGTAAAAGTTTTTTCCGTCCGGAACACCGTAACATGTCGGTCCTTAGCGCTCTCGAAAGCTGCACTTGTCAACGTCAGTCAGCATTCACATTCATCGTAAAGAATAAAGAATAAAATCCTAGTCCATACGGTGAAAGAGAACGCTGATCACCTTGCGCTTTTCACCTCAAAATTACTAAACTTTGGAAGATCAAGAAACCACACGTGTAAAGTTTAGCCTAAAGTAGTCCCAGATTCTTGAAAGAGCGCCCTAATCTAACCGATCCTGAAAACTGGTGATGGTTCAGATCCAATTAAATCTGGTCCATCGCTTTTACTTCCCTGATCTCTAAAGTAATAGAGATCATAATAAATAGTCAGCTCCGATGAAACGATTCCCCGGATCACTCTATTCTAGAGAATACACAGTGAGAGCTTTTAAGGGGTAGGGACCCCTTAAAAACTCTCACTGTGTCTTCATCTTTAGGGATTGCGTCGAACGGTTTTGTACTGTATGTGAACCAATGATCTAAGATGACAATGGCCTAAAGATGAAAACAGTACTCCATGTGTAAACCTGGGCCCTATAAAGGTTTAATTGATGTCCGGGCATGATCTATTGTCTCGCTCTACCGATGACGCAAAGTATTTTCGAGGGCAACTTGGTCGATTGAAATGTTAAGGCTCAATATACTGATATCGTATAAGTTAGTCAGCTAGTCAGTATAAGTTAATGAGTATACTCGATTATGGATAAAAGTGAGTGATACTACAAATAGGATATTTTAGTGGTTAACTCCCAAAATTGTATTGTTGCTGTAGTGGAACTGAACAAGGTTGTTTTGATGCCATAAACATTCCTGAGTGTCCTCCACACTAGATTTTTTGGCATTTTCCCGAGACAAAAATCCATGACCGATGTATAAAGCGTCTATCTTACACATTTTTAGAAAAAAAACGTATAAAAAAAAATTATACGTTTTTTCTAAAAATGTTTTCTAATCCTAAGTGTAGAATAACACTTTAAAAATAGTAAATATTGAAATAAAATAGCAATCTTTCTTGTTAAACGATTAATCCTTAAGAATCTTTAAGTAGTAGAAATTTGTAAAAATCTCTCTACAAAGATGCTAACAATAGAAATAAGTTGTAACAAAACGTATAAGAATTTCGACGCAGCTGGTAGTGGAACGCATGGCTTAGCGGTCAGAGCGCTTGGACGGTATCTAAGAGGCGCTCAAATTTTTATACGTTTTTTCTAAAATGTTTTCTAATCTTAAGTGTGGAATAATACTTTAAAAATAGTAAATATTGATTTGCGAGTTATCGACGGAATTTATTTTTATATGATGATTCATTTAATTCCAGACAGACAGATCAAATTCAACTGTGTGGTACTACTGCTACTGTTACTATTATTTGAATGAGTTAATAAGAACCCTCATTGTATTTTAATCATTGTATGATAATCATTGTACAATAATTGACATTATTAAGTTTATCCTTCTTCCTATAAAAGTCTAAACATGTAGAGACGTGATATTAACTGAAAGTTTTTACGCCGCATTGCACGTGCAAAGACGAATGCTGATTATGCAATTTTTAAATCTATTAATTTAAATAGTATTAGTAAATATATAAATAAATAAAATTTTACTTACTGAACATATTCCATATGTTCTAATTATATTAAAAGGCTTAGTAGGGCTTTTCCTATAATCTTCCCATTTCTGTAATACAAAACAAAAATATGACACTTAGATTGAATGCTGCATTTATCAAAACAGATGTAACCCAAATTAATGTCACTCGCTATCAAATGAAGAAACTCTTCTTCAGTACTAACTGTACGTTGGCGATAGTGACCAAGCCTATGAAAAGTTATGGTGAGACCTAGTTTAGTCATATGATCTGGGATTTGAAATTGATACTGATTTTAACTAGTAGGTTTGATGGAATCTTCAACTCTATTTAAGAAGAGAGAGATAATTTTGGATTAAGAAGAAACAATCCATTAGATTTCTCTAGTTTCTATGAATCTAACACTTAGGCCGCAAGTCATTGCTGAACTATCAAGCATAGTCAAATTATTCTAAATACACAACGACAGTGAAAATTTCTTAAATATTTTTTATTCTCTTTTTAGAGAAATAGAAATGTTGTCATGTTATTTTAAATTCTTGGCTACTAAGGCTAGGCTAAGGTAAATTCAAAACCTCAATGCATGTGAATAAATATCTAATTGATTCAGTAAATGTCCTCGTTTCAACTTATTGGAGAAATTAAAAAAGTAAAAGTTACTGGTATATAAAAATTATGTTACAATAATATAATCAGACATGGCATCGTGTTGCAATAAAATAGTATGTGAATAGAGAAAGCGAAGCGTAGTTTCCTAATAAAAATGGACATGAAAGGTGACGGTAATCCGTCACCCAACACGTAATGAGTAGAAAACGGAGAATAGGGAGCGTCTCGACAACAGATAGGTATGATCTATGATTTTCGCAATTTTTACACATTTTATATAATATTATTTTAAACATATTAATAATAGACTACTTCATTGTCACAGGTAGACTCATGTCTACCTGACTACTATAAAGTGCTCGAAGGCGTCGTCAGGTTAACAAAAACGTATTTTCGAATATCAAAATATACGCGATTAATTCTATTAAAAAGCTTTCAATCAAAAATATTTGCGAATAAAAAGATATATAGAGCTAGGAAAGGTCAAATTTATGTAGCGTTTAATATGATTCAGCTATGTATAGAAATATTTTCTATTTCTAAGAACATCGTAGACCTTACTAAGTTATTTTAACGAGTACAAAGCACGTAACATAATAACATGAAACACTTCAGCATTCTAGCATCCATGTATTCAACATGTCGATTCTGGGTTCATTACCTGCAGAAGGAGGAGTTGCATGTAACATGCGTGGAAATGCTTTGGAAACATAGACAGATTTACTTACTTGCGGTACTGCTAAAGTTGCTTCTCTATTAAGTTCATCATTATTTTCACCAGTTTCAGAAAGAATGCTTGAATTTGCTGTACAAATCATATACTTATCAATATGGTCCCCAAAGTGATAGTTTTTATAATACATTTTGCATCTTTCTTTCCACAATATAAGAGTAGATACAAAGCGCAATTTTTTAGAATTAAGATCTACCTCTTCATTTAACTAGAAAAAAAATAATATTAATGTATCTTAAAATAGTTATATTTAAAAAAATATAATATTTTTATTATTTACTAGCGGACACGACTAACGATTCCTTATTTGTTACAGATAATTTAATAAATTAGAAAATTAATAAAAAAAGCCATTTAATTTGTGGTTAATTCAATTCAAGTATGTCATTTAACAAAATGAAAACTTGGTATATATTTTAACGTTTGCTTATAATATATTTTAATATTTGCTTATAATTTATCGAAAACATCCACGAAGCATAGTATCAAAGAGATAAACGTTACATCGTGATGAATTTCGTATACATATAGTATATATAAATACTATATTTATAAAATCAAGCCTTGACTCATGATATGTTACGTGGTTAGGACCTATTTATTGTTGTATTCGTATGTAACTCAAGATCTTTTAGTGATTCAGAGGTAACAGCGTTAAGAAATTTCAATTGTAATATATTAAATTTATATAATTAGCCATCAAAAGGTAATCTTATTTATTATATATTTGCCATCAAAAGGTATCGACTCGTATATGAATTTATTTGCCATCAGATAGAGTTTTTCATATATGTAATATCATCCATTAACGTTCCATTGAGATCACCAACGGCTCGACCGAGGAAAAGCCGAAGGCGCGTCCTGCCTTTCTCCCACCTATAATGAACCATTGCAGATAATCATAGTAAGAGAAAAGATAGCCAAAACAGCCCCATCCCGCCACTAGCCGTGAATTCCGACCAACCGTGATTCTTAAAACCTTAGTATTGAACCCTCCGGGACGCAACGCGATGGAACAGTTAACGTATATGATACTTACAATGCCTTTGCAAACGATCAATTATTAGTTACCTGTTCGATAGTTTATTATAAGATATATTTGTGATGATGGTTGGTTTGTGAGACCAATATAAGCCGTTGATTGATTTGTGAAACCAATATTATTTTCCGGTTCGCAAATCAGTTCAGACACACAACCGCTAAGCGGCCGATTGTGTTATGTTCACGCACAGCACATACGTAGCAGTCGTTTGTCAAAACCAACAATTAAACTCAGTTAGGTGCCACCGACATCAGATGTCAGCCATGGATTCGCCGAACACTGACAGTCGTGTGTCACATTATGCGTTCTATTACCAAACAAGGTGCTAGACGAACAGTCGAACACTATTACGTATTACATTTTGCATTTTGTGATAATAGTACAGCACTCCTCACAAAGACGCCACTAAAATATACTTCGAAACGCATGAAACATAAAAGTGTCATATAACCATTAATTCCACACCAGGGGTATAAAACGACATAGAAACAAATTATATCTAAACCTGATGCCGTCCGTCAGAGAAGATACAAGTCGCGCCACCGACATTAGTTATCAATAAGTTATATGGCTCACTGAACCCCGACAGTCGCGTACCACAAGTTATATCAACGTACGACATCGTACAAACATCGCTGCCGCAACTCAAGACAGCAGCAGTCAAGATAAAATCATCCAACATCGCCATAGCCGTTCACCTAAGCCAAGAACATTAGTCTCAGAAATGCCGAGCAATAATGGGTGGCGCCGCCGACATCAGTTATCAATGAACTATAACGCTCACCGAACCCCGACAGTCGCGTGTTGCAAAATATATCTACGTCCGACGCCGTACAAACATCGCTCATGCAACGCGAGACAGCACCAGACGCGATAACCTAACTAACGTCGCCATAGCAGCTCACCAAAGCAGGTCACTTTTATTTACATAGTTATTATGGAGACTTATTTATATCTTCAAAATTTGTATAAAGAATGGTTAGTTTCAACAAAATTGTAGTATAAACTACTAAACATCTGTTAAACTTAACTTTGTTCGAGATTTGAACTTGATACAGTCATGAACAATTTCGATTATGCAACGTTTAAGCTGCTAAGAAAATATATATATACAAATAAAAAGAGATATTAGCAGTACCATTTTTTCTCTTTTCTGATGGCCCCAACCCAAAGCCATCACATGTGTACCAGGTCGCTCGCGTCTTACATCAAAATTGACCTTTATTTCTTTAGGCGCGTACGTACAAAACTTTGTAAACCCTGCATCATTAAAGGCTTTCTCCACTTTTACCACAGCTATGTCTAATTTCATCCAATTTTTTTGTGTATTGTGCTCTACAATAAAATAAAAAAAAATACAAAGTTTTTGTTATTTTCATTCTCATAGCCTAGTAAGTTACAGTCTTTTAATCATATGCTGTCCTTTTTTTATTTTTAATAGAAAAAGGAGGTAAATGAGTAGAAGAGCCATCTGATGGAAAGTGGTCACATTCGCCCATGGACATCTATAAGATTAGAGTTGTAGATAGGTTGCGGCTTTGGAATGGAAACGAAAGGACATACCAAGGATAACCACCAAATTACAGGGATATCCGCCTCTGACGGGACGCTACCCAGCAGCGAAGGAGAATTATATTCTACCTCGTTCCCTCACAGGGAATGTATAAATTGTCTATGTAATATTAAAAACATGGAACAGCTACTTCTGTTATCAATTAAATATACTTACCAACAGGTGTATAAGAAACAACCACTCTCCTTTTCATATTTTTTGTGCACTCATTTGTATTTAAATCACTTAATGGAACGTATTTATCGTAACCGGCTATTACGTATGCCCTCTGTACGTCTTCTATACAAGTAGCTGACGTCAGTACATGTTCGTTTGTAATGACAGCGCCGCCGCATAACCAAGTCTTGTAATCCGTCTGATAACGCGGCGATTCTTCTGATAATGCTAAATATACCTAAATTAGATTATAAATTAAAATTATTATTAATATACTTAAAAATAATAATAATAATACATATGTATTTTATAATGGTTACTGCCAGAAACTCTGCAGAATCCGTTAAAGTGGAATTGAATTAATAGTTATTGCTTTTGTTATTATCAGACCAGTGTTTACGAACAGTTAAGAATAGATTTTTAATTATCAGTTCTTTTTATTTCTCAATTAACATTATTCATCATATTTAACACCTATTCTTGAGATGTGTGTTATAATTCAGTTAGGCGATTATAATTCTTCATGTAAGTATTCCAGATTTTTAAATTTGATGTGAATGGAAATTGCCTGTAATACTTAATTACTTATGCTAAGGCTGGGTTTGTCTATTTCTTGCAGTGTAGTAAAAATATTATGGTTCCAAATCTAAAGATTTGGATATGTTAATAGAAAATGCTTATAGCACTTAACAATTAAAGCCTATTTAAGGCCATGTTAGCCTTATACTTATCTAGTTAGCTATTCTATTATTGATCTCTATTCGGTGTACCACTTTTAACTTTGTCTTGACAGGGTCGAACGGATATCCATTTGAGAAAAAATGCTTCATATCAGTCAGTCCATTAGTAAAATTGCGCGCGATTAGTCGTCTGATTGATCGCGCACAGTTTTGTCTGTCTGTCTAGACAAACAGACAGACAAAGGTTTTAAAAATAGATTATACACTTCATTGTAAATATGAAATTAGTTTGGTAAGCAAAGAAACACTCCATTATTTCATTTTATATGATATATATATTTTTTTATTTGGATTAAACCTTAACTGTTAGATCTTTCCCCTATTTCTAAAGGTTGTGTGGCAAAAATAGCTATCTGAATAATATGCTTCTTTTTTATACATTATTTGAACTAATACGCACTTCTTCAACAGTTGTTCCAGATCTTCTTAGATTCTTCAAATTGTCTAGCTATTACTAAGGCAGTATTTCCTTATATCTTATACCTCGACTATCATAGTTCTTCATTACATATTCCTGATCTTTAAATTTTTTGTCAATGTAAAGTGCCCATCACACTGATTAACTTTATGGTGGCATTTTTGTTTTGCTTCACGCTTCATCCCTGGCGGGGTAGTCAGAGCATACCTCTTTCGCCTCGTCTACAGTCATTATCCTCTTCATGCATGCCCTTCGGGGGATCCTCATACTTTTTACGTGACCTTCCTCCAGTATCTTCGATACTGTGTTTTCGAAGGTTAACCGAGGTCTCCCCCGACCTCTCGTACCCCTTACCTTGGCTTCATAAATCTTTCTTACCATTCTTTCATCGCTCATTCTTTCAACGTGCCCAAACCACCTGAGCACGTTCTTCTTCATTCTTACTGTGACATTCTCGCTTACACTTGCCATTCTGAGTATCTCCTCGCTGCATATACGGTCAGCTAAGCTGACTCCGCATATCCGACGAAAAGATCTTATCTCTACTGCATTCATTTTTCTTTCATTCTTCTTCTGACACACCCACGTTTCACTGCCGTATAACAACGTCGGTATTAGTACTGCATTGTGAACGGCAACACGTGCAGGTACGCTGACGTTTTGCCGTCGCATCAATGCAGCAAGAGCACCGTTAACCCGGCAGCAATTCGCCTTTCCACATCCATTTCTTATCTTCCATCTCTACTAAACATACTTCCCAGATATATCACCTCATTTACTTGTTCTAATATCTTTCTATCTACCATAATCTTGCATTCCGTTCTTTCTTCGTCTCTTTCAAATATCAGAATCTTAGTTTTACTCGCATTCAGGTTTAGACCATTACTTTCACACTCTTTTGTCAGAGCGGTGACCAATGCCTGTAACTCGCATTCTGATGATGCAATTAGCGCTGTATCATCTGCGTACAACAGACAGCTTACTGTCAAATCACCAACTTTCACTCCTATCTTTCACTCCTTGGATACAACTATCCAAATACGAATTGAACAGCCAAGCTGACATGGCGTAGCCCTGTTTGACACCCGATTGAATATCAAACTGAGGCGACATGCCAGCTCGTACACAGGCTAAGTGATCTCGATAAAGAGATTTTACAGCCTGCAACAAAGGTCCGCTCACATTGTACCGGGGCAGTATCTCATATAACTTCTTCTTCTTCACAAAAGCACGCTTTTTCTTAATCCATAAAAGCTTCGTGTTGTCCCGGAAATTGTTTGTCAATCTGTCATATTCTTCATGTGCTTTTGCAACTTATATTCTTTCTTCTTAATCTCTCTCATACTTTTATTCTTACTCGAGGCCTTATAGTCCTGCCATGCTTTCTTATTTCTTTCTACTGTCTCTTTGCCTAATGCCACATACCTCAGTTGCAGCTTCAATTATACAATTCCTAAGATTCTGCCAGCATACTTCAACACTTTAAGTACCTATTTCGCAGCTGTCTAGCTTCTTGGAAATCCTTTCTTCATATTCCTCTCTAATCAGTGGAACTTGAAGCTTCCAGCTTCTTATGCGATTATTCGCCTCCAAGTTTGGACACCGCGTGCGGCTGCGCCAACCGGCAAACAGATCCCGTATTCTAGCAACTACTAGATAGTAATCTGTTTCTAAGTCGCCACTCCTAAACACACGCGTGTCCATAACTTGGTTACGAATACACTGATCCACTAGAAATAGATCAATCATGCTTTTCTCTTCTATCCATTCCCACGTATACGTGTGAATTTGTTTGTGGTCAAACATAGTTTTTCCCACAAACAAATCTTTTTCCTTACATAATTCCAATATAAGCTTACCAGCCCCTCTTATCACCATAATTCCCTACTACGCGTTCGTAACCATGTCGTATGGTTCCGACCCATCCATTCAAATCACCACATACTATTAATTTTTCATTCCCTCTTACACTATCTAGAACTTCCCTGACACTCTCCCAGAACTCCTTTAGTTCATTTGATAGAGCTGAAGATACCGGTGCATACGCCATTAACAAGAATATTCTTGTTATCCCCAGCTTGAAGAGAAACCAGAGCAGCTTAGGGTTGATCGCCTTATATTCTACCATTGCACTCACCAATCGAGAGGACAATAACACACCTACACCTTGACATCCTCGTTCACTTTCTGGAACTCCCGCCCAGAAGGCGACTCTGTTTCCCGGCAAATCGGTCGTGCTATTCCCCTTTCTTTTAGTCTCAGTCACACAAACAACATCTAAATCTCTTTCATTCATCACATCTAACAATTCATTCATCTTCTGTGGCATCCCTCCTCTTACATTCCACGTAGCTATTTGTAGCTCCGTTCTCCACTTTTCGCCGTCACGGACATAGCGTGCTGGGTGGCGGTCCCCAACGCTGCATTCGTCGCCACTTTTCACACCAGCGGGGACGAACTGGTGCGCGTCGCCTCGGGGGGACGCCCTAGCATGGTGCGCCCTGGTGCTCGCGGCGAATGGAATGTTGCAGCCTTACACAACTATTGATGTTACATAAGGCTGGCAAGGGCAAGTTCCATCGTTGACCATTTTCTTATTTATTTATTATAGTTTCTTATCTATTCTAGTTATTATGAGGTGTTCTAAATTTAAAATTATTATATGTCAATACAAAGTATCCTTCACGATTAATTGATTTTACTAAACCGGTACTTTTTTTACTTTTATGGCTTAGCTAGACTACCGTAGTTCATGATGAGATGTTCAAGATCTTTAATTTTTATGTCATCGGAAAATGCTAATTATGCTTAAAAGATTTACTGCTAATTTCGCGGCTTTTCCTTTTTCTTATAGTTGGTTATTAGTGTTCGACTTTTAGAAATCAATCATACCGTAAGTCCTCCTCATTCGAAACAGCTATACAATACTTAACATTTCATCTCATTATTTACTATTTTTAAAGTGTTATTCCGCACTTAGAATTAGAAAAAATGTTTGATAAAATCGTATAAAAATTTCTATTCCTACGAGTGGAATAACACATTAAAAATAGTAAATATTAAAATAAAATAGCAATCTATCTTGTTAAACGATTATTTCTTAATAATCTTTAAGTAGTAGAAATTTGTAAAAATCTCTCTCTATACAGAGATGCAAACAACATAAATAAGTTATAATACACGTATAAGAATTTCTACGCAGCTGGTATTAGAACTCATGGCTTCGCGGTCAAAGCGCTTTTACGGTATCCAAGAGGCGCGGGTTCGAATCCTCTTGCGTTCAAAATTTTTATACGATTTTTCAAAAATGATTTCATGTCATTCTGACCAGTAACTACAAAGATGTGCGCGTACAAAGAGACAAACAAACAACAAAAAATAATCTTTTACTGTTTAACAAACCCCTTAGATATTTTTTTCATAAAAATAGTCAATAAACACGCGTGTAGCCGAATTGACTCACCATACAAGACCATAAATGACTACATATAAACAAAAACTATATATATAATTAAATTCTATTCTTTTAAATTTTATTAACACATTTGTCATTTTAACCCAATCGCCACTTTGAAAATATTGTGGTGTGAACATAAGTGCGTAAAATTTACTTCTTGCAGTACTAAAGAGTCCCCGACATAAACCTCCGTAAGCAACGCACTCTTATCAGTTTTGAGCTTAGGCGTATCAGAAGTTGATCTGAACACATTTCCGCAAGATATGATTACCAATTCGCTGTCACTATGAATACAAGAGAAAAACTTGTCCTTTTGGTACAAGAGGGCTAGCTACCGTGAAGTCGCTTGACGACTAAGTCTAAGTCAATCTGCTCTATCCAGAGTATACAAAAGCTTGTAAGAGATAAATTCGTTTATTAAATAATAATTAAATACTATAGAAGGCCAGATAATATTCGGTGGCGTACTTCTGAGAGACACGGGCCTCGCCTTACATTTATTTGCGAACGTATCGGTTGGATCGCAATTAGTCTTGTTCACTGACGAGTGCAGAGTTTTGTGTTCATCCCTGGTGGACGCCGAGGAGACTTTCTAATTGTAGACAGATATGTGGAAGTAGTTCTCCTTCAGCACATCTTTCCTTATGAAGGTTTCATAAGAGCTGGATTTCTTCTTATGCACGAATAATACTTGCTGGCATACAGCACAAATCAGTCGTCAGGTTTTAGATGAATTTGATATTGAGACCATGGATTGGCCGCTACTCAGACTTGATCTCAATCCTATTGAATAAATATGGCACGAGATAAAACGCGCATGGTTCGGGGGTTCGGATCAAATTTCCATCCATTCCAAGAACGCATGATCAATTTTAGCCGTCGCCAAGGGTATGCCTGAATCTTGGATTGTCAATGTAAATCAGCCCTCGTGGACGCCATTTTTGCCCTAAAAATTTTGATGGAGGCATTCAGGGAAAAACGTAGAGTTTTGTATGTAGCATTTTTAAAATTGCAGAAATCCTTTGACTGTGTGTTTCATCAATACATCTAGTGGATGTTGCAATTCAATTCTGACATTATCATGTACTACGATTCTTTTCTAATGGTTAAAGTTTCTGTTAGCGACATAAAACCTTTCCCGATTACGAAAGAGGTTCATCACGCCTCAACTTTCAGACCGTTCTTGTTTTATGTATTGCTAGATACTGTCTCAGTCTATAGCCAGGACCACCATCCATGGCTGATGATGCATGCCAATAATATAGCGATCATTGACGAGAGCCGGTTGGACCTGGAGGGGAGAAGAAATGGAAGCCAACATTTGGAAACGACGGTCATATTCATTCAAACTCTAGCATTACTTATATAGGTCCTAAGCTAATCGTAAATTACGCAAAACGGTAACCGTAATTTATGCAAACAGTAAAAGCCGTAAATTACGCAAAACACTAACGGAATCTCTTGGCCCTCACGTTGAAAAAAATACTTTCAAATAAAGTTCAAACGTCATAAATCAACGTGCAACATTTGGGTATTTTATTGATTTCTTACTTAAATAGTTATGAAATAATTAATAGTTTAGAAATAATTATTACCACTATAATGAAACACTATTTATTTCGTCATTACTTTATTGATTGAACAATAACGAACTATTATTTTGATATTGCTCCATCAATCCAAATTCTTTTTTTTGAATACAGTAATATTTAAAAATATGAAGAATTACATAATATATATAAATTGAAATAGCCTCATACCATATATTGCTTCTGCGTTACTGTTACTTCTCTCCCACCGCTTATTCTACGCTGTGCGTATACATTTGTGAATAGTAACAAAATATTCATACGAAGCAAGAAAATCATTATGTGTTAAATACAATTTTTGAGAACGACTGTTTAGTTTGTTTAGAAAATTATGTGGAGAGTGAATTCAGTAATTGATAAAAATAGAGTAAAAAATAAAACAATTAATACACGCACCACCATGCGTTTAGAATAACTATACTTTTGTGTAATTACATACTCTTTGTTAAGACATTGGAAATTTCACGCATCAATCACATGATTGTACTGTAAAGGTATAACATATTTTTTTAATAAACTCTTACTTTTTTATTTAATTCAGCAAATACTTACATTTCGATTATTATTTTATTTTTTTGTTAGGAAACTCTGCCCCACCCTAACAATAGACATTTACATAAAGTATTATTATAAAAATCATATTCTTTTAATTTTCGCGAACAATAACTATTCAAAATCTGAAAAAAAGAAGCCATACTTTAAAAAATAATAAAAATTATTAAAAAGTGTTTCCGCCTTTGACCCTTATGACGTCTGAGAGCCGGTTTAACAATCTGTTCCTGATATCTTGGACATTTGAATAGGGGATATTGTGCTACACCTCTATCACAGCCGTCTTGAGCTCTCTGACTGATGTCGATGCTGGTACTCTTACTCGAAAACGCCTTTTGAGGTTATTCCAAATTTGCTAAATTTGATTGAGGAACTAGGTGCTGGCCATGGAAAAACTTTAACACCGGTCTTATTAAGAAACGCAGTATCCGATTTTGGGGTATGGAAACGTGCATTGTAAAGTTTATCATCACTAAAGTTTTCACCAAGAAATGAATTTTGTTCCATGTTTCTTTGAGCATTTACACAGTCTTTGTTGAATACGACAAGATCCATATTAGCCTGACAAGAGCTGATGGGATCTCTCTGGTAACCCACTGTTTGCAAAATGGAACGCGACGCAAATCTTTAATTTTGGCGTTTTCAGACACACTAACTGCTATCTGGATCTCTAAAGGTTATTCTACTGTCATCTAAAAATGTACATCCTTCCATTCTTGTTCAGTTCGTTCAGCATATTTTTTTGTAAACGCAAACAAAGTCTAGCTCTACGATGGTAAAAAAATGTCTCTGGGGCGCGAATAGTAGATTCAGTAGATTTCTTAATGATAACGAAGCGGTCATCTAGGGCCGAAATACATCAAACCATCGTCCGTGACTTGGCTTGTCTCCCGAAATAATCTGGTAGCATTCCATAAGTTCGTAGTCCCCAAAGTGTATGAGGGATGCGACGTTACCTTCAGAATATTTACATGTAATTATCGTCCATCTAGGTCGGTTCGTACTATGAAAATATTGTATTATCATCAGTTTCGGACCTGTGTGCAAATATTCCAATAAACCTGACAGTAACAAAGTTAACGCCCGTCAGGCTAGGCCACACAACTCTGACGTCACGGATTCTATCTATTATTTATTTTTAAAGATAGTAGATATTTGTTTATTTTCACTATAAATATAAAAATTTATGAGTTACTACATTTTAAGAAAAATGCAAGAAGATTAGTTTTAGTGATATCATTCAAGTGTGACATTTTGTTTCATGTGTAGAAATAGGCTTGACGGCATACGGAATTTGTAATTAACATATGTAGGTAACATATGTCTAGCTAACAATATCTTATATTTGTTATTTAAGTTGGTTTCACAATTGCATGCTGTTACGGCATTTGCTGGATTAAATCAACATATTTCCACCTGGGCTGCACCTTTGTCTTTACCAGAAGATAATCACTATCCTCTCTTCTTGTTAGTGTAGATATTGATATTACTTACAAAACGCATCGTTTTCATGATGCAGATGTAGCTAAAGTAGTTTATAACAGTAGTAAATTTGTTGCTTGGTATTCATGACCTTTGATAAGATTGGTTTATAAAAAAGTAAAAAATCATTAATAAATAATGAATGATGACGAATTACTGACTACAATAGATTTTCGAAATATCAGTGTCACGAAAGCGTCTAGAAGTGGGGTTCTATAATATTTTTATAGACAATGCGAAAAGTAATAATTGTTACAATTAAAAAAATTATCGCTTATCAAAATGAATAATTGTATTCTAAATATTATGATTTTAGATGGCCATATAAGCTTTGATGGACGAGTTATTGATATTATATTTGATTCTTGCTATTAACAATTATTAAAAATATTTTAATTAAAATTTTTCACTTATTATTAATTGACGAGCTGATATTCATAGTGATCTTCAAGTTTGATAGAATCCTATGTACGGGAGAGACCTCAAGCAGTAGCCGTCAAATTCTTTATTTCGAGCATTTACGCGTTACTCAGAGCAGGGCCTCGAGGGTAACATGTAATTATTTTTCTAGAAAGAAGACTCCAATTTTATATGAATATGATCTTTAATAGAACACTATGAAGAGTATCTATCTATATTAAAGATTGGTGTGTTATTAGATTCTAGCTTCTTATTAGATAAGCACCAAAAATAAAAAGTATGACCGTATTATCCATTAAAGGATCTAACTTAAATGTTAGTTTATTATATTTTTATTTATCTTTTTACAAATATGTATATAATTTTATATATTTATAGAGCTACATATGTATCCTATATGTAATAAATATTATGTAAATTTAAGTACATCTATTACCTACATTACGTAATTGTGTAGGTGTATCATTTGTAGACCAGTCTCTGTCACAGCCACAGATCTCTAATATTGTAAGGGTTGCCTGGAAGAGAGGTAAATAAAGCCCATACACTATAATTTAGCACTACTTGCATCATTCTTCTTTATATATCTTTGTGATTAAAGTATTAAATAAATAATGATAATTAATTTTTAGACGGGGAAGTGATTTAAAGGTGTACGTACATTTAGTCTTTTACATAATTGTTATGTTAAATCTTATCTAGAGTATTTACATGATTGGAATCCACAATATAACAAGTATATAATCACATTTGACGAATGCAACCATTATTATTGGTTAAATAGTGGGATTCGTTGCAGCACGACTCACATTATTGCAGCTACGTATTCTACGTTGCTTTCGCAGCTATTAGGTGATGTACGTGGCGTTGAAATTTATTAGTGATACTGACAAGGGTTATCATTGCTTTATATATGGACATCCCAGGGATTATTAAGCCGTTTATTCGTGTCCACGACATTGTCAAATCTTACAAGCGTGTCAATAATGGCCCTCCAAATCTTACAGGTGAATGTTAAACACTGTATCAGAGCCCAAGAGTTACTGGTCCAAAACTTGACGCAGTGGTCGCTAAAGGCGGCGGTTGTTGCGGAGCGCTACAGTGATCCAGTGGGGGATAACTGGGTCGCAGTTAACATCAGGGTGTTATCTATTTTCATCCAGATAACCGCTTCTCGGCTTTTTTTACGTGTCGGTGTCTAATTTTACCCCAATCAAACTCTGAGGGAGTTCGAGAAATGGTAGACCACCATCATTTATGTGTGCGTGTGTGTGTGTAAGTGAGATGTTGTGTGTGTGTGTGTGTTCAATGATTGGATCTTTAAAATGTTGGAAATATATCCTACCAATTAAAGTCAACACGACTATAGTTGATTCACTACTGTTACGGATTTTAGATCAAACTCATGTTGCCCAGACTCATCTGGCGAACAGTTAAACTAAAGTGGTTACAAAATCAAGGTATTATGTTTGTTTTATATTTGCGTAAATATGATCAGGTCTCCGTTCATCCTCGTCAACTTGGATGGCTCCGTGTCCGACTTCCACATGCTTACGAATTTTTGAATAGAGGAATCTCTCTTGCTCTGTTTTCTCAGTTCAGACTCCCTTCTACACCTCGAAATTAGATCACGCCGTGATTATCTCCTTAAATTACTTTTCTATTGTATCCAATTCCGTTCCAATTCCTTTACTGTGATGATACGATTCTATGAAATGGATTTCCTATAAAAGTTTGACAATCACAATCACTATTTTTGAATATCGTCAGAAACAACACCTATTTAGTTTAGACCGCTAGTTTATTTCTTTATTGTGATATATGCATATATGAATATGTGTATATATATGTGTGTATTTATATAATTATTATAGTATAAATGTGGTTATTTATATAATAAATATTGTATATTATATATGTTATGTGTTGGTCTTGTACTAATACACTATCTTCCAATTTATTTTTTATTTTTTCACTTTTGTTAGTCCTTATGAAACTAAAGGTTGTCTGTAAGAGATTGCTTGAAGCAATAAGATTGGCATTGTAAACATTTTATATTTGTATTTTGTTTTTTGTATATTATTTTTATTTATTTGTGTGGAATAAAGCTTATTTTATTCTGTCTGCTCGGTTATCTGTCCATCCTTTAGTATACACCTCAGCATGCAATCATTGCTTTAGAGGCAGGTTTAACCACTTCTGTGACAGATATAAACAAAGGTTTGAATATTCTGACTGCGTCTAGCTTCTGAATTCTTAATTAATTCCTATATATGAGTTACTAAAAAGCCAGCCTGATTTTTGGCATGATCCTAGTCCGTCTGTCTAACTTTAGCCAGAAAGTCACAATACCATCAGTCTCTTAAAATTCTTTCGCTACCCCTAAGTTCTTAAAAAGTGAGAGTTAAAAGTCATGTAGTCTTCGGCTGGAGGCTAGTAGAAGAATTAATACAGTTCTTCTACTTTAGTCAAACAAAGAATTTGTGTAAACAAACATCATTAGTCATTCAAACAAAATTTTAAAACACCATATAGGTTTTTTTATTGATTGTGGTCTAGATAGAAAAATAGCCCTCAATATCTGTTGTATTCATCGTCGTTAATTAAATGGTAAAAATTGTTGGAAGTCGTCGCAATCGTTAATTAAATGGTAAAAATTGTTGGAACTGATGTATTATCGCACGGACAAAAATTGATAGTTTTAATTTTAAATCTATATAAATGTTAAGGTGAAAGCCATGACCTGTTAAATATTGAGTAAAATGGAAAATTTGATGTTGATGTTGTGTTAATTTTGTAGTATCGCTATTTATCTTATAATTGATATGAATAGAGGCTAATTCCGGGTTTGTATTTTCATTATAATTCATGGGTTCCAATCTTGACAAGGAATCTGTTAAAAAAATTAAATTAATTATTTTTTCTTTATAGTCCACTCCAACGTCATATTTATAGCGTACAATTTTGCTTGGATAACTGAACAATTGTAATGCAAACGATATTTTTTTATAATGTGGTGAATTATGTGTATAGACGACAAAAGCCGCGTCCACTCTGCCGTCATTAAGTTTACTGCTATCTGTGAATATATTTGTATAATTATTTAAATTGATACTCTCTGTTTCAGAAAGCATGGAAACTTTGTTTATTTTAATATTGATACGATGAGCTGGGTGTAAAAGATATGATACAGATGTTCGCTTCTCTAATTCAATATCATGTGGGAGATAATCACAAACTGAATTGTATTTAGCTAAATCTATTTTAGCAACTTCTTAAATTTTTAGATGCTGTGACGCCAGTGCTATCGTGGCACAATCGGAAATTTATCGGAAATTTTTAAGTCAAACGTCTGAAAATAAGTCTAGTGAAAGTCTATCTTGACCAACTGATTCCTGTTTGATGAAAATGTCTTGTTATTATTTAAGTATTTAGAGCCTTGAGGTCGAAAATTTGACGTAAATCTTCTTTACTATGAACATTTTTGAGTAGGAACGGGGACCTACTTTGAGTAGTCTTTGTAAAATGCCCTTATTTTCATAAGTCTGGTTTCTGGATCTGTTTTCGTCATCTTTGGAAAGATCAGCTGGCTAAAATATTCAAAAAAGTTTTTGTTGTGTATTTCAAAGGGTTTTTCTTTTCCTGAAGGATTGATGAAAAGGCTGAGATTTCTGAACAATATGTTTAACTCTTTTATCTAACCTTTGGTATAATTTCTAGAAAAACTTTTTGTAAACTTAAACTTTTTCCGAAATGAAAGCTCCCCGCTTTGTACTACTTTCTACTGTTTCTCTTTTTTAAATAGGATAGTTTGTTCACCTAAACTTGTGATTCTCCATAGTGTGTAATTGGATGCAAAGCTTAAAAACCTACTTAAGGGGTTTTTATTGACCTCAGTTGGAATGCGCTAATTGTTCATGTATCTAATAAACTTTCCAGTCTTTTAATGTGACTTCTAATCCCAAAATGTGGAATATGTATATATATAATCTTTGAAATATAATCTTTGAAATAATATATAAATATAATCTTTGAAAATAGTAAAATATATTTAAATTTATTCTAATCCTCCGCTGTGGTAAGAAAACGCGCGCCGTAGAGTTATGCGACAGTACGATTACTGTCTTGTACATAAAAAAAATCCTGCTGTCAAGACTCTTTGTTTACTGCTTTTCACCTGAGTTTGAGACATTGCATATTATGCGGCATAAAGTGTAATGCTGAATAAAAAGAAAAAAATAATCCCCTAAAGAGTTTATTTTAAAGAGTCTATATAATATTTTGCATTATTAACAACATTGTTTTAGGAACTCTATAATATTGTTATAACTCAATGAAACAAGATCACTTTTAAATTATATGAATGCTCCTCGCATTTAAGTGATTGAAAGAATATTTTGTTAATGTTACATTTATTAGACGTTCAAGTTTCTGGACATTCTAAATAGGATGGAAAACAATTCACTTCCAATTTTACTTTTTAAACTTATGCTATTGTTAATTATTTTTTATTAAACCTTTCTTATAGTCGAGTGGCATTTGAAGCCTTATTGCAAATTTCTTTATCATCTGTAGAGCTGAAAATTAAATATCAGGCATGTACTATTATTGTAATATTTTTTCTGGCTGTATCTGTGATGGTAGAAGATTTGGATTTCAATTTAGTAAATGTTAATATTTAGAAATGTTTTACGATTGCGGTGTTGGTGTTCGACATGAATCTTAAAAATTATACGAAATAAATTATAAGAATAATAATAAAATTACGATTTATCTACGTTGTAAACTAAGCTTTCAGATTAAAAAAACGTTTATTTTATAGCCGAACGAACAAATTACCTTAAACTTATATGCTTCTTTAAATTACTTCCACATAGTACTCTTACTTTACTTTTTTATTATATGTATAGCTAATATTTTAAACAAGTTAATTATATATTTTGTTTTCAATTCAATTTGATGAAAGCTTATGAAAAATAAAATTTCTTACTCGTTATGTCCTTCCCATAAAAGTTTACGACGGATAATCTTATAGGTACTGTTGTTACCTCTAAATCTGTGACAGTCAGAACTTCGACGGGACTGTGGCCTGTAATATTATTTTAAATAAAATTACTCTTAATATATTATCCTTACAACGCGTGAGGCTGTGTATAAATGTAGTTTTTATATACGAAGTGAGAATTTTTTTTATTAATTTTAAGCCTTCAATTATGTTAGAATGTCATAGATAACGAAGTATTGCCACAGGTAATCTTCTTCTTCTTCCTGGCATTTATCCCAGCCCTAGCTAGAGTCTTCCTTTCCACTTAACCTACTCCACTTCGCAAGGTCTTTTGCATCCTCGGTGGTAAGTCCACTGGATCTCATATTGTTTCACAACATCCAGCCATCGCCTTTTTGGGCGTCCGGGGAGTCTTACTCTAGGAAAATATACAGGCTATCTCAAGATACCATCAAAAGCGACGCTCTTGGAGCTTATCCACTACGTCACGAACTCTAAGCCTATCTCGAATAAATATGCTTTGCGGTCAGCCCGTTACTCCACACATCCTTCTAGGCATCTTCATGTTCATGATGTGAAGCTCCTGAGTGTGCCGAAGTGCAGGCCAATATTCGCTGCCATATAAGAGAACCGTTTAAATTATGCTCTTGTATATTATTAGCCCCTTGATTTTGGGTTTATATTCTGCGGTTGCCGACCACACCTGTAACCTCACGCCATTTTGTCCAAGCATCGCGAATACGGTCATGGACATCGTGATTGATGCCACTAGACTCATGCATAATAGATCCAAGTTACCTGAATTTCTCCGACTTAACGGCTGGCGGCGGGATAGTGCTAGAGTCTTTGACACAAATGGGTTAAGACCGCCGTTCTCAAGCGTACGCCTCAAGCCTAGGCTTTCGTCAATGCGTGCTATGTCATTGACGTACATCATCAGCCTGGGAGGCTTGACTTGGATATAAGCCGAGACAGTATCCAGCACAATCCTGAACAAGAATGGGCTAAGAGCTGAGCCTTGGTGAACCTGTCTGAAATCCATACTTATACTTTGAGACCACACACTCATGGCAAAGCCTGAGATCGGTCATGCGCTCAAAGACCTACATAGTCTGATATCATAATCATAGTTATAATATTAATGCCTCATAACTATCATACCTTTATAAAAAGGGGGAAAGATGCCACGTTAGTGGCGGTACAGCTTTGTGGTTTGTGGTTAAAAAGTCAGTAAGCATGAGCACACCAAGAGAGCCCAATGATTTCCATGCATCGATCGGAATTTTGTCAGGTCTCACTGCTTTCTGATTTTTCATGCGTGGAAGCTAATACTGAGTTTCTTCAGGTGTCATTGGGGGAATAAGTCCAGAATCAGAAGGCGATTCGGTTGAAAGACCTCTGAGTGTTTAGGAGCTCCTTGAAGTACCACCATCATCTCTCCTTCACAAAGATATGATTATAAAGCAGCGTGCGCTGGAAATCTTTGACGCATAGATAGGTGATAACCAGTCACTGAGGGCTCTGGTTACTTCCATTTTACTGGTGCGTTTGGCTTCTATATAATTTACCTTGTCTTCGGGAGATTTGGTGGTGTTCCAATCCTTAAAAGCAGCCTACTTTTTACGAAGCATTTTCTGCACTTTGTCATTTCACTATCTTATTTCCCTGTCGATGACTTGTTCCAACAACATGCTTACCTGCCGTAACAATTGCTGACTGGGCTCAATTCCTTCCAAAAAAAAGCTTCCTGAGCAGTTTCTATATTAGTCAAAAGATACTCAGCAACCAACACTTGATCTTAGGTTTGCGTTCATCGGCTACTTCCTTTTTGGAGTAACTGCATAGTCCATGACAAGGAGACGATAGTGAGCCGTCAGGCTTTCCCCTGGAATGACTACAGTTAGTTTACCTTGCTAATACCGTCTGGTCAGCAAATAACCAGATTTAAGTACGACCCTTTTATATGTGATAAGGTGCCGAAGACTCTTTTGGAAGAACGTTTTCACGACGGCCAGATCTGACAGAATACAGGTTCTGAGAATGCTTTTCCTTCTGTATTACGATGACCATAACCAAAACTACTGTGAACACACGTCTCCGCAGTTTTATCTACGTGACCGTTCAAATCACCCTAACTATGATTGTTTCGGTAATCAGTATAATCCGTAGAACATTCTGATTAAGTAGATAATTACAACTTCAATCAGTATCTTCACACTAGTTTTACCTGAAATCATGTGCGAGTTCTCTGCATCGTACGGTTAAGGAGCCAATATTCTATGTTGCAAAGCCCAGTTTTCATGTTGGTACTAGAATCTTTACCTGTGCCCGCACTTGACACGTTAGCCCTTGCCCACTTGACGTAGGTTTAGAGCAATGTGCCTGCGCATCATTTAACGGCGACGCCCTAGTCTTACCCAGTGTTTTTTTTTCATTTTTCATACCATTTAGTAGCGAAGTATAGTTTTAACGGAGCGTCTGCCGTCTGACCTCCAAAATCTTAGATTAAGGAAAGGGGGGAAAAAAAAGGACACCACTTTTACAGATTGGACAGAGATATAATAGTGGTGGCCCTCTAGGGAAACGAAATATTGTCATAAGTAATGTAATAGGTAATAAATAATACTGATCTAGGAAATGTGTCTACGTTACCTTAGTTGGTAGTAGTACGTTTTGGAATACGCATTGACAAACCTGTTGTTAGAGGATTAATTTGGTTTTTTCTCTGATCTTTATTCTCTCCTATATAAACTTTCTATTTATTTCCAAGTTTGATGGATAGAAAGAAAAGTCTTTGAGTGGCTACTATTTCCTACGTTAAGAGAACGTACTTTGAGAAACTAAAATTATTATGGGCTTAATATTCTTCTTCATCTGCTTCTGAGTAACAATTATATATAAATAATATCCTCGTACTAACGTTCTCATCCCTTCGTATGCAGGAAAGCGGGGAAAACTAAACAAAGTACGAAATCGAAGTTTTCGTTTATAGTTAGACGTGAATTCCGACTTCGAAAAAATATATAAAGAAATATATGATTATTTACAAAACATACTCACGGATTTACAAAGCAGTCAATCAATGGCCTATTAATAGCTGTACTGGTGAAGAGATCTGGTGATAAGCAATTACTTGAATTATCGGTTCTAAATACGGCGGCTACTCCCAGTACTGTCTCTATTTTGTTTATCCAGGTAACTAGCGGACCACCATGGTCATTCTATACAAATATAGATTAATATTTAAAGATTTTGTATGTTTCATTGTCCTTAATTTAAGAAACGGATACATTGCGTATACGCTATTATTTAATAATAATAGGACAATAATCAGTAGGGTTAGAAGGATTAAAGATCTTAGGACAGCGAATGGCATAAGCATTCTTCCGCAGCAGTGTGCAAATATTTCTAACACATGAAGAAACATGTAGACACTGTGATTATCACTTCCAAAGGCTTTAGTAGAAATATATTTGACATCTTCATTTGATTTAATTTTCAACATATTTGAAGATATAGCTTTAAAATAAAAGGCAGGAGAGTCTAGAAGGACAATATCAAATCGATTACACTTTACGGCAATACGACCACAGAATACTGAAAATGTCGGGTTTTTCAATACCAATATATACGTGATTAATCTATTTAAAATTGTGTCAATAAAAAAAATCAATTGTAATGTTGTTACTTACTGCACATATTCCATGTTTATGTAATAGATCAGAAGCCTTTGGATTTATTTTTCTATGGGTTTCCATTTTCTGTAATACAAATATATATATATATATATATATATATATATATATATATATATATATATATATATATATGTTTGCTTCACACGATACTTTCTTACTTTAGACGAAAGTAATCAAGACCAAATTTATGAAATGTTATGGTATAGGTCTAGTTTATGTCTGGGTAGATGAAATATCAAATTTACTTCATACGTTCTGGGACTACTTGAAAATTAAATAAATTTTAACTAATACGTTTGATGAAATCCTCTTAACTTTATTTAAAGACAAGATAATAGTTTTAGATTTAGCATAAGCAAACCAAGTACTCTAAGTAACCTAGAGAAGAGCACTTGAATCGCAAGTACCAAGCATTACTGTAACAATGCGGTGACATTTAAAAAAAATTGATTTTCTTTTTAGAGTAATAGGATTTTTGTTATATTATTTTAAATTATTGGTTTAAGTAAGTAAATTTCCTTTGTAATACAAATAGACGATATATTCAAAATCTCAATGCACGTGAATAGATATCTAATTGGTTTAGTAAATATCCTCGTCTCAGCGTACCAGAGAAACTCAATAATGTAAAAGTTACTCGTATATAAAATTTGGTTACGATAATATAATCAGACATGGCTTCGTGGTGCAATGAAACAGTGTGTGACTATACATGTGATAGTAGTGGGTTAACTCAAGTAGAAAATGATTTTAAAATTTCCAATAAGTTGAAGACGAAGTGTGGTTTAAATTATCGGCACCCAATTTGTAATAAATAAAAAACGGAGAACAAGGAGCGTCACGACAACAGGTAGGTATTTCTTTATTAATTGCGTGCGATGTGTAAAGCTAGAAAAGGTTCAGTTAATGAAGTGTCTGTAAAAGATATTAGATAATAAATAATTTCAGTTAAAACTATTTTATTATATCTATTTTCTATTTCTATGAACACCACAGACGTTACTAAGTGTTTTTATGAATACAATGTACAATACAGTAAGATGAAACATTTTAGCAATCACACCGTTTGGGTTCTAGGCTCATCGCTTTGCAGAAAGAGGAGTTGCATGGAACTTGCGTGCATGTAAAAACTTTGGAAACATAGAAATATTTACTTACTTGCGGTACTGCTAAAGTTGCCTCTCTATTAAGTTCTTCATTATTTTCACCAGTTTCAGAAAGCGTGCTTGAATTTCTTGTACAAATCATACAAATATCAATATGTTTCTTAAGAGCGGGGTTTACGAAATAGTACTTGCATTTATCTTTTGATAATATTACAGTAGATACAAAGCGCAATTCTTCTGAATTTAAATCTACGTTTTCATTTGGCTTAAAATAAGATTAATATTAATGTATTTTAAGATATTTGCATTTAAATTTTATAATAAAAAAAAATTATTTTTATTATATACTAGCAATACGACATATGGTATTCTTCTTTAACTCGGACTTTAATGAACATTAACGAACAAACTTAGAACTGGGTCTATATTTTTAATGTTTGTTTAGTAAGTTTAGTTTATTTTTTAAACATAATTATATGAAATATGATCACGAGTAATGTGTGATCGGAAAACATCGACGGTATGAAGTGTCAAACGCGCTAAGTTCATCACGAAGTGTGAAAAACAATAAGTTTCAATAGTCTTGAAACTTTTAGATTTTTTCAATTTTTTGTACATTTCTTTGATTTTTATTAGAAAGGACCCTCTACAAACTATTAGCAAACTTAAAAAAAAAGAGATTAATATGCAAAAGTTAGCTTTTTTTATGTACTTGTTAGTTTTTTGTTTTATGTATTATTTGGGCTTTTCTCATGACAAATTCTTAATTATTTAACAAATGTATTATTTTCTTGGTTCGAGGTCTAAGCCTGATACAAGCAATTATGGCTACAGATATCTTAGCTGCTCGGAAACTATATAGATACAAATAAAAAAATACATTAGTAATACCTTTTTCATTCTTTTCTGATGACCCCATCCTAAAGCCATTACATGTATACCAGGTCGCTCCCGTCTCACATCAAAATTGACATTTATTTCTTTAGGTGGGTACGTGCAAAGTTTTTTAAACCCTCCATCTTTAAAGGTTTTCTCCACTTTTACCACAGCTATGTCTACTTTAAACCAAGCTGTGTCAATATAGTCTGAATCGTACTCTATAATGAAACAAAAAAATATCAAACCAATACATGATGCTGTAGCTTATTGTTTCATAGAGTTTATATACTCAAAACGATCCAACGCCAATACTGTGCACGTGAAAGCTGTGTGTTCGATGCCCAGTCAGGAGAATGAATACATTTTAATTATGTTCAAAAATTTATTTATTTGTCCAAGGCACAGTAAGACGTAGTCGTTTTTAATCAGATGGAAAATAATCCTTAAAATTTTGGTTTCTTGGTCCCTTTATTTATCTAATATTAAAAAGTAGGAACAGTGACTTGTGTTGTTAATTAACATCTACTTACGAATAGCTGTATAACTAAAAATAATTCGCCTCTTCATATGTTTAGTACACTGGTTCTTGTTTAAATCATCTACTTTAACGTACTTATCATAACCAGCTATTACGTATGCCTTTTCTACGTCTTCCATACAAGCCGCTGACGTGAGTACATGCTCAGAAGTAATGATAGCGCCACCGCATATCCAACTCTTGTAATTGCGAGGCGATTCTTCTGATAGTGTTAAATACACCTAAATTAAATTAAATTGTTATTTATGTAAATTTTAAATTTATTCAATTTTTACATATTTTAAATGAAATTATTTTGAACGAATTATATAATCGATTAATCTGTTTAAATATAATCCATTAATCCGTTTAAATGTACACGATTAATCCGTTTAAATATATTCGTTTTTTAGTCCGTTTCAAATAGTTTCATTAAAAATAATAAAAAATATAGGTTTATTTTATACTAGTTACTGCACGCAACTCCGCATAATCCAGAAGTGGGTCTTAAATTCATATTTATTGCTTTTATAAGTATCAGATCAGTGTCTGAGAACAGTTAATCGCGTATATTTTGATATTCGAAAATTTATTTTTATAAACCTGATGTTTTGAACACTTTATAGTAGTCCATGATTACAGGTAGACTAAAGTCTGTCTAAAAGTTGTTTGGCAGAAATTACTATCAGCAGAGAAGTGTTACTGTCTACCTAGTTTTTCCTAACACGGCTTATATAATATACAATATGCTTGTTTCTTATACATTAATTGTACTATTATGGTTCTTTAACACTTGTTCAAGATCTTAAATTTTTATGTCAAAAGGATCTACTCTTCACACTGATTATCTATCTATTACTAAGGCTTTTCCATCATGGTTAATTAATTTTACTGAAGCGGCATTTTTTTATTTATTAAGACTTAGCTTGACTACTGTAGGTCATCATGAGGTGTTCCATATGTATAATATTTATGTCATGGAAAATACTCATCATGCTTAAAATTTTAATTTAGGCGGCTTTTCTTCGTTCCTTATAGTTCAGCTGGTCGTTTATGATCCTAGATAATTTTTTCTACTCCTCAAAATCAATTATACTCTAAATCATGTTCAGAGTTAACAACTATCGCAGGAGAGTTGCTGGTCTCCTACTGAGCGCGTCTCTCGGTTCAAATCCCCGCCGCGTACCACAATTTAATGAATAGTTAACCATGAGGCCTTTTCAGGGAGTGTCGGCTGGGACTCCTGGGCGGAGTCGTGCGATGTTCCACAAGGATCGGTTCTGTGGTAGGAGTCTCCATCGTGGGAAGTACTTGTGGCTTGTGGCTAGAAGGAAACCCGATACGTGCTGCCAGAACTGCGACGACTGCCTCGAGGAGATGGCTCAGCACACATTGGAGGAATGTGCGGCCTAGGCGTCTCAACGCTGATCTATACACAGCGTTATAGGGCACGACTTTTCCCTGCTAATCGTGGTTCAGGGCACGGTGGCCTGCGAGAGGTCAGGTTCTACTGCGAGGCGATAGTGTTCGAAAAGAAAGCAGCGAAACGGAAAAGGAAAGCCTCTTTGGACCTCGCCATCCGCCGCAAAAGGCCGGAGGGCGACACATGACCGTCGCTTTCCTCCCTAATTAGCCAGAGAGCAGTTAGGTTGGGGAAGCTAAGTGCCTACTCACCTGGCCCATCATTTCTGCGCTTCTCAGAGAAGGCTATCGAGAGTGGCCCACCACCCACGATTCTGACGACGTGCCTAACTGGCTCCAGCCACTGAAGTAACCAAAGATAAGGGATCCCGGATTTCCACTAGTGGTGGTTTTAGTGGGTGAACCGGGCGGCTTATATCTGTTAATCTGGAGTCCCACATAGCCTGTCCCGAGTCTCCGTTTTCCACACGTAAAAGGATTAACAGCTATACATTATTAAAATGTTTTTCTCACTTAGACCAGTAACTACGAAGGTGTTTGCGTATAAGCGGGCATACCAACAAACCAAAAAAATTTCTATTACTGGTTTTTACAACCTCCTGTATTCTTCTATCGTAAAAATACTTTATGTACAAATACGACTTTTTTACTATTTTATAGTAATATAGATTTCTCTATAACGACAAGTCTTTAGGTACATTGGAATATTAGGTATTTTCAGGATTAACAGAAGACGGAGGTATTCTGTGGTCTTGGTTAGTAACGACTGAGGAGTACCGTGATTTTTCTCTGTCGCTTCAAGCGCCAGAATAATTAATTCACGTTCTACATAATCCGTTCGAATATCTGTGACGGATTTTCTGGATGGTTGAAAAAAATATTTTTAAAAGAAAATCAAAAGTCATAAATCAGCGTGCGACATCTGGACATTAAATTAATTTATTACTTACCTCATCTACATTACCTCAGTGTTAGATTAGAAATAGTTATAATCACTATTAAGAAAGCTTGAGGCCGGTCGTGGCGCAGTGGGACAGCGTCTGACTGTAAACGCGATCAGTTGTAGGTTCAATCCCCACTCGGGGAACTGATTATATTTAAATTATTTTCACTAAAACAAATAACTATAAAGAAACACTAGTTATTTAATCATTACCGTTTTGATTGAACATATTGTTGTAATACTTTGTTTAATGTTGTTCACTCAATGAAGTATTTAGAGAAGATTACATTTAAAATATTAAGAATTATATACAATTATAAGTTGCTTCATACCATATATTGCTTCTGTGTTATCGTTAATTCTCTCCCACCGCTTATTCTACGCTGTGCATATACATTTGTGAACAGGAACAATATATTAATACGAAGGAAGAAAATCATTATACGTGAAAAAGAGATTTCAAGAATAACCGTTTACTTTACGAAAATTATGCTGTCAGTGATGTTAAAATAGTTGGAGAAATTTGTTTTCAAATAATGAATTGTAAATATAGAAAAATAGTAAAATAAATAATACACACACTACCATACGTTTGGAACAACTATATTTTTGTGTAATTACATACTAGTTGTTAAGACAACGCTAATTTTACGCATCAATCACATGATTGTACTGTAGAGGTATAACATTGTTTTCTAATAATCTCACATTTACATTTTTGTTACTTCATTCAAGCCTAGCTTCTGGGACGAGAGCTGAACGATAAGCTTTAAAATTTTATTCTCCCAGTCTAGATAGCAATAGCGAGAGATTTCTTAATATGTTAGTCATCTCGAACCTAAATACATCGATATCGGTCTTGACTTGGCCTATCACCCGGAACTGCCTGATGGCAACCCATACGTTCGTAGTACACGAAGTGTACAAGCGATGCAACGTTAGTAATTGTCGTCCATCTAGGTCAGTTTCTGCTTTGAAAATATCGTATTATCATCAGTTTCGGACACTTGTGCAAATTTTCCAATAAGCTTAATGGCGTCAAAATAGCGTAACAAGTTTTTTTTATTTATCGTTAGATAAAAAGGTAATAAAGACGCAATAGAAAATATAGATATCTTTTTATTTGAGTAAGTAAAATCTAGATATTTTATAATAGATATTTTAAATATATACTATTATATATTTTTTTTAAATATAGCAGATATTTATTTTCATTATTACAAGACTTATGAGTTACTGCATTTTAAGAAAAACGAAGGAAGATTTGTTTTAGTGATGTCATTTAAGCGTGACATTTCGTTTCATGTGTGATAATAGAAATAGGCTTGACCGCATACGGAAATTGTAATTAAAATACCTACATATCTAACAATATCGTCTCATTTGTTTTATTAACCCCTTAAATTCTTTTTTACAAATGTTTTCTTTCATGTCATTAGTTGGATTCAATCAACATAATTCCATTTTATTCCATTAATAATAAAGTCAAAAGAAATGCACCTTTATCTTTAGCAGTAGGTAATTATCATCTTTCTCTTTTTGTTAGTGTAGATATCGGTATTACTTATAAAAACTTACTAAAGCCTCCACGCAGCCCCCATATATGTATATATATATATATATATATATATATATATATATATATATATATATATATATATATATATATATATATATATATATATATATATATATATATATATATATATATATATATATATATATATATATATATATATATATATATATATATATAAGAAAGCTTAAGAAATTTCGCCTTTTGCGCTTAACATTTTCTTTATTTCGTTTTTTGTTTCTTAGTGTTCTCTTTTAGTTTGTCTTTTGAGGTGTATATAAAAAAGAAGTTTAATCTTATAACTGTGAAATTTATTATACAGATGCGTTAAGTCATAATTTGACCTGTGAATTTTAACTTAATTTGATTATAAATTTTGTTATTTTTAAATTTTCTACATATTATTTGGAACTCTATATAATTGCTACAAAAGTAGTTTCTATAACGAAAAGTGTGAACTATAACGGCACAACATGATTATAAACTTGTTTTCTTATAAGTTCTATATCCGCTTGGTGAAATCATTATATTTGTATGAATTTTAATACTTGTATGAAATTTAAGACAACGCGTGGCGTAGAGTTCTGCGACGCAATACGTTTTGTCTTGAATTTAGGAGAAAAGCAGCAAATGAAGTGTCTTAACAGTAGGTTTTCTCTACTTTGCTGTACGAGAAAAAGCATAAAACTGAACTAAAAATGAAACAAAATAAATCCCAAAACTGTTTAATATTTTATTTTGCATTGTTAACAACCTTATTCTATGAACCAAATATATGAACCGGATGATATATCTCAAGGAAACAAGACGTCACTTTTAAATTATAGCACTTATTCAAGTGATTGAAAATAAACATTTTATTGACGTCACATTTATTAGACGTTTCAGTTTCTGGAGGTTCTGAAAACGAATAACATTTGACCTACGAAATTTTTTTTTACTTATTGTACTGTCACATGCAGCCGGTCGCAGTACTTGAGGCTGGTCGTGGCGGAGTGAGATAGCGTCTGACTGCAAACTTCTTTAATTTCTATAGTTCATAGTTAGTTCATAGTATATTCAGATAAATGCATCCAGAAATATTTTATAAGGTAAATAATATACGACTGATATTTAATTCTCAGCCTTATATATGATAATGAAATTTGCAATAAGGCTTCAAATTTTGAGTCATCTACAATAAAAAATAAAAAAATTAAGTAACTTTTTTTTAGCTTCACGGTATTTGACAGAAAGTGCCTTGAATCAAGACACTCCGTACTCCGCTTTCCGCCGGATTCGAGACATTGCCTATTAAGTGGTAGAACTCGACGCCATACTTTGTCTTGCCAAAACGAGGAAATCAAAATATTTTAAATATAACCACTCCCCCGAGTGGGAATCGAACCCACAACAGATCGAGCCGATTTATTTCTCTTTAGAAGCTCTCTGGGGCTTTGCAGAGGCGTGTGTTAGTGCCGGTTGAAAAGTACCGTGAGGATTCAATAACGTTTATCGCAGCGGAATACCAGATAACCAGTTTGAATTGGGAGAGTATCTGTAAGGCGTTGGTCATGTAATGGTATGTACTTATGTACTTATTGAAATATATATATGTTTCAATATTTAAATCAAATATGCCTATTAAAAGTGCACATAACGATATAAATAATAATAGACTATATTAAAATTATAAAATATTTAATATAGTATGTAATGAACACAATGCGTTCGTGTAATAAAAGAAATTGTAGTTGTGCATGTAATAGGGCGGCCGAGCTCGTCAACGTCGGCGATG
The DNA here is from genome assembly GCA_032432895.1 of Dryadula phaetusa. Classification (NCBI taxonomy): domain Eukaryota; kingdom Metazoa; phylum Arthropoda; class Insecta; order Lepidoptera; family Nymphalidae; genus Dryadula; species Dryadula phaetusa. The sequence goes on from JAOYRS010000073.1 coordinate 2,845,258, forward strand.
TCGTGCGTCGGGCCGAGTCGTCTTTCATAGAGATTTTGACTTAATGTTTAAAGAGATTTCAGGTTTCAGGTCACCATCCTGAATGTCAGAATAGTTGCATATATAGAGAGGCAGCATGTGGCTGTTGAGTCAACCTCCTTATGTACTAAGATACTAACATATATGATGAGCTGAAAAACTCGCCCTGCATATAAAATAAATATGATATATGGCTTTATGGCGAATATTGGCACGATCTTATACAAATTGAATTCTAATAAGAATATAAATATATGTATTTGGGGCGATACATGTAGTGAATCTATGTGATAGAGACACACCATGCCGCCTGACTTTAGATGTTCGGCGAGCTTATGGCTTGCTGATATACGTTGTCGGTAGCGTAAGCCAATGTTGCTGTGGGTCACCGAGGCTGATATAATTAGCTTAGATGAACTGCTACGGAGATGTTGGTCATATCATGCGCCAAGGCATGATTTTATAATTATAGTATTCATATATACTATATGGGGGGGGGGGGGCGGTAGTGACCTGCGTTTGCAAGCTAAATGCAGATGTTCTGTTTGCTGCGGTGCTATTGCTACATTGCAGTGACCACGGGATATGACATTTTTTGCTATAATTTGCGTCTACTAGCAAATGCCATAGAAACAAAAATAACTTTCACATACAAATCAAGACAATTTGAAAAATCCGCAAGATGCCCGATGATTTACAGTCTCCAATGCGTCTCGTTAGTCGCTTCAACGTGTTGTTCTTCGGTTTTCTCGTCGTATTGTTTTCACTGCTCATCGCTGAAGCATGATGCGCCGCCCTAGCGTGGCCGAGGGGTAACGGATTGAAATTAAACAAGTCAAAAAGAAAAAAAGGTATTTTATAAATAAAAGTCAAAAGTCGTAGAACAGCGTGCAACTTGTTTAATTTATTTGTTACATAAATGCACAGTGTTAGTTTAGATATAGCCATTAAAACTACAAAGGAATATTATGTATTTGTTCATACAACATCAAATAGTTCAACAATGTTCTCGGCCACGATGACATTTAAACACATTTAGAATGACATGAAGTAATAAGTTAGAAAGAATAGCCTCATGCCATAATATATCGTTTCTATGTCAATGTTACTTCTCTCCCATCGATTACGTGTCAGATGGTAACTAAGGCGCAGTACCACATATACAAAAACTACGTGTTCCAATCTATCACCTGACAGACGAATGCCACCTCAGTCTACCTAGAACCACGGACTACTGTAAAGTGTTCGAAACGTCAAGTGTCCAAAATGTATTTTCGAATACCAAAATATACGCGATTAGTCCGGTTAAAATAGTTTCACTTAAATTACTCAAATATCTATAAACTTGTGTTGACTTGCATCATGCACATTGGTAGTTAAATATTTGATGTTTAATTAAGTATTTACGTTTAATATAAAGTATGACTGAAGGAATATCAGTTTTAGAGATATAACATCAAGCGTGACATTTCGTTTAATGTTTCAGAAATTTGCTTCGCCGCATACGCAAATTGAAATTAAAATACCTACATATGTATCTATCTATCAATATCGTCTTGTGTTTGTGAGTTATCTTATAAAATTTTTGACTTTACTCTTATACCAATTAGTCAATGCAAGAAAGTCTTGCAACGGTATGTCGACCTTTTTTATTGTTCATCATATTCGTTTCAAAAACCTGTATATATGTATGTCCTTACGTCAAAAATATTCTAATAACCATATCTAAAGGACTACTCATTTAATACGTAGGAATTATTTTCGCAATTTTGAACTAAATTTAGATCGAGAAACTTCTTTCCATAAAAAGAATCTATCAAAGTGCATTAAACAAAACATATACCTATTTTTTATAACTTACCGGAACAAAACACATGTAGAACGATATGAAATATTTTTTATTTTATCTGTTAAAAAATAGTAAAAAAGCCTATGTAGTAAAAAAAATACTTTTGAAATTCTCCATTTGATGTATTTAATTCCTTTATGTTTTAACGTCAGTTATATTTTAATATTTATAATTGTTTTTAAATTTAAAAATAATAAAATACATAATGTGTATCTATATAACATACGATTTAAGGAAAACATCGAAAGGATGAATGAATAGTAGTATATTTAGGAATGTATTTATTATAATAATTTAAAAAATGTTATTTATTACTTTTATTTTTTATATCATATTAAACCACTAGTACTAATAAAAACTATACACATATGTATACGGTTCACAGAGTCAAAAAATTGAGACCACAAACAAGTGTTAAGCAATAAATTGACATTATATCTTTATACATAATAGTACAAGAAAAGTTAAGTTTAAAAATTATTACCAGCAAGAGAGGCGGTGTCGCTTAAGTTACCAGGCCAAACTTGAAAACCAATATAAAATGTCCGACCCAAAGCCTTCACCTTGGAACAGGAGCATGATTTGCATCTGGTGAGATATCGTACTCAAAGTAACCGACTGGTGTGCATAAGCTTCGCCAGAATTCGTTTATTAGCAAGAAGTCGATAAAGACACAAGACTACCTGAGTCAGTAGCGTCAGATGCCTTTAACAAGCACTACTAACATTTACAAGGTAGTGAGGATATGGAGATGGATCTTGCAATAAAGCAGACCAATAAATCGCTCCAAGCTGGAAAAGAGCTCCAAGCCTTTTATTTAAAATGTTATTGTAGATTACTATTACCACTGGAAACACATGCATGATTCATAAAATAGATTTATCGACAGTGATTTATTCACCTTATACAAGAATCTTGATGCCTACTTAAAAAAAGTATTTGAAAGTGGATTAAATAATTTATTAACGCTTGGTACAGAAATTAGCCCCGAATATTACTTACTACAAAAATCAAGGCAAAGATTTTAAGCACGTATATAATAGTAGAGATTTTTTTAAGCATTCACATATGCATATAGTTAAAATTCATTTCTTTTTCTCTCGATTATTATAGCCTTGTTTGACAAAATTCCGTTTGGCAATATACCGATATGCTTGTTATACTGACATTATTAAATAGAATAATAATAGTACTAACAATATTTTGATTGTACAATGTACCCGGAAACAATAAAAAAGACAAAAAAGCAGTACATATGAAATAGTCGTGATAAGTAAATTTCTAATTATATATACCATGTGCATATATTTTTTAAGTACATTAATACATATACAATTATTAATTATAAAATATAATTATATTAGTATAGAATATATATGTATATATATATATATATATATATATATATATATATATATATATATATATATATATATATATATCAAACTGATAAATGGAACGTTAAAAATAAATAAACGCTATGTTTAAAAAAATTGTAGCTGAACTGAAACGGACATTTTCACGATTCATTCCCCTTCGCTTCCTTTGCCCTTTGAAATTGCCTCTCAAATAGCTATTGGTCAATGTCCCAGAAATAGCTTTGAAATGGGATCAAAAAATATTCACAATACCTGAAAATGTTGTTGTAAAGCCACGTTAAATACTTCTGTTAATTACATGTGGTGAGTCGCATTTACTGTTATTATAATTTATTTCATTGAAGGTATTTAAAGAAAACTGTAAGAAGCTAAAACAAGTAGAACATTCCGTTAGACAAGGCAAAGTCAGAGGGAATCTAGTGACAGGCTGTTCACCGCTACCTTCCCAATTTGAGATATAATGTATTAAGTGGTGGAACTCAACAGCGCGTGGTCTTATCAGAGAGGAGAAAAGAAAGTAATTAAATATATAACATAATATACTCGTATCTACTCGTACATAGGTAAAGTAGTAGAAACTAATAAATTCATATACATTAAAGACTAATCGCCTCTCATAAAATTTATAAAATAAGTATTATTTTTATTATATAAAGTATTATTTTTATTATATTGAAAATAATATTTGTTACACATTTGTAAGAAGTTCAATGTCATTTATTTGATAAAAAAATACACACTCAATGGATCGATGAAATAGTAAAATTTTAAATGTTTGATGTTTATGAAATAATTGTACATATTTATATTTTACATAGTATATTTTAGATACTTATTATTTATTGAAATAAATGTTAATAAAAGATATGATACTTATATATTCAATTCATAGTTGCAATTTAAATGCTTCAAAGCGACTGTAACAATTACTCTATATTACGGTACTACTGCGAGTCCTGTAATTAGCAATGCGATAGACTACCTACAGCAGAAGTTTTCAAACTAAGATTTTATATAAGTACTTTATTATTCATTTTCATCTGAACTCTTTACTTAACTGTGAACATAATTACTAAAAAACATTTGTTATCGTCATTTTTATGGATTTTTACTTGTATGTCATCGCGTAGTTTGTGTTTATTTAGTTTTACATTGCGTGTTAAGTGAGGATTTCCCAAATAACGCTGTGTAACCAGACTTGGAACATGCTTCATTGTAAATATAGATTTACCCGCACCTGCGGAATGCGCCTGCGGAATGCCTGGGAATAAGCGCGCTTTTTGAAGGAATTTATGTCGTAATGACCTGGAAACACTGCCGCAGGTAGGTCCTTTCCAGATGATCGCGATACTGGCAGTCGCTCGAAACGCTCAAGCCCAATAACTAACTAAATAACTGATACAATAACTGATATTTAGAAAACTGGTGATGTTGTGTCTTCAGGGTGTTGAAATTAACCAGATTCCTTTCACCTCAGGAAGAGGCACTCTCAAGGAATGCCTCGGCGGAAGACACAAGCTTTTTTTGGCATTTGTCGACGTTTTCCCGAGAAACACCTGCACGGCCGATGTAGACGGGGTCCACCGTGCTATAGCCTGTATAACAATGAATGCTAGGATAATCTAACAAATAATTGATTTGTTGTTCACGGGTATTAATTGAGAGCAAAAACCGTCGATAGCGATCTTTATCCTACGCCCAGTGAGGAAGTTGGCGACTCACTTGCATAATTTCTCGGGAAACCCATTCGATGGAAGATTGGCAAGGAGCGCCCTGTGCCACACTCGATCGAAGGTCTTCGCCATGTTTAGACTGACTGTCAGGCCTTCTCCCTTGTTTTCAATAGCAGCAGTCCAGCGGTGGGTTAGGTACACTAAAAGATTACTGGTTGACCGACCATGGTAGAAGCCAAGGTCGCTGAGCAACCGTTGATCTTCCAGATTCACCAGGATTTGGCTGTTTATTATGCTCTCCAACACTTTAGAGAGCAGGAAGGTGATAGCGATAGGCCTGTACTTAGTAGGATCGGAACCATTGCCTTTTTCAGTATCGGGTAGATTAGGACGCTCTTCCATACACGGAATACTAAGGGAGAAATGCCATCCCGCCCACTCGACTTTTGGATGTCCAGAGAAAATAGAGCTCACCAAACAGCTTTTTGACTGAACTTACTTTCTGTCTACCCTGCTACTCGGGCTAAAAGCGTGGAGCTATAAAAACATATTTCAAATATTTATTAACATAGCGCCCTTTTTTCTCACGACGTTTCCGTTAATCTTATTCCTGTTCTTTATTTTTAATTTTCATTATGCGAAACTAGTCAGCAGCTCATTCAGGCAACGTATATTTACCAAAAATAAAAATATTTATTATATTTTTATAAGTGTCCATATATTGAAAAAATAATATTTTTCCTTCATATTTACTATTTTTAAAGTGTAAAATTCCACACTTAGGATTAGAAAACATTTTTGAAAAAAAGTATAAAAATTTGAACTGCACTGCTGCGTTCAAATTTTTATACGTTTTTTCAAATCCCGCAGCAGTAGAAATTTGTAAAAATCTCTCTACAGAGATGCCAACAACATAAATAAGTTCTAACAAACGTATAAGAGTTTCGGCGCAGCTAGTAGTAGAACACATGGCTTAGCGATCAGAGCCTTGGACGATATCTAAAAGGTGTGGGTTCGAATCCCGCTGCGTTCAAATCTTTATACGTTTTTTCAAAAGTGTTTTCGAATCCTAAGTGTGGAATAACTCTTTAAAGTAATAGTAGTAATGGTAAATATTAAAACAAAATAGCAATCAAATAATTTTTAAATAATAGAAATTTGTAAAAATCTCTCTACAGAGATGCTAACAACATAAACAAGTTCTAACAAACATATAAAAATTTCAATGCACCTGGTAGTAGAATACATGGCTTAGCGGTCAGAGCGCTTGAACGGTTTTCATTAGACGCAGGCTCGAATTCCGCTGCGTTCAAATTTTTATACGTTTTTACAAAAATATTTTTCCTTGTTTAACTATTAATAAAAATACAACACATTTAAATCTACATACATATTTTATGTCATCGTTACAATATAAAAAAGTAATTGGTCGATAAGATTTATTTAACAAAAATCTTGTCTGCAATATTTGAGAGCCCCTGAGGGAATTTAAATTAGATGCACCAAGATTATACGAAGAGGGTTACTTTATCGAAGCAACTTAGCATATTTATTTTCCGAGGAAATTGGCTGTTAGATAATTTATAATTGCCTATAAAGTTTAAACAAATAAACTGAATATACTTTTAAATAAAACTAGTTTTGGCGGATTTTATTGTTCATTCAATTTTATTTTTGAACAGTAATATAAGTTAAGAGTACTAGTTTTTTAGTCCGATATAATTGAATACAAAATTTGTTTATCTCATTTCATTGTATTGATTCCTAATTGTAGATTAAGAAGCAACCATAAATAGCAACCCTATGCCCACCAAAGACCGGCATCTATCTACCTTCAAAATAATAATACTTTCCGGAACTGTGGAAGGAGGCTGTAATTGTCGTTCTCAGGAATGCCTGGAAGGACAATTACACTCTACCGGAATTGTATTGTCCAAGAAAGGATGATAGTTCGCTGAATAAGGTGGCACGGGATTTTAACGACAAACTAGGAGGCAGTATGACATACGGGTATGTCCCTCTTCCGCTTAAGATGCCATATATAGTTATATCCATCAAACCTGGTAAACCACATAAGGGCAGTTAAAACAAAAAAAATGATTGCCTTCGTGATTTCGTTGGACCTAAAATGTCAGCTGCAAGAAAAGGAAACGTACGAAAGCTGGTCGACAGTTACTTAGAAGGTCACGGTCAAATATGCAGACCTGGAATACTCGCAGGTTACAGCCAAAGACTGGGTACAAGCATCTGGTAGTGGTCCCACATTTTATAATTTTCTCTTAGGCTCTCTCCTCGGTGAGATGGTATTCCTGAGACAGTGCCAACCGTCTGCAGGCGGGATTATTTTGACACTCGCAAGGGAATCGTACTACCAAATTTCTCAGAAAAAAGAACAGCTATATAGACCGGTTACGAATGGGACATAATAAATTAAAATTAGCACCTAAAAAAATAATATTCTTGCACATGGGCACAAGATTAATTTAGTATTAGAAATAAAAAAAATAGATTTCTCGTGAAACGGCGAAAACAAACTGAGAAACAAGATTATCAGAATGAATGATTTTTTAATAATGCTCTTATAAAATCCATGCGGCGAGTCCATGCGTGAACAAATGAGCGGTACTAAGCGGGCTAATCAATGGTAATGTATGAGGTGAAATGTGGCAAATGACATAGGATATTTAGTACGGCAGAAAAAAATATATATTATAATAAATATATATTATAATATATGTATGTATGTATATATATATATATATATATATATATATATATATATATATATATATATATATTCAACAAACTAATAAAAGAGTTTCCAGAGCTTATGCTTGCGAAAATTAAAGTTTCGCACAGATGCTTCATGCTTTAAATCTTGCAGTAAAACTGGGATTGAGGCAACTTAGTGTTAAAGTGTAAATTGCATAGCAAATTAGACTCTTAAGTTTTCCTTTAATATTTATACAGCGTTAAGTGTCACTTCGACGTACTATTTTATTCACGTTTTAATTTGGTAACATTTTTTCACTATATTATTTATTTTATTTTACTTTATTCTTGACTTGACTATACTGTTATGAATCCTTTGAGTAGGGCTCTTTTAACAGTATACTTGAGTATACTGTTGAAAGAGCCCTATTCAAAGGATTTCAACGACAATCGATCTTGCTTATGTGACCCATATTTAGCAACTACCACTCCTTTCCGCACGTCATCACTGGCAACACACAGTCATATATTTTTAAGATACTGAACAAGTCTAGACGAGAAGATCTTTGCAGCTTTCTGAACGCTGCCTATCCGACCTGGATTAGGTGAGAAATCTCTTTCTCGCAGTTGGACTTATTTGTCCGCAGGGAAAATTTTTATAGTTACATTATTGCTACTGTACCTGGACGTCCTTGTATGGACATCAGGATCTTTCTAAGAAAATATTTAGTTATCATCAAATAGGGAGACGTGTGCAGAGATTTATGACGTTGCTAGATTTTTTACATATGTTATAGATAAATAAGAAACACATGAATAAAAATAAAGATAAAACCAAAGAATTATAGTCTAAAACCATTAGTTATCGCAGCTTATATTGCAGATAGTTAGCAAAATTCTTAAGAGATTATTCCAAACAGGAAGCTTTAAAAGTTCAACAAAAAGCTACAAGAGAGAAATCTATCGTATTTAAAATGTATACAGAAGAACTTTCTTAGAAACATAATAAATAATTTTAACACTCCTCCAACTAGAATTCAACTTTACATATACGTAAAATATTCATTTATGTAGTTTTTTTCTAATGAAGCAAAGGTCCAAGGGGTCTGGTAGATCTTGGATGACCTTAAAAAAATAATATCCCCATGCGTTAATTTGTCAGAGTGATATGATACTGGTAAATGAACTTTACTTGAGGCTGGTTGTGGCGCAGTGTGTCAGCGTCCCACTGTAAACGCGATCGGTTGTTGGTTCAATCCTCTCTCAGGGGAATAATTATTTTTAAAAATTGTTCCCCTGATTTCCTCACAACGTAACACGCAATGTCTCGTATTCGGTGGAAAGCGAAGTACGGGATGTCTTGACACAAGGTAATTTCTGTCTACCCTGCTATGCGGGACAAAAGCGGGAGGCTAAAAAGAACGAATAATTCAATAGGTTATTGAGTCATTTAGATATTGTTTCACTCACATACTTACTCGTTTATTCATTCACTCACTTACACTTTCTCTAACTGACTGACTTTTTTCACATTTTCTTATTTACTGTTCTGACTGACGCAATGACTCGATTATTATTAATTAGCGTCTGATGAAATGTGAAACAATGTATAAAACTATAAATGAACAAGAACCCCATATTTATAGCTACTTGTAACTGCACCTTTCATTACATATCTAACGTAATTAGTGTAATAAAACAACTTAATGAATGTTTTAATAAAGCTAAATGCATGTTAGCATAAGTTTTATTCCTTTTAATTAAGAGAATTCACCGTTTCTTTGTTAGCTGAAGTAAATAAAAGTTACAAATCTTTTTTCAATCAATAAAACAAAAGTAATTATCTCTAATATGTCTATATCGGGGCAACCAAGTATATATTTTTAAAGATATGTACAAATAATTAAGACACTGTTTTTGCTTTGGCCTAATGTACGCTTTGTTTGTAAATTTTATACTTACTTTCCAGAACAAAACTTACTTCATTACTTTTAAAATCTATATTAGAGTTTTGGCGCAGCCCAATGTAAAAAGCATAGCTTAACGGTCAGGACGCTTGGTTTCAATGAGGTTTGAATAACATTGCGTTCAAACTTATCAGAGTTTCATATAAATGTATGTTCCAAAGTGTAGAATAATACTTTAAAAATGTAAAACCATGTTTAATTTTGATAGCGCGGAGATCTGTTTTTTTTGACATTTGAGATTTGGGGGTGATTCTCGTTTTTAACTAACTACAATACATTTTATAATGATTATTAGTACTGGACAAATTGCTTAGAATACAAATAATTGTATTAGTATATAGATATTCATATAGTATACAGATAAAACTAATATGTTTAATCATCTAATAAAATTGTAAATTTAATAGGTACATTTCCATGCAGAAGCTGTTGTTTTTAAACTCAAATTTAGATATGAATAGGGTAAACACAATCTGAATATATAATAGAATTGAAAACATGATTATTTTATTGTTTAGATAGTAATGAATAAATAGAGACCGGTCATGGCGCAGTGTAATGGCGTCTGACTGTAAACGCGATTGGTTGTAACTTCATTCCCACTTGTGGGATTGATTATAATTAAACTATTTATATTTCCTCGGTCTAGTAAGACAGAGCGCAGCGTTGAGTTCCACTCAACATGCAATGTCTCGAATTCTTCTCACTAAGTTCTGTAACGTTCTTCTCCCAGCCTATACAGTATATATAAATAGTATGTTTATAACATAATGAGCCAACATGATACGTCACGTGGTAGGACCCAATATCATCGTAATAACTCAAGAACTGAGAGAGATTCAGAGGCAAAAGTGTTAAGAAATGTATATAATACCTACCTATTATTTTAAAAAGATATAAAACTTTCAGGAGAGATTATAGTTAGAGATTGTAGCATGCAAGATATTCCGTTGTAATCACCTCCAGCTTTTCTAAGGAAAGCCGAAGATGCGTCTTATTTAACCCTCTGTTATAAGTATCCTTTGCTGGTAGTCATAACAGAAGGGAAAATAGCTTAATGGCCCCTCCGCGCCATATGCCGTTAATTCCGACCGATCGGCGGACCTGACCGACCTCAGAGTGAACCCTCCGAGACGCAACGGAACATCGAACGTATATGTTACTTACAATGCCTGTGCAAACGAACAATTATTAGTTTTTTTTTCCGTCCGTGTAAGGATCCCTCAATGAGGTTAATACGCTTAATACACTTTTAAATACATATCTCGATACTTGAAATGATATTTCTTTATGTACTTTTAACGTTAAAATATATTAAAAATATATTATAATTATATATTTGAATTGGTTTGTGAGACCAATATATTATGCCGTCAATTGGTTTGTGAGACCATTATATATTATAGTTTGGTTTCTGAGACCAATATATATCGTATATTGGTTCGTTAGAAGAAGGTATGTCATATATTGGTTCTTTAGACCATCGTATCTACGACAGTAGATTAGTTTGTGAGATTATTATATGTCGATTGGTTTGTGAGACCAATATATTTCGTCTATTGGTTTGTGTGATCAATAAAAGTTGAAGATACGTCGATTGGCCTGCCAGACCAATATTACTTGCTGGTTTGCATATCAGTTTAGACGCATTACCGCTAGGCGGTAGATTGTTTTATATTAACGCACAGCACACATGTAGCAGTCGTTTGTCAAAACCAACAATTAAACTCGGTTATGCGCTCTATCACCAAACAAGGCGCTATACAAACAGTCGAACACCATTACGTACTACATCATTTCGTGACATAATAGTATAGGTCTCCTCGTTAGGAGGCAACTAAAACATACTTCGTAACGAATGAGACATAATAGCATCACATTGGTTCATCCCACACCAGGGGTGTAAAACAAATATAGAAATAGTTGAATCTGTATCCGTCGCCGTACAGGTATCGCATGTACAACGCAAGACGGCATCAGAGATGATACAAGTCGCGCCATCGACATCAGTTATCACTAAGCTATAAAGCTCACCGAACCCCGACAGTCGCATGTCACAAGCAATATCAACATCCAACGCCATACAAGCATCGCTTACGCAACGCGAGACAGCAACAGACTCGATACAACCAACCAACATTGCCATAGCGGTTTACCCAAGCCGACTATAGCAGCCTCAGTGGTATCAAGCAACATTGATTTGCTCCACCGGCATCAGTTATCAATAAGCTGTAACACTCACCGAACCCCGACAGTCGCGTAACGCGAGTACATGACGGATCTCCTATATGTTTAAGAATATTATATAAATATAAACATAAAATGCTTTATTCGTTCAATACATGATATTATATTAATTGTGATTTATTAATTATTGTTTGCAGAGCTTAGTTCAATATTAAAATATTAATACTCAGTAAATGCATATAACAATATGTTCATACAACACTATTCAAAGATATTATAAATTTCTTATATCTCTTAGAATGTACATTCTAAACATTTAATAACTTTAATATAATTATTTTACTTTATTAATAATAATATTATATTTATTTAATGATACTTTTATATTAATAATGGAAAAAGAACTTACCAACAAATTCTTCATGTTATAGAAATGTAAATCTTACCGACCACGAATACCACAAAAGCAATCATAATCAGATTCCTATGTATGGGGTTTCCCAATAAGAACAATATGTTTTGAAATTGAAAATAAAATATGTAATATATGTTCAAATTTCGTGCTCAATAGCTTGATTTGATAGGAAGTTTTATGCTATTTATGATTCAAACAAAATATTGTCCAAATAACCGCCACGACTTTTTTTGCACTAGTGAATACGATCGGTCCAATTTTCGATGACTCGGTGCAGCATTTCGGCTGCTATGGCCACTATAGTCGCTCGAATGTTGCATTCTAGGTCTTGAATCGTAGCTGGTTTATTGGCATACACTTGAGATTTAACATACCCTCACAAAATATAGTCCAAGGGTGTTAAATCGCATGATCTTGGTGGCCAATTGTGAGGACCGTTGCGAGAAATAACCGACTCACCAAACTTATCACGCAATAAATCCATTGTGACGGTCGCAGTGTGGCATGTTGCATTATCTTGTTGAAAATAAATGTCGTCTGCATCGATTTCATACACTTCAGGAAAAAAAATCGTTTAACATGTCACGATAAAGGTCGCCATTGACAGTAACAGTACGGTCTTCGTCGTTTTTGAAAAAGTACGGGCCAATGATTCCACCGTACTGTAATCCGCACCAAACAGTCAATTTTTCAGGATGTAATGTTGTTTCATGAACCACTCTTGGATTTGACTCACTCCAGTAACGACAATTCTGTTTGTTCACATAACCATTGAGCCAAAAGTGAGCCTCATTTGAAAAGATGATTTTCCTATGAAATTCGGTGTCCGTTTCCATCATTTCACGCGCCCAATCAGGAAATTCACGACGTAATCGGTGGTCTGCTGGCTTGAGTTCTTGTGCCAACGCAATTTTGTATGGATGTAGGCCAAGATCTATACGTATAATTCGCCAGGTTGTCATTCTGGATAAGCCCAATTCTTGTGCACGTCGTGGAACGGAAATATTTTGATTTTCTTTAACACTGGCTGATACGGCTGCAATATTTTCTTCACTACGGCCTGTCCGTTGTCGTGTTGGTGGTCTACTATCGTGCAAAGAATATTCACTTTCCAGTTTTTGGATTATGCGACGTATAGCGAGCTCAGAAGGTGCACCATGACGACCATATTTAGCACGAAATGCTCTTTGAAACAATATTTCTCGAATTTTGATAGAAAATTTGGACAATTTCCAAACGTTGAGGTAACGTGAACACAAAACAACACAAATGTCAAATGTTAAACAACCAAGATGGTGGCTGTGAGCTATCAAAATCCTATCATTCCTCCTGGGAAACACTATATTATCATTATTATTTTAGAATTTCTGACACTGATCGTCACAGATTACACAGGTACATAGGTTATCTGGGAGATATCACTTCTTCTTCGCCCATGTATATTTATTACAATATGTTTTTTATCTATCGTTTGGAAATAAAATCTAAGGACAAGTGTACGTGTGATAGCAGTCCACGCAATCGTTTACTCATTTGATCCGTGAGTGCCCCAAAGTTACCCGGAGTAGGCACAATTTTGCAAATATCTGCAATAAGATAAATATATCCGACCTAAAAGTTTCAATATTTTCATTGAGCACAATCAATAGCAAAATCTTTAAGAAATTAACAAACACATTATATAATTTTCGACATAAATATATTAGCTTACTACAGTTTTACTTAAAAATAATTTAACAAAAATCTAAATAAAATTAATCAACTTAACTCAGTCTTTCTGTCACCCGTATAATAGCCAGGACAGTTGGATAGAACTGAAGAAGAAAGTAAAAAAGAAATATCTATTCAATGTTTTTTGAAGTCATTTTGAGTCTACCTATGACCTATAGTAAAGTGTTGGAAACGTCGGGTTTTCAAAAATGTATTTTCGAATATTAAAATATACGCGATTAATTCATTTAAAATAGTTTTTTTTTAATGTGTAAAAATCACAAAATACCCAACATAATATTGTCAATTATAAAAAATATATTTTATTGTACAACCATAGAAAAGATAGAAAAGACAGAATTAAATAATTAATACAATTAAAAACCCGATTGCGAATAAAACCTAAGTTTTGAAATTCGTCAGTTTCTTTTTTCAGTAATTTTACATATTCAGCGATATTTACGCCCTTAAAACGAATCTAACGACGTATCATTTTCAATCATCGGTTCATGAGTTTAGGAGTTACAAGGAAACTAATAAATGGACATATATTCATACGTACTTACATAAATAAAATAGTACTTACTTAAATAATTAAAAGAGTAAAAATATATATAAAAGGCGGTCTTAACAATCAACAATTTTTTTTATTAAAACCTAAAGCCATAGTAAACGTCTCAATAGATATTAAGTTAAGAAATACCTAATTTTAAAATTTTGTTCTACTTAAGTAGAAGAAAAATATTTATTATAAACATTGTACATATTGAGTAAGAATACAATTTTAAATAAATGAATATTATTTTAGAACAGTGTGTCCAAAGCTTTATCGCGTTGCCAGCGCATGCGATTGAGTTCTCATCGCTTAATCTCTAGATTTACATTTTGATTCAAGCACATATGACACGGCTGTGTAAATATATATATTTTTATTTTATATTAAATTTTACTAAATACAGACTGTGTGACTGTGGAACAGTAAAAGGACGTCATGAGACGACGTTTTAAGAGAAAGTTACGGGCTCCATGCTTTTTTCCCTTATTATGGGGTAAATAGGAAGTACCTAGTGTCAAGACACTTCATCATGCGCTTTCCGCCTCATTCGAGACATTTCGTGTAAGGTGGCAGAGGATAAAAATTTTCCTTAATGGAAATCGAACCCACATCCGGTCGCGAAGACAGTCAGACTATGTCCTACTGCACCACGAACGGCCATATAATATATGATTGTTGATTTTAAGCTTGATTCCCTCTAATGCAACAAACAAAAAAAAATAGACATGAAAATTATAATTAGAAGAATATTTAATACTATATTTACTATTTTTAAAGTGTTATTCCACACTTAGGATTAGAATTAGATATTTAATACTCTTTGTTATAACAACATTATTTACTTATTTCTAACTCTGTCTATTTTATCGAAAAAGCACATGTCATGGTACTGGGTTGTCTCTGGCTATCCTGCTGCTGCAAAATAAAATGTGAAACTGTAATACTTATATGATAACAATTTTTTTTCATCCATTTATCTGCCTATTTCACTCACCTGATTCTCATAAAAGGTTAGGAGCTTATCCTGAATAGATAAAGAAACCTTCCATTGCCTTTCCATCCCCACTAAATCATATTATAATGAAGATGTAAACGCAAAATTATCTTACCCATACATCAATGTCAAAAAGGATTTACGAATCGTATGTAAAGAAAATATGTTTTCTTGATTTTACTAGTATTATTTATATAATACAAATACACCTGAATATTTCTAGGCCTTGACGTTTATTTCAAAATTTTGATTTAAATAAATCTAATCTTCTATACATTCATTGTAGTGTCAATTTTATACATTGAACATATTAAAAAACTAAGTAGTGTTACAAGTTTGGTACAAAACTCAAAAATATAATAAAAAAAAGAATCTGTCTGTCTGTTCGATGTCAATAGAACTTAGTGTGATTATACTTCATCATCCTGAGCCACACTGGGTACTTTTTATCCTTAATTAATATTGCGCATTGGCGCCTTGATATCATTACTATACCCACATTGGAGTTCACTAACGATACGCTGTAATTGTAGGATTGAAGGTCGAATTTGGCTTGAACCGTCCGCGGCAGGAACATTTTTTTAGCTTTACACTCTTATCTCGCGTAGCAGGATAGACTGAAAGTACCTAGAGTCAAGACCGGAGTGTCTTGATACTAGATGCTTTTTACTATTCTACTCTGCATTCTTACCAGAGCTAGGAAATAAAAATAATTTAAGCATTCATTTCCCCGAATGAGAATTGAACCCACAATCAATCCCGTTTACAGTCAGACGAAATAGAGTGAAAATAAAGAAATTCATCAAATTTAATAGTGTTTGCTCACGATTATAGCTCTATCTTTATTTCATCTGCCCTCTTCCTGAAGTATAAAATATCACACCTACTAACCTACTTTAAAATTAAAATCTATGATCGGTTATGGGTTCGATCCCCCCTCGGGGGAGTGAGAATCGAACCCATAATTATTTTTACTTCCTTGCTTTGATAAGACAAAATGCGGCGTTGAGTAGCACCACTCAACACCCAATTCGGTGGAAAGTGTATTACAAAGTTTCTTGACACTAGGTATTTCCTGTCTACCCTGCTATGTGGGATAAAAGCGTGAAGCTAAAAAAATAAGCCCTTGAATTTTCAAAATAAAAAAAATTGTAAAAAATCTCTAAAGATTTATTACTAGAGCCGTTCAATGTTTAATACTCGTATGATCAAACAAAGATATCTATTCAACCAGCGCAAGTAAACGTTGGCGATATGTTAAATATTTGTACTACTCTTCGATATACGCGGGCTAAGAAAAGGGAATTAGTATACCTATAAATATTTTTATGTTTATTTTCGTTTAGACGTAGTAAAATATTTCGAAGCATTGAAATAATAAATAACGCAAATAATGTTAAGTTTCAGTGTTCATTTACAATTCTGAAGAATTTAATATAGTATCTTGAAACATTTGTAACGTAATAATTTATTTCTTGTAACTTTTGTTATTTGTTGTGAATAACATATTTTTTTTATTATTAATATTATAATGAGTTGGCTTTATTTGTCAATTGAATCGAACAAGGGATACTGCTTATTATGCAGGGAAATCTTGTAACTAAATTTAAGTAGTAAATTTCTGATTGTTTTTATTTTTAAAGCTTTCCCGTATAGCACTTCATGATATTATGTTGGCTGATTTTCGCCTGAAATTGAGATATTAGGTGTTGAGTGTCGAACTCAACGCTTCTCTTTATCTTACTAGAGCGGAGAAAAAAAAAACAATTTCTTTGATAGTAATAATACAAAATTCTGCTGTTACCATAACCATAATGCCAAAGACTAAAATATTTTAAAATCATAACCCTCCATCCAGTAATGAAATAAACAATTCATTTGAGAACATTTTGCAGGACAGTTTGACATGTTCAGCGTTTTTTGCCGGAGTTCGGGCGGCGTTGTGCGGGAGTGCGGTCGGCCTGCAATTTGTGCGGTCTGTTTTTCAATTCCAAGTTCTCCCTGGGCACATATCATATGGAGTTTTATAACTTTGCTAATTTCAGCAATTTCCTTTTCATTTTTCATTTAATTAAGATGATTCTATATGCCATAATAGTAGACTAAATTATAGAATGTCGCTAACTAAATGGTTCTAAGTTCGATCCTCACTGGCATGAGACATTTTCACTTCCATGCAACTAATTTATGGTAGGGTAAAGTGTGGCGTTCAGTCCTGCCTCCTGAATCACACACAATATCATAAATTGGGTCGGTAAGTTGAAGCCGGACGTGGCACAGTGGAACAGCGTCTGGCTGTAATCACTATCGATAGTGGGTTCGATTCCCATTGGGAAGAGTGATTATATTTAAATTATTTCCACTTCCTCGCTCTGGTAAGACAAAGTGCGGCGTTAAGTTCCGCCACTCAACACGCAATGTCTCGGATTCCGCGGAAAGCAAAGTACAAAGTGTCTTGATACTAGGTACTTTCGGTTTACCCTGTAAGGATAAAAGCGTGTAGCTAATACAATACAAGTTGAGAATAAAGTGTCTAGAAATTAATGAAAAAATTGATTTTTAGAAATACTTATACTTATTAATATTCGTAACTCAAAAGTATTGTTATATTTTAAAAATAATGATGTAATAATTATATTATTATAAATTTTTGGATGAACACAGCAACTAGCTAACATTTTTTGAGCTTCTTCAAAAAATCTAGTGTCAAATCAAGATACTTCGTTGACTAATTTTCACCCGAAATTAAAGCATTCCGTGTTGAATGGCGAACTTTGTCTTAACAGGGCAGAGAATTGATAATAAATTTGAAATATTATGATTCCCCGAGTGGAAATCAAATCCAAAACCAATCGCGTTTACAGTCAGACATAGTCTCACTGCGCCATGATGGCGTTATACGAAAAATAATTAAAATATATATTTTAATACCCAATAAGTTTTTTTACGGTTAAAAATTTTCATAATATCGTACTTTCACTTGAATTGAATGCTTTGTTTATTGTTCAGAGATTAAAATATACAATTTACGACTGAATAAATCAAAAATATTGTTGAAATATCCTTTTCTTTAAGCTTAGTTAAGTTTTACATTTATAAAAATATTACTTGAACAAACATGATTGAAGCTATATATATTTGTTCCACAATAAAAAAATCAGTAAGGCAATTATTTGAGGCCCGTCGTGGTAAAGTGGGTTGCACAGTACAGCGTCTGACTGCAAGCCCCGATCCCTACTCGGGGGAGTGATTATATTTAAGTTATGTTAATTCTTCGCTTTGATAATATGGCGTTCAGTTCTACTACTCAACACGCAATGCCTCACATTTGGTGGTAAACGAAGTACAGAGTGTCTTGACACTAGATTTTTACTATCTACGCTGCTATGCAAAAAGCGTGAAGCTAAAAAAATATTGGAACATGAGTAATTCCTTAAGTTAGTACATAAACGTAAATAGTGAAAAATAGTGTTAATAGTAACACGCTCTAGGACCTATTAAGTTTTCCTTGTTTATTTCTTAAACACTATAGGATCCTGGACTTAATTAGATACTACAAAAATATACACAATTCATCAAGTTGATATTGTTTCATTTAATGTAAAACGTTTAATAAGAAAAAAGGCCGGTCGTGGCGCAGTGTGACAGCGTGTGACTGTAAACGCAACCGGTTGTAGGTTCGATCCTCACTGGGGGAGTGATTATATTTAAATTATTTTCACTTCCTCGCTCTGGTAAAGACAAAGTGCGGCGTTGAGTTCCACCAATCAACATGCAATGTCTCGACTTTGGTGGAAAGCGAAGTACGGAGTGTCTTGACACTAGGTAGTTTCTTTTGTCTACCCTGCTATGCGGGATAAAAAGCGTGAAGCTAAAAAAAAAATATCAAAAGACAAGTAAATTGTTACATATATCTTATTATTAGTTTATGCCCGTGAAATGCAGGAACTTAAGTCTTGTTAGAATTTTGTAGAATAAAGTAATTTACAAGGACATGCTTAACTTTGTTTTTTATGTATTGATTACAATAAAAAAAAGTAATTGGAAACTGCACTCCAATCGATTAAGCTATTTCCGAGATAAGTGTGCACAAACGGACAAACATACAGATAAAATTATAGTTTTGGGTTTTTTTACTTTAATAAGAAATATTCCTAGAAGTATATCTTTCATGTAATGTCAGTGATCAGTAACATTTCTATTATATGTATAGTTTACGTCATCCGTAAATTACCCAAGAATAACCTGCGGTGTGAGAGGAAAATATAGTAGGGAGCCCCAAGATATATCAGAACGTGCTCCCTCAAATAACTAATGAGTCATCAACGTGACAGATAGTCGGTTTAGTTCCGAGACAAGCCGAATTTATTTTCTAGTTGGACTTGATAAAGGTCAATAAGCTTTCATCTGACACTTAACACTTCTTTATGCTTTTTCACATCGATTTTCCTATTTTTGTTTACTTATTTAGGAGTAATAAATAAATTTCAATATTTTTACTATATAAACATATCTTATGAATGTATTTTCTATCAAGTTTCTTAGTGTATGGCGTTATATTAACAAATATACCTATTTATACCTCACACAGTAGTCAGAGACAACATAGTGTCCAGACAGTCCGTTGACAGCTTCCCGAAATCGAGACATTGTTTCTTGAGTTGTAAGGCTTATCAGAGCAGGTAAAAATATATAAATTTTAATTATAATCAATACCCAGAGTAGGAATCGAAACCACAATTGAATGTGTTTATATCTCCAAATTGATATTTGAGTAAATAGGCTTTTTCATCAACATAAGCCCAGATTACTTTTATAATGACAAAAAAAAACTTATTAATATATACAGTGAAGTTCATTTACTCTACAATAGATGTTTTATCAATACAAAATGTAATAAACGCGGTTTGGACGACAATGCAGCGCTCGCTTTGTTCGAGTATCTTCAGCCTCCAGGCGCTTGTTTACACGCATTTATTTGAGATGCTATACAATTTGATGTAAACGTTGTTTATAACATCGATAGCGAGATTTTATTAAAATATTTCTTTTATATTTTAAAAGTATCTTTATTGTAATTATATATTTTTATAAATTATCTTTGTTCACCCGTTCTGCTTTGATACATATCGTCTCTGGGTTACGCTATTCAATTCGAAAGTATTTTCATACACAAGAGGATAATCTCGAAACTGTGAAAACTGGGCAACCGAGTGTATTAGCAGCAAATTCTCTCTGCAAAGCTATTAAAATATATATCGTGAACAGTTAAATTAACTTTTAATATTAAAATGTTTTATAAAGTAGGACAACAGGGCAACGTCTGTTGATTCTGGTTCGATTCCAATTCTAGAGAATGACTATATGTATTATATTGAAATTATTTTCATTTTCTAGCTCTAGTAAGACAATGCGCAGCGTTGAGTTTTATCTCTCGGCAGACAGTATCTCGAATTCGGCGGAAAGCGGAGTATGAAGTGCCTTGATACTAGCTACTTCCTGTCTACCCAGCTATGTGGGATAACAGCGTTACCCTAAAAATAAACAGTATGTAATTTTATTTCAAATCTGGAAGAGATATATTTAGTCTTTCAACACCGCGTCAGTCTAAACTCAAGAAAATATATCATCGTAACTAATAATTTTTACATCTGCCTCACTAACTATCTTGAAACCCGAAAGCTATAAGACTTTCCCATTTCATATGTCACTTAATAATTATTTTAAAAATAGTACGTTTTTTTTTAAATATAAGTGTATTATATATAATTTCAGTTACAAAAACCTTTTTCTACTATTTTACATATTGTTGTTTGAATAAAAACTGTTTATTATAAAAGCAAATATTTAAACTAAAACTCTTTTAACGCTTGTTAAGCCTTTTTAATCCAAATTGTGTATGGTTCAATGAAATATGATCGAATCATTTTAATAGACATACATTTCACTATTTTATTTGATTAAATTTGTAATCTAGGTTATTTTTTATGGTATTTGGTATTTCAAATAATAAATTGAATGTATATTTTTATATAAAAACAATGATATAAAGGAACATCACGTGATATTCGTAGATAATAATACTGTTACTTTTTTCAGCTATATTTTCTTCCTTCCACCTGAAAATGTCTTATAATTCTTAGAAGTCTCTGAAAATGTTTTCGGAACGAAGTTCCTTATGGGGCGTTGCGGGCGTGAGCTGTATCCTATCCGGTCAATAACGGTAAAAAAGTGCATTATATATATGTAACCATAGTTTATATATGATGGCCATGTAGAATACTTATTTACTTTATCTTTGACTATGGATATTTATTTATTTATATAAAAATGCTAATAATTGCCTTATCTTAATTTAAAGCTAATTCAAAGACTTAAAATATTATTTTATTAAAATAATTTAAAAGTCTTTGAATTATATAGTAATATAAATAATAATTTAAAAATAATAATTTAAAAGTCTTTGAATTAGTCATAAGAATTGTTATCATGAAATATGCCATTAGTAATCATAAATAAAAAGATTAAGATAAGGCAACTCCACGTTTTTTTTGCTACATAATCGTATAGCATTAAGTACAGACCAGGGTAGCTAAAAAACTGAGGTCTTAACGTCAAGATCAAAGGATTACAGCCTTTTATTCTTCAATCTTCGATTAAACTCCGCTACGTCTTTTGATATTAAAAAAATCTTTACATTTAGTAATAGTCTTCATATAATGTATAAAATGTGTTCTGTATTGTATTTCTTTTACGATTAAAATATTTATTCTATTAAATTATTTACCTTACAAAAAAATTGAAAATTTTAAATACACATCTCATTATGAATTAAAATCGGAGTTGAAGAAAAAACGTAAGGAACTAAGTTCTTTTAGGATTTTCTGAGAAGAACTTAATTCTGGGTTAGGATCTATTTTGTGTGTATAACACTTTAAAAACATTTTTAAATTGTGCGCTTCGAGTAGTGGAACTTAACGCCACGCTTTATCCTACTATGCGATCCTTCTAGCGTGAATTAAACCACGGCCAATCGCGTATGAAGTCAGATGCTGTCCCATTTCGCCACTACGGAATAAAAAAAATATTATAAAATATTTACATTATATAATAACAGAAAATACAGTTCGACTAAGCAGCAGTTTTCCGCAAAGTGCTTTTGAAGCCGAATCGAGAGCTTTAATAAGTTTTCAAAGGCAAGAAGCTTCCGAGTAATATGCGGTAAAATCATTATCGCTTCAATATTTGTACACCTAGTCGACTTCGTTACCTGTTTAAGCGGTCGCTTTTTGAATATCCAATTTACGTTCGATCAAAGTGTAGATTGCAGAACAAATGTTAAGCTATTGATAATAAACTTTAACGTACAGTAGGAAGGCTGGAATTGCGTTATCACAAAAACTGTTTAAAACGTTTGATTTCCAATAGTGTTCTTGGATTTCTCTAATATAAAATTTAGGCTGTAAAATATGGAAAGAAGCAAAAAAACCCGTTTTGGGTCATTTAGCAAGAAGCTTTGATAGAATATATTTAACGGTTATTTTTGTTTTAGTATAACGCGCTCTATGTACCAAATTTCATTTCAATAGGATATTTTTATGATAGTACTGTAGATGGCCACTAAAGCTAAAGGAATGACAAGGGAATGTCTACCGGAAAAATATTATATTATTAAGTATATTAGATATTGCAAGGATTTTATTATTTTAGAAGGACTAAGCATAACGCAGAATGTACTATATTGATGATTTATTTTTACGAATAGCGACAAATATTTTTACTTTTTCTATGTAAATAGTGAAACTTTGGAATGCTCTGCCAGCTGAAATTAGGCGGTCTTAGTTGAGATTTTTAAACGTCCCTTAAAACATCACTGCTTTAAGCAATACTTATAGTTAATCTATTTTATTATAATCTTTCTTTTCTATTTATATATTGTATGGTAATTGCATGATAATGGTATGGATGTATTTATATATATTTTTGTATGTAGTTCTTATTTATTATAATTATTTTCTTTAACTATTAGGATAAAAAATAGTTGTTTGTTTGTACTACTGTCCTGTTATTCACTTATGATCAGTCTGATAATCGATGGTTGCTTAGAAAGAAATCGCTTTTAGCGATAATGCCGTCATTGCACTCTGATTAATGTAGCAAAATTTAATTGTAAAATCTATATTTCTGCGTACAATAAAGTATTATTATTATTATTATTATTATGTTTATTTATTTAAAATTCTCGGTATATTACTATTGATACCGGTACATAGACAATCATGGATCTAAGTCAAGTGAAAGCCAGAACTGAATTTTAATTATGATGTGGGATATTTAAAAATTTCCTAACTATTCTGCAGGTGTTCAAAATCACTGCTTTTTGTAAAATGGATGAGGTATATGGGGGCAGTTCTAATATATCAATAGACTGGTGGAGATTTTTGGGAATAACACCTGTGGTAGAAACAATTACTGGTACTATTGTCACTTTTTTTAATTTCCACATTCTTATCATTTCATCCTTTAGGTCCTCGTATTTAGTAAGTTTTTCTGAGAAACTATATTGCAAATTATGAGAATTAGGTATTGCAATATCAAATATTTGCGCGATTTTATTTTCTCTGTAGATTAACGTGATATCCGGTCTAATGTATTGTATAGTTTTGTCAGTCAATATGGCTCTATCAAAATATAACTTGAAACATTCGTTTTCCAGTATAGATACAGGATTATATTTGTAATATGGTAGTGGAGGTGCAGAACTGAGCTTGTATTTAATTGCTAATCTTTGGTGAATGATGCTTGTTACTTGATCGTGCCGGTGCTTGTAACCAGTCTGGGCGATGGATGGGCAAGCACCCGTTATGTGCTGAATAGTCTCGGAAGTCCTATTGCATCTTCTACAAATATCGGTGCGTAAATTAGATTTCTTTATAATATGTTTTTGATAGTTTATTGTTTATATCACCTGGTCCTGGATTGCCAACATAAATCCTTCGATCTCAGGGAAGAGATCGCCTATTTATCTAGAGTAGTAACTTTTATTTTTGTTTTATAATAATTCATGGTGTTCTTTAAAAAATTTTGGATTATTGGATGTATTTTATATATTTCTAAAACATGTAACAACCAGGAATGGGGAATTGAATCGTAAGCTTTCCTATAATAAATATGCATTGAAAATATATCTTTCTTATTTTTTTCCCTTGATTTAATATTACAGAATCAACTATCAACTACTCTTTACAACCCTGACTAAACCTTTTACAACCTTTCTGTTCCTCTGTAAGTATCTCAGTATCTGTTAAATATTTATAAATTGTTTCTGTAAGGCAACAGGTGATTATTTTGTATATTGATTGCAGACAAGTTATGGGTCTGTATTTTGAGGGATCATCAATACTATCTGAATTCTTCGGAATCATGTATGTAATTCCAGCAGTAATATATTCAAGCATAGCCTTGGGAGTTTGAATAAAATTATTAATATGTTTAAGAAGGTGAGCATGTATATGTGTAAATTTTTTGTACCAGGATATATTCTCAAATTGCATACTTGATTTAGTCTGATTTTAGATCTCTTCAGAAATAATCCATTCAACGTTATTATTATGCACAACAGAATTTCCCCATATTGAGGACCAATATTTATGAAAGTCATCTCCTGTCAGTGTAGTTGGTACTGATTTATCAGAGTTATTTTTTATAAAATTTTGAAGATTTCTGTAAAATTGTCTCTCGTTGAAACTAAACTGATTATTTTGGGATTTCCGTAATTTACATAATTTATTTCTTTGTAATCGGCTATTTGTAAGTGTAAGTTTTTGTTTAAGTGTATCGAGAAAATGAAATAGTTGCGTGTTTGGTTCCTCATGTGTAGAATGTATTTTATCATTTTGTTTTATTAAGTTTACATAATGAATTATTTTTTACTTGTATTACCTGGAATAAATTGTGTTAATCGGGCTATTTTAATTCTCAGATCCGCTACTTTTTTCTCAAGTCGGATTTGCCATTTTGGTTTTCTTATTTTTGTTTTATTTTGTGTAATATCTTGTGTATGTCTGATTTTTGCGCCATTCATTTTTGCTGCAGTCCATGTAGCACAATATATTATAGTTTGTAGTGACTGAAAATTTACGTCACTACAAACTATAATATATTGTGGTAACAATATTGTGTTAATATATTCTATTATTCGGGAAAACTTTTTTGATGATCTTTGTGTTTTTTTGGTTCAGTATTTATAAAAAATGCTAAACAGTCTATATTACTTTGTAATTTATCATTATAATGTTTAAAATGTTCAGTTCCTTTGTTGGTTGTACTGTTTATATTTATATCATTAATATCTGATTGCTTTGGAGTCTATCTTTTATTGTTGTATATCTTTTATTTTTTGTATAGACAAAAGCTTATTATTAACGATAGATCTTCTCTGGTCAGCTACGCTTTGTTATCTTCATTATATTGTTCACTCCATTTCATATGTTGCCCATCTTTAGAATTTAATATGTTATTCGGTTTTTGAATGTTATAATCCTTGTTCGTTATATTTTCTATTTCTTGTTTTACTTCGTCATAAATGTTATTTATTACATCTTGCGGCTATAATTTATTACGTACTATGGCCCGTCTTTGGTCTCCAACGTGTTGACGGGTTATTTTCACATTTGGATATTTTTCGATAAATTTTGTATATAATGGTAGAAGGTAGGCATTAGTGTCTGTTTCTAGTAGTGTAAGATGTAGGTATGTACGCAGGATAAACTCATTCATATCTTTACTCTATTTGTTGCGTATCTTAGGGATCATGAAGGTGGGCATTTACCTCCTTTACAACATCCTCCGGAATCATGTTATCACTCGGATGAAAAGAATAGATGAAGATTGTTAATATTATTATTATGTAAAGAATTGTTATTATTATTATTATTATTATGTAGTTTGTCTCAATAAATTTTATAAAGAAAGATGTGTAAATTAATAATTTACTAATTTCAAAGTGTTATTCTATATTTAGAATTAAAAAACGTATAAAAATTTGAATGCAACGAAATTTGAACCTGCGCTCTTGCACCCTGTACTTCGCTTTCTATATTTCCGAATTCGAGACATTCCGTGTTGTGCGGTGGAGGTCAACGTCGTACTTTTCTTACCACAGCTAAAAAGTGAAAATAATTTTAAATATAGCCATTTCCCCGAGTGGGACAATCAGGCGCATTACTATAGTTTGTAGTGTTTGGTGTAGGGTACAAAATTGACATATTGGTAAGTTTACTACGACAATACATACTGTATGCCTCAATAGAAGAATTATGAGAAGAAATTCCATGTATTCACCTCGTGGATTCCGGGCCCGTTTAATAATAAAAACAAATCAAAACTTTATTATTGTCTCCTCTCATAAGGTATAATAAAACTATTTTAGCACAATTTGACCTCACCGAGTCTAGTCTAGTCTTGGGCCATCGTATACATACGTACGTCTCACGTAGATTTGTATGTACATACACGAGTTTGTATACACGCTCGTCCCTTAGTGCATTCACTGCTTACGACATTACCATGCGATTACCATAAGGTAATCTTTTAATTCTAAGTATTTAAATGACATATATAACCTAATGTCCTTGCCAACATACCGAGGGTTTGAACAAAAATAATTTCATTTCTTTTACTTATATACTAATAAATAATACTTATATAATAAAAAAAATATTTTATTTCTTTTACTAATATTTTATCTCCAAACTTAGAGTTTACACAAACGAAGCTCGAAGTAAATGAAACTTTTAGTATTTTTAAAGTTAAAGAACGCAACGGGATTCGAACCCGCGCCCCTTGGACGTTTCCAAGAGGCGCGGGTTCGAATCCCGTTCAAATTGCGTGCGTTCAAATTTTTATACGTTTTTAAAAATGTAAACGAGGCTTAGTTTTTAGTTTTTTTTAAAGATTTTTTTGTTTGGTAAACGGTATTCGAACCCGTGCCCCTTAGACGTTTCCAAGAGGCGCAGGTTCGAATCCCGTTCAAATTGCGTGCGTTCAAGTTTTTATACGTAAATGTAAACGAAAGCCTCGTTTTTAGTTTTTTTAAAGATTTTTTTTGCTTGGTAAATCGATTATAATAATTAGATAACATAACTTTATCAAGATTTGTCAAATATATGTATACTTTTAATCGAATTTATTTTTATAGATAATAATAAATTAACATAATATATTTAATGAAATAGATAAGATTTCAGACCGAAGCTTCAGGTTGATTGGATCGCAAACACGCATCCAAGTGGTTAAACCAACTTAATCACGTTACACATCACAAGTATATATTCCTATATAACTATTAATTATACATAGATATATCAGGTATTAGTGTTTCACTCAAGTATATCCTATTATAGAGGCTGATCGTGGCGCAATGGAACAGCGTTTGACTGTAAAAGCGATCGGTTGTGGATGCGTATCCTATTTGGGGAAGGGTTATATTTAAATTATTTTTTGATCCTCGCTTCTCGGAAGACAATATGCAGCGTTAAGTTCCATTATTCAACACGCAATGTCTCGAATTCGGTAGAAATCGGTGTACTTTTTTTGATCTTCTTCTTAATTCTAAAAACTTTTTTTCTCCCCCTGTTATGCGGATTAAAAGCGTGAAGCTAAAATAAAAGTAACATGTATTATTAATAGGTTTAATAATATACGACAACTTTATATTTTTGTATATGGTATTTGTAATACAGCAGGTATATTTTAAGTTGTCCGAATATATCAATGCTTTCCTTTAAAATTTAGTTCTGATACATTCAAAAAGCCAATAAGAGTAACGATTGATAGTGAAGGGATACTTCAAAATTAAGTTAATTTAAAAATAGAGAACATTGGATATTACTTCTAAATATTAGTAATTAATTGTACGTTTTTTTATCTTAATAGTTGTATTTTAAAGGAAGTCATTTGAATAATAATATTAATAGAAAACACTTGCTCTCCCTTTTCACTATGATTTTCCTTCCTTTGTCCAATGCCTATATAAGTCGGCAATTAAAACCACAGGGCTCTTTAATACATATTTTATTTATTCTGATGTTATTCACATATTTTCAATTTATGAGACAAATTGTGTATTCTAACATTTGTTTAATAATATAT
This sequence comes from Dryadula phaetusa, assembly GCA_032432895.1. Lineage (NCBI taxonomy): Eukaryota > Metazoa > Arthropoda > Insecta > Lepidoptera > Nymphalidae > Dryadula > Dryadula phaetusa. The sequence continues at coordinate 2,873,870 of JAOYRS010000073.1, forward strand.
TTTTTTGTATTTGTTGGTTTTATTTGAAGCACTGCACTAGGCATGAAGAGGTTTATTTAGGTTCATTCACATTGTGGCATAAACGTCAATATAGGAAAAACAATATCATAAGTAATAAAAAGTCATTATAATTATTTTTATTTATCAGGATCATAAAAAAGCGGAACAAAATCACTAGCATTTGTCACTCCGCGCTCTTCATCTTATCGCCAATCATTCCTTAAAAAGCAATTTTGCGATCTGTATTGTAGCTAGTTCTGACCTAACTTAGCTAGTTCTAAGTTTAGGTACTTTTTTGTATGCAATATATACTAGAAAATGGGAGACATAAAGCTGAAGGTTTGTTTTCGAAAAACAGGAAATTTGACATCAAAAGGTTATATTCGTGAAAATAATGGCCATAATACTTACCTAGGCGAGGTACTGGTGTAAGGCAAGTTTATTGGTACCAGCACTGGCGCTGTTCCGCTTGTTAGTCCGTGGACTAATAGCTACATACAATAGCTTGTGGTGACATTAATAAGTGAAACAATAATATATTCGGAGGTATAATATTTAAATGGCGAAATTTGATTAACTTTTAAGACATTATTTAACATATTTATCATTTAAACTAAAAATAATATAGAAAGAATTCACGATCGCAATAGGTTCAAGTAGTTATAAGTACGTTTATCTGAATACAAATACAAAGGACGACATATCTCATTCCCAGTGAATACAATCGCGTCAGTATAATTGAATAGTAAGCACGCATTCTACTGGTCATAGCGATGGCTTTCACTTACTAAGTGTATTATAAAGGCCATCGTGACGCAGTGAAAGCGTCTGACTGTAAACGTGACGTGACACCAAGTCACTCGAAGGATTGATTATATTTAAATTATTTTCACTTATCGAAAAACGCAACGTCTTGACACTACCTCGTCTTTGACTATTTATATTATTTACTTATTCTTCTTCCTGGCATTTCTCCCAGCTTAGCCAGGGTCTGCCATCCCACTTAACCTACTCCACTTCGCACGGTCTTTGGCATCCTCGTCGGTAAGTCCATTGGCTCTCATATCCTGTTTCACGACATTCACACTTCCTTGGGCGTCTAGGGGGGTCTAACTATAGGGACAGACATATCAAGTCAAGGCATAATTATCCGACATAGTTCTTAGACCAGCGAGCAATGTATCCATACCATCTCAGTCGACGCTCTTAAAGCTTATCCGCTTAGTCACAGACTCCAAGATTACCATGGACGTATGTGTTACGTATGCGATCAGCTCACGTTACGCCACACATCAACCTTGGCATCTTCATTTCCATGACGTTAATCTCCTGAGTGTGCCGAGATAGTGCTGGCCAACATTCGCTGCCATATAAGGGAACCGGTCGGATTATGCTCTTGTATATCTGCCCCTTGAGCTTGGGTGGTTGAGGTCGTAAACCACACCTGTGACCTCGCGCTAGTATGGGCATGGATGTCGTGATCAATGCCCCCAGACCATGACTATGGATCCAAGGCCGTGCCGTGTGATTCCGTGATTTGCCGTGTGATCCCGTGATTTGCCGTGTGATTCTGACCTAGAATAGGATCACCCTGATATTGGTGGTGTCGTAAGAGGCGACTAAAATACGTGTCGTAGAGTCACGTTGCCAGCGATGGCACAAATGGGCAGACTCGACCGGATCATTACCACACCTGGCATTTAAAACCGACGTTAAGTAATAGCTTTATGCTATTGCGTTTCGTATTAGGTAATGCCAGGCCCCGGCGCCCAAACTCTCCCCCTTCTTCTCAAAATGAAAGCGGTTCTAGAAGAAATTTTACCCCAGGAGGGTACCAGCATCATTGATGATGGAGAATTTCTCCCTGAGTCTTTAAACTCAGGCTGCCCTTCGAATTCTGGGGAGGGCAAAGCACGGCGCAAGAGACAAGGCAAACGAGGCGTACGCTTCACGGCAGCCCCTTCCACACTTACCGTGGATTTTTGTAACATTAGGGGTCTACATTCCAACCTAAATGCTGTCCACCACCATCTTGAGACTGCACGACCGGCCTTATTATTTCTGACGGTGACTCAAATTGCTCAACCAAGCGACATAGCCTATCTACAATACTCTGGCTACAAAATAGAGCATAATTTTGTGCGTCACGCCGGGGTCGTTGTGTTCGTGAGGGAGAACCTGAGTTTTCATCGCCTGTCTATCATCTGGCTTCGTATTGATTCAGATGATCGTCTTATAGTGGTAATGCAGAAACGGATCAAGTTTTGGAGCACATATATATTGACTATATGCTGTCCCAGCTACCCTCTGCCGAGGTCGTGATACTTGGCGATTTCAATGCGCACCATGTCGATTGGCTTTCATCACAAACTACCGACTACGCGAGACCCAGATATGGACAGCCACAATGCCTACTTACTGGACCTTCTGCTGACTTCACATCCAGAACAGTATCAGGTTAAGATCGTTGCTCCTATGGGATCTTCTGAGCATGCCTGATACGGTGTATGGTGCCTATTAAACGTGGTAGTTGCAGAACACCCGCACCCGTCGCGTTTTCTTCTGATGATCCGAATGCCGCTGTTAGTCACTAAGGATCCAAAGGTGAAAGCCTTAAAGAGAAAGTATAACTGTGCCTCAAGGAACTTTAAGAGGAAAATTGCTAATGCAAAGTCCGAGCATATCGCTAAAGTCGGCGAGAAGCTTGAGAGATACCCGTCCGGAACACGTCAGTTCTGGGCCCTCTCGAAGGCTGCACTTGGCAATTTCAGCCAGTCTTTCGCTTCCGCCGTTGCGCACCAAAAATGACACCCTGGTCGCCACAGCGAAAGAGAAAGCCGATCTCCTGGGCGCTCTCTTCGCCTCAAACTCGACTTTGGATGACAGAGGAACCACGCCGCCAACCGTTCCACGGTGCCAGAGCTCGATGCTCGATATTAAAATCAGTCAAAAAGCTGTTCGGTGAGCTCTATTTTCTCTGGACATCCATAAGTCGAGTGGGTCGCATGGATTTTCTCCCTTAGTGCTCCGTGTATGTGCTCCTGGGTTGTCACCGGTGCTAACGTGTTTATTTCGGCACTCTTATTCACTCGGCGTAGTCCCTGATTCATGGAAGACGTTGAGTTATCTGTGACAGGCTTGATACTTTGGCGCTGCGTAGAGATGATTCATCGTTATGCATTCTCTATCGCATATATCACGGGGAGTATTCTGAAGAACTGTTTAACCTGGTCCCTGCCGCTGAATTTTCCAACCGCACTGTATGTAATAGATTAAAATACCATCCATACCATCTGGATACGTGGCGTTCGACCACAATGCGGTTTCGTAAGAATTTTCTTCCGCGTGCCACACACCTGTGGAATGACTTACCTGCGGCAGTGTTTCCAGGTCGTTACGATATAAACACCTTCAAAAAGCGCGATTCCCCTTAAAGGCCGGCAACGCTCCTATAGCTCCTCTGGTGTTACACGGGACCTTGGGTGGCGGTGATCACTTACCATCACGTGACCCACACGCTCGTTTGCCTTGCCTGCCCTATGAAAAAAAAGATACCTGAACCTCTCCGACTTAACGGCTGGTTCAGGATTTATAGGGATAGTGCTAGAGTCCGGGCTCCCGCTAACCATGTACTCGGTCGTTGACACATTTAGGTTAAGACCGCCGTCCCCAAGCATATCCTTCAAAGAGGTTCACTCTCTGCTCCAACTTGACCCGGCTCTCGTCAATGAGTGCTATGTAATCGGCGTACATCATTAGCCAGGGAGGCTAGTCTAGGATATAAGCCGTAACAGTATCTAGCACAACACTAAACAAGAACTGGCTGAGAGCTGAGCCTTGGTAAACCCCTACTTTAATCGGGAAAGGTATCGTGTCGCCAACAGCAGTCCTAACCACTGAAGCGGAATCGCAGTACATATCTCTGATAATGGTCAATATAGGCATCTGTATGCCTCCGTCAAAATTCTGAGGACAAAAATGGCATCCATGATACCCGACCCTGGCTGAAATCATTATTGACAACCAGAGACATTACACTCGGCGAAGTTTTTCAGTAAGAGGAAATAATATATTTTTATTAACTTCACGCTTTTTATCCCATATGACAGGGTAGGCAGAAAGTACACAGCGTCAAGACACTCCGTCCGCTTTCCGCCGAATTCGGGACATTTCATGTTGACATTTCATGACGAAACTCAACGGGGCACTTTGTCTTACCAAACTGAATAAGTAAAAATAATTTAAATATAAACATTCTCCCGAGTGTTAATCGATCCCAAACCAAATTGCGCTTACAATCAGACGCTGTCCCATTCCGCCATGAATGGCCTCGTTTTTATAAAAGGTATATTACTAATAATAATAAAATGGAAAATTTGGACATCCTTGACATCTGGGCATTAGCACTCAGCTGAAACAGAACTAACCAACGGTATACGGTGCTATCTATCCATAAAGGCTGCAATTAGAATGTCTTTGACGTCTACGATACAGCCAGATAATTCCAAATATTTGAACCATGTAATTTAAGCTGCTTGTACCTATGAGAGTACCTCATTTTAAAAGTTATTTGTTTACTTTCCTTGTAACAGTAGAATGGTATCTCAACATTTTATTCGTACAGGAAATTTAAGGAGTAAACTTAAATTTTAAACAAACAACAAAATAAAAAATAAGAGTAGAAGTTAAATGTGATTCTATAATATAAGCCATTCCATCTATAGGTTTTAATATATCTATTGTACATTGGATTTGTATATTTAACAAATGTTTAATGTATTTTTTACACTTTTACGTTATTACAGAGCTTCAAAAGTTATTAAAACATTGGCGTCAATGGTTGGATGATTTTCAAGTGATTTACAGAAAATGTACACGTTTCTCGCAATTCTTACTGAAAAAATACAAATTGTTAGTTTTTTTACACCTTCACGTTTCATCCCGCAAGGCGAGGTAGTCAGAGATATCCTAGTGTCAAGATACTCCGCTGACTGCTCGCCATACGAAATTGGGACATTGCATGTTAACTGGCGAAGGGACAAAGCGTGCTTGAGCGGAAAAACGAAAAAATAAATATCTTTTTTCCTAATGGGAATCGAACCTTCGACCAATCACATGGACAGCCTGATACTATCCGACTGCGCCTTGATAAAAATCAACATCAATAAAAAATTGTATTTATATGCATAGTATACTGTAATAATAAATCAATTTATGCTTAATTTAAATATAGTAGAAACTTACGTTTGACATTCGAAACTTACTTCAATAACAATAAACATTGTATGTGATTAGCATATTAATATTACACATTAAGTTTCTAAGTCAAGTAGAAGAGAACAGTCAAGGTTCTTTCTTCATTTCATGTATATATTATATATACATTATTTGGTTTGTACTGTTACAATTTTTGTGTTTTTTTTTTCTGGTATTTCTGAATTATTGATGTATAAGTGATTAATTAATATATATATTAATATTATATTATACAAAATTAATTAATATTATATTCTGTATATTTTGAGTTTCAAATTCGGTGGAAAGGGGAGTACGAAATGGCTCGCACTAAGTTTTTTTGTCTATTCTGCCATGCTAGATCAAACCGTGGCGCCTAAAATAGGACTTATATGCGTGAGCTCAGCTGTTAAATAAAAAAAAATGTGCTGTCGAGGGACCCTCCTCATGTACTAAGTAACTTACATTTAATTCGAAATTATATGCATAAATTTATTTTTTATTGTTCTCAAGGCATAATCAATGACGAGCGAGAGGAGAGTACATTGGAAGATTGCATCTAATATTTCATCAATAATAATTAGTCATAAAAATATAAGCAAAATAGTAAATTATATATAATATGAAGTTATAAAAAAACATAGTAAAGATTTTTTTTAAATTCATAATTATAATCTATCGGAATTGTTGTTGGTTTATGTTTGCGTTTTCCATACTTATTTGTACTCAGATAATAATTTCACTGTTTCCCTACTATATAAATAGTGAAATAAATAGTCAGTATAAATTATATATATATATATATATATATATATATATATATATATATATATATATATATATATATATATATATATGTTTTAACTATATTTGTGATTAAGCTATTAACAGTTAAAAGTTAAAGTGTCGGCGACGCCGATTGCTCCCTGTCATATAATCAATCATAGAATAATTTTCATCTTTGTTTAGGCTTGTTACATACACTCATTGCATGACGATTTCTACATAATAGCACTACCTGTAAGCCTTGTTAAGAAACTTTATTCCAAAAACCTTAACTAAATAGTGTTTTGATATACACATCTATTAAATATTGAAATTATTATCCCTTTAAATAAACTAATAACATATGTTATAATATAAAAGAATTATGAATTATGTCGTGGCGCAATGGGACAGCGCCTTACAGTAAACGCGACTGGTTGTGGGTTCGATTGAAACTCGGGAGAGTGATTATAGTTAAAATTGTTTTCACATCCTCGCTCTTGTAAGACAAAGTGCGGCGTTCAGTTCCACCACACAACACGCAATGTCTCGAATTCGGTGGAAAACGAAGTACGGAGTACCCTGCAACGCGAGATAAAAAGCGTGAAGCTAAAACAAAAAGATAATTAAAAATTGCCTATATTGAGTGGCGGAACTCGACGCCCAGTTTTTAAAGACCGAACCCGCAACCGTCGCGTATGTTAACACTATTATTCGTGTGCTACGTTATGCAACAATGGCGTCTTACTTACAAACTTAATCTTTATTATATAAACAAAACTGTTAAAATTTTAACTTTATGTCTTGAAGCTTAATGAAAAAAATCACAGCAGGTTTATATAAACCGTATAAACTCATACAGTTTGTATTTAAATCTTTGCAAACACTCAGTTCTTAGTTATGAACGTGGAACTACAAATTGCCAAGATGTAAATTTGTAACTTCAATATTAATATTGTGCAAATTAAGCCAATATGTCTTTCTCGTTCGGATACGTTAAGACAGATTTTGGTATTGCTTAATTAAATTGTAATATTTTGACAGCTATAAGTTTGTTTAATAGACTAGAAAAAAGTTTTTTATTTCCGCCCGATTTCGGCTACCGAGACTGCATCAACTCCGCTGCAAATATTGGCTATGTGCTCCCAAGTGATTCGTATAGCCAATCTTGTTCGAAAAGATTGCACACCATTGCTAATATTGTACACGGTCCACGTTTCGGCAGAATATAATGTATTCGGCAGCACGATTATGTAAGGGGTAACGGGATGACAGTTTGTGGAGATTAAACGTCAACGTCTGGAGGCTATGATGCGAAATCCAAAGACCTCAATCTTTTGACACTGATTTTCAAACCAAATGTTTGGCGCGACTGGTGAAATCTGGACATGATCTGTTGTTAGCCCACTGAGAATTCTGTTGTAAAACTCAGGTATCGGAAACCACTACGTAGACATTTTTATTCGTGATTTAAACCTGGCTATATGGTAAGTGTGAACAGTGACTCTAGGACACATTCTTGCTTTGCCTGACAGGTAACAAGGAACATGGCTAACTGAACGTCGTCTACGGCAATACAGCGTTCATTCTTTATTGTCATGCAGGAGTTCCAGAAGTCACATAAACTATACGGTGCACCGTATTTTTGCTGGGACAAACTACAAGGAATGCAAGGCTCGAAGGTATTTTTCGAAATCAATAAAATAAAGATATATAGAATAACTTAATTCTGTGCGTTTCTCCTGTACTTGAAGAATCGAAAATACGAATCCGCGTGTCCCTCTTTCAGAAGCAAGAACTTTTCTGAAAGTACTACAAAATGTTTGGATAGTATTCTGTATTACCAGTATTCTGGCAAAGATTTTTACAGGGACTAATAGTAAAGTATGTTTTTACTTCTACGATATGAATAGCAAACCTGGAAAAGTAGCAAATCAATTTAATGATTTTTTCCACAAACCAGCGTACTCAAAAAGAATCCAGTGTCAATATTGTTTTTATATTACTACTTAATAAAGTGCGGAAATGGATGACCTTAAATTAAAAGTCTATATAAAAAGAGATAAAAAAAACCAGTACATAATATAATGCTTGAAATTCCAAATATACGCCATATAAAGTAATTCCGGTCGTTTCCGGACCAGGCTCTTAACAGAAAAAAGAGTCTTTTGAGAAATTTCGTTACTTTCATTTTAACACCATTGAGTTTTTACTCAATGGTCTACTAGTCCAAAGGCCGATTAATGACACGTTTCCTATCTATATATTATTATACCATTATAAGATGTTTTTGTTTTATTATCATTTTTCCGTACAATGTTAGTTAGAAAAGACGAATATGTAGGCGCTTTTCTGTTTCCCGTATGATATTTAGACTTGCGCTCGGAGTTTCACGTTACGCTTTATCTTATTTTGTAGGATTCGAACTCAGCCTATAGTGCTTACAGACACGTGCATTACAAAATAAATTAAAGCAAAAATAAATTTGTAAATAAATTTAAGCAAAAATTCAGTGCATAATTCATGTCATAGCCATATTTGAATGAAAACCCTATAATACATAAGAGTGTAATACATATTTACACTAAGCTCTCTTTACTGTATATGTTTAGTTTTAAGTAATAGTAATTTAATAAATGAAAAATTTACAATCCGTATATACTACCATATTTCAATATATAGATATATCTATTCGCTTAAATTATTTAAATCACTGAGATGACTCTCCCATTACTGAAACTGGCAGGAATACGTCCAATATATAATGTATGAAAGTATAATAACCACATACTTAGTACTGTGCCGACAATATGTGTGAATAGACTTTACCGAACTCAAGATGGCATGTAGTAACGTTTTGCTAAGGAAAATATAGCGACTACGATTTGTCTGTCGTCATCATTAGAATTTAACAAAAATACTCAAAAATATGATTTTGCAGATATATATATATATATATATATATATATATATATATATATATATATATATATATATATATATATATATATATATATATATATATATATATATAGGAGTCGACTCGATATTTTTTTGTTTTATGATTTAAGTAAGATTTCAATATAGGATACCATATCTCTTGATGAAATTATTAATATATATATAATATTTGATGCGAGAACAAGTTGCTATCATTTTCATTATAATCTACCCTAAGGCTGTTAAATCGTCACCTAATTTATATTCAGGGAGCATTTCCTAGCAATGACACTTTGTCAGAAATTCCAAAGTAATTATTAGTCTTAAAATGCAAATGAGGTTATTTCGAACTTCATTCCTAAGTCACAATGTATTAATGTTTTCATATGAAAAACATATTATGGATATTAAGGACAGATGACTGTACATACATATGTATGTATGTACATGTACAAGAACCCTTAAAGTTCTTAATTCGAGTTTGAAACTTAAAGCAGTATTACATTGTTATTTTGAACACGTAGTGAGTGTGAAATAATAGAAAAAATCTTGTTATTTACTATTATTAAAGTGTTATTTCACACTTAGGATTAGAAAACATTTTTAAAAAAACGTATAAAAATTTAAACGCAGCGGGATTCGAACCTGCGCCTCTTGGATCTTAGAGGCGCAGCTTTTTTAACAAAGTTTTAAAAATTTTGTTATTTAATAAAGTTTCTAAAAAATAATTGGCATAGAATGTTATGTTAACGTGTTTTTTACCAAAATGATTACAAAAATTAAGGGAAAAAGATTTATTATAATCATTTATATGTTAAAAATAATCTTTGAACGTTTTTTCACAAAAATTGTTTGTAAAAATGGGATTACTAAATAAATAAAAGTAATAATTTTAAGAACGTATTTAATATAGTAAATTTTTTTATTGTCACGATTTTTACACATTTTAAACGAAATCCAAAAATATATTTTGAAATACCAAAATATATGCGATTAATCCGTGTAAAATAGTTTTATTTAAAAGGTATTTAATAAATTGATATGATGTATACTGTGCATTTGACATACACTTTAGTATACATGTAGATTAGTAAATCAACGCTTATTTTACTTTATTGAGAGCGTCTGACTCTACACGCGATGGGCTGTAGATTCAATTCTTCTTTTTCTCCTTTTCATTTCTTCGTTCTAATAAAATGAAGCGCGGCGTTGGAAAGGTTTTCTCTGAGTACCCTGCTTTGCGGCATAATATTGCTTGTTTTGTGTTTAATACAAATATAAATTTGAGAATTTTAAAAACTAATCTCACTACATATAAACTGTACGTAGGTACTTAAAATATGATTTGGGTACTTCAATTTATAACAGTTATGTTTAGTTTCGATATAATAAATTAACAAGAATTATTTATGAATTAAAACATTCTTAATAGAGTTATTTTGCAAATTGAAGTGAAGTTGAAACTTTGAGGAGCTGTTAACTTTGTGAATATTAAACAGAAATTAGCACTCGGAATGGAGTATGGCAAAAATTAGTTAAATACGACCATCTGTGACTTGAACTTTAAATGACACTGTAGACAAAAATGTATATACCGTGGGAAATACACGCTACGTTCACTTTGAGGAATCTAATCTTTGAGGAATATTTTTAATTATTTGATCTTTTTAGACTGTTGAGTAGAAGGTCATTTTGAAACGTATGACGTGTTGGAATACGTGCACGTGACGTGGACGTGTTACATAATCGGACATTAAATAGTTATATTCAGTGATTTATGTTTTGCGTCTATAAACGTAAAAATTGCCGTTAAGTTCCAATACTGTATGCGATATTTGTTAATTAGTGGCAAGTAGAATGTGACAAACTAGTGTAGTTTAAATAAACATAGTAGGAATATTTTTTTATAAAATAAATACATACATAAATGCATACGTCTCACACAGATATTTTTTTTATTCTGAAAAAATAAGAAAAAACGTATAATTAGAAAATCTAGATAGGATGACATAAAAAAAACTATTCTGAGCTCTAATAGGCTAGCTCTATTAGGAATCAGGTTATCATTAGTGCCGCTAACGACGCTGTGTCGAGTAATATCTACCCTTTGTAATATATCTGATGCTTTGTTACCTTTAAAGATCAAAAGGATTTTTGTAACTGTGCCATTTTCATTTTCTGTACTTTTATTAGATAAAATAAGTGGAGAAAAAAATAAAAACGCTTATTCTCACTGAGCTAGATAGACAGAGAGAACTTCGTGTCAAAACTTTGACTGACCTTTTCTACTTTCAAGAACACAGTGTCTTAAAATACGAAACTCAACGCCGTGCTTTTAAAATATAACCATTCTTTTGAGTAAAAATCGAACCCACGACTATATTAAATATACATATGTATCTGCACCACGATGGGATTAAAAAAATTTCTTCAGCATTTCAAAACTTGTTAAGCAAAATTCCTTAGCTAATATAATTCAACAAACACGCTTTCTTAGAAAATTTTCTTTAAAAAATCATTTATAATTATTCAAACAAAAATGTTTTAAAGTAATTTTAAGTTAAAATGTAATGGCGAAAGCTAACGTTTCTTTAAAATCAAAATCACGAACGAAACGAAGTAACTTCATAAAATAGCAAAATGAAAAAAATGTTTAACGAAAATAATATTGGAATAAAATTTTGTACCAGAATGGTCAAATTATGATGATCCGGATAATCTGCTTAGGAGCTTGTTTTGACTAGAGATCGTCTTGAGAAAGGTAGCTATTTAAATTATGGAGCATAAAATTTTTGGTGTAACGTTAATTGTTTGGACTGCTGCGCTTTGTTCTTTTTTCATATATCTCTTCATGATTAATTATGAAGAATTAATTATATTAGTCATTTTTATAATTACTATGTTAGTATCTGTTCACGTATTTTGCGATATAATATGATATTTTTCAGTTTTTTTTTTAACTTCACGCTTTTATCCAGCATAGCAGGGTAAACAGAAAGTACCTAGTCTTAATACACTCCGTACTTCGCTTTCCACCGAATTCGAGACATTACATGTTGAGAGGTGAAACTCAACGCTGCACTGTGTCTTTACCAGAGTGAGGAAGTGAAAATAATTTAAGAATAATCACCGCCCCGAGTTTTAACAGACTATTACTTAAAATGCCATCCAATCCATGACTGAGTGACTTTTCAAGATTGAGATGTGAACTCCACTCGAAAAATAAAAAAATAATAATAATTTTATTTTACTGATTTTATTTATTTTTGCAGTTTGTATTCGTAAATTAGCACCTAGTCTTCAATTTCGGTGGAATCCGCACAAAGGAGTGTCTTGACACTACTGACTGACTCTATAGTCATACTATGCGTTAAAACCGTGTAAAGCTGGAAAACCCTATGTTTTCAGCTCTTCAGGTTTTTTCTACGTTTGTTGGCCCTGACTAATATAAATCGACAGGTGAAATTAAAAATTATGCGTCTGAAATGTCATTGATGTGAAAAAATTCTAAATCTTTTATTTGCAACTGCACTCGAAGTAAGCTGAATATTTCGAAGCGTATAGAACCAGCAAACTGTAAGAGTACTCCATTTTTGAAGACCGAAAGAACATTTTGTTAAATATTTGCTGTGTTATTAACTCTTATTTAATAGTTTTTTTTTAATTTAAATTAATTTTTTGATTTTTGTTTTATATTATTTTATTTTTCTTATTAGCATATAACATGTCTATAGAGTTTATCTAAAGAAACATTTAAAACGAATATGGCTACGAAATTACAGAAAGCGGCTATTGTTTTTAAAATTATTTACTTTCTCCGCTTTAGTAAGACAAAACGCGGTACAGAGTTCGCGACTCAACACGCCATGTCTTAATTTCGGGTGTTCAAACAGTCAACCGAGTTCTTGACCCTAGCTTCCCTGACTACGCTGCTATGGAAGATAAGGGATATAATGTTAGGTATATACAATAAAAAAATGAATTAATAGATTCTTCATAGAATTTAGAAATTTTGGAGTTTATCTATTTTTTTTTAAATTATCATCTACTTGTAAAAGCTATATTAATTATATTACATGTGCTTTACTTACATATGAAACGAAACCAATCAAACTATAATTAGGTTTTACATGAAATTCTTAGAAACAATCTTGACATCGAAACTAAATATCATTTCCGTCCATAACTATAACACTCCAAGTAATATTTAGCGGTAATTTTATTACTCGCAGAAGTTGGTGTTTACCGTGAAATACGTTTCGTCGGCAACGTGATATGACCGCACGAACCACCCACACTATAAATATTAAAATTTATTATGGCCGCTAACTTACCTTTGTTATAAAATAGTTAATATCTTGTTTATGTGTTATCTATATATATATATATATATATATATATATATACACATATATATAAATTATTTTTTATGTTCTATAGTTTGGACTATAATTCGTAGATCTTGTATCTACGTTCATGTTCTCTTAACTGTTTCTTGAAAACCCCTGTTAAGGGATACCCCTGGACTTGACAAAGTATCTACATGCCTTTCAGCTTTATAAGTCCAGTGCTTTAGACTGTGTGGTATCTTTCAAAGTCTCAGTATGTAACAGCAAGGTTAAGAATAGAATTTCTCATCTGTCATAATAAAGTATTATCAGCCTATTCTAAATTTGTCGTTTAAAACGGTGTATCGGTTAAAATAAAAAAATAAAACTAGTAATTTAGTAAAAATTAATATTCAGTTGAAATTTTTAACTAATATGTTATTAAATTATTTATATTAACGACAGTAAATTAGCCATAGTTAAATGTTTTTTTATTAAATACGTGTCAAATTCCATCCATTTTCTTCTTAGGGCTCGTTTTGAATATCGTTGCTGTGAAATATGAATTAGAAACAAGTAGTGCTTAGGCGGGAGTTCCTATAGAAAAAAACTCTCATTTAAAAATAAACTAAATGTTGTGGCCAATTTGTGAAAATTCAATTCATATATTATCTGTAAGCAAATAATTAAGTTCTCAGTTATTTAGCTTCACGCTTCATCCCCGGCGGGGTAGTCAGAGAGTACGGAGCGCCAAACGCTACGGTCCCTGCATACCTCTTTCGCCTCGTCCACAGTCATTATCCTCTTCATGCATGCCCTTTGGGGGGTCCTCATACTTTTACGTGACCTTCCTCCAGTGTCTTCGATACTGTGTTTTCGGTCAACCGAGTTATTTAAGTTATTTAAGTAAATAACTACAAATATTTACTAAGTGGAAAGAAACCGTATGTCACTTTTTTATTAGAAAATATTGGTATAGAAAATATATTAAAATAATATATAGGTACTTAACTCCTTTATCAGTTGCCAATTTTGACAATTTACAAAGTTTTCTCTTTGATATTACTTTTATCAGACGAGATAAAATGTTACCAAAACATCGTTACTAAGTACTCGCGTCATTGTAAATTAGATTTTGAATTTTCTCATTCTGAACGTATTTTGTTTTTAAGAGATTTTTGAAGCCCTTTTGGCGCAGTGGGACAGCGTCTGATTGTAAACGCGAATGGATGTGGGTTAGATTACCAAATAGGATAATGAATATATTTTTATTATTTTCAATTCTCCTCTCTGGTAAAAAGGCTCAATGCATCAATTAGTTCCGCTATTAAACTCACAATGTCTAGAGCTCACGAAGAAAGCGGTGAATGGAATGTCTCGACACTAGGTTCTTTCTGACTGTTCTGCTATGCGGGGATAAAGGATAAAGAATATATAGCAATTCTCAATTAAGGTCAAGTAAAATTTGCTGCTTTTCTAGTATTTTAAAACTTTAATAGAAGTATATATTTAGCAATCCAGTTTTTAGGGGCGCGATTGCGACTTTAACACTAATCAAAAAAAAATCACTCTGAATAATATTTTAAAAATATATTTATTTCTTTTAACTTAATTGTACTTCTAATTGTAATTCTACTTACAATGAAAATAATTTGCCTACTGCTCACAATTGTATTAATTTTTTTTACAAGTATAAAACTTGTAAAAAAAATTAAAGAAAAAATGCTCAGAGTACCAGAAAAGGATATCCAACCAAACTTTGTTATTCCTGAGTAAACCACGTATAAGTTATTATAAAGCTAAGATATCTCTACTCGCGATATTGTGAGGTAGTTCACCAGGAAGCGAACTATACCACTAAAAGTTTAAATAACGAAGCACAAGTTACTCGCGCATATGATGATTATAAATATATTAAGTTTAGACTAGGAATAATCATATTCCTTTGCCATGAAGTTGAACACGCCTTATTATTATTAAAATTAAGGTATTTACACAAGAACACAAGAATTATTACGAATTACACAAGAACTACTTGTCTGATGTAAATAAATTTGATGCTTGTCATAAGCATTAGTTATTATATAAAAAATAATCATCAAAATCGATTCAAACAAAATTATGTTGAAATTTTATTATTTTGTAAGAAAAGTATTTAAAAAAAAGATATTTTTCTACAATCTATTAAAATAAATACTTATTTTAAATGTATTTTATATCTTTACATAGTAAATAATTTAAACCATTATATTACCCGTGTTTATTTAGCTAGTAATTCATCATTCCGCCTTATAATTTTCTCAAGTAATTAATGAAATCACATTGATAAAAAAACGTAAAAAACTTGAACGCAAATGAATTGAGTGGGATTCGAACCCATTTCATTTCCATTTTGGAAACCATCCAAAGCCAAAAATATTCATTCATCAATTTCGGTAACAACTTTGTTTTTGCCTAAAACTTATTTCTCAGATCCCTTTTTCGTTGTTTCATCTCTTACAAAAAGCAAAGCGCATTTGTTGGCCCTAAATCGACTTTTCTGTTCTAAATTGAGTCCGACTTGAGCAAATTACATCGGGAAACTCTTTGGAAAAAAATCGTTTTTCAATTTGATGCATTGCTTATTTTCCTTTAAGATTTGTCAAGAACAGTATTTAAGAGGATGTTTTAGTTGCCCTTTACAAAAAGAAAAAACTAAAACTAACTTGGTCAATTAAAATCTTTTTAAATATTGTCTATTTTTATAATAATTTTAATCTTAATTTATTCTATATTTAATACGTATAAATTTTCGAAAATTACATAATTAGCAAGCTAAAGTGGCAGTGGGCTGGTCATATCTGTTGTAGGACCGATGGCTGCACGAGCAGATGAGCCGTACAGTGGAGACCGCGTATCGGTAAGCATAGCGTAGGACCACCTCTGACCCGCTGTTTCAACGACATTCGTAGGATCGCCGGTAGACAATGAGGCTCGCAGAGGACCAAGCATCGTGGCACGCTTTACGGGGCTTTATTCGGCAATGGACAGTTATAAGCTGATGATTTGATATGATATAAAAATAATTATATTTAAACTTTAAATAGCAATTGTGTGTGTGTTGTTGAATTACATTTGTATGTAATATAGCTCAAAATATATGTACGTTCATTGAATTCGAAATGTGTGGCAATTAATATACGAGAAACAGACGCGACTAGCGAAGCCGTCGCTCGGAATGTACCAGCAATTCTCATATATCTAAAATTGAAATCCTAAATGGTCATTCGAAGTCATTTCCCTAACATGTTTTGTTAAGCCCATCCCATGTTGTTGTGGAATTTAGTTTTTTTAGCTTCGATGGTAGTTTAACAAAAGGCAGGTTATATATATATATATATATATATATATATATATATATATATATATATATATATATATATATATATATATATATATATATATAATTCATTCATTCATTTACATTAATACAGAAGATAAAATGGGACGTTAATTATATACCAATATTCTATACTATTCTACTAAAATAAATAACAATAAAATTATTGTGTACTTATATACGAAATCAACTTATCAGTAATTTTACTATTCCTTAGTCATATTTCACCTTAACTACTTTCCACCCGAAATCAAAGCTTCGCGTGTTAAGTGTCGAATCCGGTACCGCGATTTGTTTTAATTATAAGTACTTCTCCGTGTGGGAATCGAACCCAACAGTAACGATGTTTACAGACGGATACTATACCACTGCGCCACAATGGCCTTTATTGCTAGTAGTTAAGTACTATTTTATGTCATTTTACGTCCCATATAATAAAAATGTTAACACTACGTAAAATTTTATACATTCTCTTTGTACTAGAGCTGAAATGAAGAGTTATTTGATACCTTCATACAATGTATTAGTTAGTCGTAGTTATTTGCTTTGTTGTCAGTTTTCAATTTCGATCCCCATTCGACAGAGTGATTATATTTAAATTATTCTAACTTCCTTGCTCTGGTAAAGACATAGTAAGGAGTTCAGTTCCACCACTCAACACGCAATGTCTCGAATTCGGAGGAAAGCGAAGTACGGAGTGCCACACACTAGGTACTTTCTGTCTATCCTGATAAGGGGAATAAGAGCGTGAAGCTAAAAAAATATATTATACGTGTAAATAAATAGCTCGTAACATTAATTGCAATTATCTCTTTCTTCATTATTGCGTCTAGAGTAGATTCTAGGGTAAGATTAGTAAATCTAAAACATATCCACAACTAATTCACATTAAAATAAATATAAATGGAAAAGCGTGTATGTTTGTTTGTCTTTCTTAACTTTGAACACGTCTTCACAATGAATCTGTGATATGTTATCATTTCAGTAAAGATAGATGGAAGGCTGGCGAGTGAGTTTCTTCGGTAAAACATCTCATCACAAACATCCATATTGATGCGTGTATAAATATTTTAGCCTTTATTTAAGTTTTTAAAGGATCTATGGATTATTATAATTTTTTAATCGATTTTACCTAGAAGATTGAAGTCACCAGCTACGAGTACTCTTTGCAGTTAAATAACATTGGAATTACACGGAAAATTACGTTTATTCGTCCTTTTTTCTGAAGTCATTATTGTTTCAAGTCGTACAAGAACAAGTAATAAGTATTATGCGATTACTTATGTAAATTATTTTATTTTTGTAAAATTTAAAATAATTAATACTACGTTGAAATACATAGATAATGTGTGAGTTTCTACATCGTAAGCTACATTTTTTTTGAAAAAAGAACCAATTGACTTTTTTATATTATAAGCAGCTATAAGAAAATTTTACATAGAACAACAATTAATAAGTCATAATAATAAGTGGGGCAGGTCGTGGCGCAATGTGATAGATTCGATTCTCACTCGGAGGAGTGATTATATTTAATTTTTTTTTACTTCATTAAGTAAGACAAAGTACGGCGTTAAGTTCCACCACTCAACGCGCAATGTCCCGAATTCGGTGGTAAGCGAAGTACAGAATGATTTAACACTAGGTACTTTCTGTCTACACTGCTATGCGGGATAAACACGTGAAGCAAAAAAAATAATTAAATTACCTTAACGTAATTATTTATATTTTTAGTTTATTTTTAAGTTTGAAGTTGACGTTGTCCATTAATCATGTAAGACTGAAAGAAAACTGAGCTTGTCTAAACCAATATTTATTATAACTTAATTTTTGGATCAATTCCGGGTCGAATATATCAGGATATGATCTATCTATCTATCCGATTAAGACGGTCGTGGCGTAGTGGGACGGCGTTTGACTATAACGCGATCGATTATGGGTTCGAAATATTTAAATTATTTTAACTTACTCGCTCTAGTAAGACAAAGTGCGGCGTTCAGTTCCACCACTTAATACACAATGTCTTGAATTCGGTGGAAAGCGAAGTACGGAGTGTCGTGACGCAAAGTACTTCCTTTGTACCCTGCTGCGTGAAAAATGATTTGTGATATTTTTCACACATTTAATAACAACAAACTCGCTTTGAATTTAGCGCTATTTTGATATTGAGATCAATAATTCTTTTTAAAGAAATTTTTAACTCGCGACTTCATTTGTGTGGACTGAACTACCTTTGTCAAACGTCTTCTATATACTCACGAACGTTAATATTGTTATATCTTAGACTATTTAATATCTCATAATATATACATATAGTAAGACATGAGAAATGATTTAAAAATTCATCGCTTTACAGCTTGTCACTTTACTTTATATAGCTTTGCATTTAGCTGATTTATTCTAGTATTGTTTATTTATTTATTTATTTATTTAATACTTAATTATACACAAAAAAATAATTTACATAATTAATCGCATAATACTTATTATTTGTTCTTGTACGGCTTGAAACAATAAGGGCTTAAAAAAAAGATTGAATAAATGCAATTTTCCGTGTAATTCCAATGTTATTTAACTGCAAAGAGTACTCGTAGCTGGTGACTTCAATCTTCTAGAAAAAATAATGTAAAAAATTATAATAATCCATAGATACCTTAAAAACTTAAGGGAAGGCCAAAATATTTATACACGCATCAATATGGATGTTTATGATGACATGTTTTACCGAACAAACTCACTCTCCAGCCTTCAAACTATCTCTACTGAAATGATAGCATATCTTCGATTCATTGTAAAGACGTATTCAATATTAAGAAAGACAAACAAAGAAACACACTTTTCCATTTATATTTATTTTAGTGCGATTTAGTTGTGGATATATTTTAGATTTACTAATCTTACCCTAGAATCTACTCTAGACGCAATAAATTAAGAAAGAGATAATTGCAATTAATGTTACGAGCTATTTATTTACACGTATAATACATTTTTTTAGCTTCACGCTCTTATTCCCCTTATCAGGATAGACAGAAAGTGCCTAGTGTGTGACACTCCGTACTTCGCTTTCTACAAAATTTGAGACTGTGTGGAACTCAACGCCATACTTTGTCGTACCAGAGTGAGGAAGTGAGAATAATTTAAATATAATTACTCTCTCGAGTGGGAATCGACGTTTAACCGATCGCGCTTGCAGTCGGACGCTGTCCCATTGCGCCACGACTGGCCGCAAAGGACTTGACATACTTGTACTTTTAACACGCTTTTATATATCAGCTTCATCTTTATCAATCTATGTAAGTACACGAAACGCTGGGACGCGTAGGAACGCAATTTCAAATCATTTAATAACGTATAATTTGCTTTTAAAACTGGTATACGTTTCCGGATCCGATGATAACACAATATTTTTTTAACATGATACATACATATCATAATATTTTCCTTGTCAGGATGATCAAGATAAAGAAAAAATAAATTTCAGCGTGTTCCGTACTTATTTCTTTAAACTTATTTTAGTTAATATAAAATCTTTATTTTTTATGCTTTAACCCGCATAGCAGGATAGTCAGAGGCGTAGTGACAAGACATTCCGTTGACTGCTTTTCGTCCAACAACAACTTGTAATACCATAAATCAGAGAGCTTAACTAAGTATTGGGTAAAGTAATTTATCACAACGTATTCACTTAAAATAGCTCAGTTCCACAGCATTTGTATGGTACAAGTACACTGATAAGGGTGAGAAACGTAAAGTCCCTTATTAGTTTGACGAGGGAACAGCTACAATGTAAAGGTAATATTGCGTATGACAGTTTTTCTAGTTATTTATTAGTTTCCATTTGCAATACGAGTGTGTGTATTGGTTGCTCAGGGATTTAATCAATCATTGCTTGTATATATATATATATATATATATATATATATATATATATATATATATATATATATATATATATATATATATATATATATATATATATATATATATATATATATATATATCAATTTCATTTTTCTTTTTTTTTCAATGTATTTTATCGCATAGCTGATGATTTTTTTTTATTTTATAGTTAATTCTTGTAATTGTGTACGAGAAAAAAAAGTTACCTAAGTTGGAAATTGTCAATTTTGGAGTAGATCTCATCAAAGAAAGTATGACAATAAAAACATTTAGTAATAAAAATATAGCCACTGCATTCGCTTTCTTAAAGTTTACTCTCTGTCTTTGTATGTAATTGTATATCTCTATATTGTTATGTTATAATTAACTTTGCTTTACCCGTCCGAAACTGACCTCAAAATCGATAATTTTCAAGTTAGGTGAACTATAATATCTTTACTATTTTTAAAGTGTTATTCCACACTAAGGATTAGAACACATTTTTGAAAAAACGTATAAAAATTTGAATGCAGCGTGATTTGATTTGATTTGATTCGCGCCTCATGGATACCGTCCAAGCACTCTGACCGCTAAGCCACGCGTTCTACTACCAGCTGCGTCGAAATTCTTATACGTTTTGTTACAACTTATTTATGTTGTTAGCATCTCTGTAGAAAGGATGTATCTACGTTCAAAAAAAGAGGAGTTTATAAATTTTACTGTAATTTTTTAATGTACGTTACCGCATAACTTATACCAGATTTACCGATTATGGTGATTCTTTTTTTATATGATGGCTAGTGCTTCTGATGTCCCATTTAAGTGTAGGAGTGGGTTTCAGCCTAGAAAATATGACAATAGACATATTAAGTAATAAGAATATAGCATTTGCTTTGTTCTCACTCACTCTTTGTCTCTATATTTAATTGTATATATCTATATTACTACACCCCATATCGATTAAACAACAACCTGAAGCTAAACATTGTGATAATTGGTTTAGTTCTTTACTTTTCAGTGTTTAATATTTGAAGCTGGTTTTCTATTATTGTTAAAAATATTGTTTTTTTTTATTTATTTTATTTCAAATAGTTTTGAATATTTGTCCTCACTTACTAATTTGATATTTTAGATAAGTTTTATAAATCAAAATATTAAGTAACTTTGTACCTTATTCAGTAAATATTTTTTTTGTGCCTTAACATTACAAAGAAATTTAAATTATTTCACATGATTTATTTTTATTTAATATTAGTAATATTGTATTATATTTTTTTAGTGATAACTGAATAGAGAACAAGATAAATGTGTTTCTAGATGGAAATAAACGTGCATCCTGCATATAACACGGACTAAAAACCTTTTAGGGCTTACTGGATTCCGTATCATAGGTACTACTACCGAAGTTCATTTCGTTTATCTGTCATATATTTTAAGAACCTGTTAAAGTTTTACTCATACAGTTTTAGAACAAAAAATATTATGTTTATTAGAAGAATTATGTAATAACATTTGAAAATTTGTAATGTTTTGATAAAGTTATCACTAATAACCAAGCTTACGTATATATTATTAATTTTGCTATAATATTTCCATTCTGGTTAGGTTCATAGTTTCAATTATTAAAAGTAAAATTGAAATATTTTCTTTAAATAATTTACGCGTAGTGTGCCTAGTAAATCCTGTTCTCTATCTATCACAAAAAGTAACTGTAAGCCATCGGGTTGACGTGGTCCGAGGCGAAGCAAATTGCCCAAAACAGACCGATATGGCGCAGCACGGTGGAGGCCCACTGCCATACCTAAGGGATATAGGACAACAAATCAAGTCACCGTCATTTTAAAATAATTTTACACGTGTATTGTCATAAAAACCTAGTACCTTCACTTTCATAACCAAGACGACAAGGTTTCCTAGAAAATAATGCTGTTTAGTATTAAGCCATATTTTGTACATTTTTTTTTGTGTGTAATAAAGAATATATAAATAAATTATAAATAAAAAACAGGTACATTCACAAGCATGATAATAAGAAGTAAAAATTATCAGTGATGTTTGAGAATAATCTAAATCAGCAATGATTGATTAAATGTGATGTTTATTTATTTTGTTATTATTTATTTAAAAAAAAAACTAAAAGTATAATAAATAAAAAAATAAATAAAAACATTAAAGGGTAAAGGATTAAAGTAAACGAGACGTGACCTTAAATTCACAGAATTTGCCAAACGAAAATTAGATGTGAATTCTTAGTGGAATAATACTAGTATTTAATGCGGTCTGAAGGCAATTGACCGTCTCTAAGTATTCTCTACTACATAGGCTATTTATTTTACTTATTAAATGACTTCCATTGTTCAACCTATCTGTTTATTGTAACTGTTTCTTTTGTCCCAGAAATTTGTTCGTAGAGATGGTTACTTAGTTAGAAGACTGAATTGTATACATTTTTGTGTATTTACACTGCGTTTCCAAGAGACGCGGTTTCAAATCTCGATGTGTTTAAATTTTTATACGTTTTGTCAAAAATGTTTTTAATCGTTAGTGTGGGATAACACTATAAAAATAGAAAAATATGCAAATTTTTTGATATTATATGATCAAGCCATCATAGAGCAGAGGGAAAGCGTCTGAATCGTGATTGGTTGTAGGTTCGAATCCCACTTGGAGAAATGAATGTATTTAAAATATATGTTCATTTCTTAGATCTGGTAAAATAAAGCGCGGCGTTGAGTTCACCACCCACCACGCAATGTCTCAGATAGTCTCTTGACTAATTTGTCTCTGACTATCACGCTATGCGTGATAAAGTCTCACGCTAAAAAATAGAACTGCTTCAGAAAACTGAGATGAAATTTCATTTTGAACGTCCGATTACTACACTCATGTATTTTTGCATGGACTAAATTGACCGAGATTTTACGTCACACAAGTACATCTCACATATTAGACGTCAATGTCAATACAGTATTCCATAACGCTGCCTTGCAAAATTCAAATAGCACTGTATTTGTTATTCAATGTAATCGTCGCAAGTCAAACAACTGAATCGTTTGTTTATTTTGGTTGTTACATTATAGTTAAACTACCAAAAAGTATTATACCGAATGAAGTATTGATATGTCATTAAAAATATTTTTATTTTTTATATAGAAAGAAAATATTCTGTTAAGACTTCTGATTCTGATTTACACTTTCTGAAGCTGCGTTTGCTTGCTAGTGGCGGAACTGAACGCGGTTTGTTTTATCAGGGTAGAGAAATAAATATAATTTAAGAACGATCATTCCGCAAATGTAGAAAGATTCCTCAACTAATCATGCTTACAGCTTAAAGCTGCACTACTCCCCTAAGATGGCCCCTTCTTAATATAACTCTAATAATTTGAGCGATTGGCGAAATTAACTACCTGAAAAGTTTCGCTTTTCAATACAGTAAAGCAGCTTAACGCCACACATGGATATATAAGCATCATTTTCTCTATTATGATGTTAAGTTTCAAACTATTAATATTCACTTTGGTTTCCTTTAATCGACGTATAACTAACCTTTAACTACCTTTAACTACTTGATGAATAATATTTAAAATGTATGAATTTTATTCTCTCTAAACCTAAAGGGTCGGCCATTGTAGAATTTAAATAGGCAAATCTGTCCGAAATGAAAATGACGCCATTAGCGTAGGGAAATGAGATTGTAACTGGATTGCATGTTCACGTATTAGGTCTACGTGAGAGAAATCGAAATTTAATCGTACATATTTTAACCCTACAATAAGCATCATAGAAATTTAGCATATATGTAATATTGGAAAATTTATAAGGCTATTGTTTACTTTATTTTATTAAATACAATAAAAGTTAGATAATGTATATAAATAATATAAATAAAGAAAAAAGAAATCACTTGTTAACTATGTCTTTATTAAAAAAATATATCGGTTATCACCATTTGAGAGTGAACTACTCTTGTATGTATCATGATGTATGCTTTTTTTATTTAAAAGGAGGCGTGCCCGTCGCGAGCACGTAGTACTCGACCATCTGGGATTAAAAGTCTTTTTTACTACTTTCTTGTCTTTACTTACTTCTTATTACATTAACTATCTGCCAGTGTAAGTCTCATTAAAATTGGTCCAGCCGTTCCAGTAAGTAGCCGGAACAAATACACGGAGAGAAAAAAATATTTTAGTGCATGTACCGTATGCACTAAAATATTTTTTTTTTACAAAATGGTTGTTTTAATATTACAAACAGAAACTCGAAAATAAAGAAATTTTATTTATTTTTGTAGATGACTGTTGCTGGCCCAAATTTGGGTTCCAAAAATGTATTTATGGATATTTTTAATATTTAGAAGCACTTTCTTTTTACCTGCATATTTTTGGATAAAATATTCAAAAAACTTTTTATGAAGGTATGCGTCAAATAAAAAATAATTATCGCTAATTAAAATTATCGACAAGAAAACTCCTTCTATAATCCCTATTTTTAACTTTGACAAAGCCCAGCTATAGAAAATGTCAAACTGCCTAACAAACTGCCAAAATGAATTGGGCACGATTACAAGTGGTGATGTTCTTTAATCGAAAAATTTCAAAGAAAATTGTACCCTAAATAATGCCATATAAAGTTTCTTTCGCGTTGTCACTAAAATGTACTTACGTTGGTTAGGTGTAGAGTCATATATAAGCTTTTTCGTCCTATTCTGGATTGTGACGAACTGTGAAAGGTGTCAGTTAGTATGTCGTGTTAACTTTGTTATTGTAACAGCGCGGCGTGTTGCAGGGTTCCTATACATGTATGTAATGTAGGTCTAACCTTAAAGTGAAAAATCTAGATTTCTTAGAAAAGACATCTAGTTTAAAATATTGTTACCATTTTTGTTGTATTTATTCTCGCATTAACAGTTATATCAGTAATTTCAAGTTTCCCTAACTTGGTAAGTAGATAGAGGTTTAATGTATATTTTGTTAGAAAGCTCCTTTATATACCACTTTGGGTTTATTGTAATATAAACATAAATTTACTTAATTCAATTTAAGCGTACAAATAACCATAACAATATGATAAAACAAAAGCATAACGTGTAAGGTTTTATAATGGCGCCTTTTTACGTATAGTTATATATAAAATTAAGGCGTTTACAGTAAAGGTATACTAAATAATATACTTGCGGATTGTCCACTTTTCATCATATTTAGGCATACAATTATTTTGATCACATCCGCTTTCTACCATACTCGTTTACCCAAGACCCAAGTTAAGAAGACTCACAAACCACTAGGCAATTCGTGGTAATATATTAATTCATTAGTTACACTTTCGCTAGCGAGTAACGTTTTCTTTTTTATATTAAAAGGCTAGGGCCATAGTGTTTTAGAGTAAATGCATCTAATACGTCAGCTATTTAGTTAACAGCATCGTATCAGTCTTCGTAAGGTTATTCTAGTTTGTTTGGGAGTAAAATGTTTTCTTTTATTAGCTTCTTTCCTTGACCTTAAATAATGATGGTATTATTTATTTATTCAATTTAAGTTCCTAGCCTCATCCCGTAATATTATGATGAAATTAAAATAATTATAAAATTAAAGCCTTTAGGTTAATATTTACTATTTTTAAAGTGTTATTCCACACTTAGGATTAGAAAACATTATTGAAGAAACGTATAAAAATTTTTTATACGTTTTATTTCTTTTCGAAAATTTTTTCGAACCCGCGCCTCTTGGATACCATCCGTTGGACGGTATCCAAGAGGCGCGGGTTCGAATCCCGCTGCGTTCAAAAAATTTTTATACGTTTCTTCAATAATGCCTTTAGGTTACTTTGATAAGCTATATGAATGCAGTTTTATCCAAATTCCATGTAGTAGTTTTTGCCGAAAATTTTAAATAGTTACATTAGTAGGTAGCGTGTAACTGCGGTTGAGTCGTGTACTCGCTGATGTCGCCTCTGTTAGGCGCTTTATGACGCTCATTTCATATATATGTTTATATTATTGCAATAACTGTGACATTTTCGGCCCTCATTTAAAGACTGTTCCTAAGTAGGCACATTAAGCCAAAAAGTTGATACGAACTTGCGAGAGTCTTGAAGTTATGAAGAACATGAAGATTATGAAGATTTAACCTTCATAAACCCTGTCAAAAAAACCATTTTTAATGAACATTCTGCCCATGGTCCACATGTATTTTCCTCTTCCACATGTAGCATCATGGTCCACATGTGATTTTGCACATCCATATATGACATTGTTCACATGAGATTTCCCCTATCCGTATATGATATAAGTGTCACATGTGATTTTATGTGTTCAAAAGTGATTTCAAGTGTTTACATATGAGATTGACAAGTGTGCAAATGCGATTGTTTATGTTTTTGTTTAGTTTTAGCTAGTTTTTTTTTTGGTCTTTTAACTTAAATCAAAAATATTTGTCTTTTTTTAATGTATTAAAAATATCCTAACAATAGTATCACTACTACTCCTACAGTCTAAAAATTAAATTATCGTTTAGCATCCAAAATATCACCTTTTCTTGTTGTAGTAAATAAATATATTTTATACCATTCTTTACAGTTTAGATCTTTACTTTCATACTCGCCTTTCATAATGGTGACCAATGCCTTGCATTCTGATGAAACAATAAGCACTGAATAATATATGTACAATAGTCAATTAACACATTATGTTCTTTACTCCTAGATATTTCGCAGTAAGCGAGTGAGGTGAAACTCAACAATGTTTAAAGTCTTAACATTTCTTGACCATTAGAGACATTCTAAAGCACCCGTACGAGTATATATGCAAATATATAATTAAACTTTTAAGTTGCTGGAAATACATTCTGATTGGTTAGCTAGAATATCTAATCCGTGAAAAATTCTATCTCTATACATCTATATAGAGATACATATACATAACACATACCTTCTAACTAATATCTGGGATATGTTGTAAAGCAAATTATTCACCAGATATACCAGACACTACAATCAGAAAATTATTAAAACTGCATTTAATTTCGTACAAGATTTGTATTAATGTAGAAGCTATCGTAGCGCAAATGGTTATATTTAAAATTTATTTCCATTTACCCGTTTTGGTAAGGAAAAGCGTGACGTTGAGTTCACCACTCAACACGATTACAAATAGAAAGCAGTCAACAGAATGTCTTGATAATAGGTTGTCTCTGTTTACCCTGATATGTAGGATAAAGCGTACAGCTATAATGTACAGAAAAGGAATATATAACTTAAATGTTTTAGTCATCAAATAAGAGTATCGGTAACAAAGTTTGAGTACGACAACTTGATAAGTACGTAAGTTCCATTGTTGAGAAGCTGAAGTCAGAAATTCGAGCAAACATTAACACAACTTTGTGTAATGTATATAACTTGTGTTTAACAACAGAAATCAATTATGTTTGTGTTAACGCCATTGTAGCGACTGGGGTATAATAGTGCGAAAATGTATGTATGGATGAATGTCGCAAGAAATTGCCTAATGAAATATTATAGCTGCTGCTTCCAATCTACTCAACTTTTGCCAATATATTTTTCTGATGTTAACCCTAAAGTGCTGTCTCATTTCATATAGATCCGGAATTTATTCACTTCACAAAATGCAAAATATGTGCAGACGATAAAAGATCAAATAGCACGTACTAACATACAAATATTAGTATAGTCCAACAGTATTTGAAGGAAATCTTGAATTTTACCAATATTTCTTGGAAATATTATAATTGGATTACTGCTGCTTCTGAACTGCTGTTCAAACTTTGATTTCTTTTGTATAATTATTATGAACAAAAGTAAGTTCTTAACACGGGTATGCTATTTCCTTATATGTTTTATTTTCTCCTCACTGATGAGGAAGGAAATTTGAAGTGCGGCGTTGAGTTCTGCCAAACAGTATATAATTTCTTGACAAAATCAAGGAACGGAGTATCTTGACACTAGGTTCCCTCTGACTTTTCTGCTATACAAGTCAATGCACGGAGTTATTTTAAAAGTTCTCAATACAAATAAGTACAACATTTGCAAAAGACAAATATATTTTTTTATAATTTTGTTGTCACTTGTGTTTTCCCTACCATGGCCAAAGGCAACTAACTGTAGTTTCAATTTATATAATATCTACATAACACGTTTAATAAGAATTTCAAAATCAATTTCATAGTAATCTCTCATCAATCTGTTGTAGGTCGTTGTACGTTACACAATATAATATCACACGAGCCACTCGTACCTAAGACCGGCTTGCAGTGAGCATCAATGCAGAATGTAAACAGGAGATTTACCGATCAAAAGTGGACGGCACAACGTAACTATGTTAGAAGCTTCTTTAGTGATTGAGAACATATTTTATCGATGTTTCTGCAACAATGAATTGCAAATTGATTTACAATTATTATTTGAGGGTAGATATTATTTGACCTGAATAAGCTTGTTGGTATTAATATTGTGTTTATACATCTACATATAAAATCAAAATGTAATTAATCACTGTCATCCGCTGTACACGAAATATTAGACAAAAATTTGTTATTGGAGGCCTTTATCAATATACTAAAAGTCCAAATCAATGGTTTTTAAATATTTGTCTTATAAGATAGCATATTTTAAATGAAAATATTTTATAACTTCACATATATACTGTGATCACAGACTACTACTGTAAAGTGTTCGAAACGTCGGGTTGTCAAAAATGTATTTTTGTTAACCAAAATAATAAAAGCGATTAATCGCCTTAAAATAGTTTCAATTTAATTTATATCTGTATGCCTGTGTGTCTATATGTCTGTTTTTCCTGTTGATCTTTAAAATAGCTGATTTTATGTAAATGTACTATTGTATTAGTAGGCCGACCGTGGCGCATTGAGACAGCGTCTCGCTGTAAATGCGATCGGTTGTGGGTTCGATCCCCATAGGATGAGCGAGTTCAACTACTTAAGACGCAATGCCTCGAATTCGGTGGAAAGCGATAGTACGGCGTGTCTTGAAAAACATAAGGAAATAAACATAAGGAAATAAGTGTTTTTGTACAAACTGGAAGGTCGACAGTCAGCCCAAGTATACCGAGCCGAATAAAAAAGGAAACTAGGGACACGGTAGCCATATATAGCAGTACACGAACGATTTGAACTGTAAAGTTGTTGAATGTCGTAGAAATAAATAAACTCTAATTTATGAAGCATCGAAATAATAATAAATATTGTGTACATCACTATGATGTAACGTTGGCGTAGGTAACAATTTTGTCTAGTCCCCTTTTCTGATATTGCTCTCGGTGGAGCCATACACCTATTTTATTTCGCTAATAAATTACTTATTTTTCAATATTTTTTGCTAATCGATTTCCATAATGTTTAGTCAAAGTATGTTTTCTATAATAAAGTCGTTTTTATTTTAATGAATTTATGCCATTATTGTTGATTACTTTAAGTATGCTAAGATACGATTCAAGTTGATTCTATAAAATGTAAGATTAGATTTAATATGTATAATTTAAAAAATAAGTAGGTCTGCCTCATTTGAGTTTCTCACTAGGAAGCCACTTTTAAGACTACAGAAGTATTGAAATAAATTTATATATTTTTTATTATTTGATCATTAAAGTAGTGTTTAATGTATACTAAATAATAAATATCAAGGTAGTTCAAACAAATAGATTAAGTAAAAGTACACAAAATATTTTTTACAGTAGATAATTCATTAATGTGTGACGTTAAAGGAATTTTATAAATATTTGAGGCCGGTCGTAGCGCAGTGAGACAGCATCTGCCTGTAAACGCGATCGGCTGTGGCTTCTATTCCTACTCGTGGAATGATTTTATTTAAATTACTCTTCGCTGAGGTTCGCCATTGAACACGCAATGCCACTAATTTGGTGGAAAGCGGAGTAGGGAATGTCTAAACACTAAGTGCTTCATGTCTATCCTGCATGCAATGTGGAAAAAAGCGTGAAGTTAAGTAAAAGAAAAAATATATATACTTTAAGTATTTCAATCGAAATTAATGGGCCAAATTCCATATACATAAGCCAAATTCAATATATATATTAATTTTATACAAAAACACCCTAGCCCACTCGCCAATCACAAGCCGAGGTCAGAACCCCGCAAGGAGCGCCCTTGTGGTAGTCGACTTCCTCTCAAGCAGCCACATCAGTGCTTGCTTTTTTCGCAGGGACAGAGCACCCTCTTCCCTCACCCTCCCGGTGTCATGTACTCATTTAACAGACAAAAATATACAAAAACAAATAGTTATATTATTTTTCTTAAACGTATAGTAGTAGTGCTTCAAAGTTTAGTATTTAATCTGTCATTATTTTTCCTTTAGACCTTAAACAGATTTTTTTCTTTTTGTTTGAGCATTTAATAGAATTGCTGAAAAGCCGTCTAGGTTCTACTTGACCGACGTCACTGACTCAGACATGTTCACACAACAATATTATCAGTAAATCGACTAGTAAATTGTAAAGCTCAAGAGAAAATATATTTTTCTGGTTTTACTATTCTTTTACTTATTAATGCTTAATATTTACTGGCATGTAATAAAAAAAACAATTATGTAC
Source organism: Dryadula phaetusa (assembly GCA_032432895.1). NCBI lineage: Eukaryota > Metazoa > Arthropoda > Insecta > Lepidoptera > Nymphalidae > Dryadula > Dryadula phaetusa. Next base: position 2,904,969 of record JAOYRS010000073.1, read on the forward strand.
CTATTTAAGAATAATATTTATGGGCATGTTAGAAATCAAAAAGAATTTTTGTCTGTCTTTTCGTTTTAGCGTCAGTATCGCAAACACTACTGGATAGAAATGCATAAATTTTGGTATGGTAATAGTGTAGAGATTTTTCGTAAAGATTTTTGTAGAACTAATGCAAAATCGAAACTTATATTTATATACTGATAACTATGGGATAAATAGTCATTATTTTAAAACTTGCTTCGAGGATAATAACGTATTTCATGTTTTACAAAAGTATATGTTAAATGCTAGCAGGGTAAACAGGAAGTACCTAGTGTCAAGTGAAGTACGGAGTGTACTTGACTTTTCACCGAATTCGAGACATTGCGTGTTGAGTGATGAATTACCAAAGCGAAGAAGTGGATATAAATTAAATATAACCACTCCCCTGAGTGGGTATCAAACTCATAACCGATAGCGTTTACAGTCAGAAGCTGACTGGCAGACGACCGTAATGTAATTTAATGTGTAAAAAAAATATTCTTTCCGCATTTATATAAATAAATAGAAATTGTACCAAATTTTATATTCCTTTTCATTTAATTTATATTATAAAAGAAAAAGAATACATATATTAACATATAAATATATAGATAAATTACCGAAAATCACACTTTAAAATATTTGTCATTGTTATAAATCTTTCCACCTGAATAGTATAGTGTTTACCGGGAATTGCCTTCGTCTAGCTCAATTTATCCCATACTCTTTACCATCTTATAAACCCTATTTGATTGAATTCTAGATTAATATGAGACCGAGTTAATAGGCCTGGCGGTGTCTTAATTGGAAATGTGAGGATTCATTGACAAGTAATTTACATTCAGGGATTAGTGATATGTACGAGTATGTAGATATAATAGACGTAATGGTTTGTATTATGCTTATGTTTTGTTTGTAACAAAAGCATAATACGATCAAAAGGAATGAAACTCGAACTTGACAAGTTACTAATATAATCATCTATTATATTTCCTTATAAATAATTAAAATCTATAAGAAGTAGTAAAATACTATGAATCTTATTCTTACTTTGTTTATATGATCATCATACTTACGTCAAATAATTTTAGCCCGAAATAAATTATCAGTTAAATGCAAATTGACATCTTTGGGTGTGAATTATAAGCCTATGTATAATACATGAGCTTATAATTCTTTGATAATACTTTTTTTAAGTTAGCACTATTTATTAGTGTATATTATATTTTTCAATTCCTTGTAAAGTTTGCTTTTCGTGCTATTGGTTGAGATTGACAATGTTTAAAGCACTTTCTCTCTATATATAATTTAGTTCAATATATGAAAGAATTATATAGAATAAAATGATGTATACAAGTGATATAAAATTCTTATCATTATTTATTTTATTATTCTAAAAGTAAATGACAAGTTAACTAGTTTTAAACAATTCAAGTAATTTCTAAGCGTTGAGAGTCTAATTAAATTTTTTAAAGTAATTCCAGCACTGGAATACAAGCAGTACTTCAAACTTGTTAGGAGCTGTCGAATTTATGGACAGCCAAAGATATAAAAGTAGAAGTGTTATAAATTATATAATTTATAGAAAAAAATATACAAGAAAAAACAAAACATATAGTTCTAGTTATAACAACGCTTTTCATTAGAATATAAAATATTATGGAATTCAAAAATTTTTTAGTTATAAGTATTTATATATGGGATTTATATACTTACTTACAATCAGCTTCACACTTTATCCAGTAGGTTATCAGCACATGTCAATTTTTCCATCAATTTTATTGTTCTCAAGGAAGTTCAGTTTATATTTATTGAGATTAAGCCGATCAGCCTAGTGAAACTTTTTTTAGTGTGAATGACTTGTGTTGAGTGTAAACACAACGCCGCATTTTATCTCACTCAGATCGGAGAAATGAAAATAATAATCTTTCTACAAGAATGAAACTAACAACAAATCGCGTTTACTAATTTAACTTTATCGATGTATCGACTTTTCAGTCCAGAAAACTGATAGACAAAATGATTTTCTTTACAGTATTAGTATTAAAAATATTTTCAATAGTAAAGAATAATATTTATTATATCTTAATATCACAAATTATTTGAAAATATAAAATTTGTCATTTCTAAATTATTACAATTTCACCGCACTATCTGCGGAGTAATTCAGATACCGTCGCCAAACTTTTGAACTATTGGTAATTTAATTGGAGCATAACGGAATATTCAAATTAGTCAAAATTAGTGCAAGTTTCATAAAGGAGTTTTAGATGTCACTAGGGGCTTTCTTTAATTGGATTCGATATGTACGTGGATGTTTAACATATAATGATGTAGCAGAAATTGTTTTATGCTTAACAAATATTGATAAAACAACGTTAATTAATAATTAGAGGCTATCATGGCGCAGTTGGATAACGTTTGGCTGTAAACGCAATTATGAATTGGTTGTGGTCTGGATATCAATTTGGTGGAATGATTCTATTAAAACTCTAGCGCTGATTTTTACTAATCTGTATACAATATTTTTAATTAGAGCAGAAAGTGAGAATAGGAGAACGGTGGTTTTGTGAAAATTAGAAGTTGAGCAAAAGCATCATTATATTACACGTATCAAAGAAAAGAAAATACTTTTGAGTATCTTGTTATGAACATTTATATGGAATGGAAATGTAAGACAAGAAAAGTAGAGGTGAAAGACCTCGGACAAGACCAAAGATACTGGTCACGTGTAAAACATGAGATCCAGAAGGGCGTGTAAGAATGACTAAATGAATGAAAGTGGACGACGCAAAAGAAGTTGCAGGGACGCTACTGACCCTGTTTTTCGTTCAGTTATCTCTGACAACTACTCTAGAGATAGTATTAGGTAAGCTAAAAAAATAAATTAATAAATTTTAAAATGTACGTTACACATTTGTATATATTGACGTCGTGAACAATGACGAGAGCTTCCTTCACCGCTTTTCACCTGAATCCAAGATATTGCGTTTTGGATTACCATATAGAAATTAATATAATATATATACTCGATTATATATTCCTTTCATTACTTCTCATCCTGTGATACATGATGAAATTAAAATGTTTTTAACAGTACAACAAAAATAACGCTTAATTTTCATCCATTATTCCATTTAACTCAATCAGAATAGAAACTAAAGTCGATATTGTTTTAAATATTTATCTAAATTCCATCAATGCTATTTACATAGGACCAATTTAACTCTTCAGTTGAGTTTTACGTAGCCGTCCACTCTAACTTTACAAAAGGAAGCCTACAATAATAATTAATGTTCCCCAACTCCCTAAGTTTGATGGAGTGGACGGAAGCTGGAGGCTGGGCTTCCTTAATATACTCGTAGGTAATGGTTTCATTTTTATTTCTAGAAGAGAATAGAGAAGAATAGAGTTATAAAATCACTAAATAAATAAAAAAAACATCAGACGAAAAGGACACTAATTATTTGGTGAGCCAATATTTTAATATTTTTTTAAATTTAAATATAGAATACTCAGTATATATTATTTTGACTACTCAGAATAATTTTTAATTTAAGTCACTCAACTCACCAAAAAATAACTATAGGTTACGCCATTTTAATGGTCCACTTGTGATTACATACATACATACATATAACGGATATGTATGTATTTAACCAGAAGTGGTCGACTCTCAAGATATTAGAAGGGTATTCTCCTTTTCACCTCTTAAAACGGTCAAGTATTATATACATGTCTATAATCTTTATCCGTAGGCTCGCATTGCTAAATGATTGTTTTTGCACAGTCTCAATTTAAGTCTGTTGATAATTTTTTATATATTTTAAATTTTTGTAAGACGATCAAAACACCTTATCTTTATCTGCATTGCTGTACGTCTTGGAAGTCATATATACAGACGACTATAATTTATACATTATATACTATTTATATATTATAAATAAAAATAAAAAAAGACATATAATAAACTATATTTATATAATAAAATATATTTTCGTATTCAACATGTGTTATCTGCGCAATATCGTCACATCAATACTGCGTAGCGTTGATGAGGTATCTCATAATTTCATTTAACCCTAATTGACAAACGTTGAGCTGTTAATGCTCTTGCTATTGGGAATTTCATATGGATACCACTCATTAGCATTCTAATGTGAATACGAGTGAAAACGTAATGGACAGGTAGACAGATAGACAGATAGGACAAAATATGAAGTTAATAAATTTCCTACATTATTATTAGGAGAAATATAGCTCCTATAAATCCTATAAATCTATATTTTATAACCGTTTTATAAAAACTAGGGTTTCTAGAAACCCGAACAAGGCTTTTGACAGGCCCAATACATTGAGGTCCCGTTGAGATAAAAATTTTGTTTACTGTGATGCTTTAGCCAAGGTCTATTTCTTAGTGACCACTATATGTAAACTAAACTTGGACAATGGAATGGGGTTTGGATGTACTTATTGTTTGTCTTGACTATCGTACGCCTATACAGCCATGTGAAGTGCCTTAAAAGCTTTATTACTAAGTTGAATATATTAAATTTTCATAGAATAAAATTCTATCCTTTTATAAACCAAATATTGGAATGAAATAAAATAGCTTATCCTAATTTACCGACTGACTGATTCATCATCAACTATGGAACTTGTCAATTGAGATATTACAAGCATGAAGTTTTGACAAGAAATACTATGCATTTCGAAAGATTGTATAGAAAGTGCCACAATTTTGAAGTTTGAGACACGAAAATCTATGATTAGCTTGGTTTAACAATTAGTACGTATTTTAGTGATTTAGGAAATTTTACCCTTAAGTGTGATAGACAGGGGATGAAAGATAGTGTGGAATACCTTCAATATTAATGTTAGGTATGAAACTGTTTATTTGGCTCACCGATTAAAAAGAAATAAATATATATTTCAGTCTCTGAATATTTTTACTTCTAAGGAGTGAAATAGGGAAAATTTAGTATATATATATATATATATATATATATATATATATATATATATATATATATTTGTTATTTATGTTAGAAACATGATATTTAAAGGAGGTTACTAAACAAAATAATAAATATTTGTTTCAGTATTTCTGATTTTATCCTGAATATAACAAATAAAAGTTGAAAGTTTATATGAAAATCCCCCATTATTTATGTTAAACACATGAAACAATTGGAAATTAGTTTTAAAGTCTGTCGATTGTTATATTTATTTGGAACAAATTTTGTTGTAATTGGAATGTATATTTATTTTATATTGAGGTTACTGGTTATAAATCAATAGTAGTGATAGTAGCACCTTTTCAAACTGTATGTATATGACACTCAGTAAGTCTTAAGACAACTAAGGTTTTCTTAATTTCGGCAGCATCACAACCAAAGCTTCGTTGCATGTCTTAGGAAAGTATAACAAAAGAGGATGGCATTGAAAGTCTGTGAAATGCTATGTTGACTCTCATAGGAAGGCTGTGATTGACACGAAATAAGATTTGATAATAGATGAAATATTTATAGATATAGTTTTATGTTATATCTTCCATTGAGTTATTTAAAAAAAATATTAACTTCTATAAAAAACTTTTAATTTAAATTTATCCATAGGCATAAAATACTAAACCCGCCAGTGTGAAGCCGGAACTGGCTTCACGCTTTTATCCCGCATAGCAGTGTAGACAGAAAGTACCTAGTGTCAAGACACTCCGTACTTCGCTTTCTTTCGTAGAACTCAACGCCGCACTTTGTCTTCTTAACAGAGCGAGGATGTAAAAATAAATTAAATATAATCACTCCCCCGAGTGGGGACCGAACCCACGACTGATCGCGTTTTACAAACAGATGCTGTCCTACTACGCCACGACCGACCTCAAGGCCACTAGCTAAAACATATATTTAAAACTGTTTTAATAGTATTGGTTTTTATTGATGGCGTTGAAGTCTAAATAATTGTAATTAACTGTCCACAATGCTTGTAAAATAAGCTCTTATTTACTTTCTAGGTATTTTTAAAAAAGAATATTCAAAATTATAATTAAAAATAAATCAAACAACTACTGTATATACTGTACTCGGGGGTTTTTTTTAAATTTCAAGACTAGAAAAATAATTGCAAATTAAAAACGATTGAATAATGAATTATAACATACTAGAGCGTAGAAGGGCAGACAGAGAGCCTCGTATAAAGTAAATTTTTTTTGCTCTTCCCACTTACATTAAGGTTCAGCATTGATGCTCCCGCATTGCAAACAAGAAGAATTTAAATTCAAATTTTACATCTCGAGTTCTCTATTTTACTTTGGTAGACAAATATTTAGTTGAAATTTAAAATAAAACTATTTGAGCACGATTTTAAAAATAAATATTATACATTTTAAATTTTACTCGGGGTTAAAAAAGCAAAGTGCAAAGGTTTTTCTATTAAGGATTTTTCAGTACATATTTATTTCCTTAATAAGTTTCAAGAGCGGTTTGGAAGCGTGCCAAGAGCCTGTTAGAGTGCCATCAACTTCTTTGATAAGCGTTGACAAAATGAAGTGTTACATTTTAAGTTCTTCTTAGTGTTTCAATATTATAAGGTTATTTTCAATAATAGAATGAAACAATTTATTTGATATTAATTAGTGGATCGTAATTATATATATTTTTAAATTTTTATTTACTTAACTATTAACCACAGAAAACACAACAATAACACAAAAACACATAAAAAACAAAAACGGCAGCTTTTTCAGTCTGCAATCTAGTATCATAATAAATTTTAACCATACAAAGTGAATTTTTACACTTGAATGATATCTGAATAGCAAAATTATCAAAAACTTCTGTGACCGAATTAAAGTGTTGAGTGTTGAAACTCGAGTGTCAAACTTTGTTTTAGCAAGCCGCGAAAACGTGATAGGCTTACGTTTGAACACACCAAGCCTGACATTAAGTGTTGATGTGGTCTACGATAACACATGCATGCTTTAAAAGTATCCATTTACTCTGGTTTTTAAGATACCTGTATTGTATGAATTCGGAAATGTGTAAAGATGCCGGCAGCTTGTGTAAATAAAAAACGCGACCTTAAAACGGTTGGTCCATTGTGGGAATTTCCACCAAATACATGTGGCATGTAGGGGTTTTCACTGAAGTCCAATTGTGATGTAGGGCAGAGGAAACTAGGCCAATTATTATGCAAATTTGAGACATTTTATCACAAATTTTATCAAATAAAAAGAAAGATAGTGAATCAACCCTACGCTAGTAACTAAAGATCTTGTCATTAATTAACCTAGTACATCTATTGATCAATTCCAACGCTTGTAGTTTGCAAATAATTGTTACATAGCAGTAGTAGTATTGCTATTAAGTAGCCGTATTCATATTTGGTCTTGTTCTCGCATTGAACATTATATATTAGTGTAAGCTACTGTCTCACTTTTGAGGGTATACCAAGATACTTGACAGTCAATTGAGCCCGAGCTTCGAGAAATAAAATCCAAAGATAAGAGTTGACTTCTTCCCCTACCTACGTTCCATACGCTCCGACAAATACCTTAAATTGACTCTTCATTCTTCTTCCTTTTCCTCAAATTCCCATTAAAGCTGCAATGAAAATCATAAGTTCAAAAAATTTACATATATTTAAAACTGTACTTAAAAACTATTATTTGAGTAATGAATATTAAACTGCTTTTTTAACATTAAAATGTCTATGCTGATTTATTTGTATATATATATATATATATATATATATATATATATATATATATATATATATATATATATATATATATATATAAATATAAATGTATATATATATACATATATATATATATATATATATATATATATATATGTATGTATATGTATATATATATATATATATATATGCTACCTGCTCTTTATACAAGTCCATCATCCTAAGGATGTCTGGAAGAGATCGCTTTAAGCGATAAGGCCGTCTTAATGCTCGTTTTTATTAATGATTTCTTATTTGTTATTTATTTGTTGTATGCGATAAAGTATATTTGTATTGTATTGTACTATAAGACAAAGCGCAAATGCAAAGGCGTTAAGTTTCGTCACTCAACACGCAATGTCTCGATTTCGACGGAAAGCGAATTACGAAGTTCCTTGTTACTAGGTACGAACAGTAACAAAAACAAAACTTACAAGAAAACAAGTTTTTACGACTTCTGTTAGCTTTAAAAATCTGTTAAAGTAAAAATATATTATATAATGTCAAAAATATTATACAAGGAACCTACTCTAGATAAGTAATGTAAAGGGTATTCGAGACGAGAAGTCTATATTAAAATGATTTTAGTAGTCAAGTTTTTAAATTGAAATATTATTTATCGTATTATATGTATGTACAATATACAGTTTAAATTCTAAAGAAAAGCTTAAGAATATGATATGTGAAAGCAATACGTAGGATTAAAGGAGGAAAGAGCTTTTCATCTCTAATAGTGTTCCATTTCAAAGACGCGTTGAACAGAGGAGTGTTATTGAGGAATAACATTACAGTTATTGTCACTATAATTCACGTATCAATTTACGTTGTTGTTTTATGTATTTTTTTAAACAATTAAATAACATCTGCGTGGTTTAGTTACGTTATGTCTTGTGTTCTAAATAAGAGTATAGTAAGTTTTAATTTTGATAAGTGTTAGTACAGATAATACTAATAATATTACTAATTTATTGAGAAAGGCTATAGGCTATATAACATCAACAGTAAAGCAGTAATACAAAATATTGAGAAAATGGGAATATTTGTATATTTATAAAGCTTGCATGCGCGAGTAAATGGAAAAAAAATCCCAAAAATCATTTATGACAAAATTGTTCCCCTCTAAATAGTTCGCAACAGCATATGTCCTAACTTTTACGGTTGACTCACAATTTTAATGTATATATTTTTATTTCTATAATAATATATTCTTTGCAAAAGTTTTTATAAACTAAGTATTAATCCTTATCCAAATAAATAAATTATTTATCACATACTTATTTTTGAACAAAATTAACTTTAACAGTATTTGATATCAAACAACATGTAAGGACATATTATAATTTTAAAATAATGTCAAATACAACGCGCGCATATGCAGGGTGTTTGAGGCGGACTGACATTGTTTATAGTCTTCTAACTAATATTATAAAAACAATAGTTTCTGAGGACGTATATTTGCTTTGAATGAAACTTCATAGTATTAAAGATTGGAAATCAATTATAATCTATAATTTATGATTGTTTTTTGTAATTTTGTCCTTAAATAACGATACATATCGATTAATATCCCCGACGTTTACTTAGAACTATTTAAGACAAACAATCCTACACTTCATTATGTTTGTATAAGTCTGATGGACACCGGTCGTGGCGTAGTGGTACAGCGTCTGACTGTAAATGTGATCGGTTGTGGGTTCGATCCCCACTCGAGGGAGTGATTATATTTAAATTATTTTCGCTTCCTCGCTCTGGTAAAAGACAAAGTTCGGCTTTGAGTTCCACCACTCAACACGCAATGTCTCGAATGCGGTGAAAAGCGAAGTATAGAGTGTCTTGACACTAGGTACTTTCTGTCTACCCTGCCATGTAAGATAAAAGCGTGAAGCTAAAAAAATATCAATTAATTCTCCTAAAAATCTGCCCCCCTGAGAGTTATCCTACCATACTCAGATAAAACCATTGGACACAAACAATGTAGTGTAGGATTGTTTGTTATATGTGATAAATAGTTCTAAATAAACATCGAGGATGAAATATGCCTATCTTTTATGTGGAAGCCATAATGAAAAAGTAGTAAACTATAATATATAAAATAAAAAAATAATTATATCAAACTACCGCCATTTTCGTATGAACTGACAGACGAATGCCACCTCAGTCTACTTGTAACCACGGACTACTGTAAAGTGTTCGAAACGTCAGGTGTCCAAAATGTATTTTCGAATACTAAAATGTACGCGATTAATCCGGTTAAAATAGTTTCATTTAAAATGTATAAAAATCGGGAAAATCAAAGATCTTATTATAAACTATGTCGTTTAAACTAAGTAATTTGGCCAAATATTTTAAAAATTATAATGTTATGGTTGACTTGAGCGCCATAAAGCGCCTAATACTCATCCAGAAGGTGCCCTACCAAATATCTCTCCGATATTTGGTCTTGGGCATACGGGTATGCGACCCCGGATCATCGAGCCACCACTATCATATTCCTATCTAATCCATGAAAGTGGTGTCCTGTCCACCACTCCCCCCCATTTCCAAACCACTCTTCCCTTTTGTTTCCTTTTTCCTTCCCTTGTTTTACCCACTATGTGGGGTTTGGAGTTCAGATGGCAGTCATTCCATTAAAACTACACTACGCCACTCAAATGCAATGTAAAAAAGGACTGCTGGGTATGGCTAAGGCGTTGCCGTTTAATGACGCGCAGGCACATCGCCATACACCTGTGATAAGTGGGCAAGGGCTACCGTGTCGAGTACGGGTATGGCTAAAGACGCAAGTACCCAAACGGAAATTCCGCTTACCGGACGATACAGAGAACTCGCAGATGTATTCATGAGAAGTCGGTTCCAGTGTGCTTTCCTACAGGTAACGCGTTTGAGAGGCTACAAGTCACGTAACATTGGACAGGGTTACCAGCTTATATACACTGGGTCACTTTTAGGCAAGGCTGGTGTGGCGGAAGAGCTTAAGAATGGTTTCCTTGAAGATGACCGTCGCTGCACCCGCACAATGCGGGTGAAGGTGCTGGATAGGGTGTAACTATTAACTTAATCAGTACTAGTACCCCCAGGCGGGCTGTAGTGTGGTCGATAAGGAATCTTTCTTGGAGCAGTTTGAAGAGGTTCTACGTGGTATACCGGCTCCCTAAGTAATCATAGTTGGAGGGGATTTGAATAGTAAGGTAGGTAGAGTTTTGGAAACGTATGAACGTGTTCACGGAGGTTATGGATAAGAATGATATGGCGAGAAAATATTCTAAGAACCTGTATTATGTCTAACTTGGTTGACATGAATACGTTCTTCCAAAAGAATCCTCAGCATCTTATCACATATGAGAGCGTGTTCCACTCAACTTAAATAAATTATCTACTGACTAGGCGGTGACATACAAGCAGGGTGACGAACTGTAAAGTCATACCGAGTAAAAGCCTGACGGCCCAACAACGTCTCCTTGTCATGAACTATGTCTTCACCCTGAAAACGAAAGTAGCTGAGAAACGCGAACCTGGATTCAAGTGGTGGTTGCTAAATGGACCGATGCAGACCGACTTCCTGACTGAGGTTGAGAGTCAAAATCTACCGACCAAAACCAAAACTGCCTAGGAAGCTTGGGATCGAGCCCAGTCAGCATTTATTGCGACGGGTAAACGAGTTCTTGATCTTTCTAGGGAAGGACGAGTCATCAATAGGGAGAAGGAAAGAATGCTGCCTTTAAGAAGTGGCAGACCACCGGTTTTCCTGAAGACAGAGTAGGTTATATAGCAGCCAAACGTGCCAGTAAAAGAGCTGTAGCCAGAGCCCTTACTGAGTTGTCACCACTATATGATAAACTTCAAACTGCGGAGTGACAGAAGCTCATTTACAAATTAGCATACTGCTGTGTAACCATGACTCTATAAAGGGCAGATGGAGTTGCTATTTTAAGGAGCTGCTGAATACTTAGCATCCGTGCATCTTTCTGACCAAACCACCTTCTAATCTCAGACTCGTTTCTCCAATAGCACCTGACAAAACTCGAAATTGTCTTCGAAAATTGTCCTCGAAATTGTCTTCGGTACAAATTTATAACCCCTATTTAGAAAGACAGCTCAAGCTTCGCCGAAAATGTGCTGTCTCTTGGTGTCAATATGAATTTCAGCAAGGATCGAGTACCATGGATGCCATTTTTGCCCTCAGAATTTTGATGGAGGCATACAGGAAAAAAGGAGAGCTCTGCACGTAGCATTTTTAGATCTGCAGAAGGCCTTTGACTGTATGAGAACGGTGGTCTTAACCTAAATGTATCGAAGACTGAGTACATGGTTTGCGGGAGCCCGGACTCTAGCGCTATACATATAGCTCCTGAACCAGCCGTTAAGTCGGAGAAGATCAGGTACCTGGATCCATCGTGCATGAGTCTGGGGGCATTGATCACGACATCCATGCCCGTATCAGCGCTGCTTGAGCCAAATGGCATGAGATCAAAGGTGTGGTCTGCGATCGCACATCAGGCCCAAACTCAAGGGGCAGATATACAAGAGCATAATCCGACCGGTTCTCTTATATGGTAGTAAATGTTGGCCAGCACTATCTCAGCACATTCAGAAGCTTCACGTTACGGAATTGAAGATCCTAATGTGGATATGTGGCGTAACGCGGGCTGACCGTAAACGTAACACATTAAACCGAGGTAGTCTTGAAGTCTGTGACGTAGTGGATAAGCTTCAAGAGCGTCGCTTGAAATGGTATGGACATATTGCGCGCCGGCGTGAGATGTCTGACTATGTCGGATGGATATGCCTTGATATGTCTGTCCCTGGAGTTAGACCCAGAGTCTCCAAACGCCCAAGGATGGCTGGATGTTGTGAAACAGGATATGAGAGCGACAGATTTCGCCTGCATGTTTTTTAATATAAATCAGCTTAACACTATTCCCGCATAGCAAAGTAGTGAACATTCATAGTGTTAATTTTTAAATAGTTCGCATTGATAGATGGAACTTAACGCCGCGCTTTGTTTTACCAGAGTGAAGAAATTATAGTAATATAAGTATACTAATTCTTCAAAGTAAACACTTAACTGTCATCAGGACGAATAGGTAACATCAGGAAGTATAGTAAATACATAGATATTTTACTATTGTGTACAAAGGTAAACCTTTCCGTTACTCTTATTAGATTTACGCAAAGAGGATCTATTTATCTTTAACCGTGACAGTCAAAGGAAATTAAATGCAATAAATAACGGCTATTTTAAAATAACTCACAAAATCACGGGTCGATAAATATTTCTCGTACTGAATTTATAGAGTTTTAAAAATTTGTTGTGCTGGATAGAAGTAAAAATAATAATAATTAATATATTTTTATAGGAATTATTCATAAATTGGAATCTTTGAATTTCACGATTTTTACTTATTCTAAATGGATTAATCATTCATATTTTGATATTACAGGCACTGTCTACCTATAGCCACAAACTACTGTAGTGTCAGAAACTTCAGGTGTTTAAGATTGTATTTTCGAATACCAAAATATACGCGGTCAATCCGTTTAAAAGATATTATAAAACTTTGCGCTTTATTTAGCAAAAAATAACCTGATGATATAGTAAAAAAGAACCCAACTTGGTTTCCACTTTTCGCACATTTTTATCCCCAAAACTTTCCTTCTCAACTCTTCCTAGTCGAAGCTGAACTCAGTCATACCAGAACGAGGAAAAAGTACAAGCAAAAATAATCCTTCTGAGTTGAAACTTGCAAAAAAGGCTCTATCATGCATTCTTGTTGCGACGCCTCAACAGCCCCTCATACCTGTCTAGATATATGATTAATATAATGATTAATGTCTAGATATATGATACTTGAAAATAAATAAAAAAAACAATAAATAGTATCATTAACAATGTTATCAACATATGAAATTCATATTTAAATGTAAGAAAGAAATTTCAATCAAATTTAAAAGCTATTGCAGTATGTTTCACAAGAAGTTTTGATTTTTGAATAATAGCAAATTCTCATCACATTTTTAAAGAAACGTATAAATGTTACTCCTTACATATAAATGTCACTTGTTATTACCATGTTAATGTATACACTGTAAAGTATGTTAGTCTAGTGTTAAAACACTCTCTATTTGGCGTCTAATATCGATGAGCTGCGTATTAAGCGACGGAAGCCACTGGTACTAGACCAGAATAATAGAAATATAATCAATATATAAAATATATGCAATTGGGTCCGGTCGTGACGCAAGGTGACAGCGTCTAACTATAAACGTGTTCGGTTGTATTCGGGTCGATCACGGTTTTAATCGGGTTTGAATCCCACCCGGTGGAATGATTGGGGGAAAGCAGAATATGGAGTGTCTTGACACTAAGTACTTCCTGTTTATCCTACTATGCGAGATATACCAATATAATTTAAATATAAACATTCTTCCGCTTGTAACCAAACTCGTAACCATTGATTGACAAAGACAACAACACTGTGCCAATATGGCCCCGATATTATTTGTGTAAGCATTATGGACATTTTAAAAAGGTTTTTCACGAAATGCATCAAACGAGTTAACAGTTTAAGCTTTTTAGCAAATAGCATTCACATTACCGTAATGGACGGAATTGTGAGTTGTGAGTAGCGCTCGGCAATTAAATAAAATATTATAGTTTTAATCGTCTACACGTTTAAGGATTAAAATTTTAGCTAAAAATAGTATTTCTATTTTGTGATTGGGATAAATAGTCAAAATAAATTAAAGCAGCAAAATTTTAAAAGCAGTATTGGAATTTAATTTAAATTCGAACTTATAAAATAATATTTCTATTTTGTGGGTGGTAAAAATAAATCATACTCACTATTTAAAACTAACACTGAAATTTTATTTAAATTCAAACCTAAATTATTTTCGTAATACAATCGAAAATGACGAGAATCTAATCACTTAATGCAAAAGATGTAAGTTTTAAACTAAAAATTTAATGTGTCAATTCGACTGCGACATGCGAAAGCATCTTATGATAAAATTATTTAGTTTCATACTCCAGTTAGGCAAAGTGCGGTGTTAAGTTACGCTGCGTGCTACGCAATGCTAAGATTTCGAGTGTTTTGACACTGTGTTGACACATATAGGCGACAAGTAGAGAACGAAATGGATTATTATTAGGTTAGACTATACTATATAGCTCCACTATATGCGTCTTACTAAAAATATTATTAAAATAACTATTTCAGGATTTTGCTTCTTGAAACTAAATAACTATTTTAAGATTTTACCAAAACCAATATTTTATTATTAGCAAGAAAATACGAGAGATACCTACATGAAAAAGCAGCCATTTTAATTTGAAACGTTTTTTCAATTTCACGTTCCTAAGAGTCAGATTAGGTGAACCGCAAATTTGTAGGAGGAGATAAATTGGCTATATGTGGAAATATATTTTCGAGGTGGTTTTAAAAGAAAATATAATTAAATTTGATAACGTCTTTACCTACCGTGGCGCAGTAGGCCAATGTCTCACTGTACGCGCAGTGGTAGGTGATTCGATATTTTCATTTTCTCACTCTGAAAACATAAAATGGAATACTGGGTTTAAAAATATATCTCTTTAAGATAGTAAAATGGTGCCGAATAGAGTGACATACTTAAATCTGTGAATAGGAAGAGTAAATCCAAAAAAAAAAACATTATTCATCATTTATTAGACTAATAGTGTAAAAGAATCACGCTTTTATCCTGCAGGATATGCATAGCAGGGTAAACAGAAAGTACAAGACACTCCGTACTCCGTTTTCTGCCGAAATTCGAGATATTGCGTGTTGAGTGAAGGAACTCTACGCCGAGCTTTGTCTTTAGGAAAGCGTGGAAATGAAAATAATTTATATATAATCAATCCCCCGAACGGGAATCGAACACGTGTACAGTCAGATGTTGTCCCACTGCGCCACGATCGGCCTCTGTTACTATTATATATTAGTTAAGTTGTAATTACTTTACATTATAATAATTTTACATTATTATACAATTTATTAAAATACATGATTTATTTTTATATTTCATGCTTAAAATTTTTCATTGCATTATTGACAGTTATCAAAACGAAAACCTCTTTATAATAAATATAGTTTTTTAATTATACATATTATATTTTCATGAAAAGATATAATCTTAGAATCATCACCATTATGATATTGTTAGCTTAAGCGATATTCAATGTAGTTAAAAGTTAATTACGAAGACCATCAAGATAATCGTTACGGTGAGTCGGAAGGTTGTATAATTTGAGCAACTAGTTGCCAGTAGTCCAATTAGATGGTCTCGGTTGGTAGATAACATTTGCTCTCCGTATGTACCTTAGCAGCAATTGAGGCTAGACTTGGCTAGTCTACGTTTATTAGGATAGGTAAGTTTTGATATTTAAGCTTTACGCTTTTATTCCGCCAAGCAGGGTCGAAGGGATGTATGTACTGTCAAAACACTCCATACTAAAGGACAATAATTTAAATATAATCATTCCCCGCGAATTGAACTCACAACGGACACGATTGCGTTTACACTCAGACGCTGTCCCAATGAGTCACAATCGATCTCAAATATTAAATGATATTAGTCTTACATTTTTTTTTCTATTTTAATATAGAAGAGAAAAATTCAGACCTTATTTTTAGCTAGGTAGTAAGAAAACTAGCTTTTCGCTAGAATTCGATACACTGTAAGTGCTAGGTGGCGTAACTCAACGCCTCACATTGTTTTGCCAGAGCATACTGTCCCAATGCGTTACGATGGCCTCATATTCTATAATAACAAAAATATGTAAAATATTATAAATATTATTATTGTCTGTAGCGTAATATTGAAAAAAAGAAACAATTTTGATATACTGCTTAGTATAATGTAAATATATCAGGTATTTGTATATTTAGAATTGTAAGTACTTTTGCACCTACTTAAGATATCGATATACCTCGCGAAACCTAACACTGTACAGTGTTAGGTTTTCTCATTTTTTCAGTGTAAGGGCTAGACGAGACTAAATTATATATTTAATAAATTAGTCTCGTCTAGCCCTTACACTTTGAACACTACAGTAATTCCAACTGTACAACAATGATATTAGAAAACATTTTTGAAAAAACGTATAAAAATTTGAACGCAGCGGGATTCGAACCCGCGCCTCTTGGATACCGTCCAAGCGCTCTGACCGCTAAGCCATGCGTTCTACTACCAGCTGCGTCGAAATTCTTATACGTTTTGTTACAACTTATTTATGTTGTTAGCATCTCTGTAGAGAGATTTTTACAAATTTCTACTACTTAAAGATTATTTAGAAATAATCGTTTAACAAGAGAGATTGCTATTTTATTTTAATATTTACTATTTTTAAAGTGTTATTCCACACTTAGGATTAGAAAACATTTTTGAGAAAACGTATAAAATTTTTTTTTTTTTCAAAAATGTTTTCTAATCCTAAGTGTGGAATAACACTTTAAAAATAGTAAATATTAATAATGATATTATCTAAATAAAAATATTAAAAGAAAAATAATTAATAAAATAAATTTATAGATTCATTTGGCTCTGTGAAGCTTGAAAGTTACACGTCTTCTTTGACTAAGTATTCCTTGGGGTATAAAATAATTGTATTTAATGAATCTTTCCAACAATTCGCTAGTTAAGGTATAAGATTAATTATTTCGTTTGGGAAATAAATCCGTTATTAATTAGGAATATATTTTAAGTGTTATACAGTAACCAAATACAGTATATTTGTATTAAAAAGATATAAAAAAATTCCACATTTATTACCTTCTGATCATCAATCTTCAGTGTCAGTATTTGTAAAAGATGCTTTCTTCTACGTCATGACGGAAAAATAATTATTTTATAGTTAAACTAGTTGTGCCCGTGACTTTGTTTGCGTGAAATTTAGCATTCTTGAATTGTTATTTTATCATTCTAAAATAAAATCAGCTAATTTTACTCTTTATTAATTCAGCTATATGCCAGTGAAACTCTCGCCAAAATCAATCCAGACGTTCCAGAGATTAGTTGGAACAAACATATAGACAGACAGACAAAAATGGTACAAAATATTAATTTCGTATATGTAACGTGTATATAAATAAATAAACTGGTATATATAAGTAAAAAGCGGTTATTTTAATATTACAAACAGACACTCTAAATCTATTTATTGTATGTATAGATCTTTTTTATTCTTAGAGCAAAAATATATTTAATCTTAACATACACGTGCCTTAATTGGTATTTTTGTACTACACACGCGACGATAGGGATTGGTTTGCTCGTAAGGAAATATTTATAGTTAAAATATTTTTCCTGTCCCTAGTCTGATTAAAAACACGGAGTATAGTTCCGCCATCCATCTTGATATATTGCAGAATATGCTCATGGTGGAAAGTGGAGAAACGAGTTGTGTATCAGTTACGGTGAGTTCTGTCACTTACATCGTAATGCCTGGAATTCCTTATATATCCGGAAAAAGCTTTGTGTAAGAAAATCTATTTTTATATTAACATTGTTTCCTTTTTTATATAAACGTTTAAAAAAAATTCAAAACAAATAAAGCGCAAAAAACTTTCAACTGGTCTCCCAGCTAAAAACGTTTAAAAACTAAACTATATATTCAGTTTCCATTGCGGCAACTTTTTGTTACGGTCCTTAGAACTTTTATTGTTAGTGCCTCTTAGGAAAAGCTTTATAAAGCTGATGTTTGATCTTTTCACGAGATTTGCTATTTACTTAATGAATTTATGACATATCATTAATGTGTCATTAGAGGATAAGAGAGATAGAAGCTCTCGTGGCATAGTGGGTCAACGTCTGACTGTAAGCGCGATTGGTTGTGGGTTCTATTGTTATTTAAGGGATTGATTATATTTAAATTTATTTCCATTTCTCCTCTCTAGTCTGACAAAAACGCGGCATTGAGTTCGCCAGTGACCACGAAATGTTACAGGTTCAGGCAAAAATTAGTCGATACAGACACAGACAGTGTCAAAACACACTGTTCTGACACTAACCACGGAATAAAGTGTCTGCTGTTTTTATTTTTTTTAGTATCATATCAATACACTGTGGAATAAAATTTATTTTGTTTAGTAGACATACAAATTTAAAATATAAAATGAATCAAAAATAAAAAAAAATGAATGAAAAAATGATAGAAAATTTAATACATTTTAAAACACTTAAAGTAATAACCGTAAAATATCAAATATCTATTCGGCAAATAGATGCAATTTCGCTATGCGCATGTATTTACTTGCTGCTTACTTGTGGCTTTATAATACTTTTATATTACTTAGAGGCAAATGATATTTTATCTTGATAATCTTCCCTTCTCCTATTTAGTATTTATATTTTTTTAAAATCTTAACTTAGTAATAAAATAATAATACCATAAATTAAAATACTTGAAATTCTGGAAACAAAAAATAATTTTATTATTTAATTAATTTTATATCACTCCCATATAGAATCAGCATATATAATCTTATAATAGAGCAACCCCTCTAATAAAGTTCACCACAAAAAGGCGTAGTGTTTTAAGTGTCGAAATGTATTAAATATGAATACGTTTCCTATAATTACCCAAATGTGCAGATAGGTACGACCTTACTGGTCTAATGATAGTTTTAACATTTTTTTATACATTTTATATTTATATAATAAGGCTGATCATGTGCAGTGGGACAGCACCGATTGTAAGCGCGATCGTTCGTGGGTTCGATTCTCACTCGGAGGAATGATTATATTTAAATTATTTTCATTTTCTTCGCTCTGCTTAGACAAATCACGGCGTTGGATTCCGCTGAATTCTTATCCTGCACACAAGAAGTACCTAATGTCAAGACTCCGAGTCTTGACTGTCTACCCTGTTTTGCAGGATAAAAGCGTAAATCTTAACACATTTTTGACATTTATTCATACCTATCTGCGACCCTGTTGGAATAGAATGTCAAAAATCGGAAAACCTGAAGGTATTCCTGCCCTATATCAAATAGTTTGCTTGTTATGTGTGTAAGAAATTTTATATTGTAGATATCCATAGTAAAGGATTGGAAGGATGTTGTAGATATTCATAGTATATGACAGATGTAATTTGAAATATAATTTATTTTTCCAACTATTTTATAACTTCATCTTCATATATTTTACTATTTCTTAAGTTTTATTTCACACTTAGGATTAGAAAATGTTTTCTAACTTCATATTTCTAGGGCTGTCTGTCTGTAATTAAATCTTGCAAGTTTGACCCACTTCTCGGTTTCCGATTGAGATGGAACTCTGAACATATCTCTAGTTATAATGACAATGCAATTATGCATAATTATTGTCTTAAAATGTAACATATTATATTTTTGTACATAATTAGAAATACTTTACATATTTTTATAATTGAAAATTTAATCCTTTATAATTAATTAAAGTGAAATTATTTTTTTTCCCTATATATATATATATATATATATATATATATATATATATATATATATATATATATATATATATATATATATATATATATATATATATAATATATATATATATATATATATAATATGAACGTGGAAGCATTTTCATATCATGATCTCTTATATTTAGCATACAATATTCGCACACCAAAAGTGAAGTCTACAGTTGTTATGCGGAGAAGTTTTAAAAATTTTTATAATGAGGATTTTTGTGCAAAGTTTAAGTCAGATAGACTGGAATTGTGTTCTGAATGCGCCAAGTACTAGCGACAAAATTGACATATTTAATTCTCTTTTAATTGTATGCTCCATTTAGACCGATTAAACTTAAACATCTTCCCGCTCCCTAGCTAACTGACGATATAAAGAAACTCATGAGGAAACGGAACTCTGCTAAGTCTAAATATAAAAGGAATCCCACTGAAGAAAAGCTAATTAGGTTCATAACACTACGGAACCGATGCAGCAAAAGTTGAAAAGATGCACAACGCAAGTTTATTCATAATTCTATCCAAAATAGCAGTTCTGCTGGGGTGTGGAAGTTCTTTGATTCGATGGGTATCGGTCGCTCAAAGAATAAAATTTTACTAAGTGAAAAAATTAATCTTAAAGCATTGAACAAAGTCAATGACGACATCAGGTTATGTATTGATAGTCAGCAAGTCACTATTCTTGCCCTCCTTGATTTCTCCAATGCTTTTAACACTGTTAATTTTGATATCCTTCTGGCTATTCTTAGGTCTATTAATATATCCTCTGAGGCTACGGAATAGTTTTATTCTTATCTACATGAACGAGAGCAGGTTATTCGTATTAATGATAAATGTTCATCCTCATGTAATCTTTAAGCTGGTGTTCCGCAGGGTGGTGTTCTTTCTCCTTTGCTTTTTTCTATCTTTATCAACTCCGTTACTTAGCTCCTATCCCTTTCTTTCCACCCGTATGCTGATGATTTGCAGATTTACACTTCCACAGTTGTGAAGACATAAATTTAGTAAATTGAATTTACTGCAAATAGTTAGCACTTGGAGCAAGTTCTTTGGCCTATCCATAAATCCTAAAAAGTCAAAAATCTGTATTCTGGGCAGTTCAAGGCAACTGACTAAGCTAAATATCCTTTCCTTGTCCGAAATAATGTTTGACAATTGTATCTATACAATTCTATCTTAATGAACGACTTTCCTTCCTAGGCACTAATTCCTGTCTCCCGCTTAATCTTAGCTCGAGAAGCGGAAAAATCCTAGAGATACCATTGTGCCACAGTCACCGTTACAGCAAATCTTTTACTTTACAAGCAGTGAAGTTGTGTAATGCTTTACCAAAACTATAAATATTTTTAAAAACAAAGTTAAGAATTTCTATCTTGTTATATATATATATATATATATATATATATATATATATATATATATATATATATATATCATATAATGAATGAATGAATGAATGAAATATATTTATCACCAAGGAAAATACATAAAATTTTAAAACAGAAAAAAAAACAATGTCAAAGAGCATACAATCGGCGGCCTTATCGCTAGAAGAGCGATCTCTTCCAGGCAACCGGTTGGCATAGGACATTATATTAAAAAAAATTTGGGTGGAGGTGTACTATAATACAAATATAATAAAGTAGTAAAATAATACATATGTAAATAATCAGAAAATACACACATAACTAGTATGAAAAACACACACAATTTTAAAGTAAAAGGATAGGAGGAGGAGAAAGGTAAGGGATGTAAATAGGATTTTAAGTATCAATATAATATTCATAAATGCGACGTTTAAATATGTCTAGAGATTTAGCTCGACGTACCGCTAAGGGCAAGGAATTCCATAAGCGTGCTGCATTAATTGTAAAAGATTTTGACTAACAAGTTGAAGAGTGAGAAGGAATACTTAAAATTAAATTATCCTCGGAGCGCAGTGAGCGACTGTGAGAAGCACCAAGGAATTTAAACCTCTCTTTTAAATAAAGAGGAACTTTTGAATTGAATAGGACACAGTAAAGAAATGATAGAATACGAATATTCCTGCGAAGGTGGACTGGGAGCCACTTGAGTTTTTTGCGGAATGAACCGTATACAGAGATTTTGAATGCACTCAAGTTTATTTAGTTGCTCCTCGTTTAAATCGAGATAACATAAGTCGGCATAATCTAAGATAGGTAGTAAGAGAGTTTGTGCTAAAGTAATTTTGGTGGGCATGGGCAAAAAGTTTTGTAACCTACGCAGAGAACCAATAGCCGAAAACATCTTTCTGCTCACTTCGGTGACCTGCAGAATTCATGATAACGTTTTATCAAAGATTATGCCCAAGTTTTTGACCTTGTCTTCAAAAGGAATAATGCCATCAAATTTCATAGGTGGTAGATTAATCCAATCAATTTTCGTTAATAACTTATGGCTACCAATTATAATGGCCTGCGACTTATTTGGATTAACTGTTAGACCACAGGTTTTACTCCAATGAGAAATGTGTGCTAAGTCATTGTTGATAACGCTTATTGAGTTCGGTAAGTCATTTACATGCGACGTCAGGTATAGCTGTAGATCATCAGCATACAAGTGGTAGAGAGAAGATAGATGTTTAATAATGGAGTTAATAAATATTGAAAATAAAAGACGGGACAACACGCCACCTTGGGGACGCCAGCATTTAGTACACACCAGTTGGAATAATTATCGTTAACACGTACACGTACACGTTGCCGAGGCCCGTCCAAGTAACAATGAAACCAGTCAATTGCATTAGGAGATATGTTAAGAGACCTTAAAAAAGCCAGCAAAATATCATAGTCAACACTGATAAACGCATTGCTGAAGTCCAACAATGTCAACACAGTCTCCCTCTGCTTATCCATACCAAAACGAATGTCATTTTGGAAAGGTATAAGCTTAACTGTTGATGTACCAGTCGCTCTAGGACTTTAGAGAGGAAAGGGAGGATAGATATTGGACGATAATCAGTACCACGGGAAGGGTTGGGTTTTTTAGGCACAGGAATCACTTGAGCATCTTTCCACGCAGAGGGAACTTTACCCGTGATTATAGAGTGATTAAGAATGGACGTGATTATAGGTGTCAAAATATCAAGGATAGGAATGATCATCTTGCGACTGATGCAGTCAGTACCAATGGCATTAGAGTTGATACTTAAGATGTTCCTCTTAACATCACTTTCAGTAATTAGACTAAAAACAAAAGGTGAGAAATCTGCAGTGGATGAAGCAAGAATTTCACTTATCGTATTTAATTTTGTGGCTCTATATATAACAGCCGAGGATGAGAAATGTTGATTAAGCTGATCGAGGTCACAGTTTTGAGAGTTACGTTCTTGTTAGCTTTCCTAACTCCAAGTGATTTAAGGAATTTCAAAACTTTACTTGGGTCATTTTCCTCTAAAATAGATTTATGATTGTGGCGTCGTTGTTCGTCTCTACAAATCCTGTTGCAGTGATTTCTAGCTTTCTTATATTTTTCTAGATTTACGTCGCTAACATTACACTTATATTTAGCTTTAGCGGCGTTGTTTTATTCTGTAAGGATTTTACGTAATCTGTAAGCCAAGGAGCGGGAAGATGTTTAATTCGGACTGGCCTAATAGGCTCTTGTACGTCGTACAATTGGTTCAAAAGGGAATTGATAATTGCAACCCGATCATCAAGAGACGGTGGTTGCAAAACTTCGTACCAGTCAATTTTAGCTGCATCTTCTTTCAGACGCTCTTAGTCCATACCAGCAAAATTACCCTGCAGAAGAATTTTAGTTTTCACTTTAGAAGGCTTAATCTTGTAAGATAGGAAAATAAGGTCGTGATAAGAGAAAGCTGTAGCAGTGCATTGACCATACTTTTCAACATAATCAAGAGAAGAAACAAGAATAATATCTAGAAGGGAAGGAGTACAATTAGGAAATTAGTGAGTCGCGAAGAGTGGGAGAATAATTAAATTAGATGCTTCAACCATGGAGCTAAAACGAGTAAAGCGGGCGTCATTTCTTAATAAACACGTGTTAAAATCGCCCATAATTATTGCGTACTTATATAGGGGTATATATTTATGTAAAAGATCATCGAGAGAAGAAAAATACTCGATCGATGAACTAGGACTGTAGTATACCCCTAGCAAAACTTTAGTATGGGTGAAAACTACTTCTATCAAAAGGTGCTCAGCATGGGGATTAGCTTGACTTGAGATATATTGCTACACCACCTCCAGTACGTCTTAGATTGCATATATGTTTTTGTTTTCAAAGGATGATAGTAAATCGGGATAATGTGCAGGAATACTCTGGGCATTAATATGTACGATTTTAAAATTTTTCAGTACGTCTGAGCTTCGCTCGTGAACGTCGCTTAAAGTAGGAATACTAAGAAGACTGTCGTCACTATTCAACACATGGGAAGAAGAAGACACAGAAAAAAATGTGTCGTCGTTGTCATCATTAATCATATCTAATATTAAAAATACTGTCAATCATGTATGTATATAGATATATATATATATATGAAGGATCAATTTAAAGTAAGAAAACTAAAATTAAATAAAAATTTTAAAAACACTTAAAACAATAATTAAGACTAAAGTACAAAAAATAATAAAAAAAAAACTTAAAATAACAAGACATAAATAGAACATTAATATAGTTAAAATTATTCTACGGTTATAAAAAAAGAGAAATAGAGTGAGAGAGAGAGAAAGAGAGAGAGAGAGTTATAAAAAAGTAAAAATTAAAAGTTCTATAATTATCTATCTTTATATCTACTACGAAGTGTGCAAAATTACTTGCATCCAAATCATAACTGCCATTGTCATTGTAGTGCAGGTTGTCATAAATTACATTTGACTTGCGTGAATAATAATAAGATAATACAAAATAAAAAAATAAATAAACAGGGTACTTAAAGTAGAGATAGTTAAAAAAGGGGTATTACGAAAGCTAGTCCTGTATATTTACATTGAAAACTTATTTCTTGATTACCCTGTTCGAGTTTTACTCGTTTCTACTGTCACCGGTGATTTCGGTGTCTGTTGAGAAATAGCGTCAAGCTCTGCCAAAGACTCCACACGATGCTGAGACTCATCCGGTGCAATAATATGTATCCTACCATCCCGGGTCCAGCACTTGCTAATGCCAAAACGTTGTCTGGCCAAAAGGAACACTTCGTGACGGGACTTGGTTAAGAACTCTGATTGAGTAATTCCAGAGCCCTTGAGCTTCGTTTTGGCATACCAAACCTGGTTACGTACAGTTTGTCTATCAATAGGTCTGGGCTTCTTAACAGATGAGCGACCTAGGTGATATGATGTTGTGATACTTGAGCTGGCAAAGTTAGTTAAGTCCAAATGCTCAGCAACCAGACTAGTTATGCGCGCCTTCAAGTTTTCAGACTTTACTTCAGGAACTCCATGGAAAAGAAGCACCTTGCACCTTCTCCTCATCTCCTGGCGCTCTATTTCCTTACTTACTTACTTTTGTAAGGTGGTTAAAACAGAGAGTATAAAACTTTGGAACACATTGAAGTCCGCAGCCAGAGAAGCAGTTGTCAAAGGAGTGGAGGTTTTCTGCTGATCATTTTGAAACGCTGGCGTCTTAGTGTTAAACATCTCTGCCATTGATGCAAGTGAATCTTTGATAGCTTCCATAGTGTACTTGTGTCAAGTGTTTAATAAGTGGTACCAAGTGATTAATTGTATTAATTAAATCTTCTGGTAGGTTATGTTAATCACATACACAATATTTTACGAGATTATTTAAAAAATGTATGTTTAATATATATATATATATATATATATATATATATATATATGTATATATGTATTATATATATATATATATATATATATATATATATATATATAATCAGTAACTACCTACCCATATAAATACTATTTTGGCCGGTGCACGTACGAAGATATCTCAGAATGGATAAACTGTGGTAAACTTTATTTAGTTATCATGTTGCCGCCGAATGAATGCTTGGTATTTTTATGTAATAATTTCTTAGCAGCATCAAATTCAAATACATTTAAAAATGTTCTACATTTACTAATATTTTCTGATCCTTCAAGTGTGAATAGCACTCTAAAAATATTAAAATGATTACCACCCTCACCATTTACGAGTACAACCCTTATTTATAAGCACACACGACATGTAAATCGATACAGCTATTTCTATCATGAATAACGACCCAATACAAAATTTCAAAGATGGGACCAAGCTATTCGTAGCGCTGTAGCAGTAAGGCATTATGATTTTATATCTCAATAAGCTTATTTTAATATCCCAGTCATATAAAGAGTGTACCACACTGTAATGCCAGTCACTTGGGTATAGTATCAATTGGTTTATGAGTAGAAGTATGATAATAATCTTAAAAAAAAACAAATAAATATTTAAACGGAACAGAATTCAAATCCGCGCCGGTCAAAATCGTTAATTTCAAGTGGCGTGGGTTCGAATCCCTCTGCGTTCAAATATGCGTTTATATGTTTTATAAAAATATTTTCCAATCCTAAGTGTGGAATAACACTTTAAAAATAGTAAAATAAGAATGATAATTTTAAATGAAACTATTTTAAACGGATTGATCGCGTATATTTTTGTATTCGAAAATACATTTTTGGACACCTGACGTTTCATACACTTTATAGTAGTCCGTGGTCACAGGTAGACTGAGGTAGCATTCGTCTGTCAGTAGATACGAAAATTAACTATATCAATCTACCGCCATCTGTTTCTTAAATGCCTCGCGTGCTGCCCTGGATTCTTGCAGAATGAGCCGACTGTATCTTTGTCTCTGGTGTGGTGGTCCAGGTAGTAAAGAGTTTCCAACCATCTTCCTTATTAAAATTAGGTTTTTTTTGTATTCCAATAACCTCGCAGATCTTTCTAAGAATATACCTACTTTTTCTAGCGAGGATATGTGGCTTATCAAACCTGATGTAGTGGTTAGATTTATTCATTGTATGTTCACACACAGCTGATTTCAATACACGCCCATTCTGGCCATCGGATATGTGTTCACCCTAGACCCGATGCTCCTCTTTGTTTCGCCAATGTACGATAAGCCATAGTCATAATCTAGCTTATATACACCTGCACACTGCAAAGGAATATTACATTTCACGGGTCTCAAGCTTTGGCTCACTTTGTTTTAGGCTTGAATATGGTTTTGAAAGAAGCTCTTTGAATGGTGTAACCAATCCTGTCTAACTCCCTTTACATACGGCAGAAGTGCTGGCTATCTCTAGGCTGTGGGTGACTTGTTGGTCTTCATACAACGCTGGATTAATTAACAATGATAATGTTTGTAGATATATATACACCACCTTGTATACAATACACCTTGTATTGTCATTTTTCATATTATTGTTTGTTCTGTATTTTCAATTTCATTTATATGGGTTAGGAATAGAGCATATTGAGTGGCGGAACTCAACATCACACTTTGTCTTACCAAAGAGAGGAAATGAAAAAAAATTAATATAATCACTCTCCCGAGTGAGAATGGGTCCCACAACCGATCGCATTTACAGTCAGACCCACCGGCCTTATAATTTATTTATAAATAGACAATATTAAATATTACGCGTAAATACAATTGATAAAAATGTCAACCACCTTTATATCAGTAGATATATATATATATATATATATATATATATATATATATATATATATATATATACCCATCCTACCCATATAAATACTATTTTTGCCGGTTCAAGTCCGAAGATATCTCAGAATGGATAAATTGTGATTGTAACCAAAAATTAAACTTTACTTCCTGAATTTGGACATTTTTAAAGCCTGATGTATGGAAGAGTAAGTAGACTGGCAAAAGCCTGAAATATTACTTCACGGAAAACATTTAACAAAATCTTCTTGTATTTTACTACTTTTAATTTTTTATTCCATGTTATTCACACGTTATCATACACGTATTGAACGTTATTCGAACCTGCACCTCTTGAAAACCGTCCAAGCGCTCTGACCGTTAAGCTATGCGTTCTATTACTGGCTACTAGCATTATTGTTACAAATTTAGATCTTATCATAAAGAAGCGTATTTTTCCGCCGAAGGAAAAAAAACAATACCTACGTATCTAGATAGATTATCTAGATAGATCTCTCATTACTTTTTTAAATTTAATTAAGTAAATAATACTTAATTATCCCGTTTTTAACAGATTTCATAATATAATATAATATAACTTGCAAACATCGTACAAAACAATAGGAGATTATTATCAAGAGAGAACAATGGCGAACGTCTGCCACAGATCTTAGTTAACGTTCTTATCTGTCCAGTAGTTAAATGAATATTATATAATACATATTAAACTAGTTGATCCAGATTGCAGATGATAAATCTTGCAATTGATGTTCGTGAAATCACTTGTTTGATATTCACTTTGTATAAAACTAAGTCACTAGGACAGACGCGTATATTAAAAATGAAGCTACCAGTAATAGTAATAATTCCGTACCGTGAATAAGTTGATATGTCGATTTGCACACACACACATACACACGATATATATATACATATATATATATATATATATATATATATATATATATATATATATATAACATATATATATATATATATATATATATATAACATATATGTTACATTTAGTAGGTGCATAAATAACGAAGCTAATAATTCTATTTTACCGCGCAAACCAAACATGTGAATCATTAAATAACTCTTTTATTAAATACAAAATTTGAAACTTAAAATGGTTGCTCTGAATAGTTTGCATATTTCACGTATCATTCATTTTTATTTAGTTATATTATGGCATAAGATTTCATTATATTAATAATATTTAATATTACTTTAAAATATAACATTAATTTGAAAATTTCTCGTACAACTTCAAGTTTAATCCGTGACATTCAGAGTGATCTAAGTGTCAAGACGCTTTATCCGCCGCTTGTCGTCAGAATTTAAGACATTGTGTGTTAAGTTACGAAACTCAATACTGCGCTTCATCTTACCCGAGCGGAAAATTGAAAATAATATTTTATTATAAACATTCCCTCAGAGCGGAAATCGAAACCATAATCAATTGTCTTTCCATTTAAACACCGTCGATGTGGATGGCTTATGTTAACCAAAAATACCAAAATATTAATATGCAATATCATTATATAGAATCATTATAAATATTTCTAACTAATTCATTCAATCTGTTCATATAAAGTGCATTTTATAAATTAATTTATATGAAAGCTCTGTTAGCTATTAATTAAGTAATTCCAAATCAAACATTGGCGCAATCAATTTAGCTGTTTATTTAATGGTTGGGCCAATATTTGACAGCAGACCAAACAACAACACCTCAACCTCCAACAAAAACATTTGAGTGATAAGACTGAAAGCAATCACTAGCTTCTTGTGTTAATTAAGATATTGGAAAGAGGCTTTGAAATAAACTTTCAATTAAAAACCTTCGCTCATAAGGAAGAAGGTTGAATGGTAATAATAAGAAATTTTGGTTTGAAAGTAAATACAACATACCACTAACAGATATTGAAGTATACTTTTTATAATCTAATTCGGCGCGGTGTTAAGATCCGCATTTTAATGCTCAGCAAATATATACATATTGACGTGCGTATAAAGTAGCATAGCATAAAATTAGATTATTTAATGGCTATTCCAGGCTAGTATTATAAGAACTATGAAGGAAAATTAATTATTTTAATTACAAAATTTATGACATTATCGCTTTTTATTATTGGATTCCTTTTGATTTGGAATTATTGTATATTATAATATTTGTTCAACAGCAAACACAAAATGCTACTGTGTTTGTCACAATTACAGATATTTAAACATACTTTTTGCTAATGAAAAAGAGCACAGCGTTAACTTCCGCAACTCTACTTGACTTATTAAAATAATACTTGACACAATAAACCAAATTAGATTATTTAATTCTACTATTTCAAGTCAGTTTTAGGTATAAGTTATTTTTTAAAATATAAGTACTGACTATCCTGCTAGGGATGAAGCGTGAAGCTTAAAAAATGAATTTTTTTCTTATGCCTCTAATAAAAATGATTATATCATTACACTTTGTCACACAATATTATGTAATTTGGAATAGATTTTTATATATTTTTTTCGGCTTTAACAAAAAATATTCTCACGAAATTAATAAACTAATTGAAGCATAATATAATAATATTTTTATTTAATTTTTTTTTATCATAAAAATGACAAGAATTCGATAATTTAGGCAAAAAAATAACTATTATTTATTCCTTTTTAATTTATTTTTTTTTAATTTAATTTCCAGTGAGATTTATTTTATAATTTAAATGTTATCCTGAAAACTCTCACACATTGAAGCATTTATGTGTACTTATGACGCACAGCAAATACATAATACAGATTTTTATATATATAACTAATTAACTATATTTAAATATATACACATAAGTGTACACATAGATAATGTATCTATACAATTGAAACATTAAATAAAATAGAAACCAACGGTTTCTACTAAAATAAATAAAATGAAAATCTTAAAAATAAATATTATTTATAATTTAAAGTTTATAACATAAAGCTGGCACTTAAAATGAAGAAAAGTATATATATTTTTTTATATTAAATGATTCAATGTAGTAAATTATGAAATATTTTAGTAGTTTAAGGTTTCAATCAAAAATGACAAATTAACTTTTTTTTGCATTTTGCTTTTATCCCGCAGGGCAGAATGAAAGTGCCAAGTGAAAGTGAAACTGTCAAGACACTGTACTTCGCAATTATAATACAGAATAAAAATAAAAATTATTATACATACTTTTTTTCAAATTAAATTTAAATATACAATTAAATAATAATTTCAAAATCAAATTAGAATATGATTATATATTTTGATATTATGAGTTAGACATTACATATATTTTTAAATATAAAAAGGAGTTAACTTGGGTATTTTAGGGAAGCACTTAAAAAAGTTTCTTTGAATTCTTATGAGAATGAGATATTCTAAATTTTACATTAGATGCAAA
This sequence comes from Dryadula phaetusa, assembly GCA_032432895.1. NCBI lineage: Eukaryota > Metazoa > Arthropoda > Insecta > Lepidoptera > Nymphalidae > Dryadula > Dryadula phaetusa. The sequence continues at coordinate 2,936,254 of JAOYRS010000073.1, forward strand.
GGAGGTTTCGGGGTACAACAGATTTAATATATTTATAGAGATATATAGAGAATCCCAACAAGAAGCAAACTTTGTCTAAAACAATTTTAGGTTAGCGTCAAGTGTTCTTATCGAGGACTTGGTAGACCGTCCCCTTCATCAACTCTACAAAGCTGTGCTGATTGACTTTGAATACATTAAAATATATACACGTATTTTGCTTGGACTTCCTTCGTATCCTCATTTTAGTTGAAGTTTATATATTTATATAAGTATCATTGTAACGTGTGGCGTGGACAATGTTTATTTTTTATTTAATGGCTTTCTGGTGTTATTTATTGGTTTATCAGATTCTATTTAGTTTCACGCTTTTATGCCGCATTGCAGGGTAGACAGAAGTCAAGACAGACACTCCGTACTTCACTTTCTGCTGAATTCAAGACATTACGTGTTGAATGCCGTATCTCAACGCCGTGCAGTGTCTTACCAGAGCGAGGATTCAATCATAAACACTCTCCCGAGTGGAAAACCCATAACCGATCGCGTTTACAGGCAGACGCTGTCCCACTTGGCCACGACCGGGCTCTGAATTTTAATCAATAATTATTTTTTGTATACTTACTTGACGTTCTACATATAGTATATCTATAAAAATAAATAAAATTAGTGTCCGGTTTTTTAAATGATCTTCCAGTATCATCGATACTGTGTTTTCTAATGTCTACCGATCTCTCGTTCCAAATACATGTTAGCAAATAGCTGATATGTTAATTTATAACTTAAGCTATTTTTATTTTAAACTGATAAGCAAAAGATCTCACTAGATCACTATATTTATTTGCACGTGGATGAAGTCGCCGGTTAAGATAGTATATGAAGTTTCTAATATATTGTGTATTTAGTCTATACTATTGGAGCTAACGCAACCAAATCGATATGTCACATCCTCATTGCGTGTACCTGATTAGATTACATGAGTCAACTGTATTGTCGATGAATTTCAAGTTCGAACAACAATGTTACAAAATTATCATGCCAATGGAGTACTGGAACAAATCGCTGAGCTTTTGTTCCTCCTGCATATTAATCAAGAGAAGATCTTTTTGGGAGAAATTCAAACTATTACTTCTCCTACTACTTCTCCTAAGAGGGTGTAGGAGTAGTCCTACACTCTCTTTCTCTGCTTGAAAGAGAAGTTTAGGTTTTGTTGAAACTCAATATTAGTACTTTTCTTTTTCTTCCGAGTGGGTATCGAAGCCACAATCAATCGCGTTTCCACTCAGACGTTATCCCACTTCGCCACGACTCACTCACTTTCATCATTATAACGTTAAGTACACAAAATTTTTATACGTTTCTAAAATTATTTTCTTTCTACAATGTTTAAAAAGGACTATTTTTCTAAGAGGCGCGGCTACCGCTATATTAAAATTTTCATATTTTGTTAAAATACTCATCTGCCATCATTTATATGTATTTAACATAAACTTTTATATATATTCACATACACATACGTTGCTATGGCAACATATATTTTACACATCTATGAGACCATTTATTACAATCTCGTTTACTATTTTTAAAGTGTTATTCCACACTTTGGATTAGAAAACATTTTTGAAAAAACGTATAAAAATTTGAACGCAGCGGGATTCGAACCCGCGCCTCTTGGATACCGTCCAAGCGCTCTGACCGCTAAGCCATGCGTTCTACTACCAGCTACGTCGAAATTCTTATACGTTTTGTTACAACTTATTTATGTTGTTAGCATCTCTGTAGAGAGATTTTTACAAATTTCTACTACTTAAAAATTATTAAGAAATAATCGTTTAACAAGAGAGATCGCTATTTTATTTTAATATTTACTATTTTTAAAGTGTTATTCCACACTTAGGATTAGAAAACATTTTTGAAAAAACGTATAAAAATTTGAACGCAGCGGGATTCGAACCCGCGCCTCTTGGATACCGTCCAAGCGCTCTGACCGCTAAGCCATGCGTTCTACTACCAGCTACGTCGAAATTCGTATACGTTTTGTTACAACTTATTTATGTTGTTAGCATCTCTGTAGAGAGATTTTTACAAATTACTACTACTTAAAAATTATTAAGAAATAATCGTTTAACAAGAGAGATCGCTATTTTATTTTAATATTTACTATTTTTAAAGTGTTATTCCACACTTAGGATTAGAAAACATTTTTGAAAAAACGTATAAAAATTTGAACGCAGCGGGATTCGAACCCGCGCCTCTTGGATACCGTCCAAGCGCTCTGACCGCTAAGCCATGCGTTCTACTACCAGCTACGTCGAAATTCTTATACGTTTTGTTACAACTTATTTATGTTGTTAGCTAATATTTATTAGTATGCTAAAATTTTTATACGTTTTTTCAAAAATGTTTTCTAATCCTAAGTGTGGAATAACACTTTAAAAATAGTAAATATTAAAATAAAATAGCGATCTCTCTTGTTAAACGATTATTTCTTAATAATTTTTAAGTAGTAGAAATTTGTAAAAATCTCTCTACAGAGATGCTAACAACATAAATAAGTTGTAACAAAACGTATAAGAATTTCGACGTAGCTGGTAGTAGAACGCATGGCTTAGCGGTCAGAGCGCTTGGACGGTATCCAAGAGGCGCGGGTTCGAATCCCGCTGCGTTCAAATTTTTATACGTTTTTTCAAAAATGTTTTCTAATCCTAAGTGTGGAATAACACTTTAAAAATAGTAAATATTAAAATAAAATAGCGATCTCTCTTGTTAAACGATTATTTCTTAATAATTTTTAAGTAGTAGAAATTTGTAAAAATCTCTCTACAGAGATGCTAACAACATAAATAAGTTGTAACAAAACGTATAAGAATTTCGACGTAGCTGGTAGTAGAACGCATGGCTTAGCGGTCAGAGCGCTTGGACAGTATCCAAGAGGCGCGGGTTCGAATCCCGCTGCGTTCAAATTTTTATACGTTTTTTCAAAAATGTTTTTACAATCTCGTTATTGTGTAGTGTGCATTTATTATGCATTAAATATGCTATGAATAACATAGGATATTTAATGCATAATAAATTCACATTGTGTTGTTATATGTTATTGTTATATTAGACGCTTAATTCCTTCTAACAATATTTAAATGTATATGCAAAGTTTTAGTAAATTGTAAAATTTTATTCCTTCAAACGAAAATATTTTAAACGGATTAATCGACGAATCGTGGTCACAGGTAGATATCCACAAGTAGTTTATCTGTGACCACGGACTACTGTAAAGTGCTCAAAACATCAGGTTTCAAAAATATATTTTTGAATACCAAAATAACCTCGATTAATCCGTTTAAAATAGATTCATTTAAAATCACGAAAATCAAAGATTTTAGAATTTATGTTATTCTTTATAAATCCATGGTTAAGTTACGCATTATACTCTTTATACCAAGATATCTTACAAAACTTTCTAAGTTATATCAAACGTTGTTTATAATACATAAACCAAACGATTTCAATCATGCAAACATAAAGGTATTGAAGTTAAAATTAGCCCATTGAGGGTGACGCGTGGTAGGCGCGTGACGGCCGGCTGAGCAACCAGGTCGGTAGGGACAAACTAATAATTTTATCGTTCATATACGTACTGAGCTAATACTGGCGGTGGTAGTTTTCGTTGTTTGCTTTTTTTTAAATTATTAAAACGTCTTTGATTTTGACAGAATTTAAATAAAACTTTTTTAAGCGGATTAATCGCACATTCTGTGGTAGACACATACCTGTGACCACGGTCTACTGTAGTGCTCAAAACGTTCACGATTTTTACACATTTAAAATAAAACTATTTTAAATGGATTTTCAAAAATGAATATTCAAATACCAAAATATACATGATTAATCCGTTTAATATAATTTCATTGTTTAGCTACACGGGAATGTTTAGCTAGGGAAGTTGTTTAGCTACACGGGAATCTAAGCTAGGATTTTCAAGATATATATTTTTTTCAATTATAATTTAATATAAATATTCTTAACTTAATACGCGAATACTGCGGAAAGCGGAGTACGGAGTGTCTTCACGATGTGGACTTCCTGTCTACTCTACAATGCGGGATAAAAGTGCAAAGCTAAAAAAAATATGAGTATAAAAATCAGATGATTTTCTAATATTCTTTGATTTTTATATGGATTTCATTTTGAAAGGAATGACTACAAAGAAAATTTTTTATAAGAAATAATTAGTAATCTATCGTATTTATCTTCTTTCGAAACGTTGGGAAATATAAAATTTCAATAATTTGCTTTAAGCGATAAGCCTGTCTTAGTGATCGTTTTTTAACTAATCCTTTTATGCTTATATTTGTAATTTTTATTTTGGTTTATAGAGATATTTTAATCTGAAAAAAAATAAGAAAATATAATTACATACAAGATTGTCTTGTAAATAGCATATTCAAGTAAATATAATTGTGCAGAATTAAATTTTCCGCGTCGGTGGTTTCGTGGGAATCCCCGAAAGCATTTATTTTTGGGACCAGATTAGTAAATTAATTAAGCTGAAGGTCCTACCGTAACAATCCGAGTGTTTTTAATGAAAATGTAATTTTACACGGACTCGTGTAAATACTATCTATTAAATCTGCATAACTGAGAGTGTGGTCAGATAGCCGTAAATTTTTTTATTACCTTAAGTATGTTAGAACTTTTATCATAGTTATATCTTAGTCACTAATAATATAATTAAGATTTTTTTAGAAAACCTATAAAGACCGGTCGTGACGCAGTGGGACAGCGTCTCACTGTAAACGCGATCGGTTGTGGATTCGATCCCCACTCGCGGGAGTGCTCATATTTAAATTACTTTCACTTCCACACTCTGGTAAAAAACGATAAAATGGATAAAGTAATTCAGTGGAAAGCGAAGTATGGAGTGTTTTGACACTAGGTACTTTCTGTCTACCCAGCTATGTGGGATAAAAGCGTGAAGCTAAAACAATAAATAAATAATATAATATTAAAATTAATACAAATAAAATACTTTAAAAATAGTAAAATACTCTGTATTTAAATAATTTTAATATCAGAACCTGATTCGAGCTACAACCATATTTTTACAAGCAGACATTTTATACGTTTTTGCATAAGTCTATAGATATAAAAGTTAACAACAGATCTTACTTAGGTTCGTCTTTTATTTTGCTTGTTATATTTCAAAGTGATAACAAAACCCCTTTAACACACTTAAAGAAGAGTCGCTAAAAGCTCTACTATATTATAAAATATTCTATATAATATATTCTATGCACGTAATAGTATATATTTTTTACAAGTTTTTATTATTTTTATTAACTTACAATATATTATTATGTAAATCTGCTTACATTTCTTGACACTCCCACTTACTGCCTGGGGTGCCCCCGCAATTTGATACGGACAACACAACAATGTCAATTTTATACAATTTTATGTTTGAGTAAAATATTTTCGTATTTTTGTACGTATTATTTTCTTTTATGTTTTTTTGGTTTAAATATTGCAATTCAATTTAGTAAGCGGATATCTTTAACCTGAAATTGAATATGTTTAGTTTAACGATTTCATCAACCGATAGGGCTGAAATTGTATATGTTTGTTCGATGTCATAAAAAATCCAACATGGCGGAACATCTAGGATGGTGAATGAAGTACTTATTTTTAATGCACTGCTTCAATGTAGTATCAAACGAAAGGGCTTGCGAAGGCAAATTGGAAATAAAGAGACTTCGCTTTAAGTCCAACATGATAGAACACACAAGATGGCGGTTAGCGTTTCTATTACATAGATTGTACAAAATTGAAATCAAATATATATATATATATATATATATATATATATATATATATATATATATATATATATATATAACAAAATAATTAAGGTATATAAGTTCCAAATCCACAATTAATAATACAAATACATAAATAATTCTTGGTATGTTTAAAGTCACTAACTAGTAATGCCTCTATAATCATAATATTATGTCGAAGCTTATCTCGCAATGAACAACGGTCTTTAACGATTATCGTAGAAGCTTCGTAGCGACCGTAACATGCTACGGCGTAACTATTGATTATTCTTATAATCGTACTTGCAATTTAATTTTATAAATTTCCTTTTTACAGGCCTATACGAGTACATGTTATTTAATTGAAAAATAAATTCATAATCGATATTTACACTATTACAGTTATAAAATAAAATTGTTTATATAAAGTGACTATTTTCTTTAAACTATATAATATTAAAAAAATATATCAAATTGACAAAAATAACTACTTTCTGGATCCGACTCTAATTCCGTAATGATAGCGTAAGGATGCCAAATATAACTTTTAGGTCACCTGAAGCTGAGAAATAATTTTGATCTATAGGTCAGTCAGTGATAAAAATAAACTTTTGAAACTTAATATACAAATAAAGATTTGAGGTGCGTTAATGATATTTGAAGCACATATATATTATGCCAGTCTAGGAACCAATAGCGCAAGTAAAGGATCCAAATTTGACATGTTTATATGAAATAGTGTTTAAGTTGAGATAGTAAGATGTGGCTCTAAATGGTTCGTGTTTTATTAAACAGTGTTGTTCGCCAATTCTGTAACCTTGAACTTTGCTCTGATGCACTACCACGTGCCTAAATAGATCTTGGACGTATGAAAATGATTTTTCACTTACTATAATATAATAAAACTTTAAGCTTTTTACACTTTAAAGCTTTATAAACAACCTCTTAATATGTATAAATATATAATAACATGTAAATTTATATTTTATATATAAAAAAAACCCAGAGGATAATTTTATCTCACAACCAAAGTGAACTACGATTATCCAATACATACAATTTAATATAAATCTATCTATACAGAACAGGAATTGATCAGTCAATAATCCGAAACACTTTACCCTAATAGCCCAGCGACCCGGCTGAATTGAATCAAGGGACTTTTCACACCGATTTTTAAATCTCAATCTATATATACATCCAATATATTCTATATTATTTTAACATAAACGTCATATTGCTTTGCTACGGTGTATGAAATGGCGGAGAGTACTTTGTCATTATTTTTATACAAATTTTGCATTTTCAAATTGAAATCAAGAAAAAAATGTAACAATTTTCTATGAAATATTGGTTTTTAGATTTATAAATTACAATTATTTAAAATGTGTCTTTTCTACATTAAAAAAATGAAATTCAATTATTTTTTCTTCTATTTTTTTAATATAATATATTTTATTATTATTTTTATAAAAATTAGTAAATTTTTATTTTACATATTTTTTATTATAAAAGTCGATCAGATATTAATTTGATAATCTATTCAATTATTATAACTAGTCAAGGGTATTTTTACACCGATTTTAAATCTCGCTCTATATATACTTTAAATATATTCTATATTTTTTAACATAAAGGTCATATTGCTTTGCTACGGTGTATAAAAAGGCCACATATTGGAAATGCGGTAAGATTTATTTAAAATTGAACGTTAACGCTTATAAGTTAAAGTAGTTTTTTCGTTGAAATTTTATAACGATAAATGATAGTAATTATATATTTATATCTTTTTAAATGAAACAAATCAGTTGGTTTAAATACCGTTACGAGGATTCGGTTCGAATTGGCTTAAATCCATGGCTTTCAGATTTCATTATTTTAGCGGTTATAGTAACCGCTAAATTAATGAAATCTGAACAAATGCGTTTAAATGATCATAATGTTTGATTTTTTTTGGGTTTATATATTAGATCCATCAATATATAAAATACTATATACATATATATATATATATATATATATATATATATATATATATATATATATAACAATGTTGGGACGAGTTTAAATCTTTTTGTTAGTTTTTTTTAGCTTCACGCTTATGCATTGTTCGTAAAACTTAAAAAATCACTGGGCTCCGTCCTCCACCTTTAATAACACAGTATACATAGTAAAATGAAGCAAGCTCATGTTAAAATCATGAGAAGGATCGAAGGCCATGTATTTAGAAATTATAATATAGAATTTTTTTTATTTATTAACACATAATAAAAAAAATACTATAAAAGTATACTTTTGTAATTATTATGTGAGTTCAGTGTTTTCTAACACTTCCTTATGTTTAACAGAGTAAGGAAGCGGGCATGATTTAAATATAATCATTCTCTCGAGTAGTCTTCGAGGCCATTATCATTTGCAGCCGGCACTGTTCTACAGCATCATATTTGTTACAACTCTTCTTCCTCCTGGTATTTGTCCCAGCTTAGCCAGGGTCTGCCTTCTCACTTAACCTACTCCACTTTGCTCGGTCTTTGGCATCCTCGGTGGTAAGTCCATTGGCTCTCATATCCTGTTCACGGCATCCAGCCATCGCTTCGCTTGAAGCTTATCCACTACGTCACGGACTTCAAGACTACCTCGGATTAATGTGTTACGTAAGCGGTCAGCCCGCGTTACGCCGCACATCCAGCTTAGCATTTTCATTTCCGTGACATGAAACTCCTTAGTGTGCCAAGATAGTGCTGGCCAATATTCGCTGCCATATAAGGAAACCGGTCGGATTATGCTCTTGTATATCTGCCCCTTGAGTTTGGGCGGTGCGATTGCAGACCACACCTGTGACCTCACGCTATTTGGCCCAAGCAGCGCTGATACGGGCATTCTCAAGCGTACCCTTACAGAGGGTCCCTCTTTGCTCCAGCTTAACCTGGCCCTCGTCAACGAATGCTATGTCATTGGCGTACTTCATCAGCCAGGGAGGCTGGTCTTGTTTATAAGCCGAGATAGTATGCAGCACAACACTGAACAAGAACGGGCTAGGAGCCGAGCCTTGGTGAACTTCTACCGCAATCGAGAAGGGTTTAATGTCGCCAACAGCAGTCCTGACCATTGAAGCGGAATCGCGATAATTATATATCTAAAAATGTTATGTGTAGAGCTTTGCCTTCTTCCATATTTGTCACAACTTATATACAAAATAAAAAACGTAGCACAATTAACATTCTAATTGTTTTATATTTTTTTTGGCACAACTAAGCAATCGGAGATAACCTACTGTCAAAACAATCCATTGACCGCTGAAATCGAGACTGTATATTGTGTGCAAAGTAAAACAACGTCTCACTTTGATTTACCATGGCGAATAAATGAAAATAACTTTTCAACATAATCTTTCCTTCGACTGGGAATGAAACCCACAATCTCTCCTGTTTACAGTCAAACATTGCCTCACTGCATCAAGATACCCTCTAAAGTCTCACTGTGATATACTATGTTATAGATATTGTTTTAATGAAATAAATAATATTATTTATTTCATTAAAACAATATCTATAACTTATACAATAACTTATTCTTCTTAGTAAATACGACTCTAATCGCTGTAAGCTTCATAAGCATTGGTAATAAAATAATTATCGTGCTATAAAACTTTTTCAGGTAGCAGCCAATAAAACATTGTAGAGATATCAAACCATCAGAATCGACTAACTTATTGAAAGCAAAACCGACATCGCATTATGGACACAACTTTGCAATCTAACTTTAATGTCCTACTTGTACTCTTCTTAAATGTTTTCTAAGAAATTGTTTGAAGAGCTCATTGTGTACTCTGGCCCTTATTTAATTTAACCATCCTCCAGTTTCCTGCAACTTAAGTTTACATTGCGTGTTGAGGAGTGGAACTCAACGCCGCACTTTGTCTTACCAGAGCGAGAAAGTGATAATAATTTTAAATATAATCAACTGAGTGGGTATCGAATCCTCAATAGAGTTTAGCGTCCCCCGACGAGCTCCCTAATATAAATTAAATTAACTATTAAATGAAATTAACTTAATATTACTGTATTAAGTTCATTACATTTAATTGTTAATTTAATTTATATTAGGAAAAATTTAAACTCTTACAGATGATATTCATAGTTTTTTAAGTAACATTCTGTATTAGACTTTCCGTTAAATTTGAGACATTGCATGTTAAGTAGTGGATTTCATTTTTTATCATGGATAGAATGAAAATAACTTAAATACAATCCTTCCCCGAGTGGGAATCGAACCCACAACTGATCGCATTTACAGTAAGACACAGTCCTACTGTACCATAACTATCTAACTAATCATATATACTATGGTTACTTTAAAAAAGTTTATTTATATTAAAATCAAAAATATATCAAAATCAAGATATACCTCTCATGCAATATAAGATGGATTATACGTTGGAAAATCGTTGTGTATGATAAAAAGCTTTTTGGTAAATCAGTTGTGCCTACTTCATGATGAAATGAGTTTTCAAATGAAATTACAAATAGGAACCCTTTTACGGTATAAAGGTTTTACAATTTTACCATGATTATATAAGGACTCTATAAGCTCAAGCTTTGATACTGATAAGCTTCTCTTGATATGAAATTATATAACAAGTCTGTATGGATAACATTTTTTTATACTTTTAGCTTTACGCTTTTATCCCGCTTAGCAGGGTAGATAGTAAGTACCTAGTGTCAAAGCTAGTCACACTTCGCTTTCCGTCGAATTCGGGACATTGCGTGTTGAGTGGCGGAACTCAACGCCACATTTTGTCTTTACCAGAGCGATGAAGAGAAAATAATTTAAATACAATCATGCCCCCGTGTGGGGATCGAACCCACAACTAAACGCGTTACCAGCCGGCCTCAAATCCTCTTTAAAAAATTAAAAATAGCAAAGTCTAAATAAAAAACTTCACCTATATTTTAAATGAAACTATTATAAAAGGATTAATCGCGTATATTTTTGTACCTGTAACCACGGATTACTGTAAAGTGTTCGAAACGTCATAAAGTGTCCAAAAACGTATTTTCGAATACCAAAATATACGCGATTATACCGTTCAAAATAGTTTCATATAAAATGTGTAAAAATCGTAAAAATCAAAGATCTTATTACTTCATTCATGTATTTACGACAAACACTTTTGTTTAAAATGATACACGGGTTGCTACGGTAACGGGTATTTTACGCAAAATGGCCGCTATTTTTTATAAAATATGCCAATACGCCAAATATAATGAGATTATTTATGCTACTCATTCACCGTTCATTCAGCTGTCGCAAGCTATTACATTATGTAATGCATTTCAGAGTGAAAATTTATTAAATTCTTAAGCTATGTCACGTCGGAGGCGTCAGTTCAATATTAATTAGATTTGACTAAACTTCCGAGACTAAGTGAGTTTGAAACAAAACGTTTCAGATTAGGGTGACCTATTATTTATTATATTTTAGTTTTATATTAAACATTATTATAATTAAACATTTAATAAGGCGAATAGGTTGAAAATATTAAATTAATACCTAAAACACATTTTTGCCTGTTACATTTGTGATGCGACACATTCTAACTACAGTCAAAATAATACTCAAAATTATTGATTATAATTATTGAATTTAGGAGATTTAAGTACACAAGTTTAGTAATTTGGAACTAAGAACACTGTACATCAGAGAGAAGTTAGTACCAATTTAAAATTACTATATACCACTTGAGTGGGAATCTAACTATGAACGATCGCACCTATAGGCAGAAGCTATTCCACTGTGCCATGATGGCCTAGTATTCAAATTAAAAATTTTAATATTATCTCTGACTATAAACACGTTTGGTTGTGTGTTCGATTCCCACTCGAGGTAGTGATTATATTTAAATTATCTTCACTTAATCGCTCTACAAAGTGCGGCGTTGAGTGCCGCCACTCACCACATCACTCATCATAAAGTCGGCGGAGAGGGTAATACGAAATGTCCTGACACAAAATTTTCCTGACTCTCCTGCTATGCGGAGTAAAAGCGTGAAGCTATTGATATATTAACATTTAAAAAAATAACTCGTAATATATTAAATACAAGCCACAATTTTTTTTTTAATATTATTAAATTTTGTATCAACTGATAGACGAATGTAACCTCAGTCTACCTGTGACCACGGACTACTGTAAAGTGTTTGAAACGTCAGGTGTCCAAAAGCGTATTTTCAAATAACAAAATATACGCGATTAATCTGTTCAAAATAGTTTCATTTAAAATGTGTAAAAATCTTTAAAATCAAAGATCTTATCACAAAATTTGTTTTTAACAGAAAATTATATAAATTTGAAATTCTATATTAATATAGATATTACGTGCACTAATATAATAAACATTTAAATTAAACGTAATTAATAGGAGATACTGTTATACGTATAAATCAAAATGTCTGCGGTTTTCTCTGAATTACGTTATATGTACGTAATAATTTTGATGGTAGAGTTATTTAACTTTATGATAAAAGTTTAACTATAAACTGTATTTGTAACGCTCTAAAGTCTAAAATATATTAAGCATCGATTTATCAAAAATTATACAAATGAAATGCAAGGGATGTTCAATGCTATAAAAGACGTTGAGACTTATATTTCTTTAATATTATAAGTTATTATGTTAAATAAGTATATAACGCGAAAATAACGATAAGTAACAACGAGGTGTTAGATTCGAATATTTTTGTGGGATTTTAAAAAATATAATTGTTCAGCATTGTTTCTATGTTATAATTACTATGAAAATTTCATTGTTTACCGTTATTCTGTGCATATTATTTAAGAATTAACCTTTCCCCTTACTAACTTATTACGATTAACACTCCACTACATTTCCTAAGTCTCTACGTACCAAGTTTCCGTTTTCTATAATCAAAAGTTTTGATTGTGTTTTTTTCAGTTGATTACTTCGTAAAAGAAAAACTTTATATATATATTAGTTATGTAATATATTTAAAAAAATCTAAATCAATAATAGTCAGAAAGTATAACCCATGACCAATTAAGTACTCATCGTATTTAAAACAGGTGCAGTACTCTCTGAAAATTTATACATAAAATAGAAAGTACCTAACGTCAAGGTACGCCGTACTTGGCTTTCCACCGAATTCGACATTGCGAGTTGAGTGGTGAAACTAAATTCCGCCTTTTCTCTAACCAGAGCAAAGAAGTGAAAATTATTTTAAATATAATCATTCCCTCAGTGGGGATCGAACCCACAACCGATCGCGTTAACAGTCAGACGCTGTCTCACTACGCCACGACTGTCCTATTATTATATAATATTCCATTTTTGCACCAAGCAAATAAATTTTCAATGTACAATGAAACTGCACCGCGCACAATGAAAGAAGCCGTATAACTACAGTGGAGTATCATCAGTCTTTATAAAAGATTCGTTTTCTAAACCCTTTTTACATTGTAGGTATTATGTGAATAGTATTAATATATAAATTGAGTTCTAAGTAAAATAACGTTATATGCACAAATAGTGGTTAAATAAACTGTTGTATCGCACTATTTGGACATTGGTAAAGTGTACCGAACGGTTTAGGATTCAATTCCCACTTCGAACCTAGAAGAAAAAAATAATTCACTGATTATAACACGATGGATAAAACGTCCGTTAGTACTATCACGCTCTTAAAATTACTCAACTTAATTAAAACTATAAACAGACACATATAAAGCTGTGACGACAGAGTTAGGCGAAAGCATTTATCTCCTATTATGCATCTGCTAACAAAGATTCTATCGACTTAATGGCTTTTTTGCTATTTATAGCGTTATATATAAAATCATCTTACAAATTTTCATTTAGAAGGAAGTCACAAATCCTAAATGTTTACACCCATATACGTATTTGGATGACATGAATATTACGCATAAACTCTTTGCACTTAAAAAAACTACAATTTAAATAATATTTCAATATTAGCGAGCCCAATCAAGTATTATATAAGTATATTTTATATATTTTGGCACTATAACTTTATTATTACTCCAATGTTATTAAGATTAACCTTATAAGGCTCTTCAATAAAAGAACTATCGATAGTTTAATATTTATTTTTTAATTGTATCTCGTAGCTACACATTCTAGGGCGTTTAACTACTTCTTCAGCTTTATAATATAAGATCGCTTAAAATAACAAAAAGACTAGATATATCTCGCTCTTACGAAAATTTTATTATTATATAACTTTAAAGTTATTATATTAATGTAATGCGCATCGTAACTATATTAAAATTTATTTTAATTCATATTTAATTCATAAATATTAATTACGTAGAATCTTATATTAATTCCCGGTAAAGTTAGAGTTGAGAAATTTCAAACGTTCTTTTTTCATATTTAAGCGACCAGCGGACGTATAATCCACCTTGTTAGAATCATTGGATTATTTCTTTTCTTCCAGGTATTGGGTAAGTTATTATAATTTTATGTACTAATTAAAGAAAATGATAGTCGAGAGAATGTTCTCTCCACTAAAATTTTGTTAAAATTTGTTATCTATTTTTTATCGTACTTCAGAGGCTACCACCGCACGCTCCACCCACCGAACCGCAGCATTTGACGGAGATTTATGACATTATTCTCTGAATCGTTTTACGTCTAACTGCTTGAGAAAACTTTGAAATACAAATCTATCAATAGCCCTTACCAGAAGATTAAAAATATCTTCTAGAAGACAAATTTTAAATGTCTATTATAACAAATACCCATAAATACAATGGATGAATAAAATATTTTTGACTAATTATTTTTTTTATAAGTCAGGCAAGGCAAACCAGAGTGCGGGTCACGTACGTACGTGATATGTGAATACCGTTGCCCACGTCCCCGTGTAAAACTAGAGGAGCTACACGAGCGTTGCCGGCCTTTAAGGTGGGAATAAGTAAGGTGTGTGTGCGTGAAGTACCGTCTCACTCTGCCGATGACACCAAGTTTTTTCGAGGCTAACTTGTCCTTGCTTTCTAGCTGATCGCGACACTGCGAGTCACTCGAAACGCTCAGGCCCAATATACTGATATCAGGCGCGGCTCTTCTCGAAAACAGGAAGAGGCATTCTCAAAGGATGCTTCGACGGAAGACAAAAGTTTTTTTCGGCACTTGTCGACGTTTTCCCGAGAAAGACCTGCACGGCCGGTGCAGACGGCGTCCACCGTACTGTCGTCTGCATAACAATGAATGCTAGGATCCTCTAACAAATCATTGATATGCAGAAAGAACAGTGTTGGGGACAGCAAACAGCCCTGGAGAACGCTAGCGTTCTCGGGCATTAATTCAGAGCAAAAACCATCGATAGCGACCTTTATGCTATGCCCAGTGAGGAAGCGAAGGCGACCCACTTGCATAATTTCTCCGGAAGACCATACGATTGAAGTTTGGCAAGGAGCCCTGTGCCACACTCGATCAAAGGCCTTCGCCATGTTCAGGCCCTCTCACTTGCTTTCAACGGCAGCAGCCCAGCGGTGGGTTAAGTACACTAAAAGTTCACCGATTGACCGACTATAGCGGAAGCTATATTGACGGTTGCTCAGCGACCGTCAATATAGCCAGTTAGTCGGATCGGAACCATCGCCTTTTTCAGGATCGGGTGGGTTAGGGCGCTCTTAGGGTGTTCTGCAGCTACCACATTTAGTAGGCACTACACTCCGTATCAGACAGTGGTTAGAAGATCCCAAAGGGGCAACGACCTTAACCTGATACTGTCCTGAATGTGAAGTCAGCAGAAGATCAAGTAATGAGGCATTGTGGCTGTCCACATCTGGGACTCGCGTAGGCAAATTAACCAATTAATTGCGTGTTATGCTGTAAGTAAGCTTTATTTAATTATTATTTAATAAAGTTACTTTAAAAAATCTTAAGAGGGGTATTATAGTGGCATTACATTACAAGCGAAAGTGATTTAGGAACCATTACAATTTAATACTCAGTCGTTTTGTGACTTAAAAGTCGTAAGTACATAGTAAGATAAATGTTTGTTATAAGAATTTCTTAAATATTAAGTTTTAATTGTTTTATAGTAGATTAAAAAATAATAATATGATATATTTTAACTATGTTAATAGAAAGTTTAAGCTTAGTGTACGGCATTAAAAACCGCCATTCAACGTGCAAAAATTTCACATTGGGATTTAATAAACCAATGAAAAAGTGATCACCGGAGTATCTTCATATTTGGTTCCCTCTGGTTGTGTGTAAAAAGTCAATGTTGTTTTGTATGCGCAGTGATACAGCGTATGATTTGTGGGTTTGATTCCGACTTAAAGCATTTTATTAAAAGAATATTTTTCATTTCTCCATTCTGATATGATAAAGCGGGGCGTTGAGCTCGCCACTCAACACGAAATGTCTCGATTCCGGGTGGAAAGCGTTCAACCTAGCCCCTGGACACTTAATGCTCTCTGACGACCCTGCTACTCCCTAACGTGGACCAAATCTCTTCTTCTTCTATTGCACCATTATATATTTTCCTATGTAAACCAAAAAGTAAGCAATAAAAATAAAAATATATTATATAGTAAAATAAATAACAAACGCAATCGTAAGACATACATAATAGCTTGAATATCGTCATTTATTAACTTGACAGTTCTCCTGTAATGTAATAAAGACAAAAATTACCCTCATAAAAGTAAGAATGTCCCTAACTCCTGAAATGGAAATAACGGGATGATTGTCGATTAGAGTTCCGCCCTTTACCAAATTATACCTCAAAATTGAAATTTATTCAATTGTACACTTTATTTATGGCAAAATTTATTTGATAAATATTATTTTGGTCGTTAATGTTTATAGTTTATATAGAGTTATTATAAATTTATATTGAATGATTTTTATATCAATATTGTTTTCTATAATATTAAATTTAATATATCAAATATTTTTGATGAATTCCATTTAAGTTAAAAATAAACCCAATACATAAATTATTGATATATGTATGTATAATCATTTTTTTTTTAAATTTCATATTTGCTATTAGTCATATGTACCTGTGTTGTTTGTATTAGGCGTGTGACAGTACAAAATACACCTGCAGGTTCGAGTTGAACGTAGAGTAATATTGACGTTTAAAATATTTGTTTGTTTTCTGAAATAAAGACTTATTTTTTGACACTCCCACTTATTTCCGATATGATATAGAACTTAACAACAGTTTGAGTTTTTTATATAATTTTTACTTGAGTTATATGTTTTAGGAATTATCTTAAATTATTGTGATAGCTGGCAGTCAACGGAGTGTCTTGACACTAAGCTGATGATGATTAAAGCTAACTAAATCCAAAATTAGCAATATATTCAAGATAAGCCAAAGAAAATATTCGCCAATACTAAAATCGAAGAAAGAGACACTGAGTACCTCTTACTAAGTTCATAACGAAGTGTGGGTGGGTTACAAATATAATACAAGTTTATTTCTTACATCGTTCTGGCAGTAATTTAGTTTGGTTCGTGTATATATAGTTGAACCTTAGGATTAGTTCGTGCTTTATTGGAAAGTAAGCATTTTGATTGATTGCTCATGTGCCTTAAAAACAGAAAAATACATATGTATATAATGTATAGCATTAATTTTTTTAACTTCACGCTTTTATTCCGCATAGCCATAGGGTAGACAAAAATCATCTAGTATCAGGACACTCCATACTTCACATTCCACCCGATTTCGAGTTAAATAGTTGTAAAATGGTGGAACTCAAGGCCACACTTTGTCTTATCAGAGCGAAAAAGTAAAAATAATTTTAAATATTTTCATTCTCCTGAATGAAAATCGAACCCACAACTAACGATGTTTACAGTCAGACGCTGTTCCTCTGCGCCACGACCGGCGTCAAGCATTAATGAGCTATGCTAATATTTTGTAATCTGAAATTATTGCTATATAATATATATTTATTATACTTTATTGTAGACTAATTGTTATATTTAAAATTGTGTTTAATTTAAATTTAAATGTGTTTTATTTAATTCAATTGGTGTACTTGTAAAATATAGTTTCTGATTTGATTAATTTTGTAAAGTATAAAAGGAGTTGAATTATTGGCATCAAATATTCACTGTTTGTACTTTGTCCAATCAACAATTTGTTTAAACTGTACCGCTATATTTATTTGCAAACTACCTGAAGAATTTAATTAATAAATTTAACAAATTTAACATTTAATTTGAGCATGCTTTGTGAAATTGTGATATTTTATTTTTATATTAACGTAGCCAAATAGTTCATAGGAGGCTATCGTAGTGCAAGTGTGTTTACAGAGAGTGTCTGTAAACACACTTGGTCAAAGTTTCCATTGGGAGGGATTGTATTAAAATTGTGTTAATTTCTCTGCTCTGGTAAGTCAAAACGCGGCTTTCAGCTCCACTAATCGATCACAATGTCCTGATCTTAGGTGATAAACAGTAAACAAAGTGTTGTGTTCATTGTGCAAAATCTCTAAATTGGCAAAAAATGAAGAGCGGTATAATTCCAATTTGAATCACAGCTGGCTTTAGATAACGCGGAACTTGTATGTACATAACGGAATATTCATACGGGGCCAGTAAAAAAGTTCTATTTCGAAGCAAACATCAACTTCCTTAAGGAAAAATTTCCAGACGAACAGTACAGATTCCTCAAAAAAGTTTTATATAAAGCCATCTTATAAAAGAACTAACAATACTTGTGAAAAGAAGTTGAAAGTTTATTTAAAAATTTCACTTCCAGTTAACAATCGTCATATAATTTAAAAACCTTTTATAATTAATTTTAAGGTCATCTTTGCGTAGTGGGACATCGTCTTACTGTAAGCGCGATTGGTTGTAGGTTCGAATCCTACTCAGGAATATTATCATATTCGAACTTTATTTTCATTCTCCTCTAGTAAGCTACTCAATACGCAATGTCTAGATTTTCGGAAGGATAGAAAGGAAAGTGAATAGTGTCTTGACACTATGCCTCTGGCTCACCTACTATGCGGAAAGAAGCAGCTTTCCTTCGTAATTTCATTTAAATGATTTCCCAAAGCAGCCAGATGTAATTTTCTCAGAAAATAAAATTCATTGCCAGATAAAGTTCGACGCAACTACTATTATACCGGTTTTTCTACTTCAAGGGTACTCTAAAATTAGTTCTAGAAAAATTTTACAACCAGCTTCCTCAAGTACAAAGACACAATTAACTGTATTGGGGAAGTCGTCCAAAGAGGATGGTAGATTGAATAATGCAGCATAAATGGCACTGTTAGTAACATACAATGACAATAGATAATGAATTCCTATTATAATTGAATTACTATCTGAAAGAAGGAAGACATCGGAGTTTAAAACATTTTAAAGTAGAATTTTGTAAATGCTTTTAGATTTTTCTAGAAAAGTATTTCCTTTAACTCAAGTTCTCAAACCACTAATAAAATAACATAATAAGATTTTGAATTCTATCACAATATTTTTTTTATACTAAGGGAACATTTAAATTTTTTGCATACCAACCAATATCCTTGCATGGCCTGCTTTTTTTGGGAGTGAAGATTTGGAAGAAAACACTTGTGGTGATAAGGTCCCTTTTACACTAAAATTGTAGTCGTTTTCTATTTATATTAAACGTTTATAAAATAGAAAACAATAAAATCTTTAAAAAACCGCTTCCATTCCATCGAATATCCTAATATAGTGGCCCATGTCCTTATATTTATAAGAAAAACGATCGTTTGTGGGTTCGGTCCCCACTTGCGGGAGTGATTATATTTAAATTATTTTCACTTCCTCACTTTGGTAAAACAAAGTGTGGATTTCGACCACTCAACGTGCAATGTATCAAATTCGGTGGAAAGCGAAGTACGAGATCAGTGTCTTGACACTACGTAAAAACATTTTATTTTCCCCACTTAAGTTTCTTCTCGAGATGTAATTATTAATTAGATAAAAAATTAATACGTACACAAAAACGTGCAGCCATTCTACCTGGCGTGCTTTGAGAAGGTCTATGTCTAGCTGTGCACGTCTTCAGGTTGATGGTGATGAATCCATACTAAGGATTTTATTCTCAAAAAATGTTAACATATACTAGAGAATCAGTTGACAAAAGCGTTGTAATGTAGTATTAATAGGTACAACTAAAACGAAAGTCAAGTGAAAAATTGAATTACTTAACACTATTATCTCTTTTCCGTCATAAAAAATATTTAATTACCTATTATTAGTATTTAAGATAGTTAGATAGAGCCTTACTTAACTAAATTGAGCAATAATTTCATTTGTACAGAAAATCTTCGCTTATAAATAACTCAACAGCGCGACTCCGTGGTCGGATTCCTGCGTCTTCGCTGGTATTTATCTATTAACGAAATTCCTGTTTGTGAAGCAGAAGACCGTATTAATACGAAGAACATGTTGAAATAATATTTATTAAGCCATCTGTTTATTACGTCTTCTTGTTTCCTTATTGTCTGTATGAATAGCAGTCTGAACGTGGCAAAGTGAGTTACTACATCCTACTGTTAACGTCATTGATTATGGGTTCGATAACCTGTCAAGGTTTAATATTTTCTTCATTTTAATTTCCTAGTTTCATTTTCTATTGTAAAACATAAATAATATAATATAAATCCATTTCTATACGGGCTATAATACTTTTATCGGAATTCATATTTTCTATCCTACACATAAAAACTAACTCCTTTGAACTACAAAATCAATTTCAAAACTGTTTAAGCTTAAGCCGCTCGCTTTTAAGCTGTATAGCCGTTAAATTTGTTAATTGTTTTGCCTCTATCGTTTTGTATCCGCTCAGCAAAAGCTCAATGATTTTTTTGTATCCGATTTCAGTGTAATACATATTGTTCAGTATTAGAACCGTGAAATATTTAGAGTAATCGATAACTTTACTTTTACTTTTGCTTAACAGGGGAGACAAGGAGAACCTATTGTTAAGAAATTATGCGTTGAATAGCGGAACTAAACGCCGCAATTTATCTTACAAGAGCGAGAAAATGAAGATAATTTAAACATAATCATTCCTCCAAAGGGAAACCGAAACCGCAACAAGTGCGTTGTTCCACTTAGCCAGGATTGCCTAGAAACGCAGCGGGATTCGAACCCGCGCCTCTTGGATACCGTCCAAGATATACCGTCCAATATATTACTCTCAAAATATAATTAAAAGAATTTTATATCATTTGAAAGTATATGCCCTCTGGAACGTCCTTACTGTATATTAAAGAAAATATATTGTTTTTTTTTTTTTTTTTCTGTCATTGAGTTAAATGCTGTTGACCTTAATGGTCTTTACAGCGACACCGGGAGGGGGAGGGAAGAGGGTACTCTAGCCCTGCGAAGTATTAGCAAGCACTGACGTGTCTGCTTGAGAGGAAGCCGACGACCGCAAGGGCGCCCCCTGCGGGGCTCGAACCTCGGCTTGCGGTCGGCGAGCGGGCGGGGGATTTTTCCCTACTCTAAAAACACAAGCCAGCCGCGGCGTGAAGTCGCGACTGGGGGAATTTTTAACTATTCTAAGGGAGCCTATTACAGTCCCTAACCGTTGGACCCGGCCGCGCCAACGCGCGGACGGGCCGTGACGTAAGCTGGACTTCGCCGTCGTTTCCGACGACGGCGGTGTTTGTGTGTAGTGTTGGTGGAGTGTTTCCTACCTAACATTTTTCCATTTGCTGCCGTGATGGGGTTGTCGGGGTCTAATAAGACGCTACGCGGGCGTCTAAGTTTAGGATGCGCGGACGGGGCGTAATCGCACGCCCGTACGACGAGGGGGTTTACGTGAGTATCTGCGCGCTCGTAATAGCGCTTGGCTAGATCTAGGCTAGAGATCGATTCCAGTTCGAAATCCTTATGTAAGTCTATATTACGAACGTACCAGGGGGAACCCGATGCGATTCGTAGAAATCGGTTTTGAACCACTTGAAGTGGTTTAAGCTCGGTGTGCGCGAACGCCACACAAGCGTACGTGAGGACGGGCCTAATGCAGGTTTTATACAATGTCAGCTTATTTCTAAGTGACATTTTACTGCGTTTACAAATTAAGGGGTGCAATCTATTAAGATAGAAGCGGGCTTTATTACACACTCGACTAATGTGTTTTCTGAAGGAGAGTCGGGAGTCTAGAGTGACTCCGAGGTACTTAAAATGTTTTTGCCACGGAATTGGCTTGTTAATTAGGTATACGGTAGAGACCGTTTCATGTTTAAGTCGAGGGAACAGTACCGCGGCACTCTTTTCGGGATTGACCTCGATCCTCCATTTGCGGTACCAAGCGCCTAGGGCGTCGGCGGCCGCCTGGAGTCTCTCGGCAATGACGAAAGAGTGGCGGGAAGTGGTGTATAGGGTGGTGTCGTCGGCGTACATAGCCAGATGGACATTGTTGACCTTCGGTATGTCGCTGGTGTACAGCGCATACAGAATAGGAGAGAGCGTGGAGCCCTGAGGGACTCCGGCGCGAATTAGGCGGGGAGTGGAGAGTGTACCTTCCACTTTAAAACGGAAATATCTGTTTGAGAGATAGTCCTTGAGGACGCGAATTAAATGATCCGGGAGGCCGGCATTGTGCAGCTTGTAAATCAAGCCACTATGCCAAACTTTATCGAACGCTTTCGCGATATCGAGAAAAATGGCCGCAGTGGAGCTGCGGACACGGTATCTAACATTATATCTGGCTATGTGTTCTACTAGCCGATACACTTGGTGTACGGCGGAGTGGCCCTTGCGGAACCCGAATTGCTCGTCTAAGAGCAGACGTTTCGTCTCTACCGCTTCGGAGAGTCTAATGAGAATTATCCTCTCGTAAATTTTACCTAGGCAGCTCAGCAGACTGATAGGCCTGTAGCTGCTGGGGAGATTCCTCGGCTTGTTCGGCTTCGGAATACCTATGACTATTGCCTCCTTCCATTGATCTGGGAAGGTACAAGATTTGAGGAGGCAATTAAAAATGAGTACTAATAAGGACACGAACTGGGCCGGTAACGTTTTTAACATCCTGTTGTTAAGACCGTCGGGCCCCGGGGCCTTCCTGTCTTTCAGGTTCTTAATGATATTTTGAACCTCACCGGCGGAGGTTGGGCGAAGCGGTTCACCTGAGGGAGGTAGTGAAGCCCAGGTTGCAACCTCTGAGTCCACCTTCGCTAGGTGGTCCGGGTCGCAAGGCTGATCGCTGGGGGAACATTGAGCCTCTAAACTGTCGGCTAAACATTCCGCTTTTTCAGTGTCATCGGCGGCGATAGAATTGTCGGGCCTAATGAGAGGTGGCATAGTCACGAGACCGTCCGACCTGAAGGCTCGCGACAGCGCCCAGAAAGCCTGGTGCGAAGGCGCGAGTCCCTCTAGTCTCTTGTCCCACGACTCGCCGCGGAGCATGTCGAACGCGTGTCGAACGCTCCTCCTCAACCTGTTTAGTTCCCTACGGTTGTCGTCTGTCGGGTATGTGTCGTGTCGTCTGGCTGCGGCGTTTTTACACCTTATTAACCTCCTGAGCTTTTCTGAGATTTCAAATCGTCCTTGCGGTACGTTTGTAATCTCTTTAGAGCAGCTGAGGATCGTGTCGTGTATATAATCTGAGAATTGATTAGCCGCGTCTATTGCTAAATCAACCGAGTCAGTGATGCCTGGGATTAGCTCCTTAAGAGGAGAATTATTGGCTCGAAGAAGCTTTGCGAACTTCTTCCAGTCTGTAATTGTTTTGGTCGGAGGGCCTGAGGGGAAAATATATTGACACCTTTTACAATTATATAACAACTTTGCGGCGCGCAAAAGTTTAGACGTTTAGTATTTGCTAATTATACTTCCGAAGTTCGTTTAGGAAAAACGTGAGAGTGAGAATCAAACGTACAACCATCGCATACATTGGGTGTTGCTCAGTTACAAAATGATACTTTTAATTCTTTTTAAAATAAATTAAAATTTAAAAAGAAAAATTGATCCAACGAAGCGTGGCGTTTAGTTACGCTCGACACGCAATGTCTTGAATTCGGCAAAAAGCCGGCAAAAAACAGTTCGGAATATTTTGACACTAGTGTCTAACACACCCAACAAGTTTTATTACAATAGTTAACATTTTAAATTTATTATTTTCTTCGAGCAGTTAATCAAATAGTTGCTGGCAGCTTCATTTCCGTGGATTTACTTTGTCGTGGAAAGTTTCCTCTCTTATCGGAACCCTTACTTTTCATGAACAAAGTATCCGAGACTTATGAAACTGCGCTGAGGAACTTTAAAATCTATTTAATTAAGTTGAGTCATTTTGAGAACCAGTTCAGGTAACGAAAACAAGATAAAAAGATTTTTTAGTAAATTTTATGTGCAGTACTTATTTTTTTTTAGTAACATTTTATTATTTTAGCATTTTTTCTCAATTTTTCAGCAGTAGAATCAGCAGAGAGAATAGAATTTCAAGACCTTTTCCATGTTGAAGCGCAGAGCAGAGAAATTAAAATAATTTTAATATATATGTACAGATGAGGTCACGTAGCGTCACAAGCTAGCTTTATTTCATAGTAGCTAAATTTGAATATGTAGTAAATCCATTATTAAAACTTCAACCCTTTCATCCCGTATAGCAGGGTTGACAGGAATAACTTAGTTTCAAAACACTCCGTACTCCACTTTCCGCTGAATTCGAGAAAATAGGTGTTGAGAGGTGGAACTCAACGTCGCGCTTTATCTTGCCAGAGCAAGGAATTTATAAATTAGAGAAGAATATTCGGATGTGGCAAAAAAGAGTTAGAGGTTTGAGATATTTAAGTTATTTTCACTTCCTTGCTCTGGTAAACATAAAGTGCGACGTTGAGTTCCACTACTCAACGCGTAATGTCTTGAATTCTGTGGAAAATATAGATGTCTACCTTGCTATAAGGTATAAAAGCGTGAAGCTCGAAAAAAATATTTTTTAATAAAGAAAAGAGTAAAGTGCAATAAGTATTAAAGTAAACTGACACTAATTTTATGCAGAAACCTGAACATTTTTTATATCAAAAGCGTCTTACACCATTGAGATTATTATAAAATGAAATTTAATACGTGAATTAAAAGAAGAAGAATATGCAACAAAATTCAGATAAACTTTTAGCTTTTCTAATTTCTCGATTTATTTCCTTCTACTTCTTTGCAAAATAAATATTTTTCAATAATATTCTAATTTAATCTTTAACTGTAATAAAATCTTTAATTTTATAATACCTTTATGTTTATATCAAAATATATTTTGAATGGATTTGAAGGGGAAGGTGAATCAATAAGAGAATTTTTAATAATTTTAATAATAGGGTAAGTTTTTGGAATTTATCATTGATAACTAAATGAATTTATCATTAGTAAATTATTTATAAATTAATAATTATTTATAGGTTAATTATAAAATAGATCGTAGAGGCCCAAAAAAAATATTTGTGATTTTAATATATTATATAACAATATAATAAACTTTTATTACCTACTTTACTACAAATTTATATAAAGGTTATAGAACTAATATATTGTCTAAATTCTATTGAATTTATAAAAAATACTTAGTGACATATTTTCGACAAAGACAAACGATTGATATATCATTTATCACATCAGCGACGCTATAATGGAGCTCCTATACGTATAAATTTGAAGCCACGTTTCAACATATTGGTTTTCATATAAAATTATTATTATAATATAAAATTCTTACATTTTTCTTATTTTTATTACTACTAATTTAAATTAAATTAACTTTGATGATTATGATTTATCAGAATGTCCATTAGTAGTTATTGTTACCTGTTTTACCTTATATATATATATATATATATATATATATATATATATATATATATATATGCATTAAATATTAAATTTCACGATTCCTGTACTATCGAATTTGATTATTTATTCTTTTTTTCCCCATTTTCTAGAAGAGACATGATTTTCTAATCAAAGCCGCATTCCCATTGTATGAGATCCACAACTATCGAAATCACTAACCTCAATAGGTTAGTGATTTCGATAGTTGTGGATTTATTTATATGTATTTTATGGCTATGATAGCACAATTGCTATCATAGCCATAAAATACATATAAATAAATCATAATACATATAAAAAAATCATAAAATGCATATAAATATTTCTACGTATATTGAGGCCATCAGGCTTCAATATACGTAGAAATATTTACATGTATTTTATATCTACATAAAATCGAGAGACCTCTAGGTTTCCTTATATGGTAAGACTGTAAGGTTTAAAACCGGTTTAAAGTGAATAACAAAAAGTAGTTTTATTACTTATCAAAAAGGCGAGAAAAAGGAAATAAAACTATAATGTTTGGAATAAATTTTTTATTTGACTAGAAATCATAGATTACATACATATCAAGTATTCCAGTAATAGCAAGCTTTGAACAGAGAGCTTAGAAAACGCTATATACAATATCGATATACAAACTATTATGTCACTTAAAATTAATATTACAATAATTATTCTTAAAACGACAAAAGATTTATAAGTTAAATATATTTTTAGATATATTATATAAATATTTACAATATATTATTTATATAATAGTTTTGATTATAAATTATTTATTTATTGTAATTTATAGTTATTTTATTATTCTAAGAATAACAATAGCTTTGGTAAAAATAATACACTTACTGTACAGGTACAATAAAAATACTTTGAAAAGGTTAACATAGTTTCAATAGTTTATTCTCAATTTAAAAATAAAATGTGCTAAAATAGGAACTGATATTTAAGGAATTAACACTGTTCTTTGGTTTCTTATGTTATTTTTGAAATATTATAAAGGATATGGTGTAGTTTGATTAAATTGATACTAATATATAAAATTGATGTGTCTGTTTGTATTTATTATTATTTATTAATAATGTTATTTCAACATTTGTCTGTTTTACTGTTTATTTGTTACAGCTAATCTTTGGAACAGGTGGACCGATTTTGACGTGGCTCTCACTGGCAAATAAAAATGTAATAAGGAGTGACTTAGGCTACTTATATTTCAAAATAAAGATCCAGAGAATTCCACGTGGATAGAGATACGGGCACAATTAGTGTTAAATATTTTTGTGAAATAGTTAATATAATATAGTACTTAGTGATAAAAAAATATGAGTATAAATGACAATGAAAAAGAATTTTTAACGGCTTAAACAATGTATTTTCGATTACCAAAATATACGCGATAAATCCGTTTAAAATAGTTTTATGTAAGCATTTATATATATATATATATATATATATATATATATATATATATATATATATATATATATACATATATATATACAGTACATCACATAGTAGCGGTCCGAGTATTTGAATCATGAGTTTTTGGACTGTTATTATCTCAATAAAATACGACTATTTATTAAGTACCAAACTTAAATAAACAAAAAACCTCTTGTACTTATATTTTTAACTTTGCACAGAGCAAAATATAAATAACAAGCTTCATAATGTCAGTTGTAAAATTTTTCCATTCGTGCACAGTGAACTTTACGCTTCGATTATTATGAAAATCAAGAGGAATGTTTTCGTCGCCAATTTCACTCGAGCGCTATTTATAACTTTCATTTGTATAAAATGATGTATCTAAAATGATTATTAAATATAAAATGTAATTAGAAATTATTATTAACAAAAATATTACTTTTTTATATTTTCAATAAGGTAAAAATACATATAAATATAAATTTTATATATTTATTGTTTATTTTTAGTATAAATTATATAATATTTTTATTGGTGCATTTAACTAACAACCGTTTAGAAAGAGTACAGTGTCATAACTAAGTTTTCACGAATATATTTTGGCAGTTTGCTCAAAAAGTAAAAAAAAATAATAAATTTTATAGCAGCGTTTTCCGACTTGCTAGAAGTACATCATGAATCATACAAAAATTTCATGCAAAAATGAAGAAAAAACTAGTTGCGAAATATAAAATTTCTAAGCTCCCGAGATAAAATTACTGAAGCGCACGACTCCACACAGTAGCGTGGCAGTTCTCGCGCCATTCCCCACGGACGACTATATAAAGCTGATAGCCTACGAAATATAATGCTATGATCTATATTTTTATTATATTGTACTTGAATTACAATGATTTATAATCTATACACAAATGGGATATTTGTGTAGGTTTCAGATTCAAATCCCGGTGTAAAATAGTTGGTGACGGAAAAGAACTCTCACGAAGAGAAAAAAGCAAAGAAAAGGAAAACAATATGATTACTATTTCAAAATTCAGTTGTAATAATATCCAGATTCTGTTCGACATTGCGTTGATTGCTTTCTGCCTCCAATCGAGACATTGTGAATCATGTGGTAAACTCTCTCTACGCCGCATTTTGTTTTGCAAAAGCGGAAGAAGAAAAAAATTTAATCATTCCCCAACAACCATTTACTTTTTATTTTTTAGCTTCACGCTTTTATCCCGCATAGTAGGGTAGACAGCAAGAACCTAGTGTTAAAACACTCCAAACTTTTCTTTCCACTAAATTTGAGACATTGCGTGTTTAGTGATGGAACTCAACGCCGCACTTTGTCTTTACCAGAGCGAGGAAGTAAAAATAATTTAAATGTAATCACTCCCCCAAGTGAGGATCGAACCCACAACTAATCGCACTTACAGTCAGACGTCCCGATGGGCTACGACCGGCCTCTGCCATTTTTATGCTAATTGATAAACTTTTTTTTCCAAAGATGTATAAATAAAAAAAAATAAGGAAAAAATAAAGAAAATATAAAACAAATCTATTTCATTTATTACAGTTTGCCATTGACTATTAAATAAATAATATCTAGCAGGAAGAAAGCCTACGATTTCAGTCCTACTTTTAGGCTTACAGTATTTGTTCAATAATTAAACACGTCGCGACCTTAATAGCTCAGTTGACAGTGAAAATAAAAGGTACAAAGCCATTAATTAGGCTTTGATTGAGATTAATCACATTATATATGCACATAACAAGGACAATGGAAAAACATTTTAAGATTTATTTAATTGGGCCGGTCCTGGCGCAGTGGGACAGTGTCTGACTGTAAACACGAACGATTGTGGATTCGATTTCCATTCCGTGGAATGATTATATTTAAACTATTTTATTGTCCTCACTAATACAAACTGCGGCGTTGATTTCCATCACTCAATACGCAATATCTTAATTCAGCGGAAAGCGGAGATCGCAGTGTCTTAATGTTAGGTACTTCCTGCCTAGCCTGCTATGCGGGATAAAATGCTTTTATATTTTAATTTATTTACTTTATAACACATAAGAATTGAATCATTAGATTTATGTCAGATTAGAATAAATTGTTACGGTTATCGGTTTCTTAATAGAAATTAAAAATATATATACCTATATAATATATCGCTAAATAAGTGTTATGAATAAAGAAAAATATTTATTCATTTATAAATAAATATATATATATATATATATATATATATATATATATATATATATATATATATATATATATATAATCTTTATACAAAGTCATAATTACACATGTAGCTCCCATTTTTTATATGAAATAAAACTAGGCAATATGACGCAAGAGATATGAACATCAAAAGTTGGTTGCAACACCACTCTTTAGCTAACCTACTTGTCTATAGCTTGTCCTACTTCGTTACGACGTATAAACGTATTATTATATTTCTTGAAATCCAACATGTATTTGCAAATATTTCAAATATTTCATTAGTATGTATGTTTCTTTTTAAATGTAATTCAATTTATTATTTTATTTGGAAATATGAAATAAGTGTCATTAATTTACTATTTTAATGACAAAAAATGATAAATAAATTTGAAAAATAACGATTATTGACACAAATATATTATAAATATAAGTACGGTTACGGTTTAACTTGCATAGCAGACGTCGGAGTGTCTTGACACTAGGGTGTCTCTGAACACCCTAGTGTCAAGACACTCCTACGACTGCTTTTTTGAATGCGGAAAATTGAAAGCATATTTTGCAGTCAGATGCTGTCGCACAGCGTTACGATTTCCTCAAATAATGAAATAAATAATAATATTACGTGAATAACTTATCTAACAGATATATTTTATATAGGCGTAATATTTATATTTTCAAGAACAGTGTCATTTTTAAATAAATTTCTTAAAATTTTAATAATTTTCAGATCTTTCATTATAAATATATTTTTTATTTATTTATGCGAAATGCAGATGACTTTAAGCCTACACTTTTCTTTATAAGAATAACATTATCTATTTAAAGAAATTATATACAAAAATAAATCTAGTAAAAGTATTATTCGTATTGCGATATACAATTACAATATTTTTTACAATTATATTAATAAATTTCATTAGCGCTTTTCCCCATTGTAATATATTAACATATACTAAAGGTTCTTCAGGAAAGCATTTGGAACTTACCGACCTATGGAATACAATTCTACCACATCTACTTATAACTACATAGACTTTTGAAATTATAACAATATTATTAAAGTTAAAAAATATCTCGAAATTATATATAATCTTTAGTTTAAATTATGATAACATATATAATCTGTATCTCTATTTTTTTTAAAAACATATTATTAAATAATAATTTTTTTATAACATAATATATTTTTTGATTATTACTTTAACTTGTCGAGATCTAAAAATATCCATTATTGTATTAGTTGTATATATTTTATATTGCTGTCAATATTTTCCAGAACTTTTCAACTGTATTTAAAGAAATATAAACTCTATTATGTATAATAAACATAACAATAATTAATGTATTTTTCTCAGAATAACAATAAATCTAGAATAAAATTAACAATATGGTATATATGAAATTGTACTTTTTGTATTTTAAATAAATTTATTCTGACAACAAAATGCATGTTCCCAGGCTGTTACTTTTTAAACACAATAATAAATTAATAAATATCAAGAATATGAATATGGCAACATCAAATTTAAAATTATATTTACGATTATGTTAAAATAATTTTAGGAACAATAAAGATTTCTAAATTGACTAGTAGATAAAGCTTTACATGTACTATGACATATTTATATTCAAATGACATAATACCATACCATAAACACCAATGTACAAACAAATAACACCATTGTGACACGGTCCAAATAATTAGGTAGAATACAATGGGTCTAGATTCAAATCTCGCCTGGGGATATTTTTGTGTTAAAATGCGTGAATTATAGCATATAATTGAATAATATATTAACTAAGAGTAAGAGATCGTAATAATGAAAATACTTTATAAATCTGTATTCTTATTTTCACGTTTTTAAAAAATAAGTTATTAACTATATACAAAAGTATCACAGGAATATATGAAATTGAAGAAGAAATTATTCTGTTACAAATATTTTATTTTTAGTAGTAAGTTATATTAAAGCTAAAAATACTTAAGATTCATAAACTATAATTTTTTAATTACTTATAATATATTCTACTAATAAAATAAACAGTCATTGAAATAACATAGAACATGGGATGCCTTACAAAATTTCTAATACAAGATGACCAATCAATTATAATCGATTTAACCTCAATTCCAACAGGTATATGCATATATAAATAATTTTATAATTCATAGCTTTTGCATTAGTATGTTATAGTATTATAAGAAGAAACGCACAAAGCTCTAATCATTGGGCCTTTACTATATCTACTTGATATGTAAACGAGAATTGCTAGGCATCTTATTGCTACGTTACACGAACAACTCATAAGATTGACATAAAAAATAAACAGTCTTTTACTTACACTACGTCGCTTTTGTCGAGCAGTCCGTTGTTGCTGCCCCCGTCTTCTTGTCAGATGTGATAATCTCTCAGAGGTTTTACGGACTCAGCCGAAGACCTTGGGGTGGGATCGACTCCAGATAGACCTAAAGATCCACTTCTTCGGACCACTAGAGTCTTAGTTCCGAAATCAGTGACGAAGTTATCGTTTCTAATCGGTGTATTCGCTCGTACTGTCTGATATCCGCAACAGGGAGGGTATTTGGACGTGAGTATTTTCTTAAATGCTTCACGAAATTCCGTGTTGAATATGGAGTAAATGATCGGATTGAACGCGGAATTGGAATAGCCGAGCCACGTGAGGATTTTAAATGCGAGATCTGTAATAAACATTTACGTACCACAAATTTAATATTGGAAATCGTGAAATAGAATCATTTTATGTATTACAAAATCAATCATAAAAACCAAAATTATTACAATACAAAATTTGTTACCATTTTATATGACAACACGAATGATATGATAAAGCTAAAGATAAAAGGTAAAAAACCTAGAATTACCTAATTTAGAACACTTGGACCGTTACCATAATTTTGCTTTAACAATATCATTAATAATGAATACATTTTGTTCCTAATTACGTCTGCCTTTACGACACACTTGACCTAAATGCTTATCCAGCAATTTGACCAGCTCTAAGGTAATTTCATTTATAATTTCCTTATCAGAAACTGGAGATACGAGCTTTTGATTTAGATCGGCCATCAATTATTCAACGCCGGAAATATTTTTGTCGGCCACATCCTTGGGATTGTTGATTTATTTTCTCATTACCTTTAATGTCACGTATGGGTTCGGGTAATGCATCATAATTAATTACTACAGACTTATACTCCAATACACCTATGAAGAATATATGTATGGTATAAAATTCAATTTGCCTTTATACTCGTGTATATGAATTCATAATTCATAATTAAATTAATAATTTATCTAAACGTTGTGATGTCAATAGTTTTTGATTAAATTAATTTGTACAAAGGTTTTTCATTGAAAATATGGTCTGATTCCAATTTTACATCAAAGGCGTTTACAAGTTAATTTAAGCGGTTAAGTATGTTTTTAATAACTTTATGAAAGTTATTATTTAATTTAAGGGAGTTCAAGAATTATTGGATAAACATTTTCATTTTAGCACAACACAAATAAATGCAAACTTTAATTTTTAAAGGCCAAGAAATGACATAGCAAAATCAACAAAACAATACTAAATATTATATAGTTGTATACATTGAATTAATAATTTAACAACGTCAGGATTACAGAAATAGGTTTCACCGAACATAACCTTCTATTCGAAAGTTCACAGGTAGATAAAACCTCTGTGGCTTTGATTGTGTACCAAAAAAAGGCAAATTATAGTAAAAGGGAGGGTAGGTGTTTTCTTATAATCTTAATATTCAAATGACTTCCTTTAATATATGACTATTAAGAAAAAATAACGCAATCTCAATTAATATTTGTGACTAATATCCAATATTGCTTTTTTATGAATACCACCATAAATATAATAATAATATATTAAAAAAAAACCCTCACCTGGTATACAAGTCTTGCAAAACGCCGCAACGATATTAACGCAGAAGAATGGTACCCAGCACAGAAGGAAAACGCCCATGATAATGCCCACGGTGATGGCGGCTTTGTGGTCAGATACGTGGTATGGTGATGAGTGGACATGAGTGTGTACGCGGGTTCGAACTGATTTAGTTCTGTTATCGGGTAGCTGTACCGTCCTTGTGACCGCTCTTATCGACTTCACGTGCTTTTGAGCGTAGCAATATAATCTAAAACAATATTTTAAATTTTAAGATAATTAAATAGTTATTTAAACATAATAAGACTTTTGTTTTTTGCTATTTACACACATTTTAATTGAAACTATTTTAATTGGATAAAACCTGACATTTCCAACACTTTACAGTAATCCGTGGTCACAAGTAGGCTGGCTGCCTATGACCATGGATTTTAGAATACTAAAATAAATAATTCGTTTTAAATAAATTGAAAAAAAAATTATTAATTAAATATTAATTGAAAAAAATATGATTATTTTTTCAAATCCTAGATACGGAATGCGGCGGAAAGTGGAGTACGAAATTCCTTGATACCAGGTATTTCATGTTTAACCTGCTTTGCGCGATAAAAGAGTGAGGCTTGAAAAATATATATAACTGTGAGTATAGTGTACTTTACATATTGAAGATTAATTTTCATTAATATAGTAATATTCTTGAGTAGAAAACTTAATTGTTATAAATGAGCTGAAGTAGTTCTACGTTTAACTAGAGCAGATATATGGTTTAACTACTTGCTTACTTTCGCTTCGCTTCGCGTATTCGCTTCTTTTCAGTACAAATATATGAGTTCAATAATAAAAATCCCTATAGATTTGAAAATCCTTTATAAAAATATCTAACATTTCTCAAGAAATATCTAGTGCTAGACAGATGACAGACATTAACTCCTACGGGACTTTCAGTCTAGCTTATGTGAAAGTTTAAAGAGATTGTTTAGCTTCACTTTATATTGCATAAGCTTTTGATAAATGTTTAATTAAAAAAATGCTTTTTCAGTACTCTTGCTTGGATGAACTCAAAGACTGTAGGTTCAAATATGACTTGACTAAAAATATATAGTAGTACGTACCTACATATATACCATATGTACGTATATTTGTATATATTTTATAATTAGTTTCACGCTATTTCTGCTTAGCATTAGCTTAGGTGTAGAATTTTCAGGTATCGGGGAAATGAAAGCAATTT
Organism: Dryadula phaetusa; assembly: GCA_032432895.1. Taxonomy (NCBI): domain Eukaryota; kingdom Metazoa; phylum Arthropoda; class Insecta; order Lepidoptera; family Nymphalidae; genus Dryadula; species Dryadula phaetusa. The sequence goes on from JAOYRS010000073.1 coordinate 2,970,659, forward strand.
AAATATTTTAATTACTTCAAGCGGAAATCGAACCCACAACCAATTGTGTTTACAGTCAGACGGTACAGCGTACCGTCAGAAAGGATTGAATCTCTTCATCATTTTTTAATATAAAACTTTTCTATATAATATGTAGCAAAAGGTAATGTTTCAATACGTATTATAATTTACTGAAAAGGCTTTTCAGCATTTTGAGGTACCAACATTACCCTTTACCTTATACCGCTTAAAATAAGAAGCGTTGTTTGAATATATTGTAAACCTATTTATGGGACGTTACCAATTTCGCTAATGGTTGAAGAATTTACAAGATTTTGGTAAATTTTAATGATTAACTAGTTTACATAGATAGCATATTGCTGATGATGGATGGCTTGTGGTTGAAAGTAAATTTTATACTTGAAGATTTTTTGAAATTTAATCTTATGTTAAAAATATAATATTTCAATTAATAAAATAATATTTATTTTTAAACAACCTAACCTAATGCATTAGACAGGTTTTCAATCAATAGAAAACCTCAAGGTATTATAAACTTCGATGAGTTATGACTAGTATTGTACATATAACGCGACGATGACAGGTTCGAATATCACTTAATAGAGAATTAACAGTAGAAAAGTTTGTATTATCTCTAAGCTTAGCTTATTTTTCATCGTCCACTGTCTTTAACTAATTCATATGAATATTTTCTGGATTAAAATAGATTTTGCTATTGAAAAAAAGGGCATACCTGCAATATATACTAATCATGACGATGCATGGCAGTATGAAGGATATACAACTCGATACCACAGCGTAGGTAGGTGTAAGTACCAACGCGCAAGTGGGATATCTTGGCGGCCTTTCTGTAGTAGTCACTTCATCTGTGGGCCTGTGAAGTCCTAGAGATATAGGGAGGAAGCTGACAAGTACAGCTAGCAGCCATATGAGAGCAATCGTTATGATCGCCACACGACGCGTCACCCAGCGGCCGTATCTGTTGATAAATTGTGAATTATATATGTGTAAAAAACTTTCTTTCTTATTTTAATATTTTTTATTGTAATTTAAATTATATAATATTTATTTCAATTAAATATTTCTAGTACTATACTGATATTTAAGCGACATTCTCACATTTTTAACTTAGCCTCATTTTATATGCCAATTCTTAAGTCACAATTTAATATATATTATGCAATAATGTAAATAATAAAGTAAAGTATAATGTAAATAAAACTCTGAGAAGATAAAAATTCATAAGTATTGTATCAACTAGTTAGGGCTTGAACTAACTTTCTCATACTAAATGCATATAGCTTACTTAAATTATTTTATTTTATTTACAAAGCAAAACCTTCAAACTATATAACAATATTTAACAATCTATTTATAGGCCGGTTGTGGCGGAATGCGACAGCGTTTGACTGTAAACGCGATCGGTTATGCCACTCAACACGCAATTCGGCGGAAAGCAGAGTGTCTTCACACAAGGAACTTCCTGTCTACTTCGCTAGATAATCGTGAAGCTAATAAAAATACTATTATAATGTATATATGTACATATGTATATATGTATATATGTATATATGTATATATGTATATATGTATATATGTATATATATATGTATATATGTATATACTTTTATCATTATTTATCTTGTGTTCAAATAAGGCATATAAGAAACAGAAATAAGATGATATAACTCAAAAACGTCAATTTACAAGGAATTACCATAGAATTTTATTATACTCATACACATGTTTTAAATTAAATTATTTTAAACGGATTAATCACGTATATTTTGGATTTAGCATAATTTAAAATATGTTGTGTCATTTGCAATACTGAATGTGTGAATTATGGTGGGTGTGTTCCGTAGTCCATATTTCGCATAAATTATAATAGATGTTTACTAAATTTTGCGTGGGGAAGTATGGCGTTAATATCCGCAGCTAAATACAAAAATAGGTAATACATCATAGCTCGCCTATAACAAACTATAAAATTGAGCACTTCCCTTCGATCGTATATCAATTTTTTTATTGAATTGTTTATTTCCACTCAAACATTCAACTCATTTAAAAATTATGTATTTAATAATAAGAGAAATAAAATAACGCCTATCCTGATAATGTACTGTGATTACATTTTGAGGAGAAAAGCAGTCAACGGAGTGTCTTGACACTAGGTTGTCTGTGAATATATATATTCCCTTTCAATTATTTAGTTTTTATTTATTAATAAGATTTATTTATTTTATTTATTTATAATATTCATATTTAATTTATTATTAGATTATTATCTATGTATGTATGTATATATATATATATATATATATATATATATATATATATATATATATATATATATATATATATATATATAATACTTTTGACACTCTCTGCAAAGTTTTTGATAGATTCCCTACTAATTATTTAGGTTTTATTTATTTATAAGATTCATATTTAATTTATAAATAGATTATTAACGTATAGCGTTTTTGTCATTAATAGAATAAATTAAACATAATGAAAGACGTAAAAAGATTTAGAGCAATTTGGGTAAATTTCAAGAAGTTATGATCTATTAAGGTTTTACGACAGAGCAAAGGCCTCGCTTTATTTCCACGAAAGGTTTCTAAGTAACGCTTCAGATGTGAGAGCAGTAATTTAAGCTCAGGTGTAAAATTCAACAGGTAAATACATTTTAAGATATAATAGTATACTATTAATGTGGCTATCCTTGTGTTTGTCTTTCGTGTGTTTATATAGATATGACCTGGTGTGTTTGGTTTCATATTCCAATTTTGGGTCTAAATAAGGCCTAATATAAAGTGTATTCTGTCAAACTTTCTTCTTTCAGTTAGAAAATAGGAGCTTTTATTAAAATTTTTATTCTGGGCGGAACTTTTGTTAATCGTAATGTTATAAGTAATGTATCTGTATATTTGTATATAATTCTAATATATATATATATATATATATATATATATATATATATATATATATATATGTGTGTCTATATGTAAAATAATATTAATACCTACCTAACGTTTTTTTGATTATTTTGTATTTTTGTTATCTAGTATTAAATATATAGATACCTTAAAGGATCCTTTATATGTATATATCGATCTAGCGATATAGCGCACAAGTTGAGTATGGACGCAGTAGAGCACATCACATCACACGCCACCCATGTGTCGCAGAACTGTTCTCCAAACACCCAATACCTGAAACATATCTCATATATTTTAACAGTTTTAAAAATGGATAATAATCTTTCTTTCTATTTTAGTTCCTGTATATATAGTAAATCTAGAGATGAGAGAATCTAGAGATGCGGCATATTTTCGACTAACAGAAATACTATTTTTAGTTGGTGACCGTTTGTGTTCATTTTAATATATATAAACCCGATATTTCTTTTCCTGCTTTTGTATGAAAATCAATCAACGTAGCGTCTTGACACTAGGGTAGGCTACCCTGTTATGCACAATGGAGTGTAAAAGTCAATGAAAAAGAAAGAAAACCCCTTCTTATTTAGAATATTAACCGTTAACTCTGGTATAAGCGTAAAAAACTAGTTAAAACAAAAGCAAGAACGTTCATATTGATCCTACGGCCTATTTTAAAGTCCTCGTAATAGAAACTCAACTGAGCGTTACTGTTCTACTAACTACATATATTGGAAGTTGTATAAAAGCTTATATGCTTTTAGCTTAACTTATTTTGCAGTTTCCTAGACCGCTATGTGGCGACATAAGCGCTTGTTCAGTGTGGCGTAAAAAATATATAGGAAATATTTAGCAAAGTTATCTTATAGGTCAGTCAGATTTTGGTCAGATTTTGAACTAGTCATATTTTCAAGCCTTTTTTTTTCCTAGGATATTTTTTTTCCTAGGATATTTTTTATAATAGTTCTTTTAAAAAATATATAACAACATGTTTATATTAATATAATGGATTAGATAAATACGAAACTAAAAAAACATATGTATATGGATGTATAATTTTAAATAAATTAATTTTAATATTACTGGAATAAAGAAATGAACTCTGAGTTAGTAATGAATAAATACTTTTTTACATTAGAGTATATCACTTATTTATAAAGGGTAGAAGAGCCGTTCAAGCGTAAAATGCACGTTGCTTTAGCAACGTGTATGTCACTCTATACAAAAATGTATATCAAGTACATGGTAGTGAGTGTATTATATTTATTTTATTAATTGAATATATTTTTAGTGCATTATTATAAAAATATTCGTGTTCTGAATTTTTTATCCATTATGAATGACAAATATTACTTTTGAGGCCGGTCGTGGCGCAGTGGGACAGCGTCTGACTGTAACGCGATCGGTTGTGGGTTCGATCCCCACTCGGAGAAGTGATTATATTTAAATTATTTTCACTTCTTCGCTCTGGTAAGACAAAGTGCAGCGTTGAGTTCCACCACCCAACACGCAATGTCTCGAATTCGGTGGAATGCGAAGTACGGAGTGGAGTCTTGACACTAGGTACTTTCTGCCTACCCTGCCACGCGAGATAAAAGCGTGAAGCAAAAAAAAAATAATATTGTTGTTATTTTTTCGGCTTCGGTTTACCGTCATTAATATGTTCAAACATGACCTTTCTCCAGTATCATCAAACTACTCTGTCTGCGTAATTTTCATAAATAAGTTACATTATTTTTTTTCCTACACGTATTAATATCTGTTTTTTTTAGGGTAGACAGAAAGTATCTAGTGTCAAAACACTCCGTATTTCGCTTTTTGCTGAATTAGAGATATTCAGTGTTAAGACTACCTCAGAGTGAGATTCAAACCCAAAACCAATCGCGTTTACAATCAGACGCTGTCACACTGCGCCACAACTAGCCTCTTATATATATTATACACATATTAATATAATTATTGTACAAATGGAATTGGTTTTATTTACTCAATTAGACTAAATGAAACAAATAATATTTTGATATCTTTCGTCAAAACATTACCAACGAACTATATCAGAATGCAGTCCACATTCACTATCCATAATAATTTCATAGACAAAACATTATATATGTACATTTAATTAAGCTAACTACGTGAGACACTCGACAAGTGGAGTATTAATAGAGCTCAAGATACTATCGCACCTCGTTAATGTGTTATCTGTTTGCTTACAGCCTTCCCGTATTAAATACTTGTTAACTTATGAATCAAAATAATCGATTCTGTTATAATTAAACGTTGATTTATGATTAACTTGGTGCTTGTTTACGTTAATTGAATTGAAAAATATTTTTAATAATTTATTGTATAGGAAAACTTAATATTTTTTGTTATATACTTTTCAGTACTGCGTGTTTGAAAAATAGCAGAAATAATTGTTTTTTATAAGATCTTAGATTTTCGCAACTTTTTCATATTTTAAACGGATTAATCGCATATATTTTAGTATTTTAAGATACATTTTTGAACACTCCACGTTTCAAACACTTTACAGTGGTTTTACAGGTACAAGTTGAGTCAACCTTTGACAATGTCTAGTTTCAAATAAAATATTTAAATTTATTATGTTAGCTAACATAGTATTTTTAAAGTGAATGCAGACGCTGGTAAAAGCTAAATTCAAAACTTAATCTAAGTATAAATCATAAAAACTAAAATTTTTCTTCTTTAGGTTATGAATAGAATACTTTTTGAACATGTAGGAAAGACATTAATATATAAAGCCAAAATGGCATAATGTCAAATTATGGTTCTTCGTATAGGTAAAATTTTTGAAGGGCATATAAACAAATAAACCTATTTGTTTTTTGCTAAACAAACTAAAGAGTTATTTTTGACTTAAATAATTTATACTTAATTTTATTATAACGGAATACTATAGCATATTCCTTATAATTAAATTTCATAATATAACAATATCAAAAATCGTTTACTGTACCCTTTTAAATTGTTGATTCTAAACAACTAAGGCGTTTTCACACACTTCACTTCACACTGAATTTCGTTTAAAAAAACTACTCAATATTACCACTTACCCTAATAAATCATTCACACCCGCAAACGTCATAACAGCAACGGCTACTAACATATCGGCGATCGCCAACGACGCCAGGAACAAATTGCCGATACGTCGCAAGCCTCTATCAGTGTATATCGCAATACAGACTAAAATGTTACCAGCTGCACTCACAAATATTAATAGAGATAGAAATATACCTGAAAAAAAAATATCTATTGTATTTACAAAGCCCACGAATAAACATCCCATTGCGTGAGTAGACAGTAGAATAAATGTAGCGCATTTTTTAACTTGGTCAGTGAAATATCTATATTATAAATATAATGTGCCACTCGTGACGCAGTGTGACAGTATCTGATTGTAAACGCGATCGGTTTTGGGTTCGATTTTCACTCGGGGGAGTGATTATATATAAATTACTTTCACTTCCTTGCTATGGTAAAACAAAGTGTGGCGTTAAGTTCCGCCACTTAATGAGCAATGTTGAATCTCCAGTCTCATTCAAATAAAATTCGGCGGTAGTTGAAGTGCGGAGTGTCTTGACACTAGGTACTTTCTGTCTACTCTGCTATGGGATAATAGTGTGAAGCTAAAAAATATATAACTTTGAAGCCATTGTGGTACAGGGCGCCATTGTAGTTCAACTGTAAACATGATTGTAGGTTTGATTCTTGCTCGGAGGAATGATTACATGTTAAATTTATTTTCATTTCTTCACAAACACAAACATGTGTGAATAACACTTTAAAAAATAACATTCAAATATAAAACAACTTAAGATATTTTTTTTAGTTACATAATAACTCAAGAACATAGAATTTTCATAAGTGACTTACCCACTAATAGTATAGATAGTAGCGTAACTGCATCTGGGTCTTCTGCGTCTTCATATTCCACTGTCGTCTCGTTTGGGAACGCCACCTACAATCAATCATAAATATTTTACGTCATCGTGGCAAAGCTAAAGAACGGCTGACTGTACACGCATACGTAGATATAATGAAGGAGGTCTGAGTGTACACGGTAGTTGTAAGTAAAAATAAAAGCCGACTCTTAAAATCCAAATAAATAGGTATATTTTAAATAAAACTGTTTAAAAACTTATTAATTGCGTATATTTGGACCTTGATAATATATTTTTGAAAATGACGATGTTTCGCACACTTTACAGTAGTACATGGTAACAGGTAGACTGCTAAAAAATAGTCATTAAAAAGGTGTAGAAATCGCGATATATGCAATATTATCCTTTAAAAATATTTTTTTAGCGAAATTACTTTGAAAAACAAGTTATTAAGCTGACAATGAAAAAATCTGAAAAATAAAATTATAAATCAATATTAACACAAGGCATTTTATTGAATAAACAAGAGAAGAGCTACAAAATATAATATAAATTGACGTATACTGGGAAGCTGAGCGAATTTAAATAGGCAGAGAATGTACGCTCTGATATACTTTTATTCAATAAAATTCGTTTTGTATTCTATCAATATCTAAGTTGATCTTAATAGTAAAATGTCAGTGTATATTTAAATATGTATTATAAGTTTAATAATATAATATTATAAAGATAATAGCGTATCGTAACCCGAACAATCCACTTAAAACACTTTAATTTAAAATATGTAAAAATCGAGAAAATCAAAGATTTTATATGTGAACCAGAACCGGACTGGAAAATGCAAATAAAATACGCCGATCAAAGAAGGTTAATATCTATAATTTTTTTTAAAAGATGCCGTGATATTAATCTTGTACTGGTATGTGTAGAAATCAAAAAGGGAAAAATACGCGATTAATCCGTTTATATAATTTTATTTAAAATGTGTTATAAGTTTCTTTAATAGATTTACGCTTTTTTTATTCCATACTTATATAGGCAAAGAGAATTTAGGGTCGAGGCAGTTCGTTCTTCTTTCTGAACTCAACGCCGCAAATTGTCATGTCAAAGTGGGTAAATTAAAATAATTTCGTCTCCTGTAGGTTTTTAATATGTCAAGAAATCGTTCATAACATTGCAATACTTTTTTTCGTATAAAACAATTAATAATTAATAAGAAATCAATCAATAATAATCTTTAATCTAGTTGCCGCGTACGCCTTACTGGTGCCTAGTTAATTTAATACAGTTAGTTATAAACAAAATAAGAATTTTAAAACAATCTATTTCAGGAGGTTATGAACCCAGACTCTGGCACTATCTACATAGGTCTTGAAGTAGCCGTTCAGCTAGAGAAGTTCGGGTATCTTGGATCCGTTTTGAAAAAGTCCAGGAGCATCGGGCACTATATCCAAGCCTGGAGCTTTATTAGTAAAATCATGTGAGCAACAAGCTCGAGGGACTGACATACAAGATCATTATCCGATGTGTTCTCTTTTACGGCAGCAGATGTTGTCCAGCACTTACTATCTCGGCAAGCACAGGAGCCTCACGTCAGGAAAAAGGAAGATGCTGAGGTGAATGTGTGGCATTCTATAAAAGAGGACTTTAAGTTAAAAGGCAGACTCCAGCTTTACCTCGGGACTAACTGCAGGTGGAAGAAGTAAAAATAACCTCTTTTACCCAACAATTTAATTTTAATAGAAAATAAACCTTATAAAATATTCTCACATAAGATGTATAGCATAAAATGGTAATAATCGTAACCAGATTTGTTTGCAAAAAGATCAATCCATGCATGATTTAGTTAGATTTTAAGTACTTAAATCTTTTTTTAAAATAATTATAAATTTGTTTAAAGAAGCCTGCTTCCTACCCTGATAAGTACAAAAGGAATATTATTATGCATAAGATAATTTTAAAAAGCCTACAAAGCAAATGGTATGCAATTTTAAATGTTTCTAAAATTATTTATTTATTTTGCATAGAAGAGTAATTGGAGATAACCTAGTATCAAAACACTCGTTGACTCGTTTTCTCCCGGTATCGAGATAATATGTGTTGAACTATGAACTCAACGCCATGCTTTGTCTATATATATTATAACGAAAAATATATTTAAAATGGAAAAAAGATCAAATAAAATAGATCTAATATCTATTTTATTTGAATAGTTTAGTATCAATGCTTTTTAAAATAAAATAAAATAATAAAAGAAAGATCAATAAATAAAAATACAAGAATACAGGCGATGAAATCACCACTCAACGCGCAATATCTCGCTGTCGGGCGGAAAACAGTCAACGGAGTGTCTTGGTTATCCCGCTACGTATAAAGCGTAAAGCTTTTTTATATAGAAATAACGATTGGTATTTCTTCTTAAACATAGAACAGTCCAATATAACATTTTATGTTTATTTAATTTATATAATTTACATCGAGCATGTTACTAAACAAAACAAGCCAAACACGATCAAAACAAAATATTTAATTAATTAAGTCAAATACGATAAATTATTATTTGAAGGAACACGATTGATATATTAGATTATTACAAACATTGGTATTATACTATCATTTTAATAAAAAATACATTCTTTGGTAACATTGCATTGAAGTAACAACATGCCATGCTGATTAATTACAATTTCAGCCTCCTGATTTTTTTATTAGAAAAGCAAGTCAAGAAGCATGCGGGTTACGTAAAGGTAAGTGATCACCGCAGCCCTTAGCCTCGGGTAAGATTAGGGCAATTACAGGAGCGTTACCAGCTTAGGTGGGAATCAGAGCGCTTTTTGAAGGTACTGTATATCCTGGAAACTCTGCCGCAGGTAGGTCATTCCACAGTTGTGTGGCACCTCTATAAAATTACAAAGCATCAAGGTAATAATGGTAGGGATGGCATGTAAGTATGTTATGTACAAAGTAGTTGTAAAATTCAGCAGCAGCAATTCTCCAGAACACTCCCCATTGTAGATATCCCCAAAACCATCTTCTCGACACCAAACTTAAATCAATATTAAAATTTACAAATATGAATTTACAAATATAGAACATAAGAAAATGATAATTTGGAAGTATTCTAAAATATTAAACCCTTTCATTCATAACATTCTGTATCCAATATCATCCAAGGATAGAAGTGATAGTATTACCATATGAATATCAAACTCATAACTCGATACTAGCAATCAAACTCATAAATTCTCATTCAAATATGTACATATATTGGCAATGTTGACGTTGAAAATTGAAGCAATATTCATTATTGGCTCCATACTCCGCTACGAAAGTATATTATATTTCTAAATTTCATGGATCACTGTTCCCAGATAGAAGGGTGGGTGGAGAGTTATGTCGAGATACTTGTATTCCGCCGGAAACCAAGATTAGTAGCGTAACTTAACGCAACAACTTAAGGATAACGGTAAAATAAACACCATTTAAATTTATGTTCATCTCAGAAGAAAATATAGCTTAGAATTAAAATAGAAAAGATTGTTTATGTTTAGATATAGGTATACTCGTAGGTACGCAAAATATTTTCCAAATATATGACAATATTCAACACAATCACTTCAATTGCTGAAAATTGTCGCTATTTTATCAATTTATACAATTTTGTATTGTACACTTTTTTATTTTATTTCTTTTAAGGTTCACGTATTTATATTTCAGTGTGAACGTGGAAAAAAATACATACAGAAATCTGGTGAATATTTTTTGAAACATTATGTATATGTATTTATTTTATGTTATTATTATTTTTCCCTGTACGGGGGGACCGGGTAAAGTACAATTCCCCTCCGCTGCTGGGTAGTGTCCCGTAAGAAACGGATATCCGGAGTAATTTGGTGATAGAAGGTTAGTCCTCCGATTGGCTCGCGACCACTATCATTACAAAAAAATATCTTATGATGTGTTCCTTCCATCCCAATGCCGGCAACGCAACTCTAATTTTGTAAATATTATATATAACATATATATATATATATATATATATATATATATATATATATATATATATATATATATATATATATATATATATATATGGTGTATTTACACTAATCCTCCCATTTTATTTCCTTCACTTTTTTTACTTTATTTTGTCCATTTGATACCAAAGGTGGTCTGTGAGAGATTGTTTCAACCAATATGACCGCCTTTGCATACATATTATATACGTATTTTGTTAAATATATGTTTTTTTGTGTTTTGTATGCAATAAAGTTTATACTATTCTATTCTATTTTATTATTTTGAATGGCGGAACTCAACGCCGCACTAGACAATTTATTAACATAAAATCCTTTTAAAATTCAGAAAGGATTTTGAATACCATTTATAACTATTACAAATGGCACATAGTTCGTAGTTCTTCGGTTTATCTTTGTATTTATAACAAAAGCCGATACATTCAGTGCAAATGAAAGCGGCCTCCTGAATATTTATGATATTCTGATTTACACATGTGCTTGAAATATAAGATTTAAGGCTTTATTGCATAGTAATAGAGTCTACATTAGAGACGCAAATATATGGTCTAATCAGCATTGTAGGTGTATATCGGCGGTTTACTTAATGGGCTTAGTTCAGACTTCTGTTTGACAGTCTTTCGTTTTAGTTTATTTTTGATTGAAATTACTGTGTTTTGTTTCTAAGTAAATACATAAATCCACGCTTTGTATTTTGACATTAAATTGACTTTGACATTATAATGTCTTAATACTATTTTCTCTATACCTACCCTGCTTTGTGTGAAATATGTGATACCAGAGGTCACCTAAACTACCTGTTTAAATATTTATTTTGTAAATATTATTATTTTCAGTACATTTTAATAATTTTTATGAATATTTTTTTTATTTAGAATATACATCCAAAGCATGTATCGAGTAGAATATATTTAATACAATACTAATGTATAAAATGCGAAATACTGTAAATAAGTATTGTATATTTTATACGTCAAAATATATTAATAGATTAATTTTACTTACGATAGATAAATATATAAATATCTTGAGCTTTATATCTATATTCAGCAAGATCTATATAATTTTATACAAGAGTGTTCTTATTCTTTCTTATTATTATTTAAGAGAAACCTTCTAAAGATACCCAGTGTAAAAGCTTATGGTTACGGTTATGTCTGCGATTGCCGTCTTTGACACCACAATAGAGTTTGAGGAGAGATGCAAGAAGAAATCGCCTACTTGAAGACCGATATGCCCTGAAGCCATTCTCCCTTCCAATAAGGTTTGGATGAGACGAAACCGTCAACGTCGAATCAGGCCCCTACTCGTTGCCGTAGTCGCGTTTTAAGTAATTCTGGTCTCCCAGTACGCTGGGCCCAAATATATTATTGGATTTTATTTTATACTAAACTGTATCTCAAAATCTCAAAACACTCCGTATTTCATTTTCCGCGGAATTTAAGACATTGCGTGTTGAGCGGTGGAATTCAACGCCGCACATTGTCTTACTAGAACGACGAAGTGAAAATAATTTAAATATAACCACTTCCCCGAGTGATTATCGAACCCACAACCGATCGCGTTTACAGTCAGATGCCGCTCCGTATCTCAAACATTTAAGGCATTTCGCATATATTTTAATGGAATTCGCTTTCTGAACATATTCTTTAAATATACCAAATTTTATATTCTGTCCGAATAATTTTGAAAAATATTATACAAAGTTTTTCTTTTACATATTAATATTGTAACAACTTCATCGTTTAAAATAATCTTTAATTTATTTCTAAACCCCGACTTTGTAATACAAATTCACTTAAACATAATACTACAGTTAACAAACTGCATAATAAAAAGCGATAATTAAAGCAATATAAGTCTTAATATATATAAAAATAACGTCTAATCTCGTATAACTTAGAACGTTTAGTGTTAACGTTTGGTGCTAGAAATAATAAATTGTTGGATACTTTGCTCGCTTTGTTTTGCTTTAGTAGTTTTATCGTAGTGTTTTGTATAGTATTTATTAGAACTTCCTTTATACCGTTTAATATCTATATTTATCTGAACACATTTGTGGCACGTTTATTATGTGTTGTACTGTGAGCTATGATTATGAGTTCAAAATACTATTTGAAAAATTACAAGAAGAAACTTCATGACTTTAAAGCTCGAGGAGGAGCTCTGTCTGAGAGATAGAATCCAAACGTTAAGACCCATTCGAATTTAAATGACAATTTTTCTCAGCTTCACGCTCTTATACGCATAGCAGGCTTAAGAATATGTAGTCTCTGTCTACCCAGACAGAAACTACCTATTCTCAAAACACTTCATATTTCATTTTCCGTGGAATTTAAGACATTGCGTATTGAGTGGTAGAATTCAATGCCGCACATTGTCTTTCTAGAACGACGAAGTGAGAATAATTTAAATATAACCACTTCCCCGAGTGATTATCGAACCCACAACCGATCGCGTTTACAGTCAGACGCTGCCCCACTGCGTCTCGATTGGCTTCAAATTTAATATCATTCTCTAGTTTTATCTTATTACCTTACTTTATAAGCTCATAAATTAAACATTTACAATTTTTATTAGCATTCAGGATTAAATATATCACATATAATATTATTGAAAGTCAATGCAGTATAAAGCTGAATATTTTGTTTTCTTTATAATTGAAGATTTTGTTCACTATCAGGAAATAAGAAGCACTTTGAACTTTGTCACAATTTGATTGATTCTAAAATCAGACGACACCGTTTTTTATAATAAAGTTATATTTATACAAAGGTAAACAAAATAAAAGGTAAAAGATTAATAATAAATAAGTAGATTATAGATATACACGTACACGCTTTTGCATAATTAAAGCAAAATCCATTAAAATTACTTTCATTTAGAACTTATAATAGCGTAGTGGGAAATGCGGTATGTACTGTAAACGCTTGATTAGGAGTTCGGTCATCATTCGAGGGAGTGATATTCCCTCATAGAACACGCAGTGTTCTGATTGCGAGAAATGAGTGTATTGTGAATTAGGTCTAGTTTGAAACTGATTTCTCTTTGTGACAAGGGAAAGCGAAATACTGAAAAAATAGAGCTACTTTTCTTTTACTTCACGCTTTTATTCCCTATAACAGAGTAGACAGAAAGTGCCTAGTGTCGATGCACTCCTTACTCCGCTTTCCAGAAAATTCGGGACATTGCATGTTAAGTAATGGAAATCAACGCCGCACTTTGTTTATATGATTTCATGAGCAAAGAAGTGTAAATAAATTGTATATCACTTTTTCGACAGGAAATCGAACCCACAACCGATCGCGTTTCCAGTCAGGCGCTGTGCCACTGCGGTACGACCGGCCTCAAAAAATATAGGTACGTTCATAATAATACTTTTTTTTAACTCTGTATTGGCATATTTTTAACGCCAAGCTATACATATGCCGATGTATTTTAGTATATTTAAAAACCGAACGTAATTTATTTCGATAAAAGCAGAATTTAAAACCGCGCATCTGAATAGCATGCTCAATCACTTTGAGCAACTAAGCCACGCGACCGCAAAATGGTACAAAGATATTTTGCTATAAATAGGTTTATAGTTTTATTTTTAAATAAATAAGGCTGGTAAAGGTAGAAACTGCAAACGCCATTGGTTGTGTGTCCCATTCCCACTCGAGGGAATGATTATATTCAAATATTTTTTTTTATTTCCTCCTTACCAGAGGGTAAGGCAAAACGGGCTCAATTAAAAGATATAAAATAAAGTACATATCACCTTGGCAAAAGTTGTGAAGTATAGACAGTTTTCGATGACAAATTTAAATCACCAGAAATTGAAAACATATTGGCTTAGTCGATAATAAAGCATATTATATAAAGGCCTATACAAACTGTTGAAAGAAATTTCCCGGAAAAATAGCAAGTTTATTCGAAAATTAAAACAAAAATATATTCAGTTTAAATGTAGCACGTTGAGCTGCATTGGTTCCCACATTCATTATGGTAGAGTGTCAAAATGATACAGTAAAACCCGAATAGAAACGGGTGAGCTTTATCCTTCAAAGCAAATTCCGGTTAAAGGTTCATTTGGAATCGTTTGATGTTAGTACGTGTTAACTTGTTAAACAAAGAGCGTTTTCAGTATACGAGATTTATATGTATATATTAATATATGAGTTAGAGATGTGATTCCCCTCGGTGTTTATTTTTAAATTATATTTACATCATCTCTTTAGTGACATGAATTGCGGCGTTGAATTGCGCTACTTAGCGTCTTGAATTTGGCGATAAGTTGAGTATCTTATTTGCAATCATATTATTGGAAAGACACAACTTGGAAATAGGTTCATTATTCAGCATAACTTAGTAAAATATATTATATCTTGTTTAAAATATAGTAATAATCTGTTATTACTTAAGTAAAATAATTATTTACGTAAAAGTATATAAAGTAAAATACTCTTTATTGTACATCAAAAAAATAAATACAAAACTTATCTTTATATTTAAAATAGTACAATAGGCGACCTTATCGCTAAACGAGCGATATCTTCCAGGTAACCTTTGGGTAGAGGAAAGAATGAATGAAAATAGGAGGGGCGTACAGAGTAAATAGATATCTATATATTTTAAAGCACATATTAACACATATGTAAACATAAACACTTACATATATTTACACACATATATAAACATATACATAGACATGTATACATACATACATTCTGGATTCTAATATTTGTAATATTTTACATAACGTGGAAAAAAACAATACACTATCCATTTTCATATGTCAATAATGTTAATGATGAGTCTACATGTAGAAGTGGTTGTAATAAAATAAAGAAAAAAACGTATTATCCCTATATTGCCTGTGAAAAAGGTCAATTGATTAACTCTATTTTAATAAAATAAACTTATCACGCAACCCTTTTCTTATATTGTTTATATATTTAAGAATAAAAATATTTTATTAGGAAAGAATGTTATTCTATCCAAGAATACTATACTGGTGTTAATGCATGGGGATAGGTCCACTTAAGGTAATTACATTTGAAATGAGCATCTGTTGAGTTTCTCGCCGCCTTTTCTCAGCAGAACTGCCTGAACGCAGGTCTGAAGAGCTGGTGCCAGCTTCTAATAGGACTGACAATACTGACATTTTTAAGTTAATTGTCCATTTGAAAGTGTAATAATAATTTGAAAAAGAATATTTAGATTTTGATGATAAAACTCATACACATAATATAAGAATCTCACAACATATTATATGACCATCGCGGCTCAGTGGAACTGGGCTTCTCTGTAAACAAAAATGTTAATGGGTTCGATTCCTACTTAGCGAAAGCGAATATTTGAATTATTTATAAAATATTGTGAAAATATAATTTACTTTGCCATATTCAAAAACTTACAAACAAAATTTTTAAAACGCTTGAACACAAAAGCACATTTTAAACATACATTTTTATACGATACATAAATAATATAAATATTAATAATAAATTAAGATTAATATAAATCTGTATAACTGAGTACTTGTTAATAAGTATTTTTATGAAATCATATAACAATATTAATGTTTTTGCGTAATTTTAAAGTAAAGTTCATTAATAGGTACTAAAATAAATAGAAATAGGACAAATATGCCCCAAATAGTAAATACCTAATTTAAAAAATGTAACTTGAAATTATTATTTTATTTTATGAAATTAGAAATTTCCGAGGATAAGGGCCGAGGGCAACCCATTAAATTAAATAAAAAGAGATTAGCGAAATGATAAAAAAAAACTCAGCGTGAACTAAGAATTTTTAAATGAGAAATCTTTTGCTTGTAATACTTTTTCCATTTTAAATCCGGTCTCCGCAGTTTTTTACCCAAACCTAATTTCGACATTCTACAGGCGCTGCTTTCAATTATTATTATACTATATTTAATTACGTTTTTATATTTAATATTCGAAAATTGTTTTTTTTTTAATTAAAACTTAAATCAAAATATTCGCTATTCAAAAGGGTTATTACAAGCACTTTCATTGGAAAGATATAGAATTGACAATTGGTCAATCAATGTTAGTATTGTCAGTGCCACTAGAAGCTACTACTGATATTTTTTTAACTTCACGCTTTTATCCCGCGTAGCAGGGTAGACAGAAAGTACCTAGTGTCAAGACACTCTGTACTCCGCCAAATTCGACGCCGCGCTTTGTCTTACCAGAACGAGGAAATGAAAATAATATGAATATAATTATTTCACCGAATGGGAATCGAATACACAATTGATCGCGTTTACAGTCCCACTGCGCCACGGCCGGCCTCACTAATATTTCTTATTTCGGGTTATTGTGTAGGTGCGATTTTGAATTCCACACTCGAGTGACACTCTGTTGATTGTTTCCATCTAAAATCGAAATATTTCGTGTTAAGCGGTGAACTCTTGCCTGCGTTATATCTTACAAGAGCGGAGTAACGGTAATATCTTAATTATAATCATATTCCGAAAGGAAATGAACCCACAACCGATTGCGTTTCAGACGACGCTAACCCTGTTCCACTGTGTCACCATGGCCTTATGATTAAATTATTTTTTGATTGATTATATTATGTACTAGATACTTGATCGTGACCTCTACAAACTACTACACTACTCTATTATATTTCAATATATAAACATTTTGTCTAGCTTAAATTACTTTATCACCGAGAGCAGCGTTTCATTACTGACTCTGTCAGTGGTTCTGTACAATAGATAATGTATGAAAGAATTATCAAGGACTGTGCCGAAACTTTGAGTGAATTTAAGATAACATTAGAGGTCAGCTAAAGAAAATATGACGCCTGCGATTAGTCTGTCAGATTTAACAAAATTCGTCATAACTTTTAATTTTTTATATTTTATGATTCAAATAAATTTTCTATCGAGTAAAACAAAGTCAAAAATAAATAATATAAGCATTTAATTTGTTCAAATTTGCTTGTTTGTGCGGCGTTGAGTTTCACCACTCAACACCAATGCGTCTCTTATTATTGTTTTGACACTAGGTACTTTCTGTCTACCTTACTCTGCGGGATAAAGAGCGTGAAGCTTAAAAAATTGTTGACAGCAAAATATCTACATAATATTTGTACTATGTTCATTAAATCCAAAATTCCTTTCATATAAAATTTAATGTCTTCGAAATTAACTAAACCTAAGGCGGACCTTTGGTATTTTAATAAAAGAGAACAGATGACGCTATTGATATTATATGCTATAAAAGATGTACATAAATTATGATTTTAAAATGCTTGCCCACCTTCTGTAAAATTATTTTCAAATGGTTAAAATACGAAAATGATTGCAAAAGTTCTTTTAACTACAATTACTGTTTAACGTATAACATTTGAACATAGAATGACAGAAGTTGCGATTGCAATTAGTGTAGGTTCCATTTCTGTAGTGTTCTATTTTTATACTTTAATAAATATATTTGTGAATTAAAAATATCATATATACAGGCGTAGCTCAATAGGTCAATTTGAAATCACAAATTTATTTTATAACAAACACTGTGTTAACTGTTTGGTTTAAAATATTGGATATTGATGTATTTTTAATTGGATTATTAAAATAAAATAAATAATTGATTTTGAGTATTGTAAATTAAAAATAATTTAAAAGATTTTTTTAGCTTCACGCTTTATCCCTAGCGAGAGTATCAGAGAGAACGAACGTTACGGTCCCTGCATACTTTACTCGACACTTTACAGTCCTCTTTAGCCTCTTCTTACATGCCCTTCGAAGGATTCTCATGCCTTTACCCAACCTTCTTCCAGTATCATCAATACTGTGTTCTCGAAGGTCCAAGGTTTACCCGACATCTCGTACCGTGTACCTTTGCTTCATAAATCTTACTTACCATTCTTACATCACTCATCCTCTCGACATGTCCATACATTTAAAATATTGAACTATTTGCTATAAATGAATTATAATATTATAGAATTATATGCAATTCCGGAAATACCAGTTATGACAATTGCAAACTTGATCCATACTATTCGATTCTATAAAGTGTTGTGTTTATGGACTATCCATCATACAAAAGTTAACTAAGAAATGTTAGTGTATATTTTCCTTGTTAAAATAATCTCCGAACACTAAAACACTGGCATATCTCAAGACTTTATTTAGGATTCACTTAAGTAGTTGTGAATTTTATATTTTTTTATACAAACCAAATACGTTTTCTTCTGTAAGCGTTTTCTATTATTCAGATGTTGATTTCGACCCATATATATTTAGTGTGATATTATAAAGAAAGGCAACTTCTTAATAAAATTGCGCAAAAAGGAAACTTAAAGCACTTGACTTATGAATAAAACAGATATACAATTTCATCTAAATATAATTTTAATAAGATGGTAAACATCGTTGTATTTATATTATTATATTTGAGCTCGTATTGACATATTGGCAAAGTTACACATGCGAAAAGTTTGCAAAATTGCTGCCTAAGTTCTATCAGCATCATTAAAGAAAATGTAATTAGATCTTAACATGGCTTCTTATCTTACTTATCCATGGCTAGACATTATTAACTTTCAAAGAAAATAAATAAGTTTTACCCCATTATTGTAGTTTTATCATTTAAATTCGATCAGATGTTTCGGATTTTCACTTGATGATTGAAGAACAAAACTATATATGAAATAAACCATATACAGCATTAGAAGAAAGGTTATGTTCTAACAAGCACCAGGACAAGAACTTCTTTTACTTCTTTATATCAATCTTTGATTTAAACCTTTCTCTTATTTATAAATTATTTTCAAAAACGTTAGTGTAGAATAACATTTCAAAAATAGTATAATGCTTATAATTGTTATTTTTTATTACTTTCTTTTCAATAAAAGACAGCAGGTTTGGGCTTTATCCAGTACAGTAGAGTAATCAGACATTACCTAGCGTCAAGACACTCCGTTGATTGCTTTTCGTCCGAAATCAAGTTATAATGTGCTAAGTCAATTTTTTCTTCGGTTTGGAATTGCAATATTCTAAACCGAAGAAATTAAAATAAATACGTATCTGAATATAAAATAAAACTGTAGAAGGACTAATTTCGGTACACTCAATATAATATAAACAAAATGAAATTGGGCTTTATGAAAGTAACAGAAATAAAAAAAAAACAGTTTTAAAATTTTAAATGAAATTATTTTAAACATATTAATCGCGTATATTTTGGTATTCGAAAATACATTTTTGATAACGTTTTGGAACGTTGAACGTTTCGAACACTTTACAGTAGTCCGTGGCCATAAGTAGACTAGATACAAAAATTAATTATATCAATCTATTTTTGTGTCACCTCAATCTATCTGTGACCACAGACTACTGTAAAAACGAAAGTGTTCGAAACGTCAAATTTTTAAAAATATATTTACGAATATTAAAATATACGGGATTAATAAGTTTAAAATAGTTTCATTTAAAACGTGTATAAATCGCGAAAATCAAAGATCTTACATATTGAGTTCTTAAATTTTAAATTGAAATTCTGAGTCCTTAATGACGAACCCCTAAGACGGAATCTAAGGGACCCGTCTAATCAAAATAAGATATTTATATAATGTCTAAGGCAAAATTGGTATAAATGAAAAATTATTGTTGACATAAAACGGATGGTCTAGAGTAACATATGTGGAACCCTAGCAGCCTAGCTTAACCTTGAGATATATGGATATAAAGCATTAGGAAAAAGTGTTAAGCTTGATTAGCTTAGCTTTCTGATAACATAAAAAAATACAAAGTCTGGAACACATGATGAGCCCCGATACTTCAAAGGAAAATAGAAAGGCTCACACACGTTTGTACCAAGCCGATTATAGAGTATTAGAGACAGTACCTAGTGTCTCTAATACTACTCCTGTCTACTCTGCTATACGAGATTAAAGCGTGAATCTAAAAAACAATTATATTTGCATATAGGCTTATGTTATTTTTGTACTTTACATTTATGCTTGATTTACAAGTAGCCTACCCGGTAAGTCTTGACCCAAGCAATATAGTCACCAAAAGACAAAAGAAAACAAGACATTCTCAGTATTAGAGAGATTAAGCAAATAGGACAAGTTAGATCTCAAGAAACTGAATAAGAACATCAGGTATATTTAGTTTGACTAAACTTAGTCTGCGTGGAATTTCAAATTTCATTTTATAAATCTAAAATAAAAGTAGTCCAAGTCACTACTTATTATATTAGCTCTCTGTCAGAGAAAATCGCGTCAAAATGGTCCAGCGGTTTCATAGATTAGCTAAAACAAACAGACAGACAGAAAAAAAACAGTAAAAATATTTTTTTGGTATATTTGTCGTGTATTCATACAAAAAAAATATAGAGAAAAGTGTTTTTTAGCAATAAATAAAGTTGAAAATAAATTGTTTTCTAATCGAGCCCAAAACCAATCGCGCTTACAGTCAAACGCTGTTCTAATGCACTTGCTATGGCCTTAGCATAATACAATATACTCGTGTTATTATAATAATAAATGTAAGTA
This sequence comes from Dryadula phaetusa, assembly GCA_032432895.1. Classification (NCBI taxonomy): domain Eukaryota; kingdom Metazoa; phylum Arthropoda; class Insecta; order Lepidoptera; family Nymphalidae; genus Dryadula; species Dryadula phaetusa. The sequence goes on from JAOYRS010000073.1 coordinate 2,992,070, forward strand.
TAACAACATCGAACCCACAACCATCCCGAATATAATCAACTATACATCGATGGCCAAGTCAAACCTATTGGTGGGAAAAATAAATTCTTAGCAATAGCAACGTTATGAACGTTAGCTTAACAACTTGTAAGCAATAATCATCAAAGCCATGTGAAAATGGTATAACGATGCAGCTGGTAGCAACGCATAGCTTGTCACTTGGGAGCTTTCCAAGAGGCGCGGGTTTGAATCCCGCTGCGATTAATTTTTTATACGTTTTTTTTAAATATTTTCTAATCCTAAGCGTGGAATAACACTTTTAAAATCGTAAGTATAAATAATAAATAATAACTTACATAACTCACATTTGTGGGTGATACGAAGTTAAAATCCATTTTAATCTCTTTTTAGCATGCTGCACTCAAATTTTGGTATCCATCTTCCAAAGAAAACTTTGCAACTGGTTTCTTAGCCAAGGTATGTGTAGAAGCTCCATTGTGTTTCATCACACATCTGAAATAAAAATCACTGCATAAATAACACTCCTTTTTTTACAAAATAGTGTAAGTAAAGAACGATAAATTTTTTTTTAGCTTCACATTGTTTATTTCGCATAGCAGGGTAGAGAGGAAGTAAGTAGTGTCAAGACACTTCATACTCCTCTTTCCACTGTATTTGAGACAGTGCGTGGTTAGTCAGAACTCAACGCCACGCGTTATTATACCAGAGTGAGAAAATTTAAATACTTTAAATATAATCATTCTGCTGAGCAGGAATCGAACTCACAATGTTTACAGCCTGATGCTGTCCCTTTGCGCCACAACCAGTCTCATATGTTAATAGTATTCTAAGTAGAATTGAATTGAAATTTTAAATTTTAAGTTTATAGGCATTATGTACAGACAGTAAGAGTACAAGTCTTGCCTCCTGTACAAAGGAGAGTTAAAAAACATGCTAAATTAATTAAAAATTAAGGAAATAAAGCAGACTAAGTATTTCAAAAGTGACATTTTGCTTTCACGAGTAAAATTAACCAGAATTTAGGTTATTTGCGTAATGGAAGTCGACAAAGTGACAACGCTCCTCTAATCTTTGACTTAAACCGCAATCCAGATTTGTAAGCAAAAGTCCCTCGTATGGTCCCTTATTCATGGTAGAACCTCAAAGCCGTTAACCAGTTACGTACCGTTAGTTAGTTAATTTGGAAACTATTCTCATTATTTAAATATCTAGTATATTAATTTGTTGAAAATATTATTATATGCGTACAACGTCATGGTATATTGCTTTATCCTGTACAACAGGGTAGTCAGAGACAACCTAGTGCCAAGTCTGTTGATTGCTTTCTGCCCAAAATTGAGACTGCAACGCCCCGCTTTAATACTAAAGTGCAGATATTAAAATATTTTTTTAATATAATTATTTCTCCTAGTTGGACCTGAAGTAATGGCGTTTATAGTCAAACATTTCTTGACTGTACCACTTCATGACACACACATGACTTCCCATCGTAGTGCAACTAAGAATTGTTCGAGACACATATAAGCTTGAAGCCCACTCATATAGATTTAATTTTTCAATTAAAACAGAATACAGTGTTCTGCGACTTGGAATATGAGTTGTCTTCATTTTTTTTAAGAAATTTCGTATGACGAGAAAAATAAAGAAATACGAAATATATAATAAGTACTAGAAAACAAAATTCCAAAAGCCTTCCATTGCAAAGTGGACAGAAATAACTTAATGTCAAGATACGCCGTACTCTGCTTTTTCAGTCAAGACATACTGGGTTAAGTGACGAAACTGAACGCTGTACTCGGTCTTACTACCTCTGATATATATTTATATATATATATATATATATATATATATATATATATATATTTATAACCCCAAACTAGGAAGTTTCGCCATCGACAAGTTAACTAAAAGTAAAGAAAAATGCGGTAATACGTTCCTGTTTGGAACTAAAATGAACGACGAAGGTTTTGTGTCAGCCAGTTGTAAGTAGTTTAGTTAAGTAATAGTCACGAAAATCAAAATAATTACAGCTCTATTGCTTTGTTATACTGCTTTTGTTTTTGAGGAAAATATAAAGCTTGGTTTGCTATTCTTCAATGTATGTTCTCAATACAATATTACGTACCGTCATTGTATACTGCAATATCTAACTGATAGTTGGGACAGTATATGATTATAAATACGATTGGTTGTGCATTCGAGTCCCATTCGAGGGAATGATTCTATTTAAAATTTAGTTTTATTTCTCAGCTCTGGTCAGACAAAGCGCGTCGTTGAGTTCGTCACTCAGCATGATCAACGGCAGCTTTCAACAGAGTGTCTTGACACTAGGTTACCTCTGACTTCCCTGCTATGCATATATAGCGTGACGCTGTAAATAATCTAATAATATTAACTTAATATTAAAAAGTATCGCTTATCTACGGATTTTGAATCTAATAACTATTTAAAAATTATTATAAACAAAATTTATTAATTTTCCATTAAGAGATTTAAGAATTACTCTAGAAATGGGGCTTGCTGTAGCAATATATTTGAGTACTTTTTACAGTCATAAAATATTTAAATGAATTAGTTATTTTCTACATCAAGGTTTTATTTACTTATATTTCCTACATATTTATTTTGATAGTGAGAGCAGAAATTATAGTTCTATAGTAGTATATTATGTATATTATGTGGATTCTCCTTTTTCCCCGTATTGCAAGCATAGTAGAAAAAATTTAGTGTAATGGATCTCGTTTTTGAGACCTTTTATATTGAGTGCGGAATTCATCGTCACGCTTTGTCTTTTCAGATCTTTTAGGTTTAAAGAAGAAGTTTATTTCCAACAAGAACACAGTTCGCTTACAAAGGAAATTTTAAAATTATAACTACAATTAAGATATTACAAATAATAAACAATAGTGATATTAAACAGTATCAGTGAAATCATCTAATATATGGGTTCTTAATCGTTTTTTTTAATATATTAAGAGATTTTGAATTGACAACATTTAGAGGCAAAGAGTTATACAGGTGTGCTGCTTCAAATGAAATAGTTTTTATACCGTACTTGGTTCGAGTTTTAGGTGAGCTAGTTTATATCTGTTCCTTGTGTGGTAAGAATGGGTTTTGGTTTTAAAGGTATTTTGTGAATGAGTAAGGTTTGTTAATATTTTACGAGTCAGTATACATAATTTATATTTATACATTTGTTTAATAGATAAAATTTTTTTAGTTGTTTTATATAAATCTTTAGTAGGCGTATAATAATCCATATGAAATAACACCTTGATAAGTTTATCTTTTACAAATGTTTATTAATTTTTATCTATCAAAATATTAATATACGCACTTTAAATATTTTAATATTAAAAAAGTTTTAATAGTTTTTAAGTTTAGAAAAATTCTGACAGTGTCAAGACATCCTTTAGACATTTTTCACCTTTCACCCGCATTCAACACACTATGTAGCGGATTTTAACACCGCTTACAAGGGCGAAGAAATTAAAATAATTTTAGCATACACATTCTTTCCCCTTCGCTATCACACTATATAATAATGGCCTATAACTGTGTTGCTTTAAAAATTAAAATTTTACTTTCAACTAAATACTATTTAAATAGTATTAATCGGAATTCGTAAGTGTAAAGAGTAAAACGAGTAAGATTGTACAGTAGAACAAAGTGAGCGGGCAACATAATCTATGTTCCGCTACCCTCCAATATATCTTGTCAGCATGAAGTACGCCCATAGCCTACGTTCAGCTATATAAGTAATATATAAATTGAAAACATTTTTTATTTACGCGTTTCTCTTAGTAAGTTAATAATAGTGATGAACAGTGTTTTATTTTTTGATCATTTAGAAACCTATCAGACACACATTATGTATCTTGAGTTTCTTTTGTAAACAAAAACGATATATATATATATATATATATATATATATATATATATATATATATATATATATATTATAATGTTAAGGTAGACTAATAGAATTAATTACGTATATACATTTCAAAAACAAGGAGCTACTAGAGCCATCACGCTTTCAAAAATAAAAAAATATATTATTTATTACTCTTATTTTAAACCTTATAGGGTCACGACACTTTATTGACTGCTTTCCGCTTGAAATCGTGACAATGCATGTGGCGAACTCAAAGCAGCGCTTTATATTGCCAAAGCAAAGAAATGAAAATAAATTTTGAATAAAATCGTTCATTCGAGTGAGAATCGAATTCACAACCATTCCAATCGCATTTATAATCAGATACTGTGCCACGATGTCCTTTTAAATTTAAAATAAACAATAGGGGTAAGAATTTTAAACTGATATAGCTCACTTATGAATTTAGGCTGTAACAGTACATTATTATTTTGTGGGTCTCAAAGATAAATGATCTTAACATAGGCAACCGGAACTTGTTGCTGTTCTAGAAATAAAATAAACCGAGTAACAAATTGTTTTCACTATTCTGCTCTAGTTGTGAACGCAATGAACTTCCGCTTAAAAGATTTGAAAATTCAAAGTAAAGATTATAATTTTATTTGAGTTATTTTATTTTCTTTTTTCGACGAAACGTACAAAAATTTTAACGCAACGGAATTCGAACCCGCGCCTCTTGGAAATCATCCAAGTTATCCAAGTAGAAAGACAGAAAGTACCTAATATCAATACAATCCGTACTTTACTTTCCGCATTACGTGTTGAGTGTTGGAACTCAACGTCGCACTTTGTCTTCACCAGAGCGAGGAAGTGAAAATAATTTAAATATAATCACTCCCCTGAATAGGATCGAACCTACAGCCAATCGCTTTTACAGCCAGACTCTGTCCCACTGCGCCACAACCGGCATCCCGCCTCGTATCCAGCTGCGTTTAAATTTTAAAGTTTTCTAATAGTAAGTGTGGAATAACATTTCGTCATATTAGAGACAGATTTGCAAGTAAATGAAAATCTATGTCTCACTTCCTCGCTCTAGTAAGACAAAGTGCAGCGTTGAGTTCCGCCACTCAACACGCAATGAACGGTGTAGGTACATTTTGGAAGGAAGAAAGGAAAGAAGCGAAATACGTCAACTAGTCTAGAATAGCCTGAGACTTGCAAACGAGGTATAGCCTTAAGCAGTCATTTAAGCAATTCTTTAAAAATGCCCATTATCGCTCGCCTTACTATCCGATCTACTCTCTACCTAACAACACTTAAAAAGACTTATGAAGCTATGTTATTTATTAAAATATCGCCTTCGAAAAACGAGCTAGATATATATATTTTTTGATTTTCTTATAAATATATAAAAGCAAAATTTTGAAATATTAAATGGTAAACAATCTTTTAAATGAAACTATTTTAAGCGGATTGATCGCGTATATTTTGGTATTTGAAAATACATTTTTGGAAACTCAGGTTTCCTAGTAGCACGTTTTATTTATTTATTTATTTATTTATTTATTTATTTATTTATTTATTTATTAGTAATCAACAGCGTTACATAAAAAAAAATACAATATAAAAAATAACATAATTACAAGGCCAAAAAGATTACCATTATATATAACTAAATAATAAAACTAGTAAACTGTAGACAAAAGTAATGCTTATAGTACAAAATTTACAATTTGAAAAATCAACAACAACAACATCCAACATGTGTGTGTGTGTATGTGTGTGTGTGGGTGTGTGTGTGTGTGTGTTTGTATGGGTGTGTGTGCGTACGAACGTGCAAATACAGCGTGTCACTATTTCTTTTAAATTTAATGCATTTCTATTATTTTCTTTTTTAATTGTGTTTTAGACAAATGGAATAAATCCAACTTATTGTAAACTTTGTTGTAGGTTCGTGCCAGTCGTAGCAATATAGAATTTTGAGCATAGCTTGTGTTAGTTTTGGGTACGTATAAAAGGTGTGTGTGACGCGATCTGAAAGACGGCACATTAAGGGAAACTGTTGAAAGTAAAGAAGGACAATCAATTTTGCCTGTTAGTATTGCTTGTAGGAGTAATATGTCGCTTAGATTTCTTCGTTTTTCTAGGGGGTCAATTTCATAATGTGCGCAAGCTTCCTCGTACGTATTAAATTAATTTCCTTTCGAGTAATGCGTTTTAAATCCACCATACTAGAGACAAAGATACAGACATTCTGCGAAAATCACGGCAATGCGAGAGGCAATTAAAAAGCAGTAGGCGGTAGACTGATATCTCTTCATCTGGAGATTGACATAACATACTGACATAATTAATTTTTGTAACAACTGATAGACGAATGCTACCTCAGTCTACCTGTGATCACAGACTATTGTAAAGCGTTTAAAACGTCAGATTTCCAAATATGTATTTTCGAATACCAAAATATATGAGTTATTTCGTTTAAAATATTATAAATATTTTATTATAAATATTTTGAACTCCTATTAATTTATTTAGGGGTAGTGGTATCAATAATTAAATATCTCTGCGTGTAAGGTCAATGCTTTATTAAAACCATTTTAGCTTGAGGTTACGTGACAAGAGCAAATTCGTTTTCACAAAACTAGTCCGATGTTGGATTTGAAGAAACTAGAACTATATTAAAAAAGCTTATAAAAAATACATTTTGAAATTAATTTTCATTTAATTGTTTTAAAGTACGCAGTTTCCAAATTTATAATAAAATTAAAAAATAGGATAATTGTAAAATATGGAAAATTAAAATTAAATTTTCTATGTTAGTAGTATTGCATAGAACATGTTATATTATAAGCTGGCAGTAACAAGTTACTACTCAGTAGGTAGAGAAAACCTAGTGTCAAGACACCGTTTGCCATTTATTCTTTATTCGGCTCCGAAATTATAACTTTTCTTATTTTTATATAATGAAATACTTATAACAAGGTCAAAATCCTATAGTGCCTCCATTAACTACGTTACACATTATTTTTCTTTAAACAACTTAAATACTCATGTGAGGAATAATCACTAACCATAGTTTGATAAAAGATTTTTTATACTTTTTATTCGTCACTTTATCACTATAGGATATTCAAGTCACTATAAGTTCTCCATTATCTTTTTAACAAAACATCTTATTACATGGTCGTAAAAGCGTCGAATTTTACTTTGCATATTCAAGTTATCGTGCTTTTAACTTGGAAACACAAGGATGGAGTGGTAAAGAAATAAAAAATAAGAACTTAATGTTACAAAAATTATAGAGCCACAGGGAACACAATGAATGGTCTTGAAATTAATTATAACTATAAATATAATAAACATGTAACTGTTCGCTGTCTGTACATGTAATATATATGAGATAAACTATCATTGGAGGTATATATCAATATAATAGAACTCAATACAATAGTTTTTATTTTTTATCTGTTTGTCTTTTTTCTGTGTGTTTATGCACGCTAATATTACAAAAGGTTATACCAATTCAAGTATAGTTTTCATTATTGTAATTTGAAAACTTTTTAATTTAATTAGCCGATAATACGTATAAAATAATTGCTAATTAAGCTTACTTTTGCATGTAGACACATTATAATTTTACAACAAGTATAATAAATTCATCCATTCAATTAAAGTATATATAATAAATTTTAAAACAAGTCAAATTGTTAGTTAATATAGAATTATAAAAGCCAGTGATATTAAATTCTTAGCAGACGATATATATATATATATTTATTTATATATATATATATATAGATATATATATATATATATATATATATATATATATATATATATATATATATATATATATATATACACGAAAAAGCTCCTTCCTATTGTCATTTTTTGTTATTATAGGAAAAAAAATAGTCATTTATTTAAGATGTCATATACTACTTTGAAACATTGGAAAATGTGAAATTTCAATACTAAGATTTTATGTTTTTTTTAGTTTTACGTTTTTATCCCGCATAGCAGAGTAGACAAAAAATACAAATAACGTGTTACAATTATTATAACAGACTTCAACATATCCGGTGTTGAAATAATTATTTGAAATATAGTAAGTTTAATACTTGGGGTCTTTAATACTCGGGGTCGCACTGAGACAGCGTCTGACTGTAAGTGGGGTCGATTCCCACTCGGGGTATGATTATATTTAAATTATTTTCATTTCTTCTTCCGGGTAAGACAAAACGCGGTGTTCAATTTCGCCATTCAACATGCGATGTATCGTCTACCCCGTTATGCGGAATAAAAGCGTGACCTAATAAAAACTACCGCGTTCCAAACCACATAACACAAAGTCCATTTTTTTAGTTACTGGATATGATTTTTTTCATTCTCCAGCATCATACAATTTCTATAAAAACTGAACGAAAACTGAATTTAATTTGAAGCCAACCTCAAAAGCGCGACAGTGTAATAAAGTTAGTATACATTCTGTTTAGGTTAACAGTCATTCCAATGAAAAGCGCAACTAAAACATTGTCAAATAAACTTTCAACTATTAACGGCTGTTGGTGGGAAATAAAAATGTTTTTTATTTTACATATATGGTTTATTCTAGCAAAGCTTTATTTAAAATAACCACGCTGAGTAACATTTTTACTGATATCTATGTACACTCAATGAAATTTGTAATTTCTAACATCGAGTATACTGAAATATGCAATATGTTTACCCATAGAATATAGCCAAAGATTCACCTTGCTTCATAATTTTTATTCTTTCCCACTATATCAAGAAAGCAAAATGTAAAAAATTCTAGTATTAAACCACTCTGTTCTATAGTACTCATATATTAACTTACCTTTCCTTACTAAACCACAAAATCTTGGTAACTTCATGCTGCTTATTGTAGGTGGTATAATTAAATTTGTTCATGTACTTGTATGTAATTATATGCAAAATTAAAGCAAACTGAGCGCCCTACATTTCATTAATTAACACAACTAACTAAGCATTTTGTTCATACATAATCAGATAAGCTAACACATATTAACATAGCGTCCTTATCACTTTTCTCATCATCCTCTAGGGAAAACCGTTCTTACAAAAAGCCCTGAATTGCAGACTCCGAAATGATCATGATCTTTTTTCTTTGAATTACTAATCATTTCATTGTTATAGTAGGAATTTTAAAAGTTATAATAAATTATGTATTGCATAATACGAATGTAACATAACACAAAGATATATATAATATAACATATATTATAACAAAAAGATGTTTTATAATATTAGAAACTTTTATTAATTATTTAGTTTATAAATATAAACTGATTTAAAAATGGGCCACCTTGGCGAAGTGGGACACTGTCTGCCTATTGGTTGAGGTTTCGATTCACACTCAGCGAAATAAGTATAATTAAAAAAATATTTTTATTTGCTGCATAGGTAAGATGACACGCAATATTTTGATTTCGGGTGGAAATCTACGACTACCCTGCTTTACGGAATAAAGCGTGAAGCTGCTTTTTTAATATAAAAGAAAAATAATTTCTGAAAATGAATCGAACAGACTACCGCTATTCTTTGTCAACGTTCAAACTTAAATATATAAAAATATATTAATAGATTTTATTCATATTTTTTTAGTTTCACGTTATTTATCCTGCATGGCAGGGTAGACAAAAAACCAAGACCAAGTGTCAAGACAGTCCATACTTCGCCATACTTCCACCGAATTCGAGATAAGAGTGATGCGTGGTGGAACTCAACGCCACACTTTAAGTGAAACGAAACGCGCGGAAGTAAAAATTATCACTTCCCCGAATGGGGACCGAGCCCACAACCGATCGCGTTTACAGCTAGACGCTATCCCAGTGCGCCCTGGCCGTCTCTTTCATTCTTATTTTCTAATCATCTAATTATATTTTAATATGTACAATATACTTAGACAATAAAGGTAGCAATACAAAATAATTATAGAAGAGACGTAACGCTTATTAACTTTCAATAAGAAATGGCAATTTTATTTTCTTCATCTCTTTAATTAATTATATTTTATTACTTATTACTGAAATTCTCTAGAGTTTGATCAGACGAATAGATTGTCGCCTCATAATAGGATTTAGTTTGTTCTTGACCTAGTTCTATGGAGATGGTGGAAGGTCGATCAAGTGATTCTTAAAAGTCATCGAGACGTGAAGAACATTATGTGGTATTTGTAAAACAAAGTTGGAGATAGCATGGTTGAATACTTGCTTCACTTTTGTTCTTTCACACTTTATAGAGAAAATTGTACTGCTATTTTCCTTTATTAAAATAAAATATTTATAGTTAAGTCCATAGATAAGAGTCTTAAAATATATATATATTTTTAAAATAATGTACCACAAAATTGTATTTAATCCCATAATAATATTATAATGCCCGCTCATGGCACTCGGTATTAAATTATTTTCACGTTGAAGCGACGTTGAGTACCGCCACTTAACAGGCAATGAACCCCGAATTTTTTGGAATTAGAATTACGGAGTGTCTTGGCACTTGGTCAGGTTCAGTCTACCCTGCTATGCGGGGTATAAACGTGAAGCTAAAAAAACCTGGCATAAATATACCATTATTAAATAAAATAAATATATTTACGAAAGAAATTCGCAACTACAATCAGTTGTTATATTTATTTTAACTACACTTTGGTTCACGTATCACAATAATAACTTTTCAGAAATACATTTGCAAAATGGCACTTTCTATATTGCGCTTGTTACCTTGAAAAGCTATTTAAGCTCATATACCTTACAACTTTACTGTATACATTGCCCTCAGAATGACACAGTAACTTTTGCATGGAGCTTAACTGCAGACGAGATTACCACGTTCAAACTAGATATTACCTAGCGCAAGTTTTGTCGGGTTCATGAAATTTTCACACATTATAAAAGGTATAAAAATATAAAAATTTGCAAGAAGCATGTTAAATTAATACTAATGGAATAAAAAAAAAGTATCTTCAGGTTTTGTCCTGTATGTCGGTATCCTGGAGGTAGTCAGAGGGACCCTAGTGTCAAGATACAATGTAACCTCATATGCAATATATAAGTAAGTATGCATAGATATTCAAAAATACAGTAATATTCCTACTCGGGGGAAATGTGATATCTATATATATATATATATATATATATATATATATATATATATATATATATATATATATGTATATATATATATATATATATATATATATATATATATATATATAGACACACAGATGAGATATAAAATGGACAGTAGCAAAACATAATAAGGCAAATTAAAATATATCGAAGTCAATTATATCATTTTACGACTGCCGTATAAATTTATTGATCGTAAAGATTTATAACATCTATTTTATTAGCAAGTAATCTGTCCCCGGAAAATATTGCCGTTTCAGCTTTTATAATAATTGTTAATAAATTGACGAGATATTTTCAATTTCTTTCTTGTTAAAAGCACACGCGCTTTATACAATTATTACTAATTAAATTCTCTTTGATATACCTGTGGTTTCGTCCATTTTGGAAATACTATATATTTTTTAATTTAATTGGAACAATCGTTTATATTTTGATATTCGAAAACATTTAGGCCTGAAAAGGCTGCACGTTTCGATCATTTTATAGTATGTTGGTAATAAATTCATTTAAAATGTATAAAAAACGGTAGAAGCAAAGTATTTTAATGGTATTTATTTTCATATTTTTAGTTCATATATTGAGATATTTTTTTATATTTGATGAATATAAAAGTTTGCGTACGTGCTTACTGAACATTGAATATTATTGATATAAAAATTTGTACAAAATGATATACGCGTTGCTATGGCAACGCATTTTTACGTGTCATCAAGAATATTGTAAGAGATAATTAATTGAGCTTCAAACACGTGAATTATCAATTTCAACAAAAGAAACAACAAATAATTATCTTTACCGCTACATTGCTACAAATAAACTAGAAACGGTAGAACAATCACCGGGGGAAGTATTAAAAAAACTTTTCTCATCTTCGATTAAATAGCGTCATTGAGTTACCTCTTTGTTCTGAATCTAATACGGTTTTAAATGTAACTTTTAATTGATATTCACAAGTTTTTACTATACAAAAGCCTCCAAGTAACGGAAAGTGCTGATAAATGTTTATAGTATACGTAATTATAATATTAACTTTATTTTGAAGTTTAGTTTGAAGTTGAAAATTGTTGTGAAGTTGAAATAATTATTTGCATTGGAAATTCTTAACTGAATTAAACATAATTAAATATGATTAGTAAATATACTAAAACATTAATTAAACATAGATACATATAACTTAAATATTACTAAATATTGAAATTTGAAAAACAAAAGAATTCCACTATGTGTTCTCTACTCCAGTCTCATGATACAAAGTCTACCTGTAAGCTGTTCGTGGTAACTGTAAGCTGTTAAGTCCCACTTTAGTAAATAAAAACGGCGTTATGTTCCACCACTCAACATAAAATTTCAATTTAAGGCTAATAGTAGAGAACGAAGAGCCATAGCGCTGAAATAATATAGTAACTTTCGATGCGAGAAAAATGTTAAACAGAAAACGATTCAGCAAAATTCAACAATATATTAAGTAGTATGCACAGCTGCCCGCCCACGTACACTATTATAAAGCGATTTTTCCTAACAAGAGAGGTGTAAAAATAACGAACGTGACTTGACGACAAAGCAGACTCTACCTTTGTGATTAACCTTAGATAAAAAATAGTCTGACATATTTTAATTAGAGTACCTACCTAAAAATAATATAAATTTTCAAATATCTAATTATATAAAAATAAAAAATATATATTTAATTTGGTTTATATGATTTGTATGAACTACATTTAAAAAATACGATAAATACTAGATACTTTTTTGTCACAAAACATTTAATATCTTTAAAATAGTCGAAAAAACAAAGATAGAGTGACATGCCACTAAAGTTTGCTTTTTTCTTATCGTATAAAAAAATCTAACTTTAGTGTTCAAAGGTAAAAAATGAATAAAAAAATACATTGAAAAAATGCAAAACAAGCGTAAAATTTTATATATACAGGATGTGTTGTATTTATGTATGCTACGAGCTGTGCCCACGAATTCATCAGCATAAAATTAAACATTTCTGGATGTTTATTTTATAATCCTAAAAAGAACGAAGTCTAAGTTAGTCCTTATAACATGAGCTATCTGCCCGTTGAAGTCCCGTCAAAATATGTCCAGCCGTTCCAGAGATTAGCCAAAAAAACAGACAAACAAACAAAAATTGTAAAAAAATATTATTTAGTATATATGTATGCTGTATACTTATATATATATATATATATATATATATATATATATATATATACGTATAAATATGTATAAATACATAAAGCAGTTATAAACAGAATCTCCAATTTAATTTATTTGAATAGATAATAAATGTAAGCGATCTACAATACAAACGCTATCTTTTTCTATAAACTTATAGCTTCAAACAATATTTCACTCTGTGAAAACTTATCAACGAAACCCTAACTCACCTCCACTTACGATTAACATCAATCTTCGGTGTAATAAAAGTTTACTGTAAGCCTGTACTTTGTAGAGCACTTTTATGTTATAATAATAAAGTAATATGGATAATGTATGTCCGACTGTTTTTAACATATAAGATACGAAAAATTATATTTTAAAATTTGATTATTTATATTTCAAAGAACAACTAATTGGTACAGAAGTTTTTTTTTATGTATTTCCAAGTCTATGCCAAGCGGTTAGTCGTTGGGTTACATTATCGATGTTTTATTAGAGAACCCTAAGCTTTAACGCTAGCATGAAATAAAATATAGGTAGTTATTATGTTAAATTTTATACTTCTCCTTCCGCATAATCTATCATAGTAGGAATCTTTCTCATATTATAAATAGTACAGAAATAATCATACCAATTATGTCAAAAAAAATATTTTAAAAAATAAAAGATTAAATTATTTTCTCTATTCATTCTATGTGTTTTTAAGATAAAGCACTCCCTAGCGATAAAGAATTTGTTTGATCGCCTTATAGCTTAACTTTCCGAACCTCATCCATTCTCGTTAGGCAATCTAGGCGTGGCACTGAAACCCTTTGGGTATAATTGCATACTTCAATATTAAATTTCAAACGCTGTTATCTAGAACACTTTCAGGTGATAAATACACTTTTTTTTCATTTTATAAAGAAAATTTTTGTAATGATCATAAATATTTTTTAATTTTTGCCTCGTTATATATAATTTTATTTTCGCTTATTAATCTATGGATTGTATTATGTGTTTAATTCAAGCCCGTTATTATGGCAACTGGTAAGAACAAGAACTTCTATATTTTTTTAGCTTCATGCTTTATCTGGCGTAGAAGGGTGGCTAGAGACAACCTAGTGTCAAGACACTTCGTTGATTGCTTTTCGAACAAAATCAAGACATTGGGTGTTGAGTGGCAAACTGAACATCGCGCGTCATGTTACCACATTGAAGAGTTGAAACTAAATTTTAAATATAATTATTCGTCCGAGTGGAAATCGAATCCACAACCAAACATGTTTACAATCAAACACAATCCTACTGCGCCACGAATGACTAATGTATGTAATGGAACACATGGAAAGGAATGGTACGTAATATATATATATATATATATATATATATATATATATATATATATATATATATATATATATATATATATATATACATACTAATAACGAATAATGTAATTTTATACAAAGAAGATTCTATGTTAAATCCGAAAAGTAAAGGATGTTCACTTTAGCTCAGACAAGCAAACAAGATAAAAAAAATCCTTTTTAAAATGAATTAATTGATGTATTTATTTGAAATATAATAGAAATAGGGAGTTCTTTGACAACTTATAGGATGATATTTTCTATATTGTTGCATAGTACGTAAGGAGCTCCATTGTTACTTTTGCTATTAAAGTGTAAGCAGCTTTAGAATTTACAACTTGCGGTTTTGAAACTTTACTTGCTGCTTAAAAATATGAAAGCTTTGACTGACGATAACAATAATTTACATTTTTTTTATTAATAATATGTCACAGGGTAATGTTAAGTCACGCTCTATCTTATAAGATCATGCAAATAATAATTCCTTACGTATAACCATTTTCCCGAGATGGGATCGTGGTAATATAAAACAAATTACAATACTAAGTAATTAAAAAATATTGTATATGCAATGTGTTGCTTTAATGTATTAAAATCCTTTTTTAACTTCACGCTTTTACGCAAGCACCTAGTGTCAAAACTTTCCGTACTTCCGCTTTCCACCGAATTCGAGACGTATTGAGTGGTGAAACTGAACGCCGCACTTTGGCTTACCATAGCGAGGAAATGAAAAAATAATTTAATTATAATCACCCCCCTGAGTGGGGTTTGAACCCACAAACGATCGCGTTAACAGTAAGACACTGTCCCACTGCGCACAGCCGAACTCAAACCAAAATATTCCAAAGTGATTAGGCACTTTCCCATATTATAACTTTGCACATTAAATATGAGATGTCTATTTAAATTAAAAAGCTTTGAAGCGTTATGATAGAGACGTTTGATGCTAATTACTGAGACTTCCCTCACACCTGCCCTCGATGGCTCTATAAAGGACAAGCAAAGAGATGGAGTTAATTTTCTACTTTGAAAATTGTTACTTAAAACGTATGAAGACTCTTACGCTGCATGTATATAAACAAAGTTTGTTTCATATTTCTTGGTATATATATTATGATCTTTAGCATTGAGAGTTTGAAAACTCCGTTTGAGGATTTTGTTTGCAGTTTTTATCAGAAATGCTTACAAGTGTCTAGATGTGAATTAATTATTTTATGCAGGCATTTATTCGTTATATTAGGCAAATCACATCTGAATTAATACTAAATTTATTTAAAAAATTTTCTTAGATAATATAAGAAGGATAAACTAATTTATTTAGGAGAAAGAAAATATCTAAGAACATAAATAAATGTAATTGCAAAAGCTCAGTATAATTATTATTCATTGATATTTATTATTTATATATTTATTATTTATATATTTATATTTATATATTTATTATTTATATATTTATATTATATATTTATATATTTAAAACAAAAAAATATACAAATTCATGTGAGACGATATGGAACGCGTAATTCAACGCCGTACAATTCGAATTTGGGACAAAAATGGAGAACAGACTCTTAACACTACCTTTCTCATTCTACTCTTCTGTAAGGGAAGAATAGATCTTAAAATATCAAAAGCTTATAATAATTCGTTGTAAAAGTATTAAATTTATTTTCTTTCACTTTTATACTAAAACGAAACACGGCGTTGAGTTCCGAATTTGGACGGAAAATAGAGAACTTAGTTTCTAGACACTACTTCTCTTGTTTTACCCTTCTAAAAGAGAAAAAGGGTAAATCTATAAAATATAAACAGCTTACAATATTTCTTTATAAAGGTGTAAGTTTTAAATCAAAGGAAGGACCATTACCTGGTGTGTAATATAAATTTATAGCCTTTAGAAACTAGCCAGTTATATTGAAATTGATACTTGTTCGTTACTTCTGAATCTAAAAGGTAACTTAGGCCGCTGTGTTAGGACTCCAGACTTCTTATAAAAATGCGAACAGTATAGCATTTTTTATTGCGGAAATGATTAATTTAATTGAGTATCGTATTTCATTTATTATAAGAAAAAGTACCAGAATATCTATCTCAATCGAAAAGTATTAATGAAATACGATTTCACGCATTCAGTTATACAATATATTTGCAAGGTAAAAACAAGATGCTTTTTTAGCTTCACGCTTTATTCCTGCATACCAGAGCAGACAGGCAGTACCTAGATAAGACATTCTGTACTCCGCTTTCCCCCGAATTCGAGACATTGCGTGTTGAGTGGTGGAACTCAACGCCGTACTTTGTCGTACCGTGCGTTTCATAAATACGAGTATATCTTTCACATCAAAAATACACACTTTCTCTAATTCTATATATAAATCCAATCAAGAACTACAGAAATTGTGAAGTAAGCAAACCTATATAAAGGTAATTTTTTCATTTACCTTTTAACAGTGTATTAAAACTCAAAATAACTAAATAGTAAGTTCATATTTCTATATATTTTTCAAACTTTATTTATACTTATTGTACAGGCGTTATAAGATAAAAAAATACTTTTATAAAATACTTTTTGTTGACGGACGTGTGTTTTTATTTGTGTGATTGTGTTTCTTTGTGCATGTGTGTGTATATTTTCATGCCACGAGTATCTTTTAAATAAAAATGAAACGATTGTAGGCTTTCTTTATTTTCTAATATTTTTTATTAATAGATCAGATACAATATATGATACAATAAATGAATACAACAAAATAATTATCAGAAACTTTTTCACGCTTTTTCATTCCGCATAGCGAGGTAGAGAGAAAGTACCTAGCGTCAAGACACTCCGTACTTCGCTTTCCACCGAATTCGAGACATTGCGTATTGAGTGGTGGAACTTAACGCCGCTCTTTGTCTTTACCAGAGCGAGGAAGTGAAAATAATTTAAATATAATCACTCCCCCAAGTGGGGATCGAACCCACAACCGATCGCGTTTACAGTCAGACGCTGTCACACTGCACCACGACCGGCCTCAAGTAGTAGCACCTTACAGCTAATTAAGTACGAACAAGTATTTGTTAATATATTCAAATTTGTTCGAGTAAAACATTCTTGTTAAGGTTATTTATAATATCTCCCTCTGCTCTTATACCATTGAATTAAATATAATTACCAGAACCTTTACGTTTTAATGAAGTTTTAATGTAGGTAAAGGAAGCGAAGTTAAATAAGTATATAGTAATATCATAATAAATTCACCACTGTGGTGTATTTACTTATATCTCCTATGTACACGATGCTTACAGGTTCAATATCTCTCTAGGGAACAATTAGATAATATTCGTATTTTTGGATTATGTGATCCTTGTGGTACAGTACAGTACAGGCAGCATACAACTGTAAACACAATTTGTTATGGGTATGATTATTACGCGAGAAATATTTGTTTTAGCTTCACGTTTTTTATCCCGCATAGCGGGGTAGACAGGAAGTACCTAGTGTTAAGACACTACTTCGTACTTCGTACTCCGCTTTCCACAGAATTCAAGACTTAACGTATTGAGCGGCGCCACAACTGACGGATCGGGATAAATAACTATATAAAATTATTTTAATTTCTCAGCTCTAATAATATTAATATAATAATAACTACCTTTAATATATAACTATTAAGATGAAACGGACTTCGCTTAATTATAAACATTTACGACCAATATCTAGTATTATCTGTTGATAAATAAATTATCATAACACAAATTATTTCAAGATTTTATAAATAGTAACAGAATAAAATTTAATAAACATTGAATGCGAAGAAAAACATAACTCTAACTAAACAAGGGTAAGCAAGAGAAAGAAAACATATATATGTATATATATATGTTTTCTTTCTCTTGCTTACCCTTGATTAGTTAGAATATATATAAATATATATATATATATATATATATATATATATATATATATATATATATATATATATTTGTATACATACCTAAATATTAGTAATTAAAGAAATCATTTGAATAATTATATTATTAGAAAACACCTTACCTTTTTTATTATGATTTCTTTCCTTTATTCGATTCCTATATAAGTCGGCAATTAAACCCGTGGACTATATAATAGTAGGCTGTGTTCGGTGTTACCTATTTTCTAATCCTAACGTTGATACTATTATTTTAATACGTTTCACTTTTTTATAATAACACAACCTTAACGATTCATTAAGCCAAAAATAATCATTGAATAAAGGATCTGCTAACACATTGTTACAACAAACTGTGACCTTAATAAATCACTTTCCGCACACTCCAACTCCACTACCAACAAACGGTACACATCGTCCGTATAGGTAGTATACTATTCTGTCTTGGATACACCAATCATAGATTTTAACTTATTATTCTAAATATATCCTGAATGAAACCTCTATAATGATACTGACTTAAAATTTCCCTTAAAAAAATAAAATAAATCTTTTTTCATGATTTTAAATAAGTTTAAATAATTTTAGAATAGAATACCACATGTATATTACTTTTAACATATATCTATTTTTTTAGTATATGGGATATATACTAATAAAAATTATTTAGTATATTTCCGTTTATATTATAATAGAAAACTTAACCGTGGTCTATAGTCTAAGGTTCATAAATACTATGTTCTCAAATGTCAACTGAGGTTTCCCTTATCGTATTAACATCTGTTTTCCCATATTACAAATATGAAAAAAATCATCATGTGAATGGACAAATATGTAAAGTCTAACCGATCGTGAGTATAGAAGGAAAATAGAAAGAAAACAAATTTCCAAAGCGAAAAATGAGCTCAAAGGCGTGCGGCGAGGCGGGGTGAGAAAGTGCAGCCGGTGGAAAACTTCCACTAGGGCGAGTTTCAAGTATCTACGGTTAATTCATTCAAATAAATACGTAGTCGATATGACGTAGAAATTATTTTAGCAAACATATACAAAGCGTGATTACGAAATGTTATAATAAAATTTGTTAAAATTTTTTTTGAGTTCTTTTATGTGGTACAATTTAGTAATATATTAATACAAGCATTTTTAAATCTCAGAAGAGAAATTTAGTAGTAATTATCTAGAAATTAAATAACAACATTTATTTTATTGAAATAATATATCTTAAATTACTTTTCATAAAAATAATAGTAAATACCCGCAACTACGTTTGCTTGAAGTTCACTCCTTGCTCTCTATCAAATCAAATAATTTTAATTAATATAACTTTCATATTTATGAAGCAATTAAAAAAGACAAACACTAAATGTTAAGAAAAGGTTGCCAAAATACATTAAAGAAAACTGCATTTAAATCGGTTCAGCCGTTTCCAAAATAAGCGTGCACAAACTTGAAAAAATATAAAAATAGATGTTATTAAATTGATAAATAGATTAGTTTTTGTTATGTATTTTCTCTGTACAGACATCCAGCAGAGGCATTTTTATTATATGTATAGAATACTTTTGTATAATTATTCTCTGTATAAACATTAATTATGCCAAATATAATAATATATTTCGACCCCTTTTTCATCACGCATACGTGTTGAGAAGGGGTGGAAATGATTTCCTTTCCACATTACTAGGTATATAAAAATATTTCTATTAGAAATATGGAACATATTTCTTAACTAACAAAAAGTTGGCTTAAATCTGCTAAGCTAGTGAAGTAGAGCTTTATGTAAAAACGTACCATTAAATACAGAATTTTGAACATTCATTAAAACATGTAACTGGGCAACTTTAATTAAGAGGAAGAAAAATATTATTCATAAGAACATAAGTAAACGCTTTTAAAATAAATTAAAAACAAACTCTTTCATATATACGTATTCAAATTTTAGTTAAGGCCGGTCGTGGCTCAGTGGGACAGCATCTGACTGTAAACGCGATGGGTTATGAGTTCGAGTCCCAGTCGGGGGAGTGATTATAATTATAATTATTATCACTAATAATAAGATCTTTGATTTTTGCGATTTTTATACATTTTAAATGAATCTATTTTAACCGGATTAATTGCGTATATTTTGAAAACTTAATTAAATTTAAAAAACAAAAATTAATTATATCAAACTACCGCCATTTTGTATCAACTGGCAGATGAATGTCACCTCAGTCTACCTGTGACCACGGACTAGTGTAAAGTGTTCGAAACGTCGGGTGTCCAAAATGTATTTTCGAATACCAAAATATACGCGATTAATCCGGTTAAAAAAGTTTCATTTAAAATTATTATCACTTTCTCGCTCTGACAACACAAAGTGCGCCGTTGAGTTCCACCACTCTCTTTTCCGGTAAAAAGTGAAATGCGGAGTGTCTTGACAATAGGTACTTTTTTCTGCTCCGCTACGCGGGATAAAAGTGTAATACTAAAAAAGAAATTCTAGTTGCGTTCTCAAATATCCACTACAATATGTAAACATAGTAGAACAGATGCAAATATATAAAAAACTAAACCCTTTCATAAATTTTCGCAGAATGTTTGACTAAGAACAATACGGGTAAAAATTTATTCGCAGTCATGATCGGCTCATATTTATTCAATGCTCTACAACTTGTATAGTTTCCTTTAATATTTAAATCATAAGTACTCTTACCAGGAAACTTGAATATTTTTTATTCAAATGTACTTTGTTTCTTTTTTCCTCTATATTCAATATTTATAAAGGTTAAAACTTTATGTTTATTTGCTATAACGCCTATTACCTGAATGTGTAATTGTTTATATTCCTTGTGTACCTATTTTTTTAGCTTCACGCTTTTATCCCGCACCGCTATGATCAGAAATGTTTTCTAATCCTAAGTGTGGAATAACACTTTAAAAATAGTAAATATTAAAATAAAATAGCAATCTCTCTTATTAAATCTATTATTTCTCTATCTATTAATCTTTAAGTAGTATAAATTTGTGAAAATTTCTCTACAGAGATCCTAACAACATAAATAAGTTGAAACTAACGTATAAGAATTTTGACGCAGCTGGTAGTATAACGCATGGCTTAGCGGTCAGAGCGCTTGAACAGTATCCAAGAGGCGTGGGTTCGATTCCTGCTACGTTCAAATTTTTATACGTTTTTTAAAAAAAAATCTAATCCTAAGTGTGGAATAAGACTTTAAAAATAGTAAGAATGAATAATATGTAGTACATATATAGAAATTACTATTTCTATATATGTACTACATATTATTCATGCAAAATAAAAATAAATTCCTTTTTTCATCAATCAATAGTATAAAATAGGAAAAGGGAAACCTTTTGTTTTAATTTCTCACCTGACATTAAAAAGCAAGATATTTTTGGAGAAAACATCAAGAGATCGTTCGAGCGTTAGATAAATAATCAATCATGATTGGTAATTTTCTTCCAAAGGACGTAGTACCTCTAATTCACTTAGTTCACAAAGTCAAAGTAATTGCCTAATTAAAATATTTTTTTTAATTAAATCATTTTTAAAACATTTTTTTAATTAATCTGTTATCAAAATGATAACATTGGTGTTCCTCCAAAAGTATAATAATACATTATTAAAGTATTATAATAAATATCATCAAAGTTGAATAAACATTTTAAATAAACGTTCTATAATCGGCGAAAGGTCTTTTATTGAAACGGTTTTATTAGCATCTCCTTTATGTTTATAATTATGATAACATAAAATTATATTCATTACTAGAAAATAATATTAAATTGAAAAAAAGTCTTTCTTCATTAAAATAAGATTTAAATTATTTTTAATTATTTTAAATAAATTTAATGAAAAAATAAAAATAAGTAAAACTTAAAAATTCCACCACCACCTCCACGGTAGTAGAGTCTACCTGTGACCACGGACTACTGTAAAGTGTTCGAAACGTCCGGTGTCCAAAATGTATTTTCGAATACCAAAATATACGTTATTAATCCGGTTAAAATAGTTTCATTTAAAATGTATAAAAATCGTGAAAATCAAAGATCTTATTATAAAACTTAAAAATATTATTGTTTTATTTAAAATAGTAAATTTTAAATAATTAATTCATATTATAAATTCGACATTTGGCCCCATATTCAAAGCGTATAGTTCGTTTAATCCAATAACGGTAAACGGGTCCAATACGTAATATACGACTTATTATTTGCGCTTACTACAGTAGTCATATCTATGTATCGAGGTGTAAAATTAAATTTGTTTTTTCATGTATACACTTTTTCAGGATAAAAAGTACTCAGTGGGATGCCCAGGATATTGGAGTATTACTATACCAAATTTCATTGGAATCGATCTGGGATTTTTTGTGTGGTGTTTAAACAAACAGACAGACAAAAATTATTTAATCATATTTTGGGTTCAGTATCAATGTTGACCCGTCTACAGTTTTATTATAAGTATAGATTTTCTATTTTTCCTCTTGCCTTACATAGATATTACATTCGTATGCTATTGAAATCTTGCACAGAAAGCTCAGTTCCCCTCCGTTATCTATTAACCGGCTTTCTATTGGCATTTGTAAGAGAAGTGTTCTCGAATTCCACAAACTCGTAAATTCAAGCATATATTTGCATTTCAAATAATTTATTGAGCATATCGATCTTATTTGAGAATCACTTCGAATAATCCAGTTTAAAAAAGTATAATAAAAAAACAGCTTTCCGCTTTATCCCACATTGCTGCTTTTCGCCCAAAATAGAGGGATTGCGTTTTTTGAAGTGAACACAAAGCTGCGCTTTGTCTACCAGAATGGTCTTTGTTTACCATAGAAATATATTGAGTTGGAATCGAACCCACAACTAATCGCGTTTGCAGTCTGATGTGGTCCCACTATGCCACAGTGGCCTCGATAATAAATTTACGCATAAAAATAAAGGGATTTAATTTTTTAAAATTTTCTAATGTTCTTAGTTAACGGACAGAGAAATCTCCGTTCATTAAAGACATAGATACATTTGTTCTCATAAAAATATATTTCCCCACGTTATAATTGAACTCGTAAACATCACGTGAATAGTTTGACAATTCCCAAGAGCCAGTTCTTTATATTTATTGTGGCTGGTCATGGCGTTGTGGCAAAGCGTCCGACTGTAATCGCAATCGGTTGTGGGTTCGATCCTACTCTGTGGAATGATCATATTCAAGAAAAAGCGTGGCGTTGAGTTTCACCACTTAACACGCAATGTCTCTAATTCGACGGAAAGCGGACTACAGAGTGTCTTGACACTAGCTACTTTCTTTCTACGCTTTTGTAAAAATAAAGAAAGAATACTATTATAACTAATTTTTAAAATCATAAAAACTTTTTAAGTATATTAAATGAAAAATAATAAAAAAATATCTAATATAATAAAAGTCACAATTTTAATAGCTTCAACCTGAGGATATTTTCCGGATCGCGGCAATTTAATTAAAATCTCATTACGACAACTAATAGCGTTATTAGTTGAGCTGCTGACGTCGGATTTTCTTGACAGGTACCCCATTACCAGCAAAATAAATTAACATAATCCTACTATCTATTGGGAAATTCAATAAAAATTAAATTTAAACCTATACATACACACAAATAAGTAATAATATATATAAAATAATATTAAATAGAGGCCGGTCGTGGCGCACAGTCTGACTGTAAATGCGATCGGTTCTGTGTTCAATTTCCACTCGGGAAAGTGATTATATTTAAATTATTTTCACTCCTTTACTTTGATAACACAAAGTGCGGCGTTAATTACCGCCACTCAACACACAACGGCTCGAATTTGACGGAAAGCGAAGTACGGAGTGTCTTGTCACTAGGTACTGTCTGTCTACCCTGCTATGCGGAATAAAAGAGTGAAGCTAAAAAAATATAATTAATTTGAACTCGCAACTAACTTAAGTTATATATTTTAACTTAAGTTAGTTGCGAGTTCAAATTTACTCAACAAAACTTTTCATTAAAAATATAATTAATACAATAAAGTTAATACAATACGATTAATATATTTATCAGATATGATGCAACGCATTTAAGCCTAATCGTTTATGTCTATAGTTATAAATTTCCATATGTAAGAAATATTACAATTATGAACTGTATGTTAGTTAAAGGCCATCGTGGCGCAGCGATACAGCGTCTGACTGTAAACGTATTGCTTGTGGGTTAGATTGCCACTCGCGGGAACATTTTAAAAATTTATTTTCATCTCTCTGCTCTCATGCAACACCAGCTCACCACTCAACACGCAATATCTCGATTTTGGGCGGAAAGCAGTCAACGAAGTGTCTTGACACCAGGTTGTCTCTGAGTTGTTTCTCACCACTGTGCTATGCTTCGTTTCTTAGTATTTATAATTCTAAAATACACCTAATATTGAGAACAAACTTGCTTCTGAATATTATGTAAAACATTAAATAACATATGAGTAATTATACTTTTTTCAAGAAACTATAGAATCTTCTATTTCTTTGATAAACTAAGTCATTCATTTATTATTATTAAAAGGGACTATGTCGAATGATGTAATCATTATTGACGTCTGCTAATGAACAAATCAACCTGTTTTCTTCTTTAACATTGAAAGTAATAATGATATTATGTTTTGGTTTTTCGCTTTTTACAATATTTGAATTTTAATATTCGCATTTTTTTAATTTTTTTCAAAAAAAATTTAATCTTAGACCAAATGTTACAAAAGATATGCTTTTGTTAAAATTAATTTAATATTTTATTTTTTTTACTGTTTAAAATAACAATAATTTTATATTTATTTTGTAAATATTGTATACATTTGATGATTATATATTATTTTCACTTCTCCGATCTGACAATACAACGCGCGGACTTCCGCCGCTCAACACTTTATGTACCGAATTCGGAAAGATGGCGAGGACCAGATTATCTTAAAGTTTATTATCAATTCTAGAATAGACTGTAGGGTAGGTTATACCAGAATAGCTGAATTTTAAAACAAAACCCTCCCATAGCTGAAATTTCAACCAGAATCCTTTATCAAGGAATTCTAGTTGAACATTTTCTAAATGCCCCGAAGGCGTCTATATATCTCTTAATTGCTAATAAATAGTTTATAGATTACGGGATATTCATAACCATACATTTATCGGAAACCGCTCTCATGTAAATATGGTTGGTATATTTGGAGCAAATATTCAATGTACTGATATTGAAACGTGTAGACATTGCTAGAAATAGATATTGTATTTATTATTTCAAAGTATAAAATTGTTCAAGTAATATTAAATTTATGAAATCCAGGTAGGTACCCAGTTTAATTAAAGATTTATTGGACAAAGTTTTTTTATAATTTAAGGCAAAATCTAACCAACTTTACGGGTAAAAATTTATATCGGATATAGTGTTAAATAGATAAAGCTCAGAAAAAAACATAGAAAAACAGAGAAAAAATCAAGCAGTGTATGTAGGTGGCTTTAAAAGTATATGGGAATGCGAAAATTGAATTTGTGGAAATCAGAAATAGAAAATCAGGTTTTTTTCTTTTATAATAAAAACTGCTATTGAAATAATATGGTAATCAGTTGCAGTAAAGCAACTTTGTATGCATTCAGTAACAACGCAACGTACAAAGTTGCAGTTGTTTACATTTTTTTTTTTTTAGGTTCACGCTTTTTCCCGCATATCAGGGTAGACAGAAAGTACCTAGTGTCAACACACTCCGTACTTCGCTTTCCACCGAATTCGAGATATTGCGTGTTGAATAGTGGAAACTCAACGCCACTCTTTGTCTTAAATAATTTAAATATAATCACTCCCCCGAGTGGGGATCGAACCGACAACCGATCGCGTTTACAGTCAGACGCTGTCACACTGCGCCACGACCGGCTTCCCTTTATAACTAAAAATGAAAAGTTTATATTAAAAGTATCAAAAAATAAATCTAATATTAGAGATATTTTTGAATGTGTATTTTAATATTCTTTTAATAAAAAAATATAAGTAAATATATAAAACTGAAGTCAAAGGAAAAAATATATAAACGAAATGGTGTCAAGAACGCTCGGTACTCTTAATGTCGATTCGGTATGAACGTCTTGCTATCATCAGAAGTGGCCATTATGGGAAGATTATGCATTCTATAAGTATTTTGACTATAGCTTTACTACTACATGAGGAAATAATTCAATTTCCTAATTTAATTTGAACCAATGGACTAAAGGTACTGTGGTAAGAGAATATTTTAATTTCAATATTTGCATAAAAAAATCTTGCTCAGTCAGTCTATTTTAACAAAAGTTAAAATTTTAAATCTAGAATTATTTTCTTAGTGCTTAACTTGTAATAAAAATGTTATTGCCTCTAAAGAGCTGAGATTACGACTCGCGGCCATACATAAACATTAATAGGTACGTAGTACTTACGTTTTCTTTTTACCCATCAATCTCCTTTGTGTGTTCTTCATATAACGTGGCATCAGCGACGACAAGTATCAAATATAAAAAGCAAACTTGATATCATATTAAAATGTCATATAGCAATAAATAGAATAATTTAACTCTGTAATCCGTAATTATTTTAAACAAAGAGTTCTAAGTAAAGTATTTTAAATAATACTTTTTCAGCTATATAGCTGCTTACCTAGTACAGGAAGAGCCAATGAGATTTATAAGACCAAGATTAAGGTCAGGCAATAATGAGTAAGACCCATCAGAATTATACCATAAGCTATCTGAACGCTTACCGCAGTTAAGTAGGTGGAAAAAATATTTAGTCATTTCTTCTCAATTAAATCTAATATAAGAGATATTTTAGAATTGTGTTAAATTGTAGCTTACCGAAAAAATACTCCGCTGACTATATCATAGTGGATTATACCTTCGCTGGTCTCCGTAATATGAAAAAAAAACAGATACCGTACCATTAGGTTCTTTAATATTGTTAAATAAATGCAGATATTATTCAAACTATATATATATATATATATATATATATATATATATATATATATATATATATATATATATATATATATATATACATATATACATATATATATATATATATATAAACTTAAAATAGTTTAGTTAATCATATCACCATGGTCTGCATTTTTCACATATTTATATAAGTACAAATATATGTACATTATATTATTGTGGTAGTGTAATGTATGGCGCTCTTTCTGATATCAGATTGAAAACAATAAAATATTTTGGCGCTATCCACTTTCATTATAATTTAAAACTTTTTACCTAACAGAACAGTACTTTCCGTTCAAATTCAGCTCAGTACGTAAAGTTACGGAAATCAACGGCTCACTTTAAATTACGAATGTGGGAATAAAAATAACTTTAATAAGAATAAACATATCGTTTACAGTAAGAGACTGTTCCATTGTGCTGGAGATGTCCTTAACATAATACAATATATTACAATTATTAATGTAAATATATCATGGAGTATAATAATATCGAATCCACAACCGCCGCAAACAGAATCAACCACTCAACTTTATATCGATGGCCAAATAAAACCTATTGGTGGGGAAAATTAATTCCTAGCAAAATCAGCGTCATAACCGTTAGTTTAACAACCTGTAAGCAATAATCATCAAAGTGATGTGTAAAATGATAAAAGCTTTACAGCCTTTCATGTTTACGATATTAATAAAATCGTTATCATAAAATAGATCGCTTTCTAATTCAATATCGTTACAGAACATTAATTTCGTGTTCAGGTAAAAGTAAAGTATGAAATGTAATACAATAAAATAGTTCATTATAATATAATATATAATATAAAGTAAATTATAATAGTTTTCAAAGTTAAGTTAAATTATTAGTGACAGCTTACTATTTTATTTTCATATACTAACATTTATTTTTTTTTTACTTTTGTTTTAATTGTTTTTATTGCTTTTTATATAAAACTACAACTTTTTTTAAATAAAATTATATGAAATTTGTCATGATTTTGGAAATAATATAAAACGGAGTAATCGCGTATATTTTATACATTTTTGAAAACCCGCTGTTTTTTTACAGGAGTTCGTGTTCACAGATAGACTTAGTTGGAATATGTCTATCAGTACTTTCAAATGCCAAAATATTCGCTAGATTTAATTTAAAATTTGCTTCATTTAAAATGAATAAAAATCGATTCTAGTTACATGTCCTATGAATATAATAACATGAGAGTTTATCAATATAAATAAATATTTGTTACTTATTGCAAAAAGTACTGAATGAATCGAAATGTAATTTTACAGTTATATAGATTAGAAAAATACATCAGCTTCTACTGATAAAGCTTTTATGTAATGAGAAATAACAATATATAATTATAACCTTTTTATACATTTTAATCAAAAAAATAGTAACGCAAAAATATGCGAGAAATGTCATATTAAAAGAAATATTAAATTACTTATACTTAAAAATTTTGGAATAAATTTAGATCATTTGACCTACATACTGAGAGATGTTATTAATACAGAATATCTTTATCTGAAAGGAAATTAAAATTTTCTTGTATATGTGGGATACATATAGGCATATCAAATATGCGATATCCTAGCAATGTGACATACACATTGACATGAAATATAAAATATCAATTTTAGTCAATTTATGTAAATATTTTAATTTTTTTTTAATTTTTTATTTGGTTTACATAACTTTATGAAAAACATTTGAGGTCAGTCGTGGCATAATGGGACAATGTCGGACTGCAAGCAATCGTGCTTGGTGTCGTGGTTGTGGGTTCGTCCCATTTGGGTTAATTATTATATCTTAATTATTTCATTTCCTTTGGCATTGAATTCCAGCACTCAACACGCAGTTTTGAGTTCGGTGGAAAGCTAAGTACGGAGTGTCTGGTCACTAGGTACTTTCTGTCCACCCTGCTATGGAGGATAAGCGTGAATATACGATTTTTGATACGTTTATTTTTTTTCTTATTTTTTATGGGATAGGCAAGACAAGCAAGTAAACAGTTTAGTTCAGAAGCTGATATATTATTCAAAAATATTTTTACCTCATGTATGTTTCAAAACATGTGGTTATGTGTATCGAAAATATTTTATTCTGGTCAATAAAGTTCAGGTCAGAAGCTATAGAGCTCGTAAGCGGCTGTTTGGGAGCAGTAAAGATTTTTATCACTACAACCATATTATATTGATTTTCATTATATTTATAGTACACTACGGCTTATATTTTAAAAAAGAAATGAATTAATAAGAATTAATCATATGAACTGAGGAGTATTATTTAAACATACTTAAACTTTATATGAAGAAGTAATTATACATACCATATGTTTCGAAAAAAACACTTTCAGCTATCTTTAATTTATTTTTGGTTTTGATAGTTTACTGTATTCTAATCTTAAAGCAAATTTTATTTTTTAGTCGAATTTTTGTGAACAACAAAATTGATTGTAAATATTTATATTGTCACAACTAAAGGTGTTCCAAATATCAGTTCAATCGGTTACTACTGGGAAGGGGGCCAAGTTAACCATCAAGATTGCACATACCCTAACTAACACGATAAGTTAAGTAAATCCTTGTTATATGTATTATGTAAGCATCAAGTAAGTACACATCGCATATACGCTAATATATCGCATTAAAAATGATTTTAAAAAACTGACAAATATAAGGCTTTACGCATTTTACTTCAATATACCTTGGTGGAATGGGTTTTCACTGGATATTTGTGAGTAGCATCTCTTTCGCTCTGAACTCACTGTCCACAGTACTGTTCCTATACAATTTCCTGTCAGGAAAATATCTATTTGCCTTACGCATTGGCATTCTACGTAAAAGGCATTTCCCAGCGTCTACGGGATACTCTATTGAATGAGACATATTTTCTTAATTTATTATACAACAAAAGTATTTAAAGATTTTTTTTACATTCGTACCATAATTTGTGTACATCATTATTTTTTTAATTAATAAAAATGCACGTTAAACTAATAACTTATTAATAAGCTTTAATTTGAAAGTCAAGTTTTTATCCAGTTTAATTTTTGCTATTTATTGAAAACAGTATTTTTTACTATACTTATTCATTTTCACTAAATCTGTACATTAGAAATATTTCAGCAATTCTTAATGAAAGTTGATTGCCGAAACTCATGGCATAACAATCAGAAAGAAAACAAGACTAACAAATATATACTATATTTTTTTTAGCTTCACGCTTTTGGAACTCAACGCCGCTCTGTGTCTTTGCCAGAGCGAGGAAGTCAAAATAATTTAAAAATAATCACTCCCCCGAATTAGGAACGAACCCACAACCGATCGCGTTTAGAGTCAGACGCTCTCACACGGCGCTACGACCGGCCTCAACTATAAATATAAATTTTCAAATAAATTTTGAATAAAACTTATGTAAAAATTTACTAAGTATTTACATTTTACTGCTAACACAAGCAAAGTTGCGACAAAAACATTGTATTAGTAACAATCTGAATATTGCAAAGTCATGAATAATATCTTACCGCCTTAATATGCTATTAAATTTAGCACTAAAATACTAATGGCGCACCGAAGTAGCTACCGACCAGTATATTTTACTACCGGCTATTTGTTTTCAGTATTTTAAAAGTCATGGTAAATCATTATTATATCCACTAAACTATTATTATCTTTATTTAAAATATAAGTATTGTAGGTATTGTATTGACTGAAAACTGATCAGTTGTAGGTTCGATTCTCACTAAATTTAAATTGTTTTTATTTTCTCGCTCTAATAAAACAAAGCGCAGTGTTCAGTTCCGCCGCTTCGACTAAGTTATATTTATGACATTGTGATACCATGATGCAATGTTTCACAAGTATTTTTAGTAATATAGTATATCTTGATTAAATAGCAGAATTCTATACTTTTGGTAAAACTAAAATACAGAACGTCATTAAGACTGACCAATCAAACTCAGGATAGAGATATAAATTCCACACACACAAAATATTGTAGATGTATAGTACACTTATCTTAAAGAAATTAAAATCTAAATACGATTTGAAAAAGATAATAAATAAACACATTTACATGCTCTGCCTTTTTACTAATTTCACATTTTTATCCGAATACCCCCTGGTAAGTAAGTACCTTGTGTCAAAATATTCCGTCCTCCACTCCTCTGAAATCCAGACATCACACGTGGAGCGGCGCAACTCAACGCCGCGCTTTGTCTTACCGAAGCGAAAAAGTCAAAAGAAATAAAATATAGTCATTCCTCCGAATGGGAATCGGACCTACAACCGATTTCATTTACAGTTTGAAGCTGTCCCACTGAACCACGACCGGCCTTCACGGTTTTACTTACCTTGCAAATATATATTTAATACTATTGCACATATATTTACGACTCTCAGTCTGAGGTAACTAAAATAGATGTATCACATTTATAGTCTACATATGCCAAATGAGAAACCACTGGTTAAGAACCACAATGTTATCCCATTTTCTATATATTTTATTAATGTTAGTGCCATTAACTGTAGGTACGATTTTCATACTGGGGAATGAGTGTATTTAATTTATTTTTGTTTACCTGCGCTGGTAACATAAAGGGCGGCATTGACTACCACATAATACTTAATATCTTCTTGGACTCGCACAGAAGAGCGGGAAGAGGGACTCTTGTTACTAGATTTTCTCTGAATATCCTACGATGCTGGGTCCCGTATCTTGCTCAGCTTGAAGCTGCGTTTTTTTTAATTAACTAAACATAATTAGAATTAGATTTAAAGTATTTTACGCGTGATATTTTTTCGCGGAGAATTTTTTTTTCAAATACAATAATATATTTTAGAAATGCATTGAACACATAATTTAATGTTTTATAAAGTGAGTTTAAAAAACAGGTATCTATTGAAAAATAATAAAATTTACTGATATTTCTTCAATACGTCTTTTAGTATATTTATGTAAGAATATATATTTAAAAAAAATATTTAGAAAAAATATTAACATTTTTCAATTCAAATTCAAAGTCGTGACTAAAGAAACTGCTAAATTTTCTTATACCGATTATGAAATAATTCTTTAAAATAATATATTTTATTTTTATATGGTGAATAATTAAATTACGTAAGGGTTACTTCCGTTGGGTATCCACGCCAAACGTGTGATACGCAAATTATTTTGTACCAAAAGTTACAGTGCCAATGAAACAAAATCTGAGGACAAATTAGAAACAAAAATAAAGCACGTTAGTATAATGAAATAATTGAAAAAAAGGCTATATATATATATATATATATATATATATATATATATATATATATATATATATATATATATATATATATATATATATATATTTATTGTTTATACCTTTTTCACAATTTCACGCTTTATATCGCAAATATTCTATCAGAAACAATCTAAGGTCAAGACGCCCTTTGGCTGCATTTCACCGGAAATCGAGACATTGCGAGTTGAATAGCAAACTCAACGTGCTTAATAAAGCACAAAGTGCTTAATAAGTAACAAAACAGAGAAATAAATATCATTTAAATATAATCATTGTAAGTGTTGCCTGGAAGAGATCACATACGGTGATATGGCCGCCCTTACACCCTATATTCACTACTTGTTTCGTTCATCATTCCCCCGAGAGGGAATCAAACCACAACCCAGTAAACACTGTCACACTGCGACACGATAGCCTAAATATTGCGCATACTTACTATTACCTCGGCAATGATATATTATTATCACTTGACACTTGCCATCTTTCTCTCAGGATTTTTTTTTAATTTATATGCAAATAGCATGACCTTTTTGTTTTCAAACATTTAAAATATATACTTTTTTAAAGTAAATTTCTTTAACGAAAAAATAATCAATGCTTTTCATTTCTAAGCGTAACTACTAAATTCAATACTTAGCAAAAACTAGCTCATATTTAACATAAACGAAACAATAGCCAGAAGCTAGTTAAGAGGCTTACATCTATATAGGTAATGTTTTATCGCTCACTCATTTGTGGCGGATGCGTTCAGTACACTGAGCACCTGTTTATTTAGGTTAAAGTAAAAACAAACGTACTGTGTAAACATTTACTCGTATTTAAAAGGGGCGAGGGATAAGGTGAATCCGTGTTGAATTTTTACAAATCCTTTTATAATTAACCAATAATTATTGAGGCTTTTTATGTTCATTGAACTGCTATATATGGTAATTAAAATAATATACACATGGAATATTATGGCGTGGCGTAACGTGGCAGAACTTAACGCCGAGCTTTATCTTACCAGAGCGTACAAATGAAAATAATTTAAATATTTTGCTGTCCTGTTGTATTTGCTGAAAGTCTGTACGAGAGTCTGTTTGAATCTGTTTGAATCTGTCTATTCTTAAACGAGTGACCAGGATAGCAAGAAAATATTATTTTCATTTTTATTCTAAGCTCATTATCGCTTTTAAATTACTTTTATATGTAAGCGGACCTTTCGCACTTTGCGGAAAAGGGATGTAAAGTATCGTTTTCCGTTTTGCGGGTTGTTGAATAGGTGAAAATAACGATACACTTTTAAAACTAACGTTTTTCATTTTGAAATCACTTTAGAGTAGTTGCGTGCTAAGCGTATTACGGTAATTAAGATAAATATTTATATATGTATATATATCAAGAACGTAAAGCTAAAGAACAAAAAGACTTTAGTATATTTTATATATTTGGTGCGAAGCCGAGGCGGGTCGCTAGTGAAGTGATATTTCTTTCTTTTATAGTTTTAGGCCTTTTGTAAACCCTACTCCACAACTAACAAAAAGCAAATAAGCAATTCCCGTTATCACAAAAAGAACACATGTACTTACCTAATAAAGGAACCGAACATATTTTGCACAATACAAAAATATAAGATTATTGTTGACTTGAAAAAGGTTTTCTCTTTACATAAAGATCTCGAAAACATTTATGTGCTTTTGTTGGTAGTATTGTATTATGTAGTACATGAATTATGGAAATAATATAGTAGTTCTATATTTTGATCGCCGTTAATAGAGTTTTTATTGTAACATTTTTTTATGTTGGTACAAAGCATGTTCTTGTATAACATTACTTGTATAATATTCTAAGTCTTATTTCTTTTTTTAATTTTATTACTTATTTTAATATAAAAATGTAACTAATTTGTGTATGACAATTTTAAAATAACTTCTCATGACATGATTTTATATTACAGTAAAATCGTTAAATATACTTTTACAATATAAATACATAGATATATATTAATTTTCTATTTATAAGTACAGTGAATATGCAACGGTATATAAGCCTAATTGAAAAGTAATGCCGATTGTGGCGCAGTGGGACAGCATGTAACCGCGTCCTGTTGTGGGTTTGATTCCCATTCCAGGGAATGATTATGTTTAAATTATTTCGATTTCCTTGCTCTGGTAAGACCAAGCGTTTCGTTAAGTTCCGCCACTCAACACGCGATGTCTAGAATTCGGCGGAAGGTACTCCTGTCTACACTGTAAAGCGTGACGGAAAAAAAATAAATCTAAAGTTACTATTCCAATATGTTATACGTATTAATTATTTCAATATACAATAATAAAAAATATATACAAATATTTTTTCACAAGCCTACCTATCTACAAATATTATATTCAGCGTTTAATTAATTGACGTAAATATTATAATGTTCAAATCAGCTAAAGTCTTTTGAGCGTTTGGTAGGTTTCAGTTGAATTAACAGTATTTACATGTTAGATTGGCTTCTAAATCAAATACGTAATATATTAATTTGAACATTTATTTTCAAAGAAATTGGTATCACTTATTTAAAAATTGATTACATACGATGTGTAAATATATATATATATATATATATATATATATATATATATATATATAATTGTTTGAATAAAATTTTTTCGACCCCTTTTTAATAAAATAGTGTAGAGGAATATTATGAAAATTTGCTACATGTATTTTACATGTTAACAAGACCTCTACTATGTACAATATAAATATATATAAAAAGCAAACGGGGAAGTCACAGACAATACCATGCCAAAACACTCCGTTGACTGCATTTCAACCGAATTAGAGAAATTTTGAGTCACGACCTCAATGCCTTGCCTTGTGTTACCAGAGAGGAGAACCGGAAAAATTTCCTTAATATAATTATTATCCCGAATGGGAATCGAACCCAAAACCAATCGCGCTTACAGTCTGACGCAATCCCATCACTCCGCTACGTTTCATATATATTTATAAATAAAAATAAAAAATATTGAAGTACGAAATAGTTTTTTTAAGAGATCAAAGTTAAAAACAACAGGTCAAATAAAGCAAAGGAATATTTTAACCTCCATTCATAAATAATTTCTATACGTGCCTTTTGGCTGGATTTCAAATATTCATCTATTTTGCTGAGTGTTATTTTCCTAAAAGAGAAATTTCGTCATAGTCGAGTAATATTTTAATCTTTTTAATAGTTACGACAAATCAGAATCATTTCAAACATTTTTCATATAATGAAATATCTTCAGAGATTAACAATAATATAATATAAAATCTTAAATTAGTTGAGAAAAACGTTATCTGTATTGCAAAACCAAGATAATAAGAAAAAAGTATGTTAATACATTCCGCTCTCCAATTTCTACTAGAAATAAAAAGACATGTTTCAGGAATGGCGGAGCTCAACTCCCTTTTTTTCACAACGAACACGGAAAAATGAAAGTAACTTACATATTATAATCATACCCTGTGTATACATCGAACCCACAACCAATCGCGTAAAGTCAGATGCTAACCTGAAAGGCATGATGGACTAGTAACTCATAATCAACTTAGTATAGAAGATAAATATTTATTAACATGTTATAAAATAACGATTTCGAATTGAATTAGTATTTAAAAGTAATTAGTGCGTGAAAAATCATTTATATATATATATATATATATATATATATATATATATATATATATATATATATATATATGAATGAATACAACATTGATGGTCCGTATTGTATATGAAGCTTTAAAATAAGCAGCTGATTCATTTCACAATCATTAGTGCTTTTCAAGTTAGTCCTTATTTAGCAGGGATCTGAGTTCAATTTCCGCCTATGATGCGTTTTTAAATCAAATTTCCAAAGTATGCTACTGTATATTTTTGCGTTAACAAAGTAACGTTTCATAGTAGATATTTATATCTAAATTATAGCATTAAATAAATTTTAAAATACAAGTTTTGCTTTATGGATGAAAATTATGCAAAAAAAAATATTTGGACATATTATTTCTAAGGATGGTGGCACTGTAGGACGACATCTGTGAGAGTTACGTCTCTAAGGGCCGAGGAAGGCTCGAGCCGAAACGGCGAAGGGAACTGGTGTAACTCTAACTACCCTGTTTTGCTAGAAAAAGCGAGAAGGTGGAAAAATTAATTTAGTAATTAAAATGCATTGTGCATATTAGTAATTTTTCGTATCTGCATACGCCAGATTTAAATATGTGTAGGCTCTGGAGCATCTAAGATGGGGAGGCCCTTGCTTATTATTAAAATTAATTTTACCATTACAATAACCGAATCAAAATCTGAATAATAAACTTAATGTAAATTAGCGTTTAGAAAGAAACACTTTATATAAAAATGTGGAAAAGGATATATTTAAGCGTTAAAAATACTAAGTTTTCGCGGTTTGCATGTTTTATTTCCTATTATGAAGACCCCGAGGTCATTCCCCCATAACCTTCCCCTTATATCCAACCTAGCTTGTATATAATAAGTCTTGTATATAAACACTACAATGTAAAAAGACACGTTGTAATGGAAGTACGCACAATAGTTGTCACATTTTACGCTTGCACCTATAAAATGTAATCTTGATTTATGTTTCTTTGGCAAACAAATATGGGCCGATTTATTTTGTGTGAGGGACAAAAAGAATTTACATTTACACACGTGACACGCCTCGCTACTGTCACGCATTTCCGTTCCTTTATAAGAATTTCAAGGTAGATTAAGTACTAAAACTACATGTTCATTTTAGCATTTTTTTTAATTTGAAAAATAAACATATTTTTGATTAAACAAAACGTTATGAGTAACAAAAAATTTATGCTTAAGAAATAAATTGTTAAAGAGGCCAATCGTAGCGCAGTGGGTCAGCGCCGGGCTGTA
Source organism: Dryadula phaetusa (assembly GCA_032432895.1). Lineage (NCBI taxonomy): Eukaryota > Metazoa > Arthropoda > Insecta > Lepidoptera > Nymphalidae > Dryadula > Dryadula phaetusa. The sequence continues at coordinate 3,029,745 of JAOYRS010000073.1, forward strand.
CACACGATCGGTTGTGGGTTCGATTCCTATTCGGAGAAGTGATTATATTTAAATTATTTACACTTCGTCGCTCTGGTAATACAAATTGCGGCGTGGAGTTCTACCACTCCGCACGCAATATCTCGATCTTCGATAGAAAGTGAAGTACGGAGTGTCTTGACCGAGAAATTATCAAACTGTATACAGCTTCATGCTTTTTCTGACGTAACAGGGTCGGCAGTTAGAATCTAGTGATAATACACTCCTTTTTCGTTATAATAAATCTTACATTCTATTCCGTTACTTAAAAACCTCCTGAGTTCAAAATATTGGAAAATTTTAAGCACGGCATGAAAAAGCTTATATTTGACAGGTAACATCGGTCTCTCGTGCAACCTGATTGACATCATGTGTGACATTTTTGAATTTTACAACTTTGTACAGTACAATAATCATAAGCTTTCAAATAACGACATTTTTTTTAAGTTAAAGAATATACGAATCTTGCGTATTTATACAAAATTTGCTTATTGAATGTTTCATAAAGAAAAGAATTTATATTTATTTTAGGTTAGTCAGTGAGAACCTAATATTACGTTAAAAAATGTTCATAAATTTCTGCTTCAATTTCGATACATTTTGTGACAAATGGTGGAACTCAACGCCGCGCTTTGTCTTACTATCTCTTTATACATATATATTGAGGCTAATTATTCACATTTTCGGTTAAAGGCAGACAACATTTCTAGCTCCGTTACTTCTGACCATTTACCCCACAAGACATATAGAGTGGAAAAAATTGAAAACGCAAGTAAAATGAGCAGCAAGCTATAGTATCTATTATATATTTTTATTACACAGATTGTTTTAATCACAGTTCTATGTCATTCTGGTCATGGATTTCATACGTCACCATAAAACGCACTCATGGTCCTAACGCCATTAATAATATTATATATGAGAAAAATAGCCGGACTTTCCTCAATTGTGAAGTAACAGCACATTTTTCGATAACAAATAATGGTTTCGGAATATTTTTTGAAAAAGTAAAGTAATATTTCATTTTTAAATATTATATATAAATAAATAGTTAAAGTGAAACAAAACATCTGATGACAATTTTCTGTTCTCTGGTTATCATTAAAAGAGGTACTTGATTTTATGTATAGGGCAGTTATAGATATGATTTAATTCCTGATTTGTGAACGACATCAGGCAGCGCTTAGATCTGGCACCTTAAATGCAAACTTTAACAATATATTTAAAAGAAGAGGAATGCAATCAACGTTTTCTTCTAATGTACATGTTAATGTTTATCGGTAAAAAAATTGTCAGTCAACTCGCAATATTACACTAGGTACTTTCGTCTACCCTGCTATGCGGGATAAAAGCGTGAGGCTAAAAATAAAATTGAAATGCCCGTTTGTAATATTAAAACAACTACTTTTTACTAAATACAAATGTAATATACACGGTACGTATACCGTAATAACGTTTTTTACTAAATAAAAAAAAATATTTGTCTATTTGTCTGTCTGTGTTTACCGGTCAATTTCCAGATCCACTGGAGTGATTTTGTTGGAACTTTCACTGGCAGATAACGTAATAAAGAGTAACTTAGTCTACTTTTACTTTAGAATTATAAAATAAAAATATATAGATGTTAAATACCACGCAGACAAAGTCGCGGATACAGCTCGTATAATATAAACTTCCTGTTAACTACACATTAGATAATTCTAAATGCAATTTAATCTGAAACCTATTTAGCTGATATCATTAATTTAATTAGACTAATACCGTATTTGCGTTTATAGTTTGTGTAAATTTACATCATGTTTTATGTACTCAATACTTTCTGTTAATTTTAATCATGTTTTACTTTAAATGAATTCTTATTTTTTGGTCCCAATAGGTTTTAAATGAGTGGTACTTATATTCCAGTAATTTCAACATATATCTAAATAGCCGGTCGTGCCGCAATGAAACAGCGTCTGACTGTAAACGCGATCGGTTGTGGGTTCGATCCCCAATTGGTGGAGTGATTATATTTAAAATTATTTTCACTTCCTCGCTCTGGTAAAGACAAAGTGCGGCGTCGAGTTCCACCACTCAACACGCAACGTCTCGAATTCGGTGGACAGTCAAGTACGTAGTGTCTTAACTAAGTACTTTTTGTCAACTCTGCTATGCGGGATAAAAAACGTGAAGCTAAAAAAAGCGTTTCGGTGATGCTAATAATATTGAAAAAAAAAAACAGTTTATTTATAGGCATTTTCTAGAATGAGATTCATAATTATAGCTAATATAAATTTTAAAATAATAGCAAATAATGCGTAGGTGAATGAGAGGCTGGTACTTAAATAATATGTGTCCAATGTTGTGTAAAATGCTTTACTTTATACTAATGGAGGCAATCATGGTGCAGTAGGACGTCTGACTATTAACACGATAGTTATGGGTTGGATTTCCACCTGATCAATTTTCATATTTCCATTCTGGTAAAACATACCGTGTTGAGTTCAACACTCCCCACGAATTATCAACACTAAAATTAAATTATCACTTGACTGTTCTGGATAAACTGTGAAGTTGTTTTTTGTATTTTTTTAAGTCAAACAAGGCTTAATTTCATCGATAGTTTAAAATTAAAATTAAAATTTAAAATTAAGGATTAATTTCATCGATAGTGTAAAGTTTTTTTAATGCATAATACCAAAAATATTAGCTTTATGCACTTAATCTTTATATAATCTTTATTTATTCCAAATTTCATACTCCTGTAGTTATTTCATAGTCAATATAATTGTAGCGGTATAAAGGACAATAGCTAACATTTTAACTGTCTATGTTTTACTTTTGATTATAAATCATAATAATCAATTTTCTTATATTACCAATAATTTCTAGAAAATACATTCAATACTTTGTATGTAAATAAAATTATAGCCCTCAAACTACCACCATCACATTTTACCTTCAGCTACGATTTCAATGATTAACATTTTATACATATAGATGGGGCCAGTCGTGGTGCAGTGGGATAGCGTTTGACTATAAACGCGGTCGGTGATTGAGAGTGATTATATTTAAATTTTCAATTCCTCGCTTTGGTAAGACAAAGTGCGGCGTTGAGTTCCACCGCTCAACACGTAATGTCTAGAATTCGATAGAAAGCAAAGTACAGAGTGTTTTGACACTAGGCGCTTTGTGTATACCCTGCTGTGCGGGATAATAGCGTGAAGCTAAGAAAAATAAATATTATATATTTTATTACATTTTTTACGAAAACATTTAATCAAGGTGACAATAAGAGTACAATATACTGTCAACTTACAAAGCACTGCCGTATATCTCATATATGACAGCTGCGTCTGATTTTCGTTTGCGTTCAGATATTTTGATATATTGAAAATATTCAATGTTGAAGGAATGGAAATATGAAAGACTAGTCGAAATTAATAACCATAAAAGTATTGTGATTTTTTTCTTATCGCTTAGGAAACTAAAATAGTATTTGGATTTTGTACTTTCATATAACATAATATTAACAACGCTTACTCTATTTTACGTGTCTTTTTTACTACATATCGAGTTGAGTGATATAACACACTACTGAAACCACTCGTTCTTTAACCCGATTAGGGAAACGAGAGTCATTTGAATACAATTATTACTTTGACCGCATATCAAACCCGTAACCATTTGGTTCAGTCAGACATGTCATAAAAAACCTTACAATCTTTTTATTATTCCTAATGTTATATAAAGTACATTTTATTCTTTTAGATTTTTTTCTCTTAATCTTAAAAGCTATTTTAAAAGAAAGATACTTCACGCTATATCCTGCATGACCAAAATATATGTCTAAAGGTCATCAGAAAGAACTTACACACTTTGTTCGCATCTTGTTACCCAAATTCGCAATATGTGTTAAGCAATTTATTTATTCATTTATCAATTTAACCGTTTTGATTTTCATGAATTATATATATATATATATATATATATATATATATATATATATATATATATATAATAGCTTCACGCTTTTATCCCTCATAGCAGGGTAGACAGAAAGTGCCTAGTGTCAAGACACTTCTTACTTCGCTTTTCACCGAATTCGAGACATTGCGTGTTGAGTGGTGGAACTCAACGCCACTCTTTGTCTTTACCAGAGCTAGGAAGTGTAGATAATTTAAATATACTCACTCCCCCGTGTGGGAATCAAACCCACAACCGATCGCGTTTACAGTCAGACTCTGGCACACTGCGCCACGACCGGCCTCATATATAAAATGATTTACATAAAATTACTGAAAACTCACAGTAGGTTCGATTTAAACTTTAGATGAACGTAATTAAAACTCAAAATATGAAGTTATTTATGTTAAAATATTGGCATTCAATATCTTTCATTTAAAAGTTTAAATACTTACTAAGCAAAAGAAAAAAAATAGATCATGGTATTTATTTTCATGAGATACGATTTAAGATACATTTCCCATGACATGAAAAATCGGTGACTGCCAAGACAAATTTAGTAACGTATTGGTAAAGAAAATATAGCGACTGCCATTTGTATATCAGCATTATTAAAATTGTTCTATTATTCAGATAAAGTTTCAATGGAATCTACTGTAAAATATATATTACTTATACACGTACTTTATACAAAAAGGTGTATAAAGTTTATGCTTCACATATATACATACCCTATGTACTTTTCATATGTATATAAAACATGGCTCAATAATATATTTAAAATGTTCATAATTAAAAGATTTATGAAAATGAGAAGCTTTTGAATATGGTACGTCTCTTTAATACTGTGATCGATTGTAGCAAGACTGTATAAATAGCTTGCTCGTGTTTCAACTCATGTGAGTGGTGCATGGAGCTAGTCGAGGTCTATTTTAGATATAACTTATGAAGATTTTCCATTATTGGAGATTTATGTTAAAAAAATCTATATTAACTAGTTTAGACATAGATAACTTATTAGAAAATTCAACGGGGCCTTTGTAATTTGATGTGAAACTAACTTTAAATCAATACATTTTGAATATATATGCTATGGCATATAATTTAACTATGGTTAAATATACATTAAAATCGGTTAAGCCGTTTCCGAGATAAGTGTGCACAAACGCACAGACAAATAGACATACAGAAAAGCAGAAACAAGTTAAAAGGATTGTTTGTTTTGAGTTCAATCAGATTTTATTTTATTTTATTTATTCTATTTAGCTATAATTTTTCTTAATAATATTCCATGAACCGACAACGATCAGTTACATTTTATTATATGTATACATTTATTTTATACCGTATAACTAGATAGTCAGAGACAAATAGTGTAGACATTCCGTTGACTGCAAACAGCAAAATTTAAATAAAAACTTGGCTGAGAAATTGCGTAAGATATTTACTAAAGATACAAAATAATAGTTTAAATACAAAATACGAACTATTCTATGAATACTGGGATAAAAAAAAAGAAACCTTTCAATCGACTAACAATTTTAAGCCTAGATTTCTTCGATCACTCATTTAAACGCAAAAAAGAACAAAATAAATGTAAAATTAAATAAAATTTTTCTCAGATAATTATTTAAAATAATAAATAAATTACATGTGCCTACATATATATCTATCTATTTCTAGGTGTCATATGGCACCTAGAAATAGATGGATATTCGATATGCTATATACTAAGTGAATAAATCATCGTTTTGGATATTCAGTCACCATCCAATTGCCTTTCATTTCATCAATAACAAATAGTAAAGTAAAAGTCAAAGTACTAGATATTAATTAATTTAATTTCAATTTACGTTCATTTGTAAATCATATCGTTAGAATAATAGGAGCAAATTGAAAGTTATTAGCTTTTATAACGGACACTAAGTGCCAGTGTCTATTACTATCACTAATATTTATTCAAATGTTAATTGAAGATCTCCTTCCAGTAATTGATGTTCTTGTAATAATTTTAAAGTCATTATTGTTAATTTTATCATTATTGTTAATGTTTATAATCGTATTATGTTTAAGAATTTTATTTCATATAAATTGTATAATTTTAAGTAAATTTAGTATTATAACTTTTTTAATTATAAAAAAAACCGAAATAGAATAATACTTGATCGATTATTTTATTTATTTTTTAGCTTTTATCTTGCATAGCAGCGTGAACAGGATGTACCTAGTCAATGTACTCCGCTTTCCGCCAAATTCTAGACATTGTCTATTGAATGGCGGAACTCAACGCCACGTTTTGTTTTATCAGAGAGAGGAAATGAAAATAATTTAAGTCCATAACTTATCACGTTTACGATCAGACGCTGTCCCACTGCGCCACGATAGGCCAGTGTTCGAACTGTAGATTATTCTAAAATGTTAAAGAACCGACATTATTAGTTTCCCTTAGAGCAAAATTTCTTAAACACACTTACACACATTTAATTTTAAAAAAATATCTATAAAAATAATTTATTTGGAATCACGACTACTTTTCCCCTCTTTTATCCCGCATGTAAGGCAGACAGGAAGTACCTAATGTCACGACGCTCTATACTCTGGTTTCCGCCAAATTCGAGACATTCCGTGTTGAGTGGTGGTACTCAACGCTGCGTTTTGTTCTACCTATGCCCCATTATAAATTTGATATTTATTTGTAATAATGTTTATTTTATTCTAACTGATTAGAACTTGCCTCGAACGTACTTCAATAAATCAATTTAATAGTATATTTTTTATTCTTTCGTTTAATTTCGTAAATTTTGATGAGCAAGTTCAAAAGAACTTATAATTATTTTATAATATAAAAAAATGATGCGCATAATCGACTTTATAAAAATTAAACTGACTTCATAATAACTATACAAATATCTACCTATATTTTATTACGAGTAATTTACCTATATATCTAAAATCGATTTTCATAAAACTTGTACTGTTCTCTACCCTGCAGTATACCTAAATAAAATACAAAAAAGAATCATCTCGATGTTAGTTTTAATTTTAGAGAAATTGGTGGACAAACATACAAATACACTTGCCAAGTCAAGCACACGTACTTGTAAGACTGGAATCGATGATCATAATGGATCATCATACTCAAAAACTATTCAATTTCAACATTATTATATATTTCTGTCTTTTTTGAAGTCAGTTAAAAATAGTTTACAAATATATAAAGTACGTACATATATATAAAGTATCCCTGTCTGATTTATTACCGTTATTACCGTGCAACTGAAACCACGGAACCAATCATGCTAAAATTTAGCATGCAGATAACAATTACGACGATACGTGTCTAACTTATATGAGAGTTGGAAATAGGGTTTAAAATATGAACTTGAAAGCTCTATATAAAAGTCGAATATGATAATAAGTTTCATGGGATTACTTTATAATCATAGCTTAATGTATAGTTTTAATATTGGAAATAAAATTTTATATACAAACTACAAACTAAGTATATTTTTGATCAGTCCCGTTCTTAAGTTACGGCTTTCTTTCATAAATATAAAATAAAAGTAGCCTAAATTTCTCCTTTGTCAGCAGATTAGTCAGAACCAACGAACAGACATACCATAACTGTAAAAAAATATATTTTTTGTATATATACACATATAAATACATTTCATAGGAAGTGATTACTTTAATTCTTTTTTTAATAATTCTACTTGAAAAACTAGTATAGTAAAGACTTTAAAAACGAATTTTTCAATGTTTTTTATCACAACTACAACGGAAGAAAGAGGAACATCTGTTGCAAGTAAAATATGCACATATATTTGCAAGCAACTTAATATTGGGATTCCCCTCATAATTCTTTCTCCTTTTCGACTTTGAAAGAATCATTTTTTTTTCTGTGAAACGTATTCCGCGTGAACCAAACATATGGTAAATTTTATGGCTTTGGAAATGATAATTTCAAATAATATTTAAATATACTAAGCTAAGTTTTGCCAATATGTATATTTTAATTTATGTTTGTTCTCTTTTCATATTAGTTAGTAGATAAATGATTTTTTAAAATTAAATGAACAGTACTAATATCATTAAAATCAGAGTATGCAATTTTTATTACTATCTTATATTATACAAAAAATAAAACGAAGAAGCTGTTTCCTGGAAAAATAGAGACAGTTCGTGGTGCAGTGGATCTCCACTCGGAGGAGTCTTCACTTCCTCGCTCTGGTAAGACAAAGTACGGAGTTGTGTTATACCACTCAGCACGCAATGTCTCGAATTTAGTGAAAAGTGAAGTTCAGAATATCTTGACATTAGGTACTTTCTGTCTACGCTACTATGCAGAAGCCCCCGAAATAGTAGTAGTCATAAATAAAACTTCCTATTTATGATTTTTGCACAGTCATTCATTTCATTATCGATTTTAATTAACGCATTCGCTTCTACATTTGTCGTAACTGGGTCATGTCCTTATTACAAAACTTTCAGGACTATGGTAATCAGCGATCGAGTTAAATTATCTTAAATGTTTTACCAAAATCTTAAGTTTTCAGGTTGAACGTCATGTTTGCGTGTTTAATAAATCTTTGTTGGTATCGAGGAATATGCAAATAACTGTGTCCTAAATATAAATAAGAAAATAAATATTAATAAGCTATTGTAGTGTAGTGAAAAAGTTTTCTGGCTGAATACGATTGCTTATGGGTTCAATTCTGATTCGGTGAAACGATCGTATTTAAATTATTCTCATTTCTTATTTTATCTCTCTTTTAAAACAGAGCGCAGCGCTGAATTCTACCACTTAAAACCTCTTGAATTCGGTATGATAACGGAGAATAGAGTGTCTTGATGTCTATAAAATAGAAAAAAGTGAGAAGCTGAGAATGCAAAAATATATCATGGTTTTATTCGATAAGTTTGGATGTAATTTGTAAATCTCAAGCATATCGAAGAATATATATACTGCTGCTAAGAGTCCAGTATATTTTAAATATAATTATTTCAAATACTTTAAAAATTATTTTACTATTTTTAAAGTGTTATTCCACACTTAGGATTGTATTTTAAAAAAATGTATTTTAAATATTATTGTTTAAATGGACATAGAACCGAAAACACTATAAAAATTTCTATACTATTTACTAGTTTGTCTCTATACATCTATGTGATTTTAAAAAATAATTTTATTATTTTTTCAAAAATGTTTTCTAATCCTAAGTGTGGAATAACACTTAAAAAATAGTAAATAATTTTATTATTTTAATTATTTTGTTGAGACAATTATGTTTTTAATTTCAGAAATACTCACCAAAGTTGCTAGCTCAATCATTTACAGACACGGCAAAAAAAAATATACAAATTTTGAAACTCCATTTATTTCCACTGAAGTTTAAATTTAGAAAAATCCTTTCTCGAGTTGTAATTATGTCAGTGTAGGTATCTCTTTATATAGTGGTTTCAACATTTGTGTTCGTGTCATGTAGAATACATCAATTTATATATATATATATATATATATTTATATATATAATTCGTGACAGCGTGTAGAATGACAGAACTCAACGCTGTGCTTAGTCGTATCAGAGCGAGGATATGAAAATAATTTAACATAATCATAACCTCTATTGGGAATCGAACCCACTACCGGTAGCCTTCAAAATTAGTAACAGTTATTACATAAATCAATTTAGGATCGCGTATGCTTTACTGTATCTCCTATAATGTGCTATCATAATCTAATTAGATTGCATCAATTAATTTCAATGGATTGTTATTGTTTGCATGTATAATCGTGTATTGTGCTTCATTAGATGGTTGGTCCTAATGAAATAATACACGATCTACCTTAACGAGAGGTACCTTGCTATTGTAGTACAGAAAATAGACCGAAAAAAAAGTACTTAACTTCCAATTTAAATATTTGACTATTATAACTTATCAATGTTTTTTGCAAAGTACGAGAATAAGGCTTTGCTAGTAAAAAGTATCTGCACATTGTCTTAATGTAAAGAAAACAATTGTGAGTTTTATACCAACTGAAATTGAGCATTGAGTCCCGTTACACATTTATTCAGTAGCAATAATTCTTCTAAAACAAAAAAAAATACATTGAATAGTTTTATATATCGCAATAAATAATATTAAAACAAATAAAGGCCGGTCATAGCGCAACGAGACAGCGTCTGACTGTAAACGCGATCGGTTGTTCGATTCCCACTTCGGGGGCATAAGGATATTTAAATTATTTCCTTTCCTGGTTAGATAAAGCACCACGTTGAGTTCCGCTAATCAACATGAAATGTCTCGAATTAGGCGGAAAGAGGATTATGAAGTGTCTTCAGACTAGATACTTCCTGTCTACCCTGCTATGCGGGATGAAAGCGTGAAGATGAAACAAAATTAACTGGCTAAGTCATACACCACATTTCCAAACAAAAAGCTAAACCAACTCTCTAATTAAAAATGTCAAAGTAGCTACTAGTCGGTGAAAAGTAGAACGAAAAATAAAAAAATGTAGGAACAAATTAAAAGTTAGCTGAAATAAGACTAATTCGAAGTTAGCAAAACAACAATAAAGCAGCGAACTTTTGCAATCCCTTTATCGCCTCCGTTGTGCCGGCGAAGTAGCTTTTCAATTTACACTTTCATATAAACTAACTTTAATGTTCTGGAAAATCTTAACGGAGTGATTTGTTTTAGTAAGTGCACAGTAAAAAAATTTTTTTTTCTGTTATAGCTTCACGCTTTTATCCGGTATAGCAGGGTAAACTGAATGTACCTTGTGTCCAGACACAAGACGTACTTTCCACCGAATCCGAGACATTGCGGAGAGTGTTGTTGAGTGGTGGAACTCAACTGAAAATAATTTAAATATAATAACTTCGAAGAGTGGGAATTGAACCGATAACCGATCGCGTTTACAGTCAGACGCTGTCTCTAATATATTTTTTTAAATATATTAAATTAATGAAATAAATGTAACACATGTGTACGATGTGTTTGAAATACACGTTTATATATACTGACATACACGTTGCTAAGGCAACGCAATATCAACGTATCAACGGGACATCTAGTTCTATTACATTCTTAAATTTTATATGATACTGTAACTTGCATAATGTTTATAAAAAGCATATATGTTTCCGCCCGAAATCGAGTCCTTACGTATTAACTGGCGAAACTCAACACCGCAGATTGTCATATATTGAGAAAAATATATTTAAATAAAATAGCGAATATAAATGACGAGCTATGTCGTACCAAAGTGAAAAAAATATAATTTAAGTTAAGCATAAACTTTTTCCCTAAGTGGAAATCGAACTCACAACCAATCGCATTTGCAAACAAACACTATCCCACAGTTCCACGGCAGTCCACTTATTTATATAATTCGAATAAATTTAATAACTAAATATACGAAATATTTATTTGAAAACAACAAATTGTACAAATACACCAGTAAAGCTCGACTTACAAATATTAAAGCCACCTACAGGTAACAAACGTGTCGAGGGAAATTTTTCTTTATCCAGATCGACATTCATCCTATTAGTTAAGCCCAGATTACAATTTCTCGTGAAATTTATTATGTAAAAGGACAAAATAATATGTTAACATTTATTCTGAGCTCTTTGAACTGACAGCTATTGTATTAAAAGGTGTTTTTTCAACCCGCAACTTTTTTCAGTTTAATTCTTTAATTATGGCGCTTCGTACGTAAAGGAAAAATCACTTCGCCCAGAGTCGCGTTGAATGGACTCGGAAGATAGACTGATGAAAGATAGATAAAGTTAGTCTACATAAATTTGTTAATTTGAGGCCGGTCGAGGCACAGTAGGACAACGTCTGACTGTAGACGCGATCGGTTTTGAGTTCGATTCTTTTTTTGAACAGGATTTCGATGTAGATAGATAACAACGTATGTTATGATGATATGAAATTTGATTTTCGCGATTTTTATACATTTATATGAAACTATTTTAAATGGATTAATCGTATTATATTCAAGTTAACGCAAAAACTGTTACCAAATATATATTAAGTAGAAGGTACTCTTAAAATGTTTTATTTATTAATGATTGCAACAAGAAATATATATTTGTAACTTAGAGATAATCTAACCTACATTGCATATTGTTTATTTTGGTTTAGCGTTCTAATTTAATATATAGCATATTTCATAATAAACATTTTATTTGACTTCACGCTTTTATCCCACTTAGTAGGGTAGATAGTAAGTACCTAGTGTCAAGACACTCCGCTTTCCGCCGAATTCGTGATTACTTGTTGAGTGGCGGAGTGGAGAAATGAAAATGATTTTAAATATAATCATTCCACCGAGTGAGAAAATCAAACCCAAAACCGATCGTGCTTACATTCCGAATGGAAAAAATATTAGTTATAATTTCTAAGTATTTAATGTCAAAGTCCCTTGATTTTTGAAGGTCTAGTCTATGTCTACTAAAACAGACTCAGTGGAGCGTTCACTTAGATTTTAAGACTTCAATAGAAAATTTAATTAGTACGAAATACAATCTGTCACAGTCGTAAGTAAAAACAAATTAAAACTATGTCGTATTTCATTATAATGAGAAATTCCTTTGAGTTATATATATATATATATATATATATATATATATATATATATATATATATATATATAAAAAACACTTTTAAGTCTAAGAATTTATATAAATATTTAGAAAAAATAAAAGTTCATTTTCATTTTTCATTTTATAATTTAAATTATACTAAAATTCTAAATTAGAGATCATCGTGACATAGTGGATCAAAGTCTTATTATAAATACGATAGGTTGTGAGTTTGATTATTATATTTAAATTACTTTTTATTTTTTTAAAGTGTTACTCCATACTAAGGATTAGGAAACATTTTTAGATATATTTGAACGCAGCAGGATTCGAACCCGCGTCTCTGAAACGATTTAACCTATAATCCTTTTAAACTAATCCATGTGATCTCTTTCTCTCATTACCGCTGTTTTTAATTATTTTTATCATATCCAATCTTAGTAAACCACATCGTGTCCATTGAGTTCGCCACCCAATATACAATATCTTAGTGTTACGAAAATGAAGAACGACGGAATGCCTTGACTTTAGGGTGTCTAAGCACTCTGCTATGCGAAAAAGCTAAAAAAAGGTCAAAATTATTTTTATGCAAGCAACAGGAAAACAAGCTATATTACATATTTGTTTATTCTTGATTCTTTCAAAGAATTAATGAAACGAAAAAAATATATTTAATTCTTATTCACCTACACTGAGTTCGTCAATTAATTCAACGACGCAACAAGGCGGCATAATAAACTTTAGATATAAAAGTTGCTGAAATACGTGTCATGTCACACGGAAACTCGTGGAAATTTTGACTGTTATCACCCGTAAAACTTCATCAATCATGAAGTTTGTTCGTCTCGTCCATAATTAAAATCAGTTTAATATTTTGATTTGGAAGTACATAATATTTTTAAGCCTAGTACTTGTTTGCAGTGCTATGGCGTAATGCAATGTCTTAGGGCGATAAATATATATTAAATTTTCATTTCGATAAGCGCTGGTCAGTGCCCGTTTCTGGAAGGATAAGGGTGACATAATAGTGATATTTATTTGGGTAGATAGGAAACACCTAGTTACAAGACAGTCCAAACTTCACTAGCCGCTGAATGTCCCTAATTCGGGTAGAATTTAGTGTTGAGTAGCGGTACTTAACACCGCACTTTGTCTTATCAGAGCGAGAAAGATCATTCTCACAGTGGAAACCGGAATGAAATAGAAACAGCTATTCTACTACGCCACGACCGGCAACTTTTTTGTACTTTTTCATATTACACAAATATTAACATTTGATTGAGTAATATGTTTAAAATAACACACAAAGTAAAATTTATTTTACATTAAAAGAGACAAGTCTATTACGAGTGCAGTTGTATCTTGGGCTTATATGGAAAATGAAATGTTATATTTCTCATGATTTCGCTCAATAACCATCTAAGTGGAACTCATAAATTTTATCTGCTTAACTGAATGTGTTTCAGAGCGCAAGACCTTTCAGAACTCGCTCCTACTTTCTGAGAAAATATAATTTTCCATAATAATATACACATAGCCAAAGTCCAAAATGTTAAATTACTTTAATTAGTATCCGAACTAAACGTAGCTAACCTAACCTAACCTAACGTAGCTCTCCTCAGGGATACTGACTCAAGACTTGTTCTTCTTCTTTAAGGTTTATAGTTAATACAAATTTTGTATAAAATCTTCAAGCAATTCAGAATGTAAGAAAAAGATTTATATACATTGATATTCAGATTAAAACTTAGAGCCACTTAAGAATCTCTTAAAAAATGTTTAAAAAAATTGTTAATAAAATTGGACAGTATGTGGCCACTTTTTTTAGAGCTTTTTATGTCCCGCTTAGCTGGATAGTCAAATAAAACTTGCTGTTAAGACACTCCAATCTCCAATTTCCGTCGAAATTCAAGAACATTTATGGTTGATTTATATATTGATATACAATCAATCGAGTTTAACAGTCAGACATTGTTCTACTGTGCTACAATGTCCTCCCTTTTTAGATTTGCACAAAAAAAATATAAAATCTACCCTCTAGTATTACGACAGACAAATATTAGTTAAAGTGGTCTTTGAGGAAGAATTCATTTTAAAAATAGCTTGAATAAACAAGAAAAAGTAATGTAAACCAGAACGCAAGTGACTGTTAGAGAAGAAAAACTACAGTCAAGTTCAGCTCCACTATTTTATGTGAACCGCTTCTCGGTCGTTATAAAATATTATCTATGTCATTCTTATGAGTTTTACATTGCTTGATTTATTCAATACACGAAGTAAAAGTACTTAAGAAAACTTTTATTAGAATCGTTATGAAATTGAATAGTAAAAGTTGCTATACTTTATTTTTGGTTATTTTTGCACGTATTTTTGTTTTTAGTATAATTTTGCAGTATTTTCTACTTCGAAAAAATAGAGACGATTCACTCACTCATATTCACTCTTGTTCTTCTGCACTTTTCAACCATACATATGGCTTTTTTTTATTTTTTAACTTCACGCCTATCCCGCATAGCAAGGTAGACAGGAAGTACCTAGAGTATAGACCCTCCGTAATCTAATAAATTTTAAATGTGACAATTCCTCCGAGTGAGATTCAAACTCACAACCTACCGAGTTTATTGTCAGTTGCTGTTCCACTGCGCTACGAACGACTTCGGATTTTTTATGCGTTTTTTAAAATCATTATACGACGTGTGTAAATAAAGCTTTAGAAAAATCTAAACATATATTATAGGGCAGCCACTGATTCAATAAAGTCCCTTTGGCTAAATAATCCGGAGATAAGAATAATTTTTCAAATATAAATGTTTACCTCCAGTGGCATTCGTCTCCACAATTATTGCGAATAGTATTTTTTTGTAGAATATGTACTCGTTTCGATATATGAAAAGAAATATTTTTTTTCTTTGGTTTTTTGTCCCAAAAATGCTTAGACGTCGCTCAATATAGCTTTTACTATTACATAATTGCAATCATTTTTTCTTGAATTCAAACGTATACAATGATATAAAAAACTGTTTATTTATCTAGAAAATAAATATAAAAATATAATAGTTTGTGGCAAAATAAATTCATGTTAATTCTTTCTATTGACAAAAGAGAGTTTCCAAAGAGGAAATTATAATCCACAGTAAATAAAAGCGTTCTTCTTACAAATGTTCTATATCATCAACTTGAGTAATATGATAAGGACTAAAGAAATAACAATGAACAAAATTTCCTGTCAACGAAGTGATCACTACAGAACAATATTGGATTACTGTTAGCTGCCTACCATGTTGGAGTAAATATGCTTCAGTAAAGTAAAAATATTTTAGCTTTTCTTACATCAAGAAATAATGTAAGGACCCTCGAAATAATATATTTTCAAATTGATAAAATTATAAGGTATATATGGTAAGATATATTTTATTAAGTTAATGTATTTATAATGGGAAATTGTAAAATATTACATTTTTGCTCTGCTTCTCTATATCTGATGTTTATCAGATTTTAGTTATTGTCCATATAGGCCGCCCAGTCAATTTTTTTTTATTTAATAAAGTCTAACATGTTTGTTTAATATAACGATTTTTATTAACACAAAAATTACATATTTTTATATTAAAAAAAATAATCATTTTGTTTTGTGTAAAAACCTTTTCTTATGAAATTGTTGCTTCGCATACATGATAATATATCTATGGAATAAGGTATCTATGTAAGGGTAATTCTTACTCGACTTGTGCTTAGACTGTTTCTAAATTGTGCCTATCTTAGAATAATGCTTAGATGAAAAGATATAATAAATAGTAATCAACTCAACATACAAAAATAAAACATAAATAAAGAGTATGGCAAACACAAAAAAAAACAACGTAAAAGTAAAATCTTTGATTTTTGCCATTTTTAAATCGCGTATATTTTCGTATTTTCGTAAATACGCGATTAAATCATCTAAAAAATCATTTAATACGTAAAAGTATTTTAAAATAAAAGTATACTTACATATAGAAAAGTTACAATTAATGTAACTTACTCCAATACAAATAATAGCGTGGCTCCAGTCTCATTTGGAACATTTGCGGTAACCTCTGTACGACTATTACTGACGTAACCGCAGCATGATATTCTAATTGCTATACATTTCGCCCATTATGATGTTGTCTATTCATATTGTAATTTTACGAAGTATAAATTAATGTTCTGTTTTAAGTATTTAAGTATTACGGAATATATGTATGCAGTCATGATTTATTTTAATTTACGTCTGTATGTGATATTCGTGTATTTAATACTTTGAACATTTATATTTACTCTACTAAATTTTTGCTTTCTTTTTGATTTTCTTATAATTTATTTTAAACCTCTAGGTTTAAAATAAATTATAAGAAAATCGCTTATGAAAAAAAAAACTATGACTTTTATAATAACAACTGTTTAACATACATTTATTAATTATGTTTTTTAAAGTTTTTAGTTTCCAATATTTCAAATTGTACTACTTTTCTATGAATGAAGTCCTGGCATTTGTGAGCTGTATTAAGGCAGTTATAAGAAAAAATGTTATCTGTATCTTGGATTTACAGAGACAGCTCATCTTGGAGTACGGAGTGTCTTGACACTAGGTACAGAGATAAAGAATTTATTAAATTGTATTATCATTAAAACAAAGCATTTGTACCCAATATCAGATCAATCTGTCAGCAATAAAGAGATCAATATTTGATTATTGAATTTCAAACAAACAGACAGGACCCAAACAACCAGGGCAAGCTCAATAAAACCGTTTAAAACATTGAAGATCTGGACTTTTTCCTCATATAAATCCTCACAATTTTCGTAAATAGAAACTTGCAGTTCTTTATTCTTGTAATAATATAATTGTACTTAGTTACTTATAAATTCTACTCACAAAAAATTCAACTCTTCTTTTTGTTCTTTTTAAAATAAACATTCAAGGCAGTGTAGGTATTTATCTGTGTAAAGCAAGTTGAAGAGAAAACGGTAAACCTATATAAAGGCAAATAATAATTATTCCTCAACATTATCACTTTCGCTCAGAAAATCATAAAATTTTAAACAAAGCTAAACCGCTACGGTTTCTAACATAAATTACATAAAAAAAATATTACCTACGGGGACAAAGAGCTCATTAAGTCTTGCAAAACTTAAGGTTCGTTAGCTTCGCTCTAAAGCGAAATATTAAATTAACCAAGTACCGACACTGCTCTTGAAATAACGAAGAAAGTATTGTGCTGAAAAATAACTCTGCTTGTCAAGGAAATGTAATTTTTCACTATTTTCAACTTGGTATCCAACGTTATATTACTGCGATGATATTTTACTGTTTCTCATGATACTATTTTAAATTCTGTACGTTAGTTCAAAGGTAAAAAATATTTTCAAATTTAAAGGCATAATAATGAGAACTCTGAAAAAAGAAATCGCGGCATTGAGTTTGCCACTCTACACGTAATTCAGAATTCTTGAAATTCAGACGGAAACTAGTTAACAGGGTCTCTTAACACTAGTCATGTAGCTGCTTTTTAATTAATATGCATCATACTATAACAAATTATCGTAATTATAGACAAAGCTATGGATTTATCGAAAAACAAGTGGTTGCCTTTACTACTGAAAAACATTTTATTAATAAAAATATGTTAAAATAAATTACATTATATAAATTTATTGAAAAAAAATGAGGATGAAATAACTTTAAAAAAGAAAGACTAAGAAGGATTTTTATTTTTTGTATCGATAACAGACATAGTTACTTAATACATATTTAAATTCCTCTACCTGGAAATTGAACTAATAACCTTTGTTTATGGAGTGGCCTTTTACAACTGTGCCAAGACGATTGCTCAACTCGAATATTGTTCTTACTTTAGGCCTTGTTATAAATGAGTAATATTAGATATATATTAACTTTCTTTGTATACTTATTTTTCTTGACTACAAAGTAACAAATATATGTACATATTCACTTTCAGCATGTCCAAAACATTAGCGGTTTTCATCATGTTAGCAGCACATGCCGCCACAATACGACCGCAGCCGCTTGTAACGCAGCCCTGAGTTCCACTAACCATACTGATATAAATATTGTTCTGTGAAAAATGTATTAATTGAAAATTATTTTTAACTTCAATATTTCTTATAGTAAAATTGAAAATTTTGTGGATTTTTTCTTGTGTTTTGATAATGATATTTTGTTTGAATAGAATATACTTTATTCCAAATCATTTTTGTAACTGTAAGAGACTAATAATTTTTATTTTAATAAGATTTTTGTGATTTTTACAAATTTTAAATGAAAATCTTAAACGGATTAATCGCGCATTCGGTCACAGGTAGCCTGTTTACCACAGACTACTGTAAAGTGTTCGAAACGTCAGATCTGCGAAAATGTATTTTTGAATACCAAAATATACGGGATTAATCCGTTAAAAATAGTTTTATTTTATTTTATTTTTTTAAGGTTTTATGCACAGCAACGGTATGTTCCACGTTTTTATATTTCATAACAATTAATATATATTTTAAATCTTATTCAATCCTATCAATTGTATCGTGTGAATCCATCGACCTTCCTTCGTTTTGTAAAAATGTAAACAAAAATAAAGCTCGAATTGGCGAACAGAGTGTGTTGACAATTGTTTGTTTCTAACTACTAATATATAGAAAGTTATGAAATAACGTCATTTATATCGAATTCCTTTATTAAGAACAAAGTTATTTTTTATGTTTCTTTTAGTATTACATATTTGATGGAGTGACGGCTTTACTATATCTGCTCGCATTTACACATGTGGATCCCTTAAAACTTTGTTAATATAGCATTGCATTTGTGAAAATGTTCTATTGGAACCTATTTCATCGATTATATAGGTAATATGAATAGACATTAATGTCAGTAGTGTGCCAAAAGCACCTTTATATACAATATCATTGATGCGGGCAGTTTTAGAATATTTTACATAATTCTATAAAATCTTTAAGCTTCCCAAGTACTGCAGATTTAAATTTTGTTTTCAAATATTCTAACAACGACTTCCGTCTTAACGATAATGTGATTTTAAGACGCAATGGGACAGTTCTGACTGTACACGTGATTGGTTGTGGGTTTGATTCCTAATAAGAGCAATGATATAGTCAGTTCGCCATTCAATATGCAATGTTTCGATTTCAAGGTTGTCAACGGATTGTCTTAACTCTAAGTTGTTTTTTACTACTGTGGATAAAATTTGACGGCGTTGATAGCGATAAGGTCGTCAAAAGAACTTAATTCCAATACGCTCCTTCTCTATGACTAAAATGCAAATATTACTTTGATAATGAAAATAATTTAAATAAACCTGATAATTACCATAGTGTAAACAAACCCACTACCAATCGCTTTTACAGTCAGACCCTTTCCTGTTCTATTATGGCCTAGACACTATATATAAATGCTTATGTATGTAATAATAGGGCCTATCGTGACTATACGTATACTTACTATTGAATAATTCTAATTAGTAATATTTAAAGACTGACACATTATATTTATATTTAATCAAATATTAACACAAAAGGTCTCATTATGAAACAAAGTTTGTAATAATAGCCAATTAAATCCATTGAGACCAGAATTTTATTCATAGCGAAAAGATTTTATTAAAACGTCAAGTAAATTTCATGAAATTTATAAAATTATAATTTTATTCAAATTATATATATATATATGTATATATATATATATATATATATATATATATATATATATATATATAATGCAGATACGCTTCTGCTCTACATTTAGGTTTATAGTAAGATATGATTTTCGCGACTTTTAAATTTTAGCGACATTTTAAATAAAACTATTTTAAACGGATTTTTGAAAATATATTAAATATAATTTTTGATAATATGATATTTTTTATTTATAATTTAATTTTCTCGTAAATCTAATTATATTTATTGTGTAAAATAAATTAAACAATTATATTATTTAACCATATTATATTTTTTACAAATATATAATATTTTATTACTTGCGGTCAGTCGTGGAGCAGTGTGAAAGCGTTTGACTGTAAGCGCGATCGTTTGTGGGTTCGATTAGCATTCGGGGAGTGATTATATTTCAATTATTCTAAATTTGTAAGAAAAATTTCACATTCAAAATTTGTTAAAACTTTATAAGATAAAGTGCGGCGTTGAGCTCCGCTTCTCAACATGAAATGTCTCGAATTCTGCAGAAGTGAATACGGAGTGTTTTGACACTAGGTGAATTCTGTCGTAAAACTAAAGAAAATAACGGACAGACAAAAATTGTAAGTAATTTTTTTTGGTTCATATAGTAAAATTGTTAAGTGATAAACAAACATTCTAATTTTATTTATTTATATACATATTACTATGTAATTAAAATATATTCAAATTTCAGTAAAATATTAATTTACCTTTGAATTGAAATGAAAGGCTTAATGAGAATATTACAGTGTGCTGAATGTTAATGTTCCGGTCGGTTTATTTAAAGTAAGTAATTCACTATTATACTTAAATATTAAGAGAGATATTATATATTATTATGAATCTACTATACCAAGTGACTGTTAACTAAATTTAAATATCATTTATCTAGAGAAGAAATATATTTAAATTCAGTTAATAGTCACTGAGAGAACTGAGACGGCGTTGAATTTATTTCTTTATTTATTTTAATGACATGTATACAAATTTAACATTTACAAACACGATACACAAAGTTATTACGCGTATTTAGTTCTAACTTAAGACAAATAAAACGTAGAACAATCAATTGATAAATAAGTAATTTATATTAAATTAGAAACAATTTAATGTATGAAAAATTGTTTAAAATAACGATCATTACAAGGCAAGCTATTAAAGCTATATCCCACAAAGGTATTTTGCGGTACACCCTCATATATACTACTTACATGGCTCTTACCACATCTCAGAAATCCAACGAACTAAGCCTTCGAATGGCTAGGATTACTATTATATGTATTTATTTTACCAACCTGTAGCTATCTTAACTGAACTACACAGATCTACTAGATTATGTAAAAAATAAAAAAATGGTTTTTATATAATAGTTAGATGCTGGTGAAGAATTTGTAAAATAATAAATATAATGGTTAATGTAATTTTTAAATCTGCGCTGCAGTAGAGAAGCGTCTAACTGTGTGAGGTTTTCAGTTCGATTACGTATGACAGTTTTTTTTTAATTTAAAGTACTTTTTTACCTTCACGCTTTTATCCCGCATAGCAGAATAGTCACAAAATACCTAGACCGAATTCGAGACATTGCGTGTTGAGTGGTGGAACTCAACGCCGCACTTTGTCTTACCAGAATAAAGAACTGAAAATAATTTTAAATATAATCACTCCCCTGAGTGGGAATCAAATCCACAATCGATCGCATTTACAGTCACACTGTCCCACTGTGCCTCAACCGGCCTCTTTAATTTTGGTTTCTCCACTGTCTCAAATTTGTTCAGAAAATGAGAAATGGTGTTTCTCAATGATATCGATTCTCGATACCCCTGTTATCTTAAATTAAAATTCTATACTATTATTATATAATTCGTCTAACGTTAAACAAGGCTTTAGATAACATGTAATCTACAAAACAGGAAATGAAATTGTAACAATGAAACGTAAAAAAGAAGTTAAATAATAATTTAGTTTGTATTAGTGATTTATTTTCATAATTCCATACTGCAATGCAATATTTTTGCTATTAATTTGTTAGTGGAAACCTTATTAGTATACGTATTACATAACGTATCTTAATTTATGTGAATATTTATTTGTACTGTATGTTTCCCAAATAAGAATAAAATAAAAAATAAAATAATATATACAGAGACAACAAAACAAAATGATTTTGATAAAGTGGAGTAGATTCGTAAATGACAGGTATGCCCTGGAGGATATATGTATATATATAGGAAAAATCCTCTAAGAATCCATCTGATATATTTAAGACGTGAGAGTTACATTTTTTGCTTACTAATGTAGATATCCAATCCCATGGCTTCACAAATGCTTGTTTCTAATGGCACAGTAGTTATACGTCGTTGTTTATTTTAACAATATAAAAATATAAAATTACTTTCATAGTATATATTTATTTTAAAATTGTTGAGAAATTCCGATATATCAATGTGAGGTGAGAAACTGTTAGTTAATTTTTTTTTTAATTTATAAAAATGTTTTTTCGAATATTGAGATATACGCGATTAATCCATTTAATATAGTTTCATATAAGATCTGTTACTTATCAGATCCTTATAAATATTTAAATTTACATAAATAAATAACATTAGTACTTAAATAAATGACTACTGCAACTAATTTGTATTACCTTTGAGTGTTTAATTATTAATTCTGGGACTGGTATGACTAAAGCCATTTCGTTTCAAATACCGACACCTTAAATAGGTTGATAGTTGCCGCATCTTAGCATATAATTTGTAAGAAAATCACACATATAACCGTCTTGGGGCAATGAGGCAACATCTAAATGCGATTGGTTGTGGGTTCGATTCCCACTTAATGATCATATTTAGGTAAGATAATCGCGTCTTCGCCACTCAACATGCCCTCGGGTAGAAAGCATTATAATCGGATTGTATTGGTACTAGATTGTATTTGTTTAATCCTGCTATTCGGGACAAAGCGTGAAGCTGCTACATTCATATTTTCTTTTAACATTATTAAATTATTTATTCATAACTAACGATCTTTGATTATAAACATTTCAATAATATCATGTTTTATAAAATTAATTCATGGTTTCATAATTTTTAAGCATCTTAAATAAAAGTATTTTATGGTATTTTTATTTCCAACCTTTCAACCGCCTCGAAAATAGGTGATTATTCCGTCTATTCTGTGTTTTTTAAATTATTTCTATATTTTTAATATATTGAGTTACACAGTTACACATATAATAATAATTTAAAATTTTGTTTCCAGAATTATTTCTAATGGTTTTTATCTTTACGTTCCTAAGTTGATGTCGACAACTATAACCTTGTTCAGTTTTTTCTTTGTTTTAGCTATTGCTTCTTGGCTTTATATCTGTGAAACCTATGCGTTCTTTTAATAATATACAATTTTGTGGTCAACTGTAAGATATTCGAAACGTAGATTTCCTGAAATGTATATTCGAATGGTAAAATATAGCCGGTTAATATCATTTTTTTAGCTTCACGCTCTTATATAGCGCTAGCAGAGTGGATTGAAAGTACCTGTTGTCAAGGCACTACTGTACCGTACTCCTCTTTCCATAGAATTAGAGGCATTGCTTGTTGAGTGGTGGAACTCAACGCCGCGATGTGTTTTACCAGAGCGAGGAAATGACAAGATCACTTATCATTATTTAAAACTAATTCAACTTTAATTAACGTTTATCTTTTTTTTATATTTTAAGAGATTGGTTTTGTAATCAATAACGTTTGTAATCGTTTTGATATAGAATGTTAAATAATTATAATGAACGAGTGTTTGACCCTAAAATTGAATTGACGCTGATTGGCAATTTGTGCGTCGACTACATAGCGTGAAATCAAATAGATGATATGGCGTTGAGAAAAATAATAAAATAGCTTTCAATTTCAATGATTTAATCAGAAACTTTGTTATGAATATTTTTACTAGATTTCATATATATTAGTATATGAATAAATTCTATAACGACATTTTTAAATATTACAAAAATTTAGATTAATGTAAAATTAAGCACAAACAAACAGCTTGTTATTTCAATTTGCATTATTGTACTACTAAGACATCATCATAATTACTATGTAATTTTGATGATGTCTTATTTTTTTCTAATGGATCTATATGTAACTACATCGGAGTAGGTGGTTAGTTGTGGATTCGATACCCACTTTGATGAGACAATGCACGGTGTTAAGTTCCGCCACTTTACATATAAATTTCTAGAATACGAGCGGAAAACGACGAACAGAGTGTCTTAACACCAAGTTATCTCTGTCAACCCTGAAATTCGGGGTAAACCTTTTTTAAATTAATAATTTTACACACATTTTTTTATCCCGCATAACAGGGACAGAAAGTACTACTATACTATAAATTCAATAATATTAACATTAAAATTGACTGTTACTATTACAATATTACGTTACTTTAAGCATTTTTAATGAATTATTAACAGAAGTGAAATGATTTCATAAACAGATTTTAAAAAATAAATTTCGTTGACAACAAATAAGTGGTAAAGTATCAAAAATGATTGACGATAAACAGACAGACATTTGAGCAACCTTTTTTGATGTATTTACAGTAAATACATATATATTTATACATTTACAGTAAGTTTCAATTAGCCTATTATTAATTAATAAACATTGTTGACATAATGAACGAAACCTTGTTTATGAACGTGACGTGAACATCAATCTATGCCACGCCGATAAAGATATATATTTAGTAGAATTTAATGTTTAGTGTATACTTAATATCCTTATTGGTCGTTGTTGGAAAATTTGTATAAACATTCATGAATTATAAAAAAAATACTTTAGAATAAAATTGTACGGAATTATTGTCAATAGCGTTTTTATAAATATAAAAAATTGTTGATTGTAAGTTTGTCGTTTTTTTTATGTAATTATTTTCAACGTATACATTAATTGAAGATGTTTTATTTGAAAAAAGACTAGGCGCACTATTTATCCGCCTAAAATCATATCATTGCTAGTTAAGTGGCATTTAACTGTACGTTTTGTCATACTAGATGTAAGAAATTAAAACAATTTCAAAAGTCCCCAAGCGAGAATCGAACCTACGACCAATGGCGCAAACAGTCAGATGCTGTCCCACATCACGATAGCCTTTTAAACATTAATTAAACATTCAAAAAGTCATTTAACCTAAATAACTAAAGCTATATTAATAAAAATATTAAAAGCACTAAAAACGGACTTAAGTAATGTATAATACCTTAAATTATAATACCTTAAATCGCTAGATAGCCAGTTTCTAAGAAAACATCTAGAGCTCACCCGAACACTTTGATAACAAAGCGGCCCACTCTTTTGTATGCTTCAGTACTAAAATAATACTTGATTTTGTTAAGTGAGAACCAAAACTCGGCTAAACTGCAAAGTTTGAAAGAACTTCGCTAAGGTTGGCTGGTAGCGATTAGCCGAATATTATACTTAAAATATTCAGCTAATATTTAAAACTTTATTCCAATTTTCGTCAATCAACTTTACTGATTTTTGTTCGTTCTTTCTTTATTTGTATTAGGATCAGTTTAAATAATTATAATTGGGCTGAATAACACTCACTGGCTTAGAGTTATAAATTATTATACAGGTCACTCTGGATATACACAAGATGTTAAACAAGCTTTAATATACAGACTTTCACTCAAAGGTTTCTTTTTTCATTTTAATTTTTATAGACGCAAGTATAGTTTCAAGACTCCGCCGTACTCCGCTTTCCGCCGTACTCCGCTTTCCGCCGAATTCGTGATATTGCGTGTGGAGTGGCGGAATTCAACGTAGAGTTTTTTCTTTGCGAAGTAATGAAAATTATTTTTACCATAATTAGTCCCCCGGGTGAGAATCGAACACACAACCGATCGCATTTACAGTCAGGCGCTGTTCCACTGCCCCATGACCGGACTTAATGTTTCGTGTAAGCCGTAATTATTTAAATTCTATGAAAAAACACTTTTACCATCTAAAAGCTATTTAGAAATAAGAAACTAAATCGTGTATAAAATTGAAACAAATACGAATGTCAACAAAATAGGGACAAAGTATAGGCTTTTACTCAGCTGTTGAATACAACATGAGTTAAATAAATCTGTGACAATTCGGATCAAAGTGGGATCAAGTAACGTTGCTTTAGAAGAAAATGGTGTTCAAAAATATATCTGCAAATTGTTCAGTAGTTTAGTTTACAGTATTTTTATTGTTTTGTTTGTTGCTTAAAAGTATGTTTATATGTTGATTTATAATAATATTAAAAGTATATATGAAAAAAGTTACTTTATTTTACACAAAAATTCGTTTAGGGTTATTTTAATATTTCAAACAGCCATAAAATTTTTATTTACTTTTTTATTTACAAGTCTAATCTAGTTAGTCTATATATATATATATATATATATATATATATATATATATATATATATATATATATATATATATATATATATATATATATATATATATATATATATATATATATATATATAATTCCTAACTATTTCAAACTATATAACAAAATTTCTAGAATTCTTAAACAAAAACATGTAAATACAATAGAGTTGTGAAAAGGTGAGTAAGAATTGTAATATTTATTTTCCACGTGTAAACAATTTTCAACTGCATTCAAATGTATGCAAACGCATTATAGTGGAGTAAAAGCATTTGCTTCTCTTAACACACAATGTTGTGTTCGAGGCATTTTACTATGTCCTATTTTATTCTATAGATGTTTGAAAAATACAATCATTGTAATTTTAAAATCAATACCATATAAATGCTATACCTATTGTTTTGATATAAATTTAGACATTTATAGCATTCGTTCCTCAACTTTACTTAATTATAATAAGCATAAAAACGTTTGCTATTAATTTTAGAAGTTCATTAAATATTAAAAACAATCATAGTATCAGAAGGGTGTAGGTATAAAACAACTGATCTAAAAAACGGTTAGCTAATTAATTTTCGAGGTCTACATTTGAACACTTCTTTTAATTTCAAACCAACCCGCAGCAGTTTGAAGAGAATTTGTTATAAAAAAAATATAAAATAGCCATAACAAAGAAAAAATATTAAACAAAAATAACACAATGCCTTAAAATCGTTAAATGAAATAAAGAAAATCCCTAATGATTAAAAACAACAGAATTTTCCATTTCTATGTTAGTCTTGGAACAATAAGTAACGAATTTACGTTATTTCACCGCGACAAGTCATCTAATTAATTACCTGAAACATCTTTGCGAAATCGTTAATTTATTCCAATCGTTATACTCAGTACCATTAAATGTGCTGATAATGACGCTTACTGTGAGTGCTTTAAAATAAAATTAAGTCACAAATGTACATCTTTCTTTAATGTTTTATAAATATTCAAATAAGTTTAGTTGAGATTCAAAAGACGAGGATGCCCCACTCTTTTATTCCGCATAGCAGGGTAGACAGGAAGTACCTAGTGTTAAGACACTCCATACTTTGCTCGACTCGAAGTCGAATTTTGCATGTTGAGTGGTGGAACTCAAAGCCGCGCTTTGTTTTACCAAACCAAAGAAATAAAAATAATTGAAATATAATTATTAACACGAATGGCAAACAAATCAGCAACCTATCACGTTTCTAGTCAATCGCTGTACCACTGCGCCACGATCGGCTTTAGCTATTTTTATATGTATATGCGAGTTTGTATATATATCTTCGCTTATCTGGCCCTATTGAGGATAAATGAAATAGGTAACACGTAGCTAAACGGAAATTGCAAAAAAGATCAAAATTTTCACTGTCTACCTAAAGTAAGTTTCTTAGCAAATAAAACGAAATAATAATTTAATTAATTTAAGGTAAAACGCCAAAATCAGCGCCTTCTCTCTTTTTACGAAGGTTAAGAAAGAGAACTTAATGCCAAAACTTTATATAAATTATGACAATGCTTACAATAGAGAAATATTTTATTCGATTCAATATTTTATATATCTTCCTTCTTCTTATTCACAGACTTTTTTTTGTTCTTTTTTTTAGCTTCACGCTTTTATCCCGAAATGCGTGGTAAACAGAAAGTACCTAGGATCAAAACATTCCGTACTTCCCTTTAAGTGAAAATATTTTAAAATATAATACCTCCCCCGAGTGGGGGTTAAACCCACAACCGATCGCGTTTACAGTCAGACGATGTCACACTGTATTACGGCCATCACACAATTTGGTGACCAATAATTTTACTCTATCCTTACTATATGCTTTTAGTCAAAGCATGATGGAAACATTATTATTTATTCCGTTTGCTAGCATTTCGATATTTTAAACATTATATTCTATGCTGTCTTATATTATATTATATATATATATATATATATATATATATATATATATATATATATATATATATATATATATATATATTTAAACATAGATATATATTTTATTTATTAATAAAATGTTTTAAATAACAAAAATATAAACAACTGAAGTCCTGACCTTCATTAAGTACTTGAAATTAAGGATGAACAGAGGATCCCCAATATAAAATAAAATATCACATCAAAATTATCGTTCAAAAATGTTTTTGTATTAAATCTATACAACACAATAACTTTATACATACATAGTATGTACATATGTGTCAGAACAAAGGTAACCTTTTACATAAATAGGTGTTTCATTGAAATCCACCAAGTTTATTTTCAAGACAATCAAACGAATTTCTACCCTTAATTAATTATTCTCTGAGCTCACACAAGATCTGCAAGCCGTCTTAGACATATTTGTATGGCGAATGAAACATAAATATTATTATAAGCAGCGTTATTTCGTATATTTCGTTTTAGCTGTTGTTAAAGTTTAATGAAATTCCACTGTCGAAATTCTCAAAGCCAAATTACTGTAAACAATATTTTACTATAAGTTCTAGTAAATAATAATCTTTAATAAGAAACGAAAATAAGGTAGTTCCAATATTTAGTAGAAAAAATTCATACTGATTATGAGAAGTACGCCAAACGCACGTGCTTTAAAAAACGGCAGCTAGAATTGTAAACAAAAGTATAATAAATAGATTATATATATAATCTACTCAGTGTCTTGCTTGGTTTAAAAAAGT
This sequence comes from Dryadula phaetusa, assembly GCA_032432895.1. NCBI lineage: Eukaryota > Metazoa > Arthropoda > Insecta > Lepidoptera > Nymphalidae > Dryadula > Dryadula phaetusa. The sequence continues at coordinate 3,059,153 of JAOYRS010000073.1, forward strand.
GGAGAAAAATATATGTATTTTTGATAAAAACAAACAGATGTAAAATGATCGATAACAGTAAACGGAGTGTATTGACACTAGGTTGTCTTTGACTACTCTACGAATAAGACTAATAAGAGTACAGCGTGAAGCTAAAAAATAGTCCCAGCACAGTTAAAAAGTATCTGACCATACATATTTACATTCTTAATACGAATTACATTTATCTTACACGTGTTTATTTTTTAATTATTTTAACTTTCTCACTCTGGTAAGATAAAGGCGGCCTTGAGTTCCACTCAACACGTAATGTCTCGAATTCGGCGGAAAGCCAAGTACGGAGTGTTTTGACACTAAATACTTTAAGTCTATGTAAAAATGCGAAGCTGAAAAAAAACCTCAATGATCAAGCTTTATAGGTATTATTTAGAATTAAAATGTTTTTATAAATCACAAATTTCTAAAACCAGGTTAATTGAAAAAAATATTTAGGCTAAGATGTTTAAATTTAAACAAAAATTTCAATCAGTGAATTTGTTTTAATAGATTAAATAAGTTTTGCTTAAATCAGTTTGTTTAATGTCTCTTTTAAATCATTTCAGGGCTAGATAGAAATTAGATGCTTAGATAGGTATTAGGAAGTAGATAAAGCTCATAATATTTTTTTTCTCACAAAAGAATGAAAATTGAAAAAAAAACAAAGGGAATAATCGGACTGGACATACCTGTACCTACTCTAACGGGGTCTTGTGATTTAAGAATCGGCTGCTTCTGCTAAGAGCTTTGCTTGCTGCTAAGAGACGAAATGTACCTTCATATGGTAATGAATATTGTATTAGTTATACATTCTCTGAAAATACGCATAAAAAGACTTCCTAACAATGAAATGTAGCTAAATCCATCGTCCCCTAAACCCCAGGAGATTAGCGGCTCGCTAAAGGTAAAACCTTGAAAAATACTATTTTTCTTAAAAAATGTTATTTTATATATATTTTTTGTATTTACATATCACAAGGTTGTATGACAAGAAAATCAAACATAGGAAATTTACCTTCCCTACTTTGCAAATATTTGTATACGCGTAACGTGTCGAAGTCGACATTACGTCTGTGCGTGTTTCTGAAACTCTTTCCGAGACGTTCATATTTTAGAATTTTGTCATTATTGGCTATAGTAAATATGTTATTATTTAAACCCGCTGCTGATTCAAAAATAGATTTAGCAGTTTTTATTATTCAAATTAAATTAAAAACTACAGCACTGTTTTACTAGAAAGAAAACTATACCTACAATCGCACTCAGTTTCATTGTTAGCTTTATATATATATACACATACTATCTGTATACCTTGAGTGGTATGGCCACAGACAAAAATAAAGAAAAGCACGACAAAAGACGCGGGCTACCCACGTCAGGCACACTTAGAAATCAGAAAAAAAAATAATATATCCTTAAGTGAGATTTAAACTCGAAAACTTTTACAAACAAAACAATTTTGAGAAATATAATAATTGTAAAAAAACTTAAATTTTATTTGAATTTTAAAAATATATATTATTAGACATAAATATGTATTATTATTAGAAATAACCCCTTTCATTATATGACTGACACATATTTAGAAATAGAAAGAGTCATAGTACCCTTTAAATACATTTCCCGACTGTCCTAAAAGTAGGGCAAACTAGCAAGCTACGGACAATGGATACGTTTAGCTATAGAAATTCTTCCGTCTTGACCAGTCTCCCATTAATCAAGCGGACTTGATTAATTATTGGAGCATTGATGAAAATTAATTATTTTCATATATTTTTCTTTGCATATCATAATATCTAGGTAACGGTGTAAATTAACGCGATTTCGTCATTAATTTTGTTCGTGTTGATACAGAACTTCGTGTTAAACTTTATCTTTAATGACTTTGCTGTTCTGTTATTTTTAATCTATGTTCTGAAGTCTTTCATATTGAATTTTTTTAGCTATGTTATAATTTATTCTTGTCAAGGCGACTTGTTAAAAGAAATAATAAATATTCCCTTTTAATTTAGTAAACAATACTCATTTTAAAGTAAAGTATTCCAGACTAAAGATTTAAGATCTTTGATTTTCGCGATTTTTACACATTTTGAATGAAACTATTTTAAATGGACTAATCACATATATTTTGGTATATAATTTAAAATATATTTATGTTGTACGCATTTACATTTTATAGCATCTTAGTTCTAACTAAATGTATAAGAATTTTGACGCGGTCGGATGTAGAACGTATAGCTTAGCGGTCAGAGCGCATGGACGGTTTCAAGGAGGCGCGGGTTCAAATCCCTCTGTGTTCAAATAATTATAAGTTTTAAAAGATGTTAACAATATTGATATTCATGAGATAATAAAAAATATATAGTAACGTTATGTCCCACCTGCACCTTGATGTTGATGATAGTGGTATCATCTACCACTACTACCCGTACTACTACTACCTGTGTGATGTTTTTCTCTAGAAATTATGTTAAAACATCTAACTATCCAGAGAAATAGAAGTTAAGTGTAAAATGACGGAACGCCCTGTTTAAGGCCGGTCGTGTCGCAATGTGACTGTAAATGCTATCGGTTGTGTCCCACTCGAGGGAGTGATTATATTTAAATTATTTTCATTTTGTCTTTTTGGTAAAATAAAGTGCAGCGTTGAGTTCCGCGTTTGGAATTCAGCGGAAATCAAAGTACGGAATGTCTTGAGATTAGGTACTCTCTGTCTACCCTGCTATCCGGGATAAAAGGAATAAAACCCTGTTTGTTTCACCAGAGTCTACTGAAAATAATTACACACGCTAGTACTACGTGTTAGATAACGTCATTTCCTTCCTAACTTCTCAATTATTTATTGGCAATGCTACTAGATGGCGGAGATTAACACCGCATTATGTTTAACAACACCGACAAAACGAAAATATTTTGAAAACAAATATGAACCATTACCACTCATTGAACTTACAATCGTTACGTACATTAGACTGTTTACAATTGCAAAGGAAGTTTCAATATTATTATACAAATAACACTTAAACATTCGTATGGAACGTGGCCTTATTTTATTTCTTCATCTCGTCATATTAAATCATAATATGTTCGTAATAATAGAATATACGCTTTTGTCATATTTATTGTAATACATGAGAGTGCTTTTATGACTTTTTGATTTGGCTCTGAAGTGCTTATTCTATAACGGTATAATATTTGAATATTATATTAAGCGGTATTCCATCCCAATATAAAACGATTACAATGAATCCGACTTTATTAATATCAACCTACATTTTTATATAATAATAAATTAATATTCTTTTTTATAAAATAAAAATATAGATAGAAATATTTTTTTCTCTGTGTGCAATAAAGACTTTATTTAATTATTTCGATTTAACCCAGTTAGGTTGTACGTAATCTTTGTAAAATATAGCCGCAAATAAAACAATGTGTTATATAAACGTTAGCAACTAATTGTAATTAACCAATTAATTGTAATTAATTATATGGACTCATTTCGCTGTTCACTAAGTGACTAATAAACACCTATCAACCTACATTTGGAAAGGAGTTGAGAAGGAGTAAGAGTAGAGTAACTCCTTTATTTGCTAGTTGTGCCGATAAACAACTAGCAACCTAAATTTAGCATGTGGGTTTATAGGTAGAAAGGTCACAAAATATATAGTAAACGCAGTAAACGCGATATTATGATTTCATATTCTAAAATACCGAAGATGAATATGAACATATCAACAGCGAAAAATAATGGGTTTACATCTAGTTTCTACGTGGTAGGAGTAGGCGTGAGGTGGTATTTTTTAGAGTATGTCTCGTGATTTTTTTATGTCCATGACTTTTGTTTTGTGTTATTATTATATTATTTTTATATGATTATTATTTTATAAATCATTTTCAGAGTGAGAAAAACTTTGGTACATAGCATTTGTTACATATATACATATATGTGTATATATATATATATATATATATATATATATATATATATATTAATACTGCTTCGAATCTCGTTCTATATACTTACATATACCTCTAAGAAGTTTGAAGAGGGTGTTCGATAAGACGTAAAGGTGCGCATTTGTCATTCCCCAATTAGTTACTATCGTCTTGCCTTACTAACGGGCCGTACTCGTGTAGTTGACAAAGCGATTGTTTAGTTAACTGATTACGTGTTATATATTAAATTAATTTTTAAAACAAAAATAAAAATATACATAAGTTTAATAGCTATTTTTTTTCAGTTTTGTGCTTTAGCCCATATGCCAAGGGTGGACACAGCAAACCTAGTGTCAATACACCCCGTTCAGTGCTTTCCGATATCTTGTCTGTACCTAGATATTGTATGAAACACAACGCTGCGATTCGTCGTGTCAGAGTGCAGAATTGAAAATAATTTAAATATAATCCCTAGTGGGATCGAACTCACAAGCAGCGGGTTCACATCATATGCTGTCCCACTGAGACTCTCAGTTGAGACCTCTTAATTTAAAGTACATATAAATATTGATACAAATATATTTATAATTTTCATATATTTTTTTACTTTAACGGAAAATATATGTCACACTCCTCATCCTTATAAAGAATAAGAAGTATGAAATTACTTAATCTTGTTATTATAATTATAATCGTATATAACAACACTTCAACCATTGTATTAAATATATTCATTTTAGTTTCCTCGCTCTGCTAAGATAAGGCGCGGCGTTGAGTTCCTCCATTTAATGTATAGAACAATACTATACAGCATTCTATCCAAATACATTAGATTTTTGTTACCTTTCCAATTGTGAAGTTGTTTTTTTTATTTATATTAGGTATAAATATAATAGCGAAATGTTAATAAAGAAAATTTTCTGACAAAAAAACACAAAAATATCAAATGCAAATAACTGCGTAATACGCTGTCACGTCAAAAAATTGTATCGCGATAATCGTTTCTTTGATGACATGAAAAAACTGAATATATTTTTTCATCGTTATCAGTTCAACCACCTGACAGGTTTTGTACATTTTTTTTCCTTTTTTTCCTTTTATTTACGGCTTATCTTGCTTTATTATTTATTCATTGTATGCCACTATCTGAGACTATAATTATAGTATATTTAACCGCTACTAGAAATGACTTAAATATATCTTTGTCACAAAATATATATTATTGGAAAATAAATATGTATATTTGTAACTTGTAATAGAAAATTATATTAAACGTTTCAAATTTTATTTCCAATAGTCAACTCGACAAAGGCAAATTAAATTTGAACTTTCCCAATAGCCAGGGCTTGTCTCATCGCTAGTGCTTAATTATGTATATATTTCTTTAACAATAATACGTATCAATTTTAAATATTTTATTTAAAAAAAACATTTTTAAAAACGCTATAACGTAAATAAGTTGTAATAAAGGCGTATAAGAATTTTGACGCCGCTGGTAGTAGAATGCATGGCTTAGCGGTCAGAGCGCTTGGATGGTTTCCAAGAGCCACGGCTTAGAATCCCGCTGCATTCAAATTTTTATACTTTTTAAAAAAAATGTCTAATCCTAAGTGTGGAATAATATAATAGTTTGTTTTTTGAGTTTACTCTTTTCGCGAATAGCATGTTACATAGAGGGAACTTATCCTCAAGACACTCCGTTCTCCATTTTTCATATATCAAGACATTCCATTGAATAACATTCTATTTAAAGCCGCGCTCTGCTTAACCAAAGAGGCGACATAAAAATAATCTAATTGATCCATCAAGAGGATTTGAACCCGTAATCAACTGCGTTTTCAGTCAGTCATTGCGCCAGCGGGACAGCGTCTGACTGTTAACGCTATCGATAGTGGGTTTGATTCCCATTCGGAATAAAATTTATGTCCATTCCATTCGCTCCGGTAAGACAAAGCGTGGCGTTGCAGTACGGAGTGTCTTGACACAAGGTACTTCCTGTCTACCCTGCTATACGGGATAAAAGTGTGAAACTAAAAATAAATATTCATTCTCCTATATAGGAATCGAACCTACAACCATTGCAGAGACAAGCTAAACTAAGCCAAGTTAGCTTTAACATGTAAATGATTTATGACTTTAGATGGGCCTCACTTATAAATGTTTCCCGTGCTACAGGTTAGCCTGGAATGGAATTTTGTTGCCCCAATTTCATACAAATCTAGTTATTGCGGGATTTACTCGGCATTCGATCAAAATGTTATCTATTTCTCAATAAGATTTTCTTAGCTCTAGCCACACATTGACGTAACATATTTATTGACTTCCCGCTAATATAATATATCTAAAATTGTAATATAAAAGATTTATATGTTTGATTTATATATAGGCGTATGTATTCGAGTGTGTTAACTTACGTATTATTACTTATAACGTAATACTTCTAAGCAAGAAATTATTAGAACTTCTTGCTTAGAAATATTCATTAAACACCGCTGTTTCTTTTCTAGTATCAGTCTTTTTTTGTAATTGCCACTTTTATTGCAATATATACTGTTTTACTACCTTTGTAACAATGAGGAAATATGGTTTGTGTCATTTTCACAGGTAAGTTTTTAATTTCAGTAAATGTAAACTAATACGTGTAATATATCGTTGTCAAATAAAATTATTACTTTTACAATTTAAAAAATAATAATTTTTTTTATTTTTCTAATTCTAACTAGAATAAAGAATGTCTATATTAATTTACCTGGATTATCAAACATAAAAAATATACTTCGAGTCGAGACCACATATATCCGTGAAATTTGCATTGCCGAGTATTTTGTTTGTATTGTAATTATGCTGACACACAAATCGCAGTCGCCATATTTTCTTTAGCAAAACGCCATTGACACCTAATGCCGTATTGGGATCGTTAAAGCCGATTCACACTATCAGTAAAGTCACAGTTTCTGCACAGTACCGAGACTGTTATTCTTCCATACAACATCTATTGAACGTATCACTGTCTGTGAAATATAATAGGGTCGTTCTCGTAGGCAAAGCAGCGGGCCGGCGCTAGTATTTTTATAATTTCCAAAAAGCACGCATAGCATATTGATGCAGACGTATGATTTCACCTTATTTTTTATAGATACCAAACAGCTACATATTTCAGTTACCAAAAGAGAGGAAAGCTTTTAAACGTTTTCTTGGATTTTGTTCGTAGCAAAAGGCTTTGTATATTTTGATAAATCGCGAAAAAACTCAACTGAACTTATAGGTATTTAATATGAATATTTCTTCAAAGACTTGGTCAAACTATTAACATCATATTTACGTATATGTTTTTCTTAGAAAATATATAATTTATTATTTAGCTTCACAATTTTTTTGCAGGGTAAGTCTTAAGACACTTTTTGTGCAAATTCTAGATAATGCGTGTTAAGTGGCGAAACTCAACGCTGTCCTTTATCTTGTCACACCGGAAGAAGAGAAATAATCTAAATGTAATCATTCCTCCTCGTAAGAATCGAAGCCAACAATTTCATTTATAGTCAGACGTCAAAAAGATAAATCTATAGTATATGAAAATAATTTTATCCATAAATGAAGGAATTTTGAACATAAAACTTAAACGGAATGTATATGCAAAGCAGCTCACGTATAGACTAAAATAAATATAAATAATCACAATAATTTTTAGTTTTATTGTAATTATTTTTTTTGCCTGTATATATTTTTATAGCATTACATACTAATTACATATATATATATATATATATATATATATATATATATATATATATATATATATATATATATATATATATATATATATATATGACATGACGTACTTATATATAATATCTTTGATTTTCGTAACTTTACATATCTTTAATGAAACTATTATAGGCATTTCCCCTACATTTCCAACATTTCACAGTAAATAATCCGTAGTCATAGGTAAACTGAGTCTATTTTACCAAGGGTTATTTTCGAGTACCAAAATATACGTAATTAATCCGTTTAAAATAGATGTTTCATTATCACTTTACCTTTTATTTCAATATACATAATTTATTATTAGTAAGTAATTTAATTATTTTCGACTCTTTAATTTCACACGTAAAATTATTAGTAATAAACCAACCATCTTAAAAAATATATTGGCAATTATATCGCTTATATATATATATATATATATATATATATATATATATATATATATATATATATATATATATATATATATATATATATATATAATTATATCGTAATTTAAACTGCATAATGTAGAATAATCACGTAATATATTCTGTTCTCGATTTTTAAGGTATCTCTTAGATAGTGGAATTTATCGCCGCACTATGTCTAACCAGAGCAGAGCACAAACAAATTTCAAACCAACTATCATCGCTGAAATCTTGATATTTTCTATATACGAAAATAAAAGAAAAATCATAAATAATACAAAATTTTTAGAAGACATTTTTGTAAATAAAAAAATATTTTTAGACTTACCTATAATAAATTCTTGGCAATTTATAACACTATAGTAGTTAATAATACCAAGTCACAAAACTTTTAAATTATCTATCTATAGCATGAAACAAAAATACTCACTAACACAAACACAAAAGAACTTAAAAACGCGCACCTTTTTAATATTTTAAACTTAAACAAAATAAGAAAACATTGTAATCTGTCCAAATTATAGCGCCAAAAAATGCACAGATTGTTTAAGAAAATGTACAAAAGAGTTTTTAATAGTTTTTGCTTGTTACTTTTCAAGTGAAGTATATCGAAAGTTTTCCGCGTAGCGTTCAACTGGTGGGTTGTTCGTTCGGCGCCTAACAGTCTACTGCCGTCCGTAGCCACTGCGTTCCCTACATTTGTGGCACTACACACTTGCGCTTTGCTTTAAAAGCTGCTCCTAATTAATATTATATTTTCAGGTTTTATTAAACCAAATTTGTATTTAATTTGAAAACAAATTTAAAATATATTTTGACTATAATTTATTTACACGACGCTCTTATGATCTTTTTAACTAGAAATATTTTTAATAATTTCAAATCTCACTGAGTATAATTTTTTACATATATATTATCTTTGAAATTGGAATAAAAGTAAATGATACTGCTGTTACGATTCTGTTCTTTATTAATTTACCGTGTTATTTCTAATAACAGACTTAAAATGTACAAAATAATGTCAGTTCTACACTGTATTAACTTCGTTGACAGTTGTTTAGGCTGAATGTTAATTATTCTTCGTTTACTTTCATAACGAAGTCAGTAAAATAAAAAATGTTAAGAATTTCTGATTACATTTTTTATTTACCTATTTTATAGAAATTTGACATTATTCAAATATTTCGCGAAATTTTAGAAGGAAAAAAAATCATTAGAACATTTGAAGTTTAAATAAGACTACATTCGTATTGCTCAATAAGGAAATATTGAAACTGTATTAAGCTTTTTAAGCTGAAATACTGCTCACTTATATTAATATTTTAGCCTAAGCAAAAGTTAGTAAGTAAAAAGGTTAGTTAATAAAAACAGAATTCAAGTCAATAGCCTGTTGAATGAATATGCCGATGGCAATTTCCTCAGCGTCTGTTTAGTACATGCATATACATAGCAGTAGACCTTATGATACGCTGTCTGTATGAATGGTAGTGTTGATGGTGTTGGTGTGAACGATGACCATGGACTCGTATGTTACAGTAACATTAGTCAATGGATAGTGGAGGTAGTGTGTAAAATAGAAAATAAGATAATGCATGTATGTATATGTGTGTGTTTGTATAAGTCAAAACTTCAAAAACTAAATAAGACAACTAATTACAAATCCTGGATTCTCTTAGGGAACACACAGAGACATTGGGGTCTCTATGAGTCTTATAAGTGTAAGCACTTTATGAACAATATAAGAAAATAATAATAAAAAGAACTAATTTAACAAAAGGTATGGACCTGTGTCCGTTGAGTGTTAATAGTAATAATAAAAAATATTAATCATTCTACACGTAAGATCTCAAGTTTGAGAGGAAAGTAGAAAACGAATGGATATTGAGTTTCTTTATGTTTCTAAAAGTGAAGGGTGTGAAGGGTGTATATCTAAAATTTAAAAAAAACTCAAAATTTTATTTAATAAATATAAATAATTCAGTCATATATGTAATTTTTACTAATGTGTACATCATCTCAGTTCTGTTTGTGCCGTGTAGCGATTTGCTTGCTCGATGTTTATATGTTGTATCTGCCTTTGAAATCTATGAATGTTATATAAATTTATTCCGCTTTTAAAGAATGAATTTATGTAACTTATTGTACTTAAAACAATATATTTAAAATTGGATGATTATATTAAAGTGGTAAGACGAAGCGCGGCGTTGAGGTTACCACTCACCACGCCATATCTATTGACCATGTCTTTGACAGAATATCTTGTCACTAGGTTGCCTCTAGTTACTCTGATGCGGATAAAGTGTGAATGTATGAATGTTAGTACCGAGAGAGTTAGTGCTGCTCGTTTCCTGCTTTTTATTTTATTTATTTTTTTACTTTTTTCGTTATTTAATACTGTTCACAGAACAAGGTAAGACTACGGATTGATTTCAGAATCACTTTACATCAAGTGGTTGTAGTTTCCTGCACCAAATATTCTACCTAGAACAGTATCTCTCATTTCTTGGTGCGTGAAAATGGATATAATTACCGGAACCAAAGACTAAGTAAATATAAGTCCATGACTCCATGAAATAGAGTCTTAAATTTTGTTGAATTATTTTAATAAAATAAAAAAATAATGAACGGATTTCAAACAAATACATAATGCATTTGCATTATATATTTATGCATTGCATTATGTATGTAAATTATGGTACTTATGTACATATATAAAAATAACATTTTTTACATTTTTTATCTGTTTATCTGTTTGTTCTGACTTATTTTTCGACTCTTTTCTTTAGAAATATAAAACATAAATATTCAGATAATTTAAATAACGCACACGTGGCGAGCACATGTAGTTTTATAATATTATTAGCTTGGGAAACTCCGTAATTGAAAAAAAAATCCTAGAATATTTCTTTCACACGAACAATTTACAATATGAGAAAAACTTTTCATAACGTCCGTCGATATCACATTAGCACTACAAACGACAGCGAATTAAGTCTGAGTACATTTCAAAGATAATTGAATTTAAAATGAATAAAGTTTCATAATCATGAGATTTCCAACACTCGAGTGCGGAACGATTTTAATATTATAGTCCGGATTTATACGCTATAGTTGTCTTTTGTTTTAGTATATTTGCTTATAGTTGCTGCGTATATAATGCGTATATATAATGATGTTTGATTTAATAAAATATAATATATTATTATTATTATTATTTTCGTTTATTAATATAAAATTTAATTCACTACGGACTGTCTGTCCGTACCTTTTTATTATTTTTAATTTTTAAGGATTTATTCTGCGGAATATAATATAAATATATTACTTACAAATGAAGTAATTAATATGAATAATACATGACATATATTGTGTATTTTATATTTTATTTTATTTTATATTAGGTTATGGTGGTACAGGGAGAGTGACTATTAATATTTTAGCCTAAGCCAAAATTAGTAAGTAAAAACGTTAGTTAGTAAAAACAAAATATTAAAAATGGGGAATATGAGACATGAAAACTGGTGACAGCCTTCATATATCTATTCATCGTTCGTATTTTGTAGATTAATAAGTTAATTATTAATTTAAAATATATCTAAATACGGGATAACACTTTAAATAGAACTTTTATTTTAATAGTAAATATTAAAATGAAAAAGCAATCTATCTAGTTAAACGATTATTTCTTAATAATCGTTAAGTAGTTGAAATTTGTAAAAATCTCTCTACAGGGATGCTAACAACATAAATAAGGTGTAACAAACTTATAACAATTCCGACGCAGCTGGTAGTAGGACGCATGGCTTAGCGGTCAGAGCGCTTGGACGGTATCTAAGAGGCGTTTTTTCAAAAATGATTTCTAATCCTAAGTGTGGACCACCAGTGCCACCATTACGACAATGTTTCGGTAACATTCTAAATAATAAAAAAATGTTACTAATTAAAAAAATCTCTCGTTCACACCAATAATATATTTTTTATTTTATTGTCATTATGTAACATAAATATATTCTGATTGTAAATGCGATCGGTAGTGGGTTCAATCCTCACTCGGGGGAGTGATTATATTTAATTTATTTTCACTTCCTCGCTCTGGTAAAGACAAAGCGCGGCGTTGAGTTCCACCACTCAACACGCAATGTCTCGAATTTGTTGGAAAGCGAAGTACGGAGTGTGTTGACACTAGTACTTTCTGTCTACCCTGCTATGCGGGATAAAAACGTGAAGCTAATTTCTCCCCAATTATTAAAATTCCAATCACCTTAATTATAACCGTTACTCTCTTATAAAAAATCATAAAAAATATTACTTCTCTAAGCTCTAAAACATACAAAATTTAACGTTCACCAATGCGGCAGCCATTTTGTAAACAAACACTTTCTAATTGTATGAGATAGCTTTGTGCCGATTCAATATTGTGCTTTCAATACAAACAATTCTATGATCAATACATTATTCATCAGGTTATTAGTACGTAGCAGGAGATAGTCAAGACACACAGAGCATAATACATAGAACACGAGACGCACGAAGGTATTTTAATATAACTTAAAATTTTAAAAATGTCTTTAAATAATTTAATATTTAATATAGCTTGTGGAACACTGTACGATGGAACAGAGTTTGTTTGAAAGTATGATTACTTGTAAATACGATTACCACTGAGGGGAATAATTATATTTAAAATATTAATTTCTACGCTTTGGTTGAATAAAGCGTGAGATTGAACTCGACCATTTAAGATGTAATGTTTCGAACTCGGATGAGAAGCGGCGAACAGTGTCTTAGCACTACGTTCTCTTTAACTACCCTGTTATACAGGATAAAGCATAAAGATGTTTTTCAAATAAATAATTCACGCACTTCTGTGAACTTAATTATACACATAATATTAAGATTTGATTAAATAAAGCATTTAACTTGTATGTATTTCATACAATATTTAACTTGTATATTGTATGAAAATAATTATTTAAAGACTTTTAAGTTTTTAATAAAATGCACAAAATTTTAAAGTAAAGCGGTCTGTATAACTAGTCGGATATTAGGTGGTTCAGTATGCTTAAAGGAAACCGCTTTAAGGGAAGAACACTAGACAGAATTCAATTTCCTTATCGTCGACGGTACCGATAAAAAATATAATTATTTAAAAGTGCACTCTATATAATAAGAATTGAATGTTTTTTATTCATACAAAAGTAATAAGAAAATAATAAGATACATAATTTACAATAGCAAAGATAAATACCACATAAATATAAAGCTACTTGGATTTTTATGCAGCTTCACGCTTTCTCTCGATTGGTACAGTAAGTAGAGAGAACTTCCGTTAAAAACAATCCGTTTATCACCGAAATAGATGTATTGCGTGATGTGTGGCGGAGTTCAACACCGCGCTTTGTCTTCATAGAGCGGCAAAATTAAAATTATAAATACGAGTACAATCATTTCCAATTGAGACTTTCGAATCCAATACTATCGCGTCTATAGTTAATATTACGCTATCACTGTACTATTCACTGATCACTGATCACTGTACTACAATGACCTAATATAAAATAAAATAAAATATAAAATACACAATATATGTCATGTATTATTCATATTAATTACTTCATTTGTAAGTAATATACTTTTTTGAAAAGACGTATAAAAATTTGAACGCAGCGGGATTCGAACCCGCGCCTCTTGGATACCGTCCAAGCGCTCTGACCGCTAAGCCTGCCTGCCTGCGTTCTACTACCAGCTGCGTCGAAATTCTTATACGTTTTGTTACAACTAATTTATGTTGTTTAGCATCTCTGTAGAGAGATTTTTACAAATTTCTACAACTTAAAGATTATTATTATCTCTTGTTAAATGATTATTTCATAATAATCTTTAAGTAGTAGAAATTTGTAAAAATCTCTCTACAGAGATGCTAAACAACATAAATAAGTTGTAACAAAACGTATAAGAATTTCGACGCAGCTGGTAGTAGAACGCATGGCTTAGCGGTCAGAGCGCTTGGACAGTATCCAAGAGGCGCCGTTTCGAATCCCACTGCGTTCAAATTTTTATACGTCTTTCCAAAAATGTTTTCTAATCCTAAGTGTGGAATAACACTTTAAAAATAGTAAATAGTAATATACTTATATTATATTCCTCAGAGTAAATCCTTGTTATTTTAAAGTTAGTTTTATGTGTTCAATATGAAAAATAAATTATATAAATGTGTCATGAATTCGCTTAAATTTAAATATAAAACCTTTGTTCTAAGTAAATGATTATAATTATATGTAAATGAAAAATGAATAATAAAAAGGAAAAAAAGGTACGGACGGACAGTCCGTAGTGAATTAAATTTTATATTAATAAAACAAAATAATAATAATAATAATATATAATATTTTATTAAATCAAACATCATTGCATAAATTATACGCAGCAACTATAAGCAAATATTCTAAAACAAAAGACAACTATAGCGTATAAATCCGGACTATAATATTAAAATCGTTCCGCACTCGAGTGTTGGAAATCTCACGATTATGAAACTTTATTCATTTTAAATTCAATTATCTTTGAAATGTACTCAGACTTAATTCGCTGTCGTTTGTAGTGCTAATGTGATATCGACGGACGTTATGAAAAGTTTTTCTCATATTGTAAATTGTTCGTGTGAAAGAAATATTCCAGGATTTTTTTTTTCAATTACGGGATTTCCCAAGCTAATAATATTATAAAACTACATGTGCTCGCCACGTGTGCGTTATTTAACTTATCTGAATAGAAAAGAGTCGAGAGATAAGTCAGAACAAACAGTTAAACAGTTAAAAAATGTAAAAAATGTTATTTTTATATATGTACATAAGTACCATGATTTACATACATAATGCACACTTTGCATAAATATATAATGCAAATGCATTATGTATTTATTTGAAATCCGTTTATTATTTTTTTTATTTTATTAGAGTAATTAAACAAATTTTAAGACTCAATGTCATGGAGTCATGGACTTATATTTATTTAGTCTTTTGTTCCGGTAATTATATTCATTTTCACGCACCAAGAAATGAGAGATACTGTTCTAGGTAGAATATTTGGTGCAGGAAAGTAAAACCACTTGATGTAAGGTGATTCTGCAATCAATCCGTAGTTTTAGCTAGTTCTGTTAACATTATTAAATACTGAAAAAAGTAAAAAAAAAATAAAATAAAGAGCAGGAAACGAGCAGCACTAACACTCTCGGTACTAACATTCACACTTAATCCCTTCATCAGAGTAACTAGAGGCAACCTAGTAACAAGATATTCTGTCAAAGATATTGTCAATAGATATTGCGTGGTGAGTGGTAATCTCAACGCCGCGCTTCGTCTTACCACTTTAATATGATCATTCAATTTTAAATATATTGTTTTAAGTACAATAAGTTACAAATATTCATACTTTATAAGCGAAATAAAATTTATATAACATTCATAGATTTCAAAGGAAGAAATAACATATAAACATCGAGCAAGCAAATCACTACACGGCACAAATAACACTGATATGATGAGAGTGATGTACACATTAATAAAAATTACATATATGACTGAATTATATATATTTATTAAATAACATTTTGAGTTTTTTTTTTGAATTTTAGATATACACCCTTCACTTTTAGAAACATAAAGAAACTCAATATCCATTCGTTTTCTGCTTTCCTCACAAACTTGAGATATTACGTGTAGAATGAATAATATTTTTTATTATTACTATTAACACTCAACGGACACAGGTCCATACCTTTTGTTGCATTAATTCTTTTCATAGTTATTTTCTTATATTGTTAATAAAGTGCTTACACTTATAAGACTCATAGAGACCCCAATGTCTCTGTGTGTTCCCTAAGAGAATCCAGGATTTGTAATTAGTTGCCTTACTTAGTTTTTAACTTAAAGTTTTAAGTAACTACTACATATATTTATAATGTAACTTATACTAACACACACACATGCATTATCTTATTTTCTATTTTACACACTACCTTCACTATCCATTGACTAATTTTCTTGTAACATACGAGTCCATGGTCATCGTTCACACCAACACCATCAACACTACGATTCATACGGACAGCGTATCATAAGGTCTACTGCTATATGCATGTACTAAACAGACGCTGAGGAAAATGCCATCGGCATATTCATTCAACAGGCCATTGACTCTTCATAAACGATATAATCTAATATAACCTACGAACAGAGAGGATCTCGAATTCGGTGGAAAGCGAAGTATGGAGTCTCTTGACACTAGATACATACTTTCTGTCAGGGTCTAGCAGGGTGCTATGCGGGATAAAAGCGTGAAGCTAAAAAAATCTAAGAGCAGTTCCTGATTGGAAATCAAACGGACATAAGTTAAATATTTTTCTACTGTACCGCAATGATCCCAGAAGCTTCAGTAATTTTATTCGTATATTTTTTAGCTTCACGCATAACAGGGTAGACAGAAAGTACCTAGTGTTATGACACTCCCTACTTCATTTTCCACTGGATTCGAGACATTGCGTGTTGAGTGGTGGAACTCAACACCGCACTTTGTCTTACCAGAGCAAGGAAGTGAAAATAGTTTAAATACAATCACTCCTCCGAGTGGGAATCGAACCTACAACCGAACTATCATACTGCGCCGCGACCGGCCAATGGAAAGTTGTAATCAAAATATTAATATTGATTTTCAATGACAGATAGACAGATAGAATGATAGACTAAAGAATAGAATAGTAATAGGATCTCGGAGTAATTTTAGATTTGAATTATAAAATAAATTTCCAGAATTGTTAAATTCAACGCCGCTATCCAAACTAACTAGATATCCCGTTGACGTTCCTTAGGCAACAGTTTGTCAACAATTGTTGCCTAAGGAACTTTACATAAACGTGTATATCAAATACATGGTAGGGTGTAATAAATTTATTTTCTTAATTTAATATATTTCATGCCTTATTTAAAAAGAAATATTATCAATCTGCACTCCTCTATATAAACTATAAATGTGCCAAATTTCATACGCCTCAGTTTGGTTTTGATTCAAGAATTTGGTTCTCGGAGTAATATATAGATGGTATAAATGAGATAGTAACTGTCTGTCTGTGACGTCATCACAGCCAAACCACTGAACTGATTAATTAAATTTCATATAGAGATATTTGATGTTCTCAGCTTGAATAGGTTACTTTTTATTCATTTTCTTTAGCCTTTACAGGAATTACATTGATTTGCATTATTGAAGCGGGCGCAACCGCGCATGGGTACGCTAGTTATAAAATATATTACAATAATATTAGTTATAAGGGGTAATATTAGCTTTAAATATAAAGTTTGTTAACCACAAAACAAACCATAGCCACCATTAATTCTACGTAAATTTCCTAATTCACGTTCAAACGCCACGCGAGCTTGCAAGTGGCATAATTAATTAATACTACAGGTATATTGTAGCAATGCAACGCATTTAACCGCTGTCTAATTGGTGGCTTACCTTAATATTGAATATGTTTTATCATAATATTGTCAAATGTTATCAAATTATTAGATACATTTAATTTAGGTAAGTTCATATTCATCTATGAACTATAATGAGTATATAAGCTTTATCTGGACTTCATATAGATTACGGCGCTAAGTTCCGTTTGTACGTACGTGTCTGCATTGAAGAGTAACTATCGATTATCTTAGGCTCAGGGGAATAATTATATTTACAATTTATTTTTAATTTCTCCACTCTGTTAAGAAAATCAAAGATAGATAGCCACTCGACCCGCAATGGTCCAATTTTGTGCGGGAAGGAATCGACGGTATGTCTTAAAACTAGGTTGTGTCTGACAACTCTGCTATGGGATATAATTAGAATAATGTGGCTTGATATATGTGTCCCTGGATTGACACCCCCCCGATATCCAAGTAAGCGATGGTTGGATGTTTTAAAACAGAATATGAGAACCGATGGACTTTCCACCGAAGATTCGAAAGACCGTGCCAAGAGAATAAATTTAAGCGGAAAGGCAAACCCTTTAGCTAAGCCGGGACAATTGCCAGGACCAATACAAAGGAAATGTAAGAAATTGATAAAATAAACCAATATTCATCCATTTGACGAAAACTGAAAGTATTAAAATACGAAACAAAAAATCCTTTATACAATATAAAGAACTCTTTAAGACAAACAATCTCACGCTGTATCATGTTTGTGTAACTCCTATGGATTTTAAGCCCACTTAATTGATATTTATATTACGACCAAAACACAAAAAAAATGTTAATTGTAGTCTATATATTATTCTCATTTACAATCTATAATACCGTAAAGTTTCATCCAAATCAAATATACATCCTCAGAAACTTTTGCTTTTATAATATTAGTAAGAAGACTATGGACACTGTCAGCCAGCGTCCTCCCGCCTCACCTGTATACACCACACACATTAATGTGCGTGGTGGTAATTCACGTTATTATTTTAAAACGATAGTAATTCTTTGCATATTGGTTTAAATCAAATAATGTCAAAGGCTACTTTGTTCAAAAATAAATGTCTGTGATAAATAACTTATTTATTTGGATAAGGATTAATATTTAGTTTAATTAACATCTTTGCAAATATGTACTAAAAATATATACATAAAAAATTTTATAGTGAGTCAACCGTAAAAGCGGGACATATGCTTTCGTAGACTTTTTTTAGAACTTTTAGAGGAGAACAATTTTTTCATACATAATTTTTGCGTAACATTCACGGTTACTCGTCGCACGCAATATAAGCTTTAAAAATATACAAATTTGCCCGTTTTCACCGCATTTATTAATACTGTTTCGCTCTTATTAGTCGTAGAGTGATATTATATAGCATATAGCCGTCCTTAATAAATAGATATTCAACACAGAACGAATTTTTCAATTCCAATCAGTAGATCCCGAGATTAGCGCGTTCAAACAAACAAACTCTTCTGCTTTATATTATTAATATTAGTATAGATTTCAAACTTGTACCAAATTACAAGGAAATTACAAACCATGACATTTTGAAAATGAAAGTGTCAAAAAATATTTACTATACAAAAAAACCTAACTACTTTTGTTTTTATATTTGCATTATTTAAGTTAAAATGTATAAAAGCTAGTAATTGAACTTGTTTCCCAGTTCTAGAGCTTTGCCTCACAAATTGCTCTAAATACTTTAGCGTTGTGCTGGAAAACTACACGCTGCAAGAGTGAAGTACCTTAATGGATTTAAAACATACTCGCTTTAATAGAATTATATTTTATAAAATAAAACTAAATTAATTGAGACATTCTCAACAGTGTTAAGTGTTGAATAGAATATTGTATTTGTAATACATATATTATATTGGGATTGCAGTGTTTGAAATTTAATATAATTTTCACGTGTTATTTAATATCAGTGTGGTTTATATCTAAAGAATTTATGTTTAATTTATCTTGAAGGCAGCTTTATATATAAATGAAAATTATACACCGTGTAATTGCTTTATATACACAAAATACAAAGATGTGTATGTGAGATTCATCTGGACTTTATCTAGACTACGGCATTATGTCCGTAAAAAGTGTCTACAAATGAGGAATAACGTAAAGAAGTTAGAATATTACTACTAGATTATTTTAGACTCAGGGGAATGATTACATTAAAAAATATTTTAATTTCTCTATTCTTGTAAAGACAAAGAGAGACGTTGAGCTCGCCACTCTACACGTAATATTTCGATTTCAATGGAATGTCTTGATACTATGGAATGTATTGTTTCTGACACCTCTGCTGCTTTAAACGTTAAGAATTTTTTTTTTAATTATAATTCTCACGTGTAATTTAATATCAGTGTGGTTTATCTCTGTAGAATTCAGGTTTAATTTATCACAACGAAAGCTGTATATTTAAATGTATGGTTGAATAAATATATAGCTAGTATCAAGATACTGTACTGCGCCTTCCTGGAATAGCAGAAATAAACACCACGCTTTGTCTTACCATGGCAAGTAAAAATTCCCCCGAGTGGGAATAGAACCAACAACCGATCGCGTTTACGGTCAGACGCTGTCTCGCTGCGCCATGACAGACCTCTTATTGTACTTTATATTATATGTATCGATGAAAACACATTCTATTGATAATCCATTAACATTTTACAGTATGTAATTTAAATATTGACAACTAAAGTAACTCAAATCTCAAAAACTAAAATATTAATTTATTGCTGTAATTTTTTCTTCATGTCTATTTCTAAGGCATATACTGTATTATGAGGGATAAGGTAAGTATCTAATAGAAAGTCATTTTCTCTTCATATAGATAAAACTTAACTCTCAAATACACTACGTTATACTATGTATACTAGGTATTAATAATAAGCGTATACGCACACGCGCATATTATCTCGCATAGCAGGGTTGACAGAAATTACGTAGTATCAAGACACTCCGTACTCCGCTTTCCACTGAATTCGAGATTCGTGTTGAGTGGTGGAACTCAACGCCGCACTTAGTCTTACCAGAGCGAGGAAGTGAAAATAATTTTAAATATAATCACTCCTTCGGGTGGGGATCGAACCCACAACTGATAGCGTTTTCAGTCAAACACTGTATTC
Source organism: Dryadula phaetusa (assembly GCA_032432895.1). Lineage (NCBI taxonomy): Eukaryota > Metazoa > Arthropoda > Insecta > Lepidoptera > Nymphalidae > Dryadula > Dryadula phaetusa. The sequence goes on from JAOYRS010000073.1 coordinate 3,079,917, forward strand.
ACATATACCTATACAAAATACACTGATACGTTTATACAACTAAGCTGCAGCTCATACAAGCAGTCACGTAGATGGAAAAAAAACGTGCTCGTTCAGAGCCTGTTATACTAAATATTTTTTACGTTTTTATGTACATACGCTGATTCTCGCAATAAGTAACATATTGAGATGAAATTAAACAACTGAAGTTCAAATATCACAATCACTAGGCTAAGGAATAAGGGGTTCAGTTTAGTCTTCCAGTCCTGCAAACGTACTAATAGAAAAACCGGCTCTCATATAGGTAGCGTTCCCAGGCGCCCTTCCTGATTTTCTTTTCTGACAATTAATCAGATATTCTCCATTACTGAAATAAAAAAGTTTTATAAAGTTAACCAAAATGAAGTTTGGATCAAAAATGTTCTTGGACGTCACAAGTCCACAACACCTGAAAAAAAAACACCCGAAAAAAAACACCTGAAGCCTTATATTTTAATATTTATGTTCTGTTAATCATAGTATTAGTCCTGCTATAAATTTCTTATATTTATAATGCAGACTTTACATTAGTGATAGTCATTCAGAGTTTAGATTAAGAATCCTATCTACATAGAACAATCGTCTTTATAGCGGCATTCTATCACTGACACGTGACCGTAATTATTTAAACTAATTTTGAATATTGCTATTTTATGCCGTAAATCGGGATATCGTGTACTGAGTGTTGAACTCAACATCGCGCTTTGTCTTACCAGAACAGGAAAATGTAAGTAAATTTTTTAATATAATCATTCCTCTCAACAAGAATCGAACCCACAACCAAACGCATTTACAGTTAAAAACTGTCCTGCAGCGCCATGGTAAACTCATGTTACAAATTTCTTTTATTTTTAATTTTCATAGGCGATTTAGCTTAAAGAATATATTCAGTCAGAAGTCTGTGCGCGAAGTACCATGAAGTTAAATGAAACTAAATTTGTACGCGGTATATGTTCAAATATGCTAATATATCTATTTCATAACATACAATACTATATATGGAAAACTTTAACAGTAAGCGGTCTGAATTACGATACTTTCACAATTTCAAACGTTATTTTAATATATTCATTATTCTTGTTCCTCATTATTTTTAATGCCTGTTCTTCACAGAGATTTTAGTACTTATATATTTCACCAACGACTTATAATTGCTTTCTTTTTTCCGGCTAATAGGTAGGATAAAAATAAAATATTTTTTACAGCGTACTCCCAAATAGGATACCGAAATAGAATTAATTTAATAAATGAGATATTTGCTTACATTAATAAAGATATTATGCTAACTATGTGTTATGTTAGTGGATTCAAATCCTAATTTTGGAAATGAAGAGTCATATTTTCCTTATGGTTTCCATTAACAGAAAGAATCTAAAGTAAAGAGTTTCTAAAATGACAACATTTTACAGGAAAATGATGAAAAAAGTAAATATTAAATATTACTGGTGATTTTTATGAACGTAAAAGCAAAGTTTGTTATTACTTTTAAGCTCCTTCCTAAATTAAGGGCGAATTCCTATAAAAATATAATTATTGTTGAATGAAGATACAAAAAAAGAAAGAATCAGTCGTTTCTAAAATATAATTATAATAATTTACACATTATACATTATTATACATTTAATTGCCAACAGGCGTTCATAACAAATTCATATTTTACTATATATATATATATATATATATATATATATATATATATTACAACCAATTACCTATAAAATCTCTAGTATAATCTGTAAAAAGTTGAAAATCCCTTCCTGTTTACAAACAAACATGTTCCATAAATGCATAAACAAAGAGGTATTAACACGACAAAATGGCTACATATATCATTTATGCAATACACGGGCATCCAGATTTTACAGCGTGCGGGACCCAAAAAATAAATTTCCTTAGTCAAATATTTACGCAATTTGCATTCCATTAGACGCTACGCTCGCTTGTCTAAATATTTCGCGAATTGAGATATAAATAATAACGTTTGATTATGTTTTCATTACAGCATTATTCATGGTACATTGAAATATTAAATACCGCACGGAATTTATTCAATTTAATGGGCGTTTCACAGGTTTTGTTCGTTTTTGCTTTATGTAAACGCGACAATAATTTTGGTAATCGACTTTTAAATTGTGGCTTATTTGTCGTAGTGGAAAGTTTTGTTTTTTTTTTTTATTTAATTCTCCTGAATGGCAGTTTAATTAAGGAGAACATCATATTGAGAATAGAAACACTACCTGTTGAGTGGCAAAACACCATCAGATTATATGTGAATAAAACGAAGTGAGTTTACACTAGGTTGTCTCTGACTCCCATACTAAGAAGAATTTTTTTTTTAGCTTCACGCTTTTATCCCGCGTAGCAGAGTAGACAGAAAGTAGTGTCAAGACACTCCGTACTTCGCTTTCCACCGAATTCGAGACATTGCGTGTTGAGTGGTGGAACTCAACGCCACACTTTGTCTTACCAGAGCGAAGAAGTGAAAATTATTTTAAATATAATCACTCCCCCGAGTGGGGATCGAACCCACAACCGATCGCGTTACAGTCAGACACTGTCCCACTGCGCCGCGACCAGCCTCTACTACGAAGAATTAAGTAGATATATAGTTTTTAATAAACACAGACCCTTCAACCTTACTCTATGAGGACAGTCTTAGTACAAACGCAGAATAAGCAGAAAGCCTCTATATTAGTTTTGATCTCTAGGTTAGCTAATTTACTTTAATACAAATAAACTTACTTTACTTTAATACAATAATAATACTTTAATGCAAATAAAAAATATAAAGAAAATTATAATATTTACCTTAGTTCTGCTTCAAAGTAGTAGTCTGTAGATAATCTTAGTGTAATCTCAATTTACGAAGTTCATAGAAACGTAATTAAACACAACATATTAATACAAGTTTCTGCGTTATTTGGGACTTAATTGCTTGTCATGTTCAATACTAAAGTTAGTTGTGGGATACAATCACGGTTATTATCGATGTAAGATTTATATAGCTCGTTAAGGAAACCAATTAATTAGTATCTCAGGTTATTTGTCATTTTATGTTGTCGAATAATAAACAGGATATGTAATTACGTAAATAAGGTCGATTCTCTACATTAAATATTTATCAAAATTTTATATTGCATACGTTAATATATCAGTAATGGAAGCTAACTTGAAGGAAGAAAACTTCTCCATTGAATTTTTGTTTGATCGTCTGTTCGTTTTTATCCTGATATTAAATGCAATTTTCTTATAATAAATAAAAACACTAATAACGGCAAACTGCTTTATTTCCTGATGATGATGTTAGTTGAATTGGCATGGTTTTTTGCCTTATAATTGGTTAAAGCCTGAAATATTATATACAATAATTATTCTGATATTCAATGTAGTTCCCGTAGAAAACATTAAAAACCTACTAGCAAATTTTTAAAATCTCACATTAAGAAAAAAAGATCATAGAAAATAAGATATGTGTACACTTATTTCATAAGGATCATATAAATGATTTTGCAACATGTAGAGATTCATGAAATTACATGTAAAAAGGTGATATCGTATGTATCTATTGGTGTCGTATGTGGATTCACGAAATCACATGTCGACCGATGGTATAATATATGATTTAAGAAAAACACATGTCATATATAAATGAGTGCACCTGCCCATATATAATTTCATGCATATATGCATATATGCATATATGAATATGGACACATGAAAACACATGTATACAGGTGGTACTACATCTGGATACATAAAATTACATGTAGAAGGGAAACATCATATGTTTATACATAAAGTTACATTATTTTAGTAATAAAAAAATATTTCTTACTAAGTTTTTAAATCAGTAATAATTGAAAACTAACACTTACGACACAAAATGTGAATTATATAAAATAAATTTCAAATTTAACCTTCAATAAAAACATTTCAACAACACAGTCCCTCCCGCTGTATGTACAATTAGATCTTATTAGATACAATAGATCGAACTATATAATGAATTTTAACATGGTTTTTAATATTAGTCCATTAAAAAAAATGGGTGAAAAATATAATATATATTTGATTAAAGTTTAGAATGTAAAGAAAGATGCGGGTGAGCAAAAACTTAAATAATACGAAAATAACAAGTTTTTTTCTTCACAATATAAAATCTATAAAAACTAGCCATAGAAAAAATATTTTTTTACAGAGTTGAGCGCAGAATGTAGTTTTATTGTGTGTTGAACAATTTTAATATTATATTGGCACATGTAATTTATCGACGGTGAGTAAAGGCTTAAGCAAATGTTTATAAAAGGACTAAGCCGCGCTAGACAATTTCTTCCACTACCCTGTAAACACATGGGTATGTATAACGGACCGAACTGCGTTTACTGTTTAATACATAATTATAAGTGAAAGTAGTTAACAATATCTACCCCGCGGTATAAACGTGATGATTGCCAGTTCAATACCCATTCAGGCAAACGCTAATTTTAATATTAGTTTAATTTTCACGCTTTCGAAATTTAAATCACTGTAAACGTCTTGACAAATTTAATATAGATTTGAGATATAGAATATGTGGGGCTCGAGATTGGTACAAAAAATGTCGTTGCGTATTTACCACTCAACCCGCATTATCTTCAATTATGGTCGAAAGTGAGAAACAGAACACTCCGTGTGTTTTGGAACTATATTCTCTCTTCTAAAGATTGATGCTACTTTTTAAACAATTTAGCTGAAAGTGGATAATTATTTTAATTTTTACAATAATTCATAGCAGTGGCAGTCATGACGGCATGATCATGACTCATGTGATAACTGTCATCCCATATAATCAATAGTTGCCGATATTACACTCAACTGAGAAAATTTTTAAATGAACAAATGGAACCATTACCTAAAAATATTTCATCTGTTCAAATGAGCTATAAGGCTGTCGCAGTGAAACAGTGTCTTACTGTAAACGCGATCGGTTGTTTCGATTCCCACTCGGAGTAATGATTATATATAAATTATTTTCATTCCCTCAATCTGGTAGAACAAAGCGCGGCGTTGAGCTCCACTACTCAACACGCAACGAATTGACACTGGGTACCTGCTGTCGAGATCGAGACGACCCCGCATCAGGATAAAAGCGTGACACCAAAATAGCCATAAATGGTGAAAGTCATTTACTCCGCCTAAAGTGATATTTTTAAGTAATGATAGAATAAAATACCTAATATTTAGCGTTGTCTTTACAAAAAATCCAACAAAGCATGTTGCTTATGTTGCATACTGAAAATATGTAACAACATGTTCTCCTTAAAATTAACTATACGTCTATACTAAGTTGTTAATCGTTTAATAAACTGAAATCTGTCATGTTACCTTGTTAGTACAATTAGTATAAACAAATAAAGACAAAAACAAAAGCTGCTTTCTGAGAGCAATTACCGTCTCTTCTGTTTACACTTATTGTATGAAAGCCTCTGAATAACTAACGAGCTGTAAAATCTTTTTCTGTAGCAAGTCACCTGTAACGTAAAGAATGTAATTAAGGCGCAATTTTATGATTTTGTTTGGAAATTCTCATTTGTTTCTTTATAATTTGATGTTAAGCAGAAAATAATTTAATATTGTCTGAAAATGTGTTTACTAATTTTGTCTTGTTTCTTTACTTTAGTCTTGGAGATTTTGAATTAAATTTAATATCTCTATACTTCATTATGGTGTATATTTACAGATGTCATAATTAGAAATATTAGGTGCCGTTTATTAAATTATACAAATTATCTACAGGAAACAATATAAGCACATAAATATTGTTCTTAAACAAGGCAATCTCACTAAAATTCTATAAAGAAGAAACACAAGGTATTATGTTCGTGTAGCTCTCTATAAAATTATATATATAGAGATGTACACTAACATAACAGAAGCAAAACTACATATTTATCAAAATCTTGAAAGCACTAATAATAATAATATAATGAGATACACGATTTTACTAATAAATTTTCTTTTAATTTGGTCAGTTGATAACTTTTTGATAAAGTTACGAGTTAGCCCTTCCATTCTCATCTGAATCCATTATTCGCACGTGTCACTTCTAATTACATCAAAACTTTGTTACTTTATAAGTTTCGGTATTGTTAAGGAAAAGGTTAAGTTAGGTTCACGAAATGTAGCAGGTACTTCGGAATTACTTATACTTAATTCTTTTTCTTATAATCTTAGGCAGAAATAATTTGCGAGAAATCCTAATATTTTTACTTTTTTCTGTTTTTTTTAGAAATTATTAATATTTTTTTTTAGTAAGTACCTGTTGTCAAGACACTCCGTACTCCCCTTTCTGACGAATTCGAGAAATTGTATATAGAATGGTGGAAGTCAACGCTGCACTTTGTTTTACCAGAGGAAAGGAATAAAAATAATCTAAGTATAATCATTCCCTTGAGTGGAAATCGAACCCACAACCCATCGCATTCGGACGCTTTGTGGGAAAGTACACCGGCCTTCTCATTGGACAGTAGAATCCATTCCTTTTATATTTTACTGGTAAAGTATTTTCAATCCATAAAAATTGATGCAATAAGTATCTCGTATCTAAATTAGAGTAATCATCATTATATGTACATTTGATGAAAATAATTATTTTTAATGTATTGTAATTTAAGTTGTTACAACTCAGATTTCAATACCAATCCAACGTCATTTTTTGTCTTAGCAGAGTGGAAATTGAACCCGCAGCCAATCTCATTTATACTTAAACAATGTCTCACTGTGCTCCGATAGCCTTTAGAATTATTTTAAAGCAATTAATAAATATTTGAAACTATAAGCAAAATTTATAAATAATATATGAAACATGTTGATTTCGATTTATTGTGGCCGTAACTTATTAGTTATACGACAACGAAAATCTTACAGCTTAGTAAGTTACATATAAGAATTTATTTTAAAACAAAGAATATAAAATGTATCGTGACAACTCTAATATAGTTTTATGCTTGTTTAAATTTTATTTAAATTTAAATATGTCTGGACTTTTATTTAGCGTTAACTGAACCAGAACGTCTGAAGTACTCTGACCGAAAACACAACCGTTTAATATCTCACAGTATACATGTATATACTTCTACGTGTAACAATACTAGTAAACTTGAATAAACTATATTCAATTTTTTTTTCTTTAGCATAGCAGGATAGACGGAATTTTACCTAGTGGTAAAACACTCCGTACTTCGCTTTCCACCGAATTCGAGACATTGCGTGTTGAGTGATGGTATTGAACGCCGCACTTTATCTTTTTACCAGAGCGAGGAAGTGAAAATAATTTAAATATAATCACTCCCCCAAGTGGGGTTGAACCCACAACTGATCGCGTTTACAGCCAAACGCTGTCCCACTGCGTCACGATCGGTCTCGCTGTGGTTTTTTTTATTTGATTATTTATTATTATATAGTGAGAAACAATCAAAGAAAACTAAATTATACTTTATATGATAGCTTATTCTCTGATTCAATCATTAATACTGGACACTGACACTGCGGAATTAGATGCATCAAGGGCAATTAAACGTTACCAATTCAAGATCAATGAGAAATAATATATTAATTTATAGTAAAAGATTATACAAAATTTATATAATAACACCACAAAATGATAAGGAAAATATTTAATTTAGAAGTTTTCGTAGAATGGCTACGAATATGCTACAAATATTGCTCCATCTGCTACAAATACGTAAGAGGAATTATTCAACGATTGCACAAGTCAATTTTGTATTTAATTCGTTCAAAAAAACTAAGAAAGCATTTAAAAAATTAAATATTTTTTTTAAACTAGAGAATGTTTGATATTCACGTGTTTTTTTGATTAAAAACATTTTTAACGATTAATTTTTGGAATTTATATTTTTTTTATTCCGCAAAGCAGGGTAGACAGAAAGTACCTAGTATCAAGACACTCTTCGCTTGAGTTGTGTTAAGTGGTGGAATTCAACGCCGCACTTTGTCTTTTACCGGAGCGAAGAAGTGAAAATAATTTAAATATAATCACTCCCCCGAGTGGGGATCGAACCCACAACCGATGGCGTTTACAGTCAAACGCTGTCCCACTGCACCACGACCAGGTTCACAACTTGCGCATTTTCAAATGAAAGTAATAATTTTGATCTCATAAATGAATATATTCTTTAGTGTTTTCATTTTATTTATGAAAATTATTACTAAATAAGAAAACTCAGAATGTATGAAACTCGCAACTAAGTAAGCTTCTTTTCTAGAAGTGAAATTCTAAGTTATCTCATCTAAAATTGAATTCTAAATCGTTTTCAACTTGCTGCACTATCATGAATACAAATTCAAAATTTTCAGTTTAAATTTCTATTACTCAACTGATATACGTACCTGACGCTTTGTCTAAGTATTCATTAGACATACAGAGTATGTTAAATATGTTAAAAGTAAATACGAAAAAGTTATTCGATTTTTTATATTATGATTTAAAAAACTTTTACTATTTGTAGCTCCTTTATCCACTTCCCGGCATTACGGACATGCCGTGCTGGGTAGCGGTACCCAACGTCGCATTCTTCGCCACTTTTCACACCAGCGGGGACGCACTGGTGTGCGTCGCCTCGGGATGACGCCTTAGCATGGTGCGCCCTGGTGCTCGCGGCGGATGGAATGTTGCAGCCTTACACAATTATTGATGTTATGTAAGGCTGGCAGGGGTCACTGCGCGCAAGTCTTCCATCGTTGACCTCGTTGACATCGTTGAAAGAATGGTAAGAAAGATTTATGAAGCCAAGGCGAGGGGTACGAGAGGTCGGGGGAGACCTCGGTTGACCTTCGAAAACACAGTATCTTCGATACTGGAGGAAGATCACGTAAAAAGTATGAGGACCCCCCGAAGGGCAAGCATGAAGAGGATAATGACTGTGGACGAGGCAAAAGAGGTATGCAGGGACCGTAGCGTTTGGCGCTCCGTACTCTCTAACTACCCCGCCAAGGATAAAGCGTGAAGCTAAAAAAAAAAGAAAAAACTTTTACTACTAAATCACTAAAAAAATATATTATTAAAGAAAATTCATATAAAAACGGTCTCTACTTGTCTGATACACAACAATATTACGTTACGTTATTATTTTATGCAATTACTGAGCGTACGATGCACAAAATTTAAGCTTACCCATTAACATACATTAACATAAAATAACAACTGTCATTGCTTAAAAGATTGTGTTAATTCGTCCTCAAGTCGGCAGATTCCCTTATAAAATCAGATATTCTCATGGTATATTTATCTTAATTTACATATTGATCCCTAGATAGCCCCTGCTTTGTTGAGAGATATTTACCTTACCAATTATTCGGCTTCACGCCTACCTGATTGTATGTAAAATTGCCGTTTATTCGCTTAAATTTGTAACACAATTTGTCTTGGAACTTTTAATTGTTTTGTATGCCGTTTATTTAAAAAAATAAAGATTTTTTGTACTTTATAAATATCTTACTGATGATGATGTGTGGGTCTTGAGTTTGATTTCTACTTGTGGAAGATTTAAAATATTTACATTCCGCAGTGTATTAAGAAAATATGCAAGTTTTTTTTAGCTTCACGCTTCTATCCCGCATAGCAGGGTAGGGCAGAAAGTACCTAGTGTCAAGACACTCCGTACTTCGCTTTCCACTGAATTCGAGATATTGAGTGGTGGAATTCAACACCGCACTTTGTCTTACCGCAGCCAAGAAATGAAAATAATTTAAATATAATCACTTCCCCTAGAGGGGATCGAACCCACAACAGGTCGCGTTTACAGTCAGACGCTGTCCCACTGCGCCACGACCGGCCTCAAGATTTCTTTTTAATTAAAAAGTAATCTCTATGAAAATGAGAGTTTGATTTACAAACTTAAGAAAAAAATAGCCATCTTTAAGTACAATTTCAGTAAAAATCATTTTACCGAACTAAATATGTTTTAAATAAAACTATTATAAGCGGCTCCGTCCGTGGTCACAGATCACAGGTAGACAGAGGTGACATTAGTCTGTAGTGTGTTTACTACTTAAAGTGTTCAAAACGTTAGTTTTCCAAAAATATATCTTCGAATACAAAAATACAAAATACTTTCAAATTTAAAATGTTTTAAAAATTGAATAACATATTTTTAAAGTAAGACTTCAAAAATTGCTAAAATCTTATTATAAAAATATGTTTTTAAAACTATTTCAAACAAAGTCTAAGCTCGATAAAAGTTTCATTAATTTTTTTGACTTTAATAAAATTCTTGGACTAGAACAGTGCAGCATATGTTTTCTAAGTTATTGCGAGATGAAAATAGTTTTTCCTATCCACTATTTACTTCGTGGTTTCAAGTGACACGAAACCAAAGTACGAAAACTAATGTCTCGTTCACACTTAAACAGTATTTTCTTTATGTATTCACATTTAATATATATATATATATATATATATATATATATATATATATATATATATATATATATATATATATAAGAATAAAGATAAGAGAAAGAAGATAAAAGGTAATTATCCCTCTTCAGCTGCGACTCAGTATCTTATCAAGGCGTAATAATAATAATAATTTAATACTTATTTGCAAAACTTCAGGTTGAACACAGAATCATTATATTTATAGTGCGTCGCTGCCTCACTGTCCTTATTTATTGACTTGACTTTGTAAAGCTAGTAACCTTTTTTCACGTTTTGCATTTATAATAAAAAAAATATATCTACAAAAGTGTGTGTGAACGAACCATAACAATTCTTGGCAAATAGCCAAATAACGCTAGAGGTTTATTAATTTCTATTTAATAATAGTAAATGAAGTATGAAAATGTTTCATATTTCTAATTATAACTTTTAAATGATATGTTACTGTTAAATTAAATTTGTATTAATTAATGTATTCAACGTGCCGTTATTAATTTACTACTGTACGTAAAAGAAAATGATATTTATTCTACATTCTATCAAATATAATTTGACGATGTTCAAGACAGGAACATTGTGAGTTCGCATCTCACTCAACAGAACGTTGATATTGTTTTAGTAGTAGACGAATGCCACCTCAGTCTACCTGTGACCACGGACTACTGTAAAGTGTTCGAAACGTCAGGTGTCCAAAAATGTATTTTCGAATACCAAAATATAAGCGATTAATCCGGTTAAATAGTTTCATTTAAAAAGTTTCTATACAATTTTCTCGTTAGTCAATCCAGTCATGTGACTGAAGATTGTGTCCGTCACGTGTCCACAAGAAAGTTTCATGAATCCACATGTGATTTAATATATTCACATACACGATGTTCAGATGTCCACATGCATGTTTTTTTATGACAAAGGAGGCAAATGAGCGGAAGAGCCACCAGGGTACCAGTGGATAGTAAGTGGTCACATTTGGACATCTACAACATTAGAGCTATAGATATGTTGTAGGCCTTGGGATGGAAGTGAAGGAATATAAATGAAAGAATAGGTAATAAGGAAAGCTGGCTTACATGAAATCGAACCGGAACACATCATTAGATATTTGACGGATCGTTTTTGTCACTATAGTGGTCGCGAGCCAGTCGGTGGATGAACCTCCTACCACCAAATTACTGGGATACCCAGTAGGGTATCCCATGTTAACGGCTTAAGAGTACTTAAGCCTTAACAGAGTGTCTTGACATTAGGTCGTCTCAGACCAACATACTACGCGGGATAAATCATGAAGTTCCATTTTTTCTATTAGATTTTATACGAGTCCTAAGAACATGTATTGTTTTTTAATTTATCGTTATCAGGGTTATGTGTCATGTTTCTTCCGCATAGTAGGGTACTTAGAGAGAATGAAATTTCAATACACTCTGTTGTCATTGTTACATTTTCGTAGAGTTGGGAGGATTTGGGGAAACAAACGAAAATACATCATCAAACCCACAACCATTGGCAATTTACAGTCAGATTGTACCACAGCGCCACAACAGGACGTCCTGTTTATTTTAATCTATATAAAATCATGTCAATCAAATATATATAAAATTATATTTACATATGAAAATGTACTAAATATATTTCGTATTTGTAAACAGAAAATAGAATCAGCTCCCAATCTATTCGAGTTCAATTCCGTTAGCTTATATGTAACTAAAATTACGATTGCTGCGAATTCAGAAACGATGTGAATAAGTCATAAGATGAAGCGTTAGTATATCGGTTATTTTATTACTTTATAATCTCGTTTAATAAACTATACGCAATTATTATATTTGTTCTTTCTAGGAGGGAATATGCCAAGGCTTTGAATATGATAAAAATTTATCACTTTAAGACTATTTAATATACAGAAAATGAAATTTAAAACAAGTATATAAATATTCTAGATGAAAATGTTTTACATGGATTATTTGTGGATAATTTGATGTTTAAAAATATATTTTCGATTTAATTTAATACTCGCCAATTCTTAAAGACAGCTGTGTAAACCCAAGCACTACATCAGATTTGATAAGCCTCCTATCCTCGCGAGTGTAAACAAATATATTCCTAGCATGATCTGAAAGGCTATTGAAATACAAAAATGTCCTAATTTCAATAGAAAAGATACTTAAAAAGTTTCTATTGGAACCCTCGTCTAAAAATTGAAAAATCTCAAATCCACCACACCAAGGGGCAAGATATAGTTAGCTCATTTTTCAAGAACCTAGATCAGTACGTGAGGCATTCAAGAAACAGATGGCGGTACTTTGACATACTCATTATTTTTTTATACTATCACTTGTGACCACAGACTGCTACAAATTTTTCGAAACGAAAAAAGACTTTGAAAAATGTGTTTTTCAAATATATACGCGATTAATCCGCTTAAAATAGTTTCATTTAAAATGTGTTAAAATCACGAAAATCCAAGATATCTGTGTACATTTATTTATTTTAAATATTGATTTTATATGAAATTTTACTACACTACTAATACGGGATAAGTACACAGTGTTAAAATAAAATAATTTTACTGTGGCTTATAACTTAGACCATTCTTTAATAGTTTTACAGCATAAAATTGCAGTAGTACGGATTCCTGTATTTGAAATTGTGATTATTTCTTCAGGGGGTTTCATTTAATTACCTACAAACTAAAGTTTAGTAAGTACTAAAGTGGAAACAGCTGTGCGAATTTAATTGGAAATGAGATTTAGAAGGCTCAAATGACTAATCAAGGACAGACAGTTTGATCTTGAATATTTAATATTATATTTATGAATATATATTATTTTTACTGTTTACATCTTTCTACTTAATTTTCATAGTTTCATACTGTGATAAAATTCGTAGTGGAGCCCAATGTCGATATATTTGACCAGATCTATACAAATAAATAAAATTAGAGTGTGTGTTCATAATATTAAAATAACCGTTTTGTACTAAATACATATGTATAAATACACGCTACATATTACATATCATTTTTTTTTTCAATTTCACAAGGCTTTTATATGCCAATGCATATAGGAGATATAATAAGTAGTAAATGAGGTTAATTTTATTTTAGAATTATAAAATAAAGATCCAGAAATGTTAATGTGGAGAAAGTAGTGTCGCAAGTACAACTACGACGTTAACAATATAAATGTACCCCATGTTTGGACCAGATTCGATTTCCTGTCGTTATAGAAGAATCCAATTAATATTAAAAATGACAAAAAAATATAAAAATAATAGTAGTAATTAATTAACAAAAAAATATATTTAATGAACTATAATATTCGTAAACAGCATAAAACCTTTTGAAAAATATTTTGAAAAAACATTAAAATTTGAACGCAGCAAGATTTGAACCCGCACCTCTTGGAAAAATATAAAAAATAAGCACAAAACCTCTTTTTCAATTTCGCTCAGCATATAGAGTGTTTGCTTAAACTATTTTACATGAACTGCGTATAACGAAATTTCTCAGAACCTTGAGCTATACAGAATTTGTTCTCCGAATGTCTGTGAATTGAATTCCGCTTTTTAAAACTATTCCTAGTTCAATCGTCAAGTTTTAAATTCTATTCACAAGTGATTTCTATATATTTTAAAAGAATTTAAATTTCTTTTACTTACGAATACTTGATTTTTATCATTGACCATTGTGGCGACGTGGCTGACAGTAAACGCGATTGGTTGCGAGTTCCAATCTAACTCAGACGAATGACTAAATTACTTACATTTCTCTGCTTACGATAAGACAAGTCATAATGCTGAGTTCCACCTTGGAAAATATTGTAATATATACTTGTTCTTTAACATCTAAAACGCGAAATACGTTATGTAAAATATAAATGTTTTCTTTAAACAATAAAATATAGTTTAAGCTAATCATATATAAGGTTATTTAGTACCTATTTTATATAAAGAAGAACCTAAAATTGAAACAGCAGTACAATGTATGCATAAAGTAAATTTTACTACACATAATATGTAGCCTTTATGATAGATATTACAAGAAACTTTAACGCCAACCGCCTTTACAGCTTTACCATGAAAACGGAAAAGAACAATTTAAACAAACACAAACTTTAAGAAATAAAGACTAACTTGTACATTAATATGTATATTCTTCTCCTAAAACTAATTTCTATTTAAACAGTACTTTTGTTCCTTAATTGCAATAATAGAAGGAAATATAACGTAACCTGTAGCAAATAGTCCTCTTCAAATACTTACGTTTCTTTAAAGTTCCAATCTTTTCTTTATTTAAGGCGCTGTGTACACGATAGAATTGTAGAAACATTAAAATATTTTTTATTATAAAAAAAAAACATTTTAAGACTAAAATAACTTTCTCGCTTTAAACCCATATGGTAAGGTGCGAAGTAACCCACTGCCAAGACACCCCATATTTCGCTTTTGGCCGAATTCGAGACATTGCATGGTGGGACTCAACGCCGTATTTGTCATAACAGATGGAGGAAATGAAAATAATCTAAATATAATTATTCTCCTGAGTGGGAATCGAACTCACAACCGATCCGGTTTACAGTCAGACGCTGTCCCACTGCGCCACGACCTATTCTTCTATCTTACTACTCCCTCTTCGACGCATAAATTATGGATTGCCTTAACACCGTGTAAGTCACTTTATAAATAAGTAAACGTCAAACATCTGCTTGTATATATATTTCAATAATTTCATATATTTTTAATGTATATTTCCTCAAAACTTTCGAATGTCTGTACGTACGTACAGTGATCTTTATTAACGGACTTAAAAGGGAATATAAGGTCGAAGGTTTTTTGGGTAAACATATATAGATATATTAAATTCTATGATATGAAGAATTTCTAACCAAGTTCTGGTATTCTATGTCCCGTTAAGTTCATAACATAGAGAAACTCAAGCAAATTTTGTTTACAAAATTTTCATTTCTATAGAGTTTTTCGAACAAAATTCTTATAACTTATTAGAAATTGGTTATTACTCTTAATTGTTTCTAAAAGCTTAAACATTTAAAAGTTCTATAATGAAAAAGTTTAGTACGTTTCAATATATTATAATATTCTACCAATTTAGATTTTTTCCTGTGAGGGGACGAGGCAGAATACAATAGCAAACAACAACGTAAGAGGCGGGTATCCTAGTAATTTGGTGGTAGGAGGTTAATCCTCCGACTGGCTTGCGACCACTATCATCAGAAAAACGATCCACCAGATATCTCATGATGTGTTCGGGTTGTCATGTAAGCCAGGTCAAGGCTTCTACAACTTTAATGTTATAGATGTCCATGGGTGAAGGAGACCACGTACCATCAGGTGGCTGGTTTGCCTCTTTGTCTATAAAAAAAAAACTAATCATTTTCGCAATATAAACAAATATTGTATTTTCACCAGCTTGCACGTAGCTTTAAGAACTCGTAGAAGTTAAAAACTTCTGAGGTAGGACTTCGCCATTTATACACGGTGTATGTCGCTAATGGTTTCTCCTGTATATATAATGTTATATACAAAACGTACAGTTATACTTTAAGTGTAGAATTCAGTTTAGTTAATGACTATATTATTTTGTTTCACATGACAAGGTTTGAGGTTTTATCATGAATGTAGAAATATATATTCAAATATTCAAGAATATATTTTCCTAAAAATTACATGCTTGTTATCCCGGCTATCTTTGCAAATATATCATGTTCATAATATGGAAATATCATATTGAAATTCGACGGCAAATGATAGATCAAGTAGCCATCCAATTTTTTTTATATCTTAATAGTTTTTATGCTTCCGGTTTAGAAAAATAGGCGACGTTAGATTCCGATTAATGTCTTTTAACATTATGTTCTGTATGTCTAACTGTTTTCAATAAGGAAATAGACTGTGAAATTAAATAAAACTTGTTGTAGAACAAAAGCAAGTTTAAACACGCATATAAGAACTTCTTATGACTGCATATAATGGAGCAATTGGACAACTGCCAAGAGGCTTGCGGGTTCGAGTCTTGCTACTTTCATTTTTATTTGTTTTTTTTTATATTTACACATATATCTAGACACACAGTACCCTGCTTTGAGCTGAATTTTTATAATCATTGCATTATAATTGGCGGAACTCAACGCCGCGTTTTTTCTTATCAGAGAGAAGAAATAAAAAATAGTTTATATATAACCGTTCTGCCTAGGAGAATCAAACACAACCTATCACATTTACAGTCAGACGTGGGACAGCCGACTGTGCCACGACTAACTAGTTAAAAGGAATTTATATATTTTAAGTATTTAAATTTGGTAATTTTATGATATGTATTCCAATTGACAAATATTTCCACATTTCACGAAGTCTATATGTATTTAATTTGTTTCAAATGTTTACCACATTTGTTTTCATAATACACAAATAATATTAACATTTTGAACATGAAGTATTCAAAATGTTAATATTATTGTCATGAGTAAAGTATTATTTAATTAAAAATATATTTTAGTAACTCCTTGGTATAACTTATTTAGAGACCAGAGTTCTAACTGATCTTAAAGCTGTACGTTATACGCGAGGGAAACTTTCGAAAACTAGTTAACTTTCGTAGGCGAAGGTGTTAAAAAGCACAACCTCAATTTACTTAGAAACGCGATGTAGAAAATCATATTTTTGTTATTTTTTGTTGTTAGCTTCACACTTCTATCCTGCATAACAGGGTAGACAGAAAGTATCTAGTGACAAATCACTTCGTACTTCGTTTTCCACCGAATTCGAACCATGCGTGTTGAGTGATGGAACTCAACGCTGCACTTTATCACACCAGAGCAAAGAAGTGAAAATAATCTTAAATATAATCGGGCTTCCCCAAATGAGTTTACAGTCAGACGCTGTCCCACTATAATACACTTAAGTAAACACAATGATAATTATGTTATTATAAACAGCCTGTATAATTTACAAATAGCAATCAACAGTATGTATTGAAGGGGTAACCAATATCAACTGAGTGGCGAAGCACGAACGCCTGCAAAGGCATGCAGTCAATTAGAATCTGTCAAAAATGTAACCACGAGCCAACATTAACTCTATCCATGACAGTATAAAGTTTAAATTTAATTAACACCTTAACGGGTGGAAGTTTCATTAAAATGTTCATTTCCTTCAGCGTCGCATAAACGGCAATTTGTCCAGCTGAAAACGGGCGACATCGAGATTGAAATACCATACGTCTGATTACACTGTTACTGAATAAATATAGCTGATTGAATGCTTTATCCGTATACTGTTTGAGATGTCTGTTTTATTAAGGTTTTTTTATAGCTTATATCTTGGATTTTAAATTGTTCGGTTTGTAAAACGTAATTATTCTGGCTGTAATTATGGTTTTTTGTTTAAAAATAATCAAAGTTATAGGGACTTATGGGATAGCAAATATGGTAGAGATAAGCTAGTGTTGAAAGTTTGCGCTTTCCGGTAGAACGACACTGGGAGTTGACTGGCGGAACTTAACGTCGAGTCCTATCAAATCATTATTTACACTGAGAACGCCATTTAAACCTTTTACAGTAAAATATCTCCCAATGGCTTCATACAAAAAGGTATACGTAAAAAATACCTAAATAAACTATATAGAATTACTTATTTTACCCAATATATTTACCTTCACCAGTACCAATCCATACCTTTATCAATTTGTAACCTGACAATAGCCTTTTCTGAAATCTAATCATCGAGTATATAAACCAATGAAACTAAATATACGCCTGTTTAAGATCTATACGTCATTATGTGAAAACAACAGGTAATACAATTTCATTGTATAAAGCTTGCTTAATAACTATAATTAAGCTGTGGGCGGGACCGATACCTACCTACAAAGCCTAATGAAGTCATTGAAAACGTTTGGTTTAGATAAACGTAAATAGACGAATTATAAACGTTGTGTTTGTACAATGTAATTAAATAAGCCATCGTCGCTCAGTGATACGTAGTCTAATTGTAAACGTGATTGATTGTGAGTTCGATTCCCTTATTTATTTATTTATATATTCTCTATTGCGCAATTTACAAATATACACAAAAGGCTTAACACTCAAAAGCATTTTCTACCAGCCAACCTTAAAAAATAAAAAAATCATATAAACATAAAATATACACATATACAATGTAAATATACTAACATAAATAAACATACATTCATACAAACACATACATATATATATATATATATATATATATATATATCCTCGTAACCGAATTTATTTATCGATTCCGTTTCGAGGAGTGATTATATTTAAAATTTATTATCATTTCACCTACATTGAGTTCGCAACTCAACACGCAATGCCACAATTTCGGGAGGAAAGCAGTTATGGGAATGTTCAAGATATTCCGTTGACTACCTTACTAGGCTGTCTCTGACTACCCTGCTATACGGGATAAAGCATGAAGCTGAAAAAAAATAGGCTATTATGGCGTGACGTCTGACAGTCAAAGCATTGGGCTGTTGGTTCGAATTTTGGTTGGTGCAATGATCTTATTTAGATTATTTATTTCATGTTTCCGCCCTAGAAGAATGAGAGCTAACTTTCTTGATACTAAAGTCTCTCTGACCTACTGTGCGGGAAGAAACGTCTACCCGAAAACCTTATAACCGTCGGTAACAATTATTCTTTGATGCCTTGTTAACATAAATATTTAATAAGATCTTTGATTTTCATGATTTTTACATATTTTAAATGAAACTATATTAAGCGGATTAATCGCATATATCATATTTGGTAATACTTTTTTATTAAAAATACATTAAATCACTTAATAATAATAACAGCTTAAGATTTATTATTATATAAGGAACGGTCAACAAATATCGTAGAGGTCTTAGGGTTAGTGGCACGATATCCTTCGTCCACTTTGAAGTATACATCAAAGCTGTCGTTTACAGCGGTGTAGATTTATTGGGAAAAAATATTTTGCCCCTACTAATTTGATATCGCTAAACAAATTTTCGTATTTAATTTTTTTTCTATTTTGCTCAGTGCAGAAATATCCAGTTGATTCTATAAATGAAAGAGCAGGTAGATTAGTTAACAGGAGCGCGAATTATTTTTTTAAATAATAAAAAAAATATTTTTTTAATATATTATTAGAACAGAATTCCGTGTTTTTAAAATTAAATTTAAACTACCGAACAGAAACGCTTGGTATGTGGATTAGAATTATATTAAAAAGAAATTAATTATAAAATACATGGAGAATATTTTCCATGGTATATGGAGATTAGCGTGACAATTTTATTAATGCTATAGATTCAAAATATTTAATCGTTTGATTACAAAATATATATTTTTGTTTTAAGCTAAATATTTTTGTCAAGTCCAATGGAAATATTAAAATGCACTTAGTAAATAAACTGTTTTGAACTCCGCCTTAGTATAAGACTTTATTTCCAAAAGAGGGAATGAAATATCGAAAATTTAATACTTAGGCCATTGTGGTGCAGTGGGTCAGCATCTGACTGATAATGGTATGGTTGTTGGTTCAATGCCACGTTGGAATCATAATATTTCTTTAGTGAAAGAGCTATCTCGAAAATGGGTCGAAAGTAAAGAACAAATTGTTTTGATATTATGTTCCCTTTACCTCTATCAATTTGTCTGTTCATTTTTATAAGAGACAAAAACGATAACAAAAACATAATTAAAATAACTGAAAAAATTTTAAAATAAAAAATATAAAACAACTTTTTATATCAAATAACATATATTTAAAATATTTTTTTAAAAGTTTGGTCTTGTACATAGAAAAAATAATAATTCACATAACGTTTCACTTCATAATATAAAAAAATATTTTTCCAACATCTGGAAGCCTGAAAAGGCGAACAAAGTGCTAACCAGTACTTTATTTTTTTCACGTAACTGAAATATTCCTTTTATAAACATGTTCAAGCTTTACAAATCACATAAAAGAAATCGACTGCCTTTTACGCTCAATAGCTCAGTAATTCTAGTATAGAAAATTTTCAACCTACCAACATTTTTTCATTCGCTTTTTAGTTAGATTAATATTGTGCCCGATTACTTTAAATTTACAATAAAACCAATATATTATAAAAATAATAACAAAAATTCCAATAAGACAAAGTACGACGTTAAATTTCGCAACTTAGCACGCAATATTTAATATTTGGACGTCAGTTAGAGAAAAATTTTAACACTAGGATCTTTCAGTGTTCTTTTGTGGTACAAAATACAGTATTTTTTTAACTTGAATCTGTAACCTCACGTATACCAAACTAAATGCTACCGCTGTCCCCCGAATTCGTGGTGGAATTCAATGCCGCGCTTTGCAATAATAATCTGTTTTTCAATTTTCACCTGAAATAAAATATTTCCAGAAAAGCAAAAGAATTCACAAATAAATATTTAACCCTAGTGAAATTCAACCTAGGACTACCAAACTTTACAATCAAATACAATTTAAATTTATAAATTTTTAAATACTATTTTTATAACTAAAATGCAGGGTATATAAAACTAATTGAAAAATGAGGCCCTTCGTGCGGACGCAGTGTGTGAGTGTGTAAACTGGACCGTTTGTGGGCTCGATAGCCGCTAGAGGGAGTGATTATATTTTAAATTATTGTTACTTCCTCGATCTAGTAAAACAAATTGCGGCGTGCAACTCACCCACTCAACATGCAACCTCTGAATTCGGCGGAAGAAACGAAGTGTCTTGACACTAGATACTTTCTGTGTGCAAAAAAAATAAAATAAACTAATTTTACCATTTTTACAAAGTATAGTTGAAAGTTGTTTATAAGTAGATACTATAGTTTCGTCTCAAACTAGTTTATATATTTATTTATTATATGTATTTATATACACACTCTCATACACTTTCCAATGAATGTAAAATTTTCTAAGAGAATACTTAAATTAACAACTACACTAATATAATAAAATAAAATAAGTTATTTTAAAAATATAAAAAACCCATAAAGACATACTTGTTACATATATATAAAAATATTATCTTAGTATTATAAAGAAAAGAACATAACTTAGTGTGACAAAAGTAGCATTATAATGCTCGCAGTTTGTTATGATGTAGTACGATGGAAATGGGTGCTCTTGGCCTTCAAGTTGTGAAAGATGACGTTTTAGAGTTTGAATTTTTAAAGGCATTAATCATAAGTTACACCTGAGATGAGATTATTTTAACGTGATACATGCAAGCTATTACGTATTACAGACAGAGGTTTATTAATTATCGTTACGTATTTTTAAACAACCTAAAGCTCCCAATCCATATCTAGTCTGAATTTATAAATAAAGTATACAGATATTATAGAAAAAATCCAAAATTGCAGCTACACGCTTTATTCGTAATCAAAGGAAACCTAAAGACAATCTGGATTACAATACATTTAAAAAAAACGTTTAAAAATTTGAACTCAGCGGGATTTGAACTTGCGCTTCTTGGAAACCGTTCGGTTTCAAAAGGCGCGGGTTCGAATCCCGCTCCGTTCAAATTTTTAAACGTTTTTTAAAAATGTTTTCTAATCTTAAGTGTGAAATAACACTAAAAATAGTAAAATACTGTTCACCACTTCCCGCCCAAATTAAAAATAATACGTGGCTGAATTCAAAGCCGCGCGTTGTCTTACCACAGCCTAGAGATGTAACATATGATCATTTTTGGACTCGAGTAGAAATCGAATATGGAATCAATTGGGTTCATAATTCGATGACCCACTGTGCCACAATGGCACACGATGGCATCATATAACAATATTTATTCTAAACTAATTTCATCGAAAATTATGTCCAATTGTTTAAATTAAATTGTGAAACAAGTACATATAGCATGGTAAAACAAATATTTACAATTTTTTCTATTATTATCAAGTTCTAATATATAAAAAAGGGCCTACCAATTTTTATCTATCACTATATCTTGGTACATACGCTTAATTAATCAAAGCTCTAAGCTTTAAGGGACAGTTTCTATTTACGTCCGTTTCCTTATCCTCCTATCGGAGACACACTGTCTTTGTTATTGCTCCTAATAAGGTATTGATATAACATATATGTATGTACTAATGAATGTGTTTAACACAAAGGATCTTATTAAGTTTCGTGTGTATATTTTGTGTTATTATTTTATTCAGCTTAATGGGTTTTTTCATTGCAGGCAAGGTAATCAGGGAGCCTAGTGTCAAGACTTCCACTTTCAAGGGTTACTTCCTTACCAGGACAGAGTAATATAAAAAAATCCAATATAACCAATAATTATCGCGTGGCAGAATAGAATTTACAATTGTATAAAATTGAGTTTAGACCGACGCGCCAGTGCGCCACAAGAGGCTTTTGTAAAACGTAAAATCATTTCAAGTGTTCTTGTTTTTGATTTCCACTCTGAATTCCTCCTATAAACACAGTGTCAAGAATTAGGGTGTAAAGTTGATACACAAAGTATCTAGACATTAGATTCTTTCTGCATTCTCAAATAGCAATATTTGAGAAAAAACATGAAGCCTTTTTAAACATTTACATAACAAATACAAGCAAAATATTAAAATTCAACATATCTCTATCTAAACTAACATAAAACAAACGCATGGATCAGTGTGAAGAGGAAGGAAGTGCTTTCCGAAACAAAATCCGGGTCACGACCGAATCGACTTAAATCCGGTCACAGCCGCACACATCCGGTTAGTTGGACCCTAATCACGCAAACCACCTGTTTATATCTCCATATGAATGCGGAAAGGAAAAATATTGTCTGAAATCAAATGATTTATTTGGTATTTATTTATTTGGCGCAATGTAAGTCATTCAATTTCTCTGTATATTTCAATTATGACAATTAAGAATTATAGTTATTATATCAAATGTATCATTGCCACTAATAAAAATTATTAATTTGCAAATTTTAGACTTTTAAAAAAAGAAAAGGTCTCACTGAGTTTCTTGTTCCAGGTCTCCTCAGGTCTGAAGCATTATATTTAGTGAATTGGTAATACTTGGTGACTTTCAAAAAATAAAGCATGCAACTTCTTACTTTGAATAAAATTATTTGACTTTGACTTCGGCTTTTGTAACGTTTATCTCCCCCATTTATAACAAAATAATGCTAAAATAAAATCATTTAAATAAACAATTCAATATTAATATGACACATGATACGTCTCGCGGTTAGGACCCAAAATCGTCGTGTTCGCAATAACTCAAGAACTTTTAGAGATTCAGAGGCAACAGTGTCAAAAAATGTTAACACCTACCTATTATCTAAAAAAGGATATAAAACTTTCATGAGAGATTATAGTAAGAGACAAGGAAAGCCGAAGATGCGTCTTATTTAACCCTCTGTTATAAGTATCCTTTGCTGGTAGTCATAACAGAAGGGAAAATAGCTTAATGGCCCCTCCCCGCTATATGCCGTGAATTTCGACCGATCGGCGGACCTGACCGACCTCAGAGTGAACCGTCCGAGACGCAACGGAACACCGAACGTATATGGTATTTACAATGCCTTTGCAAACGAACAATTATTAGTTATTTGCTGCGTCCGTGTAAAGATCCCTCAATGAGGTTAATACGCTTAA
Source organism: Dryadula phaetusa (assembly GCA_032432895.1). Taxonomy (NCBI): domain Eukaryota; kingdom Metazoa; phylum Arthropoda; class Insecta; order Lepidoptera; family Nymphalidae; genus Dryadula; species Dryadula phaetusa. The sequence goes on from JAOYRS010000073.1 coordinate 3,103,988, forward strand.
TACGCTTTTAAATATATATCTCGATACTTAAAATTACTTACGATATTTCATTACGTACTTTTGACGTTAAAAATATATTATAATTATATATTTAAATTGGTTCGTGAAATCAATATATTATGCCGTCAATTGGTTTGTGAGACCATTGTATGTTGATTTTTTGATTAGTTCTTTACACCATTATACGTCGTAGATTGGTTCTTTAGACCATTATACGTCGTAGATTGGTTCTTTAGGCCATTATACGTCGTAGATTGTTTTGTGAGACCAATATATTTCGTCTATTGGTTTGGATACCAATATAAGTTGAAGATACGTCGATTGGCCTGCCAGACCAATACCAGTTGCCGGTTCGCATATTAGTTCAGACGCACAACCGCTATACGGCCGATTGTTTCACATTAACGCACAGCACATACGTAGCAGTCGTTTGTCATAACCAACAATTAAACTCGGTTATGCGTTCTATCACCAAAAACAAGGCGCTAGACAAACAGTGGAACACCATTACGTACTACAGCATTTCGTGATATAATAGTATAGCTCTCCTCGTAAGGGGGAAACCAAAACATACTTCGAAATGCACGAGACATAACAGCGTCACATAACCATTCATCCCACACCAGGGTTGTAAAACAACATAGAAACAGTTGAATCTATGTCCGTCGCCGTACAGGTATCGCATGTACAACGCAAGACAACATCAGAGTTGATACAAGTCGCGCCACCGACATCAGTTATCACTAAGCTATAAAGCTCACCGAACCCCGACAGCCGCATGTCACAAGCAATATCAACATCCAACGCCATACAAGCATCGCTTACGCAACGCGAGACAGCAACAGGCTCGATACAACCAACCAACATCGCTAGCGGTTCACCCAAGCCAATTATAGCAGCCTCAGTGGCATCGAGCAACATTGGATTGCTCCACCGGCATCAGTTATCAATAAGCTGTAACACTCACCGAACCCCGACGGTCGCGTGTCGCAAGTTATATCAACGTCCGACGCCGTACAAGCATCGCTTACGCAACGCGAGACAGCAGCAGGGCGAGGAAATAAAAATTATTTAAATATAACCTTGCCCCCTAGCGAGAATCAAACGTGCAACCGTTTACACTGCACCATAGACAGCCTATTATATTTTAATACAATGAAATTATGATAACAAAATGCTTACAAAGTAATAAATGCATGTATGTTCAAAGATAAACAAATAAAATAACCAAAACGTTAATTCAGGCCACATGTACATATAAGAAATGCAAGTCACATACATACTCGTACATACATATATGAATTACTTTATCAACGAAGACACTCGACGAAATATATTACACAACATTTAAAGTGAACGTTTCATTATTTTTCAAGGTATTATTTTAGGATTGTTTACGAGACAGGTAAATTGCGCGAATCACATATAAAGTGCTTCAAATGTCATCAATTTTCTTTACACTTTATTTGCGTTCTATTTTCATATTATAATATTCTCTTTGGAATACAATATAAAATAAAAAAATACAATATGTAACATAAACAACACTATTTTTATATCTGTTTCAACAACAATTACTGCAATCCTCTTAGGATTGCAGTAATTTCAGCTTTTATTCGCATGATATCCTAGATAGTCAGAGACAACCTAGTGTCAAGACACTCCGTTGACTGCTTTCCACCTGAAATCTTGACACTGAGAGTTGCGTGACGAACTGATTCAACACTGCGCTTTATCTTACCAGAGCATAGAAAAGAAATTAAATGTTAAACATAATTACTTCTCCCGTATGGGAATCGTGTCCGCAACTAACCATATTCACAGCCAGACTGTCCAACTGCGACACAATGACTTCACTTTCTTCAAGTTGTTTAATTTATCCTCGCATTTATTTGTATAACTTCATACACTTGTCTAAATTGACAGAAAGAGCTGTTACTATTTGACATCCTCCTAACACCGTCCAATACAAACACAACTCTTAATGCTATGCGTTGTCTTATCAGCTAAGGACATAAAAACCAGTTCGACACTGGCATATTCCTACTGTACCACGATGCCATTACTATATTTTTTTAACTTCACGTTTTTATCCCGCATAGTAAAGTAGGTAGGAAGTACTTAAGTTCATGACACTCCGTACTTTCCTTTTCGCTGAATTCGATACATTGTGTGTTGAGTGGCAGAACTCAATGCGGCAATGAAAGTAATTTACTATATAATCTTTTCCCCGAATGGCAATCGAACCCACAACCGATCTCGCTTCCTGTCAGACGCTGTCTCACTGCGCCACGAATGGTCGTTCGTTCATTTCATTTCATTCATATTTTATTATTAATTTATTTAGTATATTTCAACAAAGTTCATGGAAAAGCCCAACTTTACGACACTAACAAATATGATTACCTTCTAAACCGCCAGACTATGTAACTATAGTTTACATTATAATATATCCCATAAGTAACTTTAACACGTACCTACATACTATCTACGTACTTAGCTAAAACTTCCTGGAGACTGTGATACGTGTTTGTAGCATGATAGTTTACCTAAGTTTTCGTTTATTAATAAGCTTAATAAGATATCAATATACATGTCTCATATAAATAATAAGATAAGAAGATTTAATTAGCAATGTGCTATCCCGGCGTTAACGTCCGATTCCATGACATCGAATGCCGGATCACAACGCCGCGTCTTACCAGATAAAATTAAATTACAATTTCCTGGGTGAAAATCGAACTTACAATAATCAGGTGCATATTTCCATTGAACCATGATAAACATGTCAAAATAAACTAAAACCTCATAATTAAGTTAGTTATTTTATATCACAATTATTATTGAAATGAAAATTAAGTAATTATTTATCGGTTGAATACGATGAAATTGACTGACTATAATTATTGTTAAATAACTGTTTAATGTAATTCAATTATCGTTTATTTAATTGTTACCTTTTATAGAGTTACAGCTTTTTTAGAAATTATATAATACTGGTACATGAAAATACTGAAACTATAACGAAGATATTGAAGATATATAAAAGAGATGAGGGAAAAACTGAATGTAAGATTAGAATATATCTTTCCATCTACCATAATTTTGCATTCTGATCTTCCTTTTAGAACAAGTGAATGAGGTGGTATATCTGGGAAGTATGTTTAGTAGAGCTGGAAGATACGAAATGGATGGGGAAAGGCGTATTGCTACCGGTAAGAGAGTTAACGGTGCTCTGGCTGTATTAATGAGACGACAAAATGTTGACATAGCTATGCGTAATGCCAATCGTAATATTGTATTGGGGAGAGTAGGGGGAAGCTTCGGCTTCGGGGGACGGGGCATATTGAAGAGGTTGGTGACTATGGACGAGACGCAAAAAGTATGCAGGGACCAGCTATGGTTTGCACTCCGTCCTCTCTGACTACCCCGCAAATGATAAAGCGTGAAGCTAAAAAGGAAGGAAAAAATAAGGTCATGTTCATGTAGGTAGACGTGTATCAAACTTTTTAACAGTCAAGACATAAAACTCAAAGGAAATAATTGAGTTACCCGACGTAGGAATACGGTAGCCACATAATGTCAAGATACTATTCTCACCGTCTAAATTCGAGACATTGTGTAGAGGTACAACTGACGCCGCACCACCGTACTAAGTATTTCCATCGCGCAGAGGCGAAAATAATTAAAATATTTTTCATTTCTTTGAGCGGGCACTGAACAACCATACATGAAGAGTAAGTATATAAACAAACGTTTCACCAGAGTAAAAGAAGTATAGCTTTGAGCTACGTCATCCAGTGTTCACTGAATTTAAATATATATAAAAACACAAAAATATTTGTGTCCTTTTTTTTACGCAAAAAATGTTTTATTTTTTTAAACTTCTAAAATTTTACATTTTACAAACTACAATTTTTTTACTGTTTTAAAATAGTACGTATTAAATGTAGAGTTTTCTAAAAAACTGTTAATATTACTCGTGGGAATGAGTATTTAATATTGTTTTTTTAAAATTATTATAAATAAGTAGGCAGTTTAAAAAATACAAAACAATAATTAAGACAAAACTTATTTCAATACAATATGGAAATAATACACATATAAGTAAATAAAAAATATATGTCTAACACCATAAAGCACAAAGCATTTGTAAATAGTAACTGAAACAAAAAATCAAAAAAATTACAATTTCTTGTCAAATATTGTTGTTCAATTTTTTTTTAAACTTTATAAAGGATAACAGCAGCCAAAGAACAAAAATAACATTATTCAGTCTTGCCCGTTTTAAAAGTTTTTAAGAATCTTTCAGATGAACTCTATATAGCTTTTAGCTTTATCTTAAGTAGTAGTTTTCATAGTGCTTTAGTGAGATATTACTATTTGAGTTGTTCGCTTAGAGAGTAATGTGTATGTACGAACGAGTATATGCACTTTTAATAAAATTTACTTGATGCTATAAAATTATGCCACGATTGTTTTTTTTTATTTTTTTATTTTTTTATTTTTTATAGGAAAAGGAGGCAAACGAGCAGAAGGGCCACCTGATGGTAAGTCGTCAGCTTCACCCATAGACATTTACAACATTAGAGTTGAAGATGCTTTGCCGATCTTGGGATGGAAGTAAATGGAGAAGAGAGGAAGGATGTGTGGAAATAAGGACTGCTGACTTACATGATATCGAAACACATCATCATATATTGAGCGGATCGTTTTTGTCATGATAGTGGTCGCAAGCCAGTCAGTGAATTAACCTTCTATCACCAAATTACTGGGATACCCGCCCGTCTTACGGGACGTGGACCCAGCAGCAGAGGGGAATTGTATTCTACCCCGTTCTCTCACAGGCAAATGTTTATTAATGTGCTAGAAGTAATTTTATAAAAATTATTTTATATTGTAATAAGATTTTTGATTTTAGTGATTATTACACATAATAAATGAAATTATTTTAAACGGATTAATCGCGTATATTTTGGTATTCGAAAATACATTTTTGGAAACCTGACGATTCGAACACTTCACAGTCGTCCGTGGTCACGGGTGACCTTGGAGTACAGACGAATAGTTAATATAATATATAGATTATCATTTAAAATTTTATATTTTTTTGTTTTGAAACAAAAAACATACCATATCTCACTATTTCCTTTATAACGAAAACGAAAGCTTTTTGTTGAAAAAAAATATGTTTGACGAGTTATTTGAATAAAATAATATACATTGTTATAAAACGTTGGCACGCAACGGGACTCAAAGCCGTGCTATTTGGAAACTATCACGCACTTTGATCTCTAATCCACATGTTCTCTATCTTTGTGTCAAATTCTTATACGCTGGTTAAAACTTATTTTTTTTTCTTAGCATCCTTGTAGAGAGCTCCTTCACGCCTTATCCCGCATAGAAAGACAAAGACAATTTGTCAAGACACTCAGTTGACTGCTTGCCTTGTAGAGTGATTTCAACAAATATGTATTAATATACAAATATATGAACTAAATATATGTATTAAAATATATATAGAGACCAAGGCCGGTCGTGGCGCAGTGTGACAGCGTCTAACTGTAAACGCGATCGGTTGTGGCTTCGATCCCCACTCGGGGGAGTGATTATATTTAAATTATTATCACTTCCTCGCTCTGGTAAAGACAAAGAGCGGCGTTGAGTTCCACCACCCAACACGCAATGTCTCGAATTCGGTGGAAAGCGAAGTACGGAGTGTCTTGACACTAGGTACTTTCTACCTACCCTGCTATGCGGGATAAAAGCGTGAAGCTAAAAAAAAACACATATATATTTCTAAGAAACACTAATATGGCAATTTTTCATAGTGAATATAAGACGTTGGAAATATTATATTTTTTAAAGAGAAAAACTCCATAATACACTTTTGTAATATTTTCATAAACATATTAAACTACAACTTATCACTGTCACTGGCACTTGTGTTCATTATAACGGTTAGATATTGATTTAGGACAAGATTTATTAGTACTCTAACTATTGTTAATTTCTTTTTTACCTTTAAGGTTTCTTAAAATGATTGATCAGCGTCTAACTGTAAACGCAATCGATTGCATTCGCATTCGATTCCTACTCGGGAGAGTGATTATATTTAATTTTTTTTCACATCCTCGCTTTGGTAAAACCAAGCGCGGCGTTAAGTTTCGCCACCCACCAAACGATGTCAAGAATTCAGTGGAAAGCGAAGTACGGAATGTCCTGACACTACGTACTTTCTGTCTATCCTGATATACGGGATAAAAGCGTGAAGATAAAAAAAATCACGAGCTATTTGTCCGTAGTAAATGAATCAAAATCTAAAAAAAACCTTACCCTTTTCTTGTTTCAACAAATTACGCGATTAGTCATGGGTTTGATTTCCACTCGAGGGAATGATTATATCCAAACCAAGCGTGTATAAGTTTATATATCGACATCCACATATATGTTATAAGTCATAATAGGCATCATTATATTCTATAGTAAATAATTATAAACCGATAAATCTATTTCACCGTTCAAACCAAACGTATGAATTGTTAAATAATTCTTTTACTACAGGCCAAATTGAAATTGAAAATGACTAACCTGAAAAGGTAGCAATTTAGATTTATCAATTTATTCACGCTATTATGACGCTGGTATATACGAATATTTTAAGTCGAATGAAAAGACGAAGTGCGGCGTTGAGTTACCCACGCGATGTACATATATCGAATGGAAAGCAGTTACCGAATTATCTTAGACACTAGGTAGTCTCTGCTCTGTGGGAGCTAGAAGCTGTATTTTTTATTTTAACAGATTTTTTACCATCACCCATTTTATATTTTAAAAGGCAAGCAAAGAGAATCTAATCCTAGGCTGTTTACTCTCACACCTTTTTGACTACCAAGAGATATAAAAAAAGTCTTAAGTAAAAAATAAGAAAATTTGTCTTTTACATATAAGGCCCTTTTATTTTCAATTCACTACTCCTAAAATGTTTGTAAAATTTAAAACGTGTTTTAGATTTTAAAATATCAATTTGAACAAAATGAAATATCCAAACCATAATAATAATTTGACAGTTTATTTTTTTATACAGAGAGGAGAAATGAATATACATTTTCGTACCCACAACCAAATTTTACGCGGTTACAAATGGACACTGTTCCACTGCGTCACGAGCGTGCTTATAATCTAAAATCTAAATATATAAATATAAAATCAATATGGACAATTGTTTCCTCTAGTTTCCAAGATTGGAATCTTAAGGTACCAAAGTCAAACAAACCACTTGAACAGAAATCAGTCTAATAGTACAGGAATCACAGTCTCATTGAATCTTCCCAATGAATTGTATGACATAATCGATTTCCGAAAGGATTTTTTATCCATAAAGAGGCTATGAAGCCATTCTATTTATTAATTTTTAATTTTTTGTAAATTGACTCGAGAATCGTTTAATTTTTTTAAAAAATAAATAAATATTTATACTATTTATTTTGTCAAATAAAAATTCTAAAAATTAATTTAAGGAAAAATTATTTCTTTTACTCAAATAACTCATAATTATATCGTACATTATTAGCAAAATACAAATACTTACTATACGATTTTTTTTTTAATTTTTGGAATAAGCTTAAAGTTAAAAGAGCCTTTAAATGCCAAAATAAGGGACAATTACATAGAAATATATTTAAGTATTTACATATAACTAAATTAAGTAAAAGAAATATAGAGATAGCATAATATAAACATGTATGATCTTATAACATTACATGTTAAAATTATAACACGCATACACAGATGAATATGTATTTATGCTGAACTCAATTTTTATACAATTATAAATTATCTCGACTTCATCCGCGTGGAATGTAAGATCTCAGTTCCTTTTTTTATTACACTACAATAAACTTAGTGAAAACCTAAAAGTTACTTCTTGTAACGTCAGCTATTTGTCAATAAAAGTTACGATAAAATCAGTTCAGTCGTTTTAGAGATTAGCCGGAACATACAGATGGACGGACAAAAATTAGAAAAATTAGTGTTCTGGTATCTGATATCTCATATATAGTAACAATCTGTTATTTAACATTACAAATAAATACGCCAATCAAATTTATTTGTATTCTTTATATTTAATTTATAAATAGGGTAACATAATTAAATTAAATTGGTATTATATATGAAGAACCCAGAAGGACGTAGCGTCGAACATATGAAGTGTTGACCTTTTTACTCTTACAAAATATATTTATCTTGTCTCTCTTTATAATGTATTGTGGAATATAATAAAATACGATATTGATTATATAAATATAATATGATAGAAATTCTTCTTTGAACTCGAGTATCTGATTTGAAATTTAAGAAATTCGTTTCCCATTTATTACAACTTGGTCCCAAAACGCGACCCACCAACACACCAGGGAGCAACGATACGAGATAACTCTTAATAATTAAAGGACTTTGAAAGGAATATAGCCATTAATAGAAATCTTGTTTTATATGTACGTAATGAAACACAATTTTCACGAGTTTACTGTTTTATATTAATATGCTTGTAAGTATACTTATTGATATTGATCATCAGATTATTGTCTCAAAACAGTAATTAAAAAAAGTTATTTTGATATTTGTTATAGATATAGATAATAAATGTATCTATATAAAAATTTGACATATTTCTATATTCAAATACAATATTTGTAAAATTTGACAAATTTTACTTCACTATTGTATTTTTTTACCTCTACGCTTTAATTCCGCATAGGGTAATAGACAGGATGTACTCAGTATCAAGACACTTCGTACTCCGCTTTCCGACGATATCTAGACATTGCGTGTTGAGAGGCATAACTCAACGTCGCACTTTGTCTTACCGGAACGAGAAAATGAAAATAATTAAAAAAAATTTACAATACATTGTATACCAATTGAATGCAATTCAAATATATTAAAACACGTTTCTTTTAATTATTATTTCACTTGTTAAATTCTCTTGACGTTCAGCTCAATAAATGTATGATAGAGCTGACGTACAACTTTTGTAGTTTAAAATGCAAATAAATACTATTCCGAACGCTACATCCACGATAATTAAATTTTCAAGTTACAATTCGGTCTCTGTAACCCGTATTTTATTTGAAAAATTCTTTATTCATACATGATATATTTACATTTTATAAATTATTTAAAGCAGATATGTTCAAATATATGTTCCCTAATTTAAATGAAGCTATTTTAAACGAATCAATCACGTATATTTTGGTATTCGAAAATAAATTTTTGGACACCTGACGTTTGGAACACTTTACAGTTGTCCTTGGTCACAGGTAGATTCAGTCTATCGATTAATCTGTTTAAAATAGTTTCATTTAAGATGTGTAAAAAATCGCGAAAATCAAAGATCTTATTATATGTTACTTACCTTTAGATTTATTAAATTATTTCAAAAGTATTTTTTTTTAGACATGTAATCAGTTTTGACTTGATTTCAACTCAAAAAAATTATTGTAAAATCGATTATTAAATTTAAAATGTCAAAGAAAAGATTTTAAAATCCAGAATGAATAAAAGCGAACGAACGTTTGTTGAACGAATAAAACCGAGCATCTATAAAGTAGGTAGATAAACTACATTGAAGTCGTTATCATCCTAGGTAGGTATATACGTATAGCTATCACTAAAATGTCAAAGTTATAATAGGTGACCTGACAAATAATTGGCTGTTGGATGCAGATGATTCAGTGCTTATTGCTTCATCAAAATGTGTTGCGTTGGTCACCATTCTGAAAGACTGGTCGTATGAAAATAATGATCTAAACTCTGTTATGCTGGATGCTAATTTATCATTTGATTTTAAGGCTGCAGGAATAGTAGTGTTACTAATGTTTAGTAGTAGAATATTTTTTAGCAGTAGTATGATTTTTTAAATTTAATAAAAAAAAGAAAAATATTTGTGATTTAAGTTAAAACGCTAAAAAAAGAAATAGCTATAAAGCAATCATTTCCTCGACTGTAACGGAACACATGACCAATCGCGTTTGCAAACAGGCACTCTGTGCTCAGTTCTACTGCGTCATGATGGTGTGTCGACACAGGAACTCATATGTGAACTCTTGAAATCATGATATCATATGTGGACGAGTTAAATCACATGTGGACCATAATTTTAAATATGTATAATTCAAATCACATGTGGACCAGGTATCAAGTGTGGATGGGTGAAATCACATATGGACCATGATGGCATATGTGGACAAGTAAAATCACATGTGGACCATGATGTCATGTGTGGATAGGTGAATTCACATTTGGACCATCATATCATTTGTGGACGAGTCAAATCACATGTGGATCATGATGACATATGTGGATGTATGAAATCCTTTGAAATATTGAGGGTAGAAAAAACTGTTCATCAATAACGGAACTCAAGCTCGCATATTTATACAAAGCCTTAGGACAGATTTTACGGAAATATAATAACTATTGCAACAATATCTTAAAAGTATTTTTATATCTTAGAAACGATTCCCTCTCCTCACGGCCAGTTGTCGACCGACTAAATATCGAATGTAGATAATTTTGTCTCATTTGCTGGCGCCATAAGATATAGGAATTTTATAAAAACAATAACTTTTTTTAGTGTGACATATGTATAACTTAAAGTTTTATATAGTACAATTTTATATCTGCATTCTCTTTCCCATTTTAATAAATAAAAAAGAAAAAGCAATTTGTATTATATTTTTTTATTTGTATATAAAGCTGTCACGTAATTTAAAAAAAGTTTAAAAGGACGAACGTAATTCATGTCGCATTAAGCAAAGTCACCGTATTGAAATTCAAGGAAGCGAAAATTTCAGTAAACGCGTTCTCGTTTTGAAGTTCCTAAGAGATAAAATATGTATTGAATAACGAACTTGCTTGAAGCTGTTAAACTTATATTATTTATGATATTCACAAATGTCTTTAATGTATTACTTAACTTTAATTACATAATAATTAGACGGGTCAAGGCGCAGTGAGACAGCATCTGACTGTTAACACGATCGGGTGTGGGTTCGATTGCTACTGAGTGATCATGTTTAAATTATTATCACTTTCTAACTCTGATAAGACAAAGTGCGTTGAGTTCCGATACTCAACAGACAATGTCTTGAATTCGGCGAAAAGCGAAGTACGGAATGTCTTGACACAAGGTACTTTCTGTTTACCCTGCTAGGCTCAAAAAAACTAATTATATTTAAAGTTTTTACAAATAAATAAAATTGGAGTGTCTGTTTGTAATATAAAAATAAAAGCTTTTTACTAATTGAATGTACTTTGCATCCACGGTAAATACCAAAATAACCATTTTTAGAATTTTTGTTTGTCTATCTGTTTGTTTCAGTTAATCTCTGGATTGGCTGCACCGATTTTATTGGGGCTTTCTGTATGCGATGTAATAAGGAGTAAGTTAAGCTATTTTTATTTTACGCGGACAAAGTCGCGAGTATAGCTCGGTTTATATTTTATTTGTAACAATCTTTAGACAATTTGAGTCGAAAAATTTGGACGGTCAACTGTTTATTCGTTAGCTCGCTAATGCCTCCCTAGCTACACTTAATACTTTAAAACTATCATGTGTGTGCTTTTATACATGTGTACCTTCTTTTTGTTATTATAAATTGGAACACAAACCTATTGCGTAGGTTCAATAATAAATTAAAATAATTTAACAACCAATGAAATAATATAAACATTATTTTTAATTCTCACTCTTATCAGCTGACTTGAGGCCGGTCGTGGCGCAGTGGGACCTCGTCTGACTGTAATTGCGGTTGTGGGTTCGATCCCACTCAGGGGAGTGACTATGTTTAAATTATTTTCGCGTCCTCGCTCTGGTAAAAGACAAAGCGCGGCGTTGAGTTCCACCACTCAACACGCAATATCTCGAATTCGGTGGAAAGCGAAGTACGGAGTCTCTTGACTATGCGGGATAAAAGCGTGAAGCTAAGAAAATGACTTAACTAGCAAAGCTAATATTTATTTGTGAAATATATTATTATATATAAATATAGCAGGAAAATTACCTTTTCTTTGTTGCTAAGCTTCAATTACATTCAGATGAAAATTATGAAAGTAATAACGTGTTAGTAGTAAAACAATAAAAGCAAAATTAAAAATGAACAACAGAGCAACCTATGGGGAAATCATTGCCTTCGTCTTTCCATTCCTTCAGAGTTATTGTATTGTTACAAGCATTACTTTCTTCTTACTTATTTAAAATTATAGTGCATATTATATGTTTCATTTCATATTTATTCAAATGTAACCGGATTTTAAATAAAAATAACGCGCGGCGTTAAGTTCCGCCATTCAACACGCAATAACTTAAATTAATGAGAACTCAAATTCGGCGAGTGTCTTGACACTAATTACTTCCTGTCTACCCTGCTATGCGGTATAAAAGCGTGAGGCTAAAAAAATATCTACATTTATTATCCGATATAGCAGGGTTAAGTAGCTTGTAATATTATATTTAAACCACTTGAGTGACATGATCATAAGAGGCTTTTGCTCTAAGAGGAATATTAAATTCTGTGCAAATATTACGTTCATGATTTTGGTTAGTAAGTAGGTACATCTAACAACATAGACTTTGTCTAATAAGCAATGTAATATGAGAAGAAGTATGGATAATAATGCGCGTATGTCTGTTTCGTAATCTATACTAATAATATAAAGCGGAAAATTTTATTTAATACAAGTTTAATTTAAAAGTAATAAGTAATTTGGCGGAATAGCTTGAAAATTATAACAATATGATTGACTCGAGCGCCATAAAGCGCCATAAACCTAATATATGAGACGCGCAGCGCGTAGGAGAAAAATGTCTTAATAATATAACGATAACTGTCAAGTTTAAATATAATTTTTATCAACACACCATGCGGGCGAAGCCGCGATCGAAACCTAGTAATAAATAACGCAAGTACGTCAATCCGCACTTATATCTATAGAACAGCTCAGATTGAAAGTATTAAATAATATTTCAAACTTTATTATTCCACTTTCTACAGTGTCTCAGTCTATACAAACAAAAACCGTAAACACGTCCTAATAAAAGTTAAAAGAAATATAGGGTATACATAAAAAAATATATATAAGTAACCAGTAATCAATCTACAGGTATTCTTACATCGAAAACATTTGTATAATTATAAATATAGACCTTAACATATCTAATATAATGTTTAATTGTCCAATCTAGAAATATATGGTACGGTGTTAGGTACCGTAACACGCCACGAAACGTCTTGAAGCTTCGAAGCAAGCTTGAATATCAAATAGTTAGGACAAAAGACATTATGTAGTAAGATATTTAAATATATAGTTAAAAATGAATGAAAAGTTATTTCAAATGAACAAGAAATTAAATTTTAAATGAAACTATTTAACCGGATTAATCGTGTATATTTTGGTATTCGAAAATACATTTTTAGACACCTGACGTTTCGAACACTTTACAGTAGTCCGTGGTCACAGGTAGACTGACCACGACTACTGACTAAATAGTTTCAAGTTGAATAGTTTCATTTAAAATGTATAAAAATCGCGAAAATCAAAGATCTTATTAAGAAATTAAATATAAATCATAATATGTCATTATCTATTTATATAATTAAATATTTACGTAACAAAAACACACAAAGTATTTCATAGTATAAAATATTGTGTACAATTAAACTATCAATTAAGTAATTAATGTTTACGTGTTTCGAATACCATAATGAGGTGATTGTTTATTAATAAATATTAATGGAATCTGTAGAAATATTATGTTTAAAAAAAGCTTTGCTTTTGCTTTTAAACTTGGGAAAAATAGAAAAATAGAAAAATATTAGCAGCTTTATTGAATTTTCTTTTCTTTATAATAAAGGTATAATCATTCTCCGAGTGGGAATCGAACCCACAACCGATTGCGTTTACAGTCAGACGCTGTCCCTCTGATTCACGATCGGTGTCAATATATATTTTTATTCATTACAAAATATTTCTCGATTAAAGTTATATTTTGTTTAATCCTATCACAATACATATATATAGTTTTTTTTTCATATTTATGATTCCGCCACCCTATACTTTGTATCGTTAAAATTGAACGTAAATTAAAGAGCATTATAGCCGCAGATTCTCTTTGCCTTCTTTCTCTCAAAAAATAACTATAAGTATATGATAAATAAAGGTTTCCTTGTTCATCTAAATTATAAAAAATATAAGCAACTATTACAAGAAATTATTTAAATACATTACAATTACTAACAAGCACGAGAACACAGTGTCAATGATACTGTTGGAGAGATTCGTAGAAAGAACAAGGACTCCACCGGGGAGACAGTATGAAATAAAGATGGGTTGGATCAGGCCGTTCGTAACTCAGTGGAACAGCTTCTAACTGTAAACGCCATTGGATCTATTTTATTCCTACTCGGCGGATTGCTTATATTTAAATTATTTTCATTTCCTGCCTATAGTAAGACAAAACGTGGCGTTGAGTTCCGCCTCTCAACAATATCCCAAGGTCGTCATTAAGCGGAGTATAGAGAGTCTTGACACTAGTCACATCCCGTTTACCCTGCTATGCAGAATAAAAGTGTGAAGCTAAAAAAAAAAGAATCATTTTTAATTAATATTAGCTACATGATCGTTGTATGCCGAGTAAAAACAAACCTATTTATTTAATCATTTACAGTTCACAGTAAAGAGCCGTGGGAAAAATCTCGAAAAGATAATGTTTTGAACGCAACGTTTCGTTTCGTTTTATTGGTGAATGCATAATTAATGCATTTAAATCCAGTATAGTGTGGAAACAGATTCGCAAGTAGGTAAATCTGGGCTTCATATGAATAAGCTCGTGATGACTTTTGTGGTTTTATAGAGATAAAGATAATGAAATGTCAATATAATTAATTAATATTTCGTTGCTATGGCAACGCTGTAGGCCTAAATCATCACGTACGCCACTTAGGTGGGTTCGTTTATAAATTTGCGGGTATGATACATTTAATGGGATGTCTTTAAGAAAATGATTTCTTCTTTAAATTAAATATTATATTACCGTATAATGGCGAATGAAGCACATTTAACTTAAGAAAATAAGTTGTTAGGTTAGTATTGTATATACAGTATTATATATATAGCATTGTATATACAGTATTGTATATACAGTATTGTATGTACGAGTATTGACATGTTTTTTAGCTTCACGCTTTCACCCTGTATAGGCCAAATAGACAAGAAGACAGGAAGTACCTAGTGTCAAGACACTGCGACTCCGCATTCTGCCGAATTCAGGACATTGCTTGTTGAGTGGAGGAACTCAACGCCGCGCTGTGTCTTACCAGAACGAGCAAATGAGAATAATATAAATATAATCAGTCCCCCAAAATGGGAACCGACCACATAACAGATCGCGTTACAGTCCTCTAAATACATTACCTCATATCTTTAATATTTATTGAAATAAAATTTATAGTATATACCATCAAAATTAATTATTTTAACCTCAACCACGAAGTAATATCCGCCAACCACATATACTGTATGTACATACATTCATGTATGTACATTTTACATAACTTACTTTCAATATAATTAAAGACTAGCAAATATAAACTGTTAATCGCTGGTTCCCTCACAGCGACAGCAATTAAAACAACCTCCCAATAATATCCGGCGTTGATCGATCTTCTCAAGTCGAACGGGAAATGTTTCAAGTTACCAATTACTTTAATACTCGTACGTGTGTATAATGTTCATTTTTATTATTTAAATTAATTATATTTGTTTCAATTTTTATACTGTTTAAGGCCGGTAGTTTTTTATATATTTTTTTATAATTTTTGAAAGCAACATTTCGTCACCAACAACAACTTATGATATATTACACATGAGTTATAGACGACTATTAGACTTAAGTGTGGAGTGTCTTGACACTAGGTGCTTCTTGTCTGTAAAAAAAATATGGATGAATAAATGTATTTAGTATGTACATATTTTATGATTACGTTTACATTAATAAAACATTTTTTTTTCGTAAATCATTATTTCAGTGCACAGATACATTTAAAAATAAATAATTATAGTTAATGTCTCAAAATTTAAATATTTGTATATGTTATTCAATTGAGGACACTAAGAAAGGACATTTATTTATTCTCAATTAAAATTATATTTCGTATTGTATTAATAAAATAATTAATAAATAAAATAACGTTTAATTAATAAAATAAATCTTGTGAAAGTAACAGTTCATTTTTCTTATAGCTTATCTATTATCTATATCAAGTATGTATTGCTTAAGATCTATACAATTTTTTTTGCTTCCTAAAAAAAATTGAAATTGCTGCAATATATTTTATTCTTTATTTCTATTTATATATTTAGATTACTTTAAAATATTTTTTCGTAAATTATTTCAATGTACATATCACAATACGTAATTGGGGAACACCGTGCACGTTTAAATTTTTAAACTAATTTTAAATATTCGTTACAGATATGTATTCAATTGAGGACACGAAGAAAGGACATATATCTTAATTAATACCAGATTCCATACTAAAACAGTACCTATTCTTTAAATATCTCAATTATATAATCTATGTAAGTATTATAGTGTAAATATATTAATATTATAGAATAATCTAATTATATACATGAAAAATTTCGTTAAAAAAAATGTACCATACTTTACGATAATTACGTGGACAAAACAGCATGAAATTTATAACATTATTTTTTACATAAAGAATTTATTTTTTAAAAAATGCATTAAAATATATTGAATTAATAAAGTATACAATACATACACTAACATATTTTTAATATACACGTTTGTATAACTTGACATACACGTCGCTAAGGCAATGCGTTTTTCACTTTTGGATAACTTTCTGGATTATCTTTTAATTTTTAGATTCACGCTTTCATCTAGTGGCAAGACACTCCGTACTCCGCCTTCTGCCAAATTCGAAACGAAAACACTCAACATGAGTGGCAGATCTCAACGCCGTGCATTGTCTTACCAAAGCGAATATATGAAATTAATTTAAATACAATCACTCCCTTGAGTGAGAATCAAACTCACAGTCGATCGCGTTTACAATCAGACGCTGTCACACTACGCCAAAACCGGTCTCAAGTTCTTTTTTCTTCAATTTTTTTTTCAGTTTCCTATACATATTTATAAAATTTCGCATACCTGATAATCTTACAATATTAAATCTACAGTAATAATAAAGTAACATCAATCCTATATTAAAACATATCCCAAACTTTTTAGTACGCCTGAATTAGTCTTTCGCTAAAATTAAGTATGCCACCTATGAATAAGCCTTTGTGAATTAGCTAAAGGCAGTGAAGCTTTCAAAGCTATCTATCTATAGAAAGCTTTTCGTGATGTAATACGCTTAAAATAATTTATTCTAATATTAACAATGTAAATTTTATTTCAATTTAAAATCTCTCTAGTTCACGGTACACGGTTATAACTTTTATATCTGATATATATGTTTAGACACAGGCGGAATATATTGAAATAATCATAACATCTTAGATTGGAAAAGTAGGTTGTACCGATAATATCCTACCATTCGATAATCAACGAGTAAAAATACCACTGTGGCATTAAGTGCCGACTTATATAGACATCGAACAAAGGAAAGCAAACCATAGTTAAAAAGGAGGGTAGGTGTTTTCTAATAATATAATTATTCAAATGACTTCGATCATAATATAACTATTCAGACCCCACAACTGTTCATTTTTAAAAATTAATATCCAATACTACTATTATCTTTTTATAAATTCAACTTGTATGCGTAATTTGCATACAAGTTGATTTTAATTACATATGCTAATTTTAAAGTACATCATCAGTGCTTATTGGGTGACCGATGACAACGCACGCAAACTACTGGACGTAAGGAGGGTTTTCTGAAATTACTAAGGGAATAGGAGAAAATGATATTATGGATAGTGTTATATTTATTTTATTAATTGAATATATTTTTCTGCGTACTGTCTCTAGTATTGATCATGGTTATAATTTAGTCTCTCTGTTAAATCTGATGTAACTTCACAAAGTATTAACTGGGTAAAAGAGAAATTTATAGAAGAGAGTTTTAATGAATACTCCAAGCACTACATTTGTATAGCAATATCCTAGGCATTTCTCCACTTTTCTCGCCTGCTATTCTCTACACCTGAGTAGTTTATGAAGTGTTCGCAACTTATATATATATATATATATATATATATATATATATATATATATATATGTGTGTGTATATATATATATATATATATATATATATATATATATACATATATACATACAAGCACTTTTTTAACTTTAATCCGTATACGTACAGTGCGGTGGCCTCAGCGAACCGATATAATTCGATCAGTTAAATGCAAAGAGGAATGCCTTAATCTGATCTTTTGAAAGGGTCCAGATATCCTACTCAAGAGCTTACGACGACTAATACGACTTAATTGAATTATTTAGGCAAAAGTACTGCAAGAATTCGACTTTTCGACTGTATCTCAAATGGTTAACGTCGTGAGTATCATTTATTTATTTTTCATTTCTTTTTTTACGTTCAAAGTAAATAAAATAGCGAAAAAGTAAGTTGAAAGCGATCCCGTTTCCTTTTTTTTGCTGTGACGCTGTTTTTACTTAAGATGAGTTTTTAGCTTTACGCGTCTCTAGCCTATTTTTTTTCATGAGGAAATCTCTTACGGATACCCACCTGATCGGGGACTCGGGACCCGTTATATGAGATTCCAAGCTTCTTATTTTAGGCCATCGGTACCCAATAAAAAATCACGGTCTTCCCTGCCTATAGCAAGTTAAGAAGACCTAAAATGCGACCCTCCCTTAGTGAACAGTGTTAGAATAGGTGAAAAGTACAAAACAAATACATAGTGGCGAAACTTAACGCTCTATTGACACACCTAAAACATAAATATAATGTTATATAATCTAGGAGTATCGAATCCACAATCATTGTATACACAATAACTGACTAATAACTCATAAACTTTTATTGAAATATTTGCTTAAAAAGATATTTAAATATTCATAACTCATTATTAGTTGTGCCCGCGACTTACGCAACGTGGCGTTTAATATCTTGAGATTTTAATTTTACATTTTTAAATAAAAATAACTCTTGAGTTACTTCTTACTTAATCAGCTATCTGAAAGTGATAAAATCCCGTCAAAATTGCTCAAGCCATTCCAGAGATTAGCCGTAACAAACACATAGATGGACAGATAAAAATTGTATAAAAACTTGTTTGTGTATACGCACATTAAGTGAAAAGTAGTTATTTTAATATAACAAGCAGATACTTCAA
This sequence comes from Dryadula phaetusa, assembly GCA_032432895.1. NCBI lineage: Eukaryota > Metazoa > Arthropoda > Insecta > Lepidoptera > Nymphalidae > Dryadula > Dryadula phaetusa. The sequence continues at coordinate 3,123,392 of JAOYRS010000073.1, forward strand.
TTTTATTTATATGTATGTAGATGAAGTGACTAACACATTTGCCATTACTAATACTTTTTCAGGTAAACAACTTTTAAAACTTACTGTTCTCATTTATTTAAGCACTTGATTTTTTTAAAACATATATTTTATATTAATTAGATAAGTACTTTTCTCAATTTATTATAATAATTTATTTTTGAATAATGAATACATACCTATGTGGGTATACACCCCAAAAAGACCAGAAAGTCTTTCAAGTTTCGAAATTTAATTGATATAACGACGCAGAAAGGGGTCAAGGGTCGGAGGAACTATATAAATCGGCAATAGCCTATTAACGTTGTCATAATTAAAAAAAAACATATCTTTTTTTTAAACGGTTTTATTTAGCTTATCCCGTTTGTTTTGTTCGTGAATTAAATTTAGTCATTGATAATACCCCCTTTTCGTCAACCTATGGATTTGAAATTTAGTATACGCCTTTGCCTCTAGCGACTATACAAGTATGTATATTCTATATTATTGAAAACCAAGAGATAGGGGGCTAGATAAAAGGCTTTTTACGAATAATCCAGTGCCCTATACAAAATCACAATATGAATCCCTCACCAGGGTCCCGATCTCGTATGCTGTCGAGAGTTGTGTGGCGTAATAATTTATAGTGGCTAACTAAAAACTAAAAAGACCATCAAAAACGTCATTTTTGCCATATAATATTTTTCTGTTTACAATGAAACCATTTAAGTCAAAAGATTTTTTTTAATAAATCGTATTAAAAATGTAGATAAAAAATTAAAATATTATTTTTCTTATGAAATATTTTACATAGATATTAAGAAATTACATATTTATCATACAAAGACATCATGCGAAAATCAAATAAAAAAAGTTTATACGCCATATGTGGGCTGAAGCTAGATCTTAAGTTACAATTTAACGATATCGCGAACAAAAATTTATAGAACATTTTCGCCATTTTCTCGTATCAAAAACTTTATATAGGCATTATTACGTATAATTTTTCTTTAGCCAAGTGATTGATGTTAGTATAACAACTACGCATTTATTAAAAGTCTATCCGTCTTGGAGCGCTGAATGAAATAAAAAATTGTTTAGATTCTATATATTTGCAAAGTCAAGGTATTTTTTTTTAATTTAAAATAAACATTAAATTAAGTAAAATAAATAAAGTAAAATTATGTTACGTATTTACGTAATATTAATCACGTATATTTTGGTATTCTAAAATACTTTTTCGCATACGGTATAAGTAGTCCTTAGTCACATGTGGACTACTTTGCTGTACTCTAGTACTTTTGCTTAATCGTTTTAATATAATTACAGCTGCGAAATAGGTACTGAAAATGTTAAAGTATGCTGGCAGAATCTTAGGAATTGCATGATTGAAGCTGCAACTGAGGTGTGTGGCATTGGGAAAAGAGGCTTTAGTAAAAAACGTGATGAATGGTGGGATAATGAAGTGAAAGAGGCAGTAGAAAGAAAGAAGATTACATTGCAGGACTATAAAGCCTCGAGTAAGAATAAAAGTATGAGAGATATTAAGAATAAAGAATATAAGTTGCAAAAGCACCTAACGAAAGCACTGATAAAGATGAAGCGTGTTAAGTCAGAGCATAAAAGAGACGACAGATTGACAAACAATATATGCAGGGAGAAGATACGCAGAATGGCAGGTGTAAACATGAATGTCATAGTAAGAATGAAGAAGAACGTGCTGAGGTGGTTTGGACACGTTGATAGAATGAGTGATGAAAGAATAGTAAGAAAGAATTATGAAGTCAAGGTGAGTGGTACGAGAGGTCAGGGGAGACCTCGGTTGACCTTCAAAAACACAATATCGAAGATACTGGAGGAAGTTCAATATCTTGAGGACCCCCCGAAGGGCATGTATAAAGAAGACAATGACTATGGACGAGGCGAAAGAGGTATGCAGGGACCGTACCGTTTGGCGCTCCGTATTCTCTGACTACCCCGCAAGGAATAAAGCATGAAAGTCAAACAAAAACTTATTTGAACGGATACAGCAGGCCGTGATCACATGTAGACCACTTTACTATACTCTAGTAAATTTGATTAATCGTTTTCTAGATCGGTAACTAAATTTCGTTTAGAAATTGTACTCAAAAAAAGAAATATTATACCAGAACTTGGTAGACGGTAATATATCTTGAAGTCGTAAACTGTACATCATTGTTTTGTAAAAATATCAAGAAGAATGAAATGTCTATAAATGTATAAGTACCTATTGAATAAAAAAAATTATCAAGCTTTCAGTGCACAAAAAGGTAAGTCAAGATGGAAAAGTATGTTAGAGCTGCATGAGAATCACAGATCGGCGGAATATCCTGAAATCGGAACATCGAATTTCAATTACATAATATCATTGAGCACTTTTGATCGGTAATTTTTCCAATTTTCCCTTAGCTTCAAAGTTTCACCGATACGCCGGTTTTCATGTCGAGCCCAAGTTTTGACGTTTATTTCATTAAACTTTACGCTATTGCTTCTTCATGATGGCTTCCTCCGCCTATCATGTTGCCAATCGCAGAAATAAGATAAATAATAATTTTAAATACTTGTATTTTGAAATTTGGCAAATCAATGTGAGGAGTGGATGAATGTAATACATTCATAAAATATGCTTTTTTTGTGTAACTGATGTAGGCACATATTCAATATATATTTGGTTAGGTCGGCCTTCTAAAATTTAAATTGGAAAAGTTATCATATGTGTACAATGAAAGTTTAAAAATAAAAAACTTATTCCCTCAGAGTCCCAAATGGGCTTAAAGTTACGTGAACTCGTATTTGCTGTTAGAACATGCTGCCACGAACTGCTACGGTACTTTTATGATATTTATTTATGTAACTTGTAGGAATTTTGAATTTTCAATTAAAAAGTCGTTTAAGCTTTACATATTTTTTTTATTTGTAAGCAATTTCGATTTTTCTTTAATATTTTTTATTTATTTTATATATTTATTTTTCTTAATTAAAAGTAAAACTACTTACACTCCTTAGGGGGTAAAGAAAAGCATTAACAAAGGATTTTCAAAATTCCTATTTCTCTTTCAAAAACAGGACTTTAAATTTTACATTCCATATAAAAGTAGCTGTGGGTTACAATTTTGCAAGAGAGAAAAATAAACTTGCTGATCACTATCTACGCAAAATGGTCGAGATGCGTAAACAAACATTGTTATAAGCAAAATATTAGGTACTTATATCTTATTGAAAAGTTAATATGAATATATGATGTCCTAAAACCTAATATATATTCTAAGTAGCAACCCTCAGAAATTGAATTAACTTTCATACTATCCTGCGACCTTACAAGGCAAAGTTGCGCAAAACTTACACAATCTAATTCATATTAGCGCCTTATTTCGTTATAATACTGTCTTTTAGGTTCACGCTTCTATCCCTTATATTAGAGTAGGCAGGAAGTAGCTAGTGTAAAGACACTCCGCACTACGTTATCCGTCGAATTCAAGACATTGCGTGTTGAGTGGCGGAACGCCGCGCATCTTATTAGAGCGTGGAAATGAAAATAATACTTTCAGTTAAAATAAAATGAAAAAAAAATATAATATGTTACTATTTAACATATTTTTTAAAATTTTATTAATGCCATCTCTATAGATTTTTGTTATTTAAAAGAATCCAGCTAAAATTATAAAATTATAAATACACGGCATCAAGTTACGAAATAACGAAGAACACTTTAAAATTATTAAACAATTTCATCTTTGTATATATATTTTACTTTTTTTAAAGTGATATTCCACACTAAGGGTTAGAAAATAAAAACGATTAAAATTTTTTAACGTAGATTCCAGCCGCGCCTCTTGGAACTGTCTAAGCGCCCTAACCGCTAAGCTATGCGTTCTATTACCAGCCGCGTCGAAATTTTTATAAGTTTTATTATAACTTATTTACGTTGTCAGCATTTCTATAGGGAGATTGTATATTCTATATTACAAATTTCTGCTACTCAAATAATATTAAGAAATAATCGTTCTGCAAGAGATATCTTCTTATTTTTAAAGTGTTATTCTTCCACACTTAGGATTAAAAAATATTTTTAAAACGTATTATACGTTTTTTAAGAAATATAGTTTTGTAAAATCCATAGTTTAAATACATAGACATTATAATTAACTTTTAAAGTAATAAGTAAAGGTTATTGTCCTTATTTGCATCAAAAATAAACACAACACAGCTAATATGAGTAATGTAAGCGAGCGGTTAGTTTAATAAGGTATTGTAAACATAGTTACAGCAACGTTCGTAATGCCTAATTAGTGAAATAGCTCATATGCATGTAGCAGACATGAGGTTCATTATTTGAAATTTTATGCTCGTACTTAAACAAAAAACTAAATTATTAAAATTTAGTTAGTAAATTAATACATTACACAATTATATGATATTTTTTTATACGTTTGTTAGGGAAAGCAGCAAGTTTTAATTTCCCATATAGCGAATTACTTGTGCAATTTGCTTAAAAGAACGGAACAAAGATAATATTTACAAAATAAACAATCTCCCCAATAGAGAAAAAAATGACAACGGTCGTGTATAGATAGGTCTAATACTTAAGTCTAATACTTAAAAAACGCTTCAACAACATTCTATAACATATTTTTATTGTGTGAGGAATTTAATATATTTTTTATTAATTAATATTAATAAATATAGTTTGTTAAATTTAATTCTTTTATTTAAATTCAAAGTGTTAATTCATCACGTTCTGTCTTTCATTTTAGATTAGTGGCTAAGTTAAGCTTAATCTTTTAAGATATCTTTATCTTTAACAAACTGTCACATTTATTATAATTTATAAATGGTGTGATTATTTTGATATATTTCGTAAATATCTATGGCAAAAGATTGAAAAATGTTATCATGTAGTTTTTTTTAGTCTATTAAGTCGATATTTTGATAATTTATTTAATTTTAGAACTAATAGACTAGACTAGACTTTATGACCTCCATTATAATATTACTAACCTAACCTACCTACCGCGATCCATAGCACCTATTTCCGACAATTTTAATTTGACGTTTAAAATCTGTCTGTGATATTAAACAACTTTTGCTCAAAGGACATTTCCTTATATGTTATACTAAATACAAACTATTATGGTTCATGATCTTCTATTGTTACATTATATTAACCGAAAATGTCTATCGCACTGGCATATTTTGCTAAGACGCTATTTCCAAGAACAATTGGCAAATTGAATCTATGATATACTGTGCCTACAGTTAACGCTTCAAGCAAAAATAAATTATCAAATCCGATTATTACTTTCACAGCAATCTGTCTATTTATCTATTTGTATTTACACATCAATAGTTTGTATATATAAACAAATAAATAGACAGGTCACATTTCTATAATCATTAAGTTGAAATAAATTTATATTTAGGTATCTATCAATTTTTAGGAAATATATTTAATATACAAATAGACTTTTCTAGTAATATGTGTAAACACTCAGATCATGTTATTTATACTATATCAACTATAAATATTACAATTATAAAAGTTCTTTAATTACGGAATATTTATAGCTATTCGCAAAATACTTTAATCCAGACTAAAAAAAGGATGACATTATAAGTGTCAGTGTCACTCAAAATATTCTGACGTTTAAAAACATACTGTTCTAAGCAGCTGATTATTGTAATATTACCTACGGGAAAGTTATACAATTTACAATTGTATTACATTTATAAACATTTTCATTTAAAATCGTAAAATATTAAATTAATCATTTCTACAATGTCGTTCTTAGCAAAACAGTGCTTTCGAAGGGTATGTATTATATTTTTACATGAACATTTATGATAATATATATTGTGATTAACTCAATGATATCCCTTTTATATACAGGTTATAGCACCAGCGGTAACGGTAGCAAAGAAATCGTGTTTTTCTACCAGTAAGTATTACATAACCTAAACGTATTATGATAATTATGTACATGCCGGTAGATTCGCATTCGCAATTAATTTTAAGTTAATAATGTATTTTCTTGATTTTGATAAATATTAAATGAAACTATTTTAAACGCATATTAATCGCATATATTTTAGTGTTCGAAAATACATTAGATGCTTTGAACAGTTTATGGTCAGGTAGAACCTGCTAATTTCATTTTATTATATATAATTTTAAGTGTTTCTCGATTCTCCTTTATTTTTTATTCGATAAAAATTCTCTATATTTTTTAATATTATACGAAATTGTCAAGAGAACTTTCTTAATTCAATGACATGGCAAAATAACCATTTTTTATTAACATAAGTGTATTGTTTGGAAAAAAGCAAGCGGTTGTATTTTAACCTGTATATAAAGATAGTTTTTTAAATGAAATACATTTTAAATAGATTTACTAAAACTTAGTATTTACAAAAATGTTATAATTTACAGGTAATGCTGTGTTTGCACCTAGAATTCAAAAGCCAGCCCCTGACTTTGCAGCCACTGCTGTTGTAAATGGTGAATTTAATCAATTGAAACTGGCAGATTTCAATGGAAAATATGTTGTTCTTGTATTCTACCCTTTGGACTTGTAAGTCTTATACATTAATATTCATGTTTAGAACAAATTTGTTGAATTAGTAAAATCAATCATGTATAATGAAGTATAATGATGCATAGATTATAAAATTTAATGCTTTTGAAAATTACTATTTTTTATTTAATTGTATGTGTAATAATAACAGAGTTTTCAGATCATTGCTCATAATATACTAGTTTTGAATTATTTATTAAATTATGTAGTAATTTTCAATGTACTAAAGTTTCAATATTTTTTTATTTTGTATTTAAATATATAATTAAAATTATTTTTCTCATGTAATTTTATAAATTTATTGCTATGAAACTTTAATTCCAGTACTTTTGTGTGCCCAACTGAACTCATAGCGTACAGTGATAAAGCAAAGGAATTTGCAAGTATTGATTGTCAAGTGATTGGAGTATCAACTGATTCGGAATTCAGCCATCTGGCATGGATCAATACTCCTAGAAAGGTTAGTTTTAATATTATCTATTCTTATACTAGATTTTTCTTATAGAAAATTTCTTCATATATTAATATTTAACATTTAATATAACTATTATGGTTTGAACTTCATAATAAATATTTATCATAAATATCCTTAATTTGCATACATAGTTTGTGTTATGTATGATGAGTGCATGGCTGCGTCCAGTGCTATAAAGAATAGTAGCAAATTCTAATAAAGCAGTGCATTGTCAACCTGTCATTTCACTTGTCTTCCTCTTATTGCATATGTAACAGGTTGTTAAAGACATTTATGACAAAATTTCTCTAGAATATTGCAAAATTTACCTGCACTTATGCTTTTAATTAATACATAGAATTGCAAAAATCTTGAAATACAACTGAACATCCATCATATTTTCAATATGGTATTGTACGCTAAAAAAAAGAAAAAACATAAAAACAATTGAGATTGCATAGGTACAACATTAAATCATTAACTATACCAATTACTTCAAAAATAGTACTAAATTTGAAAATTTAAGATTGAAATGCAAAAAAAAAATTATAAAGATAATTTGTCTTAACTGTGATACTTTCTAAAAATGAATACAACCCCGTTACTAAACTAAATATTTGAATAAAATTAATATAATAAATTTTCAAATACAATTTCAGGATGGTGGTTTAGGTAAATTAGATATTCCTTTGCTGGCCGATTATAAGAAACAGATATCTCAAGACTATGATGTTCTCTTGGATGATGGTTTTGCTTTACGCGGTAAGCCATTTAATCTTTTCTATATACTTCTTCTTTCTTTATCCTTACTCTTAAATAAATTCACTACTATATACATTATTTAGGATTTGTATATAATTTAAATGTTTGAAAGTGCCAAATAAAACAAAAATCGTTCATTTGTGATTAAAATGATGTCTTTACATATTTAAATGCAAAAAATTAAGTTGCAATATATTGGGGCATTATTTGACAGTAAACGCTATTAGTATGGGTTCCTACTCTGAGTAACATTGAGTTCTGCTACTCAACATGCAGTGTTTTAATGTTAAATGAAATGCGGCTAACTTGGAATATTGACACAAGGTATTTCTAACTATGCTACAGCATAAAGCAGGATAAAGCTACAAAAAGTCGCCATGTTAGTGTCAGTTATTTTTTTCACTCCTCTTGTTATTCGTTATTTTAATATTATGATTTTCAAATGTTTACATTTTCTTCTAACTTTTAGGCCTTTTCATCATTGACAGAAATGGTATTCTAAGACATATGTCAGTAAATGACTTGCCAGTGGGACGGTCTGTGGAGGAAACTTTAAGATTGGTTAAAGCATTCCAATTTGCTGATAAGCATGGAGAAGGTAGGTTTTCCATTATTACATTCCATTACTACCTGGTTTTGTATAGAAGAAATCATGATCAACATTTTTGGAATTCTAGGAAGAAAAGGGAAATATATTTATTTTTCTGCTTTCTAACATTTTCCTATATTTATTTAAAATGTTATTCAAATACTTAGGATAATACAAATATTTACTATATATAGTGTTTCTAATCAACGTGATTCTTTTTGTGTGTGTTCAGTCGGAAAACAAACTACCAAATGTTGAGACAGGTTCTGTGATATGTTTTATTAGCAAACCCTCTAAAATAAAAAATAAAATATTAAAACATTTTACATAATTATGATATATTATTAATTACTTGATGAAAGATGATGATGAATCTTTTATTTCAGTGTGCCCTGCAAACTGGAATCCTGATACAAACGCAGACACAATTAAACCAAACCCTAAAGGCAGCAAAGAATACTTCCAGAAAACTAATTAATAATATATTTAGTAGTAAGAATAAAGACTTTAAGTCTATAAATTTAATTTATATGTTATCTGTGGAAAGTAATCAAATTCGCTTGCAATATTTTTAGTTGAATATAAACATAGTTTAAGAATAAAATACATTTGGTGAATCAGATTTTTTAGTTTCAGTAATTTATAATAAATTTTTATAAACATGATAATAAGTGTTTAATTTTTTTATAAAATTTACAGCCATTTTTGCAATCTATAATAAATGAAATTTTCCATTTGAAAAAATAATCTGACATTAATATACCAGGAGATCACTTTATATCAAAGATATAAAATTAAGTGAACTGAGGATAGATTATATGGCTAAATTATATTTCCTTTTAAGCTTCACGCTTTTATCCCGCAGAGCAGGGTAGACAGAAAATACCTAGTCTCAAGACGCTCCGTACTTCGCTTCGCACCGTATTCGAAACATTGCGTGTTGAGGCGAACTTAACGCCGCACTTCGTCTTCTCCTAGAGCGAGGAAGTAAACATAATTTAAACATAATCACTCCCCCGAGTGGGTATAGAACCCACAATCGATCGCGTTTACAGTCTGACGCTGTCCCACTGCGCCACGACTGGCTTTATCTTAGTAAAGTATTTATACGTTATGACTTTTCATTTTAAAAAATGATCTTTATCAATTGAGGTGCCATTGCTGTTGAAAGATTAAAGGTTTGCGAGTAGGGTTATATAACACTAGATAAAATTTGCAATGTAAAGTGTAAAACATTAGTAAACATTAATAGTCATAAACCAACACTAGTAATATAATTTTATTATCTTAAGTAAAGGTTTGAGACTAGTCGTAGCACAGTATGAAAAGTGTCCGACTGTAAACGCGATTGTGGTTGTGGTATCGATTCCCACTTGGGGAAACGATTATATTTAAATTATTGCCATTTTCTCGCTCTTATAAGACAGAGCGTGGCGTTGAGTTCTGCCATTCAAGACGCAATGTCTCGAATTTCGGCGGAAAGCGGAGTATGGAGTGTCTTAACACTAGGTACTTTCTGTCTACGCTGCTATGCAGACAAAAAGCGTGAAGCTAAAAAAAATAAGGGTTGGGGAACTTTAATAAAAGATTGATATTTATTGAATTGTGTATATTTGATTATTATGACATATAAGAAAGTTTCATGTATAGCATCTAAGTCTTAAAATATCACTAACATCCATATAATATAATGATAAAATATTTTTAATAACATCAAATGTAATATTCTTTATCTACAATGATCTTTTTTAATGTATTTCAGATTATAATATGATTGATGAGAATTCACTAGTAAGTAGAACACAATAAGAACATCGACGAAGCAAATATTCCCAAAGTTATAACATTGAAACATTCATTAATAAAAATGAATTCTAATAGTCATATAATTTTACTTATATTTTATTAGATAAGTTAATATTATGCTATTTTTGAAAGGTAATACTGTTATAATTATTAATATTTACTTTGGATAAATGCTTAATATTATAGATCTCAGTAACATATTAAAACATTCTTCAGTATTTAAACCTACTCTATTAGAAATTGGGTATTTTTCTATTTAGGAAATCACTTAGTACTAGTTTAATGTGAAATGAAATCTGAAAATTGTTACAAAAATGCCAGGAGACAGGATTTTTGTCATACTCGGCTAACAGTGGATACAAACTTACTCTACTAGTTTGTATAACATAGAAGAGTTACATCATAAAATACTATAATCTATACATAAAATGTGCATATATGCCATTAGGAATTGTAAAGTGTATATTTAAACCAACCTTTAACCTGTATCATTCATAAAGTCTTTTCATTCACTGACTATTTATTTATAGTCTTACAGTCCAATGGCACTTTCGTCCTAGAAGTACCGTCAGGAGGAATCATCATCCGAATCCAAGTCAGAGGAAGAATCCTCAGATGAACTGCTACTTGAGTCACTTGAAGAGCTTGAATCAGATGAATCAGTTTCATCATCACTATAAAAATCGCTGCACTTTTTCACACCTGGCAGTAATGACATAGAGGCCATTTTTACTGCCATTTCATTTTCCATGACCTGCGTTTCCTCAATTTGCACCAATCTTGCAGCCTCTTCCAATTCTTCTAATTCCAGTTGAAGATCTAATTTGGTTATTTCAATGTTGGCCATGTTGTTGCTTAACTCTTCAAACTCCTCGGGCCTACATTTTTGCAAGAATATTAGGTAATCTTTTATGTACAGCTGATTGAGGATATACCTGGCATCATTGCTCAAATTAAATAGTTGATAAATATTAATCATACATTTAATAACAAATTTCTTTCCCTTTCTCAGGAGTGATACAAGATCATTTTTCACTTTGTGGCATAGCTCAAAATTTCTAAAGATTGGATAAACCAATGCCCTTCTATAGCATGCCACAAGAACCTCTTTCATATCATTAAACACACAGAACCAACATAATGTTGATGATAATTTATTGATGGTCCAGCTTGATTCAATAGTACCTTCATTTAAAGTTGTTCTCTTGTCATAGCAATAACCAAAAAATATATCAACTAAACCAAGAAAGACTTGATTATGCTCTGATTTGCTTAATATGAAATGCTTATTGGGCAGCTCCTTCAAAATGTTTACCTCTTCTTCTGTAAAATCAGCATCCTTATCAAATTCTGGCTTAGTCCATGCTAAAGTAGTCTTCAAATAAGGTTCTATCAATTCAGTGTCAAAAAGGTCTGCTAAGTAGTGATCTGTTGAAAATTTGTGATCTTCATATTTTTCGCGTAATGAATTTCGTTCTTCGATCGGCACTCTTTCAGGTATCCTCAGTTCAAAAATCTGAGGGAACTCTGTTCCAATGTCCTTGAACCCAGTTGACACTTTGCTTGCAAATCCATACCCAAATTTATCAGTTTCATCTTCTTCGGAATCCTCACTTTCAGCGACGGCAACACCATCTTCTTCAAGCATTTCAACTAAGCTTGGGTTAACATCAGGTATGTCGCGAGGCGCTAGCAAGCTAGTAATCATATCAAGATTTTCAAAATGCTCACCCGGAGTTTCTTTATCAAAAGTGAGACTGAAATCTCCCGAATCGCATGTATATGAACCTTTAGATCGATCATTCTCGACTATTTTACCAGGAAGGCGGAGCCGCAGAAAGTATGGACTCGAGACAAAGAGAAAATTCTCCCCGTCAACATCGATCTCCGTTTCGCCGATATTCGTATAAGGAGCGTGGACAGTAATAAATATATGATTCTCGTCTTGAGATAACTTAAACCGAGGAGTTAACATGTTGAATCAATAAAATAATCATGTATCTGAACAGTATCGATTGATAGTTAAAAATAATAGAAAACTACTATATAACTAGCAGAACAATAACACACATCGCATGCGCCAAGCCTTCGATCATAACAATATGCGGCGTGCGCCGATGACAACTGACATCTGTCGTTGACATTCATTTTAATTTTGATAGATTTCGTGCTTGTCAGAAATTAACTTCAATGAGATATTTATTTAAAATAGATTTTTTTAAATCAAAAGATTTTTTTTATTTGAAGGATTAAAATATTTACTATGACATTTTAAGTAATAAAAGTATACCTTATATCTAGTTAAATAACAAGTATTTTGATTATTCAAGACTAAGTCAAGAAAATATATAAAAATTCTGTTTATATTTTATGTTTTTGATAAATATCTTATCTATTATTATCCAACATATATAAAATAGTTTTATAGTGAGAAATTAAACATACTTATTCTTGATTTATTTATTTATAATGTATTAAGTAAATTATATAGAAAATCTTGTATAAAAAATTTAATTTACACCTTTTACACCTTGGTTAAGCTAAATAAATTTATGTGTAACCTAATAATGTAAATTTATTAATGTTATAACAAGTACACAATGTATTATATAATTATAAATCACGGTCCATTAATCATTAATTCTTGCAGTGATCTCCCACGTAAATTTAAAAGCGGAGGCGTTGAGAAAGTTGACGAGCTGACTTCAGACTTGAATAGACGTATCACATAGGTCGTTAACTTATTGTTTTTATAGTTCGTTTATTTTTGGTCACCCCTCACTCGAAGAAACATTAGTAAATCCAAAATAACTAGGAAGTCGTGCATCATTTGTGTTTTATTTTTACCGTCAAAAAGGATGCGTTTTTATGTTGCTTACAAAATTTAAATATTTCACTTCCATGTTTCAGTACAAACGCATTCATATTGTAATATTATTCTAATATTATATCTTTACTGGATATTTAATTAATATTATTAAACTATCAATTTTGTTATACAAATTGTAAAAGATTAATTTTTAAATGTTGCAGTTCGCAAAAACTGAATAACTGAAGTTATCACAAATATAAACATTGTTGAATTGACAAATTGACATATGAAGTGTAGGAATTAGTGAATTTTCAAAAAACAGATTTTAATAATTTACGTTTATTTACCAAAGTGTTCGTAAGTGACGGTATTAAAGAAAAATATTGAAATTTAGTTTTAATTTAGAATATAATGCCATCGGGACGAAAACGATGGAATTTGCATGGTAAGTACACATTATAGACCTATTTAGTTAACGAAATCAATACTGTTCTATTGTATTTTTGTTTTTAAATTTGTACATCTGTTAGCTTTATATAGCTCGTAATTATATATTTGTGCATAATGAGTAGAAATTATTGTAATATAATTGTATTTATGATTGGATTTGACCTTGTCTTTTGAATATTTCTAGACTTAAAATAAATAATAATAATAACTAGTTTTCCAACCTTATCTTTGATTGTATATATTCAAATATATACATATTATTATATTATTTTAATTATTTAAGTATACCTTTTAATTTTGTATATATTTAAGTATACCTTTGAAAGACAACTTGCTAAATAGGTAATATGATTTTACTTAACAAAAAAAACCCTTTTTTATCAAAGTCGACAAAAAGCATAATTACAGACAATATACTTTTTGAGGTTTATCTTCCTTCAGATGGACCTCAGGGCTCTTTAAAGAGACTACGCAATCAGTTAGCCGAGGATGGCTGTGCTGAGTCACAGGTGGTTCTAGCTAAACAACTGTTGGAGGAAAAATGTGGTATATAGAAGATTTATCATTTTTATATTAAAATTATTGTAACTTGTTATCCAAACAATTCAAGTATTTGTTTTTATTTGTAAATAATATCTCTGAAGTGTAGTTTTGAAGCAATATACTTGATTAATTATTTGTTTATTTGTGTTCAAAAATAATAAAAAATATCAATATAATATCAATATTTATTCATTGTTTTTTTTTAATTTTTAAGAACTGGAGGCAGATAAAATATCAAACTTTAAACAAGCATTGGAATGGCTCATTTGTGCTACAGAACAAGCACACCCAGAAGCTAGGAGAATGCTTAGAAGGTAAGTAATGTATTTTAATATTTATTATTACTATCAATCAGTAATTTTAACAACCTTATTGAATTTTTATGTATATTTCCTGTGTAGTATAGATAGAATTGAATTGGTTTGTATATTATGTTTTTAGTGACTATCTAAAAATTTAAGCTTAAATAAAATACAAATAAATTGTATATTTTCCAATGCTCAGTGTGGAATAACAATTTAAAAATAGTAAAATATTAAAATAAATAGCATTCTCTTTTGCTAAATGATTATTTCTTAATAATCTTTGGGTAGCAAGAATTTGTAAAAACCGCTCTACAGAGATGCCAACAATATAAATAAATTGTAACAAAATATATAAGAATTTCAATGCAGCTGGTGAATGCATGGCCTAGTGGTTAGAGCCCTTGGACAGTTTCCAAGAAGTTCAGGTTCAAATCCTGCTGTTTTCAAATTTTTATATGTTTTTTAACAGTTTTAAATATAATATGTTAAATATATCTACAGTCAAGTATTATTGAGTATAGTCTTACTTGGATGCATTAAATTTTAAGACTGATTTTAAGACAAAAATAATTAAAGCTGGCCAGTATTCCATATTAAGAATTGACATGTCAAAATCAATTAAATGTCATGTCACTATATAAAATTAACTAATAATCTAACAATAAAATTCCAACATCTCCTGTATGTTGCTGTGAGGCATGAGGTAATGGGCATTTGTTACTATAATATTATCATTCTTCACACTTGAAACGTATAAACAAGTGTTCCTTTTGTTTTTTAAATCATCAGTTGTTCGTTATCAACATATATGAGTAGATGTCAGCTTTATAAATGTGTGGAAATTATAATGATTTTGCAGTTTGGAAAATAAAATGGGATAAAGTTCATTTGGAATTGCAAAAGTCTGTGTAAGAATTTTTTGGTGCTTATATATTTTTGTATATACACTACCGGTCAAAAGTTTGAGACCACTATGAAAAAATATGAGAAAACAAATAAAATTCAAGATATACAAAACTTCATGGAAAACTGGATTCATTTTCATGTTACACATAAGATTTAAAACTAAAAAAAGAAGTAGTATTGACCAATACTGTGGTTCTTAACAAAATACACACAAGAGAATTTAAACAGATTTTTCGTCCAAATAGCCTCCTTTGAAATAAAGTAATAAGTAATTACTTCTTTTACCAATCTAAACAAAAGTTCAATGGCATTAAGATCGGAGCTTTGAGGTGTCCACGGTCATGTTTTCTACCTACTACTTTCCGACTGTTCTTTGTCTAAATAGCCTCTACATAATTTCATACTATGTTTCGGATCATTGTATTGTTGCAAAATAAATCCTCGGCCGATTACACTTAGTATACTTTAGTTCGGAGGGAATGGCGTTTTACTCCAAAATTTCCTTATATTGTTCCTTTTTCATTATGCCTTCTATTTGGACTAGATTTCCAATCCTATAGCCAGAGAATCTCAGACCATAACTTATCCGCCATCGTGCCTGACAGTAAGCACTACACACTTTTCGCTCATCATCGCGGCATCATCTTTTCTTCGTTGGAGCGTCGTATGAAAATTCTCCTTTTTCACTTGAACACTTCAAATTTTGATTTGTCCCCCCCAAAAACTTTACTGAAGTCTTCTTGGTTCCAGTCTCGATGGATTGGGGCCCATTGAATTTGTTTCTTTTTATTTTGCGGTTTTAACAGAGGTTTACGCTTTTAGGCAATCTAAATGAACAATAGAATATGCAGGTGTGCAGATTAGTATTTATCACCAATATTTTCTAAAATATTTACTGACAACAAAAGCTTTTATTAATGGGCTCAAACTTTTGACCGGTAGTGTATCTGTACTATTATATGAAACACATAGTAGTAAAAATTTATGGCTACTAATACGGGTGAGATTAAGTTTCTATATGTTTTCTATTATTTTTAAAGTTTGACATATCAATCTATAAATATAAGTTATTATTATATATTTTTTTTCACTTTCACAATTATCACACATGACAATGTTGGCTTGTAGAAAATGTATTTTTAGCATTAAGCACACCTTTTGTACATATACATATATATAAATAAATAAATAAATCTAATTAAAGTTTTTATGTGTATCTGTGTGGGCGAAATCTTGTAGACTTAATACACATCAATTTATTAAAAACTAGAAATTTAAAAATTAACTTTTTCTTTTACTTTAACTTTTTAAAATAACTTTTGTCTTTTGGTATTTAGCATTTTAAGGCAAACCTTTTTTTATGGAAGGCCAGAAAATTTAAGAAGTTTCATAAGTGTGCTAGAATTATAGAAGAAAAGGAACTTTGTATTGAAACTCTTAATCATATTTAATGATACTACCCCACACTCCCTCTTCGCTCTCTATAGCTCACAGATTGCACAAAATGAGCCAATTCACTTCCTGTACATATGCGTCGATTATTCTTTTTACTTTTCACACTTCTAGACTGACAAAATGTAATTATCACGGGACGTATATTGCCTATCACTTTCTTTAGAGTTAAATGCATATATTTAAATGATTTTTAAATAATACAATAACTAACAGCTTTATAAACATTATAACTTATTTTTATTTCATAAAAATATTCAAATATAATGTCTCGTTTTTAAACGTTAAATTTGAAAGATTACAGATTTTGACATAAATAATAACTGTTTTATAAAAGCATTTTACTTAAGTAAAAAATATTTCTTATTTTTTTTTTGTTAAAGGTGCATACGTAGCGGTGTTATAGATGAAGACAGTGCGCCCATAGTGCGAGCGAAGTCATGTCTCACAGCGAGTCGGCAAGAGACGGTGGCTAGGAAGGCGGCGAGAGATCTGTTTGCGAGGTAACTTATCATACTATTAATTATTTTATTTTACTTTTAAATCTTCTAATAACAATTTGAACTAGGGCCTGTCATGGCGCAGTTTCTGGCTGTAAACGCTCGGTTGTAGGTTCAATTTCCACTCGAGGTAGTGATAATATTTAAGTAAATTAGTTTTCATTTCCCTCGCTCGTGGAAAACAAAGCGAGGTGTTTAGTGTCGCCACTCAACACGCAATGTCTCTTAAGTTGGCGGAAAGCGGAGTACGGCTATACTATTCTTTCTTTTAGGCATTTCTTGTCTACTCTGCTATGCTGGATAAAAGTGTAAAGTTAAAAAAAATAAGAATGCTTCATTTATAGGTTGGTTACATTACTATATAAATGAAAAAATCAAGCAAAGTATGATATATGAATTTGCGAGTAAATTTAAACTTAAAAATCTCTTACGACGTCTGGTACTGATACATATATTTCGTATTTTATTGGTTAAAATGACTTTTTTATGTGATGTGGAACAGACTTATCCCATTGTAGACGGAATAGCAGTCGGTTCGATTTCTGCTTCGAGGAATAAATATATTTATACTCTTTACCACTTTCCGTTTAAAACACTATATAATGAATGGAGAAACAGAATTATATAGATAATTCAAAGTGTTCAAATGTTGTACTATAGATGAATATTCTATTCTACTTTGAATACTACCTAGTGCTTATATAGAAAAAATTAACGCAGCAGGCACTCTTATCTTTCATATACACATCGTTCAATAATAATATTGTAAATTTACAATTAAATAGAATATAGCTTCACGCTTTATCCTGCATTGCATAGATACTAGGTAGTCAGAGATAACCTAGTATCTAGACACTCCGTTCATTGCTTTCCACCTGAAATGAAGATATTGTGTGTTGAGTGGTGAACTCGACACCGCGATTTGTCTTACAATGAAAGTAAATTTATATTCGTAATTTGTGAGAAATCGACAGGAAGGCGTGTCATTTGTAATCTTAGTCGATATGTTTCGAATTTAGGTGCTAATTATAAAACGGAGTGTCTTGATACTAGGTTCTTTCTGTTTTAACCCTGCTATGCGGGATTAAGCGTGAAGCATTTTTTTAATTCGTTTGTTAATTACAAGTTTTCTGACGTAATTATGATTTAATTTCTTCAGTTTATCAAATGGTGAACAATATATAACCACAGCGCAGTTAGAGCGGAGAATTCGCGAAATTTGTTCTACAACTTTAAGAAAAGATTCAGATGATGACTCCATAGATGATGAAACTCCTGAAGAGGAACAGGTATATGTTTGAATGTATAACATTTAATTTATGTTATGCAATTTTTGTGCTCTTAATTTATATGTTTATTGATCGTTTTTTTAATAAGTAATTCTATATATTATGGTAAATGTACTTTACTATTTTTAAGTTTTATTTATTCCACACTCAGGATTAGAAAACATTTTTTTTAAAAACATAAAAATGTAGAAAGCTGCTAATAGTATAAATTGTATTCTGAAATATTTAAAAAAAAAACGTATAAAAATTTGAACGCAGCGATATTCGAACCCGCGCCTCTTGGATACCCTCCAAGCGCTCTGACCGCTAAGCCATGCGTTCTACTACCAGCTGCGTCGAAATTCTTATACGTTTTGTTACAACTTATTTACGTCGTTAGCATCGCTGTAGAGAGATTTTTACAAATTTCTGCTACCCAAAAATCATTAAGAAACAATCGCTTGGCAAGAGAGAATGCTACTTATTTAAATATTTTACTATTTTATAAATGGTAATCCACACTTAGGATTAGAAAAAATTTTTTAAAAATTTTCGAATCCCGCTGCGTTCAAATTTTTATACGTTTTTTAAAAAAATGTTTACGATAAATGTAATAAATAAAAAAAATATTAATGAGGGAGTGATTATATTTAAATTATTTTGACTTCATAGCTCTGATGTGACAAAGTGCGGCGTTGAGTTCCGCAACTGAACGCGCAAGAGTCTTGACGCTTGGTACTTACAGTTTCCCTGCTATGCGGGATAAAAGTGTGATGCTGAAAAAAATGTTATAAAATATAAAATAATAATACATCACTTTTACCAGTGTTATATAATATTGAGTAGTTACCCCCGTTGGTAAAGATAATGAAATCAAATAAAATCATGTTTTTTCGCATTTACTCAAACATAGAATTTTAAAAGTATTAAAATTATGCAGTTATAGGCTTAACTGAATAGTTAAAATTAAAATGTTGCATATGTAATAATTATTCATATTATAAACAGGTCTTAGACGGTGAACAGGCATTGGAGCCTTCACAGTTGCAAGCCGGCGACCATTTACACTCAAATGGGACTATACGTACACAGGATGTTGAAGATGGTGAGATTTAGTACATATTAAATATTAATTAAAGCCACTACGAAAATAACAAAATCTAAACAATTTTTATTATATGGTTTTCGAATGAACAAAATCGCATTGGAATTGGTTCATCCGTTTGAGAGCTACAGAAGAACAAACATGCAAAATAATTGTACAATTATAGTTTTAATGAGCTTAAGAATTAAATATTTCGGCAGCGGCGTCAGTCGTGAAGTTTTTATGGCAGGCTTAGTTTTATTATTTTAAAAGTTATTAATATTATTTTAAGACTTCCCATCTAGTTTTTAAATATCGAAAACTAATACCATTATGAGCTTTTCTAATTAATTTCCCGTTTTCCAGAATATCCAGACAGATGTCCACCGAACGAAGATATTCGCAATCTAACAGTCGATAACTTAGTCTCCGCCGCAGTACATTACTGTCAGGGCGAACTGCCTCTCATTAGCTACGAATTGACACTCACAGATCCAAATATTAAAGTTCTAGATCACATCCCTATATTAAATCAGGCTTTTTTACACCCACTTCTTTTCATACAAGTTTTATATCTAAAATTGTTATACTATTTCGGCTCGTTTTCCTTCAGGCTCTCGAATATTGAATTATCTTTACTGCTTATAGCCTACTTGTCTGTTAGTACGGACAGTTTATATCACTTAGTCCCACTAGTCTTATACTATGTGAGTATAATCGCAATGGTTATTTGTACGTTTAAAATTTTGTTCGCCAAACGGCAGTTTGTCGATTTCAGAAAGTGGTCTGGCTTGTTTCTGAGATACAGCGATGGGAATCTACAACCGGACGAATCGGAAAATTTATTCGTTAAAAATAATCTAGGGCCCTTCATACAGTTCTTCTTGGCGTTGTTCGTCAACTTGTTCCTATATCCGTTTATAGCGACGCAATGGGTGCCCTTTTCGGAGTTTTGCGTGCTATCCTTTTTTCTGATGTTCCTCACTTTATTATCCTTTGGTAGGAACGGACACCCGTATCCTGATGTTTTGGCGCTAATATCGTTTGGTATAAACGTCTTGGCTAAATATCCGTACGAGAAAGATACAGTAGTCCACCAAGGATGGAGATTCCTAGATTTACATATATCCAATTATCCGTCTTATATACTTGGGAATAGTATCGAGTTTTGCCTAAACTCTCGAGTGTTTTTTTCTCTTTTAATCCCCGTCATTTTGACCCTAATGACGAGGAGGAATAATTGGCATGGTTTTTTGAAGTACACCCTCCCACATTGCGTTACTTTGAGTTGGTTGCAAATGTTTATAACTTGTTCCCATGGGTGTACTACGTATGGTTTGATAAGGGGGACTCTGGCTTTAGTTTGCTCTTTCCTGTTTTTACCTCTTATGGGAATTTTAACGGTCATTTTACCGATTTTGACGTTTCTTCAATACGTTACTATATCGAAATTAGTGTATTCCTTAACGGTATTGGTTGGTTTGACGTTGGGTTTAGGAGTCACGTGTTTTTTGGCAAAATCGGAGGCTACCAAGAAGTTTGTTACGCCTATTCAGGTATGTTTGTTTTTAATCAATTTTTATATTTATTTGTATGGAAAAAATTAAAAAAAATTACACTCATAAGAAATATAGGTAGTTAAAAGTAATATAAAATTGTTGAATGTATAGCTATATGTCAACTGGAACATTTTCACATTTTCCGTAAAAAGCGAGTATAAATATAGTAGACATTTAAAAAAAAATGTTTTCACGTACACAGCTAACTTAATAATATACATTTACGTAGAATTTGAACGCAGCGAGACTTAATCCCACGCCTCAAGAAAATAGTTTTTTTGAGTAGGCAGGAATTACCTTGTGTTAAGACACCCTGTACTCTACTTTCCGCTGAATTCAAGACATAGACGAGACGACGTTTTGAATGGCGAAACTCAACGCTGCATTTTACCTATTTACATTACCAGAGTAAATATAATCAATTTTTCGAGTGGGAATTGAATTCACAACCGATAGCCTTTACAGTCAGACACTGTCACACTGCCACGGTCGGACTCAATTTTTTATATTTATTTTAAAATTGTTTTTTTTTACCTTAAGTAGGAATCATAGTTTAAAAATTTTAAAATGCATTTACTTATTTCACTTACAGCTAGCCATCGGTCTCATTACTCTTCTTTATACAAGCAACGAGTTCATAGCAAACTTAAAAGGCGATGGATTACCAACAACTCTCATACAATTTATAGGCGATGAAAAACCCACTCTGAAAAACCTACTAAAAAACGACTACATAACCGACTACGAAGAAATGTACCACATCTCATGGGAGGATTACTACAATCAATGCAACATTCCATCTTGGTCGGATAACAACATGATATCCACACAAATCAAATGTTCTATACTGGACAATGTCAATATAAATTGGGAGGGTTATGTTAAGGAGGTTAAATTGAAAAGTGTCAAAAATCAATGGAGTGCCATAGTGTCTTGGTTACCATCTATTTTGTCGGAGTATATAAAGTGTTATTACGGTGAGGCAATCAAGTGTGATAGTGAGGATTGTGTGTTCGTGACAAATGTTGCCAGGCAGAGCGGGAAGAGTTGCCATTTGAATAATTTAAATGAGTAAGTCTTTGAAAATTTTATTTTAGCTATAAAATGTATGAATTTGATCTTTTTGCTATATTTTTTTTGTACTGTTGTGATAAGGTACTTTTTATTATATTTTTTTTAGCTTCACGCTTTTATTCTGCATACCAGAGTTGTCAGAAAATACCTAGTGTTAAGTCACTCCTTACTTCGTTTTCCACCGAATTCGAGACATTGCGTGCTAAATGGTGGAACTCAAAGCCGCACTTTGTCTTACGAGAGCGAGGAAGCCTCTCACTGCCCCGTATGGGGTCGAACCCACAACCGGTCGCGTTTACAGTCAGACGCTGTCACACTGCGCCACGACCGGCTTCACTAAATTTATTCAATATAGTTTAAACACATTTGGACATATATATAAAAAATTATCAACTAATGTGTTGAAAAAGAGCAAAGAGCGAAATATATATAGACTGATGACTTTTCATTAAATTTTACGTTTACGTTACGTGAATAATTTAAATATAATTATTCCCCAATAGTTGGCATCAAACTCACAACCTTTGCTTTTACAGTAACTGTGCTGCTTATTGTTTAAACAAATTAAGTTATTTTCTGTAATAAAAAATATATATTTAAACTTAAACAGGTATACCTCTGAAGTGGTCGTTAATATGGAAGCGAACGGTGGTCTATTAAAACGTCACACTGAAATTACACTAGAATTTGAGCATTTATTCTCAAATTTCACAACGCTCTTGCGTACAGATGATAAAATTAGTTTTAAAGGCATTTTATTAAACGAACCCGGTTCATACAATATTGGTCATAAGGACCTTAGTATAAGAGGTTACGCGATTAATTGTTTAGAATGCAAGGTGGCCACCGGTTCGATAAATTCTAAAATGCCTACGTCTTCAAAATTGTCAGAACTATGCAGAACGATAATAAATGATTGTGTAGTTTCAGCTAAATATATATTAAATTTTCTATTGAATCCAATTATTGTTTTTAAATAAATTATTTCTTTTTTTCTCTGAACCTGTCACTTTAATTATTTGTGTCATTCGATTTACAAGTATAAAATTCTACGTTTTATAATAAAATTAAGAAACAAATATTTTGGTATTTAATTTAAAAATAACAAGTAGAAAACTTACTGAAAACATATTTTTGAATTATTTTTTTTATTGTTATTTCCATTCATATTTTCGCGCTTCACTTGAATGACAATTGACCGATTAATAATTTTGATGATGATTCAAATTGCTATTGCAATCAAATTTAATTATTTAATCAACTAAAAAGTGCACAGATAATTAAATTGACACTCAAATATTGCCATATAATTGTGTTTTTTTATTTTTGTATGACTAACTGTTGATATTTCTGATATATTCCAATATTTATAAATAATCTATTATTATTTATTTCATGCATTGTAACAAATATACTAAAACAGTCGTCCCTATTAATGCTATTATATATTTTTCGATAGAATATACGCTATTTTCTACAATATTGCAAATAATAGATTGGGGTCAAATTTATTTTGAAAAATATTATAATTAAGATTATTAAAGCCTAAAATTATTATTTTGCCTTATGGTCTGAACATTTTGACAGATATGTGTACCTTATTATATATATTAATACTATGTTCTCTTTTATTGTGTGTGAAATAAGTATATAGCTACGTAAGTTGGGCTTTTGCTTCAACAGAGAAAAAATTGGAGCCTATTTCAATACGGTTCCTTCGTAGATATTTATTTTGAGACTGCTAATTAGTGCTTTGTGTTTTCAAAATTATTATAAAGAATTTTAATGAAATTACAGATTTGTGAATTATATTAGTGTAATTATATATATTGGATTCTGAAGGGTTTAAAATCATTTTAATAAAAGAAGAAATAAAAGTAGGCCAAAGTTGAAATATCAATAAGGCATTATCATTTTTAATCTTTAACTGTTAATGGTTTTTTAATAACATTTTGAATGTGAATAATAAGACATTAATAGATGTATTTTATTATTGTAAATTATTGTGAAATGTTAATATTTATCCTAGTGTAATGATGTTTTATGTGACAATATAGTTTATAAACTCCAGTGTATTTAATAAAAATATATTTTCATTGACGTTGTGTTTTTTTTTCCAACTTTATTATAAAAAAAAAATGTTGTCTGTCTTATTATTATTGTATATTACAGCGCGTAATTAAAACAAAGTACCGAAAATATATTGAACTTATAAAGACAGTATGTCCAGAGAAAATTGTAACTGTGGTAATTTATATTCTTCTTAATAAGATCTTTGATTTTCACAATTTGTATACATTTTAAGTGAAACTATTCTACCTGTGACCACGGACTACTGTAAAGTGTTCGAAACGTCCGGTGTCCCAAATGTATTTTCGAATACCAAAATATACGCGATTAATCCTGTTAAAATAGTTTCGTTTATATTCTTCTTGTTTTTAATAAAAATGGCTATCAATAGTACCGGAGCCAGGTTCAACTTTTGGGTAATCATTTCTTCTCGAGTGATATTTAGTGAGACACGTATAGAGAATAGTATTATTTATGTGTTCGTGAACTATCGCTAGGCTGGGCTACCGCTGCTCGTCCCAGTCGATCATGAAGCTATGGTATTATTCTATGAATCATCTCCCACATTCCCTCTTGAGAGGCTCCCGTACTAATAGATACGTGTCTCTATATTTTGATAGAAGATTCAAATCGTATTTGGAAAAAAGTAAACAAACATTATTTGTATGTATAAGGCATTTTGATTTGCGTTATAACAATAGAAAGAGGTTATCGGTATATTAATACGTTTGTAAGTAACATTGTAGCACATATATATATTTAGAGTATGATGAACAATTAAGGCTTCTAAGCTTAAATTGCTTTTGTACAATTTCGCAAAAACTAAAAGTAATACTGAGATGACTTTTACAGTAACTTTAAAAATATAAATAAATTACTGGTAAGAAAATATAAATAGATATTTGTATAGTTATTTAAGTCGGTTTAATGAATGATGATGAAATGATCTTTATGCTGGGAGTATAA
The DNA here is from genome assembly GCA_032432895.1 of Dryadula phaetusa. Taxonomy (NCBI): domain Eukaryota; kingdom Metazoa; phylum Arthropoda; class Insecta; order Lepidoptera; family Nymphalidae; genus Dryadula; species Dryadula phaetusa. The sequence goes on from JAOYRS010000073.1 coordinate 3,148,582, forward strand.
ATCTCAATGGCACGTGTTTAACGAAGCAGGAATAATAAAAAGAAGCGCAAGTTCGAGTATAATAAATATTATTTCTATTTCCACAATGTAATTTTGAAAAAAATATTTTGTTAAATGATATAGAAGAAATACACCTACCTAAAGCGTATTCTTTAACTAACCCAAATATAATAAAGAATAGATAGCTATTCTCTCAGGGTATACACTAAGTAGAATGCCCGCCCTATTGCAAGCAAAGCTGTCACTAAATAAATGTTCATAAATAGTGTGAAGTTTTATATATTGAGATATAATAACACTAATTGAGACATATTATCTATATATATATATATATACACATATATATATATATATATATATATATATATATATATATATATATATGTATATATATATATATATATATATATATATATATATATATATATATATATATATATATATATATATATATTAATATGTGAACCTTTTCACCTCAACGAAAATTAGAGAGATGGAGGTTCATGAAGTTTGGCACAGTAAGTTATATTATGTAAAAGTGAATATTTTATATAACGATGTATTGGAAATACATAAAATTAGCAAATGATAATTACTATACACTCCTAACTGCTAATATTTATATTACGTGTCATCAGCCTATAACGTTTATAATTAACTTATACTTATTGGAAATTTCTGCTATTATTTCTTTGTTTTTTTTTTATTATTTTCATTTGAAAATACTAGGGTACGTATTGGATATGGATTAAATAAAACTCAGTAATGTGATTTCAGTAAAAAAATAATTTTATTTACAATAAAATAGTAATAAGTATTGCATTTTTAAAACTGGATTTATTATATTGTTCGATAAATTAAATTCTTATATACTGAGCAATATATTATAATTACAATATGAACATAATTCATTATAAAAATAGTTTTAAAAAATATTTTCTTAGAAATTTAAATATGAAAAAAAAATAACATCAGCCGCACTTTAACATGTCAATCGTCATTATTAGTCAACTGTCAAAACAGGAAAAGATAATATATATGTTGTACATATTATCAATACACGGTTTGTGATAACTAATATATTTCTTCGAAATTCGGTAAGTTAGTCGTTTCATAATTAAAAACATAATTTATAAGTTGATTTTAATTTGTACTGAAATTCCTTAAAATCAAGTTTTTCAAACATAAATTTTACTAGCTAAGGTTTAAAAAATACTACAATAACTAACTTATATATATTAACTAGATAATTATATACACTATAAATCTACATAAATTATATTTAATCGACGTTATCTATTATTAAACTGTTGTTGTTATCCAAATTAATTACTTAGTAATAATTAAGTAAGTTAAAATAAAAAAAAATCAGCAAATATAAAACAGAATATTTTTTTATTTATTGAAAAAAACGAATTGAAAAATACGTTATAAAAATTAAACTACATAACTAGTAATAATTTTAATACAACATTAAAGCAGATCTCGTCATATGTAGCAAAGGCATTTTTTATATATATAAAAGGAGGCAAAGGATTGAAAGGACCAGCTGGTAAGCCACCTTCGTTCATGGACATCTACAGCATCAGAGGAGTTGAGGATACCAGCCTTAGGGATGAAAATATGCTTGAATACCCCCCCAATCATAACGCAAAGGGAAAATCTCATAGAGATCATGAGGCACGCGTGTTAGATTTGTAAAATAATTTTTTAAAGACGACAATAAAAACATAATACATTAATTTAATTGAATACATTATGTAATATAGGTTATATTCTGGTTATCATTTCATATTATAAAGTATTGTTTGCGCTTGCATCAATACTAGAAATTTCGTATAAAAAACTTAAACGTAATGTATATAATTTCAAAATCAATTAAGCTATACATACGTTTTTAAAGAATTCTTATTACAATTTTTTAATCAATAATTATATTATTACCTAGCTGCGCCTGCAACTTCGTCCGCGTAGAATTGAACATCTCTGAAATACTTCCCGCCAAAATCGGCCAAATCGTTACAGAGATTATGCGGAACAAACAGACAGACAGACAAAAAATGTAAAAATGTTATATTGATAAACGTACTGTGCATTTAGTAAAAAGAGGCTATTTTAATATGATAAACATACTGACAGACAATGTATGGGCAAAACTACTGCACGTAGAAATGCGAAAGGCATATAGGCTTTATGGAGAGTGTAGGAAAGCTCTACGAAATTATTAAAGATTTTGAAATTTAAAAATCAAAAAACAATACAGTGGGAGAGATCACAAATCCCACACAATTAAAACTGCCATTACTTTATAATTTAATATACTCATTTTTAAATTTCTACACGAATTTTCTAATATTATTATTATACTCTTCTTAAAAAGTTTTTAATTCAAAAAGAAAAGATCTTGACAGAAAGTAGATAAAGTGGATTTTTAGTCTATTTTATTTCACCTTCATCTACGCATTTTCTAAGCACGCATTCTTTAAGGAATTCCTCAAATTATCTGTTTACCAGGAAACTCCATTGCATTTAACCTCTTATAAATATCTAACATGGTCGGTCTTTCGTTACCGCGGTATTTAGTACAGTGAATGCCTATAGATATAAATTCTCGACACAGCTGTGGGTTCGAATTTGGTGTATTTATCAACTTCTTATCTTCTAACGTCGCTGTATAAAAATAATTCAATAATTTAATATATGATAACAATTACTAATATTTATAATTATTACGGTTTCACGCTTTATCCCGCATAGCAGAGCAGTGTTTGTGGATTTAATCGGAAAAGGTTTTTTTTCTAAATATTCAGTCATTACTTATAAAATCTTGATAAAATAAATATACGTTTTGCCTTTTTTAAATTAAAATTATGATTTGTAATATTTACTATTTTTAAAGTGTTATTCCACACTTAGGATTAGAAAACATCTAATCCTAAGTGTGGAATAACACTTTAAAAATAGTAAATATTAAAAATAAAATAGCAATCTCTCTTGTTAAACGATTATATCTTAATAATCTTTAAGTAGTAGAAATTTGTAAAAATCTCTTTACAGAGTTGCTAGCAACATAAATAAGTTGTAACAAAACGTATAAGAATTTCGACGCAACTGGTAGTAGAACGCATGGCTTAGCGGTCAGAGCGCTTGGACGGTATCCAAGAGATGCGGGTTCGAATCCCGCTGCGTTCAAAATTTTTATACGTTTTTTCAAAGATATTATGATTTGTATTGAAACATTGTGACTGGGTTCTAATCCTACTCTGGATAATTTATATGAAATAAAATTATTTCAATTATTGTCATTTCTCTACTTTGTAGTCTCCAACTACATTCTATATGGGATAAAGCGTGAAGCTTCCTTTAAGAAAGTAGTTAAGACAAAGTTTGGCCCAGAATTAATATTTATCTAAGAATTTTCCAATCAATACTAAGTTATTTTAAATGAAACTATTTTAAACGGATTAATTGCGTATATTTTGGTATTTGAAAATACATTTTTGGAAATCTGACGTTTCGAACATTTTATAGTAGTCCGTGGTCACTTTATAACAGGTAAAATATAGGCGATTAATTCGTTTAAAATAGTCATTTAAAATGTATAAAAATTAAGAGAATCAAAGATCTCTTTAATACTAAATCAATTTCAATGCATTTACTCAAAGAAATTTAGTTAACAACTCACCACAATCAGTTGTTTGAGCAACATGACGTATATAATCACTTAATAACACAAATTCCCTGGTTTTGTCCAGTACCGACAAAGCTGTCGCCATTTCTAACATGACCACACCATAACTGAACACGTCAACCGCAGGAGAGAGGCATTTGTACCTTATATAGTCATCAGGAAGGTATGGACGGGTGCCGTTTACCCTAAAATTAAGACATATATTAACATCAATGCAATTTACAAAAAAAAATTCAAATAAATAATCAATATACTGGTCGATAAATGAGTGAGGAAGTGACTAGGGAGTCTTTATAAGCGGATTTTAGACGGATCTGTTTTGTATAAGGCGCATTTATAACCGTGCTCAAGTAAAATAAGAAATTGCGTTAAAAATAATTACTAGTTATATTTTTTATTTTCTATCGTAATAACTACTCTTTGTCTATAATATACGAGTTTATGAGCCACGAGACCATCGTTGCGTAGTGGGTCAGTGTTTGAGTGTAAAGGATTGGTTGTGGGTTCACGCCCCATCCAGCCGGTTTTTTACTCCCATTTATTATAACAATAACATTTTTACAAACATACGTTTTGAATGTACTGCTAAATGTTTGTTCTTAAAAATAATCTTTTGGTAGCAGAAAATTTTAAAAATCTCTTTATCCTACTACTGTACTAACAATAAAAAAAGAGTTGTAACATGCATATAAGAATTTCGACGTCGTCGGATTTAAAGCGCACGACTCAGAAGTGAGAGCTCTCGGACGGTTTCCAAGAGGCACGGGTTCGAGTCTCGCAGCAATCCAATTTATGTTCGTTTTCGAAAACTGATAATAGTCACTCTTTAATTATCTCGCTTAAGGCACAATGCTGCGTTAAATTCCGCCACAAAACACGTGATTTCAAATTCATGTCAAATGCGGAGAACCAAATGCCTTAACACTAGGTTGTCATTACCAGTCTTAAAGTTAAATATGAAAAAAAAACCTACAAAAAATAAACAATAAAATTTACCTGGAAACTTTTAAATACGCTCTATCGTCGCCATAAGGCCCTTTCCTGGCAAGACCAAAATCTCCTATTTTGGGCATCGTACATTGATCTAACAAAATATTGGCAGGTTTTATGTCACCGTGTATTAATGGCGTGCCTTCCATTGTGTGAAGGTATTGAAGACCTCTGTAAAAGTGGAAGGTCGTCAGTTCAAATTAGCTAGATTAATATTTATTTAGGCGTAATTTATAACCAGTTTAGTTCAAAAATAACATGAGGTAAGCTGTACTTGAACGACTTTGTATAAGTAAAAATAAAAATAGATTATACAGAAAATATATAAACTACTATTTTTAAAAGAAAAGCTCTGATAAGCCAACGCACAACAAACACCTTTTATTTTTCAAAGTTATTCATGACTTAATATTTAAATTAATATTCATTTCAGAGTTAATGCATCTTGACTGAGAACAATGTAAGCCTATATAGACTGAGTAAATATTCATATTAGACATTTTTTATTTTTTTTACATTTTCACTCAACAAAATATTTAAAATATTTTTAAATACTCCGTTCAATTATTCAATCCGCGGAGTCAAGTTACGCTTCTAAATTTCTCTAAAGGACCCTAAAATGAAGAACAAAGTAAAATTCAGGAATAAAATGGATATTATCATATCATATATATACCTGGCAACACCATGAGCTATCCTGTACCTTTGAGGCCAAGTTAATGGCGGCTGATCAGATTTCAGCCTTAGCCTTTGTTCTAACGAACCGCCCGCCATTAATTGATACACTAGACACGTTTCTGGTCCTAACCAGAAATATATACATACAAAATATTAAACAAAAATAAAAAATGAAAGTAAATATGTTCATTGTTTACATAAAAAAGGACTTTTTAACATATAAAATTAAAAAAGGTTAATTACAAAAAACAAATAAATAATAATAAAACTTCTTAAACGAAATAATATGATTATGTTGGCACCATTGATAGATGACGTGACAGTAGATTCAATAAATCAAAATGTTAAATCCCGCCAACCCTAAAGTTCACAACAAAAAAGTCTCTTCTTTATTCAAACTAGATATTACTTTATAATAAAATCTAATAATAAAAAAATCTTGCCTCCCAAACTAAATCCATATAATGGCAGTATATTATCATGGCGGTATTGATTTAAACACATTTCACTTATTAGCTCTCTATATCTATTTTTATTATCGTTATCGAGTAATCTCTTCACTGCGACCGGAAGAAGCTTCCATTCGCCTGTAAAAATAAAATATATCAAGTAAGCATTAATAAATATTTTTATTTGACTTACAAAAAAGAAAGCAATCAACAGAGTGTCTCCGACTACTGTTATGGGAGATAAAGCGTTTAAGCTACTTTTTAAAATAAAGAAAAAAATAAAAACAAATAAAAAGAAGCTTTTTTAAACTGTATTGGATTCTAAAAAATAAATGAAAATAAAAACCCACACACAAGGTCAAACAACTGTAAATTTTCAACTGACAATAACAAAATAAAAAAAAAATAAAAAAATACATTTAAAAACTTGTCCATATCCGCCTCGTCCTATTAAATTCTTTGTACTCCAATTATCGGTGGCTTTCTTTAGATCGTCGTAATTTAACATTGGTATGGCCGATGCGTTCTTTAGCACCTCTTCGTGTACACCGTGACTGGACGTCGTGTTCTGTTATGTAAGAAACGATAATTTTAAATTCAGTAAAACAAGAAATAGATATTATAACAATTTTTCTTTAGGGAAAAACAAGAAGTTTGGGGATTCATTTAAAAAAAATGTATCGATTTGAGGCCATCCCTCCGCAGTGCGACAAGTTCTGACTGTACTTTCGAAGTTCGTTGAAAGTTCAAAGGAATAATTATTTTATTTCTGCACTATGGTAAGACAAAATGCGGTGTCGAGTCCCGCCCCTCAATACTCAATACCTCGAATTCGGGTGGACAGCGGAGAACGAAGTGTCTTAACACTACGTTCTATCTCTACAATCAGACGCTGCCCCGCTCTATCACGAGAGCGCTTTCGTGAAGCTAAAAAAATTAAGCTAAGCTAAGCTAAATAAATACGCACTGAAATTTGCATATACATATATTGTCTATGGTGAGAGGTGGTTACCTATTAAAACTTATTTTTTATTTTTATAAAATGACTTACCTTAGAACTATCACTATTAGTATTATCTGTGGACGAACGTAATATAATAGGCTGTACCGGTGGAGACTTTAGATCCTGTAAAAAATACATTATGTCATCAGTTTAAAGTTATTTAGTTATTTCCTTATTTTTTAAAGTGTTATTCCACACTTACGATTAGAAAATATTTTCGATAAAATCTTTACAAATTCGCAGTGGGAATGGAACTCACATCTCTATGAAACTGTCTAAGCCTGACAGTTGAGACATTCTTTTTTCAATAATAGTTATTTAATTATCAAGAATAACAAAAACATTCGTACAAAATATATATAACTTAAAATAATTATATAATCTGATTATTTAAGGAAGAAAATATTTCATTTAAATTATAACTTAGTTGTCTCTCTATCTCATTTCAGTAATAACTATAATTTCAATTAATTTCATTTCCTCCCCCAGGTAAGACAAAGTGTGACATTGAGCTTCGCCATTCAACGCGCAGTGTCTCGAATTCGGGTGGAAAGCAGAGAACGGAGTGTTTTGACTAGGTTTTCCCTGACTACCCTGGCATGCGGGACAAGGCGTGAGGCAAAATAAAATAGCATATCTTATTATAGCTACAACTCAATTCTGAATACAATTATTATCAGAAAGTATGAACAAACCTGTTTAATACGTAGCACAGGCACTGGTAAATTATCCTCACTGCCTTCAACTTTCAGGGTCTTTTGCTTTTGTATATTGATGCCTGCAATGAGAAAATATATGTATGTAATATTTTCAATAAAGCTTTACGTTCATTAAACAAACATCTTATTGGTATATATCCCATACAATGTGTCTGTCCATCTGGATTTAAAACCAAAGTCAGTAGATTCATTTGTCACTTAGAACATATAACTGTATAAGTCCAAATATAAAATTAACTACCAAAGGAAGACCATAGAATGATCTTGAATAAATTATTTACAAATATTTAAAGCTTCTTTACTTTATTGTGTAAATGGTTATCATGTCACAAAACTGATCATCTTCAAACTGACAAAAGCAAAATCTAAATTTTAAAAAATATAATAAACTAATAACATAAATTATACAAACTATTAGATGAATGTTGATGTTTTTCTTTCAAATTTTTCTCATGTTTTTGTAATAAACTATGAAACCTATGATCCATTATGGGTGCTAAGCATCTTAAAGCTGGTACATGCTTCATACGGTGTAATAAAACAAATAATTCTTCAACTCTATGGTTTAATTGACCCCAAGTTTTGAAAAGTTGGTCTGTCGGAGAAGACATTTGCCGTTTCGCTACTTGATCTATTTCCTGTAACATGATTAATCATTTTGGAGTAATTATTAGTAATAATTTAGTAATTGGAACAAAGTTTAAAGCTCTACTATAACACAACTACTTGAGGAAAATAATATGATAGAATGCAAGAGAAATTATTTATGTATTTTTTTTTAATTTATATGTGTTTATATAAGGGAGAAAAGAATAAGACATTACAATTTTAAAACCATTTTATGTACATCTTTTTTAGTTGAGTTTTTTAATGTGCTTTTTAAATTATAATAGGCTAATGTAAAAAAATGACCTAGTCTAGGTTTGTTGTTGAGTGAGAGAAACAGTTAAAAATAAATAAATACATTTTTATATATGCAGGTAAATAAAATTTGAGTGTCTATTTATGTTATAAATATAACAATCTTTTATTAAATGCATATGTTTATACACAAAGAACATATACCAAAATATCATTTTCTACATTTTTGCCAGTCTGTTCGTTTCAACTAATCATTGTAATGGCTTGAACAATTTTGATAGCATTTTAACTGTCAGATAATTATATTTTAGAAAAATAAATGTAAAATAAATATTGAATGATAGGAATGATGAATGAGGATTGCTAGAGATGTTAAAGTGAATTATGAATAAAGTTATAGATAGCTAGTTTAAATATATAAATGCTTAGCTTATTTTTGTAATTCACTGTGGGCCATGATTTAATGTCTTTTATGGGCTTCAGTGTCAAGAAATAAATTTGTATAAGTCATTCTTATTATAAAATTAAGCATATAAATCTTTTCACTTTAAAATACAATCTTCACAATCATTATAAAGAAATGACCTAGAGGCTGCAGCTTCTTAAAACATCATCATTTGGGGATCATGACATTTATAGAATAAAAAAAACAAGGATTTGCGTAATTCAATGGGTATTTCCGATAATGATGGCCTTTTTCGATTTACGTTTGGGAAAATCCCAATCAAAATGTTTGTATTTTCTGCGACTTACATTGACATCAAAGGCGGAGTATTTCATATAATTGCCAGCTAACTCTTTCCAATCGTTATCATGGTCCAATAATCTACATAACTCCTTATTAATCTCAAACGGTAACTCGTAAATATACATTTTAAGAGTCACGTATGTAATTAAATCTTTAAATAAATGACACCATCCCATATAAATACCTGTGGACTACTAATATTTTTGACATTAGCGATTAGACATATGACAATAACTCAAATTTGACATTTAAACCAATGTCAGTGTCAATTTGTGTCTAAAGATAAAGCAGAAAAAATAGCTTTAGTTTTAATCTCAATGATTAAGTAAATTAACTGAAATATAAACATCCTTGAACTATTTACAATAAACATTGTAAGTTGTAAAGTATGTTATATCAGTAAATAATAAGCTTATTCAAACCTACTCAGGTATGGGATTTGTATTTTGTTTAAATATATTATTGAGACCAGTCGTGGCGCAGTGTGACTGGAAACGCGACCGGTGTGGCGAACCCATAACCGGTGATTATATTTAAATATATATATATATATATATATATATATATATATATATATATATATATATATATATATATATATATATATATATATATATATATATATACATATACATATATATAAATAGAGGCCGGTCGTGGCGCAGTGTGACAGCGTCTGACTGTAAACGCGACCGGTTGTGGGTTCGATCCCACTCGGGGGAGTTATTATATTTAAATTATTTTCACTTCCTCGCTCTGGTAAAGACAAAGTGCGGCGTTGAGTTCCACCACTCAACACGCAATGTCTCGACTTCGGTGGAAAGTGAAGTACGGAGTGTCTTGACACTAGGTACTTTCTGTCTACCCTGCTATGCGGGATAAAAGCGTGAAGCTAAATATATATATATATATATATATATATATATATATATATATATATATATATATATTTATATATATATTGTTATATTTATGAGTAATAAGTAAATAAAACAATGAACTTGTGGCACACCATTTACTGCTTCAACGTAGACTGCCCACTGACCACTGCCACAAACATTATTTTACTACCTACTCTCTGTATTTGTTACAAACACTATGATATATATATATATATATATATATATATATATATATATATATATATATATATATATATATATATATATATATATATATATAAATATACCGAGGCTACAGGTAAGTATATTTAAACCCTTGTCCAGACACGAGATGATAAATTAAAGTCGTAATGTTACTCTGTGTATCTTACAAAATGTGGAACTTAGAAAAATAAAATATTAAAATTTTATAAATTTTAATAAAAAAAAATTATTGACATACATTTACCTTTACCTTTACATACCTTTATTCTTTTATATTCTTAAATACATATATTACTTCTTATCAATTATATTTATAAGCATATTAATTTTTACTAGATCATATTATATTATTAACTATTTGTTTATATCACTTAATTTAAAATCACTTATAACTTAAATAATATTAAAAAATGTCTGGATCGCTAGGCTCCTTTGCATCTGTTTGACTGTCGTGATCCAGGCATCTGGTTGATATTAACCGCTTATACCAATATGCTGAAGCTCTTGCACGTCGTGGTCGGTTTTCATCTTCGAAATCAACTTCAAAAAGTCCAAATTTTATTCTGTAAAATATATTTAAAATATAAGTAGCATGTATAATAAACGCCTTCATGTAACTTTAAAATAAAATTGTTAATGAAAAGAATACACAATGGTTTTATGGCGAAGTGTGCAAAAAATTGTGAAGTAAGTAAAATGTTGCTAGATGCGGGAATAAAGTAAATAAATAATATTAATAAATTTCCTTTAAATTATATTTCTTATTCATTTGTAATTCAATGACGTATTTTTTCAGCTTTACTTTTTATTTCGAGTAGCAGAGTAGTTAAACGGCTTAGCTCAGGAGGCTTCATTGTCCACGTATTTATTTAAATATATATTTTCTGAGAATTTAGAAAAAACTACCTTAATCCACTGTCCCATTCAAAATTGTCCATTAGACTCCAAGCTGTATATGATACAACATTGCATTTATCTAACTCGATCGCATCTAGCATCGCATTCAGATATTTTTTGTAATATGATATTCTATCAAGATCTTTGAGTCCCCCTAAAGTGGCGAAACCATTTTCCGTTATCATGATCTGTGGGTCATTACAATTCGTCTTTACCCATTTTAAGGCCTCTCTTATTCCGTGTGGAATTATCTGAAAGGTTTACAAATCGTTATTTCATCTGTATTTTTAATTACATATTTCAATTTTTCTATAGTCAAATAATAGATTGGCTAATATTAAATTACAATTATATACTTATTAAAATAAATGGATACTTCTAACTCCATTATGTTACTTATTAGACAATGCGTTTACATATATTTACACAGTTAGTCACATATTGTTTTCTTCAAAATATAGTATTTATTTTAATAAAATATAGTATTATTATGTAATACATCTATATTTTACATCATACAAAGCCATAAGTGTTTTTTAATTTATAAACCAGTTAGGGATATGACCAGCTGACAAGGACAGTGGAGAGGTCTAAAATCATTAACTTCATTGTCAAATGAATAAATACAGCTCCTTAGCTATAATTAGACTATCTCATGATATGAGGAACATGAATGATCATGTTGTAAATAATAATCAATCATACCAATATGAGACTTACAGTTACATGAGGTATTGCTCCCTTTTCATAGTCCAGGTACGATGAATTAGCGCCGATATCATCATCATAGGAGGGTATGGGATATTCTCCACTCTCATAGTTATCTCTAGTATAAAACCTGGTAGAATAGTGGTTGAAACCGTAAAAGTCACTAGTTCCTATTGAAAATGTAAAGTAACAAGTATTAAATAATGAAATGATTATTACTTATGAAACCTTAAGATATTACAGGGCGATCGTGGCGCAGTGGAATAGTGTCTGACTGTAAGCACGATCGATTGTGGATTTGATTCCCAATAGGGGGAAAGGATATGTTACAATTATTATCATTTCTCTAATAAGGAAAAGCGAGGCGTGGAGTTCCAGTACTCCAGACACAATTCGGCATTCGGCGGAATTAGGAAATATATTGCATACTCTATGTACGATTAGCTAACCTTTTGCATATGCAATTTCTTCTTCAGTAAACTCTGGTAGTCTGCTTCTCGGGAAGCCTTGTTCAGCGCTTTTTTCACTTACTCGTTTGATCACACGGTCAGGGAAACCACCCCGAGTACTGAATATGGGGTGACTGTAAATACCAACTTCAAAATCTATAGCATCGGCCCCCGCTTCAATGTCTCCCGGAGAATTAGTAGCACCAGTGCGAAAATCCGTGGCTATGGTTATACCACACACACCTGGAAAGAATTAACGTTATACACTTGTATTACACTAGGGGCCGATACTAAAAAAATAAAAATTAAAACTAAAAAGAATAAACTTGAAGTTTATATAATGTTTGTTTATTAAAAAAAGTTAATGTAAAAGTAATAAAAAATGATTAATTTTTTTCTAATCTCTGAATGCCAAATAAATAATTCATTTATTTACAATATAGCAGCTCCTCCTTCATTAAATTTAATGGGAGAGATTAGTTTAAAATGTTTTTGTCAAATTGATATAAAGTCTTTAATTGCTTATTCTTCAGTTGCTCATATAAGACTAGTAATTGGGGGTTTAATAACTATAAATTATTGAGGTTATTATGGTTCATATATTTTAATAATTGGCCATGGGTTATGCTCTTCTGGGATATTTTGTTTATCAAATATTAATTATGAACGACTAAATAGTCGAAGAATATTTATTAATAAGGGGATAATAAATTTTATACCTTCAATAAGAATATAATGATTTTTATTAATGTCTTCAAATATAGCAGCTCCTCCTACAATGCTCCTCTTACAATAAATGAATTATTTATTTAAATAAATAATTCATTTTTTTACAATAAATGAATTATTTATTTGGCATTCACAAAAAGTTTATAGATTATGAAATTTAATTTAATTTAAATTTTGAGAAACTGTGCCACTTTAACCTCTTTTTTTTATGCTTTTATCACGCATAGCAGGGTAGGAATTGCCAAGTATAAATACACCCTGTACTCTGCATTCCGCTGAATTCCAGACATTGCGTGCTGAGTAGCGGAACTTAACGCATTGTTTTATCAGAGCGAGAAAATGAAAATAATTTCAATATAATCATTCTCCCGAGTGGGAATCGAACCCACAAGCGATTACTTACCGACCGGTACAGTTAGATGCTGTCCCACTGTGATATGACATCCAATTTTTTATTTTATTTATTTCTTCTACATTAAAATCATTTTTATTTTTAATTACCTATCTATATAAAGTAGTACAGAACTATACTGCGTATCAGATGTAAGCATTTTCACTATTTATTTCTTTTATTAAATATTACCTTTTTGTAATGATCTAAATTCTTCATCATAAATGTGCCAAGCTCGAGCATGCGCCAATATAATATTCTTGGCAGTAATGTATTCACCAATCCCTGTAGCATTTATTCTCGGCGCGAATTTCTTTAATCCATATCCATATAAGCATACTTGCTTCGGTTCATTGATAGTTATCCAAGTCTTAACCCTATCACCAAATAACTCGTATACTTTCTTAGCGTAATCTCCGAACCAATCTATTATTAAAGGATTTGCCCATCCTCCCAAATCTTGTATATTTTGAGGTAAGTCCCAATGAAAAATGGTAACTATAGGTTCTATATTATTTGCTAGCAATTCATTTATCAAATTATTGTAATATTCATAGCCTGACTGGCTCACTTTAGTTGCGAAACCATTGGGCAGTAAACGAGGCCAGGATATTGAAAATCTGTAGAAATCAACTCCCAAAAACTTCAGCATTTCAATATCTCTCTTGAAGAATTCATATGATTTGCAAGTTTCGTTCCCGGTTGTAAGATCCGCCACTGCTGTTGGATGATTGTTACATAATGTATCCCAAATACTCGGTGTCTTATCTGGAACAGTGTATAAATTAATTAATAACATCAAGAATCAAATAAAATTGTATTTTATTGCACCCAATAGTTCTTTATATATACTCAATACTATTTTTGCTCCTTTTATTACTACTTTAATATGTAAATGGGTTCAAATCTCAGATAGAATAATACGTTTGTAACATTACGCCTATGTTTTGAATCATAAAATATATGGAGTACTTTTAGTTAGTTATTTATTATCGTTAACAACTGCCGGTCTCGGTGTAATAGTGTTCGACTATAAGCGCGATTGATTGTGGCTTCGATCCCTAATCGAGGGAGTGCTTATATTTAATATGATTTTCATTTTCTCGCTCTGGTAAGTCAAAGTCCAGCGTTGAGTTCTGCCACTCAACCCTCAATGTCTGGAATTCGGTTCGGTTTTTTACAGCTTCATACTTTATGCTGCATAGCAGGGTGTTCAAAGACAACCTAGTGATTGCCTTCCGCCCGAAATCGAGACATTGTATGTTAAGTGGTGAACTTAATGCTACGCTTTGTCTTACCAGAGCGAAATAATATATTTTTTAAATACTATGATCATTCTTCCATTCGAGTGGGATCGAACCTACAACCAATCACCTTTCAGTTAGACGTTGTCCCACGTTGGGGCATGATGGCCATTTAATACCAATTAATGTTAGTACCTAATATACAAAAGTAGACATAATCTATGTTATACTTTAGTAATAATGCTTATAGAAAATTTCCCAATAGAGATGATAGGATTTTGATAGTTCACAGCCGCCAAATAATTTGTTTAACATTTGACATTTGTGTTGTTTTGTGTTCAGTAATGTTTGCCATTTAATCATGAACAAGTTCACGTTACCTCAACGTTTGAAAATTGTCCAAATTTTCTATCAAAATTCGAGAAGTATTGTCTCTACTGAAAGAGCATTTCGTGCTTAATATGATTGTCATGGTGCACCGTCTGAGCTCGCTATAAGCCGCATAATCCAAAAACTGGAAAGTGAATATTCTTTGCACGATAGTAGACTACCAACACAACAACGGACAAGTCGTAGTGAAGAAAATATTGCCGCCGTATCAGCCAGTGTCGAAGAAAATCAAAATGTTTCCGTTCCACGACGTGCACAAGAATTGGGCTTATCAAGAATGACAACCTGGCGAATTTTACGTATGGATCTTGGCCTACATCCATACAAAATTGTGTTGGCACAAGAACTCAAGCCAGCAGACCATCGATTACATCGTGAATTTGCTGATTGGGCACTTGAAATTATGGAAACGGACACCGAATTTCACAGGAAAATCATCTTTTCAGATGAAACTCACTTTTGGCTCAATGGTTATGTGAACAAACAGAATTGTCGTTACTGGAGTGAGTCAAATCCAAGAGTGGTTCATGAAACACCATTACATCCTGAAAAATTGACTGTTTGGTGCGGATTATGGTACTTTTGCAAAAACGACGAAGGCCTTGCTGTTACTGTCAATGGCGACCGTTATCGTGACATGTTGAACGATTTTTTTTCCTGAAGTGTATGAAATCGATGCGGACGACATTTATTTTCAACAAGATGGTGCAACATGCCACACTGCGACCATCACAATGGATTTATTGCGTCAAAAGTTTGGTGAGTCGGTTATTTCTAGCAACGGTCCTCACCATTGGCCACCAAGATCATGAAATTTAACACCCTTTGGACTATTTTTTGTGGGCGTATGTTAAATCTCAAGTGTATGCCAATAAACCAGCTACGATTCAAGATCTTGAAAGCAACATTCGAGCGACTATAGCGGCCATACTAGCCGAAATGCTGCACTGAGTCATCGAAAATTGGACCGATCATATTCACCAGTGCAAAAAAAGTCGTGGCGGTTATTTGAACGATATTTTGTTTAAATCATAAATAAGATAAAATTTCCTATCAAACAAAGCCATTGAACACGAAATTCAAACATATATTACATATTTTATTTCAATTTCAAAACATATCGTTCTTATTGGGAAACCCCATATTACCGTAATGAATAATAAAAACCAGCAAGGTGTTCACCAGTTTAATTGTGGTGTGCACTAGTATAAAGTGCAAGACAGAACAGATCGTACGAGAAATTCCTGCAAAATAATACCTCCTAGTCAATTTATTATCAATAATAACGCCAAGGTCTTTTACAGAAGTGGTATTTTTTTATAACTTCACGCTTTTATCCTGCATATCAGGGTAGACAGAAAGTACCTAGTCTCAAGTCACTCCGTACTTCGCTTTCCACCGAATTTGAGACATTGTGTGTTGAGTGAACCCATAACCCGTCGCGTATATAATCACACACTGTTCCACTACGCTTCGACCGGGCTATATTTTATAAATATATTAAATACATTTTAAAAAGTATATATTTATTTAAAAAAAATATAATAAATAAATAATACCTGCAGCATTCCAGGCCCCTTCTATTTGGTAAGCCGCAGTCGCGACACCCAATTTAAAATCCTTAGGCAAATTTCTCTTCATAATTCGAAACTTTTGAAATTATTAAGTTGATCCGCCTTGCTCGCTATCCGCGTTCACACTGATACTGTGAAAATTGATGTAAACAAATTCCTTATAAATTTATTACAATTACATGCGGAATTTGATATCTATCGTGTTTAATAATTATTCAAGTCTGGTAAAATCGTAAAAAGGCTAATTATACAAAAGCAATAAATATTTTTTATACGATTTTAATTCTGGACACCCTCATGTTATTTTTATATGCAATGCAATACAGGGAAATATTTATTTAATTTAACGTTATTTGACTTTATGTGTATTGTGAATTAAAATAAATACAAGATTTACTTAGATTTATTTAGATTCTATACTAATAAAAAAGTATATTTTATTCGTTCTTAAAAAAGACACAAATAATTTGAATTATGTGTTCTAAATTTAATATTTAAAATAATAAAGTATTTCCAAATATTGAAACAGAAAAAAATAATTAGAAAAAATTAATGGTAGGTATACTTCATCAATATATGTTTCGTTTCATAATATTAAACACTCAAAAAAAGGCTATGAAAATATTCATTGCAAAATGGTAAATTACAAAATACATTATGCGTTAGAATTTAATATTAAGACGCCTTGACGTTTTACTGCACTTTATAAATACAAATGCCACTTTTTATTTTGATAACCTGATCGACAAAAAATCGACCTACCCACTTTTATTATTATTGTCTATGAAATAAATTAAAAATCATAACTATTCTTTGTTTCAAAGATATAATATGATATATTTGCTTTGTCCTACACTTTTTTCTTATTTTTAATTTTTTTAAATTTAGAAACACGTCGTTTCGAATTAGGGCGCAAAGCGGAGAACGGAGTGTTGATACTATATTTTTTTGACTACTCTATTGTGTTGTTATAGAACGTGAAGTTAAACATAGTTAAACATTAATATTATTGAAATATTGTTCGAAATTGACTTTATTAATACCTATTAATTATAGTGCTTTTCTAATTAGCCACGTCTAAAAACACTAGACACAACTGAATCTGAAACCTCAAATATTATATATATTTGAGGTTAACATAAAACATATTTTGTACAACCGTACAAATTATGTTTTTATCTATTTTCATAAAAATATCCTATTCGCTGAGCAAAAATTTAATCTGATATTAAGCTGGAATCTTATCGATTTATTTATATTTATATATATGTGTGTATATAAGGATTTATATAGATATTTAAAATGAATGTATATAAATTTATTGTTTATTATTTTCTATTATTTTATATATATATATATATATATATATATATATATATATATATATATATATATATATATATCACCTTAGCAAAATTACTTCAACATATAGACAGATTCGATGACGAATTAAATTACATGGAAATTAAATAGAAAGAAAATTACCCTAATTGTGCCCGCGATTACGTCGTTTACAGAAAATTGCTTTCAAAAAGTCGGTAAAAAATCGATAAAATTTTAATTTTTCTATACTCAATAAAACGTTCACCAATTTTAAGATAGCAGTTATTTTGTATTAATTATATTGGAACAACCTATTTTAAATTTATATAACATTCTTATTTATGAATCAATTGATATAAAAAAGCAATAGTGAAAACAATATTAAAATCGGTTGAGCCGTTTCAAAGATTCTTCTTCTACTTGTCATGTATCCCGGCCTAGTTAGGTTAATCCATTGACTCTCATGTCCTGCATTACAACATCCAGCCATCGCTTTCTTGGGCATCCGGGGGTCGAACTCCAGAGACAGATATAGCAAAATGGTATGGACCATCTCAGGCGACGCTCTTGGAGCTTATTCGCTACGTCACGGACTCCAAGACTAGCTCGGACGAATGTGTTGAGAACGCGGCCATTTGGCTGACACGGGCATGGACGTCATGATCGATGTTCCCAGACACATGAAAAATGGATCCAAGGTACCTGAACTTTTCAGACTTAATGGCTGGTTTAGGACCAATATGAATAGGGTCGGGGCTCCCGCAAGCCATGTACTCGGTATTCGACACATTTAGGTTAAGACCGCCGTTCTTAAGCGTACGGCGTACAACATCAAGAATCACAGCTGGTCCTGAATATATAAAACTACATTAAACAAGAACGAACTAAGAGCCAAGCCTTGGTGAACGCCTACCGACACAAGATCTTTCCGATCTTGTGTCGCCAATAGCAGTTCTATCCATTAAATCGGAATCGCGATACATATCTGTGATAACATAAACATAAGCCTCAGAAACCCCTTTGGATCGTAATGCCCATCAGACGTTGACGAGGCACACAGTCAAAGGCTTCCTGGATCCAAAAATACTGTATAGAGAGCTCTCCTTTTTTTTCTGTATGCCTCCATCAAAATTCGGAGGCCAAAAATAGCATCCATGGTTCCTGATCCCGGATGAAAATCATATTGACATTCAGAGACAGCACAGTCTCGGCGAAGCCTGAGGACGATCATGCGCTTGAGCTTATTGGTGTGACTCAATCTTAATCCACCTATAACTACCACAATGTTTAACACTGCCCTTTCCTTTGTAAATAGGGATTATGTAGCTGTTACGCCACTGATGTGGTATAATTCCAGTGTTCAAGATGCAATTAAAGAGGTCAGTGAACATGAGCACACCAAGAGAACCCGATAATTTCCACGCTTCGATCTTATTGTTGTCAGGTCCCACCGTTTTCTAGTTCTTGGCGAGACAATTCCGAGTTCAGTCAAAGGTTATTGGGGCAATAAGACCAAGGTTAGAGGAAGATTCAACTGGAAGACTGTATAGGTGCTGAGTGTTCAGCAACTCCCACAAGGATGTGATCACACAGCAACGATCCTCGGTAATCTTTTCTATAGAAAAAGAATATTTTCAGAGGGAGAATATTTTCTCCCTCTGTATTATGACGACGCCGTTTCAGAGATTATCGTGCATAAACGCACAGACATAGTGGGAGACAAACATAGATAAATGAAAAAACATAGTATTGGGGTATACATAAATGCTTTTTCTTATATATATTTCATGTGACTGCGATATTTACGTATTTATATATGTATAGATTAAGTATAATAGTGTTGAGTATGTGTTTTATACTTTTTCGAAATATATTATCCTAACATTTTTTACATTTGAATGCAACGGGATTCGAACCCGTTAAGACGTGTGTTTCATATCAAAGCGGATGGGTGATTTTCGAGAGGCGTAAGTTTGAACAGGATTCAAACTCACGTTTAATATTTTTTTTATTAACTCTATAGATACAGGATCATACTATATCATACCTTTTGTTACATAATTATATATTATTTTTAATTTTTTTTATACAATTTAGTGCTTAAGGTCATCGAGATCCTAGTACCTTTTTTCAATTTATTTTCAATTTTTATACGTTTATTCAAACGTAATCTTCAACATTGTACATATTTGTTGACAATTGAAATTAATAAATAATATTATAGATTTTTTAAGTAATTTAAATTTACTTAAATTTTAATTAAAATTATTATAATTCAATTATAGTTTTAAAATTATTGTAATATATATCATTTCAAAACTATTGAAATGATATTACAATAATTTTAAAACGTAATGTTGTATATACTAAAGATAAGCATGATATATATTTGTGTGAAACATATTTTCTAATTAGCTCAGCCTTGTTTAAGATACGTACAAAAAAATCGAGACTGACGCAAATAATGACTAAAAGGTAGATAGATTACTTGTTATATGCCTTCATTAAAATAACAAATCAGTTTGCGAGGTTGAAATAATACACAAAAAAAGTTATGATCGTCTTATCTTCAAGTTTTATTACGGTTTTCGTAAGTTAATAAATACATGTACGTCTTTGATACTCCTTATTTGCTTGAATGTAGGTACCTTATTTTATCTGATAAATCTAAATAGAGGATACTTATCTTAAAACATAAATCAGATCAAAGTTGCGTAGCAAGTGTTTATTTATTTGTTTTAGTATTTTCAACTGAAAATTAAAACTAGAACTAATTATAAAATGTATGTATGTAAAATTGACGTAATCTAAATAAACAATAACAAGATAAAAACAACAAATGCTAAAAGAAATATTGAAAAATATAAATATAAATTAATTATTTTATTAAAAAAAATATAAGAAAATAGTAATAGTAGAATATAACAATAAATAAAAAAAATATTGTTTTACTGGCAGGTCTCTTGCGACTTTGCTATATAGCAAAAACAAAATAGATATAATCATATATATATATATATATATATATATATATATATATATATATATATATATATATATATATATAGATATAATCATATATATATATATATATATATATATATATATATATATATATATATATATATATATTGTTTTTGCATCTGCCCGCGTTCTCCCATAGATTGGAAATGTATTAACGAAAATCGTGTTAGTCATTTCGTATACTATGAAGTTATAATGTAATGTAATATGAAAAGTTCTAACAGGATAAGTTAAACAAAATTGTTACTCTATTATGCACATTGGATGCCGGTTGTAGCCAGTGGGATAACGTCTGACTGTAAAAATGAATGGTTGTAGGTTCGTTTCCCACTTGAGGGAGTGATTATATTTAAATTATTTTCACTTTCTCGCTCTGGTAAGATAAAGTGCGGCGATGAGTTCCACCACTCAACACGCAATGCCTCTAATTCGGTGATGATGATGATTAAAAAAAATGATGCACATATGTTATGGATTATTGATTTTTAACATATCATAAGAATTAATCTTTTAAATTGAAATTCATTCTATTTAAGTTATAATTGTAGAATTAAATAGAGTAAATATTAATAAAAAATATTATAAAAACGTTAATAAAACCTATAACAGTGCGCAAATATCTATATCTACTCGGTTATTATTATTTTTTTATTTACTTTTATATGTACTTGTATATATGAATAAATATAAAATATATTTTTTGTTAGGTATCGATGCAGAAGTTGACATAATAAATTACCCTCGCAACATTACCTACCCGTTTTTACCGTTCATGTTATTGCAAAATTTTGTACGAGAGTACACTAATTTCTAGGAAGTTAGAAGAAGCCCTAATGAAGTATTATTGTATATTTAAATTTAGTTTTATTTTATTTTAATAGTTACTAACGTATTGCGAATATACCCGCTTACCTCTACAAAAAATATAAAACAGAAATGCTTACAACAAACATTTAAGAGTGTAGAAAGAGAAAAATTTATGTAAAAACGTCTTTTACGATCCATATATTACCATGCTATTATAGCATGTTATAATGAAAATAAACTCGTAACTTTTAGAGACATTTTTAAATGCTGTTCTTGCGCGAGAAAAAATCTTTTAAAGGAACTTGTCCGATAGGGGAGTCGCAGCGTTTTGTCTGTCATATCGGTAAATGAAGGCCAGCCGATTACCCACTAAAATCTTACTGTGCTCCTCCTCAATTGTATGGGCCCCCGGGGACATTTCGTTCTTTTGGGAGCTCTGGCGGCGTCAGTTTGTAAGGCACATCGCGGAGCCAAGGCTAGTGGGCATCATCGGCGGCCTGCTCAAAGTAGCGCACGGGAGCAACCTGTACGCACCTACTTAGGTAGATTAGACTATTAGACTCTAGAATGGCTAAAAGCAATATATTTTTGTAGATATTAGCATAAACAAAATTCGGTAACCACAAGTACATATCGCAGATAAGCTCATGATAATTAGCGTATATTATTCTCTATGACGTCAGAATCAATTTTCAAGTAAATGATAACAATTAAGCATTAATTTTAATTTATAATTTATCTTCATAAGCCTGTTGAGATAATAATTGTTTTTCCTTTCCTAACGTGAACACAAATTTAAAGGTATATTTCGAATACAACAAGAGCTGGTACAAGACACTGCGGCGGTACAACCGCGAAATTCTATACGAAAATATCATTTCACATTGCGTATTGCGTATATACATATAAATAAGTTACTTTTAGTGGAAGATTGTGAACAATAGGTTATTAGTTAGGTAGTTATCATGAGTATAAATAAAATTAGTATTTGTAAGATAGATATTATTTGATCGTTATCAATAATGTCCGCGCAGTATGTTGGTAAAAAGTAGCCTATACGTTCCATGTTAAATTTCATCACAAACGGCGCAATCTCGTAGCCATAAAACAGTATAATAGAGAGTTAGTTATGTCAGATAGACAGGCCCAGGCAATTTAGTTTTTATAATGGCATAAAATAAAATGCATATAATTAGATTTTTTTAAAGGAATTCCTTAAATGCATATAATTAGATTTTTTTAAAGGAATTCCTTTGTTACAGACAAATTCATTTGTCTTAGACGGTTAGCAGGCGGTTAATAACACTCCCTTCAAATGGATTTTATAGTGATAACTGATAAGCTTTTATATATCTATATCTATTATCAATGTTCCCGCCTTACCATGTATAGTAGATAGTAAGCGTGTAAATTTTGGCCATTGTGTATTAATTAGCGGAATCTCATTTTGTCAGCTAAGAAATGAAAATAATTTATTATCATTTCTATTATAGCTGAATAAGACAGTCTGTACAATTAGCTATACGAGAGAAAAGTGTCATTTAATGCATTCAGTGATTAAAAACTAAAAATATATAAATTCATAACATTTTTGAAATCAAATGAATATAGACTTAATCGAAATTAAATTAAATTAATTAGCCTGAGTGTTATTTTAATGGACCAATTACCGTTTAGTACATCTTAATTTGCAATATTATATTACAATACCGTAGCACCATACTCACTTAAGAATTAAATTAACTTTAAGTATTTTTTTATTTCATAAATAATTCATAACATAAGAACAAGTACAATGAGCAAAGAAAAAAAACGTGTAAAAGTTTGTTTACTGGTCAGTTAGAATCGCATTAACATAACACGTATATAATTTTGTAAATAACGATACATTGCATTTTGTTTCGTATTTAGTATATTATTTGCAATTGTTTTACGTTGAGACAAATATAAGATTTAATTGATGTAGTTGTGTATTATTTTATGTTCAAAAATGATATGAATCTATGATTTATTATTACCTGGGAAGTATGTTTAGTAGAGATGGAAGATATGAAAAAAAAATTAGGAAACGTGTTTTGCCGGTAACAAGGTTAACGGTGCTCTTGGTGCATTGATGCGACGGCAAAACGTCAGCGTACCTGCACGTCTTGCCGTTCACAATGCAGTACTAATACCGACGTTGTTATACGACATCGAAACGTGGGTGTGTCAAAAGAAGAATGAAAGAAAGATGAATGCAGTAGAGAAAATCTCTTCGCTGGATATGCGGAATCAGTTTATCATATATGCAGCGAAGAGATCCGCAGAACGCCAGGCGTGAATGTTACAGTGAGAATGAAGACAAACGTGTTCAAGTGGTTTGGGCACGTCTAAAGGATGAGTGATGAAAGAATAGTTAGAAAGATTTATAAAGATAAGGTGAGCGGCACGAGAGGTCGCGGGAGACCTTGGTGGACCTTCGAAAACACATTATCAATGGTACTGGAGGAAGGTCACGTAAAATGCATGAGGACCGCCAGAAGGGCATGTATGAAGGAAGGAGTTGATGACTGTGGACAAGACGAAAGTGGTATGCAGATGCCATAACGTTTGGCGCTCCATTCCCTCTGACTAACCCGTAAATGATGAAGCATGAAGCTAAAATAAAATTATTATTTTTATCTATCTGTTTGTACGCGATTAATCTACTGAACAGATTTAAACTAAGCTTTTCTTCTATTAGCCCAAGGTAGGGCTTAGAGTAAAATTAATTTTGAAAAATGCTCTACCTGATTTAGAGTCATAACAGACCAACTAAAGTAAAAGAAATTAAGAAGTGTATTTACTAAACCATCCATACTTGTATGCTAACTGTTTTTCTGTCTATCTGTGTCTGTCATCTCAGTCAAACTCTAGAACTGAATATGCGGAAATTTATCAAATAAAGAAAAGGTTCATTGAGAAAAAATATTTAATTACATAAACAGTATTTAGTTAATTATTAAAAATTAAGACCATCCTGGTGCTGCGAGACTATATATATATATATATATATATATATATATATATTTGATTTTATACACGGGTCGACTGGAAGAGATCTTTACAAGAGATAAATCCACCTTTGTGTGCAAAGCTTTACTAAAATGTATGTTATTATTTTTACGTGCAATAAAGAATATATCTATAAATAAAATTAATAACTAAATAACTTTCTGCCTACTGATGGGGAAAATTTCAATATGACTCTATTTCTAGCTTCTAAGATAATTTTACTTTTTTTTGAGATCTACCATACATATCTCGTATATAAATATAATATTTATTGGGTGATAAAAAGAAGTTGCAAGGTATATTTTTTAATTTGTAAATACATTTTTTTTATTTTTACGTAACATAAAGCGCAATATATAATGCTGAGACTGTAAATAATATTTGAAAGTATTGTGAAATATTCAATTTATATTTATCCCGTATAGCAGGGTAGACAGGAAGTATTAGTGTCTCCGCTATCCACCGAATTCGAGACATTATGTGTTGAATGATGAAACTCAACGCCGCGCTTTGTCTAACCAGAGCGACGAAATAAAAATAATTTAAATATAATCATTTTCCTGAGTGAGAATGTAACCAACAACCAGTCGTTTTTACAGTTAGACGCTGTCGCACTGCCCCACGACCGGCCTTAATTAGTTTATAAAGAAATATTGATTTGCATCAACAAGTAATTACTAACTTCATAAAAATAATAACTTAGTCATATGTCTATACTTGTCTAGGTCTTGAGATTTTCAAATCAAGTTCAGAATTACATAAATCAGTTATATTTCGTAGAACAAAGCGTGGTGTTGAATTCCGGAGTCGGAGTACGGAGTGTCGTGACACTTGGTATTTCCTGTCTATTATGCTATGCAGGATACAAGTGTGAAGTTACTTGAAGACTTATACTTAAGAAATGCACATAAATTAAGTCTGAATTGTAATCACATCGCAGTTATAATATACATAGGTATGTATTATTAAAATACAATTTTTTAAAGCAATTTAATTTAAAATAGCTTTTGCTATTAATTATAAACAGGCGTAAACTTTGAGGTGGTTGAATTAAATAATGTTAAATAATGTGTGTTAATTTTTTTGAATTTTCTCTAAAGGCATAGTCTGCAAGAAGAAAAGCTTAGCGACTTAAGAAACTGCTTCGGAGAAAAAGAGGAGGAGGAGGAGGAAAAGGAGGATGAAGGGTACTCGCAGTCTCAGATGATGCAAATTGATGGGCTACCATGGGACTTTTATGAAAAGAACACCCATAACACGGCTTGGTCACGGAAAAAGTGTACTGTGTCTAATTTGGTTAAAGAGCATTTTCCAGCTAACTTAATTACTAAATGAAATGCTCTTATTAGATACACTTATATAAAACTCTTGCAAAAAAATCTTCAACAGTTTAGTGATTAAAATAGAATTTGCCAGAGTTTCTTGCGTTGATAGATTGATATATAAATAAATATAAACTAAGCTAATAGAAGCATGTTAAAACTTATAGAAGTTAAACTGTTACAACCATACACAATGGACATAACATTGTTTTATATGAAAAGAAATAAATTATAAGGAACAATAGCACAGCTCTGTACGAAATGAGGGCAGTATCAAAGCAAACTCTCATGTTTATACAATTGTAAGTATCGTGCATAAGTAAATAATTGATTATCGAAAATTTAAAAAAAATAACTCTATTTTATTTTTAATCGTAAAATATTTCAAAAGTGTAGTAAAGCAAGGTTTTAGTGAAATATTTTGATGTTTTTCTATTCTAGGTTTATTTTTCAAAAACTAGATTTTTCAAATATTTTGAACATACATAATTACTATGATGAGCTTATGCTTTAACCAGGGGTCTGATTGTAAACGCAATTGGTTGTGGGTTCAATACTTACTCGGTGAACTAATTATATTTAAAATCTATTTTTATTTTCCGCTCTGGTAAGACAAAGCTTGACGTTGAGTTTCGCCGCTCAACACGCAATGTCTCCTATTTAGCGGAAAGCGGCGTGTGTCTTGGCACTATGTTGTCTCTGACTACACTGTTATGCGGGATAAAGCGTGACAAAACATTAAACTGTATGCCAAATTACGAAGAGAACACCTCGGACTTCATCACATCTAAAGACTAGCTGTTATCTTGTCCTGATGTTAATTCACTTGGTTATGAATTATGGTCAGTTTTAAAGTAAGGCTTGTCCTAATCGCCATCATAACATGAATTCCCTAAAACTATTATTACTTTTGACAGTGAAGAATTTTCCCATAAAAGAGCGCTGCCTTTAACGTTTACAAGACTATATTGTAGTTAATGGAGACCCCTTTGAGTAGGCTTCATATATTGTTATGGTTTTCAATGGTATCAATAACTAACGGTACTTTTTTAACATCACATTTTTATCACGCATAGCACGGTTGACAGGAAGTACTTAGTGACAAGACACTCTGTACTTGATTTTTCAGTGTTTTGAGACATTGTGTGTTGATTGGTGGAACTTGATACCGCACTTTATCTTACCAGAGTGAGGAAGTGAAAATCATATAAATATAATAACTCTCTCGAGTGGGCATCGAACCCACAACTGATCGCGTTCACAGTCAGACACTGTCCCACTGCGCCACGACGGGCCTCACTATACTATGCCATGATAACTTGAAATCCCTAAATCAATCCATACAATTAGTAGTAAAGAATTTTCCCATAGAAAGAGTGCTTGTTATGTAACTAGCCTCGACGTTTATAGGGCTGTATTCCAGCAGACCACTTCACATAAGCTTTTTATATTTTTATGATTTCATTGTTAGAATGGTTACGTAGACTAAAAACATACAAAATAGATAAAAAAGAGTGAAATATAACAACAAAAATCATTCTATAAAGGACAATAAATATATAAATTACATCTACAAGAGGCGACCTTATTGCTAAGTAGCGATATTTTTCAGGCAACCTTAAGGTGTAGAGAACTACAATCTAAAATGGGTTCGGGTCTCGAAAAAAAGAAGGTATAAGAAAATTACAATAATAATTACAAATTCATATATATACATACAAATTATATACATACATAATTTACAAATATACACACATCCATATATAAATACATATTTATAATTATAAAGTTAAAAGAGCGAGTAGAATGTATTATGGCGAAAAAACAAAATGTTATAGTGTCAAGAAATGAGAGAAAGAAAGAAAATGTTGTTTTTCTTTGTACTAATATTTATGGCAAGACTTATGAAATTAACTAAGTATTTTTTTTAGTATACAATACTAAAAAAATAGTATATAATACTAAAAAAAATCGAAAAAAAAATCAACAAGTGAATCAGTTCGATAGGTATTTCGGCTGACCCTCTTTTAATGAAGGAAATTGTTCTAAAGAGTAAATTGTAAAATTTAATATATTAACTTTTTATAATTGTATTATATAGCATATTATAGTCTTTAATATATTATCTTAAGTTATAGCAAGTCGTGGCGCAGTGGCACAGCGTCTGACTATGAACGCGATCGATTCTGGGTTCTAATCCCAATCGGAGTTATGATTATATTTAAATAACTTTCACTTCCTCGTTCTGGTAAAACAAAGTGCGGCGTTGAGTTCCACTAAGCAACACCCAAACTATTGGATTCGATGGTAAGCAAAGTTCGCAGTGTTTTGACACTAAATACTTTCTGTCTACCCTGCGGGATTAAAACGTAACTCTAAAAATGAGGGGTATTTTAAAATGATATAAAATATTCTTATTATTGAACTTGACTATCATATTACTTTAATTGTTTTTAAAGAGATATTACTTCTTATAAAACATATCAGCATGCACCTAGGTGCTTATAAAAACAAAAAAATAATTAGAGGCAACACTCAATTTTTAGACGTTGTTTGTTTATGGAATATGGAGCATATATGTATCTTGCACGTCTTGCACGCCACGCAATGTGCTAAATTTGTTATATTTAATTGAAATACTTTCTTTTAGTTATGAGGTGGTGGTAAAAGTGACTCCAAATGGTTTGTTTAATAATTCACATGGTGCTGTTGTCCAGTTCTTTAAGCTTGAAATGGCTTGACACGCTACCACGTGTCTACTTAGTATTGTAGGTATATGGATTTGGTAGGTATATGGTAAAAGTAGACTAAGACTAAGCAAATTTGAAGTTAGTTACGCTAATGACATTTAAACTTTATGGGCCATTTTTTAGTGATTATTGTTTTCATAAATATAAGCTAAATAAAATGCTTTAGTTTATTTAAAGCTAAATTAAATGCTTTACCAATTAAAAATTATCAAGATCTATTTAATAATTAATTTTAACATGATATGATGCTTCAGTTAAGTAGTTAGAGAAAACTTAGCATGGAGACTACTTAAGTCACTTTTCGCCTTCCGTCTAAAAACGAGACTTCATCTATGTGGCCAAATCCAATGCCTTAAGAATTAAATGTTCGCTCAAGTCTGTTTAAAAAGTAAGTAATGTGTCACTGGTAAAAACGGCAAATCTGATATTTATTGGTTTACGAAAAAAAAATTAAAACCTCCCAATGAAATTTTTACACCGGTTCTTATTGGGTCTGAGGCATTACCTTTATTGAACTGCGAGATCCAGCGGGGGAGATTGAAAATTATTAAATATAATCAGTATCCCAAGACAGGATTGAAGCCACAACTATTAATGTTGTCATCAAAATGCAGCATTCCACTGTGCCATACATGAATACATCAGTATAATATACCTATTCTTATTTTTTATTTTATTTTATTTTTTAGCTTTTTATCCCGCATAGTAGGGTAGACAGAAAATACCTAGTGTCAAAACACTCTGTACTTCACTTTCCACCGAAATCGAGACATTGCGTGTTGAGGGGTGGAACTCAACGCCACAGTAAACGTAACTTAAATATAATCACTCCCCCGAGCGGAAATCGAATTCACAACTTATCGCATTTACAGTCAGAGGCTGTCCCACTGCGCCACGACCGGCTTCATACCTATTCATAACTTAATAGAGTCTACCAATGCTGGTAACGCATTCATGCAAGCTTTGACGATCGCGAGAAATATATTTCGTTAACAATTACTAAACTAATAAACATTTTTTTCGTAATAAACCACGCTTTTACGCTTTCTACCAAGCATTAAAACCGTAAAATAATTCATTCATCGCCTTTTGTCCGAATTCGAGTGCGTACCTAGTTAAAACTTGACAGAGATTTTTATTGTCATTCTGATAAAACGAAACGCGGGGTTTAGCTCCGCCTATCAACTACACTATATCTTACATTTCGGGCTGCATGGAGATTCTTGACATTAGGAATTGTAAGAGAGAAACTTAAAACTTAAAACAATATGTGCAGCTTACATATGATATTAGTAAAACTTTAAAAAGGAATTTTTATTATATATAGTTAAACAATTAGGGGTTTGATTAGTAAACTCAGCAGAAATTAAGATACATTCTTGCCTTTCGACGAAGTAAGAGGGAACATGTTTAAAAAACGTATAAAAATTTAAACGTATTGGGATTCGAACCTGCGCATCTTGGAAACCGTCCAAGAGGTCCGGCTTTGAATCGCGCTGCGTTCCGATTTTTATACGTTTTTTAAAAATGATTTCTAATCCTAAGTGTGAAATAACACTTTAAAAATACTAAAATATTGAAATAAAAGGAAATTGTATAAAAATAAAAAGGGAAATAGAATAAGAGGCCAGTTTTGGCTCAGTGGGACGGTGTCTGATTTTAAAGGCGATCGGTTGTGGGTTCGATTCCCACTAGGAAGAATGATTATGTTCACATTATATTCATTTCGTCGCTCTAGAAAGACAAAGCGCGGCGGTTAGTTTCGCTACACAACACACAATGTGTCAGATTCAGCGGAAGCGGAGTTCGGAGTGTCTTGACACTAGGTACTTCATGTCTACCCTGCTAAAAAGATACGGGATAGAAGCGTGAAGCTAAAATAAAATATGAACTATAATCTGTACAAATTAGGGTTTCTCTTTGTAATATTGAAATAACCGTGCCTCTTATAGTAGGCATCAACTAACTTGATGTACTAAGTAACTTAGCCTACTTTTATAATAGAAATCTTTAAATAAATATTAAGAAATGTTATATTCCATGAGGAAAAATCGCCACAACTATACAATATATACATAAAAGAGAATAATCATTATTTTGCAATCGGCTATTGGTATAACTTAGTGTAGTATTAAGAAATACATATTGTTTTAATTTGTATGCAACTATAATGTTGTGATTAAGAGAAAAACGAGCGGTACCTATCCAAGTTACACTTACGCAGGAATTAGAACAAATATAGAAGACACTTGAACACACACCAAACCACATGACGACAGGGCTGTACTTTAAAAAATATATTTTAATATTAATTATATTTTTTAATTAACATTCGGAGAAATGATTATATTTAAAATTTATTCATATATTTCTTGGCTCTTGACAAAGTGCGGCGTTGTGTTCGTCACATAATGTCTCGATTACGGGTGAAAACCAGTCAACGGAGTGTTTTTACACTACATTGTCTCTGACCATCCTTCTATGCGGGATAAAGCACGAATGATGATGAATATTGATTTAAAATAATAAAAGACCGTCTTCCTGTCTTTTGAAGTGTTTATGTTAAATCAATTTCTCCTTTTCGTTTTTTAGTTAAACTCTAGCGAGGTTAGTTTATAGTAAGTAGTTAAGTTTCCTGTCAAAAACAAATACGAACAAACAAAATCAACTTCACATAAGCGATTCAGTTACAGCATCCAGGGCTTGGACCATGCCGGGTCAGGGATTAGAGCCATGCTTAGCAGGAAAAGAGATGTGTGTCAAGATACTCCTTTTACTGCTTTTTAATTTTTTCGAAATAATGAAATAGCGAGTTTAATGCCGGACTTAACACCGCGGTTTATCTACCAAAGTGGAGAAATGAAAATAAATAAATAATAATAATAAATAAAATTTAAATATTCTTCGTCACGAATTAAAATAGTGATGACGTATTTTCCAATTCGTCCATGTGATGCTGATTTCCGGTCCCATTCAAAAAAATATTTTCTTAGGATCAACATAATCGTATTTAATATCATTGTCAGGATAACTAGAGAATAAGCGTTTTTTAGTTTCACACTTTTAGCCCGCATAGAAGGATAGAAAGAAAGTAAATAGTGTCAAAACACACGGAGTGTTTGCACGGATTTCGCTTTCTGCCGAAGTCGAGACACTGCGTCATGAGTGGTGAAACTCAACGCCGCAATTTATACTAAAATAAATAGCATTAGATATGTATTCCTATGTAAATACGTGAAAAATTTGAATATAAACGTAAAATACGCCCCTGATCGAAGGCTGTGTTCACAAGACCTACATTGCCGAACCGCAGGCTCCTTCCAACTCAGTCCAGCCACGATCACCTCCTGCATCAGATCTATTACACATTAATTATAATTAAATTCATTGTTTCTACATAAATTTCATAATTTTAAACACCAAACCCGGGACAACAAGTGTCAGGTAATATAACGTGCTTATAATATATTCATAGAAAGGTAGGATAATAATACATTTTCTTTGTCGGCATACATAAATAGCCTCTAATAACTTGGTAACTAAATTTCTACTTAGCGAATGAAAACAGAGGCTCCAATCTTTATCGTGAAAATATTTAGGTATACTTATTATATCGGCTTGTTTTTTTTTAATTAAAGTACGACGACGAACTCTTTCATCAATAAAATTGCTTTAAGTTGATATATTGAATAAAGCGGCAGCAAAGGTAGCCTTCCCTAATTAAAAGTTTAAACTTTAACATGGAAAGTGTTAACATGTATTGCCAGAACCAAAGTCTAATGAACCAATTGTGCTTGTGCGGTTTAGTTAATCTACGTACAAATTTTCTTCAACCTTTTCCGTTACAATGAAACTAGAAATTCACTGGGTAGTTTTAAATATATTATTTTGTCGGTACCTTCCTTTGCACGAGCTATAAGACTTAAAACACCATTTCCGGCATTTCCGTTTCCGTTGGAATTTCCAGAAATATTTCATTAGTATACTGCTATAATCCTTAAATATAAGATTTCGTAGTAAATTAGTTTCGACCGCGTGTTGTCCATAGAGCCTTCTCTGAGCTAAAACTCTTTAGTTATTCACTAGTAACAGGAGACTTTTAGAAATATATATCTTTTCAAATTAAAAGATAATGAATTTTATTTAATTACATTTACTTCTTAAATCATCAACGAAATATTTATCACGGATTTTATATTATTTTAATATCCAAAATAGAAATTAACATATTTCAAAGAGTCAGTTCTCATATTTGTCTGTCATATATTTATTTTTTTTAAAATTGGGTTATTCTAAAATGTTACATTCTGTTATCATTTTGCAATGTGCTCGAGTTCAAACAAAAGAAATATTTTGTCCTGACACTAGGCTGTCTTTGATCACTTTGTTCTCTGTTATAAAGTGGGTAGGGTGAAGCTGTTTTTAGGAAGAGCATATTTGTAGAAGGTTCATATAATTGTATTGTGAAATTCTTTGCATTTGCTGGTTGAATAAATTAATTAAACGTACTAGTAGCCTCATCGACTTTTCCTTTAAATTTAATTAAACCAAATTAAACCAAATTTCATTTCTCTATTCGAACATTTTACGTAAAAGTGGGTCGACAATTAACTAAATAAAAAAAATGCATGTTTTGGATCCTTAATATATATATTTATGTATATATTATGCAAAATAACGTAATAATTATTTTTTTTTTCATAATATTTAATATATAATAAGAAACTATTTTTAAAGCACTCAGCTCAACTGAAGCCAAATTTCGAAACATTGCGTGTTGACAGAAAACGGGAAATTTACGGTAATATTTAAATAAGTTATAAGCCTACAAGCTAAATAGAAGGAACTCAACGCCACGCTTTGTCTTACCAGAGCAGAGGAATGTAAATAGTGGAGGATTGGTATTGTTGTACTGCGATATGATATCTTATTTTTTGGATTATTTTCATAAAAAATATTTACTAAATCTTTACAGAGAAATATTAAAGTACCACCATTGTCTTCATTGTAGGACTGCAAATCGTTATGGGTTCGATTTCCATTCAAAGAAATGATTATATTTAAAACTTATTTTTACTTGATACTTGATTTCAGGCGGAAAACGGTTAACAGAGTGTATTGACAATAGGTTTTCAATTAATTATTTAGATAATGCATCATATTAACATGTTCAAGGCTAAAATACAGACAGATCTAACCTTACATGTTATTTATCATTGTTCTAGATGCTTACATCAAGAAATATAAAATACTTATAATAAATTTAAAGTTTAACAAATTCGGAACACTTGTCCAAACAATTGTTATATATAATACTGTATTTAAAGCGGCTTAAGTGTATTTGCCGTAAACGTTTATTTTATGACTATTGCATTACGTTTAAAGGATTCTGAACACAATACAGGTAAACAGTGGGAAGTTGTTGAATAGCGGAACTCAACGCCGCCCTTCATTTTACCAGAACAGAGATATGAAAATAATTTAATATAAACATTGAGTCCTTCGAAATTTCCACGAGGGAATCGAACCCATAATCAATCGTGTTCAGA
Organism: Dryadula phaetusa; assembly: GCA_032432895.1. Taxonomy (NCBI): domain Eukaryota; kingdom Metazoa; phylum Arthropoda; class Insecta; order Lepidoptera; family Nymphalidae; genus Dryadula; species Dryadula phaetusa. The sequence goes on from JAOYRS010000073.1 coordinate 3,183,017, forward strand.
GATGCCATCGATGGACCACTGGGCCACAAGATGGGGAAGTCAACATGCATTGATATATTTTATAATGTATAATATGTTAAAATTTGTTTTACTGATTTAGTAGGTATTTGGGAATTACTGGTAATTGTGTTTAAAACCTCGCCTCGGCTTTTCGAAATGCGAATTCGTCTTTTCCTACAGTGAGTTCAGTTAGTCATATTTATATAAAATAAGACAATTTTAATAACATTACAACAGTAAGTATAATATATATATATATATATATATATATATATATATATATATATATATATATATATATATATATATATATGTATATATGAATTATATTGTCACTTTTAACATCATACAACAAATTTACTTTAATTTCGTAATTTATTGATTTCGTGATTATAGTTATATTTATTTATCAAGATATTATTTTTCAATGTATTATAATATAACGATCTTTGTCAAACATTCTCCGAAGACTATATCAAGCTATAACAATTTTTTTTTTGATAAAATGCTGGCATCATATTTGGTAGTGGCATTATAATACTGAGGCCGGTCACGGCTCAGTAGGACAGCGTCTGACTGTAAATGCGTTCGGTTGTGGGTTTGATTTCCACTTGAAGGGGTATATTTAAATTATTTCACTTCCTCGCTCTGGTAAGAGAAAGAGCAACGCGTTAAGTTTCACCCATCAACACACAATGTCTCAAATTCGGCAGAAAGCGAAGTACGGAGTATCTTGACACTAGGTACTTTATGTCTTGTGTCGACATAAAGTTGCTTGCGGGGTAAAAGCGTAAACCTCAAAAAATTTTTAATAACCTGATAATGTTTTGCAATTAGTTTAAATAATAACTGTCAGTTATTTCTCGCATAGCAACCTATTGTTAAGATACACCTTTGACTGTTTTCCACCCGAATTTGAGATATTGTGTGTTGAATGACGAACTCGACGTCACTCTTTATCTTACCACTGCAAAGAAATTCATTCCCCTGCGTGGTAATCGAACCCAGAGTCGATCGCATTTACAGTCAGACGTTTTCCCACTGCGCGGAGGCTTTAATTTTTTAATATTTTCATTTTATTTCCTTTAGTCTTATTTGTGTCAACAACTTAGTTTTGTTCAACCAAATAATTCATTACAGATAATATAAACTATTCCCGAGTGGCATTTGAAACCAAAATCCTTGTCTTAAGTCGAATTAATATGACATTAGAACTGAGTGACGTCATTTCTGTGAAAGACAAACAAACAAACAAATTATTTAATTATGTTTATTCTATTATTTATTTGGTAATTATATTTAGGGTATTATAACATACTAATGGGAAAGTAGTTTTAAGCTATTTTGCTTGTAGTGAGATAATTATTTTTTTATTATAGATTAAAATATATTTTATTTAGGGAACTAAATTTATTAAAAATTAAATAATATGTCAGACTATCGCTTACTGATTACAGGTTAAGTTTATATTTAAGTTAGTGGTTAAAAAGAAACTAAAAATAAATGTTCAATAAAAATTCTCTATTCTTCTAATCTAAAATGTATATAGTAGTAGAAATAATATGAAACTAATATTTTTAATAACCTCTTTATCACTTCTAGTCTATTTCTCTGAATTAAGCAGTATGAGAAGAGGAAAAGGAACGTTGGTAAAGAAGAACATATTATGAAGAATTTGTTAGCGAAGTTGGTTTGTGACCGTCACTAACGGGCAGTTGTGTGTTTGCTCGTTTTGACGATCGCAAAATGAACTCGCTTGACGTTATAACATCGTATTTCAAGAAAAATGGCTGCCGTGGCAAGAGGAATCTCGAAAGCTGCGTTTTCTCCCGTTATGTAAAATATTGTCTATCGAAAATTTAATTCTAAATGTATTAAAATATTTGCGTCAAAATTTTAATTTTGAGGCCGATCGGGGCACTGTGAGACAGCGTCTGACTGTAAACGCGATTGGTTGTTGGTTTGATTCCCACTCGGGGCGGTGATTATATTTAAAATATTTTCACTTCCTCGCTCTGGTAAAGACAAAGTGCGGCGTTGAGTTACACCACTCAACACAGAATGTCTCGAATTCGATGTCTCGAATTTGGAGTGTCTATCCTGCTATATGTGAAGCTAAAAAAAGATATTGCGATATTATTAATAGCATTTGACCCTGTAAATAATTTTGTAGTAGGTATTAGATAAATTGTATTGCTATAATTTTGTCTTTTATTATCAAAACTATAATTCTTGATATTTTAAAATGTGTTATTAATTTATTTAATTTCATTTATTTCATTAACATTAAGCAAATGCTTACTTCTAAATACATGTTTTTTAAGGAATATACCGTATGCAACGATGGAGATTAATCCAAAACACTAACTTTTTTAACAATTAATAACAATTAAATAATAAATTAAATATTATAATCTGTAATATTTGTCTTATTTTACACTTTTTTTAACTTATAAGCAAAGGCATAAAAAGAAAAGTCAAAAAGAAAAGGAGGTACAGATTCCAAAATTACGTCATACTGTAGCGTATATAGGCATCCTGTTTCAGAAGTCAAAAAGTGAAGGGTCAATGTAATAAGAAGTAGAAAAATATCATTTTCGTATAATACTCACATATAAAAATATGAAATAAGGAAATATTAGAAATAAAAAATGTGTAAGACAAAGTTATGACAAAGGTAAGACAAAGTGAGGCGTTGAGTTTTACCACTCAACACGCAATGTCTCTAATTCGGTGGAAAGCGGAGTACGGAGTGTCTTGACACTAGGTACTTTCTGTCTACACTGCTATGCGGGATAAAAAGCGTGAATCTAAAAAAAAGTTTAAACTTATGGTAATCTATACATACTAATAAATAAAATTGGAGTGTCTGTGTATACTATTAAAATACTTTTTTCCGGTATTACTAATATATACGATACATATATCAAAATATCATTATTTTCAATTTTTCAGTCTGTTCTGTAATTGCTATTGTCCAAAGGGGCGTTCCATTACAGAACTTCACTTCACATCAAACTTTCGACGGGATTTCTTCTGTCAGGCCATTCTGACCACTGATGCAATATGAGTCGATATGTTTGTTGTTTGTTTGTTTACTTTTATTTTATAATTATAAAATAAAGATCCAGAGATGAGAAATTTATTCCTAAGTTAGTAAATAAATAATATATAATAGAAATACTCAGATTTAATAAAGCAAAGTTGTAAAGTATTCTATTTTGAAATATGTGACAACTGTACCTAGAGGCTTAACTAAAATAAAGTACACAAATAAATATATGAGAATCATGAAGAAAGAAAAAGTAAACAGAAGTCCAATAAAGTACATTTTTGTAATTTTGTAAATGTCTACTTTTAACATTATGAAATACCTACTAAAGTAATGTCATTATTTTATACATTTTCTCGTATAGTTGGTTAGTCAAAAAGAATCCTCTATTTTCTTTCTCCTTACTTTCCACTTGAAATCCTGGCATTATATGTTGAGTGAAGAAACTCTCCGACTCTACGCTGTGTGTTGTCGTATAAAAGGGGAAAAAATAAAAATATTTTAAATAAAATCTTCCCTTCGAATGGGGATAAATATTGACATAATCTGTGGACAAAAAAATAAGAACAAATATTATTCTTAATAAAAAAATAATTTTAATAATAAAAAAATACCTAAAGATAAAAAAATAACAAGTATTTTTCCCATATTTTTATTGTTTATATCTATTGTAAAATTATATACTGAACTATTCATCATACTTATCAGACATATCATATATACATGGATTCGTCTTCAAGTTCCACCACTCAACACGCGATGCCACGAGGTCGGTGGAATGCGAAATACGGAGTGTCTTGACACTAAGTACTTTCTGTCTACCATGCTATGCGGGATAAGAAAAAAAAACAATGAATTACATGATTTTGATTAGGATTATAAAAGTTAATAAAAACCATATTTATAAATACAATAGATCCAAAATTTCTTATGTGATATTTCATTTTATATAAGAATTAAATTGATATAGGTTACGTTAAATAAATTCATTTACGCATTAAATTCATGTATGTACTAGAATTCTAAATTCAAATTCTAACCTGTCAAATTTTTATACGCTTTACTTATTTAAATTTCGTTTTTTTTTCTTTAAGTCTTTAAATTTCAAAAAGAGGATATAAAAACCAAAAAAATCTATTTGAAATAAAACAAAAACAAAATAAAAAGATGAATTCAAAATCTATATAAATTGCCATTTTAACAACATCAAATAATAAAATAATATTGTGAATTATCTATCGACATAGATAATAAACCAAAAAAAATATATAATTAAAATCTTAAGTATAATTAAACTTTTTAACCAATACTACTAATACCAATTATTTAATGAGTCGAAAACAAATTACAAAAAAATATTTACTTTAAATCGTTCAAAACAAACACATTAGTGCTATTATTAGCAAGATTCATCCCTTAACGATGTTTGTACATACTTTGTATAAAAAGGCGTCCTGATTTATAATTGCAGTCAGTTCATCTTAGTGAGTTGAAGTTTTTGCTCGTATAGTTAGATAAGTTGCATAGTTTAACGCCGCATTGTAAGTGAAACAGGAATCGCTATACTCTAGTTACAGTAGGTAAGAAATGGTTTTAGTTTAGTACGGGTATAATTGAAGAAATATTAGTTTTTTATGCTACTTAGTTGTGGGTTCGATTCGCACTCGGATGAACGATTTTATTTAAAAATTATTTTCCATTTGTCCGCTCTGGTACGCAAAGGAATGTCTTGACACTGAATTGTCTCTGCCATGTGGGATACAGCGTGAATAAGCGCTTATAATGGGAGCATGAGGAGTAATGTAATGACTTTCTGCTATCTTCTCAATACAACTTGTAACCGTGCCAAATTTCATGCTTCCCTGAAAACCTAAATTTTGTATTAAAAAGCCTTTTTTCCCTTATGTTTTCTTAGCAAGTGTAAATTTTTGTTATAGATCTAAGTAGATCCCGTTCGGCTTATCTTATATTAAGCTCAATGACGTCTGCTTTGATTTATACAAAACATATCAACATTGCTTTTGACTTTACTGTATACGGAGTGCGGAGTGTCTTGTACTAGGTACTTCCTAACTAAATGGTAAGTAAAACTACAAATATATAAGAATTCTGACGTCCCTTACGTATAAAGAGAAGAAAAGGGACAACTACACAAAATTGTAAGACAGTGGTGACAATGAGTCAATTTAAGTGTTTTATCGAATTACGTTACATTTACGCACGCTTATTACTCATTACTCATTTTCATATGCATGTATATGAATTATAATCAATAAGGAAATTTTGTACTAATTTATAAAATTTATTAGCATATTTAGTTTGCTATCTTACATTATGTAATATCGTTTTACAAGAGATAATATGCCGAAGATACTTTAAGTTTTTGAGGCCGGTTGTGGCGCATTGGAATAGCGTCTGATTGTGTTCACCAACCGTGTTGCGGGCTTAATGCGTTGAGTTCCATCACTGAACATTCAATGATTCGAATTCGGCGAAGAGCTGAGTACAAAGTGTATTGGCACTAGGCACTTCCTGTCTACCTTGCTATGCGGGATAAAATATTCCCACATATAATTAAGGCTAAATTAAGTAGGACTCACTCAACTTGTTCCTCTGATTCCAAGTAGAGTGGTTTCTGCTTTGCTTTACTTTAGTTATTTCAATTTATTCATTAAAATTAATTGACGTTTGCTTTTCGTTATCTGACGATTTGGTAAAGCTTTATTTACCGCTAAGTGTGACAAAACAGAAGTATGTAAGGATCGTCGCGTTTGGCGCTCTGTTCTATGAATACGCCACCAGGAATAAAGCGTGAAGTGAAAAAAATGTTACTTTTCTCTGATTTAAACAATCTAAAAAAAAATGATATCTGTATAAGTAGACCATGTCCGGCTTTTATATTACTAAGCCGAACTACGTCTTCTTACGCAGGTGGCAGTTAGAAACGTCGATTGCTAAGAAGAAAATCAATGGGAAGGTGGTTAGAGCAAAGTTGTTTCGAATCTAAGTAGGTTTAGTTCGACTTGTTTGTTGTATCAAGTCCTTCTAAATATACTTAAATTTGTAACAAATATAAATAAATATCTTAAAGGAAAAGTCGCGAAGCTTAGAAATTGCATTTTAATATATTATTAATGATAATTTTAATGCTTTATTTAATATGTTATGTGTACATTTCGGTTATCGTAAGAAATTAATTCTAAGTTTTGTCTCCTATATAAGTAGGTCTTGTCCGATTTTTTTAAACTATAAAATCAGACAAGTCTACTTGTAGAGGCGGTAAAAGTATCAACTAGATGACAACAAACAAAACTTATTAGATAAGCAAAGTAAAATTCAAATAATTTTATTCAAAATAAGAAGTTAAATGATTAATTTTTTGAACGATTTAACTTTAATACTGAGAAAAGTGATGGAGGAAACAGGATAGGACTTTCTCTTTTATATGTAGCTTCTCGCTTCACAGGAAGCACTTAATGTCAAGGCACTTCGTACACCTTTCTCGCTGAATTGCAAGACATTGCGTGTTGAGTGGAACTTAACGCCGTGCTTTGTTTTACCAGAGCGAAAAAATGAAAATAATTTAAATATAATCATTACCCGGACTGAGAACCGAATCTACAACCGATCACGTTTACAGTCAGACTCTGTACCTTTGAGCCACAACCGACCTCTTGTTATTATTTATGAAATGAAAATGAATGAAATGTCATTAATTTTATTAATAATCTTATTATCATTTATGAAATCCTTTTCTAAGATCACATTATCCATACAACAATTGAGTTACAGGCGCCGTATGTTTATGCGTTTGAATATTTCTAAGGTTAATATTGTGTACGTCACCAACTTTGGTAATTTAGTGAAAGAAATACATAGAAAATTTGGTTATCGTTTTAAGTACGTTTCGACCGGCTATTCCCTAAATAGTCCGTCGCCACTTACTTGACTTGATGGCCAAGTATTCTGACACAGATGAAATCAATGATTTTTAGCTTAGAACGTCACTGTTTATCCCGCACCGCAGAGTAGTCTGAAACAACCTAGTGTCAAGGCACTCCGTCGACCGCTTTCCGCCTTCAATCGAGACATTGCATGTTGAGTTGTAATTCAACATCGCTTTGCCTTTCTATATCTGTGCTCATTTTTTAATTTCTTACTAAGGTATAAAGGAAATGTCTTGATTAAATTATTAATATGGAGTATGAAGTATTAAGGTCATATTTTCCATTCAATAAATTTATTTATAAAAAAGCGTGTTTTTTATTTATGTTAACATCTTTAACTATGTTTGCAATAATACCAATAAATACATATGTATGTATGTATATATAGTACATAGTATAGTATACTAAGATAACATTTTTGTCCGTCAGTCTCAGTCTGATTGTTCCGGCCAAGTTCTGGAAAGACCGGACCGACTTTGATGTACTCTATGTTTTAGAATTATAAAATTGAGATTCATAGATGTTAAATTTCAGTGAGATGTCAAAATTCAGAGATGAAGCAGAGCTTGTAGTTTATAAAGCTTCTTAAACCATCTAAAATTTTTATGCTTCATTTTAATAAATAATTCTAAAATGTCGTTTTTCTGGCTTAACAAGATTAAATGTAATAGTCGAGTAATACAATTTTTCTTTGCTTAAATAAATCGATACATATCTAAAGATATAGTACAATATTTCACAGTTTAAAGCAAAAAACAAATCTGAATATAAAATTAAGCTCGATGTAATTCACAAAAGAAGTAAATAATCATTCTAATTATTGAGTAAATAATTTCGAAATATTTGCCATTATTTCAGTTTGCACATATACATAGTTTTAACAAATGAACATTTTTAATTTTTTTAGAGGCCGATTTAGAGAGTGATTATATTTAAATTATCTTCCTCATTCTGGTAAAGACAAAATGCGGCGATGAGTTCCACCACTTAACACGCGATTTCTCAAATTCGGTGGAAAGCGAAGTACGGAGTGTCTTGACACTAAATACTTTCTACCTTGCTATGCGGGATAAAAGTATAATTTTTAAATACACGACTGTATCATCTTGAATATGTTAAATAATTCTTTTTACTAATTTAAGGGTTATTCCACACTCAGAATTAGTAATCATTTAAAAAAGCTAGTTAATTAATATTTTGGAAGGTTTCGAAAAATGTTATAAATAATTAGAAGGTTTATTTAAAACATTTGAAATCATTGTAAAATGACAATGTCTGGCTAAATGTAATGAAGACTATCCTAAGTTATTGTCATCTATCTGCTTACGTAATACTTGAACGAGCACACCCTCTAAGCGGAATGCATGTACATATAAAAAAAACGTAACGGTAAGGCATAATGCGATGTTAAACTCTGCCAAGCTGTTAATAAGCTAGTCCAAATATATATAAATATATACATACATATTGATGTATGTATGTATATTTCGGAGGATGTTCGGAGGATACTGATCCTCCGAATATAAATAGAGACACCAAAACTGCTATTTATGAATGACCTCTAGCTTGTAATGTAAGTGAAAAAAGAACTAGAATTTTCTTACCACTTAAGGCACTTTGTCCGTTGATTTGAAATATATTTCAGTATGAGAGCTCGTTATATTATGTACATCCTTCCTACGCTGACACTGATTGCTTGAAATCACAAAGGCGGTCGCATCAATGAGGAAACACCACTTGTTATATAATAGACCGCGAAGATTTCAATGCAGATACTGTCTGCACTCATGCAAATACAACAGCGAAAACTAACACCTACAAAATATATTTCTTTTGCTTCACTTTGACATATAGCGTCATTCTAGAAACCAAAAAACGTTCAGAATCTATATATAAGTCTGTTAATAGGTAAAGGAAAACATTTGTACACCTTTTTATATTACGTGGTTGGAGAAGAATGAAATTATAATTGGAGTGTCCGTTTGTAATATAAAAATAATCGCTATTTGATATATGGATATGTAATGTATACACGGTACATATGCCAAAAAAAATTTTTTTTTACTATTTTTATCTGTCTATCTGTTTCTTTTGGCTAATCTTTGTAACGGCTGGACTAATATTGATGGGACTTATACTGGCAGAGAGCTGGTGTAATAAGAAGTAACTTAGTAGCTTATAAGGTCGCGCGAACACGAGAAATAATAAGAAGAAGTGCTGAATACTAAGAAATAATACAACATATACATATATATATATATATATATATATATATATATATATATATATATATATATATATATATATTTATATATATATATATATATATATATATATATATATATGTATATGTTGTATTATTTCTTAATAAAATCTTTCTATTTTAATATTTGAAGTGTTATTTACATAATTAGGATTCCTTACCTTAAAATATTAATTTTGAGATATTTTTATACTTTATAAAATTAAATATATGAAATATATTTTATTTAACGTTGATATTTTAAAGGCAAATATTATGGCACTTTTATAGTATTTTATATGAAGATGTTGAAGCAATTGAACTGGGGTTAATTAAATTAAATTCAAACCAAGAATGACCGGAAACAACGTGCACAAAGAGGAAGCTCCTTTTAAATATAATTATAATTCCATATACAGATGCCATTAGTAATACTATTCTCATCTACAATATATATTTACGTAATATATTTACCTTATAAGGAAAGTACGTCAAAGTTTATTTTAATCTTAAGCGTATTTGGGTCGTCCAACTAATATTACGTAAATAAATATTACTATATTTAACTGTTTTATTTAATTATAACGTTATAATTAATAAAAATCCTTAAATATTGTTAAAATAAAAAGATTTTTTTTCACTTTTTTCACGCTTTTTCCACCATATCAGCGCAGACAGGAAGTACCTAGTGTTAAGAAAATCCGTACTAATCTTCATAGAAATGTTTATACATTGATCCATGATGAGATTTATATTTTTTTCCCAGTTTCACGCATTTATACTGCATAGCAAGGTAAACAGGAAGTAACTAGTTTCAAGACACTCCTTACTCCATTCCCGCTGAATTCGTGATATTGCATGTTGAATGAGTTGAGGAAATTAAAATAATTTAAATATAATCATGCCCGTGTGGTAGTACCGATAATCGATCGCGTTTACAGTCAGGCCTCAAAAAAATAAATATTGTTCTTAGACGTTAACAATAAATAGAGGCCTTGTTACCACGTAAAATGTATGTTACCTTAGCAACGTGTACGTCTCTTTTAATAAAAGTGTATGTCTACACATGATAGTGTGCGTGGTATTTATAATATTTTTTTTAAAGTTTCACGCTTTTTATTCCACAGAGCAGGCTAGAAAGAAAGTACCTAGTGTTAAGACACTTTGTAATTAGCTTTCCATAGTATTCGACACTATTGCGTGTTGAGTGGTAAAACTCAACGCCATATTTAGTCTTAAAAGGAAGTGGAAATAAATTCAATATAATCACCCCCCTGAGTGGGAATCGAAGCTACAACCGATCGCGTTTACAGCCCCACTGCGCCAAGACCGGCCTCAATTTGACCTAATTATAATTATTATTTAATATATTTCAAGTATATTATTATAAAAATTATTCACTTTGTTACATGCATATCTCATTATTTGTAAAGGCAGAGAACAGTGTTACAACAATCGTCTCTTTTTTACCAACAGTTGTATTTGGTTCAGGAGTCGAACAAAAATATTTCTCAAATATAATAATGGGGCCAATTATATTTAAATTACTATCGAGTCGTACTTAATAATTCAAAATGATAGTAGGAGATATAAATTTATTCCGTTACTTGTTTTTGATATTCGTGATTTTCACACATTGTAAATGTAACAATTTTTAAATAAATTAATCGCGTTTATTTTGACATTTGAAAATATATTTTTGAATACTTCTTCCGCTCTTGTGTGACTGACTTATGCTACCATAAATACTGGCCGTAGAAATCTGAAGTATACCTTCATTTCTTAGAGTGCTTCAACAAACATTTAGATATGGTTGTTCAAAACTGCTTCCGAACCAGAAAAAAAATGAGAATTAACGTTACACAAAAAATCTAAAAAAAAAATAGATATAACATTTTCGTTGGCGATCATTTCAAACAAATTCACAGGCAATAATATTTTTTTTAGTATTTTTTTTGGAAGTAACACTATATATAAGGGCAGAAAGAAAATAAAAGTTGGTGTCAATTACATTAATTTTTAAGTCGTATAGTTCAGAAATGACAAAATGCAATAAAAGTCAATAATACATTCAACGACATTTTTCTAATTATAAATCGACTACATCAAATGTATCACCCTTACTGCACATTATAGTTGTAGAGTGAAATAATTATATTTTATTTATTAATATTGAATATAATATATTTTATACACGTTTTATTTATAAACAATTTAGTTATTAAAACTGTTTCTATGATTTTATATCAAAAGTTCACTGAATTATTTAAAGCTCTGACAAAATATCTAAGCACTTATTAATAATTCATTAAGTAATACAACTTTTAGACTAATATTATTTTTTTTGACTGTCCATTTAAGAATATTTACTCAAGTGATCATTTTCAACAAGTAAACCTATACGAGCATAATAACACTGTCCCAGGGCATTCAATGAAATAAGTAGATAATGTGGGCACCACTATTTAAAGCTAATCAAACTTTGTTAAGGAGCAGTATAACATGCGCAGGCGCAACGCCAAGTTCAGTCATAGCTCAAATTCAAAACGCGACGGTCGGTGTGACACATTATGGGACTTACTGTCCTGTGCGATTTTACTTGTAAAATATCTTTTTAATCTATGGTCCTTAGTCATATATTGCTGTCCCTTTTTAATTCTAAGTGAAAGTATAGCTATTTCCGTCCCGCACGGCTCAGTAAAGATCGCACAGTACGATTCGCATGTTTTTGATGTTAACCAGTGACAGTTGTTGGATGTGTCTATTTTTTTTATTTTTGAACGGTGAGTTGGTTTTTTCCTTACTTTTTTATCTATGACTTTTTTATTATTTCAATATTTATTGAATATTTCTTGTCCTGTCATTCCTAAGCAAACAGACTTATAATGTTTATATATGTGTACATAAATTCTCTTTTAACACAATTTTACATTAACCGTAAATAAGGATAAAATAATTCATTCATTACGACAATTACGTTAGTATGACGTTATTTCGGTATTTAGACCGGCAGACATATTGTGAATCATTAATCAATTCACTGCTAAGTGATCATAAATTCCTAGCATCTGTACGCCTGTTAATAGGTAGGAAATTTTATATCATTTCACGCCTCGGCTTAACGTTGAGGGTTTTAATTAGCCCCTATAGCTAAATTTAGACGAATTAAACGTCCCTCGGTTAGACAATTGTTTAAATTGTAACGGATATATTATCTGTATTTAATTTTTTTAATTAACATACTCGTAAATTTAGGCTATAGTATTCCAGTATGAATCCTTTTTCATATATGATGCAGATAGATAAGCATGTGTTGTAGATACACAAATGTTCTACACATGGCAATATATTTGTTTGATTGCTGGTGCATATCTGTCTGCAAATATTTTTACAAAATATTACGCTTTTAGTTAGATATACTTATAAGGGATTATGTTTTCGAAAAAAATGCACAATACTTAGATATTAATATTATTTTATAATTTATTTACATTTCATAATTAAAAGAACATTTGAAAGTTTAAATATATTATTAAAAAACGAATTCCATTTTAATATAATTTCAATTATAAATTCAAATCGTCCACACAACTGTCAATGAACAAATAACTTTCAAGAAACGTTCTGTTTACAGGGCGTTAAAGATAACGACGCCCCGAGATAAGGGGGGCAAAAGCTAAAGATGAATAGATAGCTAGTGTGATGAACTTTAAACAGCGTGTATTGTCTAGACTTGGCCTTAAATAACTTGTTTATTAGTAACGTGCTTTCCCTTAATTCATTTTTAATTTAATTCGTCAAAATTTTTCCGGGGAACTGAGAGAAGTTAGTAAATCACTTTCGACCAATTTCTTACAAATTAAACAAACTAATAAAACTTTGTTTGCGTGAACTTTGTGTCAATTTCTACCCGTTCATTGATATTATATATAATATATCATTGTATGAACTGTAAAATCATGTTCCTTTCTATTGCCTAGTATTTTGATAAAATATATTTTTAGTTCTTCGCTCTTTAAAGAACCTACATGTAAAATTTTAATCTTTACGCCCTTTAGACTGTACGTTGTCTGTCAGTCACTTGGAGACTACCCTAAGATTATTAATATCATTATTTTTATAAAATATTTAACTAGAATTGGCTTAACTCTGAACTAACACTTGGTAGAGAGCTATTGCAAGTACCCGTTTGTTTGATATGAAGTGACAATTCTTTGTTATAAATTTGTAAAAAAATTGCATTTATTTCCATTTTAGATATGTTAAGATTTAAAGCTTAATTCTTGTATATATAACTTCCATATCACAATATCAGCCTTTTTTAGTTACATCCAAAAACCTACTAAAATTGTATTGTTAATACGCCTTAACTGATATATCCGTTGTCACAGACTCCTACTCACTGTAATATGACAGTAAGTTCGTTAAAAATAATTTTATTTCATTGGTAACTTAACCGACTAAGATAAAATTGTTTAATTTTGATAACATTTTAACCAAATTCTCGAATCAAAGTAGGTATATTTAAAAGTATATTTTATTAATTGTTTATAGGAAGAAAAAATAATATTAAATATTTCAGTTTAAATAGAAAATTATAACTATATTACATTTTAACATTACAAAAACATTTAGCTGTTAGTAACTTGTCAACACAAGCATGTATGGCGTACAAAGTAAAAAGTATTAAAACAGGCGGTCTCCAAAGCTGGTCATTCATCCCGTCGCCAGATGGTGTAGCATGATCGTCATACAATTAGAGGTGTCTTAGTCATTTAAATAGGTCAAGTTTTAAGTAGCGTTTTTATTTATTAATTAAATATATATATATATATATATATATATATATATATATATATATATACATACATATATATTAGCTTCATGTTTTCAACCCGCAGGGTAGACAGAAAGTACCTAGTATCAAGACACTCCGTACTGCGCTTTCCACCGAATTCGAGATTTTGCGTATGATTGTGTGATATTTACCTCAATTTTATTAAAATATTTTGCTATATACACTCAAAATAATGGGATATTTTTTTTAAGAAGACATCGTTACAAGATAAGTAGACGAATCAAGGAACAAATTAGTCAATAGAGCACTCATTCGTTCATATTTTTTTGTGTCAAAAGTTAGACTCCAAAAAATTCATAATAAAAATAAAATAAAAGAAGTTTTATTAAAACAAACAAACAGTTTTAACAAAAAAGAATATATGTTGATTTTTTCAAAACATTTCTAAACGAAGAACAGAGCCAACAATAGATAAATTCCTATCAATTAGAACAATCAGTGCACCGCTTAAATCACGATTATTGAATTAAGCGTTCAAAGTTTAATCCGGATATTGTCAGTACTATACGTTTTGTGGTCTGCGGATGTTGGCAATTGAGATATTAACAAGATGTTATGTGCTCTTAGAAGCTCGAAATTATTTTAAAGAACGATGAGAATTGGTACTTCCTTTCTTTGCCGTATGCGTGACGATTGTATGAGAAATTAAAAAATATATATTTAATATTGTACAGAACTATTGAGAATAAAGTGCTAATATTATAACTTTTCGTATTCGAAGGGATATCAGGTTGTCTCTGCCTATCATATTCTAAGGGAAAGCTGTAAAATGTACTATCATATACTGACTTTAACAAAAAATAACAAATGAATTATTCTTACCATTATTATAAGAATATATGTTTTTTAATATATTTATACAAATAAATAAAATTGCGGTTATTTCTGTGAAAATAATATAATGTACAATTTTTGTCAGTCTATCTGTCTGTTTATTTTAATGGATATATTGGACAAATTTTGATGAAACTTTCACTGGTTCGTTTATAATAAACAGGATTCACCTTTTCAAAATAAAATACTAATATAACATACGTTTTATATTTAAAATTATATTTAAAATAATTATTTTATATTTAAAATATATTTCATATTAAGGAAAGTGCGTTTCGTAATTTAACACCGTAAATTGCCCAATCATATCTTGATTGAGAAAATTGATCCCTAATACAAAAAGGGTAAACAATAAACTATACATATTTCAACCTATGGATAATTTGATAGTAGCCTTCAAATATTTCGATTAGGTACAAAAATAAAAATAAATTATTATAAACATAAAAATAATCACGTAAATTGTATTGATGGTATTAACTTATTTCAAGAAAAATTTACTTCTAAACACTTATTTTTTCATATGTCTAAAATGTATATGTCAATATGTCCTAACTTAGTATTATTATTTTAATATTTTATTCTTTTTGTCCTTCCTTAATACATGGCAATAATTATTCAATTTAACAGAAAAAGTGTGTCAAATTTGGACACTAAGTTAAAATTTTGACACTAGGTGCTCTATATCTATGCATGCATGTAATTCATTTTATCCTTTTTATTTTTACATTTTTTACCACTAAGGTTGAGATCAAATTAGTGCTCCCTGTGAGGGGACGGGGTAGAATACAATTCCCCTCCGCTACTGGGTAGCGTCCCGTAAGAGGCGGGTATCGCAGTAATTTGGTGGTAGGAGGTTAATCCTCAACTGGCTCGCGACCACTATAGTGACAAAAACGAACCACCAAATATCTGACGATGTGTTCCGGTTCGATGTGATGTAAGCCAGCTTTCCCTATACCCACCCATCCTCTCCCTTCCCTTTCACTTCCACTCATAATTCACATTGTCTGGTTTTCGGGCTTGACGTGGAGAGCTAAGTGTCTAGGCGCTAGGCACTAAGAACTATCTGACATATCATATTTCTACCTTGCGAGAGCCGAGAAATAAAATTAATTTTTAAATAAAACTCCAAGTGGAAATCGAACTCACAAATGGACTCTATAAAATGACCTCTTTATTTTATTTTACATTTAAATTAATTTATAAATAGTGATTAAGGTTCTTTGAATGTACTAGTGTGTAAAAAATGAACTTTACACATAGCCTTAATAATTATTAAGAAGGTTTTTTTATAGTCATGTCTATTAGATTTTATGCCATACTATAAGGGTAATAATATATATGAAAATGTCATTCGTATAGATTTTTTTTTACTAGAAGGCTCTGAAAATAATTTTGTTTATTGGTCAAAATTATATTATTATTTAGGTTTAAAATATTTTTTTTTTAATTCTAATATATTGTGTGTACATATAAACAAGAATCCTGAATATTATGAAGAACGAAATAATTACGAAGAAAACTAAATCATGTTCCTAAGTACTAGTGCCGCAGGAGTGACATTAATATATCTCCTGCTGCTTAAGTGCTTATCAATAGATTTAGTACTTCTACAGAATAGACGCAAGAAGCTTAGCAGAATAAACATAGAAGAAAAAGAAGAAGAAGAATGTATTTTATATATTTTTTTTATTTTAAAATGTAAAAGTCAAATATCTCTATGTATAGTGTATGTTTATGTATTTGTTTTGTGTAATATAATTTTATGTATATAATGACATTCAAAACTTTTTATTCTTTGAACAATATTTACTATTTTTAAAGTGTTATTCCACACTTTTATTCGTATAAAATAACAATCTCTCTTGTTAAACGATTATTTCTTAATAATCTTTAAGTAGTAGAAATTTGTAAAAATCTCTCTACAGGGATGCTAACTACATAAATAAGTTGTAACAAACGTATAAGAATTTCGACGCAGCTGGTAGTAGAACGCATGGCTTAGCGGTCAAAGCGCTTGGACGGTATCCAAGAGGCGCGGGTTCGAATCCCGCTAAGTTCAAATTTTTATATGTTTTTTCAAAAATGTTTGAACAATGTTTGACATCGTAAAGTGACTTGACTAAGTTAGTTAAGTAGAGATTTTACTATTATTGTAATTACTTTTTGTACACCACATTATATTGAAAAAGGAAAAGAGATATGACACAAGAACACAAATGTTCAAAACGCGGTCTTATAGGTCAGTAGCCATCTCGTCAGATAACCTTTAGGGCGGAAAGAAGCTATGATAACAAATAGGTAAGTAGTGAAAGTAATTTTGGGTTAAAATTAAAAATATTGATTTAAATATTATAGTTGCATAGATTAAAAGCTTATTACGCCCAAAACAATACAGTGCATGACTTCAAATTGATTTCTGACTGATGGATTTCAGGAAAAACTGATTGACAGATTGAATTCAAGAAAAATCGTAAAAAAGGGTGAGTGCACTGCATCTAACACATGTATCTTTCAACATTTACGTAGTAAAAATATATTCAAAGTCAAAATATTATATTCAAACTAACTAAAATGCTTCAGCTTTTGGAAGTTATTTATTTACCAACGATTCACTAAAATTAATGCCTCAGACCAACATCATATTTATATGATATGAGCCAAAATTGCTAAAAACTCAACGGGCTGTTTTTTAAATATCAATCATTATCAAATCATATACGCACGCAATATTCCAGAGCACAAAAGTTTTTATTACATAGAATGTGAAAAGGCGGAGAACGCCGCCTCTTTCTGTAACGAAAATATTTTAGTATAAATATTTCCTACGGTATAAACCGAGTACAACAGTCACTTACATTATGTGTAAAAATTTCTATCTTACTATCACGCTTCATGATATACAGCGTGGTGACAGACTGATGGACGGACAGTGAAGTCTTAGTAAGAAAAATAAGTGTATTTGTTCTTCATAAATATTGATTTATTATATGATTATAAGTTTTGGACTTCAAATTTATTTTTATACAATTTTAAATTTCGGAGCCACCTTCGTTTTACAAATTAATGTACTTAAAAAATAAAGGATCAATTTGAAGTTTAAAAACAAAAGAATGAAATTGACAAGTAGGAAATTGATTTTTAATGTTCAAAAATATTAATTTGATTGGAAAATTTTTAATTGAATTAAATTCCATGTTCTATATTATATATAAATGTTAAAAATACTTATCTTAAATTACAATTAATAATACGTTATTATGTACATAGTAAGCATAATAATCTGATTGTATATTTCAGTAAATGTGACTCTTGTATCGATTAAATTGTTTTGTTTGTTTTATACTTATCAAGTGTTAATATATCGATATCTGTTTATTTGCAATTATATTATTAGCATTTCTGCACATAGAGCCTAAGCTTTGAACTTTAAATAGAATCGTTCATTGATTGCCCGATGTTGTGGATACGATTCCCACTCAATAGAATGATTACAATTATAATTTATTTAGATTTTTCTATTCTATCAAATTTTTACGTAGAGTTCGCCACTCAACACATAATCGAGATCAGGCGAAAAGCAGTCAAGGGTTAGGCTATTAAGCAATAAAACATAAATTAACACAAAGTCTACCTATTTATAACTTTATCTACAATATTTAAATAAAATATAAACATAATTTACATTTGTGAACCATGAGAACTCCCATGTTTTTTTTGTAAGATGTATTTTTGTATTAAATCAAAATGCCGTTGCAGAATCGAAAATATGTCTTCTTTTTTATATGTATGATACTAAAAATACATAAATATTATTTAATTGCAAAGTAATATGCTTTTTTAATAACACAAATAGGGACTTAGATCCCTAGCATGAATGCAATATTATAATATCATAGTTTTAGACTTACCTTGAAGCAGTAAGAACTGGCTCGCGGTGTATCTACCAAGTAATAATCCTTTCAATTAGTATATATATATATATATATATATATATATATATATATATATATATATATATATATATATTATATATATATATTATATATATAATATAACCTTTAGTTTTATAAAATAAACTTACGTTTTATTATCATCAACTTTTTTTAATTTCACTTAACGATGTGTAAAAATGTTGATAATGGCTGATAAGCATAAACCAGAAAACTGAATTGTCCCCACGATAACTCAGTTTTCTGATTTAAGTTCACGTGTAATAATACGTTAGATAAACATACGGTACTAATTGTATCATTATATATTTTATTAATAATTCTCACTATAACGTTGATATATTAAAAAATGTCAATAGCTGTATAGCGCTTTATATGTACACAATATGAAATTAAGTGAGTAATAATAGCTTAAACATCTACAATACTTAAATAAAACATGAACATAATTTATTAGATGAGATTATAATATTAGACATATCATGTCAGTTGAGAAATTCATGAGAAATAAAACAATATGTGGCCATTGTTTCGCTTTAAGTTAGAACATAGGAAAAAAGTCGTTCCTAATTGACTAGGTAGCAAAACTTGTAAAACTCGTCCAAACTGGCGGAAAAATGTCCTAACTTTTTGACACATTCTGGTTTTAGTCGCTCACAGATAAGAAATAAAAATTATTACTTGAAAAATCGATAAGGTAGTCCTAGTTAGTCCTTCTGAGCGTGTCGCTTATGCACCGGTTTTAATGTCACCAAAGGCGATATCTTTTTGGCATTACACCATAAAATGTCTGAAATGGCATAGAGGCTAACAGTACTATATATATATATATATATATATATATATATATATATATAAAAGGTTTGTCATGTTGTTTATGTTTATATGTTTACTGATGCAAATTTAAATGGTTCAAAAAACCGGCCAAGTACGAATTGGATCGCCTACAAAATTTCCGTCTGATTATTTATAAAAACGGTAAAAAAAATCTTGTCTATTGTATGGAAGTTCCATTATTTTACTTTAATTTAACTATTTTTCATATATATTAATAATAATAATAATTTTATAAATAAAATATATTTTTTTACTAAAAACCACTCTTTTAGACATGTCGTGGCCATGGTCCGTATGTAAAGATGTTTTTTACTAAATTATTGTTATTGTAATGTCACCATCGTCCCAATCAAACTCTTTATCCCGGATATTATTTACGTCAGTTTTAAGCAGATATCATTTACGTCAAGTGTTAAATGTTTTATTTAGACAAAAAATGGGTCAAAATAACGCAGAAATATTTTTTTCTATATATGTATATAAGCTAATAATTGAGTGTTGAAAGAATATAAATTTGCATACATGTTGTATAACTAGATGAAGATAGTAGTCTGTTGATTTAATTAATACGTATATTTATAAAAATAAATAAAATGATAGTGTCTGTTTGCAATATTAAAATAACTGCTTTTACAAGTGTATAGTTCATATGTATTTCTACGACTATACATACATATACGAAAATACCAAATTAACATTTTTTGTCTGTCTCTTTGTTATTGCTAATCTCTGGAACGTTTTGACCAATTTTAATGGGGCTATTTCTTTGTCAGCTAGCTGACGTAATAAGGAGTAACTGAGGCTGCTATTGTTTATGAGTTATAAAATAAAGATCCAAAAAAGTATACTTCTTTCTATATTATAAAAAATATTAACTGTTTTAACTTTATCCCATGTATTTTTTTTATTCTGAAACTGAAACATTTTAAATGCCTTTTTTAACTAAATTTATTAAATAAAATTATTAGAAGTATCAAAATATTTTATGTATTATAATAAAAATTCGGCTATAAATAGTTTTTTTTTATTTTAACACTCAATAATGATAACTGTTCCCAAACATGTGAAAATATTTTTTTAAAATAGGTACAATAAATATATTATAGGTAACAAATAAACATATACCATCTTTATTATTTATTTAACACTTCATGCACCATATAAATAAGATACAGACCACCTTCTTCTTCTCTTTCAGGCCACTCTTTAGCTTTCATACTGCTTCCCCCGTTCACTTCTTCAACTTCACGCTTTATTCCGTTCCCTACGGGATAAAGCGTGAAGTTGTAAAAAAGTTTTATAAAAGCTTTTGAGTAATACTATTGATGTTATTAGGTGTTTTATTATATATAATTTACTATAAATAATTATTGAGGCCGCTCAGGGCAAAGTGTGAACGCGTCCGACTGTAAACGCGATTATTTGTGGGCTTGATCCCCACTCGGGGGAGTGATTACATTTAAAATTACTTTCAGTTCCTCGCTCTGGTAAGACAAAGTGCAGCGTTAAGTTCCGCCACTCAACGGAAAGCGAAGTACGGAGTGTCTTGACATCAGGCACTCTCTAAAAAAATATTAGTTTCATATTCAATATAATCATTTTACTTAATTACCAAGAATATGTATATAAGATATGAAATATGACAACACTGTCGAATTCTGACTTTGCATGATACGTGGCGTAAAGCATGGCGATTAGGTCAACATTGAAACACAGTAAAACGTCAGAAAATTCGGAATAATATATCTTTACTGTGTTATTCCATAGTTAGGATTAGAAAACATTTTTAAAAAACGTGTAAAATTTGAACGTAAAAAAGTTGTAGCAAAACGTATAAGAATTTCGCAGCTAGTAGAAGAACGCATGGCTTAGCGGTTGGAGCGCTTGAATAGTTTCCAAAACGCGCGAGTTCGAATCCCGCTGCGTTCAAACTTTAACTTTAATTAATATCAACATCAATATAACAACATTCTCTTCTCTTCTTAGAGTGAGGTCAAGGTATCTCTTAATAAAGCAGCATCATCATTGAATTTTTGAATGATATGATCTATCAGTGTATTAGAAGACCAGAAACAAGATTTATTTATTTTTTGGATAATTAATATAAATCGTGAAACATAAACTCACTTCTTTTCTGTGTTGGTCAGCAAAAACCGTATTCAATATGCCTAACATCTTTTCTTTAATTTGATTTTGATTTTTATAGCCATAGCCGTCTCCTGCATCACTTTACACTACAAATTGTTAAATTTACTCTCCAAATATCTTGCGGTTGTTTTATTTTATATTTATTCACCATTCTAAAGAAATCGTCGTGGCGCTGAGTGACTGTAAACGTGATTGGTTGTGAGTTCAACTCCCATTAGGGGGAGTGTTTATATTTAAATTATTTCCACTACCTCGCTCTGATAAGACAAAGTGTAGCGTTTAGTTCCACCGCTCAACGCGCAATGCTCAAAAAAACGCGATTTCAGCGGAAAACGAAGTACGGAGTGTCTTGACACTAGGTGCATTCTGTCTACTCTGCTATGCGGGATAAAAGCGTGAAGTTAATAAATAAAAACAATAAATTAACGGCATTTTCATGCAGTTAACATAAGGCATAGTCGTCATAGAGGACATAGTGGGTACGTCTTGGAAACCGTCGAACCACTCTGGCTAATTAGGTCGTATTTCTCATTGAGCTGCGAAATTCTTATAGGTCGTTCGATTACTCTTTTTGGTGCGCTTGTTACAACTTATTTTTATCGAAAGATTATTTTTAATAGAGATCATTTGCTTGGCTATAATATGAATATTAAATGTATATTTACGTAGATCATGTCTATAACAAAGTAAACCATTAAATAAATTCTGACAAATTATATTATTCTATTCATAGATTTATCCAACATAGTAGGGTAGTCAGAGACAATCTAGTGTCAAGACACCCCTAAATCGAGACAAAACGTGTTGAGTGGCAAACTCAACGCCACGCTGCGTCTTATAAAGGTGTCCCAAAATTAACGCAAGATTTGAATTAAATAGAAAATGCCATTTTTAGTCTTTTAATATTTATTAAAAGACTAAAAATGGCATTTTCTATTTAATTCAAATCTTGCGTTAATTTTGGGACACCCTATATAAGCGAAAATATAAAAATAAATTATAAAAACAATCATTCCTCCAAGCAGGAAGCGAAAATACAACGAATTGTCTCTTTCTTTGTGTTTTATTTATACAAAAATATATCTAATTTAATAGTACTCTTCCTTGTTATTTTGCTTCCTTATACTACATAGTAATTCCGAATTCCAATGTAAAATAATTATAAAATTTTTATAATACCGTCACACGAATTCATAATTTTGTTTTAAAAATGACCTAAAAGGAGTCCTAGTTGCATCAGCAAAATTTAAACAAAATCAGGCGACGAGATTTTATTTAAAACAGTGTTGAAAGATTTTTTACATTTATTGATAATAGATAAAAACACAACACAGATACAGTCAACATATATTTTCCTTATGAGGAATTAACGAAAAAATAGATATATACAGAAAATAATTTAAAAATAACTAAAAGAAGCCCTCGTCGATTTAGCAATATTAAATTTATTTATTAAATTTAGGTTGATGTTGTAAATAAAAATTGGAATATGTTAGATTAAAATTGCAAACACAACACATTTGCCACAAGGCAAAATATATTATATCTGTATATAAATTTTCCTAATAAAAAATATATTTTGAAATATTCAAAATATATTTTTATAAAGTTTTTAGAAAACATTTTAGAAAAAACGTATAAAAATTTGAACGCAGCAGGATTCGAACCCGCGCCTCTTGGATACTGTCCAAGCGCTCTGACCGCTAAGTCATGCGTTCCACCACCAGCTGCGTACCAGTACTATAAAAATAGTAAATATTGAAATAAAATATCAATCTCTCTTGTTAAACGATTATTTCTTAATAATCTTTATATAGCAAAAATTTGTAAAAATCTCTCTACAGAGACGCTAACAACATAAATAAGTTGTAACAAAACGTATAAGAATTTCGACGCAGCTAGTAGTAGAACGCATGGGTTAGCGGTCAGAGCGCTTGGACAGTATTCAAGAAGCGCGGGTTCGAATCCTGCTGCGTTCAAATTTTTATACGTTTTTTCTAAAATGTTTTCTAATCCTAAGTGTGGAATAACACTTTAAAAATAGTAAATATAAGTAAGTATATTGTGTATGTAGTCTGTCACATATCTTTGTTACACTAGAAGACTTAAAAAAATATATAAGCTAAACATTTTAGCGAACCATTGTGGTTACGATTATTTCTAAATGCTCGTATTATGTAACACGTTTTATTATTAAAAAAATCAGTAGACAACCCTGTCACATAGAGGATGTTTACTGGCACGTACCAATTTATATATAGAACCCTAAATAGGATATAAATCATCATAACATATTGCCATATATTATATAATTTGCATGTAACCACTAGTTACAATTGGCATTGTGAGAAATGCAATTGGCGTATGCAATTCTCACACCGATCATCCATTTAACACTATCTAGGCCTTGGGCGCCAATAAAATTTTATTGGTAAAAAGGATAATTACTTGATAACATGCTGAAATCGTTTGTGAATAGGTCTAAATCACGTCAAGGGGTCCCGCAATTGATACTTTAATGCACAAATCACTTGCATAATAAACAAATTGCACTAACGGCTCTCAATAACAAAATTAGCTGAAATCTATTCAGAATGACAAACATCCGTAGAATAGATAAATTTAGAATCTGCGGGTAGATGCGCGGCCGTTATATTCTGACCCGTTTATTTAAACATTGTAAAAGCACGGGAGGTCAGCATTAACTGGTCGCCCGTATCACTTAAGTTAATAAAAGTCCCCTTGGTATTAAATTTAATAGAGTATGAAAGGGAGGTCTTAAACGGTTCTTCCTGTAGCCGACGGAAGACGGCGATTGGTACAATTGAGCGGGCTATTCTCCAATCAGCGACGAGATACTATGATTGCACAACGCTCGTTTACAATTTTGAAACTTGATTGTTTGGATAATTGACTTTTTCAAAACTTTTTTATAATCGAAAAAAATGTAATTTTTTTACTTTAATCTTTTTTATAATGTACAAATTTTTTTTAAATTTTTTGGATGAAAATGTTGGATTTGGCTAGACTAAGAGAAACTTTCAGAAATAACGTATGTATGGAGCAATATATGATATGTAATATTTTTTTCATTTTACGTATTGGGACTGTACTTAATTTTAGTAAATTAAGAAAATATTACATTTTTACTATATGTTTTACATTTTTTATAAGTACATACATAAATTGAAACTGAGATAAGTATCTTCATGCTTTTATCCCGCATACCAGGGTAGTTAAGAAGTACCTAGTGTCACTCCATACTTAGGTTTCCACCGAATTTAAGATATTGAGAATTAAGGGGCGGTACTTAACGCTGCGCTTTGTCTCACTTCCCAATTGGGAGTCGAATCCACAACCGATTGCGTTTACATTGAAAAGCTATCCCACTGCAGCATAACCGGCCGTAGTATTTGGTGGTTATCGAAAATCATCTGCACTGCACTAGTTATTATATCGACAGTGGTTAAGGACTCGAATCCTATTAAGGGAAATGTTTATATATATATTAAAAGTATAATTAAGTATCAAATTTAAATTATAAAATTAAAAGTATAATTAAGTATCAAATTAATAACGACTGGAATTCTTTCACCATAAAAGGCTTAAATTATTTAAAAAACAAGTTTACTTATAAATTAGGTTTTTTTCTCGTTTTCAATAGAAACTATTTAAATAAAAATCTTCCCTTCAAGTATTAATTAATATATAAATAGTTTACTATTTTAAGTATTATTTAACACTTTCCTGACATTATTTTATTAAATGTATTAAAATTTATCTAAAAATATATATTTTTTAATTTTATATAAGTAGTAATCAAATTAAATTAAATTAAATTGATAAAGTATACTTACATGCTCATTCTCTTAGATAATGTCTCACAGAGACATTAGGGTCTCTTAAGAGTCTTATAAGCTGAATTTTGAATTGTAGAAGGAAAACAATAATAAAAAAGAATCATTGTAATAAAAGGTATGGACCTGAGACCTTAGATCTAATAACAGTAATAAATAAAACCCAATTAACTACAATAGCATCTGACTTTAACGAAATCCACCATTATAATAATAACATCAAAATATAACTCAATATTTTATTAAGTACACAATATACATGATATGTACAATAAGAAACAAATAATAAATATACAATTCTTTTAAAATAATCTTCATATTATTAGAATTTGTCCACCTTAGTTTCTAAAACGCCAATATTTTCAATTTCACTGTGTATTACATCTCCTTGTTTAAGATATTCCGGTGGTGAGCGATACATGCCGACGCCCCCGGGCGTGCCCGTGAGCAGAATATCTCCCGGCAATAACGTCATTACACTGAAAAAGGGAAAAATAAGTTTAATTATTATTAAAAAAAAAACATTAAAATATATATTTTTTATATTGTAACTCTATTCTGGTCTTAAGATAGCGTGTGATAGTAAAGGCGATCGGTCATGGATTGAATTCAATCTTAGGGAAATGATAGTGATAAGACAAAGCGCGGTGTTGAGTTCCGACATCCAACACGCAATGTCTCGAATTCGGCGGAAAAGCGGAGTACGAAGTGTCTTGAAGCTATAGCTATTTTGACCGTTCGTAACATTACATGACGTAAGTACAGGTATGTATTAAAACTCAAAATAACATTAATGTTCAACTTCAACCTTCTAAGTACGTAGGTGTGTCATCGGTTTTTTTACTACACGGCACACACAACAAGGAAAACTGAGACATTCGACGAATTTAAGACATTAAAATGTATTAAAATGTCCAATTTAATAACGTGCTTTCTCGTATCAGAGCGGGAGAAAATAAAACGATTATATCCCCTAGTGGGTATCGAACCTAAAACCCAGGTGTTTATAATCAGACACTACCCCACTGAGCAACGACAGCTTCTTTAATTAGTATTAGTAGTATTATACTGAATATTCGTACGCCACAGAAGATAGCTGGATGAGAGGAACTTATCTGTATGTCTCGAATTCGACGGAAAGCGGAGTACGGAGTGTCCTCGCACTAGATACTTCCTGTCTACTCTGCTATGCGGGAAAAAGCGTGAAGCTATAAAAAAATAAAGTATACTTACGAGCTCAATCTCTCAATGACATCCGGAATTTTGTGTACCAATTGGTTGGTGTTACTACTTTGCTTCAAAACTCCGTTCACACTGCATTTTATCTTCAGATTTTGTGGATCTCCGATTTCGTCACTCGTCGTAATACAGGGTCCGATTGGACAGAACGTGTCCATTGCCTAAAAGGTAAGATTAAAATAAAACTAAGAATTATTCTTAAACTAAGCATTACTAGATAACTTTTATATAAAACTATTTTTTTTTTCATTCTTGATTCTGACGTGACAAGGCAGCGTTGAGTACCGCCATTCAACTCTCAATAAGTCGAAATTGGGCTGGTAATGGAATACGGAGTGTTTTGACACTAGTTTCTCTTAAGTTTGCATAACTGACATTTTAGTGGTGGTTGAGAGCACGGAAATCTTAGTACGTACTGGGCTTGACATAAAAATAAAAGGATGCATATACCGACATAACTGAAAGATTAATGATTTGGACATATTTCTTAAAAGCTCCTAACAAAAGCTAATATTATAGTAAAATTATTAAATTTCGTTATTTTTACAAATTTAAAATTAAACTATTTTAAACGGATTAATCGCGTATATATTTACAGTGTGACAGCGTCTGACTGTAAACGCGTCCGGTTGTGGGTTCGATCCCCACTCGGGGGAGTGATTATATTTAAAAAATATTTTCACTTCCTCGCCCTTATAACTCAACACACAATGTTTCGACATCGGTCGAAAGCGAAGTGCGGAGTGTCTTGTCACTAGGTACTTTATCCTGCCCTCTACCCTGCTATGCGGGATAAAGCGTGAACCAAAAAAAAATAATATTTATGTATTCAAAAATACATTGTTGGAAACCTGACGTTTCGAACACTTTACAGTAGTCCGTGTTCACAGGTAGACCATGTATAATCCGTTGAATACAGGTTAATTTAAAACTAATTTAAAATTAAAATTTATATTTAATTTAAAATAAAAATTTATAACATTATAAGTTTTCAACCAAAAAATGATATGGAATTGCAATATTTTAAATATCAAAATTTTACATACTTAAGATACAATATCACGAGAAGATTAGAAAAAAAAAATGCAAACATTATTTGTGATTCATATCAGTGACATTGAATACTGATAACGTCTCTTAAAATATTACGATTAGATATTATCATGTAATACAATTGTTAAAGCCCACTTAATCATTTTTGTATAGTTATGCTCTTTATAGCATCTAAAATATAGAAAAATAGCCAGTATCAAAAAGCCAAAAAAGCCTGATGAGTAAAACTATCAATCTGACTAATTGCATATTAATCTGATGAGATATAGTTTTCTAAAAAAAAGCTTGATAATTTACTTCATAGGCATGGTGTGTGAAAGGAGAAAGACATGTATATATTACTTTAAACATTTTACACATTATTTATAGCTTCACGCCTTTCTGTATAGCAGGGTGGATAGAAAGTACCTAGTGTTAAGGCAGTCTGTACTCCGGTTTTCCGTCGAATTCGAAACGTTGTGTCTTGAATGGCGGAACACAATGCTACGCTTTGTCTTACCAGAGCGAGGACATGGGAATAATTTAAACTATAATCGTTTCCGAGTGTGAATCGAACTCACTACCAATCGCGTCACAGTCAGACGCTCTCCTAATGCGCCACGAAAATCTCATTTTAAATATGATTTTTGTTTTGTTGATATTAATTTTTGTATGATATAACAAGTACTTTGCTAAGGCAACGCATATTTTACTTGTTTACCGAATCAGTGAGACCAAATCAGTTATGAATTGCCATTACAAATTACCAAAAATAATAATCAAAAATTTCTCTTAAAATTTAGATGTAGTAGATTTACGAAGATAGCTAAAGCAATAAGAAATATAATTTTCATGACAATGCCGTGACGTCATCGTGTCAGTGAACTACTTGCCTTAATTGGGACAAAATTAACTTTGTAGACGAGTTAACAGTACTGATTAAGCCCTAATACGTTAACACGAAAAGGAAAACACTATATAAACCAATAAAATGCGATGAGCTCCTCGTGGCGCAGTGTTATAGTCTGCCTGTAAGTGTGATTGACTTTGCGTTCGATTCCCAGTCGGGGGAATGATTATGTATAATTTTTTTTTCATTTTGTCCACTCTAAAATGGATTCACTTAGGTAAATAGAACAACCTAAATATGTATAATAATAAAACTTTATAAAGAAAATATTTCACTAGATATGTGCTTGTATATAAAAAAGCGTTAATCTGTACCACATAAAATTATTAGATCAAGTTATGGCAAGAAGTAAGCCTCTTAGAAGAATTATACATGAGTATGGAAGCCATAGACAGGAGTGAGTACAAGGTGTCCAACAAATAACAAAAGAGAGAGAAGGCGAGGGACCTCTCTATTTGCCATAGGTTATTCTATGTAAAATAACTCTACAGTGAAGCCCGAGCAATTATGAAGATGTCCAAACATCTAAATTTTTTGTACAAAAGAAAATACATTAAAAAATATCGCAAATGTGCAATAATAAAATGTCTTTTATTGTTTTTTTTATTTGGTCTTGGTTCAACCACGGACTCATCGCGTCCATTATTATTTCTGATCCAGTTCTATCATTAATTTTTGTTATTTTTTTACGGTAACGTGTGGAGAATACCCGACACTGGGAAAGATAAGAAAATCAAAAACCTTTATATCTACCTAATATAGCCTATAAATACCTAATAACTGGACTACTAGGTATATTATCTCTATGTCCCGTGGACAGGTAAAATACCCGTTGACTTTAACAAATGTTTATACAAAAGGACATATCAAACACATAAAGAGTATTGTTTACAGATGCTATATATTTTTAATGTATTATTAGAAAAAATTCATTATCTTTCAGATATGCCAAATTTCAGATTTTCATTTACAAGTATTTTTTAAGTATTAATAGTATAATTACAAAAAGCTTACCTTTCCAAGCAAGAACTGCCCTCCATTCCTTTCCTTCTGCCAATCCCTAGCACTGATATCCTGGGCCACAGTGTAACCGAGGACGTAGTCGAAAGCGTTAGCTGCCTTTATATTGCTTGCTTTTTTACCTATAACTACTGTCAACTCCACTTCCCAGTCTACTTTCTGTGAAACAAGATTTTTGTAACTTTTCAAAATATCTATGTATATATAAATAAAAATAATTAAAAATAGAGTGTCTTTTAGTAATATAACAGCGTTTTTACTTAATGTTTATTTTTGTATACACAATACATAAACCAAAAAAACATTTTTCACAATGTGTCTTTCTATTTGTTCCGGTCAGTCTCTGGAACGGCTCGACCGATTTTAACAGGACTTTCATTGGCATATAACTGTTATAATAAGGAGTTACTTTTATTTTAGAATTATAAAATAAAAATCCAGATATGTAAAATACACCGCGGACAAAGTTGCGGAGGCAGCTAGACTACATTAACTAAAACATATTATTTATTACATTTAGTTTTAATTATCTTGACTATTTTTTGTATTATGTATTTAAATGGGACTTAATTGCTACAATACAAGCGAAATTAGATCATTATTATGTATTTTTAGTATTGCATTACAAAAAAAAGCAGTGTATTTTTTTACTTTCGTAGCGATAATTTGAAGAGACTTATAAAGAGATAAAAATAGTTTAAAAAGTACTATTGAATATTAATTCATGTTCATTTTTTCTTTAGAGCTTCACGCTGCATAGAAGCTGCTTCCATAGAAGGGTAGTTAAAGACAATCTTGTTTGCTTTCCGTCCGAAATTGACACTTAATCGATCGAATCATTCCGAATTCCGAAAGTACCTAATATAAATATAATCCAGGAATTGAACCTATAATCAATTGCTTTTACAGTTAGATAGTGTCCCATAGCGCCACGATAGTCTTGAATTATTTTCCGTTTTGCTACAAACGTTTATATAATTTAATACTATACTATACAAACGATATGTGTGAATTTGATCTGTTGCCCACAACCGAGTCTTCAATTCCCACTAGGGGGAATGATTATATTTAAATTATTTTCATTCCCTCGCTTTGGTAAAACAGAGTTTGAGCGTTGAGTTGCGTCACTCACCACTCAATTTGTCGAATTTGGCGGAAAACGGAGTACAGAGTGACTTAACACTACGTATACTGATTACCCTGGTGTGCGGGATAGAAGGGTGAAGCTAAATAAAAGACAATATTAGATTTTACATACGATTACGATAATGTGACTTAGCAACCTAGCAAGTAGCAACCTTTACTCACTAGTGGCTACCTATCGACGTATTGACATAGGTTTAATTAATGATCGAACGATATGGAAGATACGTAAATGGCTATTTACTGGTATCGTTAAGGCTCAGCTTGTTTTCAACACTTCTTCCATTTTTTATTATATGGTTAACTCTATTAAAACATAACACTGAAAAATGAAATATTTCTAACTATAATTATATAAAATGAAGTTCACATTTTGCAGAATAAAAGGGTAATTTATGTGGAAAATAAAAACGTTGAATACTTCTTGAATCTTACTAGTATTAGTGTTTCTTCTTCTTGTAAATATTTTGCATTATTATTGGATCCGGATACACGTGCAAGCAACTTGAACTCACATAGCATTGATTTGATCGACAGATAATATATTCTATTACTTTTTTCATCACTTAATTATTTTTAGGGTTGACAATCATCAATATAGAGTACTTAATACAAATATTTTCATTTGAAATACAAGTTTGTTAACCCTGCTAGAATTTCTGTTGCTATCCGCCATAATTATGACTGTAAAACGTAACCTTCGGCATTTTACCAACCCTTATAAATATACAAAATTCTTTGATGTTTTAGCATATCTTTATATTCCTTTAGGAACACACATTTCAAATTTTCAGTTTTCAATGCCCTACATTGGCTATACATTGTCTAATAGTTTATTCATACATATTTTTTAGCTTCTAGCGGAATCCTGAATAGAAGGATCGACAGAAAGTACCTAGTGTTAAAACACTCCGTACACAGTTTTTCTTCGAAATTGTCACTACATTGTGTGGCGGAACTTAACGCCGCGCTTTTTTTACCAGAACGAGGAATATGTAAATTGAACCAACAACCGATCACGTTTACAGTCAGACGCCGACACACTCGACCGGCCTAATATACATAAACATATATAAATATATATTTATAGATATTCTTTATAATACAACAATTTATTATCTATGTAATCATCACGTTAAGCATAATATCATCTGTCGCCTACGCGTTACGAATTACGAAGTACCTACGTACGTACATTTGTTTCAATAATTGATCCCAATTGTGTACTGAGGTCATAGCAGACCTCTGAATCACGGAATTACGGCCACACCTTTATTAATTGCGATTAAGAAAGTACACTCTAATATAGGTTATATTAAAACGATATATTTTTATCATATGCTAAATGAAAATGGTAATAAATCTGGTCTATTATTTAGTGATACAAATTAGTAATTATGTATGTATTGTTTAAAATTATATAAAAGTAGAACAAACAGCTTTTCGCATAGTAGGGTATTCAAAGACAACTTAATTATATAAACGTATGTAATATTTAGTTATTTTTAGGCTTAATAAATTAGATTAAGTTTTCAATAGATAGCTAATTTAAACTGGATACGTTTTTAAAATCCATTAACGAGAAATTTATATTCTAAGTATGTCAAGACACTCAGTTGACTGCTTACGGCTCGAAATTGAAACATTTTCTAACGCAGTCTTATCAGAGAGGAAAAATGAAAATATATAGTCATTACACCGAGTGGGAATCGAATCCACAACTATTTACGTTTACGCTTTTACAATTGCGTTTTGCCATAATGGTCTTAAGATTATAAATATTTTGAAAAAACGTATAAAAATCTGAACGCAGCGGGATTCGAACCCGCGCCTCTTGGAAACCGTCCAAGCGGTCTGACCGCTAAGTCATGCATTCTACTATTTCTTTTACTACTTATTTTTATACGTTTTTTCAAAAATGTTTTCTAATCCTAACACTTAGGAATAACACTTTAAAAATAGTAAATGTTAAAATAAAAATTTTTGTCTACCTTGCTATGCGGGATAATATATATATATATATATATATATATATATATATATATATATATATATATGTATATATATATATATATATATATATATATATATATATATATATATATATATATATATATATATATATATATATATATATATTACAAACGTCTTTTTAGGTTATCGGGGCGCAGTGAGACAGCACTTGACACAAAACCCACTAGGGGAAATGGTAATATTTAAATTATTTTCACTTTAACCTATCACGCGACAAAGAACGGTGTCGTGTTCCGCATCTGACTTGAAAAGTCAAAAAATAGAGAACGCAGTATTATTACACTAATAATGAAGTAACAAAAAAATAGACAAACATACATACAAAACGTAATATTATAACACAAAGTTATTTTTATATGCGAGAATGCTCTAATTAAAATATAGCACAGAAGAGATTTGCAGCTGCTGAGTATTTCATACTTACCTACTCAGTTTTCATATAAAAATATACATTCCTTAGATACATCTTGTACAATTTATTGCATAGAATGTTAAATATAGTTTAAAAAAGATATCGTGGTGCAGTGGGGCAGCGTCTGACTTTAAACGCGATTGGTTATGAGTTCGATCCTCACACGCAGTATGATAATATTTAAAAAAATAGTTTCATTTTTTGTAGTTTTCTAAGCAAAGCGCTTCGTTGAGCTCGCCATATAGCACGCAATGTCTCGATTTTTGGCAGAAAGCAGACAATAGTGCCTTGACAGTAGGTTGTTTTTATTTTTCCAAGTATTTTTTTTATATTATAAAGTCTTCTCTAAGTCTAAATTATATATTTTAAATCATTTAATTTGAAATGTATTTTTATCCTAAGATAAGTTAAAGATTAACTAAATAAAAACTGGGTTAACCAATTGGGTTAAATAATTATAATAAGTATGAATATATAACAAGATTTATTTTTAATTTCTTTTTCTATGGGATATTATTTTGTAATCAGACTATGAACTAATGTGTGGGAAATAATTATGTATTATTAGGAAAACATTTCCCCAATACGAAAATCTCCTCTGTGTTATTGTTGTTAAGACCTTTTTTAAAATATAGCTATACACATTTATTAAAACAGTAAATTTTCATTTCAACAGTTTTCATATAAAAATTGCCAAATGTTTATTTGCGTCTAACTCTATATAAGCTTAATGTATGAGTCATCTCATAAAATTAGTTTATTTTTTAAAAATGTTTATTTTATGCCTCTTATATTAATTCGTTAAAAAATAAATATGTGGGTTAACATTCTAATCTGATTGTATTTATTTAAAAGCTTCAAGCATCCCACATACCAAGGTAGTCGGAAATCGAAATCATATTGAGTGGCAAATTTAAAAAATAAACGTTAAATATAATCATTTCCCCGAGCGAGAATCGAACCCACTGCACCGCGATGACGTTAACGATAACTGACAATATACAATATTTAATAGCTTATTTAGGTTGCACTATAGTAGATAGCAACTCCTATCTCACCATTACATAAAGTAAATGTTATGAAAGTAAATACTAAAAATATGTACTCAATACAAAATAATGCGAGATAAACAAGTTGATTATGTTGGTGATTTATACATTTAATTTATTACCTTGATATAAGTGGCTAAGAATTAAAGTCTTATTATATCTATAACTAAACAAATAATAAAAATGTAACTAATTGCTGTCTTTACGTGAGAGGCACATATTAATGTAATAGAACCTAAAACAATGATATTTTCTATTTCACAATTTATCTGTTTGTCTGTGTGCATGGTAATCTCAGAAACAGCTAAGCTAATTGAACTGTAGTTTTTACTTTTGTTTTTGCTAATCTTCCCTTGACATTCAATATCAAGTCTATGCTAAAGATAGGCATTCCCTAGCAAATATATAAATTTATCATATTAGCAAATATATAGTTTAGCTGACCTATTATGAGTTTACATCAGTTGTTTCAGTCTTCAAAACCATTAATATACTATGTGTTACCTTAAGTTGCCAAAAACATTATAATCAAATTCATAAAGTATTTCCAAAGTCACCTAAATTATTTTCTCGAAATGTATTCAATGTATAATCACACAGCTTTAACTTTTGGACAATATTATAAAATACATAAAATTTAAAAAAAAGGTAAATGTAAAACATATAAGTAAGAGAGCAAAAGTATTGATTATTATTCCTAACCAATCATAACAATAGGCATACATTACTAAGTTTAATTATATTAATAAAATTTAAATATTAAAATCATTAATAAAACAATTTTTAAGAAAATATCTTTTCAGCTTCATCCCACGTTCATCCTGTATAGCAAGGTTAGACAGAAAGTACCTAGTGTCAAGACACTCCATACTTAGTTTTCCACTGAATTCGAGGCCTTGCGTGTTGAGTTGAGATGAAGTGAAAATAATTTAAATAAAATCACTTCCCTGAGTGGGGATCGTACTCACAACCGATCTCTACAACTGACCTCTAATGCAAATATTTATATTATTTATTCTTTTTTTTAATATTAAAGCACAAGATGGTGTCATGACATTACATTCTCTGCTCTACTCTGCTTTGCAAGAAAGATATAAAGCTGAACTTGTTTTATTACTTATTTCAATATCTGTCATTATTATATTATTTTTAAAATTTAATAAAATTTGAGTAAATAAAAGAAAATTAACATTACCTAAATTAAAGAAAAATAAAATAATTATAAAATAATAATTAACTTACATCTGTCACATCAGTTCTAAGTTTCACTTTGTCTTTTTGTCCAATAATAGTGCTTGGGAATTTATTGAAAATCATTGGCACTTTTGGTGGAGTAAGGTTTTGTTCTTCACAATGATCTTTATAGTTCAATCCTATACATAGCACTTTATCATTACCAGTTATGGGGGCCGCTAGTTGGACTGATGATAGAGGAATTGATGATGGGTTTGTTAATTTTAATCTAAAAGTGGATTAATTAATGAATTAGAAATAACAAACACTTTTAAGATTTTAGCAAAATAATAACAAATAACAGCATATTTGTTATTGTAAAATTATTTAACCTTCAAATTAGTCTTATGTTTTAAATCCCTTTTTCTGTATGTATGTTACAAAAAATCAGTTAAACATACTTTACAATCATAATATATTTTACAAGGATATCTAAAGAAAATAATAAAACTTACTTTTTGACTTTTTCAATGTCACCATTTTTCAAAATATCTATCAAAGTGCTTGGTAAACTTGAGTCCGCCTTATTAATGTCTACCACTTTGTCACCCTCAAGGTACCCAGCTCGAACTTCATTGGGTTTCTCATTATATACAAACTGTACCAGTTTCATGTTTTTAATTGTACTTACAGAAAAGTTTCTATTACAAATGACACTTGAATTATAAACTTTTTTACTGGAAACTTGCGTTTTTATAGACGTTATCGCGCGTCGAGCTATCGACATTGTGGTATTCATAGTTGAAGTGGTTCACGTCACGCCTAAATAAATTCAAATAAACACTAGTTATGTAACAATCAAATTAAGTGCTCTCAATGAAATTTATAATATAAGAAAATGTAAGACGTCGACATCGACAACGACGTTTTAAAATACAAGAAATTAACGCTTCCAAATAGTTAATATTTATAAAAAATATTAAAATAAAACATAGATTGTAATGTCCACCTATTTAAAATTCTTAATCATATAAATTTAAAATAGTTTCAGTAACAAAATAATGTAAACAAGTTTAAATGTGATGACCTTTTCTTTAAATTTTGCTTAGTGTTGAATTTTACAATTTAAACCTTCGTCAATAAATTTAAAAACGAATTTGCAACAACTATTTTATCTGTCATTTTAATTACTTCTTCTTAATTGAGTTTCAGTCCAATTTGCAATAACAACAAATGTCAAAATCGAGTAACAAGTAACAGAAATGTGACGTTTCTTAAGCCTTGGCTTTGCGTTTCGTATTACGTAATACTAAATAATGTTCAATTGTACTTATATTTTTGTGACAGTAAAAAGAAAAGTAGCTTTTAATGACATTATTTTGAAAAAATATGTAAATAGTATAATAATGATAGAGCTTATAGATTTGTGGAAAATATTATTTTTAAAAGTTTCACGAAAGGTTTTAAAGGTATGATTCGAACTTACTAACGCACTTATCGAAAATCCGTACGCGGCAAAAGTCGGCGCGGGAGATGTAATAACAAAATCACTCTATAATCTTTTAAAATTAACTAGATTTTTAAATGGTTCCCTTAAATCAAAAAGTTAGTTGTGAATACCAGATACTGCTCTGAGCTTTACTTACTCCATGCTGCATCTATTGAACCCTAGTGTTTCGATTGACTGCTAGTATTGCAATCATCTTAAAAGGAAGGCCAAATTAGTCTTGAAGAAACTGAGTGTCATCGGTAGAGCGAAACAGTACTTCGTGCCTTAACGCCGATTAGTCCTGTAAAGGACCTAGGTCAGCCTTATATGGAGTACTGTTCTCATCTGTAGAATATGGGTATGTAATTAAATGGTTTAAGCTAATATTGAGGTGCAACCATTTGACGCATAAAACGTAGGATCTCTACTGCGTATGTCTTGAAAAGTGTTCTGGAGATTCC
Source organism: Dryadula phaetusa (assembly GCA_032432895.1). Lineage (NCBI taxonomy): Eukaryota > Metazoa > Arthropoda > Insecta > Lepidoptera > Nymphalidae > Dryadula > Dryadula phaetusa. Next base: position 3,220,710 of record JAOYRS010000073.1, read on the forward strand.
TGCCGCTGAATTCACTTCTCTACTATGGTGCAGTTTGGCTGGAAAATGATATACCCGCGGCAGTTTTTCATGGTTAATGCAACATGCGTTGTTTATTTCATAAATGCCCATTATATGCACCGTGAATCCATAGCACACTTAGGAATTTCTTCTTGTTAACTTTATATTATAAATGTATACTATTAATTTATTTTAAATGTTTTTTAATTTTATATATTTTAAGTATTTATTTACGCCCTGATGAAAAATAAAAGCAAATGTTTTGGTATTCGTTATGGCTAAAAATTAAATGCTCTCTAATTAAATTAAATATTATAATAATATTTTATTTATGCTAAAAGTATTGTACACTTACATACATCATGTATGTATGAATGAAATGAAATGTCAAAATAGCCATGTAATGAAATGGTTATTTTGACATTTCATGCAGAACTGACAATTAATTCATTATTCATATTTATAAACCCGGTATACATTTACCAAAGCCAATGCAATGCTTGCCAAAAAAATATTATATTTCTAGAGTACACATATATATATATATATATATATATATGCCGAATTCGAGACATTGCGTGAGTGGTGTAACTCAACGCCGCACTTCATCTTTTACCAGAGCGCGGAAGAATCACTCCCCCGACTCCCGATCCCCGGGGATCGGAAACACATAACCGATACACATAGTCCTACTCAGGCAAAGCGCGGCTTTGAGTTCCGCCATTTAACATTAACATGCACCGACTACTCTGAAAAGAAACGAAGGAAAATGTCAAGCTGCAAAAAATAGTATTAGTATTATTTAGTTTACATGCGTAAACATTTCAACGTGATTTCTAAAAATTGTCACGTGATTTTGAATTCAATTTACATTTTAATATGCAAGAAATACTAATAAAAAAAATACTAATTATTAATGAATTAAAAAAATATATAAATATTATTCCTTGTCATAAAAAATCTGTATAAATAAACATAAACCACTTAAAATCAATGTATATCCTGATATATCATTAAATTTAATCATTCTTTTGTTGTATTCGTTATAAATGATTTTGTTTTACATCTCATACATAAAAAAAGTTATTAAATCAAAAGGAAGGCAGATATGAATACTAACAGAAACAGATTATTAACAGAATATTACTGAATTTAATAATTATTACTAATTTTAAAATTTATACTATTTTGATGTTTTTTTGGTATTTATTATTATCAGTTTTGTTTTTTAAAAATAAAAATGCTTATCAATATATCAGGTAGAATATAGGTATTAAGTCAACATTGACAGATTGTAAACAAAAGATTATGCCTGCTTTTCCCATTAAGTACGAAACATCTAATCTAATTATATGTCAATTGTAAATAATATGTATGTATTTAATATGTTAGAGGTGAAATTCATTGTGTTGTTCCTGACTTTCTTTTTGATATGCAATCTGTGACAGTGTAATTTTATTTTTTTACTAATTTATTTCCCTTTTGTTTTCCACACAACGTGACATTGGCGAAGTGATGTGACACAAAGAACTAAACTGAATTAAAATATCCCATGTTTTTGGTAATTTTAAAATTGACGTGTTAATTGCTTAAGTTAAATCAAATATGAGATATTTAATTTAACGTAAGCGATTGTACAGAATTGTGATTTGTATTTACAAAAGTTGCATTAATACATTTCTTTAGTCCATGACTAATAAGTTAATAGCAAGTTCGCCGGGTCAGCTAGTAGAATATAAAAATATCTATGTCTATTCGGATATTATTGGAGATGTCTATATATCATAATGTGAAGCTTTATTTTATATAGCAATATTTTTAGAATATATTTAAAAATAATTTATTTATAACTGAACAACAAAATATTCGTTTTAAATTATTTTTTTTATTACCTGAATAAATTTTGCAAATAAAACTTAGAACACAACTCAATTGGTTTTTTGTTTACTAATTACGATAGGATGCCGAATAGTCTTTGAAGCAATAGCAAGTTCTATTTGTTAGGATTTTTACCAGCTGTCGACAAACGTCTTACGGGAACGGAGCTCACAGAGTTATAAGTGTTAAAGGCTTAAGGCCATTAACTTTCGCCTTCATAGTTAGTTTCTCATATTACGTATATAACTAACCATACGAAGGCAACAGAATAGCTATATTTTATATAAAAAAAGAGAACATCAATTTCAATTGTAACTATAAATATTAAAAATCTTTTATATACCACGCTATTAGTAACTTCAACTAAATCAAAAAGTCTTTGTTATTCGTTCAACCAACGTTTTACCATCAGGTTTGCTTGAATAATTTTATGTGTCTGGATCTGACAGTAATACAAAATTTTTAGCAGAATACATTCGTATTTCTTGACATGAAAACCAAAATGACGAGAAGATAATTTAAACCATGAATATATCTTCTTGTCATTTTGGTTTATTTTATAAAGTTAAATAATAATTAATAAAAATAAGTTAATTATACAACACTAGCACTAAAACTTTACTTTACTAATACAATCAATTTAATACTAGATAACAAATAAAATTACGTAAACATATTCATATAAATTTATTATAAAATTGATTATTACTACAAACAATTATAGAAAAATATAAAATATAAATAAATAAAAAGAACTTATAAATCTACATCGTCTAAAATTATACGAAATACATCTCTTAATAGGTTATTATAAAAAGTTGTATAATCTCTCATTGTAATTACACCTTTATATATAAAAATAATATACTTTGCGACATAAAATTAACTAGTTTCTTATTCTTATTAGTTTAGTACATACTACCCATTAATCCTGACTAACCTTAAATTAGTAAACTTTAAATATTGTTTCTCATGTGACTGTACTGTGTCTTTTTTAATAAAATAAATATCTATAAACTTAATTATACTGTGGCCGGTGGTAAGCAGCGGGACAGCGTCTGACTGTACACACGGTCGGTTGTTAGTTCGATTCCCACTCGGGGGAATTGTTAATTTAAATTACTTTCAATTCGTCGCTCTGGTAAGACAAGTTGCGACGTTTATTTCCGTCACTCAACACACAATGTCTCGAATACAGCGGAAAGCGGAGTACGGAGTGTCTTGACACTAAGTATTTCCTGTCCGCGGAATAAAAGCGTGATCGCTTCAAAAAAGTTGATTACACCAAGGCGAAATGTGTCTTTCGTGTAATATGTATTTATCGTATAACTAAAAATCAATTAATACTTTGTTAATTAAAAAATACATTTTCCTAAGTACAATTACCATTACATACATTTTGCATGCGTATGCTGAGTAATGAACATAATGTATATATTTGTATGTAAATGCATTTGATTTAATGTCAAGTGTCATTATAATTAAGGGTTTAATTAAAAAAATAATAAAAGAACGTTTCTTTTCAAATATGATTCCTTAATTTTTTAAATATTGTTTACTTATATAGAGTTCAAGTATAGAGTACAAGTAAGGGTAGTCGGAGATAACTTAGTGTCAAGACACTCCGTTGACTGTTTCCCACCCGAAATCGAGACATTGCTCGAGGCGTTGTTGAGTGGTTAATATAACGCCTCGCTTTTTTTTGCCAGAGCGGAGAAATAAAATAAATTTTTTAATATAATCAAGGTTCGATTCCCACTCGATGATTCCTCCGACATAGATTAGCTCGATTATAGTTCTTAATTTTTTTATTATCGAAGGGAAAAACGCAGATAACAAGGAATAGTTTTTTTTATTATTGAGTATATTCCCAACCTTAATAGCACATGCATCATGAATTTCTAGAACTACTTCTAGAAAAACATTTAGAGTTTAACGAGGTGCCATAATCATAAAGAAATTGATTTTTTTTCATCATTGAAGTAAATCTTCTTTATAGGCAGGTGGGAAGTTTTATAGCAATATAAAAAAATGTTATGTTTTTCTGTTACGCGCCATCTTTATTTTTCTTAAATTTTATTTAATGTAGCTTTTATCAATTCCTATAGAACTATATAGAGTGGATCATTTTTAGAAAGATGATGTCAAATTTTATTTCTTACTTGTGTGCACTAATACACACATGCAAACATACACGCGCGCGCGCACACACACAACACGCATTTTTTTAATTTCTGAAACTTTTGGCTTTTGACTAAAATCCCCTAGTGTTGAGGAAATTACGCTATTTTTAAAAGTACAAACAATATATTAATTTATGCAATGATATTTTTAAGATCCACATTCACTTGCTTATAACAATTTATAAAAATAAATAAAATTGGAGTGAGGAGTGATATTAAAACAACTGCTTTGTACTAAATGCATATAAATGTGTATATGGTACATGTACTAATAACTTTTTGATAATTTTGTCCGTCTGTTTGTTTGTTCCACCATATCTCTGAAACAGCTGGATAGATTTTATCTGTAAGATAGTTGATGTAATGAAGAGTAACTTAGGCTAATTTAATATTAAAATTTTAAAATAAAGATCCAGCACGCAGCTAGTTAATTATGTAAGCAGATATACAAAATGACACTGAGAGAGACTCTAGATATTAATGCCAACTCGTATAGTATACTACCAGGTATATTTTGATCATATTTCTATCTCTTATGTTATAACTTATCTAAAGCTAATATATATCTTTAATAACTTTCCTCCTTATAAGATTAGAACACACGAAAATGACTTTACAATAGATACTATATTTTCCCTGAGAGGGGACGGGGTAGATTACAATTCCCCTCTGCTGCTGGGTAGCGTCTCTTAAATGGCGGGTATCCCAGTAATTTGGTGGTAGGAGGTTAGTCCTCAGACTGACCCACCAATCACCGTTTGTCTCAGAGAGTAATGGTTCCAAGAGTTCTGGCTGTCACGGCCACTACAATATTTGCCTTCCTTCCTTCTTATCCCAAGGCCGGTAATGCATCCACAACTCTAATGGTGTGTATGTCCATGAGCCATGTATGACCACTTATTGCCTCCTGTTTCTACTAAAAAAAAATAAAAAAAGATCCAGTATTTGGCTCGTGATGGTTGCACGTGTAAAGTTTTCAATAATAATGTGACTTTTAATATAATTAACATAGTAAATAGTAAATAAAATTTGTATAAAACAATGAAAACACTAGTGACACCACTGTACGCGTTATAATTAAGTACATTATAATATTTCTTGACCTAAATATACGGAAAACAAAATAATTAAGTATTAAAATGTTTTTCATATATTCTTTTATTTAATAATGTATTATGTATGTTGCTTGTACATTTTTTTCCAGTACTTAAGTGTCGTGGCTGCCGGTTGGTTGGAGTCTGAGTGAGTTTCGAAGTAAGTAATAATAATAATGATGATCATAATGAGTCTTTTGGGTGTCACAATCCAGGTTTTCTCTAATACAGAGTAAATAGGCATCTTTTAAGCAAGTGTACATTATGGCAGGCTTGATATGGTCAAAAACAAGTCTAAAATAAAAAAATCAATCAACTTTTGTTTAATATTCATTTTTTTCATTTTTTTTCATTATCAATATTATTTGCAACCCTCAATGAAGAGTTGAATCGTTCCAACGTTCGACCTAAACGCCAATATAGAAAATGACCATAAATTAGCGATGCCAAGTACCGTAAAATAAACAGCGCATTAAAATAAATAACAATTAAAATCTTTGGGTAATAATTGAATTTAAATATATATTTTTTTATATATAATCTTACCATGTTGTTAACGACTATGGCCGAGTTGACAGAAGTATGCAGGAACTGTTGTAGCGTATGGCGCTCTGTTCTCTTTGAACACCGTTTAGGAAAAAGGGTAAAGCAAAAAAAATCAACTCTTTTTATTATTGAAATAAAAAATAAGCATTTTTTTTCCAGCTAGACAAAATGCTCTTCATATTTTTATTGTTGCTAATAATCGTGGTGTACTGGAAGTGGCATACTAGAAATACTCCCGGGGATCCCCCAGTACATCCCGGAAACTGGCCATTAATTGGAAATGCTTATATGTTCATTGGTGATACCATAAGTAAGTAAAATTCATATTAGCTATTTAGTAAAAATTTCATATATTATGAGATCTAATAAAGCTATTCTAAAAAAATCATTTTTTTTAAATTGTCGTGTAATCTGTCGAAAAATTAAAAATACAGCGTTGAGCTCCACTACTTGACACACAATATCTCGAATTCGATGGAAGGCGAAGTACGGAGTCTCTAGACACTTTCTGTCTAACTTGCTATGCAGGATAAAAGCTTGTGAAAAAATGTACATGAAATAGTTTGTTATGATACAAATTATATTTATATATTTAATATTTTTTTATTGAAAAAAAAAACAAGAAACTTCCGTACTACGTTAAATAGTAATTGCGCAGTATATTATTTTATATGTACGAGTAAATTGAAAGAAAACCTTTTTTTTGTAGATTTATGCCATCAATTTCTGAAACTGGGTCAAACATGCATGAAAATGGGGCATGCCATACGCATATATATTGGTCCTTATAAGATGTATGGTAAGGTACTTACTATAAAAATACCTACGGTAAGGTTTATCCTTGTAACTTACTATACTGAAATATCCCTCTGATTACTCTACCTGGGATGTGATAAAGAGAGAAGCTAAAAAATATTTAAAAAATATATTATTTATATATGTGTAAAAAAGTCAAAACCGTATAAAATCTAAGGCTTAGGACCTAAAATTTTTGTAAAAAAATTACCTTTATGTTTTTATATTATGAAGTTATGCATTAGGCATTAGGAAGTATATTAAGTTTATACATGCAATATATTAATTACTACTTATTAAATAGTTACGTCTGTAATTCTACACATTTTGGTCATATACACTATGTTTATAAATATATGAAGTTGTATATTTATAAAAAATACAATAATAATGCAAATGCTCCACAATTTTTTTTTACTTTTGTTTCGTGGCGCCGTAGGTGGTAGTGATCACTTACCATCAGGTGATCCACACGCTTGTTTGCTTTGAATATTTCATAAAGAAAATATCTTAAAAAAGAAGGCGAGGAAAGCGAGAATAAAGTTAAATCATGTTTACTATTTTTAAAGTGTTTTGTTTAGTAATTATACGTTTTTTCTAAAATGTTTTTTAAATCATGTTATTTTAGTTTCTGTGAAAGATTTTTTAATTTGCTACATTTATACATGCGAATTTACAGAGTTCTTTTAAAAAAAAGTTGTTTTGTTGAACATACGTTATACCGATGATTGTAACAACATTAATATATAATGAAATATCTAAATGTATGTTTTTTTCAGTTCTGTCCGACCCAGACGACATAAGCAAGTTATCAAACATATGTTTTGAAAAAGATATTTACAGCCATGAATTCACCAAAGAACTTCTAGGAAATGGATTACTTTTTGGGAAAGGTAGAGTGATATAGAATTTAACATCTTTGAATCGTTATTTTATAACTCAAAATAATAGTATTCCCTATTACAGTAGTTACTCCCTTTTAAATCGGCTATCCAACAGTGAAAGTCCCGTTAAAATCAGACTAGCCGTTGCAAAGATTAAACCCAATATTCAGATAGACAAAAAGACAAAAAAATTGAAAGTGCTTAGTATACTACGTGTATTTTTATACATACATACGTGTATACATTTTTTACACAAGGGTTATTTTAATATTACAAACAGACACTCCAATTTTATTTATTTGTACATATAGATGATTTAACGGTATGTATTTATGTACATATTAAAATACATTTATTTAATGTACACAACACAATATTATATAATAAATCGACAATAATAAAATTATTAAAAATTTCATATTGTATGTAATACACAGATTTTGTTCGTGTAATAAAGGAAGTTGTAGTTGTGCTTGTATAATATAATAGGCCGGCGAGATTGTCGACGTCGACGATGTGACTCAATGCTTAAAGAGATTTCAGGTTACACCGTCCTGAATGTCAAAATAGTAGCGTGTTATACATATAAAGTTATGTATATCATTAACTGAAAGACTCGTACCGTATACAAAATGAATATGATATATGGCTTTATGTAAACTGCCACCTGACTTTCGATGTTCGGCGAGTCGCTGATATACGTTGTCGGCGCTGCTGGGTGTCACTGAGGCTGATATAACTTAGGTGAACTGCTACGGAGGTTTTGATCGGTTTTATCATGACTGATGCTGTCTCGCGTCGCATGCGCGATGTTTGTACGGCGCCCGACGTTAATATAACTAGCGACACGCGATTGTCGGGGTTCGGTGAGCATTATAGCTTACGGATAACTGCTTAGATGAACTGCTATGGCGATGTTGGATGATTATATCACAACTACTGCTGTCTTGCGTCTTGTGTCAACGATGTTAGTAAGATGTCGGACGTTGATATAACTTGTGGTATGCGACTGTCGGGGTTCGCTGAGCTGTATAGCTTACTGATAACTGATGTCGATGGCTCAACTTGAACTTCTCTGACGTTGTCTTACATTACGTTGGGATATATAACTTATTTCTATGTCAATTTACACCCCTGGTGTGGAATTAATGGTTATGTAACGCGTTTATGTCTCATGCGCTTCGGAGTATTTTTAGTGGTGACCATGCGAGGAGTGCTGAACTATTATGTTACGGATTGCTGTAGTACGTAATGGCCTTCAACTGTTTGTCCAGAACCTTGTCTGATAATGGAATCCATAGTTTGACACACGACTGTCAGTGTTCTGCGAATCTTTGGCTGAAACCTGATGGCACCTAACCGAGTGTAATTGTTGGTTTTGACAAACCACTGCTGCATATGTGCGTGAATATAACACAATCGGCCGCCTAGCGGTTGTGTGTCTGAACTGATATGCGAACCAGCAAGTAATATTGGTCTGGCAGGCTATTAACTTATATTGGTCTCACAAACCAATCCACGGCATATAATGGTCTTACAAACCAATGATCATCACAAATCTATCTTAAAATAAACAATCGCGACAGATAACTAATAATTAATCGTTTGCAAAGGCATTGTTAGTATTATATACGTTAATTGCTACATTGCGTCCCTAAGGGTTCAATAACAAGGCTATCGGAATTCACGGTTAGCGGCGGTGCCGGGCCGCTTGGCTGTATTTTCTCTTAATATTATTACCTCCAATGGTTCATTATAAGTGGGAGAAAGATAAGACGCGCTTTAGGCTTTTCTTCGGACGAGCCGTTGATGATGTTAATGAAAAGTTAATGATTGATATTACAAATTTTAAAAACCCTGTCTGATGGGTATAAATACATTTACGAGTTGACACCTTTTGATGGCAAATATATAATGAAGGAGAGTCTCTTCTGATGGCTAATCATATAAATTCTCTGAATCTCTAAAAGATCTTGTGTTACATTCAAACACAACAATAAACGGTTTTTCACCACTTGACGTATCATAAGCCAATGCATGATTTAATAAATTTAGTCAATATGAAACTTAATGAAGGTAGTTCAACACATTACATATACATTGTTTTACGATTAAACGATACTAAAAAAATACTTGAACATTACCCGCTACAAACATGTTAATTACATATCATACATATTAATTGACTATTATGTTTGTCATTATTATTATGACCATCGTGGTACAGTGGGACAGCGCCAGAAGGGTTGTGGGTTCGATTTATTTCTCTGCATCGGTAAGACAAAGCACAGCATTGACTTCAACAGTCAGGACGCAATGTCTCGATTTCAGGCGGACAGCAGTCAACGTAGTGTCTTGACACTGAGATGTCTCTGACTATCCCGCTATCCTATAAAAAATGTAGGCAGTGAACTAAAGTATTTGACCATATTATATATTTTATTATTTTATGTATAATTGACCTACCTCATAAAATGACCATATAAGTGCCGGCAAAATTTTTTTCAGGAATATTTAAATGCGTTTAAAAAAATTTAATTAAGTTTTTTTTTACCTTCATACATAAAACCAATTTTTAATTTCGATTTTCAGTTCCAGTATGGAAGAGACATCGGAAACTTATCAATCCTGCGTTCAATCAACAAATTCTTGATAGTTTTATCGGAATTTTCAATAACCAAGGAAAAAGGATGGTAGAAAAACTACAAGTTGAAGTGGACAAGAAACCTTTTGACCATTCACATTATGTACGTCAAATATTCATGGAGACTATTTGCTGTAAGCTTTTCTTTTTTTTATTTAAAATAAATATTTAAAAACGTATTAAATTTTAAATACCTGGATTCGAACTAACAACTCTTGGAATCTATCTATACAAGCGTTTCAATTTTATATACTGTTGAAGGAAGATTTATATACATACAAATAACAGTAAAGTTTTACTATTTTTAAAATGTCATTCCACACTTAGGATTAAAAAACTTTAATAAAAACGTCCAAAAATTATACCTTAGAAATAATCTTTGGGTAGCAGAAATTTGTGAAAATCTCTTTATCGAAATACTAACAACATAAATAAGTTATAAGTAGCGGAAGATACAGCCGGATATAAAACTCATGGTTAAGCGGTCAGAGCGCTTAAATGGTTTCCTCGAGGTGCCGTACGAATTCCATTTCTGCTTTTGAGGCATCCTCCGTTATTCATTTATTGACGACAATGCACTTTTCCCTTCAAAAAGGCCTAAAAAGGTCATTTAAATATGTACCTTATAATGAAGTGGGGTCCTAAAATTAATTCTTGTGATACACCGATACGTAAATGCCTATCGTATTTTACTATTTTTAAAGTGTTATTCCACACCCAAGAGCGGGTTGGAATGCCGGTTTTCTAATCCTAAGTGTGGAATAATACTTTAAAAGTAGTAAAATATTAAAATATGTAGCATTATCTCTTGCCAACACGATTATTTCTTAATAATCTTGAGTAGCAGAAATTTGTAAAATCTCTACAGAGATGCTAACAACATAAATAAGCTTAGAAGGTTTCCAAGAGGCGCGGGTTCGAATCCCGCTGCGTTCAAAAAAAATTTATTCATTTAACAATTTTCGACGCAGGCGGTAGTAGAACGCATGGCTTAGCGGTCAAAGCGCTTGGACTGTTACCAAGAGCCACGGGCTTGTATCCTGCTGCGTTCAAATTTTTATAAGTTTTTAAAAATGTTTTTAAATACTTATTATTTTGAACTATTGTGAGATTAATGTATTGATCGATGGAATACAGCATTATGCTTTCTCTTACCAGAACAAGAAAATAATTCCATTTCAATCAGTAATTAAATGGACTACGTATATTTATGTTTTAGTAACTGCAATTGATAATGCCGTCACCGAGGATGAAGCTAACAAATACGTAGAATCATTTGAAACATATTTAAATTTAAATATATCAAGATTTCAAAAGATTTGGCTGCATCCAGATTTTATTTATCATTTTAGCAATCTTAAGAAACAAGTGGATGAATGTAGTAAATTTTTGATCAATTTGGCGGATACGGTAATGTCTTTTTTTATTTATTTTAAGACAGTATAATAAAAGTCATACTGGTAGTTACTTATTAATTTATAGCGATATTTAAATAAATTATAATATTACAATATATATTATTTAAATATTATCTTATTTTTATTTTATATTTATATATTGTAATATTAATAGTAATTTAATATTACAGGTGCTGAAGAAGAAAAGAGCTTTACGCGCTAAAAATTCAAATGACAAAAATAGTGAAAATACGAGTGAGTCTAACGTTATAACCACTTTTTACTAAACGCATACATAAATATGCATAACGTACCAGATAATGCATTTAGTACATTTACCATAATAGCATTTTTTACATTCTCTTGAACTATTTGACCAATTTCAATTGAACTTCCACTGGTAGATAGTTTTTATTTTAGAATTACAAAACAGCTGCGTTGAGTTTTGCCACCGAAATACGAACAATATTGACATAGGTACTTTTGTCTACCCTGCTATATGGGTAAAAAAGCATGAAGCTAAAAGAAAATTATTACAGTGTATGATATATATGGAATATATGGAATAAAAACACACTAAATAATTATTATCCATGTGACTTAAATGTTGAACTTAAAGCCCATTTTATTAATTGTCTATTAACAAAAAAATCATCCTTCCTACAGATCCCAATATAAAGGTGTTCATAGACATCATGATGGATGTAGACAACGGTTCTCTCAATGATAAAGAGATAAGGGACGAATTAAATACGATTATAATGGCGGGACATGACACGTCAGCTAATGTTACAGTTTTTGTGCTGTTATTAATCGGTTCATATCCAGAGGTTCAACAACGTATTTACGAAGAGTAAGTATATATAGAGTTTAAAATTTGTGGCCGAATGTACCGCAGTGCGACAGCATCTGACTGTAAATGATTTAGGTTCGATTCCTACTTGGGGAATGATCATATTTACATTAAAAAAGCTCGGCGTTGAGTTCCGACACTCAATACAGAAAGCGAAGTACGGAGTGTCTTGACACTAAGTACTTCTTGAAATAATAATTGTTGTACATATATAGCAAAATAATTAGGTATTCGTAACATAAATTCAATCATCATACCAATCATACCAATTTTAAGAAATAATGTTTATTTGTTGGCTCTGGTAAGACAAAGAGCGGCGTTTAGTCTTGTATTCAGTCAGAAAACGGAGAACGGACTATTTTCACTCTAGGTTCTCACAGTATCATGCTCACATTTAAGATTTATTTTATGTTTACACTATAGAATAAGAGAAGTATTGCAAGATAGAGATGTGGAAAAGCAAGATTTGTCAAGACTAATATACTTAGAGGCTGTTATCAAAGAAACCATGCGATATTATGTCATGGCTCCCTTTATAGGCAGATATATTGATAAGGAGGTTCAATTGAGTAAGAATAACTATACTTTTTTAAACATTTTTAAAAAACGTGAACAAAAAATTGAACGCATCGAGATTTGAACTCGAAGAGGAATATGAAATTCGGAAAGGTGTCACCTTACTTATATGGAGATAATGCAATATCCATGAATGCAGAAATTCTCCATTTTTTTTTAATATTTAAAATAATAAAATACATACATACAATATTAAGACAAAGCCGTGAGGCTTCGAGTCGCCACTCAACACGCAATGTTTCGTTTCGGGCGGAAAGCTGTTAATGGAGTGTCTTGACTCTAGGTTGTCTTTGACTATCCTATGCAGGATAAAGCGTGAAGTATAAAAGCAATATATGATATACACGTTATTAAGGCTACAGGTATTTTAGATGCCAGCAAAGTTTCTAGTTCTTATTTATGCGTGATAAAGTATGAAGCTGCTTACTTATTAGTTATTTATCATTAAAATCTAGTCACAAAGTACTCTATATTATTATTTTCATAGTGTATTATTTCCACTCAGAGATTTTGAATTGGTAACTATAGTATACAAAAGACATTAACTTCAGCAAGTGTTTTAATATAAAAAAATCTCTTGAGTAAATTTAATATTATATATGTTTCATTTCATTTATTATTATTTTAACATATAATTGTTTGTTTTTATTTCAGAAAATTGCACTTTAAAACCCGGCAACAACTGCATGTTGATGTTACACGCGGTTCATCGCAATCCATTGTGGGGACCCGATGTGAATGAATTCAAGCCTGAGAGATGGTTAGATCCAGCGACAATGCCTAAAAATCCTAATTTATTCGTTGGATTCAGTATCGGAAAACGTAACTGTATAGGTAATACTATGTTTTTTTTCTTCATGAATATGTGTTGCCTTAACAAATTCCAATCCGGCTAATTTTCTACGTTTCTGAAGCTAGTGGTCGTATACATCTATATACATATATCCAAATAGTTTCTCCTAATACTAAACGAATGGGGGTGCATTCTCAAATATTAAATGTAGGAAGTGAATTTACGTTAGCGGAAACCAAGAATTTAATTGGAAATAACATGACTTAACGTTAGCAGGAACCAGAAATAGAATTGGAAATGATATGAATTCACAGTCATGAATGTATTACCATACGCGCTTGTTAAACGTTATGATTAACGATCTGTGGCGACTTCTAGCTTAAATAAAACTCTAAGTTAATCCTTATCACATCATCAAAGTCTCGCCTGTCAAAGTCTCGGCCAAGCCGTTCCATAGATTGACAAAAATGGATAAAATGCTATTTTGGTATATATACCGTGTGTAAATACATTATTATTTAATAAAAAGTGATTATTTTAATATTACAAACAGACGGTTTATTTATTTGTATAGATGTATATTTTTTATTTTATAATTTTTTTTTATTAGTTTGCTTTAAAGAATATTCGCTTTGTATACACCTCGATGTAAACTTTAAGTATGTCAAACATACTCTGAAATTGGAGTAATTTTAATAGAAAAGGATACAAAATTTTCCTTTTATATATTAATATAACAATTACGGTAGTACCTTACTCTAAAAAATAATATACTTGGGATTAATACTTAATTTTAATAGATAAAAAAATACATTTTCTCCATTGTGACGTATTGACACATATAAATCTGTACAACGGTCTGTCCAACATAAAAGAAAATAAATAATTTAAAGATTTTTTTAAGCTGTTCGCTTTTATCACCCATAGTAGAGTAGACAGCAATTACGTAGTATTTTAGTGAATTTGAGACATTGCGTATTGAGACAGAACATTGCCTATTGACAAAACTCAACGCCACGTTTTTTCTTACCAGAGCAAAGATATGGAAATAAATATAATCGTCATAAATAAATTAAATATAAGACACTGTTTTATTGCACCGTGACCGACCTATAAATTAAAGATTTTTATTCTTTATTCTTTTATATTTCTTGTTTTCAGGAAAAACCTATGCTATGATGTCGATGAAAATTCTCTTCTGCCACCTCCTACGTCGGTACAAACTGCACGCAGATCATACAAAAGTAGTGTTAAAATTGGATGTACTTCTGAAACCTGTTAGCGGCCACTTTATTACTATAGAAGATAGATTAAAATGTAAATAATTATTGTATTACATATTATATTTTTTAATTAGACATAAGGATAAAACGCATTTGTTGAAATGCAAATAAAAAAAATATACATTTTTTTTTCAAATATGATGTGGAGTATAAAATGTATAAAAGGAGCTTTATTATACATACGATTGTACATAGATTATCTTTGACTTTTTTATTTTTACCTTATATTTATTTTTTATGGCTATTATTTTAATATCTGTAAATGAGTACAAAGTTTTTCCTTAGCGTATTAATCTTTAAATTGTCTATGTATTCTGTATATGAAATATTTAGGAAAAAATAGAATTTTATATAAATAAAAAAAATCGATAATAGAAGCTAAAAAATTACTCAGTAATATTTTAATTTATCTGTTCGTCTGCCTAGTCGTTTGTGCATCAGGCACGCAAAAATTTGCATGGTTATATCATATAGTTTGGAGGTGCATATAAGTATATATAGAGGTGGTTTTTAAAAAAAGGACTAAATTTCTTTAGAATTTTAAAGTTTGAAGTACTTTCACTTTCATCCAGATAGTCAGTTCCCGTGAGAAAAATAAAAAACCGACACCATCAAATTACCTCGATTACTCACAATTTCCTCCTAACCTCACTTTAGTAATGTAGTATTACATTAGAAAGATGATAACAATAAAAAAGATAATAATAAAATATTTTTTACTGTTATCTTCTTTCTAATATAAGATAAGAATAAATTTCATATAATCAATTTTAAATACACTTACACAGTCGATAAAGTAGATACGCCCACGACACGACAAAAGTAATGTTATTTAAGTTAAATAAACATTAAAATTGTTTTATAAGAGGCGTATAATTTATACATATAATAAAACTGTGGGGTTGAATTCTTTACATTAATTATAATATAAAAAAAACACTAGTAGCCTATATATAAATTACCTCGATTACTCACAAATTCCTCCTAACCTCACTTTAGTAATGTAGTATTATATTAGAAAGAAGATAACAATAAAAAAGATAATAATAAAATATCTTTTTTACTGTTATCTTCTTTCTAATATAATTAGATAAGAATAAATTTCATATAATCAATTTTAAATATAGTTAAACAGTCGATAAAGTAGATACGCCCACGACACGACAAAAGTAATGTTATTTAAGTTAAATAAACATTAAAATTGTTTTATAAGAGGCGTATAATTTATACATATAATAAAACTGTGGGGTTGAATTCTTTACATTAATTATAATATAAAAAAACACTAGTAGCGTATATATATATATATATATATATATATATATATATATATATATATATATATATATATACATATATATATACATATATATATATATATATATATATATATGTAAGTAATCACGTATATGGTTTTGTCTGTCTTATCTATATAAATGTATAAAAATGGAGATGCTACAGGATCTTAAAGTTTTTTTTATTAACTCGCACTGTTGTCACAAAATCATTTACTTTATTTCAATAATAATATGGGTATGGCTGCTTTACTTACATTTTTTCTATGATCTCCGCTAACATTATTTTTACTGAAAATTTGTGACAATATCAACTTTATAGCCATTTTACTTGAAAACTAACTTAAAGAGTAAGTTAATACAATAATAATAGAATTAGTCACTACATTTGGAATATGGAGTTGGGTCATATTTAATTGGACACGGTCGTGAGTTCTAACCGATTCTTAGACAAGAGTTAGATAAAAAATTTGTAAGCTTTGTCAGTTTAGTGAAAATAGAAAGCAGTAAAATATGCCATCGTGGGGAAGTGGAAGTGTGTCTGACTTTTGACGGTGCAATGGTTGCTACATCCCTATTTGAGAGAAAAATACTATTTTCGTTATTACGCTCTGGTATGACAAAATGCGGCGTCGAGCTCCGCCACTTAATTAGATAGCTTGTTTGTTAAAATTTTATTTATTAGCATCTTGTGTTAAATATGTTAAATAATTTCAAAAATTTTATTTATCTATCTTGGATTTACTATTTACTATTACTATCAGGACACACCACTAAGTGGCGATGGCGTTAACATATGCCATACGCAAACATTATGTTAATATGGTGTTTTGAGCTGTGTAAACTTGACACCCGACTTAAAAAAATGTTTTGTATTTTAGTATGATAGAGTTCGGTTAGTAGTAGATTGTAGTAATTATTTCGTTTGTAATAGCGTCAGAAAAAAAAATATGGGCAGCAAAAAATGTCATCTACCGAAAGTAAATAAAATATTTATTTTCCAGCCATAACTTTAGTAGAGAATTGTAGTGATATATATATATATATATATATATATATATATATATATATATATATATATATATATATATATATATATATATATATATAGTTGAAATAGTAAAAAATGACTTAATTTGTGTGATACCAAATGACTTCGACGTTGAAATTATAATTGACGATTGATATAGCAAAAAAAAAATGAAGTTGAAAAGAAATTGTTTTTCAGGAATTTTAGCTAAATTAATTCAAGTGTAAAATTTATTAAGATGAAAATAAATTGTTTTTGAGGAATTTTAGCTAAATTATTTCAAGTGTAAGAATAATATGATTACCACAAATGCTGAAATCGATCAATATACGATTGAAGACGTTTATAGTAAAAGAATTATCGATTGTAGGTGGAAGTGGAGAATATGTGAAGAAAAAGAATAGGTTTCCTCGTGTTGTAAACATGAACGAAGCCTAACGAGCCGCTGATTTTAATATATAATGTTTTCTATTCATTTTAGAAATTATATAACTTAACATATCTGTTTATTATTATATAAATAAATTACCTTCTATATTTTATACAAAGTCCAAAGTAAACCCTATATTGCATGTATTCCTAACCGTGCTTTATAAGCAATTCACACGCCTGCCACACGGCACATTGCAATTTTAATGAGCGTTATCACGTATATTATACATTCAATACATTTACTGCAGGCGTGTTTGCGGCTTCGCTTGCGAAAAGTTCGCTATTTTTATAAATTAAAATTTATAAATATTTAGTTTATTTCGTGCTTTAATTATTTGGATTAGAATTCAGTTCTTTATATATGGCGCTCGATGCAAGCCAGTAGAGCACAAGTTACTTTACCAAAGTGAAAACATTCATAGGAGACTATACGGTAAGGATACACTTAGGTAAGGATAAATTGCATAATAATAAGAGATAATATCAATTCATTTAGATCTCAATTCTTTAGTCGACTAAATTCACCATCAAGCTTATTATATATTTACGCATTTTTGTATGTAAAAGTTGTATGTACAAAAGATCTAAAATGTAAAAACATCGACATGTTGTATTTATTAAATATGTAAATCATTGGGAGCATTCATCATTATAATAGAACCCAAAACAATGATTTATAATAATTTGCTCTGTTTGTCAGTGCGTTTGTGTATTCTAATCACGAAAACGGCTTAGCTACAATGCAGTTTTCTGTATTGCATTTTGATAAAAGGGAAGGTTACCACAACATTTAGTGTCTGTTGTGTTTCAATCGGTTTATAAATAAGAAATTTATATATTTATACATTCAACATCGTCCATTTTATATATCCAGTATTTTTTAATATAATTTAATTAGAAATAATAGTTTCATTGTAAATTTACACAATAAAATGATTTGCTAACGTTCAGTACCCACGTAGCTAGTGTTATATTCCTTTGAAAGTGATTCTTAAATATATATCGCAACTTTACTACTATAACTACAGCATGGAAAAGAAACACTTACTTCTATGAATGATATGTTCTATATGAAGATGAATGAATTCCAAAAAGAATTAAATAAATCTTCTCTTATGATTACATCTTCTTTGGCGACGGATTTCAACAATTTTAAGAGTTTCACTCTTTCGGCGTTTAACACCCTACAGAAGCAGGTAGAACTTATCAGCCTTGAAATGGATCGTCAGGAAGTGCGTCGACGGAAAAAAATGTTATTATTTCATGGGGTCGCGGAGGAGAAATCAGAGGATCTTCTAGCGAAAGTTGTAAGTGTGATAGATGATAACTTAGATATAACCGATTTTTCAAGCTCCAGCATAAAATCATCGTGCAAGCTGGGACGTCCTTCTGATAAATATCGCCCCATTGTTGTTAAATATTTGGACCTTCCAACAAGAAATAAAGTTTGGTTTGCCAAAACCAAGTTAAGAGGTACTGGAATCACGCAATCTGAATTTTTAACACAATCTCGTCATACAGTATTCCTTGAGGCTAGGCAGCGCTTTGGCGTAAACAGGTGTTGGACACGAGACGGAAATATTCATATATTGACACCCGACGGCAACAAACATCAGACTGAGTGTGTGACTGAACTACAAAAAATATGGAGTTGCAAGTCACCTCTAAAAACAATTCCCGTAAATACAACTTCACACAAAACAATAGCGGCACGTCCAAAGCGACTTCTCAAGAAATAATTACTGTTTGTTTATTTTCTAAATCAACTGTCATAGTATGTTTCGCCAATCTCTTATTTACTTATTATTTTCTATTTTTTTTACTACCTACACAATCGAATTATATATATTAGATACTTATAGATATATATAAGTTATTTATATGAGTAACTTATTTATTATATTATTTACTATATATAATACAAAGTAGGTATATTTTATATACATTTTTATATATTGTGTTTATGTTTTATGTTTTATTTTGTTATAATTATTATTATATTTGTACTGCGTGTACTATTAGTTAATGTCGGACAATTCATACAATACATATTAATATCTTTCTTCTTCCTCTATTTCCGACGATTTATATGATTTATATGATAATAGCCTTCACAGCAATCCCCTCTTTAAATGATTATTTAAATTCTCATCTTACTCTATATCCTAAAAACCTCAATGTGGTTCACATAAATGCTCAGAGTATTCCAGCTCACTATCCTGATCTTCTATCTTCTTTTGAAAATACCAACGTAGGCGTCATTTTTATATCAGAGTCATGGTTAAAGCCTTGTCTGCCATCAATAGCATATTCACTGCCCGGATTTCATCTGATTCGAAATGATCGCACTGGTCGAACCGGCGGGGGAGTTGCTTTTTATCTTCGCGCTCATATACCATTTTGAATTCTCGATTACTCCCAGTACAACGCAAATGATGCTAATAGACTTGAACATCGTTTTATTGAACTAACGTTCTCACATACAAAAGTACTTCTTGGTATGTGCTATAGTCCATCACTTACAGTGGATTATTTCGAATCTTTTGAAGCTCTACTTGAAAAATTGTCTCCATCATATAAGCTCTCAGTGATCATGGGAGATTTTAATACATGTTTGCTAAAAAACGATAACCGGACGGCTAGACTAAAGACCTTAGTAAATGGTGCTAATGTGCACATTCTTCCTCTATCCTCTACTCACGCATTTCCGAAATGTGCTCCTTCCCTTTTAGATTTAATCTTAGTCTCGTCCATGGACCATGTAGAAATACATGGTCAATGCAATGCTAGTGCATTTTCTTATCATGACCTTATTTTTTTGTCCTACAAGTTAAACCACCCAAAGCAAAATCAAGGATTCTTTTCCATGCCAAAAACATTGAATAGGACTTAAATTATAGAGAAAGCACTGTAGACCATCAGATTTCGGTTTTTAACTCACTTATTACTCAACTTTACGATACTCATGTGCCTGTAAGACCAGTACGTGCTAAACATCTACCAGCGCCATGGCTTACTGAGGATATCAAAAAAATACAACAAAAGAAAAATTGTGCTAAATTGATATATATGAAAGACTCATCTAAAAGTAATCATGAGAAATATGTTAAAGTTCGGAGTCGATGTAACAGGGTGTGTAGGGATAGCCAACGACGCCATAAATCTGTTGTTGAAGAAGTTAACAAAGAAAAAGTTTAGATATTTCTTAAGACACTTGGGAGTTGGGAAGGCAAAACAAAAGACCAATCCATGTAACATAGACTTAAATAAATTTAATAGACATTTCTCTCCTTCAGTTACCATTGATGTGAGCACTAAATTAACTTCCCAAAACCAAATTCACGCCTTGCCTGCTCCTAATAATCTTAGCTCTAATTTCGTTCAATTCACCTAAAGTGGTGTTAAAGATAATATATTGGCGATTACTTCTGATGCTGTTTGTATTGTCGTAAGATGATCTTGCCAATTCTTGATATTCTAATCCATGTGCTTACCTCAATTCTCAATTTTTCCATAAATTCCGGTACCTTTACCTCTGTTTGGAAAGAGGCCCAATTAATATCACTGCCTAAAAACCGCAATCCTTCTTTCATGTCCGATTATCGTCCAATATCAATCTTACTATTCTTCTATCAAAAGTTCTCGAACGTCTAATAAACCAACAACTTAGTAAGTACCTAGCAACATATAACTTATTTAATCCTTTTCAGTCCGGTTTTAGGCCTGGTCATAGTACAACTACAGCATTAGTTAGCATATCAGACGATATTCGCCTAGGTATGGAAAATCACCAAGTCACGTTGATCATTTTACTCGATTTTAGTAATGCATGTAATACTATAGATTTTGATATCTTACTAGCAATTATGTACTCTCTTAACATATCTCCTAAGGTGATTGATTGGTTTCATTCTTACTTGCATGGTCATAAGGAACGTATCCGGATTCAGGATTCTTATTCTGAATGGTCCCCGGTGCTTGCTGGCGTTCCACAAGGTGGCGTGTTGTCTCCTCTCTTATTTTCACTATTTAATTATTATTTCTGCCATAATCTCTCTTCTCCCTATCACCTGTATGCGGATGACTTTCAAATATGTCGTCAAAGTTCTCTGCACAATCTTCCGAATTGTATAACATCATTATCTCATGAACTTACAACTATTTCTACTCAAAGCAAATCTTTAGGGCTAAAGATAAATCCAAAAAGCCACTCAAGCCATTATAACCGGTAGTCCAAGGCTTATATGTCAAATGACATTAAATAAATTGCCTAATTTATTACTTGATAGAATACAAATACCTTTTACAAAAAAAGTTAAGAAATTAGGTATTATTTTTGATCAACATCTGTCTTGGAAGCCCCAAATAAAATATGAGCTTCCTACTAAGGTTGCGTTGGCACAATCCATCCTATTACCAATGCTTGATTATACTGAATTTTGTTACCTCGACATAAAAGAGGAACAATTAAATAAGCTTGAGCGCCTTCAAAATCTCTGCATTAGGTACATTTTTGGACTATGCAAGTACGATCATGTTTCTGAATTTCGTAAAATTATCAAATGGCTTCCTATTCGACTTCGCAGGAATACTCACATTCTTTGTCTTTTGTATAATGTCCTTTTCAATCCATCGTCCCCTGCATATCTCAAAGAACGATTTAAGTTTTTGTGTGAATCACATGATTTCTCCCTCCACTCCAAGTTAACCTTATCTCTTAAATTTCCTTGCCACTCCTCTTCCTTCTATACTAATTCGTTTACAGTGAAGTCTGTCCGCTTGTGGAGCTCCTTACCCGTAACAGTCAGGCAAGCAAAAACGTTGCTTACTTTTAAAAAAAGGCTAAAAGAATATTACTTGACACTATCTTATGAATCCTAAGTGTTAATGTCAACTGTAAGAAATTTATATTTTGTCTTCATAAAGTGTTCTTATATATGAATGTGTTCATGTATATGTTTATGTATTTTTTTTTAATGTATATAATATATGTATTATAATATATGTATTATGTAGATGTTTATATGTGTATGTTTGTGTGTTTGATTACATGTATTTAATTATATGTTTAGATTATTACTATTATTATTTTTTTACTGTTTTTCGTTTACTACGTACTCCCCTTCCCATGTAATTTATTCTCTCCTCTACCCCAAGGTTGCCTGAAAGAGATCCCTCTCTAAGCGATAAGGTCGCCTGTTGTGCTATCTTTCATTAGTCATTACTCTCCTGTATGTTTTAATCGCTGTACAATATGGAGTATTTTCATTTCATTTCAATTCATTTTTCATCAATTTAAATT
The DNA here is from genome assembly GCA_032432895.1 of Dryadula phaetusa. Lineage (NCBI taxonomy): Eukaryota > Metazoa > Arthropoda > Insecta > Lepidoptera > Nymphalidae > Dryadula > Dryadula phaetusa. The sequence continues at coordinate 3,243,695 of JAOYRS010000073.1, forward strand.
ATTTTGTTTGACAAAATTGGTATAAATATATATTATTCTTGTATTTTTTAAATTTTGATTTCTAATTAATAGAAATCATAGTTTAACTGATTTTTTTAAAGCATCTCTGTTACTTCGAGAAATTGGCGGGCACGTATAGTAATGTAAAATATTTGTTTCGAGCGATACTTGTGTAACTTTAAAATGGCCTCACGTTATGCAACCTTCAAAAGCCGTCGAGGTTGATAGTAAGAAACCGTTACCTTAACCTATGCCCACGATAATAATATATACTGAACGGATTCTGCATGTCTCGCTGTATTATGTATATATATATATATATATATATATATATATATATATATATATATATATATATATATATATATATATATATATATATATATATATATATATATATATATATATATATTTAACCACAGACTATATAATACTAGTGATGATTAAGTTAAAATGTATTGGCGAGTTAATACTATCTCGAAAGATAATATACTTATTTACAAATTAGTTTCTTTGTTCCGTTCCGTTATATAGACATTAGTGCTACTGGAAAGACAGCGCCATCTGAAAGTTTACGTACAAAACTAAACGGACTTTGTCGTCAACCAGAAATTTAGAATCAAAATTAAATTTCATAATTTTATTTTAATTTATTAATTAACAGCTGGAAACTTTCACATATATGATTGCAAAACATATATATCTGAAATAAAACAACAATCTGATTAAGATTTATTTTAATTAATCTTTTTGTGATTTATAAGTGTTGAGCGAGAAATATTTACCAGTAATGCCGCAAAAGAATGCACAACGTCTTCTAGGAAAATTTGTCATTTTAAAGTTAAATTCGCAAAATATCAAAATATATTAAGTAAAGCCGGTTCAATTATTCTAAGTGAAGTGATAAGAGTCCGGGACACAGAAGAAAATCGAAAACCTAAATCTAAATTACATCAGTCGGAATGTTTTCGTACAGAACAAAACAAAATTCCGAAAAGAATTTGTCAATTTACATCTAAACGTCAGAGTTAAATGTATAGAGCTGCCATCTATAGCTATCTATCAGAACTGTCAAGAATTCTGTATAGCATTTTGAATGTATGGAGTGTGTGACGTGTTTCGTATTTAAGTTGAATTCCGTCGCTCTTTGATTGCAGTTGACTAATTATCATCTTTAATATTAAAAATGATATTTTCTTTGTTTATTGTGTTGTTAATTGCGCTAGTTTTGTTACTTTCTATTTATACATATCTGTATATGAAAGTTCGTTTAAATCCTAAAGTGCCGACGATATCAAATGCTTTATCAGTATTTAAACTTGGTATTTTTAGCCTGGACTTTAAAGGTATGTCTTTTACTTTTCTTTTTTATTAATATAATCAATAATTCTATTTTATTATACATATAAGATTTAAAAAAACTAACTGTGTAATCGATTATGGTATATTTAAATAAAGAAGGTACTTTATAGATATTTTATTGTGTTTACTTACATCAAATAAACAAAATGATAAACATAAAGCTTAATTGACTTAATTTTTAAGTTATATATATTTAACATATTTATTTTAAATGAATTATATGTTTAAAAACTGTGTATATGGTAAAGTCTGAGCTATTTACATTTAAAAAAGTTCAAAATGACATATTCTAATTACTCTTGTACAAGCATAACTGGTTTATATATTTTGATCGAAGACAAATGCGTACCAACACAGACTACTAATATAAAAATACTGTATTTTGTGGCTGTTTGTTTGTCCTAACTAATGGGTCAAAACGCTTATACTAAATTCATTTTTCCATAGATATATATCGCATTTATGTTAAGGCTATCGTTTAAGCATTTCAGTTATTTTTTCTTGATTGGAAGTTCATGCTATAAAAATCTTGTATTTTTATTAAACTTGATATTGAATTCTCAAGTAAATCAGAAGGATTTTTTTAAGACGATTGGATGTAGGTTCGATTCCCAATCGGAAAAATGATTATTCATTTTACCGACCTATTTCCTTAAAACGTATAACAGTTCACGAGGCCTTGGATTCGAATCTTACTCTTGTGAACGTTTATTTTAATAATTATTTTATAGCCAATTGTAAATATATATTCTTTTAGTAGTTTTGATCTGATTATATAACACATAGGTTATATTATACGGCGACCTGGCCGAAGGTCGGTAGCATTCGTTTTTTTACCTTTATTTAAAATTCCTTTGACATATTTGAATTATAAACTAGGCGAAACTTCATGTTTTATCCCGTATTTTTATGACCCAATGGTCCTTTGGCATAATTATATCAGCTTCTATATTATTTTCTTTAGCTTCACCCGTTTTATCCTGCATAGCAGGGTACACAGAAAGTATCTAGTGGTAAGACACTCCGTATTCCGCTTTCCGCCGAATTCGAGATATTGCGTGTTGAGGGGCGGAATTTAACGCCGCGCCTTGTCTTACCAAAGCGAGAAAATAAAAAAAATTAAATAAAATTATTCTCCGCCAGTGGAAATCAATCACACAACCGATCTCGTCACCTTCAGACGCTGTCCCACTTCGCGACGTCCGACCTCTGTTGATCAAGGAAAAGGACCGAGGGAAGCGACCTTCAACATATATTTTTTGTTTACTATGGTCCGACTTTGTCTTACCAAAGTAATTATCTGATTAATTTATCGCTACAATTGTAAATATTAATTTATAAGATCTTTGATTTTCGCGATTTTTACACATTTTAAATGAAACTAATTTAAACGGATTAATAACGTATATTTTGATATTTGAAAATTTTTTGGAAACCCGACGTCTCGAACACTTTACGAAGTTCTTGGTTACGGGTAGACTTTACACTAGTCCGTGGACACAAGTAGATTGTGATACACTACGATAAAATATACGCGATTAATCCGATTAAAATAGTTTCGAGTATTCATTTAATTGCTTATTTAGCTTATATGAAGCAATCTCAGCTGTAAAGTATAAATAATCTAGAACACTGGCTATCGATTACAAAGATAATATTTTTATAAATGATACTTGTAGCGAGATTAGCGTAGTTTTTATTATTATTGTTAAATTAAAGGTAACAAGTCATTAATTTGGTTGGCACATTAATTTTATATATTCTATATCGTATACATTACGAGGCCAATGGTAGCGCAGTCTAACAGCGTCTGATTATAATTAAAATAGCGTTTGGCTTCGATTCCCACTCGGAGCACTGGTACACTTGTAAGACAAAGAGCGGCGTTGGGATCCGCCACCTAACAGACTATGTCTCGAATTTGTCGGAAAGCGAAGGACGGAGTGTCTTGATACTAGGTACTTCCTGTCTACCCTGCTATGCGGAACAAAACTGTGAAGCTAAAGAAAAAAGAAAAAATATATATGACAAATAGCTGCATAGGAGAGACGAGGTTAGCGCAGTCTTTTATTATGTTATGAAAAAACTTTATACCCAAAGAACAAGGCGGCGTAAAACTTTAATCAACATTTATACCCATATGTTCGTTTGCCATAACTGTCCTTTAAAAAAAACCGATATGTGGTAAAATTCCTATAAAAACTTTACACACAACCAAAATTTACTTTACAACCTTCTTGCATTTGTCCTAGGCGTCAAATTCAACACTCTGAATTGTGAGTAACAAAACTGGGTTGATAAAATCATATTCATCAAATAAATGTCTAATTATTATTATTACATGTATAATATTAAAGTCATTAGTATATTTGTGCATTATTTATATAATAATAAATCTATATTAAATATTAACTTTAATTCTAATTTTCCAGCTTTAAATGTAATTAAGATTATTTTTGCTCTGTTTTTCTTTCGTATAAAGCACAAATAAATAAGTATATGGCAGATGTAGAAAATACATTTTTTTATATTTAAAAAAAAATCACAGTAAATTTAGTCTTCTTTTTAATATACTTTGTATATATACAACATACCCCGAGTATGTTGTACTCTGACTGCATTAATCTTGCCGTTCACAATGCAATACTGATTCCGATGCATTTATACGGCAGCGAACCGTAGGTGTGTAAAAGAAGAATTAAAGAAATATCAATGATGTAGATATACGCTCTTTTCGCCGGATATCAAATAATCAGTTTAGCTGATGATATGTGGCGATCGTATATATATGCAGAATTTTAGGTGTATACGAGAATATCATAGTGAGAATGATGAGAAATGTGCTCAGGTGGTTTGGGTACGTTGAGAGGATCAGTTATGAAAGAATAGTAAGAACGATTTATAAGGTAAAGGTGAGTGGTGCGAGAGGTGGAAACCTCGGTTGATCTTCGAAAACATTGTGTCAATGACACTGGAGGAAAATCGACACGTATAAAGCTTGAGTACACATCGAAGGTCATGTATGAAGAGGTTAATGACTGTGGACGAGACGAAATAAGTATGCAGGGACCGTAGCGATTGGGGCTCTGTGCTCTCCGACTACCTTGTAAGGCATAAAAAGTGAAGCAAAAAAATTAATAACAATACTTAAAATAATAATAATAATTTTGTGAATATATAAACATAATCAAGACTATGGGATTTTTTTTGAGTACTATATGTCAATATAAACAGTAATGCTTATTAATATATATTTTCTTGTTCTTTAAGCTGTACGGTTCAGAAAGACTTAAATTATTTGAAAGCTTGCACCCGCAGACAGCATATATCTAGTTTTTAAGGTTGAATTTATTTAGTTATAAAATAATACATTACTTACGAATTCGTTTTGACAAACTTAATATTTATCATCAAATGAATAAATTATTTGTGTGGAGTGTGTTCGGAGGAGAGGGAGGGCGCTAGCCCACAGGGCCTCGTTTTTTTTTGAATCCGGTTCTTTCGATATTCATCGTAGACTTTATTCGTTCGTTCGTTAATATTTTTTAAATTAATTATTATTTATTTATATTTATTTTAAAGGCAGTTGTGGCACAGTGGAACAGCTTCCGACTGTAAGCGCTATAGGTTGTGGATTCTTTTTTTACTTGGAGGAATAATTATATTTTAATACAACGTGGCGTTGAGTTCTGCCACTCCACACCCAATGTCTCGAATTCGGCGGAGTGCGGAGTAAAGAGTGTCTCCACACTATATACTTCCTGTCTGCTCTGCTACGCGGGGTAAAAACGTGAAGCTAAAACATGTTTTATGACTTTTCTGTAGAGTATTTTTACTTATTTTTCTAAGTTTGTTTATTTTGCAAAAACTGATTGGATTAAGAGGGTTTATACTTCAACATTCTGGGCAACAAACTATGTACTTTTTATCCCGGATAACTAAATACTTTATAATACAAACTTAATTTTGCGTCTCGACCCGAAAATACAACTTTAGTAATAAGCGCAAAATAACAAGTTTGTTCTATACTACGTTACCCACAGTATAGTTCACTAACGTTACGCTGAAAATAAAGGGCTGTAGGTCTTTTTTCAAATAAAACCAACCACACAAAACGCGACATTAAGATCCGCCACCCAACACGCAATGTCTGGAAATCAGGCGAATAGCATTTCTGCCTATCCTGCTATGCGGGATTAAACGTGAAGTTAAAAAAAACACATATATTATTTTTTGTTGTTTTTTAATATTACACTACTTAGTAAGATTCGGTCGGTTTTTTGTTCTTAGTACAGGAACTACAATGATTCTATTCTGAGGAAATTATCGTATATGACACCTGATGTATATAGGCTCTGGGGCTTTTAGAACCTTAGTAATTATTATCCAAAAAAATAACATTACAAAATCATTTTCTTTTTCTTAAATATTTCATGAACAGATTCGATTTTTTCTGCTCTAATACTATATCGTACATACAACTTTCGCATTTATTATATTAGTAGGGTATTATTATTATATTTAATTGGCAATATTATTTAACGTGATGCAAAAATTTTGCAGTTTTGGTTTTTGATGAATTTAAAGTCATTGAAAACCGCATTCGTTGGACTGTTAACTTGGTGATCCTGGGCTTGATCCTTACTATGGGTTTAATGATTGTATGGGGTGGGATTAATAATCAATTGATTATTTTTAAGTAGAAATTATATGGTAAAGATCACGAAGTCCATACAAACAAATATTCAAGCATCTACTAATTTCATATAATGTTCCTTTTTTAATAACTAACTTTTTATTTTGTTTATAGAGCTTCTTAGACAAATAACGTACATAGGTGAAACTGCAAACGGAAATGGCGGCGTCATGAAATTTATGTTAGGACCAATTGTTGTGTACGGTAATATACATTTTATTGTAATAATTCCTTAAGTTCACGCTTTTATTTATATTTATAATAGCGTAGACAGGACGTACATAGTGTGAAGACACCACGTACTCCTCTACCTTAGACCTCGACTTAGCAGAACTAGAGAATTATCGTTTTACCAGAAAGAGGAAATGAGTATAATTTAAATATAATCCTTCTCCCAAGTGGGAATCGAAGCCGCAACCGATGGCGTTTACAGTCAGACGTTGTATCACCACCAAGACCGGCCTCGTAGTTAATAAAATAAATTTATTTATATTCAATATATCTCTGAATAAAAGGATTAATTTTAATAGTTTTAAATAAAATAAAATAGGGACGCTCTTGTTATGGGTCTCGTATTTTAAATACGAAATTCAAATTGTAGTTTTTTGTAAATCTAAAAAACGAATTTATGCTTTTATGGATAATATTTTTCTTCTTCCTAGTGGTCTCGAATGCTGAAGATGCCTCAGTAGTTCTAAATCGTAGTTTAGAAAAATCGTTCGTGTATTCATTCATCGAACCATATCTTGGTAGCGATGCCTTGGTGGCAGCTAAGGGTAAGTGACTTAACTATATAAAAATATGTTTGTATGTTTATTTATATATATATATATATATATATATATATACATATATATATATATATATATATATATATATATATATATATATATATATATATATATATACAAACGCCGCGCTTTCTCTTATCAGAATGGAAAAGTGGTAATATTTTTCTAATTTAATAATTCCTTTAACTGGAAATTGAAATCACAACCAATCGCGTTTTTAGCTCGATATAATATTTTATTTATGTAAAATTTATAATTGCAGTACACTCATGGAAAAAAAGTCGAAGAATTATGGATCTGACGTTCAAACAGAACGTTGTGGACAGTTATATGGGCATTTTTAATAGGCAAGGGAAACGACTCGCTGAGGAACTGACATCGATCGCAGACAAACATGTTGATATATTTCATATATTAATCAAACATACTTCGAATACCGTGTGCCGTAAGATTTTAAACTGATTACATTTAATGTATTAGAATGTAGTGTAGCCGGTCGTGGTGCAGTGAGACAGCTTCTGACTGAACGCGATCGATTGTGGGTTCGATTCCCACTCAGTGAAGTGATTATATATAAACTATTTTTACCACCTTGCTCTGTTGAAGAAAGTAAGTGCGTGATTGAGTTCCGTCAGTCAACGCACAATGTCTTGAATTTGGTGGAAAGCGAATAAACGGAGTGTCTTGACATTTGCTACTTTCTGTATACAGAAAGCAGGACAAATCCAGCTATATGAGTTAAAAATCGTAAAACTACAATAAAAATTCTTTGTCATATGATTTATGTAATAATTATTAATTTTTAATATAACGTCTTATTATATAGTTATAGCACGCGGCGCTGTGTTCCGCCACCTAATCAGCATAGAAAAAGAAATATTTTTTCTTTACAGAAACAACATTCGGTAAAGAAATAAATGAAGAACGTATTGAGACATATGCCAAGAGTGCCGACAAAGTATTTAGTATCATGACGAATAGGTCCAGACATCTGTGGCTGTTATCAGATACCTTATTTAACTTGAGTTCATTGAAAACAGAACAAAATGAAGCCATGAAGATAATTTCATCCATGTCCGAAGAGGTAATATTTTTTTTGTAATTTTTGTACAATATTCTATGTTTAATCTGATTTTTTACAGGCACTGGCTTCTCCCACACCGTAAAGTAGAGCTTAATGTAAAAATTGTAACTTTATTGCGAAATTTAACACCGCGTTTTGCCTAGTGAGGTTAAATTCCGCAATAAACTGAAAATGGTTGTAGGTTTGATACAATAAAAATGCAATAAGATGCTGAAATAGATTATAGTTTCTTTTTCTTTTTTAGCTTTACGCTTTTGTTCTGCATGGCAGGAAGCACCTAGTCGACCGCTCTCACCGTACCCCGCTTTACACCGAAATTCTATATGTTGCGTGTCGAATGTTGGAAGTCAACGCCGCGTTTCATCTTACCAGAGCACTTAAGAAATGAAAAGAATTTAAATATAATCATTCCACCGAGTCGAAATCAAACTGAAAACCGATCGCGTTTACCAGCCTCACATTTTAAACAACCGGGATTACGATATAAAAAAATAATATTTTATTTTAGAAAAAAAAAACAGATTGTATATATATTATGAAAGATTATTAATTTTTCTTGTTTTTCAGATAATACAATTGAAAAAGTCAAAATATTTGAAAAGATTAAAACACAAAGATACAAACGACAATGGTAAGAAAACTTCAATGGTTCGAAAAGTAACTATTTTGCTATATAATCACTCCGCTAGGTATAAAGCGTGGAGCTAAGTGTGTTTACTTATTTTCGCCAGTTTTATGTCACTGCAGCTTCACACTTCATCCCGCATAGCAGAGTAGTCTAAGATAACCTAGTGACAAGACACTGTCGACTGTTTTCCGCTCGAAATCTGCAAATTGCGTATTGAACCACGAACTCAACGACGTGATTTGTCTTACTAGAGTAGATAAATAAAAATAAATTTTAAATACAATCATTTCTCCGACTGAGAATAGAACCCACAACAAGTTGCGATTACCGTCAGACGCTGTTCCACTACGCTACGATGGCCTCTTATAAATATTAAAAAACGATATTATTTCATATCCTTTATCAGGAATGATATGATTTTTTCTATTAAATATGTAACTAATTATTTATTTAAAATCAATTTATATCAACTTAAATGTCAATTTCAGATGAAATCAAGTCTTGTTTAGACATTATGGTCGAAAGCATTGTAAGTGAAAATGGACAGTCTATAACGGACTCGCAGCTCAAAAGTTTAATAGACAACATTATGTTCGCTGGATTCGATACAACGGGTCTTAATATTCTATTCACGCTACTATGTGTCGGGACTTACCCGGAAGTTCAAGAAAAGATTTACGAGGAGTAAGTTCTTGTGTTTTATATCGCATCGCAGAGTAGACAGAAGGTACCTAGTGTCAAAACACTCCGTACTTCGCTTTACACCTGATACGAGACATTGCGTGTTGAGTGGTCGAACTAAACGCCATACTTTGTCTTACCAGAACGAGAAAGTGAATATAATTTTAAATATAATCACTCCCCTAAGTGTGAATCGAACCAGAACCAATCGCGTTTCTAGTCAGACGCTGTCACACTGCACCACGACCGACCTCAAATTATATTGTTTTTTTTTTAAATTTGAACGTGTGAAGTTGAAAGTAAATTACTTTTGGTTTTGTAAATTAAAAATACACATTTTAAAGGAACTTGTTTTGTTTGAGAAATGTTCTTAAACTACCAGTCTGCTCGCTGCTTCACCTTTGAGAACTACATTATTATATTTCAATATAGTAGATGTTTCCATAACGCGTTGAACGCGCGTTGCCTTAGCAACGTGTGTGTCATTTTATATAAATGTGTATGTCAAACATATGGTATAGTGTGCTAGATTTATTTTATTTAATGTATTTCTATGCATTATTTTTTTAAAATATTAGCATTTTGTGTTTTTCTGTATAAACTATAACACGCGTTATTTTCGTAAACATTAATTAATATATAGATAAATATCTTGTTTTGGTAAAATTACCTAAACCAGTGAGAGCACTGTGTCATTAGTGACGCTGACAAGGATACGTTCAATATATAATGTATGACAGAATAAATATCAAGGTATTGTGCCGAAACTGTGACTTTACTGATAGTGTGAATCGGCCTAATGAATATAAAAAATATGGCTTCTGCTATTTGTCTGTCAGCATTATTAGAATCCGAATTTTTTTATGTTTAACGATTCAGGTCAGGTCTCAGACTTGTCTATTATACCACGCGACGAAATTATATACATTGTTAATATTACTTCCATTAACCTCGTATTAATTTTGAGACCGTATTATATATAAATTTTTTAAATAATTTTTTTTATACTATGTGAACAACACTGAACATATTAAAAACAATCTCACCTTCAAAGTTATTGTGTGTTGGCTTCATTGTTTAGTAATGGGAACTAAAAGTAATTTACTGTTCAAATAATGCTTACAAAATAAATAAAATATTAAAATAGGAATAAGATGATCATGGTGCTACGGTGGTGGAACAGTGTCTGACTGTAAACGCGATCGGTTTCGAGTTCGATGCTCACTCAGGGATATAATTATATTAATTCCTCAAGAATATTTTCATTCTCTACCTTCGATAGGTTAGGATGAAGCGCGGCGTTGAATTCCGCCACTTAACACGCAATGTCACGAATTCGGCGGAAAGCGGAGTACAGAGTGTCTTGACATTGGATACTTCTCGTCTGCTATGCGAGATAAAAACGTGAAGCTAAAAAAAAAGAAAAAAGTATTCATAAAACGTATTAAAAAGGCTTACTTAGTTGTTTTCATCGCTAATACAACCATGAATGCGATTAGCATAATTACATTTTAATTGATGTAGCATTTGCACTTTGTTTGTAGACCGTACTTTTTTTATTATGTTTATGCGTCTTGGTTCTTTTTAACACGTGGTATTGAGTGATAAAATGACATTTCCTATAATTGAAACAATTGGGAGTCAAACACATGATAGTGTGTGCTAGATTATTTTATTAATTTAATGTATTTCTATGCATTATTTAAAAAAAATATTAGCATTTTGTCTTTCTCTATATAAATTATAGCACGCGTTATTTTCGTAAACAGGTTTCTTATAACACGTGGTATTGAGTGATAAAGTGACATTTGGTATTACCATATAAGGATTTTTTATTTTCACGTTTTTATCCCGCATAGCGGAGTAGACAGGATTCTTCCTGTGTAACTTCTTCTACTTCTTTCCTTAGTGTCAATATACTCCATACTCCGCATTCCACCAAATTCGAAACGTTCATGTTGAATTGCGGAACATAACGCCTCGATTTGTTTTACTTGAAATTTAAATATAATCATTCCCCCGCGTAGGAATCGGGTTCACAACCGATCTGTTTAACAATCAGACACTGTTCCACTGCGCCACGACCGGCTTCAGGTAAATTTTCGGAGGGCAAAAGGATTTTATAGTACTTTTTTCGATTATCTCAAAAAGGATCTAAGATAAACTGCATTAAAATATAATAAATTGATTTGAGTATGATCAATAACAGAAAGTATTTTTTTTAGTTGTGAGTTTTCATGCCAACTTCTGACATTAATAACTGCCAAAAGAATAAATAACGTTTATTTATAAGTTAGCTGTTATTTGTTAAAAATACAAAGAATATAATTTATTGGAATTAAAAAAAACACGAAACAAATAAACTTTTTCGTGAAGGTTTGTATCTCTCAATAACCTCCGAACTATAAGGTTTAACGAGAGACGCAAAATTATGATTATTTTAATTTCATATTAAAAGCAATATAGTAAAATCAATTTATAATAAACCAATGCAATTTTTCGTAGTTTATCCTGTTATAATTAATATATCTTCATAATATCAAGGCCGACTACGATAAGTGTAAAATACCGTTCACCTTTTCATTAGTTTTTCATTTCCTTATATTTTGTATTTTATGGTATACAATTTATCTAAAACCTCCAATACGTATTAACTATTTTTAAAGTGTTATTCCACACTTAGGATTAGAAAACACTTAGAAGCAAGATAGACTAAGAGAAGCTAGTAAAAGACACTCATTCTCGCGTCCCGTACAAAATCCAGACATTGTCTAGATTCTAGATTGTAGCGGAACTCAACTCTGTGTTTTGTCTTACCAGAGCGGAGAATTGGAAATTATTGAAATATAGCTGTAATCCGATTGCCTCTAATAACTTTTTAACAAATTAATGAAAAAAAATTAGATACGATCATTTTAAGCTAGTCGTTATATATGTGTGTGAGAAAACCGTACAAAAAATAGAGATTATTTATTTATGTAGAATAATAGAATATTTATTTATGTTGAATTTCCCATAAACGTCATAAGGAATTGACGCAACCGAGTGACGTTCCGGCGACAAGGTCGTAACTTGTATTTTAAGTGTATTTAATTATATATTTATAATAAGTAAATACTATATTTTTACTACTTCATTGTTATATTGTATTGTTATAACAATAAGAAAAAACGTTTTTTAATGAAAAAAAAATGGTTTATAATTAATTTGGCTTATTGTTATGGAAAGTACTTATACGTATGTAGTATAAAATTCCACAAAATAATTTCACTTAGAGAAATTAAAAATCAATATTAATAATTTATTATTGAAAAAATATAATATATTATTATATCCAAAAATAATATACTGATATTAATGTGTTTGATGCTCACTCAAGAAGCTATTTATTGTCAGGAACTCATTGTAAAACTATATTTGAAAATACCAACTGTTGAATTGCTCGGCTCTTCTCAGCAGAACCTGAGGACTGACAATACTGACATTTTATATTGATTGACGATTCGAAACTGATAGTAACAGGCAATTTGATTAAAGTATATTTAGATTAGATTTAAAAAAAAATAGTAACGTTATTGTAAAATTTCGACAAGTTTGACTATTATGTATAAAAATGTAATTGCATTACAATAATTCATTACTCAAATGTTTTTTAAGGTCATTGATCCCATCATGATTGTAAACGCGATTGGTTGTGGGTTTACGTCCCACTTGAAGGAATTTAAAATTCATTTCTCGTAAGACAAAGTGCGGGGTTGAGATCGACAGTAAACAAATAATGCATTTTAAGCAAAAAGCAGTCAGTGCATTGTCTTGAGACTAAGTTATTTCTGGTTATCCTGCTGTGCGGAAAAAAGCGTGAAAATTAAAAAAAAATGACATATTGTCGTAATCGATAGAAGTTTTCACCATGTTGGATTTTAAAAAAAATATCTATTTAATAAATCAAAACCTTGTTAATTCCATTATTTTTTTAGGATAAAATATACAATTACAGATGAAGTTATAACCATAGACGATTTGCGAAAAATGCCATACTTGGAAGCTGTTATGAAAGAGACTTTACGGTTATACCCAGTGGGACCTGTTATTGGGAGGTCTACGACAGAGGACGTACAATTAGGCAAGTAAATATGAATAATATAACGCTGTGAGCAGCCTCTGACTGTACATATGATCGTTGTAGGTTCGATTTCCAGTCGGTAAAATGATTTTTTTTTACATTACCTCGCTCATTGCAAACCGCTGCGTCGAGTTCCGCCACTCGCAGTGTCTAGACGCTGAGTAGGGCCTGTCTATCATGCTATGCAAAAAGCGTGAGACTAAAAATAAATAATAATAATAATATATTTCTTAATAACTTTTTGTTTTTTTTTTAAAGAAAACCATATAATACCGCGTGGTTGTCAAATAATGATACATTTATGGGCGATAAATCGAAATAAATTATACTGGGGTGAAGACGCCGATGAGTTTAAACCAGAGAGATGGTTAGATTCAAAAGTGCCAACCCATCCAACTGCTTACGCTAGCTACGCACCTGGCAGGAGAAACTGTATTGGTAATATACATTTTTATATTTATTATTAACACTGCATTGTTTTGAAACTTCATAACGTCAAAATTGACTCATTATATATACATTACTCTATTGATGATAATAATTTCTGCCAGACAACATTTGAAGAAAGGAGACTGTCTAAACAGATAAAAAGTTAGTGCAAAAAATTGGGCAAAAAAAAAACTGTTCTGTTATATATGTATAAATATCACGTTAACTGATAAAGTGTGTAAGGTTAAAATAATCAATATTGATTATATATTCATCAGGATATTTTTTTGTAGATAGTATAAAGACATATTTCCACTATATACAGGGTTGGCATAGAGCAGCTAGTGTGAAGAAACTATTTTCATTGCTTATTTATTGGCGAAACTTAACGTTCCTTCTTTGTTTTCGCAAAGCGAGAATTTGAAAATAATTTAAATAGTCACCAGAATGGCAATTGAACTTGTAATCAATCGCGTTAAAAGTCGGACGCTCTCAAAATGTGCCACTATGACCCCTGTAGGCAAAATCAACCTTAAACGATTTCAAGTTTTTAATTAAAACACTTTTATCAAGTATATATTAAGCGCTTGCATGCACATCAGCCACTAGGTTTGACTTAATTTTTTCCATAAGAATTTAAGCCTCACGAATCCTCACTTTAATTTAAAATTCATTATAAAGAATATTATTTTAATAGATTTGCGAGTACTTATATAATTTTTCTACTGTCTAAGTATACTATAATAAGTATACTATACTAAATTATTAATATATATTTTACAGCTACCCTCTTTATCCCGCATAGCAGAGTATTCAGAGACAACCTAGTGTCAAGACACTCTGTTGACAGGTTCTGCCGGAGATCGAAACATTGCGTGTTAAATGACAAACTCAACACCGCACTTAGTCTCACCAGAGCGGATACATGATATTTTTTTAAAAACGAGTCTAATCATTTTCCCGAGTGGGAATCAAACCCGCAACCAATTGCACTTACATTCAAATGCTGCACCGCGATGACGTCATCTTTTAATTTTAGTTATGAATAATAAATAATTAATTTAATATTTAATAATGTTCCAGGTAAAGCTTACAGTATAATTATGATGAAAACTTTCCTCGCACAAATTATCAAGAAGTTTAAAATCACAGCTGACATTAGGAAAGTACAGTTTGAATTTATCATTTTACTGAAACCGTCTTCAGGGCATTTATTGAAATTAGAACTAAGGGACAAAATATGTAAGAAAAACCAGTAATATTCAAGTAGGTATTATATTTTGTTATAGACGGAATTATTTTTAATTTAAATATATATATAATGTGACAGCGTCTGATAGCAGTCACTCGGGGAAATGGTTATATTTAAATTATTTTTATGTCCCTCGCTCTGGTTAGAAGAAGCGCGGCGTTGAGTTTCGCCACACTACATGTAATGTCTCGCATTCAGCAGAGAGTGGATTATCCTGTCTACCCTACTTTGCGGAATAAAAGTTTGAAACTAAAAAAAAAAGAATATTATACAAACAAAAATAAATAAAATATTATATACACTAGACATGTCTTGTATAGCATAAGGCCAAAGAACAAAGACGTAAGTAGCTCAATTTAGATATCTGCTTAATAAATCAAATATCGTGTCTGTCTGTATGTCTGTATGATTTATTGTACATGTGTCCGAAACAATTAATTTCAATAGTGTTACCTTTAATTTATGTTTCAAATTAATTTGCAATTATTATTTTTCTTTTGTATATAAACTAAAAAGGCCATATTGCTTAGATGTTAATAGTTTATTATGTTTGGTTATTTAAATAGTAATCTATTTATGTATGGTCTGCAAACAGAGTCAGTTAATTATAATAAATCGAGAGAACTGATAACAATTGTGTTTTCTTTTAATTTTTGCCTTTTTTATGATATATAAAAGCTTTATTTTTTGTCTTCACGCTTTCATCCTGCATAGTAGGGTAAACATAAAGTACCTAGTGTCATGACTCCATACTCCGCTTTACAAATTTGAGACATTACATGTTGAATGGCGGAACTTAACAACGTGTTTTAGTCTTACCAAAGTGAGAAAATGAACAAAATTAAAATAAAATTATTCCCCCGGGTGGGAATCGAACTCACAACCGACCGCGTTTACACTCAGACACTGTCCCACTGCGCCCCGACCGGCGTCGATGTAAAAGCTTATTCAAAGATATATTAATTATACTTGCAAGTAAATCACATAAATTCTAAAATAAATGATGTTATACACATTAATTGCTTCATATAATTAATTATAGTTTTTCAAATCGCTGTACTAGATCAAAATAAATTAATCTATATGTATTTAATCACGTGGCCTGGTTGTGGATTTGATTCTCACTTGAAGAAAATATTGTAAATAAAAATTATATTTTAATTTTCTGCTACGTTTAGACAAAGTGCGGCGTTGAGTTCCGTTCACAACACGCAATATCTATTGACTGCGGGAAAGCAGTCGACTAATTGTGTTGATACTAAATTCTCTCTGACTACCCTTCTATGCATTCAACCAAATATAGCTCATTTTAAATTAAATTATTTTAGCCTGTGGTCACAAGTAGTCCACCACGTCCTGTGACCCACGGACTACTGTAACGTGTTCGAAACGTCAGGTTTCAAAAATGTATTTTCGAATGTCAAATATATACGCAATAAATCCATTTTAAATAATTTCATTTAAAATATTTAAAAATTAAAGATCTTATTAAATATAGTAAGTGCCTTTAATAAAAAAGGTATTTTTTTTATTAACATAAATTTATTAGTCAAAAGTTTTTTACGAGCGCTTGAAGAGTTCCTTCGAGTGCTTGAAGAAATCCTTACAGTTATTTTACATCATAAACTAATTTCTTTTATAATTAAACAATGAATATAATTATATGTCTAAAAATGGCGCAGTACAAATAAATATTTTGATAAATATTTAAAATCTTTTTTCAATAGTAATATAATGACCAGATACGGGTTTTAACATAACATCAATTTTAACTTTTAATTTTCTGTGGTCGCCCTTTACTTTGTAGTGTCTAAAGAGATGCGCTAGCGTTGTCTTCATGGACATGTACGCGTAGGATTTACCTGAAAAAATATAAACACAGAATTAATTATACTTTTTATTTATATATTTAGTATTAATATTATATTATATTTGCTAATTTTTGTTTAGCTTCACGCTTTAAACTCGCAGAGCAGGGTAGATAGGAATTACCTAGTGTCTAGACACACCGTACTCCACTTTCCGCCGAATTCTCTCGCAGGGGTCTCGAATAAATTCTCTTGGCCTACCCTGATATGCCTGCTAGAAAGCGTGAAGTTAAAAAAATATATTATGTAAGTATTTTTTCTATATAAATTTCGAGCTCACCAACTGCGGCTTAATAATATAAGACAAATCAAATGTAACTTTAATGATGATATATAGGTACATATAATAAAAGAAAAAAACATACCGATACATATTCTCCTTCCCATACTAAAACCAGCAAAGGCGGTTGGGCTGTCGGGTAAGGTCGCCGGGTCCAACCATCGTTCAGGCTTAAACTGTTCAGCATCAGCACCCCACATGGAGTGGCGATGGACACCGTACACGAACATGAAGCAAGTACGGCCTTTTGTTAACGTGTAATTACCTGAAATCGTCTTTATGTTTAGAAAAATAGAATATTATACAAATATGTATGTTAAGTGAAATACAAATTAGAACTACGTTTAAATTTATAATATAAAAATGTGTGGCCGGTCATGGCGAATTGGTGTAAAGCCGACCGGATGTGGATTCGATTTCTACTTGAATATATATTATAAATAAGTATTTTTATATCCTCACTTGGATATGACAAAGTGCGGCGATGAGCTCCGCCACTCAATACGCAATATTGAATTAGGCGGAAAGCGGAGTTTAGAACGACGTGACTAGCCTGCTATGCGGGATAAAGCATAAAGTAAAAAAAATATCATAGAATGTAATCAATTTATAACAAATATTGTAAATGCGAAAGTTTGTGAGTAAAGATGTATGGATGGATGTTTGTCACTCTTTCACGGAAAAACTACTGGACCTAATACCACCTACACCAGAATAACACCTAGGCTACAATTTATAAGGATTTTGCATAATTTGGTTATAATATAATGATACATTTCAATTAAGTCGGCAAAGAATCTGCCCTCTAAAAGCTATCTTGATGTGCCCTGAATAAATCATTGAAGTTACATAAAGATGATGTAAGGTAGGATCGTTTGTCTCAAATAGTTCTAAATATAAGTCCACGACAGCTATATTTATGTGGAAGGAACAAAATAGTGAATCAGAAATATAATTAAATTGGATACTTTTTACAATGAACATTTTAGAACATTTAGCAAACCTTTATCGGAATCAATACATTTATCACTTTAAATATTAAATGTAGATAAACTTTGCCTTTTATACCAAGTTTGGCCGAATAGTTTAAAAGGTATAACGATATGATTGACTTGAGCGTTAAATGTCTAACAGACGGGCCATCGTCGAGTGTGCGATCCGAACGCGGCTACACGGTAAACCCTACTAATGGATGAAACTGCAGTTATATCGGTCATCAGAAGAACATAAAGGCAATAATTTAAAATTATTTTCAATATCACACGGGCGAGACCGCGAGCGAAATCTAGTAAATAAATTAATTAAAACTATATTATTTGTTCCGTCATCGATATCCGGAATCCATGTTGAGTTTAGCCTCTGTTCTTTCAAGTGTTCCGTCGTTTTTTACCCCCCTGCTTCCGGCCACCAACGCCCTCTAGATTAGTTTCGCTCTTTGTCCGCAGAGAGTTTTGGTGGCCACATATATATATAGTTTTATTTCTACATTATAGCGTCGTTTTTCAAAGTGTTCAGATGTGTTTCTTAATACTACCTACTTTGTAAATATAAAGTAGATTAAAGATTAATACTTTCGAATAGTTTTGTGATAAATTTGTAAAAGTTAAAGTAAAATAGGAATCCCCTTGCTTTTACAATGAATAATAACGAGGAAGAAGTAGCGGTTCGACGAGCTGAGAAGAGACAAAGGAATGACAGTGAGGCTTCGAATACATCGTCAAGTTCGAGTAGTGTGGAACGAGAAAGGTCTGATGAATCAGAAGGTAGGCAATCTGAACCAAGACCAAGGAAGCGGGCGCGATCGGTGAGTCAGTTGCAATTTGAATTTTAGTCACAACAAGTAGCCTTCTTAACTAATTTGATAACGCAGTCTCATAAAGAAGTGAATGCCGGTAATATTAATGAGTTATCCTCGAAAGCCATAACAATTTCAAACGATAATATGGTCGAGGGAATAAATTTGCAACTACCCGCCAACGTTTGTGTAGAAAAGGCTCAGTTAAATATTTCGGATTACACGACGGTAGTTAAAGATCCAATTTTTCCAAAATCAAAAGAAAGTTATTTGAAAAGGTTAGAAGAGTTACAAAGATTTCAGTCGGAAGAATGGAGTTCAATTAGGTTTGCAGAAGTACAGAAAAAGTACCTTACTTATCCGGGCTTTGTAGAACTCAGTGTTAATGACGAACTAAAACGTTATTTACCGTCTACTAGTGAACACATTCGATTAGACTTAATAGAACGTTCTTTTGCGGCAATCACTCACGCGCTTTTAATTCAGAAAGATGAATTACGCAATACTTTACAAAGCATTATTAATTGGTCAACTGAAACGGAAACAGTATTAACGGCCACGACCCTTTTTGAAAAAGTTGAGGGTTTATTTGGTAAAGATTCGAATTTTATGAAAACAGGTGACGACATATTACAAATAGTATGCGGTAGAAGAGCGGATTTAATTCAGTTACGTAGAGATTTGATTCTAAAACAAATTTCTGATGAATACATTAGTGCTATTTTAGAAAGGGTACCCCCTAATTCAATTAAATTATTTGACAGTAACTTGCTTAATAGTTACATGCAAAAAGTTGGGGGGGCTGACAAACTTTATCAAAATATGGGCCCGACAAATTCAATGCAAAATCAAAACTTCGATGCGGGTCGTAGCGATGCGGGTCCTAGCAGTGGATACAGAGGTAATTTATCAAATTATAAGCACAACAAGGAAAGTTCCTTTCGAGGTTCCCGAGGCCCTCAGGGAAAAGCTAAATCTAGGAACCAAAAAGGAACTAAAGGTAAGAAATCCAGTGCGAGACCTGCAGGATATCCAAAAGGCAAGACATCTCGTTCCCGCTCTCCCGTTAAAAAAAAATCGCGACGTGCATGACTACAAACGCTTTCAAGGTGGGTGTCTTATGCAATATCAACATATTTGGAAAGATCTAGGAGCTCCACGCCATATCTGCAAGCTTCTAGGCGGTATTCGCATTCCTTTCATAATGAAACCGCCTCTGGTATATCCAAGCCAAATAACAATGTCCAGTTTTGCAACAAAGATATCTCCGGTAATGTCGCAACAAATCAAAAGCATGATAGACAACCAGATTCTCGAAAAAGTGGAAATCTCTCCCAGCTACCTGTCCAACTTTTTTCTAATACCAAAACAAGATGGGTCGGTACGTCCAATCTTCAACCTGAAAAGATTGAACAATTTCGTAAAAGTCGGAAATTTTCGGCTATTCAGTCATTTCCGGATACCGTCTTTCCTACAAAGCAAGGACTGGATGGTGAAATTAGATTTGAGCCAGGCTTATTTTCATCTGCCAATCGCGCCTCAACATCGCAGATTTCTCAGAATGAGTTACGAAGGATCGCTTTATCAAATGACGTGTCTACCTTTTGGTTTATCATCAGCGCCCAAGACGTTTGCGACGGTCACAAATTGGATAGCGGAGTATCTAAGAAGCAACAAAATACGGTGTGTTGTTTACCTAGACGACTTCCTGCTGGCCAGCCAATCCTACGAGCAGCTTCAGCATCAGGTAACATTTACAATACGCCTGCTGCAGCATCTAGGATGGACGATCAACTTCGACAAATCTGTTCTGGTTCCGACACAACACCTAGAATTTCTAGGTGTTACTTGGGACACACGGAGCAATTCCAAATCCCTGTCGGAACCAAAGTGCCGGACGCTACGCATGGCATTACAAAAACAGATGTCGAAAGGCAGTTGGTCCCTCAGACAGGCCCAGTCCCTAATGGGGAGACTCAACTTTGCCTCCTTCGTTGTCCCCAGAGGGCGACTTCATTGTCGAACCATACAATACCACAGTCGACATTTTCCGAAAAGTCGCCCTCACTATCAGGTGATGATTCTGAAACCAGTTCTTATCGAGATGGAATGGTGGATGAAGATGGCAACCAGCACATTACCGACACATTCGAAACCCATCTCACATCTACTCACGACAGATGCATCCGATATAGGTTGGGGAGCCCAACTAGGACACACGAAATTAGCAGGTCAGTGGATAACAGCTCAGCTATCCTGGCATGTGAACTGCAAAAAGTTATATGCGGTCCACGCAGCGGTATATCACGAACGACGATTGCTCAAAAATGCTCATATATTACTACAGTCAGACAATCGAACTGTTGTAGCATACATAAACAAGGAGGGTGGAACGCGATCAAAGAACCTTCTGAAGTTAACCAGACAATTTCTAGTTCTATTGGACCAATTAAATGTACATCTGACTGCACAATATCTCCCAGGCCGATACAATACCGAGGTAGACGCATTGTCACGCAGGAAAACAGCCCCAGAATGGCATCTCCTAGAACCATCGACGAAAGTCATATTCAAAATGTGGGGGACACCGGTGGTGGATCTGTTTGCATCAGAGACAGCTCACGTCGTAGCCAGGTATGTAGCATTAGATCCAGACGAAAAAGCCCTAAATCGCAATGCTTTTCTGCATCGCTGGAACTACAGCCTAGGCTGGCTATTTCCACCGCCAAATCTGATACCGCAAGTGCTGTCACATCTGAACTCTGCCCAAGGTCAGTACATATTAATAGTTCCGAAATGGAACAAACCTTTTTAGACAGCAGACCTACAACAGCGAGCTCTTCGACAACCATTCCCGATACCAGATTTGTCGAAAGTCTTAATAGACACAAAAACTGGTCGGCATCCGCCAGAGATGAGGAACATACTCTTAGGAGCATGGTTGATTCGAGGTGGTTAGATTTAATTCAAGATTGGTCTGAGGAAGAAAAATCATTATTACTAACAAGCTGGAGGAAATCAACCATAGGTACTTACATACCAGCTTGGAACAAATGGAAAAAGTGGTGTATAGGTCAAGCAGTTGATTTTAAAGACCCACCCCCGTCATCAGTAGCTCGCTATCTAGCATATCTCCATAATAATCAAAGGTTAGCATATAGAACCATTCTCGTTCATAAGTCTGCCATATCTACCTTTATAAGAACTAGTGAACAAAATATCTCATCTAATTTCCTAGTAAAGCAAATTTTAAAAGCTATTTCTACAAAAAATTTAAAATCACCAAAACCTCCAATTTGGAATCCCAGAGTGCTTTTAAAGTTTTTAAAGAATCAGAGTCCCGATGAAGAAAATTTCTTTCATGTTTCAAAACGCACAGCCATCTTACTTCTTCTTGCTTCGGGTCGAAGAGTGCATGATCTAACATTATTAAGATGTGATCCAGAGCATCTAATAGATGAAGGTAATTTTATTATTATGTGGCCAGCTTTTGGTTCCAAGATAGATTCCGCTATTCATAGACAATCTGGCTGGAAAGTGACACAGCATCCAGAGAAAAACTTAAATATAGTATATTGAATTCGTCGATTATTGGAAATATCACAAGAAAGGCGAAATGAAGGTAAATTCTTAGAATTATTTATTACACCTCGAAGGCAATGTAAACCAGCGTCGAGGACAATTATTGGAGGATGGATCAAAAGTGTACTTCGGGAAGCTGGGATTGAAGCGACTCCTGGCTCGGTACGTTCAGCTGTCTCATCATTAAATTGGTTAGAAAATTATTCAATTGATCAAATTCTAGCTACTGGTAATTGGAAACAGGAACATACATTTAGAAATTATTACTAAAGACAGATTAGAAGTTCTGATGATATTGATTTAAATAAAGAATTATCATAGTCACAATATTTTGAGGCAGTATAGAATTTTTACGTTGATTTAAATGAATAATCAAATATGATATGTAATTAAGTATAAAAGGATTATACTTGAATTAATACATATATATATATATATATATATTTATATATATATATATATATATATATATATATATATATATATATATATATATATATATTTTAACAAATGGTAATCAATTTATTATTAATTAAATTAATTTAGAAGTAATGATTGTTTTGTATCATAACAAGTAACAACACATTATAGCATCAATAGTACAATTATATAAGGTACCAGGAGAAAACAAACAAATCACTCAACATGGATTCCGGATATCGATGACGGAACAAATAATAGAGAGTTTTACATATCATTAAAACTTACCTATTATTTTTCCTGAGATATCCGGAATCCAAATAATTCCTACCTGGTACATACGCTTATAATGAAGAAATAAAACTATAAATGTGGCCACCAAAACTCTCTGCGGACAAAGAGCGAAACTAATCTAGAGGGCGTTGGTGGCCGGAAGCAGGGGGGTAAAAAACGACGGAACACTTGAAAAAACAGAGGCTAAACTCAACATGGATTCCGGATATCTCAGGAAAAATAATAGGTAAGTTTTAATGGTAGGTAAAACTCTCTATTCTCATGAAAAAAAAAACATTCATAACTTAAGTATCACACATTGTCCAACTAAAATAGTTTAGTAGTATACTTACGCAACTTGACGTTTCTATCTAAACGTCTAGCTATGACGGGCACGATCGGGTAGAAACGCATAGTCTCCTTCAAAACAGCTTCCAAGTACACTAATTGAGATAAATCGTGCTTAGTGACATCCCTATCGTCATTGCCGAAGACGTCATCTAATCTACAGAAATTAAAACGTATATTTTCTTTAATTATAACACAAACAAATAACAAAAGGCAAGCTCAGTGGATTAGTAGATACTCCCAATTTCCAGTGGGGAAAAGAGAAAGAGGAAATTTCAGTAACTTCTCACTCTGTGCTCAACTAACTACCTATTATGTACGAAAAAAAATACTTGTTAGATCATAAAATTCGTCTCTATTATTTGTCTAATGACACCGAAAACATCTATACAAGCATATTAAAAATAATTATTTTATCAAGTGGGACTTAAATCTAAGACCATTTCAGTAAATTAACAATTAAATCTTAATCATGACCACCAATCTCCGTGTCTCATACTAGATTTTTTTTTCGGCCTGACCAGGAATAAAAATAATAATTTATAAGTTCATTTATCTCGTTATGCATATAGGTATATAGTTTTCCTGGCATTTATCCCAACCCTAGCTAGGGTCTCCCTTCCCACCTAAAGTACTCCATTTTACACGGTCTTTTGCATCCTTGGTAGTAAGGTCTACTTAGTAGGTCTACTGGCTCTCTTATACCGTTTCATAACATCCAGCCATATGGCTTCCTTAGGTGTCCTGGGGTTCTCACTCCAGGAACGGACATATCAAGGCATATTCTTCCAACATAGTTCTCAGGCCGGCGCGCAACATTTCCATACCATCGCAAGTGACGCTCTTGGAGCTTATCCGCTACGCCTTTGACTCTAAGGTGAAGATCCTGAGTGCTGGCCAACAGATATTCTTAAGTTCATTTAATTTTTAACCATAATAAGCATCCTAAGGGGAAAACATCCTCAACGCGATATAAAAATTACTGTACATTTAAATAACATTAAAATACATCTATATCGAAGAAATATTACTTACTCTTGAAAAATCCTTGCTTGTACATGTGGATATGAACCTATCATCAGCATGCTGTACATGAGAACACTTGCAGATGTGTCATGGCCGCCCACTATCATAGTATCAACGTGTTCCCTTATCTCTCTATCACAAAATGCTCCTTTCTCCACTGATAACTCTAACAGTAGATCCATAAACGGCTTAAATTTTACTCCTACAAGGGATAAAATTGTAGACATAATAACTATTAAAATTAAACAATATTTTCAATAATTTTTAAGTTTATTATTCACACAAATAAAAAGGGAAAAACATTTTTAGAAAACGTAAAACAGGTTTCCGGGCGTGTTTTCAGCGGAACCCAACGCCGCGCTTTGTGTTACCAGAGCGAAGAAATAAAAAAAAATTAAACATAATCATTCCTCCGAGTGGAAACCTAACCCACAAGCTTGCATTCACAATCAGATGTTGTACCGTTGCCCCATCACTGCTTTTATACGTTTACTAAAAATGTTTTACTTAAAAAATGGATTATTTATTTTCATTTTTATTATCAATATATTCAAACCTTGGACTTTTTCCACATTTTTCAATTTTCTGTTTTCTAAGAAATCTGCTTTTCGCTTTTTTAAAACCTGTAACATGACAAAGATAATTACACATATGATTATTTATTTTACGCAAAATCTTTTGAAAACAAGAATTGACCGTTTTCTATAACTACACATTTAGAAAATTTATCAAGATTGGATACAGAAGAATGTTCATATTTTAATGATTGAGCAAGACATATTACAGCGCTTAATTCCGTCAAATACCTAATATTAAAATTATAAATGGATGGAATACGTTCCATCCTATTATAATTTAAATATTAGGTATTGAATGATGCGAATAAAGCGTCATTAAGATCTGCTTACAACAATTAATGTACAAGATATTTAAAATTATAGACAATATTAATAACGATAAAAATAAAATAATTATAATACCGTATTAGACATATTGTGAAGAATTCTCAAATATCCATCCTGTTTCTTCTTCAACGGTGACCAGTTGTATATGAAGCTATTATGGAGCCAGAACTGTTGGAACCTGTCCACCAGTACATTGAACATTTGCTCCGCAGCATCCACATATTGGCTGTTCAACACGCTCTTATCAGTAAAGTCGACGCCTAAGGCAGTCACTGAAAATTGAAAATTATGAATTATATTTATAATAATAAGTTACTATTTATTACATGAGCTATCTGCCATTGAAAATCCCGCCCATTTGGGCGATTTCGGTTCAGCCAGAGATTAGCCGAAACGAACACACAAACGGAAAAAAGTTAAGAACAGTATTTTGGTAAGTATTGTAATATGTTGTAAACATTATCTATTATAGGCCGTAAATTAAGGAAAAAAATACACTTATGGATTTGTGGCTGTGACTGATTCACTATGACTGACTGACTAAAACATACATCAATAAACAAAATATATAATTATAATTACACCTATACTATTATATTTTAATACTTAAATATAAAATAAAAACATTAGATGTTGCAATCCAAGAAAATACATTACTCTCCTGGGCTTTAACAAAACGCCTGATCATTGCGGGTTCGATTCCTCTCTGGGGAAAGATTATATTTAAGTTATTCTTTTCCCTCACTCTGGTAAAACAAAGCGCGGCGTTGAGTTCCGCCACTCGCTTGTTGAGTGTCTCGATTTCAGCAGAAATCAGAGTACTGAGTAATGCTATGCAGGATACAAACGTGAAGCTAAAATAAAAATATCAGTCATGAAAAGCCCCAAAAGTCATTTAATTATTCAAAAATAAAGAAAACTCTTCATAAAACGTAACTAGTTTCATTTACTTCACCATGTACTTACAGCATATAGTTTCAAGAGCGTTATGGCGAGTGTATACCCAATGATCGAAGGGCCCCTTTCCAACTTCTTTCTCCAAATCCTTCACGAAGCGACGTGACTGCTTATTGAATACGTCCAAAAACCCATCGAGAACTACTTGACTGAACGCCGGGTTTAGAAGACGACGATGGACTTTCCATATGGAAACTAAAAGTTGTATTAATTTCTTAAAAGTAGTCTTAATATACAAGGTCACTCTACACAAAGGCTTGTTGTGGATTCGATTCCCACTCGGGGGGAACGATTATAAGAAAATAAATTACATAATCATTTTTACGAGTTACGCATCTTAATTCACAATGCTCCAAACTCGAATAGAAAATGGAAAACAGAGTATCTTAACACTAGAAGTATCTTCTCTCTGTTATGTGGGAAGCGTAAAGTTGCTTTTTTTATAAGGCAAATATTTTAAAAAAACTATAAATAAAACTCACGCGTTCCTGTAACAAGGCCATCTCCAATCCAGGGCTTCGCGAAATCATAGAACCAATCCTTGTCAAGGCAGGTATTGGCCACAGTTAAAAAATCGTCGGGATCAGTTACCACTGTTAAAAAGAATAATAATTTTTAGAAAACATTCAAGTTCAACCGGTCGTAGCGCAGTGGTACAGCGTCTGACTGTAAGCGCGATCGGTTGTGGGTTCATTTCCACACTCTGGTAAGGCAAAGTGCGGCGTTGAGTACCACTAATCAACACGCAATGTCTCGAATTCGGTGGAAAGTGAAACACTAGGTAATTTCTGTCTACCCTGCGAGGCAGGATAGTGTGAAACTAAAAAAAATAATTAGTTCAATACGTTGGTTATTATGATCTCAAAACCACGTTCAATAAATTAAAATAGATTTTCTATTTTTATACTAAGATTCAAAGATTTTTGAAACTTATCTAACTATACAAATGCCAATGCGGCTTTTGGAAGCAATGATTTCATTCGACCTCTTCTAAAATAACCAAATTATGTTAAAAAATAAATTCTCGTATTCGAGTTTTAGAATTGCGGTGTTAAACTTCGCATATCGACTGTTCTTATTGGCACGTTTAACTTAAATAATGCCTCTTACTTGCTTTTTATAATAAAGTTTGGCTTTGGTTTTGGTGAGAACCACCAATAGTATTACCATTGAGCTAAGCCCAATGCTTCTAAAATTAACAAAAAATGTAGAGCTGTATATGTTTTATTAGCCTATACCGTAAAATATTGAAAATGTATGAAGTAAAAATTAAAATAATACATAATACTAAATACCATAAATCGTCCTCGGTCCAATTGACGCTGATATAACTCCGCCAACCTTCAAACTGTCGTACGACACGTCTTTGACCGCATCCCATAACTCTGAGAAAATAAATATACATAGACTTAAGTACGATCAAAATAGACTTGGCAAGTTATAAAAATTTGTTTTGAATTAAAAAATAAATATAAATAAAAACTTCATTATTAAATAAATATAAAAAAATGTCGTTAATCACAATTTTTCAAAATACACATCTATCCAAAGTCAAGGTTTTGAATTTGGTTTTTTCTTTGTCAGTACTTTTATCAGAAATATATCACAGATATTATAGTTTATAGAATATAGCAATGTCAAAGAAAAAACAAAGAAAAACAAACATATCTTTTTAGCTTCTCGCTTATATCCCGCTTAGCAGGTTAGACAGAAGGTATCTAGTATCAAAACACTCCGTACTTCGCTTTCCACCGAATTCGAAACATTGCGAAGTATGTTGAGTGGTGGAACTCAACGCCGCACTGTGTCTTACCAGAGCGAGAAAGTGAAAATAATTTCAAATATAATTACTCCCCCGAGTGGGGATCGAACCCACAATCGGTCGTGTTTACAGTCAGACGCTGTCACACTGCGCCACGACCGGCCTCTTAGTATTAGAAAACATTATTGAACTATAAACATTATTAAAAAAAAATATACGTTTTTTTCAATAATATTTTATTTATTTTCATTTTAAATATGTTCGTAACTCAACAACGAATTTGAGACCGATCGTGGCGCAGTGGCACAGCGTCTGACTGTAAACGTCGTCTGTTCGATTCCCACTCGGGGTAATGATTATATTTAATTTCATTTCATTTCCTCGCTCTGGTAAAGCAAAGGTCGATCTTGAGTTCCGCCACTCAGCACGCAATATTTTTTCGATATGTAATATGAATTCGGTGTAAAAGAGAGTACGGAGTGCTTTGAAACTAAGTACTTTCTGTCTACTCTGCTATGCGAGATAAAAGTATGAAAATAACAAAAACTACAATTAAAGAAGATGGTGCTCGAAGGTTGATTAAGTTAGCATATAAATCAATAATTTATTTATTTTTATAAATATCCATATAATCATTTATCCGGTCATATATATATCATATCTCGCTTATCCCGCTTATCAGGGTATTTAGGGAGAATTTAGTGTCAACGGTAAAATTAAATAGCAGAACTCAACGCCGCACTTTGCATTACTTTCTTTGTAATTTTCTGGTGAATTGTAATGAAACTCACAACCAATTTTTTATAGTCAATCATTGTCCTACTGTGTCATCGCCTATACATATAAAGGTAGAGTCTAAAATCATACTCACTTTCACTGTCTCCTATTAACAAATGTGCATGCCCTATTATAGGCAATCCACCGGGAATAGCTGGTGGTTCGTTTTTATTTGAATTCCTTTGCAACCACGCCCAAAGACCGAACACCACACAAATTAGTATAAACATCAACATATTGGATCTTTAACAGAACAACGATTTTAATAACACAATTAATTTTAACACTTATTTTTGCTTTACGCTTTTATCCTGTATAGCTGTTAAATAAATGTCTGGAATACCAGGGAAAGTAAAGTATCGAGAGTACACTGGGTACTTTCTGTCTACCCTGCTATGCGGGATAAAAGCGTGAAACATATTTTTTAAAACACTTAATAAACCACTTTATATAAATAATCGCTTAAATAAAAAAATACATATTTTTTTAATTTTTAATTTTTTTAATATAATGTATACCTTGATAATACTTCACGAACTTAATACGTTAAAAAATATTTTAATTTTCATAATAACTTAAGTTTAAAATTTTGTTGCTCCTTAATTCAGTTGTATATCGCGAATAAATATAATATGACAAGAATAGAATTGTTTTGGACATACCGCTTTATACTACAGTATGTTACAAGTACTATTCACAATGACTGTAATCATATATACTTGTATTATAAAGCTAGTTTTACAGGGTTTAGTTGCGATCTAAATTTAAATTTTGTTAAAATAATCCTTAGTTATTTTTTTTAACAAAAATTTTAAAAAAGTACAATTTTTTTTAAAAATAATCGTGATTGTGTGAGTGATTATATTTAAAGTATTTCCACTTTCTCGCTCTGGTAAAAAGGCAAAGAGCGGCATTGAGTTACACCACTCAACACGCAATGCCTCGAATTCGGTGGGAAGTGAAGTACGGAGTGTCTTGACACTAGGTACTTTCTGTCTACCCTGCTATGCATGATATGCGTGAAGCTAAAAAAAATCCTTAGTATTTTAAGAACACTAAGTTTTTTTTTAATATAAAACTTCAGACTGGATCTGTACCTTTTTTCCCTTAATGTTGCTTTTTTCTTATTTACATATAATAATAATCAGCTACTTAGAACTAGATCTATATTTAAATTTAACGAATTTTTGACAAAATTAAATTATCTTTATTCTACAAGGTACATTTGTATATATTATTTTTTATATTGAACATTTAAAACTAAATATATTTTAAAATAATGAAGATTTAATCGGGGTTTAGGTGTGAGGTATTTGGCGGGGAAAAGACATGGTTGCTGTGGTGGAAACACTCATAAGTTATAACGCACTACTTTCTTCAATCGTAAGGCCTTAATCTGTTTATTTTCAGCAAATAATTATATAGATGCCTTCGTGAGGCAGTGAAACGGTGTTTAAATGTAAACGCAATTGGGTTTTGGATTATCCATGGGGGGAAATCATTATATTTAGATAATATATCCGCCGTGGTAAGAAAAGTGCAGCTTTGAATTCAGCCAGTTAACATACGTTTTGATTTCGTATAAATCGGTGAACTGAAAAGTGTGTAGCTGAAAAAAGTAACTATAATTAATTGAATTTTAAGCATAATTACTGTCAATATTTTTCATTGGGTTTAGTCAGATGCATTAACCTCTTCTGCCAATACGAGTTATATAGGTGATAGACGGCGATGGTATATATTAGTGGCACAGAAAAAAAAGTATATTTTTTGTTTATATCTGTTCAAGTAAACGTGCTCGTTCGTACGAATGTAAGTATGTATATGCGTATATATGAGTATTTAACTTAACTGGCAGAAAGTTATATTTAATTTACTTATTTATTTAACAATGGGAATCTCGAAGGTCGTATATATTTTCTTATATTTAAGCACACTCTTACTGTAGGTACTAAGTAGCTATGTAGTATTAAAGAAGAATACCCACGTTATTCATAATTATATGAAGCTCTAGATAATCTGAACAGATTTTGACAATAAAATTATCTAATATTGAGCTAAAAATAACGTCTTCATATACTGGATATGTATTTTAGTAGTTAGACCCATATTTCTACTATATTAATAACAGATTAAAAAAAGTAAAGTTAAAATAAAAAAAAACAATAATCCAGTCCATATACAGATTCCCGTTTTAATCAAATAGATTATTTTCGCCACAGTTCGCGACGTCTATGAGTATGTTGTCATTTCCGTTATTAATATACAAACGATGTCGATTATGATTTCGCCCTTAATCGTTACACGCCTCATAAGTTATACTGAAGGTGAAAATATTTCATATACGCGCGCAAACAACGCACGTAAGAACTTCATTCATGTATGAATGGTTAGCTTTAAATTTACTACATAACAGCAAGATACTTAGTTTTGTTTTATCACGCGTAGCAAGTGCAGATATTCGGCCTAATTTCAAGAAATTACATGTTAAGTGGAGGTGCTCAATGCCACATATTAGGGTAGACAGAAAGTACCTAGTGTCAAGATACTCCGTACTCCGCTACCCGCCGCGATCCGTATGGAGTGGAAGAACTCAACGCCTATCCTATCATAGCGAGGAAATCAAAATAGTTTTAAATTACTTTCCTACGAGTGAGAATCGAACCCACAATCGATCATGTTTACAGTTAGAAGCTGTCACACTGCGCCACGATCGGCCACAGATAGAAATAAAATGGTTTAGTAATTCTGAGTGGGAATTGAACTCACGAACGATTGCGTTTACATTCAGACCGTATCTCCCTCTACTCTAACTTTGGCAAATCGTTAAAAATATTTATATAAGTATCTCAAATATTGATATAGGACTACACCTGTATAGACATTTTATATAGAGCAAGCAAATTTACATACTTTATTTTTAACATAAATCTTATAGTCGAGTAATAGTTATTTATAAATTGATTAAATTGATCTTTGCCTCGTGCTAAAAGGAGGGTTAGCAAATTTGTTACATCAGCAGGATATCAACATTTTAATCAAGCGAGGCCGGTCGTGGCGCAGTGGGACAGCGTCTGATTATATTTGAATTATTTTCACTTCCTCGCTCTGGTAAGACAAAGTGCGGCATTGAGTTTCGCCACTCAACACGCAATGTCTCCAATTCCGCAGAAATTGAAGTACGGAGTTTCTTGACACTAGGTACCCTGCTTGCGGAATAAAAAGCGTGAAACTTAAAAAATCGTCATTACCCCGGGTAGGAATCGTACATTCGCATCATTCATTAATTAATCATACAGTCATACAGTCTGACGCTGTCCCTCTGTGCCATGATGGCGCTTCTATTTACATATAAATTTGTACCCCATTCTAGGAAAATTAAGTGGACGGAGGAGTATGAAACTATAGCACAACTATAGTATATATGGAAAAGAAGGGATAAAATTGAAAAATGAGAATGTATCGGGGAAATCTGATAAGACAAAGGATGGCTCAGATGAAGAAGCAGTCAATGGAGTGTCTTAACACTATTTGTTATCTAACTATCCTGCTATTCGGGATAAAGTGTAAATTAAAAAAAAATGAATACCACATGTTCGACACATAAGTGATAACGATAACACGTATTTAACGCTTCAAAGGATTTGTTTTTAATACATTTTTTAGTTTAGACGTGAACATAGAGTAATTAATTAAGACATAATATCTATGAGCTAATCAACGAAAATAAAAAATTTATTTGAACAATTATTAATTGTGACTTTTAACACGATAAAGTAACGTTAGAACAAATTGCTTAAATATAGTTAATTAATAGCAGTTAAGGAAAACTAAACTGGCAATTGGGTTCATATTATGAAAACAATACTTATGTATTGCCTAAACAGTATTTGAAGATATAAATTAGGTGTGTATATGAATAATTAACTTCGGCACGCAACTTAGTTATTTATTACGTATTCATGTTTTTTTTACTACCACTAACAAACAACACTCAGACGACATTCGATTTTCTATTTTCTTTTTAGCTTCACTCATAGCAGGGTGAACGTAACGTAAACGTTACCTTATAAGATAATGTCAAGACTCTCCGTACTCCGCTTTTCGTTGAAATTTGAAACATTACTATTGAGTGGCAAAACTACGCCTTGCTTTGTCTTACCAGAGCGAGAATATAAAAATAATTTAAATATAGTTATACCCCCGAGTAGGAATAGAACTCAGAATCGATCATGCTTAAAGTCAGACGCTATCCACTGCGCCGCTACAGCCTGATTATAAGTTTTTCACCCGAAATCGAAACAATGCATGTCAAATAAGACCCATGTAAATTGAAAACTTAACAGTTCAGACGTTGTCCCACTGTGCCATTATGGCGTAAACTAAGTAATATTATAAATATTATAAATATTTATATATAAAATATTATAAATATTTATATATAACGGGTTATCCAAAGTGAATCGTCTTTTGACTGTGGATAATCGGTTCAAATCGTTACAAGTAAATCACTAATGTCGTCTGTATACTAAATACTTAATCTTACACCATTATTACGTAAGTATACATAACCAATAACACAATGGTGTAAAAAAGTCTGAGATAATTTGAATTCTAATTCATACGTATTTCTAAATAATTTTTATTCAAACGCTTCCTTTCGTTAGTTACACGCTTTTATCCCACACAGCTGGGTAGACTGAAAGTACCTAGTGTTAACACACTCCTTACTTCACTTTCAGTCAGATTCAGTCTCAGCCAGTCTGCACCACTATCCTATCGATGTCCTATCGATGAGCGAAAATTAAAAAAAGTACAATAATTTCCTGAGTGGATATCGAACTTACAACAATCCGGTGTACAGTCAGACGCCGTCGCACTGCGCCACTATGGTCTTAACCTAAAAAGTATTCCTAAGTCTAATTATTTTTTATACAAATAATTAAAAATAAAAAAAATATAAAAAATGTCACTCAAAACAAAACAAGTATAAACCAAACAAATTATAATTATATACCAAAAGCACTTACAATTTCTCATAACAGACTAAAAAACATTATTATCTACTAATTATATCATATATACTGAAGTCCCATAGACGCGGCGTGGGCTAGTATAGCCTCAGCCGCCTGCTTCGTCTCCAAATGAGATTTAGCAGCATCGTGCCAGGTCGCCGCAGCTGCCCGAGAGGCACCTTCCAAAGAGCTTACATAGCGTATTGCTGCTGCTAAGTTACCTCGTTCAATCCAAAACCTGTTGAAATTTTATTAGATACAATATTTTTAATCTTCTATTGACTGTGTATAACCATAAATATGAATATAATAAGCATAAAAATAAATAAAAAAAATGATATACATATATCATATTAGGATTGGAAAACATTTTTAAAAAACTTATAAAAATTGCGACACAGCTGGTAGTGGAACGCATGGCTTAGTGGTCAGAGTGCATGGACGGTTTCCAAGAGGGTTCGAATCCCGCGTTCAAGAGTTTATACGTTTTTAAAAATGTTTTTAGATTGAAAAATATTTAATGCAATGTGAGCAAGGGACTATTGTACTAGGAATATTGTATTTTTGCGATATCATTTGTGTATAATTATTTAGTTACATTGTTTTTTATTATTATTATGTTTTATTTTAATCTTTTTTAATATTATTCTTTTGTTTTTGCTTTTGGTATCTTACTGTTGATCGTCGCTGTACTATTTTTTTTAAGTTTTCTTTATTATTTTATACGTGAGGAAATCGAGTTACGGATACCTGCCCGATTGGGT
Source organism: Dryadula phaetusa (assembly GCA_032432895.1). NCBI lineage: Eukaryota > Metazoa > Arthropoda > Insecta > Lepidoptera > Nymphalidae > Dryadula > Dryadula phaetusa. The sequence continues at coordinate 3,278,513 of JAOYRS010000073.1, forward strand.
ACTCGGGACAGGTTATGTCGGACTCCGGATTGGCTGATATAGGCCGCCCTGTTTACCCACTAAAACCTGACGGTGCTTCTTCTTGCCTGCCGCTAGTCGGTACCTCGGATACACCCCGATCCTTCCGTAAGCCCCGACAGAAAAATTTGATATTCTACCAAGAATAAACACTATTAGTCAATTATGCCTCTGCATGCATAGTCTTTGAGCTACCGTCAAGCTTATGTACTATTTTTTTATTTTTTTGGATTTTGTATTATTTTTTATTTGTTTTGTTTTTTTATTACTTACATTAAGTAAGTAACGTTTAATGTATTAAATAATACTTTTTTTCTATATTAAATGTTTTTTTTATATAAATCATATTGTATATTACGTTGTTCTTATAAATAAATAAATAAAATAAATAAACCAGTTTGAATCTTAAAAAGTAAACCACTAATGAAAAGATATATAAAATATTTGATTTTATACCATTATGTACCCGCCTCCTAGTTTCTTGGTGTAAAGAGCGTCAAGATGATTTGAATTTAATTTATGTTTATTTCCATATATTAAAATAGGGCAAGTCCTAGAGTTAAAACATTTTTTGTATTCATGCGCTGCGTTTTATTTTTTAAATACCAGAAATAATTTAAATACAAAAATGTCTAACTCAGAGGGACCAAGTGGTGATCAAAGTTACAACCAATCGCGATTACACCTTCATTATCATGTTGTTAAAAAAAGAACACATTGAATTGAATTAATTATTAAAATTACTAACTTCCTCTTTTATAACTTCGCACTATATCCTAGAGACAGTCGGAGAGAACTGAGCACCAAACCTTAGGATCCCTGCATACAAAGAAGAATTTTTCGCCTCGTCCACAGACATTATTAACCTCTTCATACATGCCCTTCGGGGGCCCTTATGCTTTTTACGCGACTTTCCACTGGAATTAATTACTGGAATTATACTTTTTCGAAGGTCGACTAAGACCTCTCGTGCCACTTACCTTTGTTTTGCCTTTAGTTGTTAAGTTTATTAACCCTTACCTAGCTCTTTGTAATAAGTCAAATGTATCTAAATCTTTAAAGGGCTCCTGTGGCAGCTTGTCTACTTCTTGTTGCGGAATACCTGAGATCTAAAAATAAAAAGAGAATTATATTACAATAATTTTTATAAAGATCAGGTATATCAAAAAATATAAAACTTAATTGCAGCGAAATTTAAAGCCGCGCCTCTTGGAATCCGTCCAAGACCTTTGACCGCTCAGCCAAGCATTCAAATTTTTCTAAATTTTTATAAGGTTTTTCAATATTTTTCCTAATCCTAAGTTTAAACAAAACAATAAACTAAGGAACTAAAACTTTAAACTAGTAATTTTTAGTTAATATACAAATAAACTATCTTCACCCCCATACTTCCCCATCTCCCTCTACCCCGAAAGGAAGAATGTCCTTAAGTAATTAATCCTCTAAATTTTAGAGTCTTTCATATTTATTATTTAATAGTTTATAAATAATTAAATTTATACCTTCATAAAAAGTAACAGTGATTGTATCCAAGATAGAAAATATACGGGTAATGCCGCCCCTTCTTGCTCCACGAGAGCCACTTTCATTGCGGTTGACTCCATCTAGTAACAAGTAGTTTTATATTGTATTTAATTATATATAAAAGTCAGTCATATAACGTTATTCGAAAGAAGTTAAATGCCTTTTTTATTAACTGACTTAAAAAATGGAGGTTATACACATATATGTAATATTGTTGGAATTGAATTGAATTTGAGTATGTTGATCCATTTAGGCTTAATTCCAGCATACGTGTGGGCCCTTAATTTGTAAGTGTATGTTTGTATGTCTGTCCCTAAATTTCTCTAAAACAGTCTAGTAATCAGTACAAGTTCTATTAATATCGTTACAGTAGTTTCAGAGATATAGTTAAAAATATAGGTATCTTCCTATATTTTCTGACACTAGGTACTTCCTGTCTACACTACTATATTTTCTGACACTAGGTACTTCCTGTCGACACTACTTTGCGGGGTAAAACCGCGAATATATGTATATATGTTTATTACCTGATGATATTTATCACGCAAAACACTCTCTGGCACAACTCCTTTATCTCTGACTGATTTCGGTATCGCTTTCAATACCGTAGTAACTAATTTATCGCCATCACCTTAAATTATTGATAGTTACAAATACAATTGTATATACATTATAAAATTTAAGTAAATTTCTTATAATTATTACGTCGGAAAAGTATTATCACTAAGTAAGAATTCGATTTCTAGATATTAGATTTGTTTTAATAAATGCCCATATGTAAAAATATGAAGCTTACTGCGTCGAATATATATGAGTGATATGCCATTGTGGTGTTAGACAGCGTTTGACTATAAATGTGATCAATTTTAATTTGAAAATATCATTATGATTATGTTGGAAATATTTTATACAACACAAGGTGCGGAGTTTAGTTCCGCCACTTAAACAATATTTCAAAAAATGATTCCTATTGTCAAGACACTGTATTTTGCCCAAAATCGAGACATTGCGAGATGAGTGGCATCTCAACGTACCACTGTTTTTCCAGAGCAGAGAGAAATGAAAATATGCTCTTAATATAATCATTACCTCGAGTTTGAACCTACAACCAAATGCATTCACAGACCCAGAGCGCCACGAAGGTCTCCATGAAATAAGTAAACTTTAGTGAGAATTAAAAGAAATACCGGAAGCCTTTTCAATAGCCTTCAATTCTTTATCGACTTTAACATACGGTGTGCCTTTTTTAGTGGCCGCCAGTAAAGACGCTCCAGCCGCCCACAGCTCTTGCGATCGTTTCGTTTCACTTTCCACTTTCAATCTGGCTGTGAAATATTAAAATTTTTCTTAAAATTTAATACTGAAAAGTTAGTTAGTTAATGATTTAAACTATAAATATACAGTAATCATATTCTACATACAATACCTCTCTCGATAAACACAAAGAATAAGTAAAATATTTGAAATTATGAAAAACTGTTTGTTTTTTTTGAAATTGAAATGGAGAGGTCGAAGATGAGTGATTCCTACCATACTTACATAACTGCTTACTTGCTTACACCTTGGTAAGGCTGTGTGAAAGAGGAAAATAATAAATTATGGCTTTCATGGCGCAGTGGTACAGTGGTGGCGTCTGATTGTAAATGGAATTGGTTCTAGATTTGATATCCACTCGAGGGAACGATTATATTTAACATATATTTTCATGTTTTCGCACTGCACTGAACTGAAAGCAGTCAACGGAGTGTCTCAACACTAAGTTGTATCTAACTACCCTGTTTTGCCTGAAGCTGTAAAAAAAATGATAATGCATAAATATAAAACAATTATAATATTATAAACAAGTGTTACCGTTAAGTTTATCTTCAACGACTTTTAATTTAGCAGCCATTTCTGAAGTTTGTTTCTCGAGTAGTGACTTCTCGTATGCCACCTTTTCCGCTACCAATTTCTCTAACTTTGCAGTTGCCTTAACATGGGTTAAATTTTAAAATTAATATACATGTTAATATTTACTATTTTTAAAGTGTTATTTCACACTTAGGATTAGAAAACATTTTTGAAAAAACGTATAAAAATTTGAACGCAGCGGGATTTGAACCCGTGCCTCTTGGATATACATGTTACATAATATAGATATAATAAAAATTTTGATTTTCGCAATGTTTATACATTTTAAATGAAATTATTTTAAACAGTTAACAGTACCGTCTATCTGTGACCACGGACTACTGTAAAGTGTTCGAAACGTCGCGTTCTCAAAAATGTATTTTCGAATACCAAAATATACACGATTAATTAATTTAAAATAGTTACATTTAAACAAATGTATGTTAAATAATTATATAAAACTATTAAATACAACTCATTAATGTCTAGTACGTAAAGTTTAAAACCGAATTGAAATATTTTTCTACAGGATAGCTAATAACGTCTTACAATGCGTTGCAAAAAGAAACTTTGAGCAACAACTTGTTTAAATTTCTATCGAAAATTAAGTTCAGAGGTTCACCACCTGCGCTTACCGCTTACTAGCTGTGCTTACTACATTTCTAGCGAGATATTTAAATCTTTGGATCTTTCATCTTTATTTTTTTAATTTTAAAATTAAAATAGCACCTAAGTTACTTCTTATTACATCAGCTATCTTCTAATAAAAAAAAATATTACAAAAAACACTCCAATCTTGTTTATTTTAATAGATATTATCTACCTCATTACAATCGAGTAATACGTAATGTGAGGTCGACACCATCGGAAAAATTTAAATGTGGCAAAAAAATTAAATATGTTTCGATAACAAACATTTCTTACATAAAATTTAATCCCATTTTCAAATCAATTTAGAAATTGCCAGCCAATTTATATCTTGACACTTGTCTGTAAAGAGTGAAGTAATCTTAATTTTTCCCGCATAGTAGGGTAGACTGGATGTACCTAGTGTCAACTCTCCCAGACACTCCGTAATTCGTTTTCGAGACATTGCATGTTGAGTGGCGGAACTCAACGCCGCGTTTTACCTTCCTAGCGAGGTTACTTTGCGAGGAAATGAAAATAATTTAAATACAATTATTCCCACGAGTGGGAATCGATCCCACAACCGATAGCGTTTATTTAGTTATCTTAATAATAGGAATAATTGCTATTGTAATTCACCTCTTTTTCCTTTTGCGCCAATTTCCTTTCCATGGTGTCTTGATGTCTTTCTAGTTGCCTTTTCAAAGATTCCTTTAGTAACTCATCGTTGGCTTTTTTTTGTTCATCATACTAAACACAAAGCGAAAAATCGAATTAACTTTCAAAAGGTCTAAATCATAAAATTCGTTATAAAGAACCACATCATGAAAGAAGAACTTGGTTTTTTTCCGCATTATTCCGTATAGTAGGGTATTCAGAAGAATCAGCGAAGAATCAAGATATTTCAATGACTGCTTTCCACCCGAAATCGAGATATTGCGTATTGAGTGGCGAACTCAACGTCGTGCTTTGTTTAACAGAGCAGGGAGGTTAAAATAATTTTTACATATAGTAATTCCTGCGGTTGGGAGTCGTACCCACAACCAATCGTATTTACAGTCAAAAGCTCTCCCACTGCATCATCACGGTCTCTCTTCTTAATTTTATTCCTTGTTATACAAAATAATAAATACCTAATACAACGGAAACGACAGACAAATGCTACCTCAGTCTACCTGTGACCAGGGATTACTGTGAAGTGTTCGAAACGTCAGGTTTCCAAAAACGTATTTTCTAATACCAAAATATACGCTATTAATCTTTTAAAAAAATTATAAAAATCGCGAAAATACCTAATCATAGAACACAAGATCAGGAGAAGTTGGTATACTGACATAGTAATCAATTTATTTGAGAAAATCTAAGGGACCACACGTATAAAAAATATCTCATATTATTGTACAATCATATGTAACTCATATTTATTTTAAATATAAAATAAAAATAAAAAATTAACTTATATAAATAAATATCAAATACTCGTTTTTGGTACTCTTTGGTCATTAGCGCCCTCTGCTCTTTCAAAGTGCTTTGGATCTTGGCTTGTCTTTGTTTCTTTTCTTTATCATCTTGTGGCAGTGCTGGAACGACATGATAATATGAAATAAATATACTTTTCATGTTTTTTGTGCTATTTACCAACTTTGGATTAACATAAAATACTTTTAGAAAACCTATAAAAAATTGTGTTCTGACTAACCCGCTGACCACAAATGTCATAAATTACCGAATTTTGTCGATTTTCTTAGTGATACTTACAATAATAACTAAGCAATACAGCTATATAGATACTGATATTTTATTTAAAGAAAATTAATCACACGGTAATATTCTCCAAATCAATACTTATTTTTATATAAATAATAATTATATGTATATATTATATCTAGAATAACGAATAGATTTCTAGGGAAACTCGAAAGTTGTAATTTAAAATATTTCATTTTTATTTAAGCGAAATTTCTAAACTAGAGAGAATTACTGTAGCAAATGTCAAATCTCGCGGTGTCGTGAGTCCATCGGCATAGTTTTGCCTTCAAATGAAAATTTTTAAATATGATTCAAAAATGTTTACAATTGTATACTTTTTTTCTAAATAAAAGAAACGGTCAGTTTATAATTTACTTATTAAGTAATAAGTATTAGTTTCAGTCTACTTAAAAGAATTAGGCATGGAATGAAGGAATAAGGTGTCTAATTTACGAAAATCCTATATTTATATATAAAAACTTTACCAGGACTATTTTAAACCAACAATAACTACTTGTAATTAAGTATATCTCAATTTAAGTAACGGTATTCACGAGTTAATTAACCCAATGACTTTTTATTTACTTATATTATTCTAATATCTAAAAAAATCTTAGGTTCCAATAGTAGGCTCTTGCAGTTATATTTTCATAATTGGATATATAATAAAATAGTGTTAATACAAAATACTCACTATCAACAGCTCTATCGACTCTATCAGCCATATTCGCTATAAGCTCATTTAATTCGGCCTTTAATTTTTGTGACTGGAAATAACACATATAAGTACAAATATATGTACATAATATCAGCCAAATCAAAAATAATGAGAGTAATATAATTAAAAATATTTAAATTGTTAATATTAAAAATATAAATATTTTTAAAATATATTAATTAAAATACATTAAACTAAACTAATAGCTAAAATTCACAGAATTTTCTTTTGAAAAATATTCGAAAACATTAAGATAAGATTTCCCGAAATTCCTTTATAATTTATGGGAAAAAAGTAAAAAAAATGCAATATTTTAATTTATTTTCAAAATCTCGTATGAGAAATATAATTTTTAGCACATCAACATACTAAGTTGTATATATATGCTAGATATACAAAAACCACACAAATATATGGTTTTACTACTTATAAAGTATTATAGTTTTTACTCACGTATCGAGTAGTGTGATAAAGAAACAAATCCATATCCCCATGAAATTTCAATTTATCCTGTAAGTATTTAACTTCCGGGAACATCGCTTCATTCTCTGCATAGTATTTGTCAATGACCGTTTCTACCTAGGATATATGACGAGAATAATATTTGTTATAATAAATGAAAGCTTTAAAGTCAGAAGTCAGAGACAATCCAGTGCGAATACAGAGACAATCTAAGATACTCTGTAGACTGCCTAAATTTCTTCGCTGGAAATTTAGACATTGTGTGTTGATTACGCCGCGCATTGTTTTACTTCAAAGTTCAATTATCCCTTTAAGTACAAGTTGACAACATATAGACCATTTTAACGAAATATTGAAAAGTAAAATATTAAATTTATCTTTTCTAAAAAAATCTTCTTACATAACTATTTAGATGTACGAGTATACATTACTGTTATCTGGCTAGTGACAAACGAAATTTGGCTAAAATTACAAATAAATTTAGTTTGCCCTACTTCTTCTCTAAAAGCTTACTGTGATGACCTTTCAAATAGAAAGGTATCTGAATAAACACGGTGGGTACTCGTACTATATTGAAAGAAACGTACGTATTATATTTAAAGAAACATTTTCTCCTTTGTAGTTTGTCCAAGTTTAAAATGTTACCACTATCAATGATGGTAAAATTTTAAGCTAAATGTATGTATAGATACAGGTTTAAAATTTTCTTTTTTATTTTTTCTTGGCACTTTTATACTTGGCCCATTCTTTTCCAAGCTTATAATTTTACCACGGTTAATAGTGGTAAAATTATAAACTTGTATATATACATAGTGTTCTTAAGAACACCATGTATATATACATAGTGAAGTAAATATTATAAAGTGTAGAAAGGAGATATATGACACTAATATTTTTATTAATAATTTTTTAAACGTATATGAATTTGAACGCAGCGGGATTCGAATATGCATCCCTTAGAAATCATACAGGCGCTTTGACCACTTACGCTTTACGTTCAAAATCTAAGACTCATGTTATAACTTATTTTTGTTGTTGTGTTTAAAAGTAGTAAAATATTTTCGCTATCTATTAAAAACACACATAAAATATACAATAAATATTAACATTAGAATAAAACATACCTTTTGCCACTGACTATCCAGGACAATAGACTTGTCGTTCTCCCACTGATACTGAATGCAGGAGGCTTTAATTTTTTGAAGATAATCGTTCATCATTTGTTTGACTGTTTCGATTTCTTCCGGTGTTCCGGTTGCACCGCATTCCGTGTACCGTATTAACTCATCTGTTTCAACGGATATGCGTAATAAGATCTTTGATTTGCGTGACTTTTTGATTTTTTACACATTTTAAATGAAACAGTTGGAGTCTACCTGTGACCAGTGACTACGGTAAAATATTCATAATGTCAGGTTTCCAAAAATGTATTTTAGAATACTAAAATATATGCGGGATTAAGCTGTTTGAAAATAATTTTATTCGATAGACATAACTAATTAGATAGTTGAAAAATACTGTTTAAAAGATCTTTAATTTTAAACGGATCGCCTATACAATATATAGGCGATTAATCCGTATATACGGAAAGATGACATTTCAAACACCTTACAAAAGTAAGACTCTACCTGTGAAGATAGTTTAAAATAGTTTCATCTGAATTTACTGTTTATACTTGTCAATATTTTACTACAAGTAAAATCTTTTTAGAAAATTTAATAAAAACTATTGAAAATGACTAATTAGTAACTATCACTAGTTGTAAAATGACTGTGCACGAAGAACTAGCAAAGAAAATTCACGGAAGAAAGAACAAAATATATATTTGGTTTAAGTTGACATGATAAAGCAAATATAATGCGAAAAATATACAAAAAAATTATAATTATTTTACACACAGCCAAGAAGTATAGACTTAATTTTAACATAATAAACAATACAAAAATTCAATACTACAAAAGCTGGCAACGGAGTGTGTTAACACTAAGTTGTCTCTAACCAGGGTAATCAGAATAAAGCGTAAACCTGCACAAAATAGAAGATGTAAGTATTTCCATTACCTATATCAGCAATTGCCCCTTCTGCATTTTTAACGGACTCGCAAACTAAATTCAAGCGCTCTATCATGTGATCGTTTAACTTTTTGATTTTAGGAATCGTAAAATCGTTCATCGTTTCTTCTACTAGCTGTAAAAAATCATATTTTATTTAATACTTTTAAAATAATATCCACATAAGATAATTGAAATATTTTTTAAAAAGGCTTAAATCCTATCATGTAACACACGTAAGGATTAGTAGATAATGCACTTTGATGGTAAGCAAGAGATGCGGGTTTAACTTAAAGTTCTTATATATATTTCAAATATTAACTAAGCATTTGAAATAACGAAAGTAAATAAAGGATTTTATTAAAATAAAACACGGCTGGAACGTTTTGACGACTTCATAGAAATTTGAAAAAATATAAGCAAAATTTAAGACAAAGATCTTAATAAATGAATACAGTTAAATATTGAATAGGTAATATATAAATATTTTTTATTAATAAATAAAAAAAATCAGTATACTCTACCAATACTTCATAAAACCGAAGTCACTGTAAAATTATATTAAATGCCTGTCTACCCTGCTATACTGAATAAGAGTATAAACCTTAAAAACCATAGAATTAAATCATTTATGATTCGACATTCATTTTTGCTAGATTATCTTAGCTTCAAGCTTTTATCCCGCATAGCAGAGTAGACAGAAAGTACCTAGTGTCAGGACACTCCGTACTTCGCTCTCGACACAAATCGGGACATTGAGTGTTGAGTGATGAAACTCATCGCCGCACTTTGTCTTTACCAGAGCGAGGATGTGAATATAATTTAAATTTAATCACTCCTTCGAGTGGGAATCGAACCCACATCCGATCGCGTTTACACTCAGACGCTGTCCCACTGCGCCACGAGCGGCCTTAAGATTATCTTAGTTTACTAAATATTTGTATTTACTATGAATATAATTCATTTTGAAAGATTTATAAAGTACTTGAGTTATATGGACACTTGGACGCCTTACCTGGTTATAAAACGTGCAAGCAGCAGCTGCAGTATAGTAATTGCTTAGCGCGTCGATACCACGTTCGTTAAGTCGTTCAATAATTTCACAGGCCGACATTGTAGTTACTATTGTTGGGGGTTCTTCACAACGTCCCGCATCGGGCTCTATAGATTCTTGAAAATAAAAGCATATTGCCAATATTAAATTGCCATTTTGAGTATCAAAACAATTTTAAATAACATTTTTGGAACTATGTATAAAAATTTGAACGCAGCGGGAATCGAACCCACGCCTTTAGGAAATCGTCCAGGTGGCGCGGGTACTGCTGCGTTCAAATTTTTATTAGGTTTTCCTAAAATATTTTCTAATCCAAAGTGTGGAATAACACTTTAAAAATAGTAAACTATTAACTTTAGATATTCAAAATTTAATTATTAATAAAGAAGTATTTTTAAATATATTACGAAAGTAGGCAGATAAAACTAAATGCATTGTTTAACTAAACCATAAACAAATTATATAATAAAAGTAAAAATATTTTTTTTTTATTTATTATTTATCTATTACGAACATTCAGTATATACTCTGTTAACAATGAGTTACTTCTTCTTTATATTCTACACATATAAATAAAATTGAAGCGTCTGCTGGTAATATTAAAAAAAACGCTTTTTACTAAACGCATATGTACACATGGTACATACACCAAGATATTTATTATTCTGTCTGTCTGTCTATTCGTTATCTTCTATATTATTCTGTCTGTCTGTCTATGCTTCTATATTATTCTGTCTGTCTGTCTATGCTTCTATCTCTGAAACGATCGATTTTTACGGGACTTTTACTGGGAGACAGCTGATGTAATAATAAGTAAATTAGGTTACTTGTATTTTAAAATTATAAAGCAATGTTCAAGATATGACAATTCCACACAAATAAATTCGCAAGCACAGCTAGTAATATATATTTTTATATGCTCTATAAAGCACAATTATTCAAAAAATTCAATTCGATCAGTACCATTCGCCTCACTTTCCTTAACAGTCCAATTTTGATGAAAACAAAGATACAGGCAGTTTAATAAAATGACATTAATACGAATGATGCTATATTTCTAATAATAACATAACATGCAAACATATATCAAGTACAATATACAAATAACCTTAATAATAACTGATGAATTAAAATTGTATCTCATAGAGTCTACTCACCACCTTTTCTGTCCTCAATTTCACGTACAGATTTTTCAGCTGTAATATGAAAAAAATTAACTATGTATTAAAATATATGAGTTTGTTTGTTAACAAAGAAATTATTTTTTTAATACAATAATAAATTGTTTTTTTTAGCTTCAGGCTTTATTCCGTATTCCGCACGGTAATTTGGGTGAAAGACACTCTGTTCCCTGATTCCTGAATTTCAGACATGGTCTGTGGCGTGGCTGAGCTCAACGCCGCGCTTTGTCTTACCAGAGAGATTATGGATTGATTCCTTAATTATTGAACGGTTAAATCGATGTTGAAACAAATAATGAATTGAATTGAAATTATCTTAAAATATAAATAAAGGACATCTGCTTCGATCCTGCTCGGCATTGGAATCCTCGGTTCCTCCGAAATATAATGAATGCAGAACGGAGTGCTTTAACGGTAGGTTTCGTCGGTAAACTCCTCTATTAGATAAACTGCTTTTTAAATATTTAATAGACCTTCGATGTTATGTATTTTGAATTTTAAAGTTTTTCGCTATATGTCAAATGATGTTTGTTCTGACTACGCATGGCAAAATATCCATTATTTAAAAAAAAGTAGTCAAATCACCCTACAACAATTCTTAAAATCTTACTTATAACAGTTTCACCGTCATCGTCCAATAAACACGGCTCTGGTTGTTTATAATTTTTAAGATAGTTAATGTATTCCTTGGCATCTTTGATACATTTTTGCGCAAACTCCTCATAAGTCATGTTTTCTTCGTAAGCAATGGCTATAATATCGTCGAACCACGGCGCGTGAATGGAAAGCCAGTCGCGTATTTCTGGTGACCGCCTGGAAATGTTATTATGATTGTAACGTTAAAAAAATATATGGTGGCAAACATTTATATAGGTTATTAATTTTTTTTTAGTTGCACGTTTTTACCCATAGCATTGTCTACCCGGCAAGACCGTGCCTTGTGTCATAACACTCTGTACTCAGCTTTCCGCCGAATTCGAGGCGTTGCTTGTTAAGAGGCGCAACTCAACGTCTTTTGGTTGAGACATTGTCTGTGACTATCCTACTGTACGGGTTAATGTGAGGAGATGCTTTTTTTCATGATTTCAGACGAAAATAATATTAAATTGCACGACTCATTGTAAAAGAAAAGATTTTTTTTGAAATAAAACGATAATAAGTATATTAATACTAACTTTGCAATAACAGCGAAACCCCCAGCCAAGAACAAAACAGTCATAGCTCCCCAAAACGCACTGTCGTCTTTAGGTTTCGGGGGAGGCGGCGGGGGCTTTTGCGGACACGGGTCCCGGATTTGAACTTTGTACAATACTGGCGCGTGTTGGTGAAGAGATGAAACGTATTTGTTTAAACGTTGATGACGTTCCTAATTAAGTGAAACAAAAGTTTTGAATATTGTTTGTACAAAAAAGCTAAAAGTAGTTTAAAAATGTAGAAATATACAGATATCCGTAATTTTTTTTAGCTTCACTCTTTTATTCCCTATAGCAGGGAAGACAAGAAAGTGTCTAGTGTCAAGACACTCCATACTTCGCTTTCCACCGAATTCGAGATTAAATATTTAAAAATAATAATAGCGTTTTTAGTTTGAAATGTATCTATTTCTTAGTTTTAAGTTATGGCAAAAATTTCAGATATATTAAGTTTAGGTACAATAAATAGCAGGATAGACAGGACATCAAGACACTCCATGCTCCGCTTTCCGCCAAATTCAAGACATTGCGTGTTGAGTGGCGGATCTTAACGCCGTATTTTATCGTACCAGAGCAAAGAAATGAAAATAATTTAAATATAATCAATCCCCCGAGTGGAAATCGGACCCACAAAGATCGCATTTACAATCAGACGCTGTCCGACTGCGCCACGATAGACACGAATCTATAATTTCTTTATCTGGGCCCTAAATTACATGTAAATTAAATTAATAGATGATCGCATAAAATATACATATTCACAAAACAATACAAACTAGCACATGTAAAAAAACGCTTATAAATATTCACGTTTATCGAATATTTTTGTATCATTTTACTTTTTCTTGTGTGATGATACTTTTTGCTTATTCTGGTACGACTCAGAGTGCAGTTTTAAATTTCTAGGAACATTGGTGTAAGATGAAATTTATAAATGTAAGTTGAACGTTAATAGACCACTGATTCCGCACTTGCCAGTTGTTAATTTACTTAGCCTACTTCAAAACTATGATTACTATCAATATGAGCTGTTTAAAGATTGTTTTATATCAGGATAACCTCACGGAACTCTAAGAAAGCAGCTGCATGCTAAATGCCATATAGAAAGGTTTTTTTAGAGATAATCTAGACATTCAGTTGATTGAGGAAGGTTAAGTAGAGACAATCAGTGTAACACAAGTTGTCTATTCTTCGCCTGAAGATCGAGACGTGTATCGAGCGAACTCAACACCGCGTTTTGTCATACCAGAGAGGAAAATAGAAAAAACAAATATTATTTTTTCCTCGAGTTGCATTCGAATCCACAGCCAATAAGGTTAACTTACGCATATTTAAAGAGACAATACGTTCTGCCTTCAACAGAATGACAGAACTAAACGCCGCGCTGTATTAACAGAGTGTGACAATAAAAATAGATTTAAATTACGTTTAACCGAGTGGAGATCGAATCCACACTTCTCATATTCTCATATAGAAGCTAACCCACTTCGCCTCGATGGCCTCATTGCTCATTTAATTTAAAAATATTGCGAGAATTCATTGATATTACAGTGTACTGTAGTTACGAAAGCGGAGCGCGTCGCCTTTGCACAATATTAATTAGATTCACGGATCATTGGTTTAACTGAGTAATTTTATTTAAGTATTCTTACCAATGTTCGAGTATTATAATTAAGGCCATAATGGCTGATTTAGACAAATAACATGAATTATGAGGCCGGTCGTAACGCAATATGTCCTACTGCCTGCCTACGGTCTGCCTGTAAATACGATCGGTTGTGGATTCGATTCCCACTCGGAGGAGTGATTATATTTAAAATATTTTCTCTTCCCCGCTCTGGTAAACAACAAAGTAAGGTATTCAGTTCCGCCACTCAACACGCAATGTCTCGGATGGCAGCGGAAATCGAAGTACGGAGTGTATTAACAAAAGGTACTTAATGCCTACCCTACTATGCGGAATAAAGCGTGAAACGCTAAAAAACATGAATTATCATATCTCAGATTTAATAAGAGAATTGAACAAGAAACACTCCTTGTTTTCTAACTTGTGTTTGAGATAGCGATTTTGCTAAATAATCAGAAAACGTACCGAACATACCGTTTGATACAAATGCGTAATTTTAACGTGGTTTTAATTTTAACGTCAATTTATAATTGCGTTACAAAGCGAGTTACAAAAATTATCGATTTTATCCGCATAGCAGGGTAGACAGAAAGTACCTGATGTTAAGACACTCCGCTTTCCGCCGAATTCGAGACATTGCGTGTGCGGGAACTAAATACCGAGCCTTGTCGTACTAGAGCGAGGAAATAAAAATATTTAAATATAATCATTTCCCCGAGTAGGAATCGAACCCACAACCTGTCGCATTTTACTGTCTGATAGACCCACTGCGACACGACCGGCCTAGTTAATTAGTTAAACAAATTACAGCATTAAATTATGCTACGCCAGCAAGTAGTGTTTTTGGAAAGGGCGCAAAGTGCATAATCACTCACCAATAGACATCTAACATTCAATATGCAGCTTCTAAGTCGGTACATAATATAAATTACTTTTTTGTATGTAAATGTTAAATTAAATTATTTACGCTTGTTAGTTTTAATGTCGTTCTCTTTTGACGGCTCCTTTTTTCTCTTATTAGATTTCATGGCCAGTGACAGTTTCGGAATTTATATATATTTTTTTTCTTATAAGTTTTGAGCTATGATTTCTTTAATTAAAAATTCAAAAAAAATATTTTATTTTTTTAAAATAAACAAGTTATATGAATTAGAACATATAACCTACTTCTGATTCTTTTTTAAAGAAATGTTAGAGAAATTAAATTATTTGCAACTACAACACTATTCATTCAATTCATATGTTAAATACTTAGAATGTATGATAAGACTGACTAAAAAAAAACGTAAAATCAGACCACTAGATGAAATTTCTAAGCATTACTAGAAAACAAAACATATTTCGATATTTGAAATTTATTTAAGATGCCAGTCGTGGCGCAATGGACCAGTGTCCGACTGTAAACGCGATCGGTTGTGGGTTTTATCCCCACTCGGGGGAGTGATATTTAATTTAGAGAGTTATATTCAATTATTTTCATTTCCTCGCTTTGGTAAGACAAAGTGTTGTTCCACCAATGAAGACGCAATGTCTCGAATTTGGTGAAAAGCGACACAAGGTAAATTTAAACAATTTAAAAAAACAATCGCACATGTATATTAATTAATACAAAAAGGAAAAATAAAAAAATAAAACAATGATTCAAATAAAATTCTAACGTTTATTACATACATATATATCATATTTACAGCTCGCTGTATACCAGTTTACTTTTAAACCCAATTCCAAAAACAAAATCTCTTTGATAAATGCGATTTCAAGTAAACAATCAATCTAATTACAAAGGAAATTGACAATTAAAATTTAATAATAAAAATGTCATTTTAAGCATGAAACAATATAGTTATTACTGTTTTTTGTACTTCACTGATTTCATATAAAATATTTCTACATATGATTTGTTCTGAAGTAAATGAAAATTGTATGTATTTTTTTAATATGTAAAATCAGGCAATAATTAAAAATGGCGGCAAAAACATTAATCTGTAACAACTTGACTCTCAAAACAAAATCAATTAACCAACTGGCAGTTGAAGCTCTATAACAAAAAAAAACAATAATATTAATAATTTAAGTGTAATACAATATTTGTTTACAATTTTGCAATTTGTACAATAAATAATTAAAGTACTAAACAGTTCACAGATACAGTAGACCGGAAACGAAAGCACCCGCCATTACAACGTCAACTTGTATTCAAGATGGCGGCACAATAAATAAATAACATCCTATATTATAAGAATTCTATAATATAGTAGACCGGAAACATAATCTGGCGCCGTGACAGTTTCAGTATCTTGAATTCAAGATGGCGAATAATTAATGGCGGATAAGTTATTAAGTAACGTACTCAATTTACCGGTTTACAAACATACTAAGGTGTTTAAATGATTCACAGATAGAGTAAACCAAAAACGGAAGCGTTCGCCATGACAATTTCAGCAACTCGACTTTCAAGATGGCGACACAATAATGGCGGCTAAGTTAATAAATAACGTACTAAACAACCGGTTTACGAACGTACTAAGTTTAATAATTTTACAAATAGAGTAAACCGGAGACGGAAGCGTGCGCCATAACGGTTTCCGCTGCTTGTTTAATTTCAAGATGGCGGCGCGCCGCTTCTGCCCAATTCTTGGCGGCGGCTCTAGGAGCACCTTGTAGGAGGTTTACGTAACGTAGAGCCGTGGCTAGGTTACCGTGGTCCATGTGGTATCTGTAATATACATATATATATATTTATTTATCAATAAATATTAATCAATAAATCAATATCTACGACACTTGCGTCTGTATAACTGACATGCTACACACAATTAATGGACGTAAAAAGCTGAAATGTGGCAGGGTTCTAAATCATATAAAATTATTGTGTAAAAATATTTCATAGAAATATAATAACTAAATATAATAAATTTAAGAACAGATATATTTGAATAGAACGACTCGGTGGTGGCTTTCTATAATTCAAAAAGTGATTCGATGAAATAAAAGACAAGCGTACAAGAATTTCCACCTAACTGGACTTAGAATGGGCTCAAATCCCTTTAAATGTAAATTATAATACGCTTCCTAAAACTATTTTTCTTATATCAAATTTTAAGAAAAATATTAAAAAATATTTTAAAAATCATAAACAATTTAAATAGAAACAAAAAGAAAATACCTTGCTCTTTGTATGATATCGAAAGTGTCCAATTTAGAGAAATCTGTGGGCAGATTATCTAGTTCGTCTTTAGGGATTTCTGCAAACTGGAATAAATAAAAGAAATATATATTATTAAACATAATATACATGCACACATGCAGTTCTTTCGCAATTCACGAAATGTAAACATCCTGTGTATAATATGTGGGTTGTATTATTGTATTTATATGTGGTGATTTCCACAGATAATACATATATATGTAATACATAGCTAATAACTGTAATAATTAAGTTAAATAATATGTTGTTTGCTTGACTTTGAGAATTGTCACGTGTATTTCTTTTTTAGGATTTTTTTATATAGACAATTATGAGATTATTATATATAAAATAACATTGAAAGAAGAGTATGAAATTTAGCAGTTATATATAGATAGTTTACATAGAAAAGTGCAGAATGATAAAATATATATTTTGATAATGCCTATGAAATGTATTAAATTAATAAAATGAATGTAACACACACTACCATGTGTTTGACATACACGTTACTATGGCAACGCGTTGTTAACGCCTCAAATGGACACCTTATAATATACAATTATAAAAATTCTTAATATATAACTATTACTTTATTTTAATAAATAAAAATAGTTTTAAAATTATAATAAATACCTTTTGGAAAAGTAATTTAGATTGCAACCACGAAAGGAAATATACGGGCAAGGAGGCACCGTCGCGACCGATCAGAGCCACTTTAGCTGCTGTTTTTTCTAACTGCAATAAAATATATATATAAATAAAAGAAATCGCATAACAAGGTAATCAGAGATAACCCAGTGTCAAGGTGGCAGAAATTTAGACATTACGTGTCGAACTCTAATCGGCGAATTGTTGTTTGCGCTAGCCAGAATGGAAAAATAAAATTAATTTTCAATACATACACATTCTACCGATTGGGAACCGAACCCACAGCCAAAAACATTTAAAATCAGACACTGTCCCACTGTGCCACTATGGCCTCAATACATATATGTATAATATTAGTCACTTTTTGTCAAACGTAAAGCTTTATGTAAAAAAAACTTTTAAATCTATAAATCTTAATATAAAATATATAAAAGAAATAAGAATAAATTATTTTTTATCAAATATAATTAAAAAAATAATATTTTCGTTTTTTCTTCAAAGCAGAGAGTACATGCTGTCAAATTACTGTAATTCACTGTTGTATGTAAAAAAATATATAAATAATGCTGCCAAATATTCTTCAAATAGGAATCGAACCGATAACTATAACACTATACTTGATTGAGTTATAGGTACGGAAATATCACCTATATTTCCACTTCTACAACCATTTAAAAAAGTTATTCAAAGCTTTTTTTTGACACACAGTACAAGCCAGATCAAAATGCACACCCATCTTATAAACGACATTAATTAGTGTTACTTAACTTTTATCACTACGCAAAATTTTTATACGTTTTTTTAAATGTTTTCTAATGTAATCAAAAAATAGTAAAATTACTTAATTTTTTTAAAAACATAAAATAAAGATTTAATATATAATTTCTAAAATACATTTTTTTTTTCATATATTTTTAGAACAGTTTTTATATATAATAAATATAAATATATATTTCACCTTGTCAAATCTCTCCCGTAGACTTTTCTCAGTAAGTATTCCCTTATCGCGCACTTCTTGCGGTATACCTTTTAATACAGTTTGCACTAGTTTATCGTCTTTACCTAAAAACAAACATTCAGAATAATAATAAACGTTTTGTAAAATTTGTGATAACCAATAAAATTCTAAAAGATGTAATAATATTTAATATTAAACTTTGTAACACACACACCAGTTACCCGGTTAGTACGTACATTACGTGCATATATGCAATTGTACACATACGTAAAACAGAAAGGAAAAAATATTTGACTATTTTCAAAGTTTATAGTTTTTGTTATCCCACTTAGGATTAAAAAACATTTTATTAAAAAAAAAATTTATATAAAATTGAACGCTACGGGATACGAACCAGCGCCACTCGGAAACAGTCTAAGCTCTTTGAAGCTGCGTCGAAATTCTTATACGAAAAAAATATCAAAGAAGAATCTTTTTACGTTTACTGACGGAAAAGTTGAAAAATATGTTAAATTTCAAATATACATACATATATTGAAAATAAGTGCATAAGGTAAAAAAGATATCTTTTACAACAACACATAAAAACACATAAAATTCGTTCAATAAAAAAAGTAAACATAGAACAAACATATGGTAAATTAGACTAACAATTTTGTCTAACATACCCATTGCTACGGCTACACATATATTACCCGTCACCCGTCAACGGGAACACTAACGCTTTTAGTTATGAAATATTTTTATATCAATCTTATATGGATATAAAAATATTCAATAATCGATATCGAATTAAATATAAATTTCAAAAATCGATATCGATACACATATAACACAATCCCTAACTAAATATTTCCACTCACCAGCTGTTTCCAAGGCTTTAATTTCTTTATCCAGTTTAATCTCGTCGTGTTCCTTCCGGGTGGCCGCGTGCAGGGCCTCGGCCGCCGCCCACAGGGACTGAGACCGGCGTGCTTCCGCCTCCGCTTTGGATCGAGCTGGGAAGTGTGTAAAATTGACATTTTTTTTAGCTTCACGCTTTTTTCCCGTATAGCAGGGTAGACAGGAAATACCTAGTATCAAGACACTACGAGTACTACCGAATTCGAAATATTGCGTGTTGACGGAACTCAACGCCGCACTTTGATTGATTACAGTGAAAATGTAGATATTTACCGAACAAGGGGGGAGCGTGAGATAGAGCGAACGTCCATCACACTCAGTTCCATTGAGCAAGTTGAGAGAGAGCAAGAGAGAGGGATTGAGAGAGTGAGATGGAGCAAACTTCACTTACCATTATACAGTAATCCAAATAGAAGTAACTTTTATGAGATATTCAGATAATGTTAAAATACGAACTTATATTGCATTTTAGCTACCATAATGCTTTGGTCACAACAATACCAACAGAAATCGCATCTAATAATTTAAATGTTGATGAAATAATTTTTTATTCATTGTGTAATCATTTTTGATACTTTAATTAGTTTAATTACAATTAAAGTAAATAAATTCCTAACATATCTTCCTTTTTCTTTCCCACCAAGTCTCGGAAAACAAAAAATACTTTTCCAAAGAAGTTTCACTTCTAAAATGTGTTCTTTCTACGTGCGTGCACATTTTAGAAAAATATATGAAACTAACAACTTCGAACCCGTGTCTCTTGCTCACGGCCCAAGCGCTCTAACCACTGAGCCTTGCGTTCTCACCACTTACATTTAAGCGTTTGTTCAATAGCCTTGAGTTTCCCCGCCATCGCTCCCAGCTCCTTCTTGAACGTCACTCTCTCTTTCTCCACTTGCTCCGACACCGACCGACTGAATTTACCCATTACCTGCCAAAATATTATTATTTTAAAATATATAAATAAATAAAATTGGAGTGTCTGTTTGTAGTATTAAAATAATCGACTTTTCCTAAATGCAGAGGGACAGCTGTTAACGTGATCGGTCGTAGGTTCGAGTGTTCGAGTTCCAGGAGTGATTATATAATATTTAAAATTATTTTAAATTTCTCGCTCTGGTAAGACAGTGAGCAGCGTTGAGTTCCATCACTCAACACGCAATGTCTCGAATCCGGTGGACAGCGAAGTAAGGAGAGTGTTGACACTAGGTACTTTCTGTCTACCCTGCTATGCGAGATAAACAGTATATACTTAATATTTTTCTTTTTTATTACCAAAATAATATTATTTATAATTTTTGTCCATCTGTTTGTTCCAACTAATCTCTGGAATGTCTGGACCGATTTTGATGGGACTTTTTATTCTAATATTTCAAGCGTCACAGACATGCATGGTCCGTGTATATTATTATTCCGTACATCTATGTTTTTAATTATTTCTATACTTTTAAAACCTTGAGTTCGCAGTTGGCACATATAACCGTTCCTAAGTAGCCCCTATCTTAAGTTGCCCCTATGCTCTCGACATGTTAAATTTCACGCGGACACAGTCACAGGTACAACTAGTCTTATATTAAAGAAAATTATTAGAGAATAATGATTACAAAGATAATTAATAATAATTTACTATTAATACAAATAATTATATTTTTATCTTCACGCATTACCCCATATCGCAAGGTAGTCAGACAGAACCTAGTGTCATGACACTTGTGTCCGTTTAAATTCGAGGCATTGATTATTGAAGAGCGAAACCAAACACCGCCCTTTGTCTTAGTACTATGGTTAAACAACAATAATTTAAAAATATAATTCCCCATAGTGGAAATCGAATCCACAACTAATCATATTTAATCTGACTGTCCCATTACACTACGATGGCCCCAATTGACATATACTAATATTATAAACGTGAAAATAACTCTGTTGGTATGTCTGTCTGTGACGTCATCACGATCAGACCGCTGCACTGATTGTGATAAAATTTAATATAGATGTACTTAAGGGTTTTGAGATTAACATAATGTCTCACTCCCACTTCTTACCTCCTTCTCTTTCTTGGCGAGTTTATCTTGCAATACTTCTTGTTGAATTTCAAATTGTTTTTTCAATTGCTCTTTAAGTTTTCTGTTCGCTTCCGCTTGGATTTCTAAGCTCTGTTAAAAAGAAACGCTTAATTTAAAATTGTTTTATAAACATTTTTCAATAGGAAATGTGGTAAATATGGTGTGAAAATAATACTTTTAACATAGTTAAATATTTAATAAATGGCATTCTATTACCTTATTTTTAAAGTGTTACATTTAAGATTAGAAAAAAATTTTGAAAATACGTATAAAAAATTCAAGTTCAAATTTAAAATAATTTAAAAATAGTAAAATGTTGTCTTATAAATATTAATATATAATAATAGACACTAAACGACTTCTAAGATCCTACAATAATAAGAGAGAACACATCGTGTGTTCTCTAGAATATTTTTCTTAGCTTTATGGTTTTATCCCGCATCGCGCATTGAGTGGCGGAAGTCAACGTCGCGATTGGTCTACCCAAAGCGAGGAAATGAAAACAATTTAAAAATAATTCTACTCGGAATGGGATTAAACCCACCACCCAACGCGTTTACGGTCAGACGCTGTCCCACTACGCCACTATCCGACCGCAGGATAGAGTATTAATGGGCAGAATTTAATACTGTGCTTTTTTTATAAAGTAATTAGGAAAACCACATCGTAATACATTAATAAAATCTAGGATATGCCGAAATGGCCTGATAATTCTTTTTTATATAATATACATATAAATATACCTTCTTCTGATATTCTTTTTCCTTCTCCAATCTCTCCTTCTTGATGATTTCGTCTACTTTAGCTTCAATTATTGCTTTTTCATCGTGACCTGTGAGAAAATGTTATTTTAAATAATTTCATACATACATATAAATAACTTAAAATTAATAAAATTTTCTTTGTTTCTTTTTTACTTTTTTTGTTGTTTCAGAGATAAGCGTCAACAAACGCACATACATACAGACAGGCAAATAGATTATTAAAAATAAAAAATCAATAACAATTTTTCTCATACACAGACAGTTCCAGATGTTTGTGTTTCATACACCCACTGTATATGTATATATACAGTAGGAGACGAGTGGAAAACGACATACACGTTGTTTATCTATATTTTCAATATGTGTGATTATATATTTTATCTGACTGACTCATACTCCTACCTACTTAAATACTATACTTAAGTCACAAGATTTTATGTCAATTTTCATTACTTTAAGCTCTATCCCGTATAGCAGGGTGATCAGAGACAACCTAGTGTCAAGACACTCCGTTGACTGCTTTCCACCTGAAATCGAGACATTGCGTGCTGAGCGGCGAACACAACGCCGCGCTTTGTCATAGCAGAGCACCATCATTGAAAATAAATTTCAATTATAACCATTCTGCCGATCGAGAATCGAACTCAAAACCTATCTAGTTAAAAGTCAGACGCAGGCCCACTGCGCCATGATGGCCTCATATTATCCTTATTTCTGATATATTATTTTATTAAATACCTTACTCACATTCAATAGCTCTATTGATTTTCAATTCTCTCAACGTTTGCAATTCCGCTATTTCATTTTGGAGGTATTGGATCTGAAAACATAAGAATTCATGTTAATTCTACTATTTTTAAAGTATTATTCACATTCAGGAGCAGGATTCGAACCCGCACCTTTTCATCAAACCATCCAAGCGCCCTGAATAAACATTTAACAAAAGGTTAAGAGTATCGACGCAGTTGAATGTAGAACGCAATACAGGGCGTTTGTACAAGAAACAAGAGGCGCAGGTTCGAATTCCGCTGCGGTAAAATTTTTAGACCTTTTTTAATGTTATTTATGATAATTTAATTTATCAATACATATTTAAGTCAATTTACTTATCAATATAATTATATATAGAATTATTATTTCATATATGTGTATTTTTTAATTTTTCAGAATTTTTTGCTAACTTTTTTACATATGTGAATGTCATTTACAGTAACTTTTTGTTTATTGTGATATTCTTAGTGAAAAAATGAACATAACTAATATTTACTACTGCTTATGTCCGCAAACTTATCCGCGTGGAACGTCTCAAGATTTTATAATTCTAAAACAAAAGTAGACTAAATTACTTCTTATTACATCTGCTATTTGCCAGTGAAATAATCAAACAGACAAACATATAGATGGAAAAAAAATATAAAAAATATTATTTTGGTACACATGCATATGTATTTAATATAAAGTGAGTGGTATAACACTACACGCAAACATACACCAATTTTATTTATTTAGATATATTTTTATATATATATTTAGTAGCACAACATACACATTTAAATTTCAATTGACATTATTAAAAAAGAAATAATAAACCATACTTTGGTCAAAAATATCTTCAAAATCTCTTAACACTACGAAAAAAAAACTGCCTTTTTATATAAAGAAAAACAAAACAAATCAAACAAACCTGTTTCAACGTATACATAAGCAACAAATCAGTATCTCCCCGTACTTCCAGCTGCCTGGCGCTCAGGTCCACTCCGGGGAACAGCATTTGCAGCTCATCCTTGTACGCTGAACGGGCTGCATCCACCTGGAGCATTGATATCAAGTTAAGTGAATAAGCTGACAAGACATTTCCCATAAATGTTTTTTTATATAATAATTGCGTAATATAGGCCGTTGTGTGCGCAGTGGGACAACGCCTGACTGTAAACGCGACTGGTTGTGGGTTCGATTCCCGGTTGGCGGAATGATAATATTCAACCTTTTTTCTCATTTCTCTGTGTAAGAAAAAAGCGCAGCGTTAAGTTCGCCACTCAACACACAATATCTCTATTTGGAGTGAACAGCAGACAACAAAGTGTCTTGATACTGGATTGTCTCCGTCTACTCTGCTACGCGGGATAAAACGTGAAGTAACGAAAAATGGCATAAAATAGTGACTAAACGCCCCATAGACACGTAAATAATTTTATTTCTTTAGTCCAAATAACAAGTGGAGCCCAAATCGTTAGTTAGGTATTATAAAATATTAAAGTAAGTAGAATTAACAGTAATAAGATAAAAAAAATATATAATTTAAGATATTGTCTCGATTTCGAGTGGAAAACGGTCAATAAAGTGTGGTAAGTGGAAAGTGGAAAGATGGTAAGTGAACATCTTTGCCCATGGACATCTACAACAATTTCTCCATCTCTTTTCAGTTTCATGAGTGAAAGGAGATAGAGAGGATGTGTGGGAATAGGGAGCCGGAACACATCATCAGATATTTAACGGATCGTTTCTGTCACGATATGGACCCTGACTGAGGAAGAACCTCCTGCCACCAAATTACCATGACACCCGCCTCTTACGGGACGCTACCCAGCAGCGGAGGGGAATTGAATGCTACCCCGTCTCGACACAAGGAAAAATTTGAATATTCATTAAACAAATGAACACTTACCTTATTCCAGTACTTGTCGCTCAGCACGGCCTTGTCCACGCATTCCTTATAAGCATCTTCAGCCTGTTTCAGATCTGACCTGAACTGCTTGATGTACCTGTTGGTGGCGGCCACGCTCTCCGGAGGCGCTTGGACGCCGGCTTTTATCATACGATCTAGGGTCTCTGAAATAAAATAATATTTAACGTTAATTTTAATTTAAAAAAACACAACTGTGTACTCAGAGAACATTTAAAATTAAGTAGTGTCTGTTTACTGTTTCGTGTCTTAATTAATGAAATACTATTGGCGGAACTCAACGCCGCGTTTAATCTTACCAGAATAGAGATATGAAAATAATATAAATATAATTATTTACTATTTGGAGGTTTCACTGAAGTATAAAACCTACAATATTGTTTTCAACCTTTAAGTGAAATTATTTAAAAACACGACGTTTTGAATACTTTACAGTAGTCCCAAGTAGTATGAAGTGGCATTTGTCTGTCAGTTGATATAAAAATTAATTATATCAAACTACCGCCATTTGTTTCTTAATTGCCTCTGACTACACTAGTTTCTTGCAGAATATACGTGTCTGATAAATCACTAATAAAATACATAGTTATAATAAAAATCACAAAAATCAAAGAGCTTATTTATTATCTAATATTTTTGAAAAAACAAAGTCCAAGCGCTCTGACCGCTGACTGACTGACTTTTACTACCGACTGCGTCGGAATTGTATACATACGTTTGTTACAACTTATTTATGTTGTTAGCATTTCTGTAGATTTTTATAAATTTCTACTACTTAAAGATTATTAAGAAATAATCGTTTAACAAGATAGATTGCTATTTTATTTTAATATTTACTATTTTTAAAGTGTTATTCCACATTTAGGATTAGAAAACATTTTTGAAAAGACGTATATTTTTTTTCAAATATTTTCTAATCCTAAGTGTGGAATAACACTTTAAAAATAGTAAATATTATTTCTTACCCTTTAAATCTGTTGATAGTTATTGCACTATTCCATAATGGTTGTATTTAAGTCGAAATATTCATTATTTATTATAAATAAATGAAAATATAATTAAATTATTATAATATTTATATTTTATTAATAGAACTAGAATAATAAGTCGTGGCGCACTCGGACAACGTCTGACTGTAAACGCGATCGGTTGCTGGTTCGATCCCTACTCGAGGGAGTGATGACATTTAAATTATTTTCACTTCCTCGTTCTAGTAAAGACAAAGTGCGGCGTTCCACCACTCAACACGCAATGTCTCAGTGGATAGCCAAGTACAGTGTCTTGACACTAGGTGCTTTCTGTCTACCCTACTATGCGGGATAAAAAGCGTGAAGCTAAAAAAAATATAATAAACCATACCAATAGCAACTTTAGCTTTGACTGCAGCGTCTTTGGCTTTCTTTATAATCGTATCGCGTTCATTGTGAGCTCCACGCAAACTGCTAAAGTGTTTTCTGTCTAAATCGTCCAGAGGCGACTCTACTATCTGTAATAATATTAATATTTCTCATTATTAAATATAAAGTAGCGGAACTTAACGCCGCGCTTTATCTACCAAAGCGGAGTGCCCTTTTCACTTTATAATGAAATTCAAAATAAAATATAATTAAACTATTACCTTCAAATGGATTACAACTTACAATCATCGTACTAACAGTAAAAAACTGTCGCACTGAGTCATAACAGCTTCATATTTTAACATACATATTATTTACAGTATAAATAATACTTAAAACTAAAATTAATTAAAACTGAGAACGGTCTGGACAGCGTCCGACCGTAAACGCGATTGGATGTAGGTTCGATTCCCACACCGAGGAATGAATATATTTAAATTCATTTAAAATGAAAAATCACTCGAGCGAGTGATTATATTTAAATTACTTTCACTTTTTCGGTCTGGTAAAAAGACTAAGTGCAGCGTTGAGTTCCACCAGTTAACACGAAATGTCTCAAATTCGGTGGAAAGCGAAGCACGGAGTGTTTTAACACTAGGTACTTTCTCTCTACCCTGCTATGCGGGATAAAAGCGTGAAGCTAAAAAAAATAAAAAAAATAAATTAAAAAAAGTCAAATAAAAAACAACATTACCTTAAACAAGGCTTTGTTATAGTCAGCACAGTGCTGAGTTGCCTTCTTGTAGTTTTCCACAGCGATTTTAGTATTCTCGTGCATATCGTGCTCTAGCTCGACCATGTCCTTAGTAATTTTGATTGGAACGGGTGTTTGTGGATCACATTTGTCGGTTTGGACGAGTGTAGCTGAAAGATAAGAAAATCTATACCCTTACGTTATGTCCTACATAGCAGGGTAGTCAGGGAAAAACTAGTGTCAAAGTCACTCCGTTAAGTACTTTTCTGCTGTGTAAAGTGGCGGAACTCAACGCTGCGCTTTATCTACCAGAGCGGAGGGCCTTTTTACTTTGTAATGATCATTTATAGACATATAGTATATATCACTGAGATTACTTTATATGTAAATTATAAATATTTATCTCATATATTATATGTCAGAAATTTCCACGTTTTTCTTTTTTAATACATATTTGATATTAATGAATAAAAATACTCTAATAAATAGAAATGTGTTTTTTGTCTGTCGGTTAATTTGTTGAAATCTGTTACTTTCTGGAACGGCTGGACTGATTTTGACGGGACTTTCGCTAGATAACTGATATAATAAGCAGTGACTTAGATTACTTTTTTTTAGAATTATAAAATAAAGATCCGAAGATGTTTAATTCGTAAATGAAGTCGCGGCATCATAAATACCTGGAGTTTCAACTTCGGGCGTCTCCAGCTTCTTCTCTTCGACATACAATGGCTCAAACGTGGGCGGTGGTACTGTTAGGGTGAGATGGTTTCTATGTTAAATGCTACGATTCAATGAATATTTGTATTACTTCGAGTGATAGCCATGTTAGTTTTATTAATTATGGTTTTTATTTAATTATTTTAATTCTTATTCAGACATTACAATTGTAATCCTTATGTAGTAATGAAAAAAAAAATATTTTGACTATCCAAATGTTTTTTTTATCTTCACGCCTATCAAGGTCTGTTGTAAAGTAAAGTATCTGTTAAGAGACTCCTAATCCGCTTTCCGACTAATTTGAGACATTGCGTGTTCCATGGCGGTATTTAACGCCGCTTTGTGTTACCAGAGCGAGTAAATAAAAATAATTTAAATATATTCATTCCTTTGAGCAGGAAATAAACCCACAATCGATCGCGTAAACAATTGGACCTTATCCCACTGCGATACTACCGGCCTCCGAAAATTGTTTTAAATATTTATAATATTAAGAATTAATGCTTTAGATTTGGACCTATATCATTGGAAATAAATGTTTTATTTCGGTATTAAGAATATATTTTAGAAAAATAATACTTCGAGCACATTATAGGAAACCATGGTTTGAGGATGTACTTATCTGTCACTTGATACAGTTGTATTCAAAATTTTAATTATATCTTTTTTTAAAAAAACATTTTTAAAGAAAGAAATTCTTCAAAAGTGAAATCGACGCAGCCGGTAGTAGAACGCACAGCTTAGCGGTCAGAGAGATTGGACGGTTAAAAAGAGGCGCGGGTTCGAATTCAATGCGCTCAAATAACACTTTAAAAATAACATCTCTTATTTAAAAATAAAAAAAATCTCTATTCGATTGACTGTAAATAAGTTAATTGTTTTATATTCAAATGAATTTAAAATGAAATTTACTTTTATAGTTTTTTTTATTAACAAAAAAAAAATAAACACTTCTATTATAATACCTTTGCGCTTAGTGTTGTCCTTAACAGATTTATTATCTGTAGCTGCATGTAAAAATATATGAAACTATATGAACATTCTGAGCATTTACATAATATATTTATTAGTATTATAATATTTCTTTCTAAAAATCACTTCCAAAAAAAAATACAAATTTAGAGTCTTTCAAAAAAATGCACATGCTTATGTTATTATTATTAAATTAATAATCTATGATTACATTAATATAAATGTAATAAATTAAAAGGAAAAAAAAGCTTACATTCATAGGTCTTGCTAGCATAGCACTCCGCAGCATCCTTTTCTAAGTCTTGTTCTGATTTTTGTTGAAAATCTAATGGTGAAACACCTTCCTGTAAGAAAGTATCAATTATAAACACAAGAAGCCGATCTTGGCTGAGTGGGACAGCATCTGTTTGTAAACCCGATCAGTTGTTGGTTCGATTCTCATACGGGAGAATGATTACATGTTGCTTGCTCTGTTATAACGAAGTGCGGCGTTGAGTTCCGCGACTCAACACGCAAAGTGGAGTATGGTGTGCCTTGATACTGTTATATACATGTCTATTACTGGTTTTAGTTATTAATTTAAAAGATATTATTTACTTTAAAATCATCTTTAGGGATATATGCTTTCAAGAATGCATATATATAAAAAAAAAATTATTGATCAGTCTTTAAATAAACATGTATTATTTCTTTTCCTTTTAATTATATTGATATTAAGGTTAAAGTTACTGTTTATAACTCAACCTATCCTCATATCAGGTGTAATAAATGTTAAAAAGATATATTATTTCTGCCTACATATCAAAACATGAAATAAAGAAGAAAAATATATCTACATTTTTATTCTATTAAAAAATATACACAAACCTTTCCAAATAGGAAATTGGTGATAGATGTGGAAGCTTTGCTTAGCTGATTAGTAGTGAATTTCCAATATGTTGTGTTCTCTTGGTATACTAAGGCTATAAAATCATTAGCCCACGGAGCGTTTGTTTGTAACCAATTACGAGCGTCAGGACTAGATCTAAACAAAAAGAGAATATTAATGAACTTTCCAATTACCTAATTACTTTGAATATACTATAAAAACATATGAGACTGGTCGTGGCGCAGTGGGACAGCATCTGTCTGTAAATGGTTGGTTGTGGGTTCAATCCCCACTCAGGGAAGTGATTATACTTAAATTATTTTCACGTTCTCACTCTGGTAAAAGATAATGTGCGGTGTTGAGTTCAACCACTCAACACCCAATGTCTCAAAACCCGTTGAAAGCAAAGTACGGAGTGTCTTGACACAAGGTACTTTCTCCAAAAATAAACATCTATAACTTACTAACAATATACATGTAATTATATTATTTAAATAATCAAAAAATAAGCTAAATTCTGTTTTCAAATATAAAAAAGAACAGGTTCACACTATTTAATTATAATATAAACACAAATATCTTAAATAAATTATTATATAATTATCATTATTGGTAAATTGTTCCTTATTCATGACAAAAAACAATATATAAGAGATCATCTTAGTTACAGGTCATAAGTAGGTCAGTGTCTGACTGTTATATGAGGGACTAAGAGAAAGGCCGAATAATTATATTTATATTTATTGAACTGTTATGGCAAAACTAACTATAACTATACTGAAGACCGATGTATACAGATCTGACACTGACATACAGTGTCTTATCACTAAGCTTCATTTAATTTATATTATAAATTAAAATATTTACATCTATGCCACAATGACTACATCAAATGAAACCATTTTAAACACAAAAAACATTAGAAATAAAATAAATCATACTTAGCATAGACTACCGCTGCACCAGTAAGAACTGTTGCACCAATGGTTCCCCAAAGTAATTTACGAGATTTAGGCTTCGGTTTACGTTTTTCTTCTTCACATTGTTGTGCATATCGCCGTCGTGGTGCTCTCATTACTATTAGTGCGGCACATGATCCATCTCCTAATTGTTTTCTGACCTGGAAATATATAGAAATAAATTATTAATAAAAATCATGTCTATATAATCTTCTTAGTAAAAATAATGTTATTAATATTTATAAAAATATACCAATCTTTTATTTCTTTGTACTTGAATTAAGTAATTATACCATTTTTTTCTTAATTGAATTAATATTGTTATTCATTATAATGCTTTTATTTTTGTATAGTTATACATATCAAAATGAAAAATATATTATATATTGTATAAGGCAAATATGGTATATATTATATAGTTTTTTTTTAATTTTAACTGTTTGTCATTGAATATTAATTTGTGAATTATATGGAGGTTATATACAAAAATGACATCCACCGATTGTTATGTAAGGTACAACAATAACAAAGTTTGTTATGTTATGTACAGTATATAAGAAGCAATACATTAAAAGAATATTTATTATGAAATTAAATACAACTGAAACATGCACCAACTATAAATAAGACCCAAAACATAAATAAAGAATTAAAAAAAACCCCAATATATTTAAGTCTAAAAACGTATATTATAAAGTAAACACTTATATTTACTATTTAAATATATTTTACAGAGTACTTACTAAAACTAAATTAGGATTTGCTAAATGTTTTGTAAATCTATACATTTTCGGCAGTCAATCTCTTCCACTCGGGCTGTCAAAAGCGAAAGATACACGGTCGCCATAGACAGGATATCTTCCACTAGTGTTGTATATGAAATTACTTATTATGACTATTATATTTTATTACAACCCTATAGGTGTACCTAATTTAAACAATTTTGATATGTGTACGTACAATATTTATAAAATTAGTATTTAATACTATATTAACAATATCTAAATTTTAAATAAAACTATTTTAAGCGGATTAATTGTGTATACTTTGATAGTAAAAATCCGTCGTTTTAAACACTCTACAATAGTCCGTGTTTGTCTGTATAGGCAGACTCACTGTAAAAATCGTAAAAATCAAATATTTTAATAATTTCATAATTTTAACTGTTTTTAAAGTGAAAATATTGTACATCTTCAGTTTAATTATTTTTTTACTTGTTGACATAATAAAAATATTTTGTAAAAAGAAAAAAATCAGTAAAAAAATTCAATAGAAAATTGAACAATAATTTTAAGAAATCTGATTATTTCCAGTTATTAATTATATTCTAAAGAATATTATTAATTAACCTAATTTATCTATATGTTAATAAAATAATAACTTTTGATGTAATAATGCTTAGCGCAAAAATTATTTTACTTATCTTATATTATAATTTGAAGGATAAACATAAGAGATACCAGTGTTAAGAAAACGCAAAGTTATATAAAATTCACACAATTGCAAATAAATTTTTCTATATAAAACTTTAGTAATATAGCAACCCTTAATGTTACAAATGTCAACGTGAAATGACATTTTCCAATATTAAATAAGATTTTTTAATAACAACCCGAAATGTTTCGATATGCAATATCAGGTGATTTTCTTTTAAAGAAATATTATTTTATGTATTCTATTTATTATCTTTTATTTCTTATAAAATAAAGTAAGTATTAACTTCTAACTGCGTGATTGTTTTCATTTAAGGTTATTTGTTTCAGTGTTTCGAAGCGTAAGACCTATAACGATACCTTATTATAATGCTGCTAAAATAGTAAGTGATGCACCTAGGTGCTTTTCTACTCTTACCTCTTCTAACCTTATAACAAATACAAAATGTCAAGAAAATTCTTTAGTAAATAACACACAAATATTAGATATTTCTAAACATTTAATCGTTCCATCGAGAACAGTAACTAAGTTTAGTTTAAAACGAGGCAAAAGGAAGACAGTTAAGGCAGCAGTCAAGAGATTCTTTAGATTACATTGGGGCGGCTGGATTAGGACAAAAATTGGTCGGCAGAAGAAGCTGTGGAGGAAATCCAGTGCAAATAAGCGACGTCTAAGGCAGCATGTCTTCTGCAATTCCACTCAAACAACATTACTAGATAAAATGGTAACAAGCTACTGGAAAAAACCTAAGTATTATGTGGATGACCCATATGCTCCATACCATACTCGGGAAGAATATTATGTAACAAGAAAGAAGCCAAGAAATTTTCCTTAGTCACTAATTTATAAAGTGAATGTAAATTATAAATAATAAAGCTTTAGTTGTTATTATTTTATGTTCTTTTGATTGAGATTGCCACACTTGGATTCAACATTCAGTATTCAGAAACACAGTTTATAGTTAACATGAAAATGTGTCATTTAAATTAAGTAACATAGAGCATCTTTTACATATTTTATTTATTAGCTTTGTTTTATTACTAACAGGAAAGTCAGAGAGCAGAGTGGTAAACGCTATATACTTCCTTTATACTTCCTGTATACTTTCCTGTATACTCGTTTTGCCTTGTCCTCAGTCATTAATTCTTTCATACTTGCTTTCCTATGGGGCTCACCTTCTCCATGACCTTACTCTAGTATCACTGATACTATGATTTTGAACTGAACTTCAGCATACTGAGGTTTCCACCAACCTGTTGTACCACCCGCTTCATGAAGTTTTCATTTTACACATCCACATCCACAAAGTTTTCATTTTATTTCATATGTACACTTATTATACTAGGGTATAAGTAATGTAAATAAATATATAATAAAACTAAGAGATACAAAATATTGCATAATATAATTATTTATATATATTATAAATTACAAAAATCTTAGTTTTGCAGATTTTTTATGTAAATTAAATATTGTTCAATTGAATACGGAACTTTGATCATAAGATTGACTGAAGAATTGAGTCTTGAGACTGCACCCAACGTTTCTCCTGCACCCAAAGATTATTTTTTTCCTCTAATCTGCTACCAGTCCAGAGACATCAAATTTCTAAAAATGGGATGTGGTTTTGTTTGAAACAAGAGACCAGTGTCTCTGTCTCCATATAGAGCACGTGGTTTCATTTTAGCCTTTTGACAATGCTGGCGTCGTTCATCATATTCAAGACTAAAGGATTAGAAAGGAGAAAGGTTATATTATGGGGTTTCCCAATAAGAAATATGTTTTGAAATTGAAATAAAACATGTAATTTATGTTCGAATTTCGTGCTCAATGGCTTTATTTGATAGGAAATTTTATGCTATTTATGATTATTTATTGCACTGATGAATACGATCGGTCCAATTTTCGATGACTCGGTGCAGCATTTCGGCTGGTATGGCCGCTATAGTCGCTCGAATGTTGCGTTCAAGGTCTTGAATCGTAGCTGGTTTATTGGCATACACTTGAGATTTAACATACCCCCACAAAAAATAGTAAAAAGGGTGTTAAATCGCATGATCTTGGTGGCCAATTGTGAGGACCGTTGCGAGAAATAACCGACTCAAAAAGCAAACTTATCACGCAATAAATCCATTGTGACGGCCGTAGTGTGGCATGTTGCACCATCTTGTTGAAAATAAATGTCGTCCGCATCGATTTCATACACTTCAGGAAAAAAAATCGTTCAACATGTCACGATAACGGTCGCCATTGACAGTAACAGTACGGCCTTCGTCGTTTTTGAAAAAGTACGGGCCAATGATTCCACCGTACCATAATCCGCACCAAACAGTCAATTTTTCAGGATGTAATGGTGTTTCATGAACCACACTTAGATGTGACTCACTCCAGTAACGACAATTCTGCTTGTTCAACTGTGGAGTGAGATTTTGTGAAACCAAACTGATTAATAGGAACTACAATGTACTTCTCCATGATCTTGTTAAGATGATACAGAAAGATTATTCTCACAATTTTGAAAGAACAGCAGCGAGCTTATCGGCTGGCAAGGAGAGGATTTATGCTGAGGGTTTCTTTATTTGAAAATTGTAATGACTTTTGAGACTTTCCATAGGATTAAGAAGATCGATTGTTTAAAAGTAGCATTGAACAAGTTGGCTAAATGGGTTAATGCACTTTTTTATAAGATCTTTGAGACTCCTTGGTGTGATTAGGTTAAAATCAGGAGCTTTTCCACAGCAAGTAGCCCTTGAGATTTGTTTAGTTAACGTTAGCATAATAGGCAGGCAGGCAGAGAGTTGGATATTTTGACCAAGAATAGTCTCCAATTCAACTTTCTCTTCAATTCCCTCATTTGATTTGAATATTTCATGTAGATGCAAAGCGAATGAGTTGTTGTCTAGGATGATTGAATCTGATCGGTAGAAATGATGTTAGAGCTGTGCACAAGCATTAGTTTACCTTCCAGAGTGTTGAGAACAGGAGCGGTCGCGGAAACCACTCACTTTGTCTCTTTTGATTCAACAACGCATGAGACTTTCTCATGCTATCATACGATTTCTCTTTCAGTAACCTACATATCTACGGACCAAAAGAATCTGAAGAAGAATGAAAAAAGGTCATATTTCTTTTATTATTCTTCAGAACTTAGCTTTAGTGTCGTTTCTCGGTTTGTAGAAGTAATAATTATCGCAGTACAGCTAGAAAGGGGGGCTGTACACGATAGTTATGGGTTTGACGTCTTTTCGAGGGAATTTATTTAGTATTTAAATTGAGTCCATTTGTTAACAAAAATTTTATAGTTAGCTAAAGTTTTTGTGAGAGCGCGTCTTTGATTATGTTATCTCGATGTAATGTGAGAACCGTTGGCCCAATACTTGCTTAGGTTGCCAACCCTGATAAAAGTATTGATTTATAAACCTGTCTAGGTTATGCACTATCCTTAATAGCTTTTTAAAAGTGTTTTCAGTCTTCCCGCTCAGCAGAATAGTCAGTGGCAACCTAGTGTCAAGACACTCCGTTGACTGCTTTCCGCCCTAAACCGAGACATAGCGCGTTGAGTGGCGAACTCAACCCCGCGCTATATCTTACCAGGGAAAATAAAAATAAACTCTAAATAAATTCATTCCTCTGGGTAGGAATCGAACCCACTACTAATCGCGTTTACAGTCAGACGCTGTTTCGTTGCGTCACGATGCAGTATTATGTACGTACCATTAAAACAATATTGATTCCTTACTAATTTAGAAAGCAAAGGAATGGCAAAATAGCTAACTACTAACAAAAAATTGTTTTTTTTGTTTTTAAGTAATCTTTCATTAACAACATTACTTGAAGAGATTATTAATAAACGTAATATAGAAATCTCTCTTAGGCTCTTTATGTTATATGTACGTATATACGTCTCGTAATGAGTGAACATAAACAAATATATATATTAAATAAATTAACCGCATAGCAAAATATAGAACACAACAATTTTTCATAATATTAGTATGTTATATATATATATATATATACCTATCTACCTTCTTAACTTGGTGAAACTGGCAAGGAATATGTGTGCAAATAAAATAAAACAAACGACAAAGTTCACAATAACTTTATTTACGTAAACACATTCATTCAGTATTTTAATAAGTTTAAAATAAATAAACGAGCACATTTTATAAAAGATTTTAAAGTAAATTTTGTATTTGTTTTGTTTTTTAGTTAAACGTCACAAATGTAAATGTGACTTTTTTTTCGTATAAAATTTTCAGCTTCAATATTAATAATTTTGAATTAATGCATTATTAAATAATTTGTCTGTTTGGAACAAAAAGTTATAATTTATGTTGTATTACAGATTAAAAAAAAGTTTAAATATGATTTTGGCAAAAAAAAATTAAAAAATAAAAAACATTAAAATGACAGTAATAATGGAGGACAAGGAGATGTAAAATTATTTTAAATATATTTTTCATGGCAGTGTACCATTAAGGAAGAGTGTTTAGTCCAAAACTATTATTTTGGCTTGATAAACATATATACTTCATAACTTTCACCCCACCCACAAAGTTACATAAACTTTTTAATACTATTAATTATTTTTTATCTGTAGAAAGGTAAACACAAATGTACTAGAAAGTAGGTATATTTTAATTCAAAATTTCAGTATTTAAAAAGTTAACAGATTAAAATTGGATTTAAGATCCATAATTATTTATTTTATAAACATCAATACCTCTAATATAGTCTATTTCACAACATTTGAATTCTAAAATCGCTAATAATTTACATAATAGTAGGTAAACATGTAGAATTACACTAAATATGTGTAGAAAATAATTTCTAAATTGTACAAAGGTAGCAAATATTACTTGGAAAAAAGAAAAAAATAGGTATGAAATATTAGTGGCTAAATGATTATTTTTATATATTTTGGCATAATATGAATGATTCCTAAACAGGAAAAGGACAGAAAAAAAACCAAAAACTATACTATGGTTTTAAAACAAATAATCTTTTAAATATTTATTGAAACCTAAAAACAAATTAAATCGTTGTACATATTTAGTAATCAAAAGTATTCAAATAAAATACATTACACTAAGCCTTATTTGAATAATTTTTATTTAATACTTAAAAAAATAAGCTAAAAATCTTTGAAAAAGTTGTCAAAATAAATAATAAGTTATAAAAAATTAAATGTCTCTTTAGTATTATTATTGCACAAATCTTCACAAGCGAAGTGGACGTAAACACCATATAACGGTTAGATAAGTTTAAATAATTCGACTAGCATCATAATACTTCCTGCTTAAACAAATCAATTGACAACATAATTCGTAATGTATATGAAAAAAAAAACATACCTTATTCGCTACAGAGTAAATCTACGAAATAAAGCTGGTGATACATAAAAATATAGCGTCGAAGGCCACGTAAAAATATATAACATGATAATATATCATGTTAAATAAGTTAATTGATCGATAATTATATTACGACTCGTTAAAATATACTGGAGCTGGTAGAAAAATGTTAGAAATATGTAAAATAAATAAAAGATATTCCCTGTGAGATATTCATAATATCTCTATTTACAATGAAACAATTATATAAATAGTAAAAAGTAATATAATAACCTGTAATAATTTAAAATGTTATTATGAAACGTCACCGGCTATATATACACAGAGTTTAAAATAGAAATCTCGCGAAGTAACACTAAATCACAGTCTATATTAAATACGTCAACATTTACGTCGAAACGACGCACAGACTAAATAAATACACCCTATAAAGTCTAAATCTGATTGAGATAATTATAAGATATTGCTTATAAAAATTTAGTATATCAGATACAGATAAAAAATGAAATATATCCTGTTGGAAGAACTATTTATCTATACATATATAATCTGCTACTTTCATATAATATAAATATAAAGTTATTTCTTCTCAATCAGACGTGATAAGTTCTAAATTACTAAGTAGGTCCATTCTAACAGTATCTAGGTAATAACTTGAAGAAACACTAGTTGCGAATGCCCATCAATGTGTCGCTAGTCAATCGATTTGGACGGTTTCACTTTGTCCTTTTTATCTGAACTGCTTTGGCTGCTCCTGGAAATATTCATTGTCATTTTTGAGTTACATTAATATAGCATTAACAACAGACGGAAAACGCTGGTTTTATTATAAATCGTAGAATATAAACAAAAAGTGTTGGAGTTTTGTAGATAATTGCGAATTCAACATGTAAAAAGTTTTAATCGCGGGGGGATTTGAACCCGTGCCTCTTGGATTGGAATCCTCAGTGTGGATAATAGTTTAAAAGCACAGCATTCTGTCTCGCCAAACAATTATTTTTTAGAATTAATCTTTGGGTAGTAGAAATTTGTAAAAAAAATCTCTCCAGAGACGTTAACAACATAAATAAATTGTCAACATAAATAAACGAACGTATACCAATTCTGACGCAGTCGGTAGTAGAACGCATGGCTTAGCGGTCAGAGCGCTTGGACGGGGAACAACAAACGGGGGTTCAAATCACTTCTAATAAGAAAATATCTTTCAAAATATAAAAAAAATATATTAAATAAATATATTATATTTATGAATCAAATAAATAAGCAGGAAGGTAGTTTTTTAAAAAATAAAAAATCAGCTTTTCTATTTGAATTACTCAAAACGAACTATAGTTAAATTAAATAGATCAAATATCACTTACCAGTTGAAACTTAACCGTCACAACATATGGCATAACCTGAAAAAAATAATAATACATTTAATTTAATTTCTAAATTACGTGAGGCCGGTCGTGGCGCAGTGGGACAGCGTCTGACTGTAAACGCGATCGGTTGTGGGTTCGATCCCCACTCGGGGGAATGATTATATTTAAATTATTTTCACTACCTCGTTCTGGTAAAAGACAAAGTGCGGCGTTGAGTTCCACCACTCAACACGCAACGTCTCGAATTCGGTGGAAATCGAAGTACGGAGTGTTTTGACACTAGGTACTTTCTGTCTACCCTGCTATGCGGGATAAAAGCGTGAAGTTAAATTACGTCTTTGCGTACTTTTTGTTCATTTATATACAAGAAAGTTATGATTCCACTCGGAGGAAATGTTTTATAATAACTTATGTTTGTTGTTATAAAAGAATAATGCATAGGTTCTTCTTTGTCCAATTCGCTGAACGTAGGAAATGTTAACCGTAATGGACAAACAAAAAAAATACAAAATGTGTAAAAGAATACACGATTAAAGTTTATATATGTGTGTCTGTGTATCTAATAATAAATATAGTTATTCCCTCAATTGGGAAAGTAATCCACAATCGCGTTTACAGTGGGACAGCCATTGCATCATATATAAGGTTATCGTGTATGTATAAGTTGAGTTTGAGGCCGGTCTTGACGCAGTGGGACAGCTTCGGACTGTAAACACGATAGGTTGTGGGTTCGATCCCCACTCGGGGAAGTGATTATATTTAAATTATTTTCACTTCCTCTCTCTGGTAAAAGACAAAGTGCGGCGTTGAGTTCCACTACTCAGCACGCAATGTCTCGAATTCGGTGGAAAGTGAAGTACGGAGTGTCTTGACACTAGGTACTTTCTGCCTATCCTGCTATGCGGGATAAAAGTGTGAAGCTAAATAAAAAAATTTAGACGTTTCACGCGTTTGTCCCGCATAGCAGGATAGTAAGGAACTAGGAAGTGTAAAGCTGTTGAGTGCTTTCCCTCAATTACGCAATGTCTCGACATTGAGTAAAGATTCGTGAACTCAACGCACTTAATCATGACAGCGGAGAAATAGAAGTACATTTGAAATATAGCCATTTAGTCGTGTTGGCATCGAATCCATGACA
Source organism: Dryadula phaetusa (assembly GCA_032432895.1). NCBI lineage: Eukaryota > Metazoa > Arthropoda > Insecta > Lepidoptera > Nymphalidae > Dryadula > Dryadula phaetusa. The sequence continues at coordinate 3,318,722 of JAOYRS010000073.1, forward strand.
TACAGTACGCACTCACCGTCCGGCGTGCTTACTGGCGCGCGCGGGAGGCGGCTCCGTCGCGCTCGGCCTCGTCTCGGCGCGACTGCTTGGCGCGTAGAGGGATCTGCAGAAAACTTCCCGTTCACATCGATTATGTTGCTTCATATGTTTAAATTCATTTATTTATTGGGTGCTTTTGTCACTTATCGTACTTTACGTGTTCCTTTTTATTGTTAAGTTATAGATTATAAGTATGTTTTTAAAATGATCATGAAATATTAGCATTAACCTGAAATCATTACTGTAGCAGTCTGAACTACCGTAAGTCTTAAGGTATCTTTGGAAATTAAAATTATGGAAAACTTAATGGTAAAAGTGGGGACAGTTTGAAGATCGTTGCTTGTTTTGAACTTTCCACTGAGCTTAAAATATTTCAAGATATTCGGTAGTTCGGGATTTTACAGTAACAAACATACATATATAAACTACGTACAAAGCGAAGTAAAAATGAGATTAACGTGCATATAAGAATTTGTATTATAGCAATTTGAGTTATATCAATAATATAATTAAACGTAAATTAAAAATTCCATTGAGTGCCTTAGTATGATGGTGCCTGCAATATATGTAATAACTTCTAGAATAAAATGGCGACTTCATGATTTTTTTAATAATGAAGAAAAGCGTATGAAATACAAATATTTATATAATTTATACCACATCCTACTGAAAATACATGTATAATATATATTAAAAAACCTACCTAGTAAGTTTACTTCGAGCTGGCCTTTGGAAATTCCCGCTTTTTCCTCGTCTCAGAGAATGGAAAGACGTTTTGATCGGTTTCACAAGCGCCATACTGTCTGAGACCGGCCTGGCGCAATTCAGGGTTGTAACTGTCAGCTCTACGTCTTTAATAGGCTCGTTTGACGCTGGAATTATAGGTTTTAGTTATTTTGTGAGTTCTATGGGCTTGTTATGATGTTTTGTTCTATATAAAAAAGGATTTATGTTCAACATTTATGGTGTCGCTGTCGCCCGAATGTGTAATTGAGAGCGATTTGTTCCGTATAAATGTTATTTTCTTTATTGTACATAAAATTCTCGGGTAAAACAATATAATATTACAGTTTTGAAAAAACGTATAAAAATTTGAACGCAGCGGGATTCGAACCCGCGCCTCTTGGATACCGTCCAAGCGCTCTGACCGCTAAGCCATGCGTTCATGCGTGGAATAACACTTTAAAAATAGTAAATATTAAAATACAATATTAATTTTAAAAAATCTTTTTTATAACAAGCTTTTACCATAGCGTATTTTCTATAAATCAAGCCCTTTAATTTGAAACCCATATTAGGTGGATTGTGCGAAAATTTACAATACACCATTTTGTTTCGGCGGCCATTTTAGATTAACGACCAAATTGATTATATATAATTTTATTATCATCTGAACAGAAGTCGTATTCAAAATTTCAGCTCAATTAAATACTGGGACTACTTCCCAGTCTAATTAAGCTTGCAAGATTTCATACACACTAATTAACTAAATAAAAGCTTGTGAAAATGGGAACTAGCCCCCTCTTTTATAATAATTTAATATTTACACTTTACATAAATGTATATTTATTAATTTTATGTACTTCCAATTCTATAAAGCAAAATGCTAAATTTTACATTGTTTTTTCATATCAGTTATTGCCTGCGAATAATTTTCATTATAAAGTCATTCGAACGATTTCTTTTCAAGTCTTTTAATATTAATAATTTCGTTAAGGGATACAGTAGACTTATCTGAATCATAAAATATAAAAAAAAAACATTTCGAGTCAACAGCGTATATCCGCAAAATTCCAATTGTCGAGCATTTTATTAAACGCTAAGGCCAATTCACACTATCAGAACAGTCAAAATCTCAGCAAAGTACCATGGTAATCATTCCTTCATAAATTATCTATTAAAGTTATCCCTGTCAGTGTCAACACTCTACAATGACACCGAGCTCTCAGTGACTTAATTAATTTAAGTAAAACGAAATATTTATATACTGAAATGTAATAGTGTATTTTTCAGGCCGCTAGTATTAATAAAGAGCGATGTAACATTTAAATAAAAAAACCCTAACTAAAGAATTTAAGTGAAACTATATATATAATCTTAATGGATTATTCACTTATAATAATCAAAGATCTATTATCTAACAAAACAAACCTGTAAATTCCTCTATAGGCTTATCTATGGTGTCGTGATCGATCCAAGTGAGTCCCATCTCCACTTTCTCCGCCAGATCCTGCCAGCGTTGTCTGTTTTCCATGGTGCCCGTGTACAGGGGCTGTATCCATGGGAACGTGTCTGACAGCACTTTGTACAGAGGTAAACATATCATATCTATAAAACCCACTTGCATTTGTGGTAACTCGTCTTTTTTCTCTCTGTAAGTATAAAAAAATATAATTTTTATACACATAGCACTTTTAGGATTGCAGTGGCCTAATTCAAAAATTGTAGTTTTTGGGAAACGCCAAAAAGTAATTGAATTATTATTGATTTTTTAGTTATTCCATAAGGAAGAAATAGACACAGTACGTTCGAACTTTTCTAGACCAAAAGAGTCCACTTCGTTTCTAATTTTATAATGGAATATACATGTTTACAAATCGGTCGATGTACTAAATTCGTTTTCTTTAAACTTTTTTGATAAACCACTTTATTTCTAAAGAGGCATTATTAGTTGCAACTCAACGTCGCGTTTTGTCTTTCCAGAGCGAGGAAATAAAATTAATTTAAATACAATGATTTCCCCGAGGAATCGAACCCACAACCGATTGCATTTACAGTCAAGACCTCGATATGAAACGTATAGTAAAGCGCAAAGAAGAGAATATTTTAAATCAAAATTCCATTAATCTATTCTACTAGTGACAAAATACCTAAAATGAAAAACAAACCATACCTATCCATCATAGCAATGGGTTGTTGGTTTAACTGCAACTTCTCCAGGTCGCCCTGATCGAAGAACTCATCAGCTACCAGCTTGGCCACCTTGTGCTGCACTTCCCAGGGCTTCGCGATGGCCGACACATCGCATGCGGTCATCATCATGCCGCATAGCACTGGGAAATTATTATATATGCTGACTTACGATGAAATTTAATAAAGGGTTTATATTTACTATTTTTTAAGTGTTATTCCACACTTAGGATTAGAAAACATTATTGAAAAAACGTATAAAAATTTGAACGCAGCGGGATTCGAACCCTCGCCTCTTGGATACCGTCCAAGCGCTCTGACCGCTAAGCCATGCGTTCTACTACCAGCTGCGTCGAAATTCTTATACGTTTTGTTACAACTTATTTATGTTGTTTTCTCAATAATGTTTTCTAATCCTAAGTGTGGAATAACACTTTAAAAATAGTAAATATTAAAATAAAATAGCAATCTCTCTTGTTAAACGATTATTTCTTAATAATCTTTAAGTAGTAGAAATTTGTAAAAATCTCTCTACAGAGTTGCTAACAACATAAATAAGTTGTTACAAAACGTATAAAAATTGAAACGAATAAGAATTGAAAAATTAAAAGACGCAAGTGGTAGTAGAACGCATGGCTTAGCGGTCAGAGCGCTTGGACGGTATCCAAGAGGCGCGGGTTCGAATCCCGCTGCGTTCAAACTTTTATACGTTTTTTCAATAATGTTTTCTAAAGGGTTTATATTTTACCGTATATATACGAAAAATTGTTGTTGATAGTTTTATGTTCAATAGCCTTTACGTAGCCTGTGTGGTTTTAGGAGTGAATATAGGTGACCTGACGGTTAAGGGGCTGTTTTACTCTGATAATTCAGTGCTTATTGCTTTATTAGAATGCGAGGCATTAGTCACCTGAAAGACGGGTATGAAAATAATGATCTAAATTATTAATAATGATATGATATATATTTTATAAATTTATAAAAAGCTGATATTTTGGATGCTAATTGAATATTTGATTTTTAGACATGTGTAATTGTTGTTATATAGTAGGATTTTTTTTTATTTATTAGAAAAAGAGAAATATTTCTGATTTAAGTAAAAACGCCAAAAAAGATTTCAGTGTAATGGAACACAAAAAAATCTCGTTTGCAGCCAAGCGTTATGTGATCAGTTCTACTGCTACACGATGGCGGGACGACAGGGGAACTCTAATGTGTAATCACATTTGAACACATGAAGTCACATGTGAACCATAGTGTCAGGTGTGGTTGGGTGAAATCACATGTGGGCCATGATGTCATTTGTGGACGAATAAAATTACACGTGGACCATTATCATATGTGGATGACGTAAATCACATGTGGACCATGGTGTCATATGTGGATACGTAAAATCATATGTGAACTATTATATTATATGTGGACGAGCAAAATCACATGTGGACCATGATATCATGTGTGGATGAGGAAAATCACATGTGGACCATAATGTCATATGTGGATGGGTGAAATCACATGTGGACTATGACCTCATATGTGGGCGACTAAAATCATATGTGGACCATGAGGTCATATGTGGATGGATGATATCACATGTGGACCACGACGTCATGTGTGGATGGGTGGAACATGATGTCATATGGGGGCGACTAAAATCACATGTGGACCATAATGTCATATGTGGATGGGTGAAATCACATGTGGCCTATGACCTCATATGTGGGCGACTAACATCACATGTGGACCATAATGTCATATGTGGATGGGTGAAATCACATGTGGACTATGACGTCATATGTGGGCGAGTAAAATCATATGTGGACCATGAGGTCATATGTGGGTGGATGAAATCACATGTGGACCACGACGTCATGTGTGGATGGGTGAAATCACATGTGGACCATGACACCATATTTGGACGACTACAATCACATGTGGACCATAATGTCATATGTGGATGGGTGAAATCACATGTGGACTATGACGTCATATGTGGGCGACTAAAATCATATGCGGACCATGAGGTCATATGTGGGTGGATGAAATCACATGTGGACCACGACGTCATGTGTGGATGGGTGAAATCACATGTGGACCATGACACCATATTTGGACGACTACAATCACATGTGGACCATAATGTCATATGTGGATGGGCGAAATCACATGTGGAACATGATGTCATATGTGGGCGACTAAAATCATATGTGGACCATGAGGTCATATGTGGATGGGTGAAATCACATGTCGACCATGGTGTCATGTGGGGATGGGTGAAATCACATGTGGACCATGACGTCATATGTTGGTGAGGAAAATCACTTGTGGACCATGGGTATCACACGTATGAAATCACATCAAATTTGAGGGTAGAAGAAATGTTCGTCTAAACGGTTTTTTAAGGAAATCGGACAGTCAGTTGTATTTGATTGGATGTGGATAATTTCGCCTAATTTACTGGCGCCAGAAAATAAAAGGTACAATTTTACAAAAACAACATTTTTAAGTCTGAGATATGAAATGTCTTTGAATGCCATAATATATTTGTCTTCACTATTGCGCAGACGAAGTTGCGTATAGTAGTATAAATTTAGTATAATATGTTAGCCTTTGAGTGTAATATGTAACATATTATCATTGAACACTATGTTGGCTTTCAAAAATAAAATAAATAAATAATTGGGCCAATATAAGAAGAGCCAGTAAGTGAAGCCGGACGTGGAGCAGTGTGACAGCGTTTGACTGAGAACGTGATCGTTTGTGGGTTCGATTCCCACTCGGGGTAGTGATTATATTTAATTAGTTACACTTCCTCGCACTGGTCAGACAAAGTACGGTGTTTAGTTCTACCACTCAACACGTAATGTCTCGAATTTGGTGAATAGTGAAATACAGAGTGTCTTGGACATTAGGTACTTTCTGTCTATCCTACTTTCCGCGATATAAGCTTGAAGTAAGTAAGTTAAATAAAGTAATAACAAATATTTTATATATTTAGTTAAAATATACCTATATCTAGGTCAAGAAAAATTGCGACTTATCATAAAAATCATCACAATGAACCTGCCATTAAATGCACACTGCTATTTATGTGATATTTTAAGTGTAATTTAATATAGGCAATACTAAAAAATATCATATTTAAGTAAGTACATTTCTTTCTTATTTTCTTTTTTTTTAGCTTCACGCTTTTTATCCCGCATAGCAGGGTAGACAGAAAGTACCTATTGTCAAGACACTCCGTATTTATTACAAACAGACAAACTGATATAGATACTTATAGATTATATAATATTAAGATAATTATAAAACACAAATACTTACATTCCTTCTTTTCTTGACTTTGCCAATCGAATTCGCCATTTTCAACTAACTCTAGGAACTTGGATTTCTTTTTGAAATACATTGCCAGGTCCGTTGACAGTATCGCTGTTTCCACGACGCGCATTACATCTTTATAATCGCATGGGGATAATGCCTGAAATAGTTAAATAAATAGTTATATATAATAATAGAATTATCAATTCTTAGAGAGTAAATGAAAAATCTATCGATTGATAGATTGATATTGATTATCAATTTATTAAGTTAATACTAAGGAACAAAACTATAACGGCAATAATTGTAAGGAATTTTAAGCCACATTGCTTAAAAATAGCATTGCAAAATTTATTAAGAGAATTACAACTAGATACAAGCGAAGCTACTACAAATATATTAAAATGCGTTTTTTTGAATTACGTCAAAGTAATAAAAAAAAACCTCACTTGAAATATATTATTGCTTTCACTATTCAAAATCATGACACACTGATCAAAGTGGTGGTGTTCCATAGTGGACGTCGAATACAAAATCGCTAAGGGGCTCTCCGTTTTCGTTTGAAACGCATTGTTCGTGCCTCTGTGATCTAGATCGTGGCACAGACAGGCCACGAGTAGACCTAATATTTCTAGATCCGACATAAATCTCTCCATTTTGCCAGTCTTCAACATGGCGAACATGGTTTGCGCTACGTTTAACGCGTGCCGCCAGTTGTGGTACTTAACTGGACGGTAATTCTTCTTTACTGACAGTATCCATCGGCATAGTACCTGTAAAATTAGATAATCTATGTAAACTCAATGAACGTGATTGGTTGTGGGTTCGATTCAATTAGAGGAACTTGTAATATATGTAAATTATTTTATTTCCCTGCTTTGGTAAGACATAGCCCGGTATTAAATCATGACATTCAACGTGTATACTTATTGATCAAATTGTTTTTTCCTAAATAAATTTTCCTATTCTCTGATTAGAGAGATCGCGGTAAACTTCGCTATTCTACAGATAAATGAATAAAAAATATTTTGATTTTTTGGGCATTATATATTTAAATAAAAAATATCGAGCACAGCAGTAAGATATATTATAAATTTTGCGGCTCAACCATTTTCATCGATAAGTAAATATATTATTTTAAAAGTTTTAAAAATCCCTTTTATAAAGTTTTGACAGTAAAATTAATTGGCAACAAAATCTAATGAATCTTAAATCATGTATAAACAATACTTACATCGTAAGGTATATGAAATTTCTCAACAAGATTGCACTGAAGGAACATTCGTAATGTCGCTCTACACGTATCCTCGTCAGATAAGTCGAAATCTAAAAAGACAATTATTATAATATAATATTTTAAATATGACCTGTTGCTTAAAATTAAAATTAGAAAAAAATGTAGTGAAATTCCCAAAAAGCCTCACGTCCACATTAACTAAATAAATTTAAAAAAATAACCACAGATTATAAAAGAACTTACCGTGAAACTTAAAACTATACAGATTGTACACTTCAGCCGAGGGTATGACCTCTTGACATAATTTATTCGTGTCTTCAGCTGACGCCGTCGCGTGATACGACAGACATTCCAGTGCTACCTTTAAAACAAATATTACTTTACAAGAGATTGTAAATTGTAATAAAGTATAGGCTGGTCGTGATGCAGTGAGTGTTTGACAGTAAACGCGATCGGTTGTGGGTTTGATTTCCACTCTGGGCAATGATTCATTTTCATTTCCTCGATCTGGTAAGACAAAGCGATTAGATATTAAGATTACCTTAATTATATATTTAGATTTTAACAAAAAATGTATCAGATCGACTACCCGTAAGGCGTTGAACGAGACATTAGAAAACAGAGACATATGTACCTGTACATATATGTATTTTTACCTCAAATGCAGATATTTGTTATTTGATTTTAATTAAGTTTTGTAATTTTCATCTAATAATAATCAATTACTCATTTATTTTTTATTTACGTAATAGATTGGCAAATATTTATACAATGCAAGGCGCAATCATTAACGTAGTTAAATTTATTATTATATGTATAAAACTGAAAATATATATATAATTACCTTTTGCTTCGCCATTAGTTTGCATGCGTTTTCATACATCTGCGTGTTATGTATACCGAGGCCACAGAATATAGCGAACGCTTCGAATATTGAGATGTCGCCGTCAGTGAACTGAGATCCGTTTTCCTGAAAAAAAAATATCAAGACCAATCACAGTTAGACCACGTTTTTTTAACTAAACGTAGGTATGACTTGTTAGGGTCAAATTTTGTATTTAAGAAAAATAGTTTTGCGATATTATATTACTAATACGTAACTTAGGCCGGTCGTGGCGCAGTGGGGCGGTGTTTGACTGTAAACGCAGGTTGTGGGTCGTGGGTTCGATTCCTACTCGGAGAAATAATTATATTAAAATTAATTTCACTTTGTCGCTCTGGTAAGGCAAACCCCGGAATTAAGTTCCACTCAATACACAATGTTTCGAATTTGGCGGACAGCGGACTACAGAGTATCTTAATAATCGGTTATTACTTGTCTATCTTGCTATGCGAAATAAAAGCGTGAAGCTGAAAATCTAACACTGTATTTTATCCAGCGAAACTGAAGAAATATACGTGTAACTAATATTTTTCCTAATATGATTTAAAACATATCAATTGAGACAGACATAACTGCGTTCTTTTCTAATCTTTACTCTTTTACCTTCAAAGCAGGGTATGCAAAAAGACCCTAGCCTAGACAAAATATAGATTTTGTCTTACCTGAGTGAAAAACTGAAGTAAATCGTCAGTGACGATCGAACACACAACTACCACGTTAACAATGCGAAATGCAAAAGACACTGTCCCACTGCTCCATGACGGATTCTATTATTCTCAACTATATTTGCTTTTAAATTTACCTTATTTATCAACTGGGCAACACCTATAACATCTTTATTAGCATTGACTATCGGCATACAGAGCATTGTGCGGACGTTCGCCGCGTCGTCAGCCACATTGTCGTCCTTCACCATTCCGTTCTCTGTCCTCCAGTCGTCTACATCAGATATGTTTAAGGCCTTATTGGATTGCGCTACCTGGTGAAAAAACACATTAATATTTTAATTAATATGAAATACCTTTTAATTTTTACTGATATATCTTATTTTAAATATTTTTTGCTTCACATTTTATCCCACAAAGCAGGGTAGGCATAGCGAATCTGGTGTCATGACACTCCGTTCTCCGAATTCCACACGAATTCTAGTAACGTCGAGAAGTTTTGAGTAACGGAACTCAACACCGCGTTTTGTATTGCTAGAGTTTGTATAATATTTTATCAAATATATTTACACGCTCTACATATCATTCACCCACACAATGGCTTACTTGCAATAGTACTTTGTACAATACAATTATTATTTAATACATATCTGAACGCTTGCTATGAACGCATTTCATACCACGTAGTAGGTTCAAGACATTCAGTTCGCTCTTTTTTGCCCAAAATCGAAGCGTGCTGAGTGATGAACTAAACTACTAAACGCTGCGCTTGTCTTACCAGAGCGGAGACATCCTTTTTTTACATATTCACATTTTAAATTTAAAATATATTTAAATTTTAAATATATTCATTTGAAATGAAATTATTTTAAGACTGGCGGCCATAGTCTAGTGTCTACTATACTTGTAGTGTTCCACGCGTCCATTCGAAACGACGAATCGTGAACGTCAAAAACCTCAATATAAAATTGCGTGCTTTTTAAGTAATGATTCAAAATTCTTAAATAATTAATATTAAATAAAACTTTTGTATATATTTTTTAAATACATACATCGTTTAATTCTAAGAACGCAAATTTGTGATAACACTAACAATTTAGTCAAAAACTTCTTATCTTAGCTTAGAAAGTTCTTGGCGTATTAAAAGCTAGACCGAATGATCTAAGATTAGGTACGCATTAAAAGTTCAAGGGAAACACGATTGCCTTTCAACTCACGACCTCTAGGCTCTAAGGTAAAACGCCGAAAATAAATTGCGATGCAAATTATGTCTATTTTAGTGCTTAAAATACATACATATATATATATATATATATATATATATATATATATATATATATATATTGCGTGTTGAGTGGTGGCGAGGAAGTGAAAATAATTTAAATTAATGAGTCCACCGAGTGGGGATCAAACCCACAACCCGTTGCATTTTTACTTAAAAAAAATAAAAGTAGCAAGTTACTTCTTATTAAAAAAGATATCTGCCAGTGAAAGTTCCGTCAAAATGGGTGCAGTTATTGCACATATATATATATATATATATATATATATATATATATATATATATATATATATATATTGCAGATATATAACAAATAGACGCTCCAATTTAATTTATTTATATAGATGTTAGTACATCTATTAACACAATATATTGAACTTGTGTGCTCAAAATATAAGTTATTTAACACAATAATAAGTTATAATTAAGTTAGCGCGAGTAGTGCAAGTGAGTGGTTCTCCAACAATGCTAGCTTGCCAAAGTTTATGTATAACACGATGAAATTGTAGAGTTGGTTAATGTACAGATAACTCTAGCATGTATAGTGCCTTTTATATTTCGTAATATTATTTAGGACAATGAGTAAATATAGTTTTTAAGCTTCGAGTGTCTGTTCTACGGGAAGCTATCCATATCCATCCCATAACCATCAGCACTATTTCTTCATTCGCGTATATGAACTCTCCGCTTTCCACTTAATTTTATATAATCCAGGCCATATTTAATTAGACCTAAACCTTCGAGACTCATCGAGCCAGCGTTTGACTGTAAACGCAAGGGTGGCGAGTTCAATCCCCGCTCAGTGAGATAATTATCTCGCACTTTTAATGCAATGCGCAGCGTTTAGTTTCGCTATAACGTGAATTTTCGATTGAAAAAACAAGACTTTTTTATTCAGGAAAAAAGCCGAAAGCTTTCATATAACGAAATTTATATAATTGAATCAATTTTTTCAAGAATTAAGAAATGTTTAAAAAAAACTTCTATACTTACTGCAAGAGCAATACACGCTAAAGTAGATTTAATATCGTGTCGCGGTGTGAGGGTAGTTCTCGAGTGTTTAGCTCCCAGTTCGAATAAAGTGTGAAATCGAGTCGGCGCGGGCGGAGGTAGCGCTGGCGCTCCGCTACGTCTGCCGCCTGGTCGTTGGACTATACGTTCTAAGTGACTCTGAAAATAAAATAATTTTATTTATTATAAATATATATGAACATCATATTTTTAAACAATATTTTAATTTTAAATATATTATACAACTTTAATTATATTTACTAAACGCCATGTTGACGCGTAAACCAAGCGTTGCCCTAGCAACATGTGAGTCATTTTACATAGAGGTGTATCTCAAAGGCATAATTCTGAATATTACGTTTATTTAAGCAATTTAACGTATTAATTATGTATTATTATTAAAAATATAAATAATTAATATTTTATATATTTTTAATTTAATATTTTATAATTATTAAATTAAAAATATTTAGCACTCTCTCTGTATATAAAGTATAACTGTGCCAAATCTCATACTGCTCTGAACGAAGTTTTTAAATTATTGATGTTTAAAGTTCTAAATATAGCAAGTGAAAAAATATTAATATGTAGGTACGTAAAGTTACTTGGTAAGCTCACAGATATTTCTTGAAGTTCGAGTAGTTTGCACGGACTACAAACGTCAAACCCTGTTCCTTTTTCCCTATTTCAGTTGGAATTTTAAGAAATACAATTTTTATATTGCTAGATTTTTAAGAAATATTTTATTAGTTTCTTTAAATTCCTTTTCTCTGTAAAAAAAAATCTTTGCATTTGAAGTCTTTAAATTTGATGTTAATGTGTAATGGTTTAACGTAATATTTACGACTATCGTGAAATAAATATGAAAAGAGTCTAATATTTTTGTTCTTATCTAAATTTTGAAATAACAAAATACACACATATAAAAGAGGCTATATTATAAACATATTTTGTAACTACAGGTAGTTGCCTATTTCCATATTTGCTAAATATTCATCGCTATTCGATGACCTTTTTAGGGTATTAAAGTTATTACATATAATTTATGCATATATATTAGTTTTAAAAATAAAAAAAATACATTTTGTTGAAGTGGCAATTTTAGATTAGCAACGAAATTGATTAAATTAAATATAATTCCATTGTCATCAGAACTGAATCCGTATTGAAAATTTGAGCTCAATCGGACCCTGCCAAGTGGGAAATATAATCTTACGAGATTTCACACACGCTAACTAACTAACACGACAAGTAAAAGCAAATAAAAGCTTGTAAAAAATACGATACAAACGCAAGTTGCAGCCAAAAGCGAAACTCGATATCGTTACACAGCCGAAGCTTCCACGAAAATGTAATAACAAATAGAAATTGGTAAACTTTTTTAGCTCTCATTTGAAATGTATTCAGCATCGCCGATATAAATCCAAGCTTCGGGTTACAACAAAATACGTATGGAAGTCACGTTTTCACCTAACTGTAAAGGTATTTTCTTTTCTCTGATTACGCTATCTACTCTTAATACATCTATCATAAAGTCTAATGGTCTACGAAATTGTGTGCATTAGTTTTAATAACACAGCTTTGCTCGTTTGCGTAAAACAGACGTTACCTTGGATACGAATGGTCTTTATATATATATTACACATACTATCGCGTGTTTGTTTGTGTGTGTGTGTAATATTAATTTAAATAATCAATAGCAAAGCTAAATGGCGTTCTGATTATTCGTTTTATTACAAGGTATAGTGTATTTTTACAAATTTTAGAAAAATTTGCTTCGTTTTTGATATTTAAAGCATAAAAGCTCATATTCTTTACTGGACAACCATAAACACGAGAGTATAATTTCAAGCGTGTTCCTTTAAATATTTCCTTTAAATGAATAATAATTTGTTATTATTAAAACAAATATTAACAAAACGACTTACAGATTCACAATGATCCGTATCTAATATGAAGACCGCGCATCTCTCGCATTTCAACAGCTCACGGGCCTCCGTCATGATCTTCGTAACTAGGCATTCTAAATTGCTTTGCTCTTCAAATATGCTTCGCGCCAAAGCAAGTAGAATCTGGTTCCTTTTATATTCGAGCACTGACGACTCGAACAGTTGTGCATTTTGAATGCCGATACCGCAGAATGTTAAATATCGGCGGAATACTTCAACGTCACGTGGTGAAAACTCCTTGGAACCTAAATGTTATATAATTATAAGAGAAAAGAAAACATCATTTGTAAAGTAAAAATTCCCAGATAAAAGAATTTTAAAGATTTTCTGTATAGTAAAAAAAGTATCTAAATGAAACGCGTTTGGTTGTGGGTTCGATTCCCACACAAAGTAACAGTTGTAATATTTAAGATTATCATTTCATCCCTTTGGTAAGACAAATGCGCGGCATTGAGCTTGCCACTCAACGGAGTGTCTTCACATTAGGCTGTCTCTGATACCTATGCTATACTATGCGGGATAAAGCATGAAGCTGTTAAGTTTTTAATTTTAATTAAATTATATTAAAAACACTAAATAAAATAAAAGTTATTAAATAAAAACAATTAATATAAATTATTTTTTGTTCATCGAAAATACTTTCTACTATTAAATATTTGAAAAGCTTTTTAAGTAGAATTACATTCATATTTATGGTAAAAAAATCAGTTACGATACAGAGAACAGTGTACAGTGGCACAAGGTTCTCTCTCACTACCCTGTGATACGAGTGCCTCAGCTCTTCAGGATTTGAACTCGTAATTACAGTTCATAGGTTCTTACCGTCAGTTTTATTAATAATTTGGGCAACCCCGACCACATCTCCTTCACAATTACAAATCGGCATACACAATATTAATTCGGTTTTATATCCTGTTCTCGCGTCGATCTCGCTGTTAAATCTGTAACGTTTTTTATAACTAAATAATTTTAGCTTATAATTTTTACATTGCCTATTGACTATTGACACAAACAGAAAAAAATGGCGAGTTTATTTCTGGAAAATTACTTGAGGAAGGTACTCTTAACTTAATGTTTCAATTTTAGACATATAGTGGAGAGCGGAGTAACTTGGCATAAGGGTCCCACTGAATACGCAGGGTGTTTAGTGGGAACCTAGAAGCGGAAAGTTGTACAAAAGTGTTTTTGGACTTCTTATAACAGAGATAGATAAAATATAGTTTTATTATTTAGATTTTTATTTTGTTTTAAACTAGGTGTGCCTGTGACGTCGTCGGTGTGAAATTTGACGTCTCTAGATCAATATTTTATTATTATATATTATAACTCCAAAAGAAAAGTAGCCTTAGTTACTTCTTATTACATTAGCTCTACTCTACCGATGAAAGTCTCATCAAAATCAGTCCAGCCGTTTCCGACAAAAGCTAGACAAAATCGTAAATTTTATTTTGGTTATATGTGTATTGCATACTCGTTCATACATATGCGTTTAGTGCAAACTGTTTATTTCAATATTACAAACAGACACCAATTTTATTTATTTGTATAGATAATTAAAAAAAGAATAATTTACTAACCGTGGATCTGCATAAGCATTCTTTATGTTAATGGGATGTTTCGTTTGAGCGGCCAACCCTGCCACTCCAACGCCAAAGTTAATCTTTATCTCTTGTGTTCTGGCTATGCGTAATGCGTCGTAGAGTTCTAGAAACACAGAAAAATCTTATATAATATTTTTTTGTTCTGCTTCTACCATCTTCTATATATAGTGTGAAGGAAAAACACAGAATATTAAAACTCATTCTTCATTACAATATATTTATCATCACGTTTTAAATCATGTACTTACAATATTTGTAGCGTCCTAATATCATTACAAAGAATATTCTATCTATAGGCGAGACAGAATGCAATTTGCTATTAGCACTAATTATTATTAAATTGCAATTTTTGCCTTTTTTAAAAAGAGATGATGTCCCGCTGAATTTCTTGCGCCGGTTCTTCTCAGTTCTGAGGCAGTAACTTTAGTGAACTGGTTTTAAATTATTTGATGTTCAAAAAATGAAGCATGTAACTTGTTATATAAAAAAACAATCGTGGCAAAGTGGGATGGCGTCTGACTGTAAACGCGATCGGTTGTAGGTTCCATACACACTCGGGGGAATCATTAATATATTTTGCTTATTTTCATTTCCTAGGGTAAAAATTAAAAAAAAATATTAGTTAAAAAGTCTGGCATAAATTTTTTGTCTAAAACGACCTATTTTTTTGCCGTCACGCTTTTATCTCGTAGATAGAAAGTACCTAGTATGAAGACACTGTACCTCCCTTCCACCAAATTCGAGACAACGTGTTGAGTGGTGGAACTCAACGCCGCACTTTGTCTTACCAGAAGGAGGAAATGAAAATATTTTTTAAATATAACCATTCCCCCGAGTGGGGGTCAAACCCACAACCGATTGGGTTTACAATCAGATGCTATCACACTACGCCACTATTATTCATTTTTTAATTAATTTGGTAACTTAATTTAAGGTTTGTTATTACTATGAAATATAAATGAGATTTTGAGATTAATTTTTATGTGGTACAACTAGATACCTTATTTTATATAATAAAATAAATCTTATGTCAACTTTATCAACAATAGAGACGCGTAAAAAAATTAGGGCCGGTCGTGGCACAATCGGACAGCGTCTGACTGAAAACGCGATCGGTTGTGAGATCAATTCCCACGGGGGAATGATTATATATGTCGAATTTGCCGGAGAGCGGAGTACGGAGTGTCTTGACACTAAGTACTTCCTGTGTACCTTGCTATGCGGGGACAAAAGCGTGAAGCTAAAAAAAACAAAAGTATTGATAGTAAACATTTGTAATTTATAAATTGAATACTATGCTATTATAAGTTGGCAAAGTTATAAAAAAATTAAGGGTAATAAAAAACCTATCAAAATAAGGGGTAGGGGGGTTTCTTTAAATAATGCGTAAATGGTAAATTGTAATTCAACGCCTAGAAATAACATATATAATGTACGGAGTACTGGTAATCTTACAATATATATATATTAAGTTACACTGTTATAACCAATACCATTTCACATACCATAAGAGTGCCTGAGAATTGATATAATTATTGTTTGATCATGATTTCATGAAAGTCACTATCTGACTAAAGTAAAACTATAATCGTACTTAATAAAACTTCAACTGAAGGCCGATCGTGGCGCAGTGGGACAGCGTCTGACTGGTTGTGGGTTCGATCCCCACATGGCGGAGTGGTTATATTTAAAACTATTTTTAGTTCATCGCTCTGGCAAGATAAAGTGCGGCGTTGAGTTCCGGCCCTTACCACATGTCTCGAATTCGGCAGAAAGCGATGTATGGAGTGTTTTGACACTAGATACTTTCTGTCTACCTTGCTTTAAATAAAAAAAATAAAAAAACTTAAACTCGTTTAAAATATTTTTACAGACTGTAAAGTTTTTTTTGCAATTACTGTATAGCAGCGTTCCGAATATTTTATATTTTATTTTAATACATTAATTTATTGGCTCTACACGAATCATTTGTAACCTTTTAAGATAAACTCGTCTCAATTCAAAAAAAATCTTCTTAATTCTAAAATTTACATTAAAACAATTGGCAAAGCTAATGAACTTTTCTTTAACTGGTTCATCAGCCAGCATTTCAATTGCCAGAGAAGCGAACAGAAAAAAAAACTTGCAAGCTTAATTTACTGTAATGAAAAAAAGTCCTACTGTCTTTCCTATTATTTAATAAAATAATTTCTCAATAAAAAAATGTAATGAAGTTCTCGTTTAAAATCATCTTTAAAGTTAAAATTGTTTTGTATGGAGTCACTTTACATTATAACTTACTTAAAATGTGTTGAATACAATCAATTTACATATATATTGTATATGTATCAATTTTATTCATGACCATGTTTCTAATTTAATCTAATTTCTTATTTAATTTTTTCTTTACTTCAATGTCTATAATCAGGTATATTTTATATATGTAATATGTTAAAACTGGTGAACTTACATTCATATGCCCAGCGTGGCCAGTTTTGGTGATACTTTGCTAGAGTTTACATTGTTTCAACCCAAATTTAATAAATGATTATTATTAGTATAGTTGCATTATTCTATTCGAATTTCCGTTATCAACCAAGAAGCTACCGGTAGCGATATCTCTATAACTACGATATATTACATACAAACATAACTACTGAGGTACACCGACGCCGCAAAATTAATTAAAGAGCAACTATCAACCTCAGCTTGTCATTCGACCTGGTTTCAAATATTAATTTACACATATATCAAAAACAACCCTTAACGCTTGAGTTAATTTGATTGGTTCACGTAGATTAATTTTTATCTTCAAGTGATAACAGAGAATCTTGTAAAATTTATTTCCAATATTGTATATTGCGTTTAAAATGGCGAAACTTAACGATGCATTTGGTCTATCTTATTTTTTATAAAAAAAGGAAGCAAACGAGTAAAAAGGCCACCTGATGGTAAGTGGTCACCTTCGCCTATGGACATCTACAAAATTAGAGTTTTAGATACGTTGCCGGCTTTGGGATGGAAGTGAAAGGAGATGAGGGAAAGGATGTGTAGGAATAGGGTACCGGAACACATTATTAGATATTTGGCGGATCGTTTCTCTATGCAGGGCAGTAGGGGAATGGGAACTATACAGGAAGGTTTATAATTAAATAAATCCACCTCGAATTGAATTTTAGCTTCACGCTTTTTATCAAGACTGAAAGTACCTAATGTCAAGACACTCCGTAATTCTCTTTCCACCGAATTCGAAACATTGCGTGTTGAGTGATAGATTTTATTTATTGATAAATTCAATTTAAACCAATAGCCATAACGTGTTATAATACATGTTTTAACCACAATATAGGCTTCGTAGTTTTGTTCTTTTTTATAATTCGTTTGTAAGTAAGGTTTAGGTTCTCAAATCACATGATGGAGTAGAAAATATTATGATTTCTTCTATAGAATCGAGCATATTCAACAGGATAATTTACAATTTACTATTAAAATTATTACTACGTCGCAAAAAGTATAGTAAAGAACGAAACCTCTTTGTCTTGTATAAAAAGGCAAAATATAAGGCTTTGTACTAAGTGAATCTTTTGAAATTATTTTCAGCTGTACCTCATTTCTCGAGTCCACTTAGCCTAGTTCCACGTGAACTTTTAAAAACCTGTGAAGTTTTAAACATTTAAATGATGGGAAGAGATTAGAAGCAGCAATCCCCGTCTAGATTACCCCTCATTATGAACTCTGTGCTGTCTTTGTTAGGCAAATTGTCGTGCACTTGCTATCTAAGTTGGAGTTTTATATTTCTTTTATTAATACTCATAATGAAAAAATTTGGAGCCGGTCTGACTGTACGTGATCGTGTATGGGTTCGAATTCCTCTTACCGAAGTAAGACAAAGCGCGGCATTGAGTTCTGCCACTCAACACGTAATGTTTCGAATTTGGCGGAAAGCGGAGCACGGAGTGTCTTGACACTAGGTACTTCCTGTGTACCCTGCTATGAGGGATTGTAGCGGGAAGCGTGAAGACAAAAAAATATTATAATGTAATTACTAAAATATAATAATAAACAAATAAACAACGGATGAATGAAAAAATTATTGACCGTAAGAAATTTGGTAAATACATTGTTCTGAAATAAATTTATCTCTTAGTTTCTAATAATACCTACTTATTCATTATCAATAAGCCACATTGATATTTGAGCTCTATTACAATTTAATTATTTATTATTTTTACTCTCATCTTGTAAAATAATAACACGTATTAAATGAATTTAAAATCGCCTAGACGCGCCTCAATAATATTGAAAATTTAAATATCATTTTTCATTTCAGGCAAATTTTCTTAATATCAACGGAAACTTTTCCATCAAGTCGTACGCCGCAAAAGCTTTTAAAATGACAATTCAAATTATCCGGAGTAAAAAGAAAGCTAATAAGAAGGAGCTTTTGCAACAATTTCTCATTAGGACGTCTAAATAATAAATAACTTAAGATATTGTTGTTTCCTTGCAAATTTTATTTCACTGCGCTGTAATACTCTGGAGGGGTATTTGAAAAGTTTGCTCTTATTTGTTATATTAAAAATGTAATAAAAATTGTAGGAGAAAGTTTTTTAATCGCCCCTCTGAGATGGAAATATTTTTTGTTTATATTTCTTATTGCTATCGTCATTTATTCGAGACGAAAAAGTTGGGAACTGCGAAAAGATTGCGTGAAATTATGATAAGAGGTTTATAAACAATTACGAGAGAGGATTTTGTTCGCGTGAATAATAACACTTAAGTAGTCAAAGTCAAATCATTTTATACAAAGTAAGATGTTACATATTTCAATTTTTGAACGTCTAATAATTTACAACCAGTTCACTAAAGTTAATGCCGGCGCAAGAAACTCGACGGGACTATTATTTCACCCCGAAAATTTACACATTAATAATTTTTTTATTGACAATGATACCTTTAAAATAGACTTTAGCGAGCATTTCATCATTCCCAAGGTGTTATCATTTATAAAATCATTAATATGGATATAAAATCATTAATAAAAAGGTTATTAAAGATATAAAACCATTAATAACCTTTAATACACAATCTCGAACGTTTTGTTTGATAATATCTGATATAATCGACATATTTTATATTTTTTTTATTTACTAGCGGCCTGCTCGCGGCTTTGCCTGCGAGGCTATTATATTTTAATGTATGTAGGATTACAGACGGAATCTACTCCTTGTGTGTAATTATTTATAAAATATTTTTTTTTAACGTGTTGAAACGAAAACACAAAAATTACATATTAAAATATAAATATGAACGCTGGAATTGTAATCTCTACCGACCATACAATACATCAAAACATTCATCATTCAAGTAGGCTGTCAGTCAATCGTCAGTATTGTCAGTCTACCACCAGTCCGAAATTCTTCTGCTCAGAAAAGCCGGCGAAAACCTCAGCAGTTCTTATGAAAATGTAAGTGATATAAAAAAATAAGCAGATAGGACATAGTAAAATTTAGTAGGTGACTTGGAATAAGTCTCGAATATCTCGTATCCAAGGGTATTGGTAACTTTACCTTTGTCTGTATTATACGAAGCATTGCTTATTTAGTTAGAATTATTAAAAGGGTGTTACAGTTAAGCGAGAGGCGAAGGGAAACCCGGTTGGATAACGTATTTTCACTCTTTGAACATTCATAAAATGTTTTCACGGTAATTTAATACATACGTACATACCTAAGTTGCTTTAATATGCATATTTTACTCTTTTTTCTTTTTCTTTATAAAACTTCTAGTTTGTAGAAAGAAAATGTTTTTTTACTTTTGGTTTGCAAGTATATATATATATATATATATATATATATATATATATATATATATATATATATATATATGTATATATATATATATAGGTTCACTATTCAATCTATTCATCCGGCATATCTGGGTAGCCAGAAAGTACCTAGTGTCAAGACACACCGTACTTCGCTTTCCACCGAATTTGAGACATTGTGCTCAACGCCGAACTTTGCCTTACCAGAGTGAGGAAGCGTTTAATATTTAATATGAGTAATATTATGGCAAGCAAAATAATTAAATATTAAGTTTTATTAATTTCCCTATAAATAAATATCTTCTATATATTTTATTAAAGAAACATATAATAAAAATACTAGTAGTACTAAAAATGATGGAAACGTTATTGATTCGCCATAACAAAAACCATTATCTTTGCAGCTTTACCAATTAACCCATATAGCAGGATAATCAGAGACGACCTACTGTTGAACACACTCCGTTGGCTGCTTTTCACCCAAAATCGAGAGTTGAGTGGCGAGTTGAACGCCGCGCTATGTCTTACCAGGACGGAGAAATGAAAAATCATTTTAAGCACAACCATTTTTGCAAGAAAAATTAGACCAATCGCGTTTACAGTCAGACGCTGTTGTCCTGCGCCACGATGTATAATTAATACCATACCTAAGTGTATTTGATACCTCATAAACCTATTAAATATCAAGTACTAAAAATAGGTTGAAACGTTGTTCATCCGACACAAACACATAATAAAAACCCAACTTTTCGTTTTTGTCCCTTTGTAGATTCAGGCTTTTATCCCGCATAGCAGGATAGACAGAAAGTATCTGGTGTCAGGACACTCCGTACTCTGCTTTCCGGTGAATTAGAGACATTGTGTTTTGAGTGGCGGAACTCAATGCCGCGCTTTGTCTTACTAGAACGAGGAAATAAAGAAAATTAAGTTAATAATCAACCCCCTGATTGGGGATCGAATCTACAACCGATCGCGTTTACAGTCAGGCGCTGCCACTTCGCCACGACTCAATATTATTATCAGGGTTAAAATAATATGCTACAATGTCACATATTGTTACTGATATCAAAAGCAAGGGCTCCTTATAAATAGAACACATTGTTTTCATAATATTTACTTCTTAAGATAAACACTGAACAAACGTCTAATGGGAAATGAGATACGCTTATTTACTTCGGATGAAAGTAAGTCATAAATGTTTAAGATCTAAAACAAATCTGTAATTAGTTTTTAATACAATTGTAAATATTAAAATATTAATATGTTAGATACTGTTGTATTTATTTATTTACTATAGAGATTGTTTTACTTAAGGAAAGACTATTTTTAATACGCTTGTAAATATTGAACGTAGCGCTAGTAGTTTTGGTCTTCGTTTTAGTATAATAAGGGTCGGCGTTGAGTTCCGCCACCTAATAAGGAAGGTTTCCAATAGACTAGGGCGAATGGAAGTCTAAATCTTAAGACTATGATCTCTACAGCTCCGTACCACACGGCAAAAAGTATAAAACCTGTTTTTTTAGCTGCACGCTTTTTATACCGCATAGCAGGGTAGACAAAAAGTACCTAGTGTCAAGAATTCGAGACATTACGTGTTGAATGGTGGAACTCAACGCCGCACTCCACACCAGACCTAGGAAGTGAAAATAATTTAAATATAATCACTCCCCCGATTAAGGATCGAACCTACAACCTATCGCGTTTGCAGTCAGACGCTGTCCCACTGCGCTACCGGCTGCCGGCCTCAACCTGTTTCTAAAGTGTGAAATTTATAAAAAGGCTTTTCGCTTAAAATCGAGAGGCGAAATCAGCACCACACTTTGTCTTAACAGAGCGGGGAAATAAAAAATAATAATTTCACCGAGTTGGAATCGAACCCACAACCAATCGTGTATACAGTCAAACACTGCTACTGCACTATTTTACAATATTCAAAGTTAAGGCTTAATTACGAGGTGTTCATAGTCTCTACTTGACAGGCCTTCACAGTATCATTCAGCCCAGATTTACATATAACCATGATACATAATATATGAGTAATCAATATGCAATAATGTTATAATGGCGCTATTGAAATGGGTCTTAACAAAGGATCATCAATAAGTTATAAAGCCATGTTTGAAAAACAGAGGCCACACACTGTTCGATGTTTGTGTTATTACTTTAGTATGAAACCAAATTTCAAGAAAAACAGTCTTAGAAAACTAAATGGAAAAAATACTTTTTTCGTGGTAAATTCGTGAGCCACCTGAAGGTAAGAGGTCACCTTCGCCATCCAAATTAGAATTGTGGATGCGTTGCCGGCCTTGGGATGGAATTGAGAGGAGATAGTGTAGTGGCCTCGGCTGCTAGAATTGTCGGAAAGACTATAAGGGAAAAGATAAGTGAGAATAGGGATATATACAAATAGGTACACTGATACGCATCATTTCTATTTTTTTAATGCTTTTCTTTATTTTAAATGTTAATTTTTTAATGTATATATGTGCATCATAATTACTTGATACATTGATGGGGGGGGGGGGGGTGTGTGGGGGTTAGTATGATGGGACAATATTTGACTGTAAACGTGTTCGGTTGTGGGTTTGATTTCTACTCTCCGGAGGAATGATTAATTTAAATAATTATGAATGCCTCGTTCTGGTAAGAATAAGCCCGATATTGAGTTCTATCACTTAAAACGCTACAATGAGTTTGGCGTCAAACGAAGTGTCTTGTCATTTGGCACTTTGTGTTTACCCTGTTATACGGGATAAAAGCTAGAAAAATAATTATTTTACTCAACTATATTAAATATGTCATAAGATATCACTTTAAATAAACATAAACCAAAACATTTTTGAAAAAACGAATAAAAATTTGAACGCAGCGGGATTCGAACCCGCGCCTCTTGGATACCGTCCAAGCGCTCTGACCGCTAAGCCATGCCTTCTACTACCAGCTGCGTCGAAATTCTTATACGTTTTGTTACAACTTATTTATGTTGTTAGCATCTCTGTAGAGAGTTTTTTACAAATTTCTACTACTTAAAGATTATTAAGAAATAATCGTTTAACTACTACTAATTTCGACGCAGCTGGTAGTGGAACGCACGGCTTAGCGGTCAGAGCGTTTGGACGGTATTCAAGGGGCGCGGGTTCAAATCCCGCTGCGTTCAAATTTTTATACGTTTTTTCAAAAATGTTTTTTAATCTTAAGTGTGGAATAACACTTTAAAAATAGTAAATATTAACATAAACCAAATTATCGGTATTTTAGTAATAATGTTCTAAACATTATTTGCTACTAAGCGAATATATTAGGTAAGAAAAATGCTATATATGTACAGTACAATATTTTAATTACACGAATCTTTGAGAATGACATTAAATTTTGATATAAATTCATTAAGTTGAGCCGCCTCGAAACTTCAAACTGAATTGTGAGATCTAGACAAATTAATTACAATAAACGAGATGAGGATCTTAACGAAAACTTTGACGTTCACTTTAATTTACCAATACGTTTTGATAGATTTCTTATATTTCATATAAAAATAATGCCTAATACATCAATATTAAATCATAAGCTAAGGCACCTTTGCAAAACATTACTTACTAGATTACCCTTACTGGCTTCGCTCCAGTATTGAATTTTGTAAAATTTTAAAATGAAACTATATTAAAGGGAATAATCGCTTATATTTTGGTATTCGGTAGTACATTTTTGGAAAACCTACATTTTCAAAATATACGTAATTAATCCATTTATAATAGTTTCATTTAAAATGTGTAAAAATCACGACAATCAAAGATCTCATTATGTTAACAAGTGCTTGATATTATATATTTTTCGTAATGTCATGGCTATCAGGTATTGTTCTGATATATGAATATTTATTGCATGAAAAACTAACATACACAAAAGTAGCGTACATACATCTATTTATTCACACACTATTGCGTTTATAATATTAGTAGAATTATTAGCCTGTTTAGTTACTGAACATTTTTTAACACGTTATCTATCTAATTATCAGTTTATTTGTTTCAAGTTTGCATCTGTTCTATATTTAACGTGTCATTGGCAATATTTTTATTATATTCGAAGTGCCATAAATATAGAGAAGTAATACTAAATCAATTTATACCATTAATATCTGTTACTAGTTTCACCTGCATATATAGCTATGAATCAACCGTTGCAAGAAAAGCCTTCGAGCAATATCTTGGCGTTCAATTTGTTTGAACATTTGCACACGTGTCACACGGGTGCCAAGTCTAATGGTCATACAATATGTTCAAAGTATAAATAGGATGTCTTTGCCAGAACTATAGACAACTATGTTTCTGTTTTTAAATGTTTCATTCAAGTATGTTTTGATTACTTTTTAACTTAAACTGATTACGTAATAAGTTAATAATATGGGCAATATATTAAATATAATTAACCTAACTAGGATTTGAACTCATTACGTTCAGTTGAACATTATGACGTCCTCATTATATTTATATTGTAGTAGTAATTTTTTATATAATTCATTTTAATTATATAGATTTATATGAATAAGTAGACACAGGACACAAACAATATTCTTTCAAAATTTGGTAGATATTAATTTAGAAATGTTGTTACAAATAAGATTTTGGGAACAAAACAAGAGTTCCGAAAGTACTTGGTAATTAATATAAATCTGACCTGTGTCTCGGGTGACGTCGAACAGCTTAGCTTGCAAATATCTGTTTGGAGGCGTTCCTTTCGCTAAGAACAGACTGCCTCTATCTGCCGCTGTTAACAGGCATACGTTCACCAGAATCTGAAACAAAAAATAACTATGTATACAATACTTTTTATAGTTCCAGTGGTGGCGCAGAAGGAAAGCGTCTGACTGTAAGCGTGGTTGTGGGTTCGATTCCTACTCGGAGGAGTGATTATAATTAAATTATTATCAATTCCTCTGGTAAGAAAAGCGCGGGGTTATAAACCTCCGCGGTAAGCGGAGCACGAAGCGTCTTGATATTAGGTACTTCCTGTCTTCGCTCCTTCGGGATAAAGCGTCTGACTGTAAGCGTGGTTGTGGGTTCAATTCCTACTCGGAGGACTGATTATTATTATCATTTCCTCTGGTAAGACAAAGCGCGGCGTTATAAAACTCGGCGGTAAGGGGAGTACGAAGTGTCTTGATATTAGGTACCTGTCTTCACTCCTGCGGGATAAAAGTAATAAATAAAATGTGAAATACAGCTTAAATAGTACATAATAATAATAGGTTGCACGTTTGTAGCGTAGTTGGAATACGTCCAACTTAATTCGAAAGCTGATTTACATTCCTAGTCAAGACGCACTGTTTTTATTGCTTCATTTAAGTATGGATGTCCTTTTACTATTAAAAATCTATTTTTACCCATTATCTACTATATATATTTTAAAGGTATAATGTTTTTGTTTTCCTTTTAATTTAATGATTCCACCGTATTGTCAAAATATTATGATTTCATCCACTTTCACTGGCTGGAAGAAATTTCTGAAATCTGAAATCTGAAATCTCAGGCTGGAAGAGATAAGTCCACCGTTACGGACTTAATTTCTGTTATGTCATTTGTAAATATTATCTTATCATTATATCATTATATTATATCATTATCATCTGTAAATATTAAAAAAAAAGTGCGTATTGTTACTTTTAACCTAGGGGTAAGTAAGGTGAGAACAAATGTTGCGCTTTTACACATAATGCATTTTTTACGTGTCTTTATTAATAAAATAAGCTGTCTGGTTGTACCGCATAAAAAATAATCTCAGAAACTCGCTCATTTATATTTCATAGTGATAGCAGACCTTAAATTAAGTTGCGAAAATAATTAAAAGAATGAATAATAGGTCGTTTTAGACAAGAAAAAGATTTAAGCCAGACATTTTTAACTAAAATTTATTGCAAATTTTCATCCGGCGAAAGAAGAGATTCATTTAGAATTCTTTACATTTGTTTGATTAAAATACTAATTGTTCTTGTTATTTCAATTTATTACAGAAACTCTTGAGGTAACTTTGCCAAAACACTTTAATAGTATTTAAAAATAATAATCTGAGAAATATATGTGGCAATTGTGGCGCAATGAGACAGCATATGGCTATAAACGCGATTGGTTATATGTTCAATTCTCACTCTGGAGAATTATTATATTTAAAATATTTCTCTGTTTTGGTAAGACAGAACGGCGTTCCCACTCAGCACACAATGTCAAGTTTTCAGACACTATGGTATCGCTAGCACTGCTATGCGTGATAAAGAAATATCTAGTCAGTAAAACGTAAAATCTTATCTTTTGAAAGAATTTCAATTTCCTCCATTATTGTGTATTATTTACAATAAGCAAGAAATCTATACCATATTTTCCTCTCCCTTTCACTCAGTACCCTCGGCTGGGCATTGTCTGTCAGACTGTTAGTAAGGTTATATACTAATTATTAAGCCTGGTGTAAGAAATAAAAAATATGATGAGAGCTCGTCTGCCTTTTCTAACTAAAACATTTAAAAGAGTGATATCGTATTTCGTAATTATTTTACTCTTATTACAGCTTATTACGTAGTCTATATTAGGTTTTGTATTATATTCCACAGTACACGAAATTAAAGTTCAAGTCGCTTCAGATTTCTAATAACGTAATGTTGAGACGTACAAAGACAATTTTAATATATAAAGTAATTAAGTAGAAGCTTTTATAAAATTATATTTGATCGTCTTTTCTGAGAAATATACATAAACGTATAATTTTTTAATGTTTTTTTAGCGCGCATATGAAATGGCGGAACTTGACGCCGCACCTTGTCTTGCCAGAGGAAGGAAGTGACACTAATTTAAATATAAACATTTCCCCGAATTGGAATCGAAGCAAGAACCGATCATATTTACAGTCAGAAGCTGTCCCACTGCTCCACAATCGACCTCATTCTTGTGTTTATCATATAAATTAATTCTAATATCTTTTAAGCGAAATAGTTATAATATCATCCTTTATTGTGTCTGAAATATAAGTAACATTATATACGAAAGTCACCTTCAAACTAGGTTCGGTCGTTCCCAATTTATAATTCACATAATATTATACTAAACTAAAACCAGGCCAGATAGGCATTACGAAATATTCACAATATTACGTTACGGTTATGGGTTCGATTTTTATATTTAAAAATATGTTCATTTTTCTGATTATCTCCCTCGCGCAATCTTTACTTTTGTCAATTTTTGATTGCGCTGATGTATGCTATATAGATGTAGTTTAGGAGCAACTTAATAATTTTGAGCGTGTACAAAAACAAATGTGGAAAGGTGTATTGCAGCCGGTAACACGTCACGGTAAAACGTCAGCGTACCTGCACGTCTTGCCGTTCACAGTGCAGTGCTGGTACCGACGTTGTTATAGGGGAGGAAACCGCGGGTGAGTCAAAAGAAAAATGAAAGAAAGACGAATGCTTTGGAATTGCGCTCGTTAGCTGATAGTATATGCAGTGGAAAGATTCGGAGAATGGCAGGAGTAAGCGTGAAAGAATAACGTGCTTCGGCGGTTCGAGCATGTCGAGAGCAAAGGTGAGCGGTTGGAGACGTTGAGGGAGACCCCAGTTGACCTTCGAAAGCACTATCTATGATACTGGAGGATGGTAATGTAAAAGGAATGAGGGTCGCCCGAAGGACATATATGAAGAGGTTAATGACTGTTGACGTGGCAGAAGAGCACGGACCGTAGCGTTTGTCTTCTCTAGCTGCTCCGCAAGGAATAAAGCGTGTATTTTTTTGTTTTGCTTAAACTTTGCTATGCTCTAAAACAATAAATTACCTAAAACAATTTAGGAGAGTAAGCCTGTTGAGGTATCTAAGAAGAGAATTAAACAATACTTTCTTAGTCAGCTTATAGTTAGTCAGTAATTATTAATACTAAACTTAAAACTATCAGTAATAGATTTTTAACCATAATATTTTACTAGTCTACTTAGTTTATTTATATTATATTATGTTTCTATATATTTAATTATATATAATATTTTATATTTATGTATATGTATGTGCATAGGTATGTGCATAGGTATATATGTGTGTGTATATATGTATATGGGTGTGTGTATTCTTTCTCTCAAATCCGTAGGTTGACCGGAAGATACCTCTTCTAGGGATAATTTCGTTCCTTTGCCGACAATAATAACATTATTGATTTTAGATGAATTCATACGAGTTACAGTAAAATACATATTACCAAAGAGCGGCATTGAGTTCCGGCATCTAAAACTAAATGTATCCAAAATAGACTTTTAAATGTATTACACTGTTATAAAATAAATAATAAAATCTATGAGTATAAGATTCCAATAATTTACAATGTGTATGTAACAATACCTAGTTTTAACGTTTTATTTATACTTGTTGTTAAGTTTTCAAAGTGTTCAACGTTCCATTTATTGTGTAAAAAATAAAAATGTCAAGAACAGTTATTTTAAATAAAATATCTAAATAATTATAAAAGTATATTGTAAAAAAAGTATGAAAGATGAAAAAAATTTAATTTAATAGATCAAGCGCGCTGTGCTAGAACCTTTTAGCCTCGGAAAGTGAATAGTCTATTATATTATGCGCTACGACTTTATCTGCCAACTAGTAAAATAATTGAAACCATCGTGGTGTAGTGGAACAACGTCTGACTGTAAACGCGAAAGGATGTGGGTTCTATTTCCGCCTAATTAAAACTCTAGCAAGACAAAGCGCGGCATTAAAATCCGCCCACTCAACACGTCTTAATTCGAGCTGAAAGTGGTAAACAAAGTGCCTTTAAAACATAAATTGCTACATTAGTATATATTTGAATTATTAAATATTTATATGTATTTTTTTTATTAATTTTATGTCATATAGATTATCTGTACAAATAAATAAAATTGGAGTGTCTGTTTTTTATATTAAAATAACTTTTTACTACATGTATATGTTTGTTTACAGAGTAAATATACCAAAATTACATTAGTTTTCACATTTTTTGTCAATATTTTTATCCTAGCTAATTTTTCTGGGCTGATTTTGACGGTGCTTTCACTAGCAAATAGGCGATATAATAAGGAGTAACTAAGGACATTTTGATTTTAAAATTTTAAAATATAAATACATTTACAAAGTTATTTGTGAATAATATTATCTCTATGTAATTTTGCTTATAAAATTTACTAAATATACCAAAATTATCTGTTTGCATTTTTTTGTAAAAAAGGAGTCAAAAAGTTTAGTACAAAAGAAACCTTACCTTAACTTATTATTATTAACTTTAAAAATAGACTATTTGACCTTAAAAAGTTTACATATTAAATTACTTAGAATTTTGAAAAATAAAATCGACTCTGACTTACTATGACTTAGTTATCTATATCTATGAGATATGGAGGTCCATTAAAATATACACTTAGTTACATATCTAGTATATATGAGCGTCATAATCTTAAATCATAGTTAATTATCGCAGTACAGTAATAAGATAAGTGTGTAATTAAATTGGGATAGATTTACGACCAGCTTTAGTTTAGTTAAGAATGAATTATTATATGCGTAATTGCGTTTATCATTTTGTTTCGTTCTAATAAATTATGTTGTTGTTGTTTCTCGGTTATTAAATAATTATTATCAAATATCATATGTATGTAAATTGTAAGAAACGTTTTTAAGAGTATTTGTCTTTGTAATATTCGGAGTTTGAAGGGACGTATCAAAATATTTTCTATATGTAGCTTACAAAAATAATTAATTTTAATATTACAAAGTTATTCCATACAGTAATATTACAGTAATTAAGCTTTAAAATAGTTTAATCAAATTTTACAATTATAGATACGTCAAAACAAATATATGTACTTTTTTTTAGCAGTAACAGGGTAGGCAGAAAGTACCTAGTGTCAAGAAACTCAGTACTTCGCTTTCCACCGAATTCGAGACTTTGCGTGTTGAGTGGTGAAACTCAACGCCGCTCTTAGTCTTTACCAGAGCAAGGAAATGACAATAGTTTAAATGTAATCACTCCCCCGAGTAGGGATCGAACCCACAACCGATCGCGTTTACAGTCAGACGCTGTCCCACTGAGCCACGACTGGCCTCTATATACCTAATCATTTGTAATGAAACTATTTTTGAACGGACTAATCGCGATTTTAGTATTCAAAAATACATTGTGAGGCAATTAAAAACCAAATTTCGGTATCTACCGCTATGTTAATCTTGACATAATTCATTTTTATATCAACTGACAAACAAATACTGTCAGTCTTACCTGTAAGCGTGCAGTATTGTATGGTGTTCGAAACGTTGGGTTTTTCAAAATAATATATTTAAAATCCAAAATAATAGTATAAATTAGTTTCATTTAAATTGTGTAAAAATCGCTAAGATCTTAATACTTATCTAAATGTGAAGATGTAATTTGTGATAAACATTCGGTTAACGAGTCATTAGTGAATTAGAAATATTTTTTTAAACTACCGGCCCGTAAAGGGTATGATAAGGCCAACATAGAATCACAATATCCATAAATGCCATGGGAAATATACGTTTAAATATATCATCTATAAACATGAATAGGCAGCTTCACTAAGTACGCTTAATTAGATACATATTATGAATGTAAATCATGCAGAAATTAGTATTTATACGTGTTTAATATTAACAGTTTGTTTATACAGCATGTTGATTTTTGATTATAAGTTATATTTTGATTATTTTACGCCATTTTGTTATAGTTTTATAATAGGTTACAACTAACCTAAGCAAGTGTTTATGTAACTCGAAAATAAACTCAAAGTTTTTGGCTTATTTGTTATAGAATATTTTTATTATATAGTTTATTAGTCAAGAAATAAGCGATTTATTTTTATGTATTCCTTGTAGGGAATTGAGAAATACGAGAAATGTAAAAGTCACATTTCTTCTCAAAAACAATGGTTCTTCTATTGGTCTATCTAAGTAATTCAAAAATTTTAGACGTGATATTTTCGTAACAAAGCCTTGCTATTCTTATCATCATCAACATCATCATCATGATCATCAGCCGGATGTCCTCTACTGCAGATTTTTTTACACAATTGTTTTTTCTGATATAAGAAAGATCGATCTTCGGTAAAAATTAAATTTTAAACAAGAAAATTTAAAAAACCAAATATTTAAACATAAAAAAGTTATATATAATATATTTTACATTTTCTTTGATCATTAAGATAGATAATAGAGACGTAGGAAGCTGATGCTTACTTCAGTTTCCATTAAGAATATCTTACATATAATTTAAAAAAGCAGAAGTTGTAGGCGTAGCATTTTGAAGATAATATAATATATATTAAACACATACTGTAGGTTCTCTCTGCCTATTTTGCTAAGCGGGAAAAAGCGTGAAACTGAACTAAAGATTAGCCGGCTAAAGTTTTCGAAAACCAGCTAATGTTCTATTTAATACTATTTTACTTAATGATATTCGAACTTTAACCGGTTAAAATATATTTTAACCAAAACAAAATGTCTAAAAATGTATATGCTTTTAACAGTAAAATAAATACATTTATATTATGCACGTATAATATGTAATATACAGAGGAGATTTAAAATTGATAAGCTTTTCATTAACTAAATTTTGTTTAAATTTTCTGAATTAAAAATGTATGTTGTAGGACGGACGGTCTTCTGAGGAAGAAGCGTGTGAACGCTGAAATAGCCTCCTTAATGTGACCTTTGACCGTAAACTATAAAGTCGTGTCTATTTTAATCAACAAGTGGAAACACATCATAACTTCTGACCTTTTCTTCGTTCCAAGAAGTTATTACTTTAAAAAAGCTATCAAGTTTTTATGTTATAATAAATATTTAAAAGTGTTATTAGCAAGTCGAAGTTTGCTAATATAATAAAAACTTAAAAAAGTATGAATTTCTTATATATTTTTAAAAATCATTACTTATCCTAATTGTAAAATATTTTAAAAATATACATTTTTTAATTTATATTATCTTAATCAAACATTGAGTTTCATTTGTCCGCACTGGTAAGACAGAACGCGGCGTTGATTTAGACCGGAAAGCAATCAAAAGAGTATCTCTACACCAGATTATCTATGACTGAAAACCTTCATAAAATCTGATTAAGTTAAATTTAAACTTGCAGTAAATAAGCTATAAATTGCCTCCTCCCTTATGGACTTTATACTTGGATTTAAAAAAACATAACATAATCCATAAACAGGCACGATTAATAAAACGTAATCATATGTAGATATATGTATAGTATACGGCTTACGGCTAGCAAGGGTCAAAAGAAACTTCTATATAGAAACACCGTCCCATAGTATATCTGTTAATACCGGAATTTCTTTATACAATTTATTTCATAGCTTTTATCCTTTTAGGTACGTGGCTTACATAAAGATGGGAAGATTTTTTCATCCCCTCGCTGAGACCTACTTAGGCACTCGACTACATACAAAATTTAATAACATCAAGTTTCTCGGTCGTTTATTGCCTAAGTATATCTTTGTCTATGTTTTATAACTACATATGAGTATGTGACTTTCTTGTTACAAATATTGTATCAATTATTTATTTTTTAAATGAAACTATTTTAAATCAATTAATTCCCTATAATTTGGTATATGAAAATACATTTTTGAAAACTACCATATATGTATGTTGATATAAATAGAGTTAAATTTAATTAGTTTTTTTTTAGCTTCACGTTTTTTATCCCGCATAGCAGGGTAGACGGAAAGTACCTAGTGTCAAGACACTCCGTACTTCGCTTTCCACTAAATTCGAGACATTGCGTGTTGAGTGGTGGAACTCAACGCCGCATCTTGTCTTACCAGAGCGAAGAAGAGAAAATAATTTTAAACATAATCACTCCCCCGAGAGGGGATCGAACCCACAACCGGTCGCGTTTATAGTCAGACGCTGTCACACTGCGCCAAGACCAGTCTCTATAATTTTAATTATATATCAGGTGTCCGCTTAGCTGGGAAATATATATGTTATATATGAATATTTCTCCGAATCGAATATAAATCCATAAAGCTAAACATTCAGGCTAAATTGACAATTTTTAATAAAAAAAAATAATAACAATCTTTCCCCTGGGTGGAGATCAAACCAACAACCCTATCGTGTAAAGGCTTTTGTTGTCTTACTACGTCATGGTATATTTCTCAATAAACTTTTAAATGAAATTATTTTAAACGAATTATTTGAATACATTTTGGTACAGGAAAATACATTTTTGATAATTTGACGTTTCGTATATTTCGTAGTGCGTGGTTACATGTAAACTTGTACTCTGAAAACCGTACTTTTTTTAATAATAATAACCAATAGCTTCTTCATACCTTAATTCATATTGTATAACAATTTAATTTTAAAGTATTAATTTAACATACAGATAAATCTTATTCTATAATATTCTTCATATAATTTGAAAGTTATAACTTCAACAACTTTAATATCATGCTCTAGCTTGTAAATGGAGTCAACATTCGTTTATTTTTTGTTTAGATACATATAAAAGTTTTATTTATGAGAAAAGCAAGGCAAACGAGCGTGCGTGTCGCCTGATGGTAAATGATCACCGCCGCCTACAACCCCATATAACACCATGGGTCTTCATAGCGGGATAAAACGCGTTTTTTAAGGTAGTTATTGCAAAAAATAGTAAACACTTCACTTATAAATATTAAAAAGTAATTATAAGTTAAAAAATTTGAACGTCGCCACTCAAGATATATATTTTAAGTCCAGGTATAACATTATTTTTTTTCGAACAAAACGTATAAATGCAATTGTGGAATACAGGACGCCGACTACTAAAGAGTGAGCCGTCAAAATGCTTTTATTCGAAAACTTAAGACTCTTCAAATGGTTCTATTTGAAACAGTTTCCACCAATTTATAAATTGGAAGTATGTTAAGTGTTTAATTGACAGAAAGCATTAGTTTTTAATTCCCTAATATAAATATTTATCCTTTCAAATACATTTCCAGGGTGTTATTGAGCAAAGCACGGCGTTAGGTTTCGCCATCCACCATATATCAAAATGCTCGCGTAATGGAGAGCAAAGTGATTCGAAAAATGCATATACGTGTAAATAAAATAGAAATATGAATATGGAAATGCTTGAATATAATAAATGGCCCTTAACGTCACATTTGAGCAGGCCGATCAACAGCTATGCAATGTTAAATCAGGCATATTATATGCTATGGAGTTCAACCGAGTGATAAACAAATATACTCGTATATAGAGAGATATATTATAAAATATATATTTATGTATATACCATTTAGATATTGTATTTCAACTTCCAGTTATTTTCCATATGATATATGTTTCAAAAAGAATTCAATGATATTGTACTTTAAAACCTTTAATTAGAGCACAGAAAAGGAGGAAAAACTGATATTCTTACGGCTTCTATGTGCGTATTTATGATAACCCTTGGTTATCATAAATAACCTGTCAATACTTCGTTCTTAAATTTCTGTCCAAATTCCAATGTTCACATATTGAGTAGCTGAACTAAATTTCCCCTTTAGGCTTAGCAGAGCAGCGCAATGAAAATGATTTTAATAGCATAGAGTAAGAATTCAACCCACAACAAATGGCGTTTACAGTCAGATACTGTTCCATTGGGCCACGATGACACCTACAATAAATTTATATAAATATGTAAATAAAGCTCCTTGTACTCTTCATGTAATTTAAAATACTTCATGTCAAAATAACCCATCCTAGAATTAACGATTGTATTTAGTTTTTTTTTTATAATAAATCTATAAAGGCGATTGCCGATGAAATAAATAATTTCTAATGTAGCTAGAATAATTGGAGCAATAGGTTTTGATGTTGTTTCTCTTTATAGGTTAGTTTTTAAGAAAACATAAGTTTAGAATTATTTTGTATTTGCAATTAGAATCAATAATAAATGTTCAACAAATAAATTCTCTTTATAGAGCAAATGTGTTTTTTGAAGTTTTTTGTTTCAATAAATAATTATTAAGAAATCGAACAAACGTCCACTAATTTGACAATCATAGTAACCACTGAGCAATATAGCAGCACAATGTATTTTCTTAAACATAGTCATAATATAATTTAGCTTCAATCCCATTTCCTTATTTCAATGTCAATATTTTCTTTATCAACAAAGGCCTACAATGCGCTATATATTTTAGTACACTGTCTGAGTAATTTGTGTTTTATGAGATCTATCATAACTTGTTATTAGGTTTTTTATGGTACACATAAACGCGAATGTTAACACTGCTCTTTAATAAGTGTTAGATATTAATAAAGATTTTAATCTTCTTCTTTAAGCATCTTTAGGCTGCATGGTTAAATTAAAGACAATCTAGTGTCGAGACACTCCGAGTGAGTGGCGAACTCAACACTGTGTTTGTCTCACCAGAGTAGAGAAATGAAACTTTTTTTAAATATAATCATTCCCCCGAGTGGAAATCGAACTCAAAACCAATTGTGTTTACCGTCAGATGCTGCCAGTTGGCCTTAAAATATATTAGCTAGTAAAATTTCGATATATAACTTAACTACCCTTGACTGGACTGTATAAAATACCATATATTATGTAAAAGTATATTTTAAGGCTAAACAAGTATAAGTATCAAATAAAACATAATCATTTTTTAAAGAAAAAACATTAACAGAATATAGGTAAATTTGTGTATCTGTTTTATATGAAAATGAAGGAAAAATACAATACTTTTACTATATACTTTACATAAAAAAATCAACAACTCATAAGGCACTAACCAAAACCCAATTGGTTAACAATTATATTCATTGGGGCTTTGTGAACTAGATTAGTACTTAATGAGAAACGAATTTAATTATGATATGTTGGGCCACAGTGATAATTATACACGTATAATTTCTGCAGTAGCTCATTTATTATGTATTACTTTGAAAATCCGAAAATTATTGTATATGTAATGAGAAATTGTGTATTACATTATTACATATTCAGGCTTTTTTATCCCGCGTAGCAGGGAAGACAGGAAGTACCTAGTGTCAAAACACTTCATACTCCGATTTCCGCCGAGTTCGAGACATTGTGTGTTGAGAGGCGGAACTCAATGCCGCGTTTTGTCTTACCAGAGCGAATAAAAAAATAAATTAAATATATTCATTCCTCCGAGTGAGAATCGAACCCACGACTGTTCACATTTCCATTCAGACGCTATTCCACTGCACCACAACTGGTTATAATATATTCAATATATTATTAAAAGAAATTAGATGAAATGCGCTATATAGAAGAAAAATAAGGTAAAGTTTATACACTAGTTACGACAATGTCGTAAAACGGCAAATGAGCAGGAACAGTTTAAGCAAAATCAACATTAGAAACGTCTATTTGTATAAGGAACTTTGCAACAGTGTTATACGTTGACACTTTATAATTAACTAGATTACGCTCGCGGCTTCGCCTGTGTAGTTTGTTGGTAATAAAAAAATTGTATTTGAAATTGGACATAATATAAGGGCAAATATTATGACCAAATTGCACTTTACTATTATAAATTGTAACGTATGCGTTGATTTAATGTATTATTTATGTATATTTTTTGTAGTTTAATCCTAATTCATTCTTAGTTTTTGCATGAAAGAGAAAACATCATACATACCTATAATACCGCTGATAAGATATAGCGTGGCGTTAAGGTCGTATTCATATGCATATTATTCGAAATGCAATTATCGGAGAGTCTGACGTTAGATTGTCTCTGACTACCCTAATAAGCGGGTTAAAGGTGCTTTTGGTTAGAACAGGATCGTTTGCATGCTTTAATTTTAATGCCTTATTGATAATATCTACTTCCCTGCCAATTCTCAATTTTGACGCACTAATTTTGGATTTTCACATAAATTTGCAAGAACACTTCTATTTCCTTAACCCTTCCCTGTTGCAAAATCTACTCTACACGAAGTCTACTAAACGAACATATTCAGAGAAGTATTCTTGCGAAATTATATATTTCCTCTCGTTTTTTTACAGCGTCTGTCTGTAAGCGCGATCGGTTGTGGGTTTCCACTCAGAGGAGTGATTATATTTCAACTATTTTCACTTTCTGGCTCAGGTAAGACAAAGTACAGCGTTGAGTTCTTGACACTAGGTACTTTTGGTCTACCCTGCTATGCGGGATAAAAGCTTGAAGTTAAAAAAATAATAAGAACAAATAACACTGTCGTTGCGTAATTAAATGACTGGCTTGTATAGTAAGATAAAGCGTTCCACCCGTTATGCCAATTCAGAATAGATAAAAATTGGAGAACAGAACATCTTAGTACAAGATTATAATTAAAAAGAACAAATGAATGTATTACCTTATGACACAGTACATCAATGTCTAATTCGTTAGCGACGTCCTTGATAAGATCCATGAACAGGTCCGCCTCGTCGAGCTGCCTTTGTGCTGAGTTGCTGGGCGATCGTGATCTCTATAAGAAACAAATTGTATTTTAATTACTTTTTTATTACAAAAATAATTGATGAAGCAAAAATTCTATAATGCGAAAATTAACGAGTAAATAATTTTTTAATGTTCCTATGTTATTTTTGTCTAACTGACTGACTGACAAACCTTCAGTTTATTATGCATAATTTATTTTTCTAACATCACTTTCTATCGCAGCAAAGCAGGGTAGATAGAGAAAATCTAGTGTCAGGAGACTTTGTTGTCCGCTTTCTGGGTGAATAGCAAAACTCATTGGCACTTTTTGTTACAAGATCGGAGAAATGAAAATCATTTAAATAAATTCACTCTCACGAATAGGAATCGAACCCACAATCATATTTTTACAGCCAGACGTCACCTTAGGGGACCAGGATCATTACAAGTTATTTAAGGGGCCACATTTCAGTTTCGAAGGCTTCAGATAGGTTACTCATGGTTTACCATACTTTGAGATAGCGAGTTTGAGAGAGAGAATAGAGATCGAATACAAATATATTGTATAATATTTTTAATTAACTATTTATCATAATTCAATAATGCTTCCCTTTGGTGCAAACGGGTAAATACTAATTCTACAAACTACTGAATTCAGTATTAAAAATTTGCTTTGGATTTATATAATTGTAAGAAATAAGTTCACCGGTTCTAATCTATTTTCTGTGACGTTATTTACCTCGTCATGTTTTTCATTGTTACATATATCAAGTAAGAAATGCTTCATGAAACTAGAGGAGAATATGTATAAAAGCATGTTCAGGTAAAATAAAAGGTCATACACTAACATTTAATGTCAATTTACTTTTAGTATTATTTTCTAATACTACGTGACAAAAATGCAGTACTTAAAGCTTCGTACAAGCATATAAATCGCTTATATTTACCCGATTCTAATATAGGCCATTGAATGGCGCCGGCTTAAAATTAGATTCCGCTGCAATTCGCGGGACTAGATTATATTAAAAGTTTAATAATCATTTTAAAAGCTTATATGATCTGGCCCGCTTTCTGTGATAGCTGTCGATATTACGTAGCGTTATGTTGGAGACAATGATACTTTCATGAAATGGAATCAAATAAACCAAATTATTTGTAAATTAACTAAAATATATATTTAAATTAAGTATTCTTTTAGCTTTACGCTTTTATCTCTCATCAGGGGAGACTGGAAGTACATAGTGTTAAGACAGTCTGTACTCCGAATTCAAAACATTGCGTGTTGAGTGGCGGTACTCAAAGTCGCGCTTTTTCTAACCAAACCGAAAAAGAAAATAATTTAACATGATCATACTCCCGACTGGAATCGAACCCATAACCGATCGCCTTTAAATTCAGTCGCTATCCCACTGCACCACGAACGGCCTCTTTCATTGTATATTTGTATGCGTTATTGTTATTTATGTTCATATATTTAAACGAATAAAATTTAAGAGCAACTCAACTGTTGTTGAGTAATTTTTGTGTAGATTTTATAGACCACGTTTAATACGCATACCTGCGTACGAACGCGTGTTTTGTCATACTTATATTAGACATAACTAGCGCGTTATTTTTACAAAACTTTTAATTAGTTAAATTAAAACTCGCAAAACTGGAAGAGCATAGAAATTTAAACCTTTGTTAAATTGTATGAATAACTAACTAAAACCTTCTAAGAATTCTTTTGAGTACGGAGTGTCTTGACACTAGGTATTTCCTGTCTACCCTGCTATGTGGGATAAAAATGTTTCAGCAATATTATCACAATATGGAGGCGAGTACTTCCACTATTTAAGTTACGTATAAATAAGGTCACATTTAAACTGTCGTCATAGATTACTTGTATTATGCTAAGAAGACCAATTAAGCACTATTTCATTAATTTACCAATAATTATACACGTGTCAAATATTGTCAGATGTTTCCTACATCTTAAACAATCGTACGTTAAACAATCTTAAATGGCAAACTTCTTTAACTGAGAATTTGTTTATTATTGTAAAACAGTACATGCCTCCTTTCTTATCTGGCAACAGTTCTAAATATTCCTTTAATCAAATATAGTCAAGAAAGAGATAATTAAAAAAATAATAAAAAGGAAAACTCACCTACCTACGTATAACAAAACAGAAAATAAATTGAAATGTCACTGTTTTCGTCTATAGGTTCACGCTTTACCTAGTTGTTTTTAAAGGGTAATAGTAGTAGTAGTTTGCTATTTTATGGCGGAATATGAGACAATGCGTTTGAAGAGGTGGAATTGAATGCCGCGATTTGTCTTAGCAGGTAGGAGAAAATGAGAATCATTTCACAATTTAATCATTTCGCAAGTTGGAATCGAAACCACAACCAATCGCGTTTACAGTCAACGCTATCACTAACATATTACTACATCATCTTAAATAACCCAGCTCCACGAGGGCTCTTAAAACTTACATAGAACTTGTAAAATATATAATACATGAAAATACATATCTTTTTGTAATAATTATGTCATCTTCTACTTATGTTCCTTTAGATTCTACTAAAAGCTTTTCGTAAACAATTTTACTCAGTATAGCGCAGTAGGTAAGTATAAGACTACACTAAATTGTTATGAGCTCAATCATTATTGAGGGGAACGTTACTTTTTAACGTTTTCCATTTTCCCATATGGGGGATCCCATAGAAGGGTAGTGTCGAGACACTTCCCTAGTCGCTTTTTACTCAAATTTGATACATTGCGTCGTAAGTGGTGGAACTCAACGACGCGATTTATATTACCAAAGCGGGAATCGACATCACAACTAATCGTGTTTTCTGTGGGACTGTTACTGCGCCACTAAAGGCTCTATTCAAATGGAAATTGTATTAAAAAATATTTTTGTTTCAACTTATCTACCCGTGTGTAAGCAAGCGCGGCATTGAATTCCGCTATGCAACAGAAGTTGAACAATAAGGAATAAATGTCTTAACATTAGAACGTAAAAATCTCTCAACAGAGACAACAATAAAAATAAGTTATTACAACCGTATAAGAAGTGTACAACAAGTGTATGGATTAATACTTATCAGAGTGCTAAACGATATCTAATCTAAGAAGCGTTCAAACCTTTCATATGAAAAAACGCTTCCTTCCCATACCGGCCGCGTTGGTCAATGATGGTCGAGAAATAAATTTTCCGTTCACACCATGTCAGTCAGTGCTGACAGACGTTAAATATATTTATAACTGGTGATAAAAATTTACATTTGTTAATAAAAAGATACATTTTAATATTTAATATAAAAAGTCTTCAAAAAAACGAAATTTCAATAGAACTGTGATGTTTGTTTGGCCTTAAGAGAAAGTGTGTTGTTGTCGTTCAACACTGACCGATTGCTTTGAACGTGTTCATAAAAAATATATGTATATATGTCAAAATGTAATTTCAATTTCTTTATATGCATGACTATAGAATATAGAAAAGAAATCACATTCAATATGAGCTAAGTCTGAATTTACTAGTACACTTATACTATCTTGTCAGGGCGCGGTTTTGCCATTTGCCTTTTGTCCAAAGTAGGTCAACAACTTGATCTGTTTACGCTGAACGTTATAGTTTAATGGCCATGACTCGTAAAGCTACTTTCTGTCAATGAATTTGTTTCCATGAAATACATGAGTAATATTTGTCTTGTATTTCCTGTATCACTTAGCGTAGAGGAGTATGAAACTAAAATTTAATATTGATTTTTTCATATTTTTTTGTAATGTGGTGGTAAGTTTTGGGTCTAATGGAAATGTCTTTACAATTATTTTTCTAAGCATTACGTTTTATCCCTAACAGGGTGGTCAGAGGCGAGGGAGCGCTAATCGCTAGGTTTCTTACATACTCCTTTCAACTCATCCAAAATTGTTAACCTCTTGATACATATTCTCATTATTTTTACGAAACCCTCTTCCAGTATCATCAATACTGTGTTTTCGAAAGTCAACTGAGGTCTACCCCGACCTCTCATACTCATCTTTACTTCATATGCAGTTCATCACATCATCTTGACGTCCCCTAACCACCTGATTACATTTTTCTTTATTCTTACTATGACATTCTCGGTTACACCTGTCATTCTGTATATCTCTTCGGTGCGTATACGGTCAGCTAAATTAACTCTGTATATCCAACGAAGAGATCGCATCTTCACAGCATTCATCTTTTGACACACCCACGTTTCTCACTGCTTAAAAATGTTTTTAATTCCAATTATACTAATTGTCTCAATTTTTAAATGTTTAAATCATTATCTATATATTAATATAATACCAAAAATACTTAAGACTGCAATTTAGGACAACTTTTAAAACGGAGAACAAATGTGGATATTATTATATAATAGAATTAAGTAAATATAATACACACATGCGCTTTGAAGCAGAGTCCTTGCTATAGCAGCTCGTATTTTTCCGTAAGAAAAAAGTCAGAATTTTGCTTAAAAAATACAATTTCTCCCCACAATCGCATACATTCTCGTCACGTACAGGACACAACACGAGACAAAAGAAATTCAATCCGCCAGACTAATTCCAGCAATGGCAGACCGCTATTATTTATTATTCTCTTCTCCAGTGAGAGCATTGCTTATCCATTTCTGCTACATATTACACATTTATCATCTAAACACATCATTTCTTTGGAATTACGCATGTTTATAACGCGTTGGTTGTAGGTTCATTCTTTTTTGGGGGTATTTAATTATTTATTTTATTTTGCTTCATGCTTTTATCCCGCATAGCAGGGTAGAGTGGCGAAGCTCAACGCTGTGCCGTGTCTTACCAGAGCGATGAAGCAAACATTTTTTAAATATAATAATTCCCTCGAGTGGGAATCGAAGCACTACCGGCCTCTTTATATTATTATTATAATATTTTTTTAAATTATTAATTAATTACATATGAGAGTTGTGGATGTGTTGCCGGTTTTGGGATGGAAGTAAAAGGAGATAGTGTAGTGGCCTCGGCAGCTAGAACTGTTGGAACCACCACACTCTGAGGGAAAGGACATCGAGCCGGAACATATCAGATATTTGGCGGATCGTCTTTGTCCTAATACCACCATACCATTACTGGGTTATCCGCCTCTTACGGGACGCTACCCAGCAGCAGAGAGGAATTGTATTTTACCCTGATCCCCCTCAGGGACAAAATTGATTTCATATCAATGAAATCAAGTATTTTTATATAGACTGATACATACATACTCGTAATTGTGTAGATACGATAATTTAGGTTAATTTATCATTAACCTTACTAACTTTACAAATATTAATTAAATATCTTATATTAAGGCAGCTAATATATCGATATTTAAACAGTTTAACGGTTGAACAGTTCACGTATCGAGCCTTCCCTATGGCATATAAGCCTTGTACCCAATCAAGTGACTCCCGCCTGTATCAAAGGATCCGAGTGATTTGTAATTAGGCTTATTAATTTATATGAACAATTTTCCATTACGTATATCGGATTATATTCAATTGGTTCGTAATTGAGTAGGAATATATAATTGAGGCCGATCGTGGCGTAGTGGCACAGCGTCTGACCGTAAACGCGATCGGTCGTGGGTTCGATTCCCACTCGAGGGAGTGATTATATTAACATTATATTTATCTTCGCTCTTCTTTCGAGTAAAGTGACACGCAATGTCTCGAATTTAGTGGAAAGCGGATTACGGAGAGCTTGAAACTAGACAGTTCTTATCTTCCCAATACAGAATAAAACCGTAAAGGTAATAAATATAATAATAAGTTTTGAGGCATAGTGAAGTAGGATAGAGCTTATAACTGCAAGCGCGATATGGGTACTATTTCTAATATTTTCGTTATTTTCTTTTCATTATTTTGGTATGCAAAGCGCGATGTTGAGATCCACAACTTAACCCTTGTAGGTTGCCTCGAAATAAGACGTAGAGTGAAGGACGGATTATTTTGATACTAAGTTATCTTTGGCTATTCTTCTATTAGGCATGGATTTTCAGACCAGGATATGTCATTCCAAATTACTTCAAAATAGTTTTTTCTTCAAATGTTATATTACTAACCCTACGGGTATATTCTTACTAGTCGAGTTGTTTTTGCGTTTCCTATGAACGTAAATAATATAGTTTGACTTTTTTTAAATACATAAAGTAGTTTCTTATAGTAATGTGCTTACACAAACAAACAAATAAATCATCCATCCACTATAATAATAGTAGATAAGTGGAAAAATCCACATTACCTTATCTATATAATTAATAGGAAGTGTTAATAAGTACTAAAAAATAAAAGGAGTAGAAGAGGGTTTATGCATTTATATAACTTATAACACATACTTGTAGTATGTGTTATATACAGTTTGTTTTATTATTTAAAAATGGCATTTACGTATTATTGTTTACTTAAAGATTCATATTTTATGTAAAAAAAATGTTTACGTATTTTAATACATGTTATCTTGATCCGATCAATATGCGGTGCTGAGTTCTGTCTAAAATTGTTTTAAAATGTAGCAAAATATAGAGGGAGGAGAGTCTTACCACGTTCGTCTACTATTGCGTCAGCTTTAGCAAAAAAATAAGGAAACGTATAAAATCAATAATTTATTTCATATATTTATAGAGAAATTAAAAAAAACTCCAATAAAATTGATCGTAGAACAAAACAATCAAGAATCAATAGGTATGTAGTAATAAATATTTAATTAAAATTAATTTTATCAAATGCATATTATAATATCAGTTAAGAACTAAACTATGTGTGGAAGAAGAATCTAGCGTCAATTTAATAAT
Organism: Dryadula phaetusa; assembly: GCA_032432895.1. Taxonomy (NCBI): domain Eukaryota; kingdom Metazoa; phylum Arthropoda; class Insecta; order Lepidoptera; family Nymphalidae; genus Dryadula; species Dryadula phaetusa. The sequence continues at coordinate 3,363,690 of JAOYRS010000073.1, forward strand.
GTTCGTCTGAACGTCATATAAACCGCCTAAAATCTTAAAATGTTTAAATACTGAAAGTACTCATTCAATGAAACAACAGAAGGCAACATAAAGCAAATATAGTGAAACATCCATGTACGAAGTGAGTATCGTGGCTGTTTGGAAAAAGCTTACGACACGTGGCAATTATAAAAAAACCACAAATCGAATTTTTTGCCATGTGTCCTAGATATAAAAATCATCTCAACGAAAAGGGGTAACCGTTCGTTTTTGTTTTTCTTTACCTAACCAGCATCGCCATTTTTTTAATTACTTTAAATGAAAAAAAATGAAAAAATGAAAAAAAGGAAAAATGTTCAAAATTATATTCGTAATAAGATCTTTGATTTTCGCGATATTAGCACATTATAAATGATTTGGTATGGCGTATTCTACAAGAACCCAGGGCAGTACGAGGCAATTAAGAAACATATGGCGGTAGTTTGATATAACTTTTATATCAACTGACACAAACGAATGCCAGCTTCAGTCTACCCATGACCACAGACTACTGTAAAGTTTTTGAAACGTTGGGTTCATAAAGGCATTTTAAAAACCAAAATATACACGAATAATCCGTTTAATATAGTATCATTTAATTTATATTCTTATTTGTCATATCTATATTAATATTGTTATTTAGTGATGTTGTACAATGCACTGTAATAGAAAAAAAAAAGATAAAACGGCACTGATTTCGGACACTCAACACTATATGTAGCGAAGTACGGAATGTCTCTTGACACTGGGTACATTCTGTCTACCCTGCTATGTGGGATAAAAGCGTGAAGCTAAACAAAAAGAGGTCAATATAAATATATAAATCATAGACTTGCATAGAACGAACATTTCTCTCTGTCATAAGCATGAACGCAGTAATTTGTTGACTTTTATAATATTTAAAAGCTTCACGTTAGAAAACAACTATTAAAATCTTAAGTGAACTGTCATCCTCGACCTACATATATCTTTTACCATAAAATTTCACTGCAACTGAAACTTAACAATAGAACAAACTATTTGAAGTCTTGATTATAAATGAAGAGTTTTATGCACAATATTTTATTCTTTGTGTATATAAATTCTACGTACAATTTTAGGTTTTGAAATTACTTGTTAGAATTTATGATACACTTTTTTTACGATATTATTAAAATTACGTGATTTTTACGCATTTTAAATAAAATTATTTTAAACGAATTAATTGCGTAATCGGAAATATATTTTATTTTTCTAAGCCTCTCGACTATCTGAGAGAGAGTCAGAGTCTACCCGTAGCCACGGACTACTATATAGTTTTCGAAACGTGCTTTTTTCAAAAATATATTTTCAATATATTTTCAAAATATACGCGATTAATTTATTTAAAATAATTTCAATAATAAAAGCCTTTAAACGGTTAGTTTGTTGGTTTAATCTAAATCCAGAGAAAATATTGTTATTATTATTTGTCTTTTATTACAAATGTAAAGTTAGTTAAAGTTTAGACTATGGCTTTAAATCCCTCTTGGAGGAATATTCATGAATAAAACACAAATATTTCCTACACTTCATCACGCCTGATATTTCTCAATATATACGGATATATAAATATATATATATATATATATATATATATATATATATATATATACATATACATATAAAAAAAGGTAGCACTTTCTGAATTCAAAGTGTACATACGAAAAATAAAATGGCTATCACAAACGTTTGTATGTTACCAATATGCGGTGGAATATTTGCTCAGTGGAGAGGTAAAGATCGTTTATCCGGATATTTGTGAAGCTGAATCGGCTAAAATGGTCCCAATCTGCAAAATACGAAGCAACAGGGTTACCATGGTGTATGAAAATTTAATTTGATACCCGATTTGCGAACCGAATGCTTAAGAAAGGCTTAGCTTTAATAGCTTGTAAGTAGCAATAACATTAAATTGGTCTTAAGCGATGTCTGTTTTATATTATACTAGCCAACCCTATTTGGCTTCGCTTGGGCGATAAAGTTAATATTTTACTTGCTTCTTCATTTTTTTGCATAGTATATACTGATAGTTATATAGAGATATGAGTTGGTTTTATTTTTTTATTATTAAAAAAATATTAATAATATTAGATGCTGGTCGTGCTGCAGTGGGACAACGTCTGACTGTAAACAAGATCGGTTGTGGGTTTGATCTCCATTCGGGGGAATTTCAATTATTTTGACTTACTCGCTCTGATAAAGACAAAGTACGACGTTGAGTTCCATCACTCAACACGCAAAGTTTCGAATTCAGTGGAAAGCGAAATACGAATTGCCTTGACACTAGATACTTTCCATCTACCCTGCTATGCGGGATAAAAGCGAGAACCTAAAAAAATGTTATGTAGATATACATATATTTAAATAATAATAATATCACACTGGAATAATATTTTTAAAAGGATAATATGAAAATCATAATTACTTTATCTTTAGTAAAATAGAAAAAATAACATGAATATAAAAATAATATAATTAAAATGAAACTACTATTTTAAACGGATTAATCGCGTATATTTTGGTATTCGAAAATATATTTTTGACAACTCAACATTTCTAACATTTTATAGTAGTCCGTGGTCACAAGCATCTGAACCGTTAAAATCTTTATACGTCTCTAATATTTTTTTTCTTTAACCTCTCAATAACTTTAAATAAAATAAAATGTGGTGACAGTAACTCCGAGGGAAATCGAAATTGTTCAGTGAGTAAATACAAATATTTCGATTTGATAGCTTATTCTCTTAAACAAATATGTGTATTCTGGATTCCTTGTATCCAACGAAATGACAGTCTACATTGATCCAATTTTAGCCTTTAAAGCTTTAACAATATGGGCCAATTTCGATTTACGGCCAAGTGATCAATATTGTACTGTGGAATGGCATTTTAATAATCGGAGACTGATAAAACGTATACGTTGTGATTGAAACAATGTATAGCAATTTATTATTGAAAGCCTGCAGCTTATATGTAGATAATGTTTAACAATTGAGGCGAAAATCAGTAGGCTTCGTATCTAGTTTGAATATTTGTATTGTATGTTAAAAATATGTTTTAATTGTTAGTTTATATATGTACTTAGAGATTGTATTTAGAAAGAATTTCGTTCATGTAGAAACGTCTCTGGATCTTTATTTTATAATTCTAAAACAAAAAATACTTCAAGTTATTATTTCCTTATTTAATTTAAATTAGCTATCTGTCGCTAAATCGCTTCAGCCATTCCAGAGATTAGTCGGAACAAACAGATAGACAAAGATTATAAAAAAATATTTTAGTTAATGTCATTTATCCATAATCATTTATTAAAATGCGGTTATTCAAATATTACTCCAATTTTATTAGACTAATTTAATTAGATTAGTTGACTTAGACGATTACTCATGTATTGCCCATAAAAGTATTCTACTTACTACAAGATAGATAAGTTGTAACAAGCGTGTAAGAAATTCCAGGCAGCGGAATATAGAACGTATGGCTTTGAGGTCCGAGCGACTCGACAGCTTATCCAAATCAATTTATTAAACCTTTTTTTTAAATGTTTTCTAATTCTAAATGTAGAATAATACTTTAAAATTAGTAAAAATGTTCTAGTTAACATAGTTAATAATCCTAAAAATTCGTTTTCAAAAAAAATTTCATTTTAAATGGCACGCTATTCTACTATGCCAAAATGCAACACAATATATATTAATGTTAAGATTTATAACTGTTTAAAAGCTTCAAGTAATTTTACCTAGTTATAATGAGCAAAGAGCTTTCGCTTTAACTATAAATTACGTAGTCCAAGACATAAAAAAATAGTTAAATATTTTTTTACGAATTTACGCTCTTTTCGTACGTAACGAGACTCTAATGACAAGTCAACGCGTATTCCTTTTTCAAAACTCAACGCCGTGTCTTGTCTTTCCAATGTGGGCAACTAAAAGTAATTTAAATACAAATCATTCTTTCTCATGGGAATTGAACCTACATCATTACGTTTTCACTGAAACGCTGCTCCACTATTGACTCGGTTATTAGCTAAGCTTTTCTAAGCAGCTGTGACCTTACCTTACCTTGTCTATAAGGTACAAACATAGACATAATTTAGTTATCGTCAGTTTTACCACACGTTTATTCATGTAATAACACCTTCTGACATAAATATATTTTCTTATTAGATTAACATTGTTATATGAATTTAATTATTCTCCTTAAGCAAGAGTTAACACAGTTAAGCCCAGACCGATAATCTTAAATACTTCTTTTTTTATACCGCATAGCCGAGTTGACAGGAAGTGCCTAGTGTCAAAATGCATTCCGCCAAATTCGGGACATTGCGTGTTGAGTAACCTGAACCTGAACGACGCGTTTTGTCATACCAGATCGAGGAAGTGAAAATAATTTAAATATAATCTTCTCCGAGTGGGAACCCACACCCGCTGTTCCGCTGCGCCACGACTTGCCTCATCAGTGTAAGAGTATTCATATATCACTAATATTAGAGACTTCAAGACATTTCTAACTTCTGTAAGCATTTACATAACTTTTTCCGCGACATAACTTTTTATAGAGATATTTTGTTTTCAAACCAAATTTCTCCGTACATTTTACGTAACCTGTTTAGCATTATTTAGTACGAACATTACCATATTCCAACTTTTACTGTGCGCACCGCGTTTTGCTACCAAAACCCGTAAAATGTAAAATTTCTCTGGAGTGTAAATATTATAATTTGCTATGTATTATAATACTGAGGCCATCGCTATCCAGTGGAACAAATAGACACTACAGTCGTGATTTTAATAGGTCAGATTTCCATTTAGGGTACTTAGGGGAATAATATATTGTTTTTTTTTATCAAAACAGCGTTGAGTTCCGCCGTCGCCACGCACAGCCAACTTATCTAGAATTTGGGAAGAAAGCGGAGTTAGGTATCTTGACACAGTAGTTTCTGCATAACCTGCCGCTAAACAGGAAGACTACGACGGCTTCACACAGCAGACAAGTATTTTCTATCTATTATATCATACAGATTAAAAAAATATAATTTATAAGTCTCTAGTTTTAATTGGCAATTGTTTTAAAATATAAAAATATACCCGAATGAATATTAGATAGATATATTAAGTGCAGCATGAGGACACGTAACCCAATTTCATGCGAGCGCTATACTGTCAATATACGTTTTTTATATCGCCCATTCCTATCGAAACAGGACGCTTCGCAAATTGCTTTGTTGTTCCTAAAACCAATAGAGATAAAAGCTATGAATTTTAAATTTAAAAAAAAAAGAGGAAAAAATGATGTGTTTCGACGATATAGTCGTTATAATTTTCGTAGGCTGATATAAATATATAAAGATAGAGATATAAAGACATCATAGGTTGTAAGTTAGATTCACAGGCATGGAGTTATAAAGCATTGTAAATGTAATGAAATCTGAATTTAAATATATTTATTATTGAATATATTTAAGTTATTTTCATTTTCTCACACTGGTAAGATAAAGCACAAATTACTACGCAGAATAAAAGTTAAAAGAAATAAAAATAAAAAAAAAAACAAATATTAATTCTATTTCGTTGTTCGTTAAGACTAGTTCCAAAGCGATTATAAATATTATTTTTATATGAAGTAAAACGTTTTTAATATTTCTTAGGAATCATTTTCCATTCATAGTCAGTGGTTCCCCTTATTTAAATATATTAACTGCATCGCTCGCTTGTCTGAATTCATTCTGAAATCGTATTTTGCGTGAAGCAAAATCTTTGTATCCTTTTTACGAAAATATATATATATATATATATATATATATATATATATATATATATATATATATATATATGTATAAAAATATATTAAATAAAATAATTGTAACACGCACTGCCATGTGTTTGACATACTCGTTTATATTAAGTTACACACACGTTGCTAAGGCAACTCGTTGTTAACGCATTATCAAGACATCTACTTACAAAAAAATATACATATTATATATTTGGTATTTATAGGGGTATGAACGTAGGGAGGGATGTTTTTTTGTGTCATGAACAGCAAATTTTATTAACATTTTGTAATATAAAATAAATTGAGTAATTTATTTCTTAGTAATTAAATTTTAAATGGAGTCTGTACCGTTTTTTTCTTATAGTTATCTATCTCTTATTTAAATGTAATTATAGTCGGCTAAGTAGAACTAAAACGTACATATTTAAGCGAGAGAGAAAAATAAATGATCTTAATTCTGCAAAGTACATTAATATAAATTGTTATTAATATTAAATACGGTAGTGTTCGAAACGTTGTTTTTAGAAATATATATTTTTAATATCAATATCATATACGCGGTTAATCCTTTAAAGATACTTTCATTTAAAAACTATAGAGTCATTATTACTAAAATAGTAAGATAATATGATTTCAATTTTTTTTTCTATCATTATGAAATTACAAATTTGTTTTTTATAGGAATTTTCTTACAAAAACAGTAAAAAATATATTATTTTAGAGTTTAAAGTAATTTAAACGATAACAACCTAAAACATTATGCAGACCATGCATATTCTCAATCGCAGAAGGCTCTATAGAATTCAACATACATATGTATATTCGAATTAATGTGACAAATTCGTCGACTTCCCAGAACGATTTGGAAGTAAATTAAGTTGGCTTATTTATTTACAAATCCATTTTGTGGGTTAATCTAACTTATAATTACATTTCACTGTGGGGTCGCACGTCGTTGCCACAACCTTTTTGATGTCCAAATTCTTACATCTATACTATATTTGATATTAAAGATAATATATAAATATATTAATTAAAACTATCTGAATATTAATTTGTATTATAAGTTAAATAATAATAATGGATTCAAATAGTTTCAATGTTAAGCCTAAGCAGAAGACGTTTTTCTCGACTCGTGGATTTAAATCAAAACCTTGTAGCAAGAAGCTACGTAACATCGCGTAAGACGAACGCGATTCCACACTATACAAGCGTTTTAACCGAATAATAGGTTAGTTTGATATAACATAGGGTCAAGACACTCCTTTGATTGCTTTCACCTTATAATAGGGTAGTTAGATATAACCTAGTGTCATGGTACTCCGCCGTCCTGAATTGACATTGCGTGCTGAATGGCGACCACAACAACGCGTTTTGTTTGGACTATAGAAATATACATATACTTTTTCAAATAATCATTGCTCCAAATGGAAATGGAACCCAAAACCAATCGCGTTTACAGTCAGACGCCGTTCCACAGCGTCACAATTGCCACGTACTAAAAAGATTAAATACGTTTTCCAATCACACAAACAGGTATTAAGATAAACGTGATTAATAAAATCAAACTTCTGGGAAAATAAAAATTCTTTACACTATTGAAAACGCGACATTTCAACTAGAACTTTCTATTGTAGAAATCAATAGAAATGCAAAAGAATACTAAAACTTACAATGTGTCAGTATTACTCATCAAGAATAATATCTGCGTCTATCCAACTGACTTTCAGCCTTTTGTCATTTTAAAAGGAAATGGAGTATTTTACTCGCCGCAATTCTGTACTTTAGATTAAAATCTTTGTCGGTTTTTTTTAGATTTCCTTTGGGAGCGCGTGGAGCTTCTAGCTCATTCGTAATAGCGAATTAATTTCATTATAATAATGTATTATATAAAATTGGAGCATTTGGTTTATAGAAATGTATATACATATTATTTTTTTATATACCCTTGATAATTTATTCGGTTTCCCTTTTTAAGTCTGTCTGAAGAAATAGAGCATTGCATGTAGGATAAGAACACCTAGTAAGTTTTAAATATTTTTGTACTGTTAAAATTCATAATATTTGCATTTAGTAGTATCTTATACAGGCATATATCATATGTGAACTTTGCCAACATATCTTTAAATAATTATACTAATGAAATTTTTGATTTCGGTTTAAATTAAATTAGCAGTTTTTCATTATGATATATTATGTAAATAGTATAAATTCGTACAAAAAAGCGGGAGATAGAGCGTTCTTATAGTTCCTTGGTTCGTTCTAGATTTTCTCAGCTTTTGCATGGAAACCATGACATTTATTTTACTTTGTATAACTAAACATAATATAGTTTTAATAGACTTTACCCAGCAACTAACTAACTGAAATACTAAAACTAAAAATCCAAAAAGTACCTTAGTAAGTTAATATTATAGTTTGAATTTGAAAATAAATAATTAAGACACATTTGAGTGCAAAAGTAAGGGGACCGAGCATTTGACGAAATAAACGCTATTTTCATAACGCATTTCATTTCCTGTTATTTCGACGTGACGGTACCCAGGAAATTGTCGTGAGTATTACGGGACGGCTGCGAAACGAATTATCTTACAATTTTTAATATTAAAGTCGGCAGATTGTACTGAAGGCATCTAAATTAGAATTATTTGCAATATATATTTCATGCCAAGTTTTGTTAGATTTTTAATAACAACATTGAAATTCATTTAAAAAGTTTCACAAAGTACAGTCTGTTATTGCATATATTTTTTGCTAGAACTTTTTTCTGTCAATGAGTACAAGTTGTTGACCCTGTTGGCCTTTATAGCGACTCCGGAAAAGACAGAGAAGAGAGTACTCTATCCCTTCGAAAAATAGCAAGCACTGACGTGGTTGCTTGAGCAGATAGGTGGAGTGAAGACATATGCAAAGTAGATGGCAAAGGTTGAGAGCGAAAACCTGAAGCTCGATCTCAGTGGCGTGAAATATGAATGGCCTATGTTTAGCAATGGACGTAGAAGGGCTGATGACGGGGAGATGAGATAAGATTGGTACTCAATGCTATTCCTGATATTCTATATGCATTAAGAATGTGCTTCTTAATATTTTATATATTCATGAATGATCTGCAGTTAACGTTTTTATACGTTAAGGAAAATTTATCAACTTGTTTTGACAAAAATAGAGCATGAAATTTGGCATACTGAAACTTCATATGAAAAGAGTGTGGAAAGCTAAAATTATTATTATGTACACTATCATACATTACATTAATTTTGCCACCTTTGGTCTATTAGTAGTCGAGAAATATTTTCTGGCATGTTTTTTTTTACTATATCCTCTTCGTATAAATGAATAAATAAGATTACTCTCATACAATTAAGTAGGTTTGATACATTAAACGACTTAAACGATCATTTAAAATGACCCTCCCACAATGCTCCCTCATTATAACAAGATAATTCACAAAATACTGCCTGCTGTTAGCCTATTAAACGTTAATTCACTAACAATGTAAAATAACTAATGGCTGCTACTTTGTTATTCAAGTATAAATATGTAATATAAACATGTAATTTTGACTATTTTAAACGGATTAATTGCGTATATTTTAGTATTCTTTTTTTAGCTTCACGCTTTTATCTCGCATAGCAGGGTAGACAGAAAGTACCTAGTAGCAAAACACTCCGTACTGCGCTTTCCACCGAATTTGAGATATTGCGTGTTGAGTAGTGGAACTCAACGCCGCACTTTGTCTTTTACCAAAGCGAGAAAGTGAAAATAAAATAAATATAATCACTCCCCCGAATGGGGATCGGACCCGCAACCGATCGCGTTTACAGTCAGAGGTTGTTCCACTGCGCCACGACCGGCGCAACAGGTTTGAAATAGTATTCGAAAATACAAATTTGAAAACGTGACGTTTTGAACACTTTACAGTGGTGCGTGCGTTATTACAGATTTTTCAGGTTATTCTGTTTGATCAAGAAAAATGTTTAAAATAGATTAATTTATAATGTGTAAAAATCGAGAAAATCACAAATCTTATTATATGTATATGTAACTGTACTAATAATAAAGTACAAACAAACATACAAAATGTAAATTAGTAATATATATAAATTAACATTATTTTTACAGATTTAATAAAATCATGTTTTAATTGATCTTGAAACTTCATATTGAGTTAACACTCAGCAGTAATTCACGAGCACAGTATCTAAATATACGCGATGATTGTGGGTTTACAAAGATGGGTTTTCGCATCCTTTGATACGTTGAACGAGGTACGGCGTTGAGTTCCGTCATATGACATGCAAAATCTTTGATTGTACGCAGAATATCGAATTAACTGAACTATTACTTAACTTTCTATGCCTGTTCGAAATAAATCTATATTTATTCAGAAGCTTGACTAGTGTTAAAAGTCACATATTCTTCTCTAATTTCCGCACTAATTTGAAACACGTTGTCGGTGGAACTCAACGCCACGCTTTTTTATCAGAAAGTAAAACGGAACGAAATTAATTTAAATATTAATTTCGTTCCGTTTTATTTAATTATTACCTCCACTGCACATCGAACCAACAACCATCCCAACTACACTCCCTCTAGGTTACATGGCGCTAATAGATAGAAAAAGTATATAATTTGTACAGAAATCTGGGTTCTAGCAGCGCATTACCGTGTTTATTCTTCTTAACTGTGTTACATGTGAAACTAGGTCGGAGCTTAACCTAATTATTTGCAGGAAAACAATAGCATATTTATTACACTACTATAAATTATCATTCCGAAATATCACATATTGGGCATTCGCCCATGGGCTTTGAAATATCAATCATGATTAAAATTGCAATATTTGTATTTATGTCACTGTGTACTTTATACAAAAGTATATGTAAAACGTATGGTAGTGAGTAAAGTGTTTATTTTTGCTTCACACTTTAATCCCGCATAGCAGAATAGACAGGAAGTACATTGCGTGTTGATTGGCGGAACACAACGCCGCGCTTTTTTATCAGAGCGAGGAAGTAAGAATAATTTAAATATAATCATTCCCCGAGGTGAATTCGAACTCAAAACCGATCGTTTACAGTCAGAAGGCGTCCCTCTGCACCACGACTGGTCTCATTTTTGTATTCATTTAATATATTTCTCGTAAATTATAATAAAAGGTATTAGCTTCTGTATTGCTTATTATTTATTAACTAACTAGATTGTCTCCGAGTGTTAATAAATTGTTGACTGCTTTCCGTCTGATATCAAGACATTGCGTGCTGAGTGTTGAACTCAAAGCCGTGGCTTGTCTTACCAGAGCGGAGAAATGAAAATAAATTTTAATCATTCCCCCTAGTAGGAATCGATCCCAGAACCAAGTGCGTTTAATCTCGTAATACTTCGGAAGGCCTTCTTCATATAAAATACGCGAAACTTTAAGCTCCTCCGTCTGCCATATTATTATAAGGGGTTAAAAATAATTCTTCACGTATTCATATATGTTCTTTTTTTTTGAAATTTAAATAAACCTGTATAGAAATATTTCAAGTTATTAAAAATAGAGGAAAGGTCAGAAAAATGGAGAACTGTCTTACACTAGCAGATTTATGGGTTTAGAATACATTTCAGAGTAGTCGGATATCCTAGTGTCAAGACACTCCGTTCTTGACTGTCTGCCCGAATTTGAGACATTGCGTGAAATGACATTCCACGCCATGCTTAGTCTAATAAATGCGAGGAAATTAAATACAATTTAGGTATCTTTTTCAATCTTGTTTATAGTAAGATACTGATCCAGCGCTCTAAGTTACATGTATCAAAAATATACAATTATAGATGCTTTCACTTATACATATGAAAATTGTGAAAGCAATATGAAGGCGCGGCGTTTCATGAAAACACCGTAAAAAGCTTTTAAAAACACCCTTTCAAATAGCTGATGGTGTGTATTTATAACGTGCTATTTGTGTACTGTGTACACTGAAAATAATCTCTTGGAAATGAATGTTTACTTCTAATTATGGTTTCAACACTAATGACAAATTGCTAGGTAAAAAAATTAAAAAGAAAATTCTAGTATATTATTGATTATATGTTAAACTTGCTCGTATAGGGGCCCCAGGTCTGGTTACACAAAGCGAGTCGTTGACATCGCCAATCAACACGCTAGGTCTTGATTTCGGGCGGAAAGCAGGCAACGGAGTGTTTTGACACTAAGTTGCCATGCAGGATAAAACCTGAAGTGGTGTATGGGTGGTTGTAGGTTTGATTTTCTTTCGGTCGGACATATAAGGTTCATAAATAGTCAAAACTTATCCCTTAAAATGCAAAGTGTAAAAAGTTATCTATCCTGGAATATATATTGTACAGGTGGCAATAATTAACTAAATGCAGTGACTTTTGACAGCTTTTATTCCCTTTCCCTATAGGTCCAAAAAAACGGCAAATACGAAAAAAATGTTCCTAAATTTCAATTTATAAAACCGGAAAAAAGGCTTGTTATATATATTTTTCAATACGGAATCCTACAAATCTGCACAATGTTTGATCAACCGAACACTAAAATACATACTTATCATAATTGATAGTTCTTAATAATATAAGCATTACACGAACTACTAAAGTGGGAAAAATTATATATCAAGCGATAGAAAAACACGAAAAACACTTATTTTCCATATAAAACATCAACAATATAATCACTGATAACACAGTTTGATGTAACTGATACTTGTGAAGAGTTCAAGAGGCTTTTTAAACGTTATCTCTTTGAGTGTTAAAGTACGATATCGTATCAAATGTACTGTCATCCGCCATAGTTATGGGATCAATAACAGATGTAAGTAACCTTGCTTGCAACATTTACTGTCACTTTGTTATAAAAGTGACAGTAAATGTTTAGGATTTAGTCTAATTTGTTGCATTTAAAAAAATATAGCCCGTTATATTTTAATTTTCTTTTTACATATGTATATGAATTTCCTACCACCGATGTCGGAAGATTGAGGACCTTGGCTAATGGCGGCCGAGATGGCGAGCACCGTGAGATTTTAGTGAGTAAAGGGAGTGGCCTATATCTACCAAACATATGAGACCACATAACCTGTTCCCAATCAGAAAGGTATCCGTAATACGATTATCTCACGTTAAAAGTAGGTTAGTTAAAATTAGTTAACACCTTCACACTAGGTTCTCTCTGACTGTTCTTCCTTATATTTTCTTTGAAAAAGAACGATTGTATTTTTAACTTCACGTTTTTATTCCGCATAGCAGGGTAGACAGAAAGTACAGTGTCAACACACTCCGTACTTCACTTTCCACCGAATTCGAGGCATTGCGTGTTGAGTGGTGGAACTCAACGCCGCTTTTTTGTCTTTACCAGAGCGAGGAAGTGAAAATAATTTAAATATAATGACTCTCCGAGTGGGGATCGAACCCACAACCGATCACGTTTACAGTCAGACGCTGTTACACTGCGCCACGACCGGCTTTTTTGAACGGAACGAAATTGGAAATATTTTAAATATAATCGTTACATATAATGGGACCGTGGTATATAAAAGGGTAGACAGAAAAAATATTCAATTTCTTCAACGAGTAAACAATGCATAATTTGTATCTTTAATCTGTCTGTCCATCTTCAAACTGCCAAACATATAGTGGAGTATATTACATTTATATAATAATTAAATGTATTTTTGTGTGTTATTTACGAAATATATGTTAGCCTTGCTTTGCATGGTGCATTCTGCACTCATATCTATACTATAACGTATACGTCCGTCCGTTTATTTTAAAAAGAGGTGCAGTTTTAGTTTCATGTATTATTTAATATACAACCAACTACATAGATGGCTGGGCATGGTGCAGTGTGTCAACGTCTTATCGTAAACACGATCGGTTGTGAGTTCGATTCCCACTCAGGGAAGTGATTATGCTTCAATTATTTTCACTTCCTCGCTTTGGTAAGACAAAGTAGGGCGTTAAGTTCAGCCACTAAACACACAATGTCTCGAATAGTATCTTGACACTAGGTATTTTAAAAAAAATAGAAAAAGAAATGATATGAATGAACTTACATAATAAACGGTAAGCTTAAAAGGAACAGGATACACGCTTGCAAAATTCACACTTGGAGATAGAAACTGCCTAATGTGTAGTATAGATTAACCCTTTGTCCCGTCATATGTAAGGTTAAGTCGATAGGCCTTTTGAATTGGTTCCATTATATTCGAGTGTAAACGGCTTAGAGGAAATTGTTAAACTGTTAAATGTGAGGTAGAATTTCGTATCCATATTATATAATTACGTGAAGTAAAAATATTGATAGAGATATAATACAATGGGAATATATTAAGTTCATAAAATCAATATTACGCCCAGTACTATATGGTTACTTTGATTATTACTTGTATGAAAATGACATTATAAGTTGTTAATGCAAATATTATCAGTATATGCTTTTATTATTTTTTCATTTTGAGTGATTAACATACCTTTAAGAGATTTTAAATGAAACTTTTTAAGCTGATGTTTCGAACAAGTTACAGAAGCCATATTTTGAAATAATTTTATTAAAAATTTGTTAAAATCGTGAATATCAAAGATCTTATTATACCTTTAAATGGATAGCCTAACATTCCTACGGAAACGGGAAAGTACGTAATATAAGTTTTGACTAGCTGAAACTATGGAAGATATAAAATAAAAGTGCAAAGCTTCACACTTTATCCCGCACAACAGACTCTCCGTTGACTGCTTTTAAATTGTATGGGGTTATAAAGTCCAAAGAAAATAAAGCAGGCGACAAGCAGTAATCTTATTGTACCTTGTATGATTATTTATCAAAGTAATAGATAAAAAAATAAATTAGTTGTAAGGACATTTAGACATTTTCAAAAGAATTATATATTATATTGTTACATGTTATATTGAACGTAGATTCGGTATACAAATATATACATATAATAAATTTCCGGTTCAAACATGAATAATATAAACAATTTTCACGTCAGAATGTACAAACATAAATCACTAAAAAGCTCTTTTTCGTAAGCTTTTTGCGCTTTCACGACTAGCTTTAAGCAGAACGTAATAAATTTTCATCTGCAACGTGGTTGTCGTAGGTTTGCCGCAATATATTCGCAACGGCTACAAAATTGTGCCAGAGACGAGGAATGTTATAAAATATGTATTTTTAAATAAAATGTGAATGAAAAAAAGTAATAAAATACAATAATAAAAAACTGGTTTTTTTATTGTGCTTGTTTCAGTGTTTTTTTATTTATTTAGTTTCACGTTTGTATCACGTATCTTTTTGTCTTAGTGTCTGTACTTATTACTGCATAAAATAAATTGTTATAAATAATAATTGGAGAAATGTATATATTTTTTTATATTTACTAACTTCTTGCTAAAATTTAGATATTGCGCGTTTAATAGCGTAATCTAACACCGCAAATTTGAAACGTACAGGGCAGACACTAAAATAGTATTTTTAAAATGATTTTTATATGACTCCAAAAAACAAAGTATGTATTCATATATGTATTTATATTTTATCAATCTATTAGGTTACATGCTCTACTGCAGTATATAACGCATATAAAGATGACTTTGTTATATGTTAGCATTTGCTTGCTTAAACAAGGCAAGGCTGCTCCACGATAAGAGTGTAAACTAATTTTCAAAATAGCCATTTGATATATGCGTGTGGCGCAGCGGCGCAATATTAAAGTGTAGGTTGTGAGTTCGATTCCTAAAGTAATGTCTCTGTATCTTCATTACCTCTGGTATTATAAAGTATAGTGGTAGGTTAAACCGTCGTCATCGAGGTGAGTCGCTCATTTTCATTTCCTTGCTCTGATAAACAAGGCGCGGCGTTAAGTTCTGCCACTCAACACGCAATGTCTTGAATTCGGCGGAAAATGTAGTACAAAGTGCCTAGACACTAGGTACTTCATGTCTAACCTGCTACAAAGGCATGAAGTGTAACGCAATGTTATTAAAAAGTGCAGTGAGTGGAGATCGGAGAGTTTTAGCACTAGATTCTCTTTTACTATATCCACTGAATAGTGGAAAAATAAAAAGCCACTTTATTTTTTGTTTCGTTTTTTACTTTTTCATATTTTTTACTATATTGAATAAAAAATCTATTTAAATTGCCGCCATAAGGACAATTTTATTTTATTTTGAAATAGTTTTTTAAAAGCGAACTCAATATCAGAAATAGTATTTTTGATTTTAAAACTTTATTTCACTCTTCTAGTAATCTGTGTGTACCGCCTGCAGCTTTCTTCAAATTTAATAAACCCTTGTACTATGCAGTAAATAAAATATATCTGTACGTGATAAGATTATGAACGTCTTTGGTATCGTGCTTGGACAATATTTTTTATTATTATTGCGTTAGGTTCAATGAAACTTGTTATTTGAATGTATCTCGATGCAAGACTTTAGTGCGAAATAATAATAAAACCTAAGAATCAGTTTTTTTTAAATGAAACTATTTTAAACGGATTAATCGCGTATATTTTGGTATACGAAAATCCATTTTTAAAATTCTGACATTTTGAACACTTTACAATAATGCGTGGTCACAGATTTTCGAATACCAAAATATACGTGATTAATCCATTTAAAATTACGAAAATCAAAGATCTTATTAATCAGTTTCTTTATTCTGTTATGTTTATTATAAACCTATGAAACGAGACATTTACAGGATTTAGGTTTTTATATCAATTTATTTCTATTAAATAATTTTATATAAGTAGATATATTTAGTTCTTGAAATATAAGTTGCGGGTTGAGCTCATATTAGTTCGGTTCATTTCAGTTCAGTTCGTAATGTATGGCACTCCGAGCGTGCCAGTACAGCACAAATTTCTTCGCCAATATCACGTTATAAGTTAAACGCACAAAGAAGTATGTATGATAAAAAAGAGTAAGTTCTGCTTAGATATATTTCATATACATATATATTCAAATACATTGATTATTTATCATTTAAACTTACCTTGACAGGTGACGATGACAGCCAAAGTTGGAAGAGATCAGATGTGACCGACGTACTTCGCGCCTCATGATGCGGCCTGGGAGACAACGGGCCGTACGATGTTAAATTATGTAATCTATTCACTTCATCTACCGATGCACACTCTCTTATATACCGATCTAATAACTTAGGCTTGTTTCTTAACAAGGTCTCCAGTTCCAACAATTCCTCGTCACTAGTGTCATCAGGTGATGCCCTGTCTATAACTTCTTTGAATTCATCAGTACATTTCATTATTAAATCGTTCGTAGCTAACACGTCGTATACGACCTTATTGCCTAAATCGTTTGGACTAGACTCTTTAAAATAATCGCTATCACTTCTTGCATTATCTAAAGTTTCACAACCATTCTGTTCCGTAATCTCAACTATAGTTATCGGTGGGTTCTCTTTAAGCATGTTGTTGTTTTCATGGACACTTGTGTCGATGTCGTGTATTTCCTCTGAAGTTTCAATGTCCA
Source organism: Dryadula phaetusa (assembly GCA_032432895.1). Lineage (NCBI taxonomy): Eukaryota > Metazoa > Arthropoda > Insecta > Lepidoptera > Nymphalidae > Dryadula > Dryadula phaetusa. Next base: position 3,381,003 of record JAOYRS010000073.1, read on the forward strand.
CTGGCAACTCATACACAAGATGCATTAATTCATGAGAACGTTTTAAATATTCCTGTTGCTTGTCTACTTTTGTTTCTGGATTTTCGTCTGGCGTATCTTTCTTGTCTGCCTTTTTTGAGACCACATCGATTGGTTCCTCCGATGTCATGGCCACTAATGTTTAGTGAATTCCCGTCGAAATAAATACAAATTCACATTGAACTAACTCCATTTTCTGTTTACTACACACCAAAGAGGTTTTACCTGAAATAAAAAAGATAATATTAATGTTTATAGATTATTCAATTACTTATGCTATTTTTTCTATATTATTTTATAAAGGTAAAAGAAATGTTAGGTGAAACTCAATTACATTGTAAATAAGATATCTATCTAACACTGGATAATATGATGAATAAATCTACATGTCTGAAATATTTTTTGTGCAAATTCTTTGAAAGCCTAAATCTAATATTCCAAAAGCATGTTTATTATCAATTTTTCATATATACAATACTTATAATATATAATGAAATAATAATTTTAAATAAAACTATTTTAAAAGGATTATTAGACCTGTGACAACGGACTACTATAGCATTCGCAATGTCAGGTTTCCAAAAGTATTATTTTCGAACAACACGATTACTTGGTTTAAATTAGTTTCATTTAAAATGTGTAAAAATCGCGAAAAAGATCTTATGATATAGTAACTGTATAAAGATAAAATTGCTCTCAGCTCTAACACAACTGAAATGCATAAAATAAACTGATATTTACGAGCTAATCAAGAAAAGTACGGTACGTACGGTCTTCCCACGCGATTTTTATCTCACTATAACATCAGTTGTTTCTCTCTGATTGATAAACTGTTTAATATGGACATTGCTTAAAATAATATTACTTAACATTATATTATTTTGTTTTTTATTTGCTAAAATCTATTTATATATATTAAAAGTATCACTTGTTTTTATACAGATTTTCGCCAATCACACTTTTATTGTTTGACACTTAGAAATTACCTAGTGTCAAGATATTCCATTCTGGACTTTCCGCTGAATTCGAGACATTGCGTGTTGAGAGGCAGAACTTAACGCCGAGCTTTGTCTAACCACAGCAAGGAATGGATTATAATTAAAATATAGTCATAGCCCCGTTTACAGTTTTTCGATGTAGTAATATAAATTGATTTTTAATAATATTCATATAAACGTGATAATTATTAAAAAAGTCTGGAGTGTTTCAATCACCTCAGTAAAAGAATGATAATAATTAATGCTTATTTTAATAAAATGCGTAGGATTAAAATCTTTTTAATACGATGTGACCTTTAATCCATCATCATTTAACATTCAATTCAATATTTTTTCCCGACATTGATTGCACCCCTCAGGGCAAACGTTGCGAAAAGCACAAATAACCGCAAATATAAAAATATTTACTCAGTAATTGATCGATTTGGTTTGACAAAATGAAACAGGTTCAGGCGGCAACAATTTTTAGGGCAACTTTTGTTTTCATTTCAATATGTCGATTAAATATTTCTTTAATTACCATTAAATGATCTGAAAATTATATGAAAATTGTGTTTTTGAAAATTGGTACACAAATCAAGTGATATTCTTCTCTCTATTTAAAAATAGAACATAAAAATAAGCTTTTTACTTTTTTTGAATACCCCTACAAGTTTGCCAAATTAAGGTAAAATATATAATACGCCATTTTATAGCGGCGGCAATTTTAGATTTAACAACAATATTGATTATATGAAATTTTATTGTCATTAGACCCTGAAGGCGTTATCTAAATTTTAGTCAATGAGGTACTGTGAAATGGGTCAAATTAAGTCTGCAGCATTTGATATACACTAGCCGACTAGTTAGCCATCATGTCAAGTTAAATAGAATGTTTTGAAAATAATGTTCTTTTCGTCAAACGAAAAGCGCTCCTCACTGGCAAGTATTAAGACGCTATGTTAATTTTATACGAATACATTGATCATAGCCGGTTTATAATGTATATGTTGACGCCGTATTTATCCATCATAGCCACTTAATAGGTTTGCGCTTTTTACCGTACAAAAAAATCCAGTCTCGAGACACTCTTGTTCTCCCTTTTCGGCCTTAATTTGGGACACGTTGCCACCGTTTAGCAGAATTAGAATTCTTATCAGGACGGTGAAATGAAAATTAATTTAAATATAGTTCTTTAATTAATTTAAATATAGTTTTTTAAATTCGCCAAAATCAGGAAGTTACATACATAATTATTTAGTTTATAGTTTGCAATTTACGTAAGATATCTCACCGTGACACGATTGCTTCTATTGATAATATCAAAATCATTTCAAAAGAATTTGTTAATCAATGTTTATTTTAACAAGTTCAAATTAAGCTAGGTTGGAAGTATTTTTCAATTCACACATATAAAATAACCTCGGCACATTTCTAAGCGCTTAGAAAATTATAATGATTCGCAAGTTGCGTTTCAAAAGCTCTCCGAAACAAATTACTGCCAACGGGAAAATTTTATAAATCCACGAAAGTCGAATGAGAAAATAAAAACGCGATAAACTAAATGACGTCAAATCTAAAAGCATTTACTTAATGAATATAAAATAGGATCGCCACCGCGGCGTAGTGGGTCGACGTCTGACTGTAAACGGAATGATTGATTGAGGGTTCGATTTCCACTCCGAGGAATATTTTTTTTAGCTTCACGCTTTTATCCGGCATAGCAGGTTAGACAGAAAGTACCTAGTGTCAAGACACTCTGTACGTCGTTTTTCACCGAATTCGAGACCTTGCGTATTGTCTTTGAGAACCAGAGCGGAGAAGTGAAAATAATTTTAAATATAATCACTTCCCCGAGTGAGGATCGAACTCACAACCGATCGCGTTTAGTCAGAGGCTGTCCAACTGCGTCACGACCGGCCTCTGGGTAATAATTATAAATAAATTATTTTCATAGTTCCGCAATGGTAAGGCAAAGTACGGCGTTGAGCTCTGTCATTCAACACACAACGTCTTCAATTCAAGTTCAAATCAAAATATAGTTAAAATAAATAAAAGAAATAGGCATAAAACAAACAACTTTAAATAGCATTTCTGAGGATAATTTCTCAGATTGTTTCGGGCTTGCTCTTTACAATAATGGTGGATAGTCCGCTGTTAATAATAAAATGTAGTAGGTATTAGTAAGATTTAATTACGATTTAAGTGAAGTTAGAAAGAAACCTTTTTAATTTCCAAGCTTGGATTTATTTTCACTTAGTTTGCAAATTAAGAATATTATTAGATTTATAAAGTTTGCTTTTTTTGAACGTTCTATATATAATCCATAAAACAGCTTTGCTTACAATAATTACTTAAAAACTTATTAAGAAAATTAAGTCATTATTATCCACACTGTGTTTCTACTTTGTTTTTGTATCTCTTTATATATGTATGCTCGTACTATGTGCGGTTATGTAATACATATATTCATTTTATAATTCTAAACTAAAAATAATTTCCTTCTTATATATTACATTCTTTATCAGCCAAAGAAAATCTCGTCAAAATCGATTCAGCAAAATCAATTACATAACGGGTTATTTTAATATTACAAACAGACATTCCAATTTTATTTATTTGTAGCGATTAAAACTGCGTAGTTTATGTCTTGTATCTTCTAGCTTCTATACTACAAAAACTTTGCCATATCCAAAGGTTTATTTCTTATCTGTAAGAGATCTCTATTAGATTTAAGTCATTAGGATGGTATTGGCCTTATTTTTGACAGTTGGGTAGAAACCAAAAAATACATAGGATGTATACGTTGGTTTCTAACTTTTCCTTTGTTCCCTTCTAACTGCTAAGCCAGAGAACCGGTTTTGGCAAATATTCGTTAGATTCGTTTTAATAAAAAAGGTGGATTTTAAAACTTTAATTAAGTTATTAACATGACCAAATAAAATATATATATTACATTTAGTTGTTTTATTTAGATAGCACTGGCCCTATATGACTACTACGGCAAATGCTACAAGAATTTTAGTTATTCTACGACTGCGTAGCCTCCACGTGGCTGTGTGCCAAAATCTCCTTTGGTATCACAAAGGCAAACGTTTCAGTCGGGCAACGATATTAGAGATAGTTTTGATGAAAACATGCCTTATGTAATAATGTAAGCGTCGTTTTTACTTTCAATTTTGCGAATGAATTAAGGTTTTTGTAATTTTCACCTATAATTTTGTAATGTTTTTAAGTTTCATTGTTGATTATAAATACAAAGAAACGCCTTTTCTTCCAATTATACTATTTAGAATTTTGTGTATCTGGTATGAGTATTGGTCCAATATAATGGCTTGTAGTGTCGGTAAGTGACAATATTGATATATATATATATATATATATATATATATATATATATATATATATATATATATATATATATATATATGAGAGAAAAAATACTTGGTGTCAAGACAAGTGGTGTAATTTATCGTCGCACTTTGTCTTTACCAGGGTAAAGAAGTGAAAATAATTCAAATATAATCACTCCCACTCGAGTGAGGATCGAACCCATAACCGATTGCGTTTACAGTCAAACGCTGTCCCACTACGCCACGACTGACGTCATTATATATGTATGTTTTGAATATCAATTAAATCCTTGTTAAACGATTATTTCTTAATAATTATTAATTAGTAGAAATTTGTATAAAGTAGAACGCATGGCTTATCGATCAGTATGGACGGTATCCAAGAGGCGCAGGTTCGAATCCTACTGCGTTTAAATTTTTATACGTTTTTATAAATATATTTTTTAACACTTACTTCCAAGGTGGGTACCTCATGCGTAAATACGCGTTACATTAATAATGTGTAAATCACTTTTATATAAAAGGGTTAATGTACATTGTAGTGTGTGTATTCACTTTCAAATGTAAATAAATAAATAAAATTTTATAATTATTTTATTTTACTTTTATAAGAAATATGGAACAAGTTCACAATTATTATAATCATGTAAACATTAATAAACTCGTTAGGGTTTCTTATAAAAATTTAAAAATTATTTAACTTCAAACTAACCAAATATATGTATGTGGCAACCAACATCAATATAATATGTGTATCCAATTGTCATGATAGCCGTTGGTGAATGATGACACAATCATTACAATATGCTATTGATGCGTTGTGCCTAATACTAATGGATTTATGCATATTAGAGAGTTATTTGCATTTAGGACTAAAATTATGCTAAAACAACCAGATAAGTGATTGATTAGGTTATCGTGGCGTAGGGGGACGTCGTCTGTCTGTTGAAAGAAACTGTTTTAAAAAGATTCGTCGCGTACATTTTTGTATTTCAATATACATATTTGAAAATCCGACGTTTTAAATACTTTATAGTAGTCCATAGTCACAAGTACATCAAGAAACAGATATTGCGTACTGCTCAGTGGTTTGGTAGATCTAAGACGTTTAGATATGAGACCCGGGTAGTAGAAAGTTTCCAACCACCTTCTCTCTTGAAATTTGCATGTTTTTTATATTCGCGGATCATTTTAGAAATATATGTGTTTTCTTTATCGAGTATATGAGGTTTGTCAAACCTGATGTAGTAGTTAGATTTATTCACTGTAAGCTTGCACACACCCGACTTCAATACACGCCCATTTTTTGACTTCGCGAAACAAACTAAAGTATACGCTATTAATAAAAAAAGGTAATTTAAAACGTGCTAACATCGGAGATCTTATTAGTTGTGTGTTGGATACTCGCTTGGGAGAAAGATTATATTTTAATGTATATAATATATTTCATGTTTAAAGAAGAAGATGTGAAAGAAGGTATCGAAATTTATATAGCAATTTCAAACGTAACAAGATCCTTCTACAGAGTTGCTAACGACAAAAGTTTCAACAGATGTACACGAATTTCGTCTAGATCAGACGTGAATAGGTAATTTTAATAATTATAATGAAACTAAATGTACTTCGTAATACTTATAAGCTTGTAACAATTTAGTTTTTAACTCATTTTTTTAAGACCGGTCGTATCGCAGCCTGACTGTATATGCGATCGGTTGTAAGTTCGATATCCACTCGCTCAACTTGCGGGGTAGTCAGAAAGGACGGAGCGCCAAACGCTACGTTATTAACGCTACGCTAGGTTATTAACGTTTTTATAGGATTTTTAATAATATAAGGACTACTGGCTCACTGTACTGCTTTAGTGTAGTTAAAACTTGTAAGGAAAATAAGATAAGCTTCTTTTTCCGTCCTTGAGGCCGTTCGTGGCACAGTGGGACGTTTGTGAGTTCCATTCCCATTCGAGTGAAAGAGTATTTTTAAATTATTTTTATTTCTGGTACACGCAATGTCTCGAATATACGGAAAAGCAGAGTACGCAATGTCTTGACACTAGGTACTTCCTGTTTATCCTAATATGGGTAAATAATAAATTAAAATTTATACTTTTACTATGTTAGTGTTATTGCACACTTAGAATTAGAAAACCTTTAAAGAAATACCAATTTATATTTTATCCTATTTTATCATATCAGAAAATCTACCTATTTAGAATCACTAGGCAGCGTGACCCACTTTTAAAATCAAAATTGACGTAATTAACCCCGTTCTATATTTAGTTGATGGAGGAAATGAAACGCTTTCTCTTTTATTTTTATTTACTTTCATGTAGCGTAATTGGGACTTACGAAACACACGATGTTTGTAGGTTCGACACCTGGTCGTGATGTTTCAATATAGTTTTTATACAGCCCAACTGGTTACACTATCTTTTGTGGTTATCTTATATTATATTATCTTAATTTAAAAAGGCTGAAAAATTGTCATGTCTAACTAACTATATGGAACAGTTATCCGTTTAGCGGTAAGGTCATCTATTATATTGTACTGAAATACTTTAAATTGAAAGATCAATGTATGATTGTAGTATTTCTCTAGTGTTCAAAATTGAGTATTTAATTATTTAATCAAAAAATACTACAATTTTGAACGGATGGGAATAATCCGTTCAAAATTGTAGTATATTTTGGTTGTATATTTTGGTATTCCAAATTACATTTATGAAAACGTGATGTTTCCAACACTTTACAGTAGTCCGTGGCCACAGATAGAATGAGGTGGTGGTGGATGGTGATTGTCTAGTACATTTCTTAATTGCCACGAGGCAAAATGAGTTACCGTGTAATGTACGAAATGTCGGATTTTCAAAATATATTCTTGAATACCAAAGTTCTCACGATTAATCCGTTTAAAATGTCATAAAATGTTGTTATTAAATACTATTTTAATATCATTCTATACTTTGGCTAAGATAGCATTTTTAGAAGAAAGTTAAGCAATTTTACGCTTGTGTATTTCTCATTTTCACGCATATCCTGCATTTTACGGGTTCGCTACCCATTAGATGCGTCCATTTAGAAACCCTGTAATTTGTCTAACTGTAAACACTAAAGTAAACATCAAGTTCATTATCTATACAATTCGTTTAAAATAAAATTGGGAAGAGTTTAACAGAAAATTCTAAAAATTAATAATAAAAGGTATTTGAAATTATCTAAATAGTTATAGTACTACTGACAGCAAAAAATATTATAATTATCGTATATATCGATGAAGAAATCTTATATCTGAATTGCGTAGAAAAAATAATGGCAAGTGCTTTGTTGGATATAGACAATTTTATAACAAAATATGTAATTTACTCAATCTAATCAAATATATATATATATATATATATATATATATATATATATATATATATATATATATATATATATATATATATATATATATATATATATATATATATATATATATATATATATATATATATATATATATATATATATATATATATATATATATGTGCTATAAAGAATATGACGTGTGATGCCGGCTTAGAATAGCATCACCCCATATCCTCCCGCGGGTGTCGTAAGAAGCGACTAAGGGAAAAATCAGGGCATGGGCAGCAGCGTGACCCTGTCTAACATAAACACCTACTGCGGTCACCAACCCGCCTGCCAAGCGTGGTGACAATGGCAAGATCCCCCATGGAGACAGCGCCAAAAATACGGCCCTCAGTGCCCGGCAGCCCCGCTATTCCCGGCCAAGGCAGCGGTCGTGGTCATGGCGGGGCAGAGGGTGCTAAGAATCCCCGGAGTAAAGGCTGCCGAAAACAACATATGTATTTGGCAACGTACAACGGACGTACGATTCGGCTGGACCATCACCTCACAGAACTGGAGGTAGAGTTAAGTCATATAAAGTGGAGTATTCTGGGGTTATCGGAAGTCCGAAGAGAGAGAGAGGATACAATAACCCTTGACTCTGGTCACTTGCTCTACTTCCGGGAAGGTGATAGGGCCTCCCAAGGTGGTGTCGGTTTTCTGGTCCACAGAGCTCTTGTTGGCAACGTTGTGGAAGTTAGTAGTGTGTCGACCCGGGTAGCGTACCTCGTAATCAAGCTTACCGACAGGTACTCTCTGAAGGTAGTGCAGGTATATGCGCCGACCTCGACACACTCCGATGAAGAGGTTGAAACCATGTATGAGGACATTACTAAAGCCATACATGGTACGACCTCATGCTTCTACAACGTGGTCATGGGAGACTTCAACGCTAAAGTGGGAGTACAGGAATGCGACGAATCGAAGATTGGACCACATGGGTTGGGGTGCAGAAATCACAGGGGGCAAAAGCTGGTCAACTTCCTCGAGATGCAGGGGCTTTACTTGATGAATTCCTTCTTCAAGAAGAAGCGCCAAAGGAGATGGACCTGGCAAAGTCCAGATACTGTGACAAGGGACGAGATAGATTTTATCATGGCGGACAGAAAGTATATATTCAAAGATGTCTCTGTGATCAACAGGTTTAACACCGGCAGCGATCACCGACTCGTACGAGGCACTCTGAATATATGCTTCAAAGTCGAACGAAAACGCCTGCTGAAATCTACTCTCCGACCTACGCCGCCCCAAGTAGACCGTGTGTCCAAGCAGTTCCAATTGGAACTGCAAAATCGATTCGACTCGCTGGAAACCACTGACGATGTGGACGAGATAACCGACAGCGTGGTGAAGACAGTGTGTAAACTGGGCCGTAAGCATTTTCCGCCGACGAGTACCACTAAGCAGTCCAAACTTGCTCCCGAAACCCTGGATCTGATGAGGCAGAGACGGGAAATGCCATTCGCTCAAGCAGCTTCTCCAAATCAACGGGCTCTCTCTAGGCGGATAAGGAAACTCACGTGCCGGGACCTCCGTTGCTCAAACACGAGAACTATTACAACCCTCATTGAGCAAAATAGGGGGTCCAAAGTTTTCCAAAGACCGCTAGGGAGAAGCCACCTTGCAAAGCTTAAGACAGCGGATGGCACAATAGTCACGTCAAGACCCCAGATCCAGAATGAGGTTGAGAAGTTCTATGGGCTGCTCTACTCATCGCGCACACACAAGCCTATAGCTCAGGACACTGAAGATCCACGTGCACCACTGACGCGCCATTACTCGGAAGACATCCCGGACGTTGACGTAAGCGAGATTAGTGCGGCTCTTAAACAGCTCAGGAATGGGAAAGCCCCGGGTGATGATGGCATTACCACTGAGCTCCTAAAGGCTGGTGGACTACCGGTCCAAAAGGCCTTAGCGGAATTCTTTAATGCCGTCATCCGCCAAGACATGACGCCAGAAGCGTGGTCCAGGGGTGTGGTCGTCTTGTTCTTCAAGAAGGGTGATAAAACCCTCCTAAAGAACTACAGGCCGATTACACTCCTGAGCCACATGTACAAGTTGTTTTCAAAAGTCGTCACGAATCGTCTCGCCATCAAGCTCGACGAATACCAACCTCCGGAGCAGGCCGGGTTTCGAAAAGGCTACAGCACCATAGACCACATACATACTGTTCGGCAGATTATACAGAAGACCGAGGAGTATAATCAGCCGCTGTGTATGGCATTTGTGGACTATGAGAAAGCGTTCGACGCCATCGAAACCTGGGCTGTTTTGGAGTCCCTGCAGAGATGTCAAATCGACTGGCGATATATCGAGGTGATGAGCGCTGCGACGATGACCGTCCAAATCCAAGATCAGCGGACAAGACCTATTCGGCTCCATCGTGGGGTGCGACAGGGGGACGTGATATCCCCGAAACTGTTCACCAACGCGATGGAGGACGTCTTTAAAACCCTGGATTGGATTGGACGAGGCGTCAACGTCAATGGAGAGTATATCTCTCATCTTCGTTTTGCCGACGATATAGTCATCTTTGCAGAGACACTGGAAGAGCTAAATCAAATGCTGAACGACCTAAATAGGTCCTCCCGACGTGTTGGTCTTGGCATGAACTTGGACAAAACAAAAGTTATGTTCAACAGAAACGTCATGCCGAGACCAGTGCGGGTCGAAGGCGTTCTTCTTGAAGTTGTACAGGACTACACCTACCTAGGCCAGACAATACAACTTGGCCGACACAACTTCGAGAAGGAAGCGGATAGGAGGATTCAGTTGGGTTGGGCGGCATTTGGCAAGCTCCGTCGAGTCCTTACGTCAACAATTCCGCAAAGCCTAAAGACGAAGGTTTTTGAGCAATGTGTCCTACCTGTAATGACATACGCTGCCGAGACGTGGACACTGACAGTAGGGCTGGTCCACAGATTTAAAGTCGCTCAGCGAGCTATGGAGCGAGCTATGCTCGGGGTCTCTCTCAAGGATAAAATCAGGAATGAGGTTATCCGTGAGAGAACTAAAGTAACCGACGTAGCTCGCAAAATCAGTAAGCTGAAGTGGCAATGGGCCGGTCACGTCTGTCGCAGGACCGATGGCCGTTGGAGCAGACGAGTCCTGGAGTGGAGACCGCGTCTTGGCAAACGTAGTGTAGGACGCCCTCTGGCCCGCTGGACTGACGACATACGCAAGGTTGCCGGAGCAGGCTGGATGAGGGTTTCGGAGGACCGGGATGTTTGGCGCAAACTTGGGGAGGCCTATGTCCAGCAGTGGACTGCAGTTGGCTGACGATACGATAAAGAATATAATAATTTGATTATAATTTTGAAATTGCTATAAGTGACTTATATTGTTTACACGAATGCACACTGCACCTGCTTTTATGTAGCTACTTAGAAAAGAGAGTATAAGAGAACGCGAAGGATCTCCTTGACATTGTCTCTGAGTGTGCGTGTCTTGTGTCTATAGGTTAAATAGCAAATTAAATAGTAAATACTTTTTTATTAAAAAATCGCGAGAACTCAAAACCGCGAGAGGCCACCGTGGTACCTCGCACCGCAGTGGGTCAGCGTTAGGCTGTATATGCGATTGGTTGTGGGTTAGATTCTTACTCGGAGAAATGATTATTTAAAATTAATAATCATTCGAGTTTGCCATTCAGCACAGAATATGACATTTTCGGGTGGATAAGTTGATGCCGTGGCGCAGTGGGACAGCGTCTGACTGTAAATGCAATCGGTTATGCGTTCGATCCCCACTCGGGGGAGTGATTGTATTTAAATTATTTTCCTTTTCGTCACTCAACACGTAATGTGTGGAATTCGGTGAAAAGCGAAATACGGAGTGTCTTACTTTCTGTCTACCCTGCCAAGAGGTATAAAAGCGTGAAGGTAAAAAAAAGAAAGTAGACATCGGAGTGTCTTGACACTAGGTTGTCTCTGACTATCCCGCTATGCGTGATAATGCGCTAAGATACCTTTATTAACTAAATACGTTTTTAAATATATACTTTTTTAGTTTTATAAGTAATTGCAATGTCACGTCATTATTCGTAGTTATCAAACTTATTAAACTTAAATGGAATTTAGGTAATACCTGATTTAACATTTATTTAGTTTGTATATCAAATAAACACACCGATTTACTTGTCCGTTAACATTTCGCAGCAATGTAAACTATTGTGTATGTCAGAGGCATTGCGTCAAAGCCGGGCCCAATCCAGAAATAAACTAGACAATATGGGGTAATTGGTGGCGATGTGTTTACGCGACCTCGCCGAACTTAAACGGACAAAGGTAAAAGGGAATGCTATGATCGAATTCCCTGGAAAACATTTGAGTCAATTAACGATAGTGCTAAATAGTGTATTTATACATACTACTTATTATATATACATATATTACCTTTTTTAAGAAAACAACACGGACAATATGAAATTTTGCACGGTTATATATGGATTATTTTATAATATAATTTATAAAAATACATTAAATAAATAAAAATAATGTAACACACCATGTAACTTGTTTGACGTACGTGTTTAAATATAAAGTGACATACACACTGTTAAGACAACGCATTCTAAACGTGTCTACGGGGATATTATACAGATATATTATTTCTTAGTGAGACTACTTAGTGTTAAAATACCCTTTTTAAAACATGAGTGTGATATAAATTTGCGATTTAACCTATAGACACAAGACACGCACACTCAGAGACAATGTCAAGGAAATCCTTTGCGTTCTCTTACACTGTCTTTTCTAAGTAGTTACATAAAAGCAGGTGCAGTGTGCATAACAATTTCAAAATTATAACCAAATTATTATATTCTTTATAGCTCATATATAAAAAACTGACAAAACATTAAAAAACATTGTATATTACCAAGGTGGACTTGTTTCAAAGAGATTTTTTCGAGTCGACTTGTCAACGTGGAGACGGGATTACAATTCTAGTGCAACAATAACTTCAAAAACAAGAAAGCGAAAAGCTAACGTAAAATCATACTAAATATTTAATTAAAAATTATATAATATAAAAATGAAATTAAAAATGTTCTTTAAATAAATAAACACTCAGACAGGTTGGGAAGGAATGGAACCTATGAATTGTTAAGATAGTAATAATAAAACAAGTTGTATTTTTCATCTAATAGCTAATGTACTAAAGTTTAACCAACTATTTACAGACGCTGCCTGTAAATAAGGCCGCTAATTGCGTATTTAGCTATTCACGAGGCTAGGGGGATAATAGACCTAATCTCGACTAAACTATTTGAATACAAATTAACTTTCTATTCTAAACGCTTTATAATAATTTCTGTACTATGATAGATTAAAAAGCAAAGTTACTCCTTGGTTGTGGAGCCCTTGGAGGCGAAAATAACATCTGCATTGTACCTACTTTGTTTTTAACAAATTACAGTCAGATTAAGATTTATTTGCGAATCTTTAAATATTTTCTGAAAATAATTTTAACTTTTAAATATTTAAATAACGTATGTTTTTTACTGGCACTCCACGGCGCACTTTGTCTTACCAGAGCGAGAAAATGAAAATAATTTAAATATCTTTACCTCGAGTGGGAATCTAACTCATAACCGCGTTTACAATTAGACGCTGTCCCACTGCGCCACGACCGACCTGTACAAGTCAATTTCAATAAAATGGCCTCATATTATTGAAAATCAAAAGAATATCACATTACGGGCTCAGGGAGTTACTTTCAATGGTAAACAACATGGCGGTGGGAAATGCGGTGTCATTTATAACCTATAGCCACCTTGCGACCTTACATTCACTTGAAGTTATATTGCATGCGCCTACGAGATGAAAAACTGTGTACTGCACATTTACAACATTGGCGCTTTACGCAACAATACAAATTCTGGCGGAAAACGGAAACCGGATGGTCCTGATACTCAGTTTTCACTACCTATTGAGCTATTCGGCATACAGCGTGAAGTAAAAAAAATTGAACGCAGCAATTATCGAACCCATGCTTCCTGAAAACGCCTCCTGTCTGCCAAATAAAGATAGAATCATGCAGGCATATACTTTTTCATTGCATCAATTTATATTTTTTATTGAAAATACTTTAGCTCTTATGGATTCTGAGCCCGATATGTACCCTTTATGTCATTTGAAACAGAGTATCCCCAAAAATAATAAGGTTACAATATGAAAATAAACAATAAACATTGATATACATTCTCAATTCAGAAACCGACCAATATTCTTCGTAGGTTCAAACTTAATCTTTGTTTGTGTTACCTTTTGCAGTAGAGATTATAAAAAGGCAAGTTTTATTTTCAAATTACTTTAGTATATAGTTAGAAAACAGATCCTTTCGATTATAGTTTTCTAAGAAGAACTGTGAAATTAATAGAATTCAGCAGAATTGCCTTACTAGCTGGTGGTAACTTCCTGTAAGACCGACAATGCTGATATTTTATGTTAATTTACGATTCAAGAGTGCTTGTTACAACGTATTTAAGTTAGAACTTAGATTGGATTTGTATAAAAACTCATATAAGTAATAACTGGTAAGACAAGGCGTTTAGTTCCGTCACTTAGCATACAATGTTTTGAATTGGTCGGGAAGCAGAGTACGGTGTGTTTTGACACTAGGTATCTAGCTTGGCGGAATAAAAACCCACGTAAGCAAACCTGGTTTTAATTTGATAGCAACATTACAACATACAAAAATTGTATTTCTTGGATAATATGTAAATAAACATTTTTTAAAATGGTTGTAATTTACCGTAGGAATCATTGTAAAAATCAGCGTAAATCATGCCAGTTTATTGAGGTTCTATATTTACTTTGTATGTAATGAAAAATGATATTTTAAAATTATTTATAATTCTCTGCTCTGGTAAGACAAAGCCCGGCGTTCAGTTCAGCATTCATCAAGCATATGTAGATTTCGGGAGGAAAGCTGTCAACGGAGTATCCTGACACTAGGTTGTCTTTGACAAACGGGATTAAGTGTAAAACAACAAAAGTAAAATAAATAACAAAAATATATTAAATTTATACCGATACCAATCCATGTATTAAAATGATACCTTCCTACTTAGTACAATTGTTAACGAGTAAAATAATCGTTGTTCAGCGTTATATACGTCACTTTACGCAAAAGAGTATTATGATAAGACAACTGGTACTTTGCGTTAGTTATTAGGTTATTATATTTCTTAAACATCATTATAACAAAAAATATATTAGCAAAGTTTAGATATAAAAGTACTAAAAATCATAAAATTCGCGATATATAATACAAGGAAGCGTAAAAGACTACGTCATAAGGTTGTTTTATTAATATTCATTACTTTTCTATAGGAAGCATGCATATGAACGTCTATGTGTTCCAATTTTAAACAAGAATTTAGTTTAAATCGATATATATAGATATAATATTTATTATGTAAAATATTAATAACATAAAAATTGTATTTAAATTGTGTTCTGTTTTTTATTCTCAGTCATTTCCCTCATATACAGGAATAGGCAGAGTTTTAGAGATACTGCATGTTCAGTAGCGGAACTCAACGCCACGTTTTATCTTATTAGACTAAGAAAATGAATATTTAACAATACTAACTACTTAAGATAATAAATGCTATTTTCAAATTTAATTGATTGTATTTTCCAAATTTAATTTAATTGATTGTGTTTTAAATTTAATTGAAAAATAAGAAACAAAGTTTTTTTGCATAAAAAATGCATTTTTATTACAGAATCAATAAAGGTGCGTACGTATAACATAGACGTAAAATATATAGATTTTAAGCACTAAAGGGCCTTATTCGTACATTTTAAACATTTAGTTAGGTGTTAACGCTCAAAGTAACGGATCTCCGCTAGGCCCTGGGGACGTGTCTGAAACGGCTGGCGGCTCGTCTGACCATAATAAATGTTTCTTCATAACATAATATTTTATATAGAGTCGAATCTTATGAAGACTTATTTTATATATTATATTAAGGCTTATATAATAAATAATAATTATTTTAATGTAAATCGTATAAAAAAATCGTAGAATTTTTTTTGACAAAGTAGTACACTTGATACAAAAGTATACATGTTAAATTCAAAATGTGTATAATACATATATAAATGAATAACTTGTAAGTGTATATCTATCATTAAATCTGGTGGTATTCAACGCAATTTTACGTTATGTTTTGTCTAATCAAAGAAAGCTTCATTGCAAAATCAGTGAAAAAGCGGCCATATAACAGAAAGTGATCCATCGAATTTATGATATTTACTAAACTGATTTTTTTTAGCTAAAAGCTTTTTATCCCGCATAGCAGGGTAGACAAAAGTACCTAGTGTCAAGACACTCCGGACTCGACCGATTTTTTTTATTTACAATTTGTTTTGGAATGGAATAGAAGTAACATATGAAGTCATGCAACTGAGTCATAACGGTCAATACTGCTAAAGTGGTGGAAGGCTATATGAGGGTTTTATTTAACACCCGCGTTTAGAGCGTAATAAAATGTGCGGTGTCTTGAAATGAAATTAAACGTATAGTTCAGCGTAAAGTTCAAAAGTGTATTTCTAAATATAGCTTATATATATATATATATATATATATATATATATATATATATATATATATATATATATATATATATATATATATATATATATATATATATATATATATGTATGTGTTTTTTAATTAGAATTTTATAGTCATGGTAGCACAGTGGGACTGATTGGTGATGGAATTCTCATTGTAAGCACCATCGCTTAGCTCAATTCCTTTATGGTGGAAAGATTAAAAGAGCTAAAAGAAGAGAAAGAGCTAAAAGATTTTTTTCATTTTTCCATACAGATACAACACAGTACGTCGTTGAGTTCCGTCAGTTAGCAAGTTGTTTAGAAATGTGACTACGGCAGTGGCTAGATTACGGCAGTGGGAACATGTTTCAACACAAAGTTGTTAGAAGACTAATGGAAAACCATTTTTCTTTATCCTATGATAGAGATAATAATCTTGAAGCAACGTCAAGTAATTCTGTCGCTTTTCAAGATATTACTACTGTTTTTGTAAATTGACTTTTCGTGAATACCGGAAATGAGAGAAATATAAAACATATATTTTGAAAGCAAGCTGGAAGCCGTCTTTAATTATTTTTTTATACTTTATTGTATTCTACTCTTCAAGCATTGGATAGATTGTAAAAAAATGTAATCCGATTTTGTTGCGACAGCGATTTTTAATAAATAAGAATACCGATTTTTATATAATTGTATCGTCGTCAGATCTCAAAGTGTATACCCAATTCCAGCTCAATCCAACTGAGTAGTGGGTCAAATTAAGCCTGCAAGATGTCACACACACAGGCTAACGAACTAACATGGCAAGGTGAATAAAAGCTTATAAAAAGAGACCTCTCATATCATCATGTCTTTATAAAAAAATATATCATATCAAAGGTTTTATTTAATTTTATAAATTATTGTATAGAATAATTTCATACAATTTAAGATGCTATAATTTATAAAACAATTAAATACAACTTACTAACTTAATTAATAAATAGGTGATCCTATACATATATTTGTATTAAATATAAGCATACAGTTTATTTGACAATCTGTTCATGGATCAATGAAATCTTAGATCATACCGATAGCTATCGTATTTTAGAAGTAACGTAACGTCTAGAGTGTATCGATTTAATTTGGCTTGAACACTAATAATTAACAAGCGAACTAGCTAGCTTTCTGAACGTTATTTGCATAGCCTTCTCAAAACTGTTGTATTTCGACTATATCGTGGTCCTAACTTATTGGGCCTTTTGTATACTTTTTGAATTATATGTAAAATATTATATTATATATTTATTATATATTTTAAATAACAAACTTGCAACTGTCATCCACATACGATTTAGTCGTATAGTACAGTAGTTAGTAGTGTAGTACAGTACAGTCAATAATCTATAATAGACAGTTGTAATATAAATCATAAATATAATATAGTTATAAAGCGTGAAGCTAAAATAAGGCTCATTTCACACCTACTATAGTTAATATTGGAATATTTTTGATATAGGGGTTGTATGAGTGGGAGTAGACACGTGCGACATTTTCAAAGTAAATTTCGCTCAAGATATATTGAATACAAGCGGTACAAGCGCTTATGCGTATCGACTGCACATAATAGACTATCGATTTATGTGCAGGATATTTTTTTGTATTTTTGTTAACTTTAATTACTAGAGATTTTTCTTACTAGAGTTTTTTTTTATTGTGAACTAGCTGAGCCTGCTACGGTATGTACTGCATAAAATTTAACATGTCCGCATCTTTATTTTATTTAAAATAGCTCAAGTTACTCTTTCTTGCATCAACTATATATCAGTGAAAATCCTGTTAAAATCGCTCCAGCCGTTCCAGAGATAAGCTGCAACAGACGGACAGACGAAAAAATTAAAAAGCTATTTTGTTATACGCATCACGTATACATACATATGAATTTAATAAAAATATGTTGGAAACAGACACTTCAACTTTAATTATTGGTATAGATGAAAAATTTTATTGGCATAAAGTTTCATTGAGGCCGGTCGTGGCGCAGTGCGACGGTGTCTGAGTGTAAACGCGATCGGCTGTGGGTTCGATCCCCACTCGGGGAAGTGATTATATTTAAATTATTTTAACTTCCTCGCTCTGGTGAAAATAAAGTGCATCGGCGTTGGGCTCCACCACTCAACACGCAATGTCTCGAATTCGGTGGAAAGTGGAGTACGAAGTGTCTATACACTAGGTACTTTCTGTCTACCCTGCTATGTGGGATATAAGCGTGAAGATAAAAGAGTTTAAGTTGTAAAGCTAGAAAAGTTTTATTCGTTTAAATTATAAGTTTCATTTCTGTTATTTAAACAGGAACGATTCGGATCTTTTAGTCTTACAAGAGCGGGAAAATATTATTTTATTTCCCTGCTATTATACTAAATGTTAAATATAATCGTTGCCTCGAGTGAGAATCGAACTCACAACTAATCGCGACAACTAATCACTATGACCTTAAAACAAATACTTAGATATATAATATGTATTAATTTCCAAAGATTTTTTGCTTTAATCTCTTTGCTACATAGTTCTACATTAGATGTAGTTAGCGATAGAAACATAAAAATAATATTATATTATATTACTCTAAATTTTTAAATAAACTGCTTGAAAGTCCAGTTGCATTCATTTTACGTTGCAATAAAAAATAAATTAAATTTTATCAACAACCCTTAACATCTAGATCTGGAAAGGAAATGGGATGATCGTTACATAGAATGGCGGCCTAACAAAGTTTTAACTAGTTTTAGGTTTATTGCTATTAAAAATTTACTTTTATAGCGTAATCTCCAGTAGTATAACTACTGATTACATTTTTGTACGCTTTTCTTTTTTATTTCTCTTTTAGTATAGCGCGATAACAATTTTTAATACGATTTTATAAGCTTTATTTATCATTCAATGAATATAAGAAATTCTTGCAACATATTTTGGACTGTTTGCACTTTGTTTGATTTGTTTAAAAATTGCAACACGTGTCTATATAAATATGTTATTTTCATAGTAAATATTAGTCGGAAAGAACGGGGCGCTAAATGCTACGGTCCCGGCATATGTCTTTACCACATCACAGTTGATAACCTCTTCATATATGCCCCCTGCTTCTCTTCATTGTTTTAACGTGACCGTTTCGATAGTCTTCCGAGGTCTACAGTCCTGCCGAACTTTTGAACACTCGCTTTGCTTCATATATTTTTCTTACCATTCTTTCATCATTCATTCTCTAGGCACGCCCAAACCACCTGAGCGCGATCTTCTTCATTCTTACTTATATTCTCTTATGCTTGGCATTGCCTGTGTAACTCTACGTTGCACATATCGCCCCCGCATATCCAAGAGATCATATCTCCATAACCTTCACCTTTCATTTCCTATTATTACTCTTTTGACACAATCACGCTTCGCTGCCGCATAACATCGTCTATTATTTGTAAGTTTCCAGCAAAGTCTTATTTAAAAGATTTTGTGTTAATAAATCTAAAATCAAATATTTTCTGCTAATGTAAGGAAACATACTTAAAACCCATAAAACATGGTGAGCGTGACTTAAATTACGGTTTAACCTAGTTCGTAGCAAGCATCCTATGTAATTAGATTCATGTTACCGGGTTAAATGTAAACGACTTGGCTATAGCAATTTAAAGCTGCATGATATTTGAAATTAAATATTAAATTATATGCCTATACATATATACGAGTATCTTTAATATATTTCATGGTAAATTTATATGTAGATATATTTTTTCACAAAACTAACTATCTATTGGTAAAGGTTTAAAACCTCTGACCATCATGTTTAACAAAAGGTTTATAAAACCGTTATTTATTTAATTTAAATTTCTATATATAAGAAGTTTTATACTGAATTTATCGCATATTAACATAGTATTCGTTTAGAGTTCCTGGTCTTCCCTCGACTCCTGAGAATTACATGAAAATAAATGAAAAAAAAAGAAAAATTATACTTTTTCATATTTTTATATAGTCTTTAATATTTATATAGATGGAAATTTATTTTTTATATATTGTGTAACTAATTTATCGTCTTTAGCTCCTAGATTGCTCTTTTAAGTCATTATTATATTCATATATTTATATTGTATAATTGTTTAAAAGATACCTTAATAAAATATAATAAATAACCAGGTTTTAGATATAAACGTTAATTATTTTCGGAAACCGTGTAAATTCCCTGTTAATCTTCACTTTAAGCGTTCAATTTAGACTGAACCGTTTGATCCTCTAATGGATACGTCTAATCGTATTGGAAAGAGCTACACCTAGGCAATTTAGATTACCAACGTACATACATAAATGTTACTGTATTTATATGGAGTATAAATATATATATATATATATATATATATATATATATATATATATATATATATATATATATATATATATATATATATATATAAGAGTAAGAATCGAACGTCCAACTAATCACGGTAACAATCTCTGTACCATATCTAAACGAAGAAGATAACGATTTTCTTATGAAAATTCATTAATATAAATCTATAATTCACATATAATATTTAAGTGAAGGTAACATCCACAAACCACTTCGTGTGGTTATAACAAATATATCGAGTCAATATGGCGCACACTTAAGGTATTCGAGATTATACGGAAAGGAGTTATGTAAATTTAGGAAAAAGGAAAAACAAGTGTCGGAAAAGCTCTGCTTGTTTTTTTAGATTTGGCGCCCCTTCATGATAATAATCTTTATGTGTATTTATTTGAATTCACCGTTTACATCTGTCGAAATGAAAAGTATTATAATATTCATATTATATATATTTTTTAGTGTCACTCTTTTAATCTTTTAGTGGTACTCTGCTTTATGCCGAAATCCAGTCATTGTCTGTTGAGTGGCGGAACTCAACGACGCCTTTAGTCTTACAAGAGTGGAGATCAAACCCACCCGTCGCTTTTACAGTTACACGTTGTCCCACTGCGCCACGACCCGCCTCTATGTTATCATTTGTTAGTGAAGGCGAGTATTTGTTGCATACTATTATTTCACGGGGGCTAACAAGGGCTATCAGTTCTAAATATGTATTGAATATGAAAAGGGATTATTTTTTACGAATTTAAAATATAATAACTCTAGAAGGGAATTCTAGTACATTTATCGAGATTCGATATAGTCAAATAGACAGAGATATCTCAAAATCAAATTTCCCGTCCATTTTACTGAAAATACAAAAGAAATTAAAAAGAGATTTTTAATAATCGTAAGAAATCATCTTATATAACATGAATAAAAAATTCAAAATGTTGCTTTTAATATATATTAATATATATATATATATATGTATATATATATGTATATATATATATATATATATATATATATATATATATATATATATATATATATATATATAATGTGTAAATATGCATTTGAAATTTAAAATATATATTTATAATTTTACTCTACTCGATAGGCCAGACGTGACGAAGTCCGACAGCATCAGACCGTTAAACGCGATCGGTTGTGGGTTCGATTCTCACTTAGGGTAAGTTAATATTTAAAATATTTTTTTTCTTCGCTATGGTAAAATAGAGCGGCGTTTATTCCACTTTAAAACTCAATGTCTCAATGTTTCAAATTTCGGCGGAAACTAGAGGACGGATTTCCGTAGCTAGGTACTTCCAATCGATGCAGGGTAAAAGTTTAAAGGTTAAAAAAATATATTTTACTCGATTACTCTAAAAAATACAACTTGGACTGATATTACAAGTAAAGGTTATCGATGATCAATTATTTCATAGTTCAATTATTATATAATACATCATGAACACCTAGATATTTTGTTGATAGATCATATTTTATCTAGAATATAATATAAAAATCTCAAACCTATACAATATATATCCCAATAAAAAGCTACAACGTAAAACATTTTAATTTACATATTTTTCCTTTTATCCTGACAGACTACTAGTATTGAACGGATAAGCTGATTCAGTGCCAAAACTGGTCATAATTTTTATATTTACTATACATAAATGTATAGTATATGTAAAACATGTACAAGCTACTTTTGTAAGGTTAAATAGATCTTTGTTTAATTCACGGATTCACCCTTTATCCCGCTTAGCAGGGTAGTCACAGACAACCTAGTGTTGGTAGCACTTCGTTGGATGCTTATTGCTTGAAATCAAGACATTGCGCGTTGAATGGCAAACTCAACGCCGCACTTTGTCTGACCAGAGCAAAAAAAAATTATTTTTTTTCCCTGAACGGGAACCGAACCCATTACAGTCAGAAACTATGCCACTAAGTCACTTTGACCTTATAACTAACACTTTTGATTAAATATGAGCTATTAATAATGTCATACCTATGATCGTCATACAATGTTTACTAATAAATACATAAAAGTTGTAAATTCTTTTTTTTTGCTAGCTAATCTCTGGCACTACCAGTAAGATTTGAAAAATATTCAGCATTTACGTTGATTAGCTTTTGCATCTAAACAAATTATCAATGTACTAAAATGTCTCATCAGCGTTAATTTTTTATATTCGTAAGATGAACGTTTGTTCATAAGGCAACAGCAGCCGCACCTTAGAATTTTAAATATATACTCGTCAAAGCAACAAAAATCATATATATATATATATGTAAAAGCCATAAAAATGTATTTTATAAAAATAAGTGTTTAATCCCATCATATTTATATCGTTATTAAATACTATAATTGCAAAAAAATCAAATTTTCCTTATATAATTGTTTCCTTGTAGTTTTGTTTATTATTGAGAAATGATAAGGTGATTGACCGTGTCGAGGATGTGAATCATAATGATTTTATTTAATTAACAGGAACTATTGTGTACACACGAGTGTATTATCATGAATCATACAATAAAAACAAAGCACAGAATTTCATCTATCTATACTATGTATAATAAAACAATAAAAAGTGCATCTGTACATTACAATTTATTTCCTAAAAATTGATTCCATAAGCAATCTTTTCCTCATTCCTCAATCAGCGATGCTAAACCAACAATAGAATACAATTCGACAATGAACTGTTTGTCTTTATGTACACTCTAATCTCTGAAACTAAATCGCTAAGCCCTCACGCTTTAAGAACCAGGACAAACTTAAAAAAGCGTATTAGACAAGCATTAGTAGATTGTTAATTATGAACTATATAACCAAACAAATATAATGTATACGAAAATCATTTATAACGCATCATAATTACTTTTTGAGGTTTCAAATCCGATTATAAAAAAATTATATTCATTCTATCGATTTTCAGAAATGAGAAGAATCAAATTGAAATCAAATATAACAAAATATAGCTATCACTTAGTAACAAGTACCATTTCTCAAATGACATGAGTGCAATCGTGATTTTAGTTGATACAATATTTACTCAAAAATAATATATTTATATGGGCTTCGCGAATTGTTGGGTATCACTATAAATTGTAAAGCTATATTACATATATGGACGCAATGATAGTTGAACTTAATCAGATAACCTGTAATTAAGACATTTCATCAAGTGTCATCCCATTTCAACGTCTTATAGGTTTCCGTTGGTTTTCCGTTGGGTTGTGGGTAGTATCAGGTTCACTGATGTGTCTCACTTTATTATCCGTTCCTAAGGTGACGTGCCCTTGGTACGGGTGATATGCGTAAATTGCATGTAAATATTAAAACACTTTGGTCTTCACTTCCTGCTTATTTTAACAGAACTATATCGAAATAAAAACGAAATAAAACATAATATAAGATCAGTTAATACTGATTTTATATATCTATTTCTTCGCTCTGGACAGTGTCTTGACGCTAGGTTGTCTCTGACTACCTTAATATTTGGGATAAAGCGCGAACCTGCTTATTTATTATTAAGAATAATTACTTAGAAATATTATAAATTCCTGTAATTAAAACAGAATATATGTAATTGGATAAGCATACTTCTTCTTAGTCGAGCAAGCGTAGTTACAATGGCGAAAAGCTTCCAGCAACATTTTAATACAATGTATAAATTAAAATTAAAATGAAGATTACTTCAAAAATATTCCTTTAAATGTTTTAATACATAATAATATAAATTAAACAAGTAACATATTAAATAAGTTATATTAGGAATTACAATTATTTGATTTAATTAATCACTTTAGGCTGGTCTTGGCGCAGTGACTGTAAATCGATTCATTTTCTCGCTCTAATAAGACAAAGCGCGGCGTGGAGTTCCGCCACACAACAAAAAAAATCTTAGATTCGGCGGAAAGCGTTATATGGAGTGTCTTGACACTAGGTATTTTCTGTCTACCGTGCCATGCGGAATGAGCTAAAAAAATATTAATCACATATTGCTTAACTATAACCGAATTTGGAACTACCTATTACTTAACTAATTAGGAAGGAGAAATATATATAAACATACCAATCCAAAAAAAAGTACAGACGTAAATACAAGAATAAATTTTAATTGTGGTTTATTCAAAGCTTTTAATTAAACATTTGATAGACGCAATAAATTTTCCCGTCAGTGAAACTGTTCAACTTGCGTAAATCGTAAAGACAGTATCAGTATAGCTGCTAGCTCAAAGTTCACTTTGTAATGGAATGGAAATAAAAAAATACTTAGCTAAATTAGTCACAACGTAGTAAAACACCACATACTCTCCTATAAATTATATTTTATTTAGATCCAAACAAGAGACCATCGTGGTGCAGTGGGACAGTGTCCAAACGTAAACTTGAATGATTTTAGGTTCAACTCCTATTCTTATAATTATTTTATTAATTTCTTTGTTCTGATATGGCGTTGAATTCCGCCACTGAACAATAATGTCAATGTAATGTCTTGATTTCGAGTAGACAGAAGGGAACAGAGTATCTGGACAGTAGCTTCTCTTTATTTGAAAGGTGTGAATATGAATAAGATGTAAACAAAACGAATCACGTTGTACCAAATAACTTAGTTTTTGTAACTTTCGCAGTAGTTAGTAGGTATGTTCGTGGCACGGCAAACAGTTTGTGTCGTACTTGCGCACGTAATAATCTTTGTAGCTGATATTCGTGTTTGTAATTTGCTATTTTCATAAGTTTTTGTTAAATTCAACGTAATTTTCGCTTGAGAAAACTCAGAAATAGTTCAAATGTTAAGTGTGTAATTTATGGGTACATTAATGAAAGTATATATATTTAAACATATCTCTTTCGTGGTTGGTGTAATATATTTTTCAATTTAATATAACAACAACTAAAACAATATATATATATATATATATATATATATATATATATATATATATATATATATATATATATATATATATATATATATATATATATAATATGTTTTGTATATAATTGTTTTCTAAGGAATATAATAATGATGCTTTTCAGTCGAATTATTTTCCACCAGTTGAATACCATTTAGAAAGTTTTAATATATTTTTATAACAAGTTAAGTTTACTTATTGGATATTTCATTTGAAGTCTATGAACTTCGTATTTCAATGTTATTTTACTTTTGGCTTTTCATATAACTTGGGTTTGCGAAGTTTGTTTATTTTTATTTCATATTCTAGTAAAGGATAACTAACAATTTTCTGGTAAAGTTACTTTAATGATACATCATTGTGTACGTATACGAGTTTACGTAGTACATATATATATATATATATATATATATATATATATATATATATATATATAAGCACACAATAATAACTCAATACTTAATTAATAATTTTTCACCTTGTCTTTTATTTGTCTCATAAATTAATTATAAATTGTTACTTTAAATATAGCTAAAGTATCGTTCTATTGAAAGTCATATAGCTTAATACATAAAGTTGATGGTGTCATTTGCGATCAATGGTGTTTGAAAGTGGCAATGCATGGCACGAATAGCTGCCATTTGTTTCGTTTAAATTTATGGGATTCATCTTAGGCGACACGTAGTTGTACACATATAGGAAGTAAGGCGTAGAAAGTGATATAAATCGCCTCAAGAAATATTTTATTATATACTGAATGGATTAATCCAATGTTACTATATGTCGTATCAGATGAAAGTAAACTAATGTTTATATTTAATGCATTTAGTATTCAATATAAACATTTCGGCAAGCTGGAATCAACCCATAGCCATGTTTATACATTTATTGTATTAAAGCCTATGGCTTAATAAAAAGTATATTTTAATGTAAGAGAAGGTACATATAATATTATCAGCAATCGATAAATGAAAAGAAGTCATATCTTAAAAAAAATAAGTTTGTGTAAAATTTCAGGCTTTTCCCTGCATAAACAGAAAGAACGTAATGTTAAGACACCCAATTGTATCACGCTTTGTGCCCAAATTCAAGATATTGCGTGTCGAGAAGCGTAATTTAACGCCGTGCCATGTCTCACCAAAGCGGTATATATCAAATGCTTGTGACCCGCTCGCACTTCGCCGCAATGAAGTGAGTGAATATACCAATAGAATAATATATAAGTAGTTAAAAAAACACCTTTTTAAATAGAACACAAAACGTGCTGAGAAATCTCAAAACTCTAAACATTCAATTTAAGTTGGAACTGAGTAGGAACCTAATTCACAGATATCGATGCCCCTTTGTCTACACACCTCATTATTTTATTTAGATTGACATTTTTGAATTCGTCATATCTTTTAAATGGAATGTCCAATTTATATAATTTAATAGTATATTTTATAGTAATAAGTAAATAATAATTTAATATTTAATAGGATAATTATGGATAACTGCTTAAAATATAAATACCTATAAATAATAAATATAAGTAGAATAATAAAATATATAAGAAAATATATATAAAATATAGAAGATAGCTTTTAACTGGAACTGAAAAATGCGTTTGGAAAAGTCGAAACTCAAAAATCGTCTACTTCGTTGATCCAGTAGTTTTTGCATGAAAACGCGATAAACATACAAATTTTTCCTCTTTATAATATTAGTATAGAAGTACAGATAAAGTCACTTAGTAATTTCTTAATTATGATTATATGAAAAACAACTATACTTATAAACTTTCGTATCTATAATATTATCAACATCCTAAAGATTTAAACGCTGACTGACGGAAAATGTCATCAATCTTTTAACGTGAATCAAGAATCGCTTAATTTATCACCTTTGATGTTAATTTTATTGCACACCGATATTATTTCTGTGCATCTGGAATTCCCATCAATATTTATCGATCGAAATAATAAGGTGGATATAATTAAACGTTAAAGAACACGTGGGTTTATTTACTATTTATATATGATATAAATAGTTAAAGCATGAAAGCGGATATGGCAAGTGTTTGTACGAATAAGGGTTCGATTTTTATCCGAATATATTTATTAAAATAGAGACGTATCTTTAAACGATATAAAAAATAAGTTTAATTATGTATGTTTATAATGCTTTATTTAGGATTTTAGGATTATATTTAAAATTATTTTCACTTCCTCGCTCTGGTAACACAAAGTGCGAGGTTGACTTTCATCACTCCACACGCAATGTCTCGAATTCTGTGGAAAGCGAAGTACGTAGTGTCTCGACACTATGTACTTTCTGCCTGCCTATCTATGCTGGATAAAAATGGTGAAGCTGAAGAAAAAAAAAATTCTATCATGACTTTCTCTATATGAAATGTAATTATGCCAAATTGCATGATCTGTTCGCATAATTTTGAAAAAAACTGTCCAAATAATCGCATAATTTTGAAAAAATTTTCTCCTGTTTTCATACATATATTTAATTATAAAAATCCAAATAAGTATGAGTTCAAATAATAAAAGACGATTCCGTAAAGCATCGACACGATCAAAATATCTATTTATGACAGTACAGCAATAGTTTTAAGTCTCATTTTTTATATTCTAGCGACCCATAAACATGATTAACGTATTTTGAAATCCCACATACTCGATTCCAGTATTCAAATAGAATAAGCCTTTAACGCCAGAAATCCGTGAAATGTAATGCCAAGTAAGTATTATGAGAGTCACCGAGAGTGTGAGATTGAATCCTCTCTTGCATGTAGACTTGAATGACGTGATTCCTTGATAATATATACGATAAATTTTAATTTAAAATGTGTCTTCGCACATATATAAATTTTATGTTATAATGAAGTCTTGAAGGCTATTCGATGGTATTTTAAAAAGTATACGGCAAACACTTGGTATTTATATAACTTCGCGCTTTTATCCCTTACAGCAGGGTAGACATAATGTACCTATTGTTAAGACGCTCCGAACTCCGCTTTCCACTGAAACATTTTTGTGACATTTCGTGTTGAGTGGCGGAACTCAACGCCGCGCTTTATTTTACCAGAGCGAAGCAGTAAAGATAATTTTAAATATAATCATTCTCACGATTGGGAATCGAATCCACAACCGATCGCGTTTATTTTCACACACTGTTCCTCTGAACCGCGATCGACCACACGGTCATAACGTGTGTTAATTTCTTTTATTAATGTAAAGTAAAAATTTTATTCCCTTTTCTATGTATAATTTTCATGATAAAATATATATAATAAATATATATAATAAATTTTCAAAAATTTGTAAATTATTCGGCAACAAATAATATATTTTTGGGGCACAAACCTTAACTCTATATAATAATATAATAATGATATGACTTGTAAGCAAAGCAGCTTGCAACGCTTGGGACCGAAGAGTCGAAGATCTATCTATTGACGAGGTCTATTTCCAACAGTGAATGGAAAAGGGTTGACGATGATTTGTAATCATTACAGTATACACTAAGTGAAGGAACTAAATTAAGGTATCCCTATATAAAATATTACAAAAAAACCTTTTGTTTAAACATTAACATACAAAGGTTAGAGCGCATTGTGTGAATTTAAATGCAGTTTCAGCTAAAACGTGTCGTTACGCTTTAAAAATGAATTATATGGATTTAAATGTAATCCATATTTTTGCAAAACGCCTGCATCATAACTAGAGCAAATAGATTTGGAGAAACATTTTTTTAATTAACCAAATAATATGAATAAAATAAAATATTTTTTAGATAGTTTTGCGAGATATTCATAGAAAAAAAAACAGATAGAAACAGGTGAAGCTAATAATAAAATTAACTAATTCAAAAAAACCGACTTCGTAATTTGAAAAGTAAAATATAATTTTATAATTTAAACACATCTTGTAAACCAATATTTAAAAAATAACTATTATTATATAATTTTGTTACCAATAGCTTTGAAGTCGGCGCCAACTAACATATTTTTTTTTCTTTTCAATTTACTAAGTTGATTTTTTTAAAAGTAGTTAGTTTACTTTTATCTTTTACTTGTTTGTAGTGATAATGGTTGTTAAATACAGTAGTTTATAGGTATATATGGTTTCATAGTGATCTGGTGTAGGTATATATCCAATAACAATATATATTATAGAATGGTAAACATACATAAAAACGATTCCAACAATCGCATATCATTTGCTGTTACTTGTTGAAGATTTCCATTGATATCTCCGAAGATGTTCATGATATCTTTTTGTGAGACCATCTCCAAATCGGTCCAAATCCATATCGTTCTCAAGTGACGGAGAAATTACAGTAAATATGCAAAAAGAGCCAGTCACGATTGTCATCGACAGTGATGTCGTCAAATTAACAAATATGATAATAAAACCAATACTGGGCCTAATTAAACAAAATTTGAGCCCAAATGGCAGCTTGCATCGATGCAAATATATGGCTATAAATTTACTAATACATACAGAAATATTTTAATTTATTTTGATTTATATATTTATATAATATAATAATTCATACTTAAGCCGATTATTATTGTAGACAAATGCGTAGTTTCGTAAAGTCTGATATCGATCGTTTTATCTCCTACAGCTTTCATACAAGTTTCACGCAAGCGCGCATACAAATTATACTCTTTTCGTTTTACGCATCTGTGACATAAAGACAAAGTAGGCAAAGAAAACACAGTGTCCAGACACTCTGCTCTCCATTTTAAATTTCGAGATAGTGGTAAATGTATAGTGAAACTCAATGGCGTGCTTTGTCATGCTTAAGCTGAGAAATAAACATAGCTTAAATAATCATTATCTAGGAATGAGGAGAGAATCTACACCTGCCGCGTTTACAATAAGGCACCGTTCCACTGCACCACGATATCCTAACAAACTATATTTAATATTAAAATATCGCTGGTCATGGCGCAGGTGGACAGCTTCTGACTGTGAACGCGTCCGTTTGTGGGTTCGATACCAACTCATGGGTATTATATTTCAATTATTCTCATTTTTTCGTTCTGGTAAACAGGTAGTGTGTCTTGACATTAAATACTTCCTGTCTACCCTGCTGTACGGGATAAAAACGTGAAAGAAAGATTTTCAGTTGTAAGCAAAATTTTTTAATATGTTAACGTAATGTAATTACGTAAGTCAAGGGTTAAGGTCAGAGCTCTGTGCTGTTTTAAACTATGCTGTTTTAAAAATTCTTATGCAAACGAAGTAGATAATAATGAAAATAACCTTTTTTGAGCCCTAATTTTTATTTTTTTTAACATTCTGCCCGCTAACGATGTATGTTTGTAATTTCTCAACAGTGGGATGTGAGCCTTCTTAGACGATACACACATGACATGAAAGGTTAAATAACGTTGTAGGTTCTGTAAACAGAATTGCTTAGGTTCTACACTTAAGAAATAATTACATTTAAATTATTATAAGACAAAGAGCAGCGTTTAGTTCCGCTACTCTTCACGTAATGTTGTCTTGACAAAAGTTTCTCTCTGATTATCTTGCTAAGCGAAAAACAGTATGCAGAACAAACTAAAATACACCTTTGTAAAACAAGGAATATAATACCCAGAGCGGAAAAGTCTATCAAGATAAAATTTATCGCAGTAAGAACAAGGCCGGCGATAATAGATGAGAGATGACGCTCTCAGTGATTTAGTATGACTTCTCATAATCTTTGACTATTATATCGATATGGTTTAAATCGACATATTGGAATTTACATATAGGGGAAGTATGAGTTTATTTATATAATAAAATCTTGCTATTTTTACTTAATTATTGTTAATTGTTGTTGGTCTGTTTGTTTGGAAATCTACGTATCCGGTTTGTATGTATCCGGAACTATTGAAAAACAGAATAATATCCTAGTTCTTGTTGATATATTGGTGTGTTTTATTACTTTTGCTCAAATTGTAGTTTCATTACATGTATGGGGCCATCTATAAATTATGTCACATCAAATTCATGACTTTTCGACCCCTCCCCCGGCTCTGTTGGCAAGTAATGTCACACTTTGTCGGTCCCCTCCCTCCCCTTTAATGTGTGACATAATAGTTCCACAAAGCAAAATAATCCAAGCATCATAACGTGAGAATTCAATATTGTACATATAACGATCGATATGTTAACTTAAATATAAATATTCCTCGGTAGGCGTTGTTGTTAATATATAAATTTACAGCAGGTAGGTGTACCTACTACACCCGTATACAGCAAGGTTGTCAGTGACACCTAGTGTCAAGACTCCCGTTGACTGTTTGCATCCGATATCAAGACAGTGCGTGTTGTGTGCCACGCTTAGTCTTACGAGAACAAAAGAATGAAAATAAATCTTTAATATAATATATTCATGCATGGAATTAAACCCTCAGCCAATCGCATTTAAAGTCAGATAAAGCCCCACTGGCCTCAATTTTTCTTATAATTCTGTACATTACAAATAATATTAGAACTTACTTCATTATGTAAGTTTTAATATTATTAACTCCACTTTCGTACTAAATTTCTTATAAACGATACCATCCCACTTCAATTTTAACTTTATTTTAACAAGACTGGTAATTAATTACAAAATCACCAACAAAAATTCAAACTTCCGCAGTCGCTTGGATCTTGTGACGCAAGTCGTCGTCAAAGT
The DNA here is from genome assembly GCA_032432895.1 of Dryadula phaetusa. Taxonomy (NCBI): domain Eukaryota; kingdom Metazoa; phylum Arthropoda; class Insecta; order Lepidoptera; family Nymphalidae; genus Dryadula; species Dryadula phaetusa. Next base: position 3,413,277 of record JAOYRS010000073.1, read on the forward strand.
ATCGTCTTGAAAGGAAACTTTCAAGTTTCCGCTAACAAAATATAAATTTAGCATAAGTTCGATAACAGATTATGAAAATTAATGCCTTGGCTTTTTATAATATACAATGTGTTTCTTATAATTTAATATTTCAAATTTATAAGTGAATATGCAAATTTAGATTATTTTGGTTTAGCTTTAAGTTTGATCTGGCGTAGCATAGATAGGCAAGAGAACATAGTGACTAAACAATCCGTTCTCAGCCCCTCTTCCGAATTCGAGAGATTGCCTGATAAGTGACGGGACAAGATCTTCGCGATTGATTTATCGATCTTGGTTAAGAATGCAATAATATATTAGACATTTTTTTTGTATGTAACTATACAGTAAGATAAAGTATAAATAAAGCAACTTTATTTTTTATGAGAAACCTTTTTTATTGAATTTGGTCCACACCGTGACATAGCACGTAGTTACCCTAACGACTATCTTTCCTGTTTTTCAAGAGAGCTATGAATATAAACATAACTTTTTTATTTATACGACATAGTTTATATACTTCGTGTATTTTTTTTTATTCAGCTTCACACTTTATTACTCGTAGCAGGATAATCAGAGGCAATCTAGTGTCAATACATTAAATGTCCATCCGAAATAGAGACATTGCACCTTGAGTGAGCACTTTGTCTTGCACAATTGAAAATGTAATTATTTCCCAAAATATAATTATTTCCCATACGACCAAGTACGTTTACAGTAATACGCTGTCTCACTGAGTCACGATGGCCTTTTGGTATATTTGAAAAAGGTTAAATTTAATTTTAAGTAGTTTTAATTATATTAAATGTAAAAAAAATACACGACAAGAAGAAATTTTAAATTATAAAAATAATATTTCTAGTAATATAAGATACTACAAAGTACTTAGTGATTTGAAACTATTTTTAGTTCATTCAGGACCAGCAATTTTAAAAGGACCTATATCTGGCAACACATTCAGTCTAAATTTTTTAAGGAAGATTTACTTATAGAACTCTACCATTGTGCGTTTTCCTATAGCTTTGTTACATGTGTCTTAACTCATATCAGTTATACATAAAAGTAATACTTCTTGTTTTGTTGCGTAATAAATTTATCAAAATCATCAAGCTTATTTGCTATGAAAAGGCCAGACAGAAACTTTTAGTATAACAAGAACAAGATATACGAGGATAGATAGCGCCTTGAGATCAACATACAGATACATACAACAAAATATCGTTATTATTTACTCCTACCTATATTTAATATTATATCGATTTTGAATTTTTCCATTTGCCATCTTAATACGAGGTAAATCCAGTATGGGAATTTAGCCAAGATAATAATAGGAAACGCAGTCGAATAATGAATCATTTAATTACTACAGGAAAATAGTGATATTTAAAATTTTGTTCATACATATTGTAATTAATGTAAGTAACGTTATTAATTTATTCTTGGAGCATTAAACGATATATAATACAAATTCATTTTCTTAGCATGTTATACGCTAGTTGTTACTAGGAGCTTTGTTTACGTTGACCTTATGACCCTTGTTATTTTTTTTAATTTCACTCTCTTATCCCGCGTAACAGGTTAAACATCTAGTAGGAAGTATCTCGTGTTCAGACACTCTGTACTTTGTTTTTAGCCGAATTCAAGAAAATGCGTGTTAAGTGGCGAAATTCGACGCCGCGCTTTGATTTACCAGAGCGAGGAAATGAAAATAGCTTACTTACAGTCATTACAACGAGTGGGGATCGAATCCACAACCGTTTGAGTTTACAATCAGGCACTGTCCCACTGCATTACGACCGGCTTCTTTTGTTGTGACTGTAAAACGTAGTTTTGTTTCACACGTTCTCAGGAAAACCACTACAGCAAATAAACTAACCATAGTTTATTATTCAATATAATCTTAACACTCCAATTCAATAGCAAATTATAAACTTTTAAGTAACTTCACTCTTTATACATACGTACGTATGTACATTCAGGCGCACATCTTTTTGTGTTAGACACTACAAAACTCTACGTTGACTGATTTCCGCCCGAAATGACGTTGCGTTTCCAGATGCAAAAAATGTAAATAAATTTTAAATATTTTTTCCCATAATTGGGAACTGAACCCAAAGTCAGTTTCTAAGTCTTGTCAGATTTAGAATTAAAATTGAAAGAAAGAGGACAATTTTAAACTGAATCTTTTGTTACCGACATAAAATACACAACAAAAACTACTGGGTGTAGGAAACTTAAATTTAGTTGTCACGTCGGTTCTTTGTAACATGTAAAGGAACTCTGAGATAGGAATTCGCGAAATTCCCGCGGGAACGGGAGAAAACAGGATTAAGGTGTTACAGTCGAACTATTGAAGATCAAAAATACATAACTCCATAAATTCTACGAAGTGCAAGTGAAGTAGTAATTAATATACCTACAAATTAGACAAAAAAATCACAACAAACAATAACATGATTCATTCGGTTTTCCACTAACGTATTACTGTGTGTGCTTTATTACATAATTCATAATAGAGAAACGTACTACCATCTGGAGAATATAAATTACAACTCACAAAGTTACTTCGAACGCAGATAGTTGTATAAACATTTTTTTATTCGAATATTTTGTAGTGTTTTGAAAAGTCAGAGAAGGCCTAGTGTCAAGACACTGTTAACTAATTCCGCCCAAAATCGGGACATAGACTTGTTACGTGATTAATTTCTACAAAATAAACTGAAATGTAATCTATTTAAATAAACAATTAATATTTCACAGATTATATTCAAATAATTATATTCAAAATTATTATACAAGATTTTATATAAAAAAAACTAAAGTCCCGAGAGCTCCGCTCTTATCGAATAAAAGGATACGATTGTATTCTGGGTGACGAATTTTGTTGGTATAATTTTTCACAAAGAAAAGGTAAAACCACTAATGCACGACATTTAGCTAAAGATTGACACTTCGGAAGACAATGTCTTTAAATATGAGAATAATTGAATTTAAATCATTTCTAATGTTAAAGTTAAAATTTGCGCACACTTCTAGAAGCAAGATATTAAAAAACGTCACTGGGTAATAAACATTGTAGACAGTGAGACGCAATAATTCTTAACGCTTTTGTTAAAACAACTAACAACGACAGGTAAGATTTTTTAGTAGATATTATACTTGTTGGTACTGTCTATTTCGGTGTTGTAAATGTATGAAGTGATTGCAGTTTTAAGTCTAATATTGGTTTCAGAAATTAATAAAAACCTTAAAATGTTAAAGTTAAATTAAAATTATTGAGAGTATTACGTTAGCCAAAATCAAAAGAAATCAAATAAAAAAAGAAACTATTCTATACAACAAGATAGACGAATAGTTTTGAGACAAATAAAATATGTTTCAGGTCTCTATGAATAAAAAAATCGCTTTATAGAACAAAACGTTGTTCTATAATTCTCACTTTTGATTTAGAATTTTTCACACCTTTTTGAAGTATAATTCCTTATGAAACGATTGCCTTACAAGCTTATATACCTTTATAGCAACCAGCTTCATAATTACATTAGCATAGGAGAATAGTCAATGTAAATAAGCGACGGCAATAGTGCCTTTTAGTATTAATTTACATTTTACAATTAGATATGACAATACTAGGAAATAGCCATTTCTTTGGTTTTTGTCAATGTTGCAAAATATTGAGAAATTTTTATAGAATATAAAATACAAAAAAGGTATCTGTATTAAATCTGTGTGTAGATATTCATCAAAATTACAGGTTTCTTTTCAATAAATTTTAATAAATTACATTTACCTATAAATATAGAGATGTAAGATAAAGATAGATCAGAAGTAATTTTGGTCTTGTTTTGTTTAAAAACTTGCGCACGCGTCCGCAAACATTACAATGATTTTGATATCAAAAATGAAAAACATATATCTTTGACTACATTTTTAACTAACTTTGTTACTATAGTATGCTGGTATTAGATTCATTATACAATGGTCTACTCACAAATGTAAAAAAGTTCTTAATGTTTAAACATATTTTGAAATACACCTTTTTCCGCATAGCACGGTAGTCATTTGTTTTCCGCCCAAAATGTAGGTTGATTAGCGAAACAAACTAGGAAGTGATTTAAATAGAATTCCTTCCAGCAATTGGGAATCGAACCCACAACCCATCACGTTTAAAGACAGACGCTGTCATATTACGTCACGGTGGCCTTGAAAACATATTATTCCTAAAACATATTTTTGGTGTTTATTAATACCCTATTTAAACTGAAAAACCACTTTTAAACTGAAAAACCCCTTTTACAGGAAATCTGAAACTCGTCCATTTCCACACTTTGAACGGCGAAATTGATTTTAACTTTGGTAAAAAAGTCAACTTCGCAGCGAAATTTGAAAATTTGCGACGTAAGCTTGGAAATTGGTTTGAAAATTGAGTTTTATTTTTGAAGCAAACAAGCTTGTAAAAACCGACTAAATGTGAGCAAGAGTCGCGTCAAAGGATTCCGCATTATCGTAGCGCTACGCAAATAATAATTATTATATTATAAATATAATGCTTTTTCCCCTTTCAGGGGACTTTACGTTGGCGACAATCATTTTATATTTAAAGTTCTATAATAGTTAATCGTTCTTTAAGATTAGCTTGTGATCCATATAAATGTATGTTTTATAAATATATAGAATATTATAAATATTCTTAAATTTATGTTAAAATTATTTAGATAAATAAAGCAGCTTCACGCTTTATCCCACATGGCAGGGTAGTATGAGATAACCTAATGTTAAGACATTCTCTTTGAAATAAAAAAAAATTTAATATAATTTCCCCGAATGGGAATCGAACACACAGCCAACGGCGTTTATAGACGCTATCCCACTGAGCCACGGTTGCCTAATTTTTCATTTCTTCAAAAATGAGTGGAAATCCATATATTTCATATAAGTTATTTCTACACACACTGTGGAATACGATAGGTAAATAATAATAAAAATTCTTCTAAATATATGTAACTAAAACCTTCTGCTACTACTTTGACTGACAGTTAAGCCTAGGGAGTACAGGATCGCATTAGAAAAAAAAATTATATGGAATCGAGAAACACCATCATTTTACATTTTCCAGTGCAAATAATGGAAGACTGATCAAAAATTCTATATTTCGTGTTATAATATTACCGACAATTACCTAGCCTATATCACATGTATATTTAAGACCTTCAATTGGGAGGTATGATTAAATATAATGATAACTTGCATTTCAACATTATTTAATATAATATATGTATTTCTTTGGTTGGAAGTAAAAAGAAAAGATTAATTACACACGGAATACAAAACCTACAATATTAATATATATATATAATCTTTACAAAGTGTTAGGTTCCGGCACTCAATGTTCATTTTTCTGTAGAAAGTGAAGAACGCATTGATTTACCAGGATTATACTTACAGTGTTTTATATAAAAAAATATGTCAACAAAGAATTTTTACAACTCATCGACAACGAGAACTAAGTAGTTAAGTATTTCATTTCATATGCAAATCTACACAATTGCACTTTGAATGGACTTTGTGACAATCAGTTGACACCTGCTAAAATGGCTCTACTCTCACTCAAGCATCATCGAGATATAAACCGATACGGTCGTTACAATTGTTTTATATTACGTATTTTGTACAAAATTTTCAAATATCATATAAGTTTATTTGAATTTTGAATATTATTATAATTATTTTTTCCAGTTCAGTAAGGAACCGTTATATAAAAAGCATTTGGAAGTCCCTTCGTACTATCAAAACTATGAAACTTATCTCAACTGAGAGGTTATTAAGTGCGCATCAGACACCACACTTTTATTACTGTGATAGCAAAAAATCCATATAATCATATCATAAATATGCGATATGCGTTCAAACATGATACGTGTGGTGACTGCTTAACTCTCCATCTTGATTTAGTCAACAAAGGCCGTAGTGTTAATCGAATTTGAACTATATCACTTGATAATAAAGTTAAAATTAACATATATTCCATAATGCGAGTGTAATAGATGAATTGACATACCTTTTATTTCGTCAAGGTGTTTCGCGAATTAGCAATAAAAAAATAACATTAGCTTGTTAATACAAAGAGGACCAAGTACAAGGACTATTATATTATTAGGTATATAAGTAACTTTGCTATTAATATATCGTTTATACGAAACTTTTATTATGGATTTTCACAAGTTAATAGCGCTTCACCACTATTGCTTTTCAGTTTATTTTTGTTATTAATTATGACATTCATATGTAAATTATTAATAAAAGTAGATGATTAATTTGCCGGCCAGTGGCCGGACCATACACCATGCGGTTTCTGAGAGGTGCGAATGCTAATCCCGCGGAGTTTAAATTTTTATACGTTTTTTAAACATGTTTTTAGTCCTAAGTGTGGAATAACTCTTTAAAAAAAGTAAAATAACAAATCGGTACAATTTCTCGTCCCAAATATTTTATTTTAAAGCAAGTCTAATAATAATAATAAGATATTTATAACAAAATCTTTTGATAATAATAAATAACATTTTTTTTCATAGTTCCTCCAGCCCATAACCTCTCGTGAAATGTGCTTACAAAGTACATACGTAAAACTACAAAGCTAATAAATATTAAGGAAAAAAGTAAAAAAATATAAATTTAATTAATGAATAAAGTACTTATGTTACTATATATTTAATACAAAATGCACCCGCAACTTCTTTTACGTTGAATTAAATATCTCTGTATTTAAGTTATAATTCTAAAATAAGATTACCCAAAATTACTCTTTATTACATCAGCTATGTACCAGTGAAAGTCCCATCAAGATTGGTCCAGCCAAATCAGAAATTACCCGAAACAAACAGACAGACAAAAATTATAAAAAATATTATTTTGCGATATTCATACATATTGTACATTTAGAAAAAAATGGTTATTTTAATATTACGAAAGACAATCCAAGCTTTATTTATTTGTATATAATTATAGTGATGGTAATAATTCTTGTATAAATAAAATTTTAACACAATTATTTTAAGTGTCTGTTGAAGTATATATGTCTTGAAATTTAACCAGGCGACAAGTCACAGCGACCGGCAATCGATTTTGTGACGACTTGACTATAAAACGTTCAATTTTCTTTGTTATCCATTATAACAAACCTAACGCAAACCTTCGTGTACTTATCGACATACAGTTGTATACAATTATTGTAGTTTCAAATAACATTTGGGGGATATTTATTTTGATGACATGAGTATTTTCCTCGTCTCACAATATCTATTATAGGAGAGAAATTGTAAACAGTACGTGTTTTCCGCTTAAATCATAATATATAAGGACTTACGTAAAGAATGTTTGTTACATATATTATTTTATTATTGATGTTTTAAAATTAGAAAAGATGTCTCCGTAGCGACTTTCTTTTTAGCTATATAGTTATATATTTAGTTCTATAGATCTTATCTTTAATAATTATTGCTGGCCGTGTTTTTCACCTGCTACTAAAAGTGCAAAGAATTATATTTAAATTATTGTCATTTTCTCGCTCTGGTAAGATATAATACGGCGTTAAGTTCTACCACTCAACACACGATGTCTCGAATTTGACAGAAAACGGAGTACGGAGTGATTTGACACTACTACTACCCTAGTATTGGTACTTCCTGCTTAATCTGTTATTTAGTATAAAAGCTTGAAGCTAAAAACAAAAGTATAAATCAACTACGTATAATTCTATCGATAGAAGATTTGAACCTGTTAGAGCAATATAATATAAGCAGATAGTTACTGTGTGACGATAGCGTAATTCGTTTTAAAGGCACGAGTGACTTCTCAAGCCATATTAGGTAGAGGTGAAATACACCTGCGACGTTTAAAATTATACAAGATACATATATGTAGAAGTGACGAGCGCTCTCAAAAGGCACTCCTTAGAAAAGCCATATAATGTCGAACGTGGATTAATTGCAGATAAAAAATAAATACGTTTTACTTGTAACTATCTATAAATTTGAGAAAATAATGCATTTGATCATTCCTAAAGGAAAATAATAAAATAAAAATGTCATAACATGAAATTTTGATTTTCGCTATGTATATACATTTTAAATGAAGGTAATTTAAAGGGATTAATTGCGTATTATATTAATATTTAAATAACAAACAGATAGCAGTAGATTTATATCACTAACTTTTGCATAAACCAGCAGACGAACACCACCTAGATCAAGCTGTGACCACGGACTATTGTAGGGTTCGCAACCTTGGGTTTTATAAATGTATTTTCAAATACCAAAATATACGCGATTAATCCGTTTAAAATAGTTTCATATAAAAAGACTTCTATAAAAATTGATGTACCCACAAGGATGTCTAGATTAATGAGAAAGTAATTTTTAAACATATTTGTTTTCACTATCTTATGGTCATTCAGTACATATTGTTATATAAGTATAATGGTAACGTAATGTATAATTTTACGATCAGAGAGTACTATGGGTCGAAACCATAGTGTTTTCAGTGGAAGAAACGAACGAATATTTGAAATAATTTCTTTCTAAACTAGAAGTAAGTTGAATTCCACCCAACACTTAACTTGTGTTAAATTATTAAAATATAGAGAAGGAAAGGAATTCATTATTAAATTCAACTACTAAAATATTTATTAGCTTAGCGGAAACATATATATATATATATATATATATATATATATATATATATATATATATATGTATTACATATGTAAAATTTGTTTTTATTTCTCCGTTCTAATCTGGCAAGACAAAGCGCCAAGCAACTCAACACGTAATTTCTCGATTTCTAGTGAGAAGCAGTTTACAGAGTGCCTTGACACATGGTTGTCTCTGACTACACTGCTATACGAGATAAAGCCTAAAGCTGTAATCCTATAAATCTTATATTGAATTAACGTAATGCTTGCGGTTGCAATGGAAATGGGTAAACTATTAATAATATGATTAACCCGTTATAAACATTTATTTACAAAACAAAATTTCACCTGATTGTAACAGATATCTCAATAACTGAAGTTGACCTTCCTTACCTGTCTTAGCTGAGGTCACGGGTTCGTTTCTCGCCGATCAAAAACTTGTCTACGCCATATTCGGACAAGGCAAAAAAGTTGATAGCTTGACATTGAAAATTAACAAAATGTATACGGCAATATAATAATGTAGTAATTGCTATAATTTGTAATGGCGATGGTTGTAAATTCGATTCCTACATGAGATAATGAATTAATTTTATTTATCCTTCTAGTATCGAAAGGCAAAGCGCGTTGTTGAGTTACGCCACTGAACACGCAATATTTCAATTTCGATCTCTCCGCCTACTCCGTTGGTATAGGGAAAAAATGATGAAGCTGATAAGATTTAAACCCTGAATATTTACCGCATTAAGTACATTTCTACTATATTTTTTTATATATATAAAGGCCAGAAATTAAAAGTAATGAAATTCTATTGTGTATATGTCTGTCATTTAGTCATTTATGTAGCTATATAGCAATATATATGAATATATTGTAATATAACAAAGAAATATTTTCTCAAAATGAGTATATTTTATACGTAGTTGTCATTCCGACATTGGAAAGGTAATAAAAATACTAAAAATCTATTAAAAATAACTCTTAAAAAAGAATGTTTAATTTAAATTAGTATACTTGCAAAAAAAATAGGAAAAAGTCTTCGGGTAAACTTAAATAAAAAAAATTAAATAAAATAAAAGGTAAATAAAATAAAATTCAATATTCAGTTTATATCCATTCTTATTTGTCAGAAAGATACTATGTATACCATACTGTTTTTCTTAGTTAAGTATACAGAAATAAATATATCATTATACATACATTTACACTAGGTAATTCCTATCTACGCTGATATGCGGGATAAAAGCGTGAAAGAAGAGAAATGAACTAAATACATACATGGTACATACCAAAATAACATTTTTTACCAATTTTTTGTCTGTTTGTTCCGGCTAATCTGTGGATTTTGACAGATCTTTCGCTGGCAGCTAATATAATAAGAATATAATAATTTTTGTATTAAAATTCCAAATATACCTAATTTTACATATTTTTATTCATATTTAAACAAGGAGAGTAGAGGACAAAAGTTGTTTATCCCCGAAATATACTTTGCTCTGGATCCAATTTTTCGCTTAGCAGGTAAATCTTGTTTAATTAATTATCATTTAATACGGCTAATATTCAACTTAATCCTATTTGCCAGCCCTTAAATAATGAAATTTAAGTGTTGTTTTAAAACATTTTCGTGATATTATAATTCCTAAGTTAGATAATGTATAATTGCTATATAAGCAGTCAACGGAGTGTCGTGACACTAGGTTGTCTCGACTACCCACTATGCGGGATAAACCGTGAATCTGCTTTTTTAATTATAGTTACAATAACTTAAAGACTTAAATTAAATTTTACCTGCTTATGTTTTCATCAGACCACATGGCAAATAACTCGTTATATTTTAATAATAATAATAATCTATGTTCTTGAGTTTCAATATATTAAATTAAAAAAAAATGGAAATTAATATGTTCGAAATTTAAACGAACGAAGGAGACGCTCAAGGAATTAAGTTTCATCCATAAGAAGATAATTTTGAAATTCGAAAACATTAACTTCGTGCGTACAAGAATAAAATCAAACTTTCAAATTAATAAATTTGAAATTTTTGGAAATGAATTTCTTATTTGAAAAACTAATTTTGAAATTCGAACGCATAGATTTGATGAATTTAAACTGAATAGAAGTTTAAGACCTATTGATACTCACATTCACAATCTTTTTAATTCATTACTTTTTTCAGTTAAATATATTAGATTAGATAATATTAGATAGATTCATGGCATTCATGGCAGTTAGCGGTACGATTAACACTACGTATATAGTATGTACATACCTGTCTATTAAAAGAGACCCAACTCAAAAATTATATAATATTTAATTTAGCCACTAACATTTACTTATTTTTTAAAAAACTAATACTTTAATCTGTCAATAAAAAAGCTTAGTCTAAGACTTATAGAGTCTTGAACTAAGTTTAGAAATTGATATTAGATAAATAACCATTTATTAAGTTAGATGATTTTCTGAGTTTAAAACGTAATTAATTATAAAGTAGTATAATATCACAAATAAATTTGCCATATCACTTGTCACGTGAAGTGTTTCTCAATTGTTTATTGTTGTATTTTTTATATGGTCATTTATTTTACATAATGCATACGTAAATATACGAAAAAATATTTTTTAAATTTCAATACTGTTTCCTTATATGTACAATGTCTTTATTTTTTTATTTTAGCAGTTATTAACATCAAGAAATTGTGGGATATTTCGAGTATTTACTCAATGGTTAATCGTTTCATTGTACTTATTAAAAAGAATATTGTTTTATTATTGTATAATTAGTATATTCTTAATTCAAATTTGTAATTGATTTTATAACTAATATATAAGAACTCATTCTTTATTATTATTTATTTAATCTCTTTCAACATGACAATCTGATTATAATATCAAAACAAGGAAAATACTTTCCGTTAAACGAATTTCGTTTTCTTACAAGTAAACATATAAGGTTGTAATTATGTCACAATATATATTAAAAAAGTATATATTAAAAATGCAAAAAATATTGCTAACAACATTCATTGTGTATAATCCTATTACTTCAAATAATTGAAACGCTAAAAGGCTTTCTCTAACAACATTAGCTTTCGTCGTCGATTTGATTCGATTAAAATGTAAACGTATATACATTTTATGTAATAACTACATGTAAATACATACACAGGGGTCACCCAGTCAATTACATAATAGAAATTCAATCGTTTAATACAATAGTATTACTTACTTTCAGAAAACTAAGAGTCGTTACACCTCTCGCAGATATCTGTTGGATAGAAAGTAACGCCACACGTGTCAAAGCAAAACACTGTGTCAAAAATACGTTTTCACACACGATTTTATTGAAGAATTTGTAATTTTCACGTGAAAATATTTAATGGGAACGCCGAACGTACATCCTCTTTAGAGGTTGATTGGTAACTGAAGCCTAGGACCGGGTCGTCCCCCCGCGCCGCGCTTCCCGCCCAGGCAAAGTGACAGAGATTAGGCGATGTAGGCCAAGTGCAGACATGCCACGGCCTTTATGTTAACTGAGCACATCCTTTTCTTAAGAATTGTAATTCGTTTAGTTTTGTTGTTAGTGTTACTGCATGATTTATTTTTATAGTGTCATTTTTTTAAATAATTTGTTAAATCATTTGAAAATGAAGTTGATATGTATTTGGAAAAAGTGACATAGTTTTTGTCTTCACATGAAATTCACCGTCAATAGTATCTATAGTAAAAATAATTGAAATTTTCTACTTATTTCTCTGTTTTTTTATACTCTCATTAATATTCTGCATATCAAAAATTACTAACAAAATCATAATATACTGCTCAAAGAATACAAAACATATAATTCAATATTTAAATTAAGTAAATAAAAATTAAATTGAAGGCTTTTTGTACAAAATGTCGTATCTGAAATAAAAACAATCTTTGCGCAACCCGGCGACTCCCCACTGTTTTTGATCAGGCTTAAAAGTATGTTTCATTCATGAAACAATTAGCTTCAGGCGCTTATGTCTATACATTTAAGTGAATTTTTTAGGAAAAAAAAAACTTCTGAAAATATCATAGTTCGGGAAAATATCTGATGAATTTTTTATAACAATGTTTGAAAATGTCAAAGCTTTCAGTTTTTTCCTGCAATCAGGCGTTATTTAAAGGCCTTTTTATATTAACTTTAGGTTTGTTATATATTATGTAAATTGATTTTTGTTTACTTCGAAGGCGAAGCTGTGCTCTTAAAGCGAAATAATACTGGAAAGATAAATTATCAACAAAATATGGCTTAGTTCTTAAATAAAAATCTGTTTTATTCAAAAATTATAAGTGACGCTATCAATAGAAGGCAATTAATCTAAGAAAATGATAAAATTCGTGGAATTAAAAACTTTTAAAGGGTAGATATTTTGTACATAAAATTAAATATAAAATTACAGTTGGCTGGGAATCAGTACCTGGCAAAAATGGTTTTTTTTTTCTATAATACGCATAGAACTGTTATTCGATCTAGTATATATATTATAGAAAGGTATTGTTTCATAGTAATGCATAAGAACTATATCAATTACACAATTGAATTCTATAAAAATATTTTGTTTTTTAACTTTACTATCCTATTTTAAGCGCTTTACGTCGAATTCGAAACATTGAGTGTTGAGTGAGGAAACTCGACACTGCGCTGTGTCTCACCAGAGCCAGAAGTTTAATATTTAATATTTTTAATATAATTATTCCCTCGAATGGGCTTCAAACCCGCAACTAATAGCGTTTACAGTCAGATGTCCCACTGCACTGAAACTGGCCTTGTAAATGTATTGTGTGTCATTTATTACACATTACTATGTGTTTAACATACAAATTCGTGTATGTACAATGTACACATGGTAGCCATTATTTACGCGTTACAAGTGCTTCTACCTAGAAAACAATGTACGCTTTTATTCCTCATAGCAGGGTAGATAGGAAGTACTCAGTGTTAAGACACTCTGTACACCACTTATTGTGGCCGGTCGTAGCGCAGTTGCATAGCATCTGACTGTAAACGCGATCGGTTATGGGTTAATTATTATCATTTCCTCGCTCTGGTAAGACAACGCGCTGCGTTAAGTTCCGTCACTCAACACACAATGTCTCGAATTCGACGAAAAATACAATATCTATACATTTTTATGGAACCTGTAACCACATTTTAAGTAGATACAAGTACGTAGATGACTAGACTAGATGTGATATTAAAAGATAGCTTATCATGTTGACAATCGTGTTGGCAACACTTATACTAAGTATACGTAGTTATTATTTCATGTTGACCGTAGTGGTTCAGTTGTGAGTGTTTTATAGTTATAACGAAATACCGGATTCAAATCTCGTTAGTTTATATTTTAAAAAACAATAGTAAAGCATTAGTAATATAACATATGGCAAATGAAATCCATTTTTGAATAATTAAATTAATATTACATTTTAAATATATATATTTTTTATATTTGATGTTGATAATGAATAGGAACATGCTCTAGACCCTGTTGGCCTTCATAGTTAAACCTGTGTGAGCTCTGAGGTGCTCTGTCTATATGTCTGAAATATGATGATATGTATGGAAATATAAATAAAAGCTAATAACGACGTTGCTTTATTCTTACTTATCTTTAATATTAAATTAATAAATGTATTCATTTTATGCAATTATATTAATAGCAATAAGTACAAATAATACCAAACAAAATGCCCTGAAATTGATAAGCGAGTATAGTCTTAAGGTTATTTATTCAATTTAATAATTACTAATTCTGGATTTTATTGGGAGAGTATAGTGACATAGTGACATTATGCTAACAACTTCTCAACTCGTTTGGCAGATAATAGTCGGTTAAACACATTATAAATTATTTAATAAACGTCCTGACAAGTAAACTATGCATTATTATAGCTACAACAAAATCTTAAATCCTTATTAAGCATTATTTTGTTGTTAACTCCGTAGAGATTTTTGCAAATTTGTGCATCCCAAAGATTATTTGTTTCGTAACACTAAGAAACAATAATTTCGCAAGAGAAAAATGCATGAAGGGGATAATGACTGTGGACGAGGCGAAAGAGGTATGCAGGGACCGTAGCGCTCCATACTCTCTGAATACCCCGCCAGGGATGAAGCGTGAAGCTAAAAAAAATAATATATATATATATATATATATATATATATATATATATATATATATATATATATATGAGAAAATGAAAGTAATTTAAATATAACCATTCCACCTAGTGGGAATCAAACCTTTAACCGATTGACTATTTTGATTATTGACTATTTTGATATATTGATTAGACACTGTCCTACAGCATCACCGGCCTCAAAGCAAAAGATGAGTTAAAGAACAATTTTTGATGGATGGGTAACAATTCCACTGTGCCGTAATGGCTTTCTACATAGCGAATTATTGAGCAAAGAAGTTTAGACAAAATAAATTTCTTTAACATTTTACTATTTTTTTTATTATCTATATTTATATTTTTCAAAAATGGGGACGACAAGAGAGACCTAATTTATCAACCACTATCTATTTTAGAGGTAATGGACTTTAGGTGGCGGAAACTAACACCGTATTTAGCTTAATCTTAAAGCTGGAATAGTTATTAAACCCGACTAAAGTTGAAATGAAATTAAAATAATGTTAACGTCAAAATAATGGAAAATTACAGTAACAGTTTACTGAAAAACATTCTTTAAGCTTCGTTTGTTAGAAGGGAATAAAATAATAAAACAACTTTTAAGATGTAAAAGTTGTTATAAGAATAAATGATTTCTTAGAACATATAAATAAAAAGCGTGCGCTTTTGATTTTGCTTTGAGTCTATTTTAAGTATCAAATAACAATAACGCTTTCAACTTAAAAAAAATAAATAATAATTACCCGACTGCCAAAAAGACGGGCCGACTGTCTATGTATTTATGTATGTATTTATTTATGTATGTCCGTTTTATTGTTCCCTTGTAAATGCTAAACCCATGATCCGATCTTGACAATGACACGTCGTTAAATTCATCTCAAAGGCGCATTTGTCACTGAATATATCAAATCACCGAAAAAGAAAATGGCGGATTTTAAAAATTAGTTTCTAATCGCAGTGGAGTTTTTATTTTTTTTAATTATTACTTAAAGTGTTTTTGAGTAGGTCTTGTGATACATGAATTTTTATACAAATATTTATACAAATAAATAAAATCAGTTTGTTTGTAATATAAAAATAAATGTTTTTTTTTGTAAATATATATGTGTCTGTCTGTTCGTTTCTGGTTAATATCTGGAATGACTCTACCGATTTTAATGGGACTTTCACTGGAAGACTGCTAGTGCAATATGAATTTTGATACTTGAGCTTACTTACCCTGTCGGAAAAGCGAAACGCTGAAAAGATATTAATATTTTATAATTAAACTGCGATAAATTAAAACTGGACACCACTTATGTTAGTGGTGCAAAACTTTTTCAGGTATTGTTTCCTTTAAATTCAAGTTTGTGCAAAATTTCTAAATAACACAATTAAAATCCCAACATTATTGGGATTTAAGCTATATTAATAAAAAACAGTTATACGCTTTATCATCGGGTAGCAGGGTAGTCACTCTGACTCTGACTTGACTAGGTCTCTACTTAGTGTCAAGTCACCCCGTTGACTACTTCCCTCCAAAATCAAGATATTGTGTTACTTCGATTTTAAAATTATGAAATAATGTCCAGAGATGGGAAATTCAACGCGAACGAAATCGCGGCCGCAGCTTCTAAAATATATATTTTAGTTAAAACTAAACATTTTTCTTTTTTTTAAATTTACTAACGAAAATTGTACAATTAGAAAAAATCATATTGCACGTAGACATAAAAACGTAAAAAATTGTTTTATAACAGAATAGACGTCCCCATTATTTAAAAAAATCAGTTATCAGTCGATATAAAATTTAAAATACAAGTAAAAAGATTGGCAAATATATAAAGTAGGAAAGAGATATTTATGTTGCTATGGTTACGCGTACTTTACTCCAACGAGTCATGAAGTTGAAAGTTAAAAGGTGATTTTTCTTTAAAAATAGGTAGATTAATAATAATAATAATATATAATTTATGAAAAAAACGCCTTAGACGTAATTGTGGTTATAACCTTTGAATAATCAATAGAAATCAGTCTCAGTCTCACCACGGTCGGTATACTTCGTACATAATGGCATTAAAACGAGACCACTTCACTAAATTGCTAAAATGTAACGTAGCGAAAGAAATCCTTTAATGTTTTGTTTGAAATTACTCTTTTGGCAAAATTTCAGCATAATATGCCAAAGCAAGCTATAGGTATTACTTTTTTTTAGATCTAAACTCTTTTTATCCCGCATAATAAGGTACACAGAAAGTACCTAGTGTCAAGACACTCCGTAATTAGCTTTCTACCGAATTTGAAACACTGCGTATTGATTGGAGAAACTCAACGCCTCTATTTGTCTTACCAGAGTGGGGAAGTGGAAATAATATAAATATAATCACTCCCCGAGTAGGGATCGAACCCACAACCGACCGCGTTTACAGTCAGACGCTGTCCCGCTGCGCCCCGACCGGTACTCTACTAGGTATTACTTATTGTATAATATTGAAATTGTTTAATATTTTCTTAAAGTTAATGAAATTTCTGTACTTGTGTAACATGACAGAGAGAATCTAGTGTTAAGACATCTCATTTTTTAAATTTAACCTATTCTTATTATAAGTTATTATGTGTGGAGTAGCGGAACCCAACGCCGTATATTATCTTACAACAGTGACGAATTGAAAATAATTTAGATTATTTTTTTTATTATACCAACTACTGTGCCACAGGGCCTCTAATAAATATTTTAGTAGTTATAAACAAACTAAACATACTGATCAATGTCCAAGGTCATCCGATACATAGATACCCTTTGAAATCACTCTGGAATTTAAAATAAACTTATTAGAAATATTTAGTTCATAAATAACATACTTTTTTCATTTTATAAAATCACTCCCTCACTCGCTGGAGTGTTTATATTTCAAAGTATATTTTCACTTCTTCGCTCTAGTAAGACAAAGTGCGGCGCTGAGTTCCACCACTTAACACGTAATGTCTCGAATTCGGTGGAACGCGAAGTACAGAGTGTCTTGTCACTAGGTACTTTCCCTGCTATGCGGGTTAAAGAACCGTGAAGCTAAAAAAAATACTTTGTTACAAACAGACTTAATTTTATTGTGATAACAAAGCCACTTCTAACAAAAGATTAAGTGTACATTTATATTTATAGATAAACTATCATTTTACTTATAAAAAGGTACTTAAAACTAAATTAATTAAATTTGATGAGATATTTACTTGCATTATCACGATATCGTCGAGTAATAACTTTTCATCGCCAATATGACGCAAAGCACAAGTTTTATCAGTAAAAGCGTCTATAAAAGCTTTTAAACGCTTAATTAATACTAGTGAATGCCCGCAACTTCGACGTGGATTTGACCCTTACTATAATTTTATAGAACAAATACTTTAGATTATTAACGTAAAACAAAATAATAGTGAAATTGCATTTAAATTGGTTTAACCGTTTTTGAGATGCTTAAAGAAAAATATATTAGATTTTTTTTTTGCTTTAGCAAGGCAGACGAGAATTACCTTTGTACTCCGCTTTCTGCTGAATTTGAGTCATTGCATTTTGAGCGGTGGAACTTAACGCTGCAGTTTTGTCTTACCAGAGCGAAGAAATGAATATAACTTAATAATTTTAATATAATCAATCCCTTGATTAGTAATCGAACTTACGATGATCTGAGTCATTGTACCCTACTCTAGATTTTCTCTGATTGACTAAAAAAAATAATAAGACATACCACTTTAGGTTAAGTCGGGATAACTATAATGTAACTATCGAGGACTTCCAAGTACATCTCCTCGACTTTTATTGTTACCACGTAATGTTGCTATAAAGTTGTGTACCATAAATTCTGTATCGGACAATAATTCAATAGAGGCTATACGATACTAAGGTTATAAAATATATGTACACAATACATGTGTACTTACTCAAGCATATTACGTATCTGATTTGATAACATTGTATGTACATATATATATATATATATATATATATATATCAAGCATATATATATATATATATATATATATATATATATATATATATATATATATATATATATATATATATATATATATATATATATATATATATATCAGAGATAAATATACAATTAGCTGCAAGAATCCAGATCAGTACGCGAAGTAATTAATACACAGATGACGGTAGATTGATATAATTATTTTTTTTATCAACTGACAGACAAATGCCACCTTACAGTTAGTTTCCAAAATTTATTTTCGATTACCTAAATATACTCGATTAATCCGTTTAAAATAGTTTCATTGGAAACCTGATGCTTAATTTGAATTTTTATATTATTTTACATTAAATTGTCACGGCGCAGAGGGACAGCGAGTGAGTGAAAATAATTTTAAATACAATCACTCCCCCGAGTGGGGATCGAACCCACAACCGATCGCTTTTACAGTCAGACGCTGTCACACTGTGTCACAACCGGCCCTGCATTTAGAGCTTTCACAAGGAATCACATTTAGAATAATCGTCTATTAGAAAATTTCATAAAATCACTGACACCTGTTAATTATTCCTTAAACTAATTTTAAATATATCTTCCAATTAAATAAATAAGTTAAATACATTTCATAATTACAGTACAAGTAATCGTAACACGTAGTATTCTCGACCTCTTTGAGACTTTGGCTAACACTTTGTATTAATTTTAGCGCCTTAAACTTAATTGGACTATATAATGACAATTTTCCTGATAATATCATTAGTTACCTATATATTTATTGGTTTATTAACGTATTAGCCTTGCCAATAATAAATGGTCTATCGGGTACTAGTGTTGTGGGCTCGAATCCAAAATTTTTACATATATTTTTAATCCAATCCTTACTTATTTTCAAATGAGTAAATGCAATCACATGCTCATACAGTATTATTATAATTACATACTTATACATATAAGCAAGATAAAAAAACCTCAAAGTAATTTAAAAATTATATATTATTAAAAGCTAACAAAATAGCTTGTCATCTTAAAATTAATTGGTAACAGAGCTTGTAAGTGAAACTTTAAAAAAAATATATATTCTATTTATATATATATATTTTTCGCTCTGGTAAGAGAGTGGAGTGTTCAGTTTCACCGCTCAGCACGCAATGTCTCGAATTAGGCAGGAAGCGGCGTAAAGTGTCTTGACTTTAGGTATGTGCCTACCTTGCAACGTGGAATAAAAACATTAAGCAAAAAAAAACACTTATAAAAATACTGAAAAATTACTAGAAACAAGGAGAAAGTTAGTAACTTCTTTTAAAACAAACACTGGGAGTAAGTTGCCGACGTTGTTTCCTTAGGCCTTCGACGAATGATATTTATAGATAACACAAGGGAATATTGAATTAATGAGATCGGACTTCGACGTTTTTATTTTCGCTTGAGATATTTTGAATAATTACTTTGAATAATAATATAATACGAATAAGTTAGTTGAATTGTATTCCATTTAGGTATTTATTTCGTTAGTAACAAGTTACTGTGAATTCGCTTTATTTTTTCTTCATTATATTTAATGTTTTACGTTGAGCTTGAGATATTCCAGTACCGAAAGGTCATTTCGGAAGCTTTAGGCACGAATATGAGGCCAGTTAGAAAATATTGAGTAAATAAAAGGGATATATTATATACTTTGGTCCAGCGCCATTTTAGGCTTTCACATTATGTGGCCTATATAACAATATAGTTGCATTGTGTGTCTTTTGATTTTCACGTTTATTGAAAAAACATATTATATGAAATTAAATTTCATTATTTTCTAGCAGTAATAATGGGGTAGTTCCTATAGCCTCGGCTTGTGAAGCTTGAGAAGCATATTGAAGTTTCAGTAGATATTCGGCTGGCCATATCTGCGGGCATTGGAGTCCCACATAACTCATTCGAGACCCTAAGTGGCCAAGATCACGTATAACGTTTCCCTCGTGTAAAAACATTGAGTATATATTTTAGAATAGAAAAGTAACAAAGAAACAAAAGGAAGTAGAACAGAATCTCTTGTTACAGGGTGACAGGTACCAAAAATAAAAAAAAATCAATAATGAAAAATTTCTTAGTTTAGTTTAGGTTTTTAACTTATTCGAGTTTAAGAAAATGACACTAAATGCACAAATTCATCTTATAGTGAAAATAACAGTGGAATTTTATTTTTATAGTTAAAATATGGCATTGAGTTGTTTGAGTTGAAATTGTACTTTGAATCATCATATTTGAGAGATCATTCAAGGCACAATTTCTTGATTTGAGCAGAAAAAAGACAGTACAGTTATAATTTTCTAAGTTCTCCTTGCTTTCCTGCAAACACAAACAGCATGCAAAAAACGTGTGTAAATAAATAAATATTGATTTAAATCATTGTTTGAACATATTTAATTATCCCATACGGCATGTGATATTTGCAATATAGAGTTACATTTACAGCACTGAAGGGTCACTGTAATATATCTTCAACCCCAGACGATAGAAATAAATCACTAGCACCTAAAATTACGTCCCTCCAGGCTAGGAGCTAGTTTACACTTTATTATTTAATTATTATTTACTAAAAAAAATTAACCTAAAAAATATTTTTAGCTTCATTTTTTTTAGTAAATAATAATTAGATAATAAAGTGTATACTTTACATACAATATATGTAAAATTCTAATGATATTTTTAATTAATTTCCATCTGAGAAATTAAAACTGTTAAATTAAATCACAATGAAATATTTTTTTGGTGTTCTTTATCCCTTGGGAGGTAGTTAGAAAGGACAGTGCCAAGCGCGTTCCCTGCATACCTTCACTTCGTCCACAATCATTAACTCATCATACATGCTCATTGGAGGTACTCATGTTTTTTACGTGGGCTATAATATTACAATACAAAAATATATATCTTTTTATAATTTTTTATAACTTTCATTGGCCGACCTAATATCTATAGTTCTATTAAAAGGAAACCTTGCTACGCTATTTTGACTTACTCCGTTAGTTCATAGTTTTTGTCGTTTGAAATTTACACATTTGCCTGAATGAAATGATTATACAATATTTTTATAATATGAATATGATGGCCTTGTGATGAGGTCCAGGACAACCAAAAAATATAAATGTTTTTTTAATCTGCCTCCTAGACTAAAAAATGCCTCGGCACTCGGCATTGACTATTCTCAGTCATTTCAAATGTTACATATGAAGCGTTGAGGCGAAATACAATATTCATTATATGAGGCTTCCTTTGCTATGTAAATTTATAATAGTCATCCGTTCTTAACTTCTATGATTTCAAGTGGTATATTGTTCTTTTTGTAAAAATGCTCTATACAGTTAGAAAAAAAGAAGGACGTGTCTAAAGGAAAGAGTAGAATTTGTAATTTGTATATTTGTATATACTTTATTGCACACAAGAAATACATAACAATCAAGAAATAATTTAAAAAAAGCGAACAATAAGGCGGCCTTATCGCTTAAAGCTATCTATCTCTTTCATGCAACCTCAGGATGTTGGATTTGTATAAAGTGCAGGTAGGTGGTGCATTGGATAGTATATACATATGTATATATAAGTAGTATACAAAAAAATAAACATAAGTAATTTATTTTTATTTTTTGTTTACTTTCCTTTTTTATCTTAAATTCTATAATCAGCAACCATAGCAGGGTCAGGGCACTCAGAGATAACGTAGTGTTAAGACACTCCGTTGTTTTCTTTCTACCCGAAATCAAAACATTCAAGAATCTAAGAAGATTCTTCATACTAGAGCAGAGAAATGTTAATAAATTTTAAATATAATAATTGAGGTAACGAGTGGGGGTCGAACCCACAAGCAATCTCATTTACAGTCAGACGCTGTCCCGCTGCGCCACAATGACACAATGATATTGCTTTTCCAATAGGGTTGTACAAAGTATAGCATCAGTCTTCGCAAGCATCCGTAAGCGTAATGTTTTTAAAATAACCAGAAAGACAGCTACGATATAATACTCGGTAGTCTATACAGTATGAATTAAAAGTTTGTTTTTACACATAGTAAAAATTAAACTTTGATTTTTTAATTGACGATGTTAATTGTTGAATTTTTTTGATATTGTTTTTGTTTATTTTTATTCTTTATTTCTACTGTTTCCCGCATACATAATAAAGCATTCTCTATATACGAGGAAAACAGAAAAATAAAAAATAGGCACTATGTTCTTTACTTCTCGTCGAATTTTGAGACATAAATAGGTGGAGAGACGATCAGAAAAAATCTAGAACAAAACACTGCTATCTACCTAAATTCGAAACATTGCGTGTTCAAAACAAATGAACCCAACGCTGTGCTCTGTGCCAAAGAAAGAGAAAGAAATTGAAATAATAATTCAATTTCAATTTCAATTCAATAATTAAATTCATTTCAATAATCACGAATAGAAATTGAAATAATCAAAATATAATAATTGCGTTTACAGTCAGACAGTGTTGCACTGGGCCACGATGGCCTCTATAGCAAAGATAAATGTACCATAAATTACATAATTCTAAAATTAAAAAAAATACTTTAAAACACAATACCTTATTATATATAATTAAAACAAAGTAACTTAAAGCACAATATATTAAAATTAAAAAAAAAACTTTATAAACTTTTCCATAAAAGATACGTCTATATTTTAACCAAATTCTATAAATACAAACCAATAAGTGACAATTCCTGACAATTTTGCAACATAAAGCAAATTGCTTTTGTTGAAACTCACGCCGCCTGCGGCAATAAAGTTTTAATAGCTCAGTACTATCTCCAAGGTATTTCATATGGGAAATATGAACAGAATATTCAACTACTTCCTTATAATCGTATTCATGTAAGCTTGAACTATTCGTACATTGTATCTGTTAAGTATAAATTGAATTTTATATTAAAAAGATCTTTGATTCTCGTGATTTTTACACATTTTAAATGAAACTATTTTAATAGGTGGACTGTATCAACGACTACAGTAAAGTATTCGAAACGTCAGGTTTTGAAAAATATACGCAATTAATCCGTTTAAAATGTACCGTATAATGTGTTAATATATGTTGGAAAGAACTATAAAAGCTATAATTCGTTTTAAATTGATATTTGACATGTAGGTAATGCTTGTTTAAATGGGGGGAAGCTTTAAAAGAGGATATAACAAATTTTCTCAGGAAATGGGGAAATATATGGTGAAAACTTTTCAAATATTATGACGCCATCCTGGCTCAATGGGACAGCGTCTGACTGTAAAAGCGGTGTTGTGGTTTTGATTCCTACTCGAGGGAGTGATTTTATTTAAATTATTTTCTTTTACTCGCTTTGGTAAAACACAGCATCTCAAATTTGTGAGGCAGGCGGAGTGTCCTGACACTAAATTCTCTATACATAATCTCCTATCCGGGATAAATCGTAAACTTATAAAAAAATATATAATCCATGCAAGGAAAGTTGCCTGATACAATTCGTTCACTTCAGGGTAACTTTGTAACCTTTTCTTTTGTTTTTAATTGACATTGCGTGTTGAGTGGTGGAACTCAACGCCACACTTTGTCTTACCAGAGCGAAGAAGTGAAAATAATTTAAATATAATTACTCCCCGGACTGGGAATCGAACCCACAACCGATAGTGTTTACAGTCAGACGATGTCACACTGCGCCATCACTTATTATACTAAAGAAATTGATTTTTAGTCAAACATTTCCTTGCGTTTTCATTGTTTTTAAAGAAATAGTCTCGTTAAAATTAAACAAAAATATGAATATATTTTAAACACCATAATTTTCTTATACAAAATTAATAAGAACTATCTATTTTAAGCTAAGGAGTTTTTATTATTAAGTTATTTAGTATGTATGTTTCTGTTGCTCAATATATTATACACATACATTTTCGAAATAATAAAGGAGGTAAAGTACTGATTTAATGACGATAGTAATTTATTTTATATGAAATTATTAATTTTCATTTACAATTATTTAAATGTCACCTATCTATCCTATTTAGAGACCGGTCGTGGCGCCGTGTGACAGCGTCTGACTGTAAACGCGATCGGTTGTGGGTTCGATCCACACTCGGGGGAGTGATTATATTTAATTATTTTCACTTCCTCGCTGTGGTAAAGACAATGAGCGGCGTTGAGTTCCACCACCCAACACGCAATGTCTCGAATTCCGTGGAAAGCGAAGTACGGAGTGTCTTGACACTAGGTACTATCTGCCTACCCTGCTATGCGGGATAAAAGCGTGAAGCTAAAAAAAAACATCCTATCTAAGTTAACGCTTTTTAGAATCACAATAATGTAGATTTGCAAACCACTAGATATAATATTTTTTTAGCTTTACGCTTTTGAAGTAGAAAGTATCTAGTGTCAAGACACTCCGTGCTATAATTATAATATTTATATGAACATATATGAATGTTTCGCCTCGTTCATTAGATGAAGTACGGTATTAAGTTTGCCTCTATGCACAAAGGTACCCGTGGATTTAACAAGACAGGAACTAGCCACTCAGTGTGGTCATAAATTATTATGGGAAAATAGGGTGAGGCCATCAGTTACTTATACATTAATAACCAAATAATTAATAATACGTGGCGCAGTGGGACAGCGTCTGACTGTTAACACGATCGGTTGTGGGTTCGATTCTCACTCGGGGAATGATTATATTCAAATTATCTTCATTTCCTCGCTCTTATAAGACAAGGTGCGTGTTGAGCTTCGAAAATTAACTCACAATGTCTTGAATTCGGCAAAGTAGAAATTGGAGTATTTAGTTTCTCGAAAATATCTTTCACCTCCTGTCTATCCTGCTATGTGGTATAAAAGCGTAAAGCTAAAAAATACGAAAAATTTATGTAGTCTTTTTTTAATAGGTGTATACGAAAATATACATTGAAAAGTTATAGTCAAATAGCGTGCTACGTAAGGAATACTAACGTCTTATACTTTCTAACCCCATTGAAAAAAAACAAAATAATTTAAATAAAATTTCTTTGAGTGGGAATCGAACTCGCAACAGCCACGCTTTCCATTATTCGACGCTATTAGGGTCAAAGTACATAAGTTTGAACTGCGTCTACTTTTATAATGGAATTATTTGAGATGAAGCAAATAAACTGATGTGGGATAAATTAATTACCCACAAATATCTAGTTCAAACTTTGAGGTTAGTTATGGTTGGATCTCTATATATATACATTGTATGTATCTATGTATGACTGTATACGCTTAAGTTAATGTAATTAAAGCTGTCAACAGATCAAGGACTTTGACAGTCTAAGTACTCGATGAAACAGATAATATAATAACTAGTTATTGCGTGCAATTTCCTTTGGGTAGATTTTATGACAATTTTTGATGTTATTAAATTTGTCTAGTTTATATTGAAAGGTAGACAGAAAGTATCTAGTGTCAAGACCCTCCGTATTTCGCTTTCTGCCGAATTCGAGACGTTGCGAGTTGAGTGACGGAACTTTGTCTTACCAGAGCAAGGGGAAAATAATTGAAATGTAATCACACCCCCGAGTGGGATCGAATCCACAATCGATCGTTTCTACTTATGTTATTACATCTATGCGTATAATAACGACAACATTATAAAAAATGCAGATTCAGGTTTTATCCTGCATAGCAGGGTTAGCCAAAAACAACCTAATGTCAAGACACTATGTTGACTGCTTTCCGTCCGGAATCGAGACATTGCGTGTTAAACAGCGAACACAACACCGCGCCTCGTCTTACTCTTACAAAACGCCGCGTGTATGAGCGGTGAAATGAAAACAAATTTTAGATATAATCATTTAACCGAGTCTCAAATTTACAGTCAGAGTTTGACCCACTTCACCATATTGGTCTCCTATAGAAAATGTAAAAATTACATTTCTATATATCACAACAAAAATACTTGTTAAAAACTTTTGATAAAGCGCCCTTATGTCACAGTTAGCTGCACTCTTAAATATACTTGTGATTTTTCGTAGTACCTATATGTGGGTTCAAGAGTCCACATGTAATTGCATATATTCACATATAACAAAACATACAAATAAAATACTCTTTATCTCTGTGTGTGTATTGCAAATACAAAATAAACATCCGATCGTAGCGCAGTGGAACAGCGTCCGATTGCAATCGCGATCGGTTGTGAGTTCGATTCAATTTTTTGGTATTTTAAAAAAAGTGAAAGTCCCGCTGAGTTTCTGAATTCACTTTAGCTATAACTATGAGCTGAAGAATTCACTTTAGTGAGCTGGTGGTAAATCAATAATGACGTTCAAAAAATTAAGCAAGTACCTTCTTATTTTGAATAAAATTATTTGACTTTGACTCTCTCTACCCCAATGTACGGGAAAAAGCGTGAAGTGGGTTTTGGTTTCAACCAGGCTCCTAATATTTAGATATTAGCGAGTGATTAGGCAAAGTTGAAGGCTACATCTTTAGGCACTCCAGCAGCTGCTATTCTTGAGGTATCTTGTATTCCGAAGACGAGACGACCGCTCTACCTAATTATTTTAAAACTTATTAATAAATTTAATGTCGAACAATATTATCTATCCATGAGGTCGGTCGTGGCGCAGTGTAACTTGTGGGTTCAAATCCCATTTGGGGGTGTAATTATATTTAGATTATTATAACTTCCTCGTTCTGGTTAGCGAACGAAAATACAAAACAAAGCAAAACAAAGTACCGAGTGTCTCGACACTAGGTTCTTTCTGTCTACCCTGTTATACGGGATAGAAGCGTAAAGCAAAAAAAAAATATAAACATATAATCCATTTCATAAAATAGACCATATTGTTCTTTTAACTAAGTTAAAAAATATAGTTTTGTTTAAAACAATACCGTAATTGCAGTGTGGCTTAGCTAGTGTTTAGACATTCCTTTCTCCATTTCAGCGACTATAAAGATATTATATTAGGTGGTAGCCAACGCCGTGTATTATCCTACAAGACCGGCATAATATAATAATTTCAAATATACTCTTTAAGCTTCTAATTATATATCTTAAAAAAAATAATTGCCTAATTTAAATCAAAACTTTTGACCATCCCGTGTGTAACCGGTCCCATTACGTTATAATGACGTCAAAATATTACATCCATTATATTATAATTTACACGAAACACTAAAACGAACCCCCTCCTACGTCAAAGTAATAATATCCGTAATTAGATGCTATAAAATGGTACATTTATGAGTTATGAGCCTCCGGGAATTAGGCGATCAAATTCGAGAGTCAAGTGATACAATTGTGTCTGATATCGTCGTTATATTTTTCCCTTATTGATATTTGAAACGTTTTATTTCGTATGGGGAATTGTAACATCATGGTTTTCATAAAAATATATAACTAGGATCAGACTTTCATACGCGATGTTTCTGGGTTTTGTTCTGTAGGTAAGAAGTATTATATAATTTAAATATATATATATATATATATATATATATATATATATATATAATTTGAAAAATTACACTCCTTTGACTGACTGTCAAAAACTCACTGCGCCACCATGGCCTATTCTCTTGAAGAGATCTCGTCCAGACAAGCTCCAAATAAATAAACATCTGAAAGAAAAATTATATAGAAACATTGCATTACTAGTTTTACCTACAATACATTGACAGATAGAAGCATAGCTAAAGTATATTGCCGTCCATAATGCAGTATTGAAATCGACGCTGTTATACGGCAGCGTCAAAAGAAGAAAATAGTCAGCTTAGCTGACCGTATATGCAACAAAGAGATTCGCAAAATGGCAGGCGTAAGCGTGAATGTTATAGTAAGAATGAAGAACGTGCTCAGGTGTTTTGTGTACATCGAGAGGTTCAGTGATAAAGGAATGGTAATAACACAATATGATTGATTGTAGACCGTATTATAAGGGCAAGAACTATACAAGAACCGTAACGTTCGTTGCTCCGAACTCTCTGATCCCCGCTAATAATAAAGCGTGAAACAAATAGATGATGGATGTCAAAAAAAAAACAATTTATCATAATTTTTATAATTTACAAAGTCATAATAAATTTCACAATAACTATGTTATTCTAGTAATTATATTAAGTTTTACAATTACCAATTGTTTTATTAGTTTTACATGCTTTTACATATTATTTGTACGAAAAAAAATCTAATAGGCAATCTTTCGTCATACATATTGAACGAAAAGGCATTATTGCAATATATCTGTTTTATTGTTCCAATATAACACTATATATTTAACTTTATCAGTTTAAATCAATAAATTAATGTATTACTAATTTTATTTTCATAATTATATTCATATAAATGTGTTGAAAATAAGAAAATTATTATAATGTTAACTTACTCTAGCTTATACATAAAGCATACATTTTAAAACAAAATACGCTAAAATGGGACATAATGCTCAGGAAAAATCGATTTTCTTAGTATATTTTCTTTGACAGCGTAACTAAGAGTATAAATTAAAGAAATGGTATACCCTGTATAAATAATATCATGTTATACATCCTTTTTTTAATTAAAATTATTTGTTTGATAAATTTCCCAGCTATATATTTATGTAGATTATTATACTAAGTTTATTAGATTTTTAGTAAACTGACATAAAGATTTATACATTTAATTTTTTTTTAAATTGAAATAAACTTTTGCAAGCATTTTTGAATCATATAATGAACATAAAGCTATCACCGTCTTGAAATACATTTCTCTGAGAAGAGTTGGCGAGAAGCTCAAGAGTTGATCTTTCTAAATACGAGATACAGTTCTATAAAGAATAAATGAATTATATCAGTACTTTACGTATTTAAAACAAAAGCCACACTAACTCTTCTTTATTGCAAATATTGTTATTAATTTAAAAAAAAAACTAATTCGTACACAACCTGTATAAGTAAAAGTATTAAATTAAAAGTAATTCTAACTTAGTATAATATGAATTTATACGACACAAGATGTTTATTAATAGTAGATAATAACGAATTAAATATAAAATTTAGATTAAAAAATTAATATAAATTAATAAACTTGCTATTTTATTGCTTTAGTTTTTTAATTATTTATTAATAATATTTTTTTGTACTGGGATTCGAACCCGGAATGAATTGAAGAATATTAACTATAGGTGTATGTGTCTGTTCTGTATCCTTTAATGTGGCTTTAAATCGAGCCAGTAGAGCAATTTACTTTGGCAATGTTAAGTAGAATTAACAGGACAATGGTGATTGGGTCTTTAACTATCGAGATGTTTTTAACGAAAAAAAACAGAATTCCAAAGTAAACCATAGAACCTTTTGTTTTGAAGTTAGTTCATATACTAAAATCATCTAAGTGTACGAAATAATTTTCTGAAAATCACTTCAAAATCAATATAGTACGAATCAAACTGAAAACCTCCCTGTTTTGAAGTCGGTTAAAATAACACTTAAAATACTATATTAACAGTTTAAAAATAGAAAATCTTATTTATTTAAACACAGAATATACGATTGTAATAATTTCAATAGCTAAGTGCCAAAAATTAAGGCTACATCCAGAGATAATAGGTAATTCTTTTTGTTTTAAAGTGGGTGTCCAACTTTTTAGTTTTTGGATAACAAGCTTAAGTTCTGTACGTTCCAGCCAATTATAAGAAGCAGCTTTATAATATATATAGTGTCAAGACTCTCTGTTTGCTATTTAATGGCGGAACTCAACGGTATGCTTTATACCAGAGTGGATAAAGGAAAATATTTAAATAAAGACATTTCCTCGAATGGGAATCGAGCTTACAATTGTTTTTGAACTCAAACTCTATCCCACTGCTCCATGATGGTCTCTTCATAATTATTGAATCTTTGATTTAAAAATATACTTTCTATGCCTCAAAGGTGCACTTTTTATAAATCAATTATATTTAAAATAACTTCGAATAAACTAAATAAACTTTATTTTTATTTATTGCCAATATTGTCAACATTTAAATTTAAACAATAAATACAAATAAAAATTTTATGAAATATTTAAAATATTTAATTGAGGCCATCGAAGCACAGTGGGTTCATTGTCTAACAGTAAGCGCGAGAGGTTGAGGGTTCGATTTCCACTCAAGAGAACGATTATACTTAAAACTTACCTACCTTTCTAAGCTCTGGTAAGACAAAATGTGACGTTAAGTTATCTGGATTTTGAGAGGAAAGCAGTTAACACAGAGTTTTGACACTAGGTTGTCTCAGACTACCCTGCTATGCACTATAAATCGTAAAGCTGCTGAGTTATTGATAAAATGTTAAAAAAAAAACAAGTGAAGTACTAGATATACATATAGTTAGGCATGATTATTATTGACAATTTTTTTTCTGGGAAATTATTTAAATCACTCAGTTAATATGTCAAATAGTTCTAGATTTAAAACTAACAGGAATAAATTAAACATGTCACACTTATATGTAAGTCGAAATTCTATATAAAAGCTATACGAATATTACTATAGTCATTACAATTTGCTAACTAAAGTTTACTAGACATTAATCTTTGTCATACAAAAATGTCCTCGTTAGAGTTTCAAGTAGAATTATAAAGGCAATTACACGATTGTCTCTACTATTCTTAATCAGTTCCATTAAATTAATAAATTTTAAATGTGCCTAATATATATATTATAGTTAGAAATTCAATAATTTAATTATATAATTTCAGTTTATTTACCATAGGAACAGTAAATTAGTCCAATTAAAAAAAATAAAACTTTTTTAGAAGCCTCTTATCACCAATACAATAAATGTCAATGTCAAAATGGCTTTGAATGTATTGTAAAAAAAAATATAAAGTTACTAACCTATGATAAATAAACTAAAATAAATTATTAAAATAATCATTTATTCAATTAAGTCATACATTAAATATTTATACATAACAAATTTAATAAAATGCAAGGAACCTAACTTAAATCTATATTTAAATTGTCAGCACAAAAATGGCATTATTTTTTTTTAAATAAGTAATGTTAAGTTCAGTTATCAGGTTTATCAAGCTTACTAAAGACAATATAATATATATATATATATATATATATATATATATATATATATATATATATATATGTATATAAATGTGTACGTTTAAGTTTTGTTCATATTTTATGCACTAAATTCGTATATGGAATTACAAATTTAGTTAATTAGTCAACTTCATCTTTAAGAAAATTTGATTAAAACATTAATATAAATTTAAATAATCAAGTTTTAAATCCAAAAAGATGATATTCATGTACAAAACAAAAGATTTAAAAATTCTGTGAGAAGTAATTTGAAATGACCAGCTTATACAATAACAGAAAGCAATAAAATAATTGAAATACATTTACTAATTTACCACCATTTTGTACTGACAATCTAATGTAACATAAATAATAATATATACATCATACATTAAAAGATTCTTCTATCCGGAAGAACATTTTGGCAAAGGGAGTCCATATAAAATCACAATAACTAATTAAATAACAATATATTGGTTTTAATAAAGTATAGGTGCTCAATTACTTAGGAATAACTCACACACATCTCTACATTACATTATATACAAATTTTAAATTCATTTATAAAAGTTACATTATAATATCCCATCCTTACAATTAAAGTGTCACGTCTCAAAATTCATCAAATTTGGCATAGTTCTATATTTAAATGCTGTTTGAATATAGAACTGTCACTGTCAAATATGATAAATTTAAAGTTGCCACACTTTAACTAAGGGTGCAATATGACCAAATATATTAAGATGTTTACAATATCTTTATAGTTCACTTGTCATAAGACTGAGCGATGGTTAGATATGCAAAAATACATTTTAATAGGTTCTACAAATTTTAGTCCTTTTTTATATTCATGTTAAATATTTTTATTATATATTTAAATTGTGTTTATTAAAAAAAAAGACGGTCAAGATTCAACAAAACATGTCAATTGGTTAACAGATTAAACTTAATGTTTAATGTCAAAACAAACTCTTAATATATTTAGGCACAAGTAACATGTCCATTCATCCAATAGAAACAGCACAGAGTAAAAAAGCACCAAATATTAAAACCAATATCTTAATTGTTACATAAAGAACTCCCTATTTTCGTGTGGTGGTCAAGTGTGTCTCAACTGTGTGTTCGTAGAATTTCCCGTTGGACTCTGACAGTTGGGAACATCTATTATAGTTATTTCAATCACTCGTAAACCTCGTAATATGGGATCTGTTATATGAATACCTCGCGGATTATACACTCTTTCATTTTGGTTGGCTATGAATTTTGATATTTTTCTTAAATGCTGAAATGGAAATATGTAATAAATTATTATATGAATAAAACTAAAAAGTATCTTAAATTATTATCACTTCAAGTTTCTAAACTTTTGTCAAATTAATCATAGGTCATCAGCTACATGTGATTAATAATTTAATATAAAACAAATGTCATAATGACTTCAAAATTGCAGGATTCATGAACATAAGAAAGTTATTCTAATTAATATGTATAATAATAATAAAAAACATAGTTTATCAATATATTATAATAATTTAATTTATACCTTTTCATAATGGGTCTCAGTACAAATGTATATGAAATATGCAGTGAGACAAGCAAGGCATCCCTCACAATAGGTGCTGCAGTCCGCTGTTTCCGCCATTTCAAAATGTTGATTTAATCTTTCCATTGTAAACTCAAAGGTTTGTCGATCTATCTGTAATTATTAATATGCATATTTTTAAGAGTTCTATACAATTTTAGTTTTAAACCAGTAACAATGTTCCATTTAATATAATTTTGTAATAAATATATTTTCTCATGAATGATTGTAATAATAAATGTGACCCAGTTATTCACTTGCTAAGTGTAAATGTTTAATAATAGTATTTATTCTAGTTTATATTTATTTCCTTCATGTGTAACTATCATTGACTTTGATTCTTATAATTAAATTTATTAATAAGCTTGATTTCAAATACTTAGTTTTCTTATCATAAAATCTAGTCACCAAAGAAGTCATCAAGGCCATTAAGGCGTGTTGACATTAGATAAACAATAAACTTTCACTTACTCTGTCTTCTAATTCGGGAGGAAATCTCGTTTGAAATTTGACGGCTGTGCCCTCCGAATAGTCTCTTTGTATGAATATTTTTATGCCTTGTTGTGTTGGGGTTTGCTGAGACCCGGGCGTATTAGGCCCTGACGGAATTCTGTTATTCGCCATAATAATGTTTTAGTTTACTAAAACAATGTGTATTAGAGGTACACAATCAAATCACTATACGCACTATGAAAACATAATCTTAATACTTCTATATAGTGGCCGTAATAAAGTAATTTAAGCGTATTTAAATCAAGAAAGAGATTCTCGTGATTTCTACAGAACTGACGGTGACGTATTGGTGCTTTGACAGTGACAGCTAGGGTTTGTTAAGTGTTTATGGTATGAGGCGCCATTGATCATCAAAAATTTCGTTCAAAGTAATATATTTTATTTTTTTCAATTAAGAATTTCGTTCAGAATTTTAATATATAAACAATTATTATGTTCATAGTTAATTTGCATTCAATATTATATAAATATTTTCACATTTATTGTATATAAAAATTTACTTACGTTAATTTAAAATACATTAATAGCATAATTATAATCAATATTATTCCGAACAGCATCAACAAATTTCTCTTATTTCTCAAAATAATATGTACTATCGTGATATTTATTTACTTATTTATTAATGTTATGAAAACTTTTAAAGTATTTTTTTACGATTAACTTAGAGACTAAACGGCTGAATTACGTGAACTAACTAACACACGGTAGTAAAAATAAACGAGAGTAAGAGAGAAAGAGTTAATTTTCGTATATTAACGTAGAAATGAGAAAAGTGCGAGCATATATTTTCTTTCTTTCTCTCTTTAATACAAACTGGTTGCATTTGGAATAATTTCTAACTTCGAATATTAAAAGCAAGCTTATATTACTTATTTATTTTTTGTTTCGCCGTATAAAAAGTATGAATCAAATAGATATTAATTTATTCTAATCAGATCATTATCATTAAATACTTAGTATTGTAACATATGGCGTATTCATTATTAAAAAAGTAAGCTATAAAGGTGGCTTAATTGATTTACGTTTGTAAAACTGTCACTCCTTTAATATTCAGCGGTCGACCGAAGCGAAATCGGCCTAAATAGTTTGCCGTCTTGAGCCTTAATCAATGGATTATTTAGATATTTTTTTAAATACTTCATTTTACAGTAGCCTGTAAATGAACCACAATAAATAGAGTTTTTTTTTATCATACAGGTCACTTTTCCATGATATAATGAAAGTTTATGAAGATAATATTCAGGATTAATATAATTATATTTCAGTCAGTTGGTAGACATTTTTTTCAATAAGTTAAAATAGCTTATTTTTGGGTTTTAGACAATATTAAGATATTCTGTTCTCCTTTCTGTATCTTTTAATCAAATCCGATCGATAAGAGTTTCATTTTTGAGTGGTGGAATTCAACAGAAGTAGTATCCAGAGCGCAAAGACTTTATGCATGCTTTTAACAAACAAAATGTTTCTTTTGACATATTCAATTAATTATATTATATTTTAAAATTATTATGAACGATTATATTTATTTTATACACAAAATAACAAGTAAATGCGAAATTACTTAAGTAATATGTAGAAGTTATAAAAGCACTTGTGTAATAAAAAAAATGATTTAAACTGAGAAAATTTGCAGATTACTAGCATACTAATGTAGTAGGTATTGCCATTGTTATTCCGCGTAGAAACATTAAAGTATTGTAATGGAATAAAGAAATAATTTATTTAACGCTTGCGATTTAAGTGTATTGGAGTATTAGAAGCAATGTATCTGATGCATGTGATTGTAAGTTCAAATATCTATAAAAAAGAAAGTATAAAGAACTTTTGTCGATTTTTTTTATAATAGTTCCCCAATAGATTAATAGGTATTTATATTTTAATATGTAAATAGAATATGTAAATAGAAAAAAACTCAATAATTTCAAAATTTCAGGATGTCTTTAGACAAGCTATAATCGTCTCCAGTGATAAATAAATTGATCATGTTTAAGGTACTTAAAGGAACAGTTTATTAAAGCAAGTGCATAGTAGGATAATCAGAGACAGCATAGTGTCAAGACACTCCGTTGACAGCTTATAATTATATTAACCTTTAAATATAATTAAAATAATTAAATAAGTATATATAAATAAATTTATTAAGATTTAAATTAAATAACAAATTTATAATCTTTATTTATAAGGCCAATAGCCTCGATAGTAACATTATTCTATATAGTTAATTACTATTTCTATTCATCGGAGACATTCGTATAGTCATATTAAGGGTTATAATATGGAAATATGAAACTGTAAACGTAATAAGTAATAAAATGATTATAATTAAAAAATGTTTCCATTCTTCCCCTCTGGTAAGACAAAGCGCGGTGTTGAGTTCGCCAGTCAACACTGAATGTCTTGATGTCGGTTGGAAACCAGTAAATGGAGTGATGACTTGACACTAGGTTATCTCTGACTACCTTGCTATACGGGATAACGCGTGAAGTGCGATTCAGTTCAATAATTTAACATCGAACTAGTTCCAACCTACATTGCAAACTAAACCGTCACCTAAGTATTACCGCTATTCGACCATTATATAAAAGAAAGTGACAATGTCCATTGCGTTCGCATTCCTTACGTAATAACGACACATTTCTTATTAATTAATTATTCGAGTCATATACTGCATAGTGAAAGATCGGCGCAAAACGGATGCGATACCGCGTGATGTGAGTATGAACTTAGCTACGAACAGCTGATTTTTCTATGGTTATAATGACCTGGTTTTTATTCATTCTTTGCGTAAAGGTAAATACACTTTATCTCTATATTTTCTATTATAGTATTTGATACGTAAGAAAGCGTTACCATGGCAACATTACTGTTACTTTATACAAAAGTGTGTGTTGAACACTTAGTACCTGCCAAAGTTGTTCTATTATGTTTATACATTTTTTTGTAGCTTTACACTTTTATCCCGCTTAGCAGGATAGACAGGAAGTACGTAGTGTCAAGACACCGTACTCGGTTTTCCAATTTTCGAGTCATTGCGTGTTAAGAGGCGGAATTCAATGTCGCGCTTTGCCTTACCAAAGCGAGGAAATGAAAATAATTTAAATATGGTCATTCCTCCAGTGGGAATAGAACCCACAGCCGATAAAGTTTACAGTCAGACTCTGTCCCACTGCGCCACGACCGACTTAATAATGCGATAATAAGAAAATGTATCGTTAAAAGTATTTTTTTACGTCTCTTTTACCATAATTTTATACGTTAAATATTTTCCTTGTTTTCCTGAAAGATTGTGGGAAATATTTTCCTTCTTTTATTTTATTTTAATTACTGATAATAAATAATAATTATTGTAATTATTTAGATGTGTTAGCGAAATAGTATTGAACTGCATAAGAACTATTGAATGAACATCTTATTATTCTATAGTAAAATTATATAAACTATTATTAATAAAAAATATTATACTCATATACGGATATAGTTACGTTACGCTTTATCCCGCAAAGCATAATTCGAGATAACCCAGAGTCAGGACACTCCGTTGAGTTATTTCCGCCCGAAATCGAGAAATATAAAATAAAAATTACATCTATATAAATAAGGAAATAAATAACACTATTGTCGCTTCCTAACCAATAAACAAAATATTTAATAATTTATATATATATATATATATATATATATATATATATATATATATATATATATATATATATATAATATTCAGTAGTTTCCTATAATTCAATATTATCTGAAATTCATCTGCAACGGCCTAGCAGTTAGTTTCAGGCTTGTGTAAGCTTAAATATTTGATTTATGAAAGGAGGCTTTATTTAAAGTTACTTGAAGAATACCAAATAGTTAATTCTTGTAAAAAATTATATTAGAAAATTATAGTTTCACACTTCATCCTGCATTCTGCTCGCTGCTTTCCGTCCAAAATTTGCATGTTTAGTAACGGAACTTAACTCCGCGCTATGTCTTATCTGAGTGGAGATATAAGTAATTCAAATGTCATCATTCTTTCGAATGGGAATTGAGCCCAAGACCTGTATTTATAGGCTTTTACACTACGTTACGATGACTTTAATGATCATATAATCTTAAGCTACAATATATAATGAAAATTTCATTTTAAAAAAGTTTATTTGTAATTATTTTATTTAAATATTCGTACTTTTTACTATAAAGAATAAAAAAATTCTAGACATAAGAGATACAATTGTTTATTTGATATATTGAGATGCAAGTAAACATATAGATAGTAATTGCACCTTACGCTATTACTAGGCCAGCGTCAATGTTTGTTTTTGTTACCATTTTAATGGCCTTTCAATGGAATTTATGCATTTAACTGAGTTTTGCACGTTGTCCATTCAAGTATGTAGTAGGACATAATTTTAATTAATTATATTAATAACACAAGAGCCTTTCAATATATATATATATATATATATATATATATATATATATATATATATATATATATATATATATATATATATATATATATATATATATATATATATATATATATATATATATATATATAATATATTGACAGTTATGTCACTTTTTTTGTAACTACCTGTAAAATTGCAATATTTTGTAATTTTAATATTTTACTAACTTAAACATTTTATTTTTTTATTATATAAATATAATGAAAGTTATCAATAATTATATATGTTCTATCAGATTTCATTTTCATATGATATCCTATATCTAATTAGGAGGCGCTTTAACAGCGACAGTTTTCCAATACATTGTCGTTCCCACTTAAAATGTACCACGCTCCGCCGCACATGTACCGCCGTTGTTAGCACCAAAGCGCATTCGTATCCCACATCACGTATTAATGCTCGTATATAAACTAGGACCCGGACTACCCTAACATACATTGTGATCGTTAGACGGACGGCAGTAAGACGCTCCTGCCGTCATACCAACAGTGACCAATTAAACAGTGCAAAATGTTTAAATTATTTGTGATATTGTCGATCGCGGCATTCGCCAGTGGCCAGTATTCGGCTTCGAGGCTAGTGAGAAACATTTACAACGAATGCTTGAGTCAATATTCGGTGGAGTGTGTTAAGCCGAGGGCTCTAGAATGGATTTCCCATGTAGCCAACGACGATGAAATCAAAATCACGGAGAATCTATCAATCATCAAGAATGCTGAAATCGAAGAAGAACCTGTTGATCCCAGAATGGCAAAGGATCCAGCATTCGCGATCGTCGACAAAGTAGACCGTTTCATAGAAACCCATGCAGTGAGAGTAAAAGTACCAGAAGAAATCTCCAACAGTGCTGCATCTGAATACGTGCCGAGGTCACTGATGGCTGATCTTCCTTCTGAATTGGATATGTCTTTGGATGGAGAAGATGAAGTCGATACCTTTGAAGGCAGGAAGAAGAAGATCAAGCTTCCCAAGCCTTTGAGAATCAAGAGCAGTGCGTTTCATATTCTAAATATTTTGTGAATCTGAAATATCATTGTAGGTGCTAATGTTTTTATTTTTCCAGAACACGGTTTCATCAAGAAGGTGCTCCTTCCTTTCCTCCTCGGTTTGAAATTCAAGGCTTCAGTTCTAGTCCCACTCGCACTTGCCATGATCGCCTTGAAAACATGGAAGGCTTTGACTCTTGGTCTTATTTCTTTGGTTCTATCTGGTTAGTATATAAACCGAAACAAAACATTAATACAGTATGATTTAAGAGCGATATTAATTAAATTTGTGACTTTTTCAGGTGCCATGGTCATCTTCAAGTTCACGAAACCCAAGGTTGTTAACTACGAAGTGATCCACTACCCGCAACACCACGTCGAGCACCATGTCGACCACCATGCCCCAGCTTGGGACGCGCACGGTCCCTACCAAGCGAGGTCATACGAAGACGCACACGAAATCGCCTACTCCGGACAAATCTAACCAAATATTATATATAAGACGGACTCTGACTAATTTATTTATTTAATTTATTTATTTGTAATGTAAATAAAATGTATTATTAAGTTTCAATTTTAATCGAGGGATCTTTTAATTTTCCTTACACCTTACATCGATAATAATAATTTCTATTGGAACATACATAGAAATATATATGGAATATATATTTCATTAATCAATCAATTAAATATATATTTCTAAATAAAATTAGTATTCTGTTCAAGTAAAGGACAAAATTCTTGGGAGCTCATTTACATAGCAGTGAAAAGTCGAAAGTTAGAATGAAATAAATTAGAAAATGCCTAAAGTACATTTTAAAAAACTTTTAGTATAAATTATTCGTTAATATAATTGTTAATAATTTATACTAAAAGCAATAAAGAAAAGCCTAAAAATGTCCAACATCCGACTTTTGAAAGCGTGCTAAAGTTGTGAGTACTTATAATAGGTGAAACAAAATCTTTGTACACATTTTACGAAAATTAAGAAGAAAGAAGAAGTGTGAAACTTAGAACAATATACTGTTTATCCAGAGAAAGAAGGCAAAATGCTAATATTGTAATGCATACATTGCTATGTGTTTGACATCCACGTTTGTATAAAATGACACTAGTTGCTATAGTAACGAGTTGTTAACGCTTCAACGGTATATTTAGTTAAACTAAATAATGTAAACTTATTATACGTATAATTCACTTTAAGATAACTACCCCAGCGTCTTTGTAATTAACCTTATTTTCTTCGTTCTTTGCATTTAAATTGTAGACCTTTAAGCTTCCACGGTTGTTTTTTGACTCACGTTTCAATTGTTCTAAAGATTTTTTTTCGAATTCAAAGCTACCTCCATTTTTGAATTTATTATAAATTATTTTGTCAAAAGTCGAATTGAACACAGCGCTAAGATCCTTAAGAATTAATTCACTTTCGTTCATGGAAGGGCTAGTCGATTTGTGCGTGACTCTATCATCGATACGTATTAAGTCCGCCGTATCGTTCCGCATACTACTTTCATCCGAATTATAATTCAAGGCAGGACGTGGCCCGTCCGGCCTCGGTAAAAGTATACTATTAGAAAACGCATTGAATACATTCGAATGCTTCAAAGGATTCATTTTGTAAATATTCAAAAGGATGTTAAAGTTGTCCAAGTTTGCTCTTCTATGTCTGGTTGTTTTAGTTGATTTTGATTGTGCTACCTGTAATGTGAAAATGCATTAGTATAATAACATGCTAATTAAATCTCAAATATTTTTTGATGTCATATTAACGCCTAAAGTGTGAATTGGCAACCAGTCAAGGGTTGAGCATATGAATCAAGGTTTATTCGGAATCTACAAGACGAAGGCTTTAATATATTATACCAAGTTATGAACCTAAGCCTTCATTTAAATTTTTGTATTTTTTTTATAAATATATATATAATAATATTGAAATTAGCTCTCATATCATCCTTTTCAAACATAAAAAATAATAAATACTGTGTACTCGACATTTATGTTAAATGAAACATTATGTCTGCTTAATATTTTTAGTATTAACCGAATATTATTTAAAAGCAGCTTTACACCTATTCCCGCTTAGGAGGATAATCAAAACGAACCAAGTGTCAAAACATTCCAATATTTTCCTTCTAAGCTAACTTACGTGTTAAGTGGCGAAACATAACGCCGTGTTTCATGTTATCTGAACGGAGAAATAAAAATAGTTTAATTACAATCATTTCTCCGAATGAGAAGTCACATCAATGGCATTTATACTCAGAGTGTGTCACCATGCCCGACAACGGTGTCTGACTGTATTTAAAATACCTCGTATAGACTGTTATATTGTGATTAAGACTAAATAAGGCCAGATAATATAAATATCATAATACAAATAAGGCCTATGCTCTATTAAGGTCTCTTGTTCCAAAAGTCTATTATAACGTAGTCGCTTTAAAAATATATCAAACCCTCACAGACAATAGTACCACGTACTATTGTCTGTGAGGGCGCACAGAAAATAGTTTATGAGCGATCTGTTTTAATTACAATTATTTTTTGTATATTTCTATTAACTTAATAATTATTATACTTAAATTAATAAGCAGACGTGAGAGCTGAAATCGTTTTAGCAACTAAAACAAACTTACTTATATAAATATGAAAAGTCTTAAGGAAACACTTAGTAAAATCATATACGAGTATATCATACAATTGATATTTATATTAAATTATTCGTTTAATATAAGGATAGTAAAGGCTTTATTAAGTTACTACATTTAAAAAAGCCAAAAGTTTATGTTTCAAAATTACCTATCTTATGTGTTTTTTGATGACAAATGAAAGTATTATTTCAGAATTATTTTAAATGAATAAATCAAAGAAACGTACCATGCTTATATTTATCACACTCGTCGAATATTAACAAAAATATAACTGATTGAATTTAGATAGGCCTTATTTGTATCACTTATCTTTTTGTGTTCCAATAATTTGCTGGATAATTCTGAACAATCTATATCAAAAATATTTTACACGTTAAAGTAACGATCTGTACTTTGTTAAGCTCAACCATCACGTAAAGTTATTATGAATGTCTTACCAATAGTAAAAATGTGACTGCGTTTAGTGAAATAGAATTTTTCATTGTTGGCAGCGTGTTTATAAACCATACCACCATATCAATCTGACGACTAATGTTTACAAAGAAAAATAGTTGCACCGGTGTGACTCACAATAGGAGCTATGCTAAAATCGTGTTTGTTTTCTTTTGAATTATAATAAAATTGAACATTCTTAATGTTTATATGAAGAAGGTGTGCGTATAAGCTATAGAAATAGATTAGCTTCACGCTTTTATCCCGCATAGTAGGGTAAACAAGAAGCACCTAGTGTCAAGACACTCGGTACTCCGTTTTCAATGCCACGGTTTGGTCTTACCAGAGCGAGCAAATGAAAATAATGTAAATATAATCACTTTCGAGTGGGAATCGAACCCACAACCGATTCCGTTTAAAGTCAGACACTGTCTTACTGCGCCACGACACATCTGTAAATTAAATATTACATAACTGCACTGTTTTGTACTTATTTGATTACATTTTTGTATAAATATGACGTTTGTATCATATAATGGTTTACGTTACTAAGGTAATATGTACTTTACGCTTAAACGGAGTTATTACGGTTTTTGAATTACTGGTAAATGTGCTTCACCTTCTAAATAGTTAATTTGGCTTTATACAATTTTTTCATGACATTCGATTTTCACGCTCTTTGGTCGCAATATATGTACATAT
Source organism: Dryadula phaetusa (assembly GCA_032432895.1). Lineage (NCBI taxonomy): Eukaryota > Metazoa > Arthropoda > Insecta > Lepidoptera > Nymphalidae > Dryadula > Dryadula phaetusa. The sequence goes on from JAOYRS010000073.1 coordinate 3,456,474, forward strand.
GACGTTCGTATGACCCAACCGTAACGAATATTTGAAATCTAACTCAAGTCATTAAAATGATCGGTTTTACTACTATATTATACAAATATTATATAATTTTCGTCTCATAAATCACTTTACACATTAATGAAAACCGCATTAAAATGTGTTGCGTTATTTGAAGTATCTAGGCGAACAGGCAGCGGAGGTAACCGTATTTTATATTGACTTGTAGCCAGTCTACGAAAAAATGTTTCAGTTTCAAGAAAAAATACACTTATTATTTGGTGACATAATGAAAGTTTTCTTACATTCTTCGCTTTCGATAAACAAAGCACTTGATAATAACCGGAAAGAAATATTCTGCAGAAGAATTTTTGATGTTGCCAGACATTTACCATTTAATCACTATAGGAAAAAAAATAATTAAAGTTTATTAGGAATGATATTGTTTTTGGTACTTGTCCACATTTTATTAACAAATGGTTTAAATTTAAGATGTTTTTATTTTCAAGCTTTTATCCCGCAAAGCAGGGTAGACACATTGTACCCCGCTTCCCGTCAAATTCGAGTCATTGTGTCTTGAGTGGCGAGACTCTACGCTGCGTTTTGTCTTATCAGAGAAAATGAAAATATTTTAAATATAATTATTATCTCGAGTGGCAGTCGAACTCTCAACCGATTGTATATCCAGTCAGACGCTATTCCACTACGTCACGGCCAGGCCTTAAAAATAATGATAATTAATAAAAAATAATTATTAATAAAAAATTATAATATTTAATCTTATGATATTTATAATAAATTGGTCATATTAAAATTCAGCTTTCTTAACATTACTTTGTACAAAACGGTATTCTATCACATTACATTCTTTATAATCATATTATATTTTATAATTTAAAAAAAAATTAAAAATTAAATATTTTAAAAATGGTAACACTTAGTTTTTTAAATCAAATATAAGTAAGGACTGATATGCGTTAAGACAATACCAATAACACACAATGAAGCGGTTTTGGTGAGTCTTACTTAATAAATTCTTTGACTTTGTTGATTTTGACACACTTTTAGGGAAACTATTTTAAACTTAATAATTGAATATATTTTGGTATTCGAAAAGCTTTCGTTTCAAATGCTTTACGGTAGTCTGTGGTCAGAAGTACATCCCGACAAGAGATGTCTAAATAATGAAGCTACGTTTAGTTACGTTGAAATTATTTAGTAAAAGCATAAATTTGTTTTTGGATTTTAGAAACGTTTTTTAGCTTCACGCATTTATTACATTTCGCACTCTGCATTCCGCGAAATTCGAGAGATTGTGTGCTGAGTGGCGGAATTCAAAACTGCGCTTTGTTTTACCAGATCGAGAAACCGATACAACCGATCGCGTTTACAATCAGACGCTGTCCCACTGCGCCACGATCGACTTAAAGAATTTTTTTACGTTAGAATTGTCTTGTATGTTTTAAAATAGATTTTTTTATGAAAGTTATCTTTGTTAATTAAAAAATTGTATTTATTACTTCTTTTTCTTCTTGACATTATTATTCCCGATATGCACTAGAGTCTGCCTTCCAACTCAAACTTCTCAACTTTGCACGTGGTAAATCTTTTGGCTTTCACAATAATAGTTGGATATCAGACCCCTTTAACTCTTGATCCATATCTATCATATATGTCAAGCCATGTTATGCCGACATAGTTCCAAGGCCGGCGCAAAGTGTCTATCTCAATGGTCTTTGATCTTATTTGCTAGGTTTTGAACTAAAAAAACTACCGTGGATAAATGTAGTGCGGTTTATTTGTAGCTTCATGCGGGGTAGTCAGAGAAAACGGTTAGGTAATTAATATATATATAATTTATTTATCAACATTTACAATAGGTATCTAGGAGTAGTCTCATGTCGACACTTTACCACTTGTTGTGTACATTCTTTTTTTTTAATAATAATATTGAAATATTTTAAAATATTATCAACGTACTGTAATTTTTAAGAAATATTTTTAGCATTTATTTCTTTTTTTCGTATTTTAATATAATATTATTTACCTATTAATAGATTAGAGAGAGAAATAGAGGCCACTCGTGGTGCAGCGGGAGAGCGTCTGACTGTAAACGCGATCATTTGTGGGTAGATCCTCATTCGGGGGAGTGATTATATCTTAAATTATTTTCACTTCATTGAAAAGTGCGGTGTTGAGTTCTATCAGATAACATGCAATGTCTCGAATTCGGTGGAAAGTGAAGTACGGAGTCTCTTGACACTAGGAGCTTTCTATGTACCCTGCTATGCGGGATAAAAATGTGAAGCTAAAAAAAAAAATTACCAAATTACTAAATTAAATATTCTATTCTCGAAATTTATTCATAAAAATTACCGATGTCATATATATAAATAAACTGTAATTGATAATGTATTGGATATTCTAAAAAAAATGAAGGCAGACTCGTGGTGCAGTGGGCCAGCGTCTGGATGTAAGCGTGATTAGTTGTGGGTTAGATTCTCACACAGCGGACTAATTATATTTAAAACTTATTAAAATCTTCTCTGGTCTGGTGAGATAAAAGCGCGAACTAGAGTACTATAGTTTACACGTAATGTCTCGATTTTTGCCGGAAAGCAGTTTAAGGAGTATTTTGACATTACTGGTTTTCTTTGACTACTCCTGTTATACGGACTAAAGCGTGTAGTTGTATTTTGAGAAACACTAGCAAATTCCATTTAGCCACAAAAAGTTTTATTTCAGGATTCACCTAATAATAATATTATACCAAATAATTTTCATTTCACAAAAACAAGTTAAGAGGTATGCCCCTCCAGCCTTAGAATTGGAACATGATCCCGAGCGTTACTCGACAACTAGATCACCATTTTTAAAAGGGACTGATGTAAAAATTCCCGAACCATATCAAACACCAGATTTTAGAGTGCAGGAGCCCGTATTTTTGCCAGTTAAGAAGATGTGGCACGGCGAAGTATTGAGGCCTTATAGAGTATCACCACATTATAAGGGAACCGAGAGATGGGATTATTACAGCTATGTAAGAAACTATTAATATATTAAGTTTATAATTTTTTAGAATGGCGAATTAAATATCTAATATAGAAAGTGTAGCGTTGAGTTTCGCCACTCAACACACAAATTCTCGAATTAAGCAGGAAGCGGAGTACGTAGTACGTACGTATCTTGATACACTATATATTTCTCGTCTACCCTGGGATAGAAGCGTGAAGCTAAAAAAGCTAGATATTACTAGCAACCTTTTGATAACTATCCAAGTCTCATTGCGATCATTTTTTGTATGTTTTCTAAAAATTTTTTTTCGTCCGAAGTGTTCATTAAAGCACTTTTAAATATTACAAATAGATATATATATATATATATATATATATATATATATATATATATATATATATATATATATATATACTAAATAGATATAAGTACATACTCAATAGTGTTGATACACTTTTGTTAGTTTATGGTAAGCAAAGAGGCGCTCAGCTCACCGCTCTCCTGAGCGGCGAAAATCACACTTTATTAATTCTTGATGGGGCGGGAAGACAAATAATTACAAAACAATCATTCCCCATTATAGGAGATTGCATTCCCAACCAAAACAAAATTATATATTTTTTTTAATTTTTGATGATTTTAATTGTCTTTGAAAACTGTTCATCATACTAAATAAGTTTTGCATCCATTATTAAATTCCCTACTTTTCAGCTAAACATCCGTTACATCGGTTGCTATTGCACTACTGTGTACAAGCGGCTGACCCCCCTGGCCGGCTGCGCGGTCATCACCACGCGGCACATCCTGACCACAGCGACGTCCACTCACCTAATATTACGTGACAAATATGATTTTCCCATTTTAGAAAATGTTCTCGGAGCGTGGTACGATACCAACCATGATAACTTTAACAGTTCCATGTATCTTACACCAGCTAGAATACATTATCATCCTCTGGTAAGACATTTACTTCTTTTTATTAGCAGATTTTTAAAAATGAATATATATATATATATATATATATATATATATATATATATATAATTATGTTGGTATTAAATAATATTTAACTAAAATGATCCGTTAAAGCTTTTTAGCGCCTGTGCTTAATTTGCTTAGTGTATGTTTTTTATGTTTGTCAATGAATTTCTCAAAAACGTCATATAGGTTAAAAGTCATATCAGTCAGTCAAAAGATGATTCTTTCGAATTTAGGTATACTTCAACATGTATAGTAGTTGTATATTTATTATAAAATCGGTTAAAATTTTTATGAATTACATTATTTATTGCACACATGTAATAAGTGCGACACCGTAAGACATGTTGTTCCTCTTGCTCTTTTCCTATAATTTCAGGACACTTGGTCACTGCTCTTGGACATTGCTCTTGGACTCATTAAATTACCAACTGATTAATAATTTATGTGTGAAAGCAACCAAGCGTCACTATATATCGTAGATTATAGACCAAAGTATAGAAGATATAAAAAATTAAAGGATTTTAAATTTAATTTTTAAAATTTTTTTGAAAAACATGTTTTACAAAAAGATTAAAAATTTTAACGCAGCGGGATTCGAACCTGCGCCTCTTCGAAACCATCTAAGCGCATTAACCGCTAAGTCATGCGTTCTTCTACCGGCAGCGTCGAAATTCTTATATATTTACTTATACAGCTTATTTACGTTCTTAATATCTCTGTAGAAAGATTTTTACAAATTTCTGCTTCTCAAAGATCATTAAGAAATACTCGTTTGATAAGAGAGTATGCTACTTAATATTTTACTATTTTTAAAGAGTTATTCTACACTTTTAAGATTAAAAAACATTAAACAAAACATAAGTTGTAACAAAACGTGTAAAAATTTCGACGTAGCCAGTAGTAGAACGTATGGCCTAGTCTTCAGAGCGCTTGAACGGGGAACAAGAGGCATGTGTTTGATTCACGCTGTGTTCAAAATTTAATACGTTTTTTAAAAAGTGTTTTCTAATGCTAACTGTGGAATAACACTTTAAAAATAGGAAAATATTTTATATATATATTTTTTTGTTTTAGTGGCACTACCCCGAGTCTGTGAATCGTTCACATCCATTCTCTTTCACATTTGATCTTGCCGTGTGGGCGTCTACATACAACGTATACGGATGGTATGGCAATGGTAACAGCGCTATCGTTTGCTTGAGGGCTACGTCACATGCGTAATGCTTTTTTTTGTTTATTTTATACTATATATTACATTTCTCAAAATTCAATAATAAGCCGGCACCAAAGAGTAGCCTGCTCCTTAGCTACAAGTCAACGAGAAGTAAAACAAATTTTTTTTTTTTAATTACTACTTAAATATCTTTTCGTATTTAATAACGACAATATATTTCCAGTGTGTACATACGCTGTATTTCTCGTTCAGTGGCGGAACTCAACGCCGTGCTTAAGCTTTCCAGCGAAAATGAGATAATTTTAATATAATCATTCCCTCGAGTTGGAATCGAACCTATAACAGTCAGATGCTGTCGGTCTCTTTTATCATATTTCTTAATTTTGGTACCAGCTTATTGATTTTTTTATTATTTTTTATAAAAAATGTTATTTGAATTAAGGCTAGGTTATACGGTTTCTCCATATAAATAATAACTATGGAAAATTTCATTATTCATCATTAATTTCTACGTCCGAATTATTCACAATAATCGTAAACGTTATATTCATGTATTAATATAGATATGATAAATATGTTGTGAACCATTTAAACGATATTCACAGAAAAGAGCAAAGTCCGCCTACACCTCCCGACACTGAGGATTTTATAATAGTGGGATTTCAATTCATGTGGGCTTACAGAAAAAAACCTACGCCGTTCCATAAATATGCGATTAGAACTGAGAATTCATTTGTAGCGCCTTGTCCTAAGGTACAAACCGTTGTCTTTTCCACCGGGTATCAACTAACTTCACCCCCATTCGTAAGTCTCATCACTGATCAGGCTAGCAAATAACCCAAGTGGACAATAGCTCACCATAGATAGCGATGTCTCCCCCTAAACCACTGAATATAGAAATATAATATTTTAAAACAACATTTTCTACCTAAATAATCTGTCTTAATTCTGGTCTCAGAAATACTATCTTCGAGTCGGTTTCCGAAGCTAAAATTCGAAGTACTGAGACGTTGACTTATAAGTCCACACATAGGATCACAAAAAATGTTTATAAAAACATGTAAAAATTTGAACACAGCAGGATTCAATCCCACGCCTGTTACAAAATGTCCAACCGCTCAGAACGCTAAGGCATGCGTTCTACTACCAGCTGCGTCGAAATTCTAATATGTATTGTTACAACTTATTTACGTTGTAAGCATCTCCGTAGAGAGATTTTTACAAGATGCTGCTACCTAAAGGCTATTCGCAAATAACCGTTTGGCAAGAAAGAATGTTATTTATTTTTGAAGTTATTCCCCACCTTGGATTGGAAATCATTTTTAAAAAACGTATAAAAATTTATACGATTTTTTTTTAAAATAGACATTGACATTTTATTTAAAATATACATTGACATTTTATTTAAAATACATATTGACATTTTATTTAAAATACACATTGACGTAAATTTTCAGACTGAATGGGGCTGGTTCTTGTGTATAGCTGGGAACTTCGCCAAATATGGTGTCGAAAGTGGAGCTGCCTTACATCGGAGTTTCAAAGGTATGAGCTGGAGATATGACGGGCTGATAGGACTGGGAGCGTTCAGCATGAGGCTACGTTCATTGGAGATCGTACATTACTTCACTATTCTTGACGCTCACATCGTTCTGGACTTTCTATGGGACGCGTATGAATCGAATCTCCAATATGTCTGGCTGGATGCAAGATTCAATGACACGAAGCATTATGCACCCACATTAAAAATTAACTATTTCTTAGATATGAGTTATCCACTAGGAGAACAACATATTTATGAATACTTTGCTGATAAGAAATGATATTATATGATATGATATTTGACTTGAAATAAAGTTATATCAAACTTTCTATTGTTTTAATGCATTCTTAAGATTCATTTGACTCTATAGGAATGGGAAAGTGGTACTCTACTTACCCATTCTTACGGGAGGTTCTCTCTCTCCCTCTTCTGACAAAAGCGGGCATCTCCCGAGTAAAGCAGATAAATATGTACGTATTTTATCTTTTGTTCCTTGTATTGTACTTGTATAATATTTTTTGTATTGAATAATATATATTTTTTTCGTTTGAGCTGACGACACCACGATGAAACAGTACACGACTAGACAGGCAGCACTTGGTTTCTAGACACTACTCCATTTTCCGCCAAATTCGAGACATTGCGTGTTGAGTGGCGGAACTCAACCTCGCATTTTAATCGCATTATAATAATTTGTTTTTTAATATAATCATTATCCCGAGTGGAATGCGAACCCACAACCGGTCATGTACTGTCAAACCCTATTCCTCTGCGTCACAACTGTAGTATTTAATGCTTATTTTTATATACGATTAAACTCACTGATAGCAACGATGATTGAAATTAAGTTACTAATTATATATAATTCAGATATGTGAAGCAAAAGGTAATATTAATGAATAAAAAACATTAAAAAAATCCTTTATTTAACGAAAAACACTTAAAAATAAATAGAACTATAATAAAATAAATAATTATAATTTAAGTAACGTCCTAGTGACTTGATGGCTCTAAGGTTAATAACTTAATTGATCTGAAATAAATACATTAAAGAGCTAATAGCAAACGAAACGAAAATAAGGTTTTATTTAATAAATATTGACGCTAATATACAAAAAAACATGTATTAAAAAGATTATTTTCATTTTTTAGTCTATTCTTTTTAATCTAGACTATTTTTTAAATATTGCTTGCACTTTGCATTGACCGTTTAAAGCGTGTACAAATTAAATGAGATTTAAATGAATTTAAATGAATGCAAGAAGTTCAAGAAATGAATTTAAATAAATATAAGAATTTCAGGAAACGAATTTAAAGGAATTCATCAAATGAAAGTAACGTTTAGTATAGTTCTCTAAAATAATAGTTTCCGACTACAACTTCTTTTACAACTTGCTTTTAGCCAATAAAATAATAAATAAATAACATAAAAAAATATTATACACTAAGCAAGAATAGTTAGTCTAGTCTAAAAATGTACAATTTATCCTAAAAATAAATGCATTTTTTTCGTTTTGAAGTAATAAATAAATAATTATAATATTTTTAACATTATTAATGAACAGATTCCTAACTATACTATTATTTACTATTTTTAAAGTGTTATTCCACCCTTGGGATGAGAAAACATTTTTAAAAAAACGTATGAAAATTTTGAACGCAGCGGGTTTCGAACCCGCGCCTCTTGGATACCGTCCAAGCGCTCTAACCGTTAAGCCATGCGTTCTACTACCTGGTGCATCGAAATTCTTATACGTTTTGTTACAACTTATTTATGTTGTTAGCAACTCTGTAGAGAGATTTTTACAAATTTCTACTACTTAAAGATTATTAAGAAATAATCGTTTAACAAGAGATATTGCTCTTTTATTTTAACATTTACTATTTTTAAAGTGTTATTCCGTACTTAGGATTAGAAAACATTTTTGAAAAAACGTATAAAAATTGCTAACAACATAAATAAATTTATTTAACCTTCCAAAATGACATTTCAATAAATAAAATATTTTTTCTTCTATTTATTAATAAACGAACAATAAATCAGTAGTAAATATAAAAAACACGTTGACTAATAAATTAAAACTTCCTATAAACATAAATTATTGTAAATTAAACTATTATTTGGAATAATTTTAATAAATGCAACATTGGAACAAAATAATTTTTAATTCTAAAGAATAGTTGAGTTTAAAATAGCTTTAATATTTTATTTCTGATTTTTAATTTTTATAATTTCATAATTGGATAAAAACCATTCTATGAAATAGTTTAATAGGTTTTCAGTTTTTTTAGAATATTTTTGCTATTTTTTGCTATAGTCAATGTTACATTGAGGGTAGATTAACAGACAGTCCTTAGATTCCTGTCCGTCTCGTGCCGCTTGCACATATCTGAAATATCGTAGCGCCATTTTGCTTTCCGCTGGCGGTACTAGTTCACTTGAATCTCTGTAAAGTATCATACAAAAATATTATAAAAATAAATTGATATAAGCTTCACGCTTTTATCCCGCATAGCAGGATAGTGCGGAAAGTACTTAGACACTCTGTTAAGACACTTGGTACTTCGCTATCCATCAAATTCGAGACATTGCGTGTTGAGTGGTGAAACTCAACGCCGCATTTTATCTTACCAGAGCGAGAAGGTGGAAACAATTTAAATATAATCACTTTCCAGAGTGAGATTCGAATCCATGACAGACTGTTCTACTGCGCCACGACCGGCCTTATTGATATAACTAATATAAGTATAATAAATAAAATGAGGCCATGACTGTAAACGCTATTGGTTATGGACTTGATTCTCCCTAAGGAGAGTGATTATATTAAATTTATTATCATCATCTAAAATCTCCATTAATAAGTAGGCATAATTTTAAGTGGTGAATTTACACAGTATTTTTGGTCTCCTATAAAATTTATAAAATATGGTTCGGTCATCGGATTCTTATGCAGTGATATAGTGTCTGTACTTACTTGCTCAATTCGTTCGACACTAGATTGCTGTAAGGAGAATGTTTGAATGGATCACTGTACAAAGCGCAAACGGCCCTTTCTCTGCATCCTATGTCTTTAGCACCTATTGAAGCTAATATCGTGTCGACCCTTTCCAGTAGATATCCATAGAATTTTTCCGCCGTTATTGTTTCCTGAAACATAAAATTAGTATCTTCATTATAGTTTTCGTACAACTTCACGCTTTATCAACTCGGTGTCTAGACACTCCGTAGATTGTAATCCGCTCATCGTGGATTGCGTGTTGAGTGGCGAACATGCCGCGCTTTGTCTCACCAGCAGAAATAATTAGATTAAATTTTATATTGAATTATTAGGTATTAGAACCAAAGACTCTTGAGCGGGAATCGAACCTACAACCAGTGGTCAGATGGTCAGGTCCCAATGTACCATGGGGACGCGTCACAAAGTAGCAGAAGAAGGAGTATGATTTTGCGTTTTTTATATTAGAATTGTATATAGAAGAAGTGCAAGAATAATGTATTATAAATACATTAACATTAAAAGCATTACGCTGTTAACATTATGCATGTTTTGCTTATCAATATGTCTACTAAGTATAACAATTCAGTGATAATTATAAATAATTATATACATACATATGGAAAATCGATTTTTTTTACAGAAATGGCAAACTTAATAGAGTTGTATAATAATTTTTTTTTATTTTTTATAATATAAAATCGGACCAAGCAATTTTGTAAACTTACATATACTAACATAAATGTCAAAGTCAACCAAATTAATATTAAAAAAATCAAAAGAATGTCAGTAAAACTGTCACGTAATCAAGTATGTTTGAGGAAAATTAAAAAAAAAATGTCACGAGAACCGGTACAGTTACGTTTGAAATGACTTTATTGCGTCGTGGACCAATTTGTAATCCTTATTCGGAGGTGAAAGTTAATGTTAAAAGGTTGAAGACGATGCGTTGTTTTGATAATTTCATTGATATTTATTCATAGAAAGTAAAATTGGAGTGTCTGTTTGTAAAATGCAAATATATAATTTTTTATACAATTTATAATATTTTATTCAATTATTTAATAATATTTATTTATTTAATAATATTTATTTGCTTTTAGCTTGTCTCTTCGTTTCGGCGAATATCTTGAATGGCTGCACCGATTTTGACGGGACTTTTACTATCGTACAGCTGATGTGAAAAGTAGTAACTAAAGCTACTTTCAATTTAGAATTATAAATATACAATAGATGTCAAATTTTACGCGGACACAGTCTTCCAAAGGTTTCTAATTTTACGAAATAGTTTTATTTAAATTATTTTCATTTCATAGCTCTGTTAAGACAAAGCCCAGCGTTGAGTTTCGCCACTCAAAACACAGGGTTTCCAATTTGGCGGAAAGCGGCGTAATGAGTGTTTTGACACTAGGTACAACTAGTTTAAAATAATTTTGGTCGAGTGAGAATAGAGACGACTAAGAAACTAACAATATTTAGCGGGGTTCCGGTGGTGAATGGAAACAGTACTTATATCAAACACTCGAAAGCAAAGTTACGGGCATTCACTATATTTTATAAATTAAAAAAAAAGATTTATGACTCAAACTCACCGGATCTTGCGAAGCTAATATTTCTTGTTGTTGTCTAACTAATTCAGTTTCAGCTTTAACCCTGTTACTTTCAGACAGCTTAGCTGCCGATACTCTGAGTAGTTCATCTCGCACTGGAGACGGTGGAGCTCGAGATGCTAGTGATGCTGCGCGTATCTAAAAATAGGCGTATAATATATAAGGGTTATTTAATTTTGGACATTAAGTATAAGGAATAAAATAACTAGAATAGTCTTTAAATGAAATTTTTTTAAACGGATTATTTTTTCATATTTTGAATAAACTACATTATTGAAAAATTGATATTTCGAACTATTTACAGCAGTAGTATTTTCGAATATCAAAACAGATTAATAATCCCTGCAAATGGTTTTATTTGAAATATACAAAAATTGCGTAAAACATAAAACGTATTATATAAAAGATTTCATATTAACTTTATAGAAATATATATATATATATATATATATATATATATATATTTAAACTTACTATATCTTATACATATATATATATATATATATATATATATATATATATATATATATATATATATATATATATATATATATTTACCATGAGTTTGACATACACGTTGTTAAGGTAACGCGTCAAGGGGACATCTAGTAATAACTAAATATTAAAGAACTTATGTGTTGTATTCAATATATTTTTTTTTAATTATTTTTAATTATTTTCATTTCGCCGATCTGGTATGACCCGCGATGGTACGCGACGATGATTCTGCCAATCAACACGCAACAATTCGGCGGTAGTTTCTCCCTGCTCACTCATAAAACATAAAAATATATTACCAAAGCATCCTTTTCTGCTTGTGCCGGATCTCGAGGTGACGTCGTTTTATGTCGATAAAATGGGTTTGGTCCCACTGGTCTGGAAAGAGCATTGTTTACATTTTTACTCTTATCACCTTTATCATTCTTATGTATTTATCTATGTTTTAATATATATAATATAATATAATGTAATTTAACAAATATAAGTAAATTAATGACAAATAGTTTATAGTACCAACATTCCCTTTTCTAATATCATTTATCTAAATATTTACAATATGTTTCTTATAATTTAGATAAACTAATTAAAATTTGAAAATATTATATTGGTATCTAAAGTCTTACCTTCCACCATTGTTAACAATGACCTTTTGGCCTGTATTAGGCGCAATCGCATTTGGAACGCTAGAGCTAGCACTTGCATATTCTCCTACGTTCAATGATTGTCCTAAAATATAAAATAATATTAATATAATATATTTTTCTATAAAATAATACTAATATAATATAAAAAACAATATGTTTTTTTAAGTTCTTCTTTGCTCTCCACCTTTCAAGTAATTACTGATTAATGGAACGGAATGGAACAAAAATAAACGCATAAATAAGATACTTGATTTTCACGGTTTTTATACTTTTTATATTTTGGTATTCGAAAAAACATTTTGGAAACCTGATGTTTTGAACATTTTACAATAGTCCGTGGTCTCAGGTAGACAGTCTGGTAGTCTTTTATTTTACAGTATTTTCGAATACCAAAATTAACGCAACTAATCTGTTTAAAATAGCTTCTTTTAAAAGGTAGCATATCATTTTATAAAAAAAGAGAAATTAGAATAATTTTAATAAAATCATTTCACATGTCCTAATTGAGTATCGAACCTAGAACTAATCGCATCTATACTCAAATATTGCTCCAGTTTGCCACTATGGTCTCAAAAATATGAATATGAATAACTTAAACACAAATGATAAATAAACAAATAAAAATAATATATACAGAATAAAATAAATATATTTTATAAAACAATTTAACTAGGTGTACTTTACCTGGTGGAAATCCAAGACCCCAAGCGTTAATTTCGTTTACGTCGTTCTCGTGAGGCTTGAAATTAGCTATGGCGTTTCGATGAATATCTGAGAGATATCTGTGAAAATATTATTTTATCATTTGTATCAAACTGTTAGTTAACTTGCTTAATAAAATTAGCTTAGACCTTTCCTGCGACTACTGCAAAGAGATAGAAAGGTCGAATTTTTAAATATATTGCTTTTTCTACAATACAAAAAAATATCACCAATTAATCCGATTAAAATAGTTCAATTTAACATGCGTAAGATATGAAAACGCCAGAAATCTCATTGATAAGATATGAACATTAAAGAAAAATATCTAAATATGTGAATCTTATTATAAAATACAACAACCCTGTTAAACCTTTGCTAACTAAGTACTGTAACTCATTTTTTCTTACATAACAGGTTACTTGAAGTAACCTAAAGCCAAAATTTCCGCATGAAAAAGACAATTTTCAATATAAATGTTAAGTAAGTTGATACTCACTCGCTGCCCAGGCCAGGCCCAGAGAGCTCCCAATCCTGAGGATAATGATCTAAAGATGCTGGCGGGCTTTCGCCATGAGGCTTGACTACCACTGATCCATGTGATGGTGGTCCATATACATGAGAATGGTGGGTATGGGGAACCTATAGGAAGTTAATATTATATGTATTTACTTTTTCACATACTTTGAATTAAGTAGAAAATAGCTTATATTTTGTATGATTGATTTTTTTTATGGAAATCGAGTTTTTTTATTATTATATTTTGATATATACATAGATAACGACGAATTAATTATTTCGTTTAACTAATACTTCTTTCAGCTTTCAATGGGTTGAATTTCAAAACCAAACCTTATGTATTTGAATTTTTTATAACAATATAATGTTTAGCTTCATGCTTTTATCCCGCATGCGTGTTGATTTGAAGAACTCAACTCAAATTTTAAATATAATCACTCAACCGAGTGGGGGTCGAACCCTGTCAGACGCTATACCACAGCGCCACGACCGGCTCGTGATCCAATCAGATATAAATGAAATAAGAATGAAATGATAATACAAAAATAATCATAATTATGTAATTTTAAGTAACTATTAAACTGAAATTAAGAATGATGTAATAAAAAAATCTTACCTTATGATGGTGTGTAATCAAATGGTGATGATGATGATACTTCGTAGTGTGGTAATTCTGATGATACCACGAACACAGCTTAAATATATGACTTAGCGCTGGGAAGAGGAACAACAGGATCTTCATGAATAGCTTCTTAGCTGTGGTAATTCCAAATATAACTGGTAGAACAAACACCAGCTTCAAGGCAATTAGTTTCACAGCGACTATTATGCCTATGGCTGCCATTATCAGTTTCCTCTTTAAGTATTTTTCTGTAAACGATATAGTTTAGAAAACATTTTTGAAAAAACAACATAAATAAGTTGTAACAAAACGTATAAGAATTTCGACGCAGCTGGTAGTAGAACGTATGGCTTAGCGGTCAGAGCGCTTGGACGGTATCCAAGAGGCGTGGGTTCGAAACCCGCTGCGTTCAAATTTTTATACGTTTTTTCAAAACTGTTTTCTAATCCTTAGTGTGGAATAACACTTTAAAAATAGTAAATATTACGATATAGATTATTTAATTATAAGTATAAATATTTTTTAGAAAACATAAAAATTTAAGCGCATCAGGATATGAATCCTAGTCTCCCTACTAAGCCACGTGTTATGACCCTACTAAGCCACGTGTTATACATTCAGAAAACCCAATAACCTTACTTCCTATTATGATCTTTGTTGTCAGCATCTTTATAGAGATATTTTTAGAATTTTCTAATCTTCAAAGTTTAATTCTAAGATCATTACGTTAAGTTGTTAGCTCCACTACTCAACATAAATATTCGCTCAAAAATGAACTAAAATTTGAAACAATTTTAACATTTTTCCTCTCACATTGCGGAAGAAGCGTAAAGCTAAAAAAAATTATTCCATTATATACAATTATCAACGTCATAAAGTAGTTTCTAGGTCAAATAATGATTTGTGAAATTACAAGAGGCAAAAAGGGAGTCATGGATCTCACTTTGAATTTCTCTTATTTATTATATGTTTTTCTTTCATATTAACTATAGTAGTAGAGCTTGGGAAATAAATTTGAAAGATAATTTTATATTTCTAATAAAAAATTAAAAAGTAACTAAATATGAAAATTGAATAAAAAATAAAGTTTTAAGTTACTGTAAGGAATATTTTTATTATTATTATTATTATTTCAGCTTCAAGACACTCAAATTCGAGATATTGCGTGTTGAGTTCACTGACACCTAATAACATCTCGCATTTATTAAGGCCGATTACATTATCAGTAAAGTTTCGATATTGTAATGCTATAGTGGTAATTCCTTTATACATTATCTATTAAACGTATCTAGAGGTCGTACACAGTGGTCTTAGTGATTTTTTTCTTTCTTTTTAGCTCTACCTCTAGCTATCACTGGCCTCAATTCCTTGCATTAGACTTAAATTTGAATGCCAAATTAGACTAAAGGAAGGGTCAAATTTAGTTTGCAAGATTTGACTAACATAGTGACATTTACTTTTTTATTTGTTCTTACTTCACGCTTTTATTCCGCTTAGCAGGGTTAACAGAAAATAAAAGTGTCAAGACATTCTTCTTTAAGACTTCGCTTCCCTCCGAATTCAAGACATTGCGTAATGAGTGGCGGAGCTCGACGCCGCACTTTGTCATACCGGAGCGAAGAAGTGAAAATAATTTAAATACAATCATTCCCCTGAATGGAAATCGAACCCACAACTGATTTACAGTCAGACGACCGGCCTCAAATACAAAATAAAAAAAAGCTTATTTTATAAACACTTACTAATTTTATTGAAAAATATTCTGCCTTCTCCGATTTCCTTTGGCGCGATATCAATATGGACCAATGCGCCGGTTTTCGTCAATGCCCGAGGAGATATTTTCAACGTGGATCCATGGAACATCATCTCTGGTAGTTGTAATTGCATGTCATGGGTCATTAGGAATTTGACAGCTTTGTTGTATAAAGCATCTGTTACTTCTTCGAATGGGGTTTCTGAAAGATAAGATAGAAAATAAATGATTTAACATAGATTTTTTTTATATATCATATATATATATATATATATATATATATATATATATATATATATATATATATATATATATATATGTGTATTTGATATTTTTTTTGTAATACTTAATTGAAATTTTGAGTTTGAAGGGAAACTGTTGGGTCTTAGTGGATAATATTATATTCACTGAGGAGTATACCATAAGGCATATTCGACTTGCGTACGGGTGGTCTGCGTAAATAGTAAAAAAATGTATTCTCTTAGGAAATATGTAGAGATATGTACGGTCTCTATGAGTCCTAGAGCTTAAGCATTTTAAATTGTATAAGAAAAATAATATTAAAAAAAAACAATGTAACAAGAGGCATAGATGTTTATTATGTTATCAACAGTGTTAATAAAAATAAAATTTAAAAAAGTAAAAAATATTATTACTTGTGTTTTTTTTCTACATACTCCTGTTTGTAGGAGAGTAGAATGTTTTCATTAAGGTGGAGTGATAAATCCCAACCCACTATATCTCATCAGGCAGTGCAAAAAAATTAAAAAACATTTCATAATATACTCAACTAATAAATGAATAATTCTATCAATTTATATTTACTATTTTTTAAAGTTTTATTCCATACATAGGATTAGAAAACATTTTAGAAAAAACGTATATAAATTTGAACGCAGCGGGATTCGAACCCGCGCCTCTTGGATACCATCCTAGCGCTCTGACCGCTAAGCCATGAGTTCTACTACCAGCTGCATCGAGATTCTATCAATTTATATTATATGGTATTTTTTTATTTATACAAAATGCAAGCGAGACTATCAAGCCTAGGTATATAGGTAGGTATTGAAAGGTATTTTATTTTAATAGATATTTTTCTTTCATATATAGTTAAGCGTAATAAAGATGATGTTTATGAATGAAGTTATATCAAAAATGATAAAAAGGCCAGTAATGGCGCAGTGGGTCGGCTTCTGAGTGTAAGCTCGATCGATTGTGGGTTTGATGCCTACTCCGGGGTAATAATTTTATTATATTATTTTCATTTCCACGTTCTAGTAAGACAAGGCACGGCGTTGAGTTACGCCATTCAACATTCAATGCCTCGAAATCGGCGGAAAGTGGAGTACAGAGTGTCTTAAGACTAGGTACTTCCTGTCTACCCTGCTGTGTGGGATATAAATGTGATTTAAAAAATAACAATTTAATATTGCTCTACGAGTATACAAAGATTACATTCATATACCTAATGGTGAACAACCGCTCTTAAAGATGCCAATTAACCTTTAACTATCATCAAAAATAGAAGAATCATCAAAAATGGAAGAAGAATTTAATCACACTTAAGTCATAACTGACGGTTTTATGAGTGAAAAATCTATATAATTATCAATTTCAATACGAAAGCATAATTCGTGATTTATGATCGTATATAGAATGTAATCGTTTTAGGATTTCACTGTGCTATATGGCAGCTTGTAAGGTAAAATATATTATTTTATTTGTTTACTATATATATATATATATATATATATATATATATATATATATATATATATATATATATATATATATGTTACCTCAATCACTAATATGAACAGCTATTTGGCCAGAGAGCACTTTAGATGTTAAGTCATTCTGTTCTCCAATTTGATTGATAAATTGATTGGCGTAACGTAACACTGTGCTTTTACTCAACAGAGCGAAAAAATATAGTTATGATAAATATAGTCCTTTAACTCGTGTGAGAATCGTATCCACAAGGCGTTTACAGTCAGAATTTTCCCCATTGAAATATGGTGGCCTTAAGATTTTCGGCATTATGACCTTCCATGTAATTCAAATATATTTAATTAATGTGACTTTATAACACATTAATTATAAGCACGATTTATTTTGGTTCAAAATAATTACACAATAAATATACTTTCGGCACGACTTCGAGACATTGTTTTTTAGTGGAACTTAACGCCGTGCCTCGTTCTATCGGATAATAGAAATGAAAAACAATATATATATTAAAAATGTAGTTGATCGCTATCTTTACTTAGAAGAAATATTATATAGTATAGTTATTGGGGACATTTATTAACGTGATAGAATTCAAAACAATGATTTTTATAAAAAAAATATTTGTTGGCCTCAATGTCTCTTAATTTGAATCTGGAAATGATTAACCCGATTTTAATGGAGTTTTCACTGTTGTATTTTGGCAACACTTTTAACATGTATCGACTGAATAAGATCTTTGATTTTTACATATTTTAAATGAAACTATTATACTGTATTGTTGTAACATAAATGTATTTTCGATTACCAAAATATATGCGATTAATCTGTTAAAATAGTTTCATTTTAAATGTATCGGCTGCTTTATTTATTTCTGTACAAAAATAATATTATTTTTTTTAACGCTTTTATTCCGCATAGCAGGGTAGGCAGTAGTACCTAATATTAAGACACTCCCTACTTTGCTATCCGCCGAATTCAAAACATTGTGTGTAGAATGGCGAAACTCAACGCCGCGCTTAGTTTTACCAGAGCGAGGAAATGAAAATAATTAAAGTATAGTCATTTCCCTGAGTCGGATCCGAACCCTCAACCGATCGCGTTTACAGTCAGACGCTATCTCACTGAGCCACGACCGGCGTGAAAATATATTTTTAAAGTAGTCATTTAAAATGTTTCTTGTAAAGAAAATTATAGTAAGCACCAAGTTCACTTAAACGAAGTTGCGGGCTTTTAGCAGCAATAAACAAAATTTGTAAAACGTTCAATAATTCCTATATATTTATTTAAACAACTAAACACTAAATTCTCACTTTGATCAGATGGATATTAAAAAAAACCTAGATGTCACTTTATATAAGCATGTCAAACACATGGTAGTGTGTTTTACATTTATTTTATTAATTTAATATACTTTATATACTTCTATATAGACTATAATTGTGCCAAATTACATACTCCTCTGCTCGCGTTACGCTCGTAAAAGAGATACAAAGATTTTGCTTTGCGTATTAATTTATACATAGGTAATGCGAATGTCTGTTCCGTCATAGACAAAGATGTGTGAAATTAAAAAAAAAATCAGGCCATTATGATATATGTGTCGATATCTGTCAGTGACCTTATCTCCATTATGTATTCTTAACTATAATTTATAATTATTGTAATAATCAAGCAAAAAGTTGTTATTGTTCTATTAATTAATACAATTTCTAAAATAATTACAAAGAAAACCTTTTGAACTACTTTTATTGGACTTATATAGAAAGATAAATATGAAATTTGGCACAATTAAAGTTTATGTGAAGAAAATGTGAAAAATATTTATTTTTATTGAGGCCGGTCGTGGTGCAGTGGCCATCGGTTGTGGGTTTGATTTTCAATCGAGGGAATGATTATATTTAAATAATATGCACTTCGTCATTGGCAAGAAAAAAGGCAACGATGAATTGCACCCAGCACGCAATGTCTCGAATTTGGCAAAAAGCAGAGTACGGAGTATTTTGATACTAGATACTTTCTATTTCCGGGATATATGCGGGATAAAAGAATTTTGGTAATAAATAATAATCCATTAGACATTCAATGCAATATTGAATTAATAAAATAAATAAATAACACATACTACCATGCTTGGCATACACTTTTGTATAAAATGACGTATACGTTGCTAAGGCAACTCTTGATATACTCATCAAAGGGGTATTTATATATATATATATATATATATATATATATATATATATATATATATAAATATATATATATATATATATATATATATATATATATATATATATAAGGTTATAAATATCAATTCTTAACACTAACTTCTCTATTACAAAGGGAAAAGGCGGAAAACGTAGACGTGAAAATATGAATATTTATGTATGTAACACTATCACCAATAAAATGTCAATGCCACGCATTGTATATTGATTTCCCTTTTTTTCCAGGAAATTTTCTACAATTTCCCACGTGTTGTCACTTAAATCATTATTATCTCATAGAAATTAATTGTTGGATGGAGAAAGGCTTTCTTAGCTTCTTACTTTTACATGCAACTCGTTAGGTTAACAATGTCGTGCATATTATAACACCTTTAATTATTATTTTCTTCTCGATTCACACTTTTATCCCGCATAGCAGGGCAGACAGGAAGTACCTAGTGTCACGACACTCCGTACTCCGTAATTACGTATATATTAATATGTTAATAATATTATTAATTTCGAGGACGAAGGCGTTTGCAACTTGGTAAGGTACAATTTATATTGAAAAAAGGTCTATATTTTTTAAGTTAATATATATTATTTTATATTAAAAATATATTACATTTATAAAAGAAATACACAGATACAAAATTAAAAATGGACATACGCGTTGCTAAGGCAACCTGTATTTTACGTGTCATTAACGCCTATATTAAATGTAATCAATTAAATTTTAAAAAAATGTAACAAATACCTAAAAAAAAGAAAAACAAAAAATAAAGTAAGTAAACATTTTTCTGTTAGTGACACACCTTAGTGATAAAACACTCATGGGTTAAAACTATTTAATAATTTAAACACTGAAAACAATCAACATTCAATAAGGCGTATTTTAAAATTATTATGCAAGCAAATTTCTTTACCGATGTATTATAAGCATATAATAAAGTTACCGCTTGTATGACACAATGTTACAATAATTCCCTATATATTTAATAGTTTAATTTTGAACCTTATTTTCTAGAGCTTAAGAGTGCGCAGTTAAAGAAAGCTCAAACTTTCACTATAAAGGAGTTTCGCTTTAGTCTCTTATCGATAGTGTTTGTTTTGTTCATTCATTTCTCCAAACTTTTTCTATGGCACGATGACAATTTTCGATATTATCAGTAAGTTATTTACGTTTTTTTAAACAGCTTTACACTTTATTCCGCATAGCAAGGTAGACCGGAAGTACCTAGTTTCAAGACATTCCATACTTCGCTTTCCACCGAATTTAAGACATTGCGTATTGAGTGGCGGAACTCAACGCTGATTTGTCTTACCAGAGCGAGGAAAAAAAAGAAAAAGGAAAAGAAAATAATAAATTTTTTTCTGCTTTACACTTTATCTCGCATAGCAACGTGGCCAGAGTGAAAACGTAGTGAATTTAGTGTCAAGACACTCTGTACGCCTCTTGCTATCTGAATTCCAGACATTGCTTGTTTACGTTATGTTGTGAATGTTAAAGGTGCGCTTCGCCTACTAGAATGCAGCAATGGAAATAATTTAAATAAGTTTCATTACCGCGAGTGGGAAACGAACATACACTCAATTGCGTTCACAGTCAGACTCTGTTCGACTGCACCAGGATACCCTCGTTTTTGTTATTTATTATTCGATATAGCATTATTAAGTAACTATTTTATTAGCATAAAGGCCTTTATGCAACTTTAAAAGCGTGAAGCCTTTAGTCACATTTTATTCCTAGATTTTGAAGGAATTCGTACAATTTCGCATCTATTAACTAAAAAGTCTATTTTAATTTATATTCGAATAAAACTGCTTAAGACAAACCGTACTGTTGAAATTTACCCCTTAATATAAAATGCCACTAATTTGAATGGAAAACGGAGAACGAACGTAGTATCTTGACACTATTTTCTTTTTTTTAAAAGCTTCACACTTTTTATCCCGCATAGCAGTAAGGTAGACAGAAAGTAACTAGTGTCCAGACTCTTCACTTTCCACTGAATTACCGAATTCGAGACATTGCGTATTGAGTGGTGGAACTCAGCGCCACACTCTGTCTTATCAGAGCGAGGAAGTGAAAATAATTTTGAATATAATCACTCCCCCGAATGGGGTTCGAACCCACGACCGGCGTTTACAGTCACACGGAGTGTGAGAATACTCCGCCACGACCGGCCTCAAATTAACACGTTTTACCAAGTGGGAAGTGAATCTACAACCTTCGCCTACTAATAGTTGCGCCTGAACCAAGATGTCGACAAAATAAATAATTTAAAAGCTTTTATTGCTATGAAGAATATAATGGGATTTTAATCACTGTAATATAACAACAACTTATATAAAGCCTATGATGTAGAGACCTACTTTCTATAAAACATTATATTGTATATAATAAATCATTATGTACCCACGTTTAAGTATGTAATAAAGTGCCTGGATATTGTGCGTCGAATTTCAAAGAAAATTTCATATCCTCACATTATTTTTGTTATTAGTAAAGTGAGAAAATTGTTGGTATTTGTCAAAAGAAAATGTATTGACTGAGTTAATTGTTTAATTAGTTTTTCATTATCTAAATTATTAATAATTTCACTTGTTTAGAAATATTAAGTGTAGAGTGGAATTTTAAGATTCATAATTGTTTATCGAGAAAAGTTGGTTGACAAATATTGTCTGTTGAATAAACGCTCATAATTCTTCATATAAAGGATTTGATGGTTTGTGGCCACATTGTTGGCCCCATACTTTTAAATAAAAATGTTCCCTTCTATTTTAAAGAGAGATAACCTTATGTAGAACAGAGTGTATACGAGTGGCAAAATTTGGTATCGAGTATCCTTGATATCCTTGAGTTTCATCAAATCATGTTCAGTGAAAAGGGGATTGGAACCCACACTATAGATAATACTAAGTTATTCCAATTATCCATAAATTTTACTAACGCATTTATTAAGTATAAAATTTTTACTAATCATAATGCATTTGATGAATCATTAAGCGTGTAAACAATATAAAGCTTGTATTACAACTGGTAATTTCATATAAATTATATGTGAAGAGATATATGGCTATAATTACTTCATATTGTTATCGAGGAATGCCGCCTCTTAAATGCCATCTAGACTCTAGAAGCTCAACCATTAAACGTTTAGTACGTAACAATATTTAATATATAAAAAATGAAAAATGAGGTCATTATGGCTCAGTAGAAGAGCGTCTGAATGTAAACGTGATTAGTTGCGATTTGGTTCCCATTCGGGTAATTAGTTTATATTTAAATTGTTTTCAATGCCCCGCTCGGATAATACAAAGCATGGGACGGCATTTCTTTCTTCTAAACTGTCTTTAATTAGGGTGAAAACGCAGAGAAAGGAGTGTCTTCATATAAGGTTCTGTGTACCTACTCTGTTATGTATAAAAGGCATGAAACTAAAATTAATATCTGTATATGGATAGCAGTTAATTGAAATTTTAGGTTAGGAACTATGATAGGCAACTCATTATAAGTCATGAACTCTCTTAGGGAACACATAGAGACACTAGGCTCTCTACAATTCTTATAAGCTTAAGAACTTTAAATAGTATAAGAAAAAAAAGAATTATATTATTTGAGGCCGGTCGTGGCGCAGTTCGACAGCGTCTGACTGTAAACTTGATCGGTTGTGGGTTCGATCCCCACTCGAGGATTATATTTAAATTATTTATGTATATGTATGTATATTTAAATTTTTATGCAATGTCTCGAATTCGGTGGAAAACGAAGTACGGAGTGTTTTAACACTAGGTACTTTTTGAATACCCTGGTATACGGGGATAAAAAGCGTGAAGTTAAAAAAAATAATTATGTAATAAAAATTATAACAAAAGGTATGAGTTCTGTGTTCATTTTATTAACAGTTTCTTAGGTTGATAGTTTCAAACTTTGTATTAGATATTTTAATTAATAGTATTTTTCATTCTTTCGTACTACGAGTATATATTTGATTCGGTTCTCCAATGTCATACTTATTTTATTAACACTATGGACACAGCTCCATTCCTTAATTATTTTACTTATATAATTTGAAGTGTGTTAAGCTTATAAGACTGTAAAGTGTTCAAAATAACTGGTTATTCAAAAATGTATTTTAAATACCGAAATATACGGGATCAAAAATAGTTTAATTTAAAAGAAATAACAGCCATTGTTCACAAACATTAGTTTTTGGGAGCGGCATTCAAGATATTTCTCTAAGTTCACATATAGAAAGTACAATTTTATAATTAAAATGCCGCCTCATAAAATATTTACAAGATAGAAGAGATGTTCGCGGCTAGCATCCAAATGGACAGGTGCGTTTCTAAGCCACGCGGATGTGACACCAATGTACGTGCCATTGTTCATATGAATTTCACTCACCAACTGGACTCACTTTCGACCCCATATAAATATATCTATAATTTTCTAAAGAAATACTTTGCGCTTTTATTTTATAGCTAGTGTCTAGATACTCCGTACTCCACTTCCCGCTATTGAGTTTTAATTGCGAAACTCAACAACGCGCTTCATCTCAGGAAGGAAATGATAATAATTTTAAATATAATATAATCATTCCCCGGAGTGGGAATTGAACCCACAACCGGTTGTGTTTACAGAAATCAGTAATAAAATCGTAGCAAGACAGATTATTGCTTTATTATCCACGTAAAATCGTGAAATAAGCTAAGTTGAATATTTTTCACTTTCGATCTTTACTATGATCGAACCGGACACATGTGCCAGTTTTCAAGCAAGGCAAGTTTTTTAAGGCGTTCATATATAGATACATAGATAGATAAAATGTTAATATCATTTTTGCGGTATATATTGTACGGATGGACTACGATTCCTATATGAATACTATCTAATTACTTAAGCGGATTTTTTTAATTAAAATGGGTCAGTAATTCTGATTGGCTGACAAGAGGTCCAGTACTCAATCTTTTCCCAGGCCATTATGTATTTACTACTTGAAGAAATACGGTTCATTTGGTATTAACGTATATCTATGTATAAAGGTTATTATTAATGTAACATAATTGATACTTGACAATTAAGAAAGGAGGTAATTTTTTTATAAGCTTCACGTATAAAAGGGTAGTGACAATTTAGTGTCAAGACACTCCGGTGATTGGTTTCTGCACTTTGTCTTATCTGAGCGGAAATAAAAGTAAATTTGAAATATAATCCTCCAAACGGGAATCGAATCCATAACAATTACGTTATTACATCCACAACGAATACAGTGAACTCAGTTTCTAGGTTCCCAGACTAAAATTTGCTACTATACAAGCTACCTTTATTTCACAATTGCCCGCAAGTCTATTACAGGTCTAGAATTTTATATACCATAAGACCACCGCAGGTCGATAAAATAACCGCAAAACGTTTTTAAACCTATTTAGTTTTCAAGTTGTTAAATATTATTTTTGACAAAAAAGTTTTCTCTTTTATTAAATATAAATATTCTAACGATAAATTACTTAGTCTACTTTTAGAGTGCAGAATATAGAGCTAAGAATCTCCTTAGAAAGCTTTTAACAACCCAGTGTCAAAACACTCCATTTAATTTTAATGAAAAACATTTTTAATTGCAGTAGTTTCAAAAACCTTATAACTAGAATGAGACTGATTCTGGCGCAGTTTGGCAGAGTCTGAATGTAAGATTCCTTTCCTCGCTCTGGTACGACAAAGAACGGTGGAATAAAACCGTGAATTTAGAATCGCCAATATACAGAAAAACAAACAATATATAACATGTTTGAAAAAACGTATAAAAATTTGAAAGCAGCGGGATTCGAACCCGCGGAATTCTTATACGTTTTTGTTACAACTTATTTATGTTGTTAGCATCTCTGTAGAGAGATTTTTACAAATTTCTACTACTTAAAGATTATTAATAAATAATCGTTTAACAAGAGGGATTGCTATTTTATTTTAATATTTACTATTTTTAAAGTGTTATTCCACACTTAGGACTAGAAAATATTTTTGAAAAAACGTATAAAAAAAAATTCAGAGATGGTAACAACATCAATAAGTTGTAACAAAAACGTATAAGAATTTTGACGTAGCTGGTAGTAGAACGCATGGCTTAGCGGTCAGAGCGCTTGAACGTTATCCAAGAGGCGCGGATTCGAATCCCGCTGCCTTCAAATTTTTATACGTTTTTTCAAAAATGTTTTCTAATCCTAAGTGTGGAATAACACTTAAAAAATAGTAAATACAAACAATACATATATATTAATTTTTTACTGAATGCTTAGTGGCGATAGAAATAAAAATATCTGGTAAAAGACAAAGTGCGGCGTTGAGTTCCACCACTCAGCACGCAATGTCTCTCATTCGGTGGAAAGCGAAGTATGGAGTTTCTTGACACTAGGTACTAGGTACTTTATGTCTACCCTGCTATGCGGGGTGAAAGCGTGAATCTAATATAATTAAGTGCGAAATTGCTGTAAAGACCTAATTCTTGAGAACTAGCCTCTACATGAGCAATATTATTGAAAGCCACAAAAAATATTGTAATTGTTTTTTATTTTCATATATAGTTCAATGGGAAGATAATTCTAGATGAGTACATGACCGGAAACGGAAGCAAGAACGATTTATTAAACATCCCTTATTTTAAATTCTGTTGCAAACAAAAGATTGGAATATTTTTAAGATCAAAATTTATTCAGTAAAACTTTTAGTATAAAAATATTTAATAATATCTAAATTATTGAATTAATTTTAATAAGACATGATAGATTTTATTTTGTATACTTTTAGTTACATGATTAACTGATATTTTTATTGCCCCTTAAAATAATCTACATAGATTTTTATCAATAAACATAATGTATGAAGAATCTTTTACGTGGCGCAGTTGTACAGCATCCGATTATAAATGCGATCTGTTGTGGGTTCGATTCCCATTTGGGCGAGTGATTATATTTAAGTTATTTTCACTTCTTCGCTCTGGTAAGATAAAGTGCAGCGTTGAGTTACACCACTCAACTGCTATGCGGAAAAAAAGTATGAAGCTTACGTAACTCCATTGTGCTCTAAGATTAAATTAAATTAAATTTGTCATGTAGGTTTCTTGTACGTAGGGGAGGGAGCACTTAGAGATAATTTCTAAATATTCGTACGGAAACGTTTATAAGGAATCTTACATCTTACAATTAAGATTTCACGTTCCACGTAATTAAGAACCAGTTAATCAATTTTACGTTTCATCTGAGATAAACCAGTGTCAAGACACTCCGTTGACCAGAAATCGAGACATTGCAGGTTGAGTGGTGAACTCAAAGCGCAGCGTTACATAGAACTACTAAAACTTGACGTCTTGAGGTCTCGGGTGTCTAAATCGACGGGTTTTCATATCGATGTATTTTCTAATATTAAAATATACAGAATAAAGTAGCTTTATTTAAAATGTGTATAAATCCCTAAAATCATAAAGAGTTTGATCATTTAAGTTACATAAAAGTATTTGTGATCATTCCGGTAAAACTAGACGATATTCTATGTATTTGTAGGTATATATGTCAGTCAAGTCTATAAATGATTCATGCTGCGGTAACTTTTCCTAGAAATAGATCGTTGAACTCTAAAAGCTGTACCTTTGTACAATTAAAAATGTATTTTTTTCAGCATCACGCTTTATTCCGCATAGCAGTGTATTCAGAGAGAACTTAGTGTCAAGACTCCGTTGAGTTCTTTCTACCCGAAATAGAGAGATTGCGTGTTGGCTGGCGCTTTACTTCAACCTCGCGCTTTTTCTTACCAGAGCAGAGAAATGAAATTGAAATTTCCTACTGTGAATTGAACTCACAACCAATAAAGATTACAATCAAACGGTATCCCACTGCGCCACAATGGCCTCATTTTTCTATAAAAGTATTAAAGGTTAACAGTAAGTCAAGTTTAAATTATAAAGGCTGTTTGAAGTTAAAATAAAAATTACAGTCAAATTGAAATTCCACAAAAAAACAAATCTTTTTAGTTTTTAGTTTGAATGTTTCATTGTAATCTAAGACAATCTAATGCGAGTGGACTAGAATCAGCAGCTCGCGTCTAATATGCGATAATTTTATTATATTATCAGTAACTTTTATGAATTACTTCACGAAAAAAAATTCAACTGATTTTCATGCATATAGGTTAAATTTAATTACAATTAAAGTGCAAATTAAAAGATGGTTAAGTGAAGTTAGTAAAAAAATAATTTAAATAAAAAGAAACGTTAAATAAAATTTAACTTACCAGGTTCTTCGTCGTCTTTAATTTCATTTTCCTCATCGTAGGACCTTTCAAAGCCATTTTTGCTGCCACTGAGGTAGATTGTATTTGCTTCTTCACTATACTTGTTTATATCTACATTATTCTTTTTAAAGCACACACCACTAGACACACTTAGATCACCACTAAAATCTAAACTATCATCCAAATAACTATAAAAATTCTTCTGTAAACAACTCACAGACGGTTTTAGCGAACACTTATTCAATATATTGTCCCACAAACTGTTTCCAGTTTTAAATGTCCCATTTTGGTATACATGATTCATGAAACCTCTGCCCGTGATGCTTTCTACAATTTTTAATTTCTTAGGTATTTCACTTTCAATTCGTTTAACGTCATCGTCCGTTTCATTGTGATTACATTGAACTAAAACAATACTTGTCACTAATAATATAACTATATATCTCTTGTTTAATATGGAGTTCGCTCCCACTCCACTACAGTAGCGGTATCTTCTAGCCATCGTCAGATCATTACTGATATAAACTATACGTTAGTTTGATTTAAATAACTCAAAAATACAGTGCATTAACGTGCCTAGTTGGGCGTAGGCTCGTTACATCCATTTTCTCCGGTTTTTTTTTTGAAAGTGTGTCACGTCTTCCTTGTCAGTGTCTTGTTAGTGATGTAAATTGTTGTCATCTGGAAATAGAAAATTATGTTATTATATAATTTCGACTTTCATAAGGATGTTGATAATAAGACCATTTTTGTAAAAAAAATTGTTATGGATTTTAGTGTTAAAAATGTGCGTTACTATAAGTTACATTATAAATATATATATATATATATATATATATATATATATATATATATATATATATATATATATATATATATATATATAAATATATACAGTAGTTAATGGAAAGTTTAGGTTAGGAACTAAGTAAGACAACCAATTACAAATCCTGGACTCTTTAGGAACACATATCTCTATTGGAGTCTCTATGAGTCTTATAAGTGCTTAACTTTAAATTGTATAACAAAAGTAATAATAACAAAAGAATCAATGTAACAAAAGGAATGGACCTAGTTCATAATAAAAAAAAATACAAAATAACTCTCAAATATGTTTAATAAATAATTACGTCACTATAAAGCACGACTTCAAACGGCCAAGATCTTGGAGATACTGAAAAGATATACTAAAATATTAAAAATGAGGACATTGTCGAAAATTTATCCATTTACATGAATTTATACATTTATTTTTAATGTACATATTTAATTTAATTCCATAACTACATGGTGTTCAACATTTATAATCAGTAAGGAATAAAATGTATCTAGTTTTTCTAACCACAAGTTAGACAGGTTGCGCGACATACTTTAAAGGCATACTTATATAGTGCCCTTCCTTTTACCATGTGGTATTTACAAACGTGATCGCTATATTGATTCCTAATGTGAACTAAAAATTAAAAGTCAATAAAAACTTGATTGAACTAAGTGGAATCCTGTATATTATTATATTTATTCGAATTTACTAGTATTTTTAACATTTTTAAAACTGTTATTTATATTTAAAGTAAGATAAATATTTTAGAAAACGTATAACAATTACAATGTAGTTGGATTTGAACTCCTTTCGGTGTACGAAATATAAAAAACCTTATGGATAATGAAAAAAAAATATATAAGTTGAATATTTATTTCAAAATGGGTTATTAATGCAAAAGTATTTTTTAAAGTTGTTTTCAAGTTTTAAAATTACTTGTCCATTCAAACAATTAGTTCCACTTTTCTTAGTCTTGTTGCTTATAATATATTCTCATAATATAATTCAGAACGGAGTAAAAAATCACTAGCTACCATCGAAAATAATTAAGGCACAAGTAAGTCTTAAGTTTTCTTAAAATAACTGAGGCCGGTCGTGGCGCAGTGTGACAGCGTCTGACTGTAAACGCGATCGGTTGTGGGTCCAATCCCCACTCGGGGGAGTGATTATATTTAAGTTATTTTTACTTCCTCGCTCTGGTAAAGATAAAGAGCTGCGTTTAATTCCACCAATCAACACGCAATGTCGCAAAAGCGAAGTACGGAGTGTGTTGACACTAGGTACTTTCTGTCTACCCTGCTATGCAGGATAAAAGCGTGAAGCTAAAAAAAACAGTTAATTATTTATTAATCAAAACAATCATTTAATAATCAAAGATAATAGCTCTTATAATACACAATTGTTTTCTATTTTCAAAATAACACCAACTAAAAGGCTAAGTTTAAAGAAACAAAAGTTATGACTGATTATAATTTTTATCAATCATTTTTTTCGACGTAGTGACTCTTCTCTCTTCGGATCCGGTATGTTGTAATTTGGACGTAGTGACTCTTCTCTATTTTGTAGATGCATTAAAGCAAAAAATATAATTAGGAACGATATATTTTCATTACGTAAAATTATTTTACCAAATTTGAACTTGATTCATTCGCTTAACACATTTAAAGTATTAAATAAGCCATGTCCTATTGCCTTTTCAATTTTGATGCGGTATTTGCGTTTACATATGTAATGTTAAATACATACTTTCTAAACACGAAAATTGTTTAAATACATCAATTTTATGAGAAATAATTTAATTTATTACAATATTATCGTATTTTTGTACATAATAAACCGCAA
Organism: Dryadula phaetusa; assembly: GCA_032432895.1. Lineage (NCBI taxonomy): Eukaryota > Metazoa > Arthropoda > Insecta > Lepidoptera > Nymphalidae > Dryadula > Dryadula phaetusa. The sequence goes on from JAOYRS010000073.1 coordinate 3,487,400, forward strand.
TTGTCGTATAGAAGTATATTTTACCTGACGTAGTGGGACAGTTGTTTGACTGTCCGGTTGTTAGTGGGTTCGATTCCACTCAGAGGAATAATTATATTTAGATTATTTTCATTTCCTCACTCTGATAAGATAAAGCGTGACCTTGAGTTCCGCCACTCACGCTATGTTTCGAATTCGGCGGAAAGCGGAGTTGTGAAGCTAAAAATAATTTATTTTACTAACACTGGCAACCGATAATGAGTTCAAATAATAATTAAATAGAAATTGGTGGTTTGGAACTGGTGGACAGTTAAGGAAAATTTTAATATTTTCAATTATGTTTGAATTATGCAAGATGTGGTACAATTTGTTAATTTTCTTTTGTAAAGGTCTTACGTACGCGGGAATAAATAAACGAAGGACCACACAGGATGAATTTGAAGTACAAAAAAGTAAAAATTAAATTCAAAAAAATGAGTATTGTAAATATATGTTTTTTTTTTATTTGTAAGCAAATTTATTAATTATATATTAAAGTATTTTTAAATATTTAGAGCCAAGAAGTATAGTTATTATTCAATAAAAATCAATTATCTCAATGGAATCTGAAACGGCCGATCCGTTACGCTTTCTTTGCGCGTGCCGTCTGTTATAAATTTTTTAGAAATGGCATTTCATACACCTCAACGCATTTTTATAAATAGTTTAAAACATTAATATAATAAACATTATGTTACACGTTTTACCCCATAACTGGGTAGTCATACCTAATATTCACATGCTGTTCTCCGCATTCCGTCCAAAATTGAGATATTGCATGATGAGTGATGGAACTCAACGCTGCGTTTCATATAGGTATATAATTAAAAAAAAACATTTAATTTGGTAGACCTCCTTATCTAGATCATTCTTTATTATATTTTCTTGTGACATATATATTGTATAATATATAGTTGAATATTAAAATATTCATTATATTACACACATATTTACACATTAACCTCATGTCAATATTATAAGTAAATTTTTTATATCTATTTCTATCTATTTATTATTTTTTATCTGTTGAAAAAAAAATCTAAAATTATTTAAAAAAAAGATACGTCAATCGTTATTACAGTTGTCTAATCTAGTTGCTTTACTATAAATATTATTTATATACTTAATTACCCTCCAAGTCCGCTTTTGATTTCAAAAGCATACTTATTCTAGTGAAATTGATGTTAGCGGTATGAAAATATAATAAAATGAGGTCTTACATACTGTTAGATGAGATGTGAGAAAATGTATGTACGTATAAGGGGAATAATGCAGGGAAGAAGCGAAAACTCACAAAGGAAACTGCATTCGTTTGCCATGTTACTACTACACATTGTTTTATAGTCAGTTCTCTGATTTGGTATAATTGCTAAGACAGACAAATATATATATATATATATATATATATATATATATATATATATATATATATATATATATATATAAGTAACATAAAATTTATTTAGTAGTAAAATATTATTTCAATATAAAAAGAAAAAAGTTGTAAATATAATATGATTAATCACAACAATGCTGATTTTTCTCATTCACAAACCTTGACTTTAAACACAAAAAGTTAATTAAAATTTCATATAAAATTTTTAAAATCTGGTTTTTTTAATTAATTATCTATCTATATTATATCTAACAGGCATACATTGAGGAAAATGATAAAGAGCAATTAATTGATAATTAGAACAAATCATTAGGTATAATATCTAAGCTTTGTTTTTAATTATGATGCTAATATTTTGAATTGACATATATATAATAACCTCTTTATGTCGTAGTTGATATCTGATTTTAAAACGATGGATTTGGGTTCAATTTCTATTCAGATAAGCGCTAATATTTATAACTATACAAATTATGAAGAACACGATTTAAATAAGAGTTTTTCTGGCAACAATAACAGGATAATGATATAAAATTTTCAAGCAAGAGGCAAAAAGTGACTTAATATTACAGGGTGAACGTTGATAAATACATACTGGTGAATCCTGGTGTTACCAGCTTACTAACAGAAAACGTTCAGCTAATAGTAATTGGACGTCGAAATCTAAAATTTGTTATGCATGTTTGGGAAGTGTGGGGAAATACTAAATGAGGAATTTTCGAATATTTCTATATTCACCCTGCTAACATACCTATAAGGAAGTTTAGTTAAAACAAATAATTAAGTGAAACGCCCTCAAATTCATTTTTTTTTGATAATAGAACACCAGGTTCATGAATGAAATAATGGAAATAAAGTTGAACAATACAAAAGGTGTATTGTTATAAATTAAACTATTTTACACGGATTAATCGCGTATATTTTAGAATTCAAAAATTTTGAACACTTTACAGTAGTCCGTAGTCAGAGGTAGACTGTCTTCCTAATCTATTAATGTCTTTAAAATAGTTTTATTTTAAATGCGTAAAAATCTTAGTAAGTTATTTGATTTCCGTGATAATTAGACTTATATTTTGGTATTCGTAAATACATATTTGGAAACCCGACGTTTCGAAAATTTTACAATAGTAATTTAAAATAGTTTTATGCAAGATGTATAAAATTTGCAAAAATCAAAGGTCTTATTATATTGTAACGTGTTTCCCAATAGGGATGATAGAATTTTGATAGCTCACAGCATCTTGGTTGTTTAACATTTGACATTTGTATTGTTTTGTGTTCAATAATGTTTGCCATTTAATAAAAAATAAGTTCACATTACCTCAACGTTTGGAAATTGTCCAAATTTCCTATAAAAATTCGAGAAGTATTGTCTCTACTCAAAGAGCATTTCGTGCTAAATATGGTCGTCATGGTGCACCGTCTGAGCTCGCTATACGTCGCATAATCCAAAAACTGGAAAGTGAATATTCTTTGCACGATAGTAGACCACCAACATGACAACGGACAGGCCGTAGTGAAGAAAATATTGATGCCCTATCAGCCAGTGTCGAAGAAAATCAAAATGTTTCCGTTCCACGACGTGCACAAGAATTGGGCTTATCCAGAATGACAACCTGGCGAATTTTACGTATGGATCTTGGCCTACGATTTAAAATTGTGTTGGCACAAGAACTCAAGCCAGCAGACCATCGATTACGTCGTGAATTTGCTGATTGGGCGCTTGAAATGATGGAAACGGACACCGAATTTCATAGGAAAATCATCTTTTCAGATGAGGCTCACTTTTGGCTCAATGGTTATGCGAACAAACAGAATTGTCGTTACTGGAGTGAGTCTAATCCAAGAGTGGTTCATGAAATATCATTACATCCTGAAAAATTGACTTTTTGGTGCGGATTATGTTACAGTGGAATCATTGGCCCGTACTTTTTCAAAAACGACGAAGGCCGTACTGTTACTGTCAATGGCGACCGTTATCGTGACATGTTGAACGATTTTTTTTCCTGAAGTGTATGAAATCGATGCGGACGAAATTTATTTTCAACAAGATGGTGCAGCATGCCACACTGCGACCGTCACAATGGATTTATTGCGTGATAAGTTTGGTGAGTCGGTTATTTCTCGCAACGGTCCTCACAATTGGCCACCAAGATCATGCGGTTTAACACCCTTGGACTATTTTTTGTGGGGGTATGTTAAATCTTAAGTGTATGCCAATAAACCAGCTAAGATTCAAGACCTTGAACGCAACATTCGAGCGACTTTAGCGGCCATATCAGCCGAAATGCTGCTCCGAGTCATCGAAAATTTGACCGATCGTATCCACCAGTGCAAAAAAGTCGAGGCGGTCATTTGAACAATATTTTGTTTAAATCATAAATAACATAAAATTTCCTATCAAATAAAGCCATTGAGCACGAAATTCAAATATATATTACATGTTTTATTTCAATTTCAAAACATATTGTTCTTATTGGGAAATCCCATATTGTAATTAAATCCGGACACGTGTACAAATTTTGAAGCTAATCTCTTGTAAATAGAATAAATATAGAATAGTAAAATTTTCTCACATTGATTGATATACTAATCTTTACAGCTAACATCTTTCAATTGTAAAATAGGTTAATCTATTATCCTTAAAATAACGAAGCAATAAGGTGAATACAGTCTTTCATATAAATGGTATACTTACTTAATGATATTTTCAGTATGAGTTACTTTGTGGAAGCTCCTTATTATGCAAAATTTAATTATATTATAACTAAGTAATTTTAAATAAATTTTCAAGATAGCTTTCGTTTTTATCTGGAAAATTATATATATTGTAAGTAAAAAATCAGTAAAATACGGAGTGCGGAGTGTCTTCACGCTAGATCTTGTCCTGTTATGCAGGAGAAAAGCGTGAAGGTATAAAAAACCGAATAGCTTTATTTCGATGAATAAAATTTTTTTGATAAATTTTTATTTTGATAGATAACTCCGCAATAGATAACCCACACGATTGTTCTTGTACGCTGTCATATATACACCTTGTTATTTAAGCACTTTGTTACATAAACATATGTATTTTAAATTTAAAAAAAAACAATAAAAAACGCAGTACGGAGTATCTTGACACTAGATCTCGTCCTGCTATGCGGGATAAAAGCGTGAAGGTATAAAAAAACAGAAGGTAACCTGTGTTATCTATGGCTTTCCATTTTATCAAAAACCATTAGAATAAGTATCCGTTCAACAGCTATTGCCCATTTCAACCTAAATGTATCATTTTATTCTTGTTTTAAAAGAACAGTCGAAATAGAAACTTGTAAGTAATTTATATAAACTATATATAAGTATCTCAAGGTGATTAGATTTACTTAATGAGCCTTAATTATTTTTATTATTGAAATAAGATAAGCCTTGATTATTATATCTGATAAATTCAACAGTTATTAAAGTTTTAACTATTTTCTAGAAAATTCTTTCTAAATTCGACCATTCTGTGTTTTGTAAGGCAAAGAGAACACACGCATTCCACTTTCTGCTAATTAGGAGGCGTATTTGACACGGTTAGTGAATTTAATATTGTCCAATCGGTGATGACAGAGAGAACCTAGAGTCAATGCACTCCTTTCTCCGCTTTCCGCCCAAATTCAACACATTCCATGTTGTGTGGTGTAACTCAACGTTGCTCTTTATCTGCGGGTCTATTCAAAGTGTAGAAATGAAAATAATTTAAAATATAGAAATTCTCAAGGCCAGTCGCGGTGCAGTAGATTCCCACTGTGGCAAATGGTCATATTTAATTTATTTTCATTTCCTCACAAAAGATAAAGCACGGCGTTGAGTTACGCCACTCAAAACGCAGTGTCTTGAATTTTGACATCAAGTACTTCATGTCCCTGCTATGCGGGATAAAAGTGTGAAGCTAAAAAAACATTCTTCCAAATGGAGATCGAGCTTGCAACTATAACTATAGCTGTATTGTAACAAAATAGAATTCGGACTCATAATTACTACTACTTTTATGAACGACTGTATCACGATGGTGTTAATAGAACATAGAAATAAAATTTTATTTCTTATAAGGTGATAACATTTGAAGTAGCGATTTATCGCTATAAATTAATTAACAAGGCCATTTATAAAAGAATCAATTTAAAGCCCACTTATAGTTTTTTAAAATTTAAATATAATTTACTTTTAGGGATTTTCATAGGCAGAAAGAGAGAAAGAGAGAGAGAGCGTATGACTAAAAGGAATGAATGTGGGCTTCATATCCACTCAGGGTACTAATTATATTTATTTCTCCGTTGTGGTGCTTCGACAAAGCACGGTGTTCAGTTTCGTCACTCATTCATTGTCTCCTTTACAGGCAAAAAGCGAAGAACGAAAAATATTAACACTAAAAAAGCCTGAAGCTGCGAAAATAATAAGTCAAAGATGTCAACTAACTTTATATAATAATTGCCAATGACATACTGTAATAGGGCTAAAATCAATCAAAGTCAAAATATTCTTTATTTTAATAGGCTATTACAAGTACTTTCGAAGTCTCAATTAACATGTTAGTATTGTTGCTAGAAGATAGATTTTACTAAGATCCTATCACGTTTATATTTAAAATCTGTTGGTTTTTTCGATCTAGGTAGTGTCGCTTACCTCCCAAAAATGAAATAAAGAAAAATCCAAATAATAGACTGGTCTTAGCACAGTGAAACAGTATCTGACTGTAAATGCGATCGGTTATGGGTTCGATTGCACTCTTGGAATATTTAAGTTATTTTTATTTCCTCACTCTAGTAAGAAAAAAATCAGCGTTGAGTTAAGTTAAGCCTTCACTCTACACACAATACCTAGAATTTGATCGAAAGTAGAACATGGAGTGTCTTGATAGGTACTTCCTGTCGACCTGCATAAAAATATAGGTCCAAAAAATTTATGTCAATTGTTACTAGACTCGCTTTGTACTTTGTTATGATATTGAAAGTAAGGATCGAGCCTAAGCTCAAGAAATATAAAAGAAAGCTTCTTTCAACCTTAACAAAAAAACCCATTACGAGTTTTCTCTTTTTTAACTTATTTGTATGCATCGGATACGAATTCCTACGATTGATATCATAAGTTGTTGATATCGTATAAGATGCTATGAAAGTAGGCCCAAAATAACACACGTGTGTGGTTAGAATATTTTTTCTAATGTATTTCTAACTTTTACTTTAATTACTTAACGTTAATAAATATTGGTTTGGTTAATTTATTATGTGGAGGGAAAACAATTAACAATACTTGTGATAAATCATCTGGAAAATTGTAATTATATATAAAATTAATTATTTTTGTGGCTGTCGTGGTGCATGTTGTGTGATAGCGTCTGACCGTAAGCGCGACGCGTCGGTTGTGGGTTCGATTCACATTTGGGGGAGTTATTGTATTTAAATTGAATACACTTCCTCAATTTGGTCAGACAAATGGTTGAGTTCCACCGTCAATACGCAATGTTTCGATTTAGGCGGAAAGCGAAGTATGGAGTGTCTTAGCACTAGGTACTTTCTGTCTATAGCAGGGTTTCTAGGCTAGGATAAAAACGTGAAGTTAAAAAAGATATTTTCTCCATTATTGATAGAAATATTACTGTATAATATAATGTATTAATTAAGTTCTCATTAAATTTGAAGCCGTCGTGGCACAGTAGATAGCGTCTAACTGCAAACGTGAGTAAGTTCGCGTTGCCTTAGCAACGTGTATATGAGACACGTGGTAGTTCATAACATTCATTATATAATTTTCCATTTGTTATATATTTTGCTGGTCGTGGCGCAGTGAGACACCGTTTGACTGTAAAGTCGATGGTTTATGGGTTCGATTTTCACTTGGAGGAGAGATTATATCTTTTACATTTCCTCACTCTAGTAAGACAAAATAGAGCGTTGAGTTTCGCCATCCAAGGCGTAATGTCGCGAATTTGAAAAGCCCAGTTCGGAGTGTCTTGACTCTAGATACATGTATCTAGAGTCAAGACAGTCCAGATAAAAGCGTGAAGCGAAAAAAAGCCTAATTCATCCGTATTGAATCGATGATGTAATAATATATAATAATATATTATAATTGTATGTTTGTATGAACGAAAGAAATTTACAACTACTTAGTCACGTGACGCGCTAATCAAATTTGCTCGAATACTACTTTCCGAGTGAAAGTTGGTAAACAACAGGTATATCAATGGTGGTACGGTTTTACAAGAAACCGGATAAAGTAAATCACAATGACCATGTGTTGACCCAAAATAAAAGGGTTTTTTAGCTTCACGCTTTTATATGGAAAGTACCTAATGTCAAGACACTCCGTACTTCGCTTTCCACCGAATTTGAGACATTGCGTGTTTAGTGGCAGACCTTAACGCCGCACTTTGTATCCGATCCCTATACCCACAAACGATAGCTTTTACAGTAAAACATTGCTGCGCCACGAACTGCCCCAAAAGTTTTTTAAGACAAACATTGTGTGATATGAATGGAAACACCTAGTATAGTGAAGATTAATTCCAGTATGGATAAACCTTATACATTAGAATTTTTTGACATTTTGAAGCGTTTAATATTTTTCAAAGTAATAAAGGAAGGCTTGTAGATTTTTTAGCTTCACTTTTTTATCTCGCATAGCAGGGTAGACAGAAAGTACCCAGTGTCAAAACACTCCGTACTTCGCTTTCCACCGAATTCGAGACATTGCGTGTTGAATGGTGGAACTCAACGATGCACTTTGACTTGTAGATGTTTTTATTAAAAATTTGATATTTACAATAAAAAATAATAGAGATAGATAGATATTTAAAAATGGAACAAGGTGTGAATTGTAGTATTTGAGTTTATTTTTTTTATTCGATTATAAATATTATTCACTGTAATATGATATACTTTTATAATTTTAAATACATCGTAAATATAGTCACAGAATTAAACGCCGCGCTTTATTTTAACAAGTTGGAATAACCTTCGCACTTACCGACAAACACATTATGGCATGATAGAGTATATCTATATAAATAAATAAAATTGGAGTGTTTGTAATACTAAATAGCCGCTTTTACTCAATACATACATATGCTATATACGGTAAATATACTGAAATAACATATTTACAATTTTTGTATGTCTGTCTGTTTGTTTGTTCCGGCTAATCTCTGGAACGGCTGAACTGATTGTGACGAAACTTTCACTGATAGATAGCTGAAGTAGTAATAAATTATTTAGACTATTCTTATTTTAAAGATGAAAAGCTGTTAAATTCCAGGCGGACAAAGTCGCGGGCACAGCTAGTTACAAATAGAATGAAGGAAATATCAATTGATTACATTTTAAACGTATAAAAATTTGAACGCAACGGGATACGAACCAGCACCTCTTTGAAACAGTCTAAGTTTTTAAAAAATATTTTATAATCCCAAGTGTGAAATAACACTTTTACAGTAGTAAAATACCAATTGATTACTCAGTCATAAAGTGTGGTTAGTTTCTAGAGATTCTTTCCAACAGTGACCCGGTCATGTGTACGTCTTTAAGCATTATAGCATGTCTACTACCGATGTAGTACATTTGGTATTTGCTTTTTGTCGATATGTTAAACAAGTTTTTACTTGAAACCGTTAGTTATTTTATTTAGTAAATATATAAAAAGATATGGTGAATATTTATTGACTGCGTTATAAATACGTAACATTACGCAGTGGAATAGCGTTTGACAGAAAACGTGATTCGTTGTGGGTTCGATTCCTTGAGATATTGATCGTATTATAATATTCATTGAGGCAGGTCGTGGCGCAGTGAGGCAGGTTATGACTGTAAACGCGATCAGTTATGGGCGTGATTTCCACTCGGTGGAATCTCGGTGGATTATACTTAATTTTTTCCCTCTGGTAATGACAAAACGAGGCGTTAAGTTCCGCCACTCGACACGCAATGTCTCGAATTTACCGGAAATCGGAGTACGGAGTATTTTGACACTAGGAACTTCTTTCTTCTTTCTTTAGAACTTTTTTCTTTAAAAGCGTGAAGCAAAAAAAATGTAGTGTAAATGTAGTTGCAATTCAAAATTTTAAACTATAAAACAAGAATGAAAGGTTCATTTTAAAAAAAATCAAATATATTGACATTTTTGTAAAAATAAACGAAACACAGTAAAATTAGTCAAACGAGGCTTTCTAGTTTTTTTGTGTTAGCCAATTTGTTAACAAACATCTGTCAAGACAAGACTCAAGAATAATTAATTGCGTATAATGTATAATAATCATATTATGTTAATAATCGAGAACGTTGAAAGTAAGAAAGTTATATACATATAGCGAAAGTGAACGTTTTGTAGGTACAAGTAAACAGTGATGAACCGATTGTAACGTTACATTTATAATGTAAATATTAGTAACATTTATATAATAAAAAAATTATAAAAATTTAATACACGAACTCTTTATGTCGTACGTGAGTTAGGGAGAACGAGGCAAATAAACTATTACAAGATATTTCCATACTTTGGCGTCTTAAAAACATTGCATTTATGTACACTAATCAGTTATTTGTCAAGTTAATTGTAATTTTTTTGGAATTTATTTCAAGCTGGTTGTAAGTAAGAATTAGTTAGAATTAAAAAAATATAAAGTTAAAATTTAAAAACTTCTTACTAAGATAATCAGTAATTAAAATTTAAGATTTATAGCATGCAATTACAACGTAGAATCTGTATTAATTAAGCTGAAGGGATACAGGATAAGCTTTGAAAAACGGCTTCTAATAAAATGATTTTACAAAAATTATATTTCTTTTCATCTGATATAAAGATACACTTAGATAAGTGTTCCTTAACAAATATTATGAGGAACAAATGCTATAAAGCTTACAATACTCAATAAAAAGTATAGTTTTTCGATACCTATTATAAGATATCATTATAAAATTTAAACTTCAAATTGCTGTGCACAAGCTAACTGTAATATATTTCTTTAAAATGTTTGCAATATGACAATTGGTAAAAAAAATCATTAGTTAACTATTAAATATATAAGTAACAAAGTAAATAATTTAGTGGAATATTGAGTATTAAAAGTTTTAACTAATATTTCCTGTCTTTAATTTTATCAACTAAATATAAATTATATAGAATTAATTTTAGAATATGAATTTATTCAGTTCTTATTATATTTCAACAATCAATAATGTAGGTATGTTATGGATGTCAGTAGATGATATTAGGTCATACGAATGTCAAAATAGTTTAACAGACTATGTGTCCCAAGTAACCTTACAATGTATATCATAGAGTAACAATTGTTTAAAATTTCTTTAAGAATAGTACGCGATAACCGTACTATATCTCTCTGAGGCCGATAGAGTGTAAGGTTAGGTAGTAGGTAAACCTCACTTGCTATCATACCGCCTTTAGAAATTCTAGCAAATATGCAAGCGAGGATATACGATCTGAGCAAACTTATGGCTCAACGTATGCATTTCTGTAGTCTATTCGATGAACAATACTCCACCAAGCATGATGTTTTAGCAATTCTAAACTCTTTTGAAGCTAGGAAGAGAAGAAATCATCTATTATGAAGCACAACAGAGCCTATACCGTATTGGCGTTTTAGGCTTTTCTTATCTTCCAAGCTCAGTACGCAGGGCCTAAGCATACTGAGCCTGGTACTGTATTTCTAATGTACCATTACGATTTTAATTAAATAATTTATAGATAAATAAATTATTCATGCGTTAATATTAAATATAAAGACGTTATAATATATGTTTTATATTTATAAATATTCATATGTTTATATATTTTTGCTTTAAGCATTTCTCTTCATAGTGTGAAATCAAACGGCAAATATATACCACTGGGCGCGACGGTGAGAGTGATGATGTACAGCTTTATAACACTAGGTAAGCTATGGAAATTTACTCTGTTATAGAGAATAAGATAACAAGTAACTTTTACTTAATAAAATCTTTGATTTTCGCGTTTTTTACACATTTCAAATCGCGTATATTTTAGTATTCAAAGACACATTTTCTAAGACTTTACAGTAGGTCCGAGGTCACAGGGCTACTGCAAAGTGTTCGAATCGTCAGGTTGGCCAAAATATATTTTCGAATATCAATATATACGCGATTAATCTCTTTAAAATGGTTTCATTTAACTTTTGCTTATCAATAAATAAATTGGAAATAGTATGATTATATTTTTCAATTTTATTTATACGTATTATAATCTATTCAATTGTTATGGTTTCGTTTAAAATATAAATAATTATGTTTAAATGAAACTATTTTAAGCGGAATAATCGTGTATATTTTAGTATTTAAAAACACATTTTTGAAAATCCCAAGTTTGGTTTTTTTGAAAATCCAAATCCTGGTAAGACTAGTGCGGCGTTGAGTTCCACCACTCAACACGCAATGTCTCGAATTTGGTGGAAAGCGAAGTACGGAGTGTCTTGACACTAGGTATTAGGCTAGATATTACCTAATCTAGCCTAATACCTAGTGTCAAGACACTAAGCTAACAAAAAAAGAGTTTCGAACACATTACATTAGTTCGTGGTTTCAGGTAGACTGAGTGAGTTTACCTGTGACGGGCTACTGTATTAATCCTTTTATAAAAATAATGTCTTTTAAAAAGAAATAATAGCTAAAATCACATCCGTCGACTGCTTTCCTTTGGATATCAAGACATTGCGTGTTAAGTGGCGGAACTTCACGTCGCGCGTTGACTTACCAAAGCGAGGAAATGAAAATTTGAAATACGATTTATCTCGTGGATAGTCAAAGATGATTTATTGTCAAGACATTCCTATCACAGTTTTCCTCAACCTTGCGCTTTCTCTAACTAAAGACATACGTACAAAAAATGGAAATCGAACCCATAACTAATTGTGTTTACACTGAGACGTTGTCACTCACCGTTGCTGACTGCCCCGTTAGGTATAAAGAGTGAGAACAGTACTGAGTGAAGAATTTAAAGAGGTAGTGAGTTGAATATATATATATATATATGTTTTTAACTACGTCACGATGCTCATTTTACTTTAATGTGCCCGTCCTAATGACGTCAGCGGTCATGGCCAGTTATAAATGTATGCAAATAGGTAAAAGCAACCTACTATTCAAATAGGCTTGTTCTATATTAAATTTTTACCACATGCTTAAGGTATGTTGTTTTCTATTTACAGATATAAGCGGAGGTGTACATATTTAACTTATTTTTCCGATCTTGTAGGACTGTACGCGGCGTTTACTTCCGTCATATTGGCCATACATAATATTTAAATTCAGATTGACAGCAGGCAGCGAAGCGTCTTGTGCTCAAGGTTGCGTTTTAATTATCAAGTGTGAAGCTTATATTATATTTTTAGAAAAATAAAACTGTATAATTTATATTTTAAATTTATTATTTTTATTTAATACAAATTAATTTTATATATATTATTTTTATTTAATAAAAATATAATATTAAGAAAATCAAAAATTAACAGACGTATCTGAGTGCCACCACGCATTCGAAATCGTATAATCCAATAGAAAGCTTCAAAACGCGGGCAATGAACTAAAGTTAATTTACATTAAACACATATTATTAACTAAAGGACACTACTAACAATATTTAACTATAGCGTGTTATTGGGAGTTAACTACGATTATATCGTTATAAGATCTACTACGAAACTAACAGCTCATTCAAATAAATTACGGTACGGAGTGAAAGTGGTTCGAACACGTGAAATGAAAATAAAAGTGTAGTTTTGTATAGTTCGACTGTTTCGGTATACTTTCTGATGGATTTAAACTCTATGATAGAATTAATTCTCTATAGATATTATTATTATTATTTTTGCTTCACGCATAGCATAGCAGGGTAGACAGGAAGTGCCTAGTGTCGAGACACTCCGTACTCCGCTTAAGATGATGCGTGTTGAATGAAAGAACTCAATGCTCCACTTTGTCTTAGTAGAGCGAGGGAATGTAAATAGTTTAAATATAATCATTCCCCCGAGTGAGAATCGAACCACCATCGGTCGCGTTCACTATCAGACGCTGTCCCATTTCGCCAGTACCCGCCGTATTATGTTATATGTGTATATATTAGAGGCTATTTTGGCACAGTGGAACAGCATTTGATTGATCACGATTGGTTGTGGATACGATTCCTAGCCAGGGATGTGATTTTATTATATTATCTCCTGCCTCCACTCAGTTAAAGGAAAGCGCAGCGTTAAGTGTAAACATAACACAAATTTGAACGGAAAGCGGCAAACGAAATGTCTTGACACTAGGTCAAAATTTAAACCGATAATTAGACAGCTCGAAGCCTAGTAAAGTAAAAAAATATATATATATATATATTCTTTATTGCACATTAACAGTTTTAGAGTAATTTTACATAATATAATTTGTTTACAAAGGCGGGCTTATTTCTATAAGAAATCTCTTCCAGCCAACCCATAGTTAAAAGAGATAGTGTAAATTAGCAAGTTGTATATATATAGTGCACAAGACAAATAAAAGAATAATATCAATTAAATATAATAATAAATAAATTACATTTATCTTATACATTCATACATACATATATAATTACATACATACATATTTATATATATATATATATACATATATACATTCATATCTACACATATACACTTAATATATCGAAAATAGAAAATTTGCTTAGTCAGACGAAAGTTGTTTGAAAAAGTGCTCTTTAACCCTTTTTTTAAAGCAATAAACACTAGGACTCCTCTGGATGGATTTAGGAAGGTCGTTCCAGAGTTTAGCTGCACGTACAGAGAAAGAGTTGCAAGCAAATTTTGTATTACTCCTAGGTACCTCCAGCTCTGAAGTAATACAGGAACGTCTAGAGCGAGTTGGAAGAGGAAGAAGATTAAATCGGGAGCGTAGGTAATGGGGGAATTAGGATCTTTAAGAATATTATAGAGGACGGAAAGGATATGCATATCACGGCGAAGGCGGATAGGGAGCCATTTAAGCTGATTGCGATATGTTGATACGTGGTCAAATTTACGTAAACCGAAAATAAAACGATTGCCAGATTTTGGAGACGTTCCAGCTTATTGAGTAGCTCCTCAGTCACATCCAAATAACACACATCAGCATAATCGAGGATAGGTGTAAGAAGAGATTGCGCTAGCATAATTTTTGTACTGAAAGGGAGAAAATATATTAATATTGAACAAAAGGCACGATCCATGTGTCCAAAGTTTTATATTTAATACATTTAGTGTACTAGGGGCCATAAACACGTAACTACATAAAACTATAGCAACGAGTATGTCACTTTTAAAAGTTTTTTGTCAAACGCATATAATTTATTTTAATATATTATTAAAAAAAACATAATTAAATTGTAACAGGGTCAATCTTTATATTCCTCTGTCTAAATTCAAAGTTTTTATTAACTTACGGATGTAAGAACGCAATATGAAATCATAAGATGCTACCAAGTATGATATTTAAATTATTTATTCTTCTCAAGATATATATAAAGGAAAAATGATCTAGAGTTTGCACGATTTTTACACATTTAAAACGAAACTATGTATAAACTAAGACAAAGTGCGGCGTTGAGTTCCACCACTCAACATGCTATGTCACAAATTCAGTGGAAAGCGAAGTACGGAGTGTCATGACACTTGATACATTCTGTCTACCCTGCTATGCGGAATAAAAAGCATAAAGTTGAAAAAAAATTAAAATGATTAATCGCGTATAGCTTGGTATTCGAAAATACTATTTAAAAAACACGCAGTGACCTGACCATGGCCTACTGTAAAGTGTTCCAAACGTCGGGTTTTAAAAATGTATTTTCGATTACCAAAATATACGCGATTAATTCGTTTAAAATAGTTTCATAATAGGACCTACTCTCAAGTTCGCGTCAAGCTATTGCGTGTTGAGAAGCAGAACTTAACGCCCCGCTTTGTCTTACTGGAGTGGAGATATAAAAATTAGTAAAAAAATCTCCGAAACGTGTTCAAACCCATAACCATGTCTACAGTCCCACTGTTCTACTGAGCCACGATGGCCTCAATGATATTTAATAATCATATAGGTATAACTTTTAACCTCTTTACTTTTAACATCAATAGATCACGATCAAAGGAAAATTCAATAATTCAGTAATGTGAGTTTTAATACATTTGACTGACATTAAAATACAAATTGACAACAACTCCTGTGGAAATTAAAAAAAAATAAACAAAAAACAAAAACAATCATCAAAAGTGACTTAAACTGATTAAAGAAAATCAATGTTTATTAAAAATATTAGATAATATATTTTTTAAATTACTAATGCATAACAAGCTTAATTGTATGTATGTAAGTATGTACAAAATTATGTGTTGATAGTCCGGATAATCGCAAATCCGTGTAACAAAGGGCCGGATATTTGAGTTTCTACAGTAAAACAAATTGTTTTAATAAATCAACTTAAAGAAAAACGTTTAAATTGATTATTGTACATAATTCCAGTAACTTCTAATATCTACTGATAGTATTAGTTCATTTTGACCCAATTAGAAAGCTGTCAATATTGATTAATGATTAGTTCGTAGTAGAAAGTTTTAAGGAGAAAAATTGATGCACAAATCCCTTGCGTTAAGCAACATTTAGTTTAGCTTAACTGTGATGTGTGTGCACTGTGCAGATATTATCTGTGAAATTATTTAAGCAGATTAATCGCGTATATTTTGGTATTCAAAAATATATTTTTGGAAATCTGACGTTTCGAAAAATTTACAGTAGTCCGTGGTCACAGGTAGAGTGAGGTGGCATTCGTCTGTCAGTTGATACAAAAACTAATTATTTTAATCTACCGCCATCTGTTTCTAAATTGCCTCGCGTACTGCCTTGATTTCTTGAAGAAGGCCGGTCGTAGCGCAGTGGGCCAGTGCCTGACTCTAAACGTAATCGGTTGTAGGTTCAATTCCCATGATTATATAATCAATCCCTCAATCTTGCTCTCGCAAGACAGCACGGCGATGCATTCAGACATTCCACAAGTAATGTATAGAATTCAGTGGAAAGCGGAATACGGAGTGTCTTGACACTAGATACTTCTCGTCTAACCTGCTATGTGGAATAAAAGCGTGAAATTAAAATATATGAATGTAAGGTTGTTAGTATTGAGTCGTATCTACTTCAATACGTATTCGAGATGAAAGCAATATAAAAACATGACCATAACATAAATACATAAATATGTATGAATGTAAGTGTATTTAAATGACAAGAAATCCCTCAAAGTGACATATGAACAGACAACCATTAATATTTAAGTGTAGATGAATGACTAATTAGCGGAGTGACCTCAAGGTTTTCTCTTAAAACAATAGACGCATTTCCATACTTCTGACAACTTGTTAAACTTTCGGTCTAAGCATTTCCAATATGCTCATATAAGCTTGTTTAATTCTTATTTATATATAAATATAAATATTTAACACTTTTATCTAGCAGAGTAGACAGACAGACAGTATATAGTGTAGAAGACACTCCATACTTCCACCGACTTCCGAGACATTGCGTGTTGTGTGGTGGAACTCACTTGTCTTACTAGAGCGAAGAAGTGAAAATAATTTACATATAGTCACTCCCGCGAGTGGGATCGAACCAACACCTATCGCGTTTACAGTCAGACGCTGTTCCACTGCGCCACGACCTGCCTCACGACATATAAATGTAGGTACCGATATAAGTAAATGCATAATATTAATACACTACTTTATTTAAATCATCTTCATGTTCGAGATATTATACCATATTAAAATTTAAATTAAATTAACGACTGTGATGTAAAAAGACGTCTGACTGTCAACTCGATTGGTTGGGGGTTTGATTCCCACTCAGAGATAAGTTTATACAAAATATTTATTTTTGTTTTCTTTACTTTGGGTTCGCGCGTTTTCATCTGATTCACCTAGCTTCACGCTTTATCTCGCCTCGCAGAGTAGTCAATGACAACCCAATGTTAAGACACTCCGTTGGATGCTTTCTGTCTGATATAGAGACGTGCTTGATGGCGAACTCAACGCCGCGCTTTGTCTACCAGAGTGGGGAAGTCAATATAAATTTCAATTTTATTCATTGTCAGAGTGGGAATCGAACCCACAACCAATCGCGCTTACATTTAAACGCTGTCCCACTGCGCCACAATCGTACGATATCTTATTAATAAATATTTTCTTTACTAATTTAAGCCGTAAACAATTTACAATGTTTTTGTTGCTTAAGCACTCAAGCGTTTTCTTCGTGCCACATTTATATCAATGAAAAGATATTCAATAATAAATCTCTTAGAGAAAGTAATGATTCATTATTTAAGATGTGTTGTTTGTCCTGTTGAGTAGTTTGGAAATTGATTTATAATATTATTGCAAAAATCTAATTAATTAAAGTAATTACTTAAATTATTTCTTACGAGCTGTATCGTAAGTGTGTGTGTTATCTTTTGTTCGCGTGGAATTGAACATCTTTAATTTGGTTTTTATAAAAGCAGAGGCCAGTGGTGACGCAGTGGGACAGCGTCTGACTGTAAACACGATCGGTTGTGGCTTCGACTCCCGCTCTGGAGAAGATGATTATAATTAAATAATATTCACTTCCTCACTCTTGTAAGGCAAAGTGCGATCTTGAGTTCCGTCACTCAATACGCAATGTCTCTAATTCCTAGGACTTGACTCTTGATACTAGGTACTTTTTATATACACTGCTATACGGGATAAAATAATGAAGCCTAATTTATTCATTATTATATCATATACCTATGTTGTCACAGGTAGATATTACGAAATACTGTATAGTGTTCGAAACGTTGGGTTTTCTAATGTCAAAAATGTACTTTTGAATACCAAAATTTACGTGATCAATCCCTCTAACACTCATTTAAAATGTGTTAAAATTACAAAAATAAAAAGCAAATTATCATTACAAACAACATTTATATACATATATAATTAAAAAAATGATTTTGTTTATCAAATTCAAGAAAAGTATTATCAATTTTGTGCAGTGTGTACTTTAAATTGACATAATTTTTATATTTATTAAATAATTGACATAAACAACGTTAATGTTTTACGAAAATAATGACAATTTTACTTAAAATGTTTAAGCCGTTTTCGAGATTAGCGTGCACAAGCGCACATACGAACAGAAAAAAAAATCATTGTATTACTTTTTATTATAAAGTAATAAATACTGCCAATTATAGTCTTTCTCATGTACTGTCCATGAACAGAGCGTTCAGATACATTTTTATAATATATATTTTAGTTTCTCTGTTTTTTGTGAGATAAAACGTAATATAGATTTGCATCTTTCCATATTCAGAGCTTCGTGCTAATATCCAATATTATAAGAGTTATTTTAACTTTAAACATGTATATAAGAAATCAAATAAGATTTAGTCATTTTCTAAGGTGTTGTTGTAGTTCAAGTCGTAAATTTCATTTCATATTTGTATGGCGAATCTCATTGTAAGCTCGCGACAAGCCATAAGAAGGCGGAAGCTGTAATAGGCTATTGGTTAGAAGGAAAATACGCTGATAGTCTTAGAAAGTAGAGATGTGAGTCATATGACGATGTTAACATATTTTTGATGTATTAATACATTGAGGCCGTTCGTGGCGCATTGGGTCACCGTCTGTCTGTATCATGACGTGATCAGGTATGGGTTCGATTCCCAATCGGAAATGAAGCACGGCGTTGAGTTCCGCTACTCAATACGCAATGCCACGAATTCGGCGGAAAGTGTAGTACGGAGTGTCTTGATACTTGATGAGATAAAAGCGTGAAGCTAAAAAATAAAATTCTTTCTACAGTATATGATATTTTGTGTTTTATTATTATTACTTGTTTATTTTTTTGATAAAAACACACACATAAATCAAGACCTTGATTTATTAGATTCTAAGTTAACAAGTGTATGTAATACATTTTAAATGAAACTATTTTAAACGGATTAATCGCATATTATTATATTTTGGTATTCGATAAAAGTTGAAAACCAAGTTTTATAAAGTTGTTTAATTTTAAGAGCTGCTACATATTTCCTTACTAGATTTTTTTTACTTAGTGGATTCAATATATAGGTATGTACTAGTGCATTGTCCAATTATTTTCATAAATATGACATGAGTCATATTGTTTTAGGAAGAAAAACTAAAAATATGTGACATTTTCACATTTTAAAAGGTATATGCATTAATTTTAATTTTTACAAATAAATTATAAAAAAAAATTATAAAAGAATTTTCTTGTTAGAAGTTTCTATGAGAACAGTTAAATTTAATCGCAAAAATTAGTAATACTCAGAGTTTGTAATGAAATGCTAAAAATATATAATTATAATGTAATATAGATTCTATTATAACAATATTATATCGTAAATAATAGCGGAGATTACGGAGAGCCGTGACACTAGGTGCTTTCTGTCGACAAAAGCGTAAAGCTTACAATATTTCAGTTCGAAAACATATTTAAATCTGTTTTTATATTCTTGTTTAAGGCTATTTTGTTTTATAACATATCCTTAGAAAGCGCACACGTATATAAGTGTGAAATTATCAAACAAATGTTGAACACACAGTAGTTCATAGAACACGTGAAATCAGTCGACCGTCTGTCACCATGACTGGGCTTTAAAAGGAGAACAATACGATGCGGCACTGTGGCGCTTTGTCATTTGCTATGCCCACCGTTGTCAATAATGTACGTTTTATATACAGAAAAAACTCCTTGGCATTCTAGAGATTAATCATGCTGGATGTAGAAAGAAGAGCTTTAAGTACGTAGGACATTTAGGTTTAAGAGGCCCTTAAAAATGCATTAACTCTCGTTCTTGTAAATAATCAAAGGTTTAAATGTGTTGTTTGATTATGATAATTGTTTAAAATTTACTGAGATGAGAATTGAATCCGCGACTTTTTAATGCTAGATTTAATGATAGAAGGCTAGGTAATGGTCAAAAATTAGATTTTATAAGCATATCTATGGTAAGTGCTTCGTAACGCCTGACGAATTGACTGAAGGTTTCAGATAATAACTTATATAATAGACAGAACATAAAAAATTCTAGACATGTCATCTTGTGACGAGGCTATTCACGCGTGAGGTCGCCCGAGACAGCTGAGGCATAGAATTTCCAGAATATGTTTCATAAAGTATTTAACTAGTAAAAAACGAGAATACACCGTTTACTGCACATGCGTTTTACAATATCTTATAGCTTCATGATATATTAGTATGAAAGTGGGACAATTGTTTGGGATTATTCGATATTGTTTTCGTTTTATCAACATGATCATCGTCATCGTTGTCAGCCGGAACACGTCTAATACTGGACGTACCGACCTCCTCATAGTTTTTTAATAAAAAAATTTTTACACTATAGACTAGGATTGTACCTTTTTTCCATTCCAATTATATGTTTTTTTCATTTCATCTTTTCAATGATCAAGGATTCAAATGTCTTATTTGTTGACATCGATATATATATATATATATATATATATATATATATATACTCATGTAAATGTAATTGACATTAATATAATCTAATTATATGTCGATGTCGAAATATAATCGAACTAAAATTTATACGTTTATCGAGTTTGTTGAAACAATTAAATTCTCTTAATTGTACAAGATAATTTATATAAATTATTATTATTCTTAAATATATAAAACTAAATATATTTTTTTTTCATTTTTAACGTCAGTTTGAGAATTACATACATGCATATTACCATAAAATTCAATAGTAAACGTTTTAATTTTATTATATATTATAATTTTATTATATAAAAATATAAATATATTATAAAATTAAAACATTAAACGTTTTAATTTTATAACATATTTATATTTTTAGAAGAATCTATTATATTGTAGTAAAAAAATATTAATTTTAATTAAAAATTGTTGACTATAACATTTCATGACAAATCCTGAATTCTTAATATGATAAGATTCAAGAATACAGAATATTCAATACTAAAATCTGATGATATCTTTATCCCTCTAACCCGTATAGCACGTTAGACAGGAAGTAATTAGACATGATATTTATTTAGGTTCACGCTTTTATCCCGCATAGCAGGGTAGACAGAAAGTAGTGTGTGAAGGTACTCCATGTTTCCATTTCCTAGAAATTTGAGACGTTGCATGTTGAGTGTCGGAAGTCAACGCCGCACTTTGTCTTACCAGACCAAGGAATTGTAAATAATTTAAATATAATCACTTTCTCGATTGGGAATCGAATCCACAACCGATCGCGATTACAGTCAGATAAGACTTACAAAATCTTTTAGTAGTTACTAATAAATGTATATATATATATGTAAAAGTTACTAAAACTGGACAGCCAATGCGTATTCAATATACATTTACATTAAAACCGATTAACATTCAAATGGAACTTTAATAAAATAAATGAGAAAGTATATGTTTCGAAACATATATATTAAAATGTATACCCTACGCACGTAGTCGGAGATACGTTTCAAGTGCTTCACATACATTAGGTGAAACAAAAAGTAACTAAACCTGTGTAATTTTTCGATGGCCCGCGGCTTTGAAACTGTTGGTTTGTTTGTTTATTTATATATATTAGAGAGTTTACTGTTTCGTATTGGCGAATTAAGAAGTCTTGGACAGATAAAATCTAGAAAGATTTATGAAGCCAAGGTGAGTGGTACGGGTGAGACCACGGTTCGACCTTCGAAAACACACTATCGAAGATACTGGAGGAAGGTCACGTAATAAGCTTGAGGATCCACCAAAGGGTAAGGTATGAAGAGAATAATGATTGTAGATGAGGCGAAATAGGTATGCAGGGACCATAGCGCATGGCGCTCCGTGCTCTCTGACTATCCCGCAAGGGATAAAGTATGAAGATCAAAAAAAAAAATGTTAAATTGTGAAAATCTACGCCGGGTTGACCAAAGACGTAAGCTTTTGCAAACCGTTAAACAGCGTAAATATGTATATCTAGGATATGTGCTCAGACATGATCGGTGTGTACTTTTACAAGTAATAGCGGAGCTGAGTTGCGCCTACCTTCACTAGTTGGACAGGCACTAAAAAACGAAGAAGAAATGTTTCGTCATGCTTTTTCCTTATTTCATTTTGTAACACTTGCCGTCAAATTATGACAATTCTTTCGTAACATGAACCTGCCAGGACGATCAGGATCATATTTTTGAAAAAAAGTATAAATATTTTTTTACGACGCAACTGGTAGTAGAACGCATGGCTTAGCGATCAGAGCGCTTGGACGGTATCCAAGAGGCGCGGGTTTGAATCCCGCTGCGTTCATAATTTTTACACGTATTTTAAATAACGTTTTCTAATCCTAAGTGTGGAATAACACTTTAAAAATAGTAAATACGATCAGGATCATCTTGAAAGTTTTGTCTTTTGTTTTTTTTTCTCTTATAGAAGTTGTTATTGTGTTCAGATGAGTAAATTTGGAGTATTACGCTAATCGGTAAAATGATATAATAATAAATATATAATAATAATAAATGACAAAATTTCTATACATTTGCTATAAATATTTAGGCAATAGGATCTTCGTAGATGAAGTAAGCAACGGTAGCTGGTATAGGCGAAGCGAAAAGATTATGCAACTAAAGATGAGTGCGATTTTAATTCACGTAAAGGATAAGTTCGATAAATAGAATACATTTAAAATTAAAGAGTAGGTAGTGTCAAAACACTACGACTTCTGCGTTGCGGATTGGAGGTACTCAACGCCGCGCTTTACCTTACCAGAGCGGATAAATGAAAAAAAAATAATTTGCATTTTTGCTATCTCGCTTTTGACACATATTTAAATACAAGGGATGACTGGAAGAGATCTCTTCAAAAGACAAGTCCATACTTGTAAACGTTTTTATATATCATATTTATTTATTAGTGCAATAAAGAATATATTCAATTTAATTATGCCTAATGGGTATAGAACCCACAACTAATAGCGTTTACAGTCGGACGTTCCACTGCGCTATGTTGACCTCGTTTATGTTTTACATTAATTTCTAATGTTTTTGTTTCTGTCGAAACTACTTTATTTGAGATCGTGGCCTTTTACTTCGTGAACTTACCTTTGCGTGACCTACGTATACTCTAGTTAACCGTTCATAGGAAATTATTTTTTTTTCAGATTCACGCTTTTATCCCACATTGCTATGCGTGATCCGTATCCCGCCGAGTTCGAGACATTGCGTGTTGAGTGGCGGCGCTCAACGTCGCGCTTTATCTTACCAGAGCGAGGAGATTAAAATAATTTAAATATAATCGTTTCTCCAAGTGGGAATTAGACTCACTGTTCGCGCTTGCAGTCAATAGCTGTCCCACTACGCGTTTGCCACATTATTTATAAGTGAATCTAGTAGTTGGTTCAATTCTCGATACGACATTGAATAATTTTATTACAAGTATGTAAGTTGGTGCAGGTGCAGCAAGTAAATTAGAAGAATATGTCGCGTTAAGTTACGCAACTAGTCTCCATATTGGTTAGTAGAGTATAAACAAATAAACAGCAGATTGTCCAGATACTATTCAGTTCACCAAACGAGATATAAATATATATAATTATCTAATAATAAAAAAACAATTCTCACACCAACAATTTTCACATTTGTAATAACTCTATCAAAACTGTCAAATTAGACAATTTTAGACAGTTTTGTCGAAATCGTTTCTTATTTAACTAATTTAAGCTTTTATAATTATGAGCTTTCACTGAATAACTTTAAACTTTCGTTTTGCGTAAAAATTATTTAAAACTTACCGCATTCCGACAAATCCGGTTGGTTTTGGCTCTGTCTTCATACAAGTAACACGACATACACACACGCGTTCCAACAGACTACTAAGCCATAGCATTGGTGAGAGGTACTTCTTACATCTCAGATGTGGTTTAGAGAGGGGCATTGTTAGATATCGATGTCGATATTTTTTGTTATATATCGATTCTCGATTTCTCGATGTTGTAGTAGTGAATTAGGAAAATCTAACTGTTTGTGAGACGGTACAAAGTTCTTTCTTCCTGGATATTTTTAGCAATTTCACGTTATAACTCGCATAGCAAGGTAGCTAGCTAGTAGAATAATTAAAAATATCTAATACGAAACTCCGTTGACTGCTTACCGATTCAAGTCGGGAGATTGCGGATCGAGTGATCAACTACTCGATACCATTAATAAGTAAGGCAAAGCGGAGATAGAACGGAGAAATAATAATACATTTTAATTTTAATTATTCCCCCTAGTGGGTATCGAACTCACAACCAATCGCGTTTACAGTCAGGCTTGAATTTATAGTATCATGAATTAATTTTCGCTATTTGAATTATGGAGAGCTAAGTTATACTTTTCTAAATTCAGATAAATAAATTATATTTTATATAACAATATCAATTTATATATAGTTATTTAAATCTTTTATTACACTATTAAAATCCAAATGCGAAAAAAATATTAATAATATTAAATTTATTATATTTAAATATTTCTGCAAAAAATAATAAATGTATTAAATACTTTTATATAATATATTATAAATATTAAAAAATATTATAATTATATCAGTATCATTTTATCCTATTACGAGAGATTCAGAAATGCAAAAGAAGTGCCTATCATAGTTTATCGATATTATTTACAAGCACCACTAGTGCCGTGGTTTGCCAAACCATGTTCAAGAGCAAGGTGAAGATCTGGGTCTTTGACCGCAAATCAGGAGTCAGTAAAACTTTATTGCTAATCTCAAGTTATGACTAATCTATAGTTAATTTGATTTAAGTTAAATTAACTGAAATTGAACTAAATAAAGATTTTATTAAATATATTATTAATTAATATATGAGGCTGATCGTGGCACAGTGGGATAGCGTCTGTCTGTAAACGCGATCGGTTGTGGGTTCGATCCCATTCGGGGGGTGATTATATTTAAATTATTTTCACTTCCTCGCACTGGTAAAAGACAAAAGTGCGGCGTTAAGCTCCACCATCCAACACGCAATGTTTTGAATTCGGTGGACAGCGAAGTACAGAGTGTTTTGACACTAGGTACTTTTAATATTATCTATATATAATTTGTTTTCTAGTAATTGTTTTTTGTGCTTAATTAAATATTTTTCAACATAATTAACGTATTTGTTGTAATGACTAGATTTTTTTATCGGTAAAAAGAGGTCTGCAAAAATTGTAAGAAAAAATATCTAGTACTATTCAATATTACAAATAAATATATTTGTATTTTTTACTATGAATTGAATTCTTGTATTTACATTATTATTAGTGAAATTTTTGCTTCCATTTTAAAGTGCAACTAAATAGTTTCAGTTTTGCACACACGTTTAGTTTACGTAACAATATACGATTTAAGTAAGGCCGCCAGTTTAAATGCAATATGCCAGAGGCCACAAAATGGCGATTTAACTTTTCGTTAGAAAACTTTATATGTGGGTATAATAATATCAGTTGAAAGGGTAGGATGACGCACAAAGTGACACGATTGGTCGTGCGCTCAATTCTCATTTAGGAAGTGATTATATTTAAAATTCTTTTTACTTCCTCGCTCTAGTAAGAAAAAATTGCAGCATTGAGTTCTGCTACTCAACACACAACGTCTTAAATTCCTAGGAAAGCGAAGCATGGAGTGCCTTGACACTAGGTACTTTCTGTTTAGGGTAACAGAAAGTTCCTAATGTCAAGGCACTCCATGCTTGTGCTATGTGGGATAAAAGCCAAAAAACTCAATACGATATTTTAATACGAAGATAAAATCACTAAAATCGATTGTATTTCACATTTTTATCTTTTACTAAAAACTATTTCAGATCATACAATTTTATATATGCATCAACATCAACAACATCAACTATTCAATATAAATCGTAGTTTAAGCTACGGTTACAGGTACGCTACAACCAGCGGTCGCGACTGCAATTCTTGGCGGTCACTAGTCATAGCAAAATTATGTTATATTTTTAAATGAAACTATTTTAAGCGGATTAATCGTGTATATTTTGGTATTCGAAAATACATTTTTGTTTCGAACACTTTATGGTAGTCCGTGGTCAGAGGTAGAGTCTATATACGCGATTAATCCCTTTAAAATAGTTTCATTTAAAAAGTGTAAAAATTGCAAAAATAAAAGATCTTTTTATGTTATATTTTCTTTAAATTATTTTTTTATATAAATTCTAGTTATTATATCCTTGATATCTTTTATAAAATAGTTTTTTTTATAGATGTGTAGAAAATAATTACCATACTAATTTTAATATGTGGAATTCAATATTAATGATGGTTAGGAAGTCAATTATTGTCAGAAACTCATTGTAAAACTATATTCAAATATCTAAGCAGAGCAGCTGTTGTAGCTCTACCCAGCAGAACTGCCTTCCTAGATAACTATAGGACTGACAATACTGACTCTTTTATGTTGATAGACAAATCGAAAGTACTTTTAAGAGCCCATTTGAACAAAGTCAATTTTATTTTGATTATAAATATTGGATTTTCTCTTGATTATTGAAATTTGTAACCCCGACGCGTAACAAAAGCGTTACCTTAACAACGAGTAAGTATATAAATCACTTCGGATAAAAATGTTATTTTTTTTTAACTTAAATACATTAAATTTCGTACCTTGTTTTAAAATCATGACGAGCTTCTCAAATACCTACTAAATTACTATAAAACTACTAAATATTCTATTTAATTATATAAGATACTTCCTAAACAAAATGCTTTATTTTGACCGTTAAAATATAAAAAATAACACAATGCAGATAATGTAGTGTCTTGACGCTAGGTTCTCTCTGCTTTTCCAGTTATGCAGAAATAAGTACGAAAATTCATTATTTCTTTATATTATAGCTGCGATATAATAATAACTTTGAAGAAAAAGAACCTAGTGACAATACACTCCGATGGCTGCTTCTCACTCAAATTCACTTCTCATTCATATCATTACTTTATCAGCGCGAAGAAATTAATGTCATTTTAAAAGAGTTATTCCCTCAAGCGGGAATGAAACCCACAACCAGTGGCGTTAACAGTCAAACATTGTTCCACTTCGGTCTGTGAGGCAAAAATTGTGTAAATACTGAAAAGTATATAGAGACATACTCTAAACATTTTTACAATATTTACACAATTTTGGTTTTTTACCTACCAGCCTTGACAGCAACTCCAGGTATTGGGGGAGGCCGAGCTAGAAGAGTTCTGACCTTGGCGTGGAGACCTCCTCTTCCTCCTCGCCTCCTGTGAGGCACGAACCTCGGCTTGTATACACCGTTTGTAGTGGTGGTCTTGCCTGTCCTGAACAGGCTTATTGTCATCGGGCGATTAAATTTTGGAATTAATTAATTTCAAGTGTCAGAAGAGAATGACAATTTGAATGAGAAAGAGTTGAGAGTATCTATCCGTTTTTTTTAATTTGTTCAAAGATAGTTTCTCTTTGTAAAAAGACATGTGTTCTTTTCTTCTCGAATTCGAAAAGTTTGCGTTGGCATTTCGCGTTGGTTGTTATTATTAGAGAGAAAATAATTTAAATTTTTTTTATTGAAAATATAAAAAAATATATAATTCTGTATTAAAAATTTCCGATACCGGGAATCGAACCCGAGCCTCCTGGGTGAGAGCCAGGTATCCTAGCCACTAGACCATATCGGATGTTATCATATGTTTTTAAATAATATATTATTAAGCAATTAGTTTAAATTTTAAAATTATAAAGTTTGTTCAAAATGTTTCTTTTTAAGAAGTTATTTACAAATTTGTTAGATTAGAATAATTCATTATATCCAAAAATCTAGTATTTTAATTTAAATGAAAACACCATCTATTTCTAGTTATATAACAACAACTCGATTAATTTAAAAGTTAAAAATACAAATCATAGATGGCTCTAAGGAACAAATTTATTTGTGTTAATTTAAATATAATCATAATAAGATTAAACGAAAATAAATAATATTGCTATAATAATTTTATTTTTAATTTAAAATGCTAAAAAAAAACTTCATATTAATTAATTTAACAGTGACATCCAATGGAAAAAATTTATAACCACATTTAATACAGATATGCAATGTGTTCGATCTACGTAGTAGTACAATTATATGATAGATGGCGCTGTATTGAAAATGATTTATTTTATGCTCATTAAATATCTTACAATTAACTACTAAACATTTTTTTATAAGTTCTTTTTCAATTAATCCAAGAAATATATATAAATATAAAATAAATTTTATTTTTCAACAGATTATTTATTTTTTTTACTAATAAAACAGTTTGCGGTGTTGTCTTAGTCAAAGTAGATTACGTGTATTTAAAAAAAAAATAAAAATGATTTAACAGTCGCTTCCACTGAGTTTTAAGCTGGGTTTATCCATACGTACGTATTATAATTTTGATGTTTAAAGTTATTTAAATGAAACAGTTTAAAAATGCATGCATTACTTAAGTATTTTATATTTTCCTGTTATTCTTGTTGTAATAAGAACGTTAGATTAATATTTTCAAAATATTGTATTATTGTCGTATCGACCTGTTCGTGTTAATTCGACCTGTATCGTGTTAATTTTTATACAACTATTTATATGTGTGATGTCTACTTATCTACTTTAATACAATATAGTATACAAATAAAAATAATAATAAAATATTCAAGAAATTAAAAAGTAATAAATAAGTCGAAGTATTACTTCAAGATGTTTTTACTATCCTCGACATAAACTTTTCCATATTAACTATTCTTTATTTCGAGCTCTATTCTTTATATGCAGAGTTTTTGTTAAAAAGAATATCTTCTCTACATTTTAATGATATTGACATCAGTGAATAATTTTATTATAAATAATGTTATAATATTTTTTTCTAGTTTCTATTAGCGCGGCGTTGTGTTCCCCACTTATCATGTAATGTCTTAATTTCGGGCGGATAGTAGTCAACGTAGTGTCTTAACACTAGGTAGTCTCTTTGTTGTCCTGCAGGTCCTTGCTGTCCTTTGCAGGATAAAACGTGCAGTTTCTATAATATGTATATATATATATATATATATATATATATATATATATATATATATATATATATATATATATATATATATATATATATATATATATAATAATAATATATTATAACTTAATGAAAGAACATAAACATATATAAAATATCTTTAATATTAACACCATTTGACACTACAAAGAATTATAAGCAAAAAATCACCTTACAAAAATACAAAAGATTTAAAGTCCGGAGAAACAATATTGTCCAAAATATAAAACTTCATCAAATAATATAGTCATTGCCACGGGTTATCGTCCACCATATCACTTGCTTCTTTCATCTTCTTCAGCTTCTTCTTGATCATTCTGTTCTCTATCGGACCTTCCATTATCTCGCCTTTATTAAAATCATCAACTATTATTGCTTTATGTTCGTTTTTCACTTCATTAGGTTCGATTTCTTTAGGCGTTCTAGTTTTGGTAATACTTCTAACTGGATAGTATATATATTTAACACCGTTTACAATTTTATATTTTGAATTATTTTGTTGTTGATGTTTTCTCCTACCTATTCCCATGACTTTGCTGGTCCAATATGCGTATGCGTTCTGCAAAACGTCGATTATGCCTCTTCGTTTGCGTGATTTTGGTTTCGATATATTAGCTTCATCGTGTGTCTTCATATTATCTTTATAATTATATCTAATTGATGGTTTAACATAGGATATTATAGGTTCTTTTTTGAGTGCATTTTGGTTTTCTATTATAGATCGACTCTGCCACTGACCGTTTGCATCGTAACCCCCGCCGTAGTCTTGTCCGCCTATATTGTTAGGAATAGATAAATTCATATATAAGTCTTAATTTCGCTAAGTTAAATTCTATTAAAATGGAGTTGTTAGCTACAAATAATGGTATAATGGTTCAAATCTCTCAATAGTTTTTGAAGTCTGAAATTGTACCTCAAAATAATTAGAATCTAGTTATCAAGAATCAATAATATTTTATATAATAAACGTGGTGAACAAAATCACTATCTCTTGTATAGTTACGACCTGTTAATACTAATGTCAGTAATATATATTTTTATTATTATGTTGGTATTATACCTGCTGGCATCCACGCACCTCCGCCACCTCCACCAGCTGCCCATCCCTAGATAAACATCAAGATAAATTAATATGACCTTATTTTCATCTGTATATATGAAACAAAGGTGAGAGGTACTGGACTCGGTTGACCTTCAAAAAGACAGTATCAATAGTCGGGGAAGGTCACGTAAAGAGCATGAGGACCTTCCGGATAGCATGTATGAAAAGGGTAATGACTGTGGACGAGACGAAAGAAGTATGCAGGGATGTGCGTGTGGCGCTTCGTTCTCCCATACTACTCTGCTAGTAATAAAGCGTGCAACTAAAGAAAAAAAATTATACAAATATGTATTAAAGCCATGATATTGTAGAGAACTGGGGGGAAAACATAGCATTTTTTCTCTCCAGTAACGCGGCGCGGTGCGGCGTTCAATTCCGGAAAGTGTTTAAGTACACAATTTAAACTCTTACCCCATCTCCGCCACCACCACCGCCGCCTCCACCTTTCTTCTCTAAGATCTTCATTAAGAGCATCATCTGAAATTGTTTTGTTGGAACATTAGAATTAATACCTTTAGATAAAACATGAATAGTTACATACTTTACAAGTATTATTGCTATAAGCTCATAAAAATACATATTTAACTTTTATCTAAAAATAGTAATTAGTATAAAATGATTCGAATTATTTTATATTAATTATAATTTTCATTTGTATACGTAACCGTTTATCAACCGAATGCAGAACGCATGACTTAGCGGTCAGAGCGTATGGACGGTATCCAAGAGGCGCGGGCTCGAGTCCCGCTTCCTTTAAATGTTTTCTAAATTTAAGTGTGAAAAAACAATAAAAATGTGAAAAGTATATATATTTTAAAATTGAATCCTAATACTTATTTAAAATTTTAATTACCTTAGATATCATAAACGACATCATACTAAACATCATTCCTTTGAACGACATCACGCCCATCATACCCATCATTGCTGGCAACATCTGAAAATTGATTTTTCTTTAAGAAAACTCTTAATTCAAGACGAATAAAAAATAGTATACATGAACAAGATGAATTAGCATTTTTTTCTCCTCTAGTAAGACCAAGCGTGGCGTAGAGTTCGTCGCTCCACACGCAATGTCCCGAATTCGGGTGGACGGCAGTCGACGGAGTGTCTTGACAATAGGTAGTCCTTAATTACCCTGCTATAAGGCGTAAAGCTTCTATACACACAATAGACAAATAATAGTGGCATTAAAACTACATAAACAAAGAGTCTCTTAAATTATTTTACTGTTATCAAATATAGATTGAGAACAAGCGAGGAATAATATGTAGTCACTGGAAAGATTTGGTACCATGATATAGGAAAACAGTTTCAAGCTTTACCCCGTATAGCAGGTTAGTTAGAGACAACCTAGTGTCAAAGAATTATGTTAAGTATTAATAAGATCTTTGATTTTCGCGATTTTTATACATTTTAAATGAAATTATTTTAACCGGATTAATCGTGTATATTTTGGTATTCAAAAATACATTTTGGACACCTGACTTTTTGAACACTTTACAATAGTCCGTGGTCACAGGTAGATATCTAACTCGATTAATCCGGTTAAAATAGTTTCATTTAATATGTTAAGTATTATTAGTATTAAACTTATTTTTATATATACATGCATACACATATCTATCTGACTCTAAACGCGATAGTTTGTGAGTTCGATCCCCACTCAGGGGAGTGATTATATTTAAATTATTTTCACTTCCTCACTCTAAAGACAAAGAGTGGCGTTGAGTTCCACCAATCAAGATGCAATGTCTCGAAGTCGATGGAAAGTGAAGTACGGAGTGTGTTGATATTAGATACTTTCTGTCTACCCTGCTATGCGGGATAAAAGCGTGAACCTATATAACCTATATATATATATTGATGTCCAGCGGTTATATTACCATCATAAGCTTCATTTTCATACACATCATGACAATCATCATCATTTTCTTCTTGCCTCCGTCCCCACCCCCTCCACTGCCTCCTCCTCCACCTTTCCGTTTCTTTCTACCAACAAATTCTTCCACTGGAAATTTTATAATAATTAAGTTATGTCTCTTCTTCATGGGAAAATGCCATGGAATTTTCACATAATATAAAATTTCTCACAAATATGACATTACACTGTTTCTTTAAGGTATAATGTTAAGTTATTTATAATATATATATATATATATATATATATATATATATATATATATATATATATATATATATAATCATCTGAAAATTGATTTATCTTTATATATATATATATATATATATATATATATATATATATATATATATATATATAATCATCTGAAAATTGATTTATCTTTATATATATATATATATATATATATATATATATATATATATATATATATAGATATGTTTCTATTTTTCTTTATGTATATGTACATATGTAAAACAAATATAATATATGTAAAACCGCATCCATATAAATAAATATCAAGTTTATTACTACTAGTCTGGTTGTTAATGCAATAGGCCGTGGGTTCGATTCTCGCTTGGGAAAAGCAATAAATTAATACTAGTTTTCGCCTGGAGCTTCGATTCGATGAACTTCTGTTGCATGAATTTGATTCCCCCAGGTATTTTGTTTTCCTTTCTATTTTCTTCTTATTTAGACAGTAGAACGTCAATGTCAATATTTATCCATTCTAGTTGGAAAACTATAATATATTTGTAATTAATTTATTTATCTTTTACTATAAAAATCATATTTCAAAAATAATTATAACAGTTAAAGAGAGTAAGTTTTTTCGTACATATATACCTTTATTGGGCACCATTACGTCTTTTCCCATTGCCCTAAACCTTATTAGGTGATTGTCGAAAAAATTATCAACCGCTTTGTCAATCATGTACGACAGCTCGTCTGTATTTTGTGATGGAACTGTGTCTTCCTCTAGCGGAATATCACTTCTGTTGAGCTTTACTAAAACATAATATAATAATTAATGAAGCCGGGAAGTACAGAGTGTCTTGACACTAGATACTTTTTGTCTACCACTATGCGGGATAAATATGCGTGAACCTAAAAAAAATGTACATAGTAATTCTCAAGACGTTTCACGCATTATCCCGCGTAAGCTGGATATCAAATACAACCAAGTGTCAAAACACTCCGTTCTACACTTTCCACGTCGATAACATAAAACTATATTTATTAACACATTTATTATTATAACACACTTATAACTTATTTATATGTAATTGAATTTTCATAGTTAAATAATTTATAAATTGAAAAATCCTTACCAAGTTTCACATAATCCCCAATAACTGATATCTCATTTAATCTATTCATTTCTTTCAAATACAAAAGGGTTTTCTTTTGCAAGCAAATAAAAGAAAATTGAGGCAAGCAATCTATGTAGACATCGTCAAAGACTTTGTCCGGCCCATTGTTTAAAGTCACCGATATATTTTGTAAATCACTATGAAATGTACCATTTATATCTCTTACTACTAGTGTATGTATTGTAGTTGTAAAAGTTAATATTAAAAACGTCTTGAAAGCCATTTCGTGTAAAGAATAGATACCAAATGAAACACCTAGCACTAAGCTTATGATATTTATTTTATTATGTTTATAGGGCTTTAGGTCGTACTAAGATTTTGGTGAAAACGTATAATTTTCTTGTTATCAATGGATGTTCATTGCGGTTGGAGCTGAGGAGGAAAGCTTGACAGATTATAAATATATATTTGTTAATATATTTATTAATATAATGATTAAATTCTCAATTTTTAATATATTAAAAACTAGACTTGCTGGGTTGCAGAGTTTAACGCCTCGCGTTTTTAAGCTAGCCCAAGAAAATGAGTAAATTACATACAGATCTATTGTCGTTGGTTTATTTAATATATAAATTTGTGCTACATTTTTGGCTTCTCTTTTATCTCGCAAAGTAAGTTAGACAGGTTAGGCACTTACCTAGTGTCAAAATACTCCGTATTCCGTAATTGCTTCTTGAGTGGCCGAAAGCAACTGCGTTTTGTCTTACCGAGCGAGAAAATGAAAAGCAATTTAAATATAATCATTACTCCAGAGTGGGAATCGAACCCACAACCCTTCTTCTCTCAACCGGCTTAAAGCAATGAAATTGGTAAAACTAAAGAAAAATAGTAAAAAAAGGCCTCAGTTTTTCCTAAGAGCCCTCAAATATCTTGATATAAAATTTCATCACAATCAATTCAGCAGTATGACGTTTCTCAAATTATTAGTTATATAAAATTAATATGGATTATTTATAGAAAAAGAGAAAATCTAAAATTAATATCTTATATTTTTTTTAAATACGAATATATTTGGTTTTTAATAACAATATTATTAAAAAAAACTTGGATAAAGTAACAACAAAATATTAGTTTAGAAAACAAATAAGTAGCAGTATAAATAAGCGCCTAACCAGAGTTTAACCGCAAAGCGGATCTTGAATGTAATAATTGTACAGTAAGACGTCTTAACGGGGCTCGGAGTAATGATTCAACAAATTCATTATTTAATTTTATTCTATTTCATACAAATAAATCATTAATTAATAAATGCAACTCATTAATATTATCATTAGAACAGATTTTAGTGTAATATTTGTTACAAATTTGATTTATAAAAACCCTACATGTAGTACTTGACATAAGGCTTAACAATAACAAAAAAATATACACAGATAAAAAATAAATAAACAATAATAATAAAATTCTCGTTCTAATAAAAAAAATACAATAAACCCTAAGAAGAATATTTGGTTCAAAATGCAGTAGAGGTCAAGTGCGAGTTACATATTACGTAATAAAATAAATTATAAACACATACAATAGAGTATCACAGCTATACATACTGCTTTAAAAGTAATTAATAAGAAAAAAATAACGAAAAAAATTAAGCGAGTAACGGTGGGCATTATTGACAGTGAACAATGAAAAGCAAATGGTATGAAAATAAATGACGTGCTAGATATAAGAGAATTGTAAGAAAGATGGTATAGAAGCGATTGGTAAATGCATGAATACATAGAAAATAGCAACTTTAACACTCCACACAAAACTGCTAAAACAATTAAAAAATAACAACTTAAAATAAAATAATTTAAATAAATTATGTGAACAAATAACTATAGAACTAGTTACAATATGATACCATACAAAATAATAATTTTTTACTATGAAAGTTCTCATAATTTTGTACTAAAATGAAATAAATAAAATTTTATGGATATCATGAAATCTAATATTGTTTTCAATATTAACTAGTTGTTTCATAAGGCATATAGCTGTTGTAGTTATTATTGTAGTTCGTGTCGTACGCTCGTCTGTACCCTCCATGGTGTCCATGTTCGTGTTCGTGATGCTCCTCATGGCTGTGGGAATGATGATGGGAGACTTCTGGTTTAGTAATAATTTCATATGTAGTCGATTTATGGCCGCCATGACCCTTGAGCCCAACCAGAGCAGATAAGAGAAGAGACATTAAAGCAGTCATCAAAGCTTTTCCAGCTAACAGTGCTAGAGCCCCAAGTGCCGCTGCAGCCAAAGTACCTGTAAGGAAATTAAATCCAACGTTAATATAAATTATGTGCATTATAATTTTACCAGAAAACAGGAAAACTATGGAACTATTCTATTATTTCATATGTAATTTATGAATATACCTTTCATCATCAATGCAGCAGCGAGGAGTGCACCATTCCCACCCCCTTTGTCACCTTTCCCACCACCAAATCCGCCGCCGCCACCCTTCCTGCCCACCGACTCATTATCAGCCTTAACCATGTTCAAAGCGTCCTTTGAAGTCTCTGAATCCAACAGTTTGTATCTCAAAGAATGTCCATCCAAATAACTTTGCAAGCGATATAAAAGGAATCTATTGAGCTTTTCGTCTGGCTTTCCTGGAAACTGTCGGGAAAGCTCAGCAGCCATGTCTTCGGGACTCGTAATATTTGTTTGATTTTCCTTTACAATACTAAGTCCTGGCAACAGTTGAAGCTCGTCCCTAGAGCTTATATCTTCCAAGAAGGATAGGGCGTGGATTTTCAAACATTTCACACTAAAGCTGCTGTTGCATTCCTTATGCAATGATCTGCCAGTTCTATCGGTGCTTGATGTATTTTTCTGTTCCTCTGATAATAAATTAATTTCAGTTCCATCCATAGCGCCATGCAGTTGTCGAGTAAAACACAGTATCACCGTAGCAATCACTATTACATTTCTTTTCACCATGATGACACTACCACTGCACCGGTTTACAGGATATTTTATCACTTATAAGTAACTAAACTAACATTGCGTTGGAAGACAGCACTGAACTGATAGTTTAGACGCAATCGGTATTAGTTTTATACTATTCTTAAATAAAAAGTAAGCAACTAAGCTTGAAGAAGAAAAAATAACTAACATGAACAAAAGCATTGTCGAGGCGAAAGATACTTTCAAACGGCATGAGTTCGGTAATGGAAAAGTTGGAAATTTCTCTTAGATAATTTTTATCGATTCGTAATGACTTCTAATGTTAACAGAAATATAGAGTGTTCCATTAAAAAAATGTATGCTATTAATAAAAATTACAAGTGAAAGAAATCGTTATTTATTAATTCAGCTTAATGACTAGAAGAACTAAAGAGCAAGAATATATATATATATATATATATATATATATATATATATATATATATATATATATATATAAATATATATAATTATATATATTTATATATAATTACTATTACAATTATAAAACAAAGCCGAGTTGTCTTAACACTAGGTTCTCCCTGACTACCCTGCTATGCGGGATAGAGCGTTAGCTTAAAAATATTACAAAATATCTAAATCTCACTTATACATATCAAATAATATTATGAATATTAAATTTACTTTATCATTTTTAAAATTTCAAGGGTGTTCATATAATAGCAAAAGGGAGCGCCCTAAACTTTTACGTTTCCTTTTACTTTCCACTGAAGTGAAAAATTTCAAGAAAAAATTACGAGCCTAAGTTCCATTGAATGTATACGAGTTGATTAACTTTAATTTTCCAGTTCTAGTAAGACAAAATGCAGCATTTAGTTCCGCCACTCAACAAGCAACGTCTCGTATTCGAGACGACATCAAAGAACAAGTGTCCTGACACTAGCCTAAGGCTTTTTCTCGCAAACCAGGGTAGTCAAGGAGAACCTAATTACGTTAATCATTTTTTGTCTCCCAAATTTAGAATGATTTTTTAGCTTTACACTTTTATCCCACATAGGAGGTTAGACAGAAAGTACCTTGTGTCAAGACTAACTTCGTAATTCGCTTTCCGCCTAATTCGAGGCATTGCGTTTTGAGTAGTGGAACTCTTTTTTGTCTTAACAGTGCAAGGAAGTGAAAATAATTTAAATATAAACACTTATCCGAGTAGGAATCGAACCTGCAACTAATCGCGTTTATATAGTCGGACGCTGTCCCACTGCGCCACGACCGGCCTCAGAATATTTTATGACGACGCATTTCCCATAAGTTGCAGATTTTTTTTATTTTGCAGCTTTGCAATTTATCCCACAGAAAATATAATGTCAAGTCACTCATAAATACATTTTCTTACTGGAGCGGAGAACTATAAGAATAAATATATATTAAAACCTTTAAAAAGGAAACTGTTGTTTAAATGTACTACAAAATATTAAAAAAATACTGTTTACTGTCTAACTTAAAAAGTAATTAGAAGTTTATACAATTTAAAACTTTGTCTCTAGATTTGTATATACTTATTTAATATATTTAGTTTAAGACCAGGTTATTACTCAATATATCTGTTTGTCTACGCAAATAAATCTCACAAGCTAAAAGTTTGTAATATAAATATATAAATCATCACACGTTGTTAAATAATAACTAAGTAATCACAATAGATACTGTTGTTGTTGTTGTTGTTGTTGTTTGTATGATTTTCCTAAATAATTAATTTATTATTTTAAATAATTCACTATCAAGCACGCATTGTCTTGATTTCGGACGAGAAGCAGTCAACGGTGTGTATTGACACAAAAATTCTCTCTGACTACCCTGCTATGCGGGATAAAGCGTGAAGCTGCTTTTCTTTTTAAACATTTGTTATAGAAATAATAAACTCTATGAATGGATACGAACGGATGGCCAATTCCAAGTTATATCTAATCCAAGCTCGGCCTTAGCCAAAACCCAGAGACGCTATATGGTTAGTAGGGTCACAGAATATCATATCATCGGAAATATACAAGGAATGTCAAATATAGAAACGGCTATTCCTGTTTATATATACTACTTTAATATAATTAATATACTACTTTAATCCTACGGTGAGTTTTTTATTTATATAATGGAATATATAGAATTGACATAAGTAAAATCTAACCAATAATTATAGTCAAAAATGTTTTTAAATATACTATATATAACCTTTTAAGCTTTATTTTTTTATCCTGAATAGTAGGTAAACCGGAAGTAGTACCTAGTGTAAATACACTCCACATTCCGCTCTTCGTCGATTTTGATACATTGCGTTTTGTAGCGTAACTCAACGCCGCGCTTTGTCTTACATAGCGATCAAATAAAAATTAATTAATTATACTCCAAGTGGTAATGGAATCTACAACTGATCACTTTTACAGAAAGACGTTGTCCCTTTACTCTACTATACAAATGATTTTGCGTAATAACGCAAATATTATTTTTCTGGACCTATATTCATAAAAACATATTAATTAGTTTTAAGAGTAGAGAACTATTTTTAATAAAACCTTAAACTACCAAAATATTTCACAAACGCCCCTTATTCCAGGTTAAAATTCCGCTCAAGAAAAAAGCG
The DNA here is from genome assembly GCA_032432895.1 of Dryadula phaetusa. NCBI lineage: Eukaryota > Metazoa > Arthropoda > Insecta > Lepidoptera > Nymphalidae > Dryadula > Dryadula phaetusa. Next base: position 3,526,863 of record JAOYRS010000073.1, read on the forward strand.
TGACAGTAGTTTCCGCTACAAGACGCTTGAATTATAAAATTGCATCCATTCATTAATATATGTTATTACAATGAAAGTAAATAGAGATATCATCAATATAATTTATACCATAGTAATGATTGTAAAAGGCTGAAATCTTACTTTCTCCGTGAATTAATGGAAAAGAAAAAAAAATATGAATTAAGAGAATGGCGCCGTAACGTTTATAAAATATGTGCATTACACCTATATAGGTAACTAATTAACGTTTCTAATTTTTTTTAGCTTCACGCTTTTATCCCGCATAGCAGGGTAGACAGAAATTACCTAGTGCCAAGACACTCTGTACTCTGCTATACGCCGAATTCAAGACATTACGTGTTGAATGGCGGAACTCAAAGACGCGCTTTGTCTTCTGAGAGCGAGAAAATGAAAATAATTGAAATATAATCATTTCCCAGAATGGGATTCTAGACCACAACGACCGACGATTATTATATTAAACAAATGTATTTATATCAAATTAATTAGTAAATCTGAGCCGGTCGTTGCACTATGGCAGTGTCCGACTATAAACGCGATCGGTTGTGGGTTTGATTTTCACTCGGAGGAGTGATTATATTTAAATTATTTTCACTTCCTCGCTCTAGTAAAGGCAAATGCGGCGTTGAGTTCCGCCACTCAACACGCAATGTATCGAATTCGGCGGAAAGCGAAGTACGGAGTGACTTGACACTACAATAATCGTGAAGCTAATAATAAAATAAGTAAACTAAGAAAACTCAATTCCAAATCTTACAATTTCTAAGTGAATAATATTTAATTCATTATAACCTAATATCATTAGTTTTCAATGTTAATTTTCAAAGCATTGGCTTACTTTATATAAGTTAAAATAAAAAAAAATGAAATAATATTTAAATACATTTATAATTTTTATTTCATTTCAAATGAAGTTAGTTTAGTATCATATGACATATAAAGTTTTATTTATTTTGTTTATTATCGATATTAATATTTAGGATAAAATGTGAAGATCTAAAAATAAATTTATAATAATTCTCGCTTTGAATTTTTTTTTTTAATTTAATGTTTAAATGAAAAATTAATGCGTAAGGAGTAGAAAATAATAATTTTTACTTTAGGAATAACAAATGGGTTTTGCAAAATAGTTCCTACTTAACAATTGATTCTTTAAACTATTTCCTTTAATTTATTTCAATTACTCATAATAATGAGTATCATTTATAATTTTTTTATTAATGACAATAAAACGAATTTTATGAGTGTTTATTCTTTAATAACACAGTATAAAATAAATTAAAACACAAAATTTTATTTTGACTTAAAATGATGACTTTTTTATACTTCACGATTTTAAGACACTCCGTTCTCCGCTTATCACCGAAATTGGGATATTGAGTGTTACGTAGCAGAACTCAGCGCTGCTCTTTGTCTTACTAGAATGAGGAAATAAATTAATTTAAAAGTAATTATTTTCCTGAATGGGAATCAAAACCTTAACCCACTGCCTTTACAGTCAGACAATAAACTACGCCCCGGCCTCTTCTTGAAGTATAATATTTTCAAATTAAATTTGAAATATATATTAATAAATATATAATTTACTGTAAATATACTGTTTTTTTTTCAAACATAAAATTGAGATTAGATAATATACTTAGTTAGAATATAAAAAATATGTTTGTATCAATCAAAATTAAATTAGACCATTCAATGATTTCTTATACATTATTAATATATTATTTTTGAATGAATATTAATAAAGTAAGTAATTTGTCAAAGTATACAAGTAATATCTAACATTGGATGATGAAACTGTTATTTTTAATAAAACGAATTTTATTTTTTAATACTTTATTGTGCATTCAGCAGATAAATAGCAGTCATAAATCATATTAAGAGGTACCTCTTATGTTTACATACATACATACATACATACATACATACATACATACATACATACATACATACATACATACATATATGAATACTTTGAAATATATATGTACTTACACATGATTTAAATATCATTAATAAATCATAATATATATATTTAAACTATTATATATTATACATATCACATCTATATATTATATTAATATAATACAAATATATATTTTTATATTTACTAAAATAATAATAAAAGTAATTATATAAAAATAGACCAATATAAAATTATTATTTCGAAATGAATATAATACTTATTTGTATTAAATAAAATATATTTTACAAATATAAAATAAAGGCGAAAGTTAAAGCGCGTGACTTAATTTCTAATAATAAATAAAATAAATTAACAATGTTACACACTCTCATACTCTAGTTAATCAAGATTTGTACATATTCAATTATAACAATGCCGTTTATATAAAATTTAATTATTAAATATGTAATATATAAAAAAATATATATTTTGGTATAAATATAATAAAAAAGCGTAAAAAAGTTACCTAGTTAATAAATAACACACATTCACACAAAATAAATTACAAAACAAAACATCTAATAAATTTAAAAAATGCATAGAGACAAATAATTCTCTTTTATAATCTCTTTCTTCTTTTCTGGGACCAATTTTGAAGTATTAACGCCTTCTAGCCTTCAAATTCCGACCGTATCCGGAATGTCCATAACCTCCGACGTCCTCATGCGCGGTGGAGTGAGAGTGAGAGTGAGTGTAAACGGGCTTGGACACAATTTCATAAGTTGTCGACTTTCCTCCGCTTGTAAGAGATTTCAGGCCGATAACAGCAGATAGAAGGAGTGACATGAGCGCTGTCATTAACGCTTTGCCAGCTAATAAAGCTAGAGCGCCGAGTCCAACGGACATCAGTGTACCTAGGAAAATAAATTATAATAAGCATATTACTATAATAAGTACATTTTTTTTTAATTTAATTCTAAATATAATATAGAAATAAGGAATAATTTATTTCTATTTCTCAAATATTCTATTTCTGATAAATTTATACATACTTGTGTATATTTAGTATGCACTTTAGTGAACGCACTCGGAGAACGTATAATTAACATTATAGGTATGAATATATTAACAAAATATATTTATTTATAAATAAAATTACTGCTGAGGTACATTTAAGGCTTTATCTCAGGCAAAATAAAATCAACAGTATTAAAAAAACAGTAGAAAAGATCTCGCCAAACGAAATAGGCGGAGAGTGCCTAGCGCTGATATTTATGAAAAAATAATTATTAATTAGTAACTGTAATCTGGCAGTGAGAATAGATGACATTGTATTTTGGAAGCTATACGAGGTAATAAAGCAGTTTTACGCCTTATCATAGCAGGGTAGTTAGAGACAACATAGTGTCATGACACTCCGTTAACTGCTTTCCGCCCGAAATCGTGACTCTGCGTGTTAAGTGTCACTATATCACTAAATATTTGTCTTAATTTATACATACTTTAAGTAGTGTGTAATCACAAAAACAGTTTTTTAATTAAAGTTAAGTAAAGTTTTAAGCTAAATAAAAAGCGAGCTTTGACTTTTTTTAGCTTTTTGGTTTTCAAAATTTTTGTTTGTTTCTGTACCAAAAATACGGTATTTGTTCCTACTTTCCCAAATAATAACGAAATTAATCTTATGGTCCACTGCATTTGGCTATAATAAATAATTTACACCATGTTATAGATGGGATATGTCAAACGATCAGGTTTGTTTTAATGCCTCAATATATATTTATAAAATATACAAATATTTTATAAATATATATTGAGGCTGTAAATATAAACAATATATATTTATAAAATATTTATATTTACAATATTTTCTTATGAGAACCCAACTATTAGTAAAAAGTGTATACAATATATAAAATTAAGCGATGATTTTTAGTAAGTGAATAATTTTAAATTATTTTTAATATTAAGAATTTTTATAAGCCCACATTTATAACATAAAGCTAACAGTACATATTTTACAAATACAAAACGTAATATATAAACAAATACGCATTACATAGCTTTATAGTACATCAAATTCAGTGGACATCTTGCCTTCTTGCGGTTATATCAAATTATTATGTCTTATCAAAAGTAGATTTGAGAATTGTGGAATTTTACGATTCAGTGAACTATAACAGTAAACGCTTAAAAAATAAGCGGAAACAAAAACATTGAACGTTTTGTTTTAAACTTTTTCAAATTATTTTATGAAAAACTTAATTTACGTCTTTCCTTATATTATACATTATTCTTCGTTCAAATGAAGAATTCTTATTGACTAGATTTAAAATATGAATACAATAGAAACTCTCTGCTTACTCCGGAAATTGAGAGAAAATCATGTACATTAAACCGATCATGGGGGAACATGTCTTAAATTCGGCGCAAAGTGAAGTACGGAGTGTCTTGACACTAAGTACTTTCTGTCTATCCTGGTATGTGGGATATTTGTTTATTTATAAATAAATAAATAAATAAAAATATGATATTAAAAAAACATTAAAATTTAACTGTGATGTTTTAGAATTTCTAAGAATTGAACTTATACAGCGGGCTTCAAGCCTACAGTCAAGAAGAACGAACGAACCTTGTTAGGAACAACGTTATAATTTGTTTTGTAAAATAACATTTCCCATGTGGTCGGGTACAAAATGTAGTGTCACAACACTCCGTTCCTTAATGACGATTTTCCTTAACGTGGGGAAAATAAAAATAATTTAGAGACCTTGCTCCAGGTGGAACTCGAACACAGAGAATATATTAGCGTTTACAGGAAATTACTTTCATGTCAAATTTAAAATATTTAAGACTAAAAGGCTTTTATTTATAACTAAAAAACGTCTGATTATAAACGCGACAAGTTGTGGATTCGTTTCTCACTTAGAAGAATACTATTTAAAATGTATTGTCGATTGATTCTTGATTTCGGGCGGAAAGCAGTCAATGAAGTATTTTGACACTAGGTTGTCTCTAACGGTCAAAGCCATACTTCAAAATAAGTTCATAGAAACAGAGTGACTGGTCACTAACTAACAATTGTTTATTACATGTAAAAATAGCGCAAATGTTTTGAAAATAAAGAAAAAAGAGTTTAAATTATTATAATAAAGAAAGTAATCCGCCATTTTATAATTTTTACATCGTTCAATTTCCCTTACTAGATATTTTTCATTGATAATCGTTCCAATTCGTTACAAGCTTTCAAGGTATCTATGAATCTATCAACATAGTAGATTAATAATCTCAGATTACATAGAAAGAGCGTAAAATGTATAGTTTTAAAGTTTCTGATCCAATTATTTGTTAATGCTTGAGTTTCACCTATGTACGGTGCAGTTGGGATGTTAATACTAGCGTCTAGACCCGGTTTCTACTAATTGTAAAATGTTATATCGTTAAATATAATAAATTAATAAGGTATATATCTTCTATGTAAATTTAAGTAAGAAAAAATCGTTGTTTGTTACGACGGGTTCGTACATAATGGAAAAAATTATGTATATCCTAATACGATAGTATAAGTATATAATATATTTATTTTACATTTATAATGTAATTAAGTATAGAGGAAAAAATAAAAACAGGAGTGATCGAACAAAATTAAAGTTACACAAAAAATATTCTTTTTAAGCACATTAAAGCTATTTTCTTTAGAATTTTAATTTGTGAATTATGAAATTGGATTAACTTTTAAATTAATTTAATAAACCTTTAAAAATAATCTAACCTTGAATAGCAAGCAATTGTATATTTAAAATAATTACCCCAATCGAGAACAGAACTGGCAACCAACAAAGTAATTACATTAAGAAATAGATTATAGCAAAATCGATAAACACTTTGCATTATACAGCCTTCATCACAACCGGGAAAGTTAATGGATAGTATTTTTTCCATACAACTCGATTATAAAACGTGTGTTCATTAAAATGTGATTTTATTCGCATTACGCTTAAAATCAGATAAATAGATTAATAATATCATTATAAAATGGATTTCTCTAACATTAAGCGCGATTTTGCTTTCATTTAGTCCGTATTGATTAAGTAACCTTGTAGGATAAGTTTAACGTTGCTTATAAATTTTTAGATTTTTTATAACCCATTTGCCACTAGAGAAAACTAGTGTCAAAATACTCCTTATCTAATTTTCCATTTTAATTTCTTTTTTTCCTTTAGTAACACATCGCGGCGTTTAGCTCTGCCACCCAATACATATATTTCGATTTCCGGTTAACAATTTAATATTATAGGTTGTATAATGTTAATACTATTACAATTAATTCATAGTATATTTTAAATGTAAAATATTTACTATGTAACTCTATTGATTTTGTTTTTAAGATAAGTATATTGTACTATTATTTCTACGATTTTCTTATATAAAGATCGATATTTGGTTTTAATACTTATTAAAATATTTCTCTTTTATTTAAAGGAGACCTTGGTTAACCTTAAAGAAGTCATGGTAAATGATATTGGAAGAAGATCACATAAAAACCATGAGGGCTCCATGGCATGTATGAAGGGGTAAATTAAACTAAACCAGGCGAAGCGCTATAAATAAATATCCATACTACTAATACTATTATACCCTATATTATACCCTACCCTTAATTATACCCTACCCTATATTATACCCTACCCTATATTATACCCTACCCTATATTATACCCTACCCTATATTATACCCTACCCTATATTATACCCTACCCTATATTATACCCTACCCTATATTAGATTCGAGATTATACCCTACGACAGACATATAGAAACCACTTGGTAATTTCAGTTAATAACCCACAAAATAATTTTTTTTATTGTTATCTTTAGCACTACATGAATAGAATTTTTAACTAATGTTTAAATGAATATATATAAATATTTAAGACTTAGTGCTTTCTTTGTCTTTCAATTTGTCTATTCATGCTTCGAACAAAATCTTTCAAAATGTTTAACTTTGAATTATTCTAATTATTATACAATTAAAGAAGCTATATGGGCTATAACTGATTCATACGTTATCTTATTCTGCCAATAGAAAATATAAATTATATACAGCAAAGTGTCTTTGTTTACGCTCTGATTGTTACGAACGTATTATTAACTTATCGTTTGATTTAAACGTCTTTTTTTCTATAATAATGTTCTTATTTATTAAACTTAAATATATTATTTTGAGGATAATGTGAGTTTTTGGTGAAATTGCTATATTATTTGCTCTAAGACATATGATAAAATATTGGGTTTATTGATTTTTATAAAGATAATAAAATATATATAAAACGGTAAGCTTAAAGGTATACTTCAAATTATTATCACGTTATTCTAGTCGTCCCGACGAGGATGCTACGAAGATTTGATCATCTTCAGGTTGGACATGTGTAAAAAGAGAAAATTGTCGAAGGAATCGTATGGAACAAGAGGGCCAAAATCGCGTTATTAGATTTTCCTACGAGTGAAGCTACAAGTAAAGTTATCAATATTACATTTTATACAATAGCTTTTACGAATTTATAATTAGACATTTGACAGTTTTACTTAATCTTATGAGTCGCATACTAGATGCGACTCATAAGATTAAGTATTTCGTCTGAAATTTTGTACGTCTTACAAATATACAAAAATATGTTGATTACTTTTGCTCAAGAAATGATTTATAAATCACACCAGCAGGTAAAACTTTCAGGCTTTATGTAGAAGGTTCTATCTAGAAATAGGTGTAAGATGAGTTATAGGAATTCACAAACATACCTTTCATCATCAACGCAGCGAGCATCAATCCTCCCATACCACCCTTCTTGCCGCCGCCCAAGCCGCCGCCTTTGCCTCTAGCTTCTCCGATCAAAGCTCTCGCTTCTTCAGTAGCACCATCGTCTAACAACCTGAGCTTCACTGAATGGTTATCCAAGTAACTGCCAAGTCTGTACAGTAGGTACTTGTCCAATCTCTCATCAGGCTTGGAGGGCATGGCTCTCGCCATTTCCGCAGCAAATTCTTCAGCCTTGCTATCATTTTCCTTGGATTCCTTCACAACGCTAATTCCCGGTAGCAAATGAAGCTCGTCCTTTAAGTTAAGTTTCTCTAACACAGAGATAGCTCCAATTTTCAAGCAGGTAGGACTAAAAATGCCGCCAGTGCATTCCTTTCCTAAGCCCCTAGCTGATTCCGCAGGTTCCACGTTGTTCTGTTCAGCCATTTCGGGGTTGGGCAAAGCCAAGGCTGTTCCCAGAATGAAAATCCATATTTTGTACATTTTCTTATTATATAAAACACGTCCGTATTCAAACGAGTGCGGTTACTATTTGATAACACTTGTACGTGTTCCTCCTTTTATATATCTCACATAGAGCAATGATTAGTGCGGGGTATTCTAAGTCCATTATTTTCATAGAACGTTGATTGCAAAAAGTTTGTTTTGATGCATGGTAATGTAACCTTTATGCTGATGCCATTAGGTGCTACATTCACTTCCTTGAGGTTGTAACTTTTGTTTATTATAGTAAGCAGCCAGCGTGGTGGAGGGAATTGATATAGATTTTGCAGATATGAAAATTCATTTCGACATTTTGGTACAAAATTGTGTTTTTTGGAAAAGAAATACAGTTTTCTTTAAAATTATAATTAAATATTCTATAAATAATATAAAAAAAGCATAAATTGTAAGATGTTCCATAGTTTTTACTCCTTTAAATCACTTCTTATTGTTTCCATTATTATAAATACATTTCTGTTATAATAAAAACGAAGTCATTGTCGACAGCCACTATATAATTTTGCCAAAACGAAATGAATTTTATTGTAGTACATATAAGATTAAATGTTGGTTAAAGCAATAGTGACTCAGTATTTTTTCTTTACAAAACTATTCAGTTAGATTTGGAATAATAAGCTGTGAAAATAATTTTTGACAAAATTGAGCATGTAATTACCAAGTAGTTGTTTCTCAAAGAAATGTGGACTCACTATATTTAGTCTGATTATTTTAACATTTTCATATATTTTATGATAATTGCCTTATAATATTAAAATTTCCTGAGTATATTTATTATTTATTTTTATACTAAAAAATAGTTTCAGCAGTCAAATTAGTTAAGTCTAATGTTATAAGTCTCCATTTCCATCCACATAGAAGTCATTGCGTTTTATGTGGCGTAACTCAACGCCGCGTTTTGCTTTGTAAATAAAATTTACATTTGAAAATTTTCCAGAGTAAGAAAAGATTTAATAATCCACATATTTTACAAAATTTAGCACTTTTTAAAGAGAGTAATACAGTAAACATGAAATTTCCATGAAAATTTATTTAAAAAACTTTCTTAACAATGTATGAAGATTGTAAAGCAAATATAAATTACATCAAAATAATTGTGTTTTGTTATGAATAATTAGCTGTTTCAAATCAAATTGATAGTATTACTATGGCTGATTACGTTAAGGCCATCGTGGCGTAGTGAGTCAATGTATACACGATTGGTTGTGGGTTCGATTCCCACTTGACGAAATGAATTTTGTTTTTAAAAATATTTTTACTTTTCCGCTCTATTCAAACAAAACGCAGCCTTGAGTTTTCCTATGAATACAACGCCTTAATTTTGAGGGGAAAGCAAACGGTCAACGCAGTGTCTTGACACTAGATTGTCCGTGACTACCCTGCGGGATAAAGCTGTAATAAATAATTAAAGTGATTATTTTTAATTAAAAATTCATATGTCGTTGTGGTGCAGTGGCGCAATGTCTGACTATTAAGATGTTATGGGTTCGATTTCCGCTGGGGTTATTATTTTCTGGCACGGTAGTACAAAACAGTCTTTAGTTGGCAATAGAGAATTCGGCAGCAAAGTGAAAAACAGTGTCTTAGCACTAAGTTCTCTCCGTTTAACTTAACTTAATTAAAACGTTTAAAATAATATACAAAAGCCAATTTACATCCCATTTATTATTAAGGCTTCCGATACTGCTGCGTTCAAATTTATACAGGTTTATTTTACAATATTTTCCTCACTTCAAAGTATATTTATAAATTTTCATACTGTTTAGCTTTAAATAATGCTTTCTTATACAATATTTCATGTATCAAGTACAAAGCAAAAAAACCGTTTCTTTATGTCATGAGACATTACCTTCTGACGCAATTTAAAATGATTCAGTCGCATTTTGCTCGAAAAAACTTTTTTTCGCTGTTATGACACATTCGGCGAATTTCACTCAAGGCGTTGGTCGTAGGTTCAAGTGATGTTCTTGCATATTTTTATTACACGTTTATTTGTCGTGTCCTTCTTATTGTCCTTCATAAAAGAAACAAGGCTGGTGAAAATAAGAACATATTATTAGGTTCTTTTAGCCTATTTTACTATATGTTATTCCACACTTGCCGTTAGAAAACATTTTAAAATAACATGTTTAACTTATAAACTCAGGGTATTCGAACCCGCGCCTTTTGGAAACAGTCCAACACAGATACTAACAATGTAAATAAGCTGCAACAAAAATTGTAAAAATTTCGACGCAGCAGGTAGTAGAACGTATGGCTTAGCGATCAGAGCGCTTGGACGGTTTCCAAGAGGCGTGGGATCGAATCCTGCCGCGTTTAGGTTTCTTAAAAATGACTTTTTGTCTACTGTTAACAGTTTTAGTTGTTTTTTTCGTAACTACATGTTATGATATGATTTCATATGCGTTAATGATAGTTTGCATATATTATTTCTAATTTATAACGTGCAGCAGTCCTCAGAAAAAACTTAGTATCAAGTAAGTTATTCACTTTTTTGAATTTTTCAGGTGTCTTTTAGGTTTTTTTAGTGATCGGGGGGCAATAGGACAAATTGTCACTGTAAACGTAACAAGTTGTATATAATCTCCGTTCCAGTAACATAAGTGCGATGTTGAAATCCGTCAATGTCTGGTGTAAAATGAAGTATGGAGTGTTTTGACCTTGACACTAGGTTCTTTCTGATACTATCCTGCGAAAGAGTGTAAAGTGGAAATGAAATGTGTATTTACCATCAAAATAATAATATGTTAATTTAAATAAAAGTAAATTTCCTGATTCGTATAAAAAAATGTTGTAAAGTTCAAGATCAATGTTATAAAGTCATGATGTAACTAACGGTTCAAGTAGTTTTTAGCTTTGGCAGAAAAGCTTACATAACCTGTAACAAATAAAACAATACATATTTTAAAATGTAATCATATATTCTTTATTGTACTAAAAACTAAATATAAGATATACATACAAGAAAGTAGAAGGCTTCGTACACAAAGGTGGACTTGTCTCTCGAACAGATCTCTTCCAGTCAACGTGTGGAAGTGGATGAATGCCAAAGCGAGATAGCGAATGTGCAATTGTAAATAGATGTAAAATATAGTATAATAAAATTAAACTTTTTTCCCCTGAACATACTAAAATTTGGCAAAAAACATGACCTATATCTTCAAAACACCTATTCTGTATACGTGCAAACTAGAAAAAGGGCAGTTAATGTCTCCTCTATGGATTCATTATGTTAGTAATTTTTTTAGGCTTTTATCCTGCATTTACTTTGATATAGCAGGGTAGAAAGGAAGTCCCTAGTGTTAAGACACTCCGTACTCCGCTTTCCGCCGAATTCGAGACATTGCGTGTTAAGTGGCGACTCAACGCCGCGTTTTATTTTACGAGAGCTAGAAAATGAAAATAATTTAAGTATAATCATTCTTCCTACTGGAAATCGAACCCACAACCGGTCGCGCTAACAGTCAAGCGCTGTCACACTGCGCTACTACCGGCCACAATTTTAATGTTAGTAATATAGTGGCTCCAATTCCTGTACCATGTACATTTTGTATGAATATAAACGTAAATGTTTGTAAATAATATATTTTTCTTATTTTTGTTGAAAAGCAGTTCTATATGCAATTTATTATACATAGGTATAATTTGTTAAGAATTTTCTGGGCATATTTAAGACGGTATATTACATTGTATAGAGTCCAGGTTGATCATAAGCGTTTTTTTTCTTACTTGACGTGTTTCTTCGACGTTTCGCATCAGTTTTGTTATCAATTGAATCTATAGAGTTATAATTAAAATAAATTTCACGAGCTTACAGCAGTGACTAATGTAATTTATGTTACTTTTTTAATGACTGAACGGTTTTTGTATAATATTAGCGATCCGTACGCGACTTCACCTTCGAGCTGTATAAAATTATAAAATTCGTAAAAACACTTATAAAAATGGAGAAAAAAGTAGTTCATTCCAAGATCTTTAAGTATCCCTGGAGGAAACTTCATCACAATTTGCTCAGCGGTTTTTCACTGTTGATGTTACATACAGACAAAGTTATTGTCGCATTTATGATATTAGTATGGACAAATGATTTACTTTTTAATGTTCTTTGAAGTGCAAAAAGTTTTTATTCAACCCCATAGAGATATATGTATTGCCTACAAATAAGCTACCTGCTATATCAGATTTACTCGTAGTGTACTACAAGCATAATATATAAAAACATTAATCTCTTGTCTTTTCTACGAGGTAGGTCGTGGTGCAGCGCATGACTGTAAACGCGATCGGTTCTGGGTTCGATTCCCTCTTGGAAGTGTTTATATTTAAATGATTTTCACTTTCTCGCTCTGGTAAGATAAAGTGCGGCTTTGAGTGCCGCCACTCAACACGCAAAGGAAAGTGAAGTACGGAGTGTCTTGACACTAGGTACTTTCTGTCTACCTTGCTATGCGGGATAAAAGCGTAAAGCTAAAAAAAAATAATCTGTTTCAGTACGTTTTAACTGGAAACCATCAAAGGCAGTTACGCTTGAGGTAAGTAGCTATTAGAACGACTCGCTTTCTGACCCTAAATCATGATGTGACAATTTTGTCACGTGCTCATTTGCTTTTGATGGAAAGAAATTACATAACATTTCAATTATAATGGAATGTTTTTCAATTTTAAATTTTTCGGAGAAATGATTACGTTTTTTTTATTATTTCTTTACTATATTTAAATATAATAATAAATTATTTATAACTATATTTAAATATAATAATTTCTTCCCTCTAGTAAGACAAAGCGCGGCGATGATTCCACCACTCAACACGTAATGTCTGGATTTTGAGCGGAAAAGCAATCAACAGAGTGTCTTGACACTAGAGAAAAAATCAATCATTCTTAGCAAATGATATATATTATCGTTATACATTTTTACTTTTAGATTAAAGTCTATTATATTTTACACTGGTAGATAACAATGAAAAATTTTAGTGTTTTCAGATGAAAATATATGAAACTAAACTCAATTATGTATTAACTTATTTCTGTAAAAATTACGTAAATATGTAAATAAACTAAAACAATGCTATCTTACACACGATTTTTTATTAATATATACATATGTAGGATGTAGTTTTGATATTTAAACTGTTTCTTTTTCGTTATTGTTATTGTTTGTTTTCTATTTTTTATTTATTAGGTACAAAATATTTCATATGAAGATGATCCATAATGTAAGACAGGTTTTGATAAGCAGAGAGTATTGACACTAGTCTATAAGCCGTAGTGGCGTAGGGTGCAAATTTTATGAAAAAAAGCGAGCATTGGAATAAAGAGAAGCCTAGAAGCCTAGAAGTTTTCTTCTAGGTTTATAGTATTTATTAAATAATTTATTATATATAATATTATATAATTTATTATATATAATATTATATAATTTATTATATATAATAGTGACGATTTAAGGACAGATATAAAATTGGACAGTAATCTTCTTAAATAAGACAAAGAAAAAACGTATTACACTATATTATTTCCAAATATTATCGTGACTAAAATATTGAAACACTCAACCAAATTTCAATTTAATATGAATTTCACTTCGAAAATTTCGGCCACATGCGTGAAATGAAAAAAGAAGAGCACAATTATGTTCGCTAGGTTAGTTTTGACGCACGAATGATATTTTATTATTAAAGACGCCAGTGTAGTGTTAAACTGATTCTGGGGAAAGTAAAGAATTAAGTATAAGATTAGATTATTTAATTAGGTACTTTATTAGTAACTGTTAAACGTGTTTAAAGGTTATTTGTTTTTATAATATTTCTTAGTAATCTGTTTCAAGTTTGGATGCCTTGTGGTGTAGTGGAATATCGTTCATCTGGGAACGTAATTGGTTATAGGTTCGCTACCTAATACGTTACTTCTTATTACATCAGCTATATACCTGTTAAAGTCTCGTCAAAATCGATCAAGCCCTTCCAGAGACAAGTCGGAACAAACAGACAGATGACAGACGCACGAAAATTTTTAAATACGTTTTTTGATATAATCATACGCCTTATTACATCAGCTATATGCTTGATAAAGCTTGTCAAAATCGTACAAGCCGTTCCAGATGAGTATACTAAGCGCATACATACATATATATGCGTTTAGTAAGAAAAATGATTATTTTAATATTAGAAATAGACACCATTTTTTTCTATATATTTCTTTTTTCCCATACAAAATTACAATCAGAGTGCGCAAAGCTGATGTAATTCTATAAATCTTCATATTCATACATTTTGTATACCACACTTTTAAGAACAATACATTTGACAAACAAAATACTAGAAGCTTATTCTTATAGTAAGTACCATTAAGTTACTATACTCAACTATGTAACATTAAATCTTATAATAAAATAAAATTACTTTGATGTTTTTTTTTTCATTTTATTTTATTATATTTTTTTCTTTTTATTCATCAAAATCTTTTGCCGATGCAACTCAAATGAAGTGTATCTAAAGGAACATGACAGTTATGGGTTCGAATATCGTCAAGATCTAATAAAAGAAAAAAAGTATATGATTATTTATTATTAAATTCATGTTCTTTAATTAAAGAAACAGGAAAGTACCAAATAGCAAAATTAAATCACAAAAATAAATTGTTCTCTGATTCTTATTAATAAATATTTAAATTAATAACGGAATTGTTACACCTAGTGTGTCTATCTTTTATTTAACTAGCCTTTAAAATGTACAAGCTCTATAAGTTGAACATAACAAAAATTCGATTTATAAAGTCTTCGACTTACAGAGGTTGAGATTTCATTCTTATAAATTTTGAGTGCGAGAAATAGTGACTGGTTTACTTACATAGTCGTGATTCCATTTAATTCTGAAAGTCGGTAACTAAATTTTCTTCGTAATAACGTTTCAAATAAGTTTTTTTTTAGTTTCACCCTTTTATCCCGCATACCAGGGTAGACAGAAAGTACCTAGTGTCAAGAACTCCGTACTTCTCTTTCCAACGAATTCAAGACATTGCGTGTTGAGTGGTGGAACTCAACACCGCTCTTTGCCTTTCTTCTTTAATGAAGTTTTAGAGGTTGTAAAATAAAACATTGTTATGTTCTATATACAAAGGTCCAACTTAAGACTTTGAATTTTAACGGGTAAATACATACGAAACTCACTGGTTATTTCGTCTAGCTGATGGTTGAGATTTTGATTAATAGAGGTTTTGGTTTTAAAAGGAAAGGGAACAAAAGGTTTTTTGAGATTTGGAGATTTTTAACTTATCGAGGTTCAACTGTATATAGCAGTGATGGGTAAATTAGATCCGCGAGCCATCTCCGGCCCGCAAAAACATTTTATCCGGCCCGTGGTCCTTAGAAAGTAATAGAATATGACTCACGATACTTTGTAGGTCCAGAAGTATGAAAAGTAGGAAGAAAAATAGATGCATAGGTAAAAGAATTCAAACTAACTGCGCACTTCCTGTGCGAGGAAGTAGTATAATTACGTATTATTAAAAGTTTTAATATTCAAAGTACACTTTTCTACAGTTCTGACCTTCCTATGATATTTATTATTTTTTCTTATCCTCTATTAAAAAAATTATCCAGCTTTAATATATACAATATATATTGTATATTCCAGTCTATTTAATTTCATTTCTCTCTACATCTGACTATAACATATAATAAAGAAATAAGAAACAAACAAACTAAAATAAACAGTTAAACTAATCTCAAAGTCTACTTCACTTTAATAACTAGTTTAAAATAAGTGAAAACTATAATAAACGTGCGATTCACGCTTTTGAGAAAAAGAAAAAAAACAGCACACTCTAGCGGGCTATGACGACATGATTAGGTTTTTTATTTTTTAACTCTACATAGTTTTGGACTCCTCGTCGATAGATGGCGTTGGTCGACAAGAGATTTTTAATACGGATGAATAGATAATAGATGGCGCTACTAGCCTCGTTCGTTAAAAACAAAAAGAACGCACGGCTGCACAGCTTTCGTTAAGCCTATTTGTTTTATACTAATTTAAAGTGATTATTCCTTTCTAAATGTTGATTGCAAGTTGTATGATTATTCATTCGTTCTATATAAGTACAATGAGCACGTGTGAAGAGGCTTATGACCAAATTCGTTTGCCAATTTAGCATATATAAAAGTTTAAAAGAATAAAAAAAATACGCTTTTATACACATCTCAATCAAAAATTTAAAATAAATGCTAGTACATTTGAATTAAGAATAGTATAAGTAAGATAAAAATATATCCTATTGTAAAAAACATAAAGGAGATAAAAAGATTATCATGTTGATCATTTCTTGACAAAACAATATAACAGATGTAAATGTCTGTTTTTTTTCTGAGGTGGAGGGTGATTTTGGAAAAATCTAACCCACAACCGATCGCGTTCAATCCCAAGTCGGGGGAATGATTATATTTAAATTATTTACACTTGCTCACTCTAGTGAGACAAAGTGCAGCGTTGAGTTCCACCACTCAACACGCAGTGTTTCGACACAAGGTACTTTCTGTCTATCCTGCTATACGAGAAAAAAGCGTGTAGCTAAAAAATAAGCCAGCTTTAGAATAATACTAAGAACACAGAAAAAAATTGATGATTTAAACCATGAATTGAATAATATTAGTATCGTCTTCAATAATTAAAAGCTTATTAACTTTGTTAGGAGTTTTGCCACACTTTGCCAAGCTTTGAATTATAACAAAGGAAATCTACTAAAGTTGTTGTAAAAATAACATAATTACATAAAAAAGTTAATTTAAATGTTATAATATATAAATAAACTAAATAAATATTTAAATGTTTGTTCATAAAAATTGTTTTTTTTGACATGTCTTTGACAATTTTGTTTTTTTTTTAATTTGTAAACGGTCATGCTATGACTGATGGCAATATGACAAAAATATAATTTATTTTTTTAAATAAAAAACATAGATTTAGTATACTTTTTTAATCTAAATAGGCTGATGAAAGTCCATTCGTTTCCGTTTCCGTTTTAACGTTTTCTCTTCAAGACTACATAAGAAAGATCAACTGTTACTTTAGTACAATCCTATTAACTAAATTCCTTCTAAATATGATGTATTTTTTAATAAAATTATACTAGAATAAAAAAACAAACTTCTTAATAATATTATTTAAATTTTAATATACAAAAAAAAACCATTAAAAATTAAGAAGATAAAAAGTATCGATTATCGAACATATTATAACGACTGGCTCTTACTTTGCTTATGTAACTGAGAAATGTTTTAAAATGTTGACATATTTAAAATTTTCATTGTAAATTAGACTCTATTTGAAAGGGGATAAATCATAATTTAATATAACAAAACACAAGTAGAATGTCGTGAAGTAAAAATGAAAGTTGTGAAAGTTACACCTGTGGAAACGAATTACGTTTCGATGTTCGAGGTCTAAGAGCCGAGTTGTCTCTTATTTACTGAACACACTGTATAATTATCACTATATTATGATCAAATTATACATAATCTGTATAAATTGTAACTTATATGTTATTCTGATGTATAATCTATATTATTGTAAAGTTTCATCATAATTTGTTCAGAAATTTTTGCATACAAGAGTTTTTGCAAATACTGTACAAAGTAAAAATATCTATTCATTAATTTTCATAATGTTTTGCATTTATAATATTAAAAACACTTTACACTACTCTAGGAATGTCCAAGTTCAAACGTGTCAAAATTCAATTTGCGACTTTCCATCCTAACTAACCTTCCGTCCTAACTAAATAGCTTAATTCATAAGCATATTTTTAAATTAGTGCATCGCAAGGAAGGCGGAGATCACCTAGAGTCAATACATTCTGATTTAAGTGGCGGAACTCAACTCCGCTTTTTGTCTTAACAGGTCGGGATAATGATATTCGTGATCATTCCGTCGATTTGCAATCGAACCCACCAAGGTTGGGTCACATCCATGGCCTTATGAATATTTTGTTTAAAAAAATTGAAAGAACTAACTACATTTCAAATCACTATACTCTCTACTTACTATATTTAAAAAAAATATATGTTTTCCAAAATATATGAAGATTTTTTTATTTAGAAAATTCTGATACTGTTTCTATGTTTAAAGAATATTTAAGGATACATTTTGTTGAACGATTTACTGATAGTTTTATTATTTTTTCTTATATAAAATTACAAACTGTAAATTTACATAATATTAAATCAAAATTCGAGAAATCTCGAATTCGACGGTAACTGAAGTACAGAGAGTCTTGACACTAGGTACTTCCTGTCTACTCAGCTGAGTAAAGAAACGTATTTCTCATACTTAAGTAATTGAAACAAATCTTTAAACATTTAAATAAATCTCTCATTAAAAGAACAGATACATTATATGAAATAGAAAACCATTCTTACTTGAAATAACTTGTACTTCCGATGCTATCTATGTTAGTAGGTTTGAATTCATTCCCAATACATAAATGTATGGAAAATCTCTCATAATATAAGCCTTATATCAACTTACGGACGAGTTATATATTATGTTTATATATAGACTCTATTCCTTTAGATATACAGGTGTTCAGAGATAGTAGGGAATTCATGAGAAAGTGGTGGCCACTTCCGCTTCTAAGTGTAATGTTGTTTACTTGAACGTGGGTTGACGAAATTATATATATATATATATATATATATATATATATATATAAGTACTTGCTTGTAATATTTTAATATTTTTTTTCATATATTTAATATCATAATAATTTCAATATGTAGAGAGTATTTACTGAGATTTATATTTAATTTAAAAATTGTTTTCTATGTAAGTAATTTACCTGCTTTTTCAACAACATTTGCTTTGATATTGTGTAGTATTATTCTTGTATTATTCTTTTTTTATATTATTTTGGTATATGTTCCATGTATATACATATACATTTATTAAAAATTACAAACAGACATACCAATTTTATTTTTTTATTTAAAATTTTCTAATCAAAGTAAATAATTTGAAGAGCTTCATATCTAAGTTGAAATATGAACATAATTTAAGGAGTATGGCTTTCAGGTGTGTTCTGTGACATCACGCGATGTTATATCACAGTGAAAGTGTGCCATTGAACCCGGAGCTTGATCTCAGATTGTTGTGACTGGGACTGGTTTTCTTAAGGATTATACGTGGATAGTATATACATATATGAATAATTATTTTAATATTAGCTTTTTGTTCGTAAATAATAGCTGTTCTATTTGTTTTTTTTTTGTTTTTGTGAGTAAGCCTGCTTAACAATATGAATATATATATTATGACATGGCTATATATTAAAATAACTTTATACGGAATTTGACCTGAGCTTTTAATATTTTTACTCATAATGCTTTTTGGGACAATATTAAATGAATACTCATATACTGACACACATTTTATCCTGCATGACAGGGTAAACCGGAAGTATCTAGTGTCAATACACTCTGTACTCCACATTCCGGCGAATTGGAGACATCGCGTGTTGAGTGGCAGAACTCAACGCAGCGCTTTGTCTTACCAGAGCGAGGAAATAAAAATAATTTCAACATAAACTATTCCTCCGAGAGGGAATCGAATCCACAACCTATAATATTTACAGTCAGTCTATAATCTGCAAATTTTTCTATACTTTTAAATCATATATGAATAATCATAATAAAAAAAGGATGATTTTTTAATTGAATCGTTTTCAACTTTTTTCATATACTTTTTAGTACTTAAGTACACTATTTATAACATAATGTCTCTTCACTGCATAAGAGTCTATATAAAGTAAAAAAAAAATATATTTTTTTATAAAAAAAAACTCATTTCTTAAAACACACCAACAGACACTTTCCACTTTCTTTTTGACATCCGACATCCGGTTGCGAAACCGATTTCGTATTACGTAAGTGATTTCACTTGTACGTACGTTGGTTTGGTAAGATTTTATTATTAGCTACAATATATTGTTTATAATAAGGCAAAAGGTATTTAAAATAGTATATAATCAGTACGAGATACGATATTTAGTTTATTTTAACAAAAAAAAAATGATATTTTTGGGCGTTCAATATAAAATAACAAAGTCTTCTTGTAACACAATGAAAATAATAATAATAATAAAGCTTTTGTATATTTTCTACATTGAAAAGTTTCTTTTATGTTAGTTGTATAGTTATTTTTAATAAACTGTTATTGTTAAAAACATATGTATATCTAAAAAAAATCTCCTTTCTTATATTAGTAAAATTGATGTCTTAGTGCAATATTTTGAATATAATTTTATAGACAATTCATCGTTGTGAAAAAAACCCTGTTGAAGTTACACTTGGTTACTTAAATATTGTTATGATTGATCAGTCTTAGAATTTAAGAATTATGAAATTTCTTTTCAATATTTACAATACTAAGATAATACAGACCAAAATCCAAAATTAAATTAATTAAATTTAGTAACAATTCTAAATAAAATAAACCAAAATATATCAAGCGATTTTCACCTCCATAGCTACGTTAGTTTTACTTTTATATATATATTGAGGCCATGTTGGTTGGAGCATGAGAAAGCAGGGAGAAAGGCGGTCCCAAATTCCAAAATAGTGAAAGAATTTTTTTTATAACGTAACGTATGCAGGTGTTTCTATTCCAGAGGCTCGTCTGAGAGTTATATAGTAGATAAATTGTTATATTCTTGATATTTCATGAATAAAATAGTATTAAGTGAATTTTTTAATACTATTAACAAAGTATATATGAACGATAAGGTTGTATATATAGAAAGATATTAAGATATAGAATTTGGTTCCATTTTTTTAATTTATTACGAACATGGCCTTGATACAATTTAGTTAATGATTTTTTTTATATTGAGATATGCATATAATAATTTTTCTATTGAGAGAAATAAACATAAACAGATTTTTATATATAAATAATATTACTTTTAGAATGTTTTCAATAATGTAAAATTTATTTCGAAAACGTTTTTTTTATTATAAATTATTAATTTTACTCATAATGTATGTATGAATAAGCTTCTAAAGATAAAACAATAATACAATAATTTTGATTTTATATTGATTATTGTCTCTTTAGTTGCTTTAACAAATTGTTCATATTCAGAACTTTTAGTTAATTTAATTCAACTAATGAAACGCAGAAATTTTTTAAATACTTATATAATAAATAAGTATTATTTAATATAACGTATATGAATCTGTCTGTATAAAAATATATTTTCATTTAAACAGTTGTATTTGATAATAACGTCTTTGATTTTCATGATTTTTACACATTTTAATTGAAATTATTTTAAACGGATTATTTAGAATACCTGGACTTATGCAAAACGTCGGATTTTTAAAATTGTATTTTCGAATACCAAAATATACGCGAACAATGCCATTAAAATAGTTTCATTAAAAATTGGTATAAGATATTGATTAAAATTAGAACTATTTTAGTAAAAACGTATAGAATTTATAAGGATAATACATGGAGTAGTCATTTTATGTTCATCCTATGGTCATTTCTTTAAAGTCATCTCTCTCTGGGTGTGAATTTGAATGATTTTAATTTATGAAATATAAGAAAATGTATGAACTTGAATACAATGTAGTATATATTATAAATTTTGACAGTTATTTATTTTAAGTTTTTTATTATTATTTAAAAAAATAGTTTAATAGTAGAAAATCGTTAAATAATAGTTTAACGTATAAATATCTATTTTTTTTTGCATTTACAACTAAAATACGTTAAATTTTCTGTTTGAACTAGAAATTTTGACTTAATCCAAACAAAATTGATAATTATTCAAACATTACTATTTACAAAAGAAACAAAACAACCCATAAGTAAGAGGTAAATAAAATAACAAAAATATGAAGTGAAAGTTAACGCACACTAACGCAACGTCTATGTAGAGGTAGAGAAAGTCTGTTTCCTTTGGAATGCGGCTTGTTAAAACTATGGAATGGATATTTTACTATGAAAATTTGATTTATTATTAAATGCGCCTTATGTTAATATAAAAATTGTAATTTGATGTAGTTTTTAGTTATTTTGTATTCTAAGTTTCTATTTCTATTGCTCTGTTTCTGTTTCCTAATATTTTTGATGGATCATATAAAGACAATATATTTTGGCATATTTTTTTTCATTCTGTATAAGTGACATTTCTTGTGGCTTTACTTTGATTATAAAATGAATATTTTTCTGGAATTGATATGTTAACAATTTATAGAAAACAGACGTT
This sequence comes from Dryadula phaetusa, assembly GCA_032432895.1. NCBI lineage: Eukaryota > Metazoa > Arthropoda > Insecta > Lepidoptera > Nymphalidae > Dryadula > Dryadula phaetusa. The sequence continues at coordinate 3,549,367 of JAOYRS010000073.1, forward strand.
TTATTTTTTGCTTACTTACATGTAAAAAATAATTATTATATTATAAAAATAATTTACATGTACAACTAAATTAATGTAAAAAGTATAAATGTAAAATATGCGTTTTATATTTAACTTAATTTATCATATATTGATAAAAAAAATTAAAGTAATGTATTCATAGCATTTCTAGAGTTAATTTAACAAACACTAACTATAAAATATGAAGAAATATTGTACTAAATTGTTATTTCTTTTATATAATTAAAAAAACAAGATATTAAACTATCATATGTATTTTAAAGATTATTGAAACAATTTAAAAATAAGCTACTCCATAGATTTCATGTTTTAACCCACATCTAAGTGTGAGTAAGTGAAAGGTGTAACCATACACAAGTGTATTCACGTATTCACATTAGTGTGAGAGGAGATGGTGGAATTCTTTTTAATGAAAGTTGTTGGAAACCAGTATAAAAGTGTGTTTGTACTATAAAGTTGTTTAGTTTCTAAATTATTACAGCCATAGAATGATGTTTTTCAGGGTTTTTTAAAAATATATATCAATATTATGATAATGATTTTATTTTGTAATGATTAATGAAAGAAAAATTGATTTTATATATTTATACTTTATGCTTAAGTAAAAATACTTACAGCCCTTATGGTATAACTTAGATGTTTCAATATTAAAAAAATATCTTTGTATTAAATATATAATATACATATACTGTAAAATGTTTTTTAAAAAAATTGTTTGTCGGTCTATTGGTTCTGGAGTAACTTATTTGAGTTATAAATTAAATTATAGAATTATAAACTAAAATCCAGGAATATTTGATTACACGCAGGCGAAGACGCGGATAGAGCCAGTATTAACTATATTTTATATATTTATATCAATGCATAAAAAAACATATAATAACACATTTGGCTGTTAAGTTAAGAATTTACTTCAAATAGTTTAATATAAAATATATATTAATCTTAATTTAAATATATCTCATATTAGAAAACATTTTTGAAAAGACGTATGAAAATGTTTTCTAATCCTTAGTGTGCAATAATACTTTAAAAATAGTAAATATATCTAATATTATATTTTATTTTGATCATTATTTATTTATTTCATATTTTTTTATAAAATCGATTTTTTTTCTCTAATTACTCAATCATTTTAAATTTTAATATTAAAAGAGGTGAATATTTCGAAACTGACGTATTTTGTTTCACCATTTAGTATTTAATGGTTTCTATCTTTTTATATAGGTTTTTCCTATATAATTAGGTATAAATATATATCTTATTATAATGGTATTTATTTATTTTTAAAATTTAAATAATATTATATATTTTATTAACTTTTTAAGTATTCTTTGAAAGTTTTAGAATTGTTACTAAATATACATATATATATATATATATATATATATATATATATATATATATATATATATATATATATATATATATATATATAAATATATATTTATATATATTACATAAAGAACTGTGGGAAAATTATTAAGTTAATAATTAATACACCAACAGATGGCGCTAGGAGTAATCAAATACAACCAAGTATTCGTTGTAGTTTAGTTAGAATCTTTTATTATAATTTTTCATAATAAAATTTTACTAATCTATTGTTATTATAATTCAAAGCAAAAATCAAGTTCGTATCAGTATCACTTAAGAAAGATATTTTACAATCATTGGTTTTATACTTCTTAGGTTTTTTTTGAGGTCTTGCTGTAAGTTTTGACAATAAAAATAGTTTAAACAAAATATGTAGTATAGGGTTCGATTTCTACTCGGGGAAGTGATTATATTTAAATTATATTTTATTACTTCCTTATATTTTTACTTTTTTGCTCTGGTAAGACAAAGTATGGCGTCGAGTTACACCACTCACCACACAATGTCTCGAATTTGGCATAAAGCGAAGTACGGAGTATGTTGACCCTTGGTGCTTCCTATCTACCCTGCTGTGCAGGATAAAAGCGTGAAACTAAAAAATGTAGAAACGTGTAGGAACACGTAATTCCATACTATTAGAAAAAAAATATATTAATTTAGTAAATGGTTATGAATAAGATCATTAATTTTTCTGTAAATATTTATATCCTATATATCTATCTGTTTTGTTTCACGGCTTACTATCATAAAACCACAAATACAATTAGTATAGATTTACAAAAGTCTCAATACAAATTGTTGTATATATTGCTACAATGACTGCCCTGCTAGAGATAAAGCTCAAAGCTATATAATATGTATGTATCAGTAGCCGAGGGTAATATTTTAATAAAGGTAAACCGGTGTTAGAAATACTAATACTAAAACTTATATTTATATATATATATATATATATATATATATATATATATATATATATATATATATATATATATATATATATATATATATATAAAATAAATGACGTTGTTATTGTCTTTTGTGATTAAAAATTGATTTTAAGGGGTCGGTCGTGTTGCAGTTTGACAGCGTCTGGTTCCCACTTGAGGAAGTGATTATTTTTAAATTATTTCTACTTCCTCGCTCTGGTAAGACAAAATGTGACGTTAATGTCCGCTATTCGACACGCAATGTCTCAAATTCGGCGTGTCGAAGTACTGAGTGTCTTGACACTAGATACTTTCTGTCTACCCTGCTATGCGGGATAAAAGCGTGAAGTTAAAAAGAATATAATATAAAGTAATTTTGGTTAACTTTAAAAGGCATAACCTGATGAAAGCCTTACATGGACATTTCGTCACTGGTTTGTGTATATAAGCAATTATAAGCAATTTAATCAAGCCAGGGCTGAAAAAAATTATAAAAAATAATAAAAAGAAATCAGAATGCTCCTCAAAACTCTGTCTTGTGTAAACCATCAATGGTTTGTTAATAAAACAATCTACGAAATTAAAACTAAAAGTGTTTACTATATTTCTTTATGTTTCAGGTATAACTGGTATATACGTAGGGGGTATAATCGTGGGATTATTGTTTCATAAATAATAAAATAATAAAAAGGAACAAAAATACCATTTGTTAAAAAAATAAGTACAGTTCATATTAGATCACTTTTTATATTGTAGACCATTGTGTTATGGTTGTGTGTGAGTGAGTAGTAAATATATCGGAGATGTTTTTGACTTTAATAGTATGATATCTCGGCGTTAACCCTTAACTTGGTAAGGTACATTAGACTGTACATACATTTCAAAAAAAATTTACTGGTTAAATAATAATATTTTTTTGTTTTGTTTTTATTAAAAATATTACTAAATAATTTAGAATTAGTAGAAAAATATTTTCGTTGTTGCAACACTGAACAACACATGTCAAATTCAAAATGGCTTCGAAACAACAAAGTGTTGGCGGGACCCGGGTAAGTTTTTGCGTTATAAATTACTTTTTAGCTCAAAAACTAATAAAAAATGGTGTGTTATTTGATCTAAAAACTATGTATTACTCAAAAAGTGGTTTTATGCGTTACTGTCTCAATTTTTATGGCCGATTTTGGTTGAAACAAATGTATGTACACTGCACTGCACGTTGCCAATAACGCACTAAAATACTAAAAATGAACTATGGTAACCACGCTGTACATTGCTAAGTTTACACAGTTTTTGTTTTTCAACGAATCGGCAGTTTTTGTTTATTTATTTTTTTACCTTCTCATAAAAACTGTCTGCTTTGAACTTTTTTTTTTCTTTTTCCGCCTGCAGAACTTACAACTAACTCGCGCCCATAAGATCTTGGCTTTGGTACCCGCTCAAAACGCATGCTCTGACGATAGTTCCACATCTGATGAGGAAGCAAATGCTTATATACCGCCTTCACCAGATACCTCTGATCCACCTTCAATAGCATCATCACTAGAAGCCCTTAATTTGCTTGATACTTCAACTGACTCCAACAACGAACAGCATGATATACCCATTACTTTACCACTCACACCAACATTTGATGAAGTTTTTCCATCGCCGAATACAAGTAACTACAATGTTATACCCACATTGAACTCCATCCAATCTTTGCCATCTCCTTCTGTTGAACTATCATCTCCCCAGCCTACCACCAGCGGACAGCAGTTACTACTTACCAGGTCCAAGCGTAAAAAGACAACAAAGACTGTAGTGACCAAAAAAGTAAAGGTTCAGAAATTCGCCCTAAATTATCAATGGTCAAAAGCAGTATTTCGTCACAATGTATCTCTTGAAGAAAACTTATACAATCTCCATCAAACACAAATAGAGACAGTACTGGATTATTTTTATTTCTTTTTTTCTCCTGACTTAATTACTGACATTGTTTATAATACAAATTTATATGCAGTTGAACAACTAGGTCGATCTATTCAGCTGACAGAAGATGAGATTAAAAGCTTCCTGGCCATTCAAATCATGATGGGTATAGTACAGATGCCAGCTTATACTGACTATTGGGCAAGAAAAACAAGATACCCTCTCATTGCTGATCTTATGCCTCTCAAAAAGTATCAACAAATACGTCGATATATTCATTTTGTTGATAATACTTTGGAAGATTCAGACCGTTATTTCAAGATTCGCCCCCTAATGGAGAAAATACGCAAAAATTTTCTGAAAATTGAAGAAGAAGGAAAATATTCCATTGACGAGATGATGATACCTTATAAAGGTCGTAAAGCAGGTAAACGAAAGCAGTACGTAAAAATGAAACCTAAGAAATGGGGGTTTAAGAATTTTGTCCGTGCGGGTGTTTCGGGTATCATCTACGATTTTATTCTGTATGGTGGCGACGATACCTTTCGTGGACTGACTTTTTCAGAGAAAGAAGCTAGAATTGGTTTAAGAGGTATGGTAGTGCTTGCATTGTGTCAAACTATAAAGAAAAAGCCGGCCATTGTGTATGCTGATAACTTTTTTATGTCGCCTGAACTAACATATATTCTGCGGGAAGAATACGGGATCCTTAGTCTAGGAACAATAAGGACTAATCGTCTCAGAGGCTGTCAAGAGTTATTGCCAACTGACAAACAATTAAAAAAGAAGAAACGCGGTTCTAGCGCCCAGGTGGTTTGCAATAAGAATAAGTTGGCAGTCGTAAAGTGGAACGACAATAAAGTGGTTACACTTATTAGCACCTACATAGACTCGTACCCCTTAGAAACAATCAAACGATACGATAAGGATGAGAAAAAGAAAGTAGATGTAGAATGTCCTCAAGTGGTCAAACATTACAACAAACATATGGGAGGGGTCGATTTAGCAGATATGTTGATATCGTTATATAGAACTCCCTTCAAAAGTCACCGTTGGTACTTGGGAATATTTTCACAACTTGTTGATATGTGTATAAATAACGCTTGGCTCCTACATAGAAGAGATGGGAAGAAGACTTCATTGAAAGATTTCAGATTTGAATTGTTTGATGGGTTGTCTAAGTCTAATAGAATAGGAACAAACCAAAACGTTACAGGTCATCTTCCAGAAGCAGGTAATGAAACAATGCGTTGCAAATATTGTAAGAGTGGAAGAACATCTGTCTACTGTATAAAATGTAACGTACATTTGTGTTTTGTTGTGGGAAAAATAAAACGTAATTGCTTTCGTAATTTTCACCTAAAATAATAAAGAATAATTTAAATATTTCCTCCTTTTTTTGAAATAAATTTATAATAACCTGAATAATGTAATTCATTATGTCCTTGGTAGTGTACACCAAAATGTACAAACTATTTATTTATAATATTTCTGTAAAATTGGCAGTGTACATTGTGATGTACTTAAGTTTCTCGAAACCTAGGATACCTAGATTTTTATTTTTATTTTTCTCAAGTTGTCCATTCATAAATTAAACAAAATTTATCAATAATTTCCTTTTTTTTCATATTTTTAGTTCTTGCCAAGTAAAGGGTTAAGTTCCGCTTCTATGTATACTAACACGCAATATCCTGAGTTTGGGCTAAAAGCGCGTTTTTACTCTAGTTTCTCTCTGACTATAAGGGATATGCGCTATGCGGGGTAAATCTTAAAACTGCTTATCTAATAAAACACGGATATAATTTTAAATTTTATTTATTTCGAAGTTTATTCTAAAAGCAGTACAGTCTTTTATTTTAATAATAAATAAAATAATTACACAGAATTTGCCTCATTAAATGACACAAATCAACCCGTAAATAGTTAAAAATTAAAAGTAGTTATAAATAGAAATTATTTATCCAAATCATTCTTATAATTATTATATGAAATCGCTTCTGAACGTTGCATGTTAAATATTAGAAAAATAATATAATATTAAATTATCTTATGAATTAAACATTAATTTATCATCAAATTATGAAATTTACGAATATCTAATCATTAATTAATGAATGACAATACATTAAAATCATTTTAATTAAAAAACACAACGTACAGAAGCCAAAAAATTCACAAATAAAATATTTTTTCGCACTTATTATACCCTGTTCAATCCAAATCCTCATTTTTACATTCTTAGCCAAAAAAATCAAGTAGATAAATAAATTATTATCTTATATAATAAACACTTTATTAAGAATAAGCAAAAAAAATCAGGAGAAAATGGAATATTTTATCACTTAGCTCTTCTTAACTCGCCAAGTGATAGAACTTCCTAATAAAAATTAGTACTTAAACAAGTAACAGCATGTATGCACCATATAATTCAGCACAATTTAAATAAAATTTAAAGCTACATCTTCTATTTCACTATACCTCTATTTTACAGTTACTACTGTAGTAGAACTATTCCTTCTAGATATTTCTATATATTAACCTAGAAATATATTAAAAATATCCAGCTTTTAAGATCATTGGAATATAATATCGAATTTGATTTGTCGTTGATACCTTTCATAATCTGCAAATAATTATACTAAAAAAGCTTTTTCCATATTGACTTCAAAAAGTAAAATTTTTCCAAACGAACTTCATTAAGCTAAAATTTAAAATTTAAATTTTAAATATTTAATGATTACTTATTGAAGTCATGTTATATACCTAATATATTATATACTATATTATAATACTAGGTTTCTTATTACGATGGTATTTGAGCTTTATAGGCTAGATCGTTCGCATCTTGGGTCACTGACCTCGCATAAGGGTAGGACGAGGCGGCGGCAGACGGAGCTGACCATTGCTGAGCAACTGTTGGGAATCCTGATGCCTGTACAAGGATAACAAAGTTAAATATGCGGAGAGATTTAACAATAAGTACTCTTTGCATAATCCATTATATGATATATGATTCATTTATTCTTCTGTGGCTGTAGTAAATGTTTGCCTGAGAGTTAAATGGTGTTGGCTAGTCTAGTTAGACTAAACGCAGCGTTAGGTACCGTAACCTAACTTGAAATGTCTTTTTCTCTTTGTTCACGAACTTACACATTTTACTCTCGATATAACTTTTGAAATATGATAAACTCGCGGTTTGGGTAAGTTTGATATATTATCTTTGCTTCAGACGATATTCGAACCCGCTACCATCGTGTATTTTTACAAGCGTCTGTGTCATAAATATAGAAATACATGTTCAATTCAATTTTATTTATTTGTATATATATTTAAAGTATTCTTATATGTCTCATACATGACACGAACATCAGCGTCTTCTTACGTGAGTAAACGCAATTTGTCGATGATATGTTTTTTTTATCGCTCCCTGCGTAAATATAGAAATGTATATATATGTAATGAAATGTGTATATATATATATATATATATATATATATATATATATATATATATATATGTAGTAATTTCCCTTTGTCTACAGGTATCGTGTTCATATTTTATATGATTATATATTATAAATAATTTACTAGCTTTCTTAAATAAATTAAGAAATTTCGAAATATAATTGACTGGCTTATGTTTATCTTCACGCATTGAATTCATCTTGGAACCGAAAGTTAGTTCCTGCTTCGTTTAATAACGTAATAACTTTTAAGGCTGTTTTCCACTTTATTTATTGTCTTTGCAATATGCAATTTAGATGTTAATTTTTAATTTTTTTTAGCTTTAGTTATACACAGACAAACAGACTGGATTCTATTACATTGATATATGGTCCTGTTAATAATTGTACTCATAAATTTTTCATGTTTCTATAGATTGCGAACAGTCATTTTTTTATTATATGTATAGAAACTGTACCATATACCGAAAAATCCATACCATATATTATAATATAAATATATAGATAAATCACTAAAGAAAAGGCCAGTTGTGGCGTAATGGGATAGCGTCTGACTGTAAACGCGATCAGTTTTGGGTCGGAATAATGATTATATTTAAATTATTTTTATTTTCTTGCTCTGGAAAGACAACGCGTGGTGTTGAGTTCCGACACTTAAAGCGAAGTAGGGAGTGTGTTAACGTCCTGTCTATTTAATTATTGCTATCCTGTCTATTTAATTATAGAATTATTGCTATTCGGGATAAAAGCGTGAAACTAAAAAGAACACTAAAAATATTAGATAACACGTTATAGATAGACATTATAGTATATTACATACCTTACTAATACTATTCAAACCGCTTCCACTGAAGTATTTATGGATGCCCAGAGCAGCTGCAGCTAGGAAGGCCAGCTTGGCGACAACCAGTGCCTTAGTGACCATCAGAGTCAGGGCTCCAAAGAGTAAGCCAACGACGGCAACCACCTTCACTCCGATACCGGCAAGCAGCGGTGCATATTTCTTGATTTTTCCTCGAGCTTCAAAGGAAAATTTGCATATTACATTTCAAAGTTAGTAAATAAGAAAATTATATATATATATTTAGATATGTAAAACCAATTTGACAAACCGCGGTGTTTAGATTCTTTTGTTACACGGAAAATCTGGATTTTAGACGGAAAGCGGAGAACGGAGTGTTTTCGCACCAGGTTCTCTCGGACAATCGAAAATTTCATATATCAAACATATAGTAGGGTGTTATATGTATTTTAATAAACTTATTTTTATAATAAATTAATAATATAAATATGACGTTAGTAGTATATTTATATATTTAATATATTTGCAATTATATTATAAACGAGCTGTGCCTGCGACTGCGTCCGAGTATAATTAAAGATCTTTATTTTATAATTCTAAAATGTAAGTAGTAAAAGAAACTATACTAAATTACTCCTTATTACATCAGCTATCTGTCTGAAAGGCCCATCAAAATCAGTCAAGCCTTTCCAGATTAGCCGGAACCAACAGACAGATAGGAAGACAAAAATTGTTAAAAAAAATATTTTTGTATATGTACCGTACATATACAAAAAAAAATTTTTAGGTATATATACCTAGGTAGGTGGTTATCTTAATATGACAAACAAACACTCCAATTTTATTTATATATATATATATATATATATATATATATATATATATATATATATATATATATATATATATATATTTAAAGTATTTTTATATGTCTCATACATGACACGAATATCAGCGTCTTCTTACGCGAGTAAACGCAATTTGTCAATGATATAATGTCTATATACATAATTTTATTCTCAACAAACATTTTTTTTGTCGCTCCCTACTACAAATTTTATTATAAACCAAGAAATCAAATCTTTGAATGAATCATTTTTTTACGCTTTTATCCCGCATAGCAGGATAGACAAAAAGTACCTAGCGTCAAGACACTACCTACTTCACTTTCCACCGAATTCGAGACATTGCGTGTTGAGTGGTGCTCAACGCTGCCCTCTATCTCGGCAGAGCCAGAAAGTGAAATTAATTTAAATTTAATCACTCCCCCGAGTGGGCATCGAACCCAAAAATCAATCGTGTTTAATTTACGCAACGACACGAAATAATTTAATATATACTTAAGTACACTAAGGTAAATTTACTAGTATATATATAGTAGAAGTGAACCAAAGTTGAACGACTCGTTATGAAATATAACGTAACACTGGCCTTGACCGAGCGGTAACCGCGCTTTGAAAGTAAGAAAACGTATAGAGTGAAATCCGGAAGATATATTGTTTTAAAGTATTGTATATATAAAAAAAATAATTTTGTATACTAATGCGTTAATATTCAACATTATTTAGTTTATAAATATGATAATATATTTAATTATTTTCTCTGGTAAGATAAAGCGTGGCGTTGAGTTTCACCACTCAATACGCAATGTCTTGAATTCGGCTGAAAATGGAGAACAAAGTGTCTTGACACTGGTTACTTCCCGTCTAACTTGCTCCGCGGAATAAAAGCGTGATGCCAAGAAAAAAATGTACAAGAAATGGACTGTACCTGTCTGTTTGTATATAAAGCTATACTTACTTTTATCTTTTAAAAAAGTTTATATTTTTTAGAAATGTTAGATGATTCTATAGATTGATATTTATTGTTTAAAATATTTTTTTTAAAATATTTTTACTATTGGATATGGGACATCAATATAACTTTGATTTTATTCTTAGCAATTCTAATAATATTGTAAATAATATATTTATTGATAATTAAATAGATTCAGGCAAGCGAAGCCGTGAGCTGTGAATGTGTAAAGCACGTAGTGGCAAGAGAAACTATAGTGCATTGGCTGCTTACATGATATGACATAACGCAGTCGGCCTTGACCGTGAATGGTGTTTGAAAGTCGACGTTAATGTATCTACAATGCAAGTATGTACGTTATTTATCTTAATTTATAAGCGCTCATGGTTTATTTTTAACTATAGCAGGAAGTGCCTCTTACTTATTAAATTGAGCGAGGCTATTTCAGCTTAGTACTGCTACTGGCTAGTTATTGTTTTACTGCTATATGGTTCAATTTTTGACATATACGATTCTTTGTTACTTCAATTATTAGTCCTAGACAGAGTCGAACCTACAATCCATCGCGTTTACAGTTGTACAGTGTCCCACCGTACCACGATGGCCTCTAATAGAATCTAAAAAAATAAATAAATAAGATTTTGTCAGTCAACGTCTCAATTTCGGAAGAAAAGCAGTGAAAGGAGTGTTTTAACGCTAGGTTGTCTCTGACTACACTGCTATTCGGGATAAAGCATGAAGCTGCTTTTAAGAATACAAAAAAAATTAATATAAGAAAATACTTATTTAATTAATTATTTTCTTATTACCCGAGTGTTGTCATAGTAATATTGTATTTTAGTCAAATCTGGCCACGTCAAAATAACGTTCTAAATTTTTCGTGTATTATTAGATAAGTATATATATGACTATATATTTATATAGAAGACATTATACATTCGAGCAATAAATAAATATTGATAAGCCTTCCTAAAACCCTTAACTAGGGAGCTTTGGAGCTTTTTAGATAAAGCCTTATTCCTTAAATTATAAGAGACGTTTTTCCCGCTTTTCTCTTTATCCCACATAACAGTATAATCAGAGACAACCTTGTGTCAAAACACACTCCGTTGAAATACTTTAAAAATATTAATATTGTTTTTTACCGACAGAGATTTAAACCCACGCTTATTAAGAAAACGGTCAAAAATAAAAGCGAAGTACATAGTGTTTTGACACTAGGTACTTTCTGTCTACCCTACTACTACTATGCGGGATAAAAGCGTGAAGCTAAAAAAAGCGTGAAGCTTAAAAAAATTTAAATTCACTTTCGAGATAAAAATGTGAAAAGAATCGTCCATTACAATTGTAATACAGTCAGTAACCCGTTACGTGTTAGTTACATTTGTTCGCGTGCTTGTCATACTTTGTCATACACGTATATAATTAATTCGATCATCTATATTTGGTCTTATTTTTCTTTTGTAAATATTTAGTAGAAAGTTAATTTTCATTTCATTTCAGTATACATTTTCAAGTTTCCGTAAATTATATGAAATGTTCTAGTGAAGTCCTTTTTCAGAAATAGAAAATAATTTTATATATTTACTTGGTAACATTATATATATTTATATGGTAACTATTATTTTGAATTGTGAAATGGGAACACAATAATGGGAACTGGGAAAAAATGCTTAATGTTGCAAGCTTTATGTCTGTTCTATTGCAATTAATTAGTAATAATCGCATATATTTCGGTATAAGAAAATATATTTTGGAAAACCCGATGTTTCAAATAGTTTACAGTAGTCCGTAGTCACAGGTAGACTCTAAAATATATACATACTACGTAATATGTATAGTTTGTATTTGAACATTGAATTCATCCACTATTATAATTATATGAGCGTTTCTTATAACTATGTTTTCGTAAGGTATAGAACAAGAATGTACATTTTATCGTCCTCATAGAAATTGTGGAATTTCTTCTCTTAGTTCTTGCGGATACATCCCAAAGAATTGACTTATTTAGTTTAAAACTTAGCTTTGTACACCTAGAAGCAAAAGCTGATAAGAGCCAGTCCATTTTTGTATTATTATATGTAGATGTCTTATTGACACATTGATAACGCGTTGCCATAGCAACGTATAGGATACTTGATAAAATGTATATGTCAAATTTATAATACTAACAATAATAATTCGGGTGATTTTCGTAAAAAGGGATACAAAGATTTTTCTTCACGTTTGAATGTATAGGTATGAGATATATATATGTATGTAAATAATCTTATATACACTTATTATTTATTTATTAACATAGGATTTTCTAATTTTAGGACTTTTAGTACACTTATTGTAATGACCTACTTCATAGTTAAAAGTGACTCACCTTCTTCAAATGTTCTCGCAGCCTCCCTTAGTTCTCCGGGCTCGAATTTCACGTTTAGCTTGTCTTCTCCTGATGCGTCTCTGTAAAAATATTTTTTATTTATAATGACAAATTTTTAAAACGTCTTTATTTGAAGATATAGTAAAATGTACAAATTAATAAGTCTTGATACATATTATTTAAATTAAATACCATTTTTTGTTCAATATAAACTATGTAAGAAGGTATTATCATAAATAAATATAAAAAAATTAAATAAAATAAGCATTGAACAAAATGTAAGACGAAAATTTATTTGTGGTTAATATGAAACGTGAGAAGATTCGAAATAATTTGCCCAAATTTAAAGTAATGGAATTTTGCGGAATACCTGTTACAAATATTAAATAAATTGTCTAAAGATTATTTATAGATTGTGTTTATTTATAACACATAAAAAAATAGATAAATATACTATTAGGCTTAGTGAAGATAGTCTTATAAATTGATTTTGACATTATTTACAATATATAAACAATATAGCGGAGTACGGAGTGTCTTGACACTAGGTACTTCCTGTCCCTACTATGCGGGATAAAAGCGTGAAGCTAAAACTCTTGGGGCTAATGTGATATTTAGGTCATAAATGCTATTAATTAATGGTTAAAAATTAATATTTTATCCGTATATAATTGAGCGTTCAAACATTCGATCTTATATAGATTTTTAAATATTTTAAACATTTAAAACACGATGATTTTCAGAAGAATGATATTTATTTTTGTATTTCTTCGTCCTTGTAAGCTAAAGTGCGGCGTTGTGTTGCGTTGCATAACACACGATTTCTCAATTTCACCTAAAAATTGGACAACAGATTATCCTGACACTAAGTTCTCTCTGGATACCGTAATATGCCCCAAAACGCTTAAAACTATAATTTTAATATAAAGTAAGCCGTATGTTTAAGCCTCAATGATAAATAGTTTGCATCATAGCTGCTGTCATGTTGTAATACAGAGCATATCATCCGCCCATTGAATTCTTATTTTGTATTCAAATACTTGTAGCTTTCACTTCATGTTTAATCTTATAATACGATTAAAATATTTTCTATAAAATTTAGGGATAATTTTCTAAGTCACCTTTAAGTATATAAAATTTTTAAGCCTCCTTTAGATATATAGTTTCAAAAACGCAAAAATCTTGGTAAAACTGGTTTATTAAAAATAGATATTTAAAAGGAGAAAAATGCCATTTATTTTGAACATAACGCCTGGAATTTGGTTGGAATAAGGAAAACAGAGTCTCTTAACACTAGTTTCTGGATAACAGTTATGCAAGACAAATTGTAAAAATATATAATGAATATTCAGAAAATGTAAAAAAAGAACACATTCAAATAATTTATTTTAGCGGAAATAAGTAAGTTCCTATAGTACGTTTTTTACGCACTTTTAACCTTTTACGTCGAACATGTTAGAAAGGCATGTCATTGTCACCCTTTTGTGTAATACAGTGTGACGTTGTTGTTTCATGATCTGCTCCGTAACGGAACGCGACAGCGCGTGAAAGTTATATATTTACATTACATTGTCCTTTACTTATTCATACTTTTATAATGTTTCAGAATTATTTATAATTGAAAATTAAACTTAAACTAATAATAAAACATTATTATTAAAAAAAATAATCATATGAGAGCTTTAATAAATCTTATTTAGTAGTTCTCAGTTTATTTCAGTGACAGACAGACATTTATTTTATTTAAATATTTTTATATGTATTTATATATGCATAAATAAATAAAATAATAAAAAAAACTTACTTTTCTATAGCCACCCCAGATAATATTTCTATCCTGGTATCTTCATTGGCCCCAGGAGCAGCATAGCAAGCAGCTACTAAGAACAAAACTACACAAATCACTTTCATTTTCATGTAAATATTATTTAAGCGATTTGAACTTGATCCTTTCGATCTGAAGGTTAGAGATGGAGTAAGATGCAGTTGGGATAGCACGGTATATATAGGTGATGTTTTGTAACACGCGTATTGATATTGTATGAGTCGTCTTGATACATTGAATTTAGAATGTTATAAAGTTAGTTTTAATTTTTTTAATAAAAGTAATAAATTGATATTGATATGTGAATTTTATTATATTTTTATATACATATAATTGTATTGTAACTTAATAAATGAATGCGCTCTATAATTGAGTTCCGTGATGCAATGCACAGTTTCTTTGGTCCGGCAAAAAATATGGAATGGAATAATAATATATTACTAACATTTTAATTATTACCTTTTCTATAAAAATATAAAATTAAATTATAACTAAAATGACAATTTTCTTCGTAACTATTTCTGTAAAAACATTTTTATTTTGGATCAAGTAAAATGTATTAATTTTATTACTTTTAGTATATAAAAATAAATATATATCTAATTGAAATATATTATAAATATATCAAAATATTAATTAAAATTATGTCAACTAAAAAATTATACATTAGAATTTACAATGCCAAGCAAAAAAATATATTAAAATATCAAACCTATTGTATTGCGGTAGACGTAGAGTTTCATTCATACATGAGATGTGTACGACTCTACAACGAAGAGGCGTGACAGCTAATCTCCTAAAAATATGCCTCTAAAATTTCTGACTAGGAACTAAAATAGACATAATTATAAAAATATATAGTGAACATAGCAAGTATGTAGTGTTTAAATATAATTTAATATGTTATTCTTTAGTGGAAATTATTTTCACTTCTCCTCTCTGGTGTCCTACCATGTTTTTTTATTTCTGTCGGGAAGCAGTCATTGGAGTGTCTTGACACTAGGTTGTCTCTGACTACCCTGTTATGTGCGATAAGCGTGAAGCTGCTTTTAGTAGAGAATGGAATGTCTTACTTTCTCTCTGCTTTATCTTGTCGTATACCTGCATACTTCATCTAACACTAGCAGTAATTAACTCCGTTTTGCATGAAATGAACCCAAAAAAGTCATATGATAAATTTTAAATTCTAATCGACTCAATAAAATATTTATTTTTATTGTTCTTTTTCTTTATGAGCATAGCATTAGAAGGTAATAAACGAAGTGTCAGTCAATTTTTTTTTAAGATCAATACACTTGTAATTGTAATTAAGTGTATAAATTATACACATTGAAAACTAAAATTATAATTTCATAATGCAATGATTACTTTATTTATTTCATAATATTTAATAAAATATTGATTATAATAATATTTTAGTGTTATTATATAATTTTATCAGTTTTATTAGCTTCATGCTTTATCCCAAGCAGGAAGTCAGAGAAACGGAGTGCCAAACTCTACGATCATGCTGTAATTTTTTTTATCAGTTTAATATATATAATTTAATTTCTTATCAAATTGAAGCTTAGCTTTAATATTTTGCTATTATTTGTATTAAAGAGTCACAAGAATTTCGTTTCATTAACATTTACGTAAGTAATTATATTCCATACAATTGTTTCTAGTATTTAAGTTGTCCTTTCTTGTAGGTTCGATTTTCAACCGGGTGAATGACTATATTAAATTATTTTCAATTCCTCGCTCTGGTAAGACAAAACGCGAATTCGGAGTGGGAGTACAAAGTGCCTTGACTTTAAGTGCTTCCTGTCTACCCTGCTATGCGGAATAAAAAAAAATTCTACTTTTTTTTTAACTTCACGATTTTATCCCGTATAGCAGGGTAGGCAGAAAGTAACTAGTGTCAAGACACTCCGTACTTCGCTTTCCACCGAATTCGAAACATTGCGTGTTAGGTGATGAGACTCAACGCCGCTCTTTGTCTTTACCAGAGCGAGGAAGTGAAAAATAATTTAAATATAATCACTCCCCCGAGTGGGGATCGAACCCACAACCGATCGCGTTTACAGTCACACGCTGTCACACTGCGCCACGGCCGGCCTCAAAATTCTACTTAATTCATCGAAATCATTATTATAATAATAGGAACCATTCCTGGTAATATTGATTAGAAATATAGAGAGTAGCTTCCATCCTATTAGCTACGACGTTGTAAAAGGGCCAAGGACGTTTAAACTTTCTCTTCAAATTAAATGTTCAGAGTACATTTTGAGTTCATTTTCGGTTCAAGTATTTTTTTATATATTGAACAATAAGAACTGTTTAGTTCATATTATCTATATGGAATATTCAGCAAAGGAGGTTTTTGTGTTTTGTCAATTAATAAAAGTAATTTTTACAGCAGTGTCAAAGTACACCTTTCTTCACATTTCAGCTGGTATTGATCATCAATCATTGCGTGTAGCGTAGCGAAACTCAACGCCGTTTTTTGTCTTAGTGAAAAGAAAAATAAAGTATAGGAATTTTTAAATAAAAGACATTAAAACAAAAATCATGAAATTAAAAGTGAAAATACTGAGTGTATTATTATTTAGTGTCATATTTTCGGATTTAAATGCACCAAATATATCGTATTTGTTAATATCCTGATTTTAATACTTTTTATATTTCTTACTCTATAATAAGCTCTAAAATTATCTAATGCTTACGTAATAACTACTAAAGTTACGTTCAAGGTCATGACAATGAACTTGTCGATGCCTCACTTTCTATTTGAACTAGAACCGAATGCGTAAGGCAGATGAAATTTTATACATTAAACTAATCTGAACTTATTTTAAAGCATATTTTGTAGCTTTATCTCGTATAGGAGGATGTAGAGGAAGTACCTAGTATCAGGACACACCGTACTCCACTTCTTGCTTTGCGCTGAATTTAAGACATTGAGTGGCGGTCAACCCCGCGCTTTTTCTCACCAGAAATGAAAATAATTGAAAGATAATCATTGCTTTGAGCAGGAATCAAACCTACAACTGATTGTGCTTACAGTCAAACGCTTTCTCACTGCTCCACGAATGGCTTCATATTATAATTAACAATATTTTAAATAAGTTATACACATTTTACAAATAATATTGAACTACTGATTCACTTACGTATACCATGTGATATTTGTATAGTAAAAAAAATACAGATTGCTTTAACTGCCTCAAAAAAATAATATCCGCGGAAAAAATAAATATGAAAAGAGATCTTCGCTGCGTTCAAATTTTAATATGTTTTTTAAAAAAATATTTTTTAAGCCTCACTATAGAATCACACTTTTAAAAATAGTACAATATTAAAATAAATAGCATTCTCACTTGCGAACTGATTAGTCCTTAGAAATATTTTTTGGGTAGCAGAAATTTGTATCGGTTTCCTTGAGCCGCGAGTTTGAATCCTGCTGTGTTCAAATTTTTAAACATATTAAAAATAGTTAAATATTAAAAGAGATTTTTCTCTTACATTTAACTAATACTGCTCAATAAACAATTGGTATTAAGAAGAATTGTGACATTTCGAGTTTTGACACTAAACATCTTAAATGTAAAGGAAAAAAGTGCACAAAAATGTAAAATCTACAATAAAAATAAAATATTTACAAATTCATTATAATGAAAATGCCTTAGAAGGTGTTTTCAAGAAGAAATTTATACCATCTGAAACAACAGTTGAAATAAACCAACAAGAACACTAAGTATGGGCAGGAGAAGACGTAGAATTTTTCCAAAGAAAAAGCGATCAGTATTTAGTAGACCTCACCCAATTAAAAGAAAAATGATGTTGAAACATAGACGGATGAAAGCCTTCTTCCACAAGCACAATCCTCGGGGTTACATAGAGAAAGGTATGAGGAAAATGGTTGGTGGTATATACACTGTGTCAGATAGAGTAAGGGACAAAATAGCAGAGAGTACGATGGCACTGGACAATCCATTCAGTGCCCAGTTCTACGAAGACCGTTGCGTTATTCAATAAAAAATAAGGTTTTTTACCAATTTTGAGCTTAATAACGAAGAAAAATGGGAAGCTTATATGAAATATGTTGTGATTTTTTCTAAATTTTTAATTATTAATACATTTTAGAGTGTGTACAAAATAAACATAATAAACATAAGTATGGTGGCAACGTTTTTTTTGTTTTTTTTGTCAATCTAATTTTTTTGATTTGTTTTATTCTAAATGTTTAATTTAATTTGAATTTGACTACTATACAATATAATATTATTAACATACTCAAAACTTATTACATTAGAATTATATATAAAATGTAACTCAGTACAATTTTAAACACTATAACGTATATGTGTCTGAGTTTCTTTTTTTTAAAAAACAGCTTCATCTCACATACTAGGGTAGTCAGGGATAACCTAGTGTCAAGACACTCCGTTGGCTCCTTTTCGCCCTAAATCAAGGCATTATGTGTTGTGTGGTGAACTTAACGCCTTGCTTTGTCTTATCACTCGGGAAGATGATTACATTCCACATTTAAAATTATATATTTACTGGACGATTTAATTTATTTCGTTTGTAAAAATAATATAAAACTTGTTATCATTCTTCGTTGGATTCACGTATTTTCCTTGGATTTTATCATTTTTCCTATGATAGTGGCTGTAACTGTGGTGGAATGTGCCTCTGAATTTCAATATAGATATCATTATGGTAGAGAGAAATGTCAAAGATATCATATTATGTAGAGTTCATAACATTCATTAAAAAGTGTTTAAGCTTTAACTCATACAGACCCTATCGTCTCTGTGTTTCGTAAGAGAACTAGTATTTATAATTAGTTGCTTTGCTTAGTTTCTAACTTAAAATTAATTCACGGAATATAAATAGTTTCATTTAAATTGACAATACAACATACAACCGAATAATTTGTTTTCAAATATAAGAAATGACTTCAAAATCATGTTGTGTTATATCAAAGAGGGAAAATTATTTTTAGCATTCCCCAAATGGGAATCGAGATTATAACCACAGCGCATCAAATGAGACACGCTCAATCCAGAAATTATTTCGTTATTGACAATAGACTAACCGCCAGATTAAAAAAAGTTAGTCATTAGACACTTGAAAAATCTCATTACGCTGAGATCATGTGTAAATATGTACATTTTTTGTAATATAAATATGTACGTAAATATATCGAGGCCGGTCGTGGCACAGTGTGACAGCGTCTGACTGTAAACGCGATCGGTTGTGGGTTCGATCCCCACTCGGGGGAGTGATTATATTTAAATTATTTCCACTTCCTCGTTCTACTAGTAAAGTAGTAGACAAAGAAATAGTAGACAAATGTCTCGAATTCGGTGGAAGGCGAAGTACGGAGTGTGTTGAAATTAGATTCTATATATACATATATATATATATATATATATATATATACATATATATATATATATATATATATATATATACATATATATATATATATATATATATATATATATATATATATATATATATATAAATTCTTACACCTTTTCTTTTATTTTTCCTATGCGTAATACGTGAATATATTATAAAATAACAAAATTAATTCCAATATACCATTTAAAATTCAGGCACGTAAAATTGCAAAATATGTTACCTGCTTCTAAAGATGTCAAAATTCCAATGTCTTAACAAATTTAAAGGTTTCGTTGAGTTAATTGTGTGGTTTGGGCTAAGTCCAATAACATTTTCTGATTTTAAAATAACTGTCTTATTTGGAACGATTCCGGGTGAAAACATACCGATGTCAGTCGAAAAATGTTTTAACGGTAATAAAAAATTGGTTCTAATTTAAGTTTTTTCGTTTGGTAAACTTTGCTTAATTATTACCGTTTTAGAATTAAAATATTTTTGTTTTCAGGCTTTTATAGAATTAATGTGATGATAAGAAAAGGTGTTGGTTTTATTATGAGCATTTGAAATGGTTACGTGAATTAATTGAAATTGAAAATTCTTTTAAGTTAATTAGTTCGTAGCTCTACTTTAGACTCTACATTGTCGTTAATACTGCTATTAGAGTCATAAAGTGTATGAATGTTACGTAAAAGAAAGTAATAAAATGGTCAAATTAATGAAGTTACTATGTCTCTATTCCAATATGGGTTAGTTTAATTACTTCGTTATTTTCAGTAAGTATGTGTGAGTTATTTGTTTTTTTAAAGGGAATAGGGAAAGGGGTTTAGGAATTTCCATTGCTGAATCCAGCAGCGCGAAATTTTAAATCTATATATTCGAAAAAGGTTTTTTTATTTTTTTTATACACTTTTCTCAAAATTGCCAGTCGGCGATGTTGCCGTTCTATGGTATAAAAAAATACTAGGGTCTAAGGTTAAAGGCATTTAGTCTATAATGTACTATTCTGATTTTGTTAATTCAAAAATTAATGAATCATACTGAAATAGTAAAATTTGATCAATTAGAATTGAGTAACTAAATTAAAATTAATATGGTTACCACCAAATGAATACATTATTAGTTTAGGCAAAACATCTTAAATAATACATTAATATCATGTATTTAGAAATGTGATAGGACGGGAAGGCTATACGAAGTAAAAAGTGAAAAATACTGGGTAATGGTTAAAAATAGATTTCTTTTTTGACGGAAACGAAATTGTGAGAATCGATTAGTGAGTTAATAAATTGTAAGTAGATACGTTTCCCTTTTCAATATTTTAAAGAGTATGATTGATATATTTTAATTTTTTAATTAGTAATAACTAAGGCAAATATATACACTCTTTAGAAAAACAAAACTAATGCCTGTTGTTATTTAAAATTGCAAGGCTTTTTATCAATCTATTTACTCTTGTATACACATCTTCCTTAAAATAACTTGAAGATTTTTGAACAATTAGATGTCCTGTTGGCATATTAGCACCGCGTTGCCTTAGCAACGTGTAAGTCGCTTTATATAAACGTGTATGTGTAGTACGTGTTATATTAATTTCATTAATTTAATATGTTTGCATTTTGCACTTCTTATCTATATTATAACTGTGTTAAATTTCGTACTCCTCTGTTTTAAAATTTAATTTACGCGATTTATTACGCGAATTTAAAATTATGCGATTTTCATTGAAAGGGGTAAAATTATTTTACTTACTTTTTAATATATAGATAATAAAATGTGTTATAATATTAATAGTTTATTTATAAAAAAAATTAACAATTGTATGTATATGTACATAAAAAGAGGATATATTAAGACAAGCTTAAAATAATTTGATAAATTTTGATCAGACCTGTCGAAAGTCGTATCATCTACATTGATTTACATATAACATAGAATGATATGAATATAATACAATTCTACAAAAGCTATTATTGTCTAAATAGATATTGTTAATATATTCACAATTACTCGTGGCAATCTAAAATTAATTATTTAAATTACTTCGCAATCTAACATGATTTTATTACTTTTCTTAAAAATACCTTTTAGCAACATATTTTAGGACCTGGCTGTACAACAATGTTGCCGGTTTTGGCGCAGTATGACAGCGTCTGACTGTAAATGATAGTTTGTGGCTTCGATTCCCACTCGGAGGAGTGCTTATATTTAAATTATTTTTACTTCCCTGTTCTGGTAAAGACAAAATACAGCTTTGGGTTCAGCCGCTCAGCATGCAATGTGTTGAATTGGGCGGAAAGCAAAGTACGGAGTGTTTTGACACTAGGTATTTTCTACTTTCTTTCACAGTAGCATAGTAATACGGGATAAAAGATCCATAATAATTGGCCTTATTAGTCAGATGGCTATGAAATGTTTGATTTGTTTGATATCATAATAAGTTTGTTAAAAAAAAATATCCATTCATTCATTTTGTCATACTGGACCGGTAAAATGAAAATACTTCAACGTGACATGACCATTTCCTAGAGAAACAAACTCGCAATTATTGCGAGTATTTTTCAGACACAATGTACATACATCTAATTAATAAATATATAATAAATATTTAGTTTCCGCAAGATTTAAGCTGCCCATGATAGTTATGGTAATGCCGGCCTTTTCAATTTTTACCGATTTTTTTGGTAGAACAAGTAAAACTGTTGTTAAACGATTGTGGCGCAGTGAAACAGTGTCTTACTTTAAACATTAATGGATGTGAGTTTGATATTATTTTTAAATTCTTATTTCTCCTCACAGTTAAAACGAAACGTAGCGTTGAGTCATGCCAGTCATATCTTGAATTAGAATAAAAAGTGGAGAATGAAGTGTCTTTTTAATAAGTTGTCTCTTTCTACGAGCTTGAAGTTGAAAATAATTTTTGACCTATATAAATAAGATGTTTTCTGCAAATCATAAAATTTAATAGAAAATGCCAATAGTTTGCTGAACCAGACCGTGAATTATGATGGTGCATATTTCATGGCCATTGATCTGTTCTTATTTCCCCACAATTATATACAATATAACGATTTATATAATTATTTGAGATTACCTTATTTGTAAGGTTTAACTTTAAACTAAAACTACAATAATCAAATTTTATAAAAAAATAATAATATAATAAAATTTTATAAAATTTATATATATATATATATATATATATATATATATATATATATATATATATATATATATCCTCATTTTTCTATCGACTTTGGGATACCACTTAATAGGTTATGGTTATTCAATGCCTTATTTTGTCTTACCAGAACAAAGAAATTTAAGTATAATTTTTCCCTCCAATATGAACCAGTCCGTTGCATCAGTACAATACGATAGTGTCTATTAAAATATAATTCTTTAAATATTTTTAAAAGTTTTAATTTATTCAATATTTGTGCATTACTCTGCCTTGAATTCTTATTTATATAGAGGAAAATCATTATCATTAATTTTTTTTTATCGTTATGAAGCTTTAGCAACATATTTCTGCAGCGAATGTATAAAATTTTTAGGAATGACCTAATTTATTATAAGAAAACAACCAAACAATAAATACGTAATATATTTTATAAATCAATTCATTATAACTTAGCAACATGAGTCGTACATTATTTAATGGTAACTATATTAATAACTATTTAGTTTTACTTCGCTATGATAAAAGTAATAATAAATTATTATATATAACTTAGAATTTTAAATATTACTTAATCAGCGAAATATATTTACAAAAGTATGGAAAATAAAATTCAAAGCAAATCAGATCAGTTGTTCACAAAAAAAATGACATTTGAATTAAAACAATCGGTGGAATTACATTGACAACTTAATATCATATTGTCAACGAAATGAAAAAGGAAAAAAATGATGACAATATTTGTATCAAATAAGAAAATCTTAAGAATAGATTGTTTGGAAACATCTATCTAATTCTGATGGCATCTGCGAGTACGTCGACTTTGTTTATATTTAATAACCTCCCTTCTGCAAGCCCATTACTGCTGCGAATAATGCAAAGAAAAATCCAGCAAGTCCGGTCGCTCCAACCAACAGGACCAAACCTCCGAGCATCACTGGTATCAGGGCAAAATATTTCAACTTGTACGCCAGAAGTAACGGCATCATGTATTTTGAGTATTTCTTGTTAGACTTCCTTAATTTCTTTTTGATCTTCTTTTTGATGTGACTGTGAACGTGACTTCCTTTTTGCGTTTCATTATCGTCCTCTTCTTCTTCATATTCTCCGTCTTCGGCGTCGAGATCGTCGTCTTCCTCAGCTCCTAAGATATCTGAAAGAGAATTTTAAATTTAAATGAAATTTCTGATTATAGCAGATTGGTTGTTAATTCGATTTTTACTATAAGGTAAGGTTTCAGATTCGCGTGTGAACGGCAAATGATAAAAAGATATGAAAAATATGAAATAAAAACTTTAAATTGAGAACACAATGATAATATAATGACAATTTTTTATTTATTTGCTTTCATAAATTTTTTGTAATGTAAATTCAATAGAAATCCGTTGACATAACAAGAATCTAAAATTGCGTGCGAGTACAGTGAATGAAAAAATGTGAAATTAGAAGATACAATTTTAGACAATGATGTTGTTATTTCAAATAGAACAATTACAGGTATCTTGATTAAATCAATTGCAAGCAATTTAGATACGTGATGTTAGCCTTTATCATTTGTATCAAATTGAAATTAACATTCTATTATAATAATATAATTATATAATTATTATAATAAATTTTAAAAACTCATATAATTAAAAAGAAAAACGATCATTAATATCTTTTTATATACAAAAAAAGCATTCAATTTCACTGTTAATAGGTTTATTGACCTACAATTGTATAACTTGTTATAATAATTAGTGCATTTCATCACGCATATTTCATGCAACATGATAATGTAAATGTTTGTAAATACTTGTAGCTCCACTAATTAGTTCATATCAAACGTATAAATCAATTTTCCAAATGAAAACTAGGAACTTAAATTTGCGTTTATATTTGTTCTGCGTTTTAAAGTTCTATGCATTGTTGCGTGACGATACAATAAAATCACGCGATACAGTTATAAGTCATATAACAGATATTTACATTTTACTGTCCACCAGCGGAAAAGATTACAAGTTGGGATCGATGAAATTTAAAGCTTCTGCGGTTCAGGGAACAACGTCCGAAGCTATAATGGTTTGTAATGATAGAGATACACTATAGCGGGCATTTTCGTTATTAGCGTCGAATGATGTTCCATTTCAGCTTTCTGTTATATTGCTGGTAAATTGACGTGAAATTATGAATAATTGATATTAAGACAACCGTAAAAAATGATACTAAAGTATATAATATTAATATTGCTATATGACATTTGATAACATTAAAGATTATGTTGATGTAGCAACCAAGTTACAATCAAAAATTAAAGTTTGGATATCCTTTACAAAAAATATAATTTCAGATAAATGCCTTTTAATTTTAGGAAACCCATTTAGAACAATTAGCTACATAGGATGTTTATTTAAGACTGATAACCAATAGAAACGCCGCATGCTCATCGATAATTATAAAGAAACGCTTAACAATTATTGGGTAAGGCTTAAAGTCCGCTAAATATGTATCTAAAAATTTAATTTGTTTGATTTCCATTAGAAATCTTTAAGACAAATAAGAATATTCTATTCATAGACTCACATGACAATGATCTTCTAGACGCCTCCAATTCTGAATTATCTTCCGTCGTCTGTTCAGAGTCATCTTCCACTGGTAGTATACCTACATCGAGGGATCTCTTTTTAAAACTCTGATCTCTAATCAGGGGAATTGCCTTCGGTTCGAACGGTCCACCACTAAGAGGGTTATAAGAGCTACCTCTTGCACTGTCAACACTTTTCTCTTTGGGAATTGGGAAATAATTACCAGGGAAAAGTATTTCGGTTTTATACTTATTGTCTTGTGTATAGTAAACACTCTTTTCTTGTGGTGGCTGCTCTGGTTTCTTTAAAACTACTGTACGGGGTCGAAAAGCGTATGGTTTGAAATTTTGTGACATTTTTGGCATTCTTACTACATCTGGATTAGTATTGCTAGATAGTATCACTTTAGCAGTACTGGTAACATTTTCAACTGCTTCGTTATCTTTGGGTACACTAGGTAAATTCCAAGCTTTCGTTACTTTATTGTTAAATTCTTGATCAGCTGTCGATAATACAGCGTAACACAACACCAATATCGTTTGACACTTTAATTTCATATGGAACTTCATGTTGACCAATTAATTATAACTAGTTTATATAGCAACGCGTCACTGATTACACAATTGCCCTAACTTCACTTTCTAGTAAAGTTAATGCCTCATCCCTCCTCGATCCACCATTTTGTTGCAAGCGATCGCGCAAAACTGAATCACTGTCGTTGTAAGACGTTATATTTATACATGTGTTAGTATAAACTTGCGTTTTTCCCGACTATTCACGGTCGGATGGTCTCGCGGAACCTCTTGGCTGGATAGCAATTCCGATATGGGTGAAATAAAGCCAGCCAAAAAAACGAAGCGGCTCTCTTGGTTTCAGCGTACGCGCCGCTACTTCCGCTAATGGCGAAGTATCATCTGTCGACCGAATCAAGATCCCACTATCTAATTTGTAACAATTTTGTCATTATTTTGAAGTAATTTTCATGTCAACGATGAATCTTGGGGAAGAATAAGATGTTTTCTATTATATTATAATTTTTTAAATGTTATTGTAAAAAAATGCTTTAAAAACAAATATTGTTCATTTTTTTTGTTATAATGATTTTAATACTAGAATAAAAGTAATAATTTGTTGAGGGAAATGCGATGAATTGTGCATAATATGATAAAAATATTTCATTTTTTAATAATATTTATTTATTATTTAATTTTTTTACTTCATTTTTAATACTAGTCAGGGTGCTTAAATAAAAATCCAGCCATTGTATTTGGTAGTATATTAAGTTCAGTTTGAGAAAGAAAAAAGTCCTGATAAGTATATTCCGAGTAGATTCATAGTATTGAAGCATTGCTTTGTCGTCCAACTAAGCAAGTTTTACGAAACCTGGAAGACAAGAAGTGGGTTCTTTAACCCACCGATTCTTTTATCGTTTTAAAAATTTCTAAATAGCTCGATAAATAAAGGTAACAAAAGCGTGTTAAAAATTACACCATTTTTTTAAAACATCAGGAACAAGAGACGATAATAGTTATTGTCTAGCTGTGTAACAGTAGGACTGTAGACGCGATCGTTTGTGGGTTCGATTCCTACTCGGGCTTAAAATGATTTTCGTTTCCACGCTCTTGTAAGACAAAACGCGGTGTTAAGTTTACTCAACACGATATGTCTTGAATTCGGCGAAAAAAAGTACAGAGTGACAACAGGTACTTCCTGTTTTAACAGATATTGGCGTATATAGTTAAGGTATTGCTTTAAGTGTATTACATATAAAATGAAGAAGAAAACCGTTACGGATACTCACCCAACTCCCGTGTTGTAGATATAGGCCGTCCATATACCCGAGCTGCTACGTACCCCGAACCTCGGAGGCACCCTCGATGAAGTGTATTGAGTAGCCACAGGAGCGACTTGACCCTGTCTATTCTGGCCAGGAGACTAGGTGATCAGTTTCGCCAAGTTGATCGCACTCTGGTAAAATTAAGGCGGAAGATGATGTTCTCGTTTCGTTCCTTGTGACCACGTTCGTATGCGGCGGATGGCAAGAAGGTCATTCTCATACGTTCCGCCTTTACTTACTCGTGTTTAAAATTTCAGATACTCTATTATGCGAAAACATGTAACATGCGATTGCCAGTATTCGGTGCGGCTTAAGAAAATGCACATTGTGAAAAGAAATATTTTAATTTAAAAACTAAGCCTGGCCATAGAAGCCTCTATAGCTTCACTGAATTTTGCTAAAATCAAGATAGAATATGATTTTATACATATGTATTATATTGTATTATTTTTATTTAAAAATATATATTATATTCAATAAATTACAGTGATTCGTTTAAGAGTAAAAATTTATAATTATTGCATGTATTGTATGTATGTTTGTTATGTATTAATGTAATCTTGAAATAGTAAAGACACTTTTTAAATATTATATATATATATATATATATATATATATATATATATATATATATATATATATATATATATATATATATATATATATATATATATATATATATATATATATACGTATGTTTTTCGCTTGAATTGTTGCATCTAATTCACAATAATACTGTAATCATTATTTTAAACAGATAAAAATTAAAAAAAATCCATTAAATATCATATAAAAAATATTTTTTTTTCTGTTCAAATTAAGTAAATGGTAGACAGCGTCTCACTGACAACACTATCATGGGGAATAATAATATTCAAATTATTTTTACTCCTCCTACTACAGAGCGGCGTTGAGTTCCGAAAATACACAATGTGTCGTATTTGTGCTGGATCACATATATCAACGCCTCGCTTTGTATATTTAGACTTGTACAAAAGTAATTAACATTGAAAGGACCCCGAGTAGATTAGAACCTAGATCCATTGTACTCATTCTATCAGATTAAAACTGATCATAATAAGGGCAGTTGCCTATCATTGTCGGTTGCTCAATTAAGCGTAAAGCGATTTATTAATTATCAAATATACTTTTACTATCAGAGGATTGACATGATAAAAACGATTATTGAATAACGCGATTTAGACGTGTTTTACAGTAGCGGTTTGTTTACGTTACTTTGGGTACCTCGACTAATATATTTTTTATATTTTTTTTATATTTTATTAATAAAATATATAATTTTTTTGTAAAAATTATTTAATTTTTATTAATAATAAAGAATGTCTCCGTTTCGTTCGTTAAAAACAGTATTATTCCAAGCTTTAAATAATGGAAAACGTTGCCATATTCATTAATTTTAGGTAATCGAAACGAAAATAATGTTTGAATGAAATTTATGCGAGAGATAGAGCAGTAAGCGGCGGAACTCAACGCCGCGCTTAGTGTTATCAGTACCGAATAATGGAAATAATATGGTGGTGAATCCATGTTACGCTAAGAAGTTTACTTTCTCGATTGAGGTGTTCTTTATTAATTGATTGAATATTTTTTAATAATAAATTTTAATATTTAATAATTATTTATCAAAATAATAAGTATTAATAAGTTACTGTAATAAGTTAATACTTTCCGTAATCGGAAAAGTACATACTAACGTGCATCACGCGAGCCGCGGGGACGGAAATAAATTTACTTCCATACTATTTGAGTTATAGCCAATTGATAAGTAAACAGCCTATTCACTTACAATTTTTTTTTAAATAATTTTTATTATTACGCATCTCCCGGATATATCAACGTAGTTAGATATTGTGTTAAAAATCAAAATATTTTATTTTTATGTCTATATTTCAGACACTGAAAATTATAGACATTTCATGTTGAGTAGCGCAACTTAACGCCGTATTATAACTTACTGGATAGGCAAAAGGAAAATATTTTGAGATTTTTTAGCAAAGTATATGAAATTTAAATCAAAATTTTACAATGAGATTAATTGCGTGTTAAAAAAATACATTTTGGAACCCCAAGCATCTAGCATTATACATCAGGTACACTGGTAACTTCATTATTGATATTTGCGAATAACAAAATATACGAAATTAATTCAGTTAAAATACGGTTATTTAATGAATGAAAATAATTTGATAATCGTTTACCTAATTCTAGATAGACCATGGAGTGTACAAACAGATTATATCATATTAAATAGAATTCACGTTAAAACTAGATTTCAAAGGATATTTAACTATTAACAGTAGCAATATGACATTATTATCTATTGGGCCGGATAATTGTTCACTGAATGATTGATAACACCTTGTATGACGTGTTTATTAAGGCTCAAGTGGCATTTGTTTCTCTTTCTTCATACATTTTTTATTAAGAGTAAAATTTTAATCAAAATTAAAAATTTAATCTTTGTGATATTTAAAAATCTAGTTTTAGATTTTTTTAAATTTTGTTACTATGTAGTTTGCTGAAATATGTTACTTTGTTTTAATTAGTTAGTGACTTATTGTCCATTGTATACAATACTTGCTTCATGCTTCATATAAAACGATAAAATAAAACAAAATCCATAGCATTCCCAATCTAATGATAAGGTGTCTCACGGATATTAACGCCACGCTCGAGCAGAGAAATGACAATAATTACTATAAACATTTCTCTAATTTGGAACTGCACCCACGAACAATAAGTTTTTACAGTCAGACGCTGTCTCATTGCGTATATGGCAATAATAAATTTCTGCAGACATATTAATTGCCTAAAAAAATATAAAAAAGAACAAATCGGCAAATTAAGTAAATGCTAAATAAAACTAGTGTAATATAGCCGTTTAAATTTATAGACTGTGACCGTCCATTATCAATTTTGTCCTGCTTGTCGGAAGGCAATACTTGTATGTATGCCATGCAAGCTTGCACAATTAGTATCAGGTAAATAAAAAGTTGAAAACTGTCATGTTTCAATATACAAGTAATTTTATTTGAAGCGATCATTATTGAATACTTTTGTTTATTATTTAGTCTATATAATCCTTGAGAATAGTATAAGAGAAAAATATATACGACTGTAAACACGATTGATTGTGGGTTCTGTTTCTATGTGGTACGTTTTTGCGTTCTGGTGAGACAAAGCGCGGCGTTGAGTTTGTCATTGAACACGTATGTTTCGATTTTGGGTGAAAATGGGTGTTTTGGCTCCAAATAGTCTCTGTTTATTTTGCTAAGCGTGTTAAAGCGTGAGGATGAAAAAAATCTTTTACTCTTACTCTACTCGTTTTAAATAATCTTAAGGAAATGCGGCTAACAATTAGGACGTAGGACTTCCACCATATATATATATATATATATATATATATATATATATATATATATATATATATATAATTCTCGATACTGGGTATCTTGACTAGTTACTTTCTGTATATCTGCTATGCTAAAAGTATAATATTATGACTCAAGATAAACAAATTAATACGTAACTGGGTAATCGTTTATATACATTAAGCAAAACAAAATTATTATAAATTTGCATAAAATAGTAGGGTAGACAGATAGGACCTAGTGTCAAGACACTCCTTACTTTACTTTCTACCGAATTCAAGATATTGCGTGTTGAGTGGCGGAACTCAACGCCGTTCTTTTTCTTTACCAGAGCGAGGAAGTGATAATATTTTTTTAAATATAATCACTCCCCCGAGTGGGGATCGAATCTATTCTAATTAAATATATAAAATAAAATAAAATTCTATTTAATAATTATTACCGTGCAATTGCCTTAGTAACTTGTACCAAGTTATATAAAAGGTATATAAAAAATATGTGTGCTTGATATAAAGTTAATCTGTATTAAATTTCATTCACCTCCGTTCACATAGTTATCCTAAAAAGGATTTTTAATATTTAACTTCAACCAATGTATTAACATTATAAAAAAATATATAGCTATCTGCTTTTCCCCGCATATTTCTTAATGTGTGGAAAAAAGCAGGAAGATCTTTTTTTGGTAGATTTACATTTCGGTCTCCACTTTCTGCCTAAATTATTTGTTTTTATTATTTAAATTATTTACATTACTGACATTATGTACTTAGTGATGGAACTCAACGCCAACCTTTGTCACACTAGGGTGAAAAACGAAAATATTTTAAACGTAATCATGATCCTTTGTGAGAATCGAACCCACATTCATTTTTATTTACAGACTTAATAACTCCAGTATTCTCCTTCTCAATCCTATCATAATAATATTAAATATAGTTGAAATAATAAAAAAAATAAAGTTACAAATTTGTTTATTTAACAAATCACAATAAATAAATTAAATAATTTAATAAATAACATTATGATACGAACAGTCAGAGCTTAAAGCTATTTTATAAAAGTTGACATAAAAATACTTTAAAGCGTCACGTTAACTTAGAATAATTAAATTTAATTAATACTTATATATATATATATATATATTAAGTAAATTATTACATTTTCATATCTACTGTAAGTAAGTAAAAGAAACATATATTTGATGACCTATGTAAAACGAGCCAATGAAACAATAAAGATTATAAAAAGGCTTTCAACTATATATAATTATCAATAATATATAAAAGCTCATATAGCAATTCTCATTTCAGTTACAAGATCTATGTGCATAAGAAAAAACTGTAAATCTGCATTTTATATGTAAATTTACAATTTACATAATAAATATTGCATACAGATTAAATAATATTAAATAATCTCATTCATAATAATATTAATTTTGGCTTATTTTAGTCAATTATAACTATATCAACTGAATTGTCATAAAATTCTACACAATAAATAGGTCGAATCTAAAATCTACTGTGTTATTCCTTTTTGTACGCAGAGTATGCTAGTTCTGATACGTCGTTGTAAGAGCGACGGTCCCAGCCGCCGCCGCTGCTGCCGCCGCTTGAAGACCAGCCGTGGCTCTCGTGGCCACCTCCACCGCCTCCACCTCCACTCTTCTGGGCCATCAGCTTCTTCAATGCTATGATACCAGCTAGGAGAAGCGCGACCTGGAAAATGAATATGGGAGATTTATTGTAGATTAATTGTGAACAGTACAATCTATTTATTCTGTACGCCCTTCCCCTATATCCTTTATTTTTTCCTGTAAGAAAAGATTACTTGGAAGAGATAGCCTGTTTAGCGATAAAGTCATCCATTGTAGCAATTTAAATATTGAAATCAATGATGTAATTTTTTCGTGTACATTAAACAGTATTTTTTATACTTAAATACAACTTTTTTTTTAGCTTCGCTTTTATCCCGCATATCAGGGTAGGCAGGAAGAACCTAGTGTCAAGACACTCCGTACTTAGCTTTCCACCGAATTCAAACATTACGTGTTGGGTGGTGGAACTCAACGCCGCTCTTTGTCTTTACCAGAGCGAGGAAGTGAGAATAATTTAAATATAATCACTCTCTCGAGTGGGGATCGAACCCACAACCGATCGCGTTTATAGTCAGACGCTGTCACACTGCGCCACGACCGGCCTCACTTTAAATGTTAAAAACTTGATATTACTTTTATTTCTATTGTTCTATATACTTTCCGGCTCTTTACAAAGTTTGCGTGTTGAGTTAACCTAACCTGACAGACATAATTTAAAGTAATACACCAACCTGATAAGAACTATTTACAGCTTAGAGTTAAATATAGATTTTCGTAAAAACAATCTCTTGTAGTGGGTGTTTGAGTGAATTCAATTGGCCAATGTTTGGGAGGAGGTTGGATGTTGGAGCCAAGTTAAACAGTGAGTATTATAGTTTTGGCATGCTCAGAGTCACTCAATTATATCATGATAAGTGTTTATTTGGATAAATATTTTAAATTAATGTATAAACATTTATTATTAAGATCAACGCGTCGCAGTGCCTCTGCATGTGTCAGCGAACGCGATTGATTTGGGTTCGATTCTCATTTGAAGGAATTGAATTATATTTGAATCTTGTTTTCATTTCTTTGCTCTGGTAAGACAAAGCATGGCGTCGAGTTGACCATTCAATATGTAATGTCTCTATTTCAGGCGGATAGTACAGGGTGTTTTGACACTAGTTTGTCTTTGATTACTCTCTTATACGGGATAAAGCGTAAAACTATCAAAAAATAAATATATTTTTCCTGTTAGCATCTTTGTCAGGTCAAATCCTAAGGGATTCTAAATGACTGAAATTTTTGATTATCCTACTATTTAAATATTAAAATAAAAAAAAACCATTTTCGTTATAATATTTATATCTGAAAATCCCGAACAATACTAAATCTGAAATATTTATAGAACCGTTACTCAGAATGTGCGTGTACAATTCGAACTTGACCGATTTTCTTTATAATATAGTTTTTATTTATTTTAAAAAGAATTATAATACGGAGGTCGGTTGAGGCGCAGTGGAACAGCGTTTGACTGGCGTTTGTCAACGCAATCGGTTGTGGATTCGATTTCCACTAGGGGGAAACGTTAGAATTAGTATTATTTCCTCACTCTGGTAAGGCAAAGCGTGGAATTGAGTTTTGTCACTCAACATGCGGCGGATAGTGGAGTTCGGAGTGTCGTGACTAAATGGGATAAAAGCGTGAAGCTATAATACTGAGTTATTTATTATGTGTACTGTATTGCGAAACTCAACACTGCTATTTGGCTTACTAGGGCGATTATTCTCAGGTACTTAGTGACCTAGGTTTTTTTGATAAATGCAATTCTATAAACTGAAATAACAACAACTGTCAAACTGTTCAAGAAATACATAATTTTTATAATTAGTTACTAAAAAATAAATTGTAATGATAAATTTTGGGAGTGTTTTTATTGTAATCAATATAAGATAAATAGCGCCAAGGTCCGTTTAGTAAGACTACCGGTTCATACTGTTTTATATTCATAGATCAGTTATCTGAATCATACAGGTTCCTGAATGCTCGTAACTAGTTAACTAGAGATGGTAAATCGATAGTGAGGACTGAATATATTTTAATTTACCGGCTGTATATATTTTAATTTATTCTGTTTATATTAATTTTAAGCAAAATTATTTCACAAGGTATAATTAAGATATACTATTATCTTTGTTTTAATAGAAAAAAGTAAAAAAAAAACATTGCCATTATATAGTTAGAATGAACAGTATTTATCAGTTATATAAAAAATAAAGGTTTTAGGTAAGTAACAAAGTATAAAGACGCCAAGTATTATAGTGCATTGTTTGAATGAGATGCAGTGTTTTATCACTAGATTGTTCTAACATTTATTATTTCTTTTGACTTTTATATTGAGTAGTGATGTTACTTAGTTATCAAAGTTAATATGATATGTTTAAAAATGAAATTATATTAGAAAATGTACAATTTTCAATCGCGCCAGCACTAAATTATAATATAAGTGTTTTTTCGTTAAAAAAAAATATAAGCAAAAACAATGTTTCTATATTTTGTTAAAATCTCATACTTATTACAGTTTTACTCTCAAATATTAGAATTCCAGAATTATCACCTAATTTGAATGAGTTGGGTGATAAATGTAACAATTGTTAATGAACATCCGTTTTCCTAATTGGACGTAATTATGTATGTATTACACTATTTGTGTTATGCTAAATTAAATAGTTCTAAGAGTAGTCTTAAATATAATAAATAATTAATAGATTAACAAAGAAATATATTGTCAAAACACTCCGAGACATTACTTGTTTATTGCGAAACTTAACATCGCGGTTTCTTTTATTAGAACGGTGTAATGAAAATTTGAATATAATTGTTTGTTCGAGTACGAATTGAAGTCACATGTATCGTGAATGCTTGAAGAGACTATCTTTTTGCCTGTAGCTCTAAATTTGTGTGTTCTGCGTGATTCGTATCGTAACAAAATATATAATAAGAATGTTTCATGACAGTATTTTGTAGCAAATTAGAAAAAAGCTATATAATTACAGATTAAATATATCATAAAACTATGTATTTACAGATTAAATATAAATCAAAATAACAATCATAGACGAAAAAATATAGATTTACACTTTTAAATATCGATAGCTGTTTAAAAAATTTAAAATTAAATTTTAAATAAATATATTACATATAAAATAATTTAATTACTATATGAGAAAAAATAAATAAAAAGATATCTATATGTAAAGAAAAAAAAACACACTCGAAGTTTGCAGAATTATTTACTATCGATCTAAGTGAATCTCTTACAGCTTGGAATGATGACAAGCCGCACGAGATTTACTTTGAACGACAATAAAAAAAATTAAAATCTCTTCAAAATATGGAAAACGTCTATTTATTAATACATTACAATTGAAACTAAATTCTGTACGAGTTACTAAATGTGCGCTGTGGAATGGACTGACAGGCTACTGTGAAATGTTGCCATATTTATAAATAAGGTTTCCTTATAATGCTATTATGGTTATTGCATTACACAAAGCTGCTTTAAATAAAAAAATATTTATGCTCTGAATAGGATTTAGTAGATTTCGTAATAATAATATTATAAATAATTTTTATTTTGTTTTTTTTTTTATTTATGTATATTTTTATTACTGTTATTTTGTTTGTGATATTATGAATAATTAAGGTAACCACTAAATCCACTGAGAAGATAATTGAAAAGAAAAGAAATTGGTGACTATGAACACTATACTTAAAATATATTTCTAAATAAATAATATTTATTTAAAAATATATTTTAAGTATAATGTTCAAAATTTTTATTTATTATAATTATAAAAAAACTTTATTATATTAAAGGAATTAAGAGAATACAGTTACTCCTACAGTTTTTCCTTTAAATGAAGTAAATTACTAAAAATGGCAACAAATTTTATCATTATGCTAGTCAACAAGAACGCGTAAATGGTCCATCGAAGGTCAACGTGTAACTATCACGAAGTTATTAATTCCTGCATGAGACCGTTTAAAGTGCTTTCAATCTTATGCCACTTTAATAAAGTTCAAATTTAAACTTAAAATGTAAGGATTTAATAACTGAATAATGTTTAGGGGATTTAAGCTCTATTTTAATTTTAATAAGGTATAAAATAAACTGAATTTCAAATAACTGCACGCTTGTGGCAACGACCGCGCTCAGAAACCAGTACGGAGTTTTTATATCAGTTTTGTATACATGACGCAATGATTTGTTACGTATAATTAAACTGTATTTTTTTCCTATTACATGCACATTTCAATTATAAATTTTTTTTATTCAAATGCACATTTTCTATAGAAGTCGAAGAAGATAGGTTTACGGTTAGAGGAGAAAAGAAAGAGCATGACATTGCGATTGCGTAAGTCGTATTTTCGGTATAAATTGGATTTTGTTTGCTAAAGAACAGAGAAAATAGTGAAATGCCATCAATATAGATATAATAGATTTCCAATTTTTAGGGTGAATTAATTAAAACGAATAAATGTTTGATTTATAAAATGTTTTGTTTGTTTTTAAATTGATTTTAAAAGAGAATAAATTAAATATAACAATA
Organism: Dryadula phaetusa; assembly: GCA_032432895.1. Lineage (NCBI taxonomy): Eukaryota > Metazoa > Arthropoda > Insecta > Lepidoptera > Nymphalidae > Dryadula > Dryadula phaetusa. Next base: position 3,586,417 of record JAOYRS010000073.1, read on the forward strand.
ATTATATTTAAAAAAAGTCATTTCTTGATTTTATTACGAGAATTTTGTAAATTTATTATTGAAATTTTACTGTGTTCAAGCCTCAGATATGTGTATTTTATTGTACCGATTGTACCTTTGTTTTTTTTCTATTATTTATATGTTTTTGAAATGATTTTAAATATCCTTATAGTAGTTTACTATTTTTACAGTGTTATTCCACATTTAGGATTAAAAAAAATTTAGAAAAAAACGTATAAAAATTTGAACGCGGTGGTATTCGAAGGGATTTTAAGAGGCGCGGGTTTGACTCACGCTGCGTTCAAATTTTCATACGTTTTTTCAAAATGTATTCACGCGTATATAATATATAAATAATCAAGATTTTTAATATTTACTATTTTTAAAGTGTTATTCCACACTTAGGATTAGAAAACATTTTTGAAAAAACGTATAAAAATTCCCGCTGCGTTCAAATTTTTATACGTTTTTTTCAAAAATCAAGATTTTTTTTGTTAGAGGTGTAAGAAGTGCTTAAAGACAGGTCAAAGTAAGTTCTCGATTCTTATTATATGTGAAAGGGAGTGGTTTGAAAGTGAGATAGGAAATAATGAATCTCTTCGTACTTAGACAGCTAACCTTAGAAAGCTTATTTACAGACGTACATGAAGGATCAGAGGTGAGATAAAGCTTTTCCATACGTGAGTTTATTATGGGTTAGATGATGAATATATTATTTGTATATATATATATATATATATATATATATATATATATATATATATATATATATATATATATATATATATATATATATATACATAGGCATGAAATCAACGGAAAGTCTTTACGTTACATTCTCTCTGCTTGCCTTACTATATGGAAACTAGCAAGAAGCTGTATTTTTATATATTTTTTTTAAATTAAAAAATTAATTAGTTATTTTTTCTTTTATACGTATAATAAGTATAAGATTTCTGTTAAATTTGTTTTTATTGGAATTATTTTTCATACCTCCACTTATCTGGTTATCTCTTTAAAAACAGATGGCGGAACTAAACGCCGCATTTTATTTGACTAAGTCACAAATAAAAACTTTTAGTAAGAATATACCTTGTCCATTGGTTAGGAGTATTTTTTTATTTACTTCATTATATAAAATTGACGCCGCATTACCACACAAACAATGATATAATTAATTTTCATTTATATTAATTTTCAAAAGAATCGTAACGTGATGTATGTATGTACGTGCAGAGTCAAAACGTTGTGGGTTAAGTACCGTGTCCTATCATATACCTCGTTAGAACTTTCTCTTTGTAAATCGTTTTTTTGTTTCAAAATAAAACAGGAGTGTCTATCTATCCATAATATTGAAATCAGCTCTTTTCACTAAACGCATATGCGGTATATATTAAAGTTACAATAATTTTTATCTGTCTGCCTATGTGTTTGTTTTATCTACTCTCTGAGAATGGTCCAGCTCAATTTTGACAGACCTTTCCTGGCAGGTAACTAATATAATGATGATTTACTTAGGCTACTTTTTGTATTTTTTTAGCTACACGCTTTTTATCTCGCGTAGCAGGGTAGACAGTAAATTACCTAGTGTCAAGACACTACGTATTTCGTTTTCCACCTATTTAGAAACATTTCATGTTGAGTGGTGGAACTTAAAACCCCACTTTGTCTTACTAGAGCGTAGTTTACGAACGATATAATCACTCCCTTGAGTGGGAATCAAACCCACAACCGATCGTGTTTACAGTCAGGAAGGAAATTTGACATGCCATAGAAACGTCATCCACAAGTGTACATCAAAAATATTGTAATATGTGTAATGTTTATGAATAATGTATTATTAAATATTGTAAATAATTTTTAACGAATTATAACAAAGGAATAAAGTCCCAATAAATCCAGTAAGGAAATTTGTTTCCTTCCGTTGAAGAAAATATCTACGTATCTATACGTTTGAGGTTTTACATACATATGTATACTTCATTCATTCTTGCATTCTATTCATTCTTACATTCTACTCAGTTTATACAAGCTTCTAAGAATGGATTTGCTTGCAAATTTTTTTTAGCTCTAGCGTCAAAACACTCCGTACTTCGCTTTTCACTGAATTCGAGACATTGAGTGTTGAGTGATGGAACTCTACGCTGCACTTTGTCTTAACCAGAGCGAGAAAGTGAATATAATTTAAATATAATCTCTCCCTCGAGTGGGGATCGAACCTACAACTTTACCTAAGACTTTAATAAGTTCGTCTAGGCGCAGTGGGACAACGTACAACTGTGAACGCGACTGATTGTCGGTTCAATTTCCACTCAGAGGATTGATTATATATAATTTTTTCTCCGCTCTGGTAAGACAAAACGCGGCGTTGAGTTTGTCAACACGAAACGTGATGTGCGAAATGAAAAAGATTTCGGACGGAAAGCAGTCAACGGAGTGTGTGTTGAACATCAGGTTGTCTCTGACTACCCTGTTATACGGAATAAAGTATGATGTTTTTTTTAATACAAAAATTGATATTATAATTCGAGGCGGATGAGATAAATTGAATGCGTTCGTACACTAGGCTTCTCAGGAGTATGTTACTAGTTTATTTATTTGTTTTCTACACCTGGCGAAATAAAAAGGGGCATTTCGTTTACCGGCTCAATGATAGTACTTTAGACTTTCTAACTTACTAACTTAGTATATCATAATTTGTCAGTCTGTAAATATGCATGAAATTAAAGAAGTTGTAGAAAGTTTTTCTTATACCCTGCAAATTTATTATATTCTAGGCATAAAGAGGACAAGAGCTGTAGGCAATCTGATATAAATAACAGCTTCAGGAGGAAAATATAGTGGAGGCATTGTAATTTCACGGCTCACTTCACTGTCTTTATGAAACTATTCTATTATGAATATGGAAAATTCTACTATTTAAACAGAATAAACGAATTATTATATAATACGAAGAGGTATTTAAAAATATGTAGTTGAAAATTTAACATTTCAAACTCTTTATAGTAGTTAGTGGTCACAAGTAGATTATTAAAATAGTTTATCATTAAAGTTAAAGAGCCGTAGAGGTTTAAAAGTCAGAAAAAAAAACAATAACAAGACACGGCGTTAAGTTCCAATTGTCAATTAACCCCTAAATATTTTGAATTTCGGCGTAAAGCAAAGAACAAAGTATCTTGACATTAGGTGCTCTTTGCAAAATTACCCTACTTAAAGACTACAAACCTATAACATGGATTTTACTATAAAAATTATAATGCACATAATTTGCATGCTCTATTATGTCAGGAATGCGTGTCTAACCATGTCAGTTTTTTGTTACTTGCTTTCGAGTCTTCACATCCTCATCATATTATGAATATGGAAAATTTCTTAAGAAATTTGCTTCATTGTTTGCTTCAATTTACAATATTGTATATATATATATATATATATATATATATATATATATATATATATATACATACATACATACAAACATACATACATACAAATAGAAAATCGTGACATTGGAAACGAGCTCTAGTAGGGCCTTGCTTGTAATTGAATGAAATATTACAGTGACAGTACCGTCAGAAATTAAATATTAACATAAATTGAAATAAATTATGAAATATTTCAATTTTACAAATGTTCATATTCTGAGGAATCTTTATATTTAACTTATTTGCAAATATATAAGATTATTTAAACTGCCTTCTATTCAAGATTTCGCTAATGCGCTTTTTTGTAACTTATTTCCGTTTATTATAATTTTCCACCAAAAATTTTAGTCTTCAACGTAAATTATATTTATTTAATATATCTAAAAAATATAATATAACAATACACTCAGCTGCATTAATTTTATTATTTACGTAACTAACCTTACAAAATATGTTTTCTCTATTACTCTACTTATAATATCTTTTACTCTGCCTAGTAAAAATACAAAAGATAATGTTAAAAAATTAGAATTCAATTATTTTAAATTCCGGCCCGAAAAAATTGGAATTATTTTCATTAAATTAAATTATTTTCTCCGCTTTGGTAAGAATAAAGCTCGGCGTTGAGTTCGGCAGGAAAGCTGAGTGGCTTGAAACTAGGTTATCTCTGACCTTGCTGTGCGGGATAAATCGTGAGGCTACTATTTACTATAAAAATATGTTTTGCTAACATTACTATTCTAGTGTATAACCACAGTACAGACGCCTGTAGCTGGCTATCTATTATTTATTTACTGTGCCACTTAAGCCTTTTCATATTTATTGCAATGGATTGCAGATAGCATGCATATTTTAATTCTTTTTAGAAGTAAGATAAGCACGCATATTTTAATTCTTTCTAAAAGTAATTTTAAAATTTTAATTTTATTGCTCGGATGAATTTAATGTACTACTTGTATAATAAAAAAATATTTAGAAATATCAAAAGAAAAGAAAGTATAGCAATTTCAAGTATTACTTGCAGGTGTAGTGTCATGACACTCCGTTGCCTGCTATACGCCCAAAATCGAGATATTGGACTTAACAATAGCAAAAGCAACGCCGGGCTTTGTATTACGAAAACGAAGAAACATAAAGAGTAAAATTAACGTTTTCAATTTTATATAGAGGCCGGTCGTGGCGCAGTGGGACAGCGTCTGACTGTAACGCGATCGGTTGTGGGTTCGATCTCCACTCGAGGGAGTGACTATATTTAAAATTATTTTCACTTCCTTGCTCTGATAAAAGATAAAGTGCGGCGTTGAGTTCCACCACTCAACATCCAATGTCTCAAATTCGGTGGAAAGCGAAGTACGAAGTGTCTTGACACTAGGTACTTTCTGCCTACCCTGCTACGCGGGATAAAAGCGTGAAGCTAAAAAAAAATAAAGGTTTTACCTACTTTCCTTTCTATATTAAAGGATACTCTATTCTCCTTATATACCTTTCATAGGTCTTTATCTATGTCTTTACATCATAACTATATGACATCTGCATTACCGAATACTGAATACGAAAACCCAGACCGGGAGCAAAAGACCAGACCGAGCAAGTAACAAAAATATCATCTTTCAAATTCCAGAGACGCGCTGAATAAAAACTGATGGAGGCTACCCATCAGATCCAGGCACAACCCTGATGATGAACAGAATCCTCAGACACGAGAGACCGAACACGAATCTCCGTCACGTTTTCTCATCACTACAAACATCTTGACATAAATAAAAGCGGAACGTTTAGGTACTATGATAATGTCGCGTGATAATTCCCACGCTTTACTAGATGAAACTGTACTATATGAGATAATTGATTGAGTGGATTTAGAGCAGCTTAAGACAATGAAAGAAAATGACCCACTAGAGTGTAGTGTTTTCTATTTTCTTTGTATTTGTCATTACAGGAACTAGACAATTAGGTTGATGACCGTTGAAAAGAATGGTTATTGCGTAAAGGCAGTGGTTCCTTATACGGGTCTTTTAACTGCTATGTTGCTCCATTTTTCGATACGGTATATTTTTATTAGTTTAATAACACATATTAGCTAATAAGCGTACTAAAAAGTCCAAAATTTAGAAATTTAGAAAAAAATTTACGTAGCAGAAACTGATCTGTAAGAAAAAGCGAGGCGTTGAGTCCCGCCAGTCAACATGCAATCTCATCAAAATCTCAAATTCGGCGGAAAGCGAAGTACGGGATATGTAGTTACTAGGTACATCCTGTCTACCCAGCTATTCGGGACAACAACGTGAAGCTAAAAAAAGCTCGAACTGAGCTTAAGAATTAATTAGCGACAGGGCTTGGAGATTACCTAAATATATTCTATAAAAGGCTTAAAATAGCTTTTTTTAAGTAACAACATTTCATGCAACAAACAACAGCAAAACTAACAATACCACATTCAAACCTCATTATCATTTAATCGGCCTACTTGTTCAAAGAAAGCTGAAATGTATCGCATAATCTGCTTAGTGTATCAAAATCTAGCAACTAATTTTAAATTTTATTTCAAATATATGTAACTTTTAGGCTACATACTCATGTTAAAGCTTATTTTAAATGTTTTTCATAATTAAGTAAATAAATAATTTATATTTGGTGCAGTGAGGCGACGTCTGACTATAATCGATTGGTTGTGGGTTCGATTACCACTTGTTAGAATAATCCAATTAAAATTATTCAAGTTAGCCGCTAGTAAAAACAGAAATCGGAAAGTAAAAACGGAGTGTCTTGACACATGGTACTTTCTGACTTATCTATCTGGTGCGTCGAAGTCTTATCAAAAAGGGTCTTATGTGTATTATTTAAAAAATAGCAATTATTTTAACATACCTTTGAAACTATTAAAGCTTTGCCAGCTAAAACGAAGAGACCAGCGATCGCGAGTGGAATCATTGCTGCCATTTTCATTGCGGCACCCATCATCATCATTCCCATCATTTTCTTCATTTTTCCTCGACCTGGAATTGGTTTTTAAAGTTACGTAAATATTATTTCAAAATTTTACAATAACATTATATAAATTAAACAAAATTTGTATAATCCTGGCTTTGCTCGCGACTTCGTCGAATTTCAGATTTTATAAGTTATCACAGTCCTCTCAAAATAGATCAAGACACTTCAGATAAAAATTAGACCGATAGATAAATAAAATTGTAATAAATGCATTTAATAAAAAGCGTTTTTTTAAATATGACAAACACAAAATCCAATATAATTTATTTATGTACATATATTGTCATATTTTTAGTTCTTTATAAAAATCCTACTTCTTTATATTTATTATTTGTAATTAAATTGATTTATTATATTCCACGAATTTTAAAATTGTTTAATTGTGTAATGTTTACTATAACTACATACAACTTCAGTGTCATTGGTTATTTAATATTAATAATACAATTTACATTTAATTCCAGAAATGCTAAAGAAATTCAAATTTTTAAAAAAATTACAGTGTTTTTTTTTTAAATTTCTACTAAAAATAACTTTAAATCATCTTTAGATAAATTCTTAAATAATTAATACAATGAAAATATTGTGAGGCCGGTCGTGGTGCAGTGTAACAGCGTCTGACTGTAAATGCGACCGGTTGTGGGTTCGATCTCCACTTGGAGGAGGAGTGACTATATTTAAAATTATTTTCACTTCCTCACACTGGTAAGACAAAGTGCGGCGTTGAGTTCCGCCACTCAACACGCAATGTTTCGAGTTCGGTGGAAAGCGATGTACAGAGCGCTTTGACACTAGGTACTGTCAGTCTACCCTGCATAAAGAGCGTGAAGCTAAAAAAAAATATTGTATTCACATCAAATTCAGATACATTTACAAATTTTGAGGTAAACGAAACTTAGGGTATTTTAACATTGATACAGGTGTGAATTTCAAGTGCACAGAGAAAAATTATAGTATGGTAGAACGATTTACGCGATGCTTAGATGCAAACAGACCGGGACCAGTGATTATCCCGAGCACCATTGTACAAATATTGTTTTAATATGTCCAAATGCATACTAAAATGTAAAATAAATCTACATTTTTATCGTTAAGATATATGTTATTTTAATATTTGAATAATAAAAACTAAATATTTTCATAAAGGCCGGTCATGGCTCAGTGGGACAGCGTCTGACTGTAAATGTAATCGGTTGTGGCTTCGATTCCCACTCGGGGGAATGTTTACATTTAAAATTATTTTCATTCCTTCGCTCTGGTTAGTCAAAGCGAAAACGTAATATGGGTGGAAAGCAGAGTACGGAGTGTCTTAACACTAGGTACTTCCTGTCTACCATGCTAAGCGGGATAAAAGGGTGAAGTTAAGAAAAATAATTTCAATATGTATAGGCCACAGGCAACGTGTAACAACTTTTGATTGTAAATGTGGTAAATGTGGTTGTAAGTTCAGTCCACATTCGGGGTATAATTATTTTTAAGTCCCATGCCACTGAATACAAGAAAGTAGCAAACGTAGTGTCTAGACACAAGGTCCTTTCTTGCAAATCTCTAAGAACACTGTCAGGTAAGATAAGGTCTTTTTTAAAAACCCTATGAGACACCTCTGTAACAACAATATTAGACACTGGGTCCTCTCTAACATGCAGTTTAGACATTAGGTTCGCAAATATCACTATATGAAAAAATTGTAAAGTTTTCGATATTACGCTTTTTTCATACTAGTGTGCACACAAATTGACTCTTTTTAGAATTTTAGTACAGGGGTACTACAATGGGAAGTCAGGAAATACCTAGTATCAAGACACTCTGTACCCCGTTTTTCGCCGAATTCGTGACATTGCTCGTTGAGTGGCGGAACTCAACGCCGCACTTAGTCTTACCAGAGCGGAGGAATGAAAACAATTTTAAATATAAGCATTCAACCGAGTTGGAATCGAACGCAAAACCAAAACTATATAAAGCACTCAATTAGCTAATTAAACGCGTAAATATTACTTAAAAAGTAACTTCCTGTATAAGCATTTTCGCATGATTTGCCTACATAATTAACGTTTTAAATCATTTATTTGCGTGTATAATTTTGTGCATGTCTTTAGATAACCAAGTAATAACAATGCCAAATAATTTCCGACATATATTGGTACTATTGGGTTTTAAGTAAGTAAACACGCTATTTACTGGGAGAGTTTTAACAACTTCCTTAACAGTGTTACGAAATTTAATAGGAGAGAATGTTTATGAGTTTAAAATTGTATATTAGTTTTAGTTGGGTCTATAATAGAAAATCTTGGTGTTGTATATAGAAATTAAAAAATATATATAATAATTTTTTTTAAATATATGGTACATCACTATTTTGAAATATGTTATCATATGAGTTTAAAATTGTATATTAGTTTCTATTAGTTCTATAATAATAAATAGAAAATATTTGTGTTTCATATAAAAATGAAAAATGTTAAAAAATATGATATGTTCAGTATAACAGGTCTGCGTTACTTATTGTTATTATATGGAAGTTAAATAGGAACCCAATTGTGGGGATTTTTTGAATATTTTTGGTGATTTTTTAATTAGCAGTAACGTTAAAAATACCTTATTGAGAATAATATATGACAAAATATTATAGTATTATAATATAATAGTACAAAATGTATGTAGTTAAGTGTTTTATATGAAAATTATTTTAATATACATATCAAGAAAAACATATACATACACAAATTGTATGGAAAACAAGGTGTCAGTAATTTCGTATATTGTGATGTGGCATGATAAGGATCTATTGCAAATTCTACTTTATGTAACGTTAATAGTCCCAGGCAAAATCCCATTTTTTCCTTTTCCGGAAATCATAAAGGATTTCTATTTACAGTTTTCCACTATCTGTCTTATTCAGTGAGTAACAGAAATAGAAACTAAGAGTACTATAATAAATTTTACACTAATAACGCGATCGGTTGTAGGTTCGATCCCCACTCGGGGGTGTGATTATATTTAAATTATTTTTAGTTCCTCGCTTTAAAAAAAATAACAACTAAGATACTTATATAAAGTACTTTATATGATAAACAAATATTTCAGTTAATTTAATTTGAATAAACCAATAATTACACTAAGGTCAGAGTTCTCACGACATCGTGGCTGTTATTGGAAAGTGACGAAAATAACAATTATTATTCATATTGTGTTATTGCCTTTCTCCGTTAATGTTGTTCTATGACGATTGTATAAATACTTTATGATTACTGTTACGTTTTAAACCATTCGTTACGGTGTCGAATGTACTTGAATATGAAGAAGTTACCTAAATGGCATGAAGTAGCGAAGTGCGTATAACTATTAATGGCATTCGGATCATCTTTTTTTCTACATACATATTAAGGAATAATAAAATTTCTATAAAAATATTTTATAACATACAAAACGGTCTCAAAGTGAAAAAATGAATATATAGACTTCAATTTTTTGCAAGAAATTTAATTATATATTTCTAAGCTTTACGTGATTTAATCTCTTCGCAAATAGTTTGATAAGTTATTTAAAAAAAAATAGCAATATATTTTATGTATGACAGTAAGTTAGGCTTAGATATTAAACAGATTTCAACTCCGTTCTTTCATTTGAATTTTAAAACGGAAAAATGCTAATCATTTCAACTGAGCTGGATTGAACTAACAACCAAACACGTTGACTGTCACGCATTATCCCATCGTGTCACAAAAATCGCAGAAGATATTTTTTTAAATGTTATAAAAAAACAAAGAGTTTAAGAGATAATATTTTTTTTGAATATAAATGCGTGTTATAATTTTTTTTGAATTACTGTTTTAAAACTTATAAGTAAAATTTAGAATATTTCTTGCAATATTCTATTGCAATTGCAAGGTCACTACAAATTTAATGTAGACAGACCTACATACCTACCTGTGATCACGAACTACTGTAAAGTGTTCGAAATGTAGGGTTTTCAAATATGTGTTTTCGAATACAAAAATATACGCGATTAATCCGTTTAAAATAATTTCATTTAAAATTTATGTTGAAAAATCGCGAAAAACAAAGAACTTATTAAATATACACATTTACTGCATGTTGTGATCATTTTTATTACGATGTTCTACACGTCACTCATAATGAGGGGATAGTTTACATACAAATAGCCACTAATACAGTACTTAGACATTTAAATAGGCTGTACATTAAAATAAAAGTGATTAGTTTTTATTTGCCTTAATGCCTGCCTTATAAATTAGTATGAGTGAATTTAGTATATATTAAAGTAATATTATATATATATATATATATATATATATATATATATATATATATATATATATATATATATATATATATATATATATATATATATATATATATATATATATATATATATATATATATATATATATATATTCATACAAATGTGGTGATCTTCAGTATTAAAAATTCAACAAGATAGTAACTAGTTATCATTTATTTATAATAATATTTTAATACGTTATAACAAACGAATGCCACCTCAGACAACGTATGACCATGGATTACTGTAAAGTGTTAAAAAAGTCGAGTTTCCAAAAAATGTATTTTCCAATAAGCTGTTTAGAAATAAGATCCAATTGTCAAGTGTTTTTTTTTATTATTTCCTTGACCCTGTGACCCTTACTTAAACTTTAAACAGTCGGTGTCATTCTATTCTATTAATTCTTAACTTAATTCTAGTAATTCTTAAATATACAATAAAAGCTTTTAATAGAAAGTTTAATTGGAATAAATATCTAATATCAAAGCTCACTAAATATAAACAATCGTTTCTAACTTTATATTGAAATAGCGGTTCATAATGTATAGTTTCAGTCCCTTTACTGAGAGAAAGCGGTTAGCAGGATGAGATTAGAAGGTTACTAGTATCCAGTGAATTCTTGTCTTTGAGAATTTAAAATAATGTATTTACTTCAATGTTGCTATTTTAGAATTCGATATTCAAAGGTTAATAATAGTTCCGACCTTGACCTATATTGTATAGTGTTGGAATATATAAAATTAATATTATAAAATATAATACATTTAACTCAAGTGCAGGTTTTTTTTATTATTTTAACAAGATATATGAAAATAGAAATCAAATTATTTTGCTATTAACTAAATAAGGAATACCCAACACCATATTCGAAGATGTTGTTAAAAAAATAAATTAAATAAGAAATACCTTCTTCCACACCCTTATTAAGCTCAGAGCCAGTCATTTTGGGTAAAGACAGCTGGACAGTCCTGGAGTTGGCGAACGCGGCTATCCTGTCCCACAGCATGGTGGAAAGGGCTTCATCCTTGCTCTCCAAGTTTCTTGGTAAGCTTGCATCAATATCATGTTCACTTATCGGCACCACTTCCATATCCGAGGTTTTAACTATATCTATTCCATCTATTAATGGTATATCTTCCATCTTGGCTGCTCTATCAAAGAAAACAATGGCTTTCTTCTTCAAACATGGCACAAAACCATCAGATTTTTGACAATCTTCATATATCCTCATGGCATATTTCATGCCAAAATCGTCCCTCGCCGCCACTACCAGTAGAAAAGCTAGAGGGATTATTACTTTATACATTTTGATGTGGTTAGTTTGGTGCAATAAAAAAGACTGCTCAAACGTTCGCAAGCTACGCGTATTTATAGGCTATGTATACTACAAAATGAATTGTGCCTCTAAGATCGGGGGTACGCTCTCTGAGGCTATCATCATATTGGATGGCTTGTAGTGTTTCATAAAATTGTATGTTGTTAGAATGTATGAGAAAATGCTAAAATCATTGAGTGTGAAGTGTACTCGCGATGTTTGTGTGAGTATCTAAGTGGAAAATTGTGCTAGTCTTGGTAGGTCGTGATTAAACGATAGCATCTTTATAATTGGATAAGGTAAATTTAAAATAAACATTTGTAGGAATAGTTAAATTAAGTATAATATTAAAAATATACGTGATTTTTTTACATATTATTTAATTGTTTTAAATTTTTTTTATGTACATAATATAAAAGAATGTTTTGATCGATTTAAGGCAAACTTGTAGACGTACATTTTTATTGCTGATATTTTTCAGCTCTTATTATACAAACCTAGAAAATAATCTAGAATGGGAAGATTTGTGGCCAGTCGGGACGCAGTGCAACATCCTCTGACTGTAAACGCGATCTGCTGTGGGTTCGATTTTCAATCCGGGAAGTGATTATATTTAAATTATACTTAATTCTTCGCTCTGGTAAGACAAGGCGCGGCGTTGATTTCTGCCATTACATACGTAATATCTCGAATTCAGTGGAAAGCAGAATATGGAGTTTCTTGACGCTAGGTACTTCCTGTCAAATAGTTAATCTATTTTAATAAATGCTAAATATATATGAAAATCAATTTGTAAGTTAATAATCAACTCATTTTCCAATATTAATACATTTTTTTTCAAATATAGTATACTCCAGCAATTTTCTTTCAAAATAAACTAAAAAAAAATACAAAAATATACCACATCCATTTTTAGGAATTCACATTCATAACACCTCGCATGTGAATTATACGGAATAGTACAAACAATTATTAAATAACCATTATATGTTATATTTGATCCTTCCTGTTTACGTAAAACTAAAAAATGTAGTGAACGGAAGTATTGTTTTATAATAGCATCTTCAGCATACTAAATGCTGAAGAAGTATAAACCTAGAAAAACTTACGTTAACTGAAAGGCATTATTATTTTATATGCCTAATGATAACAATATTATTATATTAATACAGCTAGCAGAATGCTTGCTACGAATTAGTGAGGCCGGTGTGTCAAAGGCGGTAGTTTCGTACTGGGATAGCGTCTTACTGTAAAGTTGATTGGTTGTGGGTTCGATCCCACTCGGACTCATTTATTTTCATTCCCTCGCTCTAGTAATACAAAGCGCAACGTTAAGTTCCGCCACGTAACACGCAATGTCTCATGTGAGGGGTACGAAGCGTTTTGACACTAGGTACTTCCTATCTATACTGCTACGCGGGCTAAAAGCGTGAATTAATGACATACCCTAATACGTAAACACATATGCAACACACTGTAGATAGAAAAGAATTTAAAATTCTTTATTGTTCACAACAGAATAGAAATAAATAAAAAAAAACACTAATATACATGTTTTGTAACATGCAAAGGTGACTTCAAAACTGTTAGTGGTGTCTTACATGTAACCTTAGCCCTAAATATTTAAACACAAATTATATCAAGTGACATCCTGTAGTAGCCTATTATCAAAAGTATTCCATATAAATGTTTGTTTTATATGTCTATTGGTGTTGGCTATTTATTTGTAAGTATGTTAGTAAGGTAAGACTGTTATATCTATATTTTAATATGTGAAACAAAATCTTTGTATTCCGTGTTATGAAAATAAAGCAAACTGAATGCACAGTTATAGATTATATAGAGTGCGGAATACTAATAATTTTTAAAAATAAAGCATAAAAATATATTATATTAATAAAAATAAATGTAACACAAGTGATATACACGTTGCTAAGGCAACGCGTTGTGGGACATCTAGTATATATAAATACAAAAGCCTACTTGCTACGGTCGATCACATTATTCTCTAGAACTGTTTTAGCTTCATCTTTTTATCCCGCAGAGTAGGGTAGACAAGAAAGATGTAGTGTCAAATTCCATAATCACTCAATACTCTGCTTTCCGTCTAATTCAAGACATTGCGAGGGGCGCGACTCAACGTGTGACGTCTTACAAGAACGAGAAATTGTAAATAAGTATAAGATTTCCGAGTGGAAATCGAACCCAAAACACCACCACGAACGGCTTCAATATTCTCAATATTTAGTGGGAAAACGAGACGCCTAGTACTTTAGTAGTAATAACGAAACGCACTAATGGTCTTCAGATATCTATGGCAATGTAGTAAGTAGGCAAATGTGTATGAGCATCTTATTCATACCATTCTCATAAACCCATTCAGCGACTTTCTAGATTTATTGGATGCATGTATACTGATTTGCTTGTATAGCTTTTTTAACATTGTAAAAGTTATAAGCTTTACGTTTGAACAATTTGTTGTGAAAACGATTCCTAATTAAGGGAATAGTTTTATTGAATTATATTGGATTTTTTTTCTATTAAATTGAAATTAGGTTTTATCTCTAACACGAAATTGGGCTGAGGGTAAAGAACGGAGTGTCATAAAATTATATTTTTTGTTATTATACCGTTATATGCCTATTCAGAATGAGAATAGAAAACGCGTAGCCGAAACAGATACTCTTATACTTGATTCCCCATAGTAGGGTAGTCAAAAACAATCTAATTAAGGTAATATGTCTAATTAAGATGGAGGTTTACTACTGTACCATGATCACAGGTGGACTGTGGTGGCATTCGTCTTTCAGTTTATACAGATCAGATGGCGGGATAATTGATTTTTGTATCAACTGACAGACAAATGCCACCTCAGTCCACCTGTGACTATGGTACAGTAGTACAGTGTTCGAAACGCCTAGTTTCCAAAAATGTATTTTCAATACCAAAATATATGCCATTAATCCGTTTAAAATAGTTTCATTTAAAAAGTGTAAAAATCGCAAATTTCAAAGATTATTATTAACTAAAAAAGAAATGATTTTTTCTTTAAACATTCAATAG
Organism: Dryadula phaetusa; assembly: GCA_032432895.1. Taxonomy (NCBI): domain Eukaryota; kingdom Metazoa; phylum Arthropoda; class Insecta; order Lepidoptera; family Nymphalidae; genus Dryadula; species Dryadula phaetusa. The sequence goes on from JAOYRS010000073.1 coordinate 3,601,514, forward strand.
TTGGCAGATGCTACTAAATTAATTTTAATATATGTATACTGGTGTATAAAACGTAATTGCTGGCTTTTGTTCGAAAATTTAAAATTATGTACAATTTCTCTAGTAAAAGAACCTTACTTTCGCTTGTTAATTGATGTTTTAAGAATAATGATCGTTGTAATGACCTCAGAATAACATTTGATGTACAAGATATGGTCGAATAAAAAAATGTCGAAAGTTGGTACCTGTTTATAATTTAGGTAAGGTATATGCTATTTTACCTTTACATATCTCTTATCTATTAGGTATAAATAGATCTCAGTGGTAAGTCATTCTGTTCTCCTTTTACAATGTCTAATGTCTGACTAAAATTGAAATTAGAATTAACATTTAGACATTGCGTGCCGGATAACGGAAAATCTCAAAAAAAAAACAATTTTAAAAACAATTTAGCCTATAAAAGAGAATGATAGGAAAAATAGTCGTTGCGCGTTGAGTTGCGGAACATAACGCCGCACTTACTTTTCACCAGCCCAATTTTCGCTTAATTTACTAAATCATAAAATTTCAGCTAATAGATACTATTTATGACAAAACAATACATCTAAAGTCAAAGAAAAATATGCCACCTTAAGATATACAGTTAGATTTATTACAACCTTGACATTTGTTCTCGAAATCATCCACTTCTTACTACTTAGTGTTTATGAATGCACACGATAAGTGCTGGCATTGTTCGTGTAATGACACATATTCTACACCTGTAAATAAAGGTGGTAATGTACGTAAATACATACAGACATACATACTACTTAAATATGTATAAGTAAATAAGAATCTGATATACGAAGGAAAAGAAATGCATTGCTAAAAAGGAAATTATTTTTTTTTAGCTTCACGCTTTTATATAGACTCAACGTCGCACTTTGTCTTATAATACCAAAGCGAGGAAATGATAATAATTTAAATATAATCACACTCCCGAGTGGGAATCGAAGCCACAATGTAAAATTTAATTAACCATTAAGTTTTAAAATACCTTTAACCGGATTAATCGCGTATATTTTGGTGTGTGTTCGAAATGTCAGGTGTTGAAAAATGTATTTTCGAATACCAAAATATACGCAATCAATCCGGTTAAAATAGTTTCATTTAAAATGTATACAAATCTCGAAAATCAAAGATCTTATTTTATAATACCTTTTTATAAATTAATCGGTCATAGTATTTGTAATTAAATGTTTCAAAATCAAATAAAAATAATATATTATTAAACTTATAAAAAATTGAACCGTCTCTAAATTATTAAATGACATAAATATAAATAAAAAAATAATAATAAGGAATTGAACTTATATTTAAATTACTAAATTTAAAAAAAAAAATATTATAAGACCTTATATACTTAAATAATATCTATAATATTTAAATTAATCAGTTTCGTAATAAATCAAATTAAAAATATTTATTAAACATATAAAAATTTGAACATGTCAGGATTCGAACCTGTGCATTCAGTTGTTTACGCATTCTAACCAATAAACATAGTATATATGCGTTTTTAAGGAGTTACGTCCAAATATATAAGTATTTGGACGTAACTCCTTAGAAACGCATATATACGCACTTCATACAATTTTTATTTTCATTTTACATCCTATCCGTGGATTATTTTGTACTACAACCTTTTGGCAAGAAAGGCCTATTTATTAAATATCTTAGTATTTTTGAAATATTAATTTCATGATTTCATCAAAATTTTATTAACTAGTAAAAAAACTTAAATTAATATCTATATTTTTGGCTTAAAAAACATTTCATTGGAATTAAATGAGGATATTTAGTCAATCGTCACAGAACCCTTGTTGCAAATAAAAGCAATACAATGTTATTTTAGTAGCCATTCTATGTGGGATTAATTTTGCAAATGAACAATTATTCAAGTGTTTTTTGTTGTGAAGAGAATGTTTTGTCTTTCCTCGACCGAAGGTTGGACAAATACAAAATTACTAAAAAAGGAGTAAACATAAAAGAAAATTAGGATATATTTTTACGTTCCCGTTCTGATAACACCAAATTAAATTAGCAGAGGACACACACACACACATATATATATATATATGTTTATATATATATATATATATATATATATATATATATGTATATATATATATATATATATCTATATATATATATATATATATATATATATATATATATAACTTTCCGAACAATAATCATTAATAGATGAACTATGCAGTGTCATATGAGCACTTTATTTCGCATTTCACTTTCATAGTGATAATATAAAAGTTAATGTCTTGTCTACGTCAAAATGACCTTTATAAAAATATTTTTTTATTGCTACTATAGTTCTATTATGAAATTTAAATGCAAATTAGATAAATATTCGACCAGTCGTGGCGCAGTGAGGCAGCGTCTGAATGTAAACGTCGGTTGTGGGTTCCATCCCATTTGAGGGAATAATTATATTTCAATTATCTTCATTTCTTCGCTCTTTGGTAAGATCGTAGCATTGAGTTCCACCGCACAACACGCAATGTCTCGAATTCGGCGAAAAGCGGAGTACGAAGTGTCTTGACACTAGATATTCCCTGTCTACCCTGCAGTGCGGGATAAAAGCGAGAAGCTGCTATCAAATGATATTTTAAATAATTAAGTAATTTTTAGTAAATTTAGATTAGGGATAAAAATGAAAATTATGTTTGTCATTTAAAAAAAATAAAGTATTATCTATACATATAATAAAAATGTAACTGATTTCTATGACCACCTCAAAGATATATGTAACTGATTTCTATGACCACCTCAAAGATATATACGAGAAACTATTATTATAAACGTTTAAATTACATTAGAAAATTATTTTAGATCTATTTTGTCTGTGCGTTTGTGCACGCTTATCTCGGTAACGGCTGAACCGTTTTAAATGCTGTTTTCATTGTTATAATTTTGCAACCATTCTTTAAAATTTAGTATTTTTATGATAATAGATTTGAAAATGAAATAGGTATATCAATCTAAATTATTTTATTCAGAAAAAACAATATAAAATAGCAACCTTTGTCCACGGAAAAGAAATTGCGGGCATTCGCTAGTATTACAATATAAGTACATTATTTAAGTCGTGACAATTCCATAAACGAATACTTTTTGTCACATATTTCGTCATGGGAAGTAACACCAGCTTTAACCCAAATGTTTTTTAAATGTTTTCAGCTATTGTTTTTTGTTATTTTATTACAGTTAATTGGTGTGTGAAATGTGTATTTAGAACATAAGAATTTCACTTGTTCTTTATCTTATATTTATTAAGGATTAATTTTAACTGATTTGAGAGGGTAGGCAGAAAAAACTTTAAGATCATCTAAACATTGGGTGTTAAGAGACACAACTCAACGCCGCCAATGATAATTTAAAAACTACATTGATTGTACGATTAGATTCAGAGAATTAATCACTAAATATACTGTAATATGGAAAACAAAGGTGAAAAGTGTGAATTAATTAGTTATAAAGCTCATTGAAATGAAGTTCCGGGCAACAGATAATTAATAATAAAATTATAATTTCCTATAAACACCTTATATGCTCTACATAAAGCACTTGCATACACATGTTTACTGATATGCATATTACAGTACACCTACAGGTGATTTTGTACAGAAATTTATTTCTTTTAATTTAACATAATCTCACCAATGTGTTATTTAATATCAAAAACGGTTCAGGAGTTCTTTTTTATTGCCAAATACACTTTTTTTTAAGTATATATTCAAAATATTTTTCAGGAAAGAACGAAAACGCGAATGTTGGGGTTCAATTCTAATTTAAAGGAATTATGTTTAAAATATATTGTCATTTCTCCACTCTCATAACCTAATGTTGCATTTAGGCTCTAGGTTGTCTCTGACTGCTGGTATTAGATAAAGTATGAAGCTGAAAAGTTTTTTTCTATATGGCAATGTGTTTTATGTACAGTAAATAATTAGTGTGTTGAATGACTTTGAATAATAAATAGGAAGGGAGACAGATGTTATTGATACTGCAATTTTTCTTATTTGGATAAATAACGTTTGTTTCTATTATCATTGATTTTTAACAAAACCTTCAAGAGGCAGCTTTTTTAAAATAATTATTTTCATATTAACTATATGCATATGTACTCGTAAGGTCGTCTGTGGCGCAGTGTGACAGCGTCTGACTGTAAACGCGGTCCGTGGGTTCGATCCCCATTCGGGGGAGTGGTTATATTTAAATTATTTTCACTTCCTTGCTCTGGTAAGACAAAGTGCGGCATTGAGTTCCACCACTCAACACGCAATGTCTCTAATTCGGTGGAAAGCGAAGTACGGAGTGTCTTGAGCCTAAGTACTGGGTTCTAGGTACCTTCTGTCTACCCTGCTATGCGGGATTAAAAGCGTGAAGCTAAAAAAAATGTACTCGTATTTTTTAAAACAACATTTGATTTACATTTTAAATTTTATTTTGTAGTCCTTGTTCAGTGTGATTGTAACTTCCGGACCTGAATAAGTAAATAAACAAATAATTATAAATTATTAACTGTTGTGTAATGACTGTTTCTTTTTATTAAATCAAATCGACAATTATTTATATATAAATTAAATATGAATTTTTTGAATTGTAGTAAGTGTTATGATTTTTTTTTAAATAATAATATTTATGAAAAAAAAAATATTCAGTAAACAATAAAAAAATATTAAAATCCAAAATTTACCATCTGTAGTTGTACGCCAGTCACTTTCAATGCCATTACCGTTACACCTGTATATAAGCGCGAGTTGCTTTATTCAGTTCTAATGCTTAGGTATGCATCAACCAGTGAGACCATGGTGGCACAGTTGATAATAATTTAATGAATTCACGATAGTAGATGGTTTGCTTTTACGGAATGATTATTTTTGAATTGTATTACATATATATTTCCCTTGACAGCCATTGTAATCCAGTAAAATATCATCTAAGGGCAAGCGTGTTGGTTTGTAGGTTCGTTTGTTCGTTCGTTTCCCAATCGTGGCCATTCATATATTTAAATTAATTTCTGCTATGGTGCAAAGTGTGGTGTTGAGTTCCGTCACTTAGATGCAACGTCTTAACTGTGGAAGCTAAGCAAAGAACGAAGTGTCCTGACAATACTACTACTTTCCTAGATAGTTCATAAATATGTAGGTTAAATATGATAAAATTAGGTTAATGAGATTATTTACCTCTAAATTAAATTATATATATATAAATAGAGAGAGAGACACACAGAGATATCTGTAATTATTACAGTGTCTGACAGTGGACCGAATATGTCGCTTTTTTACGCTACAACTACTTAATTAGTATTTATTTAACTTGAAATATAGCAGAGTGCTTAACACTTTATCCCGCACAGCGGGGTACTCAGAGACCACCTACTTTCCAGACACTCCGTTCGCCGCTCACCTTTCGAAGTCGTTAACAAGTGACGGAACTCAACACCGCTCTTTGTCTGACTATAGAAGAGAGCTAAAAATAAATTTAACATAGTTTCGTTGATAGATAGCTGATTTATAAGAAGTAAATAAGACAACTTTTATTTATGAATTCTAAAATAAATCGATTGAAACTCGTAGACAATATTATTATATCATCAATGTCTTAAAATCCATCTTTTGTAAATAAATAAATAAAATCTAGGCTTAAGTAGTCTAGACATTTTACTTTTTACTTACACATGTCAGTCTGTTTGTTTCTCTGCAACTACTGGACCGATTTTGATTTTCACTGGCAAATATAATAAAGAGTAATTTAGGTTATTTTTAAATGAAACTTTTACCCGGATTAATCGAATTTTGGTATTCGAAAATACATTTTGGACACCTGACGTTTCAAACACTTTACAGTAGTCCGTGGTCACAAATAGACCATTCACAGGTCATTTAAAATTTAGTAAGTTTTTTTTTAGCTTAACGCTTTCATCCCCCATAGCAGGGTAGATAGTAGATAAAAAGTACCTTTCCGCCGAATTCGAGACATACCATTGTTGAGTGGTGGAATTCAACGCCGTGCATTGTCTTACAAGAGCGAGAAATTGAAAATAAATATAAATATAATCATTTCCTCAAGTGGGAATTGAACTCACAACCGATCGTGTTTATTGTCAGACGTGTTGTGGAAGCCACGGTGGGACTCGTATTCCTATCACTTATAATATAAATATGCAATTTATAGAAAAAGTACTAAATATAAATAAACAAACATTTTAAAATAAAAATATATTTAAATAAAAAAAAACAATATTAATACATTTATAATATTAATACACTTATAATAAATTAAATATATATAATATATAATAAATTATATTATTAAATTAAATAGCTATAAAAAAATCTACATTTTGTCTTTTGCTATATTTATCGTTAGTAAAACATATACTTGTTAGAAATTTTAATCGCACAGCTAACAGAATAATTACCTTGTTTAAGGCAATATATCATTTTTAACGCTTAGTTTTACAATTACTCAATAATTATATAATATGATGCACGCGATCAGGCATTGACTTGAGGATCTGACATTGACATCTGGATTTGAATATTATCTATGTATATATTTATATACATAGATAATATTAAAATCCAGGATGGATTGGGGTTCGGGTCCATTTCATGAAAATTACGCGGATAGAGGAGTATGAAAATTCGCAGTTATGGTTTAGATATATATAAAGAAATACATTATTTGTAACGCGATTGGTTGTGGGTTCGATTTCGACTCGGGGAAATGAGTTAAAAGTTTATTTTCATTTCTCCACTCTGGTAAGACAAAACGTGGGGTAGATCCCACCACTCAGAACGCAATGTTTCGATTTCGGGCGGAAATCAGTCAATGGTGTGTCTTGCGGTTGAATCACCTCTCACTACTCAGCTTTGTGGGATAAAGCGTGAGCTTTTAGTATAAAGCTAATGTGAATTTTAAAGTTGGTCATTAATAGATTATTTACTTTTATAAATGTAATATTCAAAAAACCTAGTTCAAAAATCCAGCATAGTAGGTTAGACAGAAAATACCTAGCGTCATGATGATCAGTACTCAGCTTTCCGACAAAATCAAGACATTGTGTGTCGAGTGGCGGAACTTAACACCGCGCTTTGTATATTCATTTTCACATTCATTTTCTTCATAGCTTGCGAAAAATCCCATTAGTCCTAATAATAAAATAATTATTTATTTATTAATAATATTATTAAAAAAATAATGTATAGAAATAATTGTTTTACTACTTTCGTTGATTTTACTACAGTCGTTCTATATTGTGACTAAAACACACACACACAGTCGTTTCTATATTTTTAATTATTTTAAAAGTTATATAGTAAACATTTTAGAAAAAAACGTATAAAAATTATACAGAGATGCTAACAACATAAATAAGTTGTAACAAAACGTATAAGAATTTCGACGCAGCTGGTAGTAGATCGCATCGCGTTCAAATTTTTATACGTTTTTTCTAAAATGTTTTCTAATCCTAAGTGTGGAATAACACTTTAAAAATAGTAAATATTGACTTATATAGTATTCAAATGGCGAAGTCTGTTGACTGTAAGTCTGTTATTTTCGAGTTCGATTTCCACTCAGGTAATGTTTATAACAATAATAATAGTAATAAGAGTGTCTCAATACTAATATTACTTTGCCTTAAGTAAAAAAAATCATGAAGGTACAAATTTATAAAAACTTGTCCCCAACGGTTATTAGTATTTCATAAGAAAATTTTTCTCCTTTATATAAATCGAAACAAGAAAAAACGTATAAGAAATAAAAAAAAATTAATAAAAACTAAATCTAGGCCAATTATATTGTTAAAATCAATCGTGATCACATCATAATTAAGACCATTACGCATCCTGTTACATGTTGTAGTTCAACTGGGAACTTAAGTGAATTCATAAAATGCCCATAAATTTGTCGGCATGGTTTTTAACATCTCTGAAAATTTATAGTATAATTTTAAAAGAAAACTAGCTTAAGTTACTTTTTATTAGATTTCCCACAATGTATGTCAACATGGGGTAGTTATATTCTTCATTGCCTTTATATAAATTCGAAGAGTATTCAAAATTCTGCTTATACAACTATGATCCACTACATTTTCTCAAAATTTTAAGTATGCGCTTGCACAGATATATGGATGTCATTTCAAATTTGTTTTTCAACATTTTTCAAAGTGAAACATATAGACGACTCTAGTATTCTGTAAAACATAATATCAGATGAAATGATTAATGCGTAATATTTCATATTATGTTGAAAGAATTTGCATTATCATTAAAACTAGCCATTTTGAAAATTACCTTAATTTAAAGTTGACCTTGACAATGACCACGTTGTCCTCATGAGAGCGAACATCGCTGACCAACACATTGATATGAGATACACACATGCAAACCACCCCTCGTATATATGCACGCCTCAGTGCACGACAATACGATGCAACGATTGCACGCTCTAAAAGATTTATAGATAAATGCAGTTCCCGGTGAAAATAGATAAATGCCAGTGCTCATGTGTTTTCTACACATTTCAATAGGCGCAAGCGCATTGAGTGGACACGAGTGACGTTAACGGGACACCGCGGTTTTTGTCACAATGAGTCCCCGCGGGATAGTTGTCCTGTGCTTTTGTGTCGCTTTGGCGTCAGCCTCAACAGACACCTTCGGAGCAGGCAAGAAGCTCCTAAGAAGGCTGTACGATGATTGTGAGAAGTCGCAGGAGATCCTCAAATGTTTCAAGATCCAAGCGGCAAAAATAATCGATAGAGCTGCTAGAATGGAAACGCTTCCAATTTTTGATGGATTTTCCTTGGTTCGGATAGCAAACCACGGGAGAGCTTTCCCCTCTTCTATACCAGAAGGTGATTTAAACTCTTTGAGTTCGGATGAAGTTGACAAGCTCTTAAGCCTCACTACTTCCAAGTTGATGCAAACTCATCGTGTCATTATATCACCGACAAGTGTTGGAGCGGATGTGGGAAGATCATTTGATGAAGCTAGGGGTAAGTTGAAGAAGATGATAGGTCCGATCATGGCTGGTATCGCAATCAAAGGAGGTTTCTTGGCTATGGCTTTCCAGGCTATCGCGCTGATCGCTGGAAAAGCGTTGTTGATTGGTAAAATCGCTTTGCTATTATCTGCTATCATTGGTTTGAAGAAATTGGTGGCTGGAGGAGAAGCACACGAGAAGACAACGTACGAGATAGTGAAACACCCACAGGTCTCACAAAGTCATACATACTCATCTTCTCACTATGGCGGTGACTTTGATACATCTGGTCCCGGTGGCCACTACAGACGAAGCGTGGAAGAAGAGGCAGCTGCTCAGGACAGAGCCTACAGAGCCTACGCTAAGCAGCAGCAGTAAAGCAAAAAGCAATTTCTAGAAGACTTACGACCTTTTACAAAATACGACAAGGCATTTTCACTAAACACATTACCTCCGAAACCAATTTCAGTACACGCGAGTAGGAGAAAATTATTTATTTAGATTGATGTTAATTCATACGACACAATTGTAACTAATTAGCTTTTAAGGATATATATTCTAATGTACGTAAGATGCTTCATAAATTTATAATCGCATATTAGTGTTATGTAAATAAGTTTAATAATTTATTTTGAATTTGTAATCAGTGCACCAACTAGTGAATTTAATTAAATAAGCATAGATTTTAAGTTATTTATTCAGTTTTGATTAGGTTAGTCGACGGGTACTGTGCATTTTCTGTTTCTATGTTTCATTGGTCCAATATTGTAAAAATAGGATAAGTTTTATTATAGTATTTATTATATCATATATCTTAGAAAAAAGTTATAAATATAAGATAGAAAATAAGCATAATAATTTATTAATAATCGATTTATTTATAATATACCGAGTCCTATTTACTTATTTATTGTCAACGTTACGACAAGGTGGTTACGCGAGTACCTTTTAAGTAATTAATTATACGTATATATGTATGTTATTGAAATGCTTTATATTGTATTGTTGTATTAATTTAAATATGTATGTATGTATATATATATATATATATATATATATATATATATATATATATATATATATATATATATATATATATATATATATGTATGTATGTATATGTGTTACTAAATTGTGCATGCATGATAAGAATAAGGAGATGATATTGATAAATAATTTTAAACGGTGAATTGTTTCATTTAAAATGCTTCCAGCGGCCAGTTGATTGAAATAGAATATTTATTAACGAATGGTTTTTATTTTATTATATAATTAACAAAGTGTGGCGTTGAGTTCACCGCGCAACACACAATGTCTTGATTTCGTACAGATAGCAGTCAACGGAGTGTCTTGACACTAGGTTGATTCTGACTACCCAGATATGCGGGATAAAGCGTGGAGCTATTACTAACTTTAAAAAGTTCTTCTGTCATATTATTTATTAGCTTTAAACGTATATTACTTTCCGTTTAATGAAAATTGTAAAGACTGTAGAGTATTAGTATTACAATAAACCTATAATATGAAGCGAAGTACGGAGTGTTTTGACACTAGGTACTTTCTGTCTACCCTGCGGAATAAAAAACGTGAAGCTAATTAATATATAGTTTATATGCAAAATAATAGGAAGGAAAGCCAATAAATTTAATATGATTGAATGACAAATTGACATTTCCGTTGCTTGCGCAAAACGAATATTACGTTTTGTCGGGCTATTATTATAAAATTATGTATTTAAAGCATTTTTTTTTTCATGAATAAAGTCTAGTGACAAATTATAGTCTTCGTCTTCCCTTATTCTGTCATTTTAGTGGGTAAATGAAATGCAATATTATTAAGAATACTTCTTTCGTACCATCCGGTAACAATATATGTTCAATAATTAACAGTTTAAGAAGTATGGGCAATAAAATTAATTAATAAAAAATAGTGTATATATATATATATATATATATATATATATATATATATATATATATATATATATATATATATATATATATATATGTGTGTATATATATAATAACACTTTAAAAATATATAAAATATATATTTTTTTAAAGTTTTATTGTATAGTTTCTTTTTCGATTTAAAAAAATAGACGGAGTGGCTTGACACTAGATTGTCTCTGACTGCTCTGCTATGTGGCATAAAGCGTGAATTTGAATGGTATTAGACGTAAGTAATATAAGTATTTTACATTTGATCTTTCTTTCCATTTGATGTCGTTTAATTTAATGAAAATATGAGAAATAAGAACTTGGAATAACAAACTGCATTGGTACAAATCACGCCACAATCAAAAATATAGGTACGTTTAGAAAAACATCTCCATAAAGGTTTTAATAATAATCAGTGATTATTAGTATAATTTTATATCTCATATAGAATATTACATATTTATCCCATTTATGTAATATTACTAAATACTACATGTGCATACTTCGAAGCTCGAGGTTTGCGCATTTTGTTTACTTATAACATATTTGTTTTACATTTACATTGCTTAAAACTAGGTTCTATTATTATTTAGATGCCTTCGTCAATAAATTAAATAATAAACCTAAGATTTATGTTTGACTGACTGTAAGCACGATCGGGTGTAGGTTCGATTCCCACTCGGGGGAGTGATTATATTTAAATTAATTACACTTCGTCGCTCTGGTAAGACAAAGTGATAGGCGTTGAGTTCCGCTCCTCAACACGCAATGTCTCGTATTCGGTGAAAAGCAAAGTACGGAGTGACTTGATACTGGGTACTTTCTGTCTATCCTGCTATACGTATATGACATGCGATAAAAGCGTGAAGCTAAAAAAATATGAACTAACTATACTTATCTATTATAGAATTAATAATAACAACTCAATTTGTTACACGCGTATAATTTATACATTATATTTATAGCATCACATCTAGACATAAGTCTTTCCAGTGCCTGGTTACGTAACATACTTTTCAGTTCTCGTCTTTCAACCGTAGCAATTTTCAGATAACCTTATTTTAATTATCTAGGGGGCTACATCATGCTTCTCAAGGTGCCACCGCTTCAGCGTGGTGCAGAACGTAGAATATTATATTAAAATCTATTGTTTTTCATACTAAAAGTTCAGTTTCAACCTGTATCATAGCGCCCAATATTTCACATAAATCTGTTACAATGATTTCCATGACGATCGATCCTGCGCCTCCCGTGGCTGCCTGCGACTTTGATCAGATCTGTTGGTTCACCTTGTAGAAGACTTGTCGGTTACGTGATCGCTATTTGAGAACCTTTCCGTCCCAACGGTTCTCTTCGCTAAGTACGTACCTACATGTATTAAAATAAATATTTTTTTGTATAATAATTTAAAAAATATATGGTTTGTTTGCTTTGAGGAAATAAAATGAAAGAAATGATGAAGGAATCAAATAAAAATGTATATCGATATGCGTAATATAGACAAATTTATCTGATTAGTTAGTGTGACAATGTAGAGTTATTATTTTGTAGCTTCATGCGGATTTAGAGTAAAGTGTTTAATAGCAAAAATCTGATGTAGTGGCTTATGTTACCAGGGTGGTAAATTAAATATTGAATACAATGCCAAAATGAGAATAAACCTCCCGAGAGAGTAAAGTACTTCGAAGGCATGTTTTCTTATCAGATACTGTTTCGTTGCACGAGATGTCTTGTAATATTTTTAATATATTTAAAAGGGCACAAAAATGACTTTATTTTCATTACATTATAGATATTTCTGATTGAATTCGAACCTGTGACCATCACGAACAGAAACCTCATCGGAACAACAGCGTCTAGCTAAATATATTGAATTAACTGTATACAAGAAAGTGCGTTCATATTCAAAAATCATTTAGAGCAGATCAATTCAGTTATTTAGCCCGATTCAGCTGTAAGAAATATTGAGAAAGCTTAGAATTAGTTGAAGCACGAATGAAGCTATGCATGTAGAGTTTGCACGCGATGTAAGAGCATATAGATGATAATGGCCATGAAAAAACGATGAAAGTTAGGAAAATTCTTCAAGCGGTAGCCGTTTATAAATCAGCGCGTCAGAATCACTTGTTGGTTACTAACAATAGTGGAGCGTTGTTGGTTTATTGAGATTTTAGTTTTGTATTAATATTTGGTAATAAATAGCTAGAACGGTAGAAGAGGTCAGGAGACGTCAGTTGAGCTTCGAAAACATAGTATGGATGATGATGGAGGTAGTTCAAATAAAAAACATGAGGATCCTTCGAAGGGCATGATCAATGCTGGTTCTGTAGGACGCTGTAAACGCGATGATTGGGGATTCGATTCTCTCTTGAGGAAATGAATATATTTAAATACAGTTATTTATCCCCACACCACTGTATGTGACGTTTTGTCAGAGAACTCAAAAGCGGAGTGTTTTTTTACGCGAAATTCTGCCTTACTGTCCTGCAAATAAACATTGAATTTATAACATGTTTATATAATATATACTTTATATAATAGGTACTTTATATAATATATACTTTCGTATTTTTTATTATTACTTTATATAATATATATTTTCGTATTTTTTCAGTTAGTTAACCCTTCTGATATAGTGTGAGGTCTTCAAAAAATAGTACATTTTAGTGCTTTTCTACTACATTTTTATTTTACTTACTAAATTATTGCAGTCATGTGAAAGTGAAATAGAGTATAATGTTTTCATACAAACACTGTTTACGGATAGATGTCTGTTCCAAAACATATAGAGCGTGAAAACGTATAAATGCCCTACATAGTGAGCAAAATTGCTGGCTCGTTAGTATAGAATCAAAGGTGTAATGCGGGTCCATTATAAAAATTAAGACAAATTAATGTTTTCTGAATGCTTAATTATATTATGTATTATTTTTTTGAGACATGGCATGGCATAGCGATTGACTGTAACCACTATCAGTGATGGGTTCGATACTCACTCGGGACAGTGAAATTATTTAAATATAATAAACTATTTTTATTTTCTCATTCTAATAAGACAAAGCACTTTCGCAACTCAACACACAATGTCTCGAATTCGGCAAAAAGCGGAGTATGGAATATTTTAACACTAGCTATTTCCTGTCTACCTTGCTATGTAAAAATAATCTAATCTAATAATAGTATTTATTGGTCAATTTAAATATAATTTTTTACTCGATCTTTGTACTTGTACGTCATACATTTAAAAAGTTTGGCAAAATACTACAACATACATTTTATTGCTTTTTAACACGAAGATGAAGATGAAGAAGAAGAAGAATGAAGATAACACTTCTAAAAATTAATATAGAAAAATAAAACCATTTAAAATCATGAAACAATTTATTATAAAAATTAAAATTAATCATTTTAGAAGAAAATCTATGAAATTTCTTACTGACTAGAGTCTTTTTACCAAATTATAAGCTATATTTTTGTTCAATTCATACATTTATGGGTGTCCAAGCAAAATTCCTAGCATTTCTTATTTTCCCATCATCTCTTTGCTCATCTTTTTTTGTGACGAAGAATCTTTCTAATCTATCTCGGAGTTCGTCTGGCGTTATAGGCGAAGCGGTCGACTCTACTGGTTTTTCTTTATAAAAGTAATCACCATGTTGAAGATGTCTGTTGTCACGGTAATATCCTGAAAATGTGACAGTATAATTCCTGATTGATCTAATTTATAAGAATTAATAAATTGTTAAAGATATTGATTTGTAGAAGTCATTATTTTATTTTAAGCTTCACGCTTTTTTTTATTTATTTATTTATTTATTTATTTATTATATACTCTTTTGTACAAAAAATGATTTTAATAATAAAACAATAAAAATATACAAATATGTATATTTTTTTAATTCTTTATATTTGTATGTTTATGTTGTTTTATTATTAAAATTACTTTACAACTTATCTCAAAACAGTCATTTCTTCCGGTTCCGGACAAATTCAATGTAAGAAGATTTGTACACTTATTTGACATCAATTTTAATACTTCATCTCTCCTTTTATTACTTACATGATTTAAAGAGAGATGATATATTAATATTTTTATTTTTATATTTGTATTAGTAGTGAAAATTATTTTGCTTGTTGATGTTACTGCCACAAGGAGAAATGATTATGACATTGCAAAACACCGAGCAAAGTAGGTTAAGGTTGGGATGGCAGACCCTGCGTAAGTTGGGAAAAAAGCCAGGAAGAAAAAGGCAGAATGATAATATTTAAAATTATTCTCATTACTCCACTCTGGTAAGACAAAGAATGGCGTTGAGTTCCGCCGCTCAATTGCGTATTGAATTTCTCGATTGTGGCTAGAAAACGGAGAAAAGAATTTTTGACACTAAGCACTCTGTCTGCCTGCAATGCGGGATAAAGCGTAAACCTGTAAATAACTAATAGATTAAGCTTGGAATGTTGTCTTTACATTCACATTACTTAAACATACCTCCTGAACTATGATGACCTTGATAATGTCCAATATTATCTTGTGATGTATAAGAAGACAATCCAGGGGCATAACCGCCGTAATGGTCCTGTCCACCCCAGGATGAGCCACCGCTGAACAGAGTCACGGCGAAAAGTGCTACCTTGGCCAGTAAAAATGCCTTTTTACTTGCCAATAGCAAAAGGCCAAGTAAAAGTGGTAACAATGTTGATACATGAAATTTAAATCCAAGTAGAAATGGTACTAGTAAATTCCTTGCTAATAAGCGACCTGAAAATTAATTACATTTTAAAGGAATTTTATTCCAGGTAATTTTGTTTTAATATATAGTAAATATTTTCTTTTCTTCTCATAGCTATAAATGAAGCTGTATAAAGCTTTTTTTTAAATTTTTTTATCTACATTCGTCACAGTCCACACGTCATATCGTTAAAATTATTAATAAAATTAAATCTAATATTTTAGAAAAATTTTAATATATGGAAAATGGACCTACACACTCTCTATGTGGCTTATATGTAATTTATACATAATTTTATCTAAATCAATTCCTTATAATTAATGATTCAAAAATATATTTTTTTAAAATTGGCGTTTCGAATACTTTACAGTAGTCCGTGGTCACAAGTAGACTCGTTTAAACTAATTTTATACAAAAAATGTAAAGTCTTAATGTTTCTCTTATTTACAAAACATATTACAATAAAACGATAATCAGCAAATGGTATTGGAATTGACTACAAGAATTAAAAGGTTTTTCGAGAGATGGCGTAGTGTCAAGTTCAATGTTGCGTTGGCCTTGACTCAAGTTGTGAATGATTTATAAATGGCCAGATAGATGGCGCTATAAAAAATAAAAAAATATGCGTTTGTTATTAGGGGAGATTTATAGTACGTATATATCTTATGATTAATGATATTCGAGCAAGAAAATGTTATAAATATTATAAATATGATACTGATTTTAAAGTAAAATTTTGATTATTGCTCCAATTATGTAATTCTTTTGCCAATTTCATGAAAATAAGTGTATATTATGCTTATAGGTTTTGTTATTGAATTCTAATTTTTGTGCTTCACGCTTAATGCCGGAAAGCCTACCCTAAGCAGAGAGAACCTAATGTCAATACAGTCCATTCTTCGCTGTTCGTTTGAATTCGAAACATTGCGTATTGAGTTGCGGAACTCAACACCGCGTTTTGTCTTACCAGAGCGGGTAAATAATCTAAATATAGTCATTCCCAAAAGGAAAGAATTTACTTTACTTTTAACTTAATATGCATTAGAAGATCCATATGTATCCAAACGTTATTCAATGAAGATTTTGGCAACAATAACAATACGACAATGCATTATTTACCGCTTATACTATAATAAAATAAATAAAAAATACATGTATTTCTACTGGTTTAATATTGAATCTAGCTTACCAGTAGTAACTTCTGCTGGCTGTTGATAAGTACGGTCTTTAATTCTGGGATCGATAACGAATTCTAACACTCCATTGGCCAATGTAGGTCCAATCCGCATTACTAAGCCTGGGTAATATGTTCCAAGGTCCCAATGCAAAGAACGTTTGGATATCAGTCCGCTGGCGTCTTCTATTATTGATCTGAAGTTATATTTCAATACGTTTCAATGACTAAATATCTAAATATATTATAATAGAAATTATAAGTTGAATCAGAATGAAATATATAAGTGTTGATTGAATGTAAACGTGTGCATGATGACTAAATTACTTAGACGCTTTTTCCCCAGAGGGCGCAAGTATAAGTGTTATACAGGACCAATATGACACTTTTAAGTACATGTTTTTATTTCCGTTTGCTATTTATATTTCCCGTTTGAACTGTGTAACTCTATTCTCAAATAAACGTAGTAATTTTTTTATATTAAGTTTTAAAATTAATATAAAATAATTAAAATATATGTTTATTTTCATGTTAAAACAGTTCATCCTACCGGAAATCCATAGGATCTTTATCAAGGAACGCTCCAATATCTCTTGGAGTTTTTTCATCTCTAACAAAAGTAACTCCAGTGGCCAAACTAAAAGATTCAGTTTCATCGTAATCATTTAATTTATTCAATAACTCTTTCCCAAAACAAACACCAATCTCTGATCTTCCTGTACTGCTGAGACAATCATTAAGCTGTGAACCTTCTAGATTATTATTATCTTTGAAATCTTCTCCTTCTTGCAGTTGAATTGGTATTATCTTAGTCGCACTTGTTAATATAATTAATATAATAAATTTTATAGGTAATTTAGACCACATTTTAAGTGACCCAAGGGCTGGTCTTCCTTCAAGCACCACTGTTTTCACTGATACAAATATACCTTATACTTAATCGTAACAAAGCTTGGTCTGTTTTATAGACTTTTCTTGTTATGTACGAGTGAACTTTGCCATTGTTTTCGAGGCCCGTCACGGACGTTTCCCATGGTCTAACAATAAGGTGAAAATTCGTTATGGATAATTTGCAAGATTCTGAGAGAGTATTTTAACATATTAGATGCTATAAAGTTACGCAATATTTATGCAATATTTGTATAGATATAGAATAGTGGCTGGTGTTTTCATTCATTGTATCTATAGAAAGCGAATATGTCAGTAACAAGAACGCGCATACATATTTGTAATAATAAAATAACTTAGTTATGATAATTCTACTCTAAAATTCATGGTTGAATGAATTAAGACATCATTTTAAAAAAATATTAAAATATTTATACTTTTAATACTGAACATCAAAAATTCTTATTATATGAACTTATTCTGGGCCAGGCCAGTCAGTTTTGCCTCAATTTGCCAATTCAATTTGCCAATTCAATATATTTTAATTTTTCTCTATTCCTTTTATTTGCGATATTTTTGCATTCCATGATGTTTAAAAGATATATACTTTTTACATTTTAAAAGATTAATGTACATATATTTTCACGCCTATAGAAACACTTTTAGACACATCGTGAAGGGCCTATGACCTTATCAACTAACAACCTGAGCCTTTCATCTCTAACCTGTCGCTAACAAATTTGGAAACAGTGAAATATGATCTCTAATTCTGATGAACTTAAGTTCTAAATATCTTATTAAAAATTCGTCACTTACGTCATTCATTTCGTGAAGAACATGAAAAAGTGAAAGTCGACAATACATTATTTTTTCTTATACGTCCGGTTTGTCTTTAGTAAAAGTTTTGTTTGACTGACGTAATAGTTTCTCATGAGATATTGAATATATTATTATTTTGAATTATTACATTAGTGTGCCTATTTGTATGAAAATTGCTTTTAAGTGTATGTTCTTGATTTCGGTAATAAGAGGTTTGTAACTTATTATATATCCCTATCTGTTATATGGCATATATAAATATATATATATATATATATATATATATATATATATATATATATATATATATATATAAAACGTGCTAATAATATATGTAATATTGTTTTTACAATTTATATAAGTAATTTAAAATATTATATATCTATAATATTAATTATTTGAAGTTCTAAAATGAACTGAAACCTATTTGCACAGGAAATAAGAAAAAAATATTTTACTTAAAACAATAGTCTGCTAACAAAAGTTTCTCACCGACTAATTAATACTTAGTCGAGTTTAATATAAAGATAAACATACTCGTATCTTTCATAATAATTTTGCATGTTCCTTATGAAATTAAAAAAAAAACAAACAGACCACTTACACTAATTAAAAATTTCATGACAATTATAATATTTATAATTAATTTACTTAACATTATTTTAATTAATATACTAATTATCTAAATTAAAAAAAAATCAATCAAATCTTAAAAATAATGTAGTCTCACATAAAATATTCAATCAATATTCATATTTTATAATAATTTATAAATGAATTCCATGTAAAATTAACATTCCATAATGAATACAAAAATTGCCTACGCCTTGTTGACCTTACGGTACCATTACTCATTCTACTTTCGCCGTTGTCGCCGGAGGGCTGTTGAAGTTTTGAGACGTATGTATTTAAGTAGCCTCCCCTCTTTATTTTACTAATATATACAAAATAATTATTTCCAAACAAAAATATCACTATTGCCTTTAAAACAATATGTTAAAACACATTATCGCTTGGCAAAACGTTTTAGAGTTACTTCAAATTTGTTAAACGTATGTACACGAAGCAAATTTACTATATGACGTTTTTATAATTTACCTTATTACGCTAAAATAGTTCGTTTTGCATAGTTAAAAGGTGTATATTTGCTTGAAATATTATATCTGTTGTAATAGTCATACAGTTTTACGTTGCGTAGTAAGCTGAAATGATTTTTTTGTAATTGACACCCTATTCTTAAAGAATAAAGTTCATTTTCCAATAGCATGACAATATGGTAGCAAATACTGTTTACTTTAAAGGAAAAGCGACGAATGTAAACCGGACACGGGAACGCATGTGAAGAGAAATTTCTTTATATTTTTTTGTTAGCGAAGGATGCCGTCGACTCGCCGACACAAATATTTATATGTAACGAATTACGTGACTGGCGATTACTCAATAGTTCCGCTTGACCCTTATGCCAACGCTTTCTGTAAGGGAATTTGTATGAAGTAATAGTGACGTCATTTCATATTTGTTAAATAAGAAAGCGTTCCTTTGCTAATTTTTATAAAAAATCATGAAATAGTTTTGATAATACAATATGATAAGATAAACTGTAAATAATTTTGAAGTTATACTATTATTTTCTTTACATATTAAATTTATGTATATTTAAAAATATATTATCATATCTCCGCTTTAGTAAGACAAAGCTTGGTGAAACGAGAAAGCAGTCAATGGAATGTCTGGACACTAGGGTGTCTCTGATTCTCTGCTATGCGGGATAGAGCTTGAAGCTGCTTGAAGCTGCTTTTGAAGAATATTGATTTATAATTTGTTTCAATACATTCTTGACTTATTAGCAAAAAATAAATTAGTAAACGCATAAACAATAAGTCACGAAAAGCAAACATATATTGACAAGTTAGATTCAAAAATGTGTTTTTTTGTGCGTGAAATACGTGGAGTGTAAAACATAAATCAATTTTGAGGGAAGACACGAAAAAAATCCGGAAAAATCGTTAACATGAAATAATGTAAAATTATTCGAGAAGATATATTAGTAAGCAGTAAGGAAACACGTGTCTACAGTAGTAAACTGACTGAGGAAGTGATACATTTTTTTTATAAATAATCACGCAATTTCCTTACTTGTCGTATATTTTAATTCAAAATCAATAGAATGTGACTGTTTTATTTTGTTTTTATTAATTTATATACAACAAGAATGAAAAAAAGACAATTGACGGTTTGTCCCACATAGCAAGGATAGTAGTCGGAGGTCTAGTGCCTAGACACTTCTTTTCGCCAGAAATCGAGACATTGCGTGTTGAGTGGCAGAATTCAACGCCGCGCTTTGTCTTACTAGGGCGAAGAAATGAAAAATAAATAATTTTTAATAAAGATGTTGTGTGCGAAAAACAATATAAAGTTTAAGTACAAATATATTTAAAAAGGTAAAGAAAAAGAAAGGTAAAATATAATATAAAAATATAAATAAAAAATATATAAATAAAAAAAATAAATAAAGACAAAATGCAATTATGAATTTGTGCGAAATATTATAACTTAATTCATATATAAGTTATAACAAAGACAGATTTGCTTATTTACACAATAATCTACCGGTATTTGGATAACAGTAAAAAAATTGAAATTAAAATCAAACAAGTTTTAAAAAAGAAGAAAATCGATTCAGGATGTTAATGATTACTCTTTTCTAATTCTAGCACTTATGAGTAATGTATACTTATATTTCATTCCTATAAAATTGTGGGAATCAGTACATTGGTAATGAGATATAAATGACGCCGGCGTCTTACACTGTGATAACCCTGACAATGTACTTTATAGATAGAGTCGTTGATAAAATTAAAAAGGAAAAAATATACTAAAATAATAAAAATAAATATCATATTGAAATAAATATATATTGTTGTAAAAAATATAAAGTTAATTTCTGAAAAATAGATACCTTATTAAGGTAAATATATGATTTAAAAGGAAAATAAAACATCAGCTAAATTTTAATACTTTTTTGTTAAAATTAGAATATATTATGGTTTAAATACTATTTTTTTATATTTAGATGTTAAAAAACAGATATAAATTTTCAGATTCTCATGGTACTTTCATATTAATTGCACAACTGTATAACACATATCCGTATAGAAACCTGTTGTAATATGTGTGAAATGAATCATTCATTCATGTTGGGATGGTTACAACACTTGTGAGTCTCACTCGACTGGCCCAGAAGGAAGGTGAAGTTTACGATTTCCTTTATACTATTATGAAATTTTCCTATCATTTTGATTAAACGTTATTATATATTACATATAATGTAAAATGATGTGTTTTTGTTTTAATTATTCCTGTCGGTTCGGATTTGGGATTGAATAATTAAGTAAATTTTATTTGGACAATATAACTCACAATCAAATTAACTGTTTTTTCTTTAATTTTGGATTTTTTTATATAAAACGTTTTAAAATTGTAATGAAATGTTTTAGCTTTACTGAAAAAATAAATAAATAAAGGAAAAATTATCAAAATTTAAACGTAAAATACAAACAGAAGGTCTCCACTGCATTTCTTAGTATTGTTCAAAGTCTCAATAATATTTTTATTCTTATTTAATATTTATTGAAAATTAGAAATCTGTATCCTCTATAAAATGTGTATATGTTACCGAGTAGCAGAACCAAGTACGCCAATCAAACTATAATTTTATACTATATATAATAGTACTAATAAAATTATTAAAAATATACTTATTTGTATATAAGTAAAATTTATTGGTTTATTTTCTCCGTTTTGGTCAAATAAATTGTAACATTGAGCTCGCCACTTAACACACAATGTCTCGATTTTCGGAGAAAAGAAAAAGGGCCACCGGAGTGTTTTGACACTAGGTTGTCTCGGACTACATTGCAGAATAAAGAGTTAAAATAAATTTATTTTATGATCTTTTTATTACCTTGTATATCTTTCTATCTATTTATTAACATCAGAAAATATTGAAGTATTTTTTTTGGCATTGTTCAGATTTGATAACCAAGATAGCCATTATAAATAAAAAACTTAATAATCTTATTTTAGTCAAAAGTTAGTGTTAATATGTTTTCATATGTGTGCATATTTTTATAATATAGAGTTCAACGATACCGAAGCTCGTCGCCAACTAAATTGTAGCGTTAAATGGTTTTTTGCGTGAAATAGTGTCACAAAGTCTAACAAATTTTTAAATTTACCATATTAGAATGATAACTTCATCTTTTTCTCTAATTATTATTAATAATGTTTTCTTTAACTACCTTATTATCCAGAAAAGGTGCGAAGCTAAAAAAAGAAACATTAAATTATAAAACTATATAATAAAATATAATATTACTGATTGAGTTGAATGAAGGCGTAAAAATACCAAGAAGTGTTTTTTACATTATACACATAAGTCTTACATACCAAGACCAAGTGCACATCTATTAAGAAGATAATTTAAAAAGGCTCATTATTAACACTCAATTAATTCGACCTATATTTGTAGTGGTATACTAGGTCACATTGAGCGGAAGTCGCTACGGTGCATCGGCGTTACGGTTGTTAGTCGTATGAATTACTCTATGGTGTTAAGTGGGCTTACAGTATATTATGTTTTTGTTAGTATAATAACCTTTTATTATTATATAGTTATAGACGCATTAGTGGAACAGTAGGACAGTGTTTGACTGAATAGAAGACTGGTTATGGATTCGCACCTACTAAAAATCTTTATTAATTTAACTTAATTTCACTACTTCGCTTGAATAGGTTAAAGTACGGCGTTAAATTCCGCGCAAACGAAATATGTTTTCCATACTTAGCTTTCTCTACCTACCCTGCTTAGTGGGATAAATTGAGTCTGTCACTGTTATATTGTCTATGTTTGGACGGAGAGCAATGTAAACTTTTAGTAACAACAACATTTATCTTATTCAGTGTTTAAAAATTATATAATAAATAATTTTATTTTAAATTAAATTAATATTGGTAAATAATAATAATTTTCATTTAGTTAGATTCAAAATACTTTATATTTTATTTAAATTTTATACGTAACATAAATTACTTTATAACTTTCAACTTTTTTTATTAGATTTATTTATTATATAATATTTTAACACTATTTAAGTACACTTAAATATAAATTTTAATAATATCACGTAAAAATAATTTATTAATAAATATGAGTTTCGATACATTATAAATTATTAAGTGTACAAAATTTCTATGAACAATGTCAGTGATTTCAGATTACAAATTGTTCAATAAATCACAAATTGCCAGTGATATTTAACGGAGCTATTCAATTATGAAAATGAAGGTGAAATCGTGAAAAACGTATTGGAAGTTGGTTTTCTTCTGAGTGAAAACAAAACTGAAGTACGGTACGGCGTAAACCCATTCAGAGACGCTGACGCTGACCGCATTTATAGTAGAGTTTGTAAATTAGTTGAATAAAAAAAATATATAAAAAAACTTTTTTTAATAAATCAAAATAAAATTACAATTTTTGCAGTTTTTGCAATTTAATAAAACCTTTTTATCATTATTTTTGATGCTTTATCTCTATCGGGATAATAAAAAAGAATGGAGTGCCAAGCGATATGTTACCTTTATACTTTTGCAATGTTAACAACCATTAACCTCTTCAAAAATGCCCTTCGGGAGTTCCTCTTACTTTTAAGGTTAAGATCTTCCTCCAATATCAATGATAGTATGTTTTCGAAGATATAAGTCAACGGTATTATAAATTAAATAGCTTTTAATCGATTATAGATCTTTTCAGGTTAAGGTTGTTTTCGCACATAGAGAACGTAATGAACAGAATGGGGAATAAGAAAAGTCTTCCCATTATTTTTTCGCATGCTGCTCTAATTCGCGTTTATGTGTACTTTATATACACAAATTTTTAAAATTCTACGTGCATAATAATAACAGTAAATCTTTTAGATTATATACACAAAATTATAACCCAACTATGCATAGATTCCTAATCAATTTCTACGATACTCATTACGTTGTTTAAGTGAAAATTGCTATCATCTGTAGATTTAGTGAAACGTTCATGAAAACCAAATAATATGATACACCCTTAATTATCAGAATAAATTTATTGTTTGTCTTGCTATAAAACATTGTTTTATACTAAGTTCATATTTAAGGAACTACAGTTTTTTTAAACAAAATAAAAGATTTAGGCATATTAAAATAAGTTGATTTTGATCATCATTAAAGTGATAAAATAGAATAAATATGCTTTACATTTTATAAACTATAACTTATTGAAAAAAACAGTAAACTGAGATATTTAGCAATTGATTTTATTTACACGATAACTAAAAATGCAAATAAATTATATTATATAAAATTAATGTTACCAATTATATTTTAAAATTTATGATCTACGAAGTCGATGCTACATATGAATTATGCTATACATGAATTTTGATTATTTAATGTAAACAATGAAGTCTTTTTAATAATATTATTTTAAAAATAGAGTATGAAGCTATTAATTTTAGTATACATAATAATTGTAATGTATCTTTAATTATCACAAATATTTTTTTTGTCAATTTAAATAAGTAAAGTAAGTGATCATAGCTTGGTCACGCAGCATCATAAATAAATGTGCGTCTCTTCGGTGAGACCACTAAGAAGAAATTTAAATGAAGTACAAATATTTTTTTTAGCTTCGCATAGCAGGGTAGGCAAAAAGTACCTAGTGTCAAGACACTCCATACTTCGCTATCCACCGAATTCGAGACATTGCGTGTTGGGTGGTGGGACTCAACGCCGCCCTTTGTCTTTACCACAGTGAAAAAAATTTAAATATACTCACTCCCCTGAGTGGGGATCGAACCCACAACCGATCGCGTTTACAGTCAGACGCTGTCACACTGCGCCACGACCGGCCTCTTACAAATATTTAACAGTAACAAATAAAATATATATTATTTTCCTTTTGTTATTTAATTACTTTTCTATTATTCTTATTTCTTTTCAAACCTACATAAATTGAAATTTGAATCAATTAACCAATCGTTATATAAGTATTATTTTAGATCTATTTATACATTTAATACGTACCAAATTCAATGGTTGAAAAAATATATACTTTTGAAGAATCTTACCGATGATTTGCACAGAAAACTAGCAAATTGCATTCTTAAGTTTAAAGCATGATTGATTCTATTCCATCTGCAATAAAGTGCGATTAATCTAGTAATATTTTTCTTATTCCAATATTTTATTGTTTCTTTTTATGGAAAATACGACGTTAGTAGGTTAAGAAATATCTCAATTGGAAATATCTCTAAGAAATATATTTTTTTAATGAAGAAAATGTATATAAAGAGTTTCCGATAAAAATTATTGCTAATATATTTTTTTCAATTTAATAGTAACATATAAAAAAATATTTATAATATATTATACAATTTAAAAAAAAATCATTTTGTGTGCCCATAATACCAATTTTGGAAAAAATCAAAATTTAACTATTTATAAAATTCTACTGCGTGTACAATAAAGAACATAAATGCTTACATACAAACTTAAAGGCGCTGTTAAAATAAAATATATTGAATTGATAATTATTATGATAGTTATTAAAATTAAATTTATTTACATTATAATACAAAATTGTAATAAAAATTTATATTTGATATATATGAAAGTTTCAAATTAATTAAAATTCGTGAAGATAACAGATACTTAGAGACTCTTTATTAACTTTTTGCTTTAAAAACGTGCTTACAGATTAATGAATTTATTAAATTCCAAATGTTTTGTAGATTATGTTCTTAGTGCAAACATGAAAGCGATCTAAATTTAATGAAGCGCCAATAATAAAGTTAAAAGTATAGTTAAATTTTGATAAAAAGATTGATTTGTAACAGAAATGATCGCTATTCCTGTAATTAATCTATATTGAAATTGACTCTTATATAATGTAGATTATCAAATAAAACATGTACGGGTCGGATGGTTGTTAAAATTTTACAATTTGCTCTCTCTGATTTGAAATCCATTATCATACAACTTTACCACTTTATCCCTGACTGTACTATAAACTGCATAAATGCATCGCTGCATCCCTCTTAGCAACACCCAGTGTACCGTGAAACTAAGCGCATATAAACGCTAACTCTGTTCTAGTTTTAAACACAGTAACCAATCCACCACGAACGTGCGAACGACGACAAAATGGTGCCTAATTATCTCCTCGTATTGACCTTGGCCGTGGCCGTTAGTGCACGGACGGCAGCCAAAGATAAATTTGAGGAACCGAGGAGTTCACATGATACCATTTTGGGGGACTTGAAATACGCATATGAGACCTACAGAGATTGCAGTGGCAATGACATGAGCAGCTGTCTAAAGCTAAAACTTGCAAAAGCTCTGAATAGGATATCGAAAAACGATGAAATTTCCTTACTAAGTGGTGTAACAATCACCAAAAATGGAGAAGCAGTCCAACACGTGGAAACAGAAGAAGCGATTCCCAGAGGTCTTGATGAGAGCTCATTGGACAACCTTATTATGGACAAAATCGTAGGATTCATGCAAACTCATACCATTCAGGTAAACTTACGGTCTTCATACTAATTAGGCTGAGAAATTATAGTGGTTAATTTATTATTATAGTTTTCATAAGCTTTAAACTCTATAAATTTTACTAAAAATACCAATTTATTTATAATTTAAGAATTAATGAACTTTTACCAAAATCAATATCCAATTATTGACGCTTTTCTTTCTTAGGAGTACTGCACTTATAATTGTACTCTCTTCACATTTTGATTTTACTTCTGTTTGTGCCTGTACAGTGTGTTATCACATATTAATTATAAGATCAAGATCAATTTTTGGTTCTTTGAAATCTTGACATTAAATAAAGCTATTTGATTGACGTTGATGTTAATTTTATATTCTCTTGTAACTCAATGTAGTTTTTGAGGTTTATCTAGACCTAAATCATTTTGCTAAAATCGTTTAGCAAAATGATTTAGGTCTAGATAAAGGATTTTATTACTATATTCTTATTTATGCCAACTAATTTATTTAGATTCAGATTCCAAACGAAATCTAACACAGATTATGACATAGCTTTGCACTCTTTAAAAAAGTTCCTGACACTTTTCTACTCACATGTACTTGTCATGGAAGGTATTGAGAAGATTATACTATATTATCGCAGATTATAAAAATTCTTTGAAAATGAAAATACAAGCACGACTCGATTGACCATATGGTGTTGATCTCATTTGGTTCGGTCAGTTTCTCTACAGGTTTAATAACTATCTTCAACTTTAGCGTACTAAGCAAGTAATAACAAGTTTTCTAATATACCACTACTACCAATATTGGTCGTGCGTTTTGTTGATAGGTTATTTCACAGTGATCAGATGTTATAGTGATCATCAACATCATAATAGCTTTAGTTGAATCTCTCAATATAGAGTTCTAGCTCTTTTTGTAATAATTTTTTTAATGCATATTTTAAACTTTTTTTCATTTCACTGCTAAAGTTATGTGTTCCATAGCATAAAAAAATATTACTAATAACATAATCAAAACTGTACTTCGACAACGTATTCTAATTCTCCATTGTAAATAGTCTCAACTTCTGTAAGGCTTCAGTCTATTTTACGCACGTAAGGATAACGCTTAAGACAATCCTTTAACCCCCGTACTTAAGACTTTATTTTTTTTAGTTTCACGCTTTTTATCCAGCATAGCAGGGTAGACAGAAAGTACCTAGTGTAAAGACACTGCGTGTTGAGTGGTGGAACTCAACGCCGCACTTTATCTTTACCAGAGCGAAGAAGTGAAAATAATTGAAATATAATCACTGCCCCGAGGAGGGATCGAACCCACAACCGATCGCGTTTACAGTCAGATGCTTTAATTTGAAATATATTTTATTTTGCTACTTACATTTTTCGAATTGGATGATGGTACTTTTTCATTATAAATTGTCAATTTTTTAATATATGTTAATTTTTATATTAACATATTGTGAGCTATGTTCATATAAAGAGAACCCACGAAAAGGATCTTCTCTTCTGTATCTCTTCCATCTATCAAATATCTGGATCTTTATACATTATATGTAATGAAATCGAGCTCAGTATCACAGTCACTTAGATTACTCGACTAATGACTTTATGGATTACGACGCGATACGTAATATTGTAACTGATGTAACATTTTCAAGGTTAATGTCGCTACCAGATAAGGCTCCACTGCTATTTGTATTCATCGCTTAAACCCTTTGGGTTTAACAGCTTTTTAATTATGAATGTCAATGAACGTTAAATATTTTAACTCGTTAAAAGTTTTTAAAGATATACTAATGTACCGTTTTGTATTGTTTCTTTATTTAAAATTAATTTATTTTGAGAAAAATAGGGGATGGATAAGCTGTGAAGTATTTATGCAAATTCTATATGGTCCGTGGTACAAAATCCAAAACGAGCCATAAATTAAAAAAATATATTGGATTAAATTAATAATAACAATAACTGTTACAATCTACCACCCACTATTTTCTAAATAGTAGGCGGTAGATTATAACACTTAATTTATATATTTATTTTCTATTTGAGAACTTAAAAGAAATATAATTTATAAAAAGGGTTTCTTTGACGTGGCAAAATATTTATTGTTTTAAAACTATCTTGAGTATTGCAACGAAATTTTACATCGTTTCCTATATTTTTAAATTTGAAACATTATTTTGTCGAAAATACGTTAATTCAAATCAATAACACTTATTTGAATACGTTCATATATTAATATTAAAATTACATAATAACGCCAATATTAAAAAAATTACAATTTATCCATAATTAATTTATTTCCTTAAAACCTAATTAAAAATCTTGTGAGCGTTAGAAAATAGCAATTATCATGAAACTTCAGCATACCATGCGTGGACGCACCGTGACCGCTTTCACAATAACATTATAATTGATGCAATTAATTCAATTTTCTTTTTTCCTTGTCACACTCTATTAAGTTTCCATTCTACGGTTTCTTTCGCTAATTAGATGTGATTTACAGATCTGTCTCTATATTATGATTATAGTATGTTAATGATGGATTTGCACGTTATTACTCATTTTTAAGTTTATGTTTAGGTACATTTTTGTAGATTATTATAGATTTCAGTATTTTTTGTAAGTTAAAATCAATAATATAGTATTTATAACTAGATTTGAAGCCCTTAATATGTTTTTAACAGTATTAAATGTTGAATATTTCTCTGTTAATTAAAAAAAACCATTCAATATATTCTTATTGAATTTCAGATTCAGTTCCCATCAGGGTCAGATTTACAACGTGCGTTCGCTGAAGACCGTGGTAGAAGGAAGAAGCTGGCTCCCCTTCTTGCCATCCCTCTCCTCATTGGAGGTATGATGGTACCTTTAGCCTTCGGAGCCCTTGCTCTATTAGCAGGAAAGGCCCTTATCGTGTCCAAGTTGGCATTAGTACTTGCTGGTATCATTGGACTTAAGAAATTACTGTCATCGAACGGAACTGGTGAAGCTCATGAAGTAGTAGTTTCCGCTGGCCATGGCGGTGCAGGATGGAGCAGGTATGACTCTACATACTATTAAAATGAAAAATTAGTATTAAACTCAATGTTTTGAATTTAAGAAAAGTTATTTAATGGTAGAATTTATTTTCAACTATAAAGATCGTGTCGTATCGTGTATCTATAAGTACTTCAGTTTGATAATATGTTAGTAATTATAAGTGGAACTGAAAATTAAGTTATTTGCCACTTAGTTTATTTTAAAATTTATAATTTAACTATTATATATCCAACAGAAACGATTTTAAATGTTAATTGACATCGATCCCTGAATATCTTTATATTATTATTATAAATTATCACTAAGTTTTTTGTAAAGTTATTTTAATTTTTATTTTGAATTCTTTTTTCAGGTCCCTCGATGGCGCTCACGATTTAGCGTATAACGCTTACGCCCAATAGATATATCGACCCACCAAGCAAGTAAACGTTATATTATAGACACAATTATGCGTTATTTGTAGTAAAGTACCCGCCAACATTAGTTAAAAGTTCTAACAGTCATTTAGTAAAGATCTAAAATTAGACTGAAATGTTTAAAATAATAGAACTTTAATTAGTTATACCCTAAACATGAACTCCAATTTCATAGAAACATCTTTGCAAACCACTGTATATGGTGGTTAGTACAACGTATTGAGTTCGATTATTGTTTTTATTTATTTTATTTATTTGTTTATTTATAAAGAGGGATTTTATTTAAGACATCGGCGATAAATGGACATCGATTTTGCTGTAAGAGAAATGGAATATACTTTTTTAACTTTTTTTTCGGGTAGTTGAATAAAATAAAATAAAATATTTATTTATAATTTATGTACATATTATAATATTTATTGAAAAGCGAGTCTTTGGAGTTTGCTTTAATAATAATAGGCCCTGAATTATTTTTAGTAAAACAATGTACATATATTATGGGCATATATACATATAGTATAATTTTTTATGTGTATATTAAATATGAATATATATAATAGTATACGTATGTAATATGATATAAAATTAATATTTTATTGTACATAATATGTAAATACAATTATAATATTGCATTTATTTAGTTTATCAATATCATACATGCCAAATAATATATATTATATTATATATATTTTATTTATCTGTTATATATGTAGATCTCAGTATTGAATTATTATATTATATATATAAATATATATTTTATTAAATATTAGTATTTATATATTTATCGTTTTATATCGAATATATAAATATTGTAAATATAATAATATAATGATAATCAATAAATATTTATTTCTATTAAACATTAAAATAACTGTTGTGAAGCTAATTTATTTAACTTATTCAAGTTGTTATCAATAAAACTATTGAGTAAATAACATCGCCCTTTTATTAATTGTGAACCATACTGTAATTCATTGAACCAATACAAGATTTATATTTGATTATTTCCAAATTCTTTGCATTTAATATGTAGTATATTACTATATTTAAAGTGTTATTCCACACTTAGGATTAGAAAACATTTTTGAAAAATCTTATATAATTTTAAACGCAGCCGGTGTCGCCTCTTGAAAGTCCACGTATATATATCTTTCAAACCCTAAGTCAGATTTACTTAAAAAATGTATCGTATGATGAAGGGTTATATAAGAAATCATAAATTTATATTAATTTTGATTTAATTGTAAAACTAATATATATTTGTATAATAAACAGAACAAAATAATCACTTAAGTGATTTGTCGCTCTAAACCACATTAAAACGAAAATCGTTATCTTGCCCTTATAAAATAAGTGCAGCGTTGATTACCGAATAGGATTCGAACTTCCTGAACTAGCCGAAAAGTAGATATGTGCTTCTCTTGACACTAGGTTGTCTATCCAATACAATACATAAACAATAAACCCAAAAATACTTACAAAAAATCATTTAAATTTCATATATAAATTAATTTCGGCAAAATATTGACGTAATTATTGATTGATAAGATGACGATCGTGGTGCAGTAGGATATCGTTTATCAATAAATGTGATCGATTGTGGGTTCGATCCCCACTCGGGGGAATGGTTATTCGGTGAAATGCAAAGTGCAGAGTGTCTTGACACTAGGTACTTTTGGTCTACCTTGATATGCGGGATAATAGCTTGAAGCTAAAAAAGAAAACAAAATATGAGATGAGGTCGTGGCGCAGTGGGACTAACTGCAACGCGTTCTGTTGTGGGTTCGATTCCCACTCGGGGGATTAATTATATTTTAATTATTCTCATTTCTTTGCTCTGGTAAGACAAGGTGAGGCGTTGAATTTTGCCATTCTGCACACGTAATGTCTAAAATTCGGTGGAAAGCGAAGTACAGAGTGTTATGAAATTAGGTACTTTCTGTCTACCCTTTTATGCGGGATAAAACCGTGAAGCTAAAAAAAATATGAGATACATTTTTTCGGTAAGCATTATTGCACCAAACAAATAACTAAAAATAAACATATTGCACTCAGGCATTTATAAGCTACCCATTCGGTTATTTAAGATTTCACAGCGAGTTAAAGCTTTTATTATTGTCTATATTGGTTTAATTGCATTTTTTCCGTCAACTTTAGTACTAAACTAATCAAACTTTCACTTTTATGAAATGTATCGACATTATATTATTGATTGAAATTATGTATTCAAGCATACATAATGTATGAGACAAAAGTCCGATCCGACCAAACATGATTTAGATTTGATTCCCATTCGAGGGAATGATAGATTACACTTAAAATTTATTTTAACTTCTCATCTCTAGAAAAATGTAAAGCGAAGTACAGAGTGTCTTTACCCTAGGTAGGGAAAGCTATAAAAAAACGACGTAAACGATGCATTATTTATATGTGTATTTTTTTATTTTTTGTGGGGTAGTCAAAGAAAACGGAAAGCCAAACGCTACTGCCCCTGCATACTTCAATCAAATGAGGTCTCCCTCGTTCTCTTGTACTATTATGTAGAAACTCTATATTTATTCTTATACATCTTCAAATATGAACATAGAATCTACATCGAAACTCTTAGAATTAAGAACTTAACCCAAACCAAGATATAATTAGTTATAGCAAACCAAAACGTATAAACCTACAATATTGTGTTGTAAATAGTAATTACATCCCATAACCTTGTTCAAATGTCAACGATTTTTAACATTGTAAGCTAAAGATTTATTATTTCCTACGTACATGATTACTTATGTGTGTGGACTTACGTCCAGGTAAACGAACTCGGTGAAAGCTTTTATAGTTTTATGGTCAAATCATAATTACAGACACCACTCAACGAAACAAGTGTTTATGATTGAAAATGATACACCCAGTGCTATATTTAGGCAGAGTTAATTTACTTAAATGTTTATAATATCATAGCGTAGTGTGATAGCGACTGACTGTAAACCCGATTGGTTGTGGGTTGGATTCCCTTTCATGGGAATGATTATATGTATTTTTTTTATATTCTCCGCTAGCGCAAGGCAAGGCAAGGATCTCGATTTCGATAAAGCTCCAAGTGATGAAGCGTGAAGCTACTTTTTTGTTTTTTTTT
The DNA here is from genome assembly GCA_032432895.1 of Dryadula phaetusa. NCBI lineage: Eukaryota > Metazoa > Arthropoda > Insecta > Lepidoptera > Nymphalidae > Dryadula > Dryadula phaetusa. The sequence goes on from JAOYRS010000073.1 coordinate 3,635,274, forward strand.
AATATAATAATAATTTCAATTGTATTATTTATCTTCGATAACATCGTGATCTCCACTTGAGGTGGGATATGTAGAATGGAGTGTCTTGTCACTAGGTTCTCTCTGATTAAGCACCCAATATATTATAGTATATATATATTAGCATTCCTTTGGTTACTCAAAACATTTGCAGGTAAAACGTTTACCTGTTAATATATTGAGAGTGAGTCATTCTCGTTATATATCGCTAGCTCGATTTTAATAGCTGAAAAGCTTTGTAGTGCGTAATGCACGATACAAATATACATATTCGGAAAGTGAGTGAAGAAGAAAAAATAAATGATATTATATGTAATTAAATTAATGTATGTAAACAAAAATCAAAAATTAAAACGTGATTACTTAATATATTTTTCTAATAATAAGATAAAACATAAAGTTATAATATTATTGCATGAACAATTTACAAGACGAGTTACAATTTAAATGACGTGGCCCTTTCTAAGTTCTATTTGTTCAATGATTATTTCTAAGAAGGTTTTTGTTTGTGTAACAACTTTCTAATCATAAGGTCAAGGACCAGAAGACCTTCACATTTCCTCCCATACAAACATACAAACAAATGAAGTGAAAATTCATAAAAACAATATATTATAAGAATTATAAAATGAAAAGAAAAATAATAATTTATCTCCTAAGCTTTATGTTATGAATAAATGTTAAAATATTTAAATATTTGAAGCATTATATGGTATTAAAATAGGTTTAAAATGCTCATTAAAATATTTATTCTAATTTCTCCACTATGGTAAGACAAAGTGCGGCGTTGAGTTCGTCTTAATTTTGGACGTGATGCAGTCATCGGTATAATTGAAGTGTAAATCTGCTTTTTTAAATATTTATTGCAAATATTAGATTTTTTTATTTTACTATAATACCACAATTGCTGTTATATAAACGACAAATATAAAAATTAAATAAAATAAAAAAATTAAAAAATATACAAATATAATAAATAAATACAATAAATATATAAATAAATACGTGTTTCCTTTAAAAAAATTAAGCTCGTAATTTATTAGAACTCACAATTAATGAGTAAGTCCTTTTTAAATCAAATTAAAAAAACTTGAAAGAAGAAATGATAAAGAAAAATTATATTATTGTAGTTTCTTTTAATAATTTAAATAGATAATATTGTTCCATCCAATAACTATTACTTATTACTAACTATTTTATTATAAGTCAACGCGGTGTTGAGTTCCGTCACTCAACACGCTTAATGTTTCGAAATCGGAGGATAATTGGAGAACGGATTGTTTAAACACTCTCTTTAGTTTACGGTAAAAGCGTAACGAAGAAAAAAATGTCATTACTTAACTCCATAGGCTATTCACCAAAATAATGTATATTATTCACTGTTGTACTCCTTAGAACGCACGTGTAGGATGAATACTCTACATTTTTCATAACAGACAATACTTTGAAGTTTAAAATAACGAAGCATGTTTCAAATTGTATAGAGATTTATTATATTTTCAAGCTTTTTCTTTTAAAACATGTTTTGTATAAACAAAAGTATCACATAATGAGATGTGGTAAAGTATCATATAATGTAGTAAAAATTTTCTTATTTTTTTTATATAGAGTGAGAAGAAATCTGCCTTTTGAGTCCGACTGTTACTTAATGTGTATTTAATTGGTATCAAAATACTATAGTGAGGCCGGTCGTGGCACAGTGTGACAGTGTCTGACGGTAAACACGATCGGTTGTGGGTTCAATTCCCACTCGGGAGAGTGGTTATGTATAAAATATTTTCTCCTTCCTTGCTCTGGTAATACAAGTACGGAGTGTCTTGACAGTAGGTACTTTCTGCCTACAGTGAAGATAAAAAAAATAGTACTACTATGAAATCCGCTTACGCGAGACCTGGATAGGAGAGAAACCACTGTTAATGATATTTCCAAGGAGTTACCGGCACTTTATCAACGAGCTATCTCTGTTAATTGGGACTTTTAGAATTTGGGATTTTTTTTTGATTGTTATTTGTGTAGCTGGGAATCAGTAGCTCAGTTTCTTGTATAAGCGAGATATTTTAATCAGGTCAGAATATGTTTTATGAAACATATTCTATTCATTAGGTATTAGGTACATTTCACCTCTATAAGCCAGACTGTCCTACTGCTCCAGCTAAATATTAAGTACTAATATTTTTTTATGTATTTATTTATTTTTAAGTAGTGTCCAATCACTTACCTCTTTATTTCATCCTCACATGGGATTAAGAATGAATATTCCAATACGATACGACCTCCTTTATTAATCGATAGATTATTATTCTACCCAACGAAGGAAGAAAAGACAATAGCTTAACCTATGAATGCTAAATAAATTGAATCGATTTACCATCATATAGAACTAAATAAATTTGTGCCGTTATTTTTTAATAGGTATAGGCTTAGATAGGCCTAGGTAGGCCTTTATATGTTTCTTGTGACCTAAAAATGTTTATATTTTGCATAATTTTTAATGAAATTATTTTGAACGGATTAATTACGTATATTTTGGTATTCGGAAATAAATTTTCGGAAATAACATTTTGGATATTTTACAGTAGTCCATTATTAAAATAGTTACATTTAAAATGTGTAAAAATCCCGAAAATCATAGATCTTATTATTTGCATAATATTTGTGGTTGACAAATTAGGTATTTTTAATGCTCACTAATTTTTATCATTTTGTAGAGATATACAACTTAGAACATAAAGACATAAGATAGATAAACTTTGTTAAATACCTTATCAACTTAAGAGATATCGTGTGCTAAATGGCGTAACTTAACGCCACGCTCCGTTTAACGAGAAACATAGAATAATATTACAGTATTTAGTAGTAGTTTAATTAGTAGACAATATAAAATTTACTATAGGTAATAATAACCTATGATAAATTTGTTATACAGAAGAAACACACACAGCAAAAAACTTATCACAAGAAAAGTGAATTTGCGTTAATATAGATTATGACCATATATTAGTTATAATAAAAAATAAAATACGGAAAATAAAGGTGCTCGAGAAGAAGGCAGGTGAGCTGTCGAAGGTGGCCTCCACAACCGGACTCGCGGTAGATTGGGGTTCCTGTAGTCCAGCAAGTGGTGACCGAGCACTGTGAGGTTTTAACGGGTATATGGACGACGTTTGGAGTCCCACATACTCCGCCTCGAGTCCCTTATCGGGCGGGTATATCCGTATTGGTTTTCTCATGAAAATAGGATATAGAAAAATAGTGTTGCGAACATCAGTGGTCATATTGGCATCAATAAATATAATTTTTCTTAAATTCTTTAAATTTTCGTATTTAATATAAAATTGCCTTTATTTTAAATATGTAAGAAAATGTACTAAATTCTTAATTTTATTTACACTCTACTACAATCTCTACACTGTGTAGTATTACACGTTTGCTGGTTTGCTTTCTTTTTAGAAAAAACTTGACCGTCATGACTTTCGTGATGTAACCTCATTACTTTTTACATTAACTGTGCCACTTGTCGTTTTTTTAATGTAATCTGTTACTAGACTCTAACCGTAATAGTAGAGCTTGTGATTCATATTTTAATTTTGTATTACAAAAAGAACAAAAAACGTTCAAAATATTATATTATATTATTAAATAATTAATATATAGTTTTTTTTATTATACATTTTGTTGATTGTGGACCAGCGGGACGTTCTGACTGTAAATACAATGATTATGGATTAGATCCCCAGCCGGGGGACGAGTATATAATTTTTATTTCCTTGCCTTGTAAAACTGGGACCGGCGTTCTGATCCATAAAGGCAAAACAATTAATGTCTTGACATTTCATTCATAAACTCTCTCTGTATACGACAAAAAGAATTACTATTTAATTAATTAAAGAGTATAATTTTGCTTAAAAATCCAATTATAGTCATCTAATATGCAAAATCAAGTATTAGATATAACACGATGACCTCCTGCTTCACTTTCCCACTCTCACTGTACGCATTTTTGCGGACGCGTGTCTCGTCTCCAAATTTTATTGACTTAATCCTAATCATTTGTGTACGCCAAAAATTTTTCACTGAAAATATTTTAAGCAAAACGTACCATTTTACTTTTTTAACTTATTTTTAATAGGAGTATAACAATACCACATTTTATTTTAATAAAGTATTCATCTGTAAATTATTTAAATATTTTTGCCTGAGATGGTATCGATCCGGAAACTATCAGCTTTACATTCATACGTTATCACTGCATCAAATTGACCTTATCAGATCTGGTAAAAAATCTTGTCTTGTCTCGTCTTGTCTCTATTCGATTTTTTTAAATGGTTTCTCGCGTTTAAAAACTTATTTATAACTGGTAATACTTATATGTATATTTTAAAAATTATTGACTTATTATGAACTTTTTAAAGCCAAAATTTTCAAGCAAAAAATCATAGTGATGACAATATCATCATGCAGATTAGTTGGATTATGCAACAATCGCTGTTATGACCAGATGAGTGTGCGTTTGACCCTTAAAATTCTACTGTAATATATTTTTTTTGAAAAGACCTAGTGACATTTAGAGTAAATTCTTTAAATCTTCTCTCTGAACTCCTGTGGGAAGAGACAGTTCCAGGGCCGGCATCTCCGACTGTCAGTTAGTTCGCCACTTATGAATATAAGTGGGATGGTTATAGTAGATACGGAAATCAGAAGTAATGAATTATAGCTGCTCGGGTGATCTCCCCAGCTGGGTGAGACCCTCAAATACACCGTGATAGCAGCTTATCTGCTTTATATTACTAAAACGGAGAAATCAAAATGTTTAAATATGCTTATTTCTCCAAATGCGTATACTACCTACAATTTTCATTTTCTCGCTCTGGTAAAACAAGGCACAGGGTTGAGTTCCGCCACTCAACATGCAATATCTCAAACTTGGTGGAAAGTAAAGTAAAGAAGATCTTGGCGCTAGATACTTTCTGTCTACACGGCTTTCTGTTTATTTCGGATGATCATCATCATGATAAATTTATATATCCTATAATTGCTGTAACGATGATGTAGTCACAGACAATACAATAAGGCAATAAAATTAAGATAGTCCATTGACTGCTTTCCGCCTAAAATGGGGATACTGCGTGTTGATTGGCTCAACAAAAAAAAGCTCAACGCCTCGCTATGTCTTACCAGGGTAGAAAAATGTCAATAATTTTTAAATATTAAGTAAGAATCGGACCCACAACCAATCACGTTTATTCAGACGTAGTCATGGTGGCATAAGCATATTTTTTTCATTTTTTTTAAATTTATATTAATTAATATATAAGTATATGTATCTCCAAGAAAATTCCACGACGTATAAGTTATTATATAGAAACATGAATGACCCTACACACTTCGTATGTATTGGAGTGTATGAAAGTTGGAAAGGCAAACAAAATGATGGATCGCCAATTTAGATTTAATGCTTGGGGGCAGAATTGCTGTAACGAATCGACATATTCCCCAGTAGTTTCGTGGCCAAGAAATATATATGAAAATGACAAATATGTGTTCGAATAGGAATTAATTGTATTTTTTTTATTTTTGAGAGCGAAAGGTTTTTTAACTAACACGAGCTCAAGGAATTTAAAAAGTATTTTCAAAATATAATAAATTTTGAACATATTAAGTAAAATTAGTAACGTAACGGGTAAGAATAACCCTATATTGATACGTATAGAATATTTGAGTTTAAATAATTATATTTAATGATTCATTGAGGCTGATGGTTGCTCAGAGGGGCAGCGTCTGAATGTAAGTGTGATTGATTACGGATTCAAATCACACTCGAAAGGGGTTAAAATCGTAAGGTTAAAAGTAAAAATGTTCATTACTATATGATGGGATTTTATATGTAAAGAAATTGTATATGTCCTTAACTTTATTGTAAGAAATGTTCATGAAAACAGGTTTATCTTGATTGTTAGAATTTTTACTGTAAAATGTCTTACATTATATAAATAGAATGATAATGCGAAAGTCTACTTGTTTATACCACTTTCAAATTGCAACTACTTTGGTCACAAGCCATACATATCCCATATCAAAGAATTTACTTGCATGGATATTTATTTGTATGGTTATGACAAATAGCTTAAAAACTATTGTTTATTTAAAAAAGATTAAAAATATACGTCACTAGCAGTTATAATTTTATAATTTATTATCATTTAAGCTATATAAATATTAAACTTGAAACATTTATTATAAAATATATTTTTTTGTATTATATATTTTGTTAAAAGAATGTAAGCTGCCTTTGATTTCCTTGTTTGTTTCTTTTATGACAATCTACTGAACTGATAATAAAAATATTGAGAAGTAACATCTGTGCATCCCATGGATTAACTATGCTGGTGCCTATCGTGGTTGGAGAAGGAACTCGGAATTCCTTTATTTACGCCGCAAGTAAGCTTAAGAGGCCCTCAAAATACACACTAACCCTGACTTCTACTGTTAAATCTCCATTATCTATCTTATTTAAATTGAAATTAAGATTTTAACATATTATTATTAGGATACTTATGAAGGATGAAGAACGTTAAGATCTAAAAACAATTAATAAATATGCTATTTATTTTTATATCTTTAGAATTTTGGGTGGAAAAGAGGTCATCGATTAGAAAACTTCCTGCTAATTTATTACTGTGTAACAAGAGACGTAACTTAACGCTGCGCCTTATTCAAATTAGACTCGTTGATATTATTATATTATCTTTAGTTCCAGTAATATTTACAATCAAAACATAATTTTTACAATATTTCAGAGGAAATTAGAATTACAAAAAAATGAATATGTGTTTATTTATGTAGATCAAACGCAAATAAAATGTAATAGATACAAAAGCACGGCAACATACAAACAAAGTTAATGAACTTAATTATTATAATTATTTATTCATAGTAACTGGGTCGTAACGATTTTCACCTTTCTCCGAAACTAATGGAAATACATATTAAATATTTAATACTTACATATTTTTAATATTGTGAACACTTTAAACTAATTAAAAGAAAGCATTCTTATAGCGTGAAAGAAAGGTATAAAATAAATTATAATTCACATCTAAATAGTATGGGTGTATTGTACAATAATAGCTGTAGTCAAAGAACTGCTTGAACTGTCGGTTGTGTAGTGGCGGAACTCAACGCTGTATTTTCCTAGACTGAAGAAATGAAAATAATTTTAGTATGATTCTAACCAAATAGGAATGGAATCCAAAATGAATCCCGTTAACAATCAGGCACTATGTTGAGATTTATTAGGATTTGTTAAGAACAGAGTTTTTAAGCACGTATCACTTGTTATTTTAATAATATCATAATAATCTAATGTCCTTTTAGAATAAAATGTTAAAAAAGCTGTGTAAACAAAAATATTTTATATATTTCATTTTTATATTTTGATAAACGAAGGGCAAACTTTATGGAACTATAGAGTCAATACATAGCTCTACCTATTTCCTCTTATTAATGCAAATATTTAAGTTTTAATTTGGTAACAAATAGGTCAATCTTTTATTATAGTGTTGATTTTCGTATTTCTTAGACTGCATCTTTTATATTTAAGTTATCTTGTTGGATGTTATAGTATAGTATTTGTTAAAACTATTAGGAGCAACATATTTAGTACTTATGCAGTTCGCTCGAGTTGATAGTTTAATATATTTTTCTAAGCTTCCCGCTTTTATCCCGCATAGCAGACAGAGACGGGTACACAGAAAGTACCTAGAGTCATGACACTTACTTCGCTTTCCATAAAAAGTATAGAAAATTCTTATATTGTTTTATAAGAGCACAAGGTATTTAACATGGTTAGAAAGTGATAATATTTTCAAAGATTCCTCGTTCTCGCCGATCATTGTTCCTTTTCGTGAGAAAGAAAAAGACAAAGAATATTATAATATGATATTAAGATTTAAGTATACTTTTAATTTATACAAAAAAATACTTAACTTATTTCTTAATATTTCCTCTATCATTTAATTTCATGACTTTTCTGAAAACACGTTAAGCTGAAATAATCCACTGATATGATTTATTGTCTACAATCAACCCTTTTTAGACATATTGCATACTGTATCTAGTATGCATTTTTTTATTACAATATTGTTTTTTAGTATAAGATAAGAAGTCAAAACCATTGTGACCACCTTACTATCAATAACTTGGCCATGACTGTCTTCAATATTTTATTCAAGAATAATGCAATTATTAGAGATATATAATATTTCTTCACTATGTAAACTAAACTTAATAGCAAAATTGTGAATTAATTACCTTTTTACAGTTTCTCTATGCTTAAATATTTTAATAAGCTACTTTACATTATTGCATACTCTATGTCATATATATAAGAATTTAATGTAAACTTTCTAAAATAAGAAACTAAAATGGTACTCGATAATATTTGTTGACACCTTTTTCAATATAATTTTAGAATATTTTTAATAAGAACCAAAATTATATTTTTAAAATATCATTAAAATTTAATCTAAAAAAGTTGAGTTAAAATAAATAAAATACTTACTATTAATTTTCAATTTCAAAATTGTAATCATATATCGATAAACATATATGTAGAAGAAGAAAAAAAATTAATTGATACCAAAACCCATGCACGTCCAATTTATTAGCATGAAACAATTCTGACGCACTAGTTTATGCGGCCTTTAAGTTCACTTTTGATGCGACTACTTGTGGTGGGGTGAGTGCCTTAAAACAGTCCGTCTATACAGCGTAGCACCACTTTGAGTTAGCTTACCGCAAGGGTGAACAAACATGATACGTGCCACATTTGTCCTATTTCTCGTGGCAGCCGCCCAGGGCATGCCTGGCCCTGCCCTGGACAAAGACAACGACCCTGGGCTGGTGACCAGCGTCATCGGAGTGGTCAAGGAGTGTGCTGATGGAGACGTATCCTTGTGTTTAAAGGTGTGTTCCCGGATGTGTCCTTAGTGATGTGACAGTGCAATTGCCAAGTTCGTTTGAACTTAACAGTTTACTTTTGGTTGCAGGAAAAAGCTTTGAAATATGTGGACAGCCTATCGTCGGCGAGGGAGATGAGTATCACTGAGGGTGTCACTCTCTTGGGTACTGGTTCCCCCAGGTCTGCGAGAGCATTCGAGCCTTTGGCTGATGAGCCTAAGGCGAGAGAAGCCCAGGTCGAGTCTAGACTTGTGGACTCCGCTGCTGACTTCCTGGAGAACCATGTCATCCAATTCCGCTTACCATCATCAGCTGTTGAAGGCATGAAGCGTTCTCTTGAAGAAGGTAAGTTTAATACAAAAATAGAAGGAATTTACTATATTTAGTGTAAATACTGTCGATGTTGTGAATCTTTCACAAATCAACTCCCAAGTAATTTACAAAACAAACAAATAGTTTATAAAGCTCAAACGCGAAGCTAATTCATTATTCATGCATCCACTAACAAAGCGCTAAAAGCACGAATTGAACGACTTTACTTTCATTTTTTATCACGAAAGGCTTACACAATGTTATGAAATACAGAAAAAAAGAATATATTGAAGTATATTATAACAAAAGAAAGTATTACAGCACGTAAAAAGTACAAAAAAACTGAAGTAGGCCACACCGCAAGACTAAATAAACGACTTAATTTACGTTTTACTTTATTTCAATGTTGAACAAATGGAGCAAAACAAATGGTTTGAGTGGTCAAGCGCGATTTTTATTATAATATACTTTTGGTTTTAATTAGAACTCATTCATATTATATAGAACTATAAAATAAAGAACAAATATTTACAGCGTTCGTTCTTTTGGAATATAAAAATTATGTTAGATATGACTATTTTGTGATAATTTCAGTTCAATTTACTAATAATATATTTCTATTTTGTTTATTGAATTTATGTATGAAATTATATTAATCAAGCGATACCGTGAAGCTTTATATTTAAAAATCTAAGTAGAGACAGTCTCTATTATACCATGAGATAGAGAAAGGTCATCGTGCTTAAGGATCTCTAAAGTGCATTTGAAGCATTGTCACGATTTGAAGTTCAATGACAACGTAATTTGTAGATCGATTGCACTTTTACTTTTCATTTGATACACTTTAAAATGGAACTTTTGTTCTTTTTATTTTCTAATAGAAAACGTATAATTATATCACTATAACATTTTGGAATATATATAAAATATAACATACCTAATAATGTTTAGTTTTATAATTTAATAAAAATTTTCAAATTGAGTTTGGAAAATCTAAATACTTATATGAAAATAAAACTCTATATTAAAAATTAAATATAACAGCATTTTCAAAACCAAATTTGGTTATCCGGAGCATATTTTATTGAAATTGCTTGGTTTTACGGTTATATTAATTAGCTCCTTTCACTTTCACGTTTCGTATGATATCCTTATTGGTTGCGTAACATCCTTAAAACATATAAATGTAAATTTTAAATCAGTTTTAAAATTACGAAGAGGTAATAATTTTTATAAATATAAGTGACTAGTATATGTTAAATGTAGTAGTACAAATGTTTTTATTTATTAACACGTATATATGAAAGGAAACATAAACAAATATATAACATAAGAAACAGGTAGCAAATAGACAAGTGATGTTAACATTGAATCCACTCATGACTAGAGCTTGTTAGCCAGTGGTCTCATTCCACTTAGCGGTTTTTCAATGGTTCATTAGAAAACGTGGAATATGCTCTGTCTGGATGTGGTAAAAATGTTTATATTAAAAAAATATTATATACTGAATTAAAATTATTCACTTCGAGTTTTTAAAATGCTTATAATTAAGTACGGTAGAGTCAATGATAAAAAAATATATATTTCGTTATAGTAGTCCCTAGATACATAAATATATATATGCATTACAAATGAACATACGGGCAAATTATCTGTATATATGAGTACATATATTAATACAGTTATAATATACATATATAAAGTAAGTTCGCAATCAAATATAGCGTGCACATTGATAAAATATTAAACACTATATCAACCATTCATAGAATAAACGGAATGCGACCAGTATTTACATAGCAAACGTTCCACGTCCTTCTACGTGATCAACATAATATTCGCACTAGGCCATGAAAGTGGTACATTCCTCCTACGGTCATTAGACATTTCCGCTCAAGTCCTTCAAGCTTTCATGAGCAAACCAGTTTTGTTGGCGAGTCATCGAGAAATCGACCCATAACAGGCCGCTCCCAAGTCTTCTTTAAAGAAAGTTGATCTGCCACTACGATTGTACAATTACGATATACTTTGTGTAATTAAATCGTAGATTGATTGAAAATCTTGTTTTTATCTGTAATTATTGGAAGATTTTTATTTCTAGAAAATTGGATATAAAGCAGGAAAAAAATAATATGAAAAAAATGGTATTTTGATGTGTTGTGCTTATATTTATTTATATTATACAATAACTATTAATTAATATTATAGTCTATAAGTATATAAATATACCCCCATACAAGTAAGACAAATTGGTCATTTATAGGTTGGATTAATGTTAAAATAATTTTTGTTATATTAAAAGGCATAAATCTTAACCCCTTTACATTTTATAGCTCTATATAAATATTCATCTTGATCTTTTTGTAAGAAAATCTGAATATTTATTCGATTAAATACGACAAATATAATTAGGAAAGCAGTTATGTGAAAAACTGGTTAGAGGAATTTAGAATAGAATGTAGAATTCACAAAAACCACTTTCGATTTAAGCAAGAAAGCTGTTGGCTTGAGTAAATATTATTAATAAGTGGATTTTATTTATATTTTTTTAATTATCTTAAAAGTTCTATTAATTAAATATTATTTATTAAAAGAAGTTTCGATAAAAATTTTAATCCGATATTCTTTACAGCTCGTGGCAAAAAGAAGAAGATCAAGCAGCTCCTCCCTCTGTTGGCCATCGCTAAGCTTAAGATCATGGCCCTTATCCCTCTGTTCTTGGGTATCATTGCTTTTGCTGCGGCCAAGGCTGTCCTCCTAGCCAAGATTTCGCTCTTAGTCGCTGGCATCATTGCTCTGAAGAAGCTTCTAGCTAGTAAGCATCATGAAACAAGCTACGAAGTAGTTGCCCATCCTCATCATGAGGAACACTACGCCAGCAGTGGCCATGGATGGGGAAGATCAATCGATGAAGCGCAAAACCTAGCCTACTCTGGACATGCTAAATCTGATTAAGGAAAGGGTTCCACAAAACTCGATTTTAAGACCCAAAGTATTCCTTAGCTATACGAACGATATGAAATTAAGCATGCGACTTATTTATTAGTAGGTGTAAGAATATTTATTGAATATTTATTGTACCCCTTTGTAAGGGATGGTAAAGTATTACCGTTGTTTTGTTTTCCCATAAAGTGTGTTCTGAATTTGTATGATCCCTCTAGTTGTACTATATTAGTATATTTTTCACACCTCATACGGTATCCGTATTTGTGTACTTTATTTTAAAACAAATATTATATTATTTTCTTTGGTATTTTCGCTTAGTATTGCTATTATGTGATTTAATCCTAGTCCTGTCTTATAAGTCCGTATAGTATACATATTTTATTACATTCCTAATGATAATTATTTCATATTTCTTATTCTTATTTTATTTTAACATACAGTTATTATGTATATATTGTAAATAATGTATATAATTAATGTTTATATTTAGATTTTCATTCAACGTTTGCTGTATATTGCGCCTCATCACATATATTATGTATGAATCATTTCTAAATATCAAGTCATTTATTCATTTTGTATATTTTCATATATTTCAAACTTTTACATCATTATTTTATGTATTTTAATTAATTTTATTCATCATAATTTTATTCATCATTATTTTATGTATTTTAATTAATTTTATTTTTCTGTATTGTCATCAATATCTTATACATAACATATATATGTATACCTATAACCATATGACCATATATGTATATATGTAAATTTGTACTTCTTATTCATAGTCTGACAAATGACTCGTACAAATAAAGAACATGAAATATTATTATTGTTTTATTTGAAAATCATTGACCATGTACCATATACCACCAGTTTTTCCGGCACAGCAGGATTGGCAAAAAAACTCTAGTATCAAAGCATGTCCCTCTAATTTCCATCTGAATAGAAAATATGGCGAAATTTACCGCAGTGCAATCTTTTAATACACAAATAAATATTTGATTTTAAGTTATTTAAATATAAATGATTAAATTTAATATTTTTAATAGTACCGTTACGAACATTTCCCATTAAATAAAATAGTAGCAATAGAGATTGTTATTAGTATGCACATTATAACTAACCGACATTCGTTTAATTCCTTGTAGACTAGCCAGAAAGGATGCAGCTACTCACTATTCCGTTACTTCGTTAGCTTTCTATTTAATTACATTTTACATTTTACAGAAAATTTGCTTTGTCAGAGAATTGGTTTACCGTCTTCGTTGAAATGGGTAAGTTAATATGAGTTTTAGGATCACATGTATAGTTTTAGAATAAAATATTAGAAATGTAGGTATTTTTCTTTTCTAAAATTTTCATAAACTGAAATAGTTAATTGTAATATAATAGTTAATGAGTAGCTAATATATATCTGAATTTATTATGAAGTAACTTAAGCAATTTTTATGTAGTATGACCCATTAATTGATAATTTATTATTATTCAATTGGTCGTTTCAGCTGTAAATTAAAAAAGTCTTCATTTCAAAAAATATTTAATATACTACTTTTTATTTCTTTTTAATTTTTAGCTCCATTTCAATAAAATGATAAGTTATGCAACTCACGATGTCTCGAAAGTAGAAAATGGACTGTTTTGAACCACCCTGCTAAGAGGGACGAAAGTACGAAACTGTTGTTTATTCCCTGATAAGAGTACTATATTTTTTGTTTTTATTAAGAAATGGTTCAAGTTTTATCCCGTAAAGCAGAGTTCGCAAGCAAGACACTTCGTTGACTGACTTTAGCCCGAAATCATTTGCGTTTTTTAAAATGATATTAAAATATGATTTAAGCATTGATTTCTACACTGGCTATGAATACGTTATTTAAAAAGCTATGTATACGCTCCAACTTTCACTTTCGCAATAAATTTACATTTCCAGCGAGCTTTGTAACTCTGTATTCTAAAGTTGTAAATATAAACTTCTCATATATCTCAGCACTTTCGACTTCATTGTTCTGGAAACGTAAACTGTATAGATGTCGTAATATTGTTGAAATAAAATTTACAGTTTTCCTTTAGGAATATCTAAATTATAAATTATTAATTCTTCTTTTGACACCGCGTTGTGGTATAATCACAAAATTTTTGGATCTACATATGATATCCATAAATTCTATTTTAATTATAAGAATAATATTTTTTTCTGATATTTAGGTATAGTACTAGAATTCTGTAATTTTTCAAAAAAATGTCCATAAAATGGACGTAGAGTCATATACTATTAGAATGTCTCCTATGAAATTAAAGACCTGAGGAAGATATAAAAAAATTTTTTTTGGACTTCTTTTCACATATCTAGCTCTATATTTTGTAAAAATAAGTAGACAATAACAAACTCCACATACTGTAAATACTTTTTTACTTCTTAAAATTTCTGTTTTTTTAATGCTCATGAATTTCTTATGTTTTAGGCTTTCATGCAAAAAGTACTTAAAGAATATAATTGAAAATTTACATTAATATAGATTATACATTAGAATAACAAATAAATTGTAATTATATTATTTCTTGTAAAAAAATAGTAGATAAACCTTGTGACATCTCGTATACCAAGAATTGTTATCATATATTTTCTTCTAACGAAAAAGCTTAGTATTGTATAAACTTGTTATAAATCTTATTTAATAATTCCATTAAACAAACGATCGATATAATTACATTATTTTTTGCTCATACTTTATTACTAATTAAAACTGTAAAACAAACGGCGCCTAAGATTAATCGCTTTAGTAATTTCTTTGATATAAACGTTTTAAAGAGTTTTCCTGGTTAAACAAAAAGTTGCATTTCAAGGAAGATTGACTAAGAGCTGCACAAGGAAGATCATTTTGAAAAATGTAGCTTGGACTTAGAAACGTGTACAGATAAAAAATCTTTTGAAACTATACTACAAACATACATATTATATTTTTTATTCTTTAAAATCTAGATCATTTATATGGTAGAGTCGATGTAGTAACTTTCTACTATTCCTTCTAAGTAAAAAAAAACGCTTTTATGCTTATAAAACAGCTTATAAGCTAACAATTAGCTACAATAAAAGCCAACAATAGTTTCTCTAACTACCCCGTAAGGGATAAAGCGTAAAGTAGTAATCATTTTTTGGACTATCAAATATAGTGACGGAGAATGCAAAAGCAAATAAAGCATGGATGATTCTATGATTTTTTGTTTTTGCATTCTCCACATACTGTAAAATGTTTCATAGAGTGCATCTATAAGTTCACCTAGAAGGTCTACTATTTATTAATATTTTAATACAAAATACATATTTAGATTAGAACTTATTTAGTTATACATAATCTTTGTCTTCTACATGAAACAAACAAGCTTTGGTGTCGTGAAAATGTTACTAAATAATTATTGTAAGTTTTAAAGTATTGTGCAAATCTGTTTAATAATTAGAAAAATATTGTTTTTACAGCTTTTTTTCCATTGATATAGTAGGAAATAATCTAGTTTCAATATACATAAATTTGTCTTCAGATGACTTCACCCTATAAATGCCTTATAACAAAAAAAAAATAAAAATATATTATATGTATATAAATTTATTAATTTGTAAACCAAAATTATGCAGGAAAAGATTAAAGCAGAAATTTAAATTTCATGTAGACGTATACATATATATATATATATATATATATATATATATATATATATATATATATATATATATATATATATATATATAATATACAAAGATAATTCTGTCAGTCCTCAGGGCACAGAATTATTTGAAGAGAAGCAGTTATTATCATAACCGTTATCGTCAACTACTTGTTATTGTATGACAACTAGCTATAGTAATTCTCCCATATAAATATATAAAATCGTCTGTCTGTTGCGCTATTTTATATTTAGGCATCTCTTATATTTTAATTTTTTTTGTGAGAATTAGCAACTTAAGGTATTTTAGCTTATTTTAATGATTTTACTGGATACCTACCTCTCTGTACAATTTTTTTCGGTCAGATTTGGGAAAACTCAACTCAAATTTATGGAATACCTTAACTACGTAATAATGCCTTAAATTTAATCATTTCTATTTGCATTGTAGATTTTAATAATATTATTTTATTTCTCAGTCGGAGCGGCTTTGGGCTCCACCGGGTTCAATTAATTGCTTGAATTCGGTTTGAGAGTTAGTTTAGGCAAAAACTTTATATTAAAAAATTAAAAAAAAAATCATTTTAATAATTAATAACTAATTTTAATGGATTGGTTTTTCCTCACTAAATATAAACTCATTATACAACAGAGAGAAAAATCACAAAATTCTCAGCTAAAAGCAAAAAAAGCAACCGCCCACAGTAATCGAAGCTAGTATTTGTAGTACACAAACGTTGCCAAGTCACGATACTTTCTTTGTTTGACCGTCACGATTGTAACCGGAATTCGAGACGTCGAGATTTTGTCATACGAATACGTGGTATGACCTAATACCTGAGCCTACCTGAGATTATTCAACTTAACTCGTGTTATGAACAATGGCATCGGTATTTATACATGACTTTCTAATTTTATTGCCATGTTATAGAGACTTGTGGGTCAATGTATTTTTCACCTGTATGCTTTTGGGTAATAAAATATGAATTTTTAGTGACAATAGTTATTAGTTATACTGATTTATGCGTGGTTGAAGGGTTGAATTTTTTAAATGATGTCATTTTGATGCATTTATATATACGAAAATTAGTTATAATATGTAAGATAACTATAATGTGAACCAAATAAGCTGATTTTTAATTTCTTTAAGTAAAGTACTTACTTATGTACGTATATGAGATAACTATTAAAGAGTCAAGAAAAAGCGTGAAGCTAAATAAATTAAATAAAATGATTATAGTATAGAGTCATAGCAGATATAAATGTTTTTCATGTTCACCCTTTTATCTCGCAGGGTAGACAGGAAGTTCCTGGTGTCATGACACTCCTCATGCTTTCCACTGAATTCAAGGCATTGCGTGTAGAGTGGCAGTACTTAAGGCCGCGCCTTGACTTACCATTTAGAGGAAACCAAAATAATTTAAATATAATGACTTCCCTGGAATCGAAGACACATACACCTCTAAAATATTTATATTTTTTTAAATTTCTTTGACTATTTTGGTATTAGACAATTTAATGATATGAAACTGAAATATTGACAATTATTTTAAAAAAAAGCTAAGAGGGAAGAGAGTAAAAAGTTTTCTAGCTCACAAATATGGTCTAAGCCTCTTCTTTATTCTAACTGGAGTCCTAAAGGAAATTTAGTACGTCTCCTAAATGATTCATTTGTGAAAATCACTTAGATATTCCAATGATGACCGTTCAAGACAAATCCTTTGAAGCATCTTCCGATATAGGGCTTCGTTCAAATTTCAACTGTATTAAGTACATATAAAGTTTGTTTTCTTTTGTCGATTGCAATTTGAATATGCATAACACACTCTCACCGAAAGAGCGACATTATTTAACATGTTTCGATATATGCATGCTGTGTTTTAAGTTAATAGACCATCGTGACGCTGTGAGACATCGTCAGACTGTAAAAGGGTTTAGTTATGAGTTCGATTCCTAGCCCTAGTAAAATATAACAATAATGTATTTTCATTTCTTCTCTTTAGTAAGACAAAGTGTGGAATTTAATTCGCTATGAAACACGCAGTATCTCGATTTCGAGCAAAAAAGCAGTCAACGGAGAGTAAAATCCCTTTAAGTTATATAGGGGAAAAGTGCAAAATTACTTTAAGTTAAATATGGATAAATGAAAATATTTTCTAACATTTGTGGCATGTGTGGTACAGGGGGGCAGCGTCTGACTGTAGACACGTTGGTTGTGCGTTCGATTCCTAATCAGTCATTATAGTTCAATGTTCAGTATTAGTAGATCCTCTATGTTTACTCTTCTTTACAGGAAAACTCGGAATAAAAACAAATAAATGTTAGTGAAGCCTGGACTTTAACACGACGGCAAAGTTAATAATTATAATTTTTAAACTTTTTTTTTAAATGGAAAAATAATTTATAAATATTTTAGTCTTTCATAAAAATATCGAAATTTTTAGATATTAGATATTACAAAAATAGTTTAGAAGGGTTACTCACGTGGGTGTATTCTGATATACGAAAATCCATTTTTTAAAAGTCAAGATTTCAAACACTACAGTCCGTGGTCATAGAGAGTAGAGTCACGGACTACTGTAAAACGTTCGAAATGTTGGAATTTTATTTTTTTTTAAATATGCATTAATTGCTAAAGTTAAAAATCTTATTAGTTTTCATTATTTTCTTATATTATAATAGTTAAATTATGTGAAGTATAAACCAAAACAATATTTTTTATGCATCTTTTGATTTGTTAAAAGCAATTCGATTTTCTTTAAACACATACAAGAGTTTAATTAGAATAATATTTTTAATGATACGTACAAAGGTCATCCATACATATATTATACCTTGATATACATTTAAAAGAAAGAAAAAAGCTTATGAAAAGCTCACGTGAACTGCGTCAGGTTGTTTAAAATTAAGGTTCAAAAGAATGGAAATTAAACCTTACTTAATACTAAATAAGCTTTATAATTCAAAACATATATATTCAAAGAAAGCCATGAATAATTGTCGTCATTGTATTTGTAAACAAAGCTTTCATCAATCGTTCACCATCAATACGTATTGTTAGCGGATAATCTTTGTGTGAAACACAATCTATTTGATAAAAATTGCAAAACTTTCACTGTTTTTACAATTTAATATTGAAATTTCTTTTTTATAATACAAAAAATGTTATGTTAGTTACATCTATATATATATATATATATATATATATATATATATGTATGTTATTATGTAAAGAAAATCTTTTAACCACTCTTTACAAATGAGGGAGAATGCAATTTGGTACCAGTACGATTATATGAGGAATAACTTAATATTCCTTAATAGACTAAGAAAAAAGATATTAGAGTCAATTGAAGCCCAGTAAGGCAACCGTCTGATTGGAAACGTGATTGGTTGTGGGTTCAATTTCCACATAAAAGGTTTATAATTAAAAATCTCATCTTTTGGACGCTCGGTTTTGACAACTCTGATATGCGACTTAAAGCTGTTTTTTAATCAAAATAAGTGGACATACACTTTGCAAAAACAAACAGTTGGCAAACGTTAAGACAAACAGGCAAGAAGTAGAGAATAAGTTGACAAATTCTTAGGTTATCTACAAAAGAAAAACATATAAAATCTACAGTCTACTTAGAATACGGATGAATGTCGTGAGGCCAGTTCCAAATTATATCAAATTTTCTCTTACCATTTGCATTAAACAAACAAAAAATTTAAAATTATAATAATATTTTCTAAAACCCTACTACTCAAAGAGCAAGTCACAGTATTGCAAATAAAAAAGTAAAAGCCTCATAAATAAACATAGAATATAATTATTATATATAAGATAGCGCTTACACGGCTATTCGTTTAAACAAAGCGAGATGTTAAGTGAAAACAAAAGTTACTTACGCTTGGTTAAAGCCTGCTCATGAAATGTAAACTGGCGACCAATATATATATATATATATATATATATATATATATATATATATATGTATATATATATATAATATATATATATATATAATCGAATACCAAAATATATGCGATCAATCCGTTTAAAGTTGTTTCATTATTTAAATATAAATTTAGTTTTTATTTTGTGATAAATATTGATTATTATGATATGTTTAATAAGACAGCTACATTCTTTCCCCGTCTGAATTAGGGACGTTACGAATAATATTTAATTTATTTCCTTTTTTCTCGCTTTTATCCCTCGTAGCAGGGTAGACAGGAATTACCTAGTGTCAAATACACTCCGTACCTCGCTTTCCACCGAATTCGAGATATTGCGTGTTGAGTGGTGGAGCTCAACGCCACACTTTGTCTTACCTAAGTATTTAATGTACTATATACTATAAATGTAAATTTATAATTGTTTTTACTACGAACACTAATCTCGGACAAATCTAACTTAAATGTTCATTTTTCAAACAATTTTTTTTTATGGAAAGTACAACTAAAGGTGGACTTATTTAAATTATTTTTAATACATAGGCTTGTTTAGTTACATACGTATGGGACATAAATTTATAAGTTTTCAAGAAATTTTAACATATTGCAGCGCGGGCTGTATAGATGTATACAAATATCTGTAATAGATGGAAATCAAATCTACGATCTACCTTAGTGAGAAAGCAAAACAATACCTTTATAACAAAATTATATGCGATTTTAAATGAAATATATGTAGATATATACACATATTAAATAATCCAGTGCATAATAAATAACCGATCGTAAGTCTGCACTGGCCTCTGATGGTCAAGAAGGCAAAAATTACATAATTGAGCAGTTTGAATTCATGTTCTATACGGTTTCCTTTAGTATACTTTCGCTAAATACGTTGTGCCTTCAAATCGACTCATAACTTTATACACATGAATACAAACACCAAATAAATAGCGTATATATACATATATTGCCAAATTATTAATGGTTTTGGAAAGTGATAAAAGTAATTCCGTAATATTAGAAATTTGTTTGAATTAATATTAAATGTATAATAGTATGAAAGTTCTGAAATGATAGTTTTAATAATATGATACTTAACTGTTTAAGGTATATAATTAGTTAATGTTAGTCAAAAATTTTAAATACGATTCTGTCATTATGTATGTAGAGTATAAGTTCAATTCCCACTAGGAGAAATGATTGTAACTATGCACACAATGTCTCAATTTTCAGCGGAGTGTCTTGACACTACGCTGAAAATTAAGACACTGCGAGTATTTAATTTATAAAAATATTAGCAATATATATTACAAGTTAAAAATATTGCTTGTAATGACGACAATCAACATTATATAGAAACGAATGAGATATAACTATATAAAAAACGTGCGAATATGATACGATGTACACTTTTCAATACTCTGTAGGTCAATTGCTTAGCTCAACAAAAAACTTTATATAAGCTCACTTAGAATATAGTGAATTTAATGTATTTTTTTTCTCAACTTCACGCTTTAATTTGGCATAGCAGAAACAATCTAGTGTCAAGACTCTCCAATGACTGATTTTCAGTCGAAATCGCGAACTCCGTTGACTGGTTTTCCCCTGTTGGGTGGTCAGCTTAACACCGCGCTTTGCTCTACCAGAGTCGAAAAATTAAAATATTTTCTTAAATATAACTATTCCCCGTAAATGAGAATCGAACCGATGATTGACTCTTATATTTTAATAAAGATAAAAGTTTAATCTATTTATATAAGGTATTTTAAATCTTATTAAATCTTCTTTTTGATTATTAAAAATCTAAGCAAAAATAATTTAAAAAAAAACAATACTCTACCAAACGTTTTAGAAACTTCAAGGAATATTTTCCTAACATAATATTTTGATACAATTTTTATTTTTATTACATGCATACTTACGTATATATATTTCAATTCATTCAAGTTATTGAGCAAAACATGTGGACTTTCACATTTTTTTTAATATTAGGAAGTAAAACTTAGTCTTGATTAAATTAGAAAATATTTTAAAGTAAATATACGTTTAATTATGTGATCAACGCTTGAGAACTCTTTTAAATACGGTATGTTTGTATAAGAATAGAAAATTTATTTTTATTGATGTACGTGGTATAGAAGAATAATAGAGTAATTATAATTGTTCAGACTAAAGTGAATTAAATGAAAAACTAAATGTAACTTTCTTTTTTTTGCCTACTTTGAATATAATACATTGCCTTCATTTAGGCTTCAATGTCTGTAAAATTAAAACAAATATGAGAATTTATGCTATGAATGAATTCAGGAAACAGAAATAAAATAGAGGCCATCGAAAAGTAGTTAAAAAAGGTCTTTTTATAAAGGCGATTGGTAGAGGGGTTCGATTCCCACTGTGGTGAATTATTATATTTAAAATATATTCTCATTTCTCTGCTCTGGTACGATAAAACGTGGCGTTGAATTTGCTACTCCATGCGTAGTCTCTCGATTTCGGGCTGAAAGCAGTCAATGGAGCATCTTGATGCTATCTCAGACCATTTTTCTAAAGGTGATAAAGCCTGAAGCTGAAAAAAAACGAAGAAAATACCACAGTCACCATAATAAAGAATATACTTTTAATGGTTCAAAGAGAGTTTTGTAAATGACGCTTTGAGTAAAAATATGAATTAAATAAAGCGTAATAAATGTTAAAAATATTGATAAAAGGTTACAAAAATAAATAAATAATGATTCAGAATTGGTATGAAATAAAAAAAATATATTAATATATATATATTTATTTTTATTTCAAAGAAAATTGCACAAAATTTCACGTACAAGCTCTCATGAATGAAGCTTGAACTTCTGACCTTTGTGTACAAAAAACGTAGTGACCGCTAGACAGTCATCTTGAAAGAAAACGTTACTTTCATATACTTGACATACACTCTGTCTTTAACAAAAGGCAACTAAGTAGTACTAGCGATATGGCCTGGTTTTTCTTAGAAAAATCTTAATTATAATTATGATATGGCAACTTAAAATTGTTTACAATACATTTTAAAGTTAGTAAAGAAGAGAATACTAAATATTTAAATTTAACAAGAGCGTATGAACTCTCCGTGTGGATTATGAGATTATGTAGAGATATATTCCTAAATTTTGACGATTATTATTTTGTCATTTTGATGATTTTAATAAACAAAACTCACTAAATAATGGTAGGAACAAATTTTTACTAATATTTATATTATCATAGCTATTTAAATTATATATTATGTATTAAAATTATTAAACAGGCGGATTTAATACAGATATATTTATTATTTCATATTTAAAACATAAGAAAACATAATTTTTTAACAACAATAACTAAAAATTACTATGAACAAAATTAAATGAAGCCTACAATTAATATTTAAAAATGGATCGTAATTGTAGCTCGTAATTTACCAAGATTGAATCTTTCTCTATACAAAAAAAATAGAATTTTTCATACAGTAACGTGGGAAATAAGAAAAATCTACAAGAAACTATAATTATACAATTATAAAACACATATATATTTTACATTTAACACGTGCGTGCGTTCATTTAAAATGAACAAATAAACACAAAATCCAAAATTTTAACGACCTCGTTTCATATAAAAAAAATTAGAAGAACTAACAAAATGTCTGAGCAAGTAGAAATAGCAAACATTGAGATCCATCCATTAAAACATTATTATTTCATCACCGTGACATATGGTGGGGGGCAACAAAATAAAACAGACGGTGTGTCTGCAGCTTTGACAATTGAACCTTGAGTGTAAAGATGAAAGCGTTCTACGTGCTATGCCTCGCGGTGGTCACGGCCATGCCGGCGAAGGAGGACGGTGTCATGGAGAAGTTCATCTCGAACTTGCGAGATTGTGTGGAAACGGATACGATGCTGTGTTTAAAGGTGTGCAGTGTTGTGATGTGTTGTGATGTGATGTGACATGATAGTGATATGATAGTGATGCGGATTTATCTCTATCATTCTATCATCATTTTTTTTTGTTGAAATTTAGATTTTTATAAAACTTTTGCTAGTGAAGGAATTTGTGCTGATTATGGTGGATCGTTATAGCTAAATTAACTATTTTAAATATTTTTGTGTCAATTCTTTGCGTTAATAATTTTATAATATTAATCATAATTCAGCACATATCCTGAATAATTACTTTTTTTATTAAAAGAAAAAAAACTTGATATTGGATTAGAAAAAATTATAACATACAAATAAAGTTCGGAGAATAATAAAACTTTGTTTTTCAGGAAAAAGCAATGAAAGTTACTGAAAACTTGGCCTTCGCAAAGGAGTTTAGCGTAATGGAAGGCATAACCTTCGCGAGGACCGGCTCCCCGAGGTCAGCACGCAGCTACGAACCCTTGCCTGATGATCCTAAGGCACGAGAACTCCAGGTTGAAGAAAGGATAATGGACAATGTCGTTGACTTCCTCGACAGTCACGCTTTGCAGTTAAGAATGCCTAAATCTTTCACTGAAGACAACTCTGTAGAAGAAGAAGGTATTTAATTTTTTATTTAAATAATTATATATAATTTCTAAAGAAATATTTTTTTTAGTATAATATTTCAACAATCTTTGGTAACTTAACTTAAATAACTTACTTATTAATAATTTCATTATAAAATAATGAAATAAGATTATTTACTATATGCTTAAGTTTTTGAGACAAAAATCTCATAAAAACTTATAACGTGTTACATAAAAATTAGAAAATTTATATTTATCTTTATTCCCAGGCCGTGGCAAGAAGAAGAAGAAGCTGAAGAAACTCCTCCCCATCCTCGCTCTCATCAAATTGAAGCTGGCTGCCTTAGTTCCCCTTTTCCTTGGTATCATCGCTTTCGCTGTCTTCAAGGCTTATCTCCTTGGAAAGGTCGCTTTCATCGCCGCAGCTATTGGTGCTTTGAAAAAGCTTCTTGAATCTAAGTCCAAGAGCGGCGGAGGCGGATGGTCTGAGCCAGCTCATGAAGAACATGGCTGGGAAAGCGGTGGTGGCTGGGGACGGTCACAAGATGGCCAGAATATGGCATACGCCGCTCACATCAAACAAATATAACCTCAGGGTCTAGAATTAATTAATTTATTCTAAATTAAGTTTGACGAGTAAGGTTATTTATTGAATGTTGACCACCGTTGTTCACGTGATTTATTTTATTTAATATTTTATTTTATTTATTTTTGTTTTTTTTTCTTAACATATGCTTTAAATTCTTGACTGACTATTTTCTCACAACTATATATACCGTTTATTTATGCGATTTATTTGTGTACTTATATTATTTATTTGTTAATATTTATTTTATACATTTATTTCAGTTCCATTTCATATATTTTAATATATATAAGTATTGTGTAGTATATTTTTACAGATAGAAGAAATTTATGTTTACCAAATATTTTAAGATTTTTATTCCAAAGATAGTTTATCTTTTTAGTTCTCTTTAGTATATATATATTTTCTTTTAGTATATCATATATTATATGAATATCTAGTTGCGTGTACGAGTAAAGCGAGTCATATTTATTATCGAATCTGTTTATTTTTCGACAAATTGCATAGTTGTTATTTTATATACAATGCATTTGAGTGAAATACAGTATTTTTTACAAAAAAAACTCTTTTCATTATACCCTCTGTCTAAAAAACTGTACATTTAATTACCGCTTCTAATTCACTGTAATTGCAACCAAGTTCTTCTAACATTTTAATCTTCTGGGAATCATTTGTTAACGGGGATCCAATGTCTCTATTGTGTTAATGACTAAAAAATGTAGGCTACAAGAATACAATACATTAGCTAGTTTGTGTGAAGTACATAAACTTCACCTGTCAGAGAAAGTGATGTCACATTTTACTTAATTAAATTTCACAAAGCAGTACCAAAGCAATTAACCTCGTATACATTTCAACTAACAAATATTAGCTTACTCTACTAAATAATTCACATTAGTTTGTTAAATTTCTAAAATGTGCGTAATTATGCAACGATCTTTCTCTTTTCTTTATATTGGTATATTAGATAACTGATCTCGTAGCCATATATTGATACAATGTTACGCTGGAGTGAACGCTTAGGCTAATTTAAGCCACAAAATAAGTATAATACAAACAGACAAATTGTACTCAAGACTCCGAGCTCTATATATTATATAATACAGAACTCTAAAAGTATATTTTAAATAACATTTCTCAAAACTTATTAAAAATTCGCTTGATTTCATGGACTTTTTCAATGAATTTTAAAGCAAAATTTTTTTGTCTCTACCAATATTACACAGCGAGATTTTCAACCTTAATTTCATAAGAGCAACGGTCAAAATCGTATCCATGTATGAAAACTTTCGTTTTAAAAAGAAATTTGTATCTTATACAATATTTACGGTAACTCGATAGGTTATATTGGGGACACAAGTGGTTAGAATATTTGCATATCGATTACTCTTCAAATTAGACAGTTTTTAATTAGTTTTATAACTTGTAAAATTAATGAATACCGTACTACTTTGTACGCAGGTTAATAAGCTAAAATAATATATAAAATTTTAAAATCAACGTGAAAGTATTTTTCTTAGAATATGAAGATTTTTTGAATTTAATAATAAATGAATGCGGCTTTATGCTTTTTCCCACATAACATGATAATTAGAAAGAACCTTGATTCAAGTACCGGAACTTATGCAAAGTTTATTTATAATTTAGTAGCGGAATTTAACACCGCATTTTAAAAAAGTGTTTAATTTTGTAAACATACGTGGATATGCTTGAT
Organism: Dryadula phaetusa; assembly: GCA_032432895.1. Lineage (NCBI taxonomy): Eukaryota > Metazoa > Arthropoda > Insecta > Lepidoptera > Nymphalidae > Dryadula > Dryadula phaetusa. The sequence continues at coordinate 3,661,917 of JAOYRS010000073.1, forward strand.
TAACTAGTAAAATCAAATCCTTCTCTCCATAACCAAGTCATTTGTAAATATTATTGTAGTTTTACTCAGCTCTCTTAAACAGAATTTCTTTGGTGTAAGGACACTCTGTTCTACGTTTTTCTCTCAGTTTTGATACTTATTTTTAAAAACTAGTAAACATATTTAAAAAATAATGATTATCTCGAATTGAAATAGAACCCGTAACCATCACGTTTACATTCAGATATTGTAACAAGAGTTTCCTACCATGTTGTTAATTGTTGTAGAAAATAGGAATTGTTTTAAAACGCTTAACGCTTTTAACTTAAGCCTAAATTGTAAATAACAATATCGTTATTACAAGCGGATGTCACCTTCGCTCGAACACTTGCGTAAAACATGTATTCTGAATACAGTTAGCGATATTATAATCACATCGCAGTAATATTGACAATACTTATTTATATGTTTCCTTTAAAACTGTACAAATATCTTTTTCTGTATTTATCTAGTAATCAATATATGTAAGAAAAATTTGCAACACTATTTTGGTCTAATGAATGCCGCCTGGTTTGCAATTTAGAACATATATTCTGATCTGTTCTCACCTGATATCAATTTTTTTAGGGCACCTGATGAACTTTTCAAGAAGAAAAAAATAATTTTAAGAGTATTTATTTTTAGTTTTGAATATGCTTCATCATTACATCTGAGAAATATAGAAAAATGTTGAGGCATATCACAGACCATTTCCAAGAGTTACGGATTCGAATCTTACTGTTTAATTTGACGAGTAAACCAGTTGAATTTTCGTCGAGACTGACAAACTTTGCAGTTCTTGTGTAATTTTAAACACTATATTAAAATGTTTATATGGATTTATAAGACGCGAGCACAGTATCTGAAATAGTAAAACTTGTGCAAACCACATGAAAGTATTTAACACAGAAACCTACCTGTTTCACACGACGTCCATTCAAATACAATGATGTTAATATACTACGAATACGTTTACGAGCTTTTTACTACCGAGGTCTCGTTGAGATATTGTTGTATGTACAAGTGCATACCTTATATATTTTGTCTTGAAATAGGGAAAAATGTAGATCTGCTAAAATATTGATGTATTTAAATTAAATTATTTAAAATGGGAATATTGTTCTTGTTGTATTAGATGATTTTATTAAAATCTAAACATTCTGGCAATGGTAAAAGAAAATATATAATAGCTAGTATTTAGATATGGATTATTATAACAATGTCCTTTTTTATTATTATTTTTTTCATTGTTATCTATAAAAAAGAACCCAGTGTCAAGACACTCTATACTTCACTTTCCACAGAATTCGTTTGACATTGCTTGTTGAGTGGTGGACTACGACGCCGCACTTTGTCTAACCATAGCGAGCAAGTGAAAATAATTTAAATATAATCATTACCCCGAGTGGGAATCGAACCCACAACCGATCGTTTACAGTTTGACACTGTCACAATGCGCCTCGACCGGCCTCCAAAATATCCTTAAATTGGTTAATTTTGTTTATTCGCAAGTTAAAAAAATCTTTTAGGTTGTATTACGACGTTATTTTTGTTTTTATTATTAAAATGCAGGTAAGTATTAATTTTGTACACTTTAATAATAAAATTTATCACTGCAATAGTGTACATATAAATATTATATTGAAGTAATTATTAATTATTAAAGCAGTCAACGGCGTATCTTGACACTAGGTTGTCTCTAACTTCCCTGATATACGGGATAAAGCGTGAAGCTGCTTTTATTAATTATTTTGGCGTATTTTTTGTGTATAAATAATACTTTCTGCCTCTTTATAGCAGTGGATCATTTCTTATATAATTCTAAAGTGTCAATAAATGCTATTTTGCTAGAGAATCAATTTTGAATGTAATTCATTTGGCCAAAATCGTCGAAGTAGCCTTATATAAAACAAATGATTTACAGTTATCGAACAACCTTGCATATGTTAATTCATATATAATATTTATGTTTGCAGGCACTTCTCGCAGGGTAAGTAGAGAGATCTTAGTTTAAGGATACTTTGTTCTTCATGATATTCATCCACTAAGATATTGCCTGCCAAGTGGCGTAACTCAACGCTGTATTTTATCCTAAAAAAATTGGCAAATGAAAGAAATTTAAATTTGATCTTCTTTTTCGTTTATTTGTTTCACCAATAATTAGTAAAATACAAAAAAAAGAATACACACACAAAACAAACACACACAAGCAAAAATCTATATATAGAAAATAAATCTCTAATTTCTAAATTATTTTAGCTAAAGGGATTTAAACTTACTACTACCGCGTACATATATGCTGTTCCAATACCACTTACCACTATAATTAGCTAATTTTCAATACCACGTGCAAAACCCAGTTAACCATGTAAACCGATACGTTAGACATCGTAATGATATCATGTAATAAGAAAGCCAATGTATCATCTATCGTAATATCCTCTAAGTATTTCCGTATCCGATTGTGGCATACTAATTACTTCCAGAAAAAGCCTAAGTATAGAAAAATGTTATTAAAATTTAAATCTTAATACAAAGCATTTAGATCTAAAATAGATAAATGGTTAAAACACTATAATATAATTGAATAAGCTTTACAATTTGACACACTATTAACGTCTTTATGTAACTTTAACATAAAGAATAACTTCGCTTTTTTCCAATTTCGATGCGCATATCCAGAGCGAAAATTCAAACAAAAATAACGCTAATTGTATTGCAATAAGGGACATAATAGCGTATTTATATTTCTTAACTGCGTGTGGTCTACAGTACTGAGGTACCGCTAAATACACGCGAAAGTTCGTGAAGCCGCACCCACGGTGTTTTAAGGTGTTGTTACATTAGGTGTTTTTTGACGAAATATTTAATACTTAAATATATAATAATATGAAATTAAAAAAGCAGTTTCACATTTAATCCCGATTAGCATCGTAGTCAGTGGTAACCTAATGTCCTCGGTCGACAGCTTTCCGCCCGAAATAGGATATTGCGTGTTCATTGGTGAACTCATATCCGCGCTTTGTAGTTTTTGTTTTTTTCTTAGCTTCACGCTTTTATCCCGCATTGCGTGGTAGATAGGGCAAGTAACTAGTATCAAGACACACTGTACTTCGCATTCCACCGAATTCAAGAAATTGCGTGTTGATTGGTGGAGCTTGACTTTGACTTACCAGAGCGAGGAAGTGGAAATAATGTAAATATAATCACTCCCCCGAGTGAGAATCGAACCCACAACCGCTTCATCAGACGTTATCCCACTGTGCCACGATAGCCTTCTACATTTAATAACCCTTAGCAACTTATTATTTTCAAATAAATTATTTAAACATAAAAACAATACAAAATACAATACGTGCGTACCGACGCAAAGTCCCGTTGTCTTCAAGGTCAGATATCGCCAAGTGTTTTCTGACTCATCCCGCTTTCCTCTCAATGGAATGTCTTTACAAAAGCATGTTTGTTACGTGTTGGGTGCGACCTTAAATAACTACATATTTCTTTAAACTTCACGCTTTTATCCTGTTGTATAGTGTCAAGACACTCCGTACTTTGCCAAATTCGAGTCTTTGTATGTTGAATGGTGGAACTCAACGCCGCACTTTGTCTTACCAGAAATAACTACATTGGATATGGAAATGAAAAGCCATAGTAGTTTAGTTGTTACTGATGGCGATAGATCTGCGTTGAAATTTCTTACTACAGAAATATTAATATTGGCCTGTCGTGGCGCAATGGGACAGCGTCTGATATAAACGCAATCAGTTGTAGTTTCGATTCCCATTCGAGGAAAGGATTATAATATCATTAATCTCATTTCTTCGCTCTAGTAAGACCAAACGCGGCGTTGAATTCCGCTATTCAACACGCAATGTCTCATATTCGACGGAAATCGGAGTACGGAGTATCTTGACACTAAGTACTTCCTGTCTACTAAACGGGATAAAAGTGTGAAGCTAAAAAAAAATAGCGTAAGATAAGATTAGACTTAGCAACGTACACATAAGTTAATACAAGAATGTATTGCAAATACACTAGTTCTTTTTTATTATTATTTTTTTAAAACACTTGCTACATTGATTCATTCTTTTTATTTTTCCTATTTTCCACAATTTATTAATTTATTATATTTCTGATGCATTATTATAAAATATATTTACTGATTTTTGGCAATTTTTTTTCATACAATCTTCAAGTGTGCCAAATTTCATATTATTCCGTCTGCATAATTTTCTTAATGAAATGGAAAGGTTTTGATTCGAATGTTAATTAATATAATGGTACTAATAGGTTTTCTTTGATTTGTTTAAATATATGAGATTGGAAGCTATAGTATTATTCGTATCACTATAATCTCTCAGTACAAAATTATTTTCGGTACTTATATAATAAATATGAATAATATATTGAGTGGAATTCAAATAAAAGCTGTCTTGTTTCGTGGCAGACGTTAGCTTCCAAATAATTACCTGCTGACCAGCTGGTTGTATTACCGAAAATTGTGATTTACAATTAAATAAAATTGGAGTGTCTGCTTGTAATATTTAAATAAAATTTATTATTAAAATTTTAGTATATATACTAAAATAACATTTTTATATAATTTCTCTATGTCTGTCTGTTTGTTTATTTTTGAAAATAATCTGGAATGACTGAACTGATTTTGACGGAACGTTTACTATAAAATAGCTTGTGTTATAATAAAATCTTAATTTTCATACAAAATGTTATTATATATAAGATATCCAAATATAAAATAAATAAAATAATAGGCGGCGTTTAGCTCCGCTCCTTAAAACCAGAAAAATTAAATTAAATTCAGAAAAGAACGACAGAACAGAATGTTATAACACTAAGTTCTCTCTGCTTACTCTTCTATGCGGTCAGAAAATTCATTAATAACCAATAATAATATCTAAAATTTAGTATATTATTCTATACATATTATATAAGTAAATATTACTTTATTTTCCAACGTGTCATCTAACACGTAGATGTTTAATGGTTTGTGTGCGTGAGAGATAAGTTTCAAGAATCCCTTTAAATAGAAAGCGAAGGTAGACGAACCCAATGACCCTCTTTTCTAATGATTTTCTAAATATTTTTTTCAAAAGAACACCGACTTCCTTCTGATGTTAGCACAGTCATAAATCAATTAGTACGCGCTCCTAAATACTGATAGAATTTATATATATATATATATATATATATATATATATATATATATATATATATATATATATATATATATGTTTGCTCTGACAACGCTTGTTTTATGTATGCTGTAAAAATATCATAAAACATGCATGCTATAAGAAATATTATCAAGTTTTAGTCACGCTTTATTCCGCATATTAGGGTTATTTAATGTCAAGACATTCCGTTGACTACTTACCACCCGAAATCGAGATATTGCATTGCAAGTAGCAGTAAGACAAAGTACGGCGTTGAGTTCCGCCCTCAATATACGTCTCGAATGAGGCGGAAAGCGAAATACAGAGTTACTATGTACTTCCTGTTTACGATAGCGGGATAAAAGCGTGAAGATAAAAACTTTAAACAATATTAAATTAAAATAAGGAGAAAAAAAAATACTTACAATAATTTTACCTACTTTCCGGTTCATACGTTTATGCATTTTGAAATATTTAAATATTTCCACATTCTGATTACATATTATGTAATTTCCAAAAACTCCTCTCGGTAACTCACGGCGTACTTTCACAACGGGCGTACGCTTACAATACACTTGCTGTGTTACTTAATCGTTTTATAATATTCATTGCCATTCGCTCTATGAACTTGACTGATAAACTAAATATCGATTAGTTTTTATTTATTTTTTTCATGTTTTATTCGATTTATATGATTCATACTGTATTTTCTAACGATCCTGTTTACACAATTTTGTTGTTTTCCGGTTTACGCAATTTTAAACATATTTGGTTGATGATAGTGAAAAGTACACCGATTTTTTTTCTGTTTTAGACAAATAGATATTGGAAGAAATTTCTTAGTATTCAATGCGTAATAGAAAAAGACGCTCGGAACAGTACCTGGGACTTGCAAATCAATAGTAGACTATATAAAAGCGTATCTACGCTCTTCACTGTATATCAAATATATTCTCGAAATGATTTTAAACCTAATATAACAGTTTAATCAGTTTACATAAGAATAAAAATATTATGATATTTTTTCAAACTTGACTTTGTGACCGTCTCTCTGCTCTCCGTTGCGATAATAGTGAGGTAATTTTCAATAGAAAACTAATTTTTATATTGATAAATTCGAACTCAAGTGTTGGGAAAGCTTTTTCGAAATATCGGGAAACCGTTTTTAAGTTTTTTAATGTCATCCGATCTCAACGCAATCAAGAGTGAAAGTTGCAAACATGATCTTTAGGGCGTATTTTTTTTTTCATATAATATATTATATTCATTCATCGTAAGTACTAAAGATACGGATTTATTTAAAAAAATATATATAAATGATTTAATCATATTTTAAGACGTCTGACCTTTCGTGGAGTATTGGGATAATATCTGATTGTAAAAGCGATTGGTTTTGAGCTTGATTCTCAAGAGAATGATTATTATGTCTTCTCTCTGACAAGATAAGGAGCGTTGAGTTACGCTATTTCACTAGCGATGCCTTGATTTTGAGCAGAGAGTGGAGAACCAAATATATTGACACTAAATTCTTTCTGGTATGTGAGAAAAAAAAACTAACATATAAAAAACGGAATGATTCTTGGGTAAACTAATTGTCTAAAAGGTACAAGTCCTAAATTATTTTATAATTTTACTTAAGTTGTTAAAATAATTCTAAAATATTTAACGCTTTCACGATTTCCAATAAAAACCAAGACATTTTGAATTAGGCAGCGGAAAAATTAATATAAATTTTAAATTTAATCATTCTCTTGAGTGGAAATTGAGTTCACAATGAAAGGCGCTTACCACACCCCTTACTACTAGACTTTTAAGTTTTAAGAAAGGAAATAATTTAATAAAATAGTTTTAACTACAGAAAACCCTTTTCTTCTAAACAACCGGTAATAACTGTAGGAGATTCTGCAGCAGCTCTATATAGCTGTATGCATTAAGTATAGAATATTCAAATTCCACGTAAATTTCATAATAGCAATGCAAGAATCTAATATCAGACACATATAATGCTTAGTGAGTGAATGTGGCTTCTAAATGACCTAATTAAGAAAAAAATATAAGTAGATATTATTCCCGAATGTTTTCAAAGAAAGACTGTTTATATGTTCTTGATATCAGAACAATTCCAATTTTTTTTTAGCTTCAAGATTTTATTCCGCATAGCAGGGCAGACAGAAACTACCTAGTATCAAGACACTCTGTACTTCTCTTTCCACCGAATTTGAGACATTGCGTGTTGAGTGGTGGAACTCAACACCGCGCTTTGTCTTACCAGAGCGAAGAAGTAAAAATAATTTAAATATAATCACTTCCTCGAGTCTGGATCGAACCCACAACCGATCACGTTACAGTCAGACGCTGTCCCACTGTGCCACGACCGGCCTCAACAATTCCAATAGTATATTTAATTTTTATAACATTTTAATGTCAAACTCCTTCAGCCAATGCATTTTATTAGACAAAAAGAATTGAACGAAAAGCCTGAAATACAGTATGTAGTTTCTTAATCATATACAACATCTAACACTCGTAAGAAAAGATAAAGGATTTTCCGATATTTCTACAAAAACTAGATTTAAAATAAAATTTTATTTCAAATTAAAATTTAAAATAACCTTACTTTACTTACTTTTATAGATGTAAAAATAAATTAAACTTATTTTTTCCTATGAATGAATATAGAACAAAAGTGGTCAAGACCAATTTACTTATATCTTTTAAATTTTTTAGCTAGCGCTTTCACGCTTTTATCCCGCGTAGCAGACAGGCAGACAGGAAGTAACCATAGTCAAGACACTCCGCTCTTTGCTTTTCGCCGAATTCAAGACATTGCGTGTAGAATGGCAGAATTTAACTTCGCGCTTTGTCTTATCACTGAGAGGTATGAATGTAATTAAATATAATTACTCCCCCGAGAGGGAATCGACACCATATCCGATCGCGTTTACAGTCAGACACTATCCCACTACACCACGATCCGCTAATTATTTATTAAGAAAAATTTTCTTATGAAAAAATGTAGTATTAATACATCTTTTACTTTATATTTTGTAATATGGTTGGTGATTATAAGCACCACGTAAAATTACGCGACTAGTTTAAAATCCCGCAATACCACTTTCGCTTCACAAATTAACAAAAATTAATATCAATCGGAAGTAAGATCGATCATTAGCTCTATAAAATATATTTTCTAAATTATATATGTTTTTATATAACACTATGGTTTGATTTCAATTTTATATATATATATATATATATATATATATATATATATATATATATATATATATATATATATATATATATATTACGATACGACGAGGGCCTAATTTACTTGATCTGTAATAAAAATTAATGCATTAATAATGTTTTTTTTAAGATTTTTAGACTTTCTCCTATTACTTCCGTTAATATGTGTGTCTCAGTGGAACAGTGTCTGAATAAGCGATGGTTATGAGTTAGATTTCCGTTCGAACAGTGTTCATTTTCTTGCTCTGGTAAAAGCACGGCGTTGGATTACGCCATTCAATATGCAATGTATGAAATTTTTGCTCGAATTAGATACCAGAATGTCTTAAATAGACTCTGCTATATATATATTTTATGAGTTACGCTAAAATAATTATTTTAAGGCTTTCATATTATGTTAAGTATAATATGTAATTAATTTCATTATTATAATATACCCATTATTTAAGTGAAAAGTTTTATTTTTGACTAAGGCTTAGATAATTAAATGTTATATTTTTATTTTTTTCCATTTTTACGTTTAATAATAAATTTTAATCATATTCTGCACCATACTGTATAGTAGATAGAAATACGTGAATAAATTTTACTATATCTTAATTGTTCCCTACAACTTACATGTTATTTATGCTTTTTCCAAGTAATTGCCAAAAACTAACGTAGGCAGTTCGATTCTAATGTACACCTGAATTCGTATCTGCATTGAGTGGCGGAACTTAACACTGTACACTGTATTACTTGAGAAAGAAATAAATTAAGTCAAATTTTTCCAAATGTTTATGGAACTCATAACCATTTTACAGCCTTATTGTGTCGTGATAGTGTTATATGATAACACAGAAATTTTTAGATAAGATATTTATTTTATAAGTACTGTATAGTGTTTTTTTTTGTATATAATTGTTGATTTGTTTTAAAAATGCATATATAATAAAATAGTATACGTAATATATCAATGTTCGCTGCAAAGGTTTATATTTTATTATACTCTACCTACGTTGGCTCACGTTTTAAAAGTATAAATTGATATTTAGTAGGCTTATAATATTTTATATGATTTGTCATAATTTATACCCTTTTCCATAGAATCACAAAGAAATGGTTGATGTTAGAACGACAGAAAGTTTTCATTTTACTACTGTCCTTACCGGTTCTGTCTCACAGACAAGCGTGACCTCAAATCGTAGAATTAAAAAAATAGCTACATATAAAATTAGACAGGTATCATGCAAGAGTGAACAATAAAATTTCACTTTTTAATCTATTTTATTTAAAAAAAATAATAAAAAGAATTTATTATTTTATTTAAAATTTTAAATTATTTAAAATAATGTCATTTTAAATTATTTAAAGTCATGTTTCATTTATGAAGTATAGAATAATATACCGTAAAGTTGTAAGTTAGACGTCAAAATTGCATACCTTAGCTTAGAAGTTTATTTCAGTCAAACGACTTACGAGTTACAAGCAAAAAAATTAACCACGCAAGCGATTTAAACCTCTCTGGAGTTAAAAGTACGGGACAATTTCGTTTAAGATATTCACCATGGTGTTTAGTATGTATATATGAAAATTCAAATAATCACACTTTTTCTTTCATTTCATTTGCACTAACGTAAGAGTGCTAAGACATATGGTTGCGAACAAACTTCGCTTTCTAACAATCAATATTTATTTATCTACTTATCCTTATGTACGCTTACGATGCCATCATTTAGCGCGTGTCGTCAAACGATTCATACATACTTTACGTCACATTGATAAAACTGTAGTGGGGGTTCGAAGGATAAATTCCATTACATTTTTGGAAACATATCATAACGAAGCAAGCGTTTGCAGTTGAAGTATCACAGTTGGTGATAGGAAGCAATAAAAATGTGGAAATATATTGGTTTACTTGCCATTTTGGCAGCAGTGCATTGTAACCCAGTAGAACGCGGGGTGGAAGAAAATTTAGTTGGTGCTGTGTCGGAGTGCATTGATAGAGACACATCACTATGTTTGAAGGTGAATAGTGTTTTTGTGATAGTGTTGTGACGCTCTACTTAACTTACTTAAATAGAAAAAGCAAGATATCCAAACTAAATAATCTATAGCGGATGTCTTTCCAAGAATCGGTCTAATAGCTGTCAATTAACGTGTAAAAATTTCGATGGTTTTTATTTTCCATATAAATATTCAAGTCAGTGAGATGGTGGTAAATTGTACAAAAAATAATTTAAATCAATTACATCATACTCTTAAAGGAGTACTTTCATAAACAAGTAATTAAGTGGTCTGATACTTACGCGTTAAAAAATTACAAGCGACATTTTGAGATAGGGCGTTTCATAAATAATATTTTATAATATTATATAATGTCAAATAATATGTTTTTTTAGGAAAAAGCTCTAAAGTACACCGAAAGATTAGCCTTCGCTAAAGATATCAGTATCTTTGAGGGCATGAGCCTGATCAACACTGGATCAGCACGTTCAGCTCGCAGCTATGAACAGCTCTCTGAGGATCCAAAGACCAGGGAGTCTCAAATTGAAGAAAGGATAGCTGGCAACGTTGGAGATTTTCTTGACAATCATGTATTGCAGCTGCGCTTGTCTGAAGATCCAGAAGAATCTAGGGCTTTAGACGACGAAGAAGGTAACGTAAATAGTTACTACACTTTAAATCTAGTAAAGTACATATTTGTCTTTGTCTACCTTTAGAGTTTCGCTTATTTATTATGCAGACTTTCGCTCGTTTCCTAATGGATGTAAATCAACAGTTTAAGTGCATGCCCTTTTAACAAGGCAATTTATATACAAAAGGTGTTCTAAAAAAAGAATATGTTGGAAACGAAACATATATTAAAATGAAAATATTATTAAGTTTTATATATACTGATTATTTTTTAACTATGAATATATAAATGATTTTAACTTCTTTATTTATTAATGAATTAATTTAATTTTAGGCCGTGGCAAGAAGAAGAAGAAGATCAAGAAGATTCTTCCCCTTCTCCTTTTATTGAAGCTTAAACTTGCTGCTCTAGTACCTCTCTTCCTTGGAGTCATCGCATTTGTGGCCATCAAGGCTGTGTTCCTTGGCAAGATTGCCTTCGCCATAAACGCTTTTAGTCTCATTAGGCGACTACTGTCAAAGAATAGTTCTGGATCCTCTGGAGCTACCATCAGCTATTCTCCCCATCACGCTGAAGAACACCCTGGGTATTCTTACGAACCAGCTCAAGGTTGGAGCAGAAAAGTCAACGACGCTCAAAGCATGGCCTACTCTGGCCAAATAGCGCATTGATGTTAGTCTAGTTTTAGTATGAATGTGTGTGTGAACTATTTATTATTGTATGCTTGTGTCGCCATATGAGTACCTCAGCCTAATTTAATTAATTTATGAAAAATAAATTATTAAACAGTATCTATTTTCTTTCTATTTTCCATTTATATATACACAACCCCTAACCTTAGTTTATTAATAATGAAAAAATATATCATAAAGTAATAATATCTTATAATTTAGAGCGTTAAAAAACATAAACATAATTAAAATAAAATATTAAAAATAAAATTATTTTGAAATACTATATTAAAATTAATATATATAAAAATTTATATATTGATTGGTGTTTATCAGCATAAAGCCAGCTCGAAGACGACTCGTGCGCTATCCTATAAAATTAATATTAATGAAAGAATAACTATGTCACTCACTATGGCATAATATCTTCTGCGGCTGTTTAAGGCATCGATTACTTTAAAATGTTAATACGCGGAAATTTAAGAGTGGGGCAATTTAGATAAAATACTGTTACCAATCAAGCGGTCAACACAGTCGAATTCGTTTCGCTTGAGTACGTGGTCCGGAAAAAAGATATGAAGTTCCTCGTAATATTTTTGAGTGCGGTGGCGGTGGCTCGCGCCGGTCCTGTGGCCCAAGAAGACTCTGTGATCAAATTGGTTGCCGGGAATTTTGTGAATTGCATGAATAGTGATTTAAGTTTGTGCCTAAAGGTAATTAGAGTGTTGTAAAATGGATTTTTACGTTACGAACCATATAATTGATGTGATTCAAGTGTGCTTCTTTGTCAGTGTTATTAAATTAGTAGTTCTTTAGACAAACAAAACAAATAAAATGAGTGTTGAAATAATTAATATAACTTTAAATATAATTGATATTGTACTGGAAGAGGTGACAAGGATAATCTTAGATGAATTATTGTCACTCTAACACGAATTATAAAAAAAATAACTACTGATTTTAATCATACATCTTGTATTATAAAAAATATATAAATTCTTTATTTTTTTTTACACCAATCTAATTAATACACAAGTAACTTCTAATTGCTCTATAAGATTGATTGCAATGATAACAACAAGCGCATACTAAAAAAATGATATAAAACATATATTTAAATATTTTGATTCATTTTTTTCTCAGGAACATGCACTTAAAGCGGCCGAAAGACTTGGAACAGTTCGCAAGCTGAACATCATCGATGGAGTTACTCTTTACAACAACGTTCCAAAAGAAAGCAGGAGCTACGAGCCTCTATCTACTGAACTAGAAGTCAGAAACAAACAGATCACTGAGAGATTGTGGGAGAGCACTAGCGACCTGTTCCAGAAGAGTGACTTGGAACTCAGCTTCAACGGTGGAGAAGAAGAAGAAGAAGATAGCTCCAGAGCTATTGGTGATGGTAAGTTCTGATAATAAGTAATATTTTGTTTCATATTTAATATAAAATAACTTTAAAAAATAAAAAAAAACAAAAACGAAGATCTGTATTAGGTCTTCTATAATTAAATTAAAACGTCAAGAATTGGACTTTTCTATACCCTAAAGCTTTTCTTTGAATTTCATTTTAATTTGTAATAAGTTATTTACAACTTTTAAGGAGCTACATCAAAATATCATTGAGAAAGTCAAAAAACCTGTTTCCGTTCGAGATACATTTTACCATAATTTCGTTTACCTCATAATTTAAAGTTTTATGACTGTTTATAGTTAGTCGTCTGACGATGATACTGGGATTTCTACAAATAAATTGTAGACATCAAAATCTTTTTACAGTATCTAAATTCTAGTATTTTTTCACTTCTATTCTTTTCATGGTGAAAATATAATTAATCAGAAAAATATCACATGAGGTTTTAACGTGTACCATTTAATCTAACTTGGCATTTGTGCCGTTATGATTTCAAATATTCAGAGTTATTTGATATATAGTAATTATTTGTGGATAGATGAATGTTTGTTATTCTTTCACGCAAAAACTACTGAACGGATTTTAATGAAACTTTGAATTAATATAGTTTAGATTTTAAAATTATACAAGAGGCTACAATTTATGAATATTTTATATAATTTAGCCAGTTTAAAGTAACGATTAGTAAATAGTTATAATATTCGTTACAAATTGGTAATTTATTCAAGTATTTTTTATCGTAAGTTAAATAAGAGTGAAATGCGACGTGGAAAGGTTGTTAAGTGTGCCAAAGATACTGGTTTTCGAAATTTAAAAATCTCTCCATTTTTTTTCTTAACGAGTTCCAACAAATTGTCGTTTCGTATTCTCTTATGGATATATAACTCTCCTGATTTTATACGTTAAATAAACAAAATTAAAAAAAAAATAGTTGAAAAATTAATAAACTTTTTTTTAATATATAATTTAAAATAAACTACATTTAAAAAAAAAGTAATTACATTGCAATAAAAAAATAACTATAATGTCTAATTAGTATAAACATTCAATATATAATATATTTAATCTATTTTAGTTGACGAAAGCCGTGGTAAGAAGAAGAAGCAGCTCAAGAAGAAACTGAAGATACTCATCCCTCTTGCGATCTTAGCAAAAGCAAAAGCCGTAGCACTTGTTGTTATTTCCCTTATAATTATTGCCGTGTCAGTCTTCAAATTGGCCATATTAGCCAAAATCGCTTTCATCGCTAAGGTTATAGCTATAATAAAAGCACTTTTGGCCAAGAAGAACGCTCAAGAAGACCACGGATGGGTTTCCCATGAAGAACATGTACACCCAAGTCCAGGATGGGAGGGCGGATGGTCGCGTTCTAGGAACGAAGCGAACAACCTAGCATATTCAGCATATGCTAATCAGTAAATGAATTATTATTCATATGTTAATAATTAATTTATTTTTGAACGATTAATTTATTTTGTGTGAATGTGTGATACGATATGTTATGTTTCTTTTCGGTCATTTTATTTTTATTTATTTCTTATTTGTTTTTCTATTAATCTGACTGAAAAGGATTTTTTTTTATTTTTAACTAAATACGTATGTATACGAATTGTTAAATTATATTTTTTTATGTATTATTATGTGATATTTAAATAATTTATTTAAAAATATTTATATTTTTAATGATATAATACTATATGTATTTATTATTTAAAATTTATAAGTACGTTATTCTAAACAATGAATATTATTTTATATTTTGCTACTTAATACTATTTATATTTCTTCTTATTTATTATTTTTATAAGTATTTATAAATATTTATATGTTTATATTTACATTTCTATTTATTAAGTTATATTTATAAAGTGTATATTCAAATATTTTGTTACCTTTTGTGATCTCTTTCTTTATTTTATGTTTATTTGGTTTATTATTAGTTTATTTTTTTTATTTTTTGTTTATTGTATCGTGTATCACGAATTGAACATGACTTATTTATGAGTGTGTGTGTATTTATTAGTCATAGATTAAATCAAAAGGCATTATTAAATTGATTTTTATTTTAAAAAATCCCTAAAATCCTTATATTCCGATTTATATATAAACAATAAAATATAAATAAATAAATATGAGTAATCAATTATTTTTTTAATAAAATATAATTTTGAATATTATTATTTATTTAGCTTGCCTTGGTTACGATAGTATAAAATTCAATTTTACATGGAGGAAAAAAATATCTTTTTAAATATATAAAAAAATATAGTTGCATTGCTTTTCTTTTGCATTACTTTTCTTTCTTTACAGCTCTGCTCGGCTCTTTGATTATTAACACTTTAAACGTACCAGTTGATCGTAAAACGGACGACACATAAAGGAGTTTGAAATACGAATTTTCTGTCTCTTGTTATATGTGACAGATATAACTATCCATATTATAACTGTTTTTACTACTTTTAAAGTTATATTCAACACTTAGGAGTAGTTTAAAGTTTATAAATTAACCTTAATAAGCATTAATATTAGTTTATTTTTCAAACGACTTCCAAAATAGAAAAATTATACATTGGACAATGTATAATTTTTCTATTTTAGAAGTCAGCAACTAATGACAAACTAACTAGAAACAAAAAACTAAGTAGTTTTTAATTGCTGGGTTTTATTGTAACTTAGTGGGTCCTAATAATACTTTTTTCATCATATTAGTTGGTGATTTCGTACCAATTTTCACAAAAAACTGAATAAAATATTTATTTATTTATTTATTTATTTACTAGAAAACCAACGTGATAATTATAGCAAAAATATATTTCTTTTAATTTATTCAAATAGTTTATAAGTAAATAGTACTGTAACGAGTCTCGATTACAAGTTAACTTAACATGCCATTGAAAATAGTTACTCACAATTTTTTTTTTGAAAAATAAAATCAATATGAAACCCTAATTCTCGTTTAAGCTTACACAAAAAAAAAACAAAAAAAATTTAAATAAAAATAAAATAAGATAGCTCTGTGTAACAATGGCATGTTTATATTAGGTCACAATTCTTAAGGAATCTTTAAAAAAAGAAATATTTTGAATTTCATAAACACCTTAATATTCAATTTATTATATTAATTTATTAATATAGATACATTTACTTATTTTAATACGTATATAATTCTTAAAATTTGAGTGTTAAGTGTGTTGAATATTTTTGGCATCAACAACGTAAATGCAAATAACTAATTAGTATATAACATTTATATGATTTTACATATATGTGAATATTTTAAACTATACAGGTTAGCTCAGTAGCCGTTTACGCAATCGATGTAGGTTCGATTCTCACTCGGGAGAATGATAAAATTTTAATTATTTTGAATTCCTCCACTGTATTCGCCATTCAGTACATGTATATAAAAAGTATATGAAAAAAGCGTGTGTTAACGCTAGCTATCTAAATTAAAAAGATTTATCTAATCCTTCGTAACATGAACCTTACTTAATTTCCTTAAAGTTTACCTTTATTCAATTCCCACAGCAGAAATGTATTTAAAATATTCTTATGTAAGACAAAGCGGAACATATATATGAAAAAGAGAGTTCTGCACGTTATATCGGCTCAATCATATCAAGGATCGGCTCTTAGACATTTGTTTAAGGTTGCGCTGGATACTGTCTTGGCTTATATAGAGGACCAGCCACTATGGTTGATGATGTATGCCGATGACATAGAGCTCACTGATGAGAGAAAGTTGGAACTGGAGCGGAGAGTGAACCTTTGAAATCATACTTTTGTGAACGGTAGTCTTAAACTCAATATGACAAAAACGGAGTACATAGCTCGTGAGCAGCATAGACTCTACCAACATATATATAGGTCCTGAATTAGCCGTTCATTCGGAAAATTCTAAGTACCTTGATCCATAACACATAAATCTTGAGGCACTGATCACGATGTCCACATAAGCGCTGCTACTGCTTAAGCTCAAGAGGCTTATATACAAGAACATAATGCTACTGGATTTCTTATATGGTAGCGAATGTTGCACTTATTCAGCACGCTCAGGAGCTTCACGTCACAGAAATCATGATGATAAGTAAGATGTGTGGCTTAACGCTCGCTGACCACATACATAATACGTTCATCCGAGGCAGTCTAGGACTCCATGACGTAGCGGATCGGCTTTCTGAGAGTCGACGAATTGATTCCCCCATCCCTAACCCATAAGGAAGTGATGGCTGGATGTTGTGAAATAAGAGAAGTGAGAGCCAATGCACTTATCAACGAGCATACCAAAGAACGTGCAAAGTGGAGAAGATTAAATGGGAAAGCATATCCTCACTAAGCTGAGACAAATGCCAGGAAAGAGACAAAGTGAAGCGTAGAGTTCTGAGCGACGAATAAACATACATTGACTCAATTTTGGGCTTAAAACGGTGTGTGTTTAAAGCTGGATGTAAAGTACGAGTATGTATCCAATTTAATGTATAAGCCCCTAAATACTAATCTTAGTAGACAATTCCTTTTTGTTATATAAATATAACAATACTATGTATTTTTTTAATATAATTGTAGCTTTTCAGTTTAAAATATGGCTATTTCATTATTTCAAATATATTTTGCCTGACACAATATACGAGCAAATCACATAAAGGCCAAAGAAAGGCTTTTACTAAACTACTTTCACTGTTCACTCTTTCATATTGAAAAATTTAGTATTTAATTATTATAGGCGCTTTATTTTCTTTTTGTCGCTTTGAACGTTAAAATAGACTTTTATTCATTAGCTTTAATTGTATCTATTAAGAAACTACTACTGTACTAACTAATGTATCTATTAAAAAAATTCTGACTCATTTTCACACGCGTCCGAAACTTAAAGTAGTAAAAATATTTTCGTAAAATTAATGTTCTAGCCAGAACTATGAGACTAATAAGAAAATAATAATTATAATTAAATTGTCATAACAATATTAAATAACTATTAGGTTCTATTTTTACTATATTTTTTGTATGAAAAGGTAAGGTAAGTGATCACCGCCAACTACGACCCCGTCTGACACTAGAGGAGCTAAAGGTTTTTTGCTTTTGAAGGAAAAATGCACTTTCTGAAGGTATCCATATCATGAATTTAATCCTCCGTTGCAATATTTAGCAAGTTTTAAGCGTCATATCGTTGTAAACACAAAAATTACATAGTAATAAAAAGAAAACACAATAATAGAGTGTCTTGAACTTACTATAGGTTCCTTGTGAAAATTAAATTGTACACTGCCACCTTGATAAAAAGAAACTGGTGGGCTATAAATTACTAACAATTTGTTAGTAATTTATAAAAATTGTTATAGTGAGGGTAGAGTAGTTTACGATTAAAGTACCTTCGGCAAGTACTTGCACCAAATTGCACCAAATTTTGCATCAGAAGGTGTCATCGATGATCGATCAACTGACAGACGAATGCCACCTCAAGTGTTCGAAACATCAGGTGTCCAAAAATGTATTTTCGAATACCAAAATATACGCGATTAATCCGGTTAAAATAGTTTCATTTAAAATGTATAAAAATCGCGAAAGACAAAGATCTTACTTTATATTATAATTTGGAAGGATTGAAAATTCATTTTAAAACGGTTTTGGCAATTTTATTTGTAATGTAAAGGCATATTTTCGCATTAACTCTTATGGGCAGCTCTAGGAGATATTGAAAAACTTTGAATCGAGGAAATCGTTATATCGAGGTTTATATGAAGATTAAACAATATAATATACTTTTATAATTTACAACGAATAATATAATGTGGTTAATTTTTATTTTAAGTTCTTCACTTGCCTGGTCCAGAAAAATCTATCTATTAAAGTTACTAGATTCTTTTCCCATGTCTTGGATTTTTTTCTTACAAGACTTCTTTTTCATATCCATATATTATTATTTATATTTTAGAGACTAGGGTCGGACAGTAAATACGATGATTGTGGCTTTTATTTTCACTCGTTCCTATAGCTCCTCTGGTGGTATAAAACGAGGTTGTATTGAATTCCACCAACCGACATCCAATGTCTCGAAATCAGGCGAAAAGTGGAGAACGTAGTGACACTAAGGTCTCTCTGCCTTTTACTCTGCATTATGCAATACATTATAACGCGTAAAGCTAATAAAATGTATTGTCTACAAAAAATACTATGAACAAATATATGAATTGTATATACGTCGTATTTGTTTACAGAATTTTTAAAACCAAATCTTCATCTGTTACAGCGGAAGCTGTGATCTCAGATGACGATCCAATTTGATGTTAACATTAGTATAATGTTTTAATTTCTAAGTTTTGAGCATTAACAAGTATATTCAGACATTCTGTGCGACGAAAATACAATTCTGTTATATCAACGTAAATTTTAGTATAGTAGGCATTGGAGCTGTGTCTTCTTTCTGTGATTCTCTTTAATATTAAAAATCCCCGCAGAGCTCGTGCATATCCCACACAAAACGGGAGACTACGATATAACGAAAAAATAAAGGAACTTTTACATACTAAAAGTCGCATAACTAACTAGATAAATTACATATTTTCTACTATAAATTGTTATTAATAGTTGCGGCGTTGATATCCGCCACTTAATATAATATCTTCTCTTACTATACTGATATGCAAGCAAAAGCGTGAAGTTGTCTTGTGCAATACAATCCAATGTCAAGGCTCATCACACTTCATCACTCTATACAATATACATGGCATTAGATAAAATAACGTCAAATTGTAGAAAGGAAAGCCTTTTATATATCTAAACCAGTTTAAAGAAGATGGAACCGGTTTTTATTTATTCAAATATTTGTTATCAGACAGTTTAATGACAAATGACAATAAGTATTTTCGAATAGAATAAAAATATCTTTGTTAACCCTTAAACAATATATTTTTGTCATTCACAACCACCTGAAAAAAATTTGATAATTTAAAAAATCTAAATTAAAAATCTGTTTAGAAATATATTCTAATAACTATTAAAAATTAAATGACATGAAAACTAACATTATTTTTATGTTGATTCTCTGATGAATATTATAAGCTTGTAATTTAAACCTACATATTCATTGTTTTATAAAAATTGTTTTATATATATATATATATGTGTGTGTGTGTGTGTGTGTCTTCATTTACATGTCTTATGAGAAGAAATCTGAGGTCCTAGCTTAGCCTAGCCTAATATCAGACTAAACATCGAACAATTTGTCGTTTAGTATTTTTTTACTATCTAAAATATTTAGATTTTCTTGCCTGTGAGATCCATGGCATGTGGTCAAGGGTTGAAGCTGAGTTTTACTGTAACAAACGAAGCAGATGGAGTTTTGACACCAAGTTCTCCCTGTCTACCCTGCTATGCGGAATAAAGCGTTGTTTAGTTGTACGTACAGTGCTATAATGCTGGTAACAGAAATATTCCTATTAAGAATATTTAATGCAATCAAAGAAGAATAAAAATAAGAGGAAATTATACTTAAATACAATTCTTTGAATTTCAAATTTATTTTTACTTAATTATATCAATACTTTTCATCCATGTAGAAGAGTAGAGTAGAGTTCAAATCTATATTATACTAAGTTAAGGGGCGTCTGACTGTAAAGGCTATGGGTTGTGGGTTCGGCTCACACTCGAGGGAGTGATTATATTTAAATTATTTTACTTCTGCGCTCTGTTAAGACAAACATGCATGTCTCAAATTTGGTGGAAAGTGAAGTACGGAGTTTCTTGACACTAGGTACTTTCTGTCTACTCTGATTTGAGGGATAAAGGCGTGAAACAACAAATAAAGAAAATTTCTAACTGACTATACTGTTAATTCTTAAAAACTTTCAAATTGTAATATAGTATTAAATAAAAAAATATTAGCAACGTACGTATTACTAGACAAAGGGACATTTATGGGAGTCACGAATGTGTACATACATCATTAGATAAAAATAGATACAATTTGAAAATTTTAAATATAATAATTACATCAACTCACGTAAAAATATTTTCTAAGTAAGAATCAAATCTACAATCTCATCTAACTGACCACTAGATCAAAAGGTTGTTCAAGATGTTTGCCACAACAAACTCCTACGCTCGTGTCATCTTAAAAACGAGTTAACTCA
Organism: Dryadula phaetusa; assembly: GCA_032432895.1. Classification (NCBI taxonomy): domain Eukaryota; kingdom Metazoa; phylum Arthropoda; class Insecta; order Lepidoptera; family Nymphalidae; genus Dryadula; species Dryadula phaetusa. The sequence continues at coordinate 3,683,186 of JAOYRS010000073.1, forward strand.
GTTATCCGTATGTCGTGGAGATTTCACTAACTGCCTAATAATCGACTAATAAAAAATTTGGAACATACATAAATAAAACTAAGAGAGAGTGTTCAAATCTTGTAGTATTAGTTACCAGAAATAGTAGGGTTTAAGGTCATTATTTATTTGAGTGAAATTTTATCTACATTATTTTTCTCAATAAAATAAGATTAGAAAGATGTATTGTACAGCTTATTAAAATAGAAACGAAAAAAAACAAGATTTGTATATTTATTTCTATTAATATATAGAGAGGCCGGTTGTAGCGCAGTGGGACAGCGTCTGACTGTAAGCGCGACCGGTTGTGGGTTCGATCTCCACTCGGGAGAGTGGTTATATTTAAAATTGTTTTCATTTCCTCGCTCTGTTAAGACAAAGTGTGGTGTTGAGTTCCACCACTCAACACGCAATGTCTCAAATTTGGTGGAAAGCGAAGTACAGAATGTTTTGACTAGGTTCTTTCTGTCTATAGGTAAAGACAAGTTCTAATATATGTACATTAATTAATTCTATTCCAAGCAATTTATTCCGAGTCTTGTAGCTCTAGAAATATTCATATATCACATGCTTGTAAATACCGTTATTAAAAATGAAACGGTTAACATTTTAATAGCTTTAATTTTCACTTTTCTCTAGAACGCAACGTTCATTGTCGTCCAATGACATATGTATGTAAATGATTGATTGATTCTTATATAGAGTTGGTCAATTTAATATGGGACCGGACGTTATAAATTGCCTCTACTCTACCTCTTAAAAGTAAAATCTTGTTTATAATTTTACAGCCTACAAGTTGAGAATTTTCTAAATCACCCAACTATTCCGTTGCGTCCCAATTCCGAACAGGCCTTTTGATAATTATCTTCGATGAATTAGTAGGTCATTATATTTTTATTGATATTTGTATAATCAGATATTCTAAGTAATTGGTCAACGAAATGCTTTCATATGAAGAAACTTAAGCCACTTCGTTTCAAATGTATGTAATCCTAATATAAATATTACTTTCAGAAAGAAACGACAGGTATAAGAATAATAATTTATTGAGCAATAAGTTAATAAGAATAAATTAAATAAATAAATAACATAATCTTTGTACAATGGTATTGTGTATACTAGTCGGCTTTACCAACAATAATTTGGTTTAATTTGTTAGTGAGGTGAGTATGCGCTGTAGGCCAAGTTCTGGGCATCATCAAGATTTTTGTTCCAGTCAGAACCGTAACCGGAATAGCCGTGTCCATGGCCAGCATCATGGGAAAGATGTTCTACGTGTACTGGATGATGAGATTCATGGTGGTGGGCATGAGGAACCACTTCATAGGTGGTTTTAGTGTGGTCCTGCTTGAAACACCAAGCTACGAAAAGGATGACGGCCAGGACTAAGGCAATCTTGGCAGTGGCCAAGGCTTTAATGGCGATGAGCTTTACAATAAAAAGTTTGCCAAGAAGAACTTTGGCTCCTAATAAACCGATAATGCCGCCAAGTCCGCTACCACCTTTTTTCTTACCACGACCTGAAATAATATAAATTTTTAGTTATGTTTATACAAAAATGATTTATTTTCTAAAATAACGAATCATGCCATAGTTCGTAATAATTTATTAGTATTATTCTAAAACTATATGGTGGTTATACTATACTTATATTTTTTATATATAATAGTTTAATTCAAAACAAATAATATTAATTTTTAAATGTAATAGTTCATATAAATAATTATATTTTAATGTCTACGTGACTGAAATTCGATAAAATAGTTTTTAAACCTTACCTTCTTCAAGAGATCGTTGCATCTCTTCCTTATCGGCTTGATTCATTTTAACTTCCAAAGCATGAGTTTCAAATAGACTAACAACGCCATCCATGAGTCGGTAATTAACCTCAGCATCTCTCGCAGTAGGGTCGACAGGAAGAGTGTCCAATTTTTTGCCAGATCTCACATCCGGTTCGCCTTTCAAAACGACACCTTCAGCGATCACAATATTTCTAGCGTTTCTTACATTATCAACAATCCTCAACAGCTTCTCCTGTAATACAAATTAGAAAATTTTATTATAATCAACAGTAATTTAAACGGAAACCCCACTTTCATAGTCGGTACAATCTCAAAGGAATTCTACGGTGAAACGATGGTGTTTCCATGACGGGTGGTAATTTAAGTCCACCTGCCGAGAGAGATTATATGAAATTAGCCAGCAATAAAGCCGCATGTAACTTGACCGGACACAACAGCATGTTACATTCTCACTTATCACTTTCACTTCAATAATAAAATTATAGACCTTAACACATAAAATGTAATCTCCTTTGCAATCCTTGATGAAGTTCAGGGCAGTTTCCACGGATTTGTCACTATCTTCTGCGTGGACGAAGGCGCCTAGGGCCAAAAGTACAATCAAAGTGGTCTTCATTTTTTTTTTAATATAATTTTTTTATACGAGCGACGTCTAATTTTCTGACGTCGAGAGATGTCAAGCTATGTTTGGCGTTATACAGCCGGCGTCTTAGAGTTTTATCTTACCCCTCCCTCTCCTCGATTATCTATTTGCCCCATACAAAACTCACATCTGGGTTAAGAAGATATTGGATTCAGTTCGAACCCTAATGTATATGCAAATTAGTTTACTTTGTAGACATTTGTTGATTTTGAGACGTTTCGCTGACAAAAATGCGATGTTATGTCAGACGGATATGGTGAAAGCCTAAGCAATTATTAAAATTAAACATTATTTATATATGATTGTGGTTAATGTATTTGACTTGTGTTTTCTTTTAATTTATATGAGAACATATATTGTCTTCATATTAGAAAAAGTTCTAAATCCAATAAAGAAACTTTCAGAAATTCCCTTGTTATTTTAGATAGTACAGTGAATTACAATCAAAGTACCCAAACCTGTTTATGTTGCGGAATACTTATTGTAGTAATCACTTCTTTGGTATAATGCACGCTAAATAATATATTTTTTATCATATTTAATATATTTAATATATTATATACATTAAATTTCATATATTTTTATCATATTTCAATTAAAATATGAATAATCAATTATTTACTACACATAAAATATAATGATAAAATCACAATCACACAACATAAGAAATATTACTTTATTATTATGAAATAAAGTTATATAAAATATTAAATATAACTGAATTTGGGACGAGTTTTAAATTTAGTTTTTTAAGTATTAATTTTAGTTGCAATTATTCAGGTTTTTAGTTTTTTAGTTATTTTATATTTTATAGCTAATTATTATAAAAATGATATAATTAATGAATATTACTAAGAACATCTTTCATTAGAAAGTTTTATAATTTTTAGATAAATAATTTAGTATAAAAAAACATAAACAAAATAACTTATGGGTAATTTAACCGACTTAATAATAAATAGAATTCCGATTCTCACTCGGAAAAATGATTTTATTTAAATTATTTTTGTTCGCCTCGCTCTGGTAAGATAAATCGCAGCGTTTAGTTCCGTAACAACATGTAATATCTGGAATTCACCGAAAGCGGAGTACGGAGTGTCTTGACACTAGGTACTTCCTAGTCTAGTGAAACTATAAAAAATTAAGTACGTAGGTGTTTTAAATTATTGGTTATACATACAATTAAATTCCAATATTTTATAATATTAAATACATGAATGAATAGAAATCACTTTCACATAATTATATATAATAATTGTATTACGCTCTATAAATACATACACACGAGTACGTCTTAGGCCAAAGTACCGGATTGAGAAAGTTCAAGTTTATATCGACATTAGTGAAGCATGCGATTAAAATAATTATAAATTCTATTTTACATTTTATTCTTCCTTCAAATATTAAACATTCTTATTGTACATATTTTTTTAATTACAAAAAACTAGTTTTTTACTTATTGTTTGTATATCTTTTCCTTACAGCAGGTAGAGAGGACTTGGTGTTAAAATACTTTGTTTTTTTAGACATTGCCTGTTGATTTGCGGAAATCAACGCTGTGCTTTGTTTTATCTTTGCAGAGATGATAATACTGAAAAAAGTCATTATTACCTCTATTTGAGATTGAAGCTGCTCTCGGCTTTATAGACAATCGCTGTCAAGCTATGCCACTACCGTGTCACCATATATATGTATGTGTAAACAATATTTTCTCTGCTTATTATATAACTTCCCGTGTATTTTAAATAGTTTCTTGATTTATTTTATGTTATCTTAAGATTTTGCTTCGTTTGCTATTAAAATTTATATATTTTTTAAAATTTTAAACTAATACGAATTTATCATATCCTGTTTAACTGATTATTTAATAATATAAACTAACTGAAGTATACTTAACTATAAACGTTACGTAAACTTATCAATAATGTCAAAGTAAAGTATTCACTTTTTACATACATAATTATATTCATTAAACTAACACAAAAAGTCGTCAATAATATAAGCAAAAAATAAAAAATATACATGCATATTTTTACAAAGCAAATGTGGACATAGTATAATAAACTACGTAACTTAACCAGGTAAAATATGTTAATTATTTTTTATATAAAAATTGAGTTTATACAAATATCCACCAAACAGGATTCAAACCTGTGCTCTCGGTGATGAAGAGTGAAAGTGTGTAATACCGTTATTATTACAACTGGGCTATGTTATTCGTCTGGTTTGCTTAGTAGTCCATCAAAGATAGAGTTAAAAAATTGAAAATAATATGTTAATAGATAAAAAAAATAGTTTTTTTAGTAATTAATTAATTTAATTTAAGTTAACTATGGCATAGTGAGGCAGTCTGACTGAAACGCAATTGGTTGTGGGTTCGATTCCAGCCCTGAGTAACAATCAAATTATTTTTTTTTTATTTTACGCTCTGGTAAGAGAAAAGCATAGCATTGAGTTATGATACTGGGTGGGCTTTGACTACCTTGCTGTTCACGATAACGCGCGAAGCTTTTAAAAAATTTGATAAACTTAAAATTCAGAAGGAATCCGTTACTCTTAAAAATTAATACTCTATGTTAATAATTTGGTTTTAGATTTGAACTCGTAGTCACTTTCCCCATTAAATTGGTTAGTGCACTGAGCTACGTAAACTTAATGATAGTTAGATAAAAATTGAGAATTTAGCATCGTTTAACGATTTCACGTAAGGAATGCCGGTTCTTAGGCACTGGTTATTTTTACCATCGGCTATCTTATAATTCCTCTACTTAACCTAGCCAGGCTAATAGGTAGTAAGTCATCTGTTTTCTTTCAACGCAATGTAAAAATATAAAAACTAAGTAGTTTTTACAATAATTTAATTTTAAAAAATGTATATATATTTCATAATAAGTTATAAGAAGCGTATATAAACTTATAGATATAACTCAAGTGTTCAAAGACGATAATTTTCATAAAACGGTTTCGTTCAATTTTTTTTTACTTTAAGAGGAAAATGCTTTTAGAATAGTAAACATATACTTAACTATTTAAAGCTAAAAATAAGCAAAACATCATGTTGAATATTAGTACGTTTTTTATGAAAGTTATATATATAATTACTCCATCAAGTGCAATAGCATTACTTGGCTACAACTGCACGTGTCGATAGACGAGTTTGACGATATGGGAGATTTACTTAAACGCTTGCACTCATTTATACTGTACGAAACGACTTTGAGAATTAAAAAAAAATATTTTTAATACAACATCACCAGCCGTGGGACGGCATCTAAATATAGATGCGATTTGGTTGTGGGTTGGATTCCCAATTGTGACAATGATTATATTAAAAAATTATTTTCACTTCTCTGCCCAGAGCAGAGAAAGTCCAGAGGCAAATCAACTCAACGCCAGTTGAGTACGCCACTCTAAATTCAATTTTTCCTTGAGGAACCGTAGGTTATCTATCTGATAAAACGTGAAGCTAAAGAAAAAAAATACTAAAACAGAAATATAGTGGATATTTCTGTTAATTAGCCTTCACAAAAAAATCACGCAACATTTTTGATATTATTGCCATCCAATTTGTTTGGTGTCAGATACGAGGACGATACGTTAATTCCAGAGCGTAAAAAATATTATAGAATTATTATAACCTTGCTACTATGACCATGTTAGTTAATTTGTTATTTGTTCCATATCCATCACACGTCTTTTTGAAACGTCATCAGACGTTCTTATTTCTTATAAGAAAATGTTTATGCTGATATTTCATAGCTTTACCACGACAGAACAAATTCTTTAATGTATAACTGAAATGGTTATAATCCAAAAAGCTCCCATAACCCATAATAAGAAAAATGCAATAATTACAATACAAAGTTTTGTTTTTTAGTAAATTATCCTTTCTTCAGTGTTACTTACAACGAATTTTATTCTTTTATTTACTTTATTATTGGACAGCTGGAAAGAATTTAAATCGACAGTTAAAATTTATACCGATAGATAAGCAAAGATGGAAGGATATGACATGAAAGTTCCTATTTATTTTATTCTATAGTACTGTAATAGTAAAATTAATGTAGATTTTTAGATCTAATTCATTTTTTTAGCTTCACGCTTTTATCCTGCATAGCAGGGTAGACAGAAAGTACCTAGTGTCAACACACTCCATACTTAGCTTTCCACCAAAGTCGAGACATTGCGTGTTGAGTGGTGGAACTCAACGTCGCTCTTTGTCTTTACCAGAGCGAGGAAGTGAAAATAATTTAAATTTAAATATAATCACTCCCCCGAGTGAGGATCGAACCCACTACCGATCGCATTTACAGTCAGACGCTGTCCCACTGCGCCACGATCGGCCTCAAATTCATTTCTCATATTTATAAACCTCTAATACAATAATTTAGGACCAGTATTTCATATAATGATAACTTGTTCAGCTAGGTAAATCCAAATAATGTTCTAATGAAGCAAAATTTAGATTTAAATCAAAATATTTGTAGAACCATACTCAACCTATACGATATATCGAATCGTACAATATAAAGTAGACTTTCTCATATACTTAAATTTTTAAGACTCATCCTCACGACATATCTACAGAACGAGACCGAACTTTCATTTTCTCAATTTTTACTTTCGATTCATCGCTTTTATGGTATATTGGTTTATATTATAATTTTATTTACATATAAAAATTATATTAAAATAATGTAAAGAGAAAACAAAAACGCTATAATTATATAATCGTTGGTGTATGTATGTTTATATGTTTTAGATATATTAAATATTTTATTCGTTTTCGGAGAAGTCAAAATTTAGTGACGAATCACTACATCTCCTTATATTGGGACATAATTATTAGTGATATTTAATGGAGATACTGCGTATGACTGTTTCTGCAAACATTACATATACCTATTAAAAAAACAAATTTATACTTAAACACTTTAATGTTAGAAAATTTTATTTGCAATTGCAATCTGGGATATCCATTTTAAAATTTTATTATTTACATTTTGGTACAATAAAGTTATTCATTTTTACCTACCAGCTTCTTTACCGGGGCGAGGAAGTGATAATAATTTAAATCTAAAAAACGCCCGGAATCGAATAAATAATCGATCGCGTTTACAGTAAGACGCTGTCCCACTGTGTCATGACCGGCCTCTAAAACAAGAGATGAAATAATAAAACGATCGAGTTACTAAAGCCTCAGGATTTATCTGGCATTATAAGGTAGTCAGAGACAACCTAGTGTCAAGACACTCCGTTGACTGCTTTCGAAATCAACGCCTTTGTTTACCATCGTCTTAAGATTTATGTAAAAACCTATAAAAATTTGAACGCAGCTGAATTCGAAACCGTGCCTCTTGGATTCCGTCCAAGCTTTTTGACCGGTAAGCCATGCGTTCTACTACCAGCTGCGTCGAAATTCTTATACGTTTTGTTACAACTTATCTGTGTTGTTAGCATCTCTGTCTGTATAAGATGTATGGTGTATCCAAGAGGCGCGAGTTCGGATCGCGCTGCGTTCAAATTTTTATTCGTTTTTTCAAAATGTTTTCTAATTTAATAAAATTTCTAAGTGTGGAATAACACTTTAAATATAGTAAATATTACCATTGTCTTACTAGAGCTGAAAAATAAAAATACATTATACATAAAATCATACCCTCGAGTGGGAATCGAACCCAATAATTAAACCAATCGTGTTTGTGGTCAGACACTATCCCACTGCAACACTACTAAAATAGTTGGATGAACATCAAAAATTCATTTTAAGTAGTAACTATATAAGGTCTCATACCTTATATATTTACTATTTAATATTATTTTTATTAAATAAGGAATATCCTCGTAATTTGGTTTTGTCTGTTTGTACATAGACTTTATATCAAGAGGTTTTAAATAATAACATGGTGTTAATGTCCGCAACCTAAATGTTCTTAAATTATAAATAATAAATAAGCAGATAATTGCTAAAAGACTATGTTTATATTAAATACTTAATATAAGTAAAATATATATCCAACCGTAGTGGTATGTATACATAGATACATATGTCTAACAGTGCTTTCTTCCGAATAAATCTAGACTGCCAAGCTAATTAGAATTAGTGGGTTAATTTCAACTAACATTTTGATTTAATTATACGAAATATTAATGTTAGATTTGAAAGTTACAAAACAAAACACATTTTAATTATTTTGGTATTTTTTTACCAGATTTTACGTAATTGTGAGCATCGAGTTGAGTGGCGAAACTCATCGTTTGTCTTACCAGAGGGAAGAATTAAGAATACTTTAAATATGACAATTTCCCCAAATTGGGATCGAATCCTTGACTAAATGCTTTTACAGTCAGGCTCTGTCCCACTAAGTAAGATGGTCTTAAAAAGCATAGCGCTCGTACGATTGGGATTTTTAGTATTTTTTTTTATCCCGTATTGCAGGGTAGATAGGAAGTACTTAGTGTCAAGACTGCGCTTTCCGCCGAAGTCACGACATTGTGTGTTGCACGGCAGAACTCAAAGCCGCGCTTTTTCTTTGTTATTTTATTTAGATATACACCACCGTTCATAATTATTCAGCCATTCAGTAAAATACATTTTATAAAGATTTGAATAAATGAAACTACTTGAAAATTATTTTACCTATTTATTAATAATATTTTAAACATTATACATACAACGATTTCTAAATTTTAGGTTCGTCTATATGTTCATCTTTGTTTACAGCCTCACACAATTTAATCATCCTAGCCACTAGTTTTTCTAATGTAGTTTAACTTATATTCCGCCATTCGTTTTGTAGTTATCTCCACAAGTTTTCTTGAGATGTAGGAAAATGTTTTCGGACTTGTTTACCGAGCGGAAATTCAATCTAAAGCGGAGTGTAGAGTGTCTTGACATTAGGTACTTCCTGTCTATGCGGGATAAAAGCGTGAAGCTAAAAAAATATACTAACAATCCCAATCGTATATGCGTTATACTTATTAAGGCCATCTTACTTAGTGGAACAGGGCCTGACTGTAAAAGTATTTAGCCGAATTAGATCTGGGGACTGCGGTAGCCGTAGCATAAGTTCCAATACTTTTTATTGTTTTATTTCTTTTGAGTAATCCTTACATATTCTCGTTGTGTGATTAAAATCATTATACTGTTGGAATACATCACCTTTATCTGTATAAATTCGCATATCTTTTTATAGTATTTCAATATATCACCCATTTTCCTTTCATTCCAAAAACTTACTATAATGACAAAAGAAACAGAGCTATCTTACATTAAAATATTGACCACTCTATTATTGCGTTATATAACTAACGCTCAGTGATTAAGTTTCATGAATATTATAAGTAGTAAGTATTAGAAATGTTAAAAACATAGATACAAGCAACTAAGATTTTTTTATAACTTCACGATATATCCCTGTCGTGGTAGTCAGAGGTAAAGGAGCGCCAAACGCTCCCTCCATGCTTCTTTCACCTCGGCTACAGTCATGAACCTCTTTATAAACGCCCCTCAGGGAGTGTTTTCAAAGTTCAACTGAGGTCTCCTCCTTATACCGCTCGCCTTTGCTTCATAAATCTCTTTTACGATTCTTTCATCACTTATACTCATGACGGGACAAAATCACGTTCACGTTCTTCTTCATTCTTACTACATACAATATCTATAAGTGAGGTATATGATATAATTGGAAAGATTTAACAAAGTAATAGAACCCACGACAATAATTCTTTTTTTTATCTCCTTGTACAAGCTAATCTCAGATAATGTTGAATCAACTTAAATGCTGTTATCTCTTATAAGATTTTTGATTTTTGCGATTTTAACACATGTTAAATGAAGCTATTCTAAACGGATTAATCGCGTATATAGGTATACCAAAAATACTTTTTTGTTAATCTGACGTTTCGAACACTTTACAGTAGTCCGTGGTTACATGTATCTCTTTTATTGTAAACTTCCCTTGACATTTAGTAATAAGAGAGTTGTATAATTCTCCATTGTATTTTTTTGTAAACTTATTGGCCACTATTAACAAAAAAATACTTAACATATATAAAAGATACTTAAATAATATAATATAATACTTAAATAATAATATATAATATAAATTAATAAAAAATGAACTTAAAAAGCATATATAAGGTTAAATTGTGAAACCCCTTTTTTTGAAGTCGGTCAATTAAGACTTAGTATAATTTATTTATATATAAAATATTTATTTATATAAAAATGTATAAAAAAGGAGCGCCAACGCATTTTAAGAAGCAACTACGTCCATTTGATATTCTGCGATGAAAGGCTTTCTTTTATTACTATAGTCGCTTCGGTATCTAGTAAATTGCTAAACTTATATTTATTATTTTTTTTAAATATCGTAATTATTTCCTTTATGAATTATAATCAAAGTTAGTGCAGAAGAAATTCGATGAGTTATCGATTTATTTTATCCTTTATATTTAAGTTTTAAGTTTAAAATTTGTTTGAGCCCGCTCGTGGCGCAATGGTACAGCGTCCGACTGTAAACGCGATCGATTGTGGGTTCGAACCCCACTCTGGGGAATATTTAAATCATTTTCACTTTTTCGCTGTGGTAAAGATAAAGTGCGGCGTTGAGTTCCACCACTCAATACGCGATGTCTTGAATTCGGTATTTTTTTTCTTTTTTTTTGAATGTGTAGTATGCTGTTGGCCCTAACGGCTATCGTTACCGGGGGAGGCTGAGCTAGAAGAGCTCTGACCTTGGCGTAGTCACCTAGAGAGGAAACCTTTAACTTAGAACACAGTCTCACGAAAGGCGCCTCCTGTGAGGCATGAACCTTGGCTTGTGTACACCATATATAGTGGGGGACTTGCCTGTTCGAGTACATATTTATGTCGGTATAAAAACCATTGAGAAAATTAAGCACGAGAGGTCAAGTCCCTAGTGAATCTATAATCTAGAAAGTAAATTGTAATTTTACAAAGAAAGTTAATTTACAAGCTTACAATGCATCAAGTATGTGAGTATCCCATAAATTACCTCATTTCGGCCATTGTTCAATGTCATTGTGTTGATTTTCTGTAATAAACAAAATTACTAAGAATTAAGTTAAATTTCTTCATATATTACTTTACTAAAGATATGATTAGCGAGATCGTTTGCTTAGAGCAAAAAAATATTTTAAATAACTGTTGTGAATTATTTAATTTATAAGAAATTAAACCGACTTCATAATAACTATACAACTACTTACTTATATTTTCTTACGAGTAATTTATATATCTCTGAAACTCCTGGACCGATTTTAATGAAACTTGTACTACACTCCGAGTTGAAGTATACCTAATTTAAATTAAAATAATCATCTCGATATGATTTTTAGTTTTAGAGAAATTCGTGGACAAACATACAAACATACACATTCAAAACTAAGCACTTGTTGTTTCTTGGCGATTATGGTTTTCTCGCTCGTTATTGATCATTAGTAATTCATATGTTTGGAGTCGCTTAGAGAGATTGTCATTTTTCGGTGGTAAAAAATTATGTCGGTTAGGGAAAATTCCTTTGCGCGTTGTATGAAATTCCGATTGCGTCTTCTACGGCTTTAGTGTAGTACATACATTCAACAGTGTGCCTGGTAATTGCGATAACAGAATGTGATACGTTGTCGTGTATGGCTCTTTCGGTGTATTTTACCTGGATGATGGCTACGGAACTATGAAAATAACTTCCCATGGACATCTGTACGATCTGATCAGCCCTAGACTGATGGTCATCGCGAGGTCCGGGCCGATATAGAGCATTTTAAACAGGTAGCGTCTGTCAATGAAGGGCAGATTACGTATATCCTTGATAAGTAGAATTGTTTCGGCCTTTGATAGTATGGCCGCTTGTTTGCTTATTGCTCGAAAGTCGTGAATTAAGGCCTCGAACCTCGAATCGAACACGAACGATCATCCCGGCGTCCCTCCACCGAGGTGGTGAAGTACTTGTAATTGCTATCATCAAAATTATTTACCACCCAAGTGGACTTTCTATAGCCGGGAACGCCATTTATCCATTGAAATTTCTGTGTTTGCCCGTGCGGTATAGATGTCTGTTGTGCGCCATGCCCAGAATTCGTTGTTCCAGCGCAAATTCCGTGCATCGGCTTACAACGAGGATTGGGTCGTCCAAAGAAGTTGATTGTGCTTTGGTGGGCTAGTGGTTTGATTTGTTTCGACTTTATATACGAAGCTATTTTTATTGGCAGGGGGATATAAGTGAATTTCCCAAGTACACTCGTAATTATACTCAAATATTATTCAATCCCAACAACATTACTTATATACATATCAAAGTGATATATGGTCGGTTAATAAGTAGCTTTACTCTTTTTACTGTACATTAAAGTAATAAGAGAGAATCTAGGGTGAAGAAATGCTACCTCACGTTCTTCATACATTAAAAGATATGATTAAAGCCGTAATTTCATATAAAAATAAAATAAACTTTGGGAAAAAATTACGATTAATATAACGATTACAAACAAGATATTAATATAACGATTTAATTATGATTGATAGCACAAGATTTATTAGATTTACAAGATTTATATTGTCGATTTATTTTTTGTTTTAACTTGTTGTAAAAAAACAAGAATAAGCAGCTTCACGGTTTATCCCGCATACCAGGTTAGTCAGAGGAAACCTAGTGAGGCACTCCGTTGACTGCTTTCCGCCCGAAAATGCAATGTCTCAAACATTGCATGTTGATTAGCTAAACTAATGTCACCTTTTTTCTTATCAGAGCAGGGAAATTAAATATTATTTTAAATATAATTAATCCCCAAATGGGAAATAAACCCACCACAAGACAAATTTACAACCAGACACTGTCCTGCTCTTACTTTTTTAAAATGTAATTTTAAAAGAATATTTATTTATGAATTAACTAAGCATATTATTTTTGCTTACTTAATTTTAATAAGATATACGAAATTTATGTATACAACAGTTTCTAATATAAATTTGCACATATATTTTGAACAAAGTATTAATTTCAAATTTATAACGTAAAGTAAAGATAATCCATTCTTTATTAAAACATTGCAAAACTCAACGCGGGGTTTTGTTATACCACAACCGAGAATATAAAAATAATTTTAATATAATAATTCTATAAATTGTACATGTAAATGAATTTATGTATGAATATATATTTTTATATATATATATATATATATATATATATATATATATATATATATATATATATATATATATATATATATATAAATTAAAATGTATGTTTAAATACTTGCTGTTGTTCTTTTCTTATTTAGTTAGTCTTACCATTTAAATTATTCTCTCTTCTCTCCAAAACATGGAAAGATCGTTCACTATGCGATAAGTCTGCCTATTCCTTTATCTAACCTAAGAACCAACTTTTCCTGTAAACGTTTTTTTAGCTTCGCGCAAAAGCGGGATAAAAATCCCGCAAAGCAGGACCGCAGGACAGACAGAAAGTATCTAGTGTCAAAACACTCCATATTCACTTTCCACCAATTTCAAGACATTGAGTGTTGAGTGGTGGCACTCAACGCCTCACTTTGTCTTACCAGCGCGAGGAAGTGAACATAATTTAAATTTGAATTCTCCCCTGAGTGGAATTTGTAGCCACAACCGACCTCATTTACAGTCAGACGCTGTACCACTACGCCACTACCAAAGTTTTAATCGGTATATAAAAAATCCTCCAAATGGGAATCGAACTGATTATATCAACAAAGTAAGTAAATAAAACACGGATCCAGCAATAACAATTAACATAAGGCGTGTCATGTATAATTTCTCCGACTTTAATGAACTTTATGTAATAATTATTATGTCCATTTCGTACGGTTGAATTTTATATGTACTAAGAACAATGAGATTAATAGAAGTGATTTTTTTATAACGCTTAATGTTTATAATAGTGTTGGCTGTCTGTTGATATTGAATCTGTAAATTAAAATTTATTTAGTGAATGTTCTCTTCGAATACAATACATAAAGCGAAGCACTGAGTGTCTTGACACTAGGTACTTTGTGACTACCCTACTATGCGGGACAAAACGTTGAAGCTAAAAAAACCATATCAAAATATTAAAAAAAATACCTTAAAATTTTAACAATTATAGAGCTAGATTATGAGTTCAATCATAGAACATAGAGATCATTTGAGAATAAATTAATTATGACAATGTCTTTCAGATTTGTTTTGTCTTACAAAATTTCATATGTATGTATGTACGTAGCAAAGTGCAGAATCTGTTATATGGGTATTTGCAATAGTATTCTTGCAGCATCATTATCCAGTGATACAATTACGTTAACTAAATTGATGACTAGTAACCTAAATTGACTCAATAAATTCCAACTCAACGTGTAAAATAGAGATATAAAAAAAACACAATCATTGTCGACCGTAGTGTGTAGGCATGAGTTTTATTTATCAAAAAGTATGGATGGAATATAATATAATATATATGGACTTTTTGTATCTAAGTAACGCATATTTATTTTTATCAAAATATAACAATTAAATTAAAAATAAAATCTAAATTGAAAAATGTTATTAAATTTATTAAATGAAAACCTTAATTATTCAAATTAAATATACTCATTTAATAAAAATATTCTATCAGTGTAACGACGTAAAATGATGACAATTTTTTTTAACAAATAACAATAATCCTTTCAAATGAATTCACTGTTCTGTGTTTTGTTCATTCACCGTGAATATGTGTAAACGTGCGATACTTTCTATTTTTGGTTACCTCTATATGTAACAGAATGTAAAAATTTCATGTTTTAATAGCTTTAACGTCACTTTAATAAAATTTTATAAACAATATACCCAGTTACACAGTTAAGTCGTTAATTTTGAATGACGCGACGGTTGTGGGTTCAATTCTATGAGAAAGAGTAGAAAATATATTTAAATGTAACCGCTAATCGTCGCTTTCCGCCTTAATAGGCTAGATGGTGGTCAGCTTGGGGAAGCTGGACGTCTAATCTTCTGGCTTGGCTTGGTGACTCACGGATAATTAGGGTACCCGAAGTCCCTCTAGAGAACCTTTTATCAAAATACTGCGTCCTCCGGTTTTTGCCCGAATTTGAAACATTTTATTTTAAGTAGCGGAAAATTACACCTCGCTATTACAGTCTAACCCAATTAAAATAATAAAAGTAACTAAATATAATATTTCTTTTGACCGAGACCAACAACGATGGCCTTAATATTAATTATTATTGTTTTTATCAATTTAAAACCTTTATTCATACTGAATAGTGATATATTACCTTCATTTATTCATTTTTTATCTTCACACTTTTTATAGCAGGATACACAGAAAGTACCAAGTGTCAAAACACTCCGTTCTTCGCTTTCCGCCGAATTCGAGACATACGAACTGCATTCATGCCTTTTAAAATAACTCTAAAAAACAATAAAATTAATAACATTGTTACATATACGCCATTTTGGTAAAATTCATTCAATAATTTGCCAAAAGTTTCACGGATCGTATTCTTTTATTTCAAATTATTATACATACTTTCACTTTATTTAAATGAAAACTTATTTAAATTAATTAAATATATCATCTTAATAATAAAATAAAATTGGATCTTGTATTTCATAATAAGAAAAAAATATATATTTTTAAATTGTATTTCATTAATATTAGTATCTTTGCTTTGAATTGAGTTTCTTAAAACTAGAATAAATCACTGAATCATGATTTTTTGTAACTCTAGCGAAATTAATTAAAATATTTTACGTTTTGCAATTACAGAGAGAAATAAAAAGATACCATTTATTGGCATAGTATTAGGTTATGCCACTTCCTAGTTCTGGTAAGACAAAGTGCGACGTTGAGTTTCGCCAGTCAACACGCAATGACTTGAATAGGATGAAAAGCGAAGTACGAAGTGTCCTGACACTAGGTTCTTCCTGTCTACGCCGCTATGCGGGCTTAAAACGTGAAGCTAAAAAAATAGAATGAGTATGAAAAGCATTACATTATATACTGTCAATATATAACTATTTTTAATGTTTTTCTATAAACAAATTCGTTCATTATTATAATAAGAAATGATAATTGTATGGGATAAAACACCTTACTTTTCCATACCGTTCCATAGAAATGCACGGAATTTTAACGGGTAATTGCGAACGACTTTACTGTAGGTTTAAAGTAATCCTTTTATATGCTTTAAATCCACGTCAAGTCTATAAGCTTTCCATGTTACCAAATTTGAAATTAAAGTATAAAATGTTTTAATAGTTTAATATTTTTAAAGTGTTATTCTACACTTAGGATTAGAAAAACCGTATAAAAATTTGAACCCAGCGGGATTCGAACCCACGTCTCTTGGAAACCGTCCAAGTCCAACCATGGATGGTTCCTAAGAGGCGCGGGTTTGAATCTCGCTGCGTTCCAATTTTTATATGTTTTTTCAAAAATTTTTATGTATTTTAATTGAAATTATTTTAAAACTTGGTAGATCTATAACAATGGACTACTGTAACTTGTACGTAGTGTGTACGTAGCATATTTAACCTACCCTACAACTTACTCTCTAACTCTATTTAAATTAATTATTATTATGATACTATCTACCATAAACCAACCCTTAGTTATTTATTCAACTGTATTTATTTAAGTACTTTGAAATAGGTATCTTTAATTCATTGTAAAATTGTGACGTAACACTTCCTTATTGAATTTTCTTTGTTTTCTTCTAGGCTATAGTGACTCAGTGGAATAAGGTTACTTATAATCGTGATTGATTGTGGGTTGGATTTCCATCCGTGGGGATGATTATGCTTAAAATAATTTTCATTTCACCGATCTGGTAAAACAAAGCACGTCATTGAGTTCACCACTCAACACCTTATCTTGATTTGGGGAGGTAGATAACGTAGTATCTGGACACTAAGCTGTCTCTGATAACCCTGCTTTACGGAATGAAAGCGTGAAAGCGCTGTAGAAATAACACAATCCATTTTTCACTCCCTGTTTGTTTGTAAGCATTGCAAGTAAAGTGTTCAGAATCGAATTAATAGAAAAAAATCAACCATAAAATATATTACATAATATAAAAATTTCTCCTAAATACCACCCATACCGTTCCCACTACGTGCATATAGTATAATAGGAATACATATCACGGCATTGTCGAATGACCTATTGAGCGTGACCGCAAATCTTATTGGCTTTTAATGCTAAACTATTGATGGAAAGTGAAGCTCTAATTTAACTATAGTGAAGCTATGTGGGTTTATATAAAAGTGTATATCCATACGTTTGTTTATATAATCTAGGGCAGAGTACTGGAGAGAGAATCAAAAATTAGTATATACTTTTCCTCTTACTACGATTTTGGTCCCTGTTAAAATATTTAAAAGATTTTCAGAAGAAATTTATGATTCTGTATATTTATTTTAAAAAATGAGGTTGGTCGGGGTGCAGTGGGACAGCGTCTGACTGTAAATGCGATCGGTAGTGGGTTCGATTCCCACTGGAGGTAATGATTATGTTTAAACTATTTTCATTTGCGCGTTCTGTGCGTAATAAGGAACTTGTTGAATTCGAGAGGAAAGCGGAGGAAGGAGTTTCCTGACACTAGGTTCCATTTGCCCGTCTATGCGGGATAAAGCGTGAAGCTAAAAAATACTTTTTACATTCTTAATCACACACTTGGGCTAACATAAATATCTAAAATAAAAGTACAAAAAATCATGGGAATCTAAAAGGTTGTGACCAGAACATTTAAAAAGTATTAAATTTGAATTAAATATAAATTTCTCAAGCCAAATAATTATTTTTAAAAATAGTACTTTTTAAAGGAAATATATACGAATATACTTTCAGCCAGTTTTCTTTCAGTCTTGAATGAACATCTATCTCTCGATACGTAATGATTTTTAAGTTATCTCTGGTAAGTTAATCTCTAAGAGATCTTCAAATCTAACAACGTTAGTTTTTTATATAATTTTATAAATTACGTAATATATTATTTATATGTTATTTTCTTACAGCTTCACGCTTTATCCTGCATAATAGGGTAGTCAGAGACAACCTAGTCTTGAGACACTTTTTCCATTACTTTTCGCCAGAAATCAAGACACTGCGTGTTGAGTCGCGAACTCATCATTACTTCGAGGGTGAATCAAACCCAAAACCAATCACGTTAAAAATCCGACGGTGTTCCACTATGCCACGATGGCTTCTAGCATGTGATCATATAAACTGAATACAATATCCGTCTAATGAATTAAAAGTGTCAAGAATGTGAAAATACTTAACAAGTCAGTGTTATTTTTTTTAATACACCAGACTTAGAAATCATCTTGTAGATCGTAGTATATTTAGGTAAGATTACGCCTTATCCCGCATAGCAGGATAGTCAAAAACAACCCAGTGTCAAGACACTTCGTTGACTGCCTTCAGTCCTAAATCGGGACATTGCGTTATATTATTATAACAAAACCGTTTATTAATAATATTATAATTTTTATTTTTTTAACTTCACGCTTTTATTCCGCATAGCAGGATAGACAGAAAGTACTTAGTGTCAGGACACTCCGTACTTCGGTTTACCCTGAATTCAAGACATTACGTGTTGAGTGGCGGAACTCAATGCCACAATTTCTCTCACCAGAGCGAGGAAGTGGAAATAATTTAAATATAATCAGTCCCCAGAGTGGGAATCGAACCCACGATCGATCGCATTTACAATCAGACGCGATAAGGTCTATCTTAAATACACACAGATATAACTTTTATAAATTTAATTATTGCAAAACTTTTGGGAAAAAATTATTTAAAAGAAAAGAACTATTAAATTAATTTAGCAGTAGAACTTACAGTCCAGAAACTGCGTTCACCATTTACTATCCGAATTCAAGATATCATCGCTTCACTAAACGCCGCGGTTAGTCTTACCCGGAAACAAAATATACAACGAGGAGAAATAATTATTTCATATCGCTCAAAGTATTTCCTTTCCTTATATTACGGGGTTTCGGAACTGCATACAAAACAATCACGCAAACAATCGTGATATAATTACTCATGTACAATCAAAATGGGTGAATTCAAAAGACATCAAAATTTCATACACGCACGTTTAAATTTGTTATGTAATTAATAGAAACCGTCTCGACGTCTAAAAGTCTAATTAGATACGATATTGCTTTTGGCAAAGATTTTAATTCATTAAGATTCCTTTGCATATTTGAAATAAAAAACAGGTTAGAGCTTACCTTAGTAGTACAGACAATCTACTGTTTTCCACTGTCCGCCAAATTGAGATGTTGCGTGTTGAATGTGCGGAATTCAACGCCGTGCTTTGTTTATTTAGCCATTATGTATTAAATATATTATTTTTATATGTTTCCTACATACATTCTATGTAAGAATAGCTTACGATGAGTGGCGGAACTCAACTCCACGCTATGTCTTACTAGAGCGAGGAAATGAAAATAATTTAAATATCATTATTCTCTAGAGTTTATAGTCAGACGCTATTCCACTGCGCCACGATCGCTATATAGTTATTTTTATAATTAAATTTTATCTGTTTGTTAAAGTCTTCGAACAATACTATGATGAGATCTATAGTTTATTTTTTTATAATTTTATTATTTTATTAATTTCAGCATATTTTTTTCTTAAGTAACAATTGAACTCACGACCTCTGGTTAGGCAATAAATACTACTAACTCCCAAATAGAAATGTTTTTTAGTTATATTAAAACACGTGTATAAAATTATTCACGTGGATAATCAACCAATTTTAGCTGCCTTTTTTTTAATAATATAAAGCTTGCAATTTATCATGTTTCATAAAAAAACTAAGTATGAATTTATCACTATAAAATGCTATTAATTCAATCCTATGAACATTAGCGGAATTCATTGCAGTGCTTTACGTGAAATCGGAGAAATTAAAATACTCAAAAAATCTCAAACCTGCAACCGACGAGTATGCTCTAAGACATTGGTCCACTGCACCATCATGGCTTCTATATTATATTTATATTAGAATACATTAAGTTTTTTCTATAAGCATATTTTTTATCATAAAAAGAATAATATTTTTTTGGTAAAAGACCGATTTTTAAAAATACATTTGAATTAAATAATTCTTTGCAACGCTACTGGCACAGTTAAGCTTTTCTTGTAGTAAGGTTCGTGAATGAATGAAATCGAAAATGTTATTTCACACAATATATATATATATATATATATATATATATATATATATATATATTAATATTTAAAATTTCACATATATTTTCATTTTATTCTTTAAAATTATATAAAACATCCTTTACAAAGTAGATATAACGTGTAATAAATTGTATTTAACTATGTGCCAAAGCTTTATTTATGAGCTTTTAAAATATATGGTTTGATTTTACTACGCATTAGAAATTTTATTTATAAGTCTTATTACAGAATAAAAGCTCAACAAATTCACTTAAAATTATTCGTATAAATATTTTTAAAAATATTTAAAAAATCAATAAAAAGAAACGCTACAAAATCTAAAAAAAAATACACATCCTTCAATCAATTTATCAACTTTCAATGAAAAAAAAGAACATGCGCGTACGCAAAATCGTAAGGCAAAATTACTACGCCTCGCACACATTATATTTTGACTCGAGAGGGGGGAGGTTCAGATAAATATGCTATGACCAGCCAAGGGGGCACATTACACGTGCTTCCATCGACAATGAAGCTGCTTATACTGTTAGGTTGTGTGGTGGTGGCTTCCGCCAAGCCGGTAGAGGATGACATGTTGGGTTCAGTTATCGGCGTAGTCAGGAGTTGCTCCGAGCAAGACGTCACTTTGTGCCTTAAGGTGTGTGATCGTGTTATTTGAACTTTTTTCTTTATTTTTTATTAGTTTTTGAGATAATTAGTGGTTTTTAGTTAAATGGTTTTATTTTTTTTAATTAGAAGCTTTTATTAATATTATATATGTTTTTTGTGTTAGCATAGTTCAAAAGTGTGTAACTGTATAAGGAAAGGTCATGGATTCGATCTTTACTCAATAAAACGTCTATATTTAAATATATTTTCGTTTACCTGATCTAATTTTATTGAGTTCGTTAAAAATTGGTACCAAATAACATATAATCTGAACGTAGTGATATAGGAGTATCCTAATACAGGAAATCCGTTAAAATATAAAATTTTAATATATAGAACGCTCTGTAAATTATATCCTACTAAGCTGGATTACTATTTACCTAACAGTTTATAAATGATACTATTTATTTACAGGAAAAAGCCCTAAAATACGCAGAAAACTTGGCATCAGCCCGTGAAATTAATCTTACCGATGGAGTAACCCTAGTTGGTACATCGTCGTCTCGTGGTGCAAGGTCCTTCGAGCCCTTATCTGAAGAGCCAAGAGCGAGGGAAAATGAAGTGGAGACCAGGCTTGTTGATGCTGCAGCTGATTTCCTAGAAAACCATGTCATCCAACTGCGTGTTCCTAAAAGCACTGTAGATGATGTGAAGAGATCACTTGAAGAAGGTTAGTAGCTTTACGCTTTATACCACTTAGCAGGATAGTAAAAAGACAAAAGACAAAAGACAAAAGTCAAAAGTCTAGTGTCAAACACTCTGTCAAAAGTCTAGTATCAAGACACTCTGTCGACTGCTTTCCAAAGTCTAGAAATTGTGTGTTGAGTGGTGAACTCAATAATACATTTTAATTATAATCATTCCCCTAAGTGAAAATCCAACCCATAACCAGTTCAGTTTAGTCAGACGTTATGCCACTACTCCACATGGTTAATAGTTAGATGGTTAGAAGCTTAGTCTATTATATAAAATTAACTCAGTTACCTAATCTAAAGGAAGTTATAAAATAATTCGTTTTTTTTAATATATCTTAATTTTATTTACTATGGACACTTATGATCTCTACACTTTGCTAATTTTACATTTTCTTCAATATAACTTTGAACTCCTTTAAACTTGACTATATAATGGTTAGAGCGTTTGATACTTCAAGTGGTGCAAGTTCAATTCTTGCTTCATACATATTTTACATGAGATTTCAGTATCTTTGGTTGAAGTTGCTTTAAGTTTAACAATATATACATTCAGTTCAACTATTACCAAAGCAAAACACAATGTTATATTTTAACCATTTACTGTTAATTTAGAAAAAAAAATAATAAAAATTTCTAATACCACATCAAAAAACCGGTACTAATTAACACTAAACTCTGTATGAAGCATTTAAATAGCTAACGCAATTATCACTCGTACAAAATAAACTGAGTAATAAATTTAAGTTAAACACGTTTATCATTTTCATAATCTCAACGCTTTCACACTTAGGATCTGTGAAATCACATAAATGTATGTACATATAATATAATTAATTTAGCTTTCCTATTATAAATAATTTCTAAAATATTCCATTTGAAAGTTTTGTACTACTTAGCTTAGTTAATTATTAAAATACGTCCTTTTTTATCGTAAAAAATATATATTTTAAAGAAAAACTAACTCTAAAAAAAGTATTTAAATATATTTTTTTGTTTTCATTTATTTCTAAATATATGTAATAATATATAATTAGAAAAAAACCAAATTTCAGATTAGACTAAAAAATATTAACATAATATAAGAACGATACAAATATGAAACGCGTATTACATAATTCAATATACAATGCTGGCATACATTTATGTAACTTCGTTTAACATTGAAAAAATATCTAAATATATAAAGAACCACTCTTATTTTTTTTTAAATCAAATAAAGCTACAAACAGACATACAAAAAAAACGGAGATTTTAATCACTGACTACTCCTTTCTTCACCCTCTTTAAAAATATATATAGTAAAATAAATTTTAACTAATACAGCAGAAAGAGGAAGGAAATCTAACAACACGCAAGTGTAATTTGACAATTTAAATTTCACCTCACAAACCCGTGAGAAACGCCCGAAGCCTTACAAAGCTAGTATCTTTAATCGTAATAAAGGCGTATGAAATAATGTGTTGCGCAATCAAAATCTGCCAATCATTCCACTCTCTCTCCAAAACTCAATTAAAAAGTAGCCGTGCTTGCTCGTTGCAAGCATTATTAAAATAGAAAGTCCTTATATGGAAAAATATAATTATTAATTATACATTAAAATTATATAAATTTGTGGATTTTAGTTAAAGCTTGTTGAAAGTTTCATAAAAAATATTAAAAAATCATTAAATCACCGTAAATAATCTTAAGTATTGCTACTTAAGTAAAGTGTATAACTAAATAACATATCAAAAGTGCTTAAGCATACCGGAAGTAACATGTAAGTTAAGTCCGATCAAACATGCATGTTTGCGGTTATAACAGGTACGATAAGTAGGTACGATATTGTTAGTTTCTAGGTTCGCACATCCTAATGAAATATAGAGAATTTTTATAATGGAACAAGTTGAATGAGTTTCACCCATTAAGAAGGCCAGGTGAAAAGCGGGCGTGTGGATACAAGTTTTTCTAGACCCAAGGAATGCTAGTAACTGGCAACTAGTTTTAGGTATCCGTTAACAGATACTAAATATCTAAGTAAAAGCCTTGTTCCAGACGGCTTAGTCGTAATAGGTATGAGAAGTAAGTAGGTTCGGTGCTTTCGAATTGTACCAAAAGATGCACTTTCTAGATAAACGAGGTTGTTGCGCAAACTGAATGTAACATTGTGAATTTTAAATACAGACACCTCTATGTATTTCAAGCGTACACATTGAATACGAATAAGATTTGGAACCATTGATGTTTATTAATGATTTTAGAAAATGCTCAGCTTTCTAGGATCTGCATGTTTGGTTTACTTCAAGTGGTATAGTCATTTACGCATCATGCTGTTTTAATGATCCATGTAATAGCGTACATAGCGTACACTCAAGTTATAAAACAGCTTTCAAAACGTAAGCTGGTCAGGCACTTAGCCGTTGTGGACACTTGAAATTATTGCTTTTGTGAATCTTCATTTATATGTAATTTGGTTATTTAGATTCAAGGACCCTTTTATTAAATCAATTTCGATTAATAATCGTGATTTTTTTTGGATTTATTCTTTTTTATTTATTTTTTATTATAACTTTTAAGCCGTGTATATTTTTTTTAGAAATATATAATTATCAATAAATTTTATCCTTATTATTTTACTTAAGGTCGTGGCAAGAAGAAGAAGCTCAAGCAACTCCTCCCAATCTTCGCTCTCCTCCAACTGAAGATCCAATCCCTCATCCCCTTATTCCTGGGTATCATCGCCTTCGCTGCCATCAAGGGTCTTCTCTTAGCCAAGGCCGCCCTCCTCGCATCAGCCCTGGTTCTGCTGAAAAAGCTGCTGTCCAAGCATGAACACCATGAAAGCTACGAAGTCGTTGCCCATCCTCATCACGAGGAACACTACAGTCATGGTGGAGGCCATGGAGGTGGCTGGGGAAGATCCCAAGACGCTCAAAGCCTGGCCTACAGCGCTTACGCCGACTAAGTCTAATATTTACCACTTAGTCTCTCGGACCTCACATTAATTTATTGTTATTTAATAATTTATTTAAATTATTTAAACGTTTTTCATACTTGGCTATGGTCTATGCGTCACCAGTCACCAGTATTTTATTTAGTACCTGTTACATGTTTTTTTTTGTTTGTTATATTGTTATTATAGTACAAAGATTATTTTAAGTGCAATAGCTTTAATATTTTGATTCACTTTTATGATTTTTTCTTATTATATATACATACATATATGTATACATATACAAATAAATATTAATAATTTACGTCTATGCATAATATATCTTTTGTAAATATATTTCTAAATAGTTGAAATATTATATTTATGTGAAATATTATTTTTCGCATCTTCATTTTTTTATTTTATTTAATATGAATTTATTATTATTGTACGTATTTATAACTAAGTAGCGTTTATTTATTATATATTAGTAATTTATTATATGGTGATGCCCTTCCTTATAAACCACTTCGGTTTCCCACCTTACGCATGTTATTTATTTAATACATGAAGAATTATAACGTATTGTATTTTATTTCAACCTAACACTCATAGTCATCGAACGTAATAACATTGTATGAATAAACTGTTTGTTTACTAAGGTGTAGTTTTATTTTTTTTTTAATAAAAATATCTAAATACCTAATTACTAAGATCTAGGTTAGATCATCCTAGATTTAAAGAAATATATTTTTTTATTATTATTTTTTTATAATATCGTGAACAGACATCCGCTCCTTTTTTGACATATTGATTTTTTAACTATTTTTCTTATGCAATTTAAAATGCTTAATGCCTATAAGACTCTTAGACCCTCGTGTCTTTATAAATATGTAATTATAAACCTTTTAAGGTACGATTCCGATTTCATGTTTTCAAACGCGGCGTTGAGTTTTACCTCAAAGAAAATAATTATAATAAGAAATAATTTGAAATCAAAAAGCTATTTCTTTAGAGCTTACTACGCTTACGTTGCAGCTAAGCTATTTGGAGCATGAAATCAATATATGTTAATTTATGTAAAATATCGTGAATGAGTCGATCATTTAGTGCATGTCCTGATTTATAATTAGTTAAATATATAAATAATGGATGCGTTTTAGTACTTAAATATACATCGGTTATATAAATTTTGTTATTTTTTACATTTTAAAATAAATTAAAAGTATATAATAATTACATTATTGATTTTCGCGATTTTTACACATTTTAAAGAAATTAATCACGTTTATTTTAGTATTCGAAAATATGATGTAAATATCCACTCTCTTTTACTTGAGAATTTCAAAAAATTAAGGTCTTAAATCCACCACACCAGAGAGAAGATATAGTCGGTTCATTCTGCAAGAATTCAGGACAGTACGCGAGACAATTAAGAAATAAATGGAGATAGATGCATATAATTAATTTTTGTATCTACTGACAGACGAATATCTCACCTCAGTCTATAAGCGATAAGTATGAAAATCAAAGCGTGAAATGAAAATTAAATCAAACTAAAGAGGTCGGTCATGGTGTAGTGATATTGATAGATACTTTCCTTGTTCTGGTAAGACAACGTGCGTTGCATTCTGCCACTGAACACCCATGGTCAATGTCATGTCTCATATCTTGAATTCGGCGGAAAGCGGAGTACAGTGTCTTGACAATAGGTACTTCCTGTCTACCCTGCTATGCGTAACAAAGCGTGAAGCTCCAAAATGTAAACTAATTTCAAAGTAATTAAAATATGGAATTTATTTGTTAAGCTAAATTTGTGTTCAAAACCTATATACATATAAATAATAAAAAAGAAATTTATCTTTACATCAATTTGGCTAAGTGAATGAAATTGCTGTTATTAGCTTCTTAGTAATAATGGAATTAGATTACTGGCAAAGAAATGTGTAACATGCAAATAACATAGCCTAAAGTAAGCCTTCTCACGTTATTAGAAATCTGCTCTTCCTGTGTTCGTTCCCAATTAAATATGACCGTACTGTACTGTGTTAGTATTTTATATGTATATATATATATATATATATATATATATATATATATATATAGTTACATATAAAATATATATATAAATAATGTTAAAACACACTTTTAAGGATTTTATTTAGTTATGCTCAACTTTTAAGTTTTGAACAATTTTAAATTTCAAAAATAGCTTTAAAAATAATAGAAAAACTGTTCGTTACCTGAGCTACTTATAAATAACAATTTTAAAGAATAATTGAGAACGGAATAATATTATATTGGTTTGCTCTATTTCTTTTTATAAGATTCACGCTTTTGTCCTGCACAGCATAGTAGACAGGAAGTACCTAGTGTCAAGACACTCCGTTCTCCGCTTTCCTTTGAATTCGAGACATTACGGATTGATTATTTTTATCGAATTTTCTTTGCAATTAGAATAAAAAGAAATTAAAATTATAATAATTCTGTAATATCAATATAAGCTATATTTAAATGTAATAAAATGCGTCATTTAGAAAAAAACAATTGCTTGTATACGAGTACATCGTTCCTCGCACACTTATCAAAACTTGCCACACCGTGGGACAGTGCATGGTTGCCATAAGAATTTTAATTTTCATTGTTTAAATTCATTTATTCTTGTAAAAAAAGGGAAAGCTTTCAAATTGTATGGCTTGTGTGATTGACTACATTAAGCGGTCAAATGTGAAACATAATTATAATTCAATTTTTAAAAAAAGCTAATACTAAGTACGGCGTTGAGTTGCGCCGTTTATCACGCAATGTGTCAAATTTAGGTAGAAAGTAGTGAACGTAGTGTCTTGATACTAGATTCTCTCTGAGTATTTTGATACACGAAATAAAACATGAAGCCGAAAAAAATATTTGAGGATAAATTTTTAGTTATTTTTTATTTCCGGTCAATATATAACAATTATTATATTATGAGGCCGGTCGTGGCGCAGTGTGACAGCGTCTGACTGTATACGCGACCGGTTGTGGGTTCGATCCCCACTCGGGGGAGTGTTTATATTTAAATTATTTTCACTTCCTTGCTCTGGTAAAGACAAAGTGCGGCGTTGAGTTCCACCACTCAACACGTTATGTCTCGACTTCGGTGGAAAGTGAAGTAAGGAGTGTCTTGACACTAGGTACTTTCTGTCTACCCTGCTAAGCGGGATAAAAAGCGTGAAGTTAAATATATATATATATATATATATATATATATATATATATATATATATATCTATATCTATTTAAATTTAATAAAATTCTTAATTCACTAATTAATCAGTAGGGTAAATAATAGAGTGGATCATATAATTCTATTTAATAGAAAGAATGTTACTATTTAATGTTAATTAAAAAACAATTAATGTTTCTGAGTACATCTCTTCTGCGTATAAAAAATGTAAGCACCAGTAGTAAGTAATAGTAATAACATATGGCTTTTACTTTTTTGTAAGGAGTTTGAAATTTAAAAATCTAAATAACTAGTCAATATAAATATATGATATGTAATATATTTTATTTGTATAAACATACAAACCAACGAGTGTAGCGTAATATTCAACGGATTATTCTAGTTTAAAATTTTTTTTTACCTTTTTTCTTAATCTTTTGCATATTAAGAAGGCCCGAGAGACATAGATACTCTATTCTTCTTTCCTTTCAGCTCTAAAATATTCCTTTTGTAGTTGCGTAACCCACTCTATGTCTTCTTGTATAAAATTAAACATTTTGTAAAAAAAAATTATATATATATATATATATATATATATATATATATATATATATATATATATATATATATATAGTTACATATAAAATATATATATAAATAATGTTAAAACACACTTTTAAGGATTTTATTTAGTTATGCTCAACTTTTAAGTTTTGAACAATTTTAAATTTCAAAAATAGCTTTAAAAATAATAGAAAAACTGTTCGTTACCTGAGCTACTTATAAATAACAATTTTAAAGAATAATTGAGAACGGAATAATATTATATTGGTTTGCTCTATTTCTTTTTATAAGATTCACGCTTTTGTCCTGCACAGCATAGTAGACAGGAAGTACCTAGTGTCAAGACACTCCGTTCTCCGCTTTCCTTTGAATTCGAGACATTACGGATTGATTATTTTTATCGAATTTTCTTTGCAATTAGAATAAAAAGAAATTAAAATTATAATAATTCTGTAATATCAATATAAGCTATATTTAAATGTAATAAAATGCGTCATTTAGAAAAAAACAATTGCTTGTATACGAGTACATCGTTCCTCGCACACTTATCAAAACTTGCCACACCGTGGGACAGTGCATGGTTGCCATAAGAATTTTAATTTTCATTGTTTAAATTCATTTATTCTTGTAAAAAAAGGGAAAGCTTTCAAATTGTATGGCTTGTGTGATTGACTACATTAAGCGGTCAAATGTGAAACATAATTATAATTCAATTTTTAAAAAAAGCTAATACTAGGTACGGCGTTGAGTTGCGCCGTTTATCACGCAATGGGTCAAATTCAGGCAGAAAGTAGTGAACGTAGTGTCCTGATACTAGATTCTCTCTCAGTATTTTGATACACGAAATAAAACATGAAGCCGAAAAAAATATTTGAGGATAAATTTTTAGTTATTTTTTATTTCCGGTCAATATATAACAATTATTATATTATGAGGCCGGTCGTGGCGCAGTGTGACAGCGTCTGACTGTATACGCGACCGGTTGTGGGTTCGATCCCCACTCGGGGGAGTGTTTATATTTAAAAATATTTTCACTTCCTTGCTCTGGTAAAGACAAAGTGCGGCGTTGAGTTCCACCACTCAACACGTTATGTCTCGACTTCGGTGGAAAGTGAAGTAAGGAGTGTCTTGACACTAGGTACTTTCTGTCTACCCTGCTAAGCGGGATAAAAAGCGTGAAGTTAAATATATATATATATATATATATATATATATATATATATATATATATATATATATATATATATATATCTATATCTATTTAAATTTAATAAAATTCTTAAGTCACTAATTAATCAGTATGGTAATTAATAGAGTGGATCATATAATTCTATTTAATAGAAAGAATGTTACTATTTAATGTTAATTAAAAAACAATTAATGTCTCTGAGTACATCTCTTCTGCGTATAAAAAATGTAAGCACCAGTAGTAAGTAATAGTAATAACATATGGCTTTTACTTTTTTGTAAGGAGTTTGAAATTTAAAAATCTAAATAACTAGTCAATATAAATATGTAATATGTGAGATATTGCCTTTGTATAAACAAACAAACCAACGAGTGTAGCGTAAAATTCAACGGATTATTCTAGTTTAAAATAATTTTTTTACCTTTTTTCTTAATCTTTTGCATATTAAGAAGGCCCGAGAGACATAAATATTCCGTTCTCCTTTCCTTTCAGCTCTAAAATATTCCTTTTGTAGTTGCGTAACCCACTCTATGTCTTCTTGTATAAAATTAAACATTTTGTAAAAAAAAATTATATATCTTTTTCTTTATTTTTTTGTTATATTACGAGTATTATAATACGGTAATTAAATGATTTCAAATTTATAAAACTACTTCAATAATCAAGGCGAAAACAAACTCCTAACCACCGTAAATGTTCAATTGGATAATTCCACTACGCAAAGATGACTTGTATTAAAAATAAATACTTTATATAACGCCATCTACCACTATCACGTTAAACTACGATCACGGTCGTTTTTACTACAGCATGAATAGTAAGTTCAAGGCTTTAACCGCGAGAAGTAGTACAGTGAACTTTTATACAACTTGTTTACACTATATAAGGAAATGATAGATTTCATTCAAGTTTGTATGTATGTATATTTATTTATTTTGATCTTTGCGTATTAATTATGAATTTATAGTCGATTTTTTCTTTTATATTTATTAAAGTCTAAAACAACATTACTTTTCACTCAAAAAAATAGTCTTTTCCATATTAATGTTTTAAAAAACCATTTTTTGCAGCTACACGCTTTAACCTGCATAGCAGGATAGTCAAACAATCTAGTGATAAGACACTCCGTTGACTGTTTTCCGCCCGAAATCAAGACATTAAGCGTTTAGTGGAGATTAAGCGCGCTTTGTCCACCGGAGCGGAGAAATGAAAAAACTTATAATATATAATATTTTTTTTATATTTATTACATTTTTATATACATAAATAGACAAAAGTGACAAAATAAAAAATGGTATTATTATTGATTTTAAAAATACATTTAAACAAAAACAGTAGAAAAATTAATATCTATTTCTACTTTGGTGCCATCTCGTATCCAATATTATAAACTACGTATACCTGGTCACACACGCCTTCGTAGCGCAGTCATGGTGGGTTTGACTGAACGCGCTAGTCGTCGACACCAATCTGATTTGGATTGTATAGAATATTGTATTTTCTATAAATGTTTTCTTTGTGTGATTAACAACATTTTAATTAACATAAACATTAATAATTATATTTGTAACAAAACGAAATATCTGAAATATTATTTTCAGCTTTACATGACTGACTCATTACTGTTATTAATCAGAGAAAATGTAGTGTCAAGACATTTTGTTCTCCGCTTTCTTACCAAAATCGAGATATATCGGATGATATAGTTGAGCGGAACTTAACGCCGCACGTTCTTATCATAGCGGAAAAATGAAGCAGTCATAATATAAGTAATACAACATAACATGAATGAAATAACTTTTAAGTAAAACGTATAAAAAGTATTCAATTGTTCTAGGCCAAGGCTAAGCTCGGTTTGTTTTATCTATTTGTTGCTATTACGAGTCGAAAGATGGCGTTCTTTTTTTACAGCTCGGTCAATGAATGTACTTGTCGTTTTATTTCTATCTTTTGCGAACATTGTATGAATGATTTTAGATCTTTCTACGTAGTCTTCAGATATATACACGATTGATGTGTGCTTGAATTTCCTTTAGGGAAATAATTACATTTAAGCTTCACACATAGCAGGGTAGACAGAAAGTACCTAGTGTCTAGACACTCCGTACTCCCCTTTCCACCAAATTGGAAACGCTGCGTATTGAGTTATGGAACTGAACCCCGCACTTTGTCTTTTTACCAGAGCGAGCAAGTGAATATAATTTAAATATAATCAATTCCGAGTGGGGATTGAGCCCACAACGCCTTTACAGTCAGACGCTGTCCCACTGCGCCACGACCGGCCTCTTATTATTACATTTAAATTTTCTTAATTTTCTCGATTTGTTAATATTACACGCGGCCGGACAGATGGTGAACGTTTTATAATACACTTATGTTGTCAGCAGCTACTGAAATATTTGCATATAATGATTTATTCATTGTGGATTTTTGAACTGAGAAACATATTTTTTTGCAATTCTTATTTTTTTTTAATTTAAGCCTTAAATGATATTACAAGATTACTCAAAGTAAAATTAAATATATATAACCAACAGACAGATATAGAGATATAACAAGAAAGAGAGGACACCGTGGTTCCCTAGGATAGCGTCTGAGTGTACGTTCGATTCCAACTCGGGGAAATTATTATATTTAAAAATTATTTTGATTTCTCCGCTCTGATAGGTCAAAGTATGGCGTTGAGTTCACCGCTCAATACACGATATTTTAATTTTCGGTACAAAGCAGTCAACGGAGTGATTTTACACTAGGTTGCCTCTAACTACTCCGTTATAAGATATAAAACGTGGAACAATATATAAAAGTTAATGAAATAAGTTTAAGAAACTAACAATAGCTTACAAGCATGCTTAAAAATAACTTTGAAAATAGTAAAAATAGTATAACAATATAATTGTTCTCGGTCAAGGCTGTGTTGAGTTTTGTTTTATCTATTTGTTTCTATTACAAGTGGAGAGATGGCGTCGTTTTTTATTGCTCAGTTAGTGAACTATTGTTCTATTTTTAGCTTTTGCGAGCAATGTACATGTAATATGTTTTCAGTAGTGTCTGAATGTGCATACGATGGTAGTAGGTTCAAATGTAGGAGAATTTTTATATTGAAAATGCTTTATTTCTTTTTAATCTCCTTTAAGGTAAAGCGCGGCGTTGAGATTTACCTTTCAACAAGGAATATATTGAAATGGCAAGATAACGTGGAAGTAAATAAACTTACGTTTTACCAGCTACCTATTAAGAGTTTTAAATGAAGAACAGAGTAAAATAATTTTGGTTTTTCCATGCCTGTAAGTACGTAAAGAACGCAGAAGCTGTTTGCTGCTATATGATTTTGAACAAGCCTTACAATATTTACTTTTTAAAATGCACAGTAACATAATAAATGAGATATATATATATTTATATATATATATATATATATATATATAAACTGTACTTAAAGGAGGTCGGAAAAGTGCGGATGCAGTAAATCTCTTTATGGTATCGGCCATCGGAGAAACGCTTTATAGTAACGATCAATGAGCATCTTGAGATAAATTATAGATAAACGGAACACTTGTATGTGAGACTTGTTCCTTGGAATAAATTTAGCTTTTGATTAAAGAGGTTTTTTAAAGTTTTTTTTAAAATGCATTTTTCTACAACGTATGGCAGACAAAAAAGCATTATATCTAATTTTATAGCATTATATCTAATTTTATTTCCAAATATATACTGCATATTTGGTGCCGGAACTCAACGCCGTGCTTTATCTAACATAACTTACTAATGAAAATTTTTATTTGTTAAACTTGTGTTTATTCTATCCCTCAATATATAGACATATACCTGTCAATTTAACTAACTACGTATTATAAATTAACGCATAAAAATTTTTTCAACGTCATCTTCTACTTCCGTCAATTTAATAAAAGAAGAACGTGCTCAGGTGATTTTACCTTGTCGAGAGGATGAGTGATGAAAGAACGGCAAATAAGATTTATAAAGCAAAGGTGAGTGGTAAGAGAGGTCAGTGTCGAACTCGGTTGACTGTTGAAAACACAATATCAATATCAATAACCTCCCCAAGGGCATGTATGAAGAGATTGATGACTGTGGACGAGGCGAAAGAGGTATGCATGGATCGTAGCGTTTGACGTTGGCCTTTCTCTGACTACGGAGTAGTAGACGAGGGATAAAGCGTGAAGCTTATTTAAGTCCGATGACAACAAAATATTTTCACTGTATGGAACGAAATCAGAGAAAAGAGAAAAAAAAGAAAACTGAAAGCAAAGAGTGACCAAATGTTTTAAAATATTTCGTAAATAGAGGTGAAGGCTAAGGGCACTTAGTCTCACTGCGTTCACCACTTTCTCAAATTCGTTGCATTGCTTCTACAGTGACGTGTGGCACGGGCTCGTTTTCCTTTTAATGCAAGGGCATAAAAAC
The DNA here is from genome assembly GCA_032432895.1 of Dryadula phaetusa. NCBI lineage: Eukaryota > Metazoa > Arthropoda > Insecta > Lepidoptera > Nymphalidae > Dryadula > Dryadula phaetusa. The sequence continues at coordinate 3,717,534 of JAOYRS010000073.1, forward strand.
AATATAAATATAATAATTTCCTATCGGAGTTAAAACCCAAGACTTTTATAAGTATTGTATATACATATCATAAAATTTCAACATTTTCAGTTTGTCTGTGTGTTCCGACTTATCTCTAGAACGACCTGTCCGAATTTGACGGTACTTTCTCTGGCATATAGTTGATATAGTAAGAAGTTATTTTAATGTAGAATTGTAAAATTATGATCTACTAATCTTATAAATATTCACTATTACGAAAACGGATCTAAACTAAATTGTTAACTTTTACTCGGATTATCTTAAGTATGTACATATATGTACTCATAAGTTATAATCGCAAAAATCTTTACGCATCAAATATTACACACAAATAAGGTGCTCATATCTCGTTTATAACAACAATTAAATATAATTCCAACTCTATAGTTAAAGAAGTAAGAACTTTTACCGAAGACACTAACGTCCTATTACTATAGCCTCTACAGTTAAAGTCTTAAGACTTAGTCTTGTATACTTAATTGTAAGGCTTTATAACATATATAGTATAAGGAATTTGAACCTTATTCAAACGTAATAGAGTCGTCTTGATATAAATGATTGAAGATGGTAGCGTCCTCTTTTCCCATTGCTTTTACCGTAACCTTCAACCATTTATCGTGTATACTTCATTATGTTAACATAAAGAAAATTGCATGGATGCTACTTGATTGTAATTAGCTTTAAATTAAACAATAAAAAAAATTAAAATTGCAGTTCTACGCTTTATTCTCTATAGCAATTAGAGACACCTAGTGTCAAGACACGCCATTGACTGTTTACAATGTAATAGCAAACTCAATGCCGCGCTTTGTCTTACCAGAGAGGAGCAATAAAAATAATTTTTCACCTCATCTTTGTCTAGGCTTGGAATCAAACCCGCAACCAATCGCGTTTATAGTCAACCGCTGCTCCACGACGGCTCAAAAGTGTATTTTTGTATAGATGAAAATGAACGGAGTATTTCGAGTCTACATTCTCCCTGTCTGTCATTTGCGAAAAAAAGCTTAAAGTTGCACCATTATGAAAGGCAAGCGTGTTCAAATCTTTAATGAGTAATATATGAGGATAATTCTTCAAATTAAGGAAGAATATATATACGGACGGCAAAGTGAAAAACGGAGTGTCTGTGTGTGTGTAAGAAACACAGACACTCCGTTTTTTAATAAATTGTTATTTTTTAACACATGTCATTAAATTGAAACTTTAAGGAAAACGTTAAAGGTAGATTGCCTGTCCTTGATGACATTAATGACATTAAAAAAAACCTTTTTTTTGAATTTTAATAATGTCCTATTTAAATATAATTTAGGTTTATGTAAATAAAACTACTAATATTTTATCACTATTTAATCATCAAAATAATCTCTTTGTTTTCAATAAATTAATATAAAGCATTAACTAACAAAAAATAAATATATATATAACACAAATATTATAGAAGAAAAATATATGTAACGAAGAGAACCCGTGAGGATGACTTAGAAAAACAAAAGAAACAAAACCAAAATAAACTTACATTATACTTAAATAAATTAATTAAAGCCAGGTACATGTAAGAACCATACATATCTATCTGAACGGCTGTTCCATGAATAAAATAAATACTAAAAAATAGTTACGAAACACCTATAAGGCTTACAAACAATTGATCGTTAGAATACAACAATACAACAAACACACCACACTAGAAATAAGTATAGAGAAATCGACTTATAAAGAGGTCGTCTAACTAGGTTTCTAGGTTTGCTTTTGCGCGGCGTAGGCTAGGTTCTGGGCGTCAAGAGACCTTCCCCAGCCCCCGCTACTGTGACCGCCGCCACTACTGTATCCACCTGTATCTCCTCCGTACCCACTGGCACCAGCGTAATCATGGCTGGAAGTATGACTCGATGAGTGATGGGGATGGGCAACCACTTCGTAGGTTACATGTTTCTGCTGAGACAATAATTTCTTCAATCCTATTATAGCAGATAGTACTAACGCAAGCTTTCCAATCAACAATGCCTTTCCAGCGATCAAAGCGATCGCGCCAATCGCCAAAGGAAGTAACGCCGCCATTTTCAGAACAACCGCCGCGATTAATGGTCCTAGGATTTTGGAGGCCTTCTTCTTTTTGCCTCTGCTTTCTTCTGATAAATCACTGTCGTCCGTGAAGGATGACACCGTGTCTTCCAAAGCTCGTCCCACACTTGACACGGTGTCAATGACATCAGAACCTTTAACTTCAACCCTTAAAGAATGTGTATCTAAATAATTCTTCATTTTCGAAACAGGATCCAAAGCTCTGGGTGCACCAGTTTCCGGTGGAACGTCGCTCGCCCGAACTACTGTTACGCCGTCCGTTAAGGCAAAGCTTTCCTTTTGCCCGATCATTTTGTCGACGAACGAGAAAAATTTGTACTTTAGACATGATGTAGAATCTTTTTTGAGGCAGTCACTAAATGTTTCTATGTCATTTTCCGAGTGGCTCGTGTCTTGAGCGGGGAGGGCGTAGCACGCCGCCACGAGCGCAATGAGAGCGACCGTCTTTATCATTGTAGTGTTAGAAATAGACTGTGCGCCGGCGCAGCGAAGCTTACTTTAAATACCACTCCGCACCCCTCGCTCGGTGGAAAAAAATTGAAATAACTTGGACTTTCTCAGTCTGGGAGTAAAAGTGACGTCCAGGTTTCATAACGTTCCGCGAAAGCCTACGACCTGTGCAAAGGCCGTGAACTTATATATCTACTTAACTTATGTAACAGGTAATTCTTAATGTAAATATAAGTTTAAAATAATTACAGAAGTTATGTTGAACAATTGAGTCTTGAAACACTTTTAGCTTGATATTGTACTATTTTTAAAGTCCACATTTAGAAACCCGCACCTCTTGGAAACCGTTCTTGGACAGTTTCCAAGAGGTACGGGATCGAATCCCACTGCGTTCAAAAAATTTTTTATACATTTTTTTCAAAAAATACTTTAATCTTCGATTTTTAATATTATTTAATAAGTATAGGGAGGGACTTATCGATTTAATGTTAAAACGTTAAAAGCTACTTAAATTACATTCAAATGAGAGTTCTTAATTCATTTCTATTCATTTATATATATACTTGAATATTTGTTTTCGTAGACTAAATATAAAAGCTATATCGCTAATCAATTATACTCTCTCTTTGGATACTTGGAAATAATATAAATTATTTTCAAATATGCAAACATATTGTTCAAACATTTCTTAAACTAATACTTATTACAGAAATAATAGAAGATAAATCATTTGACCAAATCATTTCATTGAATCAAATGTATGTCCATACACGGCAAGAACAGAAAATCTGCTCTTAAAATATTTTATGTATAATGGTCTCATCCATCAGAGAAATATTTATATTTTATCAGTAAAATTTATTATTAATTATATTTAGTCCAAGTTTGTTTTTTCTTAGATGGACGGAAATTGGAGATTACCTTGGTATGTCAATTATTAGCTTTTTAAATTGCAAAACAAACAAAAATATGAATTAAAAAATTTTGGCAAATTGAGAAATTCTATTACTTACGTTAAATAATATATGTCGTTTTTAACTATTGGAAAAAAAATAAGAGAAAAATATACATAGACAATTGATAAAATTATCGAAATGCAATGCAACGTCAATGTAATTTAGCTATTTAAATTATTTTTCATAAAACTTTTTTCTTCAAAAGTATTTTTCAAAAATTATCAATATATTCATATAATCTATATAATCTATAAGTAGTTCTATTTTTAGTGAAAACAGCTTCACGTTTTATCCCGCATAGCACGATACTTAGAGATAATTTGGTGTCAAAACACTCCGTCGCCTGGCTACCGACCGATATCGAGATATCGCATATTGAGTGGCGAGCTCAACGCCATGCATTATCTTACCAAAGCGGAGAAATAAAAATTGAACTATAAATATTTCCCTCAGAAGGATCGAACTCAAAATCAATCGTGTTTACAGTCTCTTTTTTACATTATAAAAAATGTTTAACAAACAACATTACAAGTATGTATATCATTAAAATGATATACACACTTTGACTAATTACCACTTGTAAATTTAACTTCCTTAACCGAGAAAGCGTTAAACCATTTCGGTTAAACTAGAAGAAAAGTAAGAGTTAAGCCCTCTCTTAGTCACGCATCCGGCAATGCCTTTTATTCTGCGCACGCGCATGTCTCCTTCGATTCATATGTCAATTCCAATGTATAGATTCTAATCACGGTAATAATTCTTTAAGGCAATGCTTTCCTTTGAAAATATAGGTTTTTACTGCATTTTTCTAACATTTTTCCTTTTTTGATAGCGAGTTTATTAATATTTTTTTCATGGAATGGGAGTGTAATAATATCTTTAGTTTTATAATCATTAATTATTCGCGAATGTTTTGATATTCGAAAACACAACAAGCTCTGTATGAGCATACAAGGAATAAGCCCAACCATTATATCAAGTTTGATAAATCTCATATTCTCATATTCTCGCTAGGTATAATATATAATTTACTCGAGGCTATTGAATTTCAAAAACATCCTAATTTCAATAGAGAAGATAGTTGGAAACTCTACCACGTGCGACTCACTTATAAAAAATTAGTCTCAAACCCATACACCAGAGACAAAGAAAGGTACAGTCAGCTATGTCTGCAAGAATCCAAGGAAGTAATTTATTTCAAAATGTTTTCTAAAAAACTTTTTCCACGAGTAAATCAAAGAATTTCACCTATTAATAAGTAGTAGAATTTTCATATGACCTTACTTAGATTGTAAGGTTAGTAGCACGTTGTTCTGATCGTGTACTATATAAAATCTGCTTATAGAAAATTTATTAGTTATGTATGTATGAATATACATACATACAGTATGTACATGGCATGTTGTTTCGCTAATCATTTCTATGATGCTAAATATATCATATATTTTTACAGGTATAATTGGGACAGAAAATACCTAATTCGCTTTCCGCACAATTCAAAACATTGCGTGTTGCTTGGTGGGACTCTACGATGCACTGTGTCTTACTGGAGCGGGGAAGTGAAAATAATTTAAATATAATCACTCCCCCTAGTAGGGATCGACCACACAGCTGATCGCTTTTACAGTCAGAATGTGAAATATTTATATGTATTTTCATATAATTGAGAATGCACCGATTTAGTTAGATCAAATGCGGCATTTAATTCTATTATTTTATACTATTCAGATTATATATATTTCATTTGTTATAAAAGCACGATACGCAATTTTCTCATAGTTTTCAGGGTAGGCAAAGAAAATAAAAATTTTTCGTGCAAAACTTTATATTGTGTGTGTTTGTTGGGAACTACACAAAACTTTATATTGATTTTTTGACAACGAAGCATTTTTTTGTTTATTTTTAATATATATGACATGATTTTTACAATAAATATTGCATCGTCTTCCAAAACAGTTGTACGCAGTTTCTCTGTATGTATTAATTATAATTGCGATTAGTTCTAAATAAACTTATGGATGTTATTGTATGTATAATATTACTAGTATTTCCCATTTAAACTTAAAAGCTAAATTCAGTCATATACATTTTCTTGTTTCTAGCTTCTACGTTGTTTCCTCAGAAAGATAATATTAAAATAGATAAAAAAAATAGTAAACAGATACAATTATTGTCGATATGGTAAATTACGTTGCTAACCTAGTCCCATTGATCCAGATAACTGTTCTATTATTCTACATAGACGTTTTATGGGAGATTTTCACAATGGGCCAACTAACTATTGTTATATTTAACCATTATGGTTACATTTCTATTTGATTACCGAGTTTAGTTTTATATTAAACGAGCTTTGCCCGCGTGTATATGACATTTAATATCTCTACCAGTGAAAGTGTAGTTAAAATTAGTCCCAGCCATTCCAAAGATTAGCCAGAACAAAGCGACAGATAGACAAAAGATTTAAATATAATCATTCAGCCAAGTGGAATTGAACCCACAACAGTTCAAATTTACAGTCAGACGCAGTTCCATTGCGCCACAACACTCATATATATACATACTATACAATGCTTGGAAAATACAATTCAGATTCTTTGTAAAATATATTTTTTTTAAACATAAATTTTTGTTATTGCCTTAATAATCTATTAAAAAGTATGAAAGTGGGAAATATTAATTTTAAATTTATGAACACTAACATATAAACGACGTATTACGTTACCTTTTCATAAGGTATTCCTTTCACTTTTCATTGTGAGGGTCATTGACATGGTCATTGTGATGCACGGATGCTGGGTACATGCGCGAATTGTTAGCATCGTAATGTATGGAATGCAAAATCAAACACGATGGAATGGCTGCACTGATTATGATTCGATTTTTACTTATGTAAATAACTAAATTTGTTCAATATTTTTGTAATTTTTTCAAATAATAAATTAATTTACTTTATTATTTTTTTAGCTTCATGCTGAGACAGGCTGAGACATTGTGTGTTGAAAGGCGGAGCTTACCATCGCGCTATGTCTTACCAAAGCGAGGAAATGACAATATTTTATACATAATCGTTCTCCCGATTCCACAACCGATCGTGTGTACATTCAGACACTGACCCACTGCACCACGAAATCATTTTATATAATATAAATACACTACCTTAAGTTTTTCATTCTCTTAATTTGGATTTTAAACTCTAATATCTATTTTTTATTTTTTTATTGAAATCATTTCTTATTTTATTGAAATCATTTCAATTCTTTTTTTATTGAAATCATTAGCTCCCTTCACTCACGTCATCCCTAGTCCACATGTAGTAGTTAGTTCATAGGTTCTTTGTGAGTAACGAAACGGACCTAAGTACTTGCCACGTTCAAATTTTTACATCCAGTTTCAAATATGCATCGCATATCATACTTAGTGATTAAAGAAAGAGATCTATACGCGTACTAAGGGACGCCAACGCTAGTCGCTTATATAGACAGATACTTGTCACATAACACTAAATAAAAAAATGAGAAGAAAACAAAAAATCATGATTTGCAACGTGCAAAGGCGATCTTATACTAAGGGTGATCTTTTCCAGGTAACCTTAATCTTAAATTTTAATTTAAAAAAACATATTGGGGTACAAAAGATAACTGAATAAAGATGATAGTAGTAATAATCAAAAAATCATGTTCCATCAAAAATATACAACCTATCTCATCAGCATAAAAGAAGAACGTGCTCAGGTGATTTAGGCACGTTGAGAGGATGTGTGAAGAAAGAATGGCGAGAAACATTTATGAAGCATAGGTGAGTGGTACTAGAGATCGGGGGAGTCTTCGGTTGACCTTCGAAAACACAATAAAAAGCATGATGACCCTCCGAAGGGCGTGTATGACTATAGATGAGGCGAAAGACGTATGCAGGGACCGTAGAGTTTGACTACCTCGTCAGAAATACACCGTGAGTTAAAAAAAATCACATCAGCAAAATTTATAAAACAAAAAAACTGCACACGAGTTATCCACATTAACGACATTCATTAGTATAAGGAGTTGTACTTGCGATTGGCCGCATGAAATTTAAATCTCTGGATCTTTTAGTAATTATAAAATAAATATTACCTAAGTTACTAGTTATTATAACAGCTATCTCAGTGAAAGTCTCAACAAAACATAGATTTATATATACAGTAAGATACAACATATATATATATATATATATATATATATATATATATATATATATATATATATATATATATATATAATATTTTAGTTGTAAATCGAAAACTATAAAGATGATATTGTAGTAAAAACTGAAATAACCTAATCAAAACAATGTTATCAGAGTTAATATACCCTTGATGAGGTTCAAGCGTGAGAAGACACTAATGCAAAAACATACCTGTGATCATTAACCTATATTACTTGGACACTGAATGAAAATATTTATTGTTATATTTATAACTACCGGCCCGCTCGCGACTTCGCCCACGTGGACTCCTATGCTATGACTATTTCTTTCTTTTACCAGCCCGCGTTTCTGCTCAAATCACAGACTTTGTCAAAATTTATGGTACTTCATATAAACAATATTTATAAGACTTCATATTAACTTACGGTCCTGAAACCGTAATAATCTTACCCTGTCCTAAAAGCCGTTTTTAACGAACATCTTCTATCTTCTTTCATATTATCTTGAGCAGGTTGTTTGGACATGTAATTTCATACATCTACTTACGATATCATGATCCATATGTGATTTTTCTCTCCCACATTCGGCACCACCATCCACATATGATTTCTCTGATCCACATATGACATCATGTTCCACATATGATATTTCTCCTTCACATATGACACCATGGTCCACATGTGATTTCGTCGATCCACATATGAAACCAGGGTCTACATATGATTTGACTTATCCACATACGATATCATGGTCCACATATGATTTTACCCTTCCACACATGCCATCAAGGTCCACATGTTTTTTACTCGTCCACTCATGACAAATACGGCACCGTCATCCACATATGATTTCACCGATCCACATATGACATCATGGTACACATGTGATTTTACTCATCCACACATGCCATCATGGTCCACATGTGTTTTTACTCGTCCACTCATGATAAATACGGCACCGTCATCCACATATGATTTCACCGATCCACATATGACATCATGGTGCACATGTGATTTTACACATTCACATATGACATTATGGTCCACATACGATTTTTCTCTTCCACATATGACATCATGGTCCGTATATGATTTAACCGCTCCACATATGATACCATGGTCCATATGTGATTTAACCGATCCACATATGATACCATGGTCCATATGTAATTTAACCGACCCACACATGACACCATGGTCCTTTTGTGATTGGACTTATCCACATATCATATCATAGTCCACATATGATTTCACCCTTCCACATATGCCATCAAGGTCCACATGTGTTTTTCTCGTCCACATTCGACATCATGGTCCACATATGACATCATGGTGCACATGTGATTTTACACATTCACATATGACATTATGGTCCACATATGATTTTTCTCTTCCACATATGACATCATGGTCCGTATGTGATTTAACCGATCCACATATGATACCATGGTCCATATGTGATTTAACCGATCCACATATGATACCATGGTCCATATGTAATTTAACCGACCCACACATGACACCATGGTCCTTTTGTGATTGGACTTATCCACATATCATATCATAGTCCACATATGATTTCACCCTTCCACATATGCCATCAAGGTCCACATGTGTTTTTCTCGTCCACATTCGACATCATGGTCCACATGTGATTTTACCTTCCACACATGCCTGGTGGCATGTGGATTATGTTAGTTCACATGTGATTTTACTCATCCACATATGAAATGTTGGCCCACATGTGATTTTACTCATTCACATATGACATCATGGTCCACATATGATTTCACCCATCCACATATGCTACCAAGCTCCACATATGATTTTACTCATCTATATATGACATTGTGGCCCACGTGTTATTTTTCTCGTCCACATATGTATGATACCAGGGTCCACATGTGATTTCACTATTCCACATATGCCAACAAGATCCACATATGTTTTTACTCGTACACATATGTCACCATGGTCTTCATATGATTTCACCGATCCACATATGACGCTATGGTCCATACGTGATTTTACTTATCCACATATGATATCTTGGCCCACATGTGATTTTTCTAGTCCACATATGACCCCATGGTCCATATGTGATTTCACCGATCTATACATACCATCATGTCCACATATGATTTTTCTCGGCCACATATGACATCATGGTCCAAATGTAAATTCAAGTGTTCACATACGATTACACATCATCGGAGTGCAGTTGAACTTAGCGCAGAGAACTAGACTGCAAATGCAATTGGTTGTGTGTTACACTCGGGGAAAAGATTATTTTATAGCTTATATTTTTTTTTTGGTGTTTTTACTAAATATTTCATATACAGAATTGACTTTTCTACTCTTTTATTATATAGTAGCAGCTTTTCTGCCGTGTATATCTATATTGGTTTTGCACCCGCCTCTTATCTCTCGTCCCTCGTTCTCAATTAGATACCGGACTTTTTAAAATTATTTTTCTCTTCTAAATTTAGTTTTCCGCATATGTCATAATGTATTATTGAAATTAGTGTTGAAATCCGTAGTTTAAAAAATCAAAGCACACAAACTACAGACGCGACTTAGTTTTATACTATAAAATGATATTTTAATGTGATATGAAAGAGTCCATCCGTTAAACAAAAGTTAAATAAGTTAAACAACACTATTACTATATGGTGCACATTGCTAGATTAAGATTTCTTGGTACACAAACTATATTAAACTAATTTGAAATCGGTACAGCTTAATGACATGGTAAGAGGGGCCAACAGTTATCAAAAGCCCCTAATCGTCAACCGCACCTGCATGTGGTACATCCTGCTAAACAATAGGCTAAATAAAACAATAGGCTCTGACGACTGAACCTGTGGCAGTATAGCCACACGACGTTGGATCTCTGATCCATAAGTCACTCAATAGCAACGACATAGAGGTTGGCAGTGTGGCGAACCTTGTCATGAAAATAAAAGATAGGTATTGCCTGAAGGTTATAAAAGTGTATGCCACTACGTCCACTTACCCTTACGACGAAGTTGAATCTATGTATGAAGACAGCGAAAGGTACCTTAATATACGGTTGTTATGGGTGACTTTAATGCGAATGTATAAGAATATCGTGAACCACCAAGGACAGTTGCTAGTAAACTTTCTTCAGTCCCAAAGGCTACTTTGCATGAACATCTTTTTCTAGAAGAAGTGAAAAGAAGTGGACCTGGCAGAATCACGCTACTAAAAATGAGATTGACTTCATTATGTGCAACAAGTGTCAAATAATCAGAGATGTCTCTGTAATCAATAGGGTTAATAAAGAAGCTGACCACCGTTTCGTAACAGGCACTCTGAATGTAAATATCAAATTAGATAGAGCGAGGCTGATGAGGTCAACTCTTAGACCAACTCTACCACAAGTTGAAGCTGGCTGTGGAAGTTTTCAGCTGGAGCTACAAAATCAATTCACCTTGTTGGAAACCGTACAGGACATTGACTACGCTGCCAAGAGTTTGTTGCGTGTCGTAGGCTAATAACATTTTCGACCGACGAGTAATAGAAGCTATCAAGCGAGATTCTGGACCAGACGAGGAAACAATGTGAACTTACCAACATTTCACCTAGTGAGCGTCAGATACTTAACAGGAAGGCAAAAACTTTTATAAGACGCGACATAAGGCGCTCGATTACTCGAAAAATTGAGGATGCTTTTGCACGCAATAGAGGTTCGAAAAGCTTAGCCAAGGCACATACTTCCCATTATTATCTCATAAAACTCAGAACTTTACTTTAAGGATCAAATTACTGGCTTGGAGGTGATGGTTCACCTCCAAGCCAGCAATAATCACCGAGGTCGAAAATTTCTATGGGGACTAATACTCCTCAAAGTTATTATCACCACAGTTCAATAACGAGGATGACTCACGAGCCAGACTTACCCACCACCTATCAGATGACATCAATATAGATGAGGTTAACATAGCTCTCGGACAACTTAGAACAACAAAGCTCCGGGTGAGGATGGAATTAATGCAGAGCTTCTCAAAGAACTAGGTACACCTGTTTTGATAAGTCTGACGAGGCTCTTCAATTGCGTCATTCACAATGGTTTAACACCGGAGACATAGAGCAGGAGTCAGGATCCTTATACTGTTCCTTAAAAGGGCGATAAAGCCTTATTATAAAACTACCACCCCATATCACTCCTAACCCATGTAAGTTGTTCTCGAGGGTTATCACGACCGCCGTGTCCAAAAAATTCGATGACTTCCAACCGGTGGAGCAGGCTGGGTTTCGAAAAGGCTTTAGTACCACGTACATAACCTCAGGCAAATTATTAAAACACTGAGGAATACAACCAGCCTCTTTGCCTAGAGTATGTGGACTACGGACTGTGGACTACAACTACGTCCAAGTACAGAACCGGAGCACAATACTAATCCATTTGCATCGTGGGGTAAGACAGGGAGATATAATTTCTCCTAAACGCTGCACTCCTGCTGCTCTGGAAGATATCTTCCAGACGCTCGACCTGAACAGACGTGGTATAAATATCAACTGTCAATACTTGTCAACACCTGAGATTTGCTGACGATATAGTCATTATGCCTAAAACTCTGCAGGATTTGGAAGAAATGCTGAATAGCCTAGACGTTTCGTCAAGACGAGTGGGTCTCGGGATGAATTTTGACAAAACAAAAATTATGTTCAATAGTTATGTATCCTCAAAATTCGTGGTCGTAAGAGGCACTACTCTTGAGGTTTTGCAGGATTACGTTTACCTTGTCCAAATTATCCCAAGCCATAACGTGGACACTCACTGTAGGGCTAGTCCACAAATTAAAGGGCGCTCAGTGAGCGATGAAACGTAAAATGCTTGGAGTTTCTCTGGTCGACAGAATTCATAATGATATCATTGGTCAGAGAACCAAAGTAACCGATATGGCGCGTAGGATCAGAATACTGAAGTGGAATTGGACCGGCCGTGTCTTAGGGTGCCTTGTAGCACGATATACAGCCGTTGCCCATGGATGGATGGCGGTAAGCTGAAATAAAATGCATCCAATGCTATCCATAACATACATTATTTTTTTTTAGCTTCACGCTTTTTATCCCTCATAGAAGGGTTGATAGAAAGTACCTAGTGTCAAAACACTCGATACTTCGCTTTCCACCGAATTATTTGCTTATAGAGTGGTGGAACTCAACGCCGCACTTTATCTTACCAGAGCGAAGTGAAACTAAATTTTTACATAATCACTCCCTCGAGTGGGGATCGAACTCATTACCGGTCGCGTTTACAGTCAGACGCTGTCCCACTGCGCCTTACATTAACACATATAAGCTTTCAAGAGTCCTTAAACTTTTATAATCTCACCCTGTCGTAAAAGTGTGGAATTAAATTTTAAAAATAGTAAAATAAGTATGTGTAAAATATAATTTAATTTTAGATTTTTGTTTATAAAATATGAATTGTTTTCGTATCCGTATATCGAACATGAGCAATTTTGATGAAAATCGCTTTGTAAGACATTTCGACATTGTTTTCTTCAAAGAAATGTTAAGATAGATAAAAATAAGATATATAAAATAAGATATACAAATAACATTATGTTATGCCAAAGCTAGAGAGGATGTGTGTGTGTTACTTATTTCCCGTAATAATTACTGATTAGATTTTTATGAATCTTTATAATATTATAAATGTAACATAGGATATATATCAGATTAAGATAAGATAAAATTTATAATGATTTTGCGTATTTTTTAAGTAATATATTAATAAATATCAAGTACTGAGTTACTTTTTATAAACTCTCTGGGGCAATGCTACAAGCGATCTAGTGCATACATATGCGTATCTCTTGTGTTACTTAGAAGCACTGAGAAACAATGCATATCCAAAACTGCTGGCCTTAGGAAGCATTAATTAGGCACATATGTTCCTATGGTAGAAATTCCCACGAGAACGAAAAATATCTTGGTTTTACGTGATACAATCGCCAAAAACAATGTCGGCTACACTAATTTAAAACTACTACAAAATTCGAATAATTTTCGTAATACATGTTTTACTGTATTTGTTTTTTTTACTTCACGATTTTATCTCGCGTAGCAAGATTGACAGGAAGTACCTATTGTCCAGACACTCAGAATATGAGACATCAACACCACGCTTTGTGTTATCAGAACGAAGAAATGAATATAATTTAAATATAATCTTCCCCCGAATGGGAATCGAACCCACAACAGACCGCGTTTACAATCAGGCGCTATCCCACTGCACCACAACCGACCTCTAATACATATTCAGTTAACTAAATCCATGACTTTCATACAAGCTTCAATTAGAAAGTTTAATTCGTGTACAATATGAATATGTTCAAAATAACATTTAATTAATTGAAAATTTACGACGTCACGGTCAATTTTTACTTTCTCTGTCACTTGTTGTAACCCAATACACTGTACAATGGAATGGCGGGTTTTGTGCCTGATATTTGTAAAGTTCTATGAACACCATAGAGTAAAGGAAATAGAGTACAATCTTTTGGATATTAATATCCTTAGTGGCTTAGTGACCTGAGTGACTTTTTTAAAATAGAAGTCATGGATCCAATTCCCAGTTAGAATATAAACTCATTGAAATACATAAAATTAGCTGCACAGACAGCTCAATGTCAAATCACACCGTTATCTGATTTCCGCCGGAAATCGATAAATACTCATTTAAATACTTTACGTGTAAAATGGCGCAATCTACGCCGCGCTTTATCTTACCAAAGAGGAAAAATTAAGATATATTTTTAATATAATCTCATATCATCAATCAATCTGATTAAATAATTTCATCTACAAATTCTGCCGAATGGATATCGCACCCACAACCATACGCGTTTACAATCAGGCGCCATTCTACATTGAGAAATTAATATAAGCATTACCAACCAACTAGTGCCAAGTTCTGTTGTATTTTGATGCTTTTAACATTTTTAGAGTGAAGTAAAAGTCTAAAAGGAAATAGAAAATATAAACAGGCCAATATTTATTATAGTTGTTTTTTTATATATAAAAGTAAACTATTTACTACTATTATTTTAATTTGGATTAAAATACAATTTTTTACACTTGAAATTTGTTATTTGATTAAGTAACCTTATGAGCTAATTTAAATTAAATATGGCCCATAGCCTAATCACAACAAAAATTTTATTTTAAAATTATATTCATTTCTCCACTCTTGTAAGACAAAGCACGGCGTTAAGTTCCACTCAACATGTTATATCACAATTTTAGCGCGGAAATCAGTCAACGGACTGTTTTGACGTTAGGCTGCCTTGGATGCCTTAAAGTGCGGGACAAAAGAATTGGCGTTTATTAATATCTCATTATAATGAAACGCCCGATGCCAATAGGCCTGATCCGGACAGGCAAGTCCCTCACTCCCCACTACAAACGGTGTACACAAGCCGAGGTTCGTGCCTCACAGGACGCGACCTTATGACACTGTCTTATAAGATAATGGTTTCCTCTCGAGGTCTTCAAGCCAAGGTAAGAGCTCTTCTAGCTCGACCTAACTCAAAACCCGATGGCACTGTCAGAGTAGAGCTCGGTAGGGCAAATAGCATACTAAACAATCGAAAAAAAATCGATATTTTAATCGAAATTTTAGATTAAACGGTCACAAAAAAGACAAGCTGAGTTTATCATGCTTATATAATTTTATTAGTTACTCTTATGGATATAGAAATTATGTTTGTAGGTTAATTTTAATGTAATTATGCAAACAATATATAAAATTATTTCACTTAATTGTTTTTTTAACAGTATATTAACACTGAAAGTAAGCCAACTGCATAGAAGAAATTTAATTGAGCTCAAATAATAAGCAAGTTTTATATATTATGATTTTTATTTTTTGCTTCATAGTGTTAAGGTATTTTGTTCTTTGTTATATCGTACTGTACTACCACTTCAAATTCAAATTAATGTCTCTTTTTTATTTTATAATTCTAAAATACAATCAACCTAAGTTATTCCACATAACATTGGATATCTGTTAAATTAAAATTCGAGAGTTCTGTCAAAATCGGTCCAGCCGTTTCAGAGATTAGCCTTCTGGCTAACAAAATGTTGTTTTGGTATATTTGCCGTGAATATAATACTTACGTATGCAATAAATAAAAGGCGTTTATTTTAATATTACAAACAGGCTCAAAATTTATTTATTTGTAATATACAAATTGTAGAAAGTAAAGTTTATATTATATAAAAAAATACTTATTAATGTTTATTTTTTTTATTTTAGCATATACCTAATAAAATAATTAGTAAACATTTTTGAAAAAACGTATCCTAATCCTAAGTGTGGAATAACACTTTAAAAATAGTAAATATGAAAATATTTAGTAAATTAGCCAGTTAGTTAGTCAGTTAGCCAGTAAGTTAGTCAGTTAGCCAGATTGTTAGATGAATTTTAATACTTTCAAAGTAATAACAACTATGTAAGGGCACCCACTGGTCCAAGGGTAAGGTGTCACGGTCAGCTTTCCCCACTTTCGTTTGCTTCGGGTCGATGACGATACAATATTATGTTTATACTCTGTTTGTCATCATATATTAAGTGACATTGAAAGTTAATCATCAGTTTTTCCATTATTTAGTTTAAATAATTAAAAAGCAAACTTATACTTAAAAAAAATAAAAAAAGCAATATCATACTTAAAAAAATATGTAAAAAAAATCAATGGTTTTTTCTTAAAAAAATATAATCAAAAAGAAAAAAAAAACAAGTCTGTTGACAGCCGAGATTTTCTTTCAATATTTAAATTAATTAAACTAAAAGTCATCTGTTGATACTATTATAATATAGTATGACAAAGTCTAACGGTAAACGCTATTGGTTGTGGGTACGATTCCCACTCAAAGAAATAATTGTAATTTTATATAATATTTTAATTTTCCCGTTCTGATAGACAAAGCGCGGCGTTGAGTTCACCACTAAACACGCAATGTCTTAATTGTCTCAAAGCTGTCAATGGAGTGTTCTGACACGAGGCTGTCTCTGACTACCCTGACTACCCTGCTATGCAGGATAAAGCGCGAAGCCGTAAAAATATATATTTAAAATTACTGGGCAGTTAAATCCCGTATTGAATGAAGAAATATCAAAAATATAAATAAAAAATCAGAATCAGAATCTCTTTTTAGACAAAGCGCAGCATTGAATTCCGTCGATCAGCACGCAATGTTTCAAATTCTTTCTAAAAAATATACGTACTTTTTTTTAGATCAACATACATCTCCCATTTAAGAGAACATCAAAACTGTTAGCCTTAATTAAAAAAAAAAAGGAAAATACCGCTTGTAACGCCAAGATAACTATAAAAGTCGTTATAAAATTATTTACGCTCTAGCAACTTATTTTTGTGAAGCATAGAAAGTTCAATTTTCACACGTCTGTGTACACGATTTTTATCATAAACAATGAAATTGTTGCATTCCCTTCAGATCGGCATGACCTTTGACTTGGACTTTCTCTTGAATAAGCTCCAATAGAAACAGGATATCAATTGTAATACACTGTAATATATCTATAATGACCTATGCCCATGTAAAATTTAATATTTCTGTAAAAGAAGCCTCAGTTAATCCTATGTGTCAGAAACGTTCCAAAAATTAGACGGAACAAACAAACAGAAAGAAATACAAGAATATTAAACAATACTATTTTGGTATATGAACAGTGTATATATTTAGCAAATGTTTTTATGGTCATTTTATTAAAAGGATCTTTGATTATTATACATTTTAAATGAAAGTATTTTAAACGGATTAATCGCGTATATTTTGGTATTCGAAAATACATTTTTGGAAACCTGAAGTTTCAAACACTTTACAATATTAGTTCGTGGTCACAGGTATTCTGATGTGAAAAAACGTAGATTGATATATCATATTTTTATATATAATAGACAAGTGCCACCACAGTCTACCTGTGACCACGGTCTACTGTAAAGTGTTCGAAACGTTAAAATGTTAAAATGATTAATTTAATATTATAAACAGACAGATTATTAACATTTTAATAATATACATTATTTTTTATTTCTTTTTCATAGATAGTTTTTTTTCAGTGAGTAAAAAATGTCGACATCAAAAATATCAGATATATTTGATTTAAAATAAGGTTATTATAATTATTGCAGTTGAAATACATAAATATAGATTTTTTACATACAGACAGAAACTACCTTGCGTCAGGATATTCAATTATCTGCTTTCTCATACAATTATCTATTTATGTTGATCTTCACGTTATAAGAAACTATTTAATATAAATAAAAAAATATATCAATAAATCTTTTTACTTTGAGTAGTTAAAATAAATATAAAAAGTAGAAATAACCATGTATTTACAAGACTTTCTCCGAAACAAGTTCCAAGTTTATTCATATGTCAAGGTCACATCATGAATAATAAGGGAATGAGTTAATTAGGAACATAAAAACCCATTAAAACATGTTATTTCCGTAAAAGTGGAATGCAAAGCGCATTCGCACAATTACTAACGAGATCGTGGTAAGTATTTTATCTAATGTTGCAACCTTTATTGTGTCGATATATCATCGTTTTTGTTTGCACGATGGGAATTGTATCAAGATCATTGGGTTATGAAGACGTTAATGTAAAATCATATATATGTGAAGTTTTTTTTTAATTTTAATAGTTTAGATTATGAGTACGGTCTTTAAAAAGTTTTATGCTTTATTCCTTAATTCTATATGGATAAAGTAAGTTTTTTTAGCGTGATGCCTTTATCTCGCATAGCCGGATAGATATAAAGTACACAGTATTAAGACACTTCGTAGTTGGCTTTCCACCGAATTCCAGACGAGACGATTGCCTGTTGATAGCCGGAACTCAACGCCGCATTTTGTATTGAAAAAGCGAGAAAGTGAATATAGTTTAAATTTATCACCCTCCCGAGTGGGAATCGAATACACAACCGAACCCGTTTACATTCAGACGCTGTCCCACTGCGCCACGACCTGTCTTACCTTGAATTTCTTTCCATATAATAAAAGAATTAGTAATTTATAGGAGGAGTTTTATGTAACCAGGACAGTCTCATTTAATATCCCACGCGACAAATGGAGTTACTATTGTATCATAATACTAATATGCAAAGGAAATCGTGGAATGCCTTTTTAAGAAAACTATGCGAATGGAGGGGCATGAAATGTGGCACAGGTTCTTAAAATTTATATTAAAATTTATAGCAAAACGAATCTGAAGAACTAGTGTATTAGATATATATTAAATAATAGAAAGCCCGTCGTGGTGCAGTGAGACATCTGTCTGAACACGCGATCGGTTATGGGTTCGATCCCCACTTCAAGGAGTGATTACATTTAAATTTATTCTCACTTCCTCGCTCTGGTAAGACAAAATGCGGCGTTGTGTACCACCACTCAACATGAAATGTCTAGAATTCGGTGGAAAGTGAAGTACGGAGCGTCTTGACACTTTCTGTCTACCCTGCTATGCGGGATAAAAGCGTGAAGGTAAAAAAAATATCGAACCTGTGAACTCTACCGTAATGAGCACGTACATCGTCAAATTTAATTATAATTGTATATAACTCTCATAAATTCATTTGGTTTTGGACTTTCTCTTTTTGATACTATCGTGTTGCAGTTTTGAAGTTTCAATGTTTTTGAAGGTAGCCGGTTCAAATTCACATGAATTTTATTGTTTTTAGGTTCACAAAATATATATTAAAATACAGCTCTTTGCCCTCAAATATATGTTGTTTTAGGTCTGTTTTAATTAATGAATTAGTTCTTTGGGGCATAATGGAATCGTCATAATGCAAACGTGATTGTGGGTTCGATCACGACTAGGGTGAATCATTATAATTGAAATTCATTTTCATTTCTTCCCCCAGCTAGGGTAATGCTTGTCATTGAGTTCGGCAGTCAACGGAGTATCTTAACACTAGGTTAGGTTGTCTCTGATTAACCTGTTATGCGGGAAAAATATAATATAAAAATATAATGAGTTTGCATCCACAGAATGTGCGGTATATTTGATCTTTTTTTGTATTTTTTCTTATATTACTTGAATTCTTTATTTTATTTTTTTTTATTTTACAGAATGAATTTTATTAATTCAAAATGCACGTAAGTAACATCGTTAGAATTGAATAATATTTAAAAAAAAATTGTTTGTATGTATATTTGTCCAAAAATTTTTCATACAGTAAGTCGTGTCGAGATAATCTTTTTCAAATTAAATTAAATACATTTTAACTTAAGGGACAGTGTATGTTTCATTAAAATCATCGACCCAGCAGCTTCAGAGATCCCTATATGTAAATCAATTTTAATTATTAATTATATTTAATAGGATATTATACGTGATAAAAGTTAAATAAATCTAGGAAAGTTACATTATAAATATGAATATTTCTATTTATTACTGAATTTTATACCTGCAATCTACCGCAACTCTAATCGGTATGTACTCATAAATAATAATTATCTACGGCACCGCTCTGGCGAGACAAAGCGCGGCATTATGTTGCCGCTCTTAACACGCAATGAATATCGGACGGAGAGCGGCGAACGGAGTGTCTTGGCACTAAGTTCACTCTGGTATACGAGATAAAGCATAAAGCTCCATTTTTAATAAACTTTAAATGAGCCTATAGATATGTTAATGCAAGTTAAGTAAAGACAGTGCTTTATCACAATAACTAAACACACTTCGAAGAAAATCTTTATGCTATTACATGGTACCAGTTTTGAAAATATTGTATTGCAATCGATTGCGGAAATATACGCATATTTTTAACAAAATATAACGGCTACAAGTAAGTTAAAATAGTTTTTTTTCACGCTTTAACCCTTGCAGGATAGTTGGAGAGCTAGACTACTGTCCCTGCATACCTCTTTCCTCTTGTCCAGTCATTATCCTCTTCATACATGCCCTTCGTTGGTCCTCGTGCTTTTTAAGTGATCTTCCTCCAGTATCATTGATACTGTGTTTTCGAAGGTCAACCGAGGTTTCCCCCGACCTCTCCCATCGCTCACCTTTGCTAATAATAATATAAAGTAATAACAAAATATCTCTATTTTTCTCCACAAAGAAGAAGAGGAAAGAGAAATCCAACTTTCTCCTTCAAACAAATGAAGTGAGTATAATAAATAATTATGTTTCATAAGAGCTTGATAGCGGATAGTCATGTAGAAAGTAATGTACTGTACCTCTCTTTACCTCGAAACACGATTCAACGAGATCGTTTGCACAGAGTGTATATGCCCAGAGATTTATCAACAACATTATTACAGTGATTTTCAATAATATATTTTTTGTCAGGACAGCATCTAACTGTAAACACGACCGGTTCTGGGTTCAATATCCACTCTTCCGAGTGGAGATCAAACCCACAACTCGCTCTGGTAAGACTTAGTGCGGAGTTGAGTTCCGCCCCTCAACACGCAATGTCTCGAATTCGGTGGAAGGCGAACTGCAGAGCGTTTTGACACTAGGTACCTTCTGTCTATCCTGCTACGCGGGATAAAAGCGTAAGTGTTCACATTTGTGAATATCTTTGTTATAATAATATAAAAAGATCAAATTCATATTATATAAATATATATTACTCTACACATACATTACTCTATGCAAATGTGTTTGAACACCTGTACGTGAGTACAAAAATATATATTGTGTTGGTATCAAATGCTTTTATGTTTATAATAATCTATAATGATATTTGAAAAGTGCGTGGGATTTAAAGTTTTTTTTATTTATACCACCTGTTGTATGGAATGTTAGTTGGTTCAAATCCTGGGAAAATAAATAAAACATATTTTTTTAATGGGAAATTAACGCTTAATATCGTATACCGAGATAGGCAGACTCAAACTAGTGTCAAGACATTACGTTCTTGGCTTTGCGACCGAATTCGAGTCATTGCGTGTTGATTTACAGAACTCAACGCCGCAGTTTTAAATACAGTAAGCCACTTACCTATCGCGCCACGATAGCCTCGGAACCGAACAATTATTTCTCTATTTTTTATTATTTTTTTGTTTAATTGCCCCAGAATACTGAAATTGGAAATACAAACTTCTAATTAAATTAACTATTTTTATACAATTTTTCATATTTTGCGGACTGTACAAAGAGTCACTGGCTAACAGTAGCTATAATTTACATACTGTGCCCTTAGAAACCTTGTAGAATGAGTTAAGGGCGATAGGCATGTTTATATCGACGAGGTAGATTAGATAGGACTTAGGTCCCACCGTAGGGGAAGGATTAAAAGTCCCATGATTTTAATGTTACTAAAGAAATGGATAAGGCGTTTTGTTTTTGCCTTTTGTATACATTTTAGATGACACTATTGTAACTGTATTAATCAAATAAATAGGTAGGTAATAGTTTCATTTAAATTGATTTTTTAAGTATTTTATTTCTGTATAAAGATAGACTATGCAATGCCTTTTATATAAATACGAGCATTTCTCCATTCAAATTTTGTTACTATAATCACAAAAGTCAATCAGGCGTTTCCAATATATAGAGTTCCACAGTTCTCCCTCGACCTCTAGTACCTCTAACCTTTACATCATATTTTTTTTACCTTGATTGAAATAAATAAATAATAATATTTAAAAATAATTTATTTCAGAATTATATCCGATAAAGTGAAGATCGACATTTTCTTATACAAATAAAATATATTTATTGTTTTTCATTGATACTTATCATTCTTTATATATTTTGTATGCTTCATATACCTTTTTGCTAGTCTTTCGTTACCTCTTGACCTGCCCCTGAGCATCTTTTTCTTAATTTCTTATTATAATATTACTACTTGCTACTCTATGTAGGTATGTATCTCTACTTGTACACATTCTATTGACTTAAAAAAATCTTTTATACGTAAAACAAGTTCTGTATCTACATATTCCTATATATATGAAGTTTTACTTATGTACAAACTAATGGTATGTCAGTAACTCAAACTTAACGTTTCGATTCCAACAGCAACACTAAGTAATTTGACATGACTAATATGGGATGTTTTTTATAGGAAATGGAGGTAAACAGCCTGTTGTTGGATGCTAGTCAGCAGCGAAGAAAAATATATTCAACCCCGTGCCCTTACAGGGTAAATATATTAAGATATTTCGTTTATAACTTTTCGTTTATATTATTAAATAACATAATGCATAATGAGGTTCCTATTGCTAAAAATTATACCTCCTACAAGACCAAACTGTAAGGATTTAACGAAAAGTGTGGGCATAATGCAATGCAAAAAACAACAAATAACATGAAAAAGCTTCACTCAGTTTATAGATTATACTTTTTTCCCGCATAGCAGGGTAGATAGAAAGTACCTAGGGTTAAAACACTCCGTACTTCGCTTTCCACATTGCGTGTTGAGTAGTGGAACTTAACGCCACATTTTGTCCTACGAGAGCGAAGAAGTGAAAATAATTTAAATATATTCGATTTGAGTGGAGATCGAACCCACAAACGATCGCGTTTGCAGTCATACGCTGTCCCACTGCGCCATGACTGGCCTTAAAAATAATATATATTACACATACCCATATTCTAATATAAATATGAGAAAATCTAACTTTGGTTTTCTAGTACTTAAGCTATGAACTTTAATACATTAAAAGTTTAATTTACCTCGCTAAGTAGATCTACTCATATTTCATAGAAGTTTCCTTTTAAATAAGATGAGCTTTTTAAGAGTCGGATATCCTAAGCGTTGCTGCAATTATGGAATACAACGACGGTTTCTAACTACAACCGGACCTATAAATTGTATGGTTCGCAAAAAACTATTATAATACATATTGTATAAACTGTACTATATATATATATATATATATATATATATATATATATATATATATATATTCTTATTTTAAATGTATAGTATCTTTATAAAACAATATTTATTTTAGTTTCACGCTATTATCACGTATTGAGTGTTGTTGCTTGGTCTTGCCAGAGCGAGACGATAAAAATAATTCAAATATAAGTAATCATTCCTGTCATGACCGGCTTCTGTTGTATTGAGGATGAAAATAAATATGGAATAAATAAAGTTTATATGAAAATACAAAAAAACTATTTTTTTTACAGTAATTATCATAAGAAATACACTTTTTTTATATTATCCTAGTATGCGTTTGCGAACACGTTGCTAAGGCAACACATTGTTTACGCAGCAGAACGTCTAGTTAGTTTAGTATAAAATACACACAATTTAGTTGAAGTTAATCATAAATGTTTAATTTTGTTAATTAAATCCTAATCAAATTTTATCGAGTTTTGAAACTTCTGAAATATTTATTTTCAAAGTAAATTATTATAAATAAAAAAATATTATCTTTACGATATTATAATAATAACTTTCTATAAACTTTCCATCGGCAAGCGTAGTATTAGACGTAAAATAGCTGGCCATAACTGACGATCGAGCTAAGCGGCGTGCCACTGGAGAGACCTATACCTATGTCCTGCAGTGGAAGGAAAACTGCTGAAGATGAAGATGGTGATGACGAAATCAAACAAAACCATTTAAAATATTTACCTGTATTTGTCCAAAATGAAATAATACTAAAACCATGAAGAAATAAGAAATTATTATGTAAATTAAATTAAACTGTTTAAATCAAATAATGACCCTATATTTTGTTATCAAAAATACACATTATGGACACTTTATAGTATTTTTGAATATCAAAATATGCGCGCATAATACGTTTCATACAATTTCATTTAAAATGAGCAAATCTTGCAAAAATCAAATCTTCTATCATTTATTTATTTTTATGCGAACAGTACACTATTTACAGTTGGCCTTATTAGAAACTATACATGTATACGCTGCTTACCACTTTTTAGATATTTCCATGTATACTGTACACTCTCACGGAGTAAGATAATTTGTCAAAGGAAAAAAGCACATAATTTGTAATATATATTATATAATTCTCAACGCCGCGCTTTGTCTTACCAGAGCGGAAAAATGGAATTAGTTTAAATGTAATCTGTTAAAGTTAGGTGAGTTTAAAAATTAAGTTTTTAAACTACTTTGCCATTAACAATTTAAATAATAGAAGTAATTTTGATTTATGAAGAACTTTAGCAACGTGTATTTCATGTCACTTTATGTGCATTTATTTTGTTATTTATGTGTTATTTTAGAAAAAAAATGCTTTTGGTACTCTACAAAATCTATGAGCCCGGTCATGGCGCAGTAGGACATGTGCGACGTCTGACTGTAAACGCGATTGTGGGTTCGATTCCCACTCGGGGGAGTGATTATATTTAAATTATATTCACTTCCACGCTCTTGTAAGACAAAGTGCGGCGTTGAGTTTCACCACTCAGCTCGTAATGTCTCAAATTTGGGCGAAAGTGAAATACGGAATTACTTGACACTGGGTATTTTCTGTCTACGCTGCTATGGTAAAAGCGTAAAGCTGTAATATAAACCATATCTGTGCCAAATTTCATACTCCTCTTAGCAAAATTTTTGTAAAAAGTGGTAAAAATTTAAAAGTGGTAAAAATTTCAAAAATATTTAGGTATTATGTTATTATTTAAATTGTTTCAAAACATCTTAATTTTTGACTGGAAAGTTTTAATGGAAATACATATATCATGGTTATTTTTAATTGTTTTCATATATGTCTTATCTTTAGAATCATATATATTTATAACTTACAAAATTATTTTTTTATAAAACATAGTCACATCAATGTAATGTTTTATTAGCTTTACGCTTTTATCCCGCATAGCGGGGTAGATAGAAAGTACCTAGTGTCAAGACACTTCGTATTTCACTTTTCACTGAATTCGAGACATTGCGTGCGTCGTATCAGAGCGAAAAAGTGATATAATTTTAAATATAATCACTTCCTCAAGTGGGATTCGAACCCACAACCCAATCGCGTTTACAGTCAAATCCTGTACCACTGCGCCACGACCGGCCTCATGTTATATGTGTGCATATATTTAAGGTTTTACATGTTTTGCAAGTCAAAATTTTCAAGCACTGCTTCGAGTTGCTTTTAGTTACGTCAATGTAACATGTAATTTATTAAAATATTAATATAATTGCCTATTTTAAGCTTGCGTTTGGTTTGCAAGTGCAAGCTTCCAGGCACTACTCTGAGTTATATCCTGTAACGACATCCATACAGTGAATATATGGGAGACTAAAGAGTCTCTTCTATTCCCTAGTGACAAATAATTACCATTTACTCCATATAAGATTTCCACGAAAAGGAAGAATTTTTAACATATATATTGCATCAAAAGCAATTTTTGCATAATTATATTTCAAACAGCAAAAATATATATTATTTTAAAATATATGTAGTTTTTTACAAAAAATATTTAATATAAATTTACTATATATGATACGTAATTTATCTTTGAGAGGCAAATGTTAAAAATGTGATCGATATAAAGAAAACTTTATAATTGAAGTAAGTGTGAACGCCATCTGTTTTTCGTATGAAGGATTACTTCAAAGAAAGAATAGAGTTTAAAAAGCAAAACAGATGGCGCCACTTGCCATAATAATTTTGAACATCCCTGCTAGATACATATCGTATATACAAAATAAATCAATATTTTAACGATATTTTCAATTATTTTTAACTGTTAATATATTTGAAGTTTTTTAAAATTCTAAACCTGCTTGAATTTTATAATAATAGATATAGATTCACAGTTTAAACCATACGTTTTATGCCAGGACACGCGCTATATGAAAAAAATAATTAAAATATATTTTATATAAAGTTATATTTATTTGAAATATATAATATATAAATTAATAACTTAAAACTTCTTATTCTCTTTCTTATTCATCTTATTTAATATATTATTATTTTTTGTAGTAGCCCCCTCTATTAATATATTAGTAAACTGCTACGTCCATTTCAAAGTTAAAATATTTAAGAAATTTCGTATGAAATGCCTAGATGGCGCTTGTTTGTATATTTTGTATTATTCATTTTACTTTCAAGTTAACACTGAAATAAATTGGTGTGAAGACACTGCTCTTAACAAATTCGAGTCAGGGCTTCAAATGGCAGAACTAAACGCCGCAATTATGTAAATATAAACAGTATAATTTTTGGTTTTCGTTTATTGAACTGATATTAACGATAGATTTTGAAATGACGGGAGAGACCTCGGTTGATCTTCAAAAATGTTACAGAAAAGAGTTCACGTAAAAGGTATAAGGAATCTCTGAAGGGCATGTATGAAGAATGCAAATACGCTCCATTCTTTCCGACTACTCCGATAAAATATTTTGTCAAAATTGTCTTGTTTAATTTCAATACTAAATACCAACGTAAATATATTTGAGTATGTATTTACGTGTAGTTTATATAAATACCAATATTTTTCAATAAAATTATTTACAACCTCACAGTATTATTTAGAATATTTGCTTAAAGAAGCTGATAAAGAAACCAGTTGCTAACAAACACACAACCTTCGCCATTAATGAAAGTCAAAACTAAATTTAACTACACCATTAGTACACTTATTTTTACTTCAAAACTAGAAGGTTATTAGTTATATTTGTCTGTATGCATTATTGTTGGATTTGTCTAATATTTGAGTATGAATCTAGTAGGCTTCCAAGTTCCAAGCGTGTTTGCTTTATGTGGTAAGTGTATGTTTGTATGTTTGTTCATTAAATTCTTTAAAACTAAAAGTCAAATCGAGATGATTCCTTTTAATTTAACATCAACTTAGGAAACAGTAAAAGTTTTATTAAAATCACTTCAGAGCTATAGGTAAATTACTCGTAAGAAAATATAATTGTATAGTCATTAAGAAGTACGTAAATTTTTTTATAAATTACTTTATTTAACAATAAATGTTGAGTAGTAACAACGTGATTTTAATATATTTCCTTCCTTCCGCTTATTTCATTCTTTTCCCTTACTTGTTAGTAAATTTTGCATTTAAATGATTACAAATGTATTGATTTCCCAGTAAAACAATTATTATGGCATATCCCATATTTTTTTATATAAATTTTATTAGCTTCTAAGTTACTTGTATATAATAAGACTAAATTATGTAAATCTTATAGTATTTATTTAGCTTCAAGCTTTTTATTCCGCTTAGCAGGGTAGACAGAAAGTATCTAGTGTCAAAACATTCCGTACTTCACTTTCCGTTGAACTCAAGACATTGCATGTTGAGTGGTAAACTCAACACCGCACTTTGTATTACCAGAGCGAGGAAGTAAAAATAATCACTCCCCCGAGTGAAAATCGAACCCACAACTGATCTTGGCTACAGTCAGACGTTGTTTCACTGCGCCATAAATATAATATTTTAACCAATAACAAAAATGTCCGGATCCGATATATTATATTATTAAGCCTAAAGGCTAAGCCCTGAGGTTAAAGGACCTATTTTTTTTAATTATTTTTTTTTGACCGAATTGTAACGAAACTAGTAATAGATCTATTAAAGCCTCGTTGCCAAGTATAATTCATGTAACCATAGCAACGTGTATGTCAATTTATAACAACTGAAACTGTATAATATTTATTTTATGATTTATTTTATCTGACGATAATCTCTTTATCCCTTGCTTTACTCAGAGAAAACGGAATACAAAACGCTGCGGTCTCTGCATACTTCTGTCCGCTCGTCCGCAGTTATTCATATTTTCAAACATGCCTTTCGAGGGCTCCTCATGCTTAAATCACAGTAAGAATGAAGAAGAACGTGCTCAGGTGGTTTGGGCACGTGGAAAGAATGAGCGATGAAAGAATGGTAAGAAAGATTTACGAAGCCAAGGTGAGGGGTACGAGATGTCGAGGGAAACCTCGGTTGACCATCGAAAACACAGTATCGAAGATACTGGAAGAAGGTCACGTAAAAAGTATGAGGACCCCCCGAAGGGCATGCATGAAGAGGATAATGACTGTAGACGAGGCGAAAGAGGTATGCAGGGACCGTAGCGTTTGGCGCTCCGTGCTCTCTGACTGCCCCGCCAGGGATGAAGCGTGAAGCTAAAAAAATATATTTTTACAAATAAATTTATATACTTATTATTTATTTTTTTGTAAATTGCAATTGTGTGTGTGTTGTTCCGTATAAAGCCTCGAAAGTTTTCCCTCACTTATTAAAAAATATATATGTATATATACCATATGTGTGTGTATATATATATATATATATATATATATTTGATTTTTGAAATACTGAACGTTTACATACATTTAATGATCAAATACTTAAGCCATAACTTCCCATCAAAATACAAAAATGTAAATAAAACGATATAAATACAAAAGAAAATAAATATATTAAATTACAATTATAATAAAATAAATTAAATAAATAAAACATTTAACTACTGATACTGAGTCCAGCCCTGGTAAGGTAAAGGCGTGTCTATATCCCGTCTCCGTCTATGGTGACCGTGGTGTCCAGCGTATATGACTTGGTGGTCATCGTGGTCGTCGTGGGAAGTCAGTTTCTTCACTCCCACTATACCAGATAGCATTAACGCTAGCGCCGAGACTGCTAATGCCTGGAAATTAAATCAATTCTTATAAAGATAAAAGATAAATATAAAAGAATAGCTTTGCGTTTGTTTCTGCATACTAGGATATGCAGAAAGTACTTAGTGCCAAGACTCTCTCTTCTCAATTTTTCTCTTAAATTTGAGATGTTGCGTCTCTTATAAGCGCTTTATCTAACCAGAAAAGATAATGTTAGTAAGCAATGCCGGAATTAGTTTCACATCTTAAAATAACGCCTTTCACGGATATACAATTTGCTTTCCAGAGAGAATCTAGATTAACCATTCTTCCTTTAATACCAATTTTCAAAAGATATTACGGGTTCTCCTTCCTTTAAGCCTTGCATAGCTGGGTAGTCAGAGAGAACATAATGTTCAGACACTCCGTTCACTGCTTTCTGTTTGGATTTGAGACATTGCTTGTTACATTTTGTAACACAACGTCATGCTTTATCATAACAAAGCGAGGAAATACATATAAAATATATAAAATCCCCGAGTGGTAACCGAACCCATAACCAATAAGGTTTACAGTCAATAAAATATAACTTCCTCAGAGCGGGTATCGAACTCATTATAATTGTAGTTCCAATCAAGTAACGATGGCGTTATCGACTTCAATATAATTTAAATACGTACGACTGGTTATTTTCGCCAAATAAATACATAGGGAGGGTGTCAGGCTTTCCCATACCAATGTTTCGCTATTTATCAATCTTATACTGTCAGAGGCGGTTGAGTAGGTTCAATTCCCTATAGGGAAAATATATTTTAAGACCGATCTTCTGACTTTAAACACGGTTATGGGTTCGATGCCCACTCAGGGGAATGATTATATATAAATAATTGTCATATCTTCTCTCTGGTAAGGCAAAGCACAGCGTCGAGTTTCGCCGAGAAACGGTGGAAAGCGACACTTGACATTAAGTACCTCGAATCGGGTAGACAGGCTATGCGGAATAAAAAAGTTGAAAAAAACTGTGTTAATGAATTAATGAATGAATATTTATAATTTTTTTTGTAATATATTTTATATATCCTTTTAAAGGATTTTTCCTGCTTTTTTTCAATTATTATACAAAAGCTTTGAGGCTTAATACATTTAAAATAAAAAAAATCAGATATACTCTTAAAAATCTGGAAACAGTAAATCTATGAAAAGTCTGTGTGACTCTTAGTTACAGGCCAAACCACGACACTAAACAGACAGGCACATAGGAAAAATTTTAAAAATTTTTTTAATATACTTATTACATCTCTTAATATAAAATATACATTAGCTACATCTTTTCATTGAGTTAAATTGAACCAGTTCCCTCTATATAAATGATTCGAGTCGCGTTTTTCCACATCGGTGTTCAATTCACTTTTCAATACAATAATTGTATCGCAATTGGTAAGAGCGTATTGCGGAATGCGCGTGCGCCGTGACGGCTAGCTCTGCCTTTTAGAAAAGAAAGTGCGCTCTCTTAATGCTTTATTATACCGATCTGCATTCAACTCAGATACTTCTAAAAAAAGTATAGACTTTTGCTTTGTCTTATTATTGAGAGTGTTCTTTTTGGTTTTCATTTAGAACATTGATGACGGCGCCACAAGGTGCAATGGGAAAGTCTGAGCGTCTGACTGTAAACGCGTTCGGTTGTGGGTTCGATTCCTACTCGGAGGAATGATTATATGATTAAAATGTATATTCATTTCTTCGCTCTGATAAGAAAGCGCAGCATTGGGTTCCGCCACTCAACAAGCAATGTCTCAAATTCGGCGGAAAGCGGAGTATGGAGTCTCTAGATATGTTTTTTTTCCTTCTGCTTCAGTTCTATCTATCTAATTTTCCGCGCTATTTTATATAAGAAAAAGGTTAGAGGATTAAGTTGATTAATGTTATTTAGTTTTTAATTAAATTATTTTTAAGTCAAAACTATTGTAAGCTAATATATTTATGTCAAAAATTATGTAATGGTTTTGTTGAATTCTTTAAGATTACATTATTGAAAAAACTTATAAAAATTTGAACGTAGCGAGATTCGAACCCGCGCCTTTTGGAAACCGTTCAACCGCCTCTTGTAATTTCTCCTCTTTTCTTCGCCTCGTGGTGCAATGAGAATGTCTGTCAATACTCTAAATGCAATGGTTATATATTTAAATATTTGCATAAGAACATAATGGAAACACTGCAGTTGAAATCTGAAATTAAATTAAATTGCTTCGAAATTTTTACAAAAGTAATTTAACCTATAATGCATAACCTATAATATTAACCTATAAAGCTATTGAGAGGAAAATATTGAAAATTGGCAAATAGACCTTGAGAAAGGAGAGGAGAGAGCTTGCAAGAGAATTTGTAGAAATTCTTTAAAAGATGGTAAGCTTCGAAACATTATGTCCTACAGACTTTTCTATTTATTTAGTTATATATTCTATACTTAATTGATACAAGTTTGTTTCTTCCTACAAAAATAATATTAATATTAATATTAAAAAAATATCATGATACAAAAACAGTAAGAATTTGCACTTTTACATGCTAAATTAAAATAAAAACAAATAAAATTAGTTTACTCAAAGCAAAAAGTACGTATAACAAACTGCCCGCTCTTTATTTACTGCAAAAAACAACAGTTATGCCATGTTTACAATTGTAATATATTTATAAGTTATGTTCCATATTTATGTTATTTATTAACGAAAGTGTATTTGATTAGAATAGAGGATTTGTTGACACGTACAATACATGTCGCCATAGCAACGTGTATATCACTTTATAATAAAGTGTTTGGGAAATCTGTAGAAGTGCTTGTAGTGTTTTTTTTACAGTACTGAGTTTTTTTTATAAACTGTCTTATTCTATACTCCTTCGTATATAAAGGTACTGTATATAATCATTCAGATTAAAGATTCATTTTTTTAATTCATTTAAAAAAATGAGCAGATTGAAATTGAAAGTCAATAATTATATTATTAACTTAATACAGAAAAAAAATAAGTTTCAAACCAATACATATACATACATATTATATTTATTTCAATACATTGTAGAAACAATTTAAGTACAGTAGCTTTTTAATATGCTCAAAATGACAACGGCGACTTTTGATCTTTCTATCTATCTATAAGCGAAATTGATAAAAATATCTATTACACTTAAAAAAATTATGAAAAGGTTCCTATAATGAAAATATCATGACTGTAAAAATTTGACAGCGGCATGCAACTGTCTTTGAGAATATTAAATTGACGATTGATTGATATGATTATTGGATCCACAATACATTAATAGCTATGGATACATTAGTATATATTTAATGTCACTAAAATGTTAATTAAGGTTTGTGAGCGTGCATTAATAACAATATACTTACTTTCATAGTAAGAAGTCCCAAGCCGCCGATACCTGCTGCGCCTAAAGTTTTGGCAAACATCAAACCGAGCAAAGCAAGCGATGATGCTCCACCATCGCCCTTCCCTCTTCCCGTTGCTGAAATAAAAATAGCATTTTCAATTATAATTTAAATATTAACTATAAATGCTATGATTGGAGGTTCAAATCCAAGTTAGGGAAATAAGCTAAGAATAATAAGTGTCTATAATAAAGAAAACCTATGTTTTTTTAGTTTCATGCTTTTTATCCCCCATAGCAGAAAGTACCTAGTGTCTAGACACTCTGTTCTTCGCATTTCAACCAATTCGAAACATTGCGTCTCGAGTGGTGGAATTCAACGTCACACTTTGTCTATTAATATTAGGATAAGAATATATATATATATATATATATATATATATATATATATATATATATATATAATATTGAAATGAGTTTACAGTCACTCTCTTCCACTGTGTCATTCCGGTCTAAAAAATATAGCAAATGTTACTAGTTTACAAATAACTACATCAAGGAAACATATTGTACCGGAACGTTAGTACTAACATATGTATAAAATTGCATGTGGAATAATTAATACTTTAAACGAATGCTTCCTATTCAATTCGATTTTAATATTAATTGTGATAATTTACTACTGTTCTTGTAAAACATATAAATTTTAAAAAGTACTGTGTTAAAGTATAAATACAACATTAATTGTTGCTTTTTCTAGAATTTTTATGATTTACAATTGGTTCGTGAAAAATATTTTATCATAAAGGATTAGGAATTTACGCTTAGTAAATTCCTGATTTGTGGCGTTGAGTTTCGCCACTTAACACGTAATTTTGACAATTGACATAATATTTTCTCCAACTACCTTTATATATATATATATATATATATATATATATATATATATATATATATATATATATATATATATATATATATATATATATAAAATCAAATTTAAATAATTATCATCGACTTTTACTTGGTATGAAGGTAGAAATATTTGGTTCATTCGCCCTCCTGTCCGCCTCTACCGCTATCTATTAATCTTTGTAACCATATTTTATTAGATACCGCTATCTATTAATCTTTGCAACCATATTTTGACAATCAATTGACCATCTTTGATTTAGTTAAAAATTCTCGTGTCCGAATATGCCAGAAATATTTTTTTGTAATCATTTCCACGAGTGGGAATCGAACCCACAACCAAGTCGTTTCTGAATATTCTGAATATAATTTTCACTTCGTTCGTTTCTGAATATAATTTTCACTGTTCAAATATCATAATCTAACTAGAAACATTCTAAATTAGAACACAATACCCAACAGGCCAAATATATAAAGCAAACCACTGTACAACAACGGTGTGTTTCTTGCGTCGATTTTCACGCAATCACGATACATCCGCTAGGCCCACAGACCTAGTGGCACGCCTTTCTACACATTCCTTTTCAACTTACTGTTGATTTTTTATATAATTGATGCACTTCTCTACATTTTGATGTATAGAAAAAGCGTAGTATTTGTACCATATTATGTAGCTTAGTAAAATGTTTTATTTTGTAAAATTTGTATGGGAATTTTGAATTAAAATTAAATTAGTTGACCTTTTCAAAGTAAGAAAAGACATACAATACTTTTATTGTATTCATATTTCAAAGAATATGATCATCTATACAAAAAAAAATTATAAAATCAATATTTTAGAGAAAAAATATATAATAAAAAATATATAATAAACCAGTCTATTATATATTTATATAGTATTTTTTTTATTTTATATACCTAAAAATATTTTTTTATAATATCACACTAGTAAAATATACATATGTATGACTTTATTATAAGCAGCATTGCATGTTTCAATGCAATTTAAAGATAATCTTTTCTCCGAATGGGAATTGTCTATACAAACATAATAAAATACCGTAATAATGTCCGTTTGTAATTTTAAAATAACTGTTTTATGGTAAATTTATAAAAAAACATATATTCGTATCAGTCACGGTACATATTCTAATATAAGTTTTTTTATCATAGTTACTTTTTTATCGTAGTACTTATTTTAAATCTTTCTGTCTGTCTGTTTGTTCTAGCTATTCTCTGGAACGGCTGCACTGAATCTAACGGGACTTTCACTGGTATATAGCTAATTTTATGAGGAGAAATTCACGCTTATTATATTTTAGAATTATAAAATAAAACATTAGAACCGTTAATTATCAAGCGAACAAAGCCGCAGGCACAGTTACTTTTCTATACAATTCCATTAATTCTACAACTAAAATATAATATAAATTTGATAGATCAACATGAAGTATGTCACTCACCTGTCTTTTCTTTACTTGAATCGTCTATCGCTTTGAGAGACTCCGTAAGGATTTGACTAAGTTTATCCTTTTCAATCAAATTTGGCAATTTGACGTGCAATTCGTGGTTCTGTAAGAATTTCGCTATCCTCAGCAGGGGTGAATTACCAAAAGATCTGCCTTCATCCTCCACAGTGTTGTCATGAACCGAGACCAATTTTACACCGTCAGCTATGTTAAAATCCCCATCCCAAATAGATGCTGCCGCCAGATTGATAATACCAAGAATGATAACAATTCGATACATTTTCGCTAGAGGTACGTCAAGTATTAAGCAAGAAAGGGAGACAAAATGCTTTTATATTGGTGCTTTCAAAAAAATGAACAAAACCCAACCCAGCTTCGACTGGCGATGAGATAAATAAAAAAATGGCGGAGCGATTCCGCGATCGTTTGATATTCACACTCTGGTTATTTTCATAATTGAATGTCATTTTTAATAATACCCGCGTATATTGGACGGCAAAAAAACCTTTTTTTTTAGTCATTGTGCATAATGTGTTATAATAACTGCGTGTTTAAATCTTTTTTTTTTAAAGACGAAGCATTGTTATTGGCATGCACGTAAATAAATAAATACGTTTACATCAAACAAAAATACGTTTACAACAAAAAAATCATAAAAATAATTTCTTATTTTTGTTTATAGCAAACTTACTGGCCATTCGCCTTAATATATAAATTATTGTAAAATTTCTTTTTCCGCTGACGACAAAGCGCGGAGTTAAGTTCCGCAATTCAACACGCAATTCGGCCAACACATTTTTAAAGTATTTTTTTTCAAAATCTTATACATTTTTAATTCTAAAGTATTATTTTAATCTACACATAAATGTTGATTAATATAAATAACTAAATCATTCCCTCGAATGGAATTTGAAACCATAACTAATTGTGTTTACTTCAACACTTTCCTACGGTGCCACAATTCTTTGACGCTTGACATTTTTTTTTAATGACGAAGCATTGTTATTGGCATACATGTAAATAAATAAACAAACAAACATGTTCATCATATATAAACTAAAATTTATAAAAATATTTACTTATTTCAATATATAAACATTTCTGTATTGTGGTATACTAGGACTGGCAATTGTATATTTATTCTTTATTCAGGTGCTAATTAAAATTATACTAATCCCAATTTAGTCAAGTTATACAATGCGGCATTGAGTTCCGCATAATGTATTTACAAAGCTAAATACAAGAAATTGCTTGAGGATAAAAACAATATCTTCATACTTTCTAGCGGTTGTGGAATAAACCGACAATCGCACGACATTGAATCCGAAGAAATAAAACTAAAACAATACTTTGCACTTGTAGGTATCTGTAGAGAACACTAGAAGCGACTTCATTGGATTATATAACAATATATTATGAAAATTAAATATGAAACACGAATGCATTTTTAAAGAAAATTTTCTTAATGAACTTTATAAAGTGAAAGCCTTTGATCATTCAATTTTTAAAAATACTGTAAGAATTTTACTTCATCCTGTCCCCATCAACTGTAATATAGGTTTCTAAGAGTTAGGTAGTCTAAGAGCAATATAGTGAAGACTGCATTTAGGCAAACATAGTTTAGGGTGCCCTGCAGTAAGAAGTATAGATGACTTAAAGAAGATGGCAGAGGTAGAAGATGGAAGAGGGTATGAAATTACAAAGGTGCATTGATTAATAAGAGCAGAACACCGACAAAAAAAATGCAATATATATATATATATATATATACATATATATATATATATATATATATATATATATATATATATATATATATATCACATCTAGAAAGAATGATGCTTGTTTTAAAAGATAAATGTTTTCGCCGTCGGCTGTGAGTACATGCGTTAGTTTTTCATCTCTTTTTAGTAATAAGTGAGAGTGTAGACAAGGGACTTACAGATGAAAGGGCTAGAGAAACGATTTTGTTATAAATTTATCTGGTATATAATAACACTTGTTTATAGCAAACTTGCAATTCGCCTTAATATATGAATTATTGTAAAATTTCTTTTTCCACTGACGACAAAGCGTGGGGTTAAGTTTCGCAATTCAACACATTTTTTTAATCGACACATGAATGTTGATTTTTACAAATTAATATAAATAACTAAATCATTCCCCCGAATGGAGTTTGAAGCCATAACTAATCGTGTTTACTCCAAAACTTTCCTACTGCGCCACAATGTCCTCATTATTTTTATAAATATCGTCCGTATATAAAAACTTTAATTCTAAACATTTACTACATAGGAATCGAACCTACGACCCTAATTTAATGTCATGGTTATTAACCAATAGACAATTAAGATTATGCAATCTGCTAATTAAATTTTTTTATTGAAACTTATTTTTATTGAAACTTTTGTTGGCAGTATAACGGATGTGAAATCGACTTCCGGTCTACTGAATGGCAACAAGAACTAGCAATAATATAATAAAACATAATTAATATGCTTATAATATAATAAGATCCTTAATTTTCGTGAGTTTTACACATTTTAAACGAAACCATTTTAAACGGATTAATCACGTATATTTCGGCATTCGAAAATACATTTATTGGAAACCTGACATTTAGAACACTTTGCAAAAGTCCGTCGGCACAGAAAGACTGTGCGTGTGCACAGGTATACCAAAATATACGCGATTAATCAATTTAACATAGTTTAATTATCTCTAGTTTCTACTATATATATATATATATATATATATATATATATATATATATATATATATATATATATATGGACTAAAAAATAGGTATATAGAATATTATTACTAATGTGTGCTAATCAGGCAAAGCTCGATTTTAGATGTACTGCTCCTTAGTGGTATAAAGAGTGAATCTGCTTTTGTTATACTAAGCAGATTGAAGAATGGCAGGTGATCAGAGACAACCTAGTGTCAAGACACTCGATTGACTGCTCTCGAAATCGCTATTGGCCGTGGGTTGAACTTTAATTCGGGGGAATGAACGTAATAAAATTATTCTCATTTTACAGTTCTGGTTGAGGATATCTACAACGATAAAACAAAAAACCAAAATACACAGGTCTATTATAGACTAAATTTGGATAGCGGTATGTTAATCTTTATCCTGAAAGAACTGTTTACTAAATGTAAGTATTGTATATATTTTACATTGTACATAATTATTTCAAAATAATATTTTTTTATTTTTTTTTTATCAGTTTATTTCTCTGTTTGTTCCAGCTTCTTTCTGGAACTGCTAGACCAATTTTGACTGGACTTTCACTGTTTGATAGCTGTTGTAGTAAGGATTAACTTAGGCTACTCTTACTTTGAAATTATAAAATAAAGATTTCCTTAAGATAAATTCTTTACTGACTTTGCTTGAATACAAACTGGCTGAGAAAGATAGTCGCTAGATGATATTTATATATATATATATATATATATATATATATATTTGTTCCGGTTTTCTTCGGCATAAAACACAAAAGCCCATAAAATGCGAATTTGTTAAAGAAACAAGCGAGGGACTTCACTCGAGTAAATCAAAAGGAAAATGTGTTTCCTTATAATAAATTATGGAGGCTTAGAGAAGATAGCTGTTAGAATGTCTGATGATTGACGCTTAAAATTCTTCTTGTACTATAATGTTCTTGCAAATAATGTACTATATAAATTCATTTTATATTACGATTGAGTTTTTATTCTACAATTTAAATTAATTGAGGCTTGTCGTGGTGCAGTGGGAAAGTGGCTTATAGTAAAAGCAATCAGTTGTGGGTTCGATTCCCACTCGGGGAAAGATTATATTTAAATTATAATCCTTTCCTAGCTTTGCAACAACGTGCAGCGTTGAATTCTGTCACTTAACACTCAATGTCTAGAATTCGGCGGAAAGCAAAGTATGGAGTGTCTTGACACTAGGTAATTTCTGTCTATCAAAGTGTAAAGCTAAAATAAAAATTGAAGTAATAAAAATCTGATGAGATAATTCGCCATTCCAACCGTATTCTAAAGATTGCGTCCTTGAGTGGCAGAACTCAATGCCGCGCTTAGTTATCACTTCAAGTATCAATATTTCGCGAACAAGAAAATTAAGCAAATTTTTTACACATTATAAACAAAACTCTTTTCAGAGGAATAAAAGCTTATATTTTGATATTTAAAAGTATTTGGCTTAATTCTACTTGTGACCGCGGATTAATGTAATATGTTCGAAATATCAGATTTACAAAAATATTCACCAACATTCAATGTGAAATTTATCCATTTAAAATATTTAATAAATTTATTTTTATCTCTAAACAATTTATATGATCGGAACAAACGCATTTTCTCCATTTAACATTAGTATCAGAATTGAAATATATATATATATATATATATATATATATATATATATATATATATATATATATATATATATATTGTAAGGCTCGGTCTTTGTTTGTAATATTTGAATATAACTTAAAATTATTATAATTTTTTTTCATCAAAAATATGTGAAATATAAAAATCATAAAATATCGTAATAATCTAGAAAAAGTTATCTTACTCATTTTTAAAACAAATCAGAATTCTAAATTTCTATAATAATTTGTTTTCCTTTCTATTGCAATAAATTGCTCCATACTCGTACTTTAATATAAACTAAACAGCTTTTTGATACGTAAAATACATGTAACCTAAGCAACGCGTAAGTCACTTTAAAAAACTGTACAAAAAATGCATGGTAGTGTGTGCAATATTTAGTTTTTTAATGTAATAAATTTCTAGTACTATAAAAAAATATTCCTGCTCTTCTTCCATACATAAATTGTAATTGAGCTAAACTAAATAGACAAAAAAAATATGTTTATGCCAAAAATTTCACACAATATTTTTCAAACGGGCTAATAATCTAGAAACTGCTTTACCAATTTTTACCAAACTTCATTTATCTAAAAATCCCCACAAAAAGCACGGTTTCCGAAACAAGTAACCGTATCGAAATCGATACATCCACTTGAGAGCTACGATGCTAAAAACACCCATGTTTATGCTTCGTGGGTTAAATAAAGCGTCCTTAAGAGATTTTTAGTTCCACGCTTTTTATCCCGCATAGCAGGGTAAACAGAAAGTACTTAGTGTCAAGACACTTCGTACTTCGTAAGAGATTATTATGCAGATATATAGATATGTATATATAAAATCAAAATATTTTAATTATACAAAAATACGAGTGCCAAGCGCTATGGACCCAAAAACATAAATTAAAGCGTTTCGTAACAATACGAAGCTGACACCGTCGTTCTAGTACCATCATTGTCTCGACTCGGCGTCTCGTCTTGTCTCGGGTGACGTCGAGTGATCCTTTATGAAAGCTCGTTTAAGCGTCTTAAAACGCCTGTGTTATATATATATATATATATATATATATATATATATATATATATATATATATTTCATAGAGAGTACATTAAAGTACAAGTATGAACGAAAATTGTAAGTTCAGGACATAAACTAAAATTAAAAAGAATGTGAGTGGTTGAGAGATTGGGGGATATCTCGGTTGCTCTTCGAAAATATAATATCAATGTTATATTTTCAATTTGTAATATGATAAAATTAAAAAAAAACCATAAAAATTAAAAACAATCCCGTTTGCCTCTTATACATGTATATATATAAAAATATCAGCAGCTTTACCTTATAGTAGGCGTTGAGAACCTGTTCTCTTCTCCTAAACATTATGCATTGAGTGTCGGAACTAAACGCCGCGTTTTGTCTTGTTACTTTGGGAATATGAAAATAATTCAAACTTTGAAGAAAGCCTTAGTTATTATGTAATGGCGATGTATCCATTTAACAAGACTTACGGGTTTCCGTTTACAAAATTTATTATATAAAGAAAGCAAACGTTTTGTAAATATATATTTAAATCATACAAGACGATTCCTGTAAAAAAGGTTAATTCGTTCATAAAACCCTAAATCATTTTTTCGGCTTCCAGCATTTATTTTCAACGCTGGCTCACCTTTATAAAAATTCCATGCTTCGCCACTGGCAATTAACGTCAATTATTTAAAATGTGTGTATATTTTTAGTGCTAATTAAAAATATTTTACATGTAAAAACATTATAATGTAAAACGTACGAAAATGTAAAATACATATTTAAAATGAAAATTACATCCCTCGATGGCTGTTTATAATTACACTCGTATTATGTTAAACTTTACTTGTTCAACGTATTTTATACCGCCTCCTCTACCATGACCACGTTTATAGGTTGACTGGAAGAAATCTCTTTCAGAGATAAGTCCACCTTTGTAATATACAATGTTATTCTTTTTATGCGATATTTTAAATTAAAATAAAATATCGTAAAGTACCTAATATAATAAACTCGAAGGAAAAGTGTAGCGTTGAATTCCTCCCCTCAACCCCCAATCTCATGATTTCAGTCACTCAACGGAGTGTCTTGACACTAGGTTTTCTCTTATTACCCTGCTATCTGAGCATGGTAATAAACTGTAACTACATTATGTAATAAAAATTAAAAATATTCGTGTTGAATGATTATAAAGTTACCACAGGCTCGGAAGGCAGTGCTACTGAGAAGTGCCGGCGAGAAACCGAGAAACCAAGAAGAGTCATATTCAAAATCTGCTGCGTTCAAATTTCTTGTTAAACGTCTTTTGACTTTTTTCTCTCCACCTAAGTGTAAAATAACACATTTACAAAGAATAAATCATTTCAGAAGCTTATCATCGGCTTAAATACATCGGATTTTCTGAAACTAATTAAAATATATAATGGTGGAATGGTCTTCATGTTGCTTGAGTTTGTAATAAGATGTATAGTCTATATAAATAAATAAAATTGAAGTGTCTGTTTGTAGTATTAAAAAAAATTGCGGACTAAAAATTTCACGTGGACGATACTGCGGGCGCAGCTAGTGGTTACTACAATATACAACGTCTTTGAGGAAAATATAATCATTTCTCATTTATAAACGTTATAAGATCATAAGCATAGTTGGGTTAAGCAACAAGGGTTATAATATATATACTAATTTATGTTTTTTTAATTAAGTACGTTATGAAACTATTTACAAACTTATTTTTAGATCACTTGCTAGAAATATTAACTGCTTAAAAATCGCACACCCATCTTCGACGAAATATAGTAACTGCTGCTTAACCCAATTAAACATTAGGTAATTTCTTTACATTTACAACTTTGCTTATGATCTTATAACGTTTATAAATATCGTCCGTGTGGAATTTAACATCAATGGCTATTTATTTTATAATTCTAAAATAAAAGTAATAAACTACCAATAGACTAATAAGTTGCCTTTTATTAAATTAGCTACCTGATTATCAGGAACAAACAGACAAAACAGATTAGAAACGATTTTTTTAATACTACTAACAGACACTTACTTATATATATATATATATATATATATATATATATATATATATATATATATATATATATATATATATATATATATATATATATATATATATATATATATATATATATATATATATATATATATATATATATATATATATATAGTTATACGATAGTTTTTTTAGCTTCACGCTTTTTATCCTGCATAGCAGGGTAGTGTCAAGACATTCCGTCCTTCGCTTTCGAATTCGTGACATTACGTGTAGAAGTCAACGCTGCACTTTGCTTTTACCAGAGCGAGGAAGTAAAAATAATTGAAATACAAACACTCCCCAGAGCGGGGATCGAACCTACAACCGATCGCGGCCCTAATATATAATCTTTCGAGAACTTTCGATTAAAAAGCAAACTGGCTGTCGATACTCAATACTTTTGTACTAAATAGAAAAAAAACCTGAAAACTCAATTTGGCTTTCTACATTACACTTTCACTATCAAAATTGACACAAACAAAACTATATTTTTCTCTTTCTCTCGTACTGAGATTAACTAGCTGTTTGTCTCGTTTCAATTAATTCTTGTATTAGAGAGTGTATAGTTAAGTTGTTATACAATTTTCAGTTACAAAGGTATGTTATAGAAAGGTCTATAATTATTGTATTATTATATAAATATTTTTTTTGGCAAATATAGTTTCGTATACCACTTTCATGTCGATTTTCAGTAATAAATATCATATCAATAATAAAAATCAATGTTCAGTAATAAATATAAATAATTAGATAGTGTTAATTATTTCTTCTTTCATATAGTTAGCTCCATACTTTTATAGCAGGGTAGACAGAAAGTACCTAGTGTCAAGACACTCCATACTTCGTTTCCGCTGATATTGATATTTGAGATATTGCATGTTGA
The DNA here is from genome assembly GCA_032432895.1 of Dryadula phaetusa. Lineage (NCBI taxonomy): Eukaryota > Metazoa > Arthropoda > Insecta > Lepidoptera > Nymphalidae > Dryadula > Dryadula phaetusa. Next base: position 3,760,888 of record JAOYRS010000073.1, read on the forward strand.
GTGGCGGAACTCATCGCCGGACATTTATTAAAAAGCTTACATTAATATTACAAATATATAATCCGATTATATTTATTTGTATGTATAGATTAATCGGTTATGGTAAATGTAATATCAAAAAAAGGTCTTTACAATGTTTAAAACACTTTTGTATTGTCAAAACATAAATAGAGTGAATAAGCTAAATATTTTAGTTTCCATAAGGTAACGGAAAAGTAGCAGAAGAAGTGCGCACGAGCGTCGTTACGCATCACTACAATGTTATCAAAGAGTATTATTATAGCAGAACTGCTACACCAACTTACTATAACTATAGCAGAAATTAAAATTTGTTTATTTTTAATCATATTAAATCTGCCGTCTTGGCGCAGTATGACAGCGTCTGACAGTAAACGCGATCGGTTGTGGACTCGATCTCCACTCGGTGGAGTGATTATATTTAAATTATTTTACTACCTCGTACTGCCTCGCTCTGGTAAAGTATATATATTAATTAATTTATTATTATCTAATCTAATATTTTTCCCAATGCTTACTTGAATCATCTTACAAAAATAATAAGTATAAAAACAGTTAACATATTATCGAAAAAATGTTGTTTATATGATTTATTTAAATATTGTTTTACGGCTCTGAGGGTAGTTCATTAATAAAATATTTGATATACATATATCGTCTCGTGATATACATAACCAATTAATTATAAGCCATAGGTTTCTTATACAAAGGACGTTTCCCGCTAGTTATGAGATATGTTCATAGTGAAATAAGCAACAATTTGATGATATGTAATTTACATTGGATTTTACAAGTAGGATTTTATATTCAAATATAATGAAATAATGATGAGAAAAATATCGCTTGGCTCTGGTTCTTAGCAAGCCAATAACAGTGATAAGAAAAGGGTTAATGTTAACCCGTTACCGCCCTCTGTACCTGCACAGGTACAACTACTTAATCGATAAATTATGTATTTTATCTGTGGTAAGTGTTGACAGTAGTTAGAAATTACAAATCTCGATGACACTAGTTACCATATAATAAATAAAAATAGGCGGTGGCGCGAAAACAAATGTCACTTATTTTGTAATAAAAAACGGAGTCCAGACACGACATGCAAGGTGAGATTATTTTGTTGGTTTTTATCAAAAATTGTGAAATACTTCAATTTCTTTTTTTATTTTTATGAAGTCTATTTATTTGTGTTGGTAATAATAGCATAAGAATTAAAGTTTATTACAAAACTTGTAAAGTAGGGTTTGTTTCATTTATTGTACACAGGCGGGTACAGCCGGCAGATTCGTACTAAAATTTCGTTTTGTTTACAGTATTACTTATAAGTTGAAATGGCCAATCGGAACGTATTTACCAGCTATATGAGACTGGAGGGAGCCTTGGAATCAATTATGGCTGATGAAAGCAATGATGAAGAGTAAATTATGGTATTAGTGCCATCAGATCCGGCTGTGGTGAGTGATGAGGAAGAAGGGAATGAAGATAATTTGGCGGCTTCAAGATTCCCTATGGACGTTCCAGGGGTACCACTATTGAGGTAGGTCGGCGTCATCCTGCCCAAGATGTTTTGGAATTGAGCGACAGTGATGATGAGCCGCTAAGACCGATTCCTGCAAAACGTGCCACTTATGAAATTACCGATATCATACAAAAGAGACAAAAATACGTTGTTGAAAGCTTAACAGACTGCAATCCCGTAATTTTGTTTGATAAAATATTTGATCATGACGTAATGGATTTGATAACAACTAACAGCGTCTTGTACGCTAATCAAAATAATAGGCATGGTTTTGAACTTGATAGTGCATGTTTGAAAAAATTTTTTGGTGTACTGATACTGATCGGTTACCATAAATTGCCATCTGAACATGATTACTGGAGTTTGGATGAAGACCTTGGTGTTCCATTGATTGCTAAGTAATTGATTGAAAAGTGGTGGTGGGTTATATTTACCTATTTGTTAGATATGGCGATATCAAATGCTTGGCGACTACATGTTTTGTTCAGTAAAACTAAACAAGAGATAACTTACATGTACCAGTTATCTTTCAGACGAATTATTGCACGGACTTATTTACGTCCAACGAAAACTAAGAGCCGTCCGTCATCCTCAGCGGCACTAGGGGGTCGGAACAATAATGGTCATAATCCTGAACGGATGGGAAACCCATTGCGATGTGTTAACTGTCACCAAAGAATTCGCTGGCGTTGCGAAATATGTTTGAAAACTCTATGTGTTGAACGACCTTGTTTCAAACAATTTCACTCCTAAAGCGCCCATTGTACACGGCTGAGTACACCCCTAAAACTTGATATGTAAATATATTTTTTTCATTTTATCTTCTTATATAGCATATTTTATCCCTTATGGACTAATAAATAGAAAAACAATAGAAAAATATACTGCAGTTTCATTTTGGGCGTTAATTGGTTAAGTATCTGTATGTTATGTTAATAAAAATTGAATATTTTATGTTAATTATTTTTAATTAATATAACATATTGAACACATTTTTTTATAATTTTAGATATAGATTTTTATAGGTAACAGGTTCATAACTAACTGTTGTTGAATATAAGAACTTTATGACATAAAAGGAAGCTTTGCTATAAAATAGAACATTATATTTAACTAGAAATAGTAGTTAATTTAATTAACTATTAACTACTAATTTTGGTAAAACTAAAAAAGGAAGGAAGAGGCCGGTCGTGACGCGTTTGGACCAAGTCCAACTGTAAATGCGATCGGTTGCGGGTTCGATTCCCACTCGGGGGAGTGATTATATTTAGATTATTTTGTCTTCCTTGCTCTGGAAAGATACATACCCTAAACATATCCTGCTATGCGGAATAAAAGCGTGAAGTTAAAGAAAGGAATACTACAAAAAAAACCATTTAAAAAGTTACATCTGTTCATAACATATTCATTGAGGTAGGAAATCGACTATCAACCAACTTGTCGTGCCAACATTTGTTCCTGCATTATTTACACTTCCTAATTAAACATTCAACGCCAAATTGCTATGCTTAATGGATTTAAATTAATTATTTATGCAAATAACAGGCGATAAGTGACTTGGATACCTAGTTCTCTTAATTGATACATACGAATGCATATCTTGATGGTCAGTTGTAAGACGCTCAAAAAACCGCCGGACGAGGCTCAGTGGGATAGCATCTGTAAATCTAATTGGTTGCGGGTTCGATAAACACTCAGGGGAATGATTATATTATCATTTCTTTGCTCTGGTAAAAAACCGGCGTTGAGTTCCGCGTATCGAAATGCAACGTTTCAAATTCGGCGGAGATCGGAGTTCTAAGTGTCTCGACACTAGGTACTTTCTATTTACAAGTAAAGTTAAAAAAATAGACATTTCATATGTTATTTAGAATTGTTGTTGTTATTTTTACTTTAACTTTAGAAAGGTACACATTGTAAAGCTCGTCGTAGTGTAGTAGTCTGGTAAGACCAATAAAGTGCGACGTTGAGTTCCGCCATCTAAAACACAGTCTATAATTGGAGCGTAAAGCGGACAATGGAGTGTCTTGACATTAGATTGTCTCTGATTTCCCTGTTATGCCAGATAAAGCGTGAAGCTGTTTGTTTTTTATCAATAATAATTTGTTTGTAATAATTCTTTATATATATATATATTATTAAAATCCTCATTTTTAGAAAGGCGAAAAGGCTACATTACATCTTTTACTCTATCTATTGTTCTTTTTACTATCTAAGAAAACTTTCAATATGATTCAAATAACTAAGTTTGCATAATAGTTGAACTATTACTGTCTTTACTTAACTAAACATAATATTTGAGAAAAACATTAAATTCAAACAGATAAAGAAAATGATGTTATTAGTTTTATTAAAATAAAAAAAAACTTGTACGGTTATAATTCACTCTTCTGTCAAGATCTTATCTGTGAAGGAAATGAAAATATAAACGAATTTTTCTAATCAAATTATTTCATCTTTTATTTAATTTATACATAACCATTGTGCCGCAGTGGGACACATTCTGACTGATATATTTTTTTAATTTATAATATTTTTTTATTGTTAAGCCCTTGGACGTAGAAAATGGACATTGCAAAAATAGGTGAATGAAAGGCTAAATTAGGAAAAAAATTCCGAAATTCTCTTGAAAATATAAATATTAGGAGTAAAACTTGTATTTATAAATCATTACATATGTAATGTTCTATTTACTTTATAAGAAAACTATCAATAAAATTTAAATAACTCATTTTTCATAATATCAGAACTGTTATGAAAACTAAGTGAAGTAGTATGAATTTGTAGTACTGTCTACTATTATTATAAATGACAGTTTGCGATGATGAATGGATGTTTGTTTCTGGATTCCGCAAAAACTACTAAACAAATATTGAAAATATTTATTATTTGTTTAAATATTTTTCCACGAAACCTTTTATAAGAGAATACTGAATGCCAACGTGGCGCAGTGAGGCAGCGCTTAAATGTACACACGATTGGTTGTGGGTTCGAGTTTCACTCGGAAGAGCTATTTTCAATATTTCTATGTTCTGGTAAGACAAATCGCGGTTAACTTCATTATTGTGACGTTTCGAACTCCATTTCGAACAAAAAGCATCTTAAGTCAGTTGAAGAATTTCCCACTGAGTTTTTATTTAATATATTTAATTCAATAAAAGCTTTATAATATGAATTCATTTAAACAAGTCAATAAAATGTAAAATCTATCGAATAAGGTCAACGCCGCGCTTTGACTTACTTGAGCGAGGAAATGAAAATAGTTTAAATATAATAAGTATATCAATACTATGGACATTTAACAAGTGCATGCAAAAATGTATAACTTTTTCGTTCCGTGAAAGGTTTGTTTGTACTATAAAGCGATACGTTTTGCAAAACATAGCAAAAAATATCGCTATATGGATTGTAAATAAAGTAAGGAAATATAAATAAAGCAAGGAAAAAGTTAAGGAGGACGGAACAACGGAGGTAAGGACATTGCGTGTTATATGACGCAACTTAACGCCGCACTTTGTTTTTTTTGGTTAAGCTTAAATAAGCATGGCAATTTAATATATTTCACTGAAACATAACGAACGTAGTATATGCTCTTATAATTTTTTGATAACTTAATTAATTGCGTGGTTATCAAAAAGAAATGGTTCATTTGTTTAGTAATCACGTGTGTAGCGTTAGCAAATAAATATAAATGTGAATTAAATTATATTCTGTGAAACTCACATTCAACTGAAAATATATTGGGAATAATATTTTATTTGTAATTGAAATGTTAATAGTATGGAAATAGAATTTAGATACGTTTTCCAAGAAGAAATTAGAAATTAAATTTATATATATATATATATATATATATATATATATATATATATATATATGTATATATATATATATATATGTGTATATTATATTAAAAAATAAAATATCAGAGTATCGAGATAAACAGAAATATTTATTAGTCTATTGCGCTTGGCTAAATTCTATTTAAATAGGTAAAAAGAAACACATTCTCCACTTACTTTAGAGACATCATTATCGGCAACCATACGTTATGTTTGGATCCCTGTACGAAAAATATACATACATAGTTATTAAAATTTGAATTCTACAAAAGTATAATAAAATACTACTTTGCTATTGACATTGTCTACTTGTAAACGCGATCGGTTGTGGGTTCGATTTCCACTCGAGGGATTGATTGTATTTAAGTTATTGTCACTTCCTCGCTTTGAAAAGATAAGGTACGGCGTTGAGTTGCGCCGTTCCATAATTATATATTCTAGGTTCATTTTTTTGTAACAACAGGAGCATTCCCTTAAAAATCAAACGTTTTGAGTAAATAAATATAATATTATTATATTTTTTTAATTTCACGTTTTATCCCTGGCGGGGTGGTAATAAATGGCCATCGTCGTTCAATTTCATCGGATGGCCCACTGTTGATTGACCATTGCTCACTTTATTTTACCACACGTTACTAGCATACGGTTTAAATTAAACATTATAAGCTCTTTATTAAATTGCAATAAATTTAAAAAGGGTGTAAGTTTCTTCAGATGGAATCTTGTAACTCAATTCAGAAGCAAATATCTTCTTCATTCGATAGTACTAAAATTTTTGAACGTTTGCTATTACGTATAACCAAAATTGTAGTTCAGTTTAAAATGGCTGCCATATCGCAACAAAATGGCGGATTACATATTTTTGTAAAATCTACACAATATGTATGTTACATGAAATAGCCTAAATTCTTATTAGATTCTTACTATAAAAAAGCATATTTTTTTATATATATATTTTTATTTTTTATAAGATTTTTGTATTTCGTGATTTTTACACATTAAACAAATATTAATTAAAACTACTTTAAACGGATTAATTGCGTATATTTTGTTATTTTAGAATACATTTTTGGAAACCTGACGTTTCGGACACTTGACAGTAAATAGTCCGTGGTCACAACTAGGTCTATTTTTTTTATATTTATCTAATATTTTATGTCATAGAAGAATTTTACCTATATTTGTTTTACTCTCTCTTTCGCTCTCTCCCTCTCTCTTTTTGTAGGATTTGAATCCACAAACAATGAATCAATTTGAAACGTTTAAATCGTATTACCATTCCCAGTAGCATTAAGCAAGATATTTCGAAGAGCATTGGAACTGATCTCCATTATATATACCTTCACATATAGTTCAATTCAAACTAGATAACAAAGGAACATTCTCCGAATATGAAACGTTTTGAGGAAATAGGTATAATCGGCTACCAACATGTCTATTGTGTTGGCTCTCTCGAAAATCTTCTTATACCATACACAGGTACACTACTTTAAGTATTTCATTATTATTACTAAAATTATATCTAAAATATATTTTACACTGCATCATGGGCAGAAATGGTAAAGATGAGCTTTGCAATTTTCATAGATGGGTATGGATTTATTTAAAATAATATACTATATTATCTTAAAACTGTAACTGTCTACTTCTATTTGTCTATGAAAATTTCGAAAGATACGGATAAGTGGAGGTTCCTAGAGGAGGTCTTTTTCAGAGGACAAGTTGTTTTTGGGAAAAACGATCGCCTTTTTAAATTATAATATCATATAAAATTTATAAGTGGCAATAAATGCTTATTTTATTTATTTTTAGCATCTGAATATTGAAATACATCTGTTATTAAATACAATTAAAACAATAGTTGTATAAGGCTGTTTGCACAATTTAATATGGAGCATTTCAAATTCTGGTGGTGAGTTTTGAAGAGCGTCTGTAAATAATAGTTGAGAAAAAACGAGGCCGGTCGTAGCCAGTTGTGTGCTCGATCCCCACTCGGGGGAGTAATCCTATTTAAAATTATTTTCATTTCCTTGTTCTGGTAAAATAAAATGCAGCGTTAAATTCCACCACCTGACACACGATGTTTTGACTTCGGTGAAAAGCGAAGTACCTCCGTACTCTCTGTCTGTCTTGACACTAGATACTTTCTGTTTACCATGCTATGCGGGATAAAAAGCGTGAAGCTAAAAAAAGAAAAAAAAAACCTTAAATTGACACGGAATATATATAAATTTCAGATGTTTTTAGTTTTATTCAAATAAATAAATAAAAAATTGTAGAGTTATAATTCACTCTCCTGTTATATCTGTTGACAAAATAAAAAATCTTCGATATATGTAGATTTATTTAATTATATTATGTTTTTTATTTCATTTACACACCAATATATAACCATAATGCCGCAGTGGGATACAGTCTGACTGTACTCGCTATTTATTGCGGGTTCGATTTCCAATCTAGGTAATGATTTTATTTTTATTTCTTCGCTCTGGTCAGACAAAGCGCCAAATTTGAGTTCACCCCTCAACACGCAATGTCTCGTTTTTTATCACTAAGCCATTGAAATTATAAAATAGAACTGAAAATGTTTAATAAGTAGGTTCTTTGGAGAATGAAAGGTCCTAATTTTAACTAGAAAAAGAATTTCGGAAACATAAACATTTGGAGTAAAACTTGTATTTAAAAAGTATTTATTTGCGAATGGTACGCTTGAAAGTAAAATACCAATTGATATTATTAAATGTAACAATTAAATGCATAGCGCTGAATTTCAACCAATCGAGAATACACCTTAAGAGAATAAACATAAAATCCATTAAACAATAGTATCTGAAAAAGTGTTTGGCATATAAAGGAACACACTACATAAAATTATGAAAAAAAACTTGCACACAGTATATGGATGGAAGCGTAGCGTGACGGAGAATAAAAATCATAGACGGATAAACGTGGGACTTATTGGCGACTGAACCACCGATGTAGGTGGTATGGACGTGTGACCCACAAATGGATTGAACAAGTGTTGGTGATAAGGACATAGTGAATAAATATGACATCCTTAATTTATATTGTAGCGTTCGCGCTTTTAGGACAGGCAAGAGGAATTGTTGAACTGAAATGTTCGGATAATGCGACGTGTATTGATGAAATGGCTAAGGAGTTTGCTAGGAATATGAGGGAGCAGAGAGCTGTTAAGCTTTTTGATTTAATCACTATAGAGCCTTTGAGTGACAATAGACAGGCGAGGTCAGGTCAGGACCCGTTGACCAGGCTGATCACCACACACGCGATCAGTTTCGACTGGAACGACTTCACGTTCAGATTTTCCAATCCGGAAGATAGGAGTGATGCTTTGGATTTAGAGGTTTTTGAGAACAGAAGTGCTAAAGGTGAGCTTTTGCAATTTTTATAGATAGAGATAAAGTATTTTTTTAAATTAAATTGTATGTTAAAATTGCAACTGTGATATGCTTGTATGTTTGTACAACATATGAAAATTGTAAAATATCTTTTATTAATTTTAATTACCAGAAAAATTATATAAATAAGTTTGTAAGTTTCCAAGTAAATATATATTTGTATGGAAATTTAAAATATAATTATATAAATTAAATAAAAAAAACTGTAAACCAAACATTAAGAAAGCTTATTCTATTTTGGTTAATCGGATATTGACAAGAATCTCATTTGGAAAAAGATCGACCGAAATCTTCAAGATAGTGTTACATGTAATATATATATATATATATATATATATATATATATATATATATATATATATATATATATATATTTATATATATAAATTATATAAAATTATCATAATATTGGCGTTGCAATTTTAAAAATGAAAACAGAAAAGCTCATATATAACAAGTGTTATAGTGTTACATATGTAAATACATTTAATTCTATATTTAGGAATTTTCTATCTTCATGAAAGTATTGCGCATCTTACATCTTTAAAAAACTCGGTACATATGTACGTAGATATATGTATATTTGTTACCTGTAATATAATTTTGCGTTTATAAAAATATATTTACACTTAAAATGATATTTGTGAAGATGACATAACTGAATTAAAATCGAATCCAGACCACTTTGAAATTATTATCAAGACAAAAGGAAATAATTATCTTTAAATAAGAATAAACAAATAAGATATATATTAAATATGCAAAAATTTCACTTACATTTGCCTCAGTTGTAATTTTTATGAAGAAAATGTGCAAAATGTTAATATTAATATTATAATAATGTATTAGAATATTATTATTAGTATATTTTTACTACAATATTATTATATTATTACCGGATGAGGTACGTAGAGGACCGACCAATGTGGCACGCTCTGGGGGAGGCTTATGTCCAGCACTGGACAGTAATAGGCTGATGATATATTGTATTAGAAATACATGAACAGCCCGATTGGCGTAGTGGGACAGTGTCTGACTGTAAACGTGACTAGTTGTGTATTCGATTCCCACTCGGGAGAATGATTATATTTAAATTATATTCATTTCCTCGCTCTAGGAAGACAATGCGTAACGCTGAGTTTCGCCACTTAATATACAATGTTTTGTTAGAAAGCGGAGTGCGGAGTGTCTTAACACTAGGTACTATGTCTACCCTGCTAAGCGTCACAAAAAGCGTGATACAAAAAAAACTACATATAACACATACACATACACATACTATAATGCATTTGACATTAACATATATATTGTAAAAAGTGACATTCACGTTGGTATGGTTACGTATATCATACGTTTCCACAAGGCCTCTAGTATAAATAATCATATAATATTCTTAAAAAGAAAAGCGTGAAGATGTTTCATGATAGAATAGAACGTTTACAAGTAAATCGCATCACATGTTAAAAGTAAAAGGTAAATAAGATGCAATTACGATCAGTATCGAGATGGCTCGCTATAATGGTAGCTAATTACCGTTATTAGTAGAGTACTGATAACGGAGGTCATTGAAACCGTTTAAAAATAACATTATACTATATACATGACTGACTACGTACGCGTATATACTGGTAGAACAAAGTGCGGCGTTGAGTTTCACCACTCAACTCCCAATGTCTCGAATTCGGTGGACACTAGGTACTTTCTGTCAACCCTGCTATGTGGGATAAAAAGCCTAAATTATATGTTTATTTATAATTAAATATATTATTATATTCTGGTTGAAAGCGCGGCGTTGAGTTCCGCCAATTCTTAACTGACGCGATTTGGTTTGCACATTAATATCTGTTTGTGTTTTATCAATAAAGTTTGACACTATCTAAGTTAAATAAGTGGAAATATTTTTAAGCTCCCTTGGAGTTAAAAAGAGTCTTGGGTTAAAAATTTTAATAAAATCTAATTTCATACTTTTTCGTATAGTTTGGTAGTTAAGTATCAGAAACATATTTTTATTATTTATTTATGTATATATTTAGAAGTAAGTATAATATATCGACTTCAGAATGTCAACAGATAACTCATTTTTAATTTACATATAAATTTAGACTAGTGGCTTCGTTCACGTGAACTGATGTCTTTAGTAATTTCGTTTGTTTTCATTGATTTTCTTAAAGACCATCAATGCCTTATTAGAACATTGTTATCTCATAAAATTGAGACGGCGCGCTATTTTTGTCGTTTGACAAAGACATTTTTGACAACTTTTTCGTAAAGCAATTAATTCTTGGAAATCCTAAAAAAAGAGAAAAAAGTAGCCTATATTTATTCAAAAACCCTCAAGCATCTCTATATGAAATTTCATCACAATCGGTTTAGCAGTTTGGTGGTGATGTCTTCACAAACAGAAATACAGTTATTTTCGTATATATAATTTTTAGTACCGAATTCGACATTGCGTGTTGAATGTCGGAACTCAACGCTGCCTATTGTCTTCTTAAAGCGAGGAAATGATAATTATTTAAGTATTATCATTCCTCCGAGTTGGAATCATACCACAAGCGATCGCGTTTCCAGTCCGACCTCAAAATTATAATAGCATGGTTTATTTGTATGAGAATTTACATTCGAACACTATACTATGTTTTGTACAAATCTGTGTAATATCTGAACATATCGTGATTCTTCTAATTAGCGGAGTATTAAACCGAGTTTCCTACTTTCATCAGAAAGAATTCCGCTCCAGCAGTTTTCATCTCGTGCGGGAGAAATCTATGTAACGGATTTATGACAATAATATTCTAGTGAGAAGTAAATTTATTTTAATTTTATTCTTTATTGTTTGTAAGTATAGAGATAGTGTTTTGATTAGTGTCAATCATTTTTTTTCTATGTTTAACGAAACATAGAAAAAAAAATGATTTACTTACTAACGAAGATCACAAAAAAAACAATAGTTGAGTTCCTCAGTTCAATAATGTCTCGAATTTAGACAATAAGCGGAGAACGACATCTTTTGATGTAAGGTTTTATTTAAAAAATCCTGAATTAAGATACGGTACAGTACAATCGTGAAGTTAAAAACAAAAAAAAAACTTTTTTATTTAACAGAATTAGAATACATAATAATAATTTATAACTTTTTCATGGTTTTAATAGAAAGTAAAAGGATATTTTAATATATTGGAACAAACATATGACCCATTTTTGATCTTCTCTTATTAGCCTCTATTTTCATTATACATAGCGACTTTTACATGAAAATTGAAAAATAATTTTAGTTATGATTTCCACACGCCAACACTCAATGTCTTGATCTCGGGCGGAAAGCATTTAACAGAGTGTCTTGACACTAGGTTGTCTCTGAATATCCTGCAATGCGGGATAAAGCGTGAAGTTGATAAAATATTAATTTTAAAAAGGACAAAAGAAGTAAATTAATAAAAAGAAGTAAAGTAATAAAAAAGAATCACTTATATTTCTGAAACAACATTCATTTGGAATTTACAAAAATAAAGGTCACAGAATATCTAAATAGTAGCAAATTTTTACAGAAATACTTTCTGGGCTGAACGAAAGTAGCTTATCCACAACTAACCAGGTTTCATTTAAATTAAAAAAAAAATATATTATAAGAAATTTTGGCTAAATATTTTAAATATGAGTAATAAAATATATATTTTTAATATTTAAGCGTTTTTAATTTAAGATATGCTTATTGTAGATGTAGGAATTTTTTTGTACTTTTGCTACTATTATAAATGTGAAATTTTAGGGCGAGTGAATTAATCAAAAACTACTGGACTGATTTATACAAAATCTTCCTCTAATAATTGAGGCTATCTTTGCACAGTGGAACAGCGTTTGTAAACGTGATTGGTTTAAGTTCAATTCCCACTGGAAGAAATAACAATATTAACTATTTTTAAAGTGTTATTCCACACTTAGGATTAGTAAATATTTTTGAAAAATTAAAATTAAAAGTATTATTATTTCTTTTTTGAAAAACCGTTTAAAAATTTGAACACAGCGGGATTCGCACCTGCGCTTCTTACGCGTGCCGCGTTCAAATTTTTATACGATTTTTCAAAAAAGAAATAATAATACTTAAAATTTGTTAAAGTTTAAAATTTCTCCGCTCTCGTTCACAAAGCGCGGCGTTGAGTGCATATGCACGGCCATGTATCCGTTGACTCCACTCGAAATCGAGACCTTGCGTGTTGACTGGCGTATTCAACGCCGTAATTTGTCTTAACAGAACGGAGAAAGTAAATTGTCAATTTTATTTTTGTATGCTTAATTCAGCTTCAAAATTATAAAATGTTATATAGCAAGTAGTTCAAGGGAAAATAAATTTGTTTAAACCGATATTTCACTAAGAGTAATATAACTTGATTTGCGTCAAAACGTAAATACATAGAAAATACATATTTGACTAACTGAAATTAAATGTAAGCATTTAACTATATATAAGCTCGTGAAATTGTATGTAGATATAATCTATGCTGTTTTATATGAATCTAAATATGTAAACCATCGTGTAGCAGTGCAACAGTGTCCGACTGTAAACGTACGACTGTAGACTAAGCGCGGTGTTGAGTTCCGCAACATAATAAGCAATATCTCGACTCGACTTCTGACGGAGTGTGTGTGACAGTGGAGAACGTATTTTCTTAGTTCTACGACCTACTCGGAGTATTATTTTTCACTCATGAATTAAATATTTGCTCATCGTCTGTCAAAACGCCCTGTCTTGGGAATCTTTATTTGGCAATGATATGAAAAGAAAACTGCTTTCAGCCATTTAGGGAATAAATTATAAAAGCATATGACATTATTCAATAATTTATTTATTTGAGTGCGGTCGTGGCGCAGTGGGACAGCTTCTGTCTGGGTTCGATTTCCATTTGCGGGAATGATTGTATATAAATTGCGTGTTGAGGTGCGGAACTCTACGCCGCACTTTGTCTTACTAGAGTGAGAATAATGTAAATATAACTTCTCCGAGGGGAATCGAATCCACAACCGATCGCGTTTACAGTCAGACGCTGTCACACTACGCCACGACCGCACTCAATATCCACTAAACATTATCGATTTCAAGTATTTGAAGGGAAATTAGTACATTCAAGGAGAAAACGCACGATAATCTGTATCAAGTGGTACTTATTTTTATAACCTCTGAAGTGAAAATTTGAATAAGATGCTAATGGTAGATATAATTAAAATTTTATGGGTACGCTCTTTATGCGACCTTTTTGTTAATTCGTAACATTTCGTTTTAAGTTGTCCGTGGACCTTGAACAGTATTTTATAATATTTTTACACTTAGGATTAGAAATTTTTTTTAAAAAAAATTATAAAAAATTAACGCATGCCTTAGCGGTTAAAACCTTGGATGTTTTCTAAGAAGCAGGGGCTGGAACCCCACAGCGTTAATATTTTTAAACGTTAATTAAATATTAGATACAATACACGCATATACAATAGTCATACAATTTAACGGCTTTTATTATTAGATTTCAAATAGGTTATTTTTTTATTTTTTTTATTAGTAATTTGTTAGGAAACATTTTTTTTGTTTGTGAGCAGGGTGTATAAATCTACAATATTGGTATCCATGAAACAGGAATACCCTATTAATAAATACTATATAGACAATATACACTGATTGATGCCCTCCTAGCGCAGTGGTAGTTTTAATTGCGATTGGTTGTGGATTCCATTCCTTTCCATGCAAAAATTTTTGTTTCTGCGCTCTAATAAGATATAGTCAGGTGTAGAATTCACCATGCAGCATGTAATATCTCTATTTTGGGCGTAAAGTATCGGATCGTCTTGACACTGGGTTGTCTCTGATTATCCTGCTATACGAGATAAAGCGTAAATCGACCTTTTTTATATAATCAGATAAAGTGTATTGTAATTTGTATACAGAAATCTGAATTAGCGGAAAGGCTCAACAATTAATTCCCGTTGCCTGATTCTTCTTATATAGAAACCGTTATTGGAACAATCACTGAAGCTTATGTAATGTTCAACTTCCTCGAAGTTGTTAACTTTCCGTGAGTTCAAGAGCTTAAATGGTCCATATATCCCAAGTATTTGTACAAACAAAATCTATACATTCTTGTCTTGCCGATTACAAAGGAGTCTAAATTTAACCACAAATATTTTCGTTTTATCTATCAAAAGCTTGTAACTTAAAATGTTTTCTAGTACCGGAAGAATATTTTTACTATTATAAGTATACCTCAATTAGGATTAGAAAATATTATACAAGACATGGCTTAGCGGTTTGCATGTTTGGACGGTTGTCAAGAGAAGCAGGTTCTAATCTCGCTAGTTCAATTTGATCAAATAATATGGTAATTTAAGTGTAAATTATAAAAATCTTTTTGTTAATCTCTTTACTTTAAAGGATAGTGTTTTCAACTGATTAGTTGACCGTGGTTACAGGGAGTTACTCAGCATGGTCGTGGTCATACTCTTGGTTACTCACCATGGTCTACTGTAAAAACGTCAGTAATTCAAAAATATATTTTCAAATATCTACGCAATTAATCCGTTTAAAATAGTTTTATTTAAAATGTGTTAAAATTATAAAAATCAAACATCTTATTATGTTCATCTTTTTTAGCTTCAAGCTAAAAGCATAGCATAGCAGGGTAGACAGAAAGTATCTAGTGTCAAGACACACCGTATTTCGTTTTACGCCAAATTAGAGACATTGCGTGTTGAGTGACGGAACTCAACGCTGCACTTTTTCTTACCAGGGCGAAGAAGTTATTTAAATACCTACCGTTAAGTGTACGTAACGTTATGTTAGTACCTTTTATATTATAATAAAATTTTACAAATGCCTTTCAGTTAAGAGTATATAATAGAATATTGTGGTATTTATGTTGGCTGCTTGTAGATAGATTAGATTATCTGTTTGTACCAACCAGTTTCTGGCACGAGAATGGATTTATATGAAACCTTATTGTTGTGTAACTATGAAATAGTTAAAACATAATTGATTTTCAACACTGATTGATATTTTATTTAAATTCATAACGGACGAGCTATATTATAAAATATGTATTCGATTCCCACTCAGGGAAATTATATTTAAATTACTTCGCGGCGTTGAATTCCGATACTTCTAACTAACGCACAAGAAAGTGAATTCTTATTAAAAATATTTTAGTCTGATGAGTATTTTAATAGCGTGCCCAAATCTAAAATAACACATATGCTTTCTACTACTACTACTACTACTAGACGTCCCGTTGACGCGTTAACTACGCGTTGCCTTAGCAACGTGTATGTCACTTTATATAAACGTGTATATCAAACACATGGTAGTGTGTGTTACTTTTATTTTATTAATTTAATATATTTTTTAGATTATTTTTAAAAAATATTAGCAATAAGTACTCCCTCTCCATATAAACTATAACTGTGCCAAATTTCATACTCTTCACTTCGGATAAAAGGGACACTTAGATTTTGCATCACGTATTAATTATATATTTAAATAATGTAGGTTTTCTATAATAAATCTGTTATATAAAGTATGCTAAGGTTAATACTGAAAATTCATATTTTTAAAAAACATAAAATTTATCGATCAAACCCTAGTTAGTATATGTAAGTAAACGTCGTAAAATATAAGTACATATTTTTATATACTACTTGGTTTTGAAGTACAAGTATGAAGAAAGAATCTAGTGGTAAATTTCTTCTATTTGTGAACTTTATATAGGCAAAGCCATCATGGCACAGCGATTGAACGCAAACGAGGGTTATAAATTCGGTACAGCGTAAAGGAATGATTATATAAACATAATTTTTATATTAAGGAAATACATATTGAGTGTCTAAACGTAATAAAAATCATAACATTACAATATAACTCTTTAGTTGATAATTATTTTCGTTTCTCAAAGACAAAACGCGGTGTTTAGTTCCGCTTCTCAATATGCAATGTCTTATTTTGGCCAAAAAAGCAGTAAACGTGAAGAAACACTTAAAATAGAAATATTCTAATGAAATTTGAACCTGCTACCATTGTATTTAGTTAGTGTCAACTGTGCCTTGATGAAATAATTAAATATTTAGAATATACAACTGTTATTTAATCTCAAAAGAATTAAAAATATATTTCACTATCCTAATTGTTTTTATAATACAAACCTTGCCAGACAAGGTTTTTTGTTATAAAAACCTAGTATTCTCAACGGTACTTGAGTACAAATCAGATGGCAAAAAGTAGGTCGAAATAACGTTGCCAAATTTTCTTCCAAATAAATATTATTTTCTTTAACGAAATTGACGAAAATTTTGTCTTTGAAATAGGCTTTAAGATATTTCTCAGCAAGAAATATAATAAATTTAGATAAGGTATATCTTATTTAGTTTAGAAATGGTGAAGTACTGTAGATATGAAATTTTGCAGATATATTATGGTAGAAAATGTAAGAATTAAAATGTATGATAAATTACTAAATACATATATAATATAATCAATAAATATTAAAAAAATTGTTTGTTCATAGTTTTTCTTTAAAACAATTCAGTTTTTCAACATTTTTAACGTTTTAACTTATATATATAAATATGTTACCTGATTATTTTAAAAAGAAATACTTAAGTTATAATTGTTTTAACCAAATCTAGTGTCAAGACACTCCGTTGTATGCTCTCTCAACTCAACGTCACTCTTTGTCTTCTAAGAGCGGAGAAATGATTTTTTTAATATACATCCCCATGGGTGATAATCGAAACCAGAACCAATTCCAATAGCCACAATTCATCTTTTATATTTTTTATTCTTACCACTTGGAAATCTTAACGTTTCGAACACTTTATTATAGCCTCTAAAAGCAGATTACGTAAAAATCTCGAATACCAAGGCGCGGACTCGAAACCCGCTGCGTTCAAGTTTTTAAACGTTTTTTAAAAATGTTTTCGAATCCTAAGTGTGGAATAACACTTTAAAAATAGTAAAGTAGAATTAAACTTAATAAAAGAATTAAATTTAAATATTAAAATATATATAAATTATATCTACCTACTGTTTTATTCTGTTAAACCAACAGCTTATATCAAAGTGGAATTTCTACATAATCATTATTCAAAGTGATTGCGAGCGATTGTCAATCATTTATACTTGAATTTTCAATAGATTAGAGCCCTTGGATGTCTGAATTAGATAAACGTCTTTGGAGACAAGACAATAGACACTTAGTGGAAAATAATTTTCTAATTTCAGCAAGACACCCTTAATGATTATTATTGTTTATATACAAATTATTTTATAAAAAGTGTTAAGCCATCATGACGGGGTGGGATAAGGTATTACTGTAAACGCGGCAGGGTGCGGGTTCGATTATATTGAATTAATTTTCTTTTTCCCGGTCTGGTAGATTAAAGAGCGTCGTTGAGCTATGCATAAAGTCTCGATTTTGTGCGGAATGTAGAAATCAGAGCGTCTTTGCAAGTTTTCTCTTACTACCTACTCTGACTTACGGGAAAAGCATGAAAAATGTTTATACACACGTCTTAACGTTTTAACAACGCCTATGTTGTGCATCAATGCTTCCACTGGTTAGTTTATATAAGTAAAAAATATGGAGGCCGAGCATGGCACAGTGGAACAGCGTCTGACTATAAACGCAAACGGTTGTGGGTTTGATTCTCACTCAGGGGAATGATTAAATTTTAATTTCTTCGCTCTGATAAGACAAAGTGCGGAATTGAGTTCCGTCACTCGACGCGCTATATTTCAGCGGAAAGCAGAATACGAGGTGACTTGACACTAGATACTACTTGACTATCCTGATATGCGGAAAAAAGCATGAAGCTAAAAAATGACATATATTTTTATACATAAAATAATAATATTTGTTATTTTAACTATTAAAAATTTTTTTTGCAGATGTTTCGGACGAGGTTCCGAAGAAATCGAAGAGCAAGGATGAAGAGGTGATCGAAGACAAAAAGGTTAAAGGAAGTTACATACGCCCAATTAGTGAGTATAATTTTTTAACTCAATTTTACAATGGTACGTTCCTATATACTAGTCTTTAGGGTTGCACTAGTTTTCGCCTGTAACGTTGCTTGTGCGTTCCATTATGTTCCTTGCAATATTTTCATATTATTGCAACAATAAGAAATTTCGGGATATTTATCTTTTTATTTATATCTTTAAGGAATCTAAATGGAA
Source organism: Dryadula phaetusa (assembly GCA_032432895.1). NCBI lineage: Eukaryota > Metazoa > Arthropoda > Insecta > Lepidoptera > Nymphalidae > Dryadula > Dryadula phaetusa. The sequence goes on from JAOYRS010000073.1 coordinate 3,779,890, forward strand.
CATACTATATTACTAACAAAGGAATCTAGAGAAAAATGGCCAATTACGAGTTGAACTCGCGTTCAAAGGCTTTCGTGTCTTTATCTAAAAAACGGTAAACTATTCATATATGTTTTATGAGAGCCTCCCTTAAATATTTGTTTTATTTTAATTCAATTATAATAAAATAAATATTTAAGGGAGAGTGAAAACTACATTACTGATTACGCTCAAGTTCGCTCATTTAAAAAAAAGTAAAATAAATCTATGTCGTTAAAAAATATCACCAATAATCCAAAATTTTGCTTTACAGTGACTTGCGTGTGAAGAATTTTTTTCAAGCAAATTGTACAGTCACTCTGTCCTATTTTTTTCGCGCGCTAATTTTTAAAGGCCACTTTCGGCGGACATACAGATAGGTGTCAGTCGTTTTATTTCAAAAATCATTTATGAACCTTAGGGCTACATTTCAATTACAACTATTTTTTGCTCACTAAATGTTAACCGCTCGCTTCGCTTCGCTCAATTTGTTCACGACACCTGAAATGTCGCGAGCGAAGCGACTCGAAAATAAAGGTGTGATGGCGCCCTTAGTTTACTTTATAAGTAAATGTATAACTAAATATTCTATGACCGAGCAATAACAAGTAAAACAATCACGTTTGTTGTATGAAATCCACTATTATATATTTATTGATGACAACACCTATGAAAATTAGTGTCAGGGACAGTAAAGTAATAGGGTCATTTTACCATTTAGGCACGGAACCCTAAAAATATACACTAAATTCAATTTTTTCAGTATTTTTAAAATAAACACGAGAATGTAATATATATAAAATAACATAAAATATTCTGTATACACTATGGTAATGAATTTTCATACAAAACTTACATATTTAAACAATTTTTCAAAATAATGCCAGTCTCAGGTGCAATTCTATATTCTAAATATCAACTGAATTTCAACTTTAATCCGCATTAATAAGGTTTATTTTCTACTATCAACTATGATTTATATTAGAATTTGCCACACTTCAAGTAACATGGGAACTCACTCAGACACTGTAGCTTTATGAAAATCAAATTGTTTATAAACATACTATGAATGTTAGTGGGCACTTAAAATCCATTACGCCATAAGAAACTCATTGTTTCTATGGGAAAATATTATTTTACTATTATACTAATAATATAATATTCATAACAGAAATTATTATATTAAAAAAATATATGTTTATTACTCCGCTCTGATCAGACAATGCGCAGCGTTGAGATCACCATTTGAAACGCTATGTCTTGATTTCTGGCGAAAATCACTCAATGGAGTGTCCTGTCTGGCTGTAATGTCATTACTTGAAGATTCGATTCCTACTCAGGGGAATGATTATTAAAAATTTCTTTTTAAACAAAACGCAGCGTTAAGTTCCGCCACCTATCACATATCGTTTTGAATTCTGCTGAAAAGCGTTTGTTATTGCTTTAAGCTAAATCTACTGAACAGATGTAAATAAAACTTTACTATAATATAGTTTAAAATCAAAACAACACAATTTGGCTAAAATATTGAGATAAGTAATATAATGATTGCCAGATTAGTGTAATTTCTTAGAAAATTATATTTTCTACATTAGATACGTTAATTAATATCAATTTTAAAATACTATTTGTTGAGTTGTATATTAAATCATCATTTTAGTTATATTACATATTAAAAGGCAGAACTCAACGCCGGAGAGCAAATACATATAAATAAAATATTTTTTTACTAAGATTTTTTAAAATTATTTTTTTAACTTCTTATTTTTATCCCGCATAGCAGGGCAGACAGAAAGTACCTAGTGTCAAGACGCTCTTTGCTTCGCTTTTCACCAAATTCGCTACTTTGCATGTCGAATGGTGGAACACAACGGATCATGTTACAGTCAGACGCTATCCCGCTGCGCCACGACCGGCCTCACTCTTAATTATGTTTGATTAAAACCAATATTTCTTTCCCGAAGCATAAATTGAACTTGTTTTCGGCTCTTCGTATATACGTTATCATTTTATAATACTAGTCGTATCGCAAAATCAAAAATTCCTGTAATATTTTCTCCAAAAGCCTTATGTTATTAAATTATTCAAGATGATTCTGGTTTGTAGCGAAATTTGCGCCACGAGAGTGATCCATTACTGTGATAGTACTGCTTTTTACTTGAAACGTAACTGGAAACCAAAAATTTTACAAGTATACGTGAAAATTTAACGAAATTTCGTGCTGTTTTTTATACTATCTATATAAACATATTAAGAAGATACTTTTGCATAAACATTCATACAAGTCATAGAAATGCGTTTGGGTTTCCATCTTTGCTTACTTGAAAAAATCAGTTTTTTAGGAATAAAATATAAAGCTTAAATTTTAGCTTCACGCTTTTATGCAGGGTAGACAAAGGTCGAGACGCTTCGTTCTCAGCTTTCCGTCGAATACTAGACCTTGCGTATTGAGTAGTTGAACTTAATGCCTCGCTTTATCTTATCAGAGCAAGGAAATGGAAAAAAGGAGTATAATCATTCCCCCGACTGAGAATCGAACCCAAAACCGATTGTTTTTGTAGTCAGACGCTGTTCCACAGCACTATAATCGGCCGATCGTTTTCATTATTTTATTTTTTAATTTTTATTAAATATTTAAAATTATACAGTGATTGATGGTTCTATTAAGGCCAAGCAAAAATCTTCTGATGGATTACGGAATTTCATAATAACACAAGTTTTTGACATAAACGTTAATTAGGAAAAGGAAATTAGAAACTCGACTTAATGTGAGTTTAAAAATGTAAAATAAATTAATCTTACGATTTTAACCTTCGCTTATATTTTTCTTCGTTATTGTAAACAAGACAGGGAAATATATTAGAAATATATATTTCATAACATTATTTATCTCTTTAAGTTAAGTTATATATATATATATATATATATATATATATATATATATATATATATATCACTCGGAGGAGTAATTACATGTTCACTTCTTTGCTCTGGTAGGACAATGTGCGGCAATGAGTTCCACCACTCAACACGCAAAATATCGAATTCGGTGGAAAGCGACGCACGGAGTGTTTTGACACTAAGCACTTTATGTCTACCCTGCTATGCGGGATAATAAGCGTATTTTTATTATATTAATAATATATGGATTTTATTATATTAATATATATAATGGATTTTTGTAAATGTATATATATAACGTCATATGCCTGCTGTCCAAATCTTGCGAAACCAACTTCTAAAGCTTTTCCTTAACTTATATTAATTAATATATTTTAAGGCTATTACTGCACTGTGGTACAACTTTTGACTATAAACGCGATTGGATGTGGATTCAATTTTCACTTGCAGGAATTATTGTATTTTTTTATTTCCGCTTTGAGAAGACAAAGCGCAGCGTTAAGTTCCGCCGTTCAAACCCATATTGTTACAATAGGGAATGACTCTCAATGGCTGCATTTGCCTATTATAATATGGTTTTACAATTATTGTTTTAAACAGAATGTAATGATTATTAAATATGTAAATAACCTATTATAACTTTACACCGATTAAGGAAATTTTATATAAAAAAAATATTTCTTAAAAATATCTAATTTGAGTTAAATATAAATTTATAAGCTCAAAAACTACCGTACGCGTAGGAAGGTTCTGGAAGGTTCTTAGTAAAAATATTCTTCTATGCGAACATAATAAGATTAAGAGAATTTAAATAAAGAAGCTTCACTATTTATCCCGCATAGCAAAGTAGTTAAGGACAATGTAGATTTACGTGGCGAGTAACGGATCTTGACGCTGCATTTTGTCTTACAAGAGAGAGAAAATGACTATAGTTTTCTTATATTCATTACCCCAAAATTGAGATCGAACTCGGAACCAATGCCTTTACATCCATAACTTGTCTCACTGCACTACGTACGTCTAAATCTAGAAACTGCAAAGATAACTGATGACGACTTTTAATTACGAAGTGGTGAAATGTAATATATCAGGAGACTTCTTTACACGCCATTCGTCTAATTAAATTGGCTAGCTGTTCATGATTAATGGGTTACAGTAGATAAATTAACAGCGGTCGGTGGCGCGGTGGGTTATTGTCTGATTGGAAACGCGATCGGTTGTGGGTTCGATTCCCAGTCGAAGAAATGATTATATTTAAATAAGACAAAACGCGGCGTTGAATATAGCCTATACGAAATGTCTTGAATAGGAAAGTGGAGTACGGAGTCTCTTGACACTGAGTACTTCCTGTCTACCCTGCTATGAGGGTTAGAAGCGTAAAGTTAAAAAAAAATAACACTATTGTGGAGCAGTTGACTACAGTCGTGACTGCATGTAACGGTACTAAGTTTGATTTCTGGCAGGTATATTTTTAGACTTACACTATTTTCGCTCTAGAGACGTTTGAGGACGTTTCTATACTGAAAACGAGATAAATGAGATTTTTACATGAAGACGTATAGAGAATGAGACGTTTTAGATCTAGGAAGTTAAAACTTTTCGTTTGAATTTCTGTCGATCTGATAATATTTTTTTTGATAAGTGCTTCTTTTTTGTTTTTTTTTACCGAATTCAGGTATTTCTTTGCAAAAATAAGACTTAGTCAAAATAGTTCAACATTAATAAAAAAAACACATGTTAAAGAACTAAACGAATTCAAAACGTGTAAAAATTATAGTAATTCAAATTATATTAGTTTTACAGTCATTTTTTTTTCAGCAATTACCTTAAGCTGTACTAATAAAATCATCATAAAACATTGTACAATCTCACCAAACTCATAAAGATATTATTCAAATGTAAATATATGAGAATACTTTAGTGGTCTATAAATTGTTCTCGTAAACAACCATTTATTTCCCTTTTAATATTCTTTCTATTGTTTAATTCTTGCTTCGAAGTGTGAAAAACAAATAATATTTATTACATTTTATTACATGAAGGCCGGTCGTGGCGCAGTGGGACAGCATCTAACTGTAAACACGACCGGTTGTGGGTTCAATATCCACTCTTCCGAGTGGAGATCAAACCCACAACTCGCTCTGGTAAGACTTAGTGCGGCGTTGAGTTCTACCACTCAACACGCAATGTATCGAATTTGGTGGAAAGCGAAGTACGGAGTGTCTTGACACTAGATACTGTCAACCCTCCTATGCAGGGTAAATCAGATGAATGATTATATTTAAAATTTGTTCCCATTTCTCTTTTCTAATGAGACAAAGCGTGGCGGTTATGCATATAATTTTATTCTATCCAAACGTAGGAAGGGAAAAAAGCAATATAGGTTGGGATTATAGTAGAAAAGCATAGCTTTAAGCTTTATCCCGCATAGCAGGATAAACAGTGATAACCTAGTGTCAAGACACTCCGTTGAATGTTTCCGCCTAAAATCGAGACATTGAGAGCAGAGAAGTTAAAAGATTTTTTAAAATACAATTATTGTTCCGAGTGGGAATCGAACCTACAAACTGCAAACGAGTTTACAAACAGACGCTGTCCCATTGCCACGATAGCCTCTATTAATAACAATAAGCAATACTTAATATAACTACTAATAAACATATCAACACATTCAATGTGTTATTTATAATTTAAACAGATGCTTAGCAAACACCCATTGTCGCTAACTACTGTCATTAGTGTCCGCTACAATACACTCGTATGTATGTATGTTCACTAATGTATGAACGAATGGTTCATGTTGTTGAAATTTTATTTAATTTTATATTTTTTATTTAATTTTATATTAGAAGACAGAAAGTACATAGTGTCAAGACACTAAGTACTTTCTGTCTTCGTTCGTCGCTTTCGCTGAATTCGAGACATGGCGTATTGAGTGGTGGAACTTAACGCCGCACTTTGTCTTAACAGAACGAGGAAATGAAAATAATTTATTATAATCACTCCCCCGAATTGGATTCGAGCCCACAACCGATCGCATTTACAGACAGACGCTGTCCACTGCGGCCACGACCGGCTTCTTATATTTGTATGTAAAATATTTTGGAAATGTAATTATACAATTTAAATATATCTGGCGAAGACGGCTTACAATCGACGCGGATTGGAATTCTGTTACGTTTATTAATTTTATTTTCTTAAATATTTTTTCAGTCATTAATATGAGAATAGTCTTTTAAATATGAATCTTTTGGTATAATGTATAATATTACACTTATAAAAAGATCTCTTAGTTAATTTATTATTATTTATATGCATGAACAGTTTCTCCTATAGAATAAAAGGGGATGATAGCGCCAATTATTATATTAATAATAAGATCTTTGATTTTCACGATTTGTATACATTTTAAATGAAACTATTTTAACCGGATTAATCGCGTATATTTTGGTATTCGAAAATACATTTTGGCATTCGTCTGCCAACTCAGTCTACTTGTGACCACTGACTACTATAGTGTTCAAAACGTCAGGTGTCCAAAATGTATGTTCGAATACCAAAATATACGCGATTAATCCGGTTAAATAGTTTCATTTAAAATATTATATTAATAGAAGGGCGCATTGGTGCTATTGATATTATAAAAAACAGCTTTAGGTTTTATCCTGCATCGCAGGGCAGTCAAAGACAGTCAAGTGTCAAATCTATTGTCTATTTTTCTTCCGAAATCGAGATATTTTGTCTTGTCACCGCACTTTGTCATACCAAAGCAGAAAAACGAAAATATTTTTTTAATATTAATTAATTATATTGTTTAAATATTTTCTAATGGAAATTGATCCCACGACCAATTGCGATTACATTCAGATATAGTCCCCCTGCACCATGATGGTCTATTATAAACGAACGGTGTAATATTATATTTATTTTATTAATTAATTAATAATTCCATTTATTTGCAGAGAGAAGGCGAACCAGGCACAAGATGATGCAGGCAGTAGTCCCTCTCCTCTTCGGCATGAAGTCTGCTGGAGTTGTCATATTTGCTTTATTCATGGTGTCTGTTATAACGATCAAAGCGTTCTTGGCTAGCAAAATGGCTCTCATGGTCACAATGGGCATGGCGATGAAGAAATTATATGAAAGCTATGGTAGCGGGTAAGTTTTTTCAAAAAATAGAACCTTAAAATAAAAGTTCTTTTCAAGAATAGTAGTAATATGCATGTACTGTAGTTATATGTAGTTGAAACGTTGAGGTCAGTAGAGATTTCTAGAAAGTTATTATAATAACTTTAATTGTATATCAGATAAATTGTAAATTTTATGGTCGGTAAAAAAAAATATTTTAGATTTTTTCCTATCTAGTTTGACAAAGTACAGCGTTGGCTATCAACATTCGATGTTAAGTTACGCTCAATTATTACTGTGCTTGTTTAATATGAAATGCTTGCGAAGACAAGAAAAAATATTTTTGTTTTTATAAATTTACTTTATTATAATTATAATTATATTTAATTTATATTTTATTCCATATATATATATATATATATATATATATATATATATATATATGAATGACACTAATTAGTAGCATTGAAGAAAGACAACGATGTTAATTTAAAATATTAAATCGAGGCCATAATACGAGACACGCATCGTTTGTATTGTTAATATCGCATACTTTCTTGCTTTTCGTGCGTGTTCACTGGGAAAATAATTAGAAATTACCAATAATCATCCGAATTGAATCGGAAATCGAGAAAGCGGTGAAAAAAAATTTGCATCGATGTCTTCTAAGAATGTTAATAATTTACTCGCATGACTGTACCGATGTTTTTTTTACTGTACGGACTATTTACTGACACGCACTGTTATACAGCTACCAGTACGTTCATATTTAATTTATGAGATTTCACCAGAGTTGTTGACGTGATGGATATATTTTTTTTATAAAATAATATTAAAGCACAAGCGTAGATAGATATTTCTTTTTCTTAGTAGGATATTTATAGTAAAAAACCTAATAAAACAATATCAAATACAACTTTTAAACACAAATTTATCTATTTTGACTGATGACTGATTAGGAGGACCGAAACACTAAGATTACTGAAGACTGAAAATGGACCGGACTTTTAGCAGAAATGAGATGTTTGACAGGACTGGCATACATTGCTACCTATACTATGTAACTCACAGTAAATTTGTTCATTACAGCGTTGGATTGCAAAACCATCCATACCTTTACTCGCAGTATCCCATCGATTTTCCGAGCGCGTCATCGCATGCATACTCCGTGAGTGGAGTAAACCAGCAGTTCGCATCTCCAGAGATGTACAGTCCATCAGCAATGGGGACAAATGCACACTCGAACGATTTGATAGCAAACGATGCGAGCGCACAGCAGTCGCAACAGGCTCCTGCCGTTGTAAATTCAACGCGTGCGGCGGAGAGGTGGGATGGTAAGTCGAAACTGCTCAAATATCTTGAACCAGTTGTTGACAAAATAAGGAGTGTCGTCGATCCGATCGCAAGTGTTTTTTACACAATGCCCACGTTCAGAGGTCTCAATTCTGACGTATCTACGGCAGTTGTAGAACCGGAAGTTGAGAAAACTAAACGACCACGGGAAATATTAATACCGCAACCCAGAAATATAGCCCAGAGGAAGATGACGTATAGGAAATCACCGAGAAATAGGCCAAAGAAATATGTAGAATTCAAAATCGATTTAGATAAGTTGAAATATAACAAAGATTTTTTAGACTATATTAAAACTAAGAAATATAAACATAATTATCCACAAACATATTATTATCCTCGCATTAAATATTTTATAAATCCTAATACATTTTCCCAAAAACCTAACAATAACAGATTGTTACCTTACCAAAAGCCAATTTTAAGGCGTAACATAATTCCTCTTTATAATAACGTAACCGTAACGACCCCAACTACGGTAATTTCTTTAGAGCCTAGCGACTGGAAACCAATTATAATGTTTAACAAAACTGAATCAACTAAACGTCATAATAAAAAAGACAAAAAACGTAGAAAGAAACTTAACAAAAAGAGAAGGAAGAGGGTTAAGAGAAGTATAGTATTTAACGACACAAAAAATCTTTACGTGAAAGAGAAAGAAATCAATGCAAATTTTCGCAAAAATGACGAAGAGTTGAATGTCTCACCAAGTCTATTAAACCGTACAGATGATTTGATATACCAAAAAGTAATTGAATATTTAGCACCCAAAGGACGACCTGTGTACTATACGGTCACATATAATATGCTGATGTTTTGTTTAGATATAATCGATGGATTTTTTGAAGTCCACGAAGTAATTTATAATTATTTCAACGATGACGTAAAGCAAATAAAGAAATCAAAGAAAAAGAATAAAAAAAAGACGCCCGTTAAAAAATTGCCCGTAAATGCTACATCAAGAGCCAAATACTATAGATATGTAATTTGAATACCTTATGATTTTAGGATCTAAAATTTATCAAGGTGATGGGTCGTAAATATATTCAAATAATTGTATAAATATGTATTATGTAGTTGATTTGGGATTTGTAAATATCAATTAAAATGCATTAGTAAAAATGTGTTTCACGAGTGACTCAATAACTTAGTTTGGTTATTGACTTAAAGGTTGATAAGAAAATCCAGAACAATTTTTGTGAAATATCAAAAATTATGTTTTTTTTGACTTGTTTAAGTAAAAATCAAAATAAAATATGTATGAAATATGACAAAATTTTGCAAAGCCAATATCTGCCAAGCAAGTTATTGAGTGATTTTCGACCATTTTGTATTGATATTTGCATCGTTTAAACTATTTATTGTTACGCAGGGTACCGGCGACGTCCAATCTTATATGGAACCTCGCGCGCTACTTCAGAATACTATTCGGCCTTCCAGACCCCGCATTAAGCGCATCAATGACAATGCCCATGTATACATTACCTCAAATGCAAAACCAAATGTTTGCCCCAACAATGCAAAACCAAATGTTTGCCCCAACAATGCCGACGAATTAAAAAAAACAATGGATTTAGTAATAAGGATCAAGTTTCTAATAGCTAAATGTCAGATCACCTCGCGGAGTTCTTGATCCTTTGGGGCATGTTCGTTTCTTACGTAAGATTTTATTAAAAAAATAAACACTTTTAGTTAAGATCAAAAGTTCAAAATCGTTCATTATATGAACATTTACGTAACAAAAGAACAGCCCTTCGTGGTGATCTGGCATTTAGCATATCATAGTGTCTTAACCTTGTCCCTTGTCTTCAAAGTTTAAGGCATTATGATTTCGCTTCAAGACTGACCAATTCTGAGGTTACGCGAGCCCGTCGACTATTAGTTACGATAATTTATTTTAGCTTAAGGTTTATTTATTCAGCACTATGTGGAATAAAAGATAAATGACATTTGTTGTTTTATTTCTGACTACAGTAAAGATGAAATATTTAAACCTGACAGAAAATAAAAAAAAATCAAGTATAATTGAAATCTGTCAGGAAATTTTTTTTTGCCAAATTATGAAAGATAATGAAATATAGAAATTAAATATTACTTCAATACCAGTATAACTGATATTGATTTAATATAATAAGTAACAAAAAATATAACTAATAGAATTTAAAAAAATAATGCTATAGTTGTCTAAAATAAAATATGATCTTTATAAAACATGAAAATATGATATAGTGAATTATATATAAGGTTAAAATATATTCGAAAATATTCCTAGTAATTCATTTTGGAATTACAAAATTTAATTTATTTTTATTAGAAAATCCACCATCGGTGTGGCAGTGTTCAGTAAGACAGTAAATAATTTAATATGATCTTTGATTTTCGCGATTTTTATACATTACAAATGAAACTATTTCAACCGGATTAATCGCGTATATATCAGCCCGTCCGTGGTCACAGGTAGGTCTACCTGTGACCACGGACTGGCCGGTGTCCAAAATTTATTTTCGAATACTATAATATACGCGATTAATTCGGTTGAAATAGTTTCAGTAAATAAGTTGTGGATTCTCTTACCACTCAAAGGAATAATTATATAAAAAAATAATTAACTACATATATATATATATATATATATATATATATATATATATATATATATATATATATATATATATATATATATATAATTATTTTTTAATGTATATACATTTAAGCGCTCATACTATAACTCATACGTTCTTATCGACTTTACTTCGAAATTTTTAATTCTTATGACATTTTTTGTTATCCTTTAGGGAGATTTTTAAAAATTTGCCACTATACCATTACTTGAAAGAATAATCTTCACGTTTTCATCTCGCATAACAGGGTAGCCAGGAAATACCTCGAGATAGTGCCTGTTGAGTGGTGGAACTCTACTTAATCTCAACTAGCCAGGAAATAAAACGTAGATAAATATTTCCCTGAGTGGCAATCAAACCCACAACCAATCACGTTTACAGTCAGACGCTATTTCACTGCGCCTCGGTCGGCCTCAGAATAATCGTTTGGCGCCATCGCCAACTAATATTATAATTCAAATATTTATTTAAAAAGAGAATTTCTTTGTAAACATGATTACATAATAGTTTACAATTCTATTAAACTTTGCTAAGAAATTCCACCAATTTCCGATCTTCTAGCGAATTTACAAAGAAAAGACTTTGCATAATTCTGTAGAAGCGCCTACAGTTCAGATTCAGATATAATTTTTTTCTTTATTATACTAAGTCATTGTGGTGCAATGAGACAACGTATTACTGTAAACGGAATTGGTTGTGGGTTCGATTACTATTCTACGAGGAATTGTATTTCATTTAATTTTAACACTATTTAAGACAAAACGCGGCGTTGAGTCCCGCCATTCAACATGCAATGATTCTAGTTTGGATGGAGAGTCTTGAAATTATGTTCTCTCTAGTCAATCCCTCGTATACGGTAAAAAAATTAGGTGGAAAATTATATATTGCTAGACTTAGAATACAAAAAACATAAAAAAAACAAGAAACAGGAACTCGACTAAACCTTCTACATTTAGCTGCTTTGAAAAATAAAAATAAATAAACATATTATATATACAAAAAATATTAATATAACAATCTTTGAGTAGCAGAAATTTGGAAAAATTTCTCTACAGAGATTACTATTGTCGTTGTCAGAAACATACACTTTTATAAAAAGTAAAATACACATTATTGAGGCTACATGTGTTTTGCATGTCAATAAAATCTCTAATATAGTTTTAATAAATAAATACATACGAAGTCAATAACGCTTAAAACATTTCTAAAAAACGTATAATAATTTAAATGCAGCGGGATTGGAACCTGCACCTTTTGGAAATCATCCAACTGCTCTGACCGCTAAGCAATGCGCTCTACTACCACCTGCATCGAAATTCTAATTTATTTTGTTATAACCTATTTACGTTTCTAGCATTTCTTTAGAGAGATTTTCACATATTTCTGCTACCCAAAGATTATTAAGATATAGTCGTTTGGAAAGAGAATAGTTTTTATTTTAATATTTTTTTCTATTTTTAAAATGCTATTCTATATTTGGGACTAGAAAACATATTTATAAATATTTTTAAAACATTTTCAATAATGATTATTAACAACTATTATAAATAGCGATTTCATTTTTTACTATTGGTGAATAAGTGTTAAGTAAAACAATATCTAAAAAAGCTTAAAGAAAACAAAACGTTAAATAATATAATCATTTATCCCCGAATGGTAATCAAACCAACCAGTTTCGTTTACAGTCAGACGTTTTCCTACTGAGCCACGGCGGCCTCTATATAAACTATAACTGTTCCCAATTTCACACTTCTCTTTCCTTGCAACTATTATAAAAATGTACAAGTTTTTTGCTTCACATATCTATATAATAACACGTGAAGCAAAATCTTTGTAACTATTTTTAGAAAAATTCAGAAAAACGAAAAAGTATGAAATTTTATATGAAGTTTATATAGATAAGGAATGTATAATGCTAATATTTAAAAAAAATTATGTACAAAAAAATAATAAAATAAATTTAATACACACAACCATGTGTTTGATATACACGTTTATATAAAATGTCATATTCACTACATCAACGGGATATCTATTACGTATAAATATGAATGTGCCTTGTATAAAATAAAAGCAAATGCGCTTTAACGGGTGAATGCTATGCTAACGTTCACTGCTTTGTTAGAATACGGGCTTTAGAAGTATAAATCAATAATAAGTATGATACTTTTTGCTAGCAATATTGTTTTAAGATGTATCTATCTATACTATTTTGAGCCACTTTCTTCCTTTATTTCATAAATATATTTTATAAATGTTTATATTTAAAAAAAATACTTTTAATTTTTAACTTTACGAATGTAGGTAAGGTAAGATAAAGCCCGGCATCGAAATTGCCACTTAAAATGCAATATTTCGATTTCGTGCGGAAAATTGTAAACTGAGTGTCTTGAAACCAAGTCTAGATTGTATCTGAATGTGCTGATTTGTGAGATAAAGCGTGAAGCTTCATATTTAATTTTCCATTTGTTTTTTTTATATTTATTACATAATTAGTAATGTTAAATAACATTGAAGTAACTGACTGACCAAGTTCAACCAAAATCAGTATAGCCTTTCCAGAGATTAGCCGGAACAAACAGATAGATAACAATTGAAAAAAAAATGTTATTTTAGTATATAATGTGTATAAATTTAGAAAATGGCTGGTAGTCATTCAAAGCTTCATGCTGTAATGAATTTGAGCCGTTGCGTAATTAAACGCTGTTCTGTCTTAAGAGAGCGTAGAAATAAAAGTAATTAAAGTGCAATTATTGCTCCAAGTGGGCACTGAACCCGCAACCAAGCGCGTCAACAGTACGACACTGTCCCACTGCACTGCACTGCTATAATTATTACTATTACTTACTTAATAATATCTTTGACTTTTGCGATTTTTACATATTTAACGAAACTGTTTTATACGGATTAATCATATATATTTTAATGTTCAAAAATACATTTTTGAAAACCTTACGTTTCGGACATTTTGTGTAAATCCGAGGTCACACGTGATCTACATATGACCATGAACAAAATATCTGACTGTAAACGCGATCGGTTCAGGGTTCGATCCCCACTCGAGGGAGTGACAATATTTAAATTATTTTCACTTCCTCGCTGTGGTAAAAGACAAAGTGCGGCGTTGAGTTCCACCACTCAACACGTAATGTCTCGAATTCGGTGGAAAGCGAAGTACGGAGTGTCTATACTTTCTGTCTACCCTGCTAAGCGGGATAATAGCGTGAAGCTAAAAAAATATATATGCGATTATTCCGTTTAAAATAGTTTAATTTCAAAAAAAACTACTTACTTTACTTGAAATTTGTGTTTTTTACGTTTCAATCAAAGAGTTTTTTTTATTTAGGCAAAATAAAAAATATTGTAATTTTTTTTAATACATTTATTAAGTGTCATATATTGTATCGTTTAACTTCTCTACATCGGTGTTGCGATCAGCCCAGTCGTCGTGATGCGGGTCCGTGAATACTTCGTATGTCACGTTTTTTTGCTGTTTATAATAATACCATTATGATTACAATATTATAAATCACAAAGACGTCAGTTAGTTATTAATTGACATTTAATTAATGCGCGGGATAAACCCACAAAATAGGATAGACTGGGGTAGCCCAGTGTCAAGACGCGTTTCCCACTTTTTGTCCGAATTCGACGTATTCTGTAATGAGTAGCAGAACTCAACGTCACGCTTTGTCTTGCCGGAATGGAATAATCAAAATAACTTGAATATGATCTTTCTTCCGAATGGGAATCAAACCAACAACCATTCGTCCTTACATTCATACGATGCCTATGCATTTTTCAGCTTACTAGTATTTAAACGGCATGTAACGTTTTTGAGTAACTGTAAATAAAATATATAATAGTACAAAAGGGAAAGATCAAAGTTTCTTTTTTCTTCCATCCAATAATAAAAAGGAGGTAACGTAGAGATAAAAACGATAAATACATCGAAAAATAGATATTAAAGCCCGTTCTGTACTATTTAGTAAATATTTTACCAAGTTGATATTTTTAAGTCTGATAATACAAAGTGGGCTCTGGTATAAAGCGTGGCGTTGAGTTTTGCCATATAGCGATTGATTTTTACAGAAATCAGAGAACAGTGTGTCTTAACGCTTGGTTCTCCCTGACTACCTTCCTTGTGGGGAAAAACTGCTTATTTCTAACGGGTTGGATTTTAGTTTCAAAATCATCTAAAGATGATCTTTGTAGCTTTGCACAGATTTCTATAATATTAAACAACACATATAAAGGAAAAGCTTTCAGTCTATACATACGTACATATAAACATAAAAGTTTCGTACACCCAATACAATTGTAAATCAGTATTATTACAACTTTTATCTAGATTTTTGTGAGCATGAATACTCTATTTTACAACTTGACAGTCGTTTTTCACATATTCTGGGTAAAATTTAAACGTCCCTTGATAGATCAAAAACCTTTGAACAAGTTCGGTTACATTTGTTAGTATATTATAAAATATATATCGTTTCTTTTACAGTTTCACGCTTCTTGCCGCGTAGAATCAGACTCATCAGAGCAGTCAGAGATAACCTAGTGTCAAAATACTCCGCTGACTGTATTCCGCCCAAAACTAAGACATTGCTGAGTGATAAAATCACCCGTTTTATTACTGGAGCAGATAAGTGAAAATAAAATTTTAATATAATCATTTCACCGACTGGAAATCGCATTTATATTCAAACGACATTTTACTGTTCCACGATGCTGGATAAATTACACATAATATTTTGCTATTATATAATTATTTTTTTAACCTTAACTTATTTCTTCATTATTTTGTTTTGACACTAAAAATAGGCGGGCACCAGTGGCGAAGAAACGTCATAAGACATTAACACTAAAAGGCAAATATACCTTACTTAAACATTGTAATGTATTATTCACTACTTATAATTTTTTTAGCTTCACGCTTTTTATCCCGCATAGCAGGGTAGACAGAAAGTACCTAGTGTCAAGACACTCCGTACTTCTCTAAATATAAATAATAATAAATTCTTAAATTTCATAAGCGAGGTACTCTTCAAATTAGGGAATTTATTATTATTAATATTTTAGACTAACTAGTAACCCTATTCGCACGTAAAGTAACGTCATGTCACTTCACACAAAAGTGTATTTTAAATAAAATTAATAACACACACACTACTTACAATACACTTTTGTATAAAGTGATATATATAGGTTGCTATGGCGACGTCTATTTTACGTGCCAACGATAACTTTTTAATTAAATAATATTTAACAAAAACATAAAGTATAGGCTTATTTAATTAAAGTCTTAAATCTAAGACTCTACCATTGTCGAGTAGTTTTGATATAATTTCCCTTACGAAGTCATTTCGTAGAAGTACAACCGAACATTCAGATTGTTCCTTTGACTCATGTATAATCGTTTCATCATTATGAACTTCTAAGAAATTTTTCATTGTTGTTATCATAAAGACTTATATTTTTTTATGAATATGATGGGTCGTTTTTGTTGGTATTTTCTATAAGAGCTCTCGTATCTTATAACTCATGTATATGTAATATATTAGTATATTGTTTAGATACTAGTGGTTTGCTCACGACTTCACCTGTAAGAACTATACTATCTTTATGTAAATATTTGGTTTTGCTTAAATTACTTAAACCGTTCAGAGCACTGTGGAATTACTGACTCTGACGGGGATACTTTCAATAGATAATGTATGAAAGAATAATTATCACGGTACTGTGCAGAATTTTTTTGGACTTTATTTATAGTGTGAATTGGTCTTAACGAACTCAAGATGCTATTAGGTTAGTGACATTTTACTAAAGACTGGAAATATTTATATTTTTATGTTTTATTATTCAGGTAAGGTTTCATTCGAATCTACCGTGGTCCTTGAAGAAATTATTAATATAAATTTTGTTATTTAATTTACAATTCGAAGAGAAGATAATAGTGTAGTGATAAATGTCTATTCTTTCTTCATTCCATAACTTGAAGATATTATTATAATTAGTTAAGCTTTTGCTAAGCTAATATATATTTATCTCGTTTATTATAAATTTTCATATAATTTTTGTATAAATTTCATGTAATTTTAGTCTTCCTTCTTATATCGAATAGAAGTCTTTCTTCTTATATCGAACAGGAAAACATTATTCTTATATCTATTCGATTAATATTTTTTACCGATTAATATTTATTTTAGTCTATTAATCGGTACATAATACGATTTGATAATTGACATCCAAATTTAATGGATTTTTTTAGCCATATTTAAATAATTAATTATCAATATAGACATACAAACGTTCATATTTTAATACATTAGTATATAAAGAAAATAATAGAAAATAAATCTCGTACCTTTCTTCAATTGCTTGGAGATAGATAATTCATATATAATATATTGTATTTAATAATAGGGGCAGAGCTTAGCTAATAATTGAATACTTGTAAGTCTTATACTTAGAAGTTAGGTAAAAAATTACTATAGAAATAATTTTGTTGTAAATAACATTTTTTTTTCTTACCTGCACGTTTTTATCCCGAATAGCATGGTAGATAGTGTATGAAGTGTCAAGACACTTCATATTTCACATTCCGCCCAATTCGAGATATTTCGTCGTAAGTAACGGAACTCAACCCTGCGCTTTGTCTTACCAGAGCGAGAACATGGAAATAATTAAAATATAATCAACCCCCTGATTGAGATTCAAACCCACAACCGATCGCTTTTACAGTCGGACGTTGTTACACTGCGCCACGACCAGCAACGAACAAGAATTCCAATTGAAAATAACGAGTGTATAGATCGTGCTCTCTATACATATGTATCACGTATGTACGTTTAGTTTTCATCTTACTGTCCAAGCACTGGACTGGGTTCAATTCCTCTCGGAGGATTTTTTATTTTTAAATTAGTTTATTTTTCCATTTTTGGTAAGAAATGGTGTTGTGTTAAGTTACGCTATTCAACAAACTATAAATTTGGACGTGAAGTGGAAAAGTTGATGTTCGACATTAGCCTCCTACTGTCTACCCTGTTACGCGGCAGAAAGCGAGAAGTTAAAGAAAATATTTATAGTAAATTATACTAAATTTGTTGGCGTTGAGTTTACCACTCAACACGCAATATTTTATTTTCGAGCAGAAACCAGTCAACAGAGTATCTTGACATTACTCTGTTTTATATATTCTGCTATTCGGAATAAAGAGTAAAATTGTTTTGTTTACTAAATTTATTCTCATCTATTTGTTAGTATTAAATAAAAAAAATGTTAGTGAATACTTCGTTTAATCCACAATAAATAATTTATTAGTACTAAAATAAATTAATAATATTATTAATCAAGCAAACGCTTATAAATGCGACAACAGCTGTACAAGTTAGTAAGAAAAGTCTCATATAAATATGTATGTATATAAATTAATATTATTTACAATACAATCGTTACCAAAACGTGTACTTTGACTAAGTTAATAATAGCATAATTATCTATTCTTTAAACGCAGAGACATCAATTAGTGTTTAATACATATTAAATCACTAACTGAGACGCTAATTTACGTTTGAAATTGTAATTATTGGCGGAACGAAAATATATTTCTGAAATTTTAATAATTCTTGCCAATACTAAAATTTCTTGCAAACAGTTTCTTGCTATGCTATAATTAATTTAGTCATAATGCTGTTTATTTTGTTATGTTGAACTTTCCAGCTCAATATCTCCGTCAAGTCCCATTCACCTTAATGATTTAGTCCTTTTTGATGATCGCCTGAAAAGTATTCGTATATTAGTTCTTATTAAAACGGGTTATTTATGAAATTATATGAGATTATTAGTAAGCTTGTTAGCTAATTGCTTCCTGCAACTTTGCTTGCGTGGACTTTATAATCATTTTTTGATCATATTTTGATTTATTCGTTAAATATGGGAAATGAGTCAGTTTAAAAAATTACAGCTTTCTACCACCAGATATAATTTTAGTGTGTAGTTTGTAAGTTACACAGTGAATAATAAATTTATTTACTGTATTGATTGGCATTTCGTTTGGATGTTCGAAGTAAGTTTAATATTATGTTAAGTTTAATATAAAGTTTAATATGGTATATATTTAAAATTATAATTTTTTTCTAAGACCAAAGAATGTTAAGAAGGCAAGAATCCAAAGAATGCACAAATAATACATCAATTTAATAATAATGAAACTATTTTTTTATACGACGAATATTTTAGAAATATTCGAATATTTTTAAAAATTAAGCAGATAGATTAGTTCTGGCTCTTTTACAATTTACAAAGATAAGAAACATAGAACGTTAATATATATTTTTAAATAATATATTAAAATACTATAAATTATAAATACTACATACAGTTGTATGCGTTAGATGTATATATATATATATATATATATATATATATATATATATATATATATATATACTCTGTAAAAAGTGTACGTTGCCAAGGCAACATATATTTTACGTTTCATTTATCGTTGAATAATAATTTGTAGTTAAAATAGTACTTCCAGTAATCATTTTTAAAGAAAAAAAAGTAGAACTTACTAACATTAAAGTAATAATTTATATAAATGTATCTCGTAGAATTGAGATAATATAATATTTTCAAAAATTCCTTTAAATTTAAAATATAGATATTTATTAAGTAAAGTATAATGAATTATATGTGAATGGAAAATAAATAACAATTAGGAAAAAGGTACAGATCCAGACTGTAGTGCACTAAATTTTATATATAAAAAAAACATTAATGTAAAAGCTGTGAAACATGAAAAAAGAAGAAAATGAAAGACAGTGTGACGTCGTCATTATATTTATTCATGCTTTCATGCGTTAATAAATAAGATTCATGCATTCTATCGATATTGTAGACATCACTATTTAAAAAAAATCAGGTAATTATCATGAAAATACTAACCTCTGTTAGTAAGACATGCCATACCTAATTATAGACTAAAACATCCATCTCTTTCTTATTAATATAATAAGAAAAGAATGGCAATTTACTAAGAGAAGAAATAAAATAATTCATAATTCTATTATAAGGAAAATATGTAACAAGATAAAAAAATAGTTAAATATAAAAATTAAGTATTAATTTAATTGTACTTAAATAAATTATGTAAATTAGTAGTTTTAAAAACACACAAACGTACCTTAAACACTACTTATTTATTTTACTAATTTTAAACTTTTATTAGAATATCTAGAAAAAAATTAATATAGATAATAAAAAAAAAAACATTTTTTTTAACTTATAATTTCGAATCGCTCTGAAAGCTTAGCTATCCGTTCAACAAAGAAAAAAACGCACTACTTAGCGATCACAGCGCTTGGAAGGTATACAAGAGAGAAGAAAAGAGAAGATTAGATACTGTGCTAACTGTAGCTAATCTCTTAAAAATGTAAGAACATGCAAATCACATGCCAAAAACATGCACATTTAATCGGTCACCTGAGGAGAAAACAACTTCTTAAGTCCGATGATTGTTGCTAATAACAGGGCGATTTTGGATATCAAAAGGGCTTTCCCGACCATTAGGTATAGACCTTTGAAGGTCAAGGCTCCTAGAAGACCCAATTTCATGGCAGCGGCAGCTAGGAATGGTCCCATGTTCTTGTTTCTTGCTCTACCACTCTCTATGTCTTTATGAGCTTTCATTGAAACACCTGTAATTAAGAATTTTATTATTATAATAAATATTTTAAAATTCTCTTAATATTTTTTTAGCTAGCTTGAGTGGTTTTTAAACAAATCAATTAGTTTTGGTAGATTTATTATCATACAGAATCACGAATTTTTCGTGGTAATGTAACTATATACTATAAATATTTTAAATCAATATTAAACACATTTTAAAATAAAAAATTAAATCATTTTAAACGAATTAATCGCGTATATTTTGGTATTCCAAACTATGTTTTAGAAAACCCGACGTAGCGAACACTTTACAGTAATCTGTGGTCATAGATTAATGTGGCATTTGTCTGTCGGTTAACACTAAAATTAATTATATCAACCTACCGCCATCTGTTTCTTAATTACCTCGCTTAAAACTATATAATATTTTTATTAATTTAAAGACATATATATTTTTTTATTACTTTTAAATTAACTTTTTTATTTATTATTTTTAAATTAACTTTTTTATTTGTTACTTTTAAATTAACTTTTTTATTTATTATTTTTAAATTAACTTTTTTATTTGTTACTTTTAAATTAACTTTTTTATTTATTATTTATTTTTGTTTCCTATTTAAAAAAAAATTGTTGACATATTTTTAAAACAGATACGGATACGGATGAAAATATTAAATGTTAAAAATAAGTAATTTCTCGAACTTAATGTTCTTTTTTTTAAATATAGTGTTTCAAAGCCATTTGTTTCCTTAAATTTCAAACTGTCAAGACTATAATGTCTACTGTAATTAGTTAAGCCATTAATTAGTGCCTAAACTCTGCCAGGCTTATATAAATATTCGGGAATAAATTTGTAACAGAACATTTCACAAAAGAGGCCGGTTATGGCGCAGTGTGACAGCATCTAACTTTAAACGCGATCGGTTGTGGGTTCGATTCCCAATCGGGTGAGTGAATATTTAAATTATTTTCACTTTCTCGCTCTGGTAAAGACAAAGAGCGACGTTCAGTTTCACCACTCGACACGCAATGTCTCTAATTCGGTGGAAAGCGAAGTAAGGAATGTGTTGACACTAGGTACTTTCTGTCTACCCTGCTACGCGGGATAAAAGCGTGAATCTAAAAAAGAAAATAATTTCACAAAATAATGTTTTATCCTCATTTTAAACGGATATTTCTTGCTTTAGATTATATTTATCTATATTCTAGATTTGCAAGTGTAAATTATATAGTTTATTAATATATAATTTGTTTTATGTTTTTTTAAATTCCTAAAATAAAAAATATAAGATACCGATCGTGGCGTAGTTAGACACCGTCTGACTAAGCGCTACCGGTTTTGGGATGGATTCCCAATTGAGGAAGTGATTATTTTAAAATTACTTCCTTTTCCTCGCTCTGGTAAGACAAAGCGCGGTTAACCTAACCACAACAAGTAATGTCTCGAATTTGACAGAAAACAGAGTACAAGAGTGTCTCGACACTAGATACTTCCTAGAAAAATTAGAATTTTTTTAATTTATCGCAACAAACTTGTAAATACTAATGAATTACATTAAAATAATTATAATAACGTCAGGATTAGAAAGAGAGATTGTACCGAACTCAAGCTACTTTTCGAAAAAGTAAAAAGATCACTTGTCTTTTTGATTGTCGACTTACTATATATAATTATATTATATTTAAAAAGGAAGGTAAGTGTTTTTGCTAATAATATTATTATATAAATTATTTCCTTTAAAATATAACTACAAGATCAATATATATATATATATATATATATATATATATATATATATATATATATATATATATATATATATATATATATATATATATATATAGCTTCACGTTTTTATCCCGCATAGCAGAGTAGACAGAAAGTACCTAGTGTCAACACACTCCGTACTTTAATTTCCACCGAATTCGAGACATTACGTGTTGAGTGGTGGGACTTAACGGCGCTCTTTGTCTTTACCAGAGTGAGGAAGTGAAAATAATTTAAATATAATCACTCCCCCGAGTGGGGATCGAACCCACAACCGATCGCGTTTACAGTCAGACACTGTCACACGACCGGCCTTTATATAAATTATGTTAATAAAATTAAAATTTAACATCAAATAAAAGCAGAATCACGTGTTTTCCATAGAAATATAGTCGGAGAGAACCTAGTGACAAGACAATCTGTACCCCATTTTATTTACTATTAAAGGCTTAACATAAGAACGTATCAATTTTCAATAAAACAAAAAATATTTCTGTCTCCGCTATGGTAAAACAAAGTGCGGCGTTAAGTTCAACAACTAATTTTTTTCTTTAATTTGAGTGGAAAACAGCGAATGGAGATATTTTATAAGAACACCCAAACATTTAAAGTCTGTTCTTTCTACTCCTTTTAGAAATTAATTTATTCTACAATTTCATGTTATATCCTGTTTAGCAGGACAGTCAGAGGCAACATAGTTAAAAACACTCTGTTGACTGTTTTCCGCCCAAAATTTAGACATTGCGTGGTGAGTGGCACACTCAACGCCGCAAAGAGAAAAAAAATTAATTAAATTTAAATATAATCATTCCTCTAGTCAGATTTGAACCTACACCCAATAGCGTTTACAGTCGGATGTTGTGTTACGCCTAAAGAAAAGTTGATAACAGCGTTATAAAAAGAAAAGGACTAAATTAAAAATGTCAGAAAATATAAATATTAAATTATTTCACTGAAGCCTTATCATTACACTGATAAACGACACCGACCCTCTGCCACTTTTACTTCAAAACGTGATTTATTTGTGAAGGAAACACGTTTTTCTATTAAGATTTTTTTTAGCTTCACGCTTTTATCCCGCATAGCAAGGTAGACAGAAAGTACCTAGTGTACCAAAACATTCCGAATTTCGCTTTCCACTGAATTCAAGACATTGCGTGTTGAGTGGTGGAACTCAACGCCGCTCTTTGTCTTTCCCAGAGCAATGAAGTGGAAATAATTTAAATATAATCACTTCCCCGAGTGGGGATCGAACTCACAACCGATCGCGTTTACAGTCAGACGCTGCCACACTGCGCCACGACCGGCCAAGATTATCTCTCTCTATTAAGATTATATCTCTCTCTAATTCTTCATATTTTATTAAAATAACTGTTCATTGCTGTGGTAAGAAAAAGCGCGGCGTTTAGTTTCACCACTCAACACGTAATGTCTCGAATTCGGTAGAAACTGAAGTACGGGTTGTCTTGATATTAGGTAGGTCCTTCCTATCTATAAACCGATAAATACCATTCACAGAAAACTCATTAAATCTCTCAGAAAATTTACTTAATTTCCACATAATGTTAAAATAAAGGTCAGCGTTGAGTTCTGTGACTATATCTACAATGTGATGATTTCGGACGGGAAGTGTAGAACGGAGGTGAGAAAAAGAAAAATGTATATCTGGATATCAAACACGTCACTGCAGTACTATAGTGATGTAGAAAGATATATTGAATACTTGATGGTTTTGGGTAAATATTCTATTCATAGTTTAATCAATAATATTTAGAATAATTTTCTGTATATCTAGGTGTCATTACTCAGCATAAAGTGAAAAACGGCATACTACTTAAAACACTGAATAATCCTATATTAATATATTTCATGTAACTTACAGTTAAAACGCCTAATTTTTGTAAAGTTTTTTTAAATAAATACCAAAATTATTTACTTCATTTAAAATATTAATTAAAGAACTATATAATTTAAAGCTTCAGGTCATTAACGTTTTTCTAAAACACTCAAATTTCAACTCACCAACTCCCAAGGTGCCATCACTCTCTTTCTTTCCGGCGATGACGACATCAGCAGTGTCGAGCAGCCTGTACCTAATAGACCGCGTGGTAGCAAAATTCCATAGCTTCTCAAATATCAAACTTTGCGCTTGATCCTCTAAAGAAGTGCCAGCTCTAGCTAAAGAATCCGATCTGATGGGCATTTCCGCTGCAGCGCCATTGCTGAAAATCATTATATAATTATGAATGAAACAATTTTAAGCGGATTAATCGTGTAAATTTTTGTATTGTCTAATATATTTTTGGAAACCTGACATTTCGACCACTTTACAGTAGATCGTGGCCGCAGGTAGACTGTGGTGGCGTTTGTATAGTACGCAATTGATCCATTTAAAATAGTTTCATTTAAAATGTGTAAAAATCGCGAAAATTGTACCATGTTTGTACCATGAGAGATGGACAGTTTTTTATAATTCACGCTTTTATCCCGCATAACAGGGTAGATAAGAAGTACCTAGTATCAAGACACTTCGCACTCCGCTTTCCGTCAAACTCGAGATATGCGGAACTCAACGCCGCAGTTTGTCTTACCAGAACGAGGAAATGAAAATAATTTAAATACAATCTTTCCCTCGAGTTCATTCCATGGACAGTTGCTGTTTATATATGTTGATAGTGCAATGAAAATATGCAAATTGGCATTATGGCTTGCTCGGGTAAGAAAAATTGAGGTGTTGAGCTCCATCATATAATAAACAAAATCTCAAATTGAAGTAGAATAGAACAACGTAAAAGCAATAATAACATATATAATAATAAATTATTACATTAAAAATACACAATATCTTAAATTCATACACAATATCTTAAATTCGGCGGAAAACGGAGTACGGAGAGTCTTAACCTTGAGAGATACTTCCTGTCTACCCTGCTATACGGGATAAAAGCGTAAAGCTAAATAAAAAAAAATTAAAAGTGCATACTAAATTGCAGTCAGTAAAGGAAAGTGTATCAAATTTATTTTGCAAGTTACTTTAATATTGATATAATTAAATAAATACAAACTTTAATATCATGAACGACCTGTTCCATACTATTTTCTATTCTCATCAAGTAACTCTTTAGTTCTAAATCAAAATATTGAACCGAAAACTACCATACGAAACTCTACTCTGCGACTGCGCCAATACGGTATTATTTATGATCCAATAAATAATTCTTATAACAGAAAATATAAAGCGGCTCTTATTAAGTCGATTCACGCTTACGTTTGATAAATTGAAGACATTTGCTGGGTAAATTTACGTAATTGTATAAGCCTGTATAGTACTTTAATTCTATTCCAAAGCAAAAATCAAAGATTTATTTTATTCAGCCTAAAGAACATTTATTTAATATGAGCCAGAACTAAAAGAAAAATGGGCCTCGTTCAAAGAAGTGCTGAAAAATGATCAAACTTGTTCTATGGAAGTAGTTAATTTCAGATTCCTATTCAAGCAATATGAAATGGAAGAATTGGTTCCAATATTCAAAGCATCTATATATTTGGGATTTGAGTGGAGTGGAGCGGAGAAATGAAAAGAAATTTTAAATATTGTCATTCCCACAAGTGGAAATCGAACCCACAACCAATCGCGTTTACAGTCAGCCGCTGTTCCGCTGCGCCACGACCTAACTGAGTATTATACAATAAAATTTGCTAGTTTTTAAAAATAGAAGTATAAAAAAATAAGAACAATAAAATTTTAACATTAAATACAATTTTAACAATAAAGTTTGCTTTTTCTTGGTACACATATGTATACCTTTCATCAACAATCATCAGGTCATCAGACAGCTGGACGGCAGCGGTCCTAAGCATTCTGTCTACGTAGCCCACCAACTCGATGGCGATACAAGATGATGTCTCCCTTGATATGCATTTCTTTGTGAGACCGCGTTTTAGCGTTTCCTCTGATGTTGACATCTGAAATTAATGTATTGAAAAACATTAATAAAATTTTTAGTATTATTGATTGCCTATTATAATTTTCAGTGTGCTCAAATACTATAAAATACATACAAAATATATTTTACTATTTTTAAAATATTATTTCAAAGGATTAGAAAATATATAGTACTAGCTGGAGAGGCTGGTCGTGGCGCAATGGGACAGCGTCTGACTGTAAACGCGATTGGTTGTGGGTTCGATCTCCACTCGGAGAATGATTATATTTAAATTATTTCCACTTTCTCGCTCTGATAAGAGAAAAGCGTTGAGTTCCGCCACTCAACAGACAATGTCTCGAATTCGGCAGAAGGGCCACTTTTCACCAAATTCAAGACATTGCGTGTTTAGTGGCGGAATATAGACAAGAAGTGACACTACATACTTCTTGTCTACCTTCCTATGCGGGATAAAAGCGTGAAGCTCAAAATATTTTGAGACGATAAAAGGCTAAAACAATAAAACACAATGATATCAATTCGAATGCAAAAATAAACAAATATTTTTGTTTAATACTTTAGTCCTATACGTGTTCTTGACTAGAGACGTTCCAATTGTGTCATATTTCACGTTATCACAAACGTAATATGAAAGCGCAAAGTCCTTTGTGAGAAGCTATTTCTTAATACTCTATTTATAGTATGAGTAGCGTTAAAAGTTTATTCTAAGATGCCAAGTACTTTCTAGAATTTCTTAACTTTTTTATATATTTACAAGACAATTGTGAAATGGCAGTAGTTCTTTATCCCGCACAGCAGGGTAGACAGAAAGTACCTAGTGTCAAGACACTCGGTACTCCACTTTCCACCGAATTCGAGACATTGTGTGTTGAGTGGTGAAACTCAACGCCGCACTTTGTCTTACCAGAGCGAGGAAGTGTGAATAATTTAAATATCATCACTCCCCCTAGTAATAATCGAACCCACAACTGATCACGTTTTCAGTCAAACGCTATCACACTGCGCCACAACCATCTATATAAGCCCGAAAAGGTAATATAGTAAGTATAGTTAAAATTTATATGGAGAGTGTGGTGTCAATATTTTTTAAAATAACATATACAACTTGTATTTCATCATGAAAACTATTGCTATATTTTTATTTATATTTTTCATTATTTTATTATTATGTATAAACTAGACAGTGACGATTTAAATCAAACCACTAACTAATTAACGGTTTATCCGCTTATAAAAAGAGCTAGAAACACTACTGGCTTGACAATACTACTCTCGATTATTTTCCGAAGAAAGTATGTAAACTCAACATTCATAATGTAATTTCTCTATAGAAAGATAAGAAAACACATGTACTTTGGTAGGTGTGAATAACATTTGTTAGAGGTATGGATCATGCGAGTATATACAAATTTAAAGTTAGAATACACATATTTTTTTAGACATAAACTACCTAGTGTCAAGACACTCCGTATTATTCTTTCAGCCGAATTCATTACATTGCATGATAATCGGCGAAACTCAACGCTGCGCTTTGTCTTACCAGAGCGAGGACGTGAAATATTTAAATATAATCACTTCCCCGAGTGGGAATGGAACCCACAACCGATCGTTTTTACAGTCAGACGCCGTCACTGCGCCAGGACCGGCCGTAAATTTTTTGTTGTAATTAATAAGTTAGTTACTATTTTTTTTTCTTGAAGCATGAAACTACGTATATATATATATATATATATATATATATATATATATATATATATATATATATATATATATATATATATATATATACGCGTATATGCAAGATTCCTATATTAGTATAGGTTTAATATAAATAAAATGCCGATCATGGCGCAGTGGGCTAGCATGTGACTGTAAACGCTTTCAGTTATGGGTTCGATTCCCTCTCGGGAGGGTGATTATATGATTATATTTTAATTATTATCACTTCCTCGCTCTGGTAAGACAAAGCGCGGCGTTGAGTTGCGCCATTCAACAATGTTTCGGATTTAGTGGTAAGTGGAGTATGGAGTGTCTTAACACTATTTACTTCCTGTCCATCTTGTTATGAATAATAAAAACGTGACGCTATAGGAAACAACAAAAAAAATATACAAAGCCCTGGTGCAATGGGACTGCGTTTTCCTAAACAAAGCCCTATTAGAATATATTTAAATTCTTTTTATTTTACTGCCCTGGTAAGGCAAAGAATTGTGTTGAGTTCCGCCATTTTAAATTCAACGTTTTAAATTAAAATATGTTTAATAAGTTCTCTCAGTCTACCTGCTATGTTAGAAAAAGCATGAAAGACGTTATTTTATTAGCTCTTCATTCATATTCTAATCTTTTCAGCGTTATTGCGTGTTGTATGATGGAATTCAAACCTTATTTTGCTTGAATAAATTCTATTATTATAATTTATACTCATGTCTGAGTAATTCGATTATCACTTCCAACGTGTGTAGATATTGTTCTCTAATACTTGTGGGAATAACATTTTCAAAGGATTTTTTTTAGATTCACGATTTTCTCCCGCATAGCAGGGTAGACAGGAAGTACCGAGTGTCAAGACATTCCGTACTCCGCTTTCTGCCGAATTCAAGACATTGTGTGTTGAGTGGCAGGACTTAACGCTGCGCTTTGAATTACCAGCGTGAGAAAATGAAAATTTCAAATTGTAACCTGTTAAGAACGTTGGTATGGTGATTAGAAAACGGTTTCAAAGGTTACAATATTGAGAAAAACTAGCATACGCTTTTAAATATTGGATTTGATCATTCAGAAGAATTTCATATTATTGTTTTTTTTATTTACGTATTTATAATACCTAAGAGATTTCTAAACTTCAGAAAAGATGACATTTTAAATATAATAAGATTTTTCGAATTGCAACATTCTCTTTATTCATTCATTTCATTCAATATTCTTTAAAATTGAAGTGTTTTATCAAGACAAATAATCCAAAGGCACGGAGTAAATTACATAAATGAGGAACAAGTCAGATATAAATATTTATTTATAAAAAAATATATGTAAAATAGTAAATTATTAAGATGGCGTTAAGAATTTATTTTCAGTATCTTATTTGCACTCTCACGTTTGCGTTTTCCGTACTCTTTTGGACTCTTTGTAATTTATGTAGTGAAATAATTAATATACAAAAATAATGTTTTTTATTTTCTTAATACTAATATCTGGTTCTGAGAATTTCTGCTTACAGTTGACGTATCAAATAATAAATAATAAAAAAGTTTTATTTTTGTTTGTAGTAGGCTCGATACACACACACACACACACATGCATGCACACACCCGCACAAGTACACACACATAACATATATATAGCATACAGCGTTACGTGACGATTTTTACTATTTCGTATTACCCGTTCCCGTTCCCGTTCTCGTTCAAGCCACGTCAAGAAACTTCAGAACTTCCAAATTTATTGTCGAATATGAATATATGGTCGTGGCTCAGTGGGACAGCATCTGATTGTAACGCAATCGGTTGTGGTTTCGATCCCCACTCGTGTGAATGACTATACTTAAATTATTTTCACTTTCTCGCTCTGGTAAGACAAAGTGCGACGTTAAGTTCCACCGCTCAATGTGCAATGTCTCAAATTGGGTGAAAAGCAAAGTACGAAGTGTCTTGATACTAAGTAATTCTTATCTACCCTGTTTTGCAGGATAAAAAAGCGTGAAGCTTGAATAACAACTTGACAAAAATCAATGCATTTCTTTTTGCATTCTGTTTCTCATATACAATACGGTTTATCACAATCATTCGGGCGTAGGTTTTGATTACAAGTAATAAGCCATTAATACAAATTGGGTCGGTAAGAGCGTGTGTATCTCTTTTCAACCGTATCTGGAGCAACGTGTAAGGTATTATTAAGTGAGAAACTGACTATCGCGATTTGACCAGAAACGGAAGTTGTGTGGATACTTAGCTAATTGACTTTACGGGATTTATGTAAATATATAAATTGATACTAACTAGGTGCAGTTTAGTCTTTACAATAATGTCACTTTTGAACACATTTAGTTTTTTTTTTAAATTCTCATCAGCGGGATTAGTAGGGTTGACAGGGAGTATGTAGTGTCAAGACACTCTCTACTTCGCTCTTCATAGAGACATTGCCTATTTAGTGGTGAAACTCAACGACACGCGTTGTTTTACCATAGTGAGAAAATGTAAATATTATGGATATATTATTTCCCCTAAATCGGAATCGAATTTTTCGTATCGTATCGTAATATATATATATATATATATATATATATATATATATATATAACAGAAATAATCAGACAAAAACAGGTATTTTAGTCGCAGATGGTATCTAATTATCTGATAGAAAACCTTGATTTTGGTCGGAAAGCAGTCACCGGAGTGTCTTGACCCTCCCTAGGTTGTCTCTAACTACTCTTCTATGAGAGATGATAAATACCAAATAAATTAAGATTTAGAGGCACCAAATACTCAATATGAATGTTTGTTTACTTTCTGAATATTGACATTTTTTAATTAAATAAATATAAAGATTGAAAGAAGAAAAATTAATAAAAATAGCCGATAATTTAAAAAAATTAAGAACAGATATATGTACTTTCCGGAAGCCTGTGATTTCTATATTGTATAAACCACTGCCAACCCAAATTCAAGGTAACGTATATTGAGTGGCGTAACTCAACGCCTCGCTTTTTACACCGGCAAGGAAATGAATGAAAAAATAACTACAGAGTCTCTAACTCAATGGTTTTCACTCACTTATTACATAAATAGCAATAATAATCTTAAACTAAATGATATTATTAATTTTGAGAAAAAGTAACTGATATAAAATATATTAATTGAATTGCTACAATAATTTTTGTTATATAGAACCATAATATTACCATAAAGGGCGAGTATCTTAGGCAATTTTGTCTAATTATTTAACGTCACAATAACATTTGATGACATTCATAAACATGTAATTCTGTAAATGTATTCTGTTTTATTTGGTTTATTGACTTGTGCCACACCCAGACTTTGTTCAACTTGTTTTAATTTTTACTAATTACTTTTTTTTTAGCTTCACGCTTTTATCCCGCATAGCAGGGTATAGAGAAAGTACGTTGTGTCGACACACTCCGTACTTCGCTTTCCACCGAATTCGGGACATTGTGCGTTGAGTGGTGGAACTTAACGCTGCTCTTTGTCTTTACCAGAGCGAAGAAGTGAAAATAACTTAAATATACTCACTCCTCCCAGTGGGGATCGAACCCACAACCGATCGCGTTTACAGTCAGACGCTGTCACACTGCGCCAGCTTTTCTAATAAAAACCAAATATACAATACGTTTAATAATAACTAGTCACCATTGGCCTTTCCTCACTTATTATTGTTTCTTTAGACTGGTATCCATAATTGAAAAGAAAAATATCTTTTACCGTCTTTATACAGTGGAATAAAAAAATTGAACTAATAAACATCGATATCTAGTCGAATAGAAATCTGAGATAGATACCTCTTGTTCAAGCATGCGTTGTGAATCAATTATTGTTTTTATTCATATATCTGTATACACTCGTATAATCAATATTGAGATATTATTTTTACCTCATTATAATTATTTATTATTATTTATTAAATAAATATTTTTTTTCTTAGTTATTGAATTATTTATTAATTCGTTATTTTAATTATTATGTTAAAAGAACCTGAACTTCGTTCGTTTTTAATGTAGAAGCAATGCGTTTAAAAAAATGATTTTTATTAAATTTTTTTTAAGCCTCATGATATTGATATTGAGCATTTCTTAGTGCAGTAGGACAGCGTCTGACTATAAACACGACTGGTTCGATTCCCACACTGACTAATATTTGAAATTTATTTTCATTTCTCCGCTCTGGTAAAACAAAGCGCGACGTTGAGTTCGCCACTCAACGCAAAATGTCTCGATTTCGCGCGGAAAGCAGTCAACGGAGTGTCTTGAAACTGGGTTGCCTTTGACTTCCCTGTTTTGCGGGATAAAACGTGAACCTATAAAATATTGTATTGGATCCAGCACATGGTTTTAATATATTTTAAACTATAACTTTGTGTTGCTAGTACACATAATCTAGTGTAAGAATTTGCCGCTTAAATTTGAGACATCGCGTCTTGAGTGGCGGAACTCAACGCGGTGCTTTGTTTTACGAGAGCGGTCAAAGGAAAGAAAGATCATTGTTTCAGAGTTGCATCAGTCATCCAGTTATTATTTTCATTGTTAGACACTATCATGCTGCTACGAAAGCCGACAATTACTTTTGAGTCAAAAAAAAATATCCAAAACCAGAAATATAACATTTGACTTTTATTATTTCATTAAGTTTTTAATAGCAATCGATAATCATTAATAAATAATAATCAATGGATAAAAGCTGATTTTTAAAAAAAAATATAAATTAAAAAATTAAAGCTTCATAACTTAATTAGTTCAAAATCGTGTTTTGTATCAAGAAATAATATGATTTGTATGACTGTAAACAATATTTGTGTTCGTGGTTGTGGGTTCGATTCTTACTAAGGCTATTTAAAATTTACTTTATTTTCTTTTACTCTGGTAAGACAAAACGCGGCGTTGAGTTCGTCACTCAACACGCAATATGTCCGTTCTCAGGCTTAAAGTAATTTAACGAGAGTCTTGATACTGGGTTGTCCCTGACTACCTGTTGTGTTGGATAAAATGTGAAGTTGCTAAGATTATTAAATGCTCGCAATTTCCTTAGCGCGGCCTTGACTCTTAAAAAATCCTTCAAATTTATATACCTACGTATTTACATAAAACAAACTGAGACTAAATGTCGAAGGAAAGTTGCAAAAATTCAATAATGAAAGTTGTATTTAAAGTTTCCGATATTAGCGTGCACAAACGCATAAATAGACATACATATAGATAAAAAAAATTAATAATTATTGTTTTGGGTTTCTATTAATAAATTCCCCCTATAAAAGACTTGCTCATACGTGTTCAATATACAGACAGCGATCAGTTACATTTTTATTATATATACATATTCTAAATCTATAAATATACAGAGGTATAATAAGTACTGCTATTAAGATATAAAGGGAATTTTGCCATTTCTACACGCTTTGAACGAAACGAATTAATCGCGTATATTTTGGTATTCGAAAATATATTTTCGTAAGCCCGACGTTTCTAACACTTCACAGAAAGTTATAAAAAAATACAGTAATTTTCCTTACGTTTCCTAATAGAAATTGTAGAATAACAGTATGATTGGAATAATATATGTATATATATATATATATATATATATATATATATATATATATATATATATATATATATATAACCCAAATAATTTTATATTTTGTTATTTATTATCCAATATAAACGTATATGTGTAAAATTTTCAAATAAATAATACGCTAAGTAACTATCTACCTCACAATATCATTTATAACCTCGCGTAATTCAATTTATTTAGTATATTTAGTTAATTTACTTAGAATAATAATTTAAAAATATATTTAAAATAAACAAAAGAGCTCACCACATCGTCAATTTCATCAGACCTCACGATCCCGACAAATAGAACTATTAAAAGCAAGCTTTTCATATTGATTTTCTTTTAACACTTCACTAACACTGTATCAAGACTTCAAAGTACAATTAACGGCCGTTACTTTGACGGCAAATGCAGAAACGCGTGAAGGAATACTATTTTATAGACGCACGCACGCACCGTATGTACGTGAAGGGGGATTGTATTATAAGATAGTTTCTAGTTGACAAAGTGCTGTGTAGGATTCTTAATTGTAATATTACTTGAGCTTGCTAGAGTTGAGATGCAACGTTGATTGTTTTTTTGTTATAAAGATATAATAATGAAGTAAGGGAAATTAAAATAAGAAAGGGAAATAAATTAAAATAATTAAAATAAATATTTTTTATAAGGCAAATTTTAAGTGTATGTATATTTTTGTTTAGCTTCACGCTTTATCCCTAGCATATTAGCGTTAAACGCTACGGTCCCTGCATACTTCTTTCGCCTCGACCACAGCCATTAACCTCTTCATACAAGCGTTTAGGTTCTCATGCTTTTTATGTGACCTACCTCCGGTATTATCGATGGTATATTTTTTTGACCTCTCGTAACTATTTACCATCTTTTTTTTTTGTATATCATAAGATGACACTTTCACTGTTTTTCTCGTGTAGTCGGATAGGCTAAGAACATTTAGTATCAAAACGCACAGTTTCCGCATTCGTTTTCTTTTTGACTCTGCATTTAAGACATTGCGTGTTAATAGACGGTACTCAATGCCGCACGTTATCGTTGTTGTTATCATTGAAGTATTGTTATTTAAATTCATATATATTTTTGTTTTACTACTTTGATCAGATTCGCAATAACTGTTCTTTAGTGGCAAACGAACTCGTCGACTTTAACTTTAGTCAAATGACGACCCGGAGTTCTTTAGCCAAGTTATTTTGTTTTGCTTCACGCTTTATCCTGAATAGCAGGGTAGTCAGAAACGACGTAGTGTCCAAAAGTGTCTGGAAGATAAATATAGAAAGTAATTACATATCCCCAAATTTATCCCCGAAGTTCATACATAGATGTGTGTGTATTCATCTACTTCAACTTACAGGTACTTGTAGCCTATATACAAACATTTAAATAAAATTAGTATACAGGTCGAGGCCGGTCGTGGCGTAGTGGGACAGCGTCTGACTGTAAAAGCGATTGGTTGTGGGTTCGATCCCCAATCGGTGGAGTTATAATATATATATTATTTTCACTTCCTCGCTCTGGTAAAAGACAAGTTGCGGGGTTGAGTTTCACCACACAACACGCAATGTCTCGAATTCGGTGGAAAGTGAAGTACGAAATGTCTTGACAGTAGATAATTTGTCTACTCTGCTATGCGGGATAAAAGCGTGAAGCTAAAAAAAACTAATATATATATATTATACATTAAAGAAACCTTGGCCTATTTGCGATGTAAAATTACAATTAATATTAATATTATATAAATATTTATATATTTTTACTAGTGGTCCGCTCGCGGTTATGTCTGCAAAGTCTTCACTATTATATATATATATATATATATATATATACATATGTATATATATATATATATATATATATATATATATATAATAGACCGGTCGTGGCGCATTGAGACATTGTCTGACTGCAAACGCGGTACAGATACATATACCTTTACCCCCCAGGCGGGCTATAGCATGGCCGATAACTAATCATTCTCGGAGCAGTTTGAAGAGGTTCTACGTGCTATACCGGCTGCCGAAGTAATCATAGTTGGGGGGGGATTTGAACGGTCACGTAGGTAGGGCGGTGGATACGTTTGACCGTGTTCATGGCGGTTATGGTTATGGTCGTCGCAATACAGAGGGAGAAAATATTCTAAGAACCTGTATTGTGTCTGACTTGGCTGTCGTGAACATGTTCTTCCAAAATAATCCTCAGCACTTTATTACGTATAAGAGCAGGTCCCACTCAACTCAAGTAGGCGGTGTTATATAGGCATGGTAACTGTAAAATTATTCCGGGTGAAAGCCTGAAGGCCCAACATCATCTCCTTGTCATGGACTATGTCTTTACTCTGAAACAGAAAGTAGCTGAGAAACCTCAACCTAGAATCAAGTCGTGATTGCTAAATAGACCGATATAGACCGACTTCCTGGCCGAGGTTGAGAGTCAAAATCTATCGAACAAAACCGAAACTGTCCAGAAAGCTTGGAATCGAGCCCAGCTTGGTCTTTCTGGGGGCGGATGGAGGAGTGGCAGACCACCGGCTCTCCTGAAGAGAGAGTAGGTTATATAGCAGCCAAATGTGCCAGTAAAAGGGCTGCAGCCAGAGCCCGCAGTGAACAGTTGTCACCACTCTATTATAAACTTGAAACTGTGGAGGTGCAGAAGCTCATTTACAAATTGGCACGTGCTAGGGATAAAGCGACGCAGAACATCACAAAATATCTTTGCATTAAAGATTCCCAGGGCATACTTTTGTGTAACCATGATTTTGTGAAGGAGAGATGGAGTTGCTACTTCATGGAGTTGCTGAATACTCAGCTTCCGTGCAGTCTTCCAATCGAACCACCTCCTAATCTCGGACTTTTTACTCCAACAGCACCTGACGAAACTCGTAATTGTCTCCGACGCATGAAAAATCGGAAAGCGGTGGGCATAATAAACGGACGACGTTCAGGGGAAAATGAGAGTTCTGCATTAGCATATTTAGATCTGCAGAATGCCTTTGACTGTGTACCTCGTCACTGCATCTGGTGGGCATTGTGATCAAAGGGGATCCCTGAGGCCTATGTTGATATTATTAGAGGTATGTACCGCAATTCCGCTTCAATGGTTAGGGCTGCTGTTGGCGACACGAAAACCTTACCAATTATGGTAGGGGTTCACCAAGGCTCAGCTCTTAGCCCGTTCTTGTTCAGCGTTATGCTGGATATTGTCTCGGCTAATATCCATAATCAGCCTCCCTGGTTGATGATATCCAAGACCAGCCGGGTTAAGCTAGAGCAGAGAATGAACCTCTGAAAGGGTACGCTTGAGAACCTAAATGTATCGAAGACCGAGTACATGGTTTGTGGGATCCCGGACTCTATCACTATCCATATTGGTCTAGAACCATTCGTTAAGTCGGAAAAGTTCAGGTACCTTGGATCCATCGTGCATGAGTCTGAGGGCATTGATCACGACATCCATACCCGTATCAGCGGCTTGGGCCAAATGGCATGAGGTTACAGGTGTGGTCTGCGGCCGCAGAATACCGCCCAAGCTCAAGGGGCAGATATACAAGAGCGTAATCCGGCCGGTTACCTCTTATAGGGCAGCAAATGTTGGCCAGCACTATCTCGGCACACTCAGGAGCTTCACGTCACGGAAATGAAGATGGCTAAGGTGGCGTAACGCGGACTTACCGCATACGTAACACGTTCATCCGAGGTAGTCCTGGAGTCCGTTACGTAGTGGAGAAGCTTTAATAGATGGTTTGGAGAATTATGTCGAATGAATATGCCTTGATATGTCTGTCCCTGGAGTTAGATCCCACGGACGCCCAAGGAAGCGATGACTGGATGTCGTGAAACAGGATATGAGAGACAATGGACTTACCACCGAGGTTGCCTAAGACCGTGCAAAGTGGAGTAGGTTAAGTGGGAAGGCAGACCCTGGCTAAGCTGGGAGAAATTTCAGGAAGCAGAAGAAGAAAACAATATTAATGTATAAATAACAGTAAACGTGACTTGTGGTGAATTCGATTCCCAATTTGGGTGAATGATTACAATAAGATCTTTGATTTTTACATGTTTTAAATGAAACTAGACCAATCTTCCGTTGACCACGGACTACTGTAAAGTGTTCGAAACGTCAGGTTTTCGTCAGAATTAATAACGTCAGATTAATCCGTTTAAAATACTTTGATTATACTTGGTTTTTTTTCGTTTTCTAGATAAAATTGATATACACTTAATAATATATAAATGTATTCATTGCTAAAGTAACGCACGTTTCAGTTTACGCGAGAATGGATCCACTTGTAATTTATAAATAATTAAAATAAGAAAGAATATCCGTGCTGAAGTATCATTAATTATAACAATTATGCAAGTCGCAGTAATTGGCTCACTCATAAATATACTTGATATGAGGCGTTAGATATCACTTACACTGTGCACTTAAAAATACTTGAAAAGTAAAAATTATTTAATATATTTTTATTAATACTCGATAAACAAATATCCATACATTTTGTTATTTATGGTTATTTTTTTTATATTTTTTTATATAATTTAAAATGCTTAGGTTTGTAAGAATCATAGGGATCCTAAAGAAGTAAGTAGAGCAAGTTATGAAGGGCCATCCGTGGCCCGAGGAGTAAATTTATCCGGGACTGTGGTTTTTAAAAATAATAGAATAAAGCTCTCAAAATTTAAATTTGTCGATTTAGAAGTAACTAGAATAACCAACGCATAGGTTAAATAATTAAAAGTTTATTTCATACAATCTATGACTTGCAGTGTGGGAAATGGGGCGCGGGGAACTAATATTACATATTATTAAAGATATCAATACAAAGTGTATTTTTATATTATTCAGAGCCAGAAAATGTTTGCCCATCAAGATTAACTAAGAGAGTCCAGAATTTGTTAGATTATATTATTTCTCGTATATGAAAGGTTTGTATGACCCCATCTATCCCAAGGCCGGCAACGCATCTACAACTCTAATTTTGTAGATGTCCATGGGCGAAGGTGTTTTGATCCATTTCTTGATGTTCAGACCCGGTAGTAACGGAATATTTTAACACATTACTATCGTTGTTGAAGACTATCCGAAGAAAAGCTTAAGTAAAAGCTTAAGTACCTTTTTATTTTTTTTACCTTTACGTTTTTATCCCGCATAGCAACAGTAGACAGGAAGTACTTAGTGTCAAGGCACTTCGTACTCCGCTTTTTTCCAAATTCGTCAAACACCGCCATATATCTTGAATTTAACGGTGTTGAGTGGCGAATGAATAACCATAATATCCCTCAAAATACCCCTCAGCGCTACACTCGACCACAAATTATATTAGTATACTAATAATATAATTAAATATTAAAAAAGTCTTATACAGTGTTTCCCAATAGGGATGGTAGGATTTTGATAGCTCACAATCGCCATCTTGGTTGTTTAATATAAGACATTTGTATTGTTTTGTGTAAAATAGTGTTTGCCATTTAATCATGAATAAGTTCAAGTTACCTCAATGTTTGGAAATTATCCAAATTTTCTATCAAAATTCGAGAAGTATTGTCTCTACTCAAAGAGCATTTCGTGCTAAATATTGTCGCCATGGTGCACCGTCTGAGCTCGCTAGACGTCGCATAATCCAAAAACTGGAAAGCGAATATTCTTTGCACGATAGTAGACCACCAACACGACAGCGAACAGGCCGTAGTGAAGAAAATATTGCCGCCGTATCAGCCAGTGTCGAAGAAAATCAAAATGTTTCCGTTCCACAACGTGCACAAGAATTGGGCTTATCCAGAATGACAACCTGGCGAATTTTACGTATGGATCTTGGCCTACATCTATACAAGATTGTGTTGGCACAAGAATTCAAGCCAGCAGGCCATCAATTACGTCGTGAAATTGCTGATTGGGTGCTTGAAATGATGGAAACGGACACCGAATTTCATAGGAAAATCATCTTTTCAGATGAGGCTCACTTTTGGCTCAATTGTTATGTGAACAAACAGAATTGTCGTTACTGGAGTGAGTCAAATCCAAGAGTGTATCATGAAACACCATTACATCAACAAGATGGTGCAACATGCCACACTGCGACCGTCACAATGGATTTATTGCGTGATAAGTTTGGTGAGTCGGTTATTTCTCGCAACGGTCCTCACAATTGTCCACCAAGATCATGCGATTTAACACCCTTGGACTATTTTTTGTGGGGGTATGTTAAATCTCAAGTATATGCCAATAAACCAGCTACGATTCAAGACATTGAACGCAACATTCGAGCGACTATAGCGGCCATACCAGCCGAAATGCTGCACCGAGTCATCGAAAATTGGACCGATGAACGATATTTTGTTTAAATCATAAATTGCATAAAATTTCCTATATTCCTCAAATAAAGCCATTGAGCACGAAATTCGAACATATATTACATGTTTTATTTCAATTTCAAAACATATTGTTCTTATTGGGAGACCCCATAGTATGTACCTATTAGATTTTTTCTATAATAATTTTATTTTTAAAAATATTTTCTTAAGCTTGTCGTTGTAACTAAGCGTTTATAAGATACGTATCTTATTTGAAAAAAAATATAAAATATTTAATTAAACCAGCTGAGTCAAAATTATTGTTTTCTTATCCTAAGTGTGGAATAACACTTTAAAGATAGTGAAATAATTAGTATAGATTAAGATATTGAAATAAGTAGTATATGGTTGATATCAGACTTTTTCCGTGTATGTAGTGTGCGTTGAGCCTTACAATAATGCACAACTCAGTTATCATCTTATTTAAATTACGTATAAAAACAAACAATTCTTCATGCGAATAAAACTAAGATTTTCACTTATTATATGTACACATATGCTTCACGCTTTGTCCCGCATAGCAGGGTAGTCAGAGATAACCTAGTGTCAAGACAATCCATTGACTGATTTCAACCCGAAATCGAGACATTATATCTAGAGAGGCTATCTAAATGCTGCATTTTGTCTTACCATAACGAAAACATGTAAATAAATTTTAAATCAAATATAATGTTCAAATAAAATATATACATTTCTCCGACTGGGAATGGAACCTACAACCAATGGCGTTTCCAGTCCTACGCTGTCCCATTGCGTCATGATGGAGCTCTATCATGTACGTGTTGTTTAAAACTTCGAACGGAGACTTATTACTCTTCCTGTACTATTTATTAACCTTTCAATCTTTTATACATTTCTGTGTAATATTTAAATATTACCGACCGACCGACCTAAA
This sequence comes from Dryadula phaetusa, assembly GCA_032432895.1. Taxonomy (NCBI): domain Eukaryota; kingdom Metazoa; phylum Arthropoda; class Insecta; order Lepidoptera; family Nymphalidae; genus Dryadula; species Dryadula phaetusa. The sequence goes on from JAOYRS010000073.1 coordinate 3,820,841, forward strand.
CCGACACAGCGCTTTGATAGCTAAGCCATGCGTTCTACATACAGGTAAGTCAAAATATTATACGTTTTTTCAAAAAGTCTTATCCTAAGTGTGAAATAATACTGTAAAGATCATTTTCTTTATCATCGATCTAAATAGTGAAGTGTATGTAATGTCTTGAATTCGAGAGCACGGAGAAACAGAGTGTTTCAACACTAGATTCTTTTTAACAGCTATGCGTTGTAAATTAAGAAGCTGGCAAAAAATAGCTATATAATAATATAAAGAAAGGAACGTCTTTATATATAGGTCAGATTTAGTTAAAACTGTGGATATAAAGAGTCGTTAGAATATAAAGATATAAAGAGTCGTTTTCCTAAAATGTAAATATGATTGTTTGAATGTTCTTACTTAACTAACTAATTCTATAAAGCCTTTAATGATTTTGTTGATTGATTAGTAATTTACGTAATACAATATTTCTTTGGACAAAGCCAGACATTTTTAAGTAGCGTAACACAACGCCGCTTGTCTTATAAGAACCGAAAAATGGAAATGATTTAAATATATATTTTTTTAAAATGTGAATCGAAACTACAACTATTCGCGTTACAAGATGCGGATGTCAACGCCGAGTTTTATCTTACAAGAACTAGAAAATAAAAAAATTAAAATTCCTCAGAGTGGAAATCAAACCTACAACCAACTGTGTGTACAGTCATACGCTGACGCTATGCAACGATGAAAGCAATGTTCAAAATACGTTTCTTTTTGTTTTTGTCATCTAATGACGATACTTTTAGGAAAACTTTTATTTTTAGCAGTATTGTTTTGTTTTTGAGTCTTTATATATTAAAAAAAAATATATATTTTGAACAATTTATTTTTTTATTGAAAGTATTCTGTCATAATTTAAATTTAACACAATGAGAGTGACTGAATGTCCGATGTTTGAACGGTTCCGGTGTAGCGGCTTCAAATCCTTCAATCTTTCACTAACCAACAGCGAGCATTCAGATTTTTTTTTTAGGTTTACGCTTTTAGTAGACAGAAAGTACCTAAATCCACCAAATTCGAGGCATTGCGTGTTGAGTGGTGGAAACCAACGCCGCACTTTTTCTTACCAGAACTATGAAGTGATTATATTTTAAATATAGTCATCCTCCCGAGTGGGAATCGAACCCACAACCGATCGCGTTTACATTCAGATCATGTGCCATTTTGCAACGACTAGCCTCAAAATAATCAAAAAAAATATTCCAAAATATAATATTAAAACAGCTAAGGTACGATTTGGTTTTAAATATTCTCTATAATTATAAAATTTTCTCATAATTAATTTATATATAAATTATTAATTTTCATATCAAACAAAATCGTATAGCGGCAATACATTTTTACTTCTTGGACAATCTTTTAGGTGCGGGTTCCAATCCCGCTGTGTTTAAATTTTTATACGTTTTTTTAAAAGATTTCTTATTCTGAGCATGAAACAATACTTAAAAACATCGAAATTGCTATAATAACACTTATTATTCATCTACACGCTTTTTCCCGCATAAAGAAGATCTATCAACGAGACACTGTTCTCCTTGTACCTCACATAAATAACTACAATAAACGCCGGCGGAACACAACGCCACGCTAATAATAATTTTAAAACAAATTAAAAATAAATTTATTATAAATTTATAAATAGTCGACAGTGTTTAAATAGTCGATAAAAAAAAGGAAAATCATGGAAACCCAATACATACGTCTCCAACCTCTTGTATTACCTGAGATGAAAGTCTAATAAACGGGCCAAACGGACTTGATTACTTTCTACAGTGAACTGAATTATTACTGAGTTTGCAAACGAAATTAATATTTAAGCCCTTTAATAAGATATTAATTGGATAGAATTTAAAAAAAATATATGCCAGAAAATGATTAATTAACTTTTTTTTATGTCTACAGAGAATCATCGTTATCTATCTATTCAGAGATAATGGAGCGCCAAACGCTACGTTCCCTGCATATCTCTTTCGCCTCTTCCACAGTCATTATATCCTTCATATAAAGCATATTCATATAAGCCCTACCAGGAACCTTGAGCCTTCACCCAGTATTTTCGATACTGTGTTTTCAAAGGTCAACCAAGGTCTCTACCGACCTCTCGTACCATCTTGTATGTTAGAAATAGCTTTCATATAAAGAATAATCTTATATTATTATCAGTATTTATTTTTATTTTTCTAGTTTGGGGAGAAAAAGCTATTTTTGACCTCGTCACTCAACACGCAATGTCTAGTTTTTGGGTGGAAAGCAGTAAACATAGTGTCTTGACATTAGATTGTCCTCTAATTTATTTTTTAAATATAAAAATTCACTTTGTTGGTAATGAACCCACAATCACCATGTATTTTAATTTAATTCACACATTTTCACTATACCATGACGTAGCTAAGCCGTATTTTCTTAGTTTTTTTAAAAAGAAATAATTTTTGTCTTAAAAACAAAGAAAACACAGTTCTATTCATAGAATAACAATGCAAAAGCTCCATCAATGTAAGATTTAAAAAAAAATGCAATTATTATTTAATGTTTAAAAAAAACTATAAAAATCCTGCATAGCAAAGCAGACAGAGCCAATATAGTGTCAAGACACTCCGTTGACTGCTTTTCGCTTGAATTCGAGACATTACGTGTTGAGTGACGAACTCTGAGTGCTCTTTGTCTTACTAGAAATGAAAATATGTTTTAAATATAATTATTCTTGCCAGAACAATCGAACCTACAACCGATCGCGATTATAATCAAATGCCACTGCGCCCCGATAACCTTTAATATTCCACATTTAAGTTTATTTTATCATAGTTGAAAAAAATAAGATTGCAAATTTTAAAAAATATAAAAAATTGAGCGTAGAGGGATTTGAACCTGTGATTCTAAGACATAGTTCAAGCCAATTACGATATTAATATGTAATAAATATTTTTACTTGGTTTGAGATATATTCATAAAAAAGATACTTCGTTTGCCGTAATCCACCCAAATTTGACACAGTGCAGTAATTAGTGGAATTCAAAGTAGCAGTCTGTATTACCAGATCAGGGAAATTTAAATATAATCATGCCCCCCGAATGGGAGTCGAACCACTACGCCACGATAACTAAAAATCTAAAACTATTTTTGAAAGACCATATAAAAAATTAAAACATAGCGGGACTCGAACCCGCGCCTCTTGGATACTATCCAAGTGTTCTGAGCGCTAAGCCAGGCGTTCTATTACCGGCTGCGTCGAAATTCTTAAACGTTTGTTACAACTTATTTATGTTACATAAACGCTTCGAGTCCCGCTGCGTTGAAATTTTTATAAGTTTATTCAAAAATGTTTTCTAATCCTAAGTGTGGAATAACACTTTAAAAATAGTTAACTATTAATCTTAAACCAGTCTAACAATCAAATAAAATAAACATAACAAATCCCTCTAGCACTATCAAAGGAATAGCATCGATAAATCGATCAGAATATAGGTTTATTTGTTTACGTAGACACAAGCGATTTAAATCCATGATTCTTTACGACTCATGAATAATAAAATTTCATACAACTTAAGGAACAACATTGTGTAACTAGGACTAACCATGTCAATTTTATACATAGAGAGAATCTGCCCAAAATTTTTGACTGCTCAGCGACTGATCTCAACGCCGCGTTTTATCTTAGGAGAACGGAGAACTACTTTCTCGAAGTACTTTTTTCTATACTTTTTGTTTATAAATCAGGAACAGCATGTTAGGTATGTTTTTACTAAATTAAACAAGTAAAATTAATATTTACTATTTTTAAAGTGTTATTCCACACTTAGGATTAGAAAACATTTTTGAAAAAACGAAGAACGCATGGCTTAGCGGTCAGAGCGCTTGGACGGTATCCAAGAGGCGCGGGTTCGAATCCCGCTGCGTTCAAATTTTTATTCGTTTTTTTCAAAAATGTTTTCAAGTAAAATTACTTTTTTTATGAATATTTACTTAGTAATTAACAATACGTACATTTTTTAGCTTTAAGTGTCAGAAGGAACGCAGTGTCAAGATCTCCATTCCTCACCTAAAATCAAAGCACTGAGTCCTAAGGCTTTGGTTTAGAAAAAAAGTGAATTTAAAACTATTTTAAACCTCGGTCCTCTTTTACACAGACTAATCTTACACATTTTTCTGTATATTAAAATTAATTATTAAAAAATAGAAATTTTTATTTGGCACTATGAAAAAAAACAATTGAAATTATTTAGTTTTTTAAATATATGTTATTGGTCATTGATTATATATATTTTTGTGGCATTACAAACAATTAGAGAAAACATTGTATCAAGACACTGTGTTTTAAGCTTTCCACATCTTTTATAAACATTATATATTGAAAGACGGAACTTAACACCGCATTTTGTGTCATAGAAGCGGAAAATAGCAATATTAATAATAGCAATATTTTAACGTCACAAACAATCGCATTTACAGTAGTCAGTATTAAACTACGCAAAACGAATGTCTATAATAAATTTGTAAACAAATACAATATCGTTCCGATTCCCGTACGAAAAGCGATTTACCTACTTTCCTAACTTGATCTAATAATGGGATTGCCTCAATTGTAACGTAAAATTTTATTTTCTGCTTCCTAATAAACACAAAGCAGGATATTCTATAAGCTTTGCATTGTAAATGTAAAAAACTATGTTTTGAACCTCTTATTAAAATGTGTATATATATATATATATATATATATATATATATATATACATATATATATATATATATATATATATATATATATATATATATATATATATATATATATATAAATATATGTTTAAAAGAAGAAGAGTGTGAAACAAGAATTTTTTTTATAACAATAGGTATATTATAACAGCGATGAGCCAAGGAAAGCGTAATCATATACTATAAACAAGCGAGCAAGCTAGCAAGCAAGCCAGCAAACAAACAAATATAAAGCAAGAAACTAAGAAAAATGTTTAATTTCTTACTCTATGCTCACTAGAGGGTTGCCAATTTAAATAATACTATAGGTCATCGAGGTCATTTTTAGTAATTGCTTCACTTCTCTAGTTTAAAATGAAAAAAAAGCGCGGCGTTGTGTTACGGCACTCAACGCCCAATGTCTTTAATTTGAATGAAAGACGGAGATCAGATTACACTAGCTTCTTTCTGACTACCCTGCTATGCGTAAAAGCGAAAATTATTTACTCCATAAAATCCAGACTATTAATAAACCGAAATTAAGAAGTCGTCCGAGCTAATATTTGGGGAGAGCTTTATTACTTGCCTTCAAACATTCTGACGTTTCGCATGATTTACTCCAGTCGACTACACGAAATTATGAGGAGGATAAATCAATTCAATTAAAACGCGATTAATTTGTATCCGATTATCTGTGTTCATCAATTTATAATTCGAATTCAAGTAATATTATTAATCTAGAAATTAATTATTCATCTATAAATAATGTTAAATTATTATTTAGATATTAGGAATATATTAGATGAGGCACAGTGGGACAGCGTCTGACTGTAAACGCGATAGATTGTGGGTTCGATTCAGGGGAATGATTATTTTAAAATTATTTTCATTTCCTTGCTCTGGTGAGACAAAGCGCCGGGAGGAGTTCTACCACTCAACCCGCAATGTCTCAATATCGGCGGAAAGCGTCTTACGTCACTACAGAGTGTCTTGACACTTAGTATTTTGTATCTTTTAACTATGTGGCTATATTTGGCTGACATTTGTGTATAAAGTAATGTATAGTTTTCGAATTTTCTTTTTAAATGGGAATTTAGCTGCTTTTTAGATTTTGGAATTCGAAATTTGGGACTCGCGTTTCTTGAAAACCGTCCAAGCGCTCTGACCGTTAAACCATGCGCTATTACAATTTCTTTTGTTAAATGATTATTTCTTAATAATCTTTGAGTAGCCGAAATTGTATTAATGTAAAAATCTCTGTACAGAGATGCTAACAACATAAATAAGTTTTGACAAAACGCAGCCGGTAGTAGAACGCATGGCTTAGCGGTCAGAACGCTTGGACGGTTTCCGAGGTGCAGGTTCAAATTTCGCTCCGTGCAAATTTTTATACGTTTTCTAAAATGTTTTCTAAGCCTGAGCGTGGAATAAAAATTTAAAAATAGCAAAATATTAAAAAAGTACGCTATAAACTCGTAAATAACCGTACTCACAATACCAGCTTTGGTAACTTCAGGTTCATGATATCACGTGAAACGATATATGTATATCAATATTGAAAATTTTAAAGTAGGAAAGTAATGTGATTCAGAGTAAAATTGAATTTCAGCAAGAATTTTTAACAATTTTAGCTGATATCTTCTTGCACCAGTGTTCGAGTTCATAAATATTAAATAAATATGTCTTAATAGTCTGATATAGAGATTCTAAATCAGAGTATTCAGATATATCAAAATATAAACAAAATCTGGAAAAACAAAATGATATTTGTTACAAGCTTTTGTACAATTCACTTTGTTAGTATTCTAGTGTAGGTTACAAGCCAGTAGTATTTGATTAGTTAAATTCGAAATACCCCTTCAATTTCTATGAAAATGTCATCTATATAATCATACAAAATTGGAGTATATCAAATAAAATTGGAGGAGTAAAATATAATTAGTTTATTTTTTTTAAACTTCAAGCTTTATCTCACACAGCAGGTTAGATAGAAAGTACCTAGTATCAAGACACTCCGTACTCCACTTACCGCCGAATTTAAAATATTGCGCATTGAGTGGTAGAACTCAACGCCAAATCTTTGTCTTACCAGAGCGAGGAGATAAAAATACTTTAAACATAATTATTCCTTCAAGTGGGAATCGAACCTACAACCGATCGCGTTTACAGTCACACTGTCCCACTACGCCACGACCGGCGGTCATTAAATTTGTTTTTAATACAAAATAGCTGCCACCATAAAAGACAATAGCATTGTAAAATATAGTATTAAATTAAATTCTATTCGCATATATTTTTTTTAAACACATACTCTTATATCTCACTCATTTTAAAATTTTCTTATTAATATGTAATATTTTTACAATAATGTTTAAAATTGAAAGTATGACTTATTTTAATAATAGTAAAATATTTTACTAGACATTTGTAAGGTGTCCAATTACTGTCACAATATTTCGACTCAATTAAATCAACAGAAATCGTAGTGGATTTATAGATGAATAAATGTATATATCTAAAAGAGAGAAATTGAGGAGGTGTAATTAGTGTAAAAATAAAAGATACCGTGAAATCGAACGATATTAAGAGCAAAATCAAATATGAATGAATAGGACATTAAAGTTCAGATGTACGGGACATATGGTTAAAGAAATAGTAGAGGAATGGATTAAATTAATAACAGAATGGTGCCCTCGAAACGATAAGAGAAGAAGAAAGAGTGGCCGGCCCAGATTGCATGACAATTGTTATAGATAGGGATAGCTGGAGGTTCCTAGCGGAGGCCTAAGTCGGAGGCCAAGCTGCTTATGGGAACAACTATAAAATTTATAAGTGGTAATAAAAGCCTATATTATTTTATTTATTTTCCAATATATGTTTCTACTCGAATACTGAATCAAATTGTATTTAATAAATGTCATTTCGAATGCTTTTGATGCGTGACAATTTTAGTATTTTCTTATTGAATAAAATAATTGTTATGTTTCAAGCTAGGTCCGAAGTTCAACAAAATTTTTTTTAGCTCCACGCTTTTTTCCCGCAAAACAGGGTAGACCGTAAATACCTATTCTCAAGATACTCCGTACTTCGCTTTCGTATTGTCTTACTAGAGCGAGGAAGTGTAAATAATTTAAATATAATCACTCCCCAAAGTGGGGATCGATCACACACCCACAACCGATCGCGCTTACAGTCAGATGCTATCCCACTGCGCTACAACCGGCCTCAAACATTGTCGATGTCGATGGAATTTCTTATAAATTCAAACATAATATTTGAATGTATAAGAAATTCCGTTATCACTCGGTGATGATCAGTCTCCATGCGGAACTGTACTCCATGCTGTTACTATACTCCTAACTATTCCATGCTATATAGACCAATCTTCAGACCTTTCCTTGCCTGGCTGGATACTCTTAAGCTTGTCACAATAAAATTTTCTTACGGATGCAGCAATCTTGATAACTCACTCTACTCTATAGAAATGTTATGAGACTCAATTACTTAACTTTAGTAAAATGTACAAATGTTTGTGTAATTACTATTTATTTTATAAAAAATATATAAAAAATATATATTATTTTACAAATTATTGTTATACTATTTATTTATTATATTATTTTATTTTAATATAAGTAAGTAAGTATTTAAAGTTTTACAGTAAGTATCAACTTTTGTTCTCTCTCTATACGGAAGTAGCATCTGGATCTCAGTCTTTTATAGCAGTTCCAATTGTGAAAATCGCATCTGAGTTCAATTTTATTTGACAATTTTAAATGGAACGCAAAGTAAATGCAGCTATAGTTGTTGCAGTTTTTATTTTATAGATCTTTTGTTATTACTTGAAGTTAATTCATTAATATTTTGTTTCTCTCATTCCTTGCAATTTGCAAGAAAATATAATATTATGATAAGTGACTTCTAAACTTTTATTTCAATTTTGCTTAATTAAAAGAAAAAATTAAATATTTTAAAAAAAAACTAAGGTTAATAAGAATTTAATGTATAATCATGGCGTGTGGCATTAGGACGTATACCTAATTGAGAGAATAAAAATTGACTAAAATATATTTTTTAACCGCTCATTACTAAATGAATATAAAGGTACACTGTAAGTGTATCCAATGGGATATAGCCAAAATAATAAGGGGTAACTTGAGCTAATTTTAATTTAGAATTATAAAAGAAATTTCCAGTGATATATATATATATATATATATATATATATATATATATATATATATATATATATATATATATATATATATATATATATATATATATATATATATATATTTATATATACATATATAGCACTCTTTTAATATATTAGTCAATAGATTTCGAATCAGATGGATTCTGTTCTAATAAAGCTAATAAATTACGGTACAATTTTAATATATTTTCAGCTTCACTCGTTATCCCTAGCGGGTTAGTTAGTCTGATATTTTTTCATTGTTTGATGTTTATGCGTCCTTGGACTGATTGTATTGCCACTGCTTACTGTCTATACTAAAAAAATATGAAAATTTATTTGCTCACTTTTTTATTTACATATATGATTGGATCGAAAAAACTTCACATATGATGAAAATAATTGATTTACAGAGCTTCTACGAGACCTCAGCAGAGAAGCCTTCGAAAACTATAATTTATACGAAAACTACATTTTGGTTGCATATCATATATATTTTATTGTAAATAATTTAAAAAACAGCTTTGGAAAATCAAGAAAAAAAATCCACCGCATGGTAATCAAATTGACAACCAAAATTAAAATATCGTTAAAATACTTTGAAAATATATTTCCTTATCAAATATAACGTATTAAGATGTTTGATTTTAGCAATTTTTACACATTTTAAGTGAAATTATTTTGAACGGATTAATCGTGTATATTTTGGATAATTGAAAATAAAAATAGAGCCGGTCGTGGCGCAGTGGGACTGACTGTAAACACGACCAGTTGTGGGTTCGCTCCCCACTCGGGGGAGTGATTATATTTAAATTATTTTCATTTTCTCGCTCTGGCTAGACGAAGTACAGCGTTCAGTTCCACTACTTAACAATGCAAAGTTTCGATTTTGTCCGGAAATTAATCATCAGAATTTCTTGATATTAGGTTATCCCTGACTACTCTGCTACCCTGCTAGGCGTCGAGCGCGTTTTATTTTACAAGAGCAAACGAACACCAAGTTAGTTCGACCATTTACAAGACAAGGTCTTGCATTCGGTCGGAAAGCGGAGAAGAGTGTGTCTCATTGCAAGAATTAGAGAAACTTTGAAAAATTGCAAGTATTAGAGAACTATTGAATAAAGAAAATTTACAGCTATTAACCGGCTCGTGTAAGATTGGATAATATTGGCTCCAGTCAAATCTGTACTGTTTATTGAATATATAACAAACTCGGGAAAATTGCATGATAATAAACATGTCTATACTTTTACTTTTAACTTACAATCTATGTGCATACGTAGAAAATTTTTCATAGTAAAAGTCAATACAAAACTGATTACATTAGAACACACTCTCAAGTATACAAAATACTTTTTTGTTTGAAATAACATACAAGTTCTTAAGGTAAATTACGCGACAACAAGATTAATATAAAATATATACTCAAGCAAATTAGTCATAGTGAGAGTAAAGCGATATAATAAAACAATTGAAAACTAAAATTTTATTGAATACAATCATACATAATTCAAGGCATAACATCAGGTGAAAATGACGAATAAAAAATTACTTTCGAGTTACTACGCTTATAAACTATAAGTGGAAAGTAACACGCATGGTCACGCGAAATGTTGATAATTACCGTTCTATTATGTATTCAGTAGCTAATGGGCATCAGTAATAGTTGAATGAATGCATTTTTAAATAATACTAAGAAATAAAATAAGACTACAAAGTCGACTGAGTCAATATTTTTAGAAAATTTATTTGAATGCAGCAGGGTTCGAACCCGCGCCTTTTGGAATATATCCAAACGGTTTGATCACTCAGCCATGCGTTCTTTATCCAACAGGGTCTAAAGTTTCATACGTTTGTTACAACTTATTTTTGTTGTTAGCATCTCTGTAGAGTTTTTTACTATTTTCTGCTAGATAAAGATTATACCTGAACTTTGTATATAAATAGTTCAACAAGAGAGTATACTATAAAATATTTAATACTAATTATGGTTATATTTATTAATTATTATCACATATTTAAGTTAAAAAACCTGAAAAATTTGACGCAGGGGGATTCGAACCTGCGGTTTTTGTGAACTGTCTAAGCTCTCTGACCGTAATGCCGTAAGCTATATGCTCTACATCCGACTGGGTCGAAATTTTTACACGCTTGTTACAACTTATTAGTGTTGTAAGCATTATGTAAAGAGAAATAAATTTTACAAATACAGTCAGTCGCTTTCTAATCATATTCCAGATTGTGTGTTAAGAAGCGGAACTCAACACCGCACCTTTTCTTAAACTGGGGCCCCACAACTAATCGCATTTACAATCGTACGATATTTAACTGTACTAAGAGGGTCGCTAGTATAAATATACAAAATATAAAAAAAAATAATAAGTACCTTAAATTCGACCTTGGCAGGATGACCATGCAATTTCAAATATTATGTTCCAAATATTATATTTCTTTTCTTACTTAATTTTTATTCCAACCAAACAAGTATCCACATCTACATACATTATCAATCAATCATAATATTTTATATAATGGTAACATAAAAAGTATAATAAACAAAATACTTTTGATTTACTCTCATTTGAATCGCGGAGACAAGCTTTATTACGAACATAACGAGTCTTTCAACACGAACACTGCGACAAAGACAAAGCTTTTACAGTGAATGATATACTGTAATGATTAACTGTAGGTAATTTTATTTATAAATATTTAATAAATTGCCTTTTGGATTTATTCATCTTAATTTATTAATATTCATGATACTAAACACCCAATGATCGAAGAAATAAAATATTTTAAATCGATTATATGATTTCAATAAAATAATAAGAGGTCATCGTGGTGCAGGGGATTAGAGTCTGTTTGTAGCGGACTGTAAATACGATGGTTGTGGATTCGATTCCCACAGGGGGTTAATATATTTAAATTAATTTCATATTATTTTTTTTATAGGACAGACAAGGCAAACGAGCGTGCGAGTCACGTGATGGTAAGTGAATACCGCCGCCCACTGCCTCGTGTAACACCAGAGGAGCTACAAAATTGTTGCCGGCCTTTAAGGTGGGAATAAGCACGTCTTTTGAAGGTGCTTATGTCGTAGCGACCTGGAATCACTGCCGCAGGTAGGCTGGTGTGTGAACAGCTGTGTGGCACGTCCATGGCACGTGGCTTATTCCACTTTGGCAAGCCAAAAGCTGCGTTCAGTTCACCACTCAACGCGCAATGACTCGATTTTGGGCGGAAAGCAGTCAACGGAGTGTGTTGCCACTAGGTTGCGTCTTGACGTGGTTGTCTTGTGTTATGGTCCTGCTATGCAGGATGTGAGCTGTACTTTTTATAGTAGTATAAATTATAGTAATAAAAATTATTTTGTTACTTACTGAATCATAGTTATATAATTTTCTTTAAAATTAAAAGTTTAAAGTTTATTAAAGCGTACATACATATTGTCCTATAAAAAAATTAGACCATACCATACTATCGAGATACAGTAAGTCTATTTATATTTTTTGTGATAACTATTATAAATATTAACATTTTTGTAAAACTTTAAATCAATCAATCTATGAAATTTTTAAGGAAGCGAGAAAAAAAGACGTTCAAAAGTAGAATTTCTTGAAGATTTAAATAAAAAATTGTATAGCAAAGTCATAAAATTTAAACAATAAAATTGTAGCTGATAACCAGTGTCTTCGTGTGATATGATTTTGGGGTTAAAACTTTGTATGAATCTTCTTTATTACCTGTGTTAGGAGTGTAAAATTTTGCATGGTGGCTCGTAGATGACGGTGGCACAACGCGTTATGCAAATTCATGGCCAAACGTATTCTAAGCTTGAATGTTAAATGTACTACTGGTACATACAATAATAAACCAAATTGATGCAATTATATATTAATTTGTGAGAACAACGTTAGCTCAGTGGATACTTAAGGCCCGACTTCCAGTGCAAAGGTCATAGGTCTGAATCTCAGTCACGCCGTAAAGTATTTTACCAAGCGAACAATTTATGCGCGATTTATAAAACTACTCTAACAATGAGGAAAACAATTTGAGGAAGGCGACGTAGAACTCGTAGAAATCGTTCAAAGCGAAATTCGTCAATCTGGATTAGCCGCTATAAGTCCTAAACCCTCCCTACGGGTGTAAGCTCTGACTCAGCTAGCAGTGGGTCGTTAGTGGGCTCACTCATTATCACCGTATATTTTATACAACATTGTTTATAGTGCAAGAGTTCACTAATGTTAGGATGTGAATGAAGGGCCGCCTTCGTCCCTGTAAAATGTAGTTATTTGTTTCTTTTATCTTACATCCTAAACATAGAGCAAACTGATTTTTCTCTAAATTACCCAGTCTATTAATGAAATCAGGTTGAAATAAGTCGTGTAGTTTTAAGAATCTAAGCATATATACAGAATAGGCGACTAGGATATATACCTGAAGTATAATGTAATGTGAAATTTAGTTTAAATAATTAAATTTGCGTCGTAATTGTATGTTTTAATCGGTAATAATTATCTTTATTAAATATTTACCATTTTTAAAGTGTTATTCCACACTTAGGATTAGAAAACATTTTTGATCCCGCTGCGTTCAAATTTTTATACGTTTTTTCAAAAATGTTTTCTAACTTTATTAAAATTATCTTAAATTATCATGATGTTATATGTGGATAATACAAATCACATGTGGAACATGGTGGTATGACACATACACACGGCGAGGTGTAATCATATGTGGACCATGATGTCATATACGGATAAATCAAATTACTTATGGACTATGGTGGCATGTGAGGATGGTTGAAATAATATGTCGATTATGATGTCATATGCGAACGAGAAAATCACATGTGGACCATGATGTCATATGTATGTCAAATGACACGTAATCCACGGCAGCATGTCTGGATTGGTGAAATCACATAAAGTACCATAGACTTTCATGTCCATGTCATGTGTGGACGAAAAAAACACTTGTGGACCATGATGTCATATCATGTCCAAGATGACATAAAATTTGAGGGTAAAAGAAAATTGTTCTTAAGATGAACCGTTTTTACCATAGATTGAAATTATAAAGGATTAAGGACTCTCACAACTTGATACGATGTCTTATAAATAATATTTATATGAAGTATTACTGATTTTAGCAGTCTATGATTTAAGCAAGGATACAGGCAGGTAAAAGAAAGAGATAGCTATAGCATTGTGAGTCCAAGCGAGCAAAGCCGCGAGCAGGCCGCTAGTCCATAAAGACAAGATGTGGAAATAAATTCCACAACTAAATGCAATGTCAAAATAAAATGAAATATTTGAAATATTAAACCAAATAATATATTTGGATGTTTAATATTTTTTTAGAGAGAAAGTTGACTGGATGTTCTAATTAAAAGTACGAACGCCTTGTAAGCAAGCTCCAAGTAAGATCGCCATGATTGTATTTTATTACGATGATGCAAATGGGATGTCTTTACGACGTAATACTTTTAGAAAAGAGATAAAAAGGATAAAAGTATCTCTTTTAAGACAGATTAAGTGACCAATTTTATGTTTATTAATGGATTGTTGAGACAATTTTATAGAATTTTTTTTTATAAGATAAAGCCAGTTGGGACTGAGTACATAGATTATAAGAGATGGCTTTATTTGACTTGAAAAATGTTAATTAATTATATATTGGTAAATTTTGTGAATTTTCTTTCTTGAACATCTTTGAATAACTTTCATACTTTAGAGCTAAATTGTTTTTTTATCGATTTAATTTAGTGTAGTAGTTTATTTGTATTAAAAGCCTGGACGAAGTCTTAATTTCCAGTAAAAACTGAAGAAATGTTATACATATTTTTTCAGTATATATTTATATGTTTTTACATAGAAAGACTCTAGACGGTTTAACATGATATATTACCTAAATTTTTAGTTTATAGTTTAAACAGAAATCTACCTGTTATAAATACATAGCAAAAACTGTGTTTAGTGTATTTTGTGTTTAAAACAAACAGTGTAGCTCATCTAACAAATTAACTTTATTTGACTTGTGTATAAGGAAGTGGCTTAGATGATGTAGGTAGAAATATGCTTATATTTAAACAATCAACACAACAATCTGTTATTTATTTACGTAAAAATATGAAACTGTTATATTTTCAATTTATACCCAGAATAAATATCTATACACTAGCGGTCTGTTCGCAGCTTCTCATACCAGAACTGTATTATAATTCAATATATAAATATATCGTTGCTTAAATCACTGCGAGCACTATGTCATTATTCTCACAGAATTGATCGCGTTCAATAGATAATGTATGAAAGAATAATTATCACTGTACTGTGCAGAAATATTTGACTTTACTGTAGTTCCTGGTAGTTCCGAATAACTTACCTAAGTAGTTCCTGGTAACTTACTTAAGTAGTTCCTGGTCACAGGTAGACGGACAAAAATGTATTTTCGAATACCAAAATGTATATTTAAAATACATAGTTTCATTCAAAATGTGTAAAAGTCGGGAAAATTCAAGATCTTTTTATGTAACAAATATTGTATATAAGATACTTTTCATTTCCCTAAAAATAAATAAATAGTTATGAAGATGTAATCGAGGCCGGTCGTGACGCAGTGGGACAGCTTCTGACTGTAAACGAGATCCCCACTCGAGGGAGCGATTTCATTTAAATTATTTTAACTTCCTCACTCAGACAGCGTAAAGAAAAGCTCAAGTCACAGACAGCGCGCTGTTGAGTTCCGCTGTTCAAGTAAAAGTGGAGTATGAAGTGTTTTGACATTAAACACTTTTTGTCTACCCTGATATGCGGGATATAAGCGTGAATCCAGAAAAGAATGAAGAGATTGTACGATTATCACTTACAATTCGTACTTATTACACTAAAAGAGTATTTTTTTTAGTTCTTTCAGGTTGCTGTCTTATTTATTTTAAATTATATTAAATACGCTTCTTTCGTATTAGCTAGACTATTTTTTAAAACGCCTTTTATTAAAAAATAGCAATAAAGTAGAATTCATTGAATGCTATGCTTTGTGTAGATTGCCATATTCGGCGTTATGCGGTCGGCTTAAGTGCCATAAACAATTTAATCAATACGGCTAGGCAGGTAGAGAGGACTGGCACTAACTTCTCTTTAACTCACATTAAAAAGGAGTTAGTGCATAAAAATTAACAAGTTTACAACCCTCATATAATTATTTCTTCGAATACGCAACATTCTATATGATAAATACAGAATAATTCTGTATTTATCATATAGAACATTAAGAAAAACATCTTAAACCTATATACATTAAAAGTCGGTCAAAACAAATCGTAATTGTATCGAAACACTCTCATAAAACTCAACTGTCTGGAATAATGGACATGACCTTGCAATTATCGTACACACTCTGCTCTACAATAGAGATAATTTTATAGCGAAAGTGCTTCCTTTTCACTTTATAAAATCTGGGCCACTACGATATATATATAAATTGACGCCCGATATAAAATTTTTTTTAATGATTCATTGATAATGATCGTCAGCTGGAACATTATACTGGTTGAAACGGCTTTTTGCCACTTCCATCTAACTAGGCGCATTCCTGACCAGATCATTGGTACCTTTTGCCTACGCCTATCTTACTATGAAGGAGACACCTGAATCTAAAAAGGTAACTTATGTTTCAAAATTTTATTATTTCTATTACATATGTAATAGTATCTATAAATAATATCATAGTATCGTAAATATACTTATATTTACTAGATTCCCAACTTTGTGATTCAATTCCATTGAAACAGTTGCGGAAAGCAATTTACAGTTTTTAAAAGCAATAAATTTTGAGGAAAAACAAATAACTTTAGATGAGGAACTTGTGTGATTTATCAAAAAATTCGGTCAGTTTCAGCGTAAAACAGTAGGGAGCTTTTATATTTAATCCTTTTATAAATTTTATGACTGCTGAAAGATTTTCCAAAGTTACGTGGAGCTTAAAATTTTTGACTCCTTCAAGTATTAAAAGCTTGAGAAGTAAAAGTGAACTTAAATGTTTCTAAGAACCTTCTTTCATTCTAGCTATGGTTTCTATTTTATCTCCAGAATAGATGATGAGAATTTAAGGATTCGTTGCTATAAATACGTTTATTGGATTGAGATTTTTGACAAGCAATAATTGACGAGCTTAATATTTGACATAATATGATTTATACTAAAAGTAGTATTGTATATGTTAAACATGTATATTTTTTTTATCAGGTTGAAAAAAAATATTGACCTTGTGTTGGGAAGCATAAGTCGATATAAAATTATCTTAAGATGAACAATAATTCTCCTGCTAACAAAAAATAACAGACTACGCAGAGAGAATCTTTTTTGTTTTTGTTTTCGTGAGAAATTCCGTTACGGATTGGGGACTTGGGATGAGTTATGCGGGACTCTGGATGGTGTTCGTATTGGGTATAGTGAAGCCGTTAAGAAGAGGTCGTCGCTGTAGTCGTTGCAGTGGTGCCAACGAGCGTCGGGCGTACAGCGTCCTAGCGATCCGATACTAGTAGAAGTAAAAAAAGAATCCATACTCCGTGAGGACCTGCATAATGCGGGAGGTTAGGACATCATCACGCCTCACTAACCAATGGCGGAACCACGGACAAACTGCCAAGACCGTCTCTGGCCGGCCTAAAGTGTTGCCAGACGCGACTCCCACTCTTATTACGACTACTCGCGTCTCCTCACGTGGTGCTGACTCTGATAAACCAAAAGCCAAACCTCGATGCTAGAGTGATCACGTCTACCTTCCATGGCAGGACACATACTCACTTGAGATGGTCCTGTACTCTTGTTTTACTCTGATATCAATTATCCGTATCCGAGAACACCGTAAATAGCCATTGATTTAACTGATCCGATGCACAGGTGACGGCTCAATGCACTAGGCCCACTGGCACGACACAGCATGGCGGCTTTAAGGTGTTGGGGTGAAATGGGTCTAAAAGCTCCACCAACAGAACAAGACAATTCTGAGGTTCTTTACGTGCCCTTAAATATCTATCGTTACACCGCAGTGAAGATAGGGGCCTCTGAAGGTGCGGCTCCTAGAGTATGAAAGTATATTGCCTCAGACTTGTCAAGAGCAACCTCCAGGTCTTACCGCCAAATCTGTCCCACGATTTAGGCCCCTTCCGTCGTCACCCTGAGAGTGCCGCCTGGCTGGCTGACAGAAAATCTATTTTAAGTATGTTTTTGACTTTTCGTTACATTTTACAACATTGTGTACTGATTGGTTGAATTTAACTTAAATATATTTAATCCACTTATTATCGCTGACACGAACAATGTAATCATTCGAATTTCATTTAATTAATGGTTGTTAAATTTGAAATGTAATAAAGTTAACACTTTGTACGAATGCAATTGTTTCTATTTGTAATATTTATAATTACTTCTGGTATACAAAATTACAATATTAGAGTTTCGTAAGGTATACATTGGCTTCTTATATATATTTACTATGACGCTGTGAAGTAGTGACTGACAGTACACGTGATTGTTTTTTAGTATCATGTAAAGTGAAGAATGTAGTGTCTTCTATTTCCACTCGGGGGATATTTAAATTATTCTCACTCCCTCGCTCTGATAAGAAATTGCGACGTTGAGTTCCGCCACTCACACACACGCAATGCCTCGAATTTGGCGGAAAGTGAAGTACGTAGTATCTTGACACTAAGTACTTTCCGTCTACCCTGCTGCACGCAGGATAAAATTGTGAAGCTAATAAAAATAATAATAATAATAACCTACAATATTAATTTCGTAAGGTATAGTGTAGAGAATAGAGTGTCTTGACGCTACATTCTTTCTGATTACTTTAAATATAAAAATGTTGAGTCTTTCTTATATATCTACATAGATACATAGTTGATATATACATAGACATTCTAGATAAAGCCTCACATTCCTTGGCAAAGGGAGTAATTTAATCATACCTTTGAAGCTGTACAAAATGAAACAACGTTATTATGTTTACGATAGCTAGTCTTAACTTAGCTTCTTTGGAGTAACTAGAAGCTTTGGGTTAATGACTTCAATTTATATTAGTACTAATAAGTTACTAAGGCCGTCATGGCAAAGTGGTGTAACGTCTGACTATAAACATATTAGTTTTGGATTCGATAAGTACTTTAAATCGCATTTTTTTTCATTTTCTTGCTCTAGTAAAATAAAGCGAGGCGTTTAGTTCCCCCACGCAAAATTTAACGGTTCTAATTTAGGCAAATGCTGCTACCTTAGAAAAGCATATAATAATTTAACTATAATTTAGTAAAGAGAATCTTCATCTCAAAAAAATATTTAAAAAACTATTTTGTTCCAAACTCGTATACAATCATATTTTAAGCAATATTGTTTATATATATATATATATATATATATATATATATATATATATAGAAGTGAATTGCTGTTAGTTATGATTAACATATAACTCTTTTTTACTTAACTCTCAACAAAGAAAATAAAAAAAAACCAAGTAAGCATCATAATTTATTATATATTAAATATATTTGGTCTTAAGCTAAAATAAATAATTCAAATAAATAATTCAATACTACATCGAATATAAATACAATATCAGTCTAAATTACCTACCTTAGTAAAACATATGAAATACACGTCCAGTCAATATAGACACAAAAATTATTGTTAAATAATAATTCAAGTAAATTGAGTTTTTATACAAACAATATTAGTATGAGAGCTTCAAATTTAATTATCAAATATTTATTATATTAAACATAAAAAAAATTTATTTTTAAGTATGTATACAAAAATAATGTAAAAAAGCATCAAGTTTCCATGAATACAAAAAAAATTTTGTTAATTATAATTAAAATAAATTAAATAAAAAATATTACTTAAAACCTATTTTGTATAGGAAATAAATATATTTTCTTTACATTAATTTTTTTCATATTATAATATAAGCAAAATATTATTATTTCGCTGGTCTATGCTTGGGTAGGTCTATGCTTGGGTAGAGTGTACGCTCGGTTGGAAGGCCAATCCTTTCCGTAACCACCGCCGGAAGAGTACGCGTAACTGCTTCCGTAGTCCTGGTTAAAGTCAGATGAGTCACTCCCGAAGTATGAATAGTGGGTCATTGGGTGGTGATGCTGGAAGAAAATAAATATTTTTGTATATTAAAATGAGATTAAAATAGCAGTTTCATGCATACCGAGGTAGTTAGAGACAACATAGTATCAAGACGCTCTGAATCCCGCTTACTGCCGAATTCGAGACATTGCGTGCTGAGTGGCGGAACTGAACGCCGCGATTTGTCTTACCAGAGCGAGGAAATGAAATTAGTTTAAATATAAATATTTCCTCAAGTCAGGATCGAACCCAGAGCCGAACGCGTTTACACTTAGATGCTTTCCCACTGTGACACAACCGGCATCATAAATATATTTGTATATGACAATCAGATTAAAATATAAGATTCACACTCAGCAGGATAGTCAGGGAAAACTCAGTTTTAAAACACTTTCTTGACTGCTTTCTTATTGAATTCGAGATATTGCGATGCAAGAGAGAAATGAAAATATTGTTTATATAATTATTTTTTGACCGTCATGGTACAGTGGATCAACTTCTTGTATAAGATAGGTTATGAATTCGATTCTCACTCGCTGGAATGATTATATTAAAACTATTGTTCTATATATGCTGTGGTAAGTCAAAGCCTGGCGTTAAGTTCCGTCACTCAACATAACTAAAATTTATCTATATTTCCTCTGGTAAGAGCAAATGTAGATAATTTTTTTAAAGATCCGGTGCGGAATTTTTTAACCGGTATTCTTAATACTAGGTTCTATCTGATATTTTTAAGATGATAGAGCGTGAAGATGTAAAAAGTAAACTTTTAGATATATTAGTAATTGTAAGGCCTTATTTCAATTAAAGATATTCTAGTTCAAAACTTACTTAAAATATAGAATACTTTTGACCTTTCTTCAGCTTATTTTTGCTGAGCAAACCTAAACAAAGCGACCATTTGTATTATATATATATATATATATATATATATATATACACATAGTATATATTAAAAAAATCGATTTTCAAGTTTAAAACTATAAATCAAATCAAGTACATACTTAATTCTATATACTAAAACAAATAGCTTTCATTACCAATATCACTTATAGAGTACTTTAATGTCAAATGCTACTAAAAACATTATTATTATCAGTAAAAGCCACGCTCGGTCGAGTGGCTTGATAACACTTCAGGATCAGAATATTGATTTATATTGTGTTCGTACAACAAGTAGAATATACCTTTAAAGTTATTCATATTTATGTAGAATTAATAAAACATTTTTTTTACCTCCACACTTATATCTCGAATTGCAGGAGAGACAGAAAGTACCTAGTGTCAAGATGCTCCGTACTTCACTTTCCGCCGAATCCAAGATATTGCGTGTTGAGTGGCGGAATTCAATACCACACTTTGTCTTACCAGAGCGAGGAAGTGGGAATAACTTAAATATGATAAATATTCCTCCGAGTGGGACTCGAATCCACAACCGATCTCACTTACAGTCAGATGCTGTCCCACGACCGGTCACTCATAAACAAAGAAATTATAAAAAATAAGTTAAAAAAAATAAGACACTAGGCTCTTCTACAAGAAAGTGTACAAATTTATTACGTTTTCTTGACTTTTTTAATAATTCTGTATTGTGTTATATATATATGTAATAACGCTTTCCGCCATATCCTAGAAATTGCATGTTGAATGGCGGAACGAATCGCCGTTATAGTTAGTTTTATAAATATTTTGAAATTATAAAATTGAAAATTTATAAAGAGGTTTATCAAAGAGAATATAATTTATATTTTGTTCAATTAAAGTGGTAAATGATGGTTTGTAATATTCAAATACAAAACCAATAATAATTAATGCTTATTAGTAGTTAGTCCAGATTACTGCAATTCATGAAATGTGGTTTTCTAAACATCGAATTTCTAAAATGTATTTTCGAATATCAAAATTCACGCTATGAATCAAGAGTCTATTAAATTAAATATGAAATTTCATAGTAAGACAAGTCGCGGCGTTGAGTTCGCAACCCCAACACGGAATGTCTAGATGGGTTGCGAAAAACAATCAGCTGCATGTCTTGACACTTGGTTGTTTCTGACAACTCTACTATGGGGACAAAGCTTTTATTCATCCTTTCTAAGTCAAGTCCATTATCTGTGATAACTGATTAACGTAAAACTTTACTTCCTTCTATAACAAAGGAAAGTTAATTACTGATCTGAAACTTTCTATTCTATTACGTCTTGAGACTAACTGAGGGGTAATCATTGTAATAATCTATGCTAGGTCAAAATTTAAAAGGTAAATATATATATATATATATATATATATATATATATATATATATATATCTATTTTATGCCTTAGAAACCTCTAAGGCATAAAATAGATATATAGTCCGCAAAAATTTAACATCTATGGGCTTTTATAATTCTAAAATAAAAATAAGCCAAACTTAGGCGGCTTATTTTTTTTTATTTCCATTTTTCCATCAATTATATGCCGGCGAAAGATTGTTCAGGGTGTCTCACCACCCTCGATGACCAAGTTTTTAATTATTCATAATATATTAGAATATTCATAATATATTAGAATTATAAGTAAATATTATTCATAATATATTAGAATTATAAGAATTTAATGTTACAAAATGTTTTAAATAATATAGAAAAGAAAATAAAATATATTTATGTATTTCATTCAAATATATTGTTATGAAAAATATTTGAATTTTTCATTTTTTTATTATGTAAATTGTAACTATGTTACTTCACATGTATATAATAAAATAAGCAATAAAGTTATAATTTTAAGATCTCCTCCAAGCACAAGTTAGTTTAAAGCTATTTTATAATATTTCTTTGGAATTAATTCTAAATCTAATAGAAGAAAATGATTATCTTTAGCTGTATGTAAAGTGTTCTTTTAGTATAATGTATATAAAATTTAGGCTAACGTGGCGTAGTTGAAATATACAACGCTCGATTCCCGTTGCCTGGCCAGTGGTGACCGAGGCGAAGATTGTGAGGTTTTAGAGAGTATACGGATGGCAGGTGGAGGGAGATTCATAACACATTTCCATGCATACATGTATAAAGCAGTAATTTTTGATTCAAAAACAATTAGGAACACCGAAAACAGTATATTTTAATATTTTAAAATGCTATTCCACACTTAGGATAAAAAAAAACATTTAAAAAAAAGGTATAAAATTTTAAACGCAGCGAGATTCGAACCCGGGCCTCTTTGAAACAGTCTAAGCGCTCTGATTGCTAAGCTATGCGTTCTACTACATATAAAATTTAATTCTGATGACACTTAAACAAGTGTATCGGTATTTATGATTATTTTATGATTTGAACAAAGAATATCTATTATTACATGAATTAATTAGCTGATTATGTTCATAACACATCTGACCAATATTAATATATATTAAATGATCGAGCTTATCGTTTTCGTGTTTGTTTTCACGATATAGTTAAAATATATAATTTTTAACTTAATTTTTTTATATAAAAAATAAGAAATATTTTATTCCGCTTAACAATATACATAGAAAGTTCCTAGTGTCAAGACACTCCGTATTCACTTTCTGCCGAATTTAAGACGTGTATAGTGGCGGAACTCAACGCCGCGTTTTGTCTTACCAGAGCGACGATATAAAAATAATACCATTATTTAAACATTTTAAAAGTTTGGAAAAACATACAATAACAATACGTAATACTGGAAGTGAAAAATATTAAGGCAAGCCATTAAATTTTTTTTCATAACCATGCTACTTCAGAGAAATTACCTACTGTGCACTTTAAATTTTCTTAACCCTCGTTTCATTAAATTTTATCTTTGAAGTTAAATTTCTTTCTTAATCCTTTCTTAGTCAGTTTAAAACTTTCACTCTGTTTCGTGAGTTTATGACATTTTAAAGAGTTTAGTATTTTTTTTGTTAAAATTGAGTTTTAGAATATATTTATTTATTTAATCATTTTATATTTATTGCTTTTATAATTTTATATTAATCAAATAAATAACAAAAAATACAATGTTTTTTTTTATACTAAATTATCATTGTCGTACTTAAAAAAAGTATATGGATATTATCCAAAACAAAATATTTTGACATCCATATAATATATAATTTTTAACCGACTTCAAATAAAGGAGGATATCAGTTTGGTATGTGTGTAATTTATGGCTAAAGTAAGTCATATAGAGAAGATTCCCTTTTATTTTAAGTTAGGTACACGACCGACCATCACATATTACGCAGCTTAGTTTCAATATATACAAATAAATAAAACTGTGATGTCTGTTCGTAATATAAAATAATTTTGTTCGTAATATAAGTACACATACACACACACACATATATATATATATATATATATATATATATATATATATATATATATATATATATATATACATACAATTTTTGCCTGTCTCTCTATTGTCTGATTTTATATCGGGAGTTGTCTCTCTATTGTCTGATTTTATACGGCTTGTCTGATTTTATATCGGGAGTTTCACTGAGAGGTAGCTGATATAATAAGAAACAACTGGGGCTACTCCATAAGCATTAATTAAAGATTCAGAGATGTTAAATTCCACGCAGACGTAGTCGCTGGTGCAAGTAGTATACCACTCGGTACAAGGACAAGGATATTTACAATTATAGTAAATACGCTTGTCCCAAACGCAATTAGCTTTTTGTACGGAATACAAATGAACGCAACATCCCTTTTCTAAGAGATATATCTTAAGGGACTTTTGCAAGTTAATTAATCTTCCCCGAACTATTTTGAGTTATTAGTTAAATTATATTGAGAATGTATTTAGTGTTGAATTCTGCGCAAGTAAACAAAATGTTTTAAAATAATTTCCTTAATAAGGTATACTGATCAAACAAAGTAATTAAGTAAAACAAATGGTGCTTGGAATCTTAGTAAAACAGCTTACCCCTTTATCCCGCATATTAAGTTATGCTGAGATAACCTGGTATCAAGACACTCTTTTCACCGCTATCCGTCCCAGAATAGAGCAGAGAAATTAAACTAATCAGAGCAGAGAAATTAAACTAATCAGAGCAGAGAAATTAAAACAATTCTAATATAATTATTTCACCGAGTGGGAATCGAAACCACTATCGTTTATAGTCATACACTGTTCTACTGCAAAAGTAAGTAATTTTATTTTCAGCAGCAGGTTAGTTGAAGACAACCTAGTGTCAAGACACTCGTTGACTGCTTTCCATTCGAAATCGAAACATTGCATGTTTAGTGTCGTACTCAACGCCGCCTTTAGTCTTACCGGGGCGGAGAAAACCCTCAATATTCTTAACACGTAAAGTCTGTATTTTAAATGCCAGAGAGTTGTCGTTTGTAAAGAATTAAGAACATAGAAAAACCTCAAGTGTTTGATTTTATCACACCATTGCCTATTCCGTAGTTCGCTTTTCGTCGAATTCGAGGCATTGTGTGTTGAGTGGCGAAACTTAACGCTGCATTTTGTCTTACCAGAGCGAGGTAGTGAAAATAATTTAAATATAATCACTCCCCTGAGTTTCTTGATACCAGTTATTTATTCTACATTTTGAAGTCAATGCACAAAACCGAGTCAATTAGCGAGGGAGTGGAACTATAACCGCTTGCATTATTCTCTATCTAAGAATACTTTATTTAAATTCCTTGTACTAGTAGTCGCAATCAAATTGTTCTTTCATACTAATAAACATTCTTATCTTTTGGAAAACTTTATTTTTTATCAACGTTTTGTTTATTTAATTTATTGTTAGTTATGGGTTCGATTCTGATTTAAATATTTTTTTATTTTGTTGTAAGAATTAAATTTAAAAACACGGCGTTAAACTCTGCTCTGACAAAGCGGTATAAATCACCAAGCTTTATAGCTAGTTGGGGCATTCGGAGGCATAGGTTCAAATATGTAAAACATAACAAAAAATAACAATTTTCTAACATTCTTCTTACCTTACAAGCCTTTAATGTGCTGAGAAGGCTTGGTACAAGCAGAGCGGCAATCAAAAGTAGTTTCTTGATCAACATCACTGCCAAAAGTATAGGGATGAGGAGCATTTTGGTCTTCATCGTAGCCAAGAGATTCAGCAGTGGTATCATAATGGCCAATTTCTTCTTCTTTCCACGACCTAAAAGAGAAATAAATAAAACATATTTTATAAATCATATTATTTGAATTTTCTTTTAATTTTCATATTAAATGTAACTAATTATTAGTTTAATTTTTTTTATAGTAAATATTTTCAACATATCGATATAGTCCATTTATTTAGAAAAATCTTTATGCATAATTAAAAATGTTTTTATCAATTACGAATAGGAGAATGTATGTAACTAAAGCTTATTTTTATTGGGAAATATTATTTAATAAAAGTTAATAAAAAATCCTTCTATTAAGTTATATTTCTTCTAACGTTAGTAAAATAGAAATATATGAGTATTGTACAGATACAAGAAGGAAAACTTGTATACAATCATTATCTAAATTATATAAAGTTTAAGCAAAAAATCAATATAGCGTGTAACGGAAAAATGTGACTTAATATTAAAATGGCGCGTAACAGAAAAACGTTACAATTTTTTTACATTGCTATAAAAATTCTCCCATCCGTCTATAAAGAAGTATCATTTCAAAGATTACACTACTATTGCCTTCGGTGAAGCAAATGACGAGTCACACAAACTCCCTATAGCCTGGTAGTCAGACAACCTTGTGTCTAGACATTCCGGTCTCCGTTTTCCAACGCGCGTTGTCTTACTGCAGTTGAAATATCAACATTTTTTAAATATAACATTCCTTGAATGGAAATCGAACCCGCAACCAATTGCGTATACGGTCGGACATCTCAATGCGCCACGCCGGCCTCAATTATAGAAATTTGGTCAGAAATCCAGGTCACTCCATTAATTGCCTTTCTTATAGTATCTGGCCAAATATTGAGATAAACAAAAGCCAACCCAAAAATAACAGTAACAAACAACGATAGGCTTCAGTTCCATAATTTACATTTGACACGTTTGAACTCCTGCGGTCTCGTCCCACGTTACGATCCAATTATTTTCGTCACAGCATTATTAGTTTACCGGATTGTTTGAAACCGTGTTTTTTTAATCAACATTTTCATGGTCGATTTAACGGTGTTTACATAGATAATACGAGTTGCGCCTGCGACTTTGTTCATATTGAATACAATGTCTTTGGATCTTTTATTCGTTATTTTAAATAAAGATTAAGTTACTCCTTATTATATAAGATATATGCCAGTAAAGGTTCTGTTAAAATCCGTACAGTTGTTCCAGAGATTAGTCAGAACAAACAAAAAGACTAATACAAATTGGATGACAGCGGCACTAAGCTTTTTCCTGCGATGCTAAAAAATCGTTAAGTTATATTATAATTTGACCGTTTTATTTGAAATCAGTCTAAAGAAAGGCTTAAGGTCTCTTTGACTGAAACAAAATTTGGTAGTCCAGTGGCCCAGAGGGACAGTGTCTACAGTCAGACAGTGCCTGTCTATTCTGGGGAATGATTATATTTAAAATTATTTTAATTATTTTACTTTTATTAGACAAAGTGCGACGTTGAGTTCCAGCGTTCAGTCCCAATGTTTCAAGTTCAGTGGAAAGCGGAGTACGGAGTGTCTTAACACTAGGTACTTCCTATGTACCCTGCTATGCGGGATAAAAGCTTGAATCGATTCACATGTTACACATGCCCATCATATAATTAGTGTGATGGATTTAAACTACTACACTTGTTATATTATTAAGATAAAATGTACCATTTCAGTAGTTTAGTGTACTGGTCAAATGGTCTAATGCAGTTTCTTAAAGCTAGTATAATTAACTTGTTTAATTCGTACTGCTTTGTGGCCTATAAAATCAAAATCTAAATATTCTGTATTCAAATAATGCTTGTAACTCTATCGAATTGTCAATCAACACAAGTTCCTTTAGAACTGGCAATACTGACAGTGTTGTCATCTGACAATACTGACAGTATTGTCAGTCCTACAGAAAGCTACCACCGGCTCGGAAGGCAATTCTGCTGAGAAAAGCCGGCGAGAAACTCAACAGTTGCTTTTTTCAAATATAGTTTTACAATGAATCTATGAGAATAATTAGCTTCCTAATTGAGTATCATCTCATCTTCAATATCAGTACAATATTTATTAATAGAATAATATCCATTTTACTATAATATATTTTTAAAATAAATTTTAATATAAATTAAAACAAATCCGTATGTCCTGTAATATATTGTTTTGGCTTATTATATTTCTATATAAATGATTATTAAAAAATGTTGTTTTTTGCAATTTTTCTCTATATAAGCGTTAACCATGATAAATTTAAGTATTCGACTGTAAGCACGAAGGTTGTGCATTCAATTTTAACTTGTAAATTGAATATTATATTCATTTTGCTTACTTAATCTCCTAAAGAATATATAAAGTGGCTGACGTAGTGTCTGAACACTATATCTAGACGGAGTTTAGTTGTCAGAAAAAATAAACACCGCGAGACAAGAATGAATTTTGAAATATTTAATAAGAAAAAAAGGGGAAAATACTAATTTGAAGCCGATCGTGGCGCAATAGAACAATGTTAAACTGTAAACGCTATCGGTTGCAGGTTCGATTCTCTTTTTATTTCTTTCTTCTGGTAAGTTAAACGCAGCGTTCAGTTCCGCCACAACATGAATTCAGTAGAAGAAATGAGATAAAAATGGAAGGTGAAGGTAAAATAATAAAAAAATATATATAATATATAAATATTCCACCGGATTTTACATATTAATGTTATCTTGAAACACGTGGTCTGCATTCAAAATTTTGAAACTTATTTATTTAATTTCAATTTTCAACACAATACAGTTTCATTTACATTATAAAGTCAAAAGCCAAAATCAACACTAATTTCTAACTTACAACCAGTAAACTAACTAACTATTAAATTCAGAAACTTCAAAGAAGTGCACTGCGGCTATTTGTCTTAATTATTTTATTTACGTTATGTCTGTAATATACACCTATTCTTACCTATTTATTGTAATATACACTTATTCTAAAAACAGTTTTTTGATTACAATTACGATATAGTAAGCAATGTCTTATTTTTTTTTGACTGCTTTTGCCCGTGTCAGTTTATTATTTTCATAATATCAGCTAGATTTTATTTTTTATTAAATTGTTGTAAAGTTACAACTTGTTTAGTATTAAATTAAAAAGATTTTTGTTAGTAGTTTGCTGTTTTACTACAAATCTTCTATATTCTAGTATTCTACATAAGTTCTTTTATAAACCGCCATTTTGTTGTGGCGGCCATTTTAAATAAATAACCCCATTGGATATAAGTAATTTCATTGTCATCATCATTAACTGAAGTTGTAATCCAAATTTTAGCTCAATTCGAGATTGAGAAGTGGATAAAATTAAGCTTGCAAGATTTCTTATTCAGTAACTGATTAGCACGACAAGTAATTAAATAAAAGCTTGTAAAATAGAAAATTATTATGTACTCTATATGTAATTTGAACGTCTTGTATTCAAAATTGTGTCTTTAAAAAAAGTTTATTTCAACTTTACTTACCAAAAACTTTATGTTACACGTAATATGACTGACCTGTAATATTTTTTTAGCTTTTCACTTATATCCCGTATAGCAGGGTAGACAGAAAGTACCTAGTGTCATGACTTTCCGTATTTCGCTTTCAACCGAATTCGAGACACTACAAGTTGATGGAAGTCAACACCGCAATTTGTGTTACCAGAGCAAGGAAGAGGAAAATAAACACTTCCTCGAGTGGGAATCGAACTCACAACCGATCGTGTAATTAGTCAGACGCTGTGTAACTGCGTCACGACTAGCCTGCACAGTATATCTAATTGCGTAATATTTTGCTTTTTTGGAAGGACCAACTCAACATATTCTAAGTAACACTTATTTTTTTTATGATAGGAAAGAAACGTTTATAAGAAAATTTTGTAGACATTGAATAAATGATTCCTCTCATCTAGAGAATTAAATCAGAGGACTAAATTAAAAAAGAAAACAATTTGCTACTTGAATAATATATAAAGCAAAACGTCTTGAACTTAGACATTTTACAGTCATTAAAAATAGTTTATTTTTTAATTTTTATTTAGTTAATAAAAAAATTATGAGAAAATAACTAATAATAAAAGTCAGTATTGCCGTTTAGCTTGTAATTGACATGAAATCATTATAATTTATACCAACTGTATCTGGTACAAAATTATAAAGGGATAATTGACAAGTAGTGATCTATCTTCTCCGTGGTACGAGAGAATAAATGTAAATAGAAACTAAATAAATGTACTATAAATGTTCAATATTTAGGTTATAGTGACAGAGCGCCAAACGCTACGGTCCCTGCATGCCCTTCGGGGGGGTCCTCATACTTTTCACGTGACCTTCCTCCAGTATCTTCGATACTGTGTTTTCCAAGGTCAACCGAGGTCTCCCCCGACCTCTCGTACCCCTCATCTTTTTGGCTTCATTAATCTTTCTTACCATTCTTTCATCGCTCATTCTTTCCACGTGCCCAAACCACAGATATATATAGACAAAAAAACAGCATACCAAGAATTTTTCTTACTGATAGATATAAGGTAATAAAAGCTTAAAAACATACATTTTGAACGAAATATGTGGAATAAAGGTTATCAAACAATTTCGTACTCACGTAGCACTAATCATATAGAGGACATTCGCTGAGTGACCGATATCAGCCAATTGACCCTTTGTCATACATGAACAGAATATCAGAGTTGGTGTGATAAGAAATACTGACTATATTAAAAATGTGACGTACATTTTGTGTTTTCGTGGCTTCCAAATGTAAAGAGGCTGTCATGGCAATGGCAGAATGTGACTGTAAACGCGATTGGTTGTAAGTTTAATTTCCACTCGGAGGAATGATTATGTCATTAAAAAAAATATTTTCGTTTTTTCACTCTGGTAAGATAAAGCGCTGCAGCGACTTCGCCACTCAACACGCAATGTCTCGATTTTGAATATAAATAACTATATATTAAGAGTTTAATATTAAAAATGTTTTCTAATCTTAAATATGGAATAACACTTTAAAAATATTAAACTACTAACATACAGTTACTTATATCGTCATTACGATTTATTGTCAAGATGTTCTATACTTTTCGTACGAAATCAAGAAAATATTACACTGGAACGTGGAAATGAAAACATTTAATATAATAATAATATTTTTTTTTAGCTTCACGGTTTATTCCTTGCGGGAAATGAGATTCATTGGTAGTAAAAAATACGTTAATTAATAAATATTTAGTGCAATAAAATTACATTATTTATTTATAAACGAATTATTTCCATTCCAGTGAACACAATTAATATAGAAAGTTTAAACAGCTTTCGGTCAAAAGTTGTTTAGGTTTTGTTCTTTTTATTTTTATAAATAACGATTACGGAACTGATCAAAGTCACTTTATTTCAAGCTTACCTTAACTTAAAAGTAAGAAAGTTAAGAAAAAATGTTTTTTTTTTGTTTATATTTATTTAATAGCCCACAAAATTAATACAATATTTTCTTTGACTAAATTTAGGATAAAAAAATGAATTAAACAATAATTTAAGTACTAAAAATTCAATTTCTTCAGGCTTTTTCTGGAAATGGATAATTAGTTATTTATAAATCTTAACGCTTTATTCCGTATACCAGACAATATAGAGACAATCAAATGTCAACACACGTTGTGAACTCAACACCGTGCTTTATCTTACGAGATTGGACAAATGATAAATGGAATTCGAACCCACAACCAATCGCGTTTACAGTCAGACGCTGTCCCACTGCACCACGATGTCCTCAAAGTTCTATATAGAATAAATTAAAACATAAATTTCCTAGTAATAACCCTATAATGGTTGAAATTTGAAATTAACTTTTTTATTGCGTTATGAAAACATCTCAACGTACGAGTCTGAATGAAGAGGCATTACGTGTTAGAAGAAATATAGTAATTTATTTTTAGATTATTTTCTTTAGAGACATGCTTCAATTTTTTGTATAGGTACATATTACATTTGAATTCATCTTCCAAACATATTTTTTTAAAACATACAAGGACACAATATATTGAAATATATATATATATAGAAATACTTATATATCAATTTCTTCAGTAGATAATAAAACAATACGAATACGGAATTTGAGGTACACTTGTGTGGTTTTTATATTGCCTAGATATTAGATTTGTTACGCTTATTATAATAAAATTTAATACAGTTATAGTTTATATAGAGAAGGAAAGCTGAATATTAGTATTTTTTTTAAATAATATATAAAAAATATAATAAATTAATAAAATAAATGTAACACACACACACACACACACACACACACTACAAAGTGTTTGGCATGTACGTTTATATTGAGTGACATACACGTTGATAAGGCAACGCGTTGTCAACGCATCAACGGGACATGTAGTAGTAATAAATAGATTGATAAATTTTTAAAACCTTTAATCTGAAATAATACATGGCTAATTACAACCAAGTATTATTTAATTAACAGCATCAAAACTTTCCCGTGTTGTGAAGTCTTATATTTAGTTCAATTTCTAACCTTTAATCTATGATTAAATTAATTAAAGTAATCAAACTAATTCAAACTTAAACGTGGTAAGGTTTCATATATAAATAATCACTATCAGTGGGATAGTATTTGTACGTACATGCGGTTCCGGATTCGATACCCGATACAAAATATTTCTTTTATATAAAAAAGCATTTTTTTTCATAAGCCTCAGCGTAGCTAGTCATGTCAAGACATGTCTATTCTCAAGTTTCTGGCGGAAATCGTGACATGTATGAGTTGCGGAACTCAACGCCGTATTTTGTTTCAACACACCACCATAGTGGAAACATGAAATATTAAATATAATTTTGGTTTACAATTAATCGCGCACGGTCAGACACTCACGCTGAGCCATGACGGCGGTTTAAAATACGCTAGAATTATTTAAATAATAACCAGTTAAAAGCACTTGGGGTAAAAATATATTATTCTTAAAAAATAGGATGTAATCTGAGATTTTGAAGTATTTTAAAAAGGAATTCTTAGGATTTGTCGTTACGAATCTTAGGGTAATACCTATCTCGAGTAAACATCAAGAGGCTTAGAAATGAAAAGGGTTTATCGTTTAAAGACATTTAAAAAATTGCTCCATTAATTTCCATTCCAAATATAAGCGAGGACTTAATTGCTCCTGACGCTAAGTATTAACGAAAAATATTTTCAGCTGATTTTTTCAACTACTTCTAATATTGTTTGTTTTATTTATCTTTGAGTTATTGCCGCATTTTGAAGGTAGATAGGCGAAAATGGATATTGTGAATTAAATAGAGATGTATCATATACTATAATTAGTTATAAATAATATTTTAAGTTTATTTACAGATATATTTAATATCTATCCTGTTTCAATATGCTATATGAAGAATTCAGGCAAAAAGTGGTGAACGCAATGCCCGCATTTTGTTTCTGATAATGTGCTAGGAAAAAAACATGACGCTTTCTTATTCACTTGAAATAAAGTAACCAAGCACATGGAGAGTTGGGAAATTAAAATTATTATATATTTATTCCATTAAAGAATTTGTAATTAGTTATAGTTAAAACAGAAAATTGATCTCTGTCGTATGATATTTTCAATCCATATTGTTATGATATACTAATTCCACATAGATCTGTTTAAAATCCTATTACATGTACTAGAAAGGTATATTACATATATTTACATAAAATGTAATATTCATAATACTTTAAAAAAAACAAATTTTTGTTCAGGAAATTTGACTCACCATCATTAGCTTCTTCTTGGTCTTCTTCAATAGTCCTTGCTCCTTCTGGCAAATTGATTTTCAACCCTTTCATAGCGAAGAACTCCTTTACTAGATGTACAAAGTACTTGGCGATCTCAGTCCACTCTGATATAAAACTTCTAGGCTCATTCGGCAATAAATCCACCTCATCTTGTACAGTTAAGTTTTTAATTGTATCTACATCAAGAGGTACTAAGCTTATTACAGAATTTGCTGATAATGTTTCATTGTTTACATTCCCAAAGAAAGTTTTCTTAGCGATTTTTAAAGCCTTATATTTTATACAGGAGAAAGCCTCCCCTTTCAGGAAACAGCTGTCTTTAACTTGCCGAATGTATCTATCTTCGTTACTAAATATTGGTTCTATGGTTAGTATGGCAATGAGGAGCATAGCAGCTTGGATTTTCATTTTGATGTTTTCTGAAGTAATGAAATAAAATATTATTTAAGTAAAATGCAAGTGATTTAATATAGCTGTAGGAACAGTAGGAAATAAGTACAGGTTAAAAGTGAGATACTGGAATAAATCCAGTTTCATTCCATATAACAGGATAGTGTCAGAGACAGCCTGATGTCAATACACTCTGTAAACGTTTACCTCACTCCCGTAACTAAAGCATACATAAAGTCAGTCAGGCAGTTAATGGTCAAAGTCAACGTTTTATTTACCAAAGCATCGAACCCACAATCAATGACTGGCTCTAACAATGTTGTAAAAAACATAAATTGTAAATTATTTAAGTATCGCAGCACATATCATAAGCCTGCGACCAAAAATGCGCCACACTTACGGTTAGATGATCATATTGACTAAAACAGTTGAAAATATATT
This sequence comes from Dryadula phaetusa, assembly GCA_032432895.1. Classification (NCBI taxonomy): domain Eukaryota; kingdom Metazoa; phylum Arthropoda; class Insecta; order Lepidoptera; family Nymphalidae; genus Dryadula; species Dryadula phaetusa. Next base: position 3,855,620 of record JAOYRS010000073.1, read on the forward strand.
AATTTTAGCCACAAGGTGGAATATCTCACTCCGTTTACTTTTACTCGTAATTTAATAGTATTGAGTTAATACAATTATGTGTTTTTGTTCTTATTTCATATATACGTAATACGAAAACAGAAAGACAGTACAGTATTACTTGTATGATATAGACTTTATGATATTTTCAAGACAACAATAATTTTAGATAACGTATAAAAATTGAGTCAAGCGGGTTTCGAACCCACGCATCTGGAATACCGTCGTAACGCTCCGAAACGGTTTCCGAGAGCTGCGGGTAAGAGTCCTCAAAAAATAAACTCTTTAGCAAATACAAATTTAAGTTAAAACGCTCAAACAAATAGCTCCAGAAAGGTAAAATAAAATAATGAACTATTATATGTTTACGAAGAATAGACTTTATTTCTTAAAGTTTAGAGTTCAATTTTGTTACAAACTTTGAATGGTCTATACATTTTATATAGTGAAAGTGGAAACTCGGAGTTCTGCAAACTAAAGTTTTACTATGAGACAATAATTTGAGAAATGTCAATTTCCGATAATATAATTATTTGTATGAAATAAATATTCAAAGAATTTGGTAATATTTTAGGCTTACAACAATTAAAGGGATTTATAAAGTAAATAACTTTATACTGGAAAATGAACATAAGAATGTCAGTATTGTCAGTCACTAAGCTTTAAATAGCTCGTAGATTGTAGTCTAACATTTTAAAGCTGATATGTCTCTCAGTTACTTAATATATACTTTAAAGAATAAATGGTTTATTGTAGAAAGAAACACATTTTGAAAATAGTTATTTTAAATAAACGCTTGAAACAAAACATATGTTTTTTTTAGCTTCACGCTTTTATTTCTTATAGCAGGGTAAACAGAAAGCCTAGTGTCAAAACGCTCCTTCCTTCACTTTCCACCGAATTCGAGATAATGCGTGTTGAGTGGTGAAACTCAACGCCACTCTTTGTCTTACCAGAGCAAGGAAGCAAAGATCTGATAAAAGACAAAATGCGGCGTTAAGCACCACTCAATACGAAATGTCTCGAATTCGGTGAAAAGCGAAGTACGGAGTGTCTTGACCAACCTTGAGTTTCAACCAATTATTCAGCTTTAGGACCAGATGTGGCAGTTTGAAGGTAAACGATATGAGAAGAAGAATTTGGATTTCTTTCTTATTTTGAAAGCATAGCCAATGTTTATATGGCTAAAACCATTTTTTTATAATATACATAATAAGGTCATATCGTGGTGCAGTGTGACATTGTCTTACTGTAATTACGATTGGTTGTGGCTTTGATTACCGCTCGAGAGAATGATTACGCTTAAATTAAGACTAGTGAGACAAAGCGCGGCGTTGAGTTCCTTACTTAACTTAAAGTGTCATTCATTTGGCGAAAAGTGGAGTACGGAGTGTCTTGACACTAGGTACATCCGTCTACTGTGATGCATTAGAAATATATTAAATTTATAAAAAAAATATTACATTTACTACCTTGAGAAAACTCCTTATATTTCACGGATCGACGAATATACCAGTATATAAAATTATATTATATTGTGGAATAAAGTGACTTTAACTGGCATCTCTACTTAATTTATCTAAAAGTTCAAATACTTTAAACGTTTAGCAGCATTCTTATACATGTTACGTGCATTCTTTCTAGGAATATTTTAAAATATATGAAATATATTCTTAATTGCATGATATGTAATTTTGTATACATATCGGAAAGCAATATTTACTATTTTTAAAGCATTATTCCATACCTAAGTATGGTAAATATTAGATAACATTTTTGAAAAAACGTATAAAAATTTGAACGCAGCGGTATTCGAACCCGGCACGGGTTACTGGGGGTCTTGGATACCGTCCAAGCACTCTGACCGCTAAGCCATGCATTCTACTACCAGCTGCATCGATATTCTTATACGTTTGTTACAACTTATTTATATTATTAGCATCATTGTAGAGATATTTTTACAATATAAATATCGGAAAATAATTAAAAGAGGAAGGTTCTTTGAAGCTTCATCGTATCGCATAGGGTAGTCCGAGACGAGCACCGTTGACTAATTACAACCCAGAATCAGTGAAAGAAAGAAGGGAAAGATGGACTGGTTGTAGATTCGATTTCCTCTGGTATGACTGATTATATTTAAACTTTGATATACATTTCTCCACATTGATAAGACAAAACTCGGCGTTGAGTTTAGCATTCTGCATGCAATCTGGATTTTGGATGGAAGCAGTCAATAGAGTGTTTTGACACTGGGTTGTCTTTGGCTACCCGGCTATGCGGGATAAAACGTGAAGCTGTAAAAGATATAACAGATGAGTATAATATTTAATTTATATCTTGGGTGGAAATTACGGAATTTCTTGACACTATGCTCTCTCTTCTTGTCTCTAACGGATATGTGAAACACTAATATTCAGAAAAATTTTTTTAATAATATTTCACAAAGATCAACTTGTAGATCTGTTTCTATCTAGCCGCGAAGCTCCTAATACAAAATATCTATTTAGTACAAAACAAATCAATTTATATTTAAAGCCATTGTTCGGGAAGATGGTGCCTTCTAAACTTTGATACAAACATACTTCTCGAACAAATAAAACTTCCTAGCAACAAATATTAATTAAATCCACTTTCAATGATTAATACAAATATTTTGGTTAAACTTAACAGTTTAATAAATCAATTATGTTGTTAACTAAATTATTGCACTTTAAATAACAACTTGAGGCCGGTCGTGGCGCAGTGTGACAGCGTCTGACTGTAAACGCGATCAGTAGTGGGTTCGATCCCCGCTCGGGGGAGTGATTATATTTAAATTATATTCACTTCCTCGCTCTGGTAAAGACAAAGAGCGGCGTTGAGTTCCACCACTCAATACGCAATGTGTCGAATTCGGTGGAAAGGGAAGTACGGAGTGTCTTGACACTAGGTACTTTCTGTCTACCCTGCTAGCAACTAACAAACTGACAGACTGACTGACTGACAAGTGATTTTTCAGTTTGCTTTATATATTTTTTTGTAGTTTAAGACCTTGCGATATATATTTTAGAATTTCTTTTTAACTCTATCCAGTATAACAAGATATAACCAGGGGACAACCTAGTGTCAAGACACTCCGCTGATTACTTTCCAGTCTAAATCGAGACATTATGTATTAATTGGCGAACTTAACGCTGCGCTTTGTCTTTCCATAAAAAATAACTATAAATTTTAAACAAATCAGTATCTGTAATGGAAATCGAACCCACAACCAAACGCGTTCCGAGTTAATCGCTGTCCTATTGTGCCACGATGGTCTGATATAATTTCAGAAGAGACTGGGACCATCTAATATTGTGTTTTTTAAATAAAAATCTAGTATTCAGTTTTATAAAATCCAATACGTCCTTTTAAAAAATAACATTGTAACATAAATAAATATTGAGAATATATTTTAAACAATTTATCGGAAAGGGATTTAAGCTATTCGATTTCATTCGTTAATAAAAAAGCTTTAAACCTACTATTAGTAATGTGAACTCATAAATGTACTAAAAAAAACAATTTTACATTTATTTTTATTATTTTTTTTTTTTAGCTTCACGCTTTTATCCCGCATTGTAGGGTAGACAGAAAGTACTTAAGTATCAACACACTCCGTACTTCGCTTTCCACCGAATTCGTGACATTGCGTGTTGGGTGGTGGAACTTAACGCCGTTATTTGTCTTTACCAGAGCGAGGAAGCGAAAATAATTTTAATATAATCACACCCCCGAGTGGGGATCGAACCCACAACCTACCGCCAGACGCTGTCACACTGCGCCACGACCGGCCTCATTATTTAAAAGCTGTAATTAAAAGAAAATATATTTTAAAATCTTTGATTTTAAAAACTTTTACATATTTTAAATGAAATTATTTTATTTAAGAAACAGATATCGATGTTATAGTAATTTTAGTGTTAGCTGGTATTAAACTAAATTAAAAATGGCGGTCGTGGCGCAATGAAACAGCGTCTGACTATAACCGCGACCGGTTGTGGGTTCGATCCCCATTCGGGGAAATAATTATATTTAAATTATTATTTACGATATTATACAAGGAAGTGTCCTCGCTCTGGTAAAGACAAAATGCGGCGTTGAGTTCTACCACCCAATACGCAATCTCGAATTCGGAGAAAAGCGAAGTACGGAGTGTCTTGACACTAGGCACTATCTATCCACCCCGCTGTGCGGGATAAAAGTGTGAAGCTAAAAAAATGAATATTTAAATTGAATATTTTTTATTTTTAGCTGACAGACAACACAGTAAAACTATTTGGGCATAGGTAAATAAACTGTTACATAAGATTATTGGGAAAACAAATCCTTTCTTGAATCTTTCACAAAATTCCCATTAGAAGGGAAGAAAATAGGCACATTTTCAAAAAGTACAGAGAAATGTGTCATATATATTTATTTCTTATATTTATTACATGTAGTAAATATCGTTTATAAAGCTACACGCTTTTTTATCCCGCATAGCAGGGTAGATAAGAAAGGCCTAGTGTCAACACACTCGGCACTCAGTTTTCCGCCTTAATTCAAAATATTGCGTGTTAAGTGGTGGAACTAAACATTGCGTTCTCGATTACCAGAGTGATGAAATGAAAATAATTTAAATATGAACATTCTTCGAGTAGGAATCGAACCCACAACTGATCGTGTTTACAGTCACACGCAGTCCCACTGCGCCACGACAGGCCTAAAGCTGGGTCCTTTTATCCTTGTCCTAAGATGAACTCGTAACTCGTATGTAGAATTTACAGAGGGGAAGCCTTTCGTGTTAAGATATCAAAATCGCAATTGTTTTATTTACCTTTCAATAATACTTTCAAAAATATGCCATTTTCTAATTTGGAAAGAAGAACACAAAAATCCTATCAAAAAGTTTTGACGTAAGTATAGAACTATGCTACAAATATTGAGATTTTTCAAAATATATGAAATAACTAACGTGAAAATAACAAAATCACTTACATTATAAAACACTTTGCACTAAACACTTAAAATAAAAAAAAAACAAATAAAAATAATATGAATAATATTGTATGTATTAAATTAAAAAAAAAACAGTTAACACTTCAACTGACCACCACTCAATGATAAAATCGAAATTGCAGCGCTATTTAAATGATCCGTAATCATTGGAACATAACACGGTCTTAGTTTCAAAAGCAACTATACGACTTACCGCGATGTTGTTTACTTTTATTAATAATTACATGAAAATTTGAATAATTAATTATTTTTCTGTATTAAATACTATATAAATATATAAAGTTTGAGTGTGTATTTGTAAAATTAAAATAACATCTATTTTTATCTGTCTGTCTTTTCCGGCTAATATCTGAAACGGTTGGACCGATTTTGACGAGACTCTCATCTGGTAGATAGGTTCAGTAAAGAATAACTTAAGCTACTGTTGTTTTCATTTTAAAATAAAACAAAGATCCAGAGATTTTAAATTGTATAGCATTATCTATTGACAAATGGTTATTGATATAAATAAATATTTGGTTTTTAATTAAAAAAATGAAAAAGAATCAAGAATCTGCTCAAATTTTATTATAGATCTTTAGTTCTAAGTAGCTGATTATAATTATATGTAATTTTTTATTTTTTTTATCTTCACGCTTTTTATCCCGCATAATAAGGAAGACAGAAAGTATCTAGTGTCGAGATACTTCGTACTTCTCTTTCCACTGAATTCGAGACATTGCGTGTTGAGTGGTGGATCTCAACTCCGCACATTACCAGAGCGTGGAAGTGAAAATAATTTGAACATAATCACTCCCCCGAGTGGAGATTGAACCCACAACCGATCGCTTTTACAATCAAACGCTGTCACTTTTCCGGCGATTTTTTTACGATTAAGGTACACAAGAATTGAATAATTAAATTTAAATTAATTTTCAATTGCAATTACCCGTATTATTAATCGCATTTTTCTTAGAACGGCCAAAAATTAAAAAAATGCTTCGATTTGAACTTGTGCCCTACGTTAGAAATGCATTGTATATCAGGTATGCTTTGTTACCGTTACCTCCGTAAAAGTAACCATGAAGTAAGTAAGTGAAGTACGGAGTGTCTTGACACTAGGTACTTTCTGTCTACCCTGCTATGCGGGATAGAAGCGTGAAGCTAAAAAAAGTAATCATGTTAAGAGTTGTTTTTGCTAATTTTAGATTAGTCAGTAAAGTTAAATTTAAAATACATTTAAATATATACATTTTTTATAAAAATATTATACATACTACTTATTTTTTTTTATATATTATGTGCTCTATTAGTATAGAAGCTTTGTCATAATGTTATTAATTAAATGGTACTGGGTTCGAATTGTAAGCATATTTTAAGACAGAGGGGTATAGGGTAGACAGAAAATACCTAGTGTCAAGACATTCCGTATTTCACTTACCGCCGAATATTTGTATGCCGAGATATTGTTGGAACATGTGTTGAGTGGTGGAAATCAACGCTGCACTTTTTTTGTCTTACTCGAGTGAAGAAGTTATAATATTTTAATTATCTCTCCCAACGGGAATCAAACCCACAACCACTCGCATGTACAATCACACATGGGACAGCCCACTGCACAACGAACAGTCTTCAAATTTAGCATTCGGAATTTAAGAAATTTAATTATACATTTACATCATTATAATGGTATTATGTATTATGAAATATTTTTTACAAACAAAAAGATAGATTGACATTTTATATATTAGATATTTCCCTTGGTTTAGTAATATAATCCCTAGTTTCTATTCCTATAGTGTTGCACTTTCACTCTCTTTTTCATATGAATAATATTGAAAGGTAAATGTCCTTTACTATATTGTATGTATATTAATAATGTCGTTGAGTGGTGTATAAAACCTGTATTATAAAACATAAAAAAATCTGCAAACTTCGGATTGTCGAGTATTTTAACAATGGCGAATTTCTTTCATCAAAACATCACTAATACCTAATGCCATTTTCAGTTTAATAAGGCTGATTCACACTATCAGTTAAGTCATAGTTTCAACACAGTACTATGATAATTATTTATATATTCATTATCTATTGATCTCAATATAAACGATGTTGGGATTAGTAATAACACAATACTCTCAATGATTTAAGAAATTTAACCAAAACGAAATATTTACTATAGGTACATGGAAATATAATAGTGTAGTTTTCGCAGGCGAAGTCACGAGCTGGTTACTAGTTATTTAATAAGATGTTATCTATCTACGTATATATATATATATATATATATATATATATATATATATATATATACACATATATATATATATATATATACATATATATATATATATATATATATATATATAAATCACATGACTTTTGTAAGTGATGTTAGAAAATTCGAGAATGGCTCCAGCTAATTATTAACTTCTACAAATAATTAAAAATTAATTTTAAAATGAGTGCTTTACACAATGGCGCTGCCTCAAAGCTGTTTTGTAATTATTTCATCGACATTGACTTTTCAGTGAAATTTCCTTTTACGTTCTCTCTTAATATAACACTTTATTATATTAAAAGAGAACGTAAAAGGAAATGTCACTGAAAAGACTTACTTGAGATCACCGTGGCGCAGTGGAACAGTTTCTGACTGTAAGCGCGATTGGTTGTGGCTTCGATTCCCACTCGTGCAAATGATTATATTTAAATCTGTTTTCATTTCTCCGCTCTGGTACGACAAAGGGAAGCAGTCAATGGAGTGTCTTGACACTAACACTTATAAACTTTAGACACCGTTTTAGAAAAATTATGCGGTTAATGAAGTATGAAAATTAGCAGTTAGTTTTATGGAGAAGAAGTAAAAAAATTAAATAAAAATTATTTCACACATTATATATTAGTATTAGAAACATATTAAATTATTGAAATACTTAATAAAATTTATCTCATATAGTAGAATGTCAGAGACAACCTAGTGATAAGACACTGTTCGTAATGTACGACCTTTATAATATTTGAACCCACACACATCAAATTAGTTGTATGAGTAACTCAAATTTAAACTGTACAACTCTCATTTTCTCATTTTCCATAATTTCCTTTGAACATGAATAAGCTATTTTGGTTATATTTATGAACACATCAAAGGGTTCTCCCGAAATTTATTATACGTTGAACGATTTTGGTCTGGAAAAGGTGAATAGCGATCGTAAAGCTAACAAGCCAATGATATTATAAACTTATTATACAATTTTAATATATAAATAGATATATATTTAGAAGTAAAAAAGGTTGTAGCGCAGTGGGACAGCGTCTGTCTGTAAATGTGATCGATTGTGGGTTCGATCCCATTCGGGGCAGTGATTATGTTTAAATTATTTTCCTCGCTCCGGTAAAGACAAAGTGCGGCGTTAAGTTCCACAGCTCAACACACAATGTCTCGAATTCGGTGGAAAATGAAGTACAGAGTGTCTTGACTCTAGGTACTTGCTGTAAAACAAAAAAAGGAAAGACATACAATTTAATAAAAAAAATATTATTTATTAATATAGATTTTAGTTTTAAGTAACCGTCTATTATTATATTCAAATGAGAGATAAATAAGTGTAAAGAAAAAAATACAGACCCAGTCTATAGTAAATAAAATAAATTTTATATCATAAAAAAAATATTAACATATATATATATATATATATTTTAAGTGTTGAGGACGTCGTAACTTCTCACCTAATGTGTAAAACTTTAAGAAATTTCTTTTAAAATCAATATGTTATTACAATATGTAACTTGAAACTAAAAAGTTGTAATTGTTTCGTAAGATCCTAAAGATATATTTTTGTATTCTCTATTCTTAAATATTTTAAATGAAACTATTTAAAATGGATTGATCACTTATATTTTATATGATTAGGTAACTAAAAAACCATAAAGCGAAGCTTCGAAGGCCTTTCGGTAGTCCGTGGTCACAGGTAGAAAGAAAGTTCAGGCAATTAATCAGATTAAAATAGGTTTTTTAAATAATTATATCATATCCCGCTTTAAAGCGGAAAACAGAGTGTCTTGACACTAGCACTTCCTGTCCTATCCATAAAATAAATCATATATAAATTCATTGTAATAAACAATTTTCTTGCAAATTTTTACTAGAAAGTGCACGTAAAAGAAATAGAAAGGATGATTTTTATATTTTTTACTACATAGCTATAATTATTTGTTTCTCCATGCGATCTAAATTATATAACATTACGCACGTGTCTCGGCGAACGGTAATTTTCCAACGTCTCAGAAAGCTAATCAGAGGAAACTGCTGATTTTCGTATTTGCATAGTTATGCTTTTTCAATTCATTTTCTAAACTTTCAAATAGTTATTTAGGTACGAGTAATGATTTTAATATATACTTACATGTTTTATGATCAAAATTTAAATTTAATTTGACCTATAATCTTAAATAAATAAACTTATATAAAATGAAAATAACTTTGTTATCATGAAATAAATTTTATGCAAAAAAATATTTTATTCATGAAAATTGAAGAAAAAATTCAAAAGATCCAAAGATGTTAAAACATCTTTATTTTTTCTAAAATAAAAATACTCCATATTACACTAGCTATCTGAAGTAAGTTACTTCATATTACAGTAATTAGCCGAGAGAAATACGGAGCCGTTCCAGTAATTAGCCAGAACAAGCAGACAAACATAAAGAAAAAATAATTAAAAATGTTATTTTAGTATGTATACCAAAAACATATTTGTGCATTTAGTAAAAAGCAGTTATACCCGTATTAATATTACAAAACAACGTCCTATTTCATTAATTTCTACAGAGAGGTTAAGAACAAAAAAGACGGTTAGTTTTATTTGCATTTGGTTATGTAGAGTGATGACCTCCGATAGTGGAGAGAGCGTTAGTACATTTTAAAAGGGCTCCTTAAGAATACACTTAAGTCGCAAGTCTCAATAGTGCTCTGAGCTCCACCGGAGTCCGACATAGATTACTTAGGATTTTTTGCCTCTCAACAATATATTATACAATAAAATTTTCAAAAATTAACAAACCTCAGAATACAAGAAATATAAAATTTATTTATACTTTCAAACACATCGTAAACAAAAGTGCGTCAACTTATAAAATATAACAATAACATTCGATATTGTAGAGGTTATAAAATTTTCTCAAATTTATTATTTCATGACAGTGGTGAAAAACATTTTGCACTAGTATAAGAAAAAAATGTTTCTCATTTTTTATGCATAATAAAAGACCTGACTAGACCTTAAGAAGGGACTCATGCATTTCTTCTTACACACTAAAACAAAGACTCCTCTGCTCGTTCTAGGAGCTTTTAATTTCCTTACCAAGCGTTGAATATTCTTCACAATCATATAAAAAGGTCATAATAATTAAACATCTAATAGGATCAGAAAAGTTCATGGACGCCTTAAGTACGTGGAATAATAAAAATCCATGACAAGTATTTATAATGTTTCAGTAGTCTTAGTTATCTGTTCACTTAATTTTTTATTCCAAATTTAGGTCATGTTAAAGACCTCTTATAGGTATGTTTGAAAAGGTTAATGATGGTAGATAAGGTGAAAAAAGAAAACGGAGAGCGTAATATTTGGCGCTCTATCATCTCTTACAATTCTACTATGGATAAAGCCTTTAGTTATTAAAGGGAGATGACTATCAAACTAACATCCACTCTGTTCCTTAAATAAAAAAATAATTATTATTTTAAATAATACCTAAAGCTTTACATTTTAAGGTCATTTGGATGCTCTGGGAATTTGTCTAGCTGTGAACGTATGTGTACACACGGTTCGTCAATCGTAAATTTATTTGCGTGGGATTTACTTTGGATTTATCATAGGATTTCGACAGTAAAACTTAGCTCGTTTTTTACCTTCCCATGGGGATTTGGGAAAATCCCCTTTAAATGCTCTTTAAGATATTTACCTGACAAATTTCAGCTTTTTACGGCCATACCTTTTCCTGATATTCAATTAATATTTATTTTAGCTTCACTCTTTTATCCCACAGGGTAGATAGGAAATGCTCATTATCAAAACACTCGTACTCCGCTTTCGGCCAACGTCAAAAAGTTGCACGTTGCGTAGAGAAACTTAACACCGCGCTTTGTCTTATCAGACCGAGAAAATGAAGATATTTTAAATATAATCATTTCCCTGAGTCAAATGGGAATCAAACCTACAAAACACTCTCTCACAATCTAGTGTCAAAACACTCTACGAATAAATTCATAAGTAAATAATTACAATTTCCTACACAAAACCGAAGGAAATAATTTATTTGAATATAATATATTTAAGATCAATTTTAGATACGACACTATAGATAGAATGATTTATTAAGTTATACATTCTATTTACACAAAACTCTGCATAGAGCAGCTATCAAAACTATAAGTATTCGATAGCCGACTAACTACGTTATAAATCTTCAGATATGACGGTTCCACCCTCATAAAAGATAAATATAATTATGTAATAGAAAGTGCTTTTTGATATTTATGAAGAAAAATAGTCGAGCGGTGGTTTCTGCCAAAAAATAAACGAGGCTTGGCAAACAGTGCAAGCTACAGTGTATACGTAATATTTGGCGTCGAACCGAATAGGTAGGTCACGTTCCTCTAAAGTGTCGATTTTAGGTATTGTTAAATTTTTAAAACAATTTTTTATTTAATAGATTTGTTATTATAATATTATAAATTAAAAATATATTTATTTAAAATTTAAAAATTGTTAACAAGTGCGACCCAGAAACTCGTATCTTAAATTAAAGGTAATTTCCAAAAATATATATTTTTGATATCAATCACTATATTCCACGGGTACAATAGATATACAGATAGATAGGTTGCCTACTGTGCTATGCCATATAAAGCGTGAAGTTAAATTACGAAGAATTTAATGAACAATTACGAAGCGACAATCTTTTTTTTATGGAAAAGGCAAGGCAAACGAACGTGCGGGTCACCTGATGGTACTCGATGGTAATCACCACCGCCTACGGCCCCGTGTAATACCAGAGAGGCTACAGGTGCGTTACCGTATCGACCTGGAAACACTGCCGTAGGTAAATCATTCCACAGCTGTGTGGCACGTGGAAAGAAGTTACGGGCAAGCCGCACAGTAGTAGAGCACCACGCATCCATGCAATGCTATTCAAGATTTTTACGTACTGCGCGGTTGGTGAATTCAGTGGCAGGGACCAGGTCAAACAGTTCTCCAGAAAACTCTCCATGATTTATGTGATAGAGGACGCACAAGGAGGAAACGTCTCTACGCAACGTCAAAGTGTCGAGCCTTTCACAAATCATTGGGTCCCCAACGATTCGATCGGATCTACGTTATACGATATCAAATGGCTTAAGTTAATACTGAGGTGCACCAGCCCAGAGATGAGAACAGTACTCCATATGAGGCCGACCTTGGATCTTATACAGGACTAAACGGTGTTTAGGCGTAAAGTACTGTTTCGCTCGACCGATGACACCCAGGCTTCCTCGAGGCCAATTTGACCTTGGTTTCCAGAAGATCACGATACTGGCCGTCACTCGAAACGTTAAGGCCCAATCCAATCCAATTCAAGGCCCAATCTCTAATAGATATGGAGAAAGAAGTTTAGTATTAGCAGATACGCATTAGTGCGATCATGAGAAGATTGTTTTAATGTTAATTCCAAGAGTTTATGAAACTTTAACCAAATTTAAAACTTAGATCTAAACGTACATCGGAGGGCTATGTTAATGAAATATAATATATTTTGAAATTTATTTTAAATTATACAGACTTTGTGGCGTAATTTATTGATGATTCACGTCACCTATGACGTCACGTGTCCACATATGATTTCACGAGTCCAATCCACATATGGTACCATCTCATCACCAGTCTTCATATGATTTTATAAGTCCACGTATAATACCATCTGTCCACATATAATTTCATGGATCCACATATGTCATTATCTGTCCACATGTGATTTCATATATCTGCATATATATATATATCGTATCGTCAGCCAATTGCAGTCCACTGCTGGACATAGGCCTCCCCAAGTTTGCGCCAAACATCCCGGTCCTCCGCAACCCTCATCCAGCCCGCTCCGGCAACCTTGCGTATGTCGTCAGTCCAGCGGGCCAGAGGGCGTCCTACACTACGTTTGCCAAGACGTGGTCTCCACTCCAGGACTCGTCTGCTCCAACGGCCATCGGTCCTGCGACAGACGTGACCGGCCCATTGCCACTTCAGCTTACTGATTTTGCGAGCTACGTCGGTTACTTTAGTTCTCTCACGGATAACCTCATTCCTGATTTTATCCTTGAGAGAGACCCCGAGCATAGCTCGCTCCATAGCTCGCTGAGCGACTTTAAATCTGTGGACCAGCCCTACTGTCAGTGTCCATGTCTCGGCAGCGTATGTCATTACAGGTAGGACACATTGCTCAAAAACCTTCGTCTTTAGGCTTTGCGGAATTGTTGACGTAAGGACTTGACGCATATCTGCATATGACTTCTCCTATCCACATTACGAATAATCGATGTAATTTGTAAGCGTTGGATTTTTTTTCTTACGGGAAATACGTAGAATATTTTTATAAAATTATTATATGTGTTATTTAATAAGGTGTCCTGTACCATTTAAAAATGTGAAAAAACCTGTAGTTATAACTAAATAAAATAGGTTGTAGGTTTTTCTATACGAAAACAGTATTAAATATTAGGTTAAAATTATATGTGTAGGCTTGTCCAGATTAGATATGCTATTACCATATTAGTTCGATTCGGTACGGTAGTTTTTCTATGATTGACGCGTAAACGAACAGTTCTATAACCGAACACAAAAATTTTTTTTTTAGCTTCACGCTTTTATCCCGCATAGTAGGGTGGACAGAAAGTAGTCTAGTGTCTAGACACTCCGTACTTCGCTTTCCACCGAATTCGAGACATTGCGTGTTGAGTGGTGGAACTCAATGCCGCACTTTGTATTAGCAGAGCGAGGTGAAAGTAATTAAAACATAATAACCTTCCCGAGTGGGAATCCAACCCACAATCAATCACGTTTCTAGTTAGACGTTGTCTCCACTGCACCACCACCGGCCTAAACTAAAAGTTCTACTGATTTATTTTTAAGATTCTACTACTAAGACATTATATCCATATATTAAAATATAAGTAAATATTAAACACTCCACATCCTACTAGGCACTTGACACATAACGATCTTGTAAAAATGACTTACACGTGACTTACGTATTGTACTTTAACTCATCACGAAATCCTCATTAGTTATAAAATTACATTAGTGGATACATTTGCTAGGGATTTCCTTCTCTTACAGCCGATTGGACGAAGAAGTAATTAATTAGATACGTGATCTATTTACGTAAAGAACTCTCACATTATTTTTCCCTGTCATATAAACTCATATAATACACGCGTGTAACAAGATTTCTATTAAGTAACTTACAATTACAATCAAATTCATAGTAATGTTTATTTGTGGATAATTTTCTCCGTTTTTTTGGCAGTGATTTCTTAATCTTGTAAGGAAATAAAGGAAATAGTGCCGAGACTAGATTCTGTTCGTAGTTTTTTTTTATTTTAAGGTGGGGATGTGATAATAAAAAATATATATTTTATTATAACAAAAAAAGCATTTCAAACATTTTTGGCAAAGTACAATGGTACCATTTACTACTAGCCATCTATAGATTATATTTACAACTAGCTGTGCCTTTTAATTTACTTTCGTAGAATTCAACATCTCTGGATCTTTATTTTATAATTCTAAAATGAAAGTCGCCTAAATTCCTTCTTATTACATCCCGTTCCGTCAAATAAATGCAGCCATTTTAGAGATTAGTAAGAACAAACAAACAAACGAATAAAATATATAAGCAAATGTAATTTTGGTATATATACGTGTATACATATGCATGCATTTAGTAAAAAGCGGTTATTTTAATATTAAAAACAGACACTTCATTATATTTTTTTATATAGATGTACAGAAATAAATAAGAATACTAGTGGTCTAAGGTAAACAGATATTTTCGAGGCGATTTTGAAACATGAAGTACAAACGGAAAAATATTTAGCGTACGAAAATATTAATGACTTAAGAATGACTTACCAAATTATCAAACTTTGTTGAAATAAAAAAAATGCTTAATAGCTTCACAAAGGAAAGGTATTCAATTTATAAAACTATAATAAATAGCTATATAATTTTTTTTTAATTTGTTAATAATAAAAAGTCTACCAACAACTGTTTCTGAGAACTTGTCTAGAAATAAACTTTTATAACCATTCAGATTGGCGATATGCGTAGGAGTCTAGGTGAGATGTTTGTTTAATATGTTATTTATTGCACTGAAAAATCACGTTATGTTGAGATATTTGATTTTTTTAGCTTCACATTTTTATCCCGTATATCGACAGGAAGTACCTAGTGTCAAGACATTCGGAATTTAGTTTTCTGCCGAATTCAAGACATTGCGTGTTGAGTGGCGGAACCCCACACCGCACTTTGTCATAGCAGAGCGAGGTGAAAATAATTAAAACATAATAACTCTCCCGAGCGGGAATCGAACTCACAATCTATCACGCTTCCAGTCAGATGTTGTCCCCACTGCGTCACTATCAGCCTCACTAGTTTCGTAAACGTAAAAAAAAACAAAACATACCTTTTAATCAAATTAGTTTTATATATTAAATATAGTAATTTGTGACGATTATCCTAGATATTACTAAACGTGTCCTCATTAAAAAAATACCTTGATATCGTCATGCAGAGTAACGAAAAGGAACAAAGTGTTAAGATACTTCATTCGCCACTAACTTACATTGCATGTTGAGTGGCTGAATACAGTACTGACTCTTGTCATACTAGACAGGGGAAAAATTGCGTTCGCAGTCAGTCTTCTGTTCTACTGCACCACGATGGCTTTATAATTGCACAAAATGTTCAAAATTTACAATTGGAGTGCTTCCTTTTCAAATTCATCTTCATTCTTATAACTTTTATAAAATTTCATATTAGTTAGTGTGTGTAAAATCTTGTAAGCTTAATTTGATCCACATTTCAATATCCGATTAAGCCGAAATTTGGAATAAGCCTTTAGTTCTGATGACATCTTCAATCTCTAGTACGACAAAGCGCGGCGTTGAGTCCCGCCACTCTCACACAATGTCTCGAAGTTGGTGAAAAGTAGGGTACTTGTGTCTTGACACTAGGTACTTCCTGTCAACCCAGCTATGCGGAATAAAAGCGTATGATAATGCAACTATATATAATGCGTATTATGGTTTTTTTCAAAATGCATGACGTAACAAAATGTCGCATTACATTCTAATTTGCAATCCATCCAAAAACGATATCAAATGCAATGCCTTAAAGGGTAGAATACAGTCAAGTATTAAAAATAAATCAAAGATGGCTGGCTTAAGAACTTTCTTTTTAAAAATATATTTTATATATTATTTTTATTAAGATATCAAGAGGAATCTTTCGCTCTTAGGGAGTTAATAAGATATGTTTCTCCATAGTAAGATTATTGGTTATATTGACCAAATATTTGATATGTACCGGTTCGATGTCATGTAAACTAGCTTTCCCTATTCCCTTCCACCAATGTTTTTCCTCAGAATGTGTTGATTCTGATAATTTTGGCTACCGAGGCCACTATACTATCTCCTTTCATTTATATACTAAGGCCAGCAACGCGTCCACAACTCTAATGTTGTAGTTCTTCATGGGTGAAGTCGACCACTTATCATCGGGGGCCCTTATGCTCGTTTGCTTAATTTTTTTATATAAAAAAATAGTTTTTTTTATCAAAATAGTATTTTTTTACAATTTCTGTAGGTCGGATTGTCCCAGCTAAACTCTAAAGCGACTGCATTAATTTTTAACGGCATTTATATTGGCAGATAGATGATTTTATAAGGAGTACCTTGGGAAATGTATGTATGAATATATATCCGTATATATTTATATATCATTTTTAAATGTTGAAATTGTGTAATGGTTATGTATTCTATAATTAATCCTTTATTTACCAGAGGTTTCCTGTAAGAGATTGCTTGAAGCAATAAAGCCGCCTTTACATATATTTGTAAAATACATCTTGTATAATCACTATATTCTTTTCTACTCTGATATACTCTATCCTACTCGAACTTAGCGTACCCTACACTATCCTAACTTAACATACTCTATCCTATTCTACTTCACCCTTCGCCATTATATATATATATATCAAATTTCAAATACACGGACAAACATAACTTAGTATATACAGTACAGACTGTAACGCTATCGGTTGTGGGTTCGATCCCCACTTGGGGGAGTGATTATATTTAAAATTATTTTCACTTCTTCGCTCTGGTAAGACGAAGTGCGGCGTTAAGTTCCACCACTCAACACGCAATGTCTCGAATTCGCAGTACGGATTGTCTTGACACTAGGTACTTTCTGTCTAACGTGCTACGTGGGATTAAAGCGTGAAGCTAAAATATATTTGCCTACTAAATATTTATTACAATAATATAAAAATATACTTCTTTCTGTTGAGTGAGTGAGTAGAGTCCCTACTCTATCCTAAGTTAACCTACTCTATCCTATTCTATTTTACCCTTCGCCATTGTATATATATATATCAAATTTCAAATATACGGTCAAATATAACTTAGTATATACAGTACAGACTTATCTAATATTTGATTAGATTTGTCTTGGTCAATACTAATAAACTAATAGACAGATTGTCTAAATACGATATACAATTTACTTCAAATGAAAATATAATAAAATTGCCTACTAAATATTTATTCAATAATATAAAAATATACTTCTTTCCGTTGAGTGCTTTGAAATTTTGCCAAGAAAACAGAAGCCCTTCTTATTGTTTTACCAATAATTTATTAATTTATATAGGAAAAAAATCATCATGGTGTAGTGATCATCTGAATATTCAGGGGAATTATTATATTGAAATTATTTCCTTTGTCCCTCTCGTGTAAGGCAAAACACGGCGTAGAGTGATTCAAAACGCAATTTTTCAAATTCAGACGAGAGACCGAGTGACTTGGCGTTAAGTTTTTCTCTGCGTATAAACTCATACAGCATAAACTTATAAAATAATAGAGAAAAAAAAACCAGTCAGATGTTAATTTCATTTTACTCGCTTGTCCATTAGAGAGCAGTGGGTTATGGCTTTGATTTCCATTCGAGGGAATAATATTGATAAAAGTTTTTTCTTTATTCTGATAAGACAAAGTACAGCAAAAAAATTCTCAAATTATGATAAATAGAGATGAGCGGGGAGTCTTGCTACTGGGTTCTCTGTAAAAAAAATTAGCTCAAGAAGGGAGTTGAATTGAGTTCCGGCAGTCAACACTCTCTTTCTCGAATTGGTAAAATAAGGTGGATTGAACAGATCCTTTCGTTATTCATCCCCAATATCTATCTATGTATAGAAAAAGAATTTTATTCATTATTATATTATATTTTTTTTCAGTTTTAATAACATTTTTCGTATTATCCATAATAAATATAAAATGCCACAAATACAGGAAACCAATTATAAGATATCCAAAGGACACACTATTTTGGGCAACAGATTTCTTTGTAAAAGGCTGTAGAAATTTCTTAGACTCATGCCCCTCTTCATATAAGTAAGTTTAAAACTATTTAAACAAATATAACATGCTAAACTAAACTGAACTTGTAAAATAACTGTTGTAAACTTATATATATTTTTAAATATACATGTGATTTTTTTTAAAAAATATGTGATATGTTTCCTACAGAGTTCAACGTATATGCGGAAGAAATTACAATGGCGATTATAAAAATTTTCCAAATTACTGTGAAATGCAATACGAAAATTGTAATACATGGAGAAGTAAGTTAAATTTACTAACGTATACATATATGTACATCATATTCTCTTGTTTATCCCTATATAAAAATACTTATTTTTGAGCGTAGTGGTTGTAAGATCACTCGACTCTTACACGTAACCCCATTGTGGGAATGTGCAAGTTTAAAGTATGTATGTAAACAAAAATCTTTGTAATATTCTTTAATTAGCCTATATAGCTAAAATATCTTTACTAAAATGCTAATAATATTAATAAGTCGTAACAAGCGTATTAATATTTTAACGCAGTTGGATGTAGAACGTATGGCTTAGCGGTCAGAGCGTTTGGACGGTTTACTCTAGGCGCGGCTTTGAATCCCGCTGCGTTAAAATTTTTAAACGTTATTACAAATACTATCTAATTATAAGTGCGGAAAAACACTTTCAAATAGTATTGAAAATATATATTTTTGACATTATATGTGATGGCTACTTTAAAAGAAACATAAACCGGTAAAAAGTGAATTACATGTAAATCAGGTTATATCTGCCCACTCTTTAAGTTGTTGGAAACGAATACAAAATAAGAAATAGAAAAGTATGTAAGACTAACATATTAATATGATCAGAACAAGTTGCGTCTTGGATTTTCTCTCTCTTCTCCTCATTTTTCGAACTACATCGAAGTTCTGAACGACGTTTCTATAAATATCACATCCGGACACATATTTACTATTTTTAAAGTGTTATTCCACACTTAGGACTAGACAACATTTTTGAAAAAACATATAAAAATTTGAGCTCTTAAATTTTTAAATTTGAAATTCTTTAAGTAGTAAAAATTTGTAAAAAGTTCTCTCTACAGAAATGCTAACAACACAAATAAGATGTAACAAAAACGTATAAGAATTCCGATGCAGCTGGTAGTAGAAAGCATGGCTTAGAGGTCAGAGCGCTTGGACGGTATCCAAGAGGCGCGGGTTCGAATCCCGCTGCGTTCAAATTTTTATAGGTTTTTTCAAAAATGTTATCCGGACACATGTAAAAAATTTTAAGTCTGGGAAAAATCAAGGTGAATAATGTCGCATGCTTTTCACATATTCATAATATTTATGTAAAAGACTAATACATCCACTTATTCTATGTTTTTACTTTACTCACTTATTTTATTTTAATATTTGAAATTTATTTTTATTCCTCCGCTCTGGAAAGGCAAAGCACGGCATTGAAGGCGCCAATCAATACAATGTCTTGATTTAGGACGGAAAGCAGTCAACAGAGTGTCTTGACAGGAGGTTGCTTTTTGAATTACTCTTTAGAAAGACAAGGTCAAAAGTCGTTACTAAAGTCGACATATTCTTCGATGTTAATTTTAACCTTCTATTCAATGTTTACCCATTTTAATATTTTTCATCAAAATGAAACATATTTAAATATAAAAATTTCTACATAATAAAGTACACAATTGTAAAGATGTTTAAAATATAAATATAATTTTATAAGAATTCTTAACATTCAAAAGGATTCATTAAAAGTTTTTATATTCAAGTTACATCAATGTATACTATTTTTAAACAAAATAAGTCGATGAAGTGCTTATTTAAACCTTTATTAAATTTTCTTACTAGTTTTATGATAAGAAATTAAAATAAAAATAGTATAATTTAATTGCAAAATTTCAATTTTCTGCTTTTTTATTAAATTATAGAAAAAATAAAGCCTTAAATAACCTAAATATATAAAATAACTTATCGATAACCTAGTGTCAAGTAATTTCGGTGATTGCTTTCAACGCGCAATCAATACACATTACGTGTTAATTGGCGAACTCAACGCCGCAGCTTTCTCTTACACGAGCAGAGAAATGAAGATAATTTTTAAATTCTAATATTTACGTTAAGTGTTATTACACAATTAAGATTAGAAAACATTTTTGAAAAAACATATAAAATAACGTATTCGTCCAAGACGTATCCAAGGACGTTAGAAGGTATCGGTAAGAGGCACGGGTTTGAATCCCGCTGCGTTCAAATTTTTATACGATTTTTCAAAAAAGTTTTTAAATTCATTTCTCTGACTGGAAATCGAACTTACAATTAATCGTGCTATCACTCTGACATTGTCTCACTGCGCCACGATGGCTTCATATCTTATATTCTCAACTATATTTTTGTACTTCTGATATCCATCCGTTCCATTCATCGTCTATTTAGGCTAATTTCTTTAACGATGACATAAAACGATTACTCTAGCCCTTTACCAGAATCTATAAAGTATCTATTCACACATAGTATCAGTTACAAAAAGAACCTAGTGTCAAAATACTCTGTACTCAGAATTAAAACATCGTCCGAAAAGACAAGACAATCAAGGGCTTTGTCTTATCAGACTAGAGAAATGAAAATGACTTAATATAATCTCTCGATATTACTCGAATCTAATCGAATACAAAACCAATCGAGTCACAATCACAAGCTGTCTTGCGCCCAAACAGTTTCTTATGCCACGATCACACAACCCGCCAGTAGTAGGATAAGCGGGAAGAAAATAAGGCTAATCACAGTAGACCTATTGTAAAATTATATTTGAAAAGAGCAACTGTTGAGTTTCTCGCCATCTCTTCTCAGTAGAATTGCCTTCTGAGCTGGTGGTAGCTTTTAGTATGATTGACAATACTGACACCTTTATATTAATTGACGATTTCAAAATCATAGTAATAACCTCTTTTAATATAATAAGAATATATTCAATCGTTCATCTTTCTATCTATCAACGATCTACATACATTATGATAAAAGTTAAAAACCAAAAACGCTTCATATAAAATTAATATCGCAAAATTTGCTCCAATATGTTGTAATTTTTTAACCATTACGTTAAAAACAAAGTGTACAATATTTCGTCTCGATACGATCGTAAAATATAGTTTGTGAGTTTGTCGTCTGAAGGAACTAAAAAGGAAGAGTTACTTAAATTTCTGATTATTTGAAAGTTTTTGGTTCAATACGTTTATATATCTATACATATAATGTTTCATATCTATATATAAATAATAGTTGGCTTAATATTAATCTGCTAAGCTTATGTTTGTTTGTTATAACAATTTTTGTATTATTCAAAACTATATCTAAACTAACAGTTGAAAAAATATATACAAAAACAGATTTTTATAAGTGCACATAAATACCTTGAAACTTTATCCTAGTCAAAGTTCCTTACAAGACATTTTTAACGAGTCCAAAAACGGCTATGATAGGACATTCCATCTTGGAATGCCATTGCTTATCTTTCGGCTTCATCATCAGACCTTGAAACCTAATCGTGGCCAAAGCCTCTTACAAAATTTTTCTAAGAAATCCAAACACACCCATAGGTAACATATAATACGATGTTGTTATGAAGTTTTAGTACCATATATTTATACCAGACTAAGACCTTTGTTGCCTGTTGTTCTTCTTTCTATAAATAATTCTTTTTTAATGCTCCTTTATTACTTCTCAAGAAACCTTTAAACTCTAGCTTTCTATACCGACTGTCCATTATCATACTATAGTCACTGATAAATTGACATAAAAATTTAATAAATACCCATGGATCTACTATGCATATTTTCGTATTTAAATACCAAAATATACATGGATATTTAATTTTTTTAATATAAAAATACACATGATTAATCATGTATATTTTGGTATTAAAAATTCATTTTTAAATTAATTTTAAAAATTCAATTTGCGATCTTTGGAAGATGGTTAAATTAGTACCTTAGATCCCATTACATACAAGAAGGTCGATCTAATAAAAGCGTGTTATAAACTATAGCACAGACGAAATTGGCTACTGTATTTTTTTTAATTACCAATAAATGGGATAAAAACATTCATAAAATACAAGGCTTTAAAAGTTAGCGACAAAATTATCAAGCCTCCGCATAAAATATATTGACGTGTATTCATTTGGACGCACCGGAATTAGAACCCGCGCCTCATGAGGCTCGAATGAAACTGCGTTTAGGATTTATTGATTGATTATATTTACTGATTAACAACAGTTTACGATAGTTTCATATTCAAATTTACATACGTTTTCTAATAAAATTTGTTTATCCATAGTGTGGTATAATCCAAAAAAAGAACACACTTAAAATTTTGTAGATAATAATGTAAATAGTGATGCAATTTTATAATTTCTAGCAAAATATAAAATTACTAAAATATATATACTATTTTTAAAGTGTTGTTCCATACTTAGGATTAGAAAATATTATTGAAAAACCGTATAAAAATTTCAACGCAGCGGGATTCGAACCCGCGCCTCTTGGATACCGTTCAAGTGCTCTGACCGCTAAGCCATGCGTTCTACTAGTAGCTGCGTCGAAATTCTTATACGTTTTGTTACAACAATGTTTTTCAATGTTTAACAATGTTCAACAATGTTTTGTTTCAATAATGTTTTCTAATCCTAAGTGTGGAATAACACTTTAAAATAGTAAATATTAAAGTAAAATCGCAATATCTCTTGTTAAACGATTATTCTTAATAATCTTTAAGTAGTAGAAATTTGTAAAAATCTCTCTACAGAGTTGCTAATAACATAAATAAGTTGTAACAAACGTATAAGAATTTCAACGCAGCTGGTAGTAGAACGCATGGCTTAGCGGTCAGAGCACTTGGACGGTATCCAAGAGGCGCGGGTTCGAATCCCGCTGCGTTGAAATTTTTATACGTTTTTTCAATAATGTTTACTTAAATATAAACAAAATAAATCTAACATCAAAAGCTACTCACAAAATATTTATTAATTAAAACACCAAAATCGCCAATGTCTCAATACTCAGTAGAAAACGAGAAAAGAAGAAAAACAACGAATGGTACTCAGCTTCTCAAGTCATTTACTAGGTTTTAATACAATATATCAAAAGTAAATAAATGAATCATTTCCCATAATTACAGTATAAGGGACCCTTTGATGTCCTTAGAATTCACACGAGATAACCCTTTCACTATCACCATTTAGATTAAACAGACTATGTCGCCCATAATAATTAACTATACGAAATCTTACACCCTACACGTATATATGCTATGCTAATACATACGTACAAATAATATTTTTTATCGTAACTTAGTGGCTAACAGTGTCGGTCTCTATCGTTCTTCTGCCACAGATGCACAGATGAAGACCTTTGTTGCCTTTCGTTCTTCTTTCTATAAATATTTTTTTAATGCTCCTCTCCTAAGGAATACCTCAAGAAACCTTTAAACTCTACTACTATAGTCAGTACTATAGTCACTGATAAATTGACATAAAAATTTAATAAATACCCATAAATCTACTATGCATATTTTCGTATTTAAATACTAAAATATACATGGATATTTAAATTTTTAAATACAAAAGTACACATGATTAATCATGTATATTTTGGTATTAAAAATTCATTTTTGTAAACCTCGTGCTGTTTAAGATTGTGAGTAATCCGTTTAAAATAGTTTCATTTCGTATCGTATATCGTCAGCCAATTGCAGTCCACTGCTGGACATAGGCCTCCCCAAGTTTTCGCCAAACATCCCGGTCCTCCGCAACCCTCATCCAGCCTGCTCCGGCAACCTTGCGTATGTCGTCAGTCCAGCGGGCCAGAGGGCGTCCTACACTACGTTTGCCAAGACGCGGTCTCCACTCCAGGACTCGTCTGCTCCAACGGCCATCGGTCCTGCGACAGACGTGACCAGCCCATTGCCACTTCAGCTTACTGATTTTGCGAGCTACGTCGGTTACTTTAGTTCTCTCACGGATAACCTCATTCCTGATTTTATCCTTGAGAGAGCATCCCCGAGCATAGCTCGCTCCATAGCTCGCTGAGCGACTTTAAATCTGTGGACCAGCCCTACTGTCAGTGTCCACGTCTCGGCAGCGTATGTCATTACAGGTAGGACACATTGCTCAAAAACCTTCGTCTTTAGGCTTTGCGGAATTGTTGACGTAAGTCAGTAACTCGACGGAGCTTGCCAAATGCCGCCCAACCCAACTGAATCCTCCTATCCGCTTCCTTCTCGAAGTTGTGTCGGCCAAGTTGTATTGTCTGGCCTAGGTAGGTGTAGTCCTGTACAACTTCAAGAAGAACGCCTTCGACCCGCACTGGTCTCGGCATGACGTTTCTGTTGAACATAACTTTGGTTTTGTCCAAGTTCATGCCAAGACCAACACGTCGGGAGGACCCATTTAGGTCGTTCAGCATTTGATTTAGCTCTTCCAGTGTCTCTGCAAAGATGACTATATCGTCGGCAAAACGAAGATGAGAGATATACTCTCCATTGACGTTGACGCCTCGTCCAATCCAATCCAGGGTTTTAAAGACGTCCTCCATCGCGTTGGTGAACAATTTCGGGGATATCACGTCCCCCTGTCGCACCCAACGATGGAGCCGAATAGGTCTTGTCCGCTGATCTTGGATTTGGACGGTCATCGTCGCAGCGCTGTAGAGACATCTCATCACCTCGATATATCGCCAGTCGATTTGACATCTCTGCAGGGACTCCAAAACAGCCCAGGTTTCGATGGCGTCGAACGCTTTCTCATAGTCCACAAATGCCATACACAGCGGCTGATTATACTCCTCGGTCTTCTGTATAATCTGCCGAACAGTATGTTTGTGGTCTATGGTGCTGTAGCCTTTTCGAAACCCGGCTTGCTCCGGAGGTTGGTATTCGTCGAGCTTGATGGCGAGACGATTCGTGACGACTTTTGAAAACAACTTGTACATGTGGCTCAGGAGTGTAATCGGCCTGTAGTTCTTTAGGAGGGTTTTATCACCCTTCTTGAAGAACAAGACGACCACACCCCTGGACCACGCTTTAAAATTTATTTAAAATTTATTTAAAATTTAATATTCTAGTTTCATTTAAAATTGCTAAATTCAAAGATCTAATTATAGAGAACAGTATTATATCACCAAGTTCAAGAAGACATATGTTTCTTCCCTTCGAAATATAGCGGATGTGTTGAGAAAGCTCACACCCTATTATGTTAAATACTCCGGAAATTTTTCCTTGTTCGACGCTTTCGCAATGAGTGTCGCATTAGGGAAAAACTCCTTTCGGGTCAGCTTTTGCCGGAAATGGAAAAGACGTCGCCGTCAATAATCGCCTGTCAATCGGAAATGATAAAATTTAATAAGAATCAAATAATGTTCACTAGTTCTAAATAATATAACTTGTAAATAACTTTTGCAGCTTAACGTTTTTCTCCGAGAAATAGAAAGAAAATGGTTTCAAAATAATTAATTCCGTTGGTATTCATAACATTTTATTTACTTATTATTGCATTACAAAAGGAGGCGCTCATTGTTTTCATCAGCTTATCAATGAATCGCTTTCTAGAACCCGCCGGTAGCCCCTTGTAAATACACATAAATAAAATATATGTTATCAAATATGAAATAGTAAACCAAATGCTTTAATAATATGCTCTTGCCATAATAAACTTAAAAAAAAAAACAATTTCACGCTTTATAGAAGATTTACCTTAAGAGAACAGAGAAATTGAAATATTTTTTTATATAATCAAACCCCCCAATGGTAAACTGGATTGGTTGTGGGTTCGATTACCACTCGGCTAAATGAATGTGGAAGATAGGAGGATTTCTATGTAGGATGATGGCGTGAAGCTATATATATTAAAATTATGAACGAGGGGAAAAGAAGAAGGTGTAAAAAAATATATACTTATAACGGTTTAGTATATCTTTATTTTTTAGATATATTTCTTAAGTGTTCAAATATGAAAAAGAATGTGAAAAGGCGAACAGAAAATGCCAAGTAAATCGCCGTCGTTTGTA
This sequence comes from Dryadula phaetusa, assembly GCA_032432895.1. Taxonomy (NCBI): domain Eukaryota; kingdom Metazoa; phylum Arthropoda; class Insecta; order Lepidoptera; family Nymphalidae; genus Dryadula; species Dryadula phaetusa. The sequence goes on from JAOYRS010000073.1 coordinate 3,882,372, forward strand.
TGAAAATAAATAAAATCACAAGAGTTTCAGAGAGTTTTTCCGTCCAAAGCTCGAGGGTGTTATAAATAACTGTAGAGAGCCTCTTACTTTTTTAAACGAATCTCCTGCTTACATTTAAATTATAAACGTACATTGAAATAATTCCATTTGTGGTATAATTTAATAATATATAAACATTTTTAATTAAAATAATAACAAAGTATATCAAAATATATATTTAAACTAGTGTAAAGATATTCCACTTAAAACTTTTCTCGTGAATTCAAGATATTTCGTGATAAGTGGCGTAACTTAGTGCCGCGTATTGTTTCACAAAAGCATTGAAATGAAAATAATTTAAATATTCCCTCGAGCGGGATTCGAGTTCAAAACCAATCGCGTTTACTATCAGATATCCGGCTGCGCCAGGATGGCCTCAAATTTAATAATGTATTTTTTTTTGTTTCACAGATTGGCGAGTATATAAAAGAGAAAGATGCTAACTAAGAAAATGAAAAAACAAAACATTTTTTATATAATATGTAAAAAAAATGAAAAGCAGTAAAATATATAATGTTCAGTTAAAATTTATTTTCTTACTTATAGTTTTACAGTTATATAAGACAAATTGGATGGGGTCAATGTACTATCACTTAATATTTCCTTATAATTGAAGCATGGGAAAATAATAATATCACTCTAAATTACACTATTTATTATTAAATCAAATATAGGCACTGTTTTAAAATTTGGCTTTCTAGAATTTTATATATTTTAAACAAAACTTTTTTGCCCCTTACTGTATTTTTGGCAATTAATTCCAAATTTAGAAAATACTTTTTATATCAATTCTTGTTAAGTTAAACATTTTTATTTTAAATATATAAAATATATTTTAAATTAAACTGTCTTAAACGTATTAATCGCGTATATTTTGGTATTGGTAAATACATTTTTGAAAACTCGACATTTCAAACACTTTACTTTAGTCCGTGGTCTCAGATAGGTAAATTAGACAGCAAATCCATCAAAATATACACGATTTATCTATTTGTAGTAGTTTTTCAAGTAAAATATGTAAAAATCAAAAATGGTTATTCAAAATACAATTTTTGTTATATTAAACTACCTCAATAGCATCTGTAAATTGATTTCTTTTTTATGTAAGCGTACTGGGAAGATTCTTAGAATGACATCTAAAGTATTATCAAAACTGTGGCGTAGAAAATAAAAAAAAAAAAATTTCAGTGTAAGATTAAAATTCTGTGTGTAAATCTGTCTAATAACATTTAATTAAAAAAATATATAATTGAAACTCAAGAAGGTGAATTTAAAGTTCAGAACATTGAAATAAATGAATAAATTTTTAATTAATTTTTTTTTTAAATTTAATAATTAAAAAAATATGAATCAAAAGCCTGATCGTGGCGCAGTGGGACAGCGTCTGACTGTAAACGCGATCGGTTATGGGTTCGATCCCCGCTCGGGGAAGTGATTATATTTAAATTATTTCACTTCCTCGCTCTGGTCAAAGACAAAGTGCGGGGTTGAGTTCCATCACTCATCACCTTTTCCAAGACAAATTAAATTATCAAAAATTGACATGAATAAATTTTTTAGCTTCTCACTTGTTTTCCGGATAGATAGGAAGTACTTAGTGTCCAGGCACTCCGTACTTCGTTGTGTGTTTAGTTGCGGAACTCAACGCAGCGCTTACCAGAGTCTTACCAGCAAGGAAATGAAAATAAATTAAAATACAGTCATTCCCACGGAATGGGAATAAAATCCACAACAAAAAATGTCGTTAGACATTTAAACTGTGTTTGATATCCACGTGTATGGTTCAAATATACGTCGGATTATCATAAACTGTAGTTAGCATATCTCACTAACCAGTACCCGGCTAGTCTACACGACGTCATCGATTTTAATACTGTGTCAGCCCGAATTTGAAGTATGGATACATGAGGACGTTCAGTTATTAATTTATATGTAAAATTAGGCAACTAAGTAATTTCACTTCAATTTGTGATCAATACCAGAAAGATGTAAATTTCGTACTGGGCTCAATTTAATATTTAAGTTTAGCTACTGTTAAATTTAATATTTATTATAAAGTAATTTAATAAATGTACCGGTCGTGGCATAGTGTGACAGTGTCTGACTCTGATCGTGATCGGTTGTAGGTTCGATTCCCATTCGGGGGAGTGATTATATTTAAAATTATTTTCACTTCCTCGCTCTGGTAAGACAAAGTGCGGCGTTGAGTTCCGCCTCTCAACACGCAATGTCTCGAATTCGCTGTCTTGACACTAGGTGTCCCTGCTATGCGGGATAAAAAGCGTAATTTCTCATTTAAAATATTATGTTAAAGGTTTTAATTGAAACTATGTTTAACAGTATACTCGCTCATATTTTGGTAGACTTAGCCTATCTGTGACCACGGACTACTGTAAGGTGTTCGAAACGTCGGATTTTCAAAACATTATTTTTAATGCCAAAATATACGCAATGAATACGTTTAAAATATATTTTTGAAAAAACGGCAGCGGGATGCCAGCGGGTTCGAATCCCGCTGCGTTCATATTTTTATACGATTTTTCAAAAATGTTTTCTAATCTTAAGTGTGGAATAACACTTTAAAAAAAAAGGTAAATATTACGTTTAAAATAGTTTCATTTAAAATGTGTAAATATCAACTGCTTGAAGTATTGATAACCATGCGCAGTTGACATCGTCTGTTTCAGTAGTACACATTTGCTGGCGATAGCATATTTATATATATATGTTTTACATATCTAAAAAAGAATGTGATTATTTTGTTATAATAGAGATATAATCAAAAAGAAATGTGGCTCATATAATCTTAATATATTTTTTATCTGCTTCTCTCTCCATCGCACCTAGCAGAGTTAGATAAAACCTTCTGACAATACACTCTATTTGGCGTTCTGCGCTCGAATTGAGATGTTGCATGTTTAGTGGCGGAGCTTAACTACGCGCTTTCATCAGAATTAGAGATGCAAACATACAAACATAGAATATGCAAACATTTGCATTTATAGTAAATCACTGGTTTTTTGTACAACAATGGTCTCAACAATGGTCTCAAAATTAAATAAACAATGTTATAATAAAGCAAAGAGGTCGGTCATGGTGCAGTTTAACAGTGTCTGACTGTAAGCGCGATCGATTGTGGGTTCGGTCTCCACTCGGGGGAGTGGCATTTTGGGTTGAAAGTCGAGAACAGAGCTCAAATGAGAGGCTAATCATACATACAATCTTATTAACACTATGGTAAAATTACATTTGACAAAAGCTACTGTTGAGTTTTTATCAGTTTTTCTTAGCAGAACAGCAGAACTCCGAGCCGGTTTTAAGTAAGTTTTAATTCAATACATATTGTTAATTATTTTCATCTCGTTAATTAAGAAGCGTATTGCAGATGACGATGAAAAGCCTTTCCTAACTTCTAAGAAATGCTCGAATTTAAAACTATTCCAAAGTTTTATTCTTCGGTATCATAGAACAAAAACGATTACGAAACCCATATATATATATATATATATATATATATATATATATATATATATATATATATATATGTATATATATACGATTATTTTTGGCACATTAGGATAAGTTAATATATTAGATATATATAGATAACGTTTAAATAAATATGCACAAAGGTACAAGATTTTATACAAGTTAAGTCTAACTAGAGAATAATGTTTTGAACACTGTATTTTGTCTGTTTATCTATCATCTAATAAATGTCTAACAGATTCCAAAAGGAACATGATAACGCTTATTTTTTAATTGTGAAGTATATTAATAATTCCCAAACAATAAATTTGTTCAAATACATACATTGAATCAGAAATTGTTTCGACGTTTATCTCTTTATTTATTCAATGTAAACGAGGGCCTAAAGCTGTCAGGTCTAGTCCGAACTGTCGCCCGAAGGATGGCTACTAATTGAAGTGTCAATCAATTCCAGTTAAATATTAAATATTCTTGTACTAGAAATGAATTAATATTTTAAATGAAACTATTTTAAACGGATTAATCGTGTATGTTTTGGTATTCGAAAATACATTTTTGGCAACCTGACGTTTCGAACACTTGACAGCAGTCCTGTGATCCCGGCCTATACCTAAATATACGCGATTAATCCGTTTAAAATAGTTACATTTAAAATGTGTAAAAGTCACGCAAATCAAAGATCTTATTAAATGAATTGATAAGTAAAAATTACATCAAGCACATATTATTTATATAAAAAACTAAAATTTGAGTGTCTATTTGTAACATTAAAATAGCCGCTTTAATAAATCCATAAGTTACATACATAGAGAAAATATTAGTGAATTACATTGAGTTCGATTCTAACTTGGGTGAATGATTATTGCTTTGATAAATGTACGGAGTATTTTGACACTAGGTATTTCCTAACCACCCTGCTATGCGGGATAAAAGCATGAACATAAAAAAATATAAAAGTATGTATACAAGATACGTACTTGTTATATACCATAATGACATTTTTTATATTTTTATCTGTCTATCTGATTGTTTCGACTGATCACTGGAACTGGTGGATTGATTTCAACGGGAATTCCATTAACAGATAGTTGTTGTAATGAGAAGTTTCTTAGGGTAATTTTATTTTAGTATTATATATTAAAAATCCAAAGATAATAAGTTACACGCAGACAAAATACAAGAGTGACTAGTAAAATATATATATTTTCAACAAAAATAGTTAAATATATATTTTCAAAGAAACCATCGTGGCACAGTTCACAATCACGGTATGTCGTCAAGCACGGTAATCGTTGGTTGTGAATTCGAGAAAATCTTAATTATTTTATGTTTTTTTTTATATATATATATTAAAACCAAATAAAAATGAATTACTTGTGTTACTAATATATGATTAACAGTGGCAAGTTGTGTATTTACGTTTATTAATCAGCATAAAACCTAAACAGAACGTTATAAGTTTATTATCATTAATAAATATATATATTTTTAGTACAGTAATGTGTAAATAACACATTAGTTTATTGGAAACACACTTATTATACTACTATAATACTGTGTTCAGCTTCACATTTTTATCCCGCATAGCAGGTTAGACAGAAAGTACCTAGTGTCATGACACTCCGTACTTCAATTTGTTGAGTGGTGGAACTTAACGTAGCACTTTGTCAGAGCGAGGAAGTGAAAATAACTTAAATATAATCAATCCGAATGGAAATCGAACTTAAAACCGATCGCGTCTACAGTCACACGATGTCCCACTGCGCCCCAACCGACCTCAATATATATAAAATGTGTATTGTACATTTTCAATTATTTACTTTGGACAGGTTTATTTGAAAGCAATCTATTAAATCTCCGAAGAATTATCGATGACACAAAGTGAAAAGTTCATAAACTTTTCAAGGTTAAAAAATTTTATACGAAATACAAAAATATCACTTTTAACTGACACACCGTACACACAAACAGATTTCATTCCAGACACTAACACAAACAAACATACCATCAGCTTACAGTGTAAACCTGCTAACTCCATATTTAATAAATTATTTACAGAGACAAAAAAAAAATATATTCAAACACTTTATGATGAGACATTTACATTACGTTTATATGGTATTAGCCAAGAAATTTTGAAAACACTGATTTGGCAATTTTACTTTGACTTTATGAAAACCCATATATTTTTTAGCTTACCACTTTTATCCTGCATAGCAAGGTAGACAGAAAATATCTAGTGTCAAGACACACCGTACTCTACTTTCCGTTGAATTTGAGACTTTGCGTGTTAAATGACGTAACTCAACGGCTCACTTTGTCTTAGCAGCAATAATTTAAATATAACCATTCCCCCGAGTGGTAATTGAACCCACAACCGATCACATTTACAGGCAAACGCTGTCCCACTGCGGACCGACCTATCTGTGTATATATATATATATATATTCAGATTGCGTAATCTGTCTTAATGAACTCAGCAGTCTTATACTTAAACCATCTGAAAGTTAAATCTAGATTTTTATTTACAATCAATGCCTGTTTTTTGAACTTTCCGTTTGAAATAAATATAAACGTCTAGTGTTAATTGGGTACATCTTTGTTTAGCAAACATGTAACAGATGGCGGCATAAATTTTGGATCTCTCATTCTGGGAAACAAATGCTGCCGATACTTATGTTTTAGACTTGGTAAATCATAATTATTTTGATATTATAATTATTCTTGTTAATAATATCATTGTAATGCACCATTGTGTTGGAGTGGAACAGCATCTAGCTGCATATACTGTTGACCGTACGTTCGAATCTGTCTGCGGGGAATATTTATTTAACTGAAAGCTGACCGTGATAATGATGAAGATGAAGGTGCTTGCTTTTTTGTTATTATGTTTGTTCGTTTTTTATTTTTTAGCTTTTATTATAATAATTAATTTAATTATAATAATTTCCTCCCATGAGGATTGAACCCACAACCGATCGCGTTTATAATAAGACGCTGACCACTGCACCACGACCGGCCTCAAATTGGCTTTGTTTAGTATTTTTTTTAAATGTATAAATAATTGAAACATTTTAAATTTGCTGTATTTTTAAAAATACTACGTGATTTTGAACTAAGACTTAAATAATTAAGAATCTAGAAAATCTAGGTTTAAAAGCGTAGATCTTAAAATTTAATTTTTCAAGCAAAATATGCTTGAAATTCGATTCGAAGATGCATGTACTCTTTTACGCTCTGTTGTAAACGCGATATTGGAAAGGTAATCTAGAGTATATTGACTTGACAAAGTTGGTCATTTAAATGCAACGAAATGAAATAAGAGGCAAGCATATATATAAAAATAAGTAAATCATCTTAAATGAAACCATTTTAAACGGATTAATCGCGTAGATTTTGGTATTCGAAAATACATTTTTGGAAACCTGACGTTTCGAAAACTTTACAGTAGTCCGTAGTCTAATTACTGTAAAAGTGGTACTGTTTGAATTGTCAGGTTTCAAACGTATTCCAAAAACGTATTTTGGAATCATAATATTCACTATTTTTAAAGTGTTATTCCACACTTAGGATTAGAGAACATTTTTGAAAAAACGTATAAAAAACGGTATCCAAGAGGCGCGGGTTCGAATCCCGCCACGTTCAAAATTTTTATACGTTTTTTCAAAAATGTATTTTCAAATCCCAAAATATAATAAAATACACATACACACGCGCACACACACACTTATATATATATAAATATATATATACATATACATATTTACATATATATATATATATATATACATATATACAATTAAGTGTCAAGACACTCCGTTGACTATTACCGCCCAAAGCCAATACATTGCACATTGAACGAAAAGAATAGTTAGGTATCTGTTATTTGTTTTCGAACCGATCAAATTATTTAGCAATTATTAAAACCAGTCCAATCAATTTAAAAATTATTTAAAATATATATAAAATCTTTTTCAATTCCACTATTGCTATCAATAAAGCTAACCACAATTTTAACATTGACTGCAATATATTACGATAACCAGACAGATTTCAGATTGCACGAGCAATCTGGCTAAATCGCGCCACTTAGGCATTAATTACTTAGGATTAATAATAACAGTAAATAGCACTTTGTCTTGTACAATTCGAGATATTGTTTAATAATTAATGTAATTTGTAATTTGACACAAAGTTTAAAGATTCACGTTTCTATCCTGAATAGCAGGGTAGACAAGAAGTACCTAGTGTCAAGACATTCCATACTATGTTCCACCGAATTCAAGATATTGCGTGTTGAGTGGCGAGACTCAACGCCGTGCTTGGTCTTACCGGAGCAAGGAAATGAGAATAATTTAAATATAACCATTCCTTCGAGTAGGATAGAATCCACTACGATCGGCCTCTCTTATTATATATATTTTAGAGGCTTTTGTTATTCATTTGATAGTTCCACTCTACACGAAGAACGTTAGAATCATTTATCGTTCTTTCTCTAGTGAGAAAAAATGTAGTATTGAATTTCGCCTTTCAATAGGCAACGTCTCGATTTGAGGCGAGCATAAGTCGAAATATCAAAACACTATGCGGGATAAAGCGTGAAGTTAATATTTTTTACAATATACTTATTACCACACTGTTCCACTCTAACAGAAGATGTTTGTTTGTTATCTTTAGAAATTTCGGTTTATTGGTTTGATAAGATTATGGAATACACAGGCCACATCAAAACTCAGAAATGTTGTAACATAAAAGATAACACAAACATTTACGATTGCAGATTAGGTGACGGGCAGTTGCTATCTAATTATAGCTGTAATCGCTCAATAATAAAAGATTATCATTTATTAAGCACTTTCTCTTGAAACAGATATATTAACGATTGTTGGCAATGAAAAGTAAATCAGAAAAATACTTTGGTTTAATAATTATTTAACTGAGGCCCGTCGTGGCGTATTGGAACAGCAACCGACTGTAAACGTGATCAGTTGTGGGCTTCCCGATTCCCACTCGGGTGAGTGATTATTATATTAATTTCATTTCCTCGCTCTGGTATTACCAAAGTGCAGCGTTGAATTCCGCCACAAAAAACAAAAAGTAATAAAATTTTTATTATTTTTTTGTATAATATTAAATTAATAAAATAAATGTGACACACACTACCATGTGTTTGACATACACTTTTATATAAAGTAACATACACGTTGCTAAGGCAACGCTTCAACAAGACATCTAGTTCTTATGAATGCAAGGCCATTGTAACGTAGTGGGACAACATGTGAATATAACCAGGATTAGTTGTGGGTTCGATTTTCCCACATATTTAAATTATTTTCATTTCTCCGCTTTAGTATGATAGTGAAAGAAAAAACGGCAATTGGAGTTGAGTCGGTTTTCTCTGAATGCCTTACGACGTGGAATAAAGCGTTATAATTATTAAAATATACACGTTAATTTAACCCTATTGTGGAATAAATGTGACCTTGAAAAGATTTTTTTAGCACTGAAATAAAGATTTTGTCCATATCTGATAACCAAGATATGTGGTACTAGACCGAATGCGGCGTTAATGTCCGAAGTTTAAATCGTTTTATACCTCTATCAACTTCCATTAACTGTTCAACTTGCAATGGCGAAATTGTAAACCAAAGCGTGGCGTTTTTGCATGTGGGATTTTAGGGGCGATATCACAATATAGGTTATGTTTTCATAAAACATATTTTTATCCTAGCTTTAAGAAAATGAATAACTGTTATAATATACATTAAATTACAAAAGTAAATTTCAATACGATCTGTAAAGTTACCAAAACGAAAAAATAAGCATAATTTAAATGTAATCATTTTTTCTAGTGGGAATCAAACCCACAACCAGTCTCCTTAACATTCAAACACTGTCCCACTCTGTTACAATCGGCCTTATCTTCTTTTTCTCCCTTTATCTAAGTACATTTTAAATCTTATTATTTATTATTACTTTAAATCTGATATTATGATATTAAAATGTTAAACAAACTATTCTAAGTAAATTGAAGAGATTAATTTAAATGAAGTTTTTAAACAAACTGATTCTGATTCAAATTTTATTTTGTGGTTTATAAAATAACCGGATTAATCGCGTATATGTTGGTATTCGAAAATACATTTAAATGTATTTTCGAATACCTAAATATACGCGATTAATCCGGTTAAATAGTTTCATTTAAAATGTATAAAAACCGCGAAAATCAAAGATCTTATAACCTTTAATACTCAAAAATACTGAGCAAATCTCTTTCTATCAAATATTTTGCCTTAATCATGATTTTAACTGAATATTTCTATAAATAGAAATGTATGAAAAATATCGTCATATTACGAGCATTCACGATCATACATTTCTTTCTCAAGTATAGCAGAAACTGCAGAGAACTGATTTGTTATTCATGCAATTAGTACGTTGTGTACCTAACTGAGGTAGCCGTTGGCAATTATAATGTGTGAAAAGGTCAAAATGCAATATAAATATGTAAATAAGGTTTATAAATTTAAATTGCAGGCAGTTTTTACTATGCTCTATGCTATATATATATATATATATATATATATATATATATATATATATATATATATATATATATATACATATATATATATATATATATATATATATATATATATATATATATATATATATATAGTATAGTTACAGTTATATAATAACGCATCCATATGTTTAACATGTATGTACTTTTGTATATAGTGATATAAGCGTTGCTAAGGAAATTCGTATTTTGTGCGTCAAATGGGATACTAGGTTTTTGTAAACAAGTATAAAAGTGAAAATTTTATTATTCCACCGCTATACTCGCCTTATTTAATTACACTTACCCTTACACTTTTATCTTGCATAGCATACAGGTTGTATCTAGTGTCAAGACACTTCGCACTCAGCTTTCTCGAACTCGCCTCGCTCTGTCTTACCAGAGCGACGACATAATTTAAATATAATCATTCCCTCGAGTGGGAAGCGAATCCACAACACATCAGGTCGTGTTTACATTCAGACACTGTCCTACTGTGCCACGATCGGCCTCAGTAATTTATGATTTATTTTTGAGTTGTTCATAAAAAACACATTTGACTCCAAAATTCTAATTAGGTAAGCTGTAAATCAATATGTTGATACAATTTTTAAAATGTTATTCCACACTTAGGATTAGAAAACATTTTTGAAAAACTTATAAAAATTTGAACGCAGCGGGATTCGAATATCCAAGAGGGTTGGAATCCCGCTGCATTGAAATTTTTATACGTTTTTTCAAAAATGCAAAATGTTGAAAATTGTATTATTTTAATATATTTATATAATTTGAAATCCGTTCATATAATTTGAAATCGTATTATATTTTCCGTTCATATAATTTGAAATCGGTTTTATTTTTGTTAATTTTTTGATATACTGCAAAAATGACAATGTCAATTGATCTTTAAATAAAGTTTATTCCAATACTTTTTTATGTTACAAAGATATCACTAAACATGACAGATAAATAAAGATGTCTTTACCAGAAATACAAGGATAAAGCTAAAATAATTTTACGTGTGTTATTTTTTTAGTCTCGTGAGTAAAATTATTAATGGCCATTATTTCGGCAAATTCAATAAAAATATATTATATTTTATAGCAATTTTGTCGAACAAAATATATTAATGAGGCCGGTCGTGGCACTGTGGAATAGCGTGTGACTGTAAACGCAATCGGTTGTGGATTCTATTCCCACTGGGGAAGTGATTATATTTAAATTATTTTCATTTTCTCGCTCTGTTAAAACAGATGGCAGTGTTGAGTTCCAAAGATCAACACGCAATGTCTCGAATTCAGCGGAACGCGACGTACTGAGTGTCTTGACACTAAGTACTTTCTGTCTACCCTGCTATGCGGGATAAAAGCGTAAAAATATATTAAATTCATCGAGTTTCTTATTTATTAGGTGGTTGCAATACAACAAACACTTTGAAGGACATGTTAAAGTTATATAGAAAACTGATATGTGTGTAGATCTTGTAAAGAAAAACTGGTAAACAATTTGAAAATCATTGTTATTAATTCCCCTACATTTATAAATGCCCACAATATTCGTTTTTCTCATATATCTTCCACGTACGTACTGCGATCACGTTACATTTCAATTATATTTACGCAAACTGTTTTAAAAATATTTTGTTTATTAAGGTTTTTTTTAGTTTCACGCTTTTTATCTCGCTTAGCAGGGTAGACAGAAAGTACCTAGTGTTAAGACACTCCGTACTTCGCTTTCCATCGAATTCGAGACATGTGTTGACTGATGAAGCTCAACGCCGCACTTTGTCTTACTAGCGTGAGGAAGTGATAATAATTTTAAATACAATCACTCCCCGAGTGGGGATCGAACCCACAGTCGCGTTTATAGTAAGAACATCTGACGCGCTACAAACGGCCTCCTTAGTATCTAGTAACTTGTAACATGAAATTTCAAACAATCATGAACAAGAACAAGATAATCCAAAGAAGGTAGTTCACTAAACTTTAATATTCTTCTATCGGCTTTGTTCGAGGTGTTCATAGAAAGTTTAATATACTTTTAAAAAGGACTCACGAGTACCGTTTCGGTAAGGATAGTAGTTATGAAAACGCACTTTAAATTCAAAAGCAACATTTTTCTTACTTATATTCATTCACTTTGTACATTTATAATATAATAATTAAATAATATAATAATTAAATAATATTATAATTAAATAAGGAGGCCGATCGTGGCAAAGTGGGACAGCGTCTCATTGAACGGTAGTGGGTTCGATTCCTACTTAGAGAAATGATTACATTTAAATTAGTTGTAAGTAAAATTATTATTGGTCATTATTTCGGCAAATTCAATAAAACGAAGTTTTAATAGCAATTTCATGGAACAAAATATCATGAGGCCGGTGGTGACGCAGTGGAATATCGTTTGACTGTAAACGCGATCGGTTGGGGATTCTATTCCCACTGGGGGAGTGATTATATTGAAATTATTTTCACTATTTCGTTGTGGTAAAACAAATAATGGCGTTGTGTTCCGCCACTCAACAAGCAATGTCCCGGAAATGGCGGAAGACGGAGTACGGAGTTTCTTGATAGTAGGTACTTCCTGTATGAAGCTAGAAAATAATTAAGAAAAATATAATATAAAAGAAAAATAAAATAATATGTTAAACATTCATTACTATACACAACGAGCGGGAATCTTAATATAAGTGTTCATTTTAAAAAATATAACTCAAACTGGCCCGTATGAAATTAAGTAAGCAATTTGCATAGCTTGAGAGTTGAAACGTATCTAGAAGAATTTGTTGGCATACAAAGAACCTTAAATTCCTGGATTTTGTATAATTATAACGTTATTATACCACAAAAATTTCTGATATTAAAAACATCAAGTTTGTTTGTTTGTCCATAAGAAAAAAATAATATAACAGTAGATAATTACAGTTTTTTATGCAATAGTACAGTGAGACAGTTCCTGGCTGTGATTATATTTGATAGTGACTTCCATTTCCACCGTAGGAATTATATTAAAATGATTTTAATTTCTCCTTAACTTTAAAATAAAACGCGATGTTAAAAGCCGCCGTTCAATATCTCAAGACATTGTTGACTAACTTACTATATGATAAAAATCTTAGGGGCTCCCTTAAAACAATTTTTTAGCAATGTGTATGCCACTTTGTATAAAATTTTATATAAAACATATCATAGTATATGACACCGATAAGATAAACAACATAAATGTAAAATGAGAGCCAAGTTCAATATATACGATTTATATTAGTTTAAAATGTCCGTTCACCTTACAACTTACTAGAATATTTTGAATCCTAACGTCTGACTTGGCGAGTTTTCAACATATTTTTAAGGAAATAAATCAGAATTCCCATACATAAATCTGAGTTTATTGGGGAAGAAAATAAAAAACAACGATTTCCATTCGGCCCATCCGTTTTAAAAGAAATAACTTAACGCTTTATCTTACATAGAAGGGTAGTCAGACACAATAGATAAATGTCAAGACATTTCATTGACTGCTTTCCAACCGAAATCAAGACATTGCGTGTTAAGTAGCGAACTCAACGCCGCGCAATATTACCAAAGCAAAGAATTGAAAATAAATTTTAAATCAAATTATTTCCCTGAATGGGAGTCGAACACATAACCAATTATGCTTACAATCAAACTGTTCTACTGCGCCACGATGGTCTCTTTGTCATTTTTAAACTAAAGTACGGTGAAACTAAAATACTAGTGTCTCAAATATTTGTAGAATATAATTGGAAGAAAGCGCTTATATTAAAGTAGTCTTGAAAGAATGCTTTCAAATTATATAAAATAAGAGGTATAATAAAATAGCAGACAGATTATTGCTGCGACTCTTGACTCCATGTTATGGGTTCGATTACCATCTACGGAATAATTATATGGTAAGAAAGATATATGAAAGATAGGTGAAAGGTACTAGAGATAAGGTGAGAACTCAGTTAACTTTGAAAACACAGTATCGAACATTCTGAATATCACGTAAAAAGCACGAGCACCCCTGAAGGACATGCATGAAAAGGATAATGACTGTGGACAAGGCGAAAGAGTTAAGCTGGTCCATAGCGACTGGCGCACCGTTGTCTCTGGCTACACCGTCAGGGATAGTGAATCTAAAAAAAATGTTATTATTAAAATTAAATAATTTTCATTTCTCCTCTAAGTAAGAACAGGTAAAGCGTGGCATTGTGTTACACCACTTATTTCCTCAAGTGGGAATTGAACCTACAACCAATCGTGTTTACTGCCAGACTTTGTCCCACTGCGCCACAATGGTCGCAACCAAACGTATTTTACCCTTAAAACGTTTATTTTTCCTTCTTGCTCTTTTAGATAAGTGCAATTCTCTTTATTATGCAAGTTGGATGTTTCGCTTGGAAATAACATGAATACTGAAAGCGTCGAGCTTAAACAAACTAAAAGCTTATTTTGTATACTATTGTTACTTGTCTTAATATTATTCTTTATTTGTTTATATATTATATAAAATATATAAAAATATATATTTTTAAACGTGTTTAGAAAATTAAACCGAAAGAAATTAGAAAAAAATAATATTTTTACAAAGGAATTCTCTCTCTCTACTCTTTTCTAGTCAAGCTGTTAATATAAAAAATAACGTTAATATTAAAAGGAAATACAGAGTTCACAAAATATTTTGTATTGAATTTACGTTTATGTTTATGTATGCATATGATGTAAATATTTAGTAATAAATAAGTTAATTTATCAGAAAACATATTGTATAATTATTTTTAGCTAATCATTTTAATATCAATTGATAGATTGAATTTAGAATCTGTGTTGTCAATTTTCATAAGTTTGGAGTGCCCAAAAATTTCCGAGTTTTGCATAAAGCAAGGAATTTCAAAATTAGCTGGAACTAAACATTTGAATGAACGCTTTCTGTTAGAATTTGAGACATTTGGTTTTGAAAGGCGGAGCTCAACGCCACGTTTTTCCGTTGAAAAATAATCCTAAAGGGATCGGACATACGGCCATTCAATTCACTTGAAATAAAACTGGACCAAGTAACACTGATAATATATGTATTATAATTTTACTAATATATAATGTATTATAATCTTTTTTCTTTGTAAAATCAGTTTTGAACCCGTAAACATAAAATCCACACGTCCTATATTGATATTATAGAGGTTTATTACTTTTATATCATATTGAATGATTGTAAAAACTCAATTCGTTCCAATATCACATAAGCTTCTATGAATAGGCGTTAAATATAGATAAAGTAAATACATTTTCATACTGACTGACCCTTTTCAAGATTTTTTCATTAACTGGTATTAAAATAGTTCAAACAAGCCCTTGTACAGTCTTCGATGTTATTAATAAAATCAAAAAAGCCGTCTTTACGGATATTCATATATTAAGTGAAAAAATTGCCGGAAATTGGACTGAATTTAAATAACAATGTGGTTTTTTGTTTGTTTTTATGGTAAGGTACAGTACATTGATTAACTCTACGATTTTTTTTGTACATTTATTTATATATAATATTTTAAATGAAACTATTTTAGACGGATTATTCGTGTGTATTCTGGCATTCGAAAATATATTTTTTGGAAAACTGACATTTCGAACACTTATCAGTAGACCGTCACAGGTAGACTGAGGTGGAATTTATGTTGATTGATAAAAAAAATAATTATATCAATCTACCGCCATCTGTTTTTTTAATTGCTTCGCGTACTGCCCTGGATTCTTTAAGAATAAGCTGACTGTATCTTTGTCTCTGGTGTGGTGGATTTGAGGCTTTAAATTTTTTATTAGTGGATCCCAGGTGGTAGAGAGTCTTCTTTGTAGAAAATAAGGATGATTTTGAATTTCAATAGCCTCGCGGATCATTCTAGGAATATGTCTACTTTCCCTAGCAATTTCCCAACCAAATGTGGTTGGACTTATTCATTGTATTTTCACACATGGCTGATTGCAATACACAACCAATCTTGACATCGGATATGTGTTCCTTCACCCTAAACCCGATTCTTCTCTAACTCACCTCAATCATTATATTCGGAAAGACTCTGGTGAGGAATTCGGTTGCTGGCCCGTCGTGCTGTGTAGTGTTATAATAATCAAATCATGCACCGCATGATTTGATTATTGGCCACCGGGCCAAGTCGATCTATTTGTTTAAAACGTAAAATATTTTTAATATTGGCATGATAATAACTAATGTAATAACTCGACTGAGGGTCATTTTAGTAGAAACTAAATAGATTAACTGACTTGGTATTACACGGATCTCACAACTTTTTACGGAGACTGAGCTGCAAGACTTGAGTTTTTTTACATAATGCTTTTGATGGCATCTTACTTCTTTTTGCAGAGTCCTACTTTTTGGTACCATCAACATCTAAAGAATTTCCCTAAAGGCTTTTTGTCATGATATTTTCTTATTCATAATTCAACATATTTTCCTTGTTCAGTTTCATGGACTAAACCCACTCTATATTTCCTGCCGTTATGCCTCATATAGTAGGTACCTATCTACACCTATTTTGTTCTATTATAGAGTAATAATGATTCATTAACTGCAAATATAACCTTGTAATCCTATACATTTATATTGATTGTCAGAGTCAATCAAGCAATTGGTGGATTTCGAAAACTGGAACGAAATTACAACAACAAGTACAAGTATTTAGGTATTCCCATGATTACGACACTAAACTCTATTTGTATTCATATAAATTTGACGCTTTTATGTCTGCTAGAAGTGCCTTAGACTTTTGATGATTGGTGAGTTAGCCACAAAATTCAGAAACATTAACAAATTATTATTAATAAACAACTATTTCAAATTGACTCAAATTTTAAATATACAGCTTGATTAGTTACTGAAAATTCAGGCTTCTTGTTTTATCCACAACGAAATTATAGACTGTAGAAAATATACCCTGAATTGCTTCGAGAAAAGGATGGTACGGCCGTGCCGCTCATTTTTGCTCGACTTGGCGAATGTACTGCCGTGCCCCCAGATTACTTTTTATAGGTCTCAAATATTGGCTCAATTTTTTACTAGGCTTTTAAGCCTAATAAAAAATTGTATTTATATAGTTTCGATGGAAGCTCTTCTTAAATTTGTTACCAATCTTGTCTGTAACTCTCTTCACATATGGTAGTAGTGCGGGATGTCTCTCCACTTATAAAAAAATTAAAGTCTCTAATCCACTACACCAGATACAAAGATAGGGTCAGCTCATTCGGGAAGAACCCAGGGCAGTATGCGTGGCAATTAAGACCACGGACTAATGTAAAGTGTAAAGTAATACCAAAATATACGCGATTAATCCATTTAAAATAGTTTCATTTAAAATGTGTAAGAATTGCAAAAAATAAAGAACTTATTATATGTTCCATTAATATTCTGCACAGAGGGTGTAGACAGGAAGTACCTAGTGTCAAAACATTCAGTACTCTGTTTTGTGCCGAATTCGTGACACCGTCGGAACTCAACGCCGCGCTTTGTCTTACCAAAGCGAAGAAATGACAATAATTTAAATATAATCAGTCCCCCGAGTGGAAATCGACCGCAAGACCGATCGCGTGTACAGTCAGACATTGTCTCACTGCGCCAAGACCGGCGTTAATGTTATAGTGTAGTTGCCCTAACAACATTTTTATCGCCTTAGAAATTAATATCTAAAAACTAAAAAAACCAAAACATTTTTGGTATTTTCAAAAAGTATCTTATCAAAATCTTTATTGCACTAAAAAACATATATTAGATTTATATCTTAAAGAAATACCAAAATACAAAAGAAACTGACTTTGTTAAAACTAAAGTAAATGCTACAGAGTAAATTCCAGACTAATCAATACAAAAATTAATTATCATTAAAATAAAACATATTCAAATATAACTTGGACTAAGTTATGTTCCTTATTTCATATTTAATTTCTAAGTGACAGGCAAAAACTGTTTGTATGGGATTGTAAAATACTTATTATAATAATAATATATATTTTCTTAAAATATTTACTATTTTCCACATTGCTTCTTGCCTTTTAAACCTTCCTTAAACTTGTAAATGTATTTTTAAGTCAAAAATAGCCAAATTAGCCAAGCTATAAGTTTTTTTTAAATAAATATATTATAACGCGATCGGTAGTGGATTCGATTCACACTTTGAAGAATTATTATATTTAAACTATAGTATAAAGCGCGGCGTTGAGTTTCGCCACTGAGCACGCAAAGTCTCAATTTCAGCGGAAAGCGGAGTACGGAATGTCTTGACATAAGTAATTCCTTAATTAACTAACAATCATGCTTAGACCATCAAGGCCATTTGAGGGCCATCGTGGTACAGTGGGATAGCGTTTAAATGTAAACACGATCAGTTAATTGTGAATTGAGAAATTAATAACGTAATTTTATAATACGATTCACGCCGCTCAATACTACTTATTCTATAATACGTAATTTTTTTTATTTTAGTAGGAAGGAGAACGGAGAGTCTTGACACTAGGTACAAGGACAAATTTATACATTCTTAGACAAAACTATGAAATTCATTATGAAGTCACAGTTTTTATATAAAGGCTTATTTTTGATGTGACTGATTATAATATTAATATTTCTTTATTGCCAGTATGAAAATTTTCATATACATAATTGATTAATAATAAGTTAATATTTTTATCATCACAATAAAATATAATTATAAATAAAAAAAAAATTAATTTTTTTTTTATGTGTAACTTATTATAACTCATGCAAGGAGCTTCCCGCTTTATCAGGCTTTATTTATTTATCTTTAGTAGGGTAGTAAGATATAACGTAGTGTCAAGACACTCCACTCACCACTTACGGTCCAGATTTGAGACATTGCGTGTAAATCATATAATAAACAAAATATGAATTGTGAGATTATACAGGATGTAATATTTTAGACAGCAATAAAGATGAATGGGTCGAGGTGATTGATCAATACAACATATGTTCTATGTGGATTGAAATTGACAAAGATTTTGTTAGGTGTTTATTTTTTATCTTTATATACTCTTTTACATAATATAAATATAGTTAAGTTATCGACAGTAGAGGGTGTTTTAAAAAAATATATATTTTTTACATAATAGTCAGTGATATCGGACGAAAGACTTGTAGTGTTGAGTAATTGTAAAGTAATAAGCCAATTCACATATAAATGTGTCACTTGTATAACGAACAACACCATTTTAATATATTAAGGCCGGTCGTGGCGCAGTGGGAGAGCTCTGCCTTTAAACGCGATCGGTTGTGGTCTAGATGCCCACTCGGGGGAGTGATTATATTTAAATTATTTTCACTTCCCCGCTCTGCTAAGACAAAGTGCGGCGTTGGGTTACACTACTCAACATGCAATGTCTCGAATTAGGCGCAAAATGAAATATACAGTGTCTGGACTCTATGTACTTTCTTTCTACACTACTATGCGGGATTAAAAGCGTGAAGCTAAAAAAAAGAAAAATAAAAAAATATTATGAATGTTATTTTATAAATACAGATATAAACGACTTATATTACTCTCCAGTTTTTACACCTATAAAGATATTTTTAGAGTCTGACTGGTACTTTAGCTGTTGAAATCGAGGATGCAATTTTGATATTTGATTTTTTTTGTTATATGCTGAATGCATAGTTAGTTAAAACAATCTGTTTTCACAATGTCAAGTGTCAAGATACTCCGTACTTCGATTTCCGCCGAATTTGAGACATTACGCGTTAAGTTGCGGAACTTTGTCATACCAGAGAGCAAGGAAGTGAAAATAATCTAAACATAATCACTCCCCTGAGTGGGAATCGAACCCATAACCCATCGCGTTTACAGTCAGAGGCTGTCCTGCTGCGCCGCGACCGGTCTATCTGCTTTTAAAAAAGAAATTCAATACATAACTATACCTTTTAAACTTCTAACGCATACATACTCATATAAAATATATATTTTTTTAATTTCACGCCTTTATCCCGCATAGCAGACAGGAAGTACCTAGTGTTAAGACACTTCGTACTTCGCTTTCCACCAAATTCGAGATTTTTGCGTGTGGAGTGGTAAAACTCAACGCCGTAATTTATCTTATCAGGAGGCGAGGAAGTAAAAATAAAAGAGTGGTAATCGAACCCACAACCGATCGCGTTTATAGTCGAACGCTGTCCCACGGCGCCACGGTGGGCCTCAAAATCATCATATAAAATATTTTCGTGCAAAAACAAAAAAATCAGCCTATTTTCCTAACAAATCACAAATTTGTTTATTTTCATTTTCTTAAAATATACATACATGTCCCATATCTTATTTCCTTGTGATAAGGTTCATTTTGCAATAAAAGAAACTTCTAATTGATCGTTAGGTTAGAATTATGAGTCTCACCTCGCGTACGTTTCTGGTAACTCAATGTAATACTACAATAATAGATTTTTCTTACGGAAACTATGGCCTTGCATTATTTTGTATACTAACTTTGGCCTGCTGGTTTAGTGGTTAGTGAATTTCTTATCCGAAAGTTGTAAATTCGATTTAAATTTAAGATAATATTTAAATTAAAAATCTACCCAGGATTATTTTATCTTTATTACAATATTTATATATTTATAATTATCAGAACTTGGCATTGTGTTAAATTATATATATTTATAATTATCAGAACTTGGCATTGTGTTAAATTATATATCTAGGTATGTTTTTTTATTATTATTTTTCAAACAAAATTTAGATTTAAATTTTCTTAAAATAATCTATTCTTCAATTTCCGCCTGAATTCGAGATATTATCTATTGAACGGCGGAACTTAACACCGTGCTCTCTCTTATTCGAGCGGCTAATTAAAAATAATTTATATAAGATAATTTCATCGCATGAAAATTGAAACCACGACCAATTGCATTAGTCTAACGTTATCCCAGTTATAAGATAATCAAACCAGTTATGAGGAAGGCAAATATATCAGCATCACATTAAAAGTTTTTCTTTTATGGCATATGCTCGGTAACTTTTGACTACTTAGAAAATTTTAACTAAATTGACATTTTTATCAGTGTATATGTATACATGTACAAAATATTTACCTTAAATATAAATTATATATATATATATATATATATATATATATATATATATATATATATATGTAATTTTGACAGAGAGATTGTATGATTGTATGTTGAGTTGCGGAACTCAACCCCACGCTTCGTTTTACCAGAGCGAAGAAATAAAAATATTTTTATATCCGAAGGCTTGCTTTTTTAAAATCTATAAATTTTAGCGAAGGCTCTTCTAGGCCACAAATTTAAATTTGACTAATTGATCAACTAGAAAAACCGCACTGTCATTGAGAAAACTCAAAATTTTAGAAATATGAAAAATATGGAAAAAAAATCTTAAAACAAAACAAAAAATACACGGACCACTAATGTCCATATTAAAATGTTTATTTTCTCTTACACATTAGTTTAATAGTTAAATATTAATTGAAGTTTCTGAGAGTGCCGTTAAGGCTAAAAATCCATACCTGTAATGTAAACAAATGTTTCTTTGAACCAAATTTGAACTTAAAACACTTAAACACGTAACACTTCTTCACTACTAGTGTCATCTTCTTTTATTTTTAAGTTCACTTAATACATGACAGGAGAAAAAATTAAAACTATATACAATGTTATAATAATTTATGTTATAAAAGAACAAAATAGGCAAAACAAGAAATATATATATATATATATATATATATATATATATATATATATATATATATATATATATATATATATATATATATATATATATATATATATATATATAAAATATTATTCATAATACTAGAGGTAAATTTTATTAAAATAACACTGTCAGCTTTTTATATGCCATTAATCATAATAGACACATTCAAAAAAAATTAAAAATTAAATAATTATCCAATAATCTAAGAAAAAACACCTAGTTAGACTAACACACGATTTATAAATTTATGAAAAACAAAGCAACCTGGCCAAAAAGCTTTTTTCTACCAGTAAAAAAAAAATAAACAGACTTAAATATTATACAACAGAAACCTTAGTCATTAAAAAAAATATAATTGTAATACCAATAAAGTCAAATAATTAATTTTCAACATCAAAAGGTCATGATAAGCGCTACACTTCATAATGTATGAAATTCAGCATTTAGTTGTGTTTCAGGCGTACGACGGAACGCACGCCCCTTCCCGTCGAGAACTAAAAACTTCGCGAACTAAAATACATATATACTATTATTTCCTTACGAATATAAGTATTTATTACATTTTTTTATTTTATTTTTATATGACAGTTAGTTAGTGTTTTTGTGTTTTTTTTTCTAAGTGTAAAAATAGTCAAGTTGGAGAACAAATTATTTTTTCATAGTAATTATGATAAATCGAATGCTTGTCGAGGTGTTAAAATAAACTGGACGTTATGTTACTTTCATGTGAAGAGGATTTTAACCATAGTGATGCCTTTTTATGATGATATGGTAAGTAATAATCTTAGTTAGAGTTAGAGTGATGGAGGAAGGGAGAAAGATAGAAAAAGAACCAACTGATATTTTTTCCTGACTTTTTGAAAATATCGTAATAAACTATTCTAAAAGAAAATGATTCAAAGTATATACGTTGAAAATAATTAATGAATGTGATACTTAAACATAATTATTAAGATAATTCATCACGCAATGTTTTGATTTTGTGTCAAAAGCAAGCAACGAAGTGTTTCGACACTGGGCTGTCTTTGAGTGTCTTGCTATGTGGGATAAAGTGTAAATATAAAAAATATTAATAATTTAAAAATTTTTCGTAAGTCACTAGCGACGATTAGATATGACCATTCTATCTTTAATGGCTTAGTGAGAGATAAACACTAAGCTATCCTCTAACGTCTTTCTTAGAAGATTATACTAACAAATATTAATATTTTCCCGAGAGAAAATTAGCTGAAGTGTTTTTTTTTTTCTATATAAGTTTCACGGAAGCGGGTGTGAATATCGTTAATTAGAAAGGATTACCAACACTCGCCAATTACGAAGTTGACAAATAGCTTTATTCTGTTGAATGTTTACGATGAAATATAGTAATTTTCAAATATATATATATATATATATATATATATATATATATATATATATATATATATATATATATATATATATATATATATATACAAATTTCCCTCCCTTGGAATAGGGAGAGTAAATTGGTGGTATCATGAAAAAACGATTCACCAAATATCCGATGATGTATTCCGGTTCGATGTCATGTAAGCCAGCTTTCCCTATTGTCACCCGCCCTTTCCTTTCACTTTCATCCCAAGGCGCGCCTTACAACATCTCTACAACTCAAATTTTGTAAAAGTCCATGGGCGAAGGTGACCACTTACCACCACTATACTCCTTTTTCTATAAAAAAATAAATCACGGTGTTAAGTCACGCAATATCAGTTTAATGTGCACTTTTTGTCGTCAATTCAATATTTCATTCGGAATAATATTTATAATAAAATTTCCATACATGTAAATGCTGGCTACATCTGATTAGGGAGAGTGCGTAATCTAAATTCGGCAAAGTAGTCCCATATGTATGAGAGACCTGAAAGGAGATATAAGTTAAATAAAATAAATATATATAAATATATATATATATATATATATATATATATATATATATATATATATATATATATATATATATATATATATATATATATATATACAAATAAATAAAACTGAAGTTTCACGTATAGTGGCATGTATATACGATAGATACACCAAAATATATTTTTTTCCAATTTTTGCCTGTTTCTTTGTTAATTTTAGAGGGATTAAATAATAATACAAATATGTTAATTTCCACGTGAATTTATAATATAAATTCAATTTAAATTCATCATTAACATCAATAATATTTAAAAATATGAAATTTTTCACAGCAAACGAGGTGAACTGAACATTTTAGTTTTTTATTTTATTACAATACGGTTTCGTTCACTCCCATCTTGAGATATCAAAGTGCAAACGTGAGCGAGCGTACGTGCCTTTGCAATGATACAGTGTCTTTGATTCTTAGATGCTTGTAAAAATTTGAATTTTATATGAAATATGTAAATGTACATCTACGTATTTCTAGATTATTGTGAAAATCTAGATATTTTTCGATAAATTATCTAGATTTTTTTATTAATTGTGCTTAAATTTCATACGTACGTCATATGTTTTTACTCGTATAGTAACTCAACTTTGCCAACTTCAATTAATTGCTTAGAAGAAATTTTGCTTCTTTTTGTTCTTCTCCTTCCCCTTATACCATTATGTGATTTTTGTAACAAATATACAAAATTAATAAATTTGTTACAAATATATAAAATTACAACAAAAAATCGTTTATTATAAATAAAAAATCGTTTATATACATACATATATAATCCTTTATATGTAGTGTCGCCTAAAAAATCACTAATTAGTTCATCTAGGTTTTTACGCTTGGGATATTTTAATGAGCAGATCGGTTAAAAAATAAATATTTTAAATATAAACAGTACATTGAAAGTATAACCATCGATGGAAGTACCAGATATATTTTCGGCGAGAAAGAAGGTGTTCGGTGTTGTTCGTCTTTTAGCAGCCAGTACTAAGTAATTATACGTTTTGTTATAGGGAAGTTATTATTCTGAATTTGCTCAGGAGTGCATACAATTTTTCCAAATGACTGATCCTTTATATGTCATATTGGAGATTGCTCTGCTTGTTTAGCTAAATGTGAAATATACAATATTTATACCTCAATGTTAATTTCAACTAATTTTACTTAAAACCGTTCTCAGTATATGTGTTTATATTTTAAAAAAGCAGGCAGCCACAGGCGGCACGGTGACACTCCATTCTCCAGTTACCGCTAACATTCAAGATGTTTAAATTTAAATAACGGAACACGGTCACTCTATCTTGCTAGAGCAGTGAAATGAATATCATTTATAAATATAACCAATTTTAAGAGTGGGAATCGAATCCATAACCAAGCGCGTATAACGCCGTCCCCAACGCCTCAATGGTTTCACTTCAATTGTTCTTTTATGTATTGTAATAACTATATACTAAGGTATTGCATCATAGTACAGCGACCTTTCATATAGTCATCTATTGTTTATAGCACTAACGATAATGTATATAATAAAATTAATATCGACGATACGTTGTTGTCGACGTTAAGTAATCCATTCTGTATGATTGGAGTTTTGCAAAAATGTGTATATATATATATATATATATATATATATATATATATATATATATATATATATATATATATATATATATATATATATATATATATATATATATATATATATATATTAATATATGTAATTGGATAACTTATGCAACGCTCTATTCAAATAATAATTGGTGTCCGTTTGACCTTGCTTTACCTTTACAGGGCAAGTTAAGTACTTCCTGGTTGTCTCTAGTTAAAACAAGCATGTATGTTAACAAGTACTTTGGAGAAACATATATTTTAACAATTACTTTCAACTAGACTATCCTGAATAGCATAGTAGCTAGATAATTTAGCTTCAAGAGGCTGCGGTTTATACTGACAGAGCGGCGATAGCGAATCGGTGTTTGGTTCCGCCACACAACACGCAATGTCTCGAATTACTGCCCTGATGTTCGGGAAAAAATTGAAATGAAAATAAAAATATTTATTTATAGAAAACTATTAATTTTCAAGTAACAATTGTGCCTCATTAATTATTAATAATGTATTGGAAACTTGCATTTTTGCATAACTCCAATGATACATATATCTCAAAATATTTAGGAGGTTTTTTTCCAGTTTTACTCTCTAATCCCGCATAGCAGGTTTATTAAACAGATTATAATGTCAATACAATCTGCCCAATCTATTTTCTGCCCAAAATCATTGAGACATTGTATGTTTAGAGGTGTATTGTCTTACCAATGAGTAGAAAAGAAAATAATTTTAAATATTTCCTCTAGTGCAAAAATTAGACGTTATCCTTCTGTTCTGTGTATGAGTAGTGGTTTTATCAGAATAAACATTAAAAAAACATTAAAAGAAAAAAAAGGCCAGTCGTGACGTAGTGAGACAAAATCTAACTGTAATCGTGATCGGTTGTGAATTCAATTCCCACCCGGGGGAGTAATTATATTTAAAATTATTTTGACTTCCTCGCCCTGGTAATACGAAGCGCGGCGTTGAATTCCGCCACTCAACACGAAACTTCCTGTCAATCCTGCTATACAGGATAAAAAGCGTGAAAACAAAAAACAACGGTCATTAAAAAACTATTAACATATGTACATACGATCGTAATTTGAATTCAAATAATGATAAATTGATTGAAAGTTGTATAATTGATTGATGACTTGATAAGGCGTCCAAGCGGCATCGCTTCTAGTAATAAATATGCAACAAAATTTTCATATTAACTTACTTTATGATAATGAAAATTGATTGATAATGTACAAGTGCAGTAGTACTTCTTGTCGTCAGTAGTGGGTTCCAATTTTGTTTGAAAAATAAATATATATCGTTAGTGAAGTATCACAGTATGAAAATAATTAGGACGATCCTATTATACAATCGTATAATAAAATCTGTAGCAACTAAAAATATTTAAAATGAAACTTGTGGGTAAAATCAAGGCCGGACATAGCCCAATGCTATTAATATTAATTAGATATAATTGATAATCATTTTAATCGATTATATGGCTCACTTTGAATTCACTTTAGGATAAATATTTATATATGTAGTCGTGTGTCACAGGCCATTGTAGCGAGACACAATTGTACAGCATTGTAGTGGGACAGCGTCTGGCTATAAACGCGATCGGTTCTGGGTTCGAGCCCGACTCGGGGAAATGAATTTTTAAAAAAAAACGTATTTCATAAGTCTGCAGTCACTAGCGACGATTAGATATGCCCATTCTATCTTTAATGGCTTAGTGAGAGATAAACACTAAGCTATCCTCTAACGTCTATCTTAGAAGATTATACTAAGAAATATTAATATTTTCCCGAGAGAAAATAAGCGGAAGTGTTTTTTTCACGGAAGTGGGTGTGAATGTCGTTAATTAGAAAGGATTACCAACACTCACCAATTACGAAGTTGATAAATCACTTTATTCTGTTGAATGATTACGATTATATATATATATATATATACATATATATATATATATATATATATATATATATATATATATATATATATATACTTGCTTTGGTAAGCTAAGCTCGGTGTGGAGTTCCGCCACTCAATACGCATGTCTCAAAATTCAGCAGGAAGCGTACGGAGTGTCTTGACACTAAGTACTTCTTATCTACACGACTAAGCGAGATAAAAGCATCAAGATAGAAAAAAATCTTCGCTATGGTAAGACAAAGCGCAGCGTTGATTTCCGTCATGCAAAATGCATTGTCAATTTAGGACAAGAAGTGGAAAATGGAGAGTTTTGGTACTGGTTCTCTCAGAACAAACGGAGAAATAGTATAAATCTTCAAAGTAAAGATAAAATTCAGTTCAGTAAAGAAAAACTCACTGAAACTTTTGAAAATTCTTCGCACAAATCCGATAAAGAGAAATAAAGCTATTCAAAATCAATTTATTACTAGTGTTTTATGACCAGTTTCGCTTGAACTAGCAAAAAGTCCAGAAAGTTAGCAATACAAACTTTTTTATCTATATATAAAGGAATAAATAATGAAAACGGCACAGCCTTGCGAAGGGTTGCTGAAAGATAAATTGAATATGTCCTTATACGGATGAATCTCTGGGGATACCTTATTTGGAAGTCCGATGGGACTCACATCACTAGGCTTAGGGTTATATGTTTTAATATATTTTATTTTACTGACAACGTTCTGAGGCCGGTCGTGGTACAATGGGAAAGTGTCTGACTGTAAATGCTGTCAGTTGTGGGTTCGATTTCCATTCGAGGGAGTGTATATATTTAAATTGTTTCCACTTCTTCCACTCCACACACCATTTCCAATGTCTTGAATTCAGTGGAAAGCGAAGTACGGAGTGTCTCGACCCTAGGTACTTTCTGTCTACCCTGCTATACAGGATAAAAGCGTGAAGCTAACAAAACACACAATTTTCTCACTTATATTATTCTTGGCATAATTATGCCTAGATTGTATTACGCATTTCGAACACTAAGATTTGTCTGATTTGGGAAATACTAAAATGTTTCCACACCAACTGTAACATGTTTTTAAAGCAACTCATATTCTACACATGATACTGTTAAATATTATTTTCATGAATTAAATATATTTCCTAAGTATTACGATAAAATTGACTTTCTGCATTTTTCATAGATTCCAATTATAACGCGATTAATTATGAGTTCAATTCCCATTTAGGGGAACGACTATCTTTAAAATTGAGCGTTAAGTTCACCACTTAACACACAATCTCTCAAGTCTCAATTTCGGGCGAATTAGTCGACGGAGTGTCTTGACACCAAATTGTCTTTGACTATCCTGCTATATGGGATAAAACTTGAAGCTGTCTTCTACTAGTCCAATTTTAATACATTTTCGGTAATATGATTTTCGTAAAGACACTTTAGAAGTTTTTTTTATAGTATTAATAGATTATAATCACATTTAAGAAATGATTCAACATCATTAATTCTATTTATATGAAAGTTCAAAAGCTGATTTAAGTTTACCCGTGGGTTGTAACTTCAAGATATTTCAACACACCACAGTTCAGAGTATTAAGTGAAGGCATGTCAAATACTAAGTAAATACTAATAAATGAGTCTATAAATAGCTTGTTTCATTCAAAACACAGATATATTTATAAATATATTAAGATTTTATATATTTTATGTGGTTTTCGTTAAAATGAAAACAGAAATAGCAAAATTAATATCGTTATACTATATTAATATTAGCTTCAAGCTTTCTTCCGGCATTGCTGGATAGACAGGGAGTACCCAGTGTTAAGACACACCTTACCCCGCTTTCCAATAATTCCTTTTCCCTTTCAAAATTGATTGCGTATCGAATGGCGGAACTCAACACCACGCTATGTCTTACCAGAGTTAAAGAATAAAAAGAATAAAAATAATTTGCCAAATTAAAACCACAATCGATCGCGTTTTCCGTCTGGCGTTATCGACTGCACCACGACCGGCCTTAAAACTATAATATGTACATATATAAAGAAATAAAATGTATAGTGTCACTTATAGTGTAAAGCGATTACACCCTAAAAACAGATATTATAGAATCAAGAATTAAATATCTCTACTCTAATATTTGAAAAAATACCAACAGTAAGGTAACTCACAAAAAAAGCTCTCGAAAAGCTCGAAATAAAAGCATTGTCCCTCCGGCTTTGCTAAAATTGCCAGATTTAACGTTTCGTGGTTCACGAACTTTATGATACGCATTCGAATTTTAACTAACGAAGCCATTAAGTATCAAAGTGGATTTAATAGGCAATTTCTAAACTTAAAAGCTCAAAATTTGTATTATAATTAAAATATGTCACTTAGGAATATTTGAGGCTATCGTAACACAGTTGGACAGCGTTAGATTGTAAACGAGCGGTTGTGGATTCGATTCTCACTCACTGGAATGATTATATTAATTATTTAAATTATTTGCAATTCCTTGCTTTGTCTTACAAAGCGCAGCGTTGAGTTCTGCCACTCAACACGAAATGTTTGGAATTCATATGGAAAGCGTGGAATGGAGTTTTAACGCTAAGTTCTTCCTGACCACCTTGTTGTTTTGTTATTTATTTAAAAAGTAATTAAGATTAAGAGATTTGATGATCTACAATGTAAACAGAATATTTGGCTGTATTTTGTAAGTATTGGAATATGGAATATATAATCTGTCACGATATGCTTAATTGATTGATCGTTCGAATCTCCATAACCAAAGGACTGAACTGAACAAATTGATAATGACAAATTACGTGAATAAGCAAAAATCATATCCATTAATTAAGATTAAAAGAAGAATAGTATATTTTTTTGAGCTTCACGCTTTAAGTATCCTGCACAGCAGGGTAGAACGTAAGTTCCTAGAGTCAAGACATTAAGTACTTCGTTTTCCGTCGAATTCGAGACATTGCATGTTGAGTGGCGGAAGTCAACGCCACACTTTGTCTTACTAGAGCGAGGAAGTGAAAATTAAATATAATCACTCCCGCGAGTGAACCCACACTCAATCGCGTTTACAATCCGACGCTGTCCCACTGCGCCACGGCAGGCCTGGAATTTTTTGTACAAATAAAAAAAAAATATTGTGATCTCGATGTTGGATTTAAATGCGAAAATTTTCAGGTTTTGAGTTTAATTTAATAGCAAATATTATTATGCCTTTTGTGTATATTTATGAACTTGTGCAATAAAGAATATGTATAAATAAATAAATATACCAGATTGAATTATACTTTAATCCAGTTCGTAAGTAAATAGAGTTTATCTAAATTTACAATGTTATACGTTGCTGAAATACTGATAATATTAGTATTTTGAACATGAGATTCGTGGTATTCTGTGATTAGGGCAGTAATGATAAATATCAAACGTAATATGAGCTTGTAAAATAATTTATTAAATTAACCTTTAGTGAAAAAATAACTGAAAATTTGAAAATATTTTAATTAATTAAAATTGCCTTTGAAATATTTATTAATCTCTCGTACGAAATGATTTTATATTAAAAATAATCTTTAAGAACAAGCCGAACTAATTTGTAATAAACGTATGAAAATTAATTTCCACGTAACGCAATAAGAAGGTATGGCGTAAGTGGATAAAGCTCTTGGGCAATTTCCAAGAGGTGCGGGTTCAATTCAATTTTTAAGTAATTTAAAATTTATTTTTATTGTCATTCTTGTGTCATTTAAGTGACATTGAACTTATAACTGTAATTAAATCATTATAAAAATATAAATATAATTAAAATATGTCATAAAATATAACCTTATCAATAATGATGACAGTCATTATCGTTAATCAACGTTGGCGGCAAATTAAATCTGAAAAACAATATTACTTCATTGTACATACTGTGTGGTCTGATAAGTTGGGTGATATGAACGACACTTGTCATCGACGCCCACTATTGAGATCGAAATGTTTATTTTGTTATATTTTGCCAGAAAAATACGGTATTATCTTGCTGATAGCAATATTGTTTTGTGTTATGTAATGACATAAAGTCATCGGGGCGAAGTAGGCGTCGGCCTGTATGCAATTGTGAGTTCAATTCCCACTTTGGAAATGAATAATCATTAAAATTATCTCAATATCTCTGCTCTGGAAATACATAATGCGGTGTTTAACCCAGCCATTTAGTATACAATCTCAATAAATATATATTTTGTATTTCTATACAAATAAATAAAATTAAGTTTTAAAATAAAATTTAGTATAACAATAATGTTATTTGCAATTTTTGTCTATTTTTTTGGCTAATCTCTAGAACAGCTGGGTTTATTTTCACGGAACTTTGACTAGATGATAGTTGATTTACTAAGGCTACTTTTGTTTAATATTATAAAATAAAAAAATCAGAGATATTATATTCCACGCGGACAAAGTCGCGGGTGAAGTTAGTATATAATTTATAAATATTTGACATTTTACAATGGTATATTCTAAAATTTTTTGAGTAACGGAAAATAATAATACCTCAAAAACAAATTTCTAAACAGCGAATAATATACATTGTAGAAATGATACACAAGTAAACTTAATTTGACATAACAACATTGTACTGTGCGAAGTGTATTACATTTAATACAATTTGTGTTATGAAAATGTATGACCACGTTATTTGACAATCTTATTAATTGAGTTGATAGAATAGAATGAAATGTAATTATAATTAACTAAAAATTATATAAATTAGCTGTGGTAGAAAAAGCAAGGCGTTGAGTTCGCCACTGTACCCGCAATGTCTCGATTACGGACAGAAACCAGACACTAGGTTGTCACCCGCTATGCGGAATAAAGAGTTTAGCCCCAATCAGTGTACGATATATTAAAAACGAATTTGATTTAAGTAATTATATATAGTCATTTTTATGATCACAAGTTGACAAGTACTTTATTGTATAGACGTTTAAAAAAATCACTTCCGGAAGTTATTAAAAGCTGTCAACTTCTTTCCTTCCTTATTGAACTTGTGATTTAGAAGTCCAAAAATAAATATATAGGCACCAGTTTATTAAAATATTTAACATTATTCGTACCGAGGATGCGGGCTCTCCACATATAATTATAACGATATCACAATACCAGAAGCGGTTAACATAGATAGGCATTTTTTTTAAATTGAAGGCCAGATATAGGTACGGGAATTAATACTTCATGATTTTTTTTTGTTTCTTGGTTTTATATTTCGCTTACTGTAGTTAAATTTTCAGCATTACGCCTTTTTCCCAATAGCTAGATAGGAGTTCTAGATCGTAGTGTAAATTCACTCTGCTTTCCACATTCCCTCCAACATCGAAACATTGCTAATAGAGTGGCAAAGTTTTAAAAAAATAAAATAATACTAAAATAAAACTAATTCTTCTGAGTGAATTTAGAATCTTCATCGACCAGCATTTACAGTCCAATACATTTTAAATTTTTTTTTAGCGTGAAACTTTTATCCCACATAGCAGGATAGATAGAAAGTACCTAGTGTGACTCCGTGCGCCACTTATCACCGAATTCGAGACATTGCGTGTTGAGTGGTGGAACTCAACACTGCACTTTGTATAACCAGAGTGGGGAAGTGAAAATAATTTAAACTCCCCCGAGTGAGAATCGAATCAATCGCGTTTACAGTCAAACGCTGTCCCATTGCGCCAGCATCAACCTCTTTACGGCCTTTACTTATCGTGAGAACTTTTTTATCGTGAGTTTGGGAGAGTGAAGGGTGTTTCTCCTTAAGGTATACCTTACGCCCACTTGAAAACTCGAACAGATTATGGGAATCCTAAACCGACATATAAACGCCAGCGGATTATCCAGTTAAACTTGATAATGCTCTATCTCGACAGACACTACCCGGAGTCGCAGGAATTACCCCAATGTTTCCAGTGGCGGGAACCTGCAAGTCACGTCGACGGAAGAGTAGGTCACCCTCGAAAGACTTCTCAGACCAGGAGAATAGATTATCAGATTCCTCAAGCTTAGAATCGAATGATGTTGCTACTGAAAGAGAAGAGAACACTCCGTTTTCCCTTTTTCCTTATTTACGCCTAAATTGGTCTAGATAGATAGATAAACCTGGCTGGTATGTCATTCATATTTAAAATATAGTTATTCCCACAAAATTTGAACCCCTACTTATGATCTCCAGGAATGTGTCACGAAGTGTTCACTACCTTTTGAATTTTCTCTGTGTATTGAAACAGAAAATTGTAAATTCTAATTCTGATCATGTCAAACCAGCGCTTGCAGATAATTAGGTGCGTTGTGTAACCACCTAGCAATTTGTTCTCTTTAATGGATGTGTTTATATATATACAAACATACGTATGTACATATATTACTTTGGAAGCCTAATCGTAGTCATTCAATGTTCCTCACGACACTCACCATTATTTCTATATTTATGGTACCATCGGCGTTGTGGGACAGTATGTTTTATTTTTATGTATTTTACGGTTTAAATAAAATGCGGCGTTGGATTCCGTTACTCAAGTTCCATTTTGTTAAGCAATTTCAATGAAAGGTGGATATAATATAGGCCAGTCGTGGCGCAGTGAGACAGCGTTTGACTGTAATCGCGATCGGCTGTGGGTTCGATCTCCACTCGTGGAATGATTATATTTAAGTTAATCTCATTTCCTCGCTCTGGTAAAACCGCTTGAGTACTGCCACTCATCTCAAAGCTAAAAATTAATTGCCATAATATTAAATTTTCTCGTATATTTTATGTAAACACAAAGAACAACTATATATTTATCACCATTTATAATTTTAAATGAAACTATTTAACCGGATTAATCGCGTATATTTTGGTATTCGAAAATACATTTTTGGACACCTGACGTTTCGAACACTTTACAGTGTTTTACACTCTACAGTAGTCCGTGGTCACAGGTAGACATACCTGTGACCACGGACTACTGTAAAATGTTCGAAACTTTAGGTGTCCAAAAATTTATTTTCGAATACCAAAATATACGCGATTAATCCGGTTAAATAGCTTCATTTAATGTATAAAAATCGCGAAAATCAAAGATCTTATGTATAATGTATAATGTTTATATGTTTTAACCATGTATAATGTTTAAATACTTGTGTCATATTACAAAATTTTATAATTTATCACGGTTTTTCAAGCTACCATTAATAAAACATTTTAAATGTAAACACATGATCATAAATATGTCAGTTAAATGGTAAATTATACGAATTTAATGTATATCTAACAGACGTTAGACACCCATAATAACCCATATACGAAATGAACGAGGGTCCAAAATATATTTATAAATTTGCGTGAAAAATTTATATTTTTCAAAAAATTTATATTTCATTTAACATAGAAAGCTACAACTAGTGTAGTGATGAAATAAAAAAATATTAAGGCATTTTTTAATTCATCTAAGTCTACTTGTAACCACGGACTACTGTAAAGTGTTCGAAACGTCAGATTTAAAAACAAAATAATTTCCGAAACCAAAAATATTAGTGAAATCCGTTTAAAATACACTGTTATTTTTCCCATATTTTTACTTAACAGACAGCAACAACAGTTAACTTAACAACAGTTGATATAAATCTTTTGCTCTAAAAATGGAACTACATTATTTCGTCATACATATATTTGTATGACAAGTACAACTAACGTTCACATTTGCGATATTTGATTCAAAGGTATAATAAACGTAAAAAAAATCATAGAAAGAAATGTTTAGAATAAAATTTTATTTATTTATTTTTAATTAAAAATATATTTTTTTAGCTTTAAGCTTTGTCCAGCATAGCAATGTGGGCTGAAAGAACCTAATGTCATCATTGATCACTTCACTAAAGGTATTGTGTGGCAGTAAACGGACATTAACGCTATGATATATAAAAAAATATAATTTGAATACATTGGTAGGTCTGAGTAGAGAGCCTCCCTTTATTGCCCTGTGCCACAATGGTTATTATTTTTTTTACAATTTCAAACTCAATCCCATATAGCAGGGTAGCCAGTGACAACCTAGTGTCAAAACACTTCGTTGATTGCATTTCGAATAATAAATAATGTTTATTGTTATATATAACTAAAGAATGTCAAATTTATAAATTCCTTAATATAATTTTTATTTCCGAGGCCACTCGGGACAGTGTCTGATTGTAAACGCGACCGATCATGGGTTCGATTCCCACTTGATTGAATGATTATATAATTATTTTTTTTTGTGACTCGGGTAAGACGGAGCACAGAGGAGTACGGAGTGTCTGATATACTTCCTGTCTACCCTGCTATGCAGGATAAAAGCGTGAAGCTAAAAATAACGTATTATATCATCGTTACAAAACAGTGTTCTATTTCTGTTCTATAGAAATCATGACTTGATTTGAAGGCAGCCTACTCTATTGAAAATTAACGTAACGTTAGATTGGAATGAAATTGGTGGTTAGCTTCCTCTTTGAATAAGCCATTTTCTGGCGTGGCGTATTGGAACACCGTCCGACTGTAATTGAGATCGGCTGTGGATTTGATTCCCACTTCGCTTCTCCGCTCTGGTAAAAAAATACACGGCGTTGAGTTCCGCCACTCAATAAATGTGGAGTAGTTATAGAGAACCTAGTGTCAGGACACTATTTTTCACTTGAAGAGCGTAATAACTTTAACTTGACAGTGCTTATATGTATATTACCTACATATACTCAGTATTATCTCCATATCTGTTAGTAGTGAGTGTGTATGTTTATGTATGTATGTATATATGTTTGTTTATGTATATATGTGTATATGTAGTGTTTATATTTCTGTATGTGTGTACGTATATATACAATTACATTTATTATAAAATTTAATATATTAGTTAAATTTCTTTTATAAACCTTTTTTTTTTCAAATACTACTATTGCACTTTTGCTGTTTTGCTTTTGGCACTACTTCACGGGTTGATAGAAAGAGATCTCTTCCAGAGATAAGACCACCTTAGTGTAGAAACCTTTACAAAAATGTACATCGTATTTTTTTCAGTACAATAAAGAATATAATAAGTTTATAGAGATAATTTATTTAATTTAATAAACACTTGCAAGGCATGTTTACAAAATTTTTATATGAAAAGTATATAATAGAGATAGTTTCAAAATAAT
This sequence comes from Dryadula phaetusa, assembly GCA_032432895.1. Classification (NCBI taxonomy): domain Eukaryota; kingdom Metazoa; phylum Arthropoda; class Insecta; order Lepidoptera; family Nymphalidae; genus Dryadula; species Dryadula phaetusa. The sequence goes on from JAOYRS010000073.1 coordinate 3,918,832, forward strand.
AAGTATTATTTAACTGTAAATAATAGTTATTTAAAATTATCTCTATCAAATAGAAAATAAAAACATATTTATAAATTATTTTTAATACTTCATTATTTTTCATATTTTAAAATTATCTTTAATAAGTAGAAAAAGTTAAATAAAATATTTTCACCATATATTATCTATGTATAGCATGCAACGAAGTGTCTTGACAAGAAACAGAGATAGTTTAGTGTTAAGACACTCCGATCTCCAAAAGTATATATACCATATGTATGGTATATATACTTTTGGAGATCGGTAGTAATTATTTTGAAATAATTCTTAACATTAAATTAGAATTTTTCATATAAAATAAGCAATTCTTATTAACGTCATCGTGGCGCAGTGAATTGTCTGATTATAAATGCGATGGTTTTAGATTTGATTTCCACTTAGGGGGAGTGATTATATTTAACATTAGTTTTATTTCCTCACTCCGGTAAGACAAAACACAGCGTTAAGTTTCGCCACTCGACACGCAATGTTACGAATTCGGCGGAAAGCGGAGTACGGAATGTGTTGACATTCAATATTTCCTGACTATCCTGCTAAACTGGATAAAAGCGTGAAACGTGAAAATATTAAAAAAGAGGAGCTGTTTTTCACCGGTCTATATATATATATATATATATATATATATATATATATATATATATATATATATATATATATATATATATATATATAATAAATTGCTATTCTCCTTAATTTCCCAGGTAAATATATTTCTCAAATTCTCGCTTGTTTAAACAAAATATCATAGTTAGTTTATAGATAGTTTATGTTATTATCGCCTAACTTGTGTAAATTTGTTTAGTTATTACATTGAATATTCAGGATCTTAATTTTGAGTAAGCTCATTTGAATACGGGTAGAATAATTAATTGGCTTAATAATATGGATTAATTTAGTACATTCTTGTAATCGTTAATTTCCATCGATCAATAAACAATGTTTCGAATTCAGGCGGAAAGCAGAAAATCAAATGTCAAACATTCTTATTTCGATTAACCTGCTATGAAGAATAGTGTTACGGAACACAACGCCGTGCTTTGTCTTATCAACGCGCAGAAAGAAAGTATAGACTAAAAAGATTTTAAATATAGACACTCCCCCGAGTGGAAATCGAACCCACAATCTATCGTGATCGTACCAGATATTTATGCTCTCGTTTTATAATGTAAAATGTTTGATTTTGTCACTAAGCCTATTTTATATATTTTTTATTTACTTTACGCTTTTGTTCCACATAGCAGGGTCGACAGGAAGTACCTAGTGTCAAGACTCTCCGTACTTTTACTTTGCGGAAGTCGAAACATTGTGTGTTAAGTGGGGGAGCTCAATGCCTACCTTTGCCTTAATAGAACGATAAAATGAAAATAATTCAATTAATTACTCCCTCGAGTGGGAATCGAGCCCACAAGTGATCGTATTAAAATTAGACGCTGCCCCATAGTGCTACGACCGGCCTCAGTACTTAATGATTGTTTTGATAATTTGAACTATATATATATATATATATATATATATATATATATATATATGTCTATATCACCTTTACTACATCGTTCTATTCCCAAGTAACGAGTGTAACTCTTAACGAACTATCCATGAATTTTCATGATAATAATTATTCATGATAAAAATAATTTGAAAAACGTTTTACATAATTGTTACCTCGGACTTCATTTGCAGTTTCACTTTACAGTTTCGATATTCGTTTTCATTTTTAGTATTTGAATAAAAAACACGCTTTTAACTTTTTTTAAGATGTTATTCCACACTTAGGTTTAGAAAACATTTGAAAAAAACGTGTAAAAATTTGAACCCGCGCCTCTTGGAAACCGTTCAAACGCTTTGACCGCTAAACCATGCGTTCTACTACCGGCTACGTCAAAATTCTTATACGTTTGTTACAACTTATTTATGTTGATAGCTTCTCTGTTGAGAGAGTTTTACAAATTTTGGCTGTCGCGCTAGGACGGTTTCCAAGAGGCGCGGGTTCGAATCCTGCTGCGTTCAAATTCTTATACATTGTTTCAATAACGCTTTTTACTATTTTCTAGTTATCCTGATTAACCTGGTAAAGCCAAGAAAAGTCAAGTTTATATATATTATAATTAGATTACTCTTGATTACACCGTCAAGAACGATTTCCAAGAAGTGGTTCGATTTCCCCAACAATCAATTTTCTATATGTCTTCCAAAAACATATGTATTTTAATATAAAAGACTAATATTTTTTACAATCAATTATTTACATATTAAAACATAACAGCTACCATATTTTACATACACTTTTATATAAATAAGAGATAAATATTGCTAAACCAACGCGAATTTTATCGGTCAACGGGAGACTGTTAGATATATATAGATATATATTTTTAAAATGAATGTTTTGTTAGAATAGATGAACAAATTTAATGTTTTTAAAATCCGATTAAAAATGGTATTTTTGCATAGCATCAGCGTTAAAAGAAACGTAATAAATTAATAAATCCAGGTAATTCTAGTTTGACTGATTACGGTGTTAAGTTACGCTAATCAACACGAAATATGCTTGTAACCGTAGAAAGTGTAGATCGGAATATCTCTTGATGAAAAATAAAGAAAATATTTTAATCTTTATTAATATATTCTTATCGAAACTGCTATGATAACAGGAAATAAAACATGATAAGGACTATATCTAAGCCAATGTGATGTTTATCTGTCAATTGATAAAAAGACCACACGTCCGTTGTGTGAGATAAATCTTTGTGATGACGTCATCGAGGCACAGTGGACATGACTGACATGATGCTAAAGCTGACAGAACAAGATTCAAATCCCAGTTTAAAAAAATGTTTTTAACAAATATTTTCTTATTATTACTACAAATGTGTGTATCAATAAGTGGATCAGTGTGACAGCGTCTGTATGTAAATTCTATCGAGTATTGCTATCTAGTAAGACAAAGATAAAGGTAAAGCGCGGCGATGAGTTACGCCACCTATCACATGATGTATCGTCAATTATGAGAAAAAATATCAAGTTGCGACAAAAATGAATTTAACAACAATGAATGAACAGTACCTCAGACTAGTACTTTTGATAAAATGTGTTTTTTTTTAAATACACGCTTTCCCGCATAGCAAGGGTAGACAGAAAGCACCTAGTGTCAAGATACTCCGCAAATCTGTACTGCGCTTTGCACCGAATTTAAGACATTGCGTGTTGAGGTGGAGGAACTCAACGCCGCATCTTATCTTACCAGAGCGAGATAGTGAAAATAATTTAAATATAATTACTCCACCAAGTGGGAATAAAATGCTAATGTAAGATTTTAATTTCTAAATTCAAATCGTTATCAAGTAGGATAAGAGTTCCCGTCTAATGGATTATATGGAGTCAATGAATCTGGTATTTCACTTTACTGATAAGAGCAAACAAGATTACTGCCTCTAATGTAAATACAACTTTGGGATGAGGAAATTCCTGACACCGAAAATATTTTTTGTGGCTATTGGAATAAATTTAATTTTATTAAAACACTTTTGGTACAGTGCGACATCACCTGATTATAAAGAAGACGATACCCAGTTCGATACCTAATCGATTATATTTAAATTGTTTACATTTTTATGCTCCAGTAATACAAAAGGTGATGTTGAATTACGCCAATCAAAATGCATTTGGCATTTGGGTAGAAAATGGTGAATAGAATCTTCGAATCTGATAATTTAAATTCCTTTGCCAATCTGTGATGCGAGGAAATAGAAGAAACTGTAAATTATATACTTATTTTATTGATTTTCTAATTAATTCTACTATCGTATATAAACTCCTCTGTCTGATTGTAGTTTGATTCTTGATTGCAACCGAATATTTTAGCCCTATTTTAACACATTGTGTGTAAAGTGCAAAAAAATGCTTTATCTTAGATCGGAGAGAATCAATTTTAAATATATTTTTTTCCTCTATTGAGAATCGAACCTACAACCAATGGCATTTACAATTAGACATTGTTCCACCGTTACCATAGCCTCTTATTAAAAAATAAATAAAAAAAAAGATGACATTAGCAGAGACAAATATATACATACATTTGTATCTGTTTAATGACAAGTGAATTAGATAGAATACATTATATAAATAAACAAACTAGGAGGCAGGTAGTGGCGCAGTGGAACAGCGTCTGACTGTAAATGCGCTCGGGTGTGGTTTCGATCCCCACTCAGGGGAGTCATTATATTTAAAATTATTTTCACTTCCTTGCTCTGGTAAGACAAAGTGCGGCGTCGAGTTCCACAACTCAACACGCAATGTCTCGAATTCGGTTGAAAGCGAAGTACGGAGTGTCTTGACTCTAGGTATTTTCCGTCTACCCTGCAATGCGGGAAATAAAGCGTGAAGGTAAAAGCAAGCTAGCTAGCTCTAGCTGTCCTTCGCTTACAATAGAATCTAAAAGGCTTGCCATACCAATTTCTCTTACTTTACGCATTTAATACAAAAAATTCGTATTTCTGACAAATAATATTAGTGCTTGTCGGGGGCTCTTTTCCAAGAAATATACGCTTGAAACATCCTTTTACGTCTAATAGTATCAGATTTGCGTGCTCTTTTACTTCACTTCTACCTACTCTACTTTAAGAAGAACACGTAGTTACTACGATACGAAGAGGCCGCAATATATGTCACGAATAAAAGCTAGTTGGTCTATGTCATATTATATTTGTATGTCAATATTAAATTATTTGTAATGCAAAGTAGTCGGATAGAATCAAGTGTCAAGACACGTTGATTATTTTCCACGTGAAATTGAAGCGTTCCGTGTTGAGTGCCAGAACTCAACGCCGCAACGCAACGTTTTGTCTTTCTATAGCAGGGAAATAACAATAATAATATTAATAACTTTATTTCTCAACATAAAAAACAATAATTTGTTTTCCATGTAGGAACAATTAATATAGTTTAAAATTATGTGTCACTCTCCCTTGTGTCACGAATCTCCACTTGTACTTAATGTTGAGAAATAAAGTTATTATTGTTATTATTATTAAATAATTTAAATATAATCATCTCCCGGAGTGGGAATCGAACCCATAACTAATCGCTTTTTTTTAAATTTTACACCATTTTCCACCGAAATCCGATTGCATGCTGAGTTCAACGCCGAAATTTCACCAGAGTCAAGAAATATTACAAATTTTAAATATTATCTTTCCCCAGTATGTGAATCGTATCCGAAACCAATCGTCTTTATGGTCAAACGTATATACTTAGGAGAATAATTATTTGTTAAAATATTTTCATTTTATTGCCCTGGTCTGCCCACACTTAGGATTAGAAAACATTTTTTTTTTTCAAAAAAGTTGGGTTGATAATTTAAGCGCGGGACTGAATTTCAACGCGGAATTCCCGAATTGGCATAGAAAATGGACGTACAGGGTGTCTTCATACTACATTTTCTCTTCTTACCCTGCTATGAAGAAAAAAACGTAAAGCTGTATAAAATAATGAATTATTTATGATTTAACATTTTTTATAGCAAATCTTATTTAAATAAAAAAAACAAAATTTCCATTTTAAATTATTTTTCAATATTCTTGTATGATAATTCAATATTTGCTTAAACATGAAACACACTGATGTTATTTTAATAAAATTTATTCTCTAAATTACGAGGATCTTTATACTTTATAAAACATCCATTTACAAAGTAAAGCGGGCTTTAATTATTTATATGTAAAATATATTCAAATTTACATGAAAATTAGAATATGTTTTACATATCTATGAAAAGTTAGCTTTTCTTTGTTAATATAACATTTTCTTGTACGTAAGATTATTTTAATATCTCAGATTTGTTTTATCAATCATTTCCTATCACACTCATAGTGGCAGTCATATACAGAATAAACTTGGCAAATATATGTCTATATTTAGCCGGTCGTGGTGTAGTGGCACAGCCTCTTACTATGAACGCAATCGGCTGCGTGTTCGATTTCCACGGGGCAAGGGATATATATAAATTATTAATTATTAATTTCTTTGCTCTGGTAAAACAAAAAGTGGCGTTGAGTTCCGCCACAACGATATAAAAGCGTGAAGAAAAAGAAATTATAAAAGGTAAATATATTCAGGTCATATTAAGGTCCTATATATCCAGGAATCGAGCCTACTAATACAGTATATTATGAAACGCTTTCCAACTGCGCTACGTTGGCGTTGACATAAAACTATGTCTATACATATAGATAATAACATACGCCTAATAACAAACAAAATATCCTATTAGAATTACATCATCATTCACTCAACACGAGGCCATTATATAATGAACAGTATACAGGAACGACCAAATTGATTTTATTTCAAAAACAATACGTTTTAACGTTCGCTATTAACGGAATAAGGGTATTTTCTCACAAAAGACTTTTCTATGCGCCTTAAGCAATACCATTATAAGATGTACACGTAATAATCGTGAATATACCTTGCGGCATTGAAAGTAACAAGTATCTACCTATTGTTAAAAAAATCAATAAAATAATATATAAGTATTATTTACTTTTGTTTTGAAGATAATTCTATATTTTCTTTTCGAACACAGAGTGATACATTGCGTGTTGAGTCGCGGAACTCAACGCTGCGCTGTATCTTACCAGAGCGAGAAAAAGGATTAAATATAAATCATTCTTTCGATTTGGAATCGCACCCAGAACCGATCTCGTTTACAGTCAAACGATGTCACGTAGTGCCACGATCGGGTGTTTGAAATAAGGTTTTAAAAAAATTTCATTTTTTTAATTTCAACTGATACGGAATTTCTGTATGAAGAATCTCTGTACGGTATTAACTCACAATAGTGTCTGTTCTAAAAATACAACTGAATTCTAAACATAAGAGACCTTCATAGCGCAGTGTGATAACCAAAGCAGTTGGTGGTGGGTTCGTCTCGCGCTCAGGGAATTATTACATATTTAAACTATTTTCATAACTTCTTACTGTTAAAATAAAACACAGCGTTTAGTTCCGCCACTCAATACATATTATCCTTAATTCGAGTGAAATGTGGAAAACATGGTGTCTTGACTTGATATAATAATTCCCCGAGTGGGAATCGAACCCACAACCGATCGCGTTCACGCGTCAGACGCTGTCATACTGCGCCACGACCGGCTTCAATGTATCATTACTCAATTAATACCGTGTATAAAAACATACACATCTCGGCAACCAATATCGTTGATAAAAACCAGAATCTGGTAATCTTCATTGTTTCCCATTTATTTTGAATAATATTATTATTATAAAACATGCTCTAGAGATAGATGGATAGCTGTTTGAAAGAATAGTGTATACTAAGTTTAAAATTGGTTTAAATACGTCCGTCTAGAGAAAGCATTTTCATGCTTTATCCTGCATATTAGAGTAGTCAGATAACGTAGTGTTAAGACACTCCGTTGATTGTTTCAGTAAAATTTTTATTTTTTTTATTCCACTAATACGTTATTTTTTAATCTTTAAACATTTCACACGTCATAAGATCATTGATAACAATATTTTGAGTAAACATATAAGTATTGAACATTGCGAGAATCGAACCTACGTCTCTTATCTTAGAAATCGTTTAAACGCTCTAAGCACTTAGCCATTCTATACACGACTTTATTAAATTTCTTATGAGTCTGTTATAACTTACTTTTGTTGTTTTTGTTTTAGAAAGAAATTTACAAATTTCTGCTTTTACAGTGACTGTCAGCTGGACGGTTCACAAGAGGCGGATTAAAAATCGCTATATTTCATATTGTTCTTTTATTAAGAAAATATTATCTAAATCACTACACTCGCCGTTTTAAATTTTTAAATAAACGTCACTTCGTGTATTAACTAAATCGGCAACTATCGCGTATATCGTTAACTTTTCCTCAATTGCACCAATTGCGTTAATTTGATATAAAATATTGAGGAAAATAAAAAAAAACATATAAGCTATATATCTATGTATTAATATAAAAAAATATTTTTACCTATTTAAGACAACTTCCTGTTTAGATTCAATCACAATATCAAGTTGCTTATTATAAAACTGTGTATAAATAGAGAAACAGAGAACAAAGTTAAGTATGTATATTCATAAGAATTTAGATTTCCGACATTTTTATACATTTTAAAATAAAATTACATTTGACAGCATTTGAAAATACTTTTTTGAAAAAATCTTGATATACACGATAAATCTGTTTAAAATAATTTCCTGAGGCATTTAGCTTGTGGAAATTCACAGTGGTTTGGAGTTTGATTTTGGAGAAAAGAATTCAATAAGCGGCCGGTCGCGGCGCAGTGGGATAGCGTCTGACTGTAAATGCGATCGGTTGTGGGTTAGATCCCCACTCGGAGGAGTGATTATATTTAAATTATTTTAACTTCCTCACTCTGGTAAGACAACGTGCGGCGTTGAGTTAAGCCATCGATGGAAAGCGAAGTACAGAGTGTCTTTCGCTAGGTACTTTTTGTCTACCCTGTTATGTAGGTTAAAAAGCGTGAAGCTAAAAAACATATTTTTTTTGTTTTTTATATGTATTCCTAAGTACTTTGTTTTTAAAACTATTTTTTTTATTACTTATTAACACGGATACAGGTACCCTACCTTTTGTTACACTGATTCTCTTTTATCATTATTTTTCTTATACAAATCAAAATAGTTCAGCTTATGAGATTTATAGATACCCTACTGTCTGTATGTGTTCCCTAAGAGACCCCTTTTTATCATTCTAGCAAACAATTAATTAACAACAGTTAATAATTTAATAATAATAATAATACATCCACTCAACACGCAATATCTTGAATTCGGCGGAAAACGAAATACGGAGTGCCTTGACACTAGGTACTTTCAGTCTTGCCTGCTATGCGGGATAAGAAACGTGACGTCAATAATTGATTGTAAATTAAACATTTCCCTCTAAAACTACCAATATCTACATATTTATATATTGTAGACGCAAGAACATCATCGCAAGTAATTAGGATCAGAGGAACATGTGTTAAACAAACACGAATCCAGTAATGTGTTACGTTACACACCGTATTCAACTATCAATCATATAGACACCGTAAGATCTTTGAAATTCGCGATTTTTACATGTTTTAAATAATTTTACTTTTATAAGCGGATTAAACGCGTATATTTTAGTATTTGAAAATATATTTTTGGAAACCTGACATTTTGAACACTTTACACCTTAGTCTACCTGTGACCACAGACTTTCTTTTTTTTTGGAAATGTTAGGTTTTCAAAAATGTATTTTCGAATACCAAAATAAACGCAATTAATCCGTTTAAAACAATTTTATTTAAAAGCATTTAGACATCAAATTATAATAGAAAAAAAAGGAATTTTACTAAAATATAGTGTAATTCACTAACTGAAGAGAAAGCAGAGAGAACAAATACGAAATATATACGAATGTGTACGAAAAATACCTTTAATCTGTGATCATTTTTATTTTTTTATTATGGTAATGTTGGTACTCTATTTAATCATTTAATCGCTTTTTTAAGGTTCTTAAAAAACGATAAAATGATTAAATAGAGTACCAACATTATTATCCCGCATAACGGGGTAGACAGAAAGTACCTAGTGTCAAGACACTCCGTACTTAGAATTCCACCGAATTCGAGACATTGCGAGTTGAGTGGTGGAAATTTGTCTTTACTACAGCGAAGGAGGTGAAAATAATTTAAATATAATCACTACCCCGAGTAGGGATCGAACCCATAATCGATCGTAACAGACAAACGCTGTACTAATGCGCCACGACCGGCCTCAAAAAGTTAAAGGCCGGCCGGTAAAGTTTAATATTTTTTTAACATTACATTATTAACCTACTATTACTTCTGTAATATAAATTATATATATATATTTATATATATATATATATATATATATATATATATATATATATATATATATATATATATATATATATATATATATATATATATATATATATATATATATATATATATATTAAGCGATCGTAACAGACAAACGCACAAAAAGTTAAAGGCCAGCCGGTAAAGTTTAATATTTTTTTAACATTACATTATTAACCTACTATTACTTCTATATTATAAATTATTTATATAATTATATATATATATATATATATATACATATATATATTGGATTTTTATTCTGGTAATAAATAATAATAATAATTATTATTATTATTTCTGTTTGTCTATGCATTTTTACATTAAACTCGAGCGGCTTTACCGATTTTAATGCCACTATTGTATTTTACAACATTTCCTTTATTAATTATTTGATTTATTTCACTCGTTTAATAAATAAGAATATTATATCAATTAAAATTATTTCGTTTGACAAGATTATAGCAAGAGTCAAGTTCATGCAAACGAAGTTTCATACATTCACCAGTTTTAAATATGATCATTCCTCCGGGTCGCAATGTGACCCATAACCCAGCCAATTATAACCAGATACTGTGTAACAGCACATCGAGAAACTTATTTTATTTTCTAAATACGTATATTTTTTTAAATGTGTCATTTTTTTTTATAAATCATTCTGTTCTACTATAATAGTTTTTAATAAATATATTTAGGTTTTGTTAATTTACCACGACGACTACGCAACTGTTTAAAAAACAAATTCACGTTCAGATTTTATAAAATATTTAAAATAATGTAAATTTAACAAAAAAATCTGTTACATTAAATACTTACAGAGAAAATTACAATATGAAAACATACTGAAAGCTTTAGAGCTTAAAATTGTAAACCAGTCTCTAACGGTCAACAAGAGCTTTTCGAATAGCTTAAATACAAACGGATGTTAATTGTAGGTATAAACTGAGATCGCTCTAAATATCCAATACCCAGACTTAGATAACGAATTAAGTTATTATGTAACCGGATGCGGCATCCGCATAAGCCCAGATAAACTGAGAGGTTGTTATGTATGTACCTATGTAATATGTATCGAGCTAAATAATTGTACGTAACGTTATGCTGACTTACTTGTTTGGAATTTTAAACTGAAATCAGTTAAAAGAAAAAGCTTTTACAGAAATATTACTTTATTTCTTAGTTTTTTTAACGTTCACGATGTATCCCTGATGGAGTTGTCAGTAACGGAGGAGTGCCAATCACCACACCCCCTGCATACCTCTTTCGTCTCGTCCACAGTCATTACCCTCTTCATACACGCCCTTCGGAGGTCCTTATGCGTTTTACGTGAGCTTCCTCGAGTGTTTTTGATGCTGTGTTTTTAAAAGTCAACGGAGGTAGTACTCGATTTCTTGTATCAATCACCTTCGAGTCATAAATTTTTCATACCATTCTCTCATCACTCATTCTCTCAACGTGCCCAAACCACCTGAGCACGTTCCTTTTCCTTCTTAGTATGACATTCACGATTAAGCCTGCCATTCTGCGTATTTTCCTCTTCATATACGGTCAGAAAAACTGATTCCTCATATCCGACGACAAGACCGCATCTCTCCTGCGAAATATTTTATTAAGTATTTAGAAAAATAAAAAGTAAAAAAAAATAAAAATTAAATTGAGATCCTTTGTATTTGTCATAGCGATTAAACTAATTCAAGTATAAGTTTTTATCGCGCTACATATATATTTAAGTACTTATTTATTTATTCATATAAATTTTTTGAAATTTCAAGACATTTTACTGGGTTTCTGAATAAAGAAGGAGCATCAACAAAAAATCATTCCATGTTATTTATGAATAATTTGTAATTTTTCCTCGTTTTTTCGACAAAAATATACATATCTAGTAACACACTTTTTTAAGATTATATTAGCCAAGCCTGGAGAACATTTTTAAATTAATATTAAATATAAATAAATTTTTATGTCCATATTTATGTAATATATTTATGTAATTTATGTAATATGTATGTAATGAACATATATCAAATTAGCAAATATGAATTTCAAATTATTATAATTTTATGAAAACTTTAAAATATTTTTTTTAATTTTAAATTTCATCCTTATAAAACGATAAAAATATTGAATATATTTTTTTAACTTCATGCTTCAACTCACGCCCTCAACGCACTCAACGCTACACTTTGTCTTTAATAGAGCGAGGAAGTGAAAATAATTTAAATATAAACACTCCCCCGAGTGGGTATTGAACCCACAACCGATCGCATTTGAAGTCAGGCGCAATCCCACTCACGCTTTATCCCTTGCGGGGTAGTCAGAGAGCACGGAGTGCTAAACGCTACGGTCCCTGCATACCTCTTTTGCCTCGTCCTCAGTCATTATTCTCTTCATACGTGCCCCTTATATATTTTAGGAAATGAAATATTATATATCCACTTCATCCTCCGCTAGTCATGTTAATACCGAGTAATTGCAATGCACTTTGTCTCATAGGAATAGCAAAATAAATACAATCATTCATATATATATATATATATATAGTTCTTATCAGATCTGAGGCATTCACTTTAGTGTATCTATGGTAACTTACTTGACGTTCAAACCACAAAGCATATTACTTCTTGTCTATTAATACCTACCTACATATGAATTCAATTACAGTGTCAGTTTGTAAAACAAAAATAACACTGTTTGTACTAATTGTATGTATGTAAACATCAAATTAATATTTATTTCCGCTTAATTTCAAGATAATTCTTGTTAAATTAAATTTGTTAATTAAATTTGTCTGATAGGACATAATAGCAAAATAAATACAATCGTTCATCCGAGTAGAAATCGAATCCAGAACTAATTGCCAACAAGCCGAGGCTGTCCCACTACCACGATACTGCCACGATACCCTGAAATTGTTGTTTCTAATAATGTTATAAACTTAAAAAACAGTGAAAAGCCTAAGAAAAATTTAGTATATTATATGCGAAAACAGATTTCCTAACACTAGCGTTTTCAACCTCAAGTTTACATTCAGAGCTATTAAGATTGAACTAGGTCAAACGCTCTTGGACTCGCCAAGTCAACCATCACTGTTCTAACTAGATGGATATTGTATTGAAAACTTTTCGATTTTATTGTGAGACGTATATGCCAAATTTTATTATAAAAACAATATAATATTATATTTAAAATGTTAATATTACTGTGGTTTTTAAATAAATAATATTTGAAATGTTTGAAATGAAACTATTTTAAACGGATTAATAGCGTGTATTTTAGTACGAAAAAGTACATTTTTGGAAAACACAACCTATTGCATTCTCAGTCAGGCACTGTCCCACTGCGCTACGACCGGCCTTAATTACTTATCGCCCGAAAACTAAGACATTTTGTTTTGAGTGGCGAACCCAACATCACGCTTTGTGTAACTAGAACGGAGAAATGAAGATACATTTTAAATATAACCATTCCCCCGAATGGGAATAGAACCCACAAGCACGGGTGGAACCACGATGAGACCACTTCATCAAATTATACTGTATATACTGATAATATGGGGATAGATAGGAAAATTTGGGTTGTAGTAGATATAAGTTAGAGCCTGCAGCATCATATTGCATCTTTTTATTATGATATTCAATTTAGTTCCCGTAGGAAATATAAAATATACCGTCATATAGTTTACAGCGCGGCTTCCAAGCTACGAGTCAGCCGCTTGTAGTCATAATAAATAACATAACTAGGAATATATAATGTAAAAAGTATAGAGGCCGGTTGTGGCGCAGTGGGACAGCGTTTGACTGTAAACGCGACTGTTTGTGGGTTCGTTTCCCATTTGGAGCTGTAATTATATTATATTTAAATTATTTTCACTATTCTGGCGTTGAGTTCCGCCACGCAACACGTCTGTCTCGAATTCGGTAGGAAGCGGTGTATGGCGTGACTTGACAGTAGGTACTTCCTGGTTATCCTACTTTGCGGGATAAAAGCGTGAGCCCATAAAAATATATATACAAAATATTCATATTCGTATATTGTTATACAATAGCATTGATTTTAAACAAAAAAGAGAAAATGTTCCTACTTCTGTTTCAATAAATATCCATATTGTCTTAACTTTCTCTACGGAATTTACTCTGAAAATAATACAAAATATAATATTTATATAAGAATCTAAGCAAACTCAACCTATACCCTGTAGTCATATTTATTTTTATAATAAATTGTACTACAATATAATATTATCAAAATAAGAATAAAATAGAATAGAATAGTATAATAGCGTACGTGTTTTTAGCTTACATGTTTTTATTCTAAGCTTATATCCCGCATAGCAGGGTAGACAGAAAGTAGCTAGTGTCCTGATACTTTGTGTTGAGTGGCGGAACTAAAAGCCGCCCTTTGTCTTACCAGGAATCGAACCTACACCTGATTGCGTTTGCAGTCAGACGCTGTCTCACTGCGTCACGACTGACCTCTACCCAAGTTGAGAAATTATATGATTTTGTTATGATTTAGTTCTTTTAAAGTTTACTTTTTTTATTTACTAAAAAAGCTAAGGTTAGGTAATGCCTTATTGGCATAACGGATCCTGGCTTTCATTTTCACAGTAATTGTCACCGTTCATTGCCTTTCGATCGTATCGTCTTCTCTAAAGTTGTTATAGTTATCAGCTCGCTTTCTTCTTCAAATTAATTTGATCATTGTTAATCCTTGGTTATTAATATGACAGAATTCTAGAAAAAATATATTTTAAGGCCGGTCCAGACACAGTGGGACAGCGTCTGACTGTAAACGCGATCCGTTGTGGGTTCGATTCTCACTCGGGGTGATAATTATACTTAAATTATTTTCATATTCTCGCTCTGGTCAAAGCGCATCGTTATTTCGCCACTCCACGTGCAATGTCTATAATTCGGCGGAACCCACTGCCCTTCATTGACAGACGCAACATTGTTGAAATGCAATAATAAATAATATCGGTTCATATCTCGTAAAAACCATCAGTCAGAGCTGGTCAGATCGTACAGATGTCTACTGGGCGTTACTTATGCTCTAAATGAGGACACGACATTCTCATTATTCTCAGCCCAACCAACGAATCGCTTTCAGAGAAGATCTAAAAACATTTCCCTCAAAGCAAACACCCCAAACACACTGTACTTGGTTCACATGCAGGCGGAAAAGGTGGTCCTCATATATATTGGGTGCTGAAGGGGAGTAAGCCCACGTATCCTTACTATAAACGAGTCTCAGGGACTAGCATAGTTCGTAGTCATCATCCAGACAAAATCTACCAAAAACGTCATACACGACAGCATATCAAATGATCTAGTTGCAATTACTAGGCACATTGCTAAATATATGTGCTACACTGATGTCGAAGCAGACGCAATCGGCAGGTTCATAGGGCATTGGGCAAACGAATCTTCCCTAACCAATCTAGTTGATTACAAGTTAAAAATGGCAATCTCTCAAAGAGACCCCAAACGCATGAGCTACCAGTGGTCAACGAGGAGTACGAAGACCACAATCACCGGATTAGAACCCCGGAGGGACCCCTCTATTATATTATATATATTTCTGAATTTCTTGCAATGCGTCGGGTGCTCTCCACCCTTCATCGTAAAAAGAACACTATAATTATAAAATATGATCGTAAAAAATCATGGACGCTCATATGTCCGGGGCTTGTAACAAAAAGTCTAAAAAAAAATGGCGGAAAGTGGAGTACGGAGTGTCTAGACACTTCCTGTCCACCAAATAAAGGCTTAAGCAATTTTTTTAAAGTTCTTTTTAATAACATAGGCTAGCAACTAAACAAAGGAATAATCCGACAATAATCTCTCGATATTGTGACGTTGTGTTACAAACAACAAATCCAAATATTCAATTTTTATCAGTTACGAAACACTCGCGTCTGTTTTAGTTTTAATTGTAAAGGGATTTATTTAAAAATGAATATTTTTTTTAATATTGATTGTCTTTTGTTTTTTGAATTCATGTATTTTACACATAACCTAACCTAACCTACCAGAGAAAGATCTATTTCTTCTTAAACTCTTTATGTATGCAATAGCGGAACCTAACACCACAGTATGTCTTACTATAGTATGAAAATAGAACTTGTTTAAACATTATCATTCCCCTAAGTGGGATTCGAACATACAACTATAATGGGCACTCAAACACTGTTCCACTCGATCTCAGTAAAATTAGGTCTTTATAATTTAGGCACAGGTAAACTGTTCTTTATCTATTTACATCGAATATTTAGTGAAGTATTCACCGAGAAATTAATAATTCATAACTAAGTATATTTCTAATTTCCGTCCATTTTAGATACTTTACATGCACGATGCTGAACACCGCACTTTGTCTAACCTAACTTTCCTTGCCCGTCCACATTTCATATATAAATGTTCTCGTGAGAGTATTTAAAACCAACATGTTCATGAATTAGTTTTAAGTATGCATACCCGTGAATTTACGTAATAGTTCAGGTCGAGTGGTTACAGTTACTTCTAAAATTTAAATATTAATAAGACCATTCGTGGCGCAGTGGAGCAGCGTCTCACTGTAAACGTGATCGGCCGTGGGTACGATTCACACTCGGGGGAATCACTATATTTAAATTATTTTCATTTCCTCGCACTAATAAGACAAAGCATGACGTTGAGTTTGGCCACTCAAAACGCAATGTTTTGAATTAAGCGGAAAGCGGAGTACGGAGTATATAGACACTAGTTACTTCTATGCGGGATAAAAGCGTGAAACAAAAAAAAACAAATTTAGTTAATATGTAATAAATAATATGCAAAGTAATTATGTTTATTACGCTTTCTTACACTGTAAAGGTTACCTGGTTGAGATCACCAGCGTTGATATGGCCTTTACACCATATTCCTACGTTTCTTCATACTTTATTTTAGCTTCACGCTATATCCCTTGCGGGGTAGTCAGAGAGCACGGAGCGCCAAACGCTACGGTCCCTGCATACCTCTTTCGCCTCGTCCACAGTCATTATCCTCATGCCCTTCGGGGAATCCTCATGCTTTTTACGGAACGAAGAACGGAGCAACAAATAGCTTCTTTCTTTTTTTTGTTTTAGCTTCACGCTTTTATCTCTATCTTTTATCATATATAATCATTTCTCCGAGTAGAAATCGAACCCACAACCAACTACGCTTACAGTCAGACGCTGTTCCACTGCGCCACGACCGGCCTTTTCATTATTCGTTTAAAGTGTGAAATAAATAAATAAGTAAATATTGGAAAATATATACTAAAGTTCCACTTGTTCTATTATACCGTTCATGTTTTATAAATCATAGTTTATTTTGTATTACCTTCATGCTTTTACCCCGTATAGCAGTGTCTTGACACTAAGTACTTTCTGTATACCCAGAAAGTACTTAGTGTCAAGACACTGCGTACGATATTGGAGACATTGCGTGTTGAGTGGCGAAACACAACGCCGCACTTTGTCTTACCAGAGCAAGTAAGTCAAAGTAATATAAATATAATCACTTCCTCGCGTAAAATCCAATCCACAATCGATCGCGTTTACAGTTATTAAATTTTTATATAAAAATATTTTTGCACTTCACATAAAATTTACTAAAGATAAATCACTTTTGAGAAAGCCGTAGGGTAGTGAAACAGCGTATGACTGTAAACATAGTCGGTTGTGGGTTCGATTTCTACTCGGGGAAATGATTATATTTGAAATTTATGCTCATTTCTCTGCTCTGGTATACAAACCGTGATGTTTAATACCCTGGTATGAGGAATGAAGCGTGAAGGTGACAAATAAATTCAGTTATATTTTATTATTTGAAACCGCACAAGAGAAATGATAAATATAAAATAATAATTTAAATATCTAATTGAGTAAATTTTAAATAACGGTAATAATTATAGACAATGTTCACATTGAGTATTAAATGTTAAGTGTTTTCATTTTTTAGAAATATACAGTTGATACCATATCTATTATAAACTTTAATCTTTCTATGAACGCTATAACACAGAATTGCTTGAAATTCTATGGGAATTATAATTTAATATGATTTAACGTTCACGTTAGAGCATTAGTGCGTCTAACCGACGCTGTTGTTGGAATTGCTACGTACAGTTTCAAAGAATATAAGAAGAAACTGGAAATATGAATAAAGGATTTGTTGAAAGAAAAATCCGTTTTGGTAAATGTGATTGGTTGTGGGTTCGATTACCAGGGTAGTAATTATGTTTAAATTTATTTTCACTTTCACGCTCTGGTAATACAAATTGAAACTTTGAGTTCTACCTCTCAACACGAAATGTCTCGAATTCGGTGTAAAGCGAAGTACATAGTGTCTTGACAAAAGGTACTTTATGTCTACCCTTCTGTGCAGGACAAAAAGCGTGAAGCTAAAAAACAGTACGCAGGTATCATATAGATATAATAAGTGGCCATCGTTGCGCAGTGGGACAAAGTCTAAATGTAAGGCCGATTGCTTGTAGGTTATTGAAATTAATTTATCCTGATAAGACAAAGTGCGGCGTTGAGTTCCACGCAACACGCAATATACAGAGTGTTTTGATACTTTGACTTTATCTAGCTATGAATTGTATAGTGAAATTGTTAAAATATATATAATATTTACTAAATAAGACTAACACTGAGTTCCTTCAATGAGTTACTTTAGTGTATTGACATATATTTTTCAAAGTCTGCATCTCTTCGTTATCTAATCTTTGTCCACATAGACATTAGTATTGGTTAACCGTAACAAATACGACATCTGTTTAAGTTGATCGGTGCAATTTACTTTATGTGAAATTTGAAGCTGAAACAGCTGCAATGCTAACGATGAGTACTTAAGGCTTAAACAAAAGGAGTGATCTATATATACAGGTGCCTCTTATATACAGATATTTCTTATATACAGGTATCTCTTATATACAAATATTTCGGAGAAGTATACAAATTGACAAAGTTATAGCTTATATACACCTAAAGAATTTAGAACAAAATATTTTAATAAATTTATCCACAATATTTTTTTGCTTCACGCTTTTATTCCACGTATAACAGCGTAGACGGAGGCGTAAGAGGTAGCGTTAAGACCACTGCTTACTGCGTTTCCGGCGGAATCGAGACATTGCGTGTTGAGTGGTGGGAAAAAAGCAAGAAGCTAAAAAAAATATTGGAAGTCATGACCATTCAGTTTTCAAGCGTTTTTCAAATTGAAATTCTAAAATTGTAAGCTAAGAACTAATTTTCATAAGGCAATATGTCACTTAAGAATCTCCAATCCATGTTCTTCAACTTGACAATAGATTGACTATGAACAGATCTGATTGGTTTTGTATATGAAAATCGTCGAGAAGCACGAGATGAGAACCGAAAAAAATTCTAAACATACTATAATTGCGTTTTATTTCTATTATAATAACAGTATATTTAAAAGAAAAGAATATACAACAAATGCATTCTCTGCAGGCAATCTTTAGCATTAGGTATCTGCATAGCAGGGTAGGTGGAGAGAACCTTGAGTCAAGACACTCCATTCTGCGGCTTTACCTTAAGAGATATCAAACCATCTTAGAAAGCGAATTTAGTTTGTTTTTTTAATTCCAAGCTTTATCTCTGGCGCGGCATTCATACATAATGAAGCATCCGATGCTGCGGTCCCTGCATACTTCTTTGCCCTCGTCCACAGTCATAGTCTCTCGATATATACGTGATATTCCACCAGTATCATTGATTGATTGATGATTTTCGATAGCATCATTATGAGCTGAACAAGCTTGAAATAAGACATTGAGTTGGAAATAATAATTACGATTCGTATAAATTCAATATACCTATTAGCTTCATTTGTACTTTACCATCTAACTATCAATGTAAGAAAAAACAACACAACGCTATTTTTTCAACCAATGGTCTATTTAAATTACTTGATAATGTAAAAGTCATTTCGTTCAAAATAGTGGTAAAACACTACTAACCGTAGATAAACAGAATACAGACATAAAATTGATAAAATAATTTAATTTCCCCATCTGAAATTAAGTAAACTTTGGGGTAAACGCGATTGAGTGTGGGTTCGATTTCCACTTGAGGAAATGACTATATTTAAAACTATTTTCATTTCTTCGCTCCTGTACGACACAGTGTGGCGTTCAGTTCCACCACTCAATATGCAATATCTCGAATTTGACGGAAAGTAGATGGAGTATGGTGTTGACGCTAGGTTCTCCCTGTCTACCCTGCTATGCGGGATAAAAACGTTAAGCTAAAAAAAATAAAAATTTTAATGAAAAAAAAACATTTAATTGCAGAATAAGATCTTTGATTTTCACGATTTTTATACATTTTAAATGAAACTATTTTAACCGAATTAATCGCGTATATTTTGGTATTCGAAAATACATTTTGGACACCTGACGTTTCGAACGCTTTACAGTAGTCCGTGGTCACAGGTAGACTGAGGTGGCAACTTCTACACAGGCAACACAAACGTCAGTTGCCAATCTGTTCAAACAAACAATCGATAGTTCGACTATTGAGGTTTGAAGGAAGATTCGGAGGCTATGCGTCAGGATATTTCTGCCATATTACGCCGTAGTAAACCACCTAAATCTAATCTCTTTCGTGATGAATCCCGTGCTCTTAGAAATTTGCGGCAAAACAAAGATATAACAGTTTTCAAAGCGGATAAAGGTAACGCGACGGTTATACTGGATACCGAGGATTATAACCAAAAAATGTCAGTATTGCTATCGGATGAAAAAACTTATAAAATTGTTGACAAAGACTCTACAACAAAAATACTTTAAAAACATCCAAGTCAATATAAAAACACGAGAAAACATTACAATTGGACATTAAATCACTCGTGCCTAGTTGTGTTAAGCCTCCAAAGTTGTATGGACTACCAAAAATATGCAAAACTATTGTACCACTTCATCCAATCGTTAGCCAAATCGATACGCCGACGTATAAACTGGCTCAACATGCCGGGAAAGTATTTTCTCCCCTGCGTCACCCAACATCTTATGTCAGGGATTCTTACCATTTTGTTAGCGGACTGAAAGAAGTTAGCTAGCAATGAAACCATGGTCACTTTTGATGTCTAGTCGCTGTTTATCAGTATACCT
Organism: Dryadula phaetusa; assembly: GCA_032432895.1. NCBI lineage: Eukaryota > Metazoa > Arthropoda > Insecta > Lepidoptera > Nymphalidae > Dryadula > Dryadula phaetusa. The sequence continues at coordinate 3,939,931 of JAOYRS010000073.1, forward strand.
ATAAAGGACTGCATCAGGAATGTCAAGCGAGAGGAAAACAAGATGCCTATTGATTATGAACTTTTAGAACACTGCCTTACATCTGGATATCTAGTGTTCAATCAAGTATTCTATTTGCAAGTAGATGGCATTGCTATGGGTTCGCCTGTATCCCCTGTAATAGCAGATATATACATGGAGTATTTCGAAGCGATGGCTCTTGGCTCTGCACCATGTCTACCTAGAATATATAAGCGGTACGTAGATGATACTTTTATAATTTTACCTACGGATAATATTTATATATTTCTAAACCACCTGAATTCTATTAATAACAACATAAAATTTACAATAGAATTATAGGCAAATAACTCTTTAGATGTATTATTTTGATGTATTAGTAGTAAAGCATTCTAATGGCACATTAGGCCACACAGTGTATAGGAAACCTACCCGTACCAACAGGTATCTTAATGGCGAATCCCATCATCATCCTACACAGTTATCTACCGTGGGCAAATCTTTGTTTCAGAGAGCTTACCATATTTGCGACGCTGAACACCTAGGGGATGACCTTTGACAGGTGAAGGGTGCTCTTCATCAGAACAAGCTGCCAGTTCCCAGCCAGCCAGCCAGCCAGCGTTGTATGAAGACCAACAAGCTATTTACATTAGAGAGACAGCCAGAACTTCTACCATTTGTGAAGGAACTCCCTTCAGACAAGATTGGCAACATCTTAAGAAGAGCTTCTATCAAAACCATATTTAAGCCTAATAAAAAAGTGAACCAATGCTTGAGACCCGTGAAATGTAATATTCCTTTGCAGTGTGCAGGTGTATATAAACTAAATTGTGACTGTGGCTTGTCATACATTGGCGAACCAAAGAAGAGCATCGGGGTAAGAAAGAAAGAACACGTATACGTCACATATATGTCAAGAATGAGCGTGTATTACAGTCAGCTGTGTGTGAAAATACAATGAATAAGTCCAACCACTACAACAGGTTTCATAAGCCACATATCCTCGCTGGGGAAAGTAGATATATTACTAGAATGAAGCGCGAGGCTATGGAAATTCAAAAACATCCAAATTTCAATAGAGAAGATTGTTGGAAACTCTCTACCACCTGGGACCCATTTATAAAAAATTTTAAGTCTCAAATCTACCACACCAGAGACAAAGATACAGTGTGCTTCTGCAAGAATCCAGGGCAGTACGCGAGGCAATTACGAAACAGATGGCGGTAGTTTGATATAATTAATTTTTTGTATCAACTGACAGACAAATGCCATCTCAGTCTACCTGTGACCACGGACTCCTGTAAAGTGTTCGAAACGTCAGGTGTCCAAAATGTATTTTCGAATGCCAAAATATACGCGATTAATCCGGTTAAAATAATTTCATTTAATTGCAGAGTTTAAATTAATTAACTAATTTTTAACATTCATTACAATAACTAAAGCTTGAAAAGTTTCCAATTTCTAGGCCGCGTTATATTTTTTGCTTGCTACGCTCGTGACACAATGAAACGAAAGCCAGATGACGAATGATATTCAGTTATACCTAAATAAGATCGACCTACTTTTGGATTTAAGTGCAATATAGAACAGTATCTCGTAATTATATGATTTTTTTAATGAATCGAATGATAATTGAATTGTAATAATTAAATTGGTATTACAAAATATTGTTGATTTATTTAAAATTGAAATAAAACGTAATGTGGTGAAGAATAGCGTGGCGTTGAGTTCTGCTTTCAATAAGCAAGACCTGATTTTCGGCAACAGCATTTAAGAGAGTGTCTTGACACTAGCTTGTCTCCGAGTATCCTGCTGCGTGAGATATATCGTCTAGATGCTGTTAAAATAGAACATTAGCTTAGTTAGCTAGACCTTTGGTAGAATTTTAAAACAGGCTAGTTCAAATTTTACACCGTATTTTAGATATTTTAAGCCTGCCTGATGTAAAGACACTTTAGATCTATTTTCCGTCCAAAATCAAGATATTTTTTATTGTCATGTTACTCAAGTACACAAATTGCGTTACCAAAGCGGAGAAATCAAAATAATACGATCATTTAATGTTAAGTGGCGAAACTCAACGTCGCACTTTGTTATATTTTTTTTAGTTAGCTATGTTAATCAATATTTTCCTTATACGTTAAAATTGAAATAATCTTTACTGTTTGTGGTTACAATTGAAGTACGTACCTAGTGAGATACATAGTAGCGCAGTTGCGTTGAAATTGAGAGAATCTGATAGATGTGTAGGTTCAATAGTTTCTTATACGTAAGTACACATTCATTATCCTTTTTATAGTGTTTTATATTTTTTAGATTACAACTAGAAGGCACAGGTAAGTGAGTAAAAAAATAAAAAACAATATAATGTACGTATGTATTGTAGAGATTATTTCCTATCCAAACTCCTGCCTATTTCTATCTACTTCTACCTATTCTAGAGAATGTGAAAAGTTCCCATTTAGAAGGATAGGCAGAGAGAATCTAGTCTCAAGACAGTCCATTCCTCGCTTACCGCCCAAATTCCAGATATTGCGTGTTGAGTGGCGACCTCAACGCCATGCTTTGTCTTACCTGAGTGGAGAAAAGAAAATAAATTCTAGTAATAATTTCTCCGAGTGAGAATCGAATCCACATCCAATTGAGTTTACAATAGATCATGTCTCACTCCGCCATAATAGCCTCTACATTATCGTACAAAACTTTGATATGCCAAAACACTAAAATTAAACACAGTAAATGAAATTTCTAAGCTTCTATATTAGCTGTTGAACAAACAAAAGTTTTAACCGACCAATACCTCTAGCGACCCTCTAACTTATTATATATGAAAACGCTTTGGGACTTCGAAATGTGTTACTAGGCAATAGTGAATCCGTTAATTGGAACTACATTAAAGTAATTTTAAATTTGAAACAAATTAATGAGGCCGATCGTGACGCAGTGTGACAGCGTTTGACTGTAAATGATTTCGATTTCGATTCCCACGCGGGGGAGTGGATTATATTTAAATTATTTTCACTTTCTCGGACTGTTATGACAAAGTGCGGCGTTGAGTTCCGTTACTCAACACGCAATATCTCGAATTCGGTGAAAAGCGAAGTATCGAGTGAACACTAGGTACTTTCTGTCTATCATGCTTTGCGAGATTCAAAGTAACAAACAATGTTTACATTCCGGATGGAAAGCAGTCAACGGAGTGTCTAGACAGTAGGTTGTCCCTAACTATCCTGTTATGCCAGATAAAGCTTGAAGCTGTAAACAAAACAGACGACATAATAAGACTATTGTAACGCAGACTGACTACCCCATACAGTAAACAGGATATTAATAACTCCCTTAATAATAAAAATAAGATAAATTGCAGTGTTTGGTTCTTCTAGATTTTCTAGATTTAGTATGAAAAGTAGAGTGATGTCTTAACTAGATTTCTTACTTATTGTATTGTGACGTTACGGATAACGATTGTTGGGCGATTTCAGAAGACGTGAGTTGGATTCCCGCTACGTACAATTTTATATAGGTTTGTAAGAATTATAAATATATTAATTCTTTTATTACCACGCTGTACGCTTGTAGGGATAAATTAACGATCGATTTCATATATATATATATATATATATATATATATATATATATATATATATTCAATAATAAGCTAAAATAGACATGGTATAAAAGAACCTTATCAGTCATAACATTTTGTGTTGGTAATATATTTTTTTTTAGCTTTACGCTTTTTTCCCGCATAACAGGGTAGGATGTACCTTGTTTCAAGACACTTCGTACTCCGCTTTCCACTGAATTCGAGACATTGCGTGTTGATAGGCGGGACACAACACCGCATTTTGTCTTACTAAAGCAAGGAAAGTAAGACTCACAAATGTCTTCTCATTTTTAAGGTTCCGTAGCCAAAGGGTAAAACTGGATCCTATTAAGACTGCGCTATTCGGTACTGCGGTCTATCTATCTTTCGATGTTTTATACAATGCGATAGATTGTTGAAATTTTAACAGATTAAGAATTTCTATGGCAATCATAAGAATAAATATAAAAAAATGTAATGTAATGAATATTTAAAGGGTCCATACAACTACCATATAGTATACGGAAAATTTGCCTTCTTTTTTCTCCATATTAATCATCAGCTAAACGATAGACGCTTGAAATAATCATAAAACATTTAGTTATACATTTACTTTAAGAATAAGTCATTAAATTAAAATAAAACATATAATTTAGGAGGCACCTATACAAAAGCTATGACCTTTTCAACCGTATAATGGTACCGAATTCTTCGTGCCAACTTCGAGTCCAAGTTGCACTTGGGAGGTATTTATTCGCGTAACAATAAAATAAAAATAAATATAATCAATATTGAGAACCGTAGCGTTTGGCGTTCCGTCTTTTTTGACCCCGCATGGGTTAAAACGTGACGTTTAAAAAAATAATCGTAAATTATTACAGTATATTCTTCAAAGGCTTAACTCGTCATCATGTTCATACTGTCTGATGTAATATTTTCATTTGAACATGGATTTGAACACATGAGCCATTTTTTAATCAAATCCAGTGGTACAGACTAGGTAATTTGGACTGCCAAAAGTATATTCTACATATAAATATTTTATCTGTGCTAAGTTTTGTATTTCGTATTTAAGTAAAAAAGCTATATAAAGTAAAATTTAAACCTCGTTGTATTATCCCATAATAATTGGTGATATATTACATTATTCCCAGTACCCGTGATATTAACATATCTCTTTTTATATCATATTAAGCCTAAGTTGATCTGTATTACATTACATATCTGCCCATAAAAAATCGGTTCAGTCGTTCCAGAGATTAGCCGGAACAAAGAAAGAGACAGATAGCAAAAATTAAAAAAATGTTACTTAGGTATATCTATCGGGTATACATAATTTAATACATAATTATATACATAATTATATACATATTTAGTAAAAGTGGTTTTTTAACATAATTATATATTATAAATATAATATAAATGAATTAAATTAAAGTGTCTACTTGAAAGTATCCACTTTAATTTAATTCATTTATATAGATCACCTACGAAAAGGAGAAACCTGTCACTAACATAGCATAGGAAGCAAAATTTAAATAACTTATAAAATATTACTCAAGTAAAAAAAAAACATAAAAATTCCAGCAATACGTATCCATGTGTAGTTTTATCATAATCTGACGTCAATAACCATGGTATATTGGCCATATAAATTCTAATCGCATATATTGCAAGCCGCAGTTATTACAATATGCATAAATTATGTTTTAATATAGAAGAGATCTAACTATAGGCGTAGTGGTTAGTTTTGGAAGTCACAGGTTCAAAATTTGAATAACAAGAAACAGCTTCACGCTTTATCCCTTAGAAAAGGGTATATATATATATATATATATATATATATATATATATATATATATATATATATATATATATATATGCATTAATATAGTAAGACTACTGAAGTAATTTAAATAAAATTTGGGTCCAAGCCAAGCTAAAATGAAATGTTAAGGAAAGCAGAATGGTTGTTACCGCAATTATAACTCGATTTTTAATGCAAAATGCCTATGAATAATATTATTTCCTTGCAAAAAATTCGACGTAGTAGGATGAAATCGTTTATATATTTTAATAAGATTAATTGCATATAAATTGGTGTTCGAAAATACATTTTCAGGAACAATATTGTTTTGATATTCGAAAATACGTTTTTGGAAACCTGACGCTCCGAACACATCACAGTACTCCGTAGTCACAGGTAGACCGAGGAGGCATTTGTCTGTTAGTTGTTACAAAAATTAGTTATTTGTATCAATGTAAAAATCGCTAAAATCAAAGATCTTACTAACTGTATTATGTTTTCTCGATAAATCAGAGAAAATCTAGTGTCAAGACACTCGGTTGACTACTTACCGCTTGATATCGAGATTTTCCCTTAGTAGAGCGAAAATATGAAAATATATTTTCAATCTTTGGGTATAAATTACTTCAGTAGTCTTACTATATTAATGCATATATATATATATATATATATATATATATATATATATATATATATATATATATATATATATATATATATATATATGCATTAATATAGTAAGACTACTGAAGTAATTTAAATAAAATTTGGGTCCAAGCCAAGCTAAAATGAAATGTTAAGGAAAGCAGAATGGTTGTTACCGCAATTATAACTCGATTTTTAATGCAAAATGCCTATGAATAATATTATTTCCTTGCAAAAAATTCGACGTAGTAGGATGAAATCGTTTATATATTTTAATAAGATTAATTGCATATAAATTGGTGTTCGAAAATACATTTTCAGGAACAATATTGTTTTGATATTCGAAAATACGTTTTTGGAAACCTGACGCTCCGAACACATCACAGTACTCCGTAGTCACAGGTAGACCGAGGAGGCATTTGTCTGTTAGTTGTTACAAAAATTAGTTATTTGTATCAATGTAAAAATCGCTAAAATCAAAGATCTTACTAACTGTATTATGTTTTCTCGATAAATCAGAGAAAATCTAGTGTCAAGACACTCGGTTGACTACTTACCGCTTGATATCGAGATTTTCCCTTAGTAGAGCGAAAATATGAAAATATATTTTCAATCTTTGGGTAGCAGAAATTTGTAAAAATCCCTCTATAGAGATGCTAACAACATAAATAATTTATAACAAATGTATGTGTAAGAATTGGTTCGCAGCGGGATGGAGAACGAATGCATAACTAGCGATTGAGCACTTGAACGGTTTCCAAAAGGCGCGGGTTCGAATCCCGCTGTGTTCAAAGTTTTATATATTTTTTTTTTTTTATAAAAAAAATTAAATTTGGAAGTATATATATATATACCTCTGGTTATGGTTATCTGAGATAAAGTACTGTAAAGTATTTGATACGTTAGTTTTTCAAAAAAGTTTTTTTTTTTATTTAACAACATATTTGCGTTTAATCCTGTTAAAACAGTTTTATTTAGTTTCTAGTACAAATTATTTAGTTTCTAGCTTCATAGAGTGATGGGTGTCTTAAAGGTGCAAATAAAGTTCGCATCTTCAAGGTTTAAATCCTTTTGCTTATATTAAGTGTACATTAATTTTACATTAATTTTGTATTGATGAAGTTTTAGACAATTTATTTTCCATTCCAGTTAGAATAGAAGTAAACTACAATTGTTAACGACATTTCAATTAGTTTTCAGCGTAAAAGCAGTTTTTTCATACGATCAATACTAAGCATAGCGTTGCAGATTCTCAAGTTTAAAACGAACAAAAAAACTGTAAAGAAATCTCTTCGCAACTTACAAAGAAGATAGTGAAGTTATATCAATATGATTGCTTGTTTTAGAGGTAAATAGAGGCAAATGATTCAATATTTTAATATTTTATATAAATAGCTATTCGGGATTTTAAAAAAAAATTAAAATTTGAACGCAATGGTATTTGAACCCACGCATCTCGGAAACCGGCCAAATGCTTTGAGTGCTAAGCCATGCGTTCATACTATTCATATTGTTTTCAAAATGTTTTCTAATCTTAAGTGAGCAATAACGCTTTAAAAATATTGAAATATGGTATTTGGCAGATTAAAAAAAAACTATATTGGTAAAAACTATACCAAAATGCTATATTAATTAAAACATATACATACGTGAAAGTGCGACTTATTTTATATTATTAAATTTAGAAGATATCCCGTATAGTTAAAATTTAGAGCTTATTCCGTTAAAATTAATTAGAAGAAACTTAGAGGTTAACAGAGTGTCTTGACACTAGATTGGTACTGCTGTTCGCCCAAAATCGAGACATTTCGTGTAGATTAGGGAACTCAATGCCACACTAACTCTTACCAGAGCCTACAAATGAAAATAAATTTAAAAATTTTCCTCCGAGTAGGAATCAAGCCCACGAAAGATCTCGTTCACAATCAAAGTGCCACTGTACCACCATAGGCCATCGTAGTATAGTAAAACAACATAAGCGACAGCTATATTTACTTAATAAAATTGGCCCTACGGAGATGAAATTCTTTAGCAATACCTGATTGGTAGTTGGTATATCGTAATGTCTTGCATCCTATTGGAGAACTGCTTGTGTGGTCTTAAAACTGGTGTACCCGTGGCCTCAGCTAGTGGCGGTCGTAAAGAGGTTTTACACGTTTAGGTTTTAGTGGGTAAACGGTACGTATTGTATCTATCAATCAGGATTCCCACACAACCTGTTCCGATTCCATAATCAATAAGGTATCTGTAACGGGATTTCGTTGGGTTAAAAAAGGCTTAAATGCCTCCCTTTGACATTCCCAGTAACAAAGCAAAGCTAATCTCTCTAAACAACCTCGACAATTATTTCAATTATTCTTTCGTATAAAATGAGCAGCACATAGCTAATTATATGTAATAATTAATTCATATAAGCTTTGAAAAGGCTCGCATATAATATTTACATTACGTTCCTTAAAGAAGAGAAAATTGGAAAAGATATTAGCCTTCATATATAATTTATTTCTCATATAAATTTATATATTATTATATTTTTAGCTTCTCGTTTTTATCCTGTATATCAAGATGTACTGCAGTTTCCGCCGAATTCGAAACGTTGCATGTTGCAAAATAAAAATAGTTTATATGTAATCATCCCCAAAGTGGGAATAAAATCCACAACCTATAGCATTTACAGTTAGACGCAGCTCCACTACGCGACGACTGTCTTCTACTTTTACTATCACTTTCATGTTTAAATATGAAAGTTAAGCTAAAAATATATATTACCATTTGTAGTTATATTTATAATATATTTATCAGTTAGTTTGCTATAGCCATAGAATCTGATTTTCCATCAAATATTCAAAGTTGCACTCATAGATGCACCAGTACCACTGCACTTAAGGCTTTCATGGACATAACAGTGCACACATACATTCAAACTAAAGGATGCATGAATATATACACACACCCACATAATAAGTCGGCGTACTGAAATATCGTACAAAAAAATTCTTCAGAAACACTAACTCCTATAAAAAAAGAAGCTAGGGTTTTACTATATAATTTTTTTTTACTTCTTGTTTTTATAATATAAGAGGGTAGACAGAAAGCACCTAGTGTCAAGACATTCCGTTCTTAGCTTTCCGCCGAGACATTCCGTGTGGATTGGCGGAACTCAACGTCGCACTTTGTCTCACCATAGCGAGGAATTGAAAATAATTTAAATATAATCATTCCCCCGTGAGAATCGAAGCCACAACTGATGGCATTTACAGTTGGACGCTGTCCTACTGTGCCACGATCGGCCTCAAATAATAAAATGAATGTAATTATGTTATACTCTATCTATGTAATACTCTATCATGTCTATGACATGCATGAAAATTTATTATTAATTATTTTTTAGGACCAGGATTCGAACCAGTGCCTCTTGGAAACCGTCCAAGCACTTTGACCGCTAGCAAAGCAATGGGTTTTATATCCACTTGCGTCAATATTCTTATACGTTTGTTGCAAATTATTTGTGTTGTTAGAAACAGTTTAGTAAGAGAGAATGCTATTTATTTTAATATTTTATTATATTTAAGGTATTATCATACTTAGAAGTAGAAAATATGTTTTAGAAATGAAGTTGTTTCCAAAAATTGTTCTGCAGCTTTCAAATTCTTGATTGAACCTATTTCAATTTTCTATCATTCTATGAAAAACAAATGTTAGCAGATAATCTGTTTACAAGTGTACTCTATCTATTTTTGTACAAGCGTAAGACGGGTAATAGAAGTACGCGTGGGATCAATCAATATAGACTTTTATAGAGCGTCAATTATTTTTTAAATTTTATTATAACGACACTATATTTACGCTATTTGTATCTAAGTTAAATCAAAATAGTTGTCAGTTCTGTTCCCAGTTGGGGCAATATATATATATATATATATATATATATATATATATATATATAACGAATACAGAAATTTGAGAAATTTGAAGTCGGTCGTGGCGCAGTGGGACGGCGTCTGACTGTAACGTGATCGGTTGTGAATTCGATCCCCAGTCGGGAGAGTGATTATATTTGAATCGTTCTCACTTCATCACTCTGGTACGACAAAGTGTGGCGTTGAGTTCCTACACTCAACACGCTATGTCTCGAATTCAGTGAAAAGCGGAGTACGGAGTGTCTTGACGCTAAGTACTTTTTGCCTACCCTGCTGTGCAGGATAAAAAAAAGAATAATACAGAAAACTATTGCTGCACTCTTCACACTGTATACATTGTATTGTAGATAGCATATTTCCATCTCGGTCGCACACGTTCGTAAGAATTGTACAAAGATAAAATGTGTTCAGTCAAATGTCACATAAAACCTTTCCTTAATCTCAACATGTCAGATTGAAAAATCACATCCTTACATTAAGTCTTTGACGTTGACGTTGAAAAATGATGAATGAAAAAACGTCATTTGACAAGTACGTTAGAAGATGCTTTTTGTTTATTAATACACTTTGTTACGTTGACTTATGTATTATATTTACTTAGTTAAATAACATTAGATTAGAAACCTCATTGATAAGTAAAATACTTGATCAATCACTTTATAAAAACGTAAAGTTCATGATGTAAAATACTTACGACATCAGGCCCGTACGATCTGATAAGTAAAAACGCTGCGTTGAGTTGCGCTACTTAACATGCAATGCCTTAAATTCAGCGGTAAGCCGAGTACGGAGTGTCGTGACACTAGATACTTCCTATCTACCCTACTATGCAGGTTAAAAGCTTTAATGGTAAAAAAAAATGCCATACATTTGACCATTTCATACTTATATTATAAACTCTCTCTAATTTGATGCTTCTTCGTTGGCCGTTTTCGTAAAACAGATTCAAAATTTTTCTCTTACGTTTATAAATATAAAATTATACGTATATATATATATATATATATATATATTATATATATATATATATATATTTAAAATATTGCAATAACCAAAATCGGGCTGCGTAAATATTTATAACGCAATCTCCGTTGCCCATAAATGTTTCGCCACTTTTATACGTTTTATGTTTACCATGAAATTGACATTTTTAGCGTTCGCGTTGAAAATCCCTTTGAATGAGTATGAAACTACACCTTAAATATTTTTCAGTGAAACTGTACAATGGAATATAATACATATTGTACTATATTTAAAGTCTACATTTATTTAATTTAAATTCATATTAAACAAAGTTTAGTGTTATTTAAAGAATAACAGGAAATTTCATAGTGAGGTCACTTGCTATATAATTCTGAATTATAGAATAGAATATAATAGAACTTACTGTCAAGACTCTCCGTTATACATTCCGCCCGATATAAAAAACTCGATGCCAATAAACATAAATATTTGAATTTATAAATTAAAGTTATTAGATCCGATTAAATAAATTAATATTAAAAATCATTCAGACAGGTTGACTGTAAACGGGATCGGTTGTAGGTTCGATTCCTAATCGGGGGGTTGATTATATTTAATTATTTTTATTTCCTTGACATCAAGTACTTCCTGTCTACCCTGCTATGTAAAATGAAAGCATTAAGCTAATGATAAGTCCCCCGAATGGAAATAAGACCCACAACCTATCAAATTTACAGTTGACTTGTTTAAGCACTGTGCCACAATAGGCTAAAAATACTGTATAATGTATACATAATAGGGGAGAAAAGGAAAATTATATACATTTTTATGTTCACAAGAAAATAATTTTTCCTTTAAAATGTATCAGTGAATATATATTTAGTACGAAACAGATTTATTTCAATTCCAGTTAAATTTCAATATTAGTAATATTTTTCCTCAACACGCTTTCATTTCTTTACATTTGGAATGCTTCTGACGTGCGTAGGTTTTTAAATTACGATACAATTATACTGACGTTTATGACTTCGAATATTTTGTCAATGCTCAAGAACAGAAAGTATTTGTTTATTTTTTTGCTTATGTGGAGCAGTTGGTAGTCTTTTAAATGCGATGAGAGCGGGCTCTAATCCCATGTTCCCAGAGAAAATATTTACATTTATAGTAGAAATGCGGTGTTAAATTCCGCTACTTTTCCAATTTTTAATCTTTATCTTCCAGACTATATATACAAGTAACTTATTAAAGTATTATTAAAACCAAATTAAACCACCAAAAGGCCATCAACATTTACGTATCGCAGTAAACAATGTCCAATAATAATAAAAGATTATTTTTTATATGTAAACGAGAGACGTATCTTAACACTAGTTTCTGTCTGGATATTCAACTAACTAAATATAAGAAGTACCAGTAAGAAACATGACAAGGTATTTAATAAAAATATTTAATTTAAGCTCATAATTAAAGCTTGTAGGTAAACTTGACAGTTATATTCAGAAACTTTGACGGAAATACTGATATCTGACGGAAAAGTTGTGAAGCTCTAAAGGAATACGAAAAACACTTTACTAAGTCATTTTCGATGTTCAATTTTACTCTCATTATTCATGTTCATTCATGATATATTGTACGCTCAATTTCACTGAGCATTACTTAGCATCTACTATAGTGTAATATTTCTTTATAGCTTCACGCTTTTATCTCGCATAGCCGGGTAGACAGGAAGTACTTAGTGTCAAGACACTCCTTATTACACTTTCCGCCAAATTTAAGGCACTGCGTGTCGAGCGGCGGAACTCAAAGCCGCGTTTTGTCTTGCCAGAGGGAGGAAATAAAAATAATTTAAATATAATCATTCCCACGAGTGGGAATCGAATCCACAAGCGATCGCGTTTACTATCAAACGCTGTCTCGTTGCTCCACGACCAGCCTTTAACATTTTACTATTTTTTGCTTTATTTAAAAGCCACTTTGGTAAAGTGGATCATTATCTGACTGCAAACGGGATTGGTTTGATTCCAACTCGGGGGAATATTTATAATTTAGTTATTTATTATTTAGTAACTCAAAGCATTAAGTCTTAAATTAGAGCCAAAAAGCGCCGTTCTTCGCAGTTTCTCTTTTCCTACCCCACTAAAGGGAGACAATACACGACCTTTTTTTTCATCATCGCTACAACAATAAAAATGCGATTTATATAAACATTACGGAGTCTCGTATGACATTTCAACGATATACTCGTACGCTGAATATGACTTTTTTGTACAAATCGTTTGCGATATTCAAATAAAACTTTTAAAAACTGTTGTTTATTTGTTCGCGCGCGTGCTTTGGAAACGGTTACATGGATTTCTAGATCATTTCCATTGTATTCGGTTCAATATTAAATAAAATATGGGCAATTTTTAATATTGTTCTATTTTTAAAATGTTATTCCACTCTTAGTTTTTATTTTTTAAATGTTTTCTATCCTAATTGTGGAATTATAGTTTGAAATTAGTAAAAAAAACGAAAAAAATTCTGAGAAATATTATTTGGGTAGCAGAAATTTGTAAAATCTCTCTAAAGAGATGCCAACAACGTAAATAAGTTGTAACAAACGTATAACAATTTCGACGCAGCTGGACGAAGAACTCATGGTTTAGCGATCAGAGCGCTTGGACGGTTTCCAAAAGGCGCGGGTTCGAATTCCAATTCTAATCTTTGTTTACATATGGCTAATTTTTTCAAAGAGAGAATTTAGTGTCTTATCAACAAAGTACAGAGCTTTTATGCTCTTATTTAAGAAGTAAGTAATAATAAGAAGAAAATAACTAAATCATAACTATTTGCGTTGGCATTCAGGCGATACACGAAGCCACAATCACCAAATCTAAACAAATAAATAATATTGGAGTATCTGTTTGTAATATTAAACAACTCGTTTTTTTATTAAACGCATATTTATATTTACACAATAAATACTCGTTACAATTTACATGTTAACTTATTTGTATTTATCTATCTGTCTATTTATTTTTCCTAACCACTAGAATGGGTGGACTTTCATTAATTGATGCAATAAGCAGTAACCCACGAAATTTTTTGTTTTAGTACATATAATATAATAAAAATACAGAGATGTTCCTGATGTTTTTTTATTATTTTTGTCTCTCAGTATATAAGTTCCGGGAAATATCTGGAATAGCTGGATCAATTTTGGTTGGAATTTCATTTACATATAGCTGATACAATAATAAGTGACTTAAGCTACTTTTATTTAAGATTTTAATTTGCAGGTAAGTAAAGTTCAGTTACTTTATTTTAATTTCTTGTTTCAGAGGGAGGACCCCAGTATGAATCTTACCCTAAACGCATCAGCGAAATGGGTAATTGAAGCATCGAGGGAAATCCAAAATCCAAATACATTATTAGAAAAGTACTCCTTGAATAGAAAAGTAGATGACCCGACTCGAGCCCTCGTGCTAACTTTCTATGGCATCCTAGTCACCATCGGCGCTGTTGGCAATGCACTAGTTGTTATTTCGGTAAGTAGATTATTTTAAATTTTAAACTTATTAATATTATTATTATATATTTATATATATATATATATATATATATATATATATATATATATATATATATATATATATATATATATATATATATATATATATATATATATATATATATATATATATAATACTAAATAAATCTAAATTGTTTTGTTGTCTGTCTGACATTAGTGTGTTGTAAGTATTCTTGTAATTAATATTTTTTACGTTAAAATTTAAATATTGTAAATAAATATGAAACCGGACGAAGAGTAGACGAAGTGGGACAGCGTCTGACTGTAAACACGATTGGATGTGGGTTCGATTTCCATATTTAACTTATTTTCATTTCCTAGCTCTAATAAGAGAAAGTGCGGCGTTGAGTTCCACTATTCAACAAGCAATACTTCAAATTCTGCAGAAAGCAGACGTCCAAGTGTCTTGACACTAGGTACTTCCTGTAAACTTCCCTCCTATGCGGGATAAAAAGAGTAAAAGTACAAATTTTTTTATGGTTTTCATAACATTATCCTTATCGTGCCGCAGTTAAAACTATTCAAACTGAACTCGATTTTGACTTAAGATTAACTTAAAAAAAGCGAATTCATGCTTCATATCTACCCACCCTGCTATGTGAGCAGGGTAGTCAGAGACAACCTAGTGTCAAAACATCATCTGTGATTGGAAGAAACATAAAATTACTTCAAAATTAATTTATTTAAGATTTCTGAGAAAGAAAAAAATAACTTAATTAACTATTTTATTTGTATATAAAACAAAGAGCTTAAAGCAAATAAAACTCAGTAACAAATGCAATTATTCTTCTCTTATTTACAAGCAAATTTATATATTTCTTACTTAAATAATTTAGGCCTTAACCTGAAACCCTAAAATCTAAATCAAATTTCTCTTCCAGGTCGTGAGAAAACCAGTAATGAGAACAGCTCGCAACATGTTCATAGTAAATCTGGCTGTGTCAGACGCGTTGGTTTGCTGCGTTGGTACACCACTTACATTGATGGAATTATTGACCAAACATTGGCCTTTGCCGGACTGGCCAAGCTTGTGCAAAGCTTGCGGTGCTATTCAGGCTATATCAATATTTGTTTCAACTATATCAATCACGGCAATCGCTTTGGACAGATATCAGGCAAGGTCGACTTTATGTAATAAATAATTTAAATGTTTTTATACATCTCGACTATGCTGGATTCTATTACATGGAACCACTTTTTTTTTAAATCGAAACATTGCGTCTTGCCCGCGGAACTTAACGCCGCACTATGTCTTACCAGAGTAAAAACACTGTTCTAATATTCCACGTTGGCATTATTTGATGCTCATTTAATAAATAAATAACAAAGTTAGTTCCAATTTAAATTAAGCAATAAGTTTTAATAACACACTATTTTTAAGAGAGGCCGGTCGTGGCGTAGTGGGACAGCGTCTGACTGTAAACGCTATCATTGTGGGCTCGATCCCCACTCGAGGTAGTGATTATATTTAAATTATTAACACTTATTCGCTCTGGCAAAGACAAAGTGCGGCGTTGAGTTCCACCACTTAACACGCAATGTCTCGAATTCGATGGAAAGCGAAGTACGGTGTGTCTTGACACTAGTTACTTTCTATCTACCCTGCTATGCGGGATGATAAGCTTGAAGCTAAAAAAATAAATAAAAATATTTTCAAGATCTAGTCAAAATAATCTAGTCATAAATAATCTAGTCATAAATACAGATTTTCAAATTATATAAAAGTTTAGGAACTTTCGTTCTGCAAAGTATGAAAAAACAAACAAAAACATATTACATCATAATCTTATATTAAATCATGTATTCTAGTATATTAAGTATAATACTTGTGCTTATCTTGTTTGAAACTCTCTTGCCAGTTTTGACGTAACACATAAATATTCCTGGAACTTATACCAAATGGTCTGAGGAGACTTCCGGGAAATAAATACAATTTTCCTTACCCATATTTAACTCAAGTCCTTTTATATGTAGTATTTAAAATCAATTGAGAATTGATAATTGACATTGACAGCTTGGCATTTATTAAAATAATATGTAAGCTATTAAAAATGGATTTATTTAAAAGCAACTTCATCCCATATAGTAGGGCAGTCAGACACAGACAGACAGACCTAGTGTCAAGACACTCCGTTGACTGGATAGATTGTGTTAATTGTACTATAGTTTTGAAAGAGAAAAGCTGTACACATTATATACTTTAATATTATTTATTAATTAAAAAAAAGTCAAATTAAGTGTGAGATAAAATGTTTGAGATTCGATTCGAGTTGCCTAAAATACATGAGCTTGATTAAATACTTCTTCTTCTTCTCTCTTCTTCTTCTTCTTGACTAAAATACCAGGAGCGTGATTAGAATACTTCTCCCGCATAACAAAAAGCCAGAGAAAACTAAAAGACAAGATACTTTGTTGATCGCTTTCCACCCAAAATCAGACATATTTTTTGTTGAATGGTGAGATCAACGCCAAGCGGAGAAATGATATGAAATTTAATTCAATATAACCATCTCTCACGCTTTCACCCCGCATAGGAGGGTAGTCTCAAGACTCTCCGTACTCCACTGACTCTGAATTCGAGACATTGCGTGTTGAGTGTCGTAACTCAACTCCGCACTTTGTTTTATCAAAGTGAGGAAATGAAAATAATTAAAATATAATCGTTACCCTAGTGGGAATCGAAAGCACAACCGATCACGTTTAAAATCAACCACGCGCAGACTGCGCCACGATGCAATGGAGACATGACTCTCAATGGCAGAGAAATAAAAGATTATTTTACTACTTTTGAATTCCCAAGAATAAGAAAATATCTAAATAAAAAGAATCTTTCTTAAATTACAATAAGTATACGTTATTTCGTCTTATGAATATTCCAAGAATTTTCTTTGAAATACAACTTTGAATTTTGGCTTTATAAAATAAATTTATTCACATAATATATGTTTATATTATTGTAAGCCTATCAAATTACATTACAAGGCTAGAATGATGTATTTATTTGTAACAAAATGTTATTTGGTTTTATTTGTACGAATATAAGTAATATATCTTAATTGCTTCCATTTCATTCACTTCAAACGCATATATTTTAGACTATCCGAAATTTAGAATACATTAGTGGGTCACATATATATAGGCGATTATACCAATTGCATTATTAAGATTTTAATTAAAATGTATAAAAATCACGAAAAGAATTTATTTTTAATAAATTTAGATTTATTAAAAATAAATTCTTTTCGTGATTTTATGATAATATATATATTGATGTAAAAACAGCTTTACGCTTTATGTATTTACGTCAGGGATAAGCTAGTGTCAACACAATCCATTGACTGCTTTCCGCCTGAAATCGAAACTGGTGAACTTAACTCCGCGTTTTGTTTTACCGGAGCGGATAACAATTTAATAATTTTTAAATACAGTAATTTCTCCGAGTGGGAATTGAACCCACAACTATTCCAGTCAGAATTTATCCTGCACTACAATAGCGTTAAAAAATTTAATAATGATTGAAAACGTAATTTTCTTATTATAAGTATGAATATAGTTACATAATTGTTTCAATATATAAATATTTAGTTTTGCTTAAATTACTCAAGCCACTGACTCTCGGTTCTTCTCTTTACACCACAAAGGGTGGAGGGGTTGAACGGCATCAGGGCTGAGCACTCTGGCCGCGCCGATCAACTCCAACCACAAATATGGGTAGGTCACTGAAGTAGGCCAATGTGGCCTGAGTTAGGCAGTCATACTCACTAGAGATAGTGATGAGGAAAGATGGGGAAGCAGATGCTGCGAGGTTGATCAACCCCAGCTGAGTGAGACCCATAAGGGAGGCCCAGCAAAGGCGATCAAGCGAGCATTATTAAGCCACTGAGAGCACTGTGTCATTGCAGACAGTGACAAGTGCTGCAAATGCGGAACGCTTTCAATAGATGATATATAAAGGAATAATTATCACGGTACTGTGCCAAATTATTGATATTGATAGTGTGAATCATATTTAATGACCTCAAGATAGTATCAGGCGTCAGTGACGTTTTGCTAAAGAAAATATTGCGACTGCGATTTGTCTGTCAGCATCACTACAAATTATCAAAATACACGACAATCCAAATTGCGGATATATGTTGTTGACTCGAAACATTTTTTTTTGTTTCATAATTTATATAGCATTGATAAATCTTTTAATGTAGATATAAAAATAGTATAGATTTCTTTTATATATTCTATATTTTTTTTATATATTCTATATTTTTTTTATATATTCTGTATATAAAATTTTGCAAGAAAGTTCACATTTACGTTAATAAAGTCGCGTTAACAATATTTTATTTGACCGTAATTATTTCAAAAAGTTCGCTTAGAACATAAAGACCAAATTTCTCATATATTGGTGAACTAATTTACAATTCAAACCAATAAATTGAAAGCAAACCAAGAAATTGCATATTATACATTAAAGAAGCTTATGGAATTTTGATACAAAACATATACCGCTCGTATAGAATACGTAGAATATGACATTCATTAAACTGTTATCGAAGGTATCTTTACGAAATTTAAATTTATAAGGATAATTATTTATTAATACAACAAGTATATAGAAACATTACAAACGAATTTCGGATTTCTGTAATATATGAAATATTATACCTAAGATAGGGAAAAGTTTTTGGAAAAAGCGTATAAAAATTTAAACTCAGTGGGTTCCAAACCCGCACCTCTTGGAAACCGTCCAAGCGCTCCGACTACTATGCCATGTGTTCTACTACAGGCTGCGTGGTAATTCTTGTACGTTTTTTACAACTCATTTAGACAACAGAATTTCACACTTGGACCGTGCCTCTAAGATTCCAAGAGGCGCGGGTTCGAATCCCGCTGCGTTCAAATGTTTATACATTTTTTTAAAAACGTAATATTCACAACTTCAGATGTTTCATTTCATATAAGTGGTTTGTTTTAAGTAACTTACTTTGTGTATAAGCTCGGTGGAATATTTATATATTATTTTTTCTTTGCAAGAAATACATTTATAAGATTGCCACTAGTTTTGAATACATATTAGAAAAAGATTAAATTAGTAAATTAATATTAAACACAGAGTGTGTTTGAAATGACATTTATTTCATTAGAAACTACGTTATAAGGTGGATAAAATGATGTATATATATATACTAACTGAGTCCACGAAGAATTTAAGAACCATGAGTAATTATTTGATTATTCTAAAATAACAGTACCCTTAGTTACTTCTTGTTACATTAGCTATCTGCCAAAGAAGTCATATCAAAATTGGTCAAGTCATTTCGGGGATGACCAGAACAAGCAGACAGACAGACGCGAGACCGTATATACATACATTTACATTTAGTAAAAAACGGGTATTTTAATAATAAAAATAGAAACTTGAGTTTTATTTAAGTTTTATACAGATTAAGAGCTTTTACTCCTAATAAAAAATCGAATAGAGCATTTTTCTAAGTAACTATGTTTCAAACTTCCTGTTATTTGTACAATGTAAAGTTTTACGAGCGTAGTCTTTTTTGTGAATCCCCTCATGCTTGTTCAAGCAAAAAGGCAAACAGAACTAGAAAAAACTTTTATCTGGTCTTTCAGTGCAGTCTACACTCTATACAACTTTATCTAAGTATTTAGTTATATTTATATATATTCTTTATGACCTTTTGGTGTAGTGATAAGAGAAAACGATAATTGTAAGTTTGATTTTTTCAAAGACGAAAATAAATATGATAACATCCAAGGATTAATAAAACTGCCATAAGTTTTAGATGAATATTTATAAAATAGTAAATACTTGCAACTTTATTTGCATAGTGTTCAAGATAGATAGTATTTAGTGCTAAGACACTCTGTTTCCCGCTTTCTTTTAGAATTCGATCTTGACTAAACACCGCATTTTGAGTTACCAGGAGGAAAAAAACCATTTGACAATAATAATTCCTTCAACTGGAGGTCGAAATCCACAATCATAACGCTTACAGCCAGACAGCGCCACATTCCAATCGTACCAACCAACTTTTATCAACACGCTATTTATTTATTTATTTCTTACTGTTAGCTAATCCATTATGGTCCGCCATTAAATTTTTGAGATTGTCATATGCCATCACAAAACGTCCATCAAGTGGGATTTTGTTACGTTATAGCGGGTTGACTGCTTCAGTATAGATAAAACAAAGTAAAATACCCGTATGATACACCGAGCTTGTACCAAAAATAACATTAGCCGGAAGGCATTTGAAATCATATGTTAATGGTGTTTTAGGCTTGACTTATATATTGATCATTAAGCAGCAAGGAAGAGTAAAAGAAGCCAGTCTTTGTAATTAAAATTAAGTCTAGAATCTAGGTCTAGAAGGCTCTTGAATTTTTATGGCAACAGATAATGCACATGAGGCCGGTCGTGGCGCAGTGGGACAGCGTCTGACTGTAAACGTGATCGGTTGTGGGTTCAATTCTAACTCGAAGTAGTGATTATATTTAAATTATTTTCACTTCCTCGCTCTGATAAAGACAAAGTGCGGCGTTAAGTTCCACCACTGTACACGCAATGTCTCGAATTCGTGGAAATCGAAGTACGGAGTGTCTTGACACTAGGTGCTTTCTATCTACCCTACAATGCGGGATAAAAAACGTGAAGCTAAAAAGAAAGGTAATGCAAAAAACAATGACCCATAAGTTCCCCATGACATTACTTCAGTACAACTTGTGGTTTGGCTTGGCCCTTAGAGTTTCATATCACATCTTCTAGATTCTTGAATACTATGTCAATAAAAAGAGCTCAATATGATTTCCTAAGGCTTCATATCTGTAAGTTTTTTATTGAGGACTTAATTCCTTAGGTTTCTACATCGGATATTTTAAGTCATTGACGTCAAAACATAATGATTATCTAGCTTACAATGTCCTCCAAAGACACTATCTCTTATTGTTCCACCGGTATATTAGTTCCACACGACGTCTTCAACCACCAAACCAAATGAATGAATGTGGAACCAAAATTATTTACAGCCTGTACAGTGCCCAGAGTTATTAGTCAAAGCACAAAAACTATTTAAAAAATCCCTTCAAACACACAGACAAACAGACGGTCTTTAAAAAAAGCATACATAAAAAATCATACATATATTGATATTTTATTACAATTTTAACATACGGCCTAAAATATTTAGTAATATTTTTCTATGTTTATTTCGTAAATATCTTCACAGTACAGATAGATGAGAAAATTCATATTATTGCTTTAATATACTTATGAATATAGCAAAAAAATATTTACGAGAATGCTTTAAATTATATATTTCTTCTGCCCTACATATTGTCAATGAATTGAATTGAATGAATTACTTATTTATCTATTCTACAGTATAAAAAATCAATAAAAAAATAAAGTGTCAGTCTTTTTGCTAAAATAGTCGTTCATTTCCAAATAATATTTATTCAAAAAATAACTAAGATAATATGATGTGAATTATAATTATATTTTAAATGTGTGGACATCATCTATTGAAAAAAAATATTTTTTTAACTTCACGTTTTTATCCAGTATACGGGAGGCACCTAGTGTCAAGACACTCCGTACTACCACCACCTCCTTTCGTGCGTATAGTGACGGAACTCAAAGCCATGCTTTGTTTTACCATAGCAAGGAAATGAAAATATTTTGAATATAATCAATCTTCTTGGCGGGAAGCGATCCCACTTCCGATCGCGTTTACAATCAGACGCTGTCCCATCGCGCCACAATCGGCCTCGATTTTTTACCTCTTTTTTAGCTTCACGCTTTTATCCCGTATAGCAGGGTATACAGAAAGTACCTATGGGCTAGACACTCCGAACTCAGTTTTTCCCCGTATTCGAGGCATCTTTCTTGTGTCGAGTGGCGGATCTCAATTTTATTTCTAAATATTTAATTATATCTTTTTATTTATTAATTCAATTTTTTATTACATAGGGAATCTAGTGTCAAGTCACTTAACCGTATATCTTATCAGTAGTTAAAGAGAATATGCCTTCTTATGCTAAGTATGGAGTACTACTCTAAAAATATGATACAAAACGTCATTTAATTGCCAGTTGTTAATATTCTGTTTAAATTTACTCATTAATCCTTCAATGCATTAATTTTCGAGATTTATAAAATCCCTTTTTTCTTTAGCCCACGCAGTATTAATAATGGAGTAATCGTTGCTTGGAACGAAGCAATAACTTCTGATATAGACAATAGCTTCTATTTGCAATTTAAAAGTAAAGCAAAAGTTACTATATATGTATATATTTTATAACATCGAAATAGATGCAATGTTGAAACAGTCTGTCAATAGTCTGCCAATAGTAACTTCTTCTTTTTACTGGCATCTGTGCCAGCTTACTCAGAGTCTGCTTTTCCACTTAACGTACTCTACTTTGCACGGTCTTTTGCATCCTCGGTGGTTAGTCCACTGGGTCTCATAACCTGTTTCGCGACATTCAGTCATCGCCTTTGTAACATTCATCTCCCCCCCCCCCCCCCCCCAAATATAATATAGATAAATACTATAATTATAAAAACATACCTTGGCTCATGATACGTCTCGCGGTTAGGACCCAATATCGTCATGTTCGCAATAACTCAAGAACTTTTAGAGATTCAGAGGCAACAGTGTCAAGAAATATTAATAACTACCTTTTATCTTAAAAAGGATATAAAACTTTCAGAAAACATTATAGTAAGAGATTTTAGTACGTTAGATATTCCGTTGTAACCACCTCCAGCTTTTCCAAGAAAAGCCGAAGATGCGTCTTATTTAACCCTCTGTTATAAGTATCCTTTGCTGATAGTCATAGCAGAAGGGAAAATAGCTTAATGGCCCCACCCCGCCATATGCCGTGAATTCCGACCGATCGGCGGACCCGACCGACCTCAGAGTGAACCCTCCGAGACGCAACGGAACTTCGAACGTATATGTTACTTACAATGCCTTTGCAAACGAACAATTATTAGTTATTTGTTCCGTCCGTGTAAGGATCCCTCAATTAGGCTAATACGCTTAATGCACTTTTAAATACATATCTCGATACTTAAAATTACTTATGGTACTTCTTTACGTACTTTTTACGTTAAAATATATTAAAAATATGTTATAATTATATATTTGAATTGGTTTGTGAGACCATTATATATCGTAGATTGGTTCTTTAGACCATTGTATATCGTTGATTGGTTTGTGAGACCATTATATATTGTAGATTGGTTCTTTAGACCGATGTATGTCGTTGATTGGTTTGTGAGACCATTATATGTCGTAGATTGGTTCTTTAGACCATTATATGTCGTAGGTTGGTTCCTTAGACCATTATGAGTCGAAGATTGATTCTTTAGACCATTATATATCGTAGATTGGTTCTTTAGACCATTGTATGTCGTTGAATGGTTTGTGAGACCATTATATGTCGTAGATTGGTTCTTCAGACCACTATATGTCGTAGATTGGTTCTTTAGAACATTTTATGTCGTAAATTGGTTCTTTAGACCATTATATGTCATACATTGGTTGTTTAGACCATTATATGTCGTAGATTGGTTCCTTAGACCATTATGAGTCGTAGATTGGTTCTTTAGACCATTATATATCGTAGATTGGTTCTTTAGACCATTATATGTCGTAGATTGGTTCTTTAGACCATTGTATATCGTAGATTGGTTTGTGAGACCAATATAAGCCGCAGATTGGTTTGTGAGACCAATATAAGCCGTGGATTGGTTTGTGAGACCAATATAAGCCGTGGATTGGTTTGTGAGACCAATACATGATGATGATACGTCGATTGGCTTACCAGACCAATATTACTTTCCGGTTCGCATATCAGTTCAGACGCACAACCGCTAGACGGCCGATTGTTTTATATTAACGCACAGCACATACGTAGCAGTTGTTTGTCATAACCAACAATTGAACTCGGTTATGCGTTCTACCACCAAACAAGACACTAGACAAACAGTCGAACACCATTCCGTACTATTCGCATTTCGTGACATAACAGTATAGCTCTCCCCGTAAGGAGGCAACTAAAACATACTTCGAAACACACGAGACATAATAGCGTCACATAACCATTCATCCTACACCAGGGGTGTAAAACAACATAGAAACGGTTGAATCTATGTCCGTCGCCGTACAGGAATCGCATGTACAACGCAAGACAGCATCAGAGAAGATACAAGTCGCGCCACCGACATCAGTTATCAGTAAGCTATAAAGCTCACCAAACCCCGACAGTCGCATGTCACAAGCAATATCAACATCCAACGCCATACAAGCATCGCTTAAGCAACGCGAGACAGCAACAGACTCGATGCAACCAACCAACATCTCCATAGCGGTTCACCTAAGCCGACTATAGCAGCCTCAGTGGCATCAAGCAATATTGGATTGCTCCACAGACATCAGTTATCAATAAGCTATAACACTCACCGAACCCCGACGATCGCGTGTCGCAAGTTATATCAACGTCCGACGCCGTACAAGCATCGCTCACGCGACGCGAGACAGCAGCAGACTCGATACCACCAACCAACATCGCGATAGATGCTCACCAAAGTCAACCATAGCAGCCTCAGTTACGCCCGGCAACGTTGGGTTGCGCCATCGACATCAGTTATCAGTAAGCTGTAACGCTCACCGAACCCCGACAGTCGCGTAACGCGAGTACATGACGGATCTCCTATATGTTTAAGAATATTATATAAATATAACCATAAAATGCTTAATTCGTTCAATACATGATATTATATTAATTATCATTTATTAGTTATTGTTTGCAGAGCTTAGTATGATATTAAAAATATTTTATAATACTCAGTAAATGCATATAATAATATGTTCATACAACACTATTCAAAGATGGCGGCAGACGCTTTGGCATATTTATATTACAAATTTCATATATCTCTTAGAATGTACATTCTAAACATTTAATATCGTTAATATAATTATTTTACTATATTAATAATAATATTATATTCATTTATTGGGACTTTTATATTAATAATGGAAAAAGAACTTACCAACAAATTCTTCTTATAGAAATGCAAATCTTACCGACCATACCAATACCAATACCATAAAACTATAATAATCATATTCCTATGTATTTCCGATATTAAATATTGTTATTATATTCACTTTCAATGTGTTATATTTCTATTGTTCCAAATTAAATATTAACAATATTCTCAAGCGTCCTTTTCCGTACATGACGCTCCCGCCAATCCTCCATCTTTTTTTCCCCAAAATCCATTGTATGATTCTAGACTGCCAGTAATTCATTCAGCCAAAATTATATTTAATAAAAATAAAATTATTAATTATGTTATTACTACCTACCTATAAATACTATATAAAATAATATTAATTGTTATTATTAAATTATTTGTACATTTATATATAGTACGTATCGTTACACCTTCTTGGGCGTCCAGGTCCAGTTTAACACCAGGGACATGTATATCAAGTCATATCCGTCCGACATAGTTCCCAGGCGATGTAATTTGGAATGTTTAAGCGTATATATATATATATATATATATATATATATATATATATATATATATATATATCTATATCTATTTCGTGGTATTAGAAGATGTCTTCCTGCTGTCAACTCTATCAGAAATAATTGTAAAAAATATTCAATATTTAATGTGAAAATTATTAAAAATTATCTTTGGGTAGCCGAAATTTTTAAAAATCTTTCTACAGAGACGTAAGAAGCGTTTAAAAATTTCGTCACAGTTGGATAAGAACGCATGACTTAGTGGTCAGTGTTTATGGGCGGTATTTAAGAGGCGCGTATTCGATTCCCGCTCTTTTTTTATTATACATTCAACATTTTATATTATACGTTTTCTAAAATTGTTAATAAACTGTCAAATCATTTCTATACTTATGTTAAACGCATAGTTCAAGCCTAAAAAAATAACATTTAGAATAATGTATCGATTTTCCCTTTACAAGTTACTGTAAAGTGAATAAAAATATCTTAACACTATATTGCCTCTGCGGCAAAGATAATTCGTTAAAGAAGTCTCATTTATATGCATCAGAAGTTTATTCTTTGAACCTAATAAATAGATCGGGATCGTTTCCAATTTACACTATGTCTTGCTTAGCGATACTATTAAGCGAATGAATATTTGCATAAGGGAAACGCATCTTAGTATAGAACTCTGAATAATTATCTATTTATAAACTATTCGGTAGTATATGCATTAAATTAATTTTGTAGTCTACTGTACTATTTTACACACATATATATATATATATATATATATATATATATATATATATATATATATATATATATATATATATATATATATATATATATATATATATATATATATAAAAATTTTGTCATACAAAAATATTGATAAACATTATTTTACTTATAAATCTTTAGTACGACATAATCGATAATATATAGATATTGTTTTATTTTATTGAGAAATAAAGTATGTTATTACCAAAATAACATCTGTATTGATAATCTATATTTATCAATACATTGATTGTTTCTTATTATGTATATTGTCATTCTTATCACATTATATAACAATAATAAAGCTATCTAAGGCATATATTATATTATATACTAAAATAAATTATTTTAAGCATTTTCTATGTAGGCGCAGTTCATTCTCTTTGTTATGAACGATTCTTATGGGTAAAAAAAAATGTAAAAAAAAATTAAAATAAACAATAAATTAATGTTTATAAATGTAAAAAAATCTAATTCAGTATATTTAGGAATGAAGCCGGTCGTGGCGAAGTGGGACTGTATTTGACAGCATCTGACTGTAAATTCGATCAATTGTGGGTTCGATTGCCACTTAGGGGAATGATTATATTTTAATTATTTTCATTTCCTCGCTCAAGATAAAGTGTGGTGTCTTCCGTCATTTAATAGGTTTCTAATTATCTTAACCGTATAAGCATCAAAAATAGTTAGCTCCATACTAATTAATACCTGTACAGTTATTCTTTATAAGATTATTATTTGATTTTGGGGATTTTTACACATTTTAAATGAAACTATATATACCGTAATGTGGTCTACCTGTGACCAAGGACTACTGTAGAGTGTTCGAACGTCAGGTTTTCGAATTCGTTTAAAATGGATTATATTCAAATTATTTGCATCACCTGCTCTGATGAGACAAAGGAAGACGTTGAGTTTCATTACTTAACACGCGATATTTTAAACCAAAGTAGAAGTCGGAGTGTCTTGACACTAGATGCTATCTAACTATCTTATACTATGCATGATAAAGCGTGAATCTGTTTTTCTTAACCTAAAAATACCCAACTCTAGCTAACTTCTAAGCACCTTTAATACATTACCACGGTCTACACTTGTTGCTCATAATTTCCAGGCCACAAATTTTTATCGTCTATGAGGGCTTTGTGACCTTCGTTTGGATATATTGTATAAAATAAACATACAAACACAGATATAAATACTATAAAATATATTTATATAGTACAGGAGATATTGTTATGAATTTGTGCCATTCTTGGATGCCTAGTGTAGAATAACTTCTACATTTAGGATTAGAAAATATTTTTATTAAACCTATAAAAATTTAAGCACAGCGGGTTTTGAACCCGCTCCTATTGGAAATCGTCTAAGCGTTCTTTACTTACGTTGCATTAACAACATAAAATACGGCTAAGTGATACCTGTTTGAAACCCGCCTAGTTCAAAATTAAACGGTTTTTTTTTAATAAATATATGTATATACTTTATTACTTACCTTATTCTATATAGCAGGACATGAAAGAAGCCTAACATTGAGATACTGCTTCCACTTTCTGACCGATTTCGAAATACTGTGTGTGACGTGGTGGAACTTAACGCTGTATTTTGTCTTACTAGAGCATCATATTCAAAATTATTTCAACATAACTATTTTCCTATATAATATATAAACCTATAACCATTTATTTACTATTCAACTGCGTCATAAAGGTACCTACCATTGTAAATAATTAAGGCACTTTTGTATGGCGCCTATCATTTCTCATGTTTATCATAAGAGCGTTGATAGTGTCTATATAATTTATTAGTTAATAAACTATTATACAATATTATGTACGTACATATTATCCGTAATTTGTTCAAGTATTTTCAATTAAGTACACGATATACTGGAATTCTGGTATTAGTTTTATAACATTTCCTTTAATTTCAATTTCAAATGCAATTAACCGGTTATAACAGCTTTAATTTTTATTTTAGTTTAAATTCTACAAGTTAAAAGTTTAACAAAAAACACAGTGTCTTAAATATTGTGTTTTCGTTTTTCTTATATTGGGCTAAATTTAGCTTACCAATTTTATCTCAATTTGAAACGAAAAGTGTTGAAAGTGGAACTAAACACCACCTTTCATCTATTAAAACAGAGAAGAGAAATAAATAATAATGTAAATATAATCAATATCAATAGAAGCCAGTCGTGAAAGGACAGCGTCTGACTCTAAACGCGATCGGTTGTAGGTTTTATTCCTACTCGAGGGTGTGGCTATATTTATTTATATTGCATATCTTCGCTCTGGTACAAGACAAAGAGTTCCGCCACACAATATTTCAAATTCGACCGAAAGGGGAGTACGGAGTGTCTTGACACTAGTTACTTCCTCTCTAACCTGTTATAAAAGTGTAAAGTTAAAAAGAGTAAAACATAGAAATATATTCAAACAAGTTTTTTAATTATTTACATAAATAATGTATAACTGTAATTATAATATATCGCACAGTTAGGAAAAGATGCGACGTTAAGTTCCGCCACTCGATTCCAGTGCAGACCGGAAATCAGAGTGTCTTGACACAAAGTTCTCTATTAAAAAGCTTAAAGCTAACGATTTTACAAAAACATTAAATTGAAAAACAATAATTCTATATACTTTATTTAAATAACTTTATTCAAATAAACATATTTGAACAACATATTGATTTTGTACGAACTCCATTATTTATCAGTTTATCATTCGAGAGTTACATGTAATGAACCGAATACCCAAACACTAGAAACGAGATAACACCACTTAATAAAGCCGATAGTGCTACCTGTATAAAATATATAGAACAAATAATAATAATGGGGCATTGAGTTCGCCACTCCACGCGCAATAT
Source organism: Dryadula phaetusa (assembly GCA_032432895.1). NCBI lineage: Eukaryota > Metazoa > Arthropoda > Insecta > Lepidoptera > Nymphalidae > Dryadula > Dryadula phaetusa. Next base: position 3,969,630 of record JAOYRS010000073.1, read on the forward strand.
CTCGATTTCGGGCGGAAACCAGTCAACGGAGTGTCTTGACACTATGTTGTCTTTGACTACAACGCTGGTCGAAGTAAAGCGTGAAAATAATTAATTTTACAATAGAAATGTATACACATCTTACCTTATAGATCATCTTTTATGTTTATGTACACTTTATTGCTCACAGAGTAAGGAAAGTATATCCAAAGGGCGGGCTTAACGCTTTTCAGCATTCTCCACCAGCAATTCTTGTTATGTAGGAAATAAATATAAGTGTTAAAAGCAGATAATATCAAATCACATTACACAAATCTAAATGCGATACATAAATATACATATAAATGTGTATATATACGTAAGTACCCATACATACATACAAACATACATACATACATACAAATGTTAATACAAGCCCATAAATATTATAAAAATAATACGAAATCTTAAACATTAACTCACTAAAATCATCTCATAGGCCTTACTCGGCCTCTATGATGTCTTTTTATTAGGCTATATATAAGTCAATTTTAGACTCCCTTTTAAAATAATTATGAGGCACAAATTTACAATCTCCATAAATACTGATATTCTATATAGATGTTAAGTTAAAAAACACAATTACTTTTTGTAATAATAATAAGAAATACTTTAAAATAAGTATTACTTTTTCTGGGGCCGGTCGTGGCGCAGTAGGTCAACGTCTGACTGTAAACGCGATCGGTTGTAAGTTTGAATCTCACTTGGGGAAATGATTTTATTTAAATTATTTTCACTTCCTCGCTCTGGTAAGACAAAGTGCGGCGTTGAGTTCCCCCACTCAACACACAATGTCTCGAATTCGTAGGAAAGCGTAGTACAGAGTATCTTGACATTACGTACTTTCTGCCTACCCTGCTATACGGGTTAAAAATAAGAAGAATGAAGCTAAAAAAAACTTTTAAAGTAATATTGTACACACTACTTTGTATTTTAAAATAATTTACATATAAATGCCATACATGTGCCAAAGCAAAGCGCATTTTGCGCGTCAACGGACCTATTAGTCTAAGCTACTCAACATATGACGTCCTTTATACTGAAACCAACTAAACTATGAAAGTTTTGGATAAACTTGTCTTGTATGTAGTAAAACGCGTACTTTACATTCCTTAGAAGTTGAAGGAGGAATCATAAATGGTACAAATTATGGTATTAAATATAGTTACCAAACACTTGACGCTATATCGGTTAGTTAGAGAGAACACAGCTCTAAACGCTACGGATTCCTGCATATATTTTGAATGAAACTATTTTAAACGGATTAACAGCGTATATTTTGGTATTCGAAAATAGAAATTTGAAAACTTGACGTTTTGAACACTAACGAACGAACACAATAGTCCAAAGTCACGACCAATATATGTAAAATCGCAAAAATCAAAGGTACCCTACATACTTCTTTGACTTCTTCTTCAGCTCTTTATAACTTTATAAATACTAACCACTAAGCTCTCTAGGAGTGTTATAGACTAAAAAAATTATGGGAAACAAAACATACTGTATATCCGTAGAGTTTCAAACTTATCAATCAAAGAGAAAATAAAAAAAAAACATATTATTACAAATTTAGTTTAATTGACATAAGCAAGCAATCTTATACATATTTGATAGTGTTACCAACAAGAAAAAAAGATTAAGCCCCGTGCGGGTTCGATTACTGTTCCATAAAAATTATTATCTATCCTCACCGTCTTTGGCCTTTATTTTGATCTTTTATATGTAATTTTTTATATAATTTGTAATCTTTATACATATTCTACAAATATTTTTGTACTATAAGGTTTACTCGATATATACAGTCTAATTTGATCAATTTACAATGGCAGTAATAACTATTGTCATTATTAACACAATACGGAAGTATGGTTTGTTAATATATGTGTATCTATATACAAATAAATAAAATTGTAATGTCTGTTTGTAATATGAAAATTCATTTAAAATGTGTAAAAATCGCGAAAATCAAAGATATATATAATATATAACCGTTTTTAACCATATATATATATATATATATATATATATATATATATGTGTCTACATGGTGCATATAACTAGCTTAACATTTTTTGTCTGTTTTGCTTAACCGATTTTGAACTGAATTTCACTGTCAAATATCAGATAATATCAAATATATATAATAAAAAAATGATTCAGAGATGTTAGAGACTTACCACGCGGACAAAGTCATGAAGACGGCTGGCTATTTACTATAGTATCTTGACCATGTTATCTCCATTTTTTAGTTGGCTTCACGCTTTTATCTCGTTTATATAGGATAGACAGGAAATACCTAGTGTCATGACACTTCGTACTCGATTTTTCGCCGAATTTAGGACATTGCGTGTTGAGTGACGGATCTCCACGTAGCGATTGGTCTTAGCAGAAAGAGGCAAAAACAATAATTAAAATGTAACTACTCCCCCGAGTAGGAATCGAATCCACAATCTATCGCATCGCATTTACAATCAGACGCTCTCCTACTGCGCCAAGACCGACCTCAAATATCTCCATTGCCAATATTATTAAATGTAATGATGGAATGGACCAGATCATATCGAATCAACACATTATGTACATTGCACGTGTTAAACAAAGCGATCACAGGCAGATCTATTTAGTTTAAATGCAACTAAAACTAACCTAAATTAGCTCACAAAACATAAAATATAATTAAGCAAGCATTGTCAATGCTCTATTGTTCCTTGTAATAATATAAATTAGTTGTACATATAAATTGCCATAATAATATTCCATCCGGTATAGTGGGACAGCGTCTCACTGTAAACACCGATTGATTATGGATTCAATTCCCGCTTACACACATTTTAAGGGGGCAAAATATATGAAAAATTCGCATTAGGCTTTATTTAAATATTATGACTTCGTGCTTAAGCGGAAATTAAAGTATATATATATATATATATATATATATATATATATATATATATATATATATATATATATATATATGTATATATATATATATATATATATATATATATATATATATATATATATATATATATATATCTTTTTTCGCTCGTTAGCTCTCGGCGAGTGAACACGTATTGTCTGCAATAGGAATATTGTTGCTAATGACTTATGTGCGTTTAACATGCAGTACCAGTGCAAGAAATGTAAACTGTTTATTTCAATTAAAAAACAAGATGAGTACTTTCTATGTAAAGGCAAATGTGGAGGATATTTCCACAAAACAAGATCATGCCTTAAAAATTTATCTAAAAGTATAACGAGTGGAAAGTGCACGAACTGTCAAAATATGGATAAAGAAAATATGACAACCCCGTCTCCTTCTTCTGATCCTGTATCACAACGAAGAAACGAAGAAAACGATCTTCTTAACTTCGACCCAAGCACTGTCACGACAAGTCAATTACTTATAGATTTAAATAACAAGATGGCGATAATCCTCGAGATTCGCGAGAATACTAAATTTTATGCAGAAAAATACGATGAGTTGCTACAGATGCATAACGATCTACTCAAATGTTATAAGAAAAGTGAGAAAAAAATAGAAGATCTAACAAACAAATGTAACTTTCTACAGAAAACAAATGAAGCTTTAGAAATGAGAGTGCACAATATTGAACAAGCTGAAAAAAATAAAAATATAGTGGTAGTAGGAGTAGAACAGAAAGCGAATGAAAAATTATCGGATGTTTTAGGTATCATCGCTAATAAACTTGAAGTTAAATCTGATCAAATAGAACGAGCATGGCGAGTATCTAAACACAAAAAATCAAAAATAACGAAGATAAAGATGGCTCCCAAATAGTAATCAAATTTAAATCGATTGAAGCTAAAGAAGAATGGTGGGAAAAAAGAACTAAAATTCGAAATAACACAGATATTTACACAAACGGAAATAGTACACAGGTATTTATAAATGAAGATCTAACAAAATATAACAGAGAACTCTTATGGAATGCCAAACAAAAATTAAAACCATACTATAAATATGTATGGGTTAAATATGGAAGAATTTTTTGCAGAAAGAATGAAAAAGGTAAAAAAATTGCAATATTTTCAACATCAGATATAGATAAGTTATTGATAAAGGAGACAAATGAGTAAAATAATTGAGACTAATAATAATAACCAACTGAATAAAAGAAAAATTTCTAACAATGGCGAACAATATAGATTTTTTACAACCTATTAATTCGAATAGACACCCAAATTTTGAAAATTGGATTGAGCATATTGAAAAAGGAAAAAATCTAACTCTAACCCATATCAACATAAGATCCTTGAAAAAACACCACGCAGAACTATTGATAACATTGAGTAACATTAGAGATCCAATCGACATAATTATACTTACAGAAGTAAACATTACAGAGGACATACTAAGCTACAAATTACAAGGATATGAAATGTTTTACAAACTAAGGAAATCTAGAAGAGGAGGAGGTATATTGATGTACTGTAAGAATGGAATTAAATTTGAAAAAATCTCGACTACTATAGAAGAATGTGAAAACTTAACGGGGAAAATATTATGCGGTAAAAATAAGTTTACGTTATTCTGTATATATAGACCTCCAGATAAGAATGGAATTGCATTTTTAAATGATATCCAAAAACATCTAACTGGCTTACCTAGAGATGACCAAATAATCGTTGTTGGAGATGTAAATATAGATTTATTTAAGCATAATAATCCTCTAGTTTTATCGTATGAAGATATTCTAAGTAGTTGTGGCCTTTCAAGACAGATATACGGAGTGACAAGAGAAGAATTTCGTTTAGACAAACTATGTAAGTCTTGTATTGACCATATTTATGTTAGAACCAATTGTAATAGTATTTCATCTATATTGGACTATAAATTAGCTGATCATTATTTTATTTGTTTAGCAATAGAAACGGAAAAAAATAAAAAAGAACCTACAAAAAAAGTAATATACAATAACTCTAAGATAATAACTGAACTAAAAAAATATGACTGGAATACTCTTTTAAATATTATGTGTCCCTTGTTGTTGTATACAAAAATTAATGAAATATTTAACTCCATATATAAATCTAATTCTAAAATTGTAAAATTCGTTGATAATACCAGCCGAGAAAATCATCCTTGGATAACTAAGGATCTTAAAAATATGATAAGAAGAAGGGATAATTTATTTAAACGTTGGAAAAATAATCCAAATAATAGTGTTTATAGATTGGAATACACAAAATGGCGGAATAAGACTAATAAAGCTATTAATACAGCACAAAACAATTATAAGAAACTACTAATAACTAATGCAGAGTCAGATACACGTAAAATTTGGGAGTATGTAAACGTGTGGTTAGGAAAAGAAAGATCTTCTATTGATGAAGTAATACTAAAATATATGGGTAAGGATACATCTACTAAGCAATTAATTGAAAAATTTTGTATCTCTTTTGCAAACGAAATTGATATTAGTAAGCATCAGTGTAATATTTCTTTCTTAAAACGAGACTCCTACGTTAAAAATTTACATCAGTCTATAAGATTTATACCAGTAAAAGCTATTGAAATAAATAAAATAATTTCTAAATTAAATATAAATAAGTCTCCAGGTATAGATAATATTCGCATAAGTGACCTTAAAATAATAAAAGAATCCATTTCTCCAGTAATAGCACATTTGATAAATATATCGATCAAAACAAGTAAATACCCAGATATGTTAAAAACATCCATCATTCGACCAATATATAAAAGTGGAGACCACGATAATACAAAAAAATTATAGACCCATAGCCATACTATCTTCAATTAACAAAATATTTGAAAAAATAATTGTGCATCAACTAACAAACTTCTTCACTAAAAATAATATTATTACAGAAAGTCAATACGGATTCCAAAAAGGTAAAAGCACGCAACAATTATTAAATAAATTTACAAATGAAATTAATAATCATATAAATAATAAAAAACACGTAGGGATAATATTCATTGACTTCAAAAGAGCATTTGACACTCTAGATCATCAAACTCTTTTAAGCTCACTGGATGAATGTGGAATTCGAGGGCCTTTGCTAAATTGGTTTAGAGATTATTTACATAATAGATCATTCTCTGTAAAAATACAAGACGAAATGAGTAATAGACAAGTACAAAAATATGGCGTAGCTCAAGGATCTGTCACTGGACCTATCTGTTACATAATCCATGTTAACAGTATGACATCTGTAATAAAATATTGTCAAAAATATATGTTTGCCGATGATACGTGCATTATGTATGCGCACCACGACATAAAAGAGATACAAAATAAGCTACAAAATGATTTTGATAATATAATAAAGTGGGCACACGATAATGGTATCATCTTAAATATAAATAAAACTAAGTTACTGTATATACGTTCAAGCCATAACACTAATTATATAGGCGATTTGAAAATTATAGGCCACTCGTACGACTGTTTTCATAAAATGGCTAATACTTGTAAATGTAACAGTATAGAAGTAGTCGATAGATATAAATATTTGGGATTATTAATAGACAACAGGTTTACATGGAAATTTCATATAGACACACTCTGCTCTAAATTAAGGGTGATATTAACCAATTTTAAAAACTTAAGTTACAAAGTACCAAGATCTATTCTATATATGCTATACTATGCCCTAGTTGATTCTTTGATATCGTATGGCGTCAGTTCTTACTCTCTAACGTACCAAACATATTACAATCAAATAAAAAATTTACAGATACGATTCCTTAAATTATTAGTAGATGACCGAATTAGAACATGTTTCAAATATAACTATGAGGAATTATTTCAAGAATGCAATATACTCCCGGTAGACAAAAAATGCTTATTATCAATTTTTATAGACGAATATTATAGTAAAGATAAAAATCTGTATCAAAAAATCCAACATAAAAATTTTACGAGAGCGCAAAAAAAAGGATAATACAAAATACCCAAAATCACAAATATTTATGGAAAAAGAACTAAAGAATGGCTCATGCCAAAATTACTAAATTTGTTATCAAGTACTGAACTAAATTATAAAAATATGAGTAATAAGAAAATAGTCAAAAAAGTCCTTAAATCACATTTTGTGAACATCAATATAAGCCTTCCTACCTAAACTTCACCATTTATTAGTAGTCACCATATATAGTCTTTATTTTATTGTTACGTACAAAACCATTAGTAAAATATTGTTGATAAAAAAATAATAATAATTAATTAAACGTTCAGCGGTCACTCCGATGAAACGCACATGTTATTCAAAGTGCAAAATAAATGAGTCATTACGGTTGACTGCTCGAACATAAGTTGTGCATATACGCATTCTTTTAAACACTACCCACATTAAAAACATCATGTTATCTTTGTTTATAATATATTTAATCATTTTTCGTATCTTCTATAGGTATATCTTATATTATAGTAGTTTGTTCATTGTTTATATTTATATATTTTTTACTTTAATGTTAATGTTTTAAGAATATTGTATTAACTACTGCAAATTGTACTTAAATAAGAGAGCTTGTGTCTGCCGATAAACTGTTTTACAGTTTGGCAGAATTCTAGTTAATAGTTAGCAGTAAGTATCTTTTGTATGCGAAAAAATTTCAAATAAATAAATAAATAAATATATATATATATATATATATATATATATATATATATATATATATATATCTGTTTCCATGGGGGATCTTGCCATTGTCACCACGCTTGGCAGGCGGGTTGGTGACCGCAGTAGATGTTTATGTTAGACAGGGTCACGCTGCTGCCCATGCCCTGATTTTTCCCTTAGTCACTTCTTACGACACCCGCGGGAGGATATGGGGTGATGCTATTCTAAGCCGGCATCACGACGTCTTTAAAACCCTGGATTGGATTGGACGAGGCATCAACGTCAATGGAGAGTATATCTCTCATCTTCGTTTTGCCGACGATATAGTCATCTTTGCAGAGACACTGGAAGAGCTAAATCAAATGCTGAACGACCTAAATGGGTCTTCCCGACGTGTTGGTCTTGGTATGAACTTGGACAAAACAAAAGTTATGTTCAACAGAAACGTCATGCCGAGACCAGTGCGGGTCGAAGGCGTTCTTCTTGAAGTTGTACAGGACTACACCTACCTAGGCCAGACAATACAACTTGGCCGACGCAACTTCGAGAAGGAAGCGGATAGGAGGATTCAGTTGGGTTGGGCGGCATTTGGCAAGCTCCGTCGAGTCCTTACGTCAACAATTCCGCAAAGCCTAAAGACGAAGGTTTTTGAGCAATGTATCCTACCTGTAATGACATACGCTGCCGAGACGTGGACACTGACAGTAGGGCTGGTCCACAGATTTAAAGTCGCTCAGCGAGCTATGGAGCGAGCTATGCTCGGGGTCTCTCTCAAGGATAAAATCAGGAATGAGGTTATCCGTGAGAGAACTAAAGTAACCGACGTAGCTGGCAAAATCAGTAAGCTGAAGTGGCAATGGGCCGGTCACGTCTGTCGCAGGACCGATGGCCGTTGGAGCAGACGAGTCCTGGAGTGGAGACCGCGTCTTGGCAAACGCTGGACTGACGACATACGCAAGGTTGCCGGAGCAGGCTGGATGAGGGTTGCGGAGGACCGGAATGTTTGGCGCAAACTTGGGGAGGCCTATGTCCAGCAGTGGACTGCAATTGGCTGACGATACGATACGATATATATATATATATATATATATATATATATATATATATATATATATATATATATATTTATATATATATATATATATATATATATATATATCAGACAAAAAGATTATATGGAGATATCTAGAGAGATTTAATGCTCGCTCTTCATAGCACATTTTTAAAAATGAGTTAAAACCAAAAGAAATACCAAGTAACGAGTATTTACGACGTAGAGTTCCGACACTCAATACGCAATATTTCGAATTCGGCTGAAAGCGGTGTACGGAGTGTCTTGATATTAGGTCTGCCCTGCTATTTGGGATAAAGCGTGAAGCTAAAAAAAAGAAGTATCTATGAACGTAAACATATATTATATATAAAGGAAATATTTTAAAATATATAAAAGTACGGTTTTTCAAATAATATCATCAAAAATATCAGAAAAATCTGTTCACATCCCTTAAAAATCTTACAAATATTCGGTTTAATATGATAATACATATGCAAATATATTTGTTAATAAAATTTTATTGTAATTTTTATCGTCATTTTCATATTTACTAGACAAATTCTAATAAAATTTGCATAAAGAGAAAAAAACTTTATTACCCAGACATTAAATTACATTTTTCCTTGCAGCTGATCGTGTACCCGACGCGGCCTGGATTGCAAACAATGGGAGCCCTCATTACTATGTTCTTTATATGGGTGACAGCATTCGCCCTGGCATCTCCACTTTATATATTTAGAAATTTAAAAACTCATAAAGTTGGTTTATTGGGCATGGATTCCTTAAGCTTCTGCATAGAAGACTGGCCTATAGACAATGGAAGAGCAATTTATTCAGTATTTAGTCTGATATTCCAGTACCTCCTACCAGTACTAGTTGTTGTGATAGCCCATGTCCAAATTCATAAACGACTACGTGGTAGAAGACGGACTACAAGAAAAACACCTGCAATATTAATAGCTATTGCAGTCACTTACGTGATAAGTTGGCTGCCGTTGAACGTGTTCAATCTAGTCGCCGATTTCAGTTCCGGTGATTTGTTAGACGAAAAATCTATGACCATAACGTACGCGATATGCCATATGTTTGGAATGTCTAGCGCGGTCTCCAATCCCTTGCTTTACGGCTGGTTGAATGACAATTTTAGGAAAGAGTTTGAGGAAATCTTGTGCTGTTGTCGACTTAAGAACCAAAAGAATAAGAACATGAGAATTAAAAATAGAAAAATGGATACTGAGCTGACTGCGCTCGCGCAACTCGAGCACACAGTGACAGCTAACACGAAGACCTCTCAGTGCTCCCAAATTTTCTGACTAAAGACGTGCTTCAAATAGCAGGAGGCCCATGAAATACAAAATATCTGAACTTTGTCAATTCGAATAATTAAATTGTATAGTTATGTAAACTAATGTACAGTTAACGGTGTAAAAAGTTCCTAGTTCCTTTCTATATCGTTTTGTCTTGTTCATATTTGTATAGTGCGTGTGTATTGTAAATATTATAGATCTTCTTATCTTAATATAAATGGCGATTCACGTTTTTTTGAGCCCAAAACGTAAATCGCCAAATACGAATATGTGATTTAAGTGACTTAATTGTAATTCTTTTTTTTTAAATAAACTGATAACATGAAGTTTTTTTTACTTATCCTCATATTGTAGAAAGCTAACTTACCCAGTGTCAAGGCACTCTGGACAACGCCTTCTTCTGAATTTGATACATTGCGTGTTAGTGGTGGAGTTTAACCCCGCGTTTTGTCTTACCAGAGTGATGAAATGAAAATAATTTAAACATAATCATTCTCTCGTGTGAGAATCGAATTCACAACCGATCGCGTTTATAGTAAGACGCTGTCCCACTACTTCACGACGGTGGGATATTCACACTAAAGCAAGTTCTTTCCTTTTTTCTTTTCGTGTAAACGTAAAAATAATAACACTTTATCATAATTTGATTATTACACAGTATTTAATCTTTACGATTATGGCTCATAATTTAATTATATTTTTTTTATAATTTAACTGAATTTAATGTTACTTTTAAAATTATGAAAGATGTTTTTTCTAGAAACATTTATAGGTCTCAGTTCAATTGGTAAGTTTCAAAAGAAATTTATATGATAAATTCGTAGTAACTGAAACAAGGAAAGAAATTCAGGTTCGATTCCAGCTCTTGGTTTTCTTTTTGATTGGTCCTTTGAACGCTGCTTTCTCGTAGATTAGGATTTTATTTCAATATATTTTTCCAAAAAATTTTTCTTCTTTATTCGAAAATTTCTTCTCGAATTCGGCGGAAAGTTGTACATAATGTCTTGAGACTAGATACTTCCTTCCGTCTATGTAAAGCTAAAAAAAGCTATATATATATATATATATATATAAATATATATATATATAGAACATCGTTTTTAAAAACCCCACTACCTCACTTACATGCTGTATCATAATATTACCAACAATTTGATAATCTACCATGTTGATAGCTACCTAGATAAAAATTATAAAAATGTTTTTAATAATTTTATGACATCTAATATATTGTATGGATGGATAACTTTAGTTCAATATATTATTTCACTAGATACCTTTCGAAAGACAATATTAATGATACTCGAGGTTACTTAAAAAGCATACGTTTGACGCTTCGTCCACTCTGATTACCCCGCTAGGAATAAAGCGTGAATGCGTGAAGTAATTGGGTAAATAAGGAATTAAAACCAAACCAAGCCTATGTTAGCAAAATTTAATTTTAATCATATTTATACCAATATTTATCACTTTAAGAATTTATCTTGCATATATATTTTGGCTGAATAAAATTCAACAGATATATTTTAAGTACGCTACAACGATTCCTACCAAACTACTTAAACTACGAATGGAATCGAATTTGTATCTAAATTTGCATTTTTATAATTACAATTTCATAACAGAATAAATGAGGGTTTATCTGACAGCTTATGAGTTTTTTCTAAAAAGTCAGTAAATTAATGGTACAGTAGTGTAGCAGGCATAACTTTCAGTTTTGAAAATACGAAGTGACGTAAAGAAAAAATTATTCTTATTATAAAATACAGTTTTGAATTTAAAATACAATATTGGATATTGGATACGTGGATGCCTAGTGTCAAGACACTCTGTAATCCACTTTCCGCCGAATTCAAGTCAAGTTTAGTGGTGGAACTTATCGCCGCGCTTTGTCGTTTGAAGATTGAAAATAATTTAAATATAATCATTATCCCGAGCAGGAATCGAACGCGTTACGGTCACACATATGTATAAAACTTTAAAATTTATAGTTAACATTTCCAGCAATTCTTATAAATTGTTTTGGCGAAGATATTGAAGATATTCCCACTATATTAGATTTTGAATTCAATGAAAATAAAACTGAGCACGAATTGACTATGGAAGATTGTATGGAAGAATATGTTCAATGTATGAGCATCAATCAGTAAGTTACTATAGAAAGTTATTAAAATTAGTCCATAAACGTATTTTAAAATTTGAAAACGCTATTTAAAATGTATTACGTTCCCTTAATCTGGCAAGCCTCTCTCTGGTTACTTGTTAAACCAATAGAGCCAACATATTTACTATTTTTAAAGTGTTATTCCTTGCTTAAGATTAGAAAACATTTATGAAAAACGCATGGCTTAGCGGTCAGAGAGCTTGGACGGTATCCAAGAGGCACGGGTTCGAATCTCGCTGCGTTCAAATTTTTATACGTTTTTTCATAAAAGAGTCAACATACTTCGCCTTCACTAAAAATCTCCTATGGTCTGGTTAGACAAAGTACAGTGTTAAACTCTGACAACATATAATATATATATACCGCCTCAAATTTCACCACGTTTACTTTACTTACTTTTATAGTATTATATCATATGGCATTCGATAACTTACGTCCTAAAGATTCCTTGGGGCAAACATTTAAGGAAATATATTGACTGTTGTATCTCAATACATCTCAGCAAATGTCATGTATGTAAAGAAAATATTAACGATTTTAAAAACATCGATGATGTACACAATATTAACACCATGGAATCCGCAATTCGTTAATGGGACAGTCTGTATGCGTTTACAATAGAATCCCAGAAATCGTTAAAAAATGTAACAGGAATTTGGTGTGTTAAAGGTTAAAACCATATTAATGATTTCATAAACAGTCTATTTTAAAGGTATCATATTCACTAATAAAAATTATTAATTTGTAATTATAGGCATTAAAACAAAGAGAAAGTTCTGTTGTGTTTTTCTCAGATCGGAGGCATTAACCATCTTGCTTTAGTGAACTGAGGGTAATTTATTTGACGTTCAAAAAATGTAGCATGTCACTTCTTCTTTTGTCTTTGACTTTATGATTCCAATATAGAGAGCCAATAAGATGATACGTGTAAACGTATATATTATAAATTACCTTTGCTTAGGATAGTATGATGATCAATTATGTTCATGTCATAAGATACCATCCAGGCAACATAGTAAAACTGAAACCGACCTCTATAAAAAAGCTAGCGTAAAGTTGTAAATATGCGTTCCCCATATAATATTTCAACGTAGATATAAATTTATAGCGGTCTTGCATTACTAGTATGGAAATATTTCATTCGCACAAAAGCCTCTAAATTCCCTTCCGTACTTCGCGTCTACTGTTTGCAATTGCTCTTATATTTAATCGTACGTAAAAAGTCGTTGTAATAAAATTGGTAGTGGACTTGAATGAAATATATTTCATAAACTTAATATATTTATTTGAATTAATGCCATCGTTTAATTTATGTTTTACAATTTGAAATAGCTTAAATAAACAGGAAGTGGAGAAAATTTAGTGCCAAGACTCTCCTCTTAGTACCCAAATTCGGAGCCTTGCGTGTTGCACAGCGCTCAACGCTGTAATTTGTCTAGTATTTAGTTTCTTTATTTATTCTAGTACTAATTCAGTATGAAAATGAAAATAATTGAAATTAAATGTTCATTCTTTCGATTGGGGATAAAATTCAGACTTGATTACACAGCTTACTGTAAAACTATAGTATGCTCTCTATAAAGTCCTATGACAGCTTAAGTGCTATATTTTTGAAATTTTGTATTATCCATCATATAATTCATACAAATTGAATATATCAAAATGATCGCTACTAAAAGCTTTTTTATGTTCAAATTAACAAATGTAATAATGAGGCCGGTCGTGGCTCAATGGAATAGTATCTGACTGTAGATACTACTGGTTGTGGATTCAATTCCCACTCGGGAAAATCGTTATATTCATATTATTGTCATTTCCTCGCTCTGGCAAGACAATGCACGGGCTTGAGTTTCGCCACTCAACACGCAATGTCTCGAATTCGACGGAAAGCGGAGTACGGAGTGTCTTGACACTAAGTACTAGGCAGTAGATAGGAATCTACCCTGCTATACGGGTTGTAAGCGAAGCTAAATAAACAAATATAATGTAATCGAGCCACTACTATTTAAATCTTAATAAAGTATTTAATTTGATTTCTCAATTTGTCATTTGAAAGCAACTCAAGAGTTTTACAGAATTTTACATGAGCTTCGGTAATTGAAATTTCAGGCAAAAATCCCTTTGTGCCGAAAATGAGAAAGGAAAGCATAGACAATTTTACACTTTGTGTGAAATGGAATATGAAAATTGTCGAAATCTAGAAGGTATGTATTGTGTAAAGGTGCCGTAATGACATTTTATTGGGTCCACCTAATATACTGCGTAACAAAGGTAATGAATGTGTTTCCCTTGACTACTAAGTATATTACTTTCCTTTGTATAAATTTAATTTTAAAATGCAATTTTTGGAGCTCCACCATTCAACACGCAATGTCTCGAATTCGGTGGAAAGCGAAGTACGGAGTGTCTTGACACTAGGTACTTTCTGTCTACCCTGCTATGCGGGATAAAAGCGTGAAGCTAAAAAAATTTTTTTTTATGCCATTTTTGATATAAATATAGTCATCTATATATTATTATATGAAGGTTTTTTTTATCTCTTTTTATAAAAACTCAATGTTCCGTTGACACGTTGACAACGCGTTGCCTTAGCAACGTGTATGTCATTTTATATAAACGTGTATATCAAACACACAGTAGTGTGTGTTACAATTATTTTATTAATTTAATATATATTTCTGAAAAGACGTATAAATTTTTTTTTAAAAAAGACGTATAAAAATTTGAACGCAGCGGGATTCGAACCCGCGCCTCTTGGATACCGTCCAAGCGCTCTGACCGCTAAGCCATGCGTTCTACTACCAGCTGCATCGAAATTCTTTTACGTTTTGTTACAACTTATTTATGTTGTTAGCATCTCTGTAGAGAGATTTTTACAAATTTCTACTACTTAAAGATTTGGTTCACGTTTAAAATATAGATTTTGATGATGTACTGCGTTTTAGCGAATTAGTTTTTCATTTTGAAATTATACGAAATAAGTTTAAAAGTAAAAATTATACAATAGACAACAAAACAATCAACGGAGTGTCTTGACACTAGATTGTCTCTAAATATTCTTTGGCGGGATAAAGCATAGCATAGAAGGTAACAAAATTTTTGATAGTTAAAATTTATTTTGAAAACAAAAATATAGCAATACGTTGGAGTGAGACAAATATATAGTATACAAATACCATAGTTATAGACTAGTATATAGATATTATAGTTGAGTAGTGAAACTCAACACCGCATTTTGTGTTACCAGAGCGAGAAATGAACATAATTTATATATAATCACTCCATCGAGTGGGAATCGAACCCACAACTGTTCTTGTTTACAGTCAGACGCAGCCACCTCTAATATTAAAATTGAATAATTTATTATATAACTTAATTAGATTAATATTTAAATTTATTAAATTATTATTTATATTTATTAAATTATTATTAAATTTTATTAGATTAATATTTTAATTTTACTAAACTAATATTTAATTTATTTAATATTTAATTTAAATAACGTTAACTATACATCTAGAATAAGAACATATACATAATGTATACTTAAAATTTCTTAGTAAAATACATTAAGAAACATGCTCATATTAACATATAAAATACTCATATAAAAATAACTTAATAGGAATTTATCCTACCTTTGATACAGTACTTTTATTCAATCTCTAGAATTTCTAGCCCAAGCTACTAAAATATTCAAGTACATATTATATTTTATTGTTTTCAGAAAAATGGCATTTTTTATATGACGATAAGTGCGGAGAAAATAAACAATACAAGAACAGAACGAAACTGTAATTAAATATATTTATATATTTGTTAAACCTGTTTTTTTGCAGCTTTATCCCTAACGCCTACCCAGGCAGAAAAATGCTTTATTAACTATCCTCATACATGCGTTCTAAGGAATCCTCTTAGTTTTTACGATCTCTGCTAGTAAAAATATATTTTCAAAACAAAACATATGAGCAATATTTTGGAGTAAAACTGTAGTATAGATACTATAGTTGAGTGGTGAAACTCAACGCCGCTCTTTGTCTTACCAGAGCGAGGAAGGGAAAATAATTTAAATATAACTATTCCCCCGAGCGGGAATCGAATCTCTTTAATCGTCATAGATTTATGATTTTTAATTACTTACTTTAATTGCTCACCAATAAACTCATAACCCACTCAATAGAAAAAAAACAAATCATTCTATGGTGTTTTTTTAAAGGCGCTTGAGTTCGGATTCAAATTACGTTTTGTTCAATTATAACAATACATTAGATATTTTTATCAGTTTAATATATACTATGTTTTATACCAAAATTTGTGAAGCTGGGCCAATTCATTCTTTACTTTTCCCTCTCGACCTAAAGGGATAAAATTACTTTGTGAAATGTATTGGTCAGATTGGACAGCAACAATATTGTATTCGACAACAAACTGAGTTATTCGTGATCGGAATCAAATGCTTCCTACATAATTTGATAGTTCGAGAGATTTATTATATTTTTCTATTTCCGTTATATATTTTTATCTACTTTTTTAATATTTTTTTTTAGCTTTACACCTTTATCCCGCAAAGCAGGAAGTACCTAGTATCAAGACACTCCGTACTCCGCTTTCCGCCGAACTCGTGATATTCCGTGTTGATGAGTGGCGGAACTCAACACGGTGCTTGGTCTTACCAAAACAAGGAAATGGAAATAATTTAAATATAATCATTAGCCCTGAAAAAGAACCGAACCCAGAACCGCTCACGTTTCAATCAAATGCTGTCCTACTGCGCCACGATCGGCTTCACACCAGCAAAGTGTTTAAATAAAAACAATCTGTACATAGTTAAATAAAAACCATTATTTTTCAATAAAATAATCTAATTTATGAAAAAGTAAACTAACTTCATAATCACTATCTTACTTATACTCTATATTTTATTATGAGTAATTTACGTATTTTTCTGACACTACAGGACTGATTTAAATCAAACTTATACTGTTCCCAAAGTTGAAGTATACCTAATATAAATTAAAAAGAATCATCATGATATGACTTTAAAATTCTTGGACAAACATACAAACATACAAACATACAAATATTTTCTCTAACTAATAAAAATATTGCGTATATTAACAAAAGTATGCGATTTTATTATAAATTAATTATTTTAATTATATTTTTAGTTTAAATAAATAAATAAGCAAAAACACATTTCATTCAATATTATTAGTTAAATTTTAAAATATTAAATATTTCGATTATATACGTATTCACGTCATATATTTCAAACGCCTGCATTTGTTTTAAAAGCAATTAACACCTGTCGCGTTTTATCATGCTCCATTCTGAAATCAATAAAATCATTGAAATATTTAAGCCTTAATAATTTAATAATATAATAATAATAAATATCACTATGGTTTTTTGGTATTAGGAAATATTTGAAGCAACGATTCCGGGTTCAATTCTTAGGGAGAAAGATTTATGCTTGAGGTAAACTATCTTTTAAGTATAGTTGGAATAGACGTCGGTTGTGGGTTCAATTCCCTCTCAGGGAATGATTGTATTTAATTTATGTACATTTTCTCGTTTCGGTAAGACAAAGCGTGGCGTTAAGTTCCGCCAATTAACAACTCAGCTAGCTTAACATACTTTTAATACATATTGAAGTCAGCTCTTGTATTAACTGACACCGTCATGGGTTAGTGTGAAAGCGTATGAATGTAAACGCGATTGAATATGTGTTCGATTCGCAGGGGAACGGTTATATTTTTCATTTTGCTGGTTTGGTAAGATAAAATGCAGTATTTAGATCCATCTCTGAACACAATGTGTTAGGAATTAGTCAGTCAGTCAAAAAATGTATATTTTTCTTGTAAACGTTATTTGTATTTGTAGATTTATTGAATATTTTTTCTGACAAATTTCTATTTTATTCTTTATTTTCGATACTCTTCTTTTATTTCTTCGTCTTCTATACATTAAAGTATTATTAAAAGAGATTCACGATTTATCCAATTTATCCCACATAGGAGAATGGTCTGAGACAACCTAGTGTAAAGATAATCCGTTGACTGCATTCGCCCGAACGGCGAACTCAACGCCGCGCTGTCTTACCATATCTTTAAATATCATTTCTCCGAGTGAAAATTGTATCCACAACCAACCGCGTTTTCAGTCAGACACTTCCACTGCGATACGATGGATAAATTACGATACATATGTTAAAAGAACACATCGAAAGTAACACGCGTTAATTTTAATTAGATTTGCCTAAAATAGAAAGGTCAATTCCACTCAAAACTTACCAGCTCATCTGTTATAACAAAGAAAACAGATGCAAAGCTTAAAGTTTAAGGTTGATAAATGAGAAAAGGCCAACTTACGTCGCCAGCTATTACAGTTTTCGTACTCCATTTCACAGTAATTGTTGAAAGTCCTGTAGTTGCCGTCATAATGCCTCGCGCATACTGTGTTCCGTCTAAAAATATGTTTATATATATATCTCGTTTTTTTTATTATTTTATCAATAATAAATAAACAAATGTATATAATTTATTTATGCATTTTTCATTTTTAACTTATGTTTAAACATTTTTTATTTAGCTTCACGCTCACTTTGAAAAAAATTTACAACCACATTCTCCCCGAATTCGAGACGTTGTGTGTCGAGTAGCGGAACTCAACGCCGCGTTTTGTAATAACACAGTGGAGAGAAATTAAAATAATTATAATATAATTATACCTATGAGTGTTAAAGTAGCTTGGCATAAAAGATATTCAATATAATAAATAATCTTTATCAAAATGAACACAGAAACAAAGAAAACAAACTTCATTATAAACAAAATGTTATCTAAACCATATCTGTGATCAATCATAAATTTTCATTACAAGCGAATTTAGGTTAACCATCTCTTAGAGAATAATAAAATAATGCAATTAGCTTAAGATATTAAAAAATAATGTCATTTCCTTATCGTATACGTTCTTTTTTTTAAAACCTAGGTAGTGTTCTGTCACTACATACAGTGTCTGGAGTGGTGATGTTCAACGCCGCGTTATGTCTCACGAGAACGGGAATGGGGAAATAAATATGGGATAAATATATTTAATATAATAATTAACCCCAACAGACACTTCATAACTATGACGCTAACATTCTGCTGTTCTATATATTATTAGGAGAAGCAAAATATTTCTACCTCGTAAATTCTACCACGTACTGAGAAGTGTGAAAATTGCCACCGTTATATATACTTCTATACTAATATTATAAAGAGGAAATATTTGTATGTTTGTAGCTCGTTCTCGCAAATACTACTGCATTGATTTAAAAAAAAATTCGTTCACCATTATAAAGCCGCATCTTCACTGAGTAACATAGGCTGTATGATATTTTCAAAAAAGTAGGTATCTCTAATAAAAATACAATAATATAAGTCAAGGTATGTAAAAAGTAGCTATAAAAATCTATCATCGCGTGCGCTGCAATTACTATTGGTGATAGAACAGATGAATGTTGTACAGTATTATGGATCGTATCAATATCTACGAAAAAGTCCGCCGTACCATATGTCCAACTACTCTAGTTATGCCACTGTAACTACTTGTACGTTTTAAAAGTCGAAAATAAAGGCTACAAGAACCAATTCACAATATTAATATCTCTGTATTAATTAATACGCAATTAAACAATATTTAAATAAAAATTATTTCAATACTTGTAAAATACTTTTTAATTTATTAAAAATCAGATTCCATTCAAAAGATATAACGAAAATATTTAATGTTATAGTAAAATAACGTGACGTGTGGGAATGGAAACACTTTACGTATTGGACGTGACGGTGACTGAATGTTGTGTTTTATTTTTCAAAACGCATCTTTTATTCACGATTTAAAATGCAATCTTCTATAAGAATATAGAAATTTTAAAAAATATATAGAAATTTAATTTTGGTTATTATATATTTTATATTTTAAATATTATTGCGCGCGTGGTATTTTTTTTTAGCTTCACGCTTTTATCCCACATAGCAGGGTAAACAGAAAGTACCTAGTGTCAAGACACTCCGTGCTTTGCGCTTTCCACCGAATTCGAGACATTCCGTGTTGGGTGGTGGAACTCAACGCCGCTCTTTGTATTTACTCTTTTTGCGCGTGGTATTTAACGCTATTATTTTAAAACGATAATAATTCCTTGCATATTGGTTGAAATCAAATACTATCATAAGCAATTTTGCTCAAAAAGAAGTGCCTGTGGCAATTAAATTATTTATTTGGATAACAATTTATAGTTAATTAGTTAATAAAAACACCTTCGTAAATAATATATCATTTTAGAACTTAAAATATATACATAAAAATTGTTATAGTGAGAAAACCGTAAACGCTACACATATGATGTCGTGGACTTGTTTTTAGAACTTTTAGAGGGAAACAATTTTGTCGTGTATCGGCGGTGTCGTCGTACTCAAGGTCAGCATTAAAAATATATAAATTATCTCTTTTTCACAACGTTTACTATTACTGCTTCCCTCTCATTAATCGTAAATTGGTGTTATATAGCCTATAGCCTTCCTCGATAAATGTCAGTCAGCCAATCAGTAGATCCTGAGATCAGCGCATTCCAACAAACAAACAAACTCTTTGCTTTATATTATTAGTGTAGATACATACTTTGTTCTATATCTTATTATTCTGTTTGTATTTATTATTCATAGCTATTTATATTTTAAAATATGTATCAACCTATGCCAATACTTTATTTTTGCGACTTAAATAAGTTTCATCTACAGGTAGTTCTCAAACGATATCATTCATACCTCTATATTAAAATCATTATCCTATTAAATATTAAATAATTATTTACTTATTACTATATAAATTGTAAAAATTGGACATTCCATTTGAAAGATATGACGAATTTAAACAAGTCAATCTAAATAAAATAACGAGGGATATCGATATATGTGAATTAGATCCCTGCATAGTAGATGCAATTTAAATTGAATTTTTAGAGTTTTGAGATTTCACAGCACGTTATTTGTTTCATTTAAAAAGTTATTATCTAAAATACTTGTACATTATTTTTATGATATATTCTTCCCAGCGGCGAAGCGAGCGAATTGCTAGTCAATTATATAGAGAAGGTGTGCACCATGCTAAATTTTTTTATAAAATAATTCTTAGAAATATATTAAATTAATAAAATAAATATAATTACCATGTGTTTGATATACACGTTTATATAAAATGACATACACGTTGCTAAGGCAACGCGTTGTTAACGCGTCAACGGGATATTTGGAACGTAAAATAAATATCACGCTTTTGTAAATCTGTTTTTGTTTGCATTAAATGCGTAGCGGGGAAGCACCTATTAAAATATATCACCAAGACTAATTTGTGACCTCGAAAACGTCACGTTTAGTTAGATAATACGATTTTTAAAAATATTTTCTTGCATGTAGATATAGTTTATCGAAATTATTAGTTTTATATAATTGTAATAAATTAATAAACCAATAAAATATAAAAATAAAAATATTATTTTACTATTTTTAAAGTGTTATTCCACACCAAGGATTAGAAAACACTTTTAAAAAACGTAGAAAAATTTGAACGCAGCGGGAATCGAACTCGCGCCTCTTGGAAACAGTCCAAGCGCTTGCTAGCTAGATGTCGACAACGTAAATAAGTTGTATTTTTTCTGACAAAGGAGTACATGCTGTTGACCCTGTTGTTTACAGTGACAGTGGGAGGGGGGAGGAAAGAGAGTGCTCTGTTTCTGCGAAAAATAGCAAGCACAGACGTGGCTGCTTGAGAAACCGCAAGGGCGCCCCCTGCGGGGCTACGGCCTCGGCTTGTGATCGGCGAGGGGGCTGGGGTGTTTGCCTATGCTACACAAACCAGCCGCGGCATGAAGTCGTGACTGGAAAATTTAGACTAAATTAAGGGAGCCTAACAGTCCCTAACCGTTGGACTCGGCCGCGCCAAGGCGCGGTTGGGCCGTTGAATAAGCTTGACTACGCCGTGTGTTATGTGGGTGGAGTGTTTCCTACCTACAATTTTGCCGTTAGCTTCCGTAATGGGGTCGTAGGGGTCTACCGGGGACGATACGCGGGCGTCTGAGCTGAGGCTGCGTGGACGGGAATAATTACTCGCCCGTACTAGGAGAGGATTCACGTGAGTATCTGCGCGCTCATATTAGCGCCTGGATAAGCCAGTGCAGAACTCTTTCATCGATTACAGTTCGAAGTCCTTATGTAGATCGACGTTACGAACGTACCAGGGGCAACTCTATGCGAATAGAAATTTGTTTTGAACACTTGAAGTGGTTTAAGCTCAATGTGCGCAAACGCTACACTGGAGTAAGTGAGGACGGGCCTTGTGCAGGTTTTGTATAATGTCAGCTTATTTCTAAGTGACATTTTCCTACGTTTGCATATAAGGAGATGTAATCTATTAAGATAGAGGCGGGCCGAATTACACACACGTCTAATGTGTTTTCTGAAGGAGAGTTACTCCGAGATATTTGACTTCTTTTTGCCAAGGTATAGGGCTTATCTAGAAGAAATGTGGTGGAGACAGTTTCGTGTCTATGACGGGGGAATAACACCGCAGCACTATTTTCGCGATTGAACTCGATTCGCCATTTGCGTTTATACCAAGCGCTTAGAGTCTCTTGGCAATAATGAAAGAGTGGCGCAAATTAAGCGCGGAGAGGAAAGAGTACCTTCCACTTTATATCGGAAATATCTGTTTGAGAGATAGTTCTTAAGAACGTGAACTAAGTGATCTGGAAAGCCAGCATTACGCAGCCTATAAATTAAGCCGCTGTGCCAAACTTTATCGAAAGCTTTAGCTATGTCCGCGCGGTGAAGCTGTGAGCACCATTTCTAATACTAAATCAGATGCACTTAGTGGACGGCTGAGTGGCTCTTGCGGAACCCAAATTGCTCGTTTAAGAGCAGCGATTTTGTCTCTACCACTTCAGAGAGTCTAATGAGAATTATCCTCTCGTAAATTTTACCTAAGCAACTTAACAGACTGATAGGCCTGTTGCCCTTACGAAGGTTCCTTGGCTTGCTGAGCTTTGGAATTGGACCTCACCGGCAGAGGTCGGGCGAAGCGGTTCACCCGAGTGGGGTAACGATTCCCAGGTTGCTATCTCGGAGTCAACCGTTGTCAGGTGGTCCGAGTCGCAAGGCTTATCTTTGGGGAATCATTGAGACTCTAAACTGTCAGCTGAACATTCAGCGTTATCGGTGTCATCGGCGGTGAAAAAATAAATTGTAACAATAGCAAGGAAGTATAAGAACGGTGACAACGCAGCCGGTAGTAGAGCGCGTGACTTAACGGTCAGAGCGCTTTCAAAGTTTTATACGTTTTTAAAAATGTTTTCTAATCCTAAGTGTGGAATAATACTTTCAAATTAGTAAAATATTAAAATAAATAGCATTCTCTCTTGTCAAACGATTATTTCTTAACAATCTGTGGGTAGCAGAAATTTGTAAAAATCTCTATACAGAGATGATAACAACACAAATAATTTGCTACAGACGTATAAGAATATCGACGCAACCGTACGTAGAACGCATAGCAGTCAGAGAGCTTGGACCGTTTCCAAGAGATTTTCACGAATTTTCAAACATTTTTTAAAAATGTTAAAAAAAAAAACATTTTTTATATTTTTTTAATCCCATATTTATATATACTGTCAAAACATAATACTTTTCTAGAGTCGAAAATTATGTCTTTTGAAGAAAATTCTGTATAATATGGGGCCTCCAAACCCTAATTTAATATTAAATTCCCAATTACACTTTATTTTATATGTACGAGAATTACAGCCATCGTG
Source organism: Dryadula phaetusa (assembly GCA_032432895.1). Lineage (NCBI taxonomy): Eukaryota > Metazoa > Arthropoda > Insecta > Lepidoptera > Nymphalidae > Dryadula > Dryadula phaetusa. Next base: position 3,993,635 of record JAOYRS010000073.1, read on the forward strand.
TTGTAATTAGGAAGTGTTAAAACCATACTTGTAGAAATAACATTTATTACCCTATTCTGGTAAGAATAAGCGCGATGTTAAGTTACGCCATTTAATAGGCATTATGTCGAATTTGAACTTAAAGTGAAGGATGAAATATTGTGAACTAGGTTTTCTCCATCTTCAATGCTAAGCAAATTTCTTTTTAATTTTAGTAATTATTAAAATAAAAAAAAATTAATAATCACACAAAATTTAATAAAAATTGACAGTAAATGGTAATACAAGTGATATACGTACATCTATTGACTTTTAACTTATAAAATATTGCCTTGAAAGCGCAGATTTAAAGTGTGTTACGGATTCGAATCCTATATAAAATATTCATAACTAGGTTTCGATGGCGGCTGCATGGTGCTATTGATAAAACTATATTTGTACTTGACAGTCATCGTTATACTATTAGAGAATTTTTTCTACCCCTCGCCGTGAGTGCTCATCTATTAGGCGCTCAAGTGAGTCATGTCGTTATAGTATTTCAACTGTTCGGCCAAATCACTTGGTGTAAAAGACATAGTTAATCAATATTTAATACTTAAAGATTTTATAAATATTCTAAAATGTGCTTTGTAAGAAAGTATTCAGTTTATTTAAATTTATAGTACACTATTGTGTTCATAATAATAATAAAATAATAATAGTAAAATTTATTCATTATAAGGTTTACATAATTATAACATCTTATTTCGATAATAACTGCATTAGTATGAAACTGGATTTTAAATAAAGGATAGATATTTGCTATCCCAGGTGTTTATTTAGTACTCTTTTAAGACAAACACTCCACTGCATCATTTATCCCGTTTTCATAACATTTATGTTTACTGCTTCACTCTCATTAATCGTAGAGTGGTGTTATATAGTCTATAGCCTTCCTTAATAAATTAACTAAACATAAGTGTAAGAATGTCGACGCAGCTGGTAGTAGAACGCATGGCTTAGTGGTCAGAGCGCTTGGACGGTATCCAAGAGGCGCGGGTTCGAATCCCGCTGCGTTAAAATTTTCATACGCTTTTTCAAAAATGTTTTCTGAAAAAAATCTTCTGCTTTATTTTATAAGTATAAATGTAAGCAAGTATAAGTAAAGTTTCTTCAAGACATGTAGAAGAAATTAAAAAAGGAAGTTAAATAAGGAAAATGTATAAAAATGAATATGTACAACTGTATTACATACTAAGATATAGTTCAACGCACTTATACAGCGTTATACTATGAAAGCGACCCTTATTGATTTGATTGCCATTTTAAGATAAAATGCGTCGTTAAACTCCCCTACTCGCGATGTACTACGTAATGTCTAGATTTCGAAAAGCGAGAACGAAATATTTTGACACTAACAGACTATACAAGACATTACAAGTAAGTCACACACGTGTTTTTCATCTTAGTTCATTTTTTATAAAATATTAATAAAAAAAATAAATGAATGTTAATAAAAGCTACTTACTTATAGGCCGCTGGACAATCCTTAATGAAAACAATACACCCTCTGTCTATCAAATCAGATTTCCGGAAAACCGAATTCTTCGGATAAAATCGCACTCGGCCAGGTTTTGTTGAGTTTATATTAACATAATTGGCGCCAATATGTGTGGCCACTAAAAAGATAATACGTTTTAAAAATATTACGGTTATCACTGAATTATTGAAGCCGGTCGTGGCGCAGTGGGACAGCGTCTGACCGTTAACGCGATCGGCTGTGTGTTTGATTCTTACTTAGAGGAGTGATTATATTTAAATTGTTTTCACTTCCTTGCTCTGGCAAGACAAAGCGCGGCGTTCAGTTCCGCCAACACATAATGTCTCAAATTCAGCAGAAAGCGAAGTAAGAAGTGTCTTGACACTAGGAGACGAAAGTGCGTGAAGCTAAAAATTACAAATTATTACAAATAAAATTTCTAGTTCATCGCATGTAATGTAGGAGACTTGCAATAAAAATGTATCCTCGGATTTCTCCTACGTTTTTCGTGAATTTTAGTACGCAAAGGGTTTCGGAATTGACATATTGATTTACATAAATTGATTGTTTAAAATTATTGTTAAAATATAAACAAACTGATTCAAGAAATTTGTAAATTATATATAAAAAATAAGTTTAAAATAATCCAGGTAGTGCATATTTAATATATTTTAGCAAGCTTTTCTTCCTTTATAGATTTCGAGCGTAAGGTGATCTAAATGTAAGCTTAAAAGTCTATAGTTAAAGGATTTAAGGGGATTTACCGAAAGAGACGGTTCAGAAATGGTATTTGTGTTTAAATTAATCGAAAACTTACCAAAAAGAACGAATACTATGGAATAATATGACATTACGTACAGTTTGTTACAAAAAAATTCTGTTATCAATAAATAACTTAAACATAAAATAACATTTTTATCGCCTTATGAAACAGAGAAAAAGTAAATAGTGGTTTCTTTGATCGTTTTCAGACTTATTATCGTTAAACAAATTCAAATACAAATGTAATGCGATATTTTCTTGCGAGAAACCTCTGCCTAATTATTTTTTTTATTAGTTTTATACTTACGTAATTCTCGAATTGTTTCCCATTTTGCTAATTGACTGCTTTGTGGAATACGTAACTCAACGTAGTTTTGAATATTAATAATAATTCATTGCGTGTTGAATAGCGGAACTCAACGCCGCGCTTTGTATTATCAGAGCGGAAGAATCAAAATATTTTCAAATATCATCCTTCCTCCGAGTGGGAATCAAACCTACAACCAATCGCTTTTACAGTCAGACGCTGTCCCACTACGCCACGATGTTTAACCAGATGAAAGTGAACGAAGCTATCTTACGCGTACGCTAACGATAACTGAATAATTAATAAGTTGTAAATAATTATATAACTAAAAAAACATTTTTGATTCTAATCCTAAGTGTGGAATAACACTTTAAAAATAGTAAATATTAATTATATAACTAATTAATTAAATAATAACAATTATGTTAAAATTATCGCAAAGGTATATATATAGATATTGTAAGGGGAATCACTTTTACTGTAAACGCCCTAAAGTTTGGCCTAAGGCTATCAAGACTATACGTTGAGCAAATCTGAAGAAGCTCTTATTGGTATAACAATAAGATGTATTTTCGTTTAATTAATATTTAACCACTTATACTTTATGTTGTTTGCTAACTACAATATAAACGTAGCCTGTTAGGCATTTCCATTCAGAAGTGAATTTCGTAAAGACAGCTTTAAGTTTAACAAATTAATTACAATAATCAATATGAAATTCTCAAAAGTGTTGTTTTTCGTTTTCGCCTGCTTCATGGCGCTGAGCCGTTACGGCAGCTCCATGGAACCCGTTTAAGGAATTGGTAATGTATTGTTATATACTATACACTCTGTTTATTACTGCCTACCAAAGTATCATTGCGTGTTGTGCGGCGAAACTCAACGCCGCACGCCGTTCTGTCTTGTAAGGGCGCTAAAATTAAACAATTTAAATATTGCCATTGCGCTACGCTAACCATAAATATAGCTTAGCAAAGGGAGGCACTTTCGTTTTCACCTGAATTCAATTCACTTCCTTGAGTTCCACCACTCCATTGTGATGGAACTCAACGCCGTGTCTGAATTATTTGTATCAATAAATAAAAATAATTTGTATCAATTTCAAATAATTTCCAAGAGCGCTGATTTAATCCCTAAACTTTACGCTCATTTACATTCAGATGATGTCACTGGGACAGGATAGCTTTAATCATATTAAAAAATATATATATTATCTATAAAAATATACATGTTTTTTAGAAGATATATAAAAAAATAATGAAACGAGACTCGAACCCGCGTCCATTGAAGACCTTCCAAGCGTTTTGATCACTAACCTATAGATATACTTAATTTATGTACGTCGAAATTCTTATACGTTGGTCATCATAACTCACTTTGGTTTCGGTACTTTCAAAGTGTTATAACACTTAACCCAATGGCGTAAGTAATACTTTATAAATATTTAAGTATTTTTTTGTCTTTCCAGGAGAGAGCTGGACAACGTGTTCGTGATGCTGTCATTTTAGCTCGCCCAGCAGTTGAAGTAGTTGGCCAGGCGACTTCCATAGTAAGGGGGGGACATTAGTTAATCAAAGAAATATTAAACGGACATAAACACGTATTACTGATATAAAATAATCTCGAATAAATATTACCAAAGATTTAAATACTTGTTTTTTTTTGATACAAAGCTGTATGTATTTTACTTATGTAATAATTTATTTATTTATTTTTTTAGCTTCACGCTTTTATCCCACATAGCAGGTAGATAGGAAGTACCTTGTGCCAAGACACTCCGTACTTCACTTTCCTTACCATTTATATTAAAATCATAAGTTATGATGATAAAATCTTTCATTTTCGCGATTTGTACACATTTAAGGGTTAACCACATATGTTTAGATATTTGAAAATACATTTTTGGGAACTTGACTTTTCGAATATCTTATAGTAGTCCGTGGTCACCAAAATATACGCGATTAATCCGGTTAAAAAAGTTTCATCCATGAGTTATGTCCCTAAGGCTATTATTTTTTGTATAATTTTAATTTTTGATTTATTTTTCATGTTATTTTATTCCTTGAAATTTTCTTTATTTTATTTTTTTTTTCATCTTTAAAGTATATAAGCTTACACAAAAATTAATTGTGGGTTCGATCCTCACTCGGGGGAGTGATTATATTTAAATTATTTTCACTTCCTCGTTCTGGTACAAAGACAAAGTGTGGCGTTGAGTTCCACCACTCAACACGCAATGACTCAAATTCGGTTTAAAGCGAAGTACGGAGTGTCTTGACACTAAGTATTTTCTGTCTATCCTGCTATGCGAGATAAAAGCGTGAAGCTAAAAAAATAGTAATTAAGACTCTTTGATGCGTAAAGCACGCGTTGCCTGAAAAATATATATGGCAATTTATACTGAAACTTATGTCAAACACATGGTAACGGGGTATATGTCACATCATCGTCATCGTCATCTATACGCCAATAACGTCACACGTTAAGGAGGGAAAGGGGATTGACAAAGTGTTACATTGTTTGAAGACGGTGGTCTCACAAAAGGGTTTAGCGGAGTACATCAGTTTTTATGTAGGCAATTCTTTTTATCACTATGATTTTTAAGCAGACTACCTATGAGCAAGGCAGATGTGTCTAATGGACGGATGATAATCTGGGAATTAACAGTGAACCTGATACTAAATCTATCAAAAATTTACTCCACTCGCTTCGCTCGATCGCTTGCAGGCTCTACTACGACACCTCGGTTGACAGCCTGCTTATTTCCATTGTTGCCTTCCGGATGTTGCCCAGGTTTCATCTCCAGAGAACCGGCAGCCTCAATGACTCTTAAGTTTACCATATTGATGTACTCCTCTAGGGTAGGGATAATTGGCGATGAGCAAACCGCTTTCTCGTATCCCCTGGCTAACAGACTAAAATATTTCTTACTACATAAGACAATCAGAAAGACAAAAATTGTTCAAAATCTTGTTTTGGTATATCTTATACACTATATACTTACATATGCATTTAGTAAAACGTGATTATTTTGTTATTAAAAACAGACATTCCAATTTCATTTACTAAGGTACTTTTGACATGGTAACATTGCTTTTTTCTAAATTGGGTATACAAAAACGTGTAACCATCAAATTAAGTAATTCTCAGACTCATTGAAATATTTCTTAATATTCGTTTCTTAACGTTCAAATAAAATCTTAGGAGACCTTGGAAATTAATACTTTATAGTTACAGCATCACGTATAAATCGTTTTTGTTCTTTGTGTAGTGATATTTGCTCTTAAATATATATTTATAACAATATCATTATGGCCTCTTTAAGACAAAAATTAAAAGAAATTATTTAATTATATATTAAATAATTAAATTTAATTACTAATTATTTAATTATTTAAGGTTCTTGCATATCCTATCCTAGAGTCATTAATTTGGGGTATAACGGAACAATACTAGTAAGACTTGGCTGTCCGTACGTCTGTGTGTCTGTCTGTCTGTTTGTCACCAGGCTGTATCTCATGAACCGTAACAATTAAATATACACAGATTATATATTTGTGTAACCATTTTAATTATAAATAAATTTATAGAAACTAAAAAATCAAATTAAAATAAATATTTTAGTGACCTGTCATATAATAAATGTGTTTTTTTTTATTATTTTTGCTTAATATTAATTACGACAGCCGGTAAATATGTGAAATAATCACAGAATATTTATATATTCATATTGTTAAAGTAAGGCTCTCATACAAAAGATATGATTTTTTACCGTTTTTTAAAAATAGTAGTAAGGAAGTGATCATCCTGCTCGAGTTTAGCTCGAACTTGGCCGTTTTTTTTTAATATTTAAAAGATAAAATTTTAAATTATCAATTTTAGTTACTGTTATTATTACCCGCATGTGGTGCATGTGATATCATGTTTTTAGTAAGTGTAAGTGCGCACTGTGCCTATATATAAAAAATCCTATATTTGTAATTTTCCTTATTTACATTTTCTCGATTTTTTTTTAATCAATATACAACAAAAGATGTCAGTAATAATTCGGGCGTAACGGAGTGTCTTCCGCCAATTATGGTCCCAGAACCTAAATTATCTAAGCTTAATAAAATTAATATAGTCATATAAAACTTCTAGTTTGTCTGAATAAAGGGAGAATCTAAATTGGGTATAATATAAATTTATGTGTTTTTTTTTTGAAATATACACTACATACGTAGGCTTCAATTCATTTTGAAATACATTGTGTTTATATATATTATAGGAATCGATCGTGACGCAGTAAGACAGCATTTTACAGTAAACATGATCATGTTTACAGGTCAACACTGGTCAGTAGTGGGTTTGACTCCTGCTCGGGGGAATGATTATATTTAAATTATTTTTATTTTATCGCTCTGGTATGACGAAGCGCAGCATTGAGTTCCGCCGCTCAATACTCAATCTCTCGAATTTCTCTGAAAGCGAAGTATAGAGTGTCTTGACACTAGGTACTTACTGCCAACTGTGCTAGGCGGAATAGCGTGAAACTAACAAAAAAATCGATCAAAAAATCGAAAATGTTAATTATTTTATAAATAACATAAGAAGTCGGAACGCTATATAGTAAATGCTTTGTAAAGAGGAGTGGAACCAAAATTTTATTTATTTTCTATTCGTGTAGAAAGCAAAAGTAACAAGTTTTTCAGAAATCGCAAATATAATTATGTATTTTTTTTATATATTTTTTTGGTTTTTTAAAGACATATTCTTCATATCTTTGCTTAAATTAAAAGTTAGAATACCTTTTGGAAAGTCGTTTAAGAGGCGGCGTTAATAACTAAAACTAAGTATTTTTACTAAGGCAGTTATTGTCATAACATATTTATGTACCATAATAAGATCTTTGATTTTCGCGATTTTTATACATTTTAAATGAAACTATTTAACTGGATTAATCGCGTATATTTTGGTATTCGAAAATACATTTTTGGACACCTGACGTTTCGAACACTTTACAGTAGTCCGTTTATGTACCATGTTATAATTATGTACAAAACTTAAAAATTTAAAAATCTATATTAATAATTTCGTCAATCGAGTCTACGTACTTGAATTACCCGAATCATAAAACATAAAAAGTAAAGATTCCGAATCGAATTCTAATTCTACTTTCTTTAGCAAAACGTTACTGACGCCTTAAGCCATTTTGACTTACTAAAGGCCGATTCACACTATTAGTTTAGTATCGTGTATATTATATAGTATATTATTCTTTCATATGACTGATAGTGTCAGTTACGATATAGTGATATAAGTAACTTTTTTTAGCTTCAACTTTTATCCCACAGAACAGGGTGGTCCGCCAAATTCGAGACCTTACTCGTGTTAAGTTGCGGATCTCAACGCCGCACTTTGTCTTATCAGAACGAGGAAATGAAAATAGTTTAAATATAATCATTTCCACAACCGATCGCGGTTACAGTCAGACCGTTGCACCACACCCGCCCTTATACACATATTGATGTAATATGTATTTATGAAAATAATACAAATATGTTTTAGTTGATATTTATTAAAAAAAATCGTTAACTTAATAAATAATACAGTTTCTATACAACACTTAAAATTATCGTTGATTAATTAATTTTTGCCTTTTATTATAGACGTCGCTTGGCCAACTACTTCAACTGCCGGGCCAGCGGATATGATCGCGTCACGTACCCGTTGTCCTGCTTTCTCCTATAAAAAAAGCTTCTATTAGTTTACTATGATCAATTTGTAAAGGTTAGATATAACAATCTGGGACTATGTAGTAAAACTGTAGTTAAGATATTTTTTTTCTTCATTTTTTTAGGATAGAGAAAAAGTGCCTAGTGTCAAGACACTCCGTACTTCGCTTTCCACCAAGTTGGAGACATTGCTTGTTGAGTGGTGGAACTCAATGTCGCACGCGAGGAAGTGAAAATAATTTAAATACAGTCACTCTCCCGCGTGAGATCGAACCCACAACCGACCGGCCTCAATATATATATATATATATATATATATATATATATATATATATATATATATATATATACATTATTTTTATAAATTTATTAAAATCAGTCCCAGTCTCAATTAAGCACACGTGCATATTAGTAATTTTATATCTGCAAGCTATTTCGTTTCTGTAACAGATAATGAAATCAGTTCAACCATTAGATACTGTTCAATTTAATAACATTGGGGCAATGGCGGAATTCAACTTCGTTTTTTGTCTTATACTTGTAAGCTCAAACGAATATATTTATATATACCTCTGGCTTCTGTGCTATAGCCAAAAACTATCTGTCTAATGTATTAAATACTAGAAGAGTTATTTCTTACCAATTCCTTAAACGGATTCCATGGAGCTGCCGTCACGGTGCTCAACGCCGTGAAGCAGGCGAACACGAAGAACAACACCATTGAGAGTTTCATATTGATTATTGTAAATTTTCAAAACTTCTTTATTTGTCTTTGCGAAGTTCTCTTCTGAATGAAAATGCTTAAAACATTGTGTTTATATTGAAGTCAGTAAACAACATTATTAAGTTATCCGCTAAATGTTAGTTAAACGAAAATATATCTTGTTTGTATTGTGATAAGAGTTACATCGTTTTTACGGAGCAGAAAGTATAGTTACTAAGTCGTATCGGTTAAGGGGTCTCACAGTGCAAGGGATTCCCCTTACGCTTGTCACTTTGCATATATATATATATATATACAACTTTTACGATAATTGTAACATATAAATTATAAAATTAATTATATTTAGTATTTATTTAAAACATAAGGATGCATTCCATTTGCTCTTATCAGAAAGTATGAGAAGACAAAAATAAATGTTGTTTATTTATCTATATTAGTATAATTTCTAGTACACAATATAAGTTTTATATCATATTGAGGTTTAAAAAAAACTTTGCGGTAGTTTCACGTGTTTTCCCGCATAGACAGGTAGTACTGTAACGGTATGTACTTATGTACATATTGAAATATAAATATGTTTAAATATTTAAATCAAATATGCCTATAAAAGTGCACATTGCAATATAAATATAACTAATAATAAACTATAATAAAATTATAGAATATTTAATATACCATGTAACGAACAGATTGCGTTCGTGTAATAAAAGAATTTGCAGTTGTGTATGCAATATAACCTAATCACGTGACGTATCATGAACCAAGGCATGATTTATAATTATAGTATTTATATATACTATATGGGGAGGAGATTAACGTTACAGTACCTAGTGCCAAGACACTCCGTACTCCTTTTACCGCTAAATTTGAGACATCGAGTGTTGAGCGACGTAACTCAACTCCGCGCATTGTCTCACCAGAGCGAGAAAATGAAAATAATTTAAATATAATCATTGACCTGGCCCTAATTTCCGAGACAGTATATGCAGCATATTTATAAAACTTAAGTGAACGAATACTTGAATCCAGTATTTTTTTATTGAGACTTAACCATAATTACTCAAATTTAGAAGTTAATAAACATATTATGTATTTTAAAATTTTCGATATGTATATTGTATATGAACTAGATTTTTAAATTGATTTCTTTTATTAAGGTTATTGTGTCACAGTGGGACTTACCATTATAGATGTGGCTTCGATTCCCCATTCTATAAATGTTTAAGTTATTTTCATTTATCCGCTTTGGTATAACTCTGCGTTGAGTTACGCAATGTCTTGGATTGGTATAGAGAGCGGAATGTGTTGTCCTGGGTTATCTCTATCTAATCTATTTTGCAACGGAAAACGTGAAGCTAAAGACATTTTTTATTTAGGTACATATGCCATTAATGGGAATAGAACCGACTACCAACGCGTATGTAGATAAGAAAGATTTATAAAGCAAAGGTGAGTGGTGCGATAGGTCGAGGGAGACCTCGGTTGACCTTTGAAAACACAGTGTCAGTACTAGAGGAAGGTGACATAAATACAATGAAGACCTCTTGAAGAGCATGTATGAAGAGGTTAATGACTATGGACGAGGCAAAGAGGTCTGTAGGGACCGTAGCGTTTAGCGCTAAACCCTTTCTGACTACCCCACAGGGGATAAAGTATGAAGAAAATGTAATCGAATATCCCTCAATATCATCGCTGTTGCGTTAATTAAGAAAGTCATCAAAGTAAAATAAACGTATGTTATAACGCAAGGGGAATCCCTTTAGCTGTGAGGTCCCTTACCCAGCTTGACCTAACAGTATCTTGATTTACGTGTTCAAGAAAAGTTATACCGCTCTTATTTATATAGAAATAAGTGATATTTTTACTTAATTAATTATTAGTTAACAACTTATTGATATTGTTGATTGAGACCGCAATATAAACCCAAGGTTTTAAGCGTTTTCATTCAGAAGAGAACTTCGCAAAGACAAATAAAGAAGTTTCACAAACTTAATTCAAAAATCAATATGAAATTCTCAAAAGTGTTTTTCTTCGTGTTCGCCTGCTTCATGGCATTTAGCACCGTGACGGCCGCCCCATGGAATCCGTTTAAGGAATTGGTATGTTTTTTTTTAATTTTCTATAAATTTTTTAAGCGACTAATTTCCTGTACACATGATGGCTATAAGTTCGATTTGTTCTCAGTGGAATGTTTAAACATTTTCATTTTCTCACCTAGTAAGACAAAGCGCGGTGTATAACACCGCTGAAGGAGTTAACCAAATGGTTTTTTAAGTATCATACTGAAGAACTTATTTGAAGTACAATTTTCGAGTGCACCTAATAATAATAAACTAAAACAAATATTTCCTTATAGGAGAAAGCAGGACAACGTGTACGTGATGCCATCATATCCGCTGAACCAGCAGTCCAAGTAGTTGGCCAAGCGGCTTCCATAATCAAGGGTGGAAATTAATTAACTAAGAAAAACCTATATTTTTCAACAAGTGTATATAAAAATGTATTAATATAATTATATTCTTTTTAATAAACATCACCAAAGATAAATTAAATATATTTAATTTTTTTTATAAACGTCTCTTGTATTTATATATGTATGCATGTATTTTTTTATTAAAAACTGTTGCAACAGTATTTTTTTCTCTAGTAATTTAATCTAGTAATAAATTTTCACGTGTCCAGTGTAATAAAAATACATTTTTTTGTATTTTTATTAACCTGGACACAATCTTAATATATATATATATATATATATATATATATATATATATATATATATATATATATATATATATATATATATATACAAAATAATTGTAGGGAAACTTAAAACTTAAATAACAGAAGACCAAGAATATATTAATAAACATTTAATATATGACACTAGTACACTTCGTTCGACAGCATTTTATGTCCTCATTCCTTTGAAAATTCCTCATTTCAAAATTTTTTGCTGAAATAATATAATATTAATTAATTTATATTGATTTTTATTATTTTTCTTGGCATCATTCTTTAAAATAAAGTAAAAAGTTATATAAAAGAAGTGATATTCGAATATGGCATCATTATTACTTGGGAAAAAAGGCAATTTAATTAAATTTAATTGTTTACATCAGTTTTAACTTTTAATTACTATAGATATTGCACACGCTCTATTCCGTATAACAGGATAGTCAGAGACTGTCTAGTGTCAAGACACTTTAATGATTGCTTTCCGCCCAAAATCAAGACATTGTGTGTTGACATTGAGTGGTGATCTCAACGCCACACTTTGTCTTACCAAAGTGGGAAAATGAAAATAAAATTTAAATAACACCACCATAAGCCCAATAACATCACTCTCATTTCTATGACTTTCACAATAAGATATATGAAATGAATTTTTTTTTTACAAAAAATACATTTTTTCATACAAGCTCGGGCTGTATGGAGCTTTTAAGAGTCCTTCGTCTACGTATAATCGATATTATGTTTACAAAGATCAATCTTTCATTTCATCTAATTTATCGAATATGGGCATTTCTACAAAAAATATATTTTTGGTATTTTTTTTGTATATCTATATTTTAATTTTCTAAATGATGAATGACTCATTAATTATATGACGTTATAAGTGAATGATTTATGATTTTTTTCAAAATTTTAAAAACAATGTACTGAGGCGAATAAAACCCTTAAATAATTGTAAGTGAACTCAGTTAAGACAATAAAAATTATGTAAATATACTAAGAGAAATTTAAAAACTTTGAAGAAACACCCATATGTGCTATATCTATTGATAGTTTTATTTAATCGTTAATTTAAATAAAACTACTTTAAACGTATTAATCGCATTTATTGTGGGTTCGTGTATGTTTGGACTGATGTTTTGTACACTTTAATCCTTGGTCACAAATAGACTCCACAATTAGACACGGTATACTGTAAAGTTTTCGAAAATGTATTTTCGAATACCAAAATGTACACAATTAATCTGTTTAAAATAGTTTCATTTATTTTACAAAATTTGACCAAAAATGTATTAAATTTCATAGTTGGTATTAATAGAAAAATTATAATGTATTACCATCGTAAGTCACACTCCAACTAGATATCAAGCTTTAAAATCCTTCTTTAATATATTTTATTAAGAAAAATATTATCTCAATTACTACTAATTTTTTATATTGTTTTTTTTTTAATTTTACACTTTAAATTTTATTTCAGCTTGCTGACATCTTTTCTATAATTGTTGTTGTACACACTTAATTTTTGTTTTCTTTTTATTTAATATCAATAAATTTTTAATGACAACGCTAACATAATGAAGTAGTCCAAGTAATAACATAATGAAGTAATCGAAGTACCAAGTAAGCAAGTAAAAAAAATTGCTGATACTGTTTACCCCTTATTCTAGGTAAATAAAGATCACTGGCAAGTAAAACTCAGTGTGAAAAATATATCTCCAGAAATACTTGCCTAATGACTCAGCTTTCGTCTAATCTTTTTTAAACTTTTCAGATTTTGTTTCGCTATTTGACCAAAAATATAAATATATATCAATTCGCAAATATATAAAGCCAACATTAGAAACAAAAAAAATCAAATAGACACTGAGTCTAAGATAAGCCTTTGGAAAAGGTACGTTATGCTGGGTAGATTTTGGCTGCTAAAGACACCGTTAACTGTGTGAAATTGTTTAAAGTAGATTATTTTATTGAATTTTTTGCTTCACGTTTTCGTCCCACATAGCAGAGTAGACAGAGACATCCTAGTGTCTAGATACTCCGTTGACTGAGTTCAGGCCTAATCAAAACGTTGTAAGTTGAGTCGCGAATTCAATGTCAAATTCTATCGAATCTCAGTCTGGATATGAACAATTCTAGAGATACTTTCGTTAGCAAACGGAAATTGTAGTATTTAATTCATCAGATGTATAGGCATTTACTTTGTGACGTTATTGCGATGTTACATTTATATTATATTTACAAAAATAATAGATGAATTTTCCGACTCTCGTAAGATAAGGCACCCGGATTTCAGTGGTTAATAGAGGTGGCGTCCCACTACTCAGCTATGTTAAAAAAACTAATAAACTTATTATTAGTTATTTATTTTGATCACTAACAGTTTTCACAATATAACATATTCTTTGATATTAAGTTAGCTACAATTTCACTTAATATCCTTTTGGAACCACTGTCGCCGTACTAGGGAATGATAGGGTGAATTATAATCGTTTATTTCTTTATAATAAATTAATACTCCACAAACAGGGATCGAACCCACTACGTATGTGTAATCAGCCAAATATTTGAAATACTTTTTAATAACGCTACAGTAGCGACAATTAAGAAAGTCATCTAAGTAAAAGAACCTAATGTAGCCTACGTAACGAATCACTTAAGCTGTGAGTTCTGTTGACATAAATATTTCTTGATTCATATTTATTTAGTAAGTTAGAATCATCAACAGAAAATAAATCATGATCCGATTTTAGTACAAATATGATTACAGTGGCAAAATCGATTTCTAATTAAATATGATCACAACATGTAAAGTAAAACAAATATATTTAAAAAATAATAAATGTCAAAAGAAATGAAGGACTAAATACGGTAAAAAATTATAGCTTTTGAGGGGGTGCAATTTTGTGATAGAATACCGTTAGATTAGATATATAAAAATTGTAAACTCCTTTAACATATTTAAATACAAAATTTGCGAAATATATTTATTATAATTACAAAAAAAATCTTTTGTGAGTACCTATTTTTTATCGATTAAATAACTGTAAGCCTTCGACACTGTACTCTGATTAGTGATGTACAGATCTTCGTATTGGCATCGACATTTTAAATGTGATTTCTAAATATTATTCTCAAGTAAGTGACCTGGTCTTTTTAAGAAATGAATGTCTATAAGGTAAATTAGAAATGAATTAATACAATTGAAGCCGGTCGTGGCGCAGTGGGACAGCGTTTGTCTGTAAACGCGATCGGTTGTGGGTTCGATATGTGGGTGGTTCATATATATATATCAGTATCTAAAAGAAAATTAATACAAATAATGTTACATTTACATGTTCAAGAAATGTTAAGTAATTGTTATCGGCACAGCAGTAAGTAAACATTCAAAATAGAACGTCTCAGAGATATATCCAGAAGTTCGCAAACTTTGGGCAATAATCAATATGTAATTCTCAAAAGTTTTGCTCTTTGTGGTCGCATGCTTTATGGCGTTGAGCACCATCACAGCAACTTCATGGGATTCACTTTTGGCATTGGCAAATAATAACGTTTCTTATTCCCTTTTCGATATAGTAGAAATTTGATTAAATTTTTCGAACAGGAGAAGTAATAGCGTTTTAGAATTTTTACACAAAATATTGTATATAATAGAAATAAAATATTTTCTTACATAGCAAACCGGATGCCGGCCAGAGAATGATTAACAGAGGCCGGTAGCGGTCCAGTGGGACGTTTGCCAGTAAACGTGAACGGTCGTGGGTTTGATTCCCACTCGGGGGAATAATATCATATATATTTATTTTTTCAATTCCTCGCTCTGGTAATCCAAAGGGCGTTAAGTTCCACTACTGCATATATAGACATAATAAATCCTTATATAGACACAATAGATCCATATGTAAAATATAATAAGTAAACTTTTGTCTCACCTATCTTCATAACATATATTGTTTTGTCAATTATCTATTCGAAATTTAATTGTTATTGTATTAAATTTAGAAATAAAAAATATATATATTTTCCAGATCATAAAGTAATGGTGTTGGTATTATGGAAATTATTTATTTATCTATTTAGCTTTACGCTTATATCCCGCCAAGCAGGGTAGACAGAAAGTACTTAGACGTCAAGACACACTCAAATTCGAGGCATTGCCTGTTTGTGGTAAGTGGTAGAACTCAACATCGCATAATATATTTTTTATTAAAAAAAAAACAAGTTTTGACGAATGTAAAGAAAAGGAAGTAAGTTAAAAATTGGAAGTCCTGAATTAACCTTCAAGAACACAATGTCGATTATAAGGTAACTTAAAAAGAGATACCAATGATAGCCATAGTCAGTTGGCGCTCTGTTCTATTTACCAAATCTACTTGGGATCAAACGTAGAGATAAAAAGTAACAAATAATACAATCTTATTTTTATATATATATATATATATATATATATATATATATATATTATACATCCCATTGTGAAAATCAAAGTAATATTACGTGCTCTATAATAGGAGAAGAGAGCAGACGAGAAATTGGAGTGAACGAATTGTCTTCAAATATTTTATAAAAGGCATATAGGTAATATATCATAATCAATAATGTTTTTAAATTTGCACACCAAGATTCAGAAGAGTCGTAAAGATAACTGTTAATAATTAATACATACTATTTATGCTAAGTAAATGAAATATATCCTTGTATATATAAAAGTTGTAGTTGTTTTATTTAATAGTTCTAAATAATATAGTTTTTATAACAGTCACCCACTTACACCAGGCTATGTCCTCCCAAAAGAGGGCTTACCTCCAGACCATGAGCTAATGTATTGTGCTATTAAAAGCCGTGTTCTATTTCGTACGTCGGTATAGTCTATTTCGACTTAAATTATTAAATTTATATCTAATTTCCAGCCAATTGCCGTACAGTCTTGGCGCAGTGGGACAGCGTCTGAGTGTAAATGCGATCGGTTGTGAGTTGGAACCCCACTCGGAGGAGGGATTATATTTAAATTATTTTCACTCCCTCGCTCTGGTAAAGACAATGCGCTGCGTTGAATTCGACCACTCAACACGCAATGTCTCGAATTTGGTGGAAAACAAAGTACGGAGTGTCTTGACCATAAGTACTTACTGTCTACTGTCTACTTTTCTATGATACACGGGAGAAAACCGTGACGTTAAAAAAAAACAAAAAGAAAACTAAATAAAATTACATATTTTCTTAAAATAATTTAATAAATAATACTATAATAAGATAACATGGTACGCTTGGAACATATTTTAGTTAAATCACGAATCATTTCCCGACTATTGAGGCTGCCTGTCCAACCACCAGCACGGCGGGGCCTGCCTTGATAATGCCATCGCGGACGTTCCTCCCGACTTTCTCCTAGAAATAATAATATAACACGAATTAATGTATTTAATTTTATTTAGATATATTAAGTGTAGAATTGTGGAACTCATCTGGACTTATATTAGTCCTTTTATGTTCAAATGTTTCTTTGTATTTGAACAGTAAAGAAGTGGGTGTATAGCGTTAAAATGTTACCGCTAAAACTATTTTAGCCAACTCTATTCAAGATACCAAAACTAACAGTATGTCAGTTCTCTGTTTGCCAGCGGACTGACATCAAAGAAGCTTTCACCGTATTGTTTTTGCGACTGACATTTTAATGTAATAGAAGAATATTTACTTTGTGGTTGTTTACTAAAAAATAGGTATTTTAGCAGTTACCTGCTTATTACTATACAGTATTAATATTAGATAGAGGTATTCTACTATATTTAAAGTGTTACCACACTTAAGATTAGAAAAAATTTTTAAAAAACACTTTTGAACTTGATTCGAAAAATTTTAATAACAATGCGTTCAACACATGGCTCAGCAGTCAGAGCGCTAGGACGGTTTGAAAGAGGTGCAGGTTTGAATCCCGCCGCTCAAAATTTGTATACGTTTTTTAAAAATGTTTAGATAGAGTAGCAATTATGGAGTAGGGTAGGCAGAAAGTACTTAGTGTAAACACTCCGTTCTCCGCTTTCCATCGAATTTGAGACTTTGCTTAAACATTTAGATACTTTCTATTTAGCCTTGTTATTCGGAAAAAAAAGTGCAGCTAAAAAGAAAAAAAAAGCAGCAGTGAGATAGCGTCTAACTGTAAACGCGATACTGTTGTGGATTTAATATCCATTCAAGGGAAACAATATATTCAAAAGATAATAAATTGAGATTATATTTAAAGTGTTTGCAATAAGACAGAACACGTTGTTAAATTCAGCTTGAGATTTTGGGTTCAATCCCCACATTTGTGATTATATTTAAATTATTTTCACTTCCTCGCTCTGGACCTCGAAAGACAAAAAGCGAAGTTAAGTTCCACCACTCAAAACGCAATGTCTCAAATTCGGTGGAAAGCGAAGTACAGAGTGTGTTGACACTAGGTACTTTCTATCTACCCTGCTATAAGTATACGTATATGAAAGCGTGAAAACTGCCACTATTTTTTGTTTTGAGAAAACATGAAAACAAAAAAAACGAAATTTTTAATAGAATATTGATTTCAAATAAATGAATTGAAATTAGTATAGAACTAAAAATACTTGTCCAATTGACCAAATATGTATGTATGAAATACAAAAGGCAAAGTCAAAAATTGTTACATTTTATCAAAGAGTTTTAAAACATTTATAATCTTAAATACAAAATTAGCACAAATGCACAAATATAACTTATACAAAGGTCTGTAGTGGTGCAGTGGGACATTGTCTGATTGTAATCGCGATCGGTTGTTGATTCGATTCCTACTCAGGGGATTGTACGTAAATAATTTCTATTTCTTCGCTCTAGTAAAACAAAGCGTAGAGTTCGATCACTTACGCAATTACTCGAATTCTCGAAACACGCAATTTCTCGAATTCGGTGGAAGTCTCAGAGTTTTTGACATTAGGTACTCTCTGTTTACCTTATTATGCGGAATAAAAACGTGAAGCCAAAAAAATAAATAAATAAAATATACTTACAATTTTCTTGAAAACCTTCCACCTAGGCGCTGCATTCACAGAACTGAACGCAACTATACAAGCGAAAACAAATGCAAATATCTTTCCAAAATTCATCTTAGTTCAATATTCAATAACTCAACATAGAATATGATAAATCACCAAAACACTTCATTTATATATAAAATGCATGATTTTGCCAACTTTAATGTTGCGGTTGTTTAAATGGCAATTAACATAATTAGACCTTAATATTATTGTAATAAAAGTCATTTTACATATAAGTATTGTTATGGAGCTGTAATTTAAAATTTTTGATAAGAGGTCGTGAGGGACTCCCATCAGTGTAGATACTGGTGAATCCCTCTCTCAGTTATCTTAATTATTTCATAATTAAGATCCGTGTTTGGGACTGTACCGTGTTTTGTAAATATAATATAACTCATGTATTATAGATTTTTTCTTCTTCCTGCAAGGTGTTCAATGTCAAGACTCCTTTCTCCATTTTAATTTCCAGATTTTGAGTGTTAATTGGCGTAACTTGACGCCGCACCTTATCTTTCAAGAGCTATAATTTAAAAATGATCATTCTAGTAATATAAATATTAATTTAAATCTTCCATAAATTATAAATATTTAGGTTCACTAAATATATATAAATCGATATGGGTTCGATCAAATTCGAGGGAGGTTAAAAATTTATTTATTTATCACGAAAACAACAGTTTTTAAAATTAAATAACACAAAAAATATATTCTTTACGAAAAACAAAGCCGTACGCACATTTATTCAGATTTAGACAGAAACCGACGTTAAGTTCTCCATTCAATTCGCAATGCTTCGATTTCTGACGGAAATCAGTCAACAGAGTGTCTTGACACTAGGTCGTCTACTGTAAGCTGTAAGCTGCTTTTTTATATGCTAGTTTAAAATAAAACTCCATTAATTTAAAAATAAATGTACTGTAAAATATCTTTAACATAATATTGTACAGTATATTGTTTGTATACATGATTAATGGTTAACCGCTGGGGAGCGCTGTGGGATATCAAAATATAGTTTACTTTTGCACGATATTAAGGAAGGATAATGTATTTTAATTTATTGTTTAATTTATGTAACATTTGAAAATATAAAATATTTATATTTTTTCAATTTAAAAAACCTCTCTACTAATCTAATAATATTTGATTTGTTAAATCAGTTAAATTAATAGGCTGATATAGTGTTTGTTTCTTTAGGTGTAGTTCTAAGAATCTCGCTTTATTCAACATAGCAGGGTACTCAGAGACAGTCTAGTGACAAGAAACTCCGTTGACTGCTTACCGTCTGATATCGATACTTTGCGTGCTTGGCGAACTCAACGCCGGTTTCTATCTACCAGAGCGTATACACATTTTTGTTATGAAAAGGATATAAAATTATTGCAATGAATAAATATTATAACAAATAAATCCTGAACAGAAATCCACCATCGCGTTCTACCAAATCCAAAGCAAGCAAGCCAAAAAAACTGCACGAGTACCGCCAAATGTCTAATTCGGTGATTGTGGTTTTCCCGCCTGTTTGTTATTTAATTAAATTATTTTAAATTACTTAGTTAATTTAGACATATGAAATTGGAACTCGGGACCATCAGATCTCTAACTAACAGCAAAATACACTATCTGTATCACGACAAGGTCTAAAGTAAATATTATCTCTATAAATAAAGCTTCAATCATCTTGAATATAGGTAATTAACCTGAGGGGTTATCGATTCGCTTTTATTATGACATGTAGGTCAGATGCCAATTTTACGTCACTTGTGATAACTCGATGTACGATTAGGCACGAATACTGAAAATACAATAATATTTTGATTCGTATGATAAAAGAAGTTTTCTATAAGATTTTTTTTATTTTATCCCGCATAGTAGGGTAGACAAGAAGTATTTAGTGTCAATACACTCTGCACTCCTCTTTCCGTTGACATACAGATGTTGCGTGTTAAGAGTATATGAGAATGTTGCCAGCTCAAATATGAATTGGTTCATTTCGATTAGCAAACCTAAAATTATAAGAGTAACTTAATGTTAATACACTCTCTTCTCCGTTTTTTGTCTTTTTTTGATATGTCGAGATCGCTTTTTCCTTATATTTTTTAGGCCGCATAGGATTGACAGAAAGTAATAGTTAATGTCAAGACACTTCGAAGTTTACTTTCCTTTCTTATTAGATGGTAAAAATAGTCAGATTTTGTGAATTTATATGTATATAAATATATATATATATATATATATATATATATATATATATATATAAATATATATATATATATATATATATATATATATATATACATTTTATTTTACAAACATTACGAATGCTGTCAGGTATTTGCAATTTGCTCTACTTAATGTAGTTTAAACTTTTGCGTTTCGTTTCAATGCAAACAGAAGAACGTTGCTACAGAAATGTAATGCAATTAAAACTTATCTAACCATATTCAGTTAGTTGTAAACGTTGGATGTAAATATAAGTATATAGCTTTCGCAGCTTTTACTTTAACTTAAAGGACTTACATCTTTGTAGTGATCTAAAAAATATTTTCTACTAGAGTAAAACTGTACAAAAACTCGCTGTGACGGGATAGATAATTCTTTTCCGCTACTAGGTAGCGTCCCGTGAGAGGTGGTTGATTGGTGGTAGGAGGTTAGTACTCCGACTGGTTCGCGACTGGATCTGCCAAATACCTCATGATGTGTTCCGATCGGATAACATGTTAGCCAGCTTTTCTTATTGAACTGCGACATTAATGTCGGTGTTGGGTTAGACAGAAAGAGGAGATGGAGAGTGGAGGAGAGGGTTAGTTCACATTATAAAGCTCCTTAGCCTATTTCTGGGTCACAAGACGGGTCTTGATTCATGTTTCTTTCACTGCAACGTGGAGTTCTTCGATTTAGTTTATTACACTAATATATTTTATCAAATATTTTCATTTCTCTGTTCTGTTAAGACAAAGCGCGGCGTTGGGTTCACCACTCGACACGCAATGTCTCGATTAACGAAGGTAAGCTGTCAACGGGTTAGACAAAATCTTAGAAAAATCGTTTTTTCAGAATATTTTCTAATTCTAATTTCTTTCACTAACCTCCAAAATGTTTAATTGAAATACAATTTCGGTAAATATTTAATTAATTCAAGCTACATACAAAATTAATGTACATCAAAGAGTGTGGTTTTTTTTAATTTAATTTATTTTTAATTTATTTCTCTTGTTATTGTTTATGTACGAACAATTAAAAAAGTTATTATGAAAAAATGTTGTATTAAAAGATTTCAAATAAAGCATTTAAAATATTTAATTATGTTTTTCATTGTTTTAGCAACATAACATAAACCGGTCGTGGCGCAGTGGGACAACGTCTAACTGTAATCGCGATCGGTTGTTGGTTGGATTTCCAGTCGAGGGGGCGATTAGTAAAAGAAAAAGTGCGGCACTTAGTTCCACCACTCAACACGCAATGTCTCGAATTCGGTGGAAAGCGTAGTACGGAGTGTCTTAACACTAGGTACTTTTTGTCTACCCTGCTTTGCTATGCCAACCTAATATATATATATATATATATATATATATATATATATATATATATATATATATATATATATATTCAATATACTTAGCACTTTGCTTGGAGGCGTTTTTTATTGGTTGTTTATTAATTATAAAAAAAGTACACGTATAGTAATAATCTAAGTAGGGTTAATAATTTGGCAATGCGCGGCAAGTTCACACGATGAGCTTTCACTTCACTTTCCAGTTTTTGGATTATGCGACGTATAGCGAGCTCAGACGGTGCACCATAACGACCATATTTAGCACGAAATGCTCTTTGAGTAGAGACAATACTTCTCGAATTTTGATAGAAAATTTGGACAATTTCGAAACGTTGAAGTAACGTGAACTTGTTCATGATTAAATGGCAAACATGTTAAACAACCAAAATAGCAAAATCCTATCATTTCCTATTCAATTGGGAAACACTGTATATATATATATATATATATATATATATATATATATATATATATATATATATATATATATATATATATATACATACATACATACGCATTTAGTAAAAATAATATATAAAAAGATAAAAAAATTTCATTCCTTTGTATACATAATGTAACACCTTCGTCCATATATATATTATTTCTTAAATAGAACGATTAATAACAAAAATCGATTAAAACAATTATAAGCAAGAGCAAATCACAAAGCTTTGTACATTCGATCCAATTATCATGATCTAAGACATTCAAGCCTCAAAAACCTTCTTAATCGAAATTGCGTCAATAAAGTCACTCGATAAATTCTATTAATCGCTATACGAGTATATGTAGCGATTTAAAATAAATGGCATTCTTTTGTTCATACTTATGTCGAGACAAATCGTGTTTTAATTGAAATTCCTTAAGAAACGTTTGATTCATACAAATACTCGTTACCGAGCTTTCTGTACTAGCTTAAGAAAAAATATTTGATAAACATTTTTAAGTATTTTAAGTTACTGTATTTACAAAACACGACCTAATTCGCATTCGATGTAAACGCGATCGATTGTGGGTTTGATCCCCACTCGGTGAAGTGATTATATTTAAATTATCTTTACTTCCTCGCTCTGTCAAAAAGCGGCGTTGAGTTCCACCACTCAACACGTACTGTCTCGAATTCGGCGGAAAGCTCCTGTCTACCCTGCGATATATATCTATATATATATATATATATATATATATATATATATATATATATATATATATATATATATATATATATATATATATATATATATATAAAATTGATGATATTATACTGCTAAAATTTGTACTATAATGTAAATAGACACTAAAAGGCTCAATACCTATAAACCGTTTATTTCCGCCACTGCTAACAGTATCTCTGTATGAATATTTAAATATTTTTGAAATTTACTCATAAGAATTACATTTAAAGTTAAATATATGCAAAAAATATATGGGTGATTAATGAAAGCTTTGCTTTGCGCTTTCCATATCAGCAATGTATATCTTTTTTCACCTTCCCGCATCCATCCTGCATAGCAGGGAAGAGAGAAAGTATCTAGTGTCATGACACTCCGTACTTCATCTTTTACAGAGTTCGAGGCAATGCGTATAGAGTGGTGGAATACAATAACGATACGCCGCTCTTGGTCTTGTCGACCAGAGCGACCAAATAAGAATAATTTAAATATAAACACTTCTTCGAGTGCGAATTGAACCCACAACCGATCACGTTACGTCAGATGCTCTATATTAATATATTAATGCACGTTTTGAATATTACAAGAAATAAATTAATTTACATTTTTTATCTAGTTACAAATATTCAAACTTCAATAAAGTCTATCGTGTATAGTAACTGAGGTACACTTTGACAGCTTTACCCCACAGCGCAGAGTAGTCAGGTATAACCAAGTATCAAGAAACTCCGTTGACTGCTTTCGACTTTTATTATTTTTTTGATTATTTAATTATATTTTTGATTAATATTTGCTGTAATACCTTAAAATAATATTAAATTATAATTATTTGAAATTTAACCCCTGACAATAGTAGCCGCTTGGCCCACAACTTGTAAGGCTGGACCGACCTTTATAATGCCATCTCTCACATTATTGC
This sequence comes from Dryadula phaetusa, assembly GCA_032432895.1. NCBI lineage: Eukaryota > Metazoa > Arthropoda > Insecta > Lepidoptera > Nymphalidae > Dryadula > Dryadula phaetusa. The sequence continues at coordinate 4,018,057 of JAOYRS010000073.1, forward strand.
CGACTTTCTCCTGCAAATATAATTTAAATAATATATTATCATAGTAATAATAAAATTCAAAAATTTTATACAAAATTTAACGAAAAACTAAATTTTTTTCATAAAACGAATTGTATTAAATATCTATATTGGCTTTAATCCCTAAATAGCAGGGTAGACAGGACCCAGTACCTAGTGTCAAAACTCTCCGAACTCGGGTTTTCACCGATTTCGAAACATTGCATGTTGAAAGGTGGAACTCAACGCCGCACTCTGTCTTACCAGAGCGAAGAAATGAAAATAATTTAAACATAATTACTCCTCTGACTGATAATCGAATCCACAACCGATCGCATTTACAGACAGACGCAGACGTTGTCCCACTGCTCCACGATCGACTTCAATTGATCTAGTAATAAGAATTATAATTGTATTCATAGTTATTAACAGTATTATTTAATGAATAAACTTTCCCAATAAGGTTTTTTTTAAATGGATATCGAACCCACTACCATTATTACTTATAAAAACTATCTAGCAAATTATACTTACAACTTAGGGCTGGGAGCTCCATTAACAAAAGTCAGTGCCGCAAAACACGTAAAGAAAAAGAAAAAAATTGTAACAAAATTCATCTTTAATATCTCGATTTACCCAAAATTATAGGCCAAATGTGATTGATGGTCGTATTGTGATATCCTTTAGTTATAGTCCGTGTACTGTGTATAGTCGAAAAGAAACAAAGTTATTTATTCACTTAAAATTTAACGCTTATTCAAATTTAAACTTTATGTCTTAAACAATAAAAACTAGTTTACTTAACGTTCTTTGTAAAAATATATAATAAAATGGTAACAGTAAGGTCATTTCCGGTTAAACTCGGGGTGAGTTTACGATACGGGGATTCCTTTAAACCGTCGAATCTGCGCTACTTGTCTGATATCGATATTAGTTTTTGCTTTTCTTGATCGCTTTATTTTTAATAATAGCTTAGTAGGAAACGTTAAGGAAAATGATTGTAGGAGATGTTTTTGTTTTAAATCACTTCACGCTGCACGCTTTTTATCCCTCATAACTGGGTAGACAGGTTATGGGTTCAATTCCCAATTAATTATACTTATATATATTTTTTTTTATTTCATCGCATTGGTAAGACAAAGTAACCTTAAGCTTATCCTTAACCTTAACCACTAAAACCGCAATCAACAGAGTGTCTGGACACTAGATTGTTTTTTCTGACTACTTCGATATGCGGGACAAAGGATTTTTATAGAGAACAAACAGTCATGTCCCAAAAAAAGTCACAATAATTTACTTGTTAAAATAACCTAATTAAAACTATAATAATACTATATACTACTTTACGCATTGTAAAATATTGACATTTTTTAACTTATTTTTTTATGAGAACTTTACAATTAGAACGTTTTAACCAGAAAAAAATTGAAAACAATTTAATCATTTAAATGTAATTATTTTACAAGAAGAATATATTAATGTCGAGTTTAGTCAAATAGAAAATATCTGTATTTTCAGACAAAAACATATGTCTACAAAGCCTGTTAAAAGAACATTATACAGCTAAATGATCAACTCGGGTATGAAATTATTATAAACTTCTTTGTCACCGTATCATATTCAAAATTCTGAATCGTTTTCACGAGAACAAAACGGATTGAAATTATATTTTCGTTACTAAATATTGTATGAAAATGACGTTTAGAATAAAGTAATAAACTGTAGAGAGTTATCTTTCTCATTATAAAGGGTTTTTTTTTTATAATGGCTGAACTCAATCATGTTTTAATATATATTAAATATTAACTAAAGAAAAATTAAAAACAAGCTTATTTTATAGTTTATTTTATATTACAAAAAATCCGCCATTTTGTGTTGGTAGTCATTTTAGGTTTGAGTTTTCTCAAAATTTGATGTATTTCAATAGTTAAGCCCTTTTATTTGGTACCGATATTAAGTAAGTTATTTTTAAATATGTACGACGCCATTTTCTTACTGCCATTTTGGATTGACAAAAAACCTCAACTCATATAATTGTATATGTTTTAGCTTAACGCTATTATCCGGTATAGCAGGGTAGAGAGGTCGTGCTTAATGTCAAGACACTCCGTACTTCGCTTTCCACCGGATTCGAAACATTACGTGTTGAGTGGCGGGACTCAGTGCACACCGTCTTACCAGAGCGAGGATGTGAAAATAATTTAAATATAATCACTCTCCCAAGTGGGAATCGAACCTACAACCGATCGCGTTTACAGTCACATACTGTCACACTGTGCCACGACCTGCTTCGTAATTCTAGTATCATGGTTAATAAATATACATGCTAAATTTCAACTCAATCGGACACAGGGAAGTGCGTCAAATTATATCGAAGATTATGTCCATATAGGTATGTACTCTATTATTGTTATCATCTTTAGCTATTCTGGCGTAGATAAAGTTTATATTAAGGACTTCAAAAGGCTAGTAATTTTTATTATAACATTGTTGAAATAAACTATTTTTATATAGATTTAAAGCTTAAAATTCAAATAGTAAATACAATATAAATAGAAGCCGCTCGTGGCGCAGTGGGACAGCGCCATACTGTCAACGCGACCGGTTATGCGTTCGCTTCCTACTCAGGGTAATGATCATAATGTAATTTATTTTTATTTTCCTTGCTCCGGTAAGACAAAGCGTATTGAATTCCGCCACTCAACACGTAAGGAGGAGTAAGGTACGTCTACTCTGGTATGCGGGAAAAAAGTGCCAAGGTACAAAATAAATAAAGTATGTATTAATATATGTATTAATAAAATGACTTACATTGTAAAAATAATATCGCTTTATTTGTTCATAACTTTACAAGAGCCGATACCGGTGTGCGATTGCACGAAACGCATCAAAATCAATGCACTTGTCTGCATTAGTTGAAATAGCTATAGAGTGTTCAAATAAAAATATTTTTTTTTAATTTATAAATCAAGTAATTTTATTTTTAAAAAATATTATTTTGCTATAAGTATGAAAAATATTACTTTTAAAATGTTAGATACTGATATTTTTCTGGTACTGACTGAAAAAAATGTGTTAAAAATTAAAAATCTACATAATTAATTTATTTAATTGAATCGATAAATGCTCTTAATTTTATAAAATAAAAGACTATAAAATATTAATAAAGGTATGTTAAAAATTTAAAAATTAAACAAAGGTTTGAGAATAGATCAGGTATTTATGGATAAAAAATTAAAATAGTAATAATTAGTAAAGTAGAAATTAAAAAAACATATTTTTTTCTAGCTTTCTAGATTAACTGCAGGTTTATATATAAATATAAAAAATGAAAAAAAAACCCTAAAAGACAAATATCCTTCCGTACGATAATTAGTATTAAGTGAAATAATAGCCATTGTAAATAAAAAAAAATAACGTAAAGCATGCGTAGAATGTGAATAGCATAAAAAAGAAATATAAGGTAATATATAGCTTCATAGGTTTCCTGCATAATACAGCAAACAGAAAGTGTAAAAACACTCCGTTTACCGCCTAAATTTGAGGCATTAAGTCGCAAAACATCAGCGTGCTTTGTTTTTTTTAGCATCACGCTTTTATCCCGCATTGCAGGGTACACAGAAAGTATCTAGTGTCAAGACACTCTGTACTTCGCTTTCCACCAAATTCAAGACATTTTGTGAGTTTTCCTGGTGAGAGTAAATAGAAATAATTTAAAGATAATCATTCCCCCCAGTAAGATTTGAACTTTTTACCGTCGCGTTTTCAGGTAGATATGATCCCGCTGCACCACGAGTATGTTATGCTTTAATCAAAGTTTTATAGTACATGGAATATGTCTTACAAAGTTTGTTACAAATAGCAGTAAAAACAATGTACCTAGTAGTACCTAGTGTCAAGACACTCCGTACTTTGCTTCCCACCGAATTCGAGACATTGCGTGTTCGGGGGTTGTACTCAACGCCTCATTTTGTCTTGCCAGAGCAAGGAAGCGAAAATAATTTTTAAATATAATCACCCCCTTGAGTTGCGATCGAACCCACTGCCGATCACGTTGATCTAATGCGCCAAGACCAGTCTATTTCTACTTAATTGATCTTACATAATCTTTATTTTAGTAATCATTGAAACAAACAGTTATATAAATAATTTTAAATCACAAAACTAATTTCTATAATTCACTGGACTTTCTTATAAAATTGTATGAAAATAACCAAAAATAATTATATCTAATATTATCTAATTATTTTTTTGCCTTATCTAATCTTAAATTAGCAAATCACCCTTTTTCCCTGTGAGGGGATGGGGTAGAATACAATTTCCTTCCGCTGCTGCGTAACGTCCCGTAAGAAGTATCCCAGTAATTTGGTAGTAGGAGGTTAATCCTCCGACTGACTCGCTAACACTATCATGACAAAAACAATCCGCCAAATATCTCTTGATGTGTTCCGGTTCGAAGTCATATAAGCCAGATTTCCCTATTCCCACTTATCCTTTCCTTCAACTCCTTTCACTTCCATCTCAAAGCGTCCATCGTAAATGTCTATGGGCGAAGGTGACCACTTACCATCAGGTCGCCAGACGTTATTCTATAAAAAAACCATAATCTATCCAGTGAAACATATATAATAAGCTAAAACATAAGCAGCCAGTGGAGTGTCTTGACACTAGGTTCTTTCCGAGTACGCTGCCATGCGGTATAAAGAATGTGTTGAAATTGAGATTTACAACAACGGTAATAATGTTGATATTGTATTTCTTTTTTTTATACAAACATTAGGTTAGCTGGTAAAGATAAATTATCGATAATAGAACATACCTACCTAAGACCTAAGACCATATATGTATTTTTAGCTTTACGCTTCTATCCCACATAACAGGGTAGACAAGAAGTGTAGTGTCAAGACACTCTGTACTTTGTAGGACATTGCGTGTAGAGTGGAGAAACTCAACGACGCGCTTTACCAAAGCGAGAAAATAAAAAAAATTCAAATTTAATCAAATTTGCATATGATATTTAAATTTATTAGAAATTTGAATTTTTCTTAGTTAGACTATAAAATTTTTACAATATATAAGCCAATCTCGTTACACAAAGTCTTAAAAAATAGGCCTTACATATAATTTAGGCTATCGTGGTGCAATGAAAAAGCGTCTGACTGTAAACGCGACTGGTTGTGGGTTCGATTAGTACTCGGAGGAATGATTAAATAATCATAATAATTTATAAATATAAATTAATTTTATTTTCTCCGCTCTGGTAAGACATAGTGCGGCGTTAAAATCGATCTTAAAATGGCATTAAAAGGTGTTAAATTCGGATGGAAAGTAGTCATTAGAGTGTTTTGACACTGGGCTATATCTGACTATCCCGCTATGCGGGATAAAGCATGAAGCTGAAAAAATGCCTTATGTTATAAAATTGCTATAAAATATCTCCTTAAACAAACATATAAGTTCAAAATTAGGCTTTGCATATAATAAAAGTTAATAAACAAATATTATTCGAACAAAATATATTTATGCGTCATACATCAGCCTATACAACAGTCTACGACAAATGTAAATACTCGATAAGAGGTACTTTACCGATGAATCATGGCACGAAACTAAAATGTAACAGTGACATTGTTTGAAGAATTTCATGAATACACATATTTTGATGACGTTCATATTGTTTACTAAGTAAACTTTACCGGTTGGCACAATTGCCAAAAATTCAACTGTAAAGCCGGTGGTCGTAGGTTTATAGCTGAAGTGGGCCAGAAGTGTGATGTGATAAGAATATTATATAAATATATATATATATATATATATATATATATATATATATATATATATATATATATATATAGGTTCTTTTCTGTTGAAATTCAGATAAGCGTAAAAATACGTATCTATATGTGTGTTTATATATACGGTGTAGCTAGAACTTTATGGCATAACGAAATACCCTTATATCATACAAATCATTAAAAAAAACACTAACTGGGTTCGGTCTCATACATCATATGGATGATATAGGATGTCTAAACGTCTTCTTGAGTCTAACCCAGATGGTGAACGCGGAGCTTGAAGACCTAGAGTTAGTGGAATGATGGAGTTGCAAAAGACCTCAAAATTCTCGGCTTAAAACATTGGTAAAAGGCGACTCTAAATAGAGAAGAATGAAGTAAGGCGTTTAAGAAGGCTACAGCTCACAAAGGGCTGTACATCCACTGATAATAATGTACGTTCATATACAATTTAATATTGTTATTTATATATAGAAATAAGCTAAAGATTTATTTTGAAAGCAATTTGCCCAAAAGTTGTATAAGAAAATATACTCGCGCCATTTTTATGGTGAGTTTCTCTGAAACACGTTGTTTATTATATTGTCTTGGAAGGATAAAAAGTAATAAGCGCCTGCCAGTTTATTCGTAGCAACATTCGTGATTATGTTTGTATGGCTTATTAGGTGTTGTATCTTAGCAATGGAAAACAAGTAAATCATGTGCTGTTTTTCTTATATATATGTTTATAGTAACGTTGGTAGAAAATTTTGTGTTATTTTTTTAAATTCTCAAATAACATTATTTTATCGTTTATTTTGGTATTCAAAATTTATTTGTGTAGTTTTCCGCTTAAAATAATTTTATTTAAATGGTCGGTCATAGTCTAGTAGTACTGTAAATAGGACTGGTTGTAGGTTCCATTCTAAGTAGAGGAAAAACAGAGGAAAGAATCGAATTAGGCGGAAAGAGTCTTGAAACTAGGCTCTTTAGGTTACTTTAGATTACTTTAGGTGAATTTTAAAAATATAATTTCATATACCAAAATTTGCGCGATTAATTTGGTTAATGTTATTTCAAGAAGATTTTACTAATTTAGGTTTTTAATATATCACATTTTCCCTTGATTTGTTAACAGCAGCAACATGTTTGTCATTTTAGCGTTACATTTATTTTTTAAATTGAACTTATTTTTATACATGTTTGCTCTGATTCTCTATATAAACTACAACTGTGCCAAATTTTAAATTTAGTTCTTCCACCTATCTGTCTTCTTCTCCTAAATTCCTCTTTCCATGGAAGGTCTTAATGTTCCCTAGCGAAGTCTCTACTTTCTTTTCCATAACATCAGGTTTTATGTCGAAGCCGTTTGCAGTAGCTAGAGTTTGGCTCTGGAATGGCAAATCTATAAACTCTTAGAGAAGAGAAGAAGCTCGTTAAGAAAACAAGAAGAGAATTCTTTTTAGAGTTATTATATATGTGTTCTACAAATTTTGTGTGATAAAAAATATATAAATAAACAAAAAATATTATACTCCCCCATCCGCGTTATTTTCGTAAAAAGGCCAAAGGTTCAAAGGCTTTACGTATTAATATAGACTCCAATTTCCTTCGAAGAATTCCATCATCTAAGAAACCGAAATTAAAATCAAAAACACGTAACGTTATAACTGTAAAAATAATCCAATTTAAATATATTTATGGTTTACCACTATGGCAATAATTGTTTGTATTCTCCATATAAAGGAATAATAATAACATGAGAGATAAGATATATCTTATAACATTTCGTTTAGAAGAACGTTTCCCATCAAACAACCCACTTGGTTTAGTAAATGACAGTTTATATAGCGTTTTTCGCTAATAATCAACATAAAAAAATATTTTTTTCAAATTTGTGATAAATGAATATATATATATATATATATATATATATATATATATATATATATAAAACATTATTTTTAATGTTTGTCAAAGAAATATTATTTTGGAAACTGTTTCCTTATCTTTTTAAAAGCTAGTTCAATCCTTTTGAAATATATTTTCCTAGTGTTCAATTGAGCTAAGTGCTATTTTATTTAAAAGCACTGTAGTGAATGTGGTTGACTACTCCTATATATTTTATATAGCCTACCCGATATGGCCATTAAATAAAGCGTCTGACTGTAAAATTAATGTTTTTAGGTTCGATTCCTAATCGGGGAATGATTCTATTTAAAAATTATTTCTATTTCGCCGTTTTGGTAGAAGAGTAGTATATATATATATATATATATGTGTGTGTATGTGTGTGCAAAATTGCTAAAAAGACGGACTGGTTACGGGCAGCAACCAGTATTATACATAAGAACCCATTACATCATTTTTAATAGATAACGTAATCGCTACAAAATTAATATATGTTGACATAAAAATAAATACTTAATCGATAATAAGTACAAATATGTAAAGTGTTTTTCTTGATGTTTAACCTAATTCCTTAGTAAAAGTAAATATTCAGCTGATTATATATATATATATATATATATATATATATATACATATACATTTGTCAACTGTTCTCGTAATTATATCTATTTAGTACAAATAAATATTTTCATACATTGTTATTCATAAAATTGGTGAATAAATAGGGTATAACAATAATTTCATTGATGTTATTAAAAAAATGTCATACGAATGTAATTTTTTTCATGTTTCTTTTATTGTTTTCCATATATATAATAGATATTCGGACTATTTATGCATTTTAGTTTTTAATTAAATATTATGTATATATGAAATGGTAAAATATTTGAAACGAAACGGTATTAACAAGTTGAAAACCCTTTTTTGTTAAAACTTTTTTACAGATTCAAGATTTTTCCTATAGCATGATAAGCAGAGAGAAGATAGTCTAACTTTATTATAAATGTTAAGCAGAATTCAAATCATTGTATATTGAGAGGCGGAACCCAACACCACGATGCCTTGTATTGATATCCTTGCTGATTTTTAAAATATTTAATCCTTATTATTTCTACTTTAACGAATTGTATTGTTTTAAGAAAATTAACAATAAAAGTGTAAGCTTTTATGTCTTTGTTTAAACGTAAAAAAAACTACGCCTAATTTATATTCGACATAATTTTTATACAGATTACATTTTTGAAAAAACGTATAAAAATTTAAATACAGCGAGATTCGAACCCGCGCCTCTTAGATACCGTCCAACCGTCCAACTTGGAAACCGTCTTGGACGGTATCCAAGAGGCGCGGGTTCGAATCCCGCTGCATTCAAATTTTTATACGTTTTTTCAAAAAAGTTTTCTAATCCTAAGTGTGGAAGAACACTTTAAAAATAGTAAATATTATACAGATTTTCTTATGAGATATAACATTATTTCTTAATAAATTCAAATTATATATAAAAAATCATTCAGAATACAATCTGATATAACATACTATAAATCAGGACTAAAATACTACTTGTCAAAATTAGTTAAACATCTTAGAATGGGCTTTAGAATTGGCACTTGCGCCCTCAAGACATATCATTTGTCAAAATCTGTTCTCGGGTTTCGCAGTTACAAGGGAACAAAGAAACAGACATACATACATACTTATATACGCGGCAAAACATAATCCTCTTTTGAAAGTCGGGTAAAAATTTTTCTACTACAAAAAAATAGTATAAGAAAATATCGGAAAAATCAATTTGTATCGTAATATTTAATGCCAGTTAAGTGGTACTTAACTAATAAATATAAAAAGGCAATCATATGTGCGTTCCAAACAGTATAACTAGCTTCGTTTTATTGAAGTGATATTAAAAAAAATATTTTAAATAAAAAAAATGAATTTCAAAGGATTTTTCTATATGGTAACTTTATTCCTCCTAATATCAGTTACGTCAGTTGCTCCTGCACCAAGATGGAAGTTTTGGAAGAAAGTTGTAAGTATTTTTTTTAATTTTTAATTTTTAACTACACGCTTTTTATCCCGCATAGCAGGATAGACAGAAAGCACCCAGCGTCAACTCTATACTCCGCTTTCCACCGAATTCGAGACATTGCATGTTGAGTGATGGAACTCAACGCCGCACTTTGTCTTTTACCAGAGCGAGGAAGTGAAAATAATTTTAAACTCCCCCTAGTGGGGGAGCTGTGTTGCTGTCCTACTGAATCAATTTATTATGACTTGAATAGTAGGGTATTTATTTTATTAGTAGATACATCAGGTTAGTCACAAAGAATTTAGTGTTCAAAACGCTCTGTTCTCAACTTGTGCCCAGAAATCAAAATATATTGTGTTGAGTAGCGCAACTCAACGCCGTACTCTGTTTTCTAAAGCTGACAAATAAAATTAATTCAAAAATAATCTTGACCTTGTCACTGTTTCGTTATTCTTATACCTTTTATGTCATATTTCTTTTAAAGAAATTATCAAATTAATTTACTATATTACCAAAAATTACATACTACACACTCAAAAATTACACTACATAATATTAATAAATACTCATTACATTTTGAATTTGATGAATATAAATGGATGTTATATTTGTAAGCCTCTACTTATTGTCGTTAGCATATATGTACATATACGCACAGTGCTCAGCGAGATTTAAAAGGCACTCTCTATAAATATATATTTAGCTATAGAAAGTTTCTGTGAGGCCGGTCAGTGGGACAATGTCTGACTGTAAATGCGACTGGTTGTGGGTTCAATCCCCACTCAGGGAAGTGATTATATATAAATTATTTTCACTTCCTTCCTCTGATAAAAGACAAAGTGTGGCGTTGAGTTGCACCACTCAACACGCAATGTCTCGAATTCGGTGGAAAGCGATGTACGGAGTGTCTTGACACTAGGTACTTTCTGTCTAACCTGCTATGCAGGATAAAAGTGTGAAGATATAAAAATATGTATAAGATTTTCATGTTAAAAAACCTATATTCTTTGGGCGTAATTTTGTTTTAAATAGAATTATTTTAAATCGCGTTTTTGTATTCGAAAATACATTTTCGAAAACCTGACGTTTCGAACATGTCTTCAAAACGTCGAGTTTCCAAAAATGTATATTTGAATACCAAAATATACGCAATTAATCCGTTTTAAAAAATTAAATGTGTAATAATCGTGAAAAAAAACTTATTTTATAATTTAGTTGTTTGCTTTTTTTGGAAAAGGGAACTTAATTTTAAATAAAACTATTTTATTTATTATTTTATTTATTATTCGAAAATACATTTTTGGAAGTCTGACGTTTCGAACACTTTGCAGTAGTCCGTGGTCACAGATAGACTGAGGTGACATAGACTGAGGTGACATCGATCATTATCTAAGATGTTATTAAAATGAACTTAATGTTTAGAAATCCCTTTATAATATTGAAAAGAGTGTAAAATTGTTGTTGTAGGAGATAACCAGAAATAGATTGCCTTTCGCCCATAAACGAAACATTACGTGCTAAGCGTTGAACTCAACACTGTGCTTTATCTTACCAGATCGGAAATATTACAATATTTTTCCATCTACATTCCTACGAGTGGGAACCGAACCAGTAACCTATCGCGTTTACAGACAGATGCTGACCCACTGCACCTTCTCTATAATAGTCTCTAATTCCACGACAATTGTAAATAAAATTCTAATATTCAAATGTTTGTTTATAGGAGCATGTCGGTCAAAACATCCGCGATGGTATAATTAAGGCCGGGCCCGCGGTGTCTGTGGTGGAATCAGCTATGAAATTGGGATGATATATGTGTACTCGTGTATAATAAAATATTTTAATTTTTTTTTGGATTTTATTTCGCTTTGTTCATACAAATCAATTACTTCTGCATATTTTTAATTCTTCTTGGGCAATTTGATAGCGGTTTGATTTCCATATGAATTAGAGACATTGTGTGTTAAGTGGTGGAACCCAACGCCGTATTTTGTCGAGCCAGAATGAAGAAATGAAAATAATTATATTTTATTATTATTAACTTTATTTGTACACCACATTGTGTAGAGTAAAAGGAAATAGATGTAACACATAAAAACAAAATAAAAGTACATAAAAATAAACGACGTTTGAAAAAACATACTTCAAAAACCTAACAGTAAAAAATAATTGTATAAAAATTTGATTTAAACGCGTCTTTTAAACCAATTTTATATATAAAATAACAACTATTATATAATTTTGTTACCAATTTATAGGCTTGAAGTCGGTGCCAAGCCAAACGCCTTAGAGATAGATGCCTTCACCGTACGAATTACAAAATCAGCCTAACTGTTGATAGTTCCCAGTTAATCAAGTAATATATCTATATCGTAAATATCAATATCGTATACCTTCCAAGATTTTTAAGCACAACCAATCTCAGAGATTACCCAAATCTACGAGGAGACACATGTAGCGAAACTATAGACCTATAGACTTTGCCTCGGCTTTCTACGTAACTCTAAAAACCTACTGTATTTAACAAAACGGCTTGGCACCAACTTTCAACCTATGAATTGGTAACAAAACTAAATAATAGTTATGTTATTTTATTAATATTATTTTACCACATGTTTTGAATATATTGACCCTTTATAACATATTTTTTTATTCTTCAGTTTACTAAGTTGATTTTTTTAAACGTAGTTAGCTTATTTTTATTTTTTACTTATTGGTGTCCATTCGTAGTGGTAATGGTTGTTAAATACAGTAGCTTATAGGTATATAGGGTTTCATAGTGACCTGGTGTAAGTATATATCGAATAATATGTATTATGGAATGGTAAACACATATAAAAACGATCCCAACAATTGCAAATCATTAGTTATTATTCATTGAAGATATCCATTGATATTTCCCAAAGATCTTTACCAGATGTTCAATAAATAAAATAATAATTTTGTATATCAAAATTATGTGAAAATGATACTGTCAAATTAAAAAATATGATTATAAAATCAAAACTACTGTGCCCATCTGAATATATTTTTGTGGGACTAAATGCATAATCGATGTATATACATAAAAAAATACATCGGCCGTATTGATAACCTTTTCCTTTTAGGAAGTCGGATAAAAAGGTGGTCTTTCGGCTAAGTAGCCATCCCTTCCAGATAGCGTTAATCCCGTTATTATCTGGACGAAGTGTGAAGCTGATTATTTTGTGAATTATGTCATTTTTTTCATATAAATTTCATATTGTTCTTGTAAACAATATGCTAAATCCTTATCAGGACCAAGCAGCTCCTCTGTCATGTATACAATATTATTTCAATGTACCTACAATATTTATTTGCCTTTTTGAATGAGAATTCATAGTAAAATCATACTTTATAAAATAATTCAGATATCAAATACAAAAACCGTGGAACTAAAGAGAAAAATATATGGAATGAATATCTTTCGATATATATTTTATTATTCGAAAATAAAATTAACTTACGCTACTCCTTATTACATTAGCTCTTTAGCGTTTAACATTCAGCTCTGGCATCTGTTAGTGAATGTCCCGACAAAATGCGTCCAGTCGTTCTAGAGATTATATATATATATATATATATATATATATATATATATATATATATATATATATATATATATATATAGGGAAGTGTTACAAAAGGGACAGCGTTAGATTGTAAGCGCGATCGGCTGTGGGTTCGATCCCAATCGGGGGAATGATTATAATTACTTTATAATAATTATTTTCAATTTATCGCTCTTGTCAGACACAAGAGGAAAGTGGAGTACGGAGTGTCATGACACTAGGTACTTCATGTCTATCCGGCGGATAGGATACGAAGCAGGATAGAAGAATCAATAAAAACAAAAAAAAAGTAAAAAAACATAATCATGTATTTTACATAGTACAATTGAACAAAATTAAATATAATTTTCTTTAAATAGCTATCCCTTTCATATTCCTTTGTTTTTTTTCTTTAAAAAGGGTTTAAATGTTTTTCTCTGAATAAATATTTTAATTTAATCTACATACATTTATTATATATACATATTCATGGTATATCTTGGTTATCCTTAGCTAAGTAAATTACATTTAAAATAGCAAGACTGCGGAATATTGTTTTGATCCCAGCGGTATGCGATCAGTGCTTGAAACGAAATCGTATTTAAATAGTATTGTTATATTTTATAAATAAATCACCTTATGCTTTATCTCTGCTGTGTATTCAGAGAGAACCCAGTGTCAAGGCATTCCGTTCGTTATTTTCCGCAGAAAGTGTCAGAAAGAAACGCTGCACTTTGTCTCAGAAGCAAGTGGGAATAAAAGACGCCACGACGCTGTGCCACTACTACGATGGTGTCAAATATAAGTAGTAAAAATTCATTTTATAAATAAAGCAGAAAGATCAGAGTTCAGGTTGGCAAACCTGTAATCTGTAAACGAGAATAAAACTTTACCAAGGAAGAAAAATAAATATATAGAGATATTATTATTATAAACGTTTTAACGGTAGGTTTTCATTGGTACAACTTAATTTACAAAGAACAATCGTCTTAAAAATTTTAATATACATTAATTGTTAATAATCTTACCGCATTAAATAATAACCATGGCGTAACTCAACGCTGCGCTATATGTTAAGACCAGGGCGGGGAAATGACAATATATTTTATAAAATCTTTCACCTGTGTGCGTAAATAGATAGCCTCAATTGTTCAAATATAATCTCTATTTTTTTAAGTCCTGGATAATAGGCAAGTACAAGAAATTATACCTAATTTGAGAGCTTTTAAAGCTTTACAAGTTTTCGCGTGTCAAAACTAATTTCTTTTGTAATATACAACATACATTTTTTCTTACTTAAATGATTGCGTGAGATATGAATTTATGTAAACGATTCTTATCTCTAAACACAAGGTTAGCTTTTGACTGTTGAATTTAAATAATTCATAGGTGTTTCAAGAACTGTAGTAAAGTAAAATGCGTATGGTTGGTTGGAAGTTAAAAAAATCTAGAAGTAGAGTATAAAATTAAAGTCTGAAACGGAAAAATATTTCAAATTCGACACTTTGGTAAGACAAAGCTCGGCGTTGAGTTTCGCAGTGTCTCGAATTCGGAGGAAACGCGAAGAATGTACTACTGTCAGCCAACTCAAATCTAGGCCAAGTTCTCACCATAATATTAGAGCCAACTCTGAGCCTCAGAAATCAATGGTGGTGGTGGGTTAAGGAAATCTAATATTGAACCAATTATTAATCTATAGATATTTAGAAATGGTGTGTTTCTTTTTTTTGGGAAAAGCAAAGTAACATTTGGAATCAGGGCTTATCTGTCTAGCATACGAATATGCTATAAATAATGACATGCTTATTTATCCGAATAAGTATGTTTTTTTTAGGTTCACGCTTTTATCCAGCATAGCAGGGTAGACAAAAGGTATCTAGTGTCGATGACAATCCGATTTACTCCGCATTCTGCGGATTTCAAAACCTTGCGTGTTGAGTGGTGAAACTCAACGCCACACTTTGTTAATTAAATGTAATTGTGATTTAAATATAATTAATGCTACGAATGGGAATCGAATCCGCAACCGATCGTTTTACAGTCACGCTGACGCTGTCTCACTGGAGCACAACTGGCCTCAAAGCATGGATATGATGTTTTTAAAACGAAAAATTTTATATAATTTGCAAGAAGAAAAGCATAAAAGAAAATGATATTATATTTATATATTTATCTTCACGATTTTTCCCTCGCTGGACAGCAGAGAGAACGAAGCGCCAAACGGTACGGTCTTCTGCATACTTCTTTCGCCTCATCTACAGTTATCTTGTTCTCTCTCTGCAAAGTCTTTATGTTTCTTAAGTGACTTTTAACGGGATATATAATAAAAAAGTGTCTTATCAACCTATACATATTAACTAGTGCTACATAACAGGTACTTACGACAATATACGTATCAAATTAGAAAGCAGTGTATATAGACTATCGACTATAATGACAGAATGGTGGTCAGTGTACCTTGAAACTTGGTCAATGAAAGAAAATAATGATACACATTTCACCCATATGTTTGAATAAAAACGTGAAATATAGAAAATAGAGGTCACCAAGCGCAGTGGAACAACCTTTGACTATCTTAGACTATTGTGGGTTCGATTCCCGTTCAGGGCAATGATTAAATTTAAATTATCGTCATGTTAATTTCTGGCTCTGGTAATAAATTTTAATGCAAGGACTACACTTTTACATTTTAATATATAAATATTTCATTTTGCTTTAATTACTTAAAACAGAGAGATCTGTGTCATTATTGACACTGACAGGAATATATTCAATAAATAATATATGAAAGAATTATTCTCACGGTAATGTGCAGAAACTTTAACTTTACTAATAGCGTGTATCGGCCTTATGGAACTGAAGATGGCCTTCAGTGAATTTTTGCTAAATAAATATGGCTACAGCGATATGGCCCTCAGTATTATGAGAATTTAAGTAAATACAATTTGTGCGAATATATGATGTCGCCTCGAAAACTATATTTTTTACGTTTTATGATTCAGAGGTTTTTATCCAGGCTACAATACCCTTTGACGAAATTATTAACATAGATATACTCGTATGTGTCGAACAAATATCAGAATCATTCTACTTTAAAGTATTACTAGAACAATAAAATGGCAATAGCAACATAAAAATAGAGTAAGCGTGTGAAGAACGGCACTGTCTTTCCAAAACGGGAATAAGATAATCATTTAAATATGTTCCAATGAATATAGAGGCCGGTCGTGGCGCAGTGGGACACCGTCTGACTGTAAACGCGATCGGTTGTGGGTTCGATCTCCACTCGAGGAAATGATTATATTTAAATAATTTTCTCTCTCTATAATTAAATAATTTTCTCGCTCTGGTAAAAGGCAAAGTGTGATGTTGAGTTCCACCACTCAACACGCAATATTTCGAATTCGGTCACGCTTTCTTCCCGCATAGCAGGGTAGGCAGAAAGTACCTAGCGTCAAGATACTCAATACTTCGCTTTCCGCCGAATTCCAGACATTGTGTGTTGAATGGCGGAACACAACGCCGCGTTTAGTCTTATTGGAGCAGTGAAATATATTAATGGGTTTCGAATTCACAACTTTCGAGCTAAAAGTCCAACGCAGTCCCATTTTCGCTAATAAATCACTCACTTTTTTTACTCAAACTAATTATTGATTGGATTTTTTTAATTATTAATTGAAACTATGAAACTTAAACAGAATAACGTTCAATTTATAACAAAATTTATTCTGCTGGTACGTACCTCCAGTAAACTTATAAAATTAATTAATTTAATTTTACGAGAATGTTGTTGACCTGAAAGGCTTGAAAGTTATTAGATTATTTTTTACCACATAGGTATGAATTTCGTGATACAATCTGTACCGACGCGAAGGCTACGCAGGGGTAATCAAACTAACAAGGATTGGAGTGAAATTTGATTTTTTTTTGTTATAATCGGTAAGGGCGTAGACGCCTAAGCGACACGCGATGGCATTACCGCACAATTATATAATTTTTGTGTTAATGTTAATAATACATACATGTCTTTTATGGAATATATAGAGATTATAATATGTAGTATAATACTTTATTCTCCACTTTCCGTTTTTATATAAGTATAATATTGAATGGTGGAAATTGACAATAAAGGATTTTTTAATATTTTCAATATTTTTTAAAGTGTTATTCCACACTTAGGATTAGAAAACATTTTTGAAAAAACCTATAAAATTTTGAACGCAGTGGGATTAGAACACGCGCCTCTTGGATACCGTCCAAGTGCTCCGATCGCTAAGCCACGTTTTCTACTACCAGCTGCGTCGAAATTCTTATACGTTTGTTAGAACTTATTTATGTTGTTAGTATCTCTGTTGAGAGATTTTTACAATTTCCCACTACTTAAAAATTATTAAGAAATAATCGTTTAACAAGAGAGATTGCTATTTTATTTTAATATTTACTATTTTTAAAGTGTTATTTCACACATAGGATTAGAAGACATTTTTGAAAAAACGTATAAAATTGTTGAACGCAGTGAGATTCGAACCCGTAGCTCTTGGTTAAAAATTTTTTACTTTTTCAAAAAACTTTTCTAAAGGATTTTTTTAAACACAAATATGATCTTATTAATTAAGACTGAAGAAAGTCGATTGAGTCTACGTGTGAGTCCAATTGTGACCACGGACTTCTGTAAAATGTGTTTTTAAAAATGTATTTTCGAATAAAAAATTATACGTGATAAAACATTTTCATTTAATATGTGTAAAAATGCGCGAAAATTAAAGACTTAACTTTAAGCTTTATCCCTTGCGTGATAGTTAGAAAGAACGGAGTGCCAAAGGCTACGGTCCCTGCATTTATCCCTATAGTCTATAGTCATTAACCTCTTCATACATGCTCTTCGGCGGATCCGCTTGATTTTTACGTGAGTTTCTTTGCGTATCATTAATACTGTGTTTTAGAACAATCGAAGTCTCCTCCGATCTCTCGTACCGCTTATCTTTGCTTTATAAATCTTCTTTACCGTTCTTTTATCACTCATCTACTCGATGTGCCCAAACCACCTGAGTAGTGCTTAGTCATTCTCACTCTAACATTCACGTTTACGCCTGCCATTCTGCATTCTATCATTCTTCTTTTGTCACACCCACGTTTCACCGCCGTATAACAACGTCAGTATCAGTACTGCATTGTAAACGGCAAGACGTGCAGGTTCATTGACATTTTGCCGTCACATCTCTGCAGCCAGATACCGTTAATCCTGTTAACGGCAGCAATACGCCCTTCCATCATATACATATCTTCCATCTCTAGTAGACATACTTCCCAGAAATACCACCTCATTCATCTGTTGCTGATGTACTATAACAGCAATTCGCTTATTATAACATTTATAATATCATGATACGGTACGATCTGCTCATGTTATATTTATGTATTATTGAATTATTCAACATAGAATTTAAAATTAAAATCACGTCTTTTCCAAGGCACAGGTGGCTCACCCCAAAATAATAACAGGGGCAGAATATAAAACGGATACTAATATTATTCTAACCTATAAGACTTTATAATAGCGATTGAAATACTTAAGAGATATCCAAAATTAAAGAGTTGTAACTCAGAAATGTGAATAATTGAGTGAAAGTTATATCAAAAAATAGTAATAACTGCTCAAAGCATATTATTTTTTTATGCCACCCTCATAGCCCAGTTGAAGTCTGTGAAACTTGTTCGGTTGTGGGTTCGATCCCCACTCTGAACACGCAATATCTCGATTTTGGTGGTAAGAAAAGTACAGTGTCTTGACACTAGGTACGTATTCTGTCTATCCTCCCATGCAAGATAAAAAAATATGAAGCTAAAAATGGATGGTGAATATCAAATATGTAAAAATCAATAAAAAAAACCAAATGTTCTTTGCATTTGAAAATTTTAACAAAATATTATCAGAAAATTTCTTTTCAAATATCAAAAGTATACATTTTAAAAATGTGACATTATAAAGTTGCCACGTCACGTGCGTGTATGGAAAATTAAAAAACGAAACAATTGACTTTGCATGTTATGTTGACATATAAAATAATAATTAATTCAAAGAAATTAAAACGCAAAAATATGAAAAAAAAATTAAATATCTTAACTATGATTCTTTCGTTCGTGATTTAAAAATGTATTTAATTTGTTTACATACAGTAGTAATATTTTAATTTCCTTTGTTGATATTACGTCATGCAACCTTCAGCCTTGGTCGGCATTTGTCGGCTTTTCAACTTTATATCCCTATATATCCCACATAGAAGAGTAGCCAGAGAGAATTTAGAGTCAAGAGATATCGGAACTTAACACCGCGGTTAGCCTTAGCAGAATTGGTAAATGATAATAATGATTTTTTGACTAGGAATGCCTAGTGGTAATAGAAATCGAACCTACTACCAATTGCAATAATAATTTCATTTTACATTTAAATGTAGCATTTGAAAACGGGCCGTTGGGATACTCTCCAAGTGCTCTAGTCAATGCCTATGTACAATTTTTACCGATATGGTATAATTTATAAATGATGAAATAAATTATTGTTACATTTTTTTATTGTTTTGACTAAATCCAGTGATATCCTGCTACGTTCAAAATTTTACAGAATTCAAGTATGTTAAAAACGATTGATTCAGAAAGGAAAAGGCTAATTTAGTATTACGAATAGCAGAGTAGACAGAAAGTACCTAGTGTCAAGACACTCCATACTCCGCTTTCTGCCGAATTCGAAATATTGCGAGTTGAGTGGCGAAACTCAACGCGCTTTGATTTACCAGAGTGAGGAAATAAAAATAATTAAAATATAAACATTCCCAGATTGGGGATCGAACCCACAACCAATCAAGTTTATAGTCAGATTCGGTCCCACTGCGCCACGACCGGCATTCTTTTGACACACCTACGTTTCACTACCGTACAACAACATCGGTATCAGTACTGCATTGTGGGCGAGTTAATTAAGTAACCATAGCTTAGGGCCATAATTTTTTTTGTTTTTGTAAGAATTCTTATATTTCAAAGGGTCTATGTGGCAAAATACATTTAAACTGTGCTCTCAGTTATTGGCTTAGTAAGTAACGAAAATAACCAAAACAAATAATATAAAAAATATCTTTTGATAAAAACACATACATATATGGTCAATTATTTAACAAAACAATATTGATTATTTTAAGTATGTATTCATAGACTCGTATAACTTTTTCGTCGGGAGCGCTATATAGCTTTTTTTACTATTTAATTAAAATAATTAATTAAGGTGTATCAAGACCGAAATCGTCAGGTTCATTGACCACTGGTATACGTATAATTATATTCTTCCCAATCTAAATATGGACTGTACAATTTATATATGCATATATGTACGTAAACGCTGTATCTGTCCTTTATTAATCTTTTTAAGGCTCTGGCTTGTAATTTTTTTTTTGATTTGGCACTTCATAATATATAATGCCAGTATTATATAAATAATATTATACCAATGGTTTATACCAAACAGTAGTATTAGAATACATAGGTGGAATACTCTGAAACTAAAATAAAAAAAAATAGGTTGATAAAATCAAGTTGCATCGAACACATCCTCTTCTCACAAAAATCCTCTGTCCTTCCTTCCTTTAATCCTTGATTGCCGTCTCATATAGACACCGTACATAGCAAGGCATATAATAACTTAAAAGGAGGGTACGTGTTTTCTAATAATATTATTATTCAAATGACTTCCTTTGAAATATAACTATTAAGATCAATTGACCTTCTTTTTATTATTCATATTTACGACTAATCTAACTTTAATAAATAAATGAGCCTGGTCATGGTGTAGTGGAACAGCGTCTGACTGTAGACATGGCCAGATCTGAGTTCAATTCCCATTCTATTTGCATTTCCGGTGCGTTGAGTTCCGCTACTCAACACACAATGTATTAAATTCGTAAAGCGGAGTATGGAGTACTGACACTTGTGACTTCCACTTAAGTTCCAGTTAAGTAAATATTAGAAAAAAATGCCAACTAGCAGTTAATTTATATCAAACATCACTATTTCTTTATATAAATAAATAATAAAAAGTCAAGCTCTACTAAATTAACTAACGATAATATCACGTACTGCTGGGAAAAAGTAAATTCATCATTATTTTGCTTCATTCGACGTCTATAATGTGCTTTGAAATGGAATGTGGAAGTCGTTTTCATACATACAATCTTTAATGAAATATCATCAACAGCTAGTGATGCGCTTGGACGATGTCGATAGTATGAAATGTGAAAGTGTGTTTGTTTGTTCCACTTTCGTGCCATATGCTAATACTCTTGTTTGATTTATACTAATGCGTTTTTTGTTTGTAATATAAGTTTGCTACACCTTAGTGATATGTAAAATGGTATTTATACTGTGTTTTTGTTATACGGATGTATAACAAAATATTCATTTTTCGATGAAAAATGATAAACAATGTTATTGGTAATAATATTACTGCAATTTTTGTATAAATATTTCATCCTGACTCTTGCAGAATAAGTCGACTATATCTTGCCACTTGCTCTCTCCCGAGTCCCACGTAGTAAAAAATTCTCCATTGAATTTTGGATATTTTTGTTCTTTCAATAGTCTCGTATTGTCTAAGGAATATGTCTATTTTCCATAGCTAGGATATGAGTTTTAATAAATTATATTAGTTCAAATGTGTGTAAATTTATAAAAAAAATTAAATTTCCTTATACATTCACTCACAGCTGACTACAATTCACGTCCATTCTTGACATTTGCGAAAATATACGCGATTAATCAATTTAAAATAGTTCCACTTTAAATTAACTGAACAAAATTTATTATCTATATTCATAGCACTTAAACTTCTACAATAATCTACGGTTATTTTAAACTGATTAAAAACGTAAGTTATTTCATTAAATTGTTAATAGACATATTAATTAGGCGTTGATAAGGGAATGGAAACTCCGTAACGATGTTTACTTCTTAATAAACTTTGTGAAATTTCAAAACAAACAAACAGTAACACAATTGGGTAATTATTAAACGAGTCTAACTTGATACTACATTAATTAGAAATTTATAATTTTATTGGTACTGTATACATAGCTTATTAGGCCATGATAGAGATTATGCATTCACATGCACTTCCTAAAGCTATACTCGATAAAAATACGAACAAATGCATCCATAGAATTTAAGTAATATATAAGAAAACAAGTAAATTATTTGTATTTTATTTCATGCATTACTTGTATTAATGTAGAATTATTTTATGTAACCGAAACATAAGTTTTCTTCCTTTAAAAAAATAAATAAAAGCGCAATAAATTATATTTCAATGAAAATTTAATCTAAAACCTCCAGCTAAAATAACATATAATATTTATTTAAAAAAAATATTTTTAGAAAATTCTCTACAATATTTTTTCGTAGATATACATTAAGGGTTATCCCCGTTACTTTTTAACATATGGAGAATTCGTGAGATGGAGTATGTGTTAGAAGTGGGACATAGGATTGCCGAAGAGGGAAAGAGATTCGCAAGTCTTTGATATGCTGACGTTACCTTTATTGTAGCATCATCCACGATAGATATATAGTGTTCCAAAGATTCAAGACAGAATGAACCGATCTGGAAAGCTGTTAAAAACCCCTGCAACATGTCTGGCATAAGCTCTCTAATTCGCAACGACAGTGGCTAAATCGCCGAAATAAAAAGGCAGATTGGAATAGCAAAACATGCTGTTACTCGTCCTAATAATATATAGAAGAAAGAAACAAGTGATACCAAAACTAAAATTAAACTAATAAGTGCTTGGATATTCCCTATGTTTCTATGTGGAATCGAGACGTAAACTATTCAAGCCCGTGAAATAGAAAAGATTAATCCATTCGATATATGATGTTGGAGACGTGTGCTTAGAATACCTTGGACTGCGAAACGCACCAATACATTAATTCTAGCATATTCGTAACAAGAACAGGCTTTAAAAATTAATTGTAGTTAGCCCTTTTTAGTTCACCCTTGACATGAACTAATCAAATCAAGGAAACATTATCTACCATTATCTACATAAACGTCAAATATGTGCTTGATTAAAATCATCATCAATATCACATCCCTAATGCTAACCACAATCAGTCATGAGGGACCGATTGCAAAGAGATATTAATGGTAAAATTCTTCATGTGTTGAGTGGCGAAATTAAACGCCGTGATTTGTCTTGTTAAAGCAATGAACTGAAAAATAAATAAATTATATTATATATAGATATAATTGTGACTCATAAAATTATAAAGTAAATCTGTTATTATAGAAATGCCCAGAAATACATCGATTTTGTATGCACAACTCTATTTTCGCTCCTAACAAATGATTAGTGTGACAGCTACCGCAATTTCGTAGGGATTCGACGAAGCGTATCGATATACAATATTTTGTTAGTGGAAGAACGAAAACGTATCGTCTCCTTTGTATTTATAGTGTTATATTTTAAAATAGGAAAAATTTTACAGTTAAAATATTTTGCGGTTAAAACAATATGTGTCTAATATTATTGGGAATTTGGTAAGTTGTAGATTACTTTATTTTTAGGTCTCCTTACAGCTTTATATCGAGAGTAATGTCAATATACTCATTTTACCGCAATCTACCCGAAACCGAAACAATGCGTGTTCTTGCGAAACTTAACACCGCGCTTGCCAGAGTGAAGAATTGATAATTTCTATGAGTGGAAATCGAACCTACAATCAGTTATGCAGACGCTGTGCCACCGCGACACCATGGCCAATAAAGGATAAAATTATTCTATATAATAAATTATAAATATATCGATATTTATAAAAAAAAATCTTTTTATTACTAAGTGATTAATAGTGAAGGCACCGAAACTAGTGTTTTAACACTTTCAAATCTCATATACACTGTCTAAGGAATGTAAAGGCCAAATTTCACTAAATTTGGCCTATACATTCTTTAGAGAGTGTACCTTTTCGTATTATGCATTACACAATACGTGTCATAAATAAAAGTATCTGAGCAACTTTAAGTAACTTTATATTTTTTTTATGTTTAAATTTTATTCGTCTATCTTGTATATTTATATCTTTTATTTTGAACCTTGTCACACTAGGTCAATAATTAATTAAAATCTTATAACTTTTCATATCATATTATATATCAGCTTATTTTTATTTATTATTTTTTTTACGCTGCCCTTTGTCTTTACCAGAGCGAGAAAGTGAAAATAATTGAAATATAATAACTCCCCCGAGTGGAGATCGAACCCACAACCAATCACGTTTACAATCAGACGCTGTCCCACTGCTCCATAACCGGCCTCAATCTGATATAAGAAAAAATGTACCTATCTGTTTAGAATTCAAAGCTTTTTTAAAATAAGAGAGATGCTGCTCACTGTTTTGAGGATACCCGTCTCTTTTTTAATTTTAAATGTGCAAAATTAGTTTAAAAACGTAAAAAAAAAGTTAATTTAATATATTTTTAAAATATATACACTGTGGTAATATATTTTGTCGTTTATAAGTAATACAAATTTACTTTAAGTTTTAATCTTCACACGTATGCTATGAAACTGTTTTCGTTTTAACTCATCAGAAGTTAGATCGTTTAAGAATTTCAAAACTTTGTTATAAATGTTGTTGAATTTAAAATGTTATGGAAACCAGTTCAAAGATTATTCGATAAAAAAAAATGGCCAATATGGTGCAGTAGGACACCATTTGACATAAAACACGATTAGTTGTGGGTTCAATTCCCAACGGACATTATAATTAAAATTTATTATCATTTCTCTGTCTGTCTTCTAAGTATATCTATCATTCAACTTTAAAATCTGCTCATATACTCGATTCTGATGGTGTTACAACGTTTATAAATATAAACTATACAGTATAATACAACATTTTCATACTATAAGCCGGATATCCTTTCTAAGCGGATTAGAGCAAGGAAATAGTATTAAGCGTGTTCTTATTACATATTTTTGTCTGTTTGTCTGTCGGTACTCTTTGGAGCAATAAAAAACCATCACCGTCAGTAATAAGTTATTGTAACGATATTTTTCATACAGATTTTTAAGTCAAGAAAACTTTTAGGTTTACTTCAAGTTTTAGTATTCAAAATCTAGTGTGGAGAAAATTTCCTGAGCAGTGCATCGAGCAAACTTTGTTTGAACTAAAAATGCATAAAATTTGCAATCCATTACTTACGAATAACTTTCACTAGCTTATTTTAATAAGTTACTAATGGTATTGTAGTTCAGATATGTGTGATCTAAAGCTATAGTTACAGGTTCGAAATTTAACCAAGGGAAATTTATTTATTGTATATGTATCGAACTATATTTATAAATGTTTTGAGTTATTTAATACTCATATTTTTTTTATATAAGATAAATAAATAAATCAAGAACAAGACCATCGTAGTGCAGTGGCAGCGTCTTATTATAAACGCGATTGGTTGTGGGTTCGATTGCCATTCGGGGAACAATTGCGTATTAAAAATTAATTTTAATTTCTCCTTTCTGTTAGGACAAAGCGTAGCGTTGAGTTTGCTGTTTAGTTGGCATTGCCTCGATTTTCGGGCGGAAAGCAGTTAACAGAGTGTCTTGAAACTACTTTGTCACTGACTACCCTGCTACACGGAATTTATTTGTAAATCAAACTTAGGACTTTCAATTATCTTATCTATATATTCTGTACGATGACGTGTATATTCATAGACCAATAATCATTTTCTTTAGGACAGACAGTAAGTACCTAGTGTCAAGACACTCTGTACTTCACTTTGTATCAAATTTGAGACATTGCGTGTTGAGTGGTGGAACACATTCCCGCACTTTGTCTAACCAGAGCGAAGAAGCAAAAATATATTTTTGAAAAAAACGCATAAAAATTTGAACGCAGCCGGATTCGAACCCGCGACTCTTGGTTCGAATCCCAATGCGTTCAAATTTTTATGCGTATTTTCAAAAATGTTTTCTAATCCTAAGTGTGGAATAACACTTTAAAAATAGTAAATAAGCGAAAATATTTTAAATATAATCTCTGCTCTGAGTGAGAATCGAACCTGCAACCGATCGCGTTTACAGTCGGACGCTGTCCCACTGCGCCACGACCAGCCTCATACTACATTCCCTATATTAAATTAGTTTAAAACGTATAAAGTTTTATTAAGTTCTTAACT
The DNA here is from genome assembly GCA_032432895.1 of Dryadula phaetusa. Classification (NCBI taxonomy): domain Eukaryota; kingdom Metazoa; phylum Arthropoda; class Insecta; order Lepidoptera; family Nymphalidae; genus Dryadula; species Dryadula phaetusa. The sequence continues at coordinate 4,044,553 of JAOYRS010000073.1, forward strand.
AAATAACAAGAGTAAAGTAATTTAAATATCTGTTTGAATAAATAAGACTTTGAATTGACACGTCTTGAAGGTTAAAGTTATAACTTCGAACCGAGTATTGTGAAGAAATTTCAGTCCCTAATATACGATTTTGTTTCGGTTAATTTAGATATTGGAGAAAATGTCATTCCAAGTCTATTTATTTGTCTAGATCGTGGTCTAGACTTTATTATCGTGTAACTTGTTAATTATATTGTTATTATTTTATACACTAAAAGATATATGTATATAAATAAATATATTTTAAAGTAGTTTTATAATCAGATATATATTATAACAATTATTAAATAATATGTCAAGAAAAATATTATAATTTTTCTTTCAAATAATGTACTTTAATAAGATCTTTGACTTTCCCTATATTTTTCACAATTTGAATGAAACTATTTTTAACGGATTGAACTTTTACGGAGTTACTGTAAAGTGTTCAAAATGTAAGGTTTCCAAAAATGTATTTTAAATACCAAAATATATGCGATTAATCCGTTTAAAATAACTTAATTTCATATACTTTACTTACTCAAAATACGAAAGTTGTGTTTACAGAAATTCATTAGTGTTTTTATTACTGACCAATAAAATAGAGGAATTATCTTATAATGTTGGATTGTGTTTGATATACAAAAAATTCGTTCAGATTTTTTTCTACAGATTGATTATAGTTAGTGAGAAAAACCGACTCCATTGTTTGTCTGTTCATTAAAAAAAAATATTAGGAGTTAGAGATCAATCATATTAAATCAATTAAATGATTAATTAAACAAGCGGCTACACATTTCCTTCAGTTTTATTCGCTTGAAAATTTTGTACGCGTGTGAAGATTCGATAACTAATATTTTTCGTAAAGTAAACTACATAAAATACTTTTTAGCGCTTCCTTTTTAATTTCTTTTTAAAACTGTTAAAAGTCAACGGATTCTTTTGACACTACACTTGTTTTGAATTTGATTCCCACTCAGGGGATTGGTTATATTAAAATTAATTTCATTTCCTCGCTCTGGTATAACAAAACGCATGGTTGAGTTACGCCATTCATCATGCAAGGGACGAATTCAGTGAAAAGCGAAGTAGAGAGTGTCTTGACACTAAGTACTTCCTTTCTACCCTGCCATACAGGACAAAAACATAATGCGTATGAAGTGTCCTTAACGAAAGTATTTTACAAAATAATACATGACAATGGATTACATATAAATGTATATTATTTTTCAACCCTTTTTCCTTCACACAAAATATCAACAAAGATAATCTTATAGTTCTGAATGAATACATAAACATTATTTCCTGCTAGATGTAACAAAGAGCGTAATTTTATGCGAATTTCGCTAGAGTTTACTTCGCCTGTTCCGTGACGAGAAATTCAAAATATAGGGTACAGATATATAATAGAGGCCGGTCGTGGCGCAGTGTGACAGCGTCTGACTGTAAACGCGACCGGTTGTGCGTTCGATCCCCACTCGAGGGAGTGATTATATTTAAAATCATCTTCACTTCCTCGCTCTGGTAAAGACAAAGCGCGGCGTTGAGTTCCGTTACTCAACACGCAATGTCTCAACTTCGGTGGAAATCGAAGTACGGAGTGTCTTGACACTAGGTACTTTCTGTCTACTCTGCTATGTGGGATAAAAGCGTGTAGCTAAAAAAAAAGATATATAATAATAGAACTTATACGTATAAAAGTTTTTGTATGTTTTTTAATTGTTTTTGTACGTTATGGGAAGTAAATTGTTAAATAAATATATAAATATTTATATTAAAAAAATAAACAGCTTCACGTTTTATTCCGCAAGGTAGTGCCTAGTGCCTTTCTTTCATAGATAAATGTGAAGTGAAAAAGAGAAAATGATTATTTCACTATACTTTTACTTAAAACTTTTAGTATCACATTTGGCAAAATTGTAATGTATTGTGGATATTTTATTTATTCTATTTATTCATTACGTTTTAAGGATAAAATAACTTCGTGGTCAAAAAATACAATACAAAATAATTATTTCAAAATTTATTTCTACCTTCTAGATGTCCTGTTGAAGCGTTAAGAACGTGTTGCATTGGCAACTTGTATGTCATTTTATATAAACGTGTATCAATAATAAATAGTAGTAAATCAATAATTTAAAATATTTTATGTATTATTTTTTAAAAAATGGCATTTTCTCTATATAAACTAAAACTGAATAAAGTAATAGTTTTATTTTAAAATTTATTTTTATAACCCCGCTATTGTAGACCAAGCGCGACAATGAGTCGATTTCGAACGGAAAGCAGTTAATGGAGTGTTTTGACACTAGGTTATATGTGAGTACTCTGCCTTGCGGAATAAAGAGCGAAACTATAAACCAAATAAAGAGAAAAAGTCAATATATATATATATATATATATATATATATATATATATATATATATATATATATGATTTTAACTTCACGCTTTTATCTCGCATCGCAGGGTGGACAGAAAGTACCTAGTGTCAATACACTCCGTACTTTTATTTCCACCGAATTCGAGACACTGTGTATTGAGTGGTGGAACTCAACGCCGCACTTTGTCTTTTACCAGAGCGAGATAGTGAAAATAATTTAAATATAATCACTCCTCCGAATGGGGATCGAACCCACAACGGATCGCGTTAATAGTCAGACGCTGTCCCACTGCGCCACGTCCGTCTGCGCTACATCTTTGACATACACAGGTTACAGGTGTTTTACGTGACAGTAGGCCTCTAAATGACGTCTGAAATAATACAAACACGTCTACCGATTCACTTGACAACGGACGAGCCAGCCGCAACAAATTTGATTATGAAAGTGAACATAAAATTTTATTTTCTGTGCGTGATTTGTTTCATAATAATTACTTTGGTACAACTCTACGTATACTTTCCACTGCTCAAGCCTAATATATTGTGAGTAGTTGAACAATTTTAGCTCTTATTACAATGACATAAGATTTTATTGTTTTTTGACATTAATGAAGTAATTTTATAAATTATGATCGGCTTACATGTTTTTGCGTGTAATTATGAGAGTTCTAATTAAAAACAATCGACTTTAATAATAGTTGGATGTTATCGTTTAGTTAGTACGGCTCCGATTGTACGCGATCATTGTCAGAGCCTGTTAGCGAAAATATTTATATTTATATGGGTAACTTGATACAGTTCTCATTGACTACCCTGCTTAGTGAGAAAAGAATTTTTTTTAGCTTCACGCTTTTATTCCGCATATCAGGGTAGGCAGTAAGTAACTAGTGTCAAGACACTCTATACTCCGCTTCCCGCAAAATTCGAGACACTGCGTGTTAAGTGGCTAAATTGAACGCCGCACTTTTTCTTACCAGAGTGAATAAGTGAATATAATTTAAATATAATCATTCCTTCGAGAGGGAATCGAACCCACAAACAATCGAGTTTACAGTCAGACGCTATTTCATTGCGCCATAACCAGCCTTTGGGAGAAGGATGAATGTGAAAAATATATATGTTTTTGCATACCAATTTCCTAAGTTATTTTTCTTTAGGGAGCAAAATCTTTTTAGTAAAAGTAAATAAAGAAAAATAATTGATTTGTAAAAAATATAATTCTGGAACACTATTACAACAATTTAGGTTTTATTCTACTTATTTTAACTAAAGCCAATTTTTTTATTTTATTTATATAGGTATTTAGACCGGTCGTGGCACAGTGGGACAGCGTCTGACTGTAAACGCGATCGGTTGTGGGTTCCATGCCCACTTGTGGGATTGCTTATATTTAAATTATTTTCACTACCTCGCTCTGGTAAAAGACAAAGTGCGGCGTTGAGTTCCACCACTTAACACGCAATGTCTCAAATTAGGTAGAAAGCGAAGTACGAAGTGTCTTGACACTAGATACTTTCTGTCTACCCTGCTACAAAAAGAAAATATATATATTTCATGAGAAACTAGAAAATACAATATATCAAATTATCTAGTACAGATCCCTAACGTGCCATGATGGTCGATGGCTTCTTGACATAGTAGATATGCCCCATATAAATTACCTCGTTCAATTAATTAATGGCGTTGCCCCTAACTTTTAATTTTAACCCAATAAATAAATCGAATAAAGCAGGCGTGGCACAGAAGGACAACGTGTGGTTGTAAACGTAATTGATGGTAGCTTCGATTCCCATTTGGGGAAAACAAAGCGCGGCGTTGAGAGACTCAACACGCAATGTCTCGAATACGGCGGAAAGTGGAGTACAGAGTGTCTAGACACTTGATGCCTACTCTGCTATGAGGGATAAAAGTGTAAAGTTAAGAAAAAAATATTTAAATTATTTATATTTCTCCGCTCTGGTAATGCAAAACATGGCGTTGAGTTCCGCCACCTAGTATATACATAATGTATCGAATTTGGGAGTAAAACAGCAAAGGGAATGTCTTGACACTAGGTCAAATGTCGTTTTATATATAGATTTACATTGATATATATCCATACGCTCTCTATAGTTCCTTAATAGGCACGAAAGATTAAAATCTCTAACGACAACTCATATTGCTATCAATATTCTGACATAATTAGCATTTTAATATGAAACGTTATAAATTACTAAATGACCTTAACCCGCACCAAAACATCTGGTGAAAGTTTCGACCGTAAACTTAACGAAATACGGTATCCACGTGAAAGTAGTTTGTACATAAAACACTGATTTAACCGTTTTACTATACTATACCAAGTAAAGTACAAAGTGTGTATTGTGATGCCAATACGTTAATTACTGAAGTTTATTACGTTGGGTGTTAAAGTAAAATATTAATCGTGTATATTGTTATTAGAGACAATGATTTTTATATTTTGGAAAAGCCCTAAGAGATTTTATTTTGGGATATATATAACCTTGAGGCCGGTCGTGGCACAGTGTGACAGCGTCTGACTGTAAACGCGATCGGTCGTGGGTTCGATCCCCACTACGCCACGAATGGCCTCATTTTAAGCACTTTGCAGTAGTCCGTGGTTACATGTAGACTGAGGTGACATTTGCCTGTCGGTTGATACACAAAATAACTATATCAATCTACCGTCATCTGTTTATTAATTGCCTCGCGTATTGGCCCATTAGCTGACTGTATCTTTGTCTCTGGTGTGGCGGAATATTTTCAAGATCACAAAGTTAGTGTAATAATTAATTTTAACATTCATAAACATCTTATGTACATATAAAATTTTGTTTCCCATCTTATACAGTTTTTAAAAAAACGTACATGGTATTTTTATTGCTGCATAATGAGGTCTCATTAACTCGAACATGTATGTATACAGTAATAGGCAATTTGCATATATTACTTTTCAAATTTTTTGTGAGAAATCTTAAAATAATATGGGGACGTTTTTTTCTATGGTTTGTTACAAAGTATGTATAGGTAACATGTGTTGCTTTTGAGAACTGAATGTTGCCAAGAATGTCGTCTGAATAAAGGAAAAAATAATTATTGGTATTATGAAAATATATGTATGGAGATTTTAATTTGCATTTGCCAATAGACAAAGCTATCTATTATGTAAATATTTTTTTTTATGTGTACTTTATAAGGTTCAGCAACGCATTTTTTAGTATCACGCTTTTATTCCGCTTAGTTGGGTAGATATGAAGTACCTAGTGTCAAGACACTCCGTACTTCGCTTTCCGCCGACTTCGAGATATTGTGTGTTGAGTGTCGGAACTCAACGCCGCCCTTTGTATCCCCGAGTGGGAATAAGCCCACAACACGATACAATGGTTTTATACATTTCCTAAATAATTTTTCGTCTGTAATTTTAACCTATTGGAGTGATAAATACAACGTTTCAAATTCGCATATAGCTTCATGTTTCTTGATTTTTTATTGCTTTCTTGCTATAACGCCTTAATAATAAGCTTAAAATCTCCTTCAAACCTCATCAAATTATAAATAATAACAGAATAATTACAGACAACATAATATACAACACTAATAAATTTATTGAGACGTTATAAATAATAATTTAATTCAATATATTAGCGGAAGTGACGTGATCTATGTAAAATATCAAAATATATAAATATATATATATATATATATATATATATATATATATATATATATATATATATATATGTATATATATATATAAAGTTTTTAACAAATATTGAAACGCCGAATAAAAATATAATGATCAAAACCGGAACACTATGTAAAGAAAAGTTAAGCGTCGTCATCATCATCAATCATCCCCTGTTTCCCTATCTTAAGGGTTGTTTTTTTTAAATTTTATATGAGACAAGTAAAGAGAAAGAACGGAGTAAAAGTACTTGATTGGCTTGACACTAGGTACTTTCTGTCTACCTTGCTATGCGGGATAAAAGCGTGAAGTTTAAAGTAAAGATGTAAAGTAAAGATGTAAGTATGGGACAAACTTTGAGATATAGCTTATTCGATTAAAGAATAATCAAAATCAATCTACTCTGCGATCGGTAGTGAGTTAGATTCACACTCTGGGGAATGATTATATTTAAAATTATTTCCACTTCCTCGCTCTGCTAAGACAAAGAGCCGCCACTCAACGAGCAATGTCCGAATTCGGTGGAAAGCGAGGCGAGTGTTGACACCAGATATTTTCTGCCTACATTGCTATGCGGGATAAAAGCGTAAAGCTAAATAAAACTGTTTTTTTTTAATAAATTATGAACATACATGCATATATATATATATATATATATATATATATATATATATATATATATATATATATATATACATCGACATCTTCCATTTTTTTCATCAGTTCAAATAAAAACACATAACTGTAGATAGAAATGTAACCTTTTATAAGTGTATATTTATTTATTTATGAAAAAAATTTCGCAGTAGGTTTCGAACTCGCGCCTCTTGGAAACTTTTCCAGAGCTTTGAGCGATTCTCTTTAAATATTTCAAAATTGCTTTCTAATTCTAGTGTGGAATAACACCTTAAAATAGCAAAATAATTTATATTTATTATATTAACACGAAAAGCAACGTTTTCGTTAAAATACGTTATAGTAAGTTGGAATCAAAACTTAATGCCTGGTTTCGCTAATCAGACGGAAAAATTTTAAAATAAATCACTATTTTTTCTAACTTCACGCTCTATCCGTAGCAGGGTCAAAATTATTATAATGTTCATAATTTGCTAAGTGATGGTACTGAACGCCGCGTTTCGTCTCACAATGTCTTAATAAAAATCGAACCTTCAACCAACTCATGTAAGTAATATAATTTCGAATTGAGCCACTATGACATTACACACGCTTGTTCACTTCACCTTGTACTTTCACACATACCATTCTTTGAATCTAAATTGCTGATTCTTTTGGCCATCACCTGTGTTAAGATTAAGCTTTTTCTAAAAAGAAATCGCATCTCTTTAATATTAATTTTAAATGCCTTCCTTGCCGTAATCAGGATATATATATATATATATATATATATATATATATATATATATATATATATACATATATATATATATATATATATATATTATTTGGGGTTTGGAAGATTATATTTCAAAATTATTTTCATTTTTCCGCTCTAGACTGGTTAAGCTCAGCTTTGACACTACTCAACGTGCAATTTCGGGCGGAAAGAAGTCAACGGAATGTCTTATAACGGCATGGCAATGCTGTTTTAAATCGTTAATTGTGACCTTTTTGATAATACAAGGCGCGGCGTTAGATTCAGTTACTGAATATTGTTATTAGGCGGAAATTGTAGAATGGAGACCGGTCTCGCTGTAGTGGGACAGCGTCTGAATGTAAAGGCGATCGATTGTCAGTTCTCTTCTTGCTCAGGAGAGTCATTTTATTTAAATTATTATCATTTCCTTGCTTTAGTAAAACAAAGGGCAGCGTTATGTTCCACCACACAACCCGCAATGTCTCGAATTCTACGGAAAGTGGTGTATGGAGTGCATTGATACTATACCAAGCTATGCGGTATAAAAGCGTGAAACACAAAGAAAGAGAGATTCTCGATCCTCTCTGCCTACCCTGCTTCATTTATACTAAATATATATAAGATTAAAATAAATATAAAATTCGCTACTCCATTTTACGTCGACAGATTATTTCTCATTGACGAAATTCCTCAACTTCATCAATAAAAAAAGCATTCAATCAAATATGAATCACGAATGCCGCACACATTTTATTTTACTTTGTTTTATTCGGAATAAATCACTTAATATCTCATTCTCGCCACCCTTGCTGTCCTTCCCCGAAATTCCTTTGAAAAGGTTTCTACGTGTGACCCAAAAACCGTTATATAATACTGTAAGTGAACCCTCGACTATTATTATGAAGCCTCCGAATCCTTCGGACAGATGGTTGAATATAAGATTACAAGTACCCAAAATACAAATAGACAGAAGTAGTAATTATTTACATATGTTTTTTTAACTTCCCTTTTAATTTCGCTATGGATAATCAGATAGAACTTAGTGTCCGCTTTGGAAACATGGAAACATTGCAATAGACTAAACGCCGCGTTTTGTCTTATCAGAGATGGGAAATGAAAAAATCAAACTGGGAATCGAACCCACAATAAATGGCGCTTACAATCAGACTAATTAAAACTAAAAATTTGCTTGGGTATCTAATCACTTAAATTTCAATAGATAAATAGAGCCCAGTCGTGGCGCAGTGAGACAGCATCTGGCTGTAATCGTGATTGGTTGTTAGGTCGGATTCCCACTCAAAGGCCATGATTGTATTTAAAATAATTTTAATTCCTCCGCTCTGGTAAAGATAAAGTGGAGCGTTGAGTTCCGCCACTCAACTCGGAATATTTCAAATTAGGTGGAAAGCGAAGTCTTGAATCTAGATACTTCATGTATGCCCAGCTATGCGGGATAAAAGCGTGAGCCTAAATAAAAACTAATAATAATAAGTGTAGGAACATACGCAAATATTTGAGATACAGAAGAGAAAAATTTGAATAAAAATGAAATGAAATGGTCGATTCATGGTTTAGTATTTTTATATTAAAAGAAACAATCTCAGTAACTATTAAAATTCACAAATTAATTCATATATTTAGAACCCTAAGAAATTTTTATTGAACCAGTAATTTTAAAACAAATATACTTACTTTCTCTCTCTCATCTCTTATTACATATCTTCTTGGGGTGGTGCATCGAAAACACTCTTAAAATCGCTTGAGGTTGCGCAACGTGCAGTTCTCAAAATCTGCACTTTCAAACCACTATTATTCCCACTTCTGAATTATATTAATATTGTCAAGTGCTAACAGTACGACAGAACTTAATATTTTATTAAACAAAACACATGTGAAGGAAGCGGAAACATGTGGAGGTTAAATTCAAACCCTGAATATTGCATAAACGTAGAAATTACGTTGTGTGTGTTGGCTCTAAAACGTTTAAAATTATGTTTATTCATAGATTTGATTCTTAGTTGGAGCCACAAATATTTATATAAAGTTGTAAACAAAGATCTAAATATTTTTTTCTGTTGATTATAAGATATCGTTAACATTTTTGAAAAAACGTATAAAAATTAGCTTATAAAAACGTATAAATGCGTAGTAGCACGCATGGCTTAGCTGTCAGAGCGCTTGGACGGTATCCAAGAGGCGTTCAAATTTTTATACTAATCCTAAGTAATAATAATTTTTATAATAATCCTAAGTGTGGAATAATACCTTAAAAATACTAAATATTTAGATATCGATAATTATTTACTGAATTTATCCCCTGAGGGTACTGAAAGAATTGTGTGCTTATGAAAGCTGTGTACGTAATTATTTGCGCTCCTTTACACACACTCACTCCCATACACACCCATGCATGTACACATATTAACACACCCACCCATTCACACATGCAATCAAATAACTCATTTATTTTTTGATTATTTATTGTTTTTCTCTTTTTTCTTCTTTTGGTTTGTATACAAAGCAAAATTTTGGCTTCCAAAAAATGTTGAACGGCATTGTAGCTAACTTAATATTTATAATTATATTGTGAAAACTGTTTGTGGTGAAATAAATTTATTATTTGTACTATAATAAACATAAGTACTAAAGAAAGGAGCTAGTATCGGGACATTATATAAATATATTTAAATTGCTAATAAGTCATGTGAAGTGTTAACAATAATTTCGATTGACAGTAGAAAGTTTCATTTGCATAATTAACACGAGGAAAAATATATATAATTTTTTCCTTATATTTTATGTTGATACGTAGAAAATAACAAGTTTTGCTGTGATTATTTTAAATTGTGCTTATAGCTTAGTAAGCCAGATGCTTACTGTACATGCAATAGTTGTAGTTGAAAGGATGAGTATATTTCAATTATATCTATATACCATATCAAATAAAATTATAGCACAGTTGGATTGCGCAACCTAACGATGTCTTTCATAAGAAAATTGTTTTTTTTTTAATTTTTATATTCGTGTTTTTCTTAATAAAATTATAATTTATAAGCAAATTAAAATGTCTGCAACTACCTACTTATATTGAAACGTCGTCAGAAAGTAGTGTCAAGACACTCTGCATTTCACTTTCTACGGAATTTGTAACATTGCGTTTTGAATAGTGGAACTAAACGCCGAACTTTATCTTACCTGAGCGAGGAATTGAAAATAATTTTAAATACAATCGCTCCCCCAAGTGGAAATCGAATCACAATGAATCGCGTTTACAGTCAGACGCTGTCTTACTACTCCACTACCGACCTCGTAATAAATCTGTGTAGAATAATTACAATTGTATTATCATAATGCTTGTTTTATACTGTAAGTACCTTTATTTTGAAGTTCGTTATTATGTTGAAATTGAACACTTTACAGTAGTCCACGGCCACAGGTAGGCCTGTCAACCTGTCACGTGTCGCGTACGTCAGGTTTTCTAGAATGTATTTTCGAATACACAAAAATACGGAACTAATTGTGTTATATATATATATATATATATATATATATATATATATATATATATATATATATAATATGTTAATAATTATACATGCATTGATTTCAGCGTTTTCAGTAATCATATTATCCATACACTTTAAATAATTTAGCTGAAATGTTTAAAAAAAATTTTTTTTTCAACTTACTTATTAGAGGCCGGTCGTGGCGCAGTGGGACAGTGTCTGACTGTAAACGTGATCGGTTGTGGGTTCGATCTACACTTGGGGAAGGACTATATTAAAATTATTTACACTTCCTATCTCTGGTAAAGACAAAATGCGGCGTTGAGTTCCATTACTCAACACGCAATATCTCGAATTCGGTGAAAAGCGAAGTACGGAGTGACACTAGGTACTTTCTGTCTACCCTGCTATGCGGGATAAAAGCGTGAAGCTAAAAAAAAAATATATCCATAAATTTGAAATAATTTAGTTGAAATCTTTAAAAAATAATTATATAAATATATTAATGAAAATTAGAATAAGTAATAATTCGAAAGTGCTTGTTACAGCGTTATTGACTATAATATATTTTGATTTTGAATAAGATAATTACTATAGAAAAATAGTAGATGAGGCTGTAGTGGTCGCAGTCTGACTGTAAATGTGATTAGTTGTGGGTTCAATTAACTATTAGAATAATGATTTTTACCATAAATTATTACAATTTCTCCGCTCTGAAAAGACAAAGGTCAGCGATAAGCTCGCCAGGCAACACACAATGTTTCGATTTCTAATAATAATAATATGTAATAAACAACTAAGGTTTTTTCACACAAAATATTTTATAAACCCGTAAAGGAATATTCACGTGAAATTTTAAAATAATTCTTACAATGTTATTTATTAAACTTTACAATACAATTAAACATAAAATATTAGGTAGTACTATATTTATTAAAGTAATATATATTTAATCCAGTTAACAAATATTCGTAGCATTTTAATTACATACAAATATTTAGTATGAGGAGATTTCGTTTGATTTTCGAGAACATAATTTTGATGATACTGGAGGAAGCTTTAAAACCTGACGGAGGGCATGTACAGAAATGTTCAATGCAGAGCCTGCAGCGTTAAGCGCCCTGTTCTGTCTACCCCTAGGGATAAAGCGTGAAGCCATAAAAATATATTTGATTTCTCAAACCAAAGTCCCGGTTATATAAACAACTCCCCTAGCCAGCCTACTTCCGCCAGAAATTAAAGACGTTGCCTACAAAAAATATTATAAAAGTTGTTCTCTCACTTTGTATAAAAGAAATGTAATATTTTTTAATTATTAGTAAGAGTTACGTTCTAGACGTAATTTGTATGGAGTTCTTTGTGGTTGTATCAGAAAAAAAATTCATTCATATTTCAAATAATATCTGTCAAAAATTTTCCTCCGCTTTGCATTTTTCAGGAAATATGTTGTAAATTTCCCTTTTTTATCCAACTTCCAAAAGGAGTATTATGTTTTTGTAAGTATGTTTGTCCGTTTCTTTGTTTTCTTGTAACTCTTAAAACCGTGAACTGATTTTCACAAATTATATGTCTTTAGATTTAGTGTTAGGAGCGCAAGTATTACTAAATATTAAATAAATGTATAAAAAGAAAATGGCCGATTTTAAAAGCCATAATGAAAGTATAAAAAATGAACTTGGGGTGTCTATATGGATCATTTGCGATAAATAGAAATAACGAATGTACAAAAGTCGTATATCTTTTCTTAAGCGTTTGATTAAAATCATTCAGATTTTAAATGAAACTATTTTAATTCTGCAAGAATCCAGGGCAGAATGCAAGGCAACTAAGGAATAGATGGCGGTAGATTGATGTAATTGATTTTTGTATCAAATGACAGACGGTTGACACCTCAGTTTACCTATGACCACGGACTACGGTAAAGCCAGTAAACAACAGATATTCAATAATGTATTTTCGAATACTAAAAAATATGCGGCTAATCAAAAAAATATATTTCAAGGTAGTATCAAACACTTCCTTGAATAATTTTCGCCTGAAATCAAGACATTACACGTTGAACTCATCAAGTGGCGTTCCAACACCGCGCTTTGTCTTACCAAAGCAGAGAAATGCATATAAGTTATAGTTATATATAGTTAATGTTATTATAAATGTTGTTATATTAGAATAGTGAAACCCAAATATTTTTAGCATATAACATAGACTTTTTTCCTCAAAAATAAATATAGCTTCCAGTCAAATAATCAAAGCCTTGTTAACAGTTAGTAAGTACAGGACTTTTCTTTGACAGCCTTTCAATACGGCTGGTCTGTATAAATGGAAGGAAGCAACAACGCGAGAAATTTGGCCTTTTGTTTCCACAAAGTTTATTATATATGATGTATAACATTGAAAATAATAAAAAATGTTTTGATTCAAACAATAAATAAGAAATGTACAAGAAATATTTTTTAGAAGCATATTTCCGTAGTAGCGCAATGAGACAGTGTCTGACTGTGGACGCGACCGGTTCTGAGTTCGATTTCCACTCGGGGGAGTGATTATATTTAAATTGTTTTTATTTCTTCGTTTCACTGAGTCATAGTGAGGGGTTGAGTTCCACCACTCAAAATGTCTCAAATTCGCAATGTCTCAAATTCGGCAGAAAACGAATTACGGAGTGTCTTGACAGTACTTCCTACCCATGTTTTGCGGAACAAAAGCGTGACTACTCGCGCTCGGTAAAGTCTTTGAAACGATAGTTTTTCGATGTATTTGAATATCGTAAAATACGCGATTAGTCCAGTCAAACTGATTAATTGAGTGAAAGATCTTATTATAAGATCTTTGATTTTCGCATTATTATTCATTTTAAATATAACTATTTAAAACGGATGCGTATATTTTGGTATACGAAAATACGGCTCTGAAAACTCTGTAGATTACCACTGTAGTCTGCTTGTAATCATGGACTGTAAAGTGTTTTTTTTATTATATATAATTTAATGCACTATAGACTGCGTCTGTAGCTTTTTTTTCCTTGTTATTATTTATTTTACTTTTACATGTTATTATTATCAGCAACAGAGAACTAAAGATCTATATTTAAATTGTTCGAACTGTAAAGTGTTCGAAATGTCAGGTTTTCAAATATGTGTATGTCCGATAGAACACAAAAATATATGCGATTAATTTGCTTAAAATAGTTTGAATAGAGATTTTATTCACCTACCATAAGTAAGTAGAAACTTTTTTATTTATTTTTTTAGGGTAAATTCCGGCACTTTATATTTTATACAAAATTCAGGTGAAAAACGGAGAACAGAGTGTCTTGAACTACTGTAAATGTCTTACTAAGTACGAAAGACGTCAAAAAAATGATAAAAAAAAATTTAACCAGAATCAGAGCACTTAGACATGGACATAGCTTTCAAGTGGCGTGGTTCCGAATCCCGCTTTGTTCAATTGTTTTATATGTATTTTTTTATATATTTTTAATTTCTAAATGTGGTATAACAATTTAAAAGTAATATTACAATACAAGTTTCATTATTTTAGCTTCACACTTTCATCTCGCTTGGCAGTGTAAACAGGAAAATACCTAGTGTCAATACACTCCATACTCCAAATTCCACCATACTCGAGGTATTGTGCTTGAGCAGTGGAACGCAACGTCGTGTTTTATCTTAATTGAGGGAAGTAATGAAAATAATTCAAATATAATCATTCCCCCGAGTGGAAATAGAACCGATGGTATTTACAGTCAGACGCTATACCACTGCGCTACGACCGGCCTCAAATAATTTCTTCTTTCCATTCATGAGTCTTTTATTATTTGTAACTTTAAGGATACTCAAACACCAAACGAGAAAAGATATTTAAAATTCCATAGTCTTAACTGGTACGAGCTCAGATCTATTAATATTTCATGCAAATGAAACCAGCAGAAGCGTTCACTTACAATCTGGGTCAACCCACTTTTAAGGCTAAATTTCACTTGCTATTTTCAGATTAAATAATGACTTAAGTTAAATTGTTACATCAATAATTGTTTAGTTAATTTAAAATATAAGAGGCCGGTCGTGACTCTAAATGCGATCGGTTGTAGATTCGATTCCCACTCGGGGGAGTGATTATATTTAAACTATTTTCACTTATTCGCTCTAGTAAAGACAAAGCGCGACGTTGAGTTCCACCACTCAACACCCAATGTCTCGAAGTCGGTGAAAAGTGAAGTAGGAAGTATCGATCGTGTTTACACTCAAACTCTGTCCCACTGCGCCACGACCGGCCTCATTATTTTGATTGTATATAATACAACTTTATATCTTATAATTTGAATAAGTTGAAGAGATTTTTTTTTATTTATTACAAAAAATAACTGCTTTATTTATTACGTTTTTTACATTTATTACGAAAAATAATTACAATTATTCCATATAATAATTATTATTTTAGAATAGAGAATCGAATAAAGTTAGTTTGTATATATATTAATAATTTATAATATAAAGTGTCACTTTATATACGGAAATGGATAAATTATCATCGGTAGTGATTAGAAGACCTTAGTATTGTATATCGGGTCTCAACTTTCCATATATTTTAGCAATATTGTTTGTACATTTTTTAACATGTTTATTACAAAGTACCAGATATTCTACACTCTTATCCCGCATAGCAGGGTAGACATAAAGTAAAGACAAAAAGTATGTAGTGTCAAGACACTCCGTACTTCGTTTTCCACCAAATTCAAGACATTGCGTGTTGCGTAGTGGAACTCAACGCCTCACTTTTTCTTACCAGGAAGTTCAGAAGTTCAGTGAGGAAGTGAAAATAATTTAAATATAATCATTTCCCCGAGTGAGAATTGAACTCACACCCGATCGCGTTTACAGTCAGTCAGTGGGCGGTTAGCGAAAAACAAAGTGTCATGACACTAGATCTATTTCAACTCTTCTATGCGGAATAAGGCGTGAAATTAAAAAAAAGTACACCAAGTGGTACAATATAAATTGTAACATTTTTCTTAATAACTTTTGTATATAAAACAGACAAAACCGTTAACAAAATTAATCATAGCTTAATGTAAAAAATTGTTATAGAAAGGCAATACACTCTTGCAATTACTCGTTCTTGACGGTCAAGTGCGTTCACCTGATTTGAACTGCGCTGCGAAGTGACTACTATTATAACTCGATCATACTTTCATACAATAGTTTTTATTTAATATAATTTTTTATATACATGTATGTTCTACTATTATATATATATTATATTAAAAAGATATAATTGTTTTAAAATATCATTATTTTATTATTATACTAACAGATCAATTATAATAAACTCGAAAAAGACAATCGAGACATTATGTGATGAGTGTTGGAACTCAACGCCGTGTTTTGCTTCTTAGAGTGAGAATCGAACCCACAAATGTGTTAACAGTCAGACACTGTCACACTGAGCCATGACCGGCCTCACTGGAATACGGAGTGTTTGACAGTAGGCACTTCCTATGTACCCGGCGATGCTATGATATATATATATATATATATATATATATATATATATATATATATATATATATATATATATATATATATATATATATATATATATATATATATATATCGAGACTCTGTTCCTTTATATTATAATAAAAATATATAATTTTATTTACTTAAGAATATCATAAAATCATCTAAAGTTGGCTATTCCCTCAAACGTATGAGTCGCTGACGCAAAATCATTGGAAAGTGAATTATGTGGGTCAATTGACGTTTCATTCAAAACACTGATCGCTTATTATTGCGTTAAAAATGTCGCAACCAAACTGTAACTTTCACTCTTATTGTTTTCACGTTTAAATTATTCAATACTATCGTTTTTGTAATAGTAATGTAGGTACATGCGCATGCGCATGCCAATTTAAAATCAAAAATAATATTAGATATTTATTTAAATTTTAATTATGATTTTAATATTTTAATAACAAGTAATTCTAGTTTTTATTTGACCTGAGCTCTACTTGGTCGTACTTGGTGGGAGACGTGAAAAAGCGACCGTGACAGTGGTAAAGAAGCAGTATACAGAGATAGTTGTTTTGCAACTTGGTGAAACGTTTATTTTTTTTATTATTTTTACATGCTTTTGTGTAATAATTTGTATGAAAGTGTTGTGATAGTTAGTGTTGACTGGAAATTAAATTTAGATTTCTAGATAGTTTTGTTTTAGATAGATTTTTTTTTGGTGAGAGTGTCCCATTATGGATATCTTTGATTACTGGAATTTGTAAGTATATTCATACATTCATTCCCATAATGTTTTTTTGTGATTTAAAAATGTACTAATTATATCTTTTTATTAGAAGACAATAGTAAATTTCACATTTTACACGTTTTAGAACGCACATGTTTGTTTTTGTGAGGCAATGGCACACTTTGTGAATTATACAAGTTTCTTTCGCCTCCTTTTTTATAAATACGAAAAATTGATACATGTTTGCTTTCTAGATATAAATACTACTTTTATTAGTATATATCAAAAGTGTATTTGGTAATTTATATAAGACTACTGACTGGAATAGCTGTTAATGATAAAAAATACTTTTTAAATCGTTTTTCTTTGTGTATGTATCATATTAAATATTATAATTGTTTACAGGATGAAACTAAAGCCTTTGCATAAATAATAGGAAAATGTTTTATAAGCAAGTAATTTTATCAGTAAAAATCACAAAATTCTCATAATTACATTCAAAGAGAGACACCGTAATGCATAACAGAATCTACACCCTACTTTATGAAGATAAATATTATATATACCATATAGTAAATAGAATCCTTGCCAAAAATCATCAACTTAATATTTTAATATCGGGATTTGAACTCGCTAATTTCGTGCACCGAACTAAGCCATGCGTTTCACGATGGTTTAGTGGTATAAGTGCTTTACCGTTTTTCTTATACTAAGGGTATTAATAACAGTTTAAAATATTGAAATCGGACGAAACCACAGCAAATCGCTAGTTTACATTTAAATATAAATAAGTAATACGCCACATCATTCTCAATGAATTCTTTAAACACCATCTAAAGAACCGGTAATGATTTGCACAAACATAAATGTCAATAAGTTTCTCCTTTAGCTAATGGGTTCTATCTTCCGCTTGGTATTGTAGTCATTATTACTATATTTACAATATATATGAGCTTCACGCTTTTAACCCGCATAACAAAGTAGACGGAAAGTATACAGTGTTAAGACACTCCGTACTTCGCTTTCCACTGAATTCGAGACATTGCGTGGTGAGTCGTGGTACTCAACGGCACACTTTGTCTTACCAAAGCGAGGAAGTGCGAATAATTTATTGTAATCACTCCCCCGAGTGGGGATCGAACCCACAACTGATCGCGTTTACAGTCAGACGCCCACTGCGCCACGACGGGCTTCTACATTAGAGATTGCCGTGTTATATTTTTTGATATTTCAAACTAATTGTGCTCGCGACTTGGTCCGTGGGAAAATTATTATATATGGATCTTTATTTTATTATTCTAAAATAAAAGTAGGCTAAGTTACTTCTTTTTACATTATATTACCATTGAAAATCTCATCGAAAAAGGGCCAGCTGGTCCAGAGATTAGCCGGATGAAACAAACAGTACCGTATACATACATATTAATTCAGTTAGAAACCGTTATTTTAATATTACAAAAAGATACTAATTTTGCTTTTGTATTCACATGTTTTTACAACCCACAAAGTGTCTTATGATTATCATATTTTTTATTGATATTTATTATTAGAAATAAACTAAGATAAAGCGTGGCGTTGGGTTCCGCCACAAGATGTTCGAATTCGAACGAGAAATAGACACGAAGTGTTTTGACACTAAATTGTAACTTTCTATTTTGCTGTGCACAAAAAACATTTATAACGTATGCTGTAATGTTATTTCTTTAACAAAAACCCTTTTACAATCTTCTTATACATTCTTCTTCCTTCTACCTTTAAAGGTAAGATCTTTTTAAACACATACTTACAAAATAAACATTAATTTCCACACATATTATTCTTGTTTGTTCGACGCTTTTCCTTACTAAAGTATTATTGTTCTCAGATATAACCTAATATTTGCTTAGAAGTGCCTACTTGTAGAAGTATGCCAATAAAACTATTTACTCTATTGAAATAGTAATTTAGAGGCCGGTTGTGGTGCAGTGGGACAGCGTTTAACTGTAAGCGCGATCGGTTGTGGGTTTAATTCCCTCTTAGGAGACTTATTATATATAAATAAATATAATTTCCACGCGCTAGTAAGACGAAACGCGGCGTTGAGTAGCACCACTCAACACGCAATGTCTCGAATTTGGCGGAAAATTGGAGTACAGAGTGTCTTGACACTAGGTAGTTTCTGTCTATCGTGCTATGCGGGATAAAAGCGGTAATAAATGTTCTTGATCTATAAATGTTTATAAATTACATAGATTGATACTAGAGAAGTTAAAGAATCAATTTTATAGATCAAATAAGACAGTCGAAGCGATTGTCACACAGTGGAATAGAGTTTGACTGTATATACGATTGATTATGGGTTCAATTTCTACATAGAGGACAAATTTTGTATATATATAACTGTTTTTATTTCTCTCTTCTCTCTGGCACTACAAAAGCGGTATTGAGTTCAGTTACACATACATACAAAAGTAATATGTATGGTTTGATTGAAATTTAATACGATATATTTCGAGTAGGTTTAAAGCAGCTTTTAAGGATCTTTTTGTACATATCCCTTTATATAATTATAGATACTCATAAATATAGTAAGCTCTTTCTAGTAGATTATTTCTTTTTTTTATGTAGCTTCACCCTTTTATAACGCATAGCAGGATAGACATGAAGTACCTAGTGTCAAGACACTCCTTACTCCGCTTTCCACCGAGTTTGAGACATTGATTGTTGAGTGGCGGAACTTAAAACCGCGAGTTGTCTTACTTAACAGAGCGAGGAAATGAAAATAATTTAAATCTAATCATTCCTCCGAATTGGGATCAAACCCACTAGCGACTTCTTTTAAAGTCAGACGCTGTCACACTGCGCCACGACCAGCTACGAATATTCCTTAACATTATTTAAATATGAATACTTCTTGAAGATATTTTAAATATGTAGACCTTAATTGAAAATTGAACCCACTACACCGTCTCTCGTAACTAGTTACGATTTAATTTTAAATACCTTTCATACGAGTACAACATACAACAAAAACTGGTGAGATTATTCCATTGTACATATATGTATATATGTATGAATGTATGTACATGAATAGCTCATGTTTTTTTCAATATAACTGTTATTATAGATACATTTTATGTGTGTCACAGTGACACGTCTAGCCGCAAGCCGCAAGTCCGGCTCATATTTAGATATTATATTTGCCCCGTGATCCAAAAGATTTATGTGTTTATTTTTAGTATTACTTATAATCAGTATAAGAATTTTGAATTTAAATTTCATTGTTTTTTCAAATGGAATTGATATGAATTTGAATTAATAATTAAAATATGAGTTTCCGTTTGTAACTCTGAAATAATCGCTCTTTTTACCACCTGCTTATGTAGGAGTAAAAAGTGACTTTAATTGCAGACTTATATAGGCATTGAACAAAGGAAAGGAAATTAAAGTTAAAAAGGAGTTTTTTTTACTGAAAAAGGAGACAAACGAGCTGAAGGGCCTGATGATAAGTGGTCACCTTTGTTCATAGACTTCTACAATATTAGAGTTGTAGATGCGTTGCCGGCCTTGGGATGGAAGTGAAAGGAGAAAAAGGAATGGATGGGTGGGAATAGGGAAAGCTAGCCTAACTCGAACCCAAACGCATTATCTGATAATTGGCGGATCGTTATTGTCATAATAGTGGTTGTGAGCCAGTCGGAGGATTAACCTACCAAAGAAAATTCTTTAATATATAACTATTAAGATCGATTGACTTTCCCCTTATTACTATTATTTAGGACTAATATCCAATGTTACCTATTTGTAAATAAATTACGCTAACATAAAGGCAAGAGTACACTGTGGACTCATTTTGATAGGACTTTTACTGTCAGATAGCTAGTATAATGAGTGTCTTAGGCTTTTATTTGAGAGATATAAAATAAAGAACGAAATATCTAAAAAATAACTAAAATATAAGAAACATAAAATTATCTTTATTCACATTTTAGCATAAAATATTCAATTCAATGTTAAAAAAAATAATTCTAGACAATTTGGCCTCGTAAAACTGTATTGCGGACTGTCATTAGCCTCTTAATAGTTGCATTAGTATAATGTACTCGCTTTAGCTTTGTTTAAAATAATATTTTAGAGGTGGATAACAAGTCTGAGAGCGGACGATTATTATTTTTTTTCTTTATAAAAACCACTTTCTTCTCGTCGCAGTGAAACAACTAAAAAAATATACCAGCAGCTTCAGTAGAAGTGAGAAAAAAAATTAATAATAACTTTTATATTAATAAATAATATTAATTATTATATTTGAGGCCGGTCGTGCCGCAGTGGGACAGCGTCTGACTGTAAAAGGGATCGGTTGTGGGTTGGAATCCCTCTTGGGGGAATGATTATATTTAAATTATTTTCCTTTTCTCGCTCTGTTATAACAAAGCACGCAAAGCACGGCGTTGAGTTCTGCCACTTCACACGCAATGTCTAAAATTCGGCAGAAGGCGGACTACGCAGTGTCTTGACACTAGGTACTTCCTGTCTTTCTTACTATGAGGGATAATACTGTGAAGCTAACTTAAAAATGAAATTAAATTAAATCTATTTTTTTTTAGGGCCGGTCGTGGCGCAGCTAGACAGTGTCTGATCCACATTCGGAAGGAATGATCATATTTAAATTATTTTCACGCTGGTAAAAGACAAAGCGCGGCGTTGAGTTCCACCACTCAACAAGCAATGTCTCCAATTCGGTGGAAAGCGAAGTACGGAGTGTCTTGACACTAGGTACTTGATAACCGTTATTCGATAATATAAAACCTTACTATTTTCTTATTTTTTACCTACTGGGTTAGTCGGAGAGAGCGTGTGGGAATAGTGTGAATAGTCCAAATTATACATGTCTGACTGTGTTTTGTCTGTTAGTCTGCTACACTGTAAGCAGCGAAAAAAATTCAATAGAAGCTATTTTAATTCGTTCAGAATAATTCTGCTTATATTTTGGTATTCGAAAATACATTTTTGACGACACGGCGTTTCGAGCATTTTGCATTAGGCCATGGTCAAAAGAAAGCCTGAAATGGCACTCATCTGTTAAAACATTTATTATTATATATTAATCTACCGCCATCAGTATCGTAATTGCCTCGTTCTGCCCTGGATGCTTGCAGAATAAGCTAGCTGTGTATTGCTCTATTGTGTGATAATTAGAAGATTTAAAAGTTTTTAGAAGTGGATCCCAGATAGTGGGAACATTTCGCCTATCTTCTCTAATGGATTTATTGATTTGAGGCATATATCTGTTTTCTCTAGCAAACGATATATTTTATTTATTAAGGACACTAACTGAGTCACCGGTCGTAGCGCAGTGGGACTGACTATAATCAGATCAGTTGTGGGCTCGATTTTCACACGGGAGAATGATTATATTCAAATTATTTTCACTTGGTCGCTCTTGTAAGATAAAATGCGGCGTTGAGTTCCACCACTCAACACGCAATGTCTCGAATTCGGTGAAAAGCGAAGTACGGAGTGTTTTGATACTAGGCACTTTCTGTCTACCCTGCTATGTGGGATATATGAATATATAAAAAACTGAGTATGTCATGGAATAAGAAGAAAAAAAAACAATAAAGCTATTATATCTTAATAAAAGAACATTAGATGTTAATATATGTAAAGAGTCTCTATTACGGACCTTACTTCATACTCTAAATCTTATGATATGATTTAAATATTAAAATATGTTTACAAACAAAACTTTAGATACAAATGTATGAATAAACGGTAAAACTAAAACGGTACATTATATAGATATTTCATACTTTAACAAGAAGTTACAGTCACCGCTATTAAAAGTTTGATTCGCTAATTATTTAATCAACTTTTGGTTAACACATTTGTTCTGGGAATATATTGAGGCCAGTCGTGGCGCAGTGGGATAGCGTGTGACTATTAACACAGTCGGTTGTGGGTTCGATTTCCACACGGGAGAGTGATTATATTTAAATTATTTTCACTTCCTCGCTCTGGTATGACAAAGTGCAGCGTTGAGTTCCACCACGTACGCAATGTCTCGAATTCTTGACACTAGGTTATTCGATTATATTAAACCAATTTTTTCTCATTTTTAACTTAGTGGGGTAGTAAGAGAAAACGTGCTAAACGGTAAGGTATACTTCTCTCGCCTCGTCCACAGTTATTAACCTCTTCAAACAAGTTTACCGGGAGGTACCCACGCTTTTTTCGTGACCTTCCTCAAGTATCATCGATACTTCATTTTTGAAGGTCAAACAACTCTTGCAAACTTTATTGTTATACAAAATAATAATATCGAAATAAAAACACAATAATATAAATATTATGTAAATAAATAACGGTTGATCAGTATCAGTAGAATTGTAACGCGAATCTCCTTATGCGATTGACTGCTCTACTGGATAACATTCTTAAGAATAAGATCATTGATTTTCGCGATTTTTATATATTTTAAATGAAACTATTTTAACCGGATTAATTGCGTATACTTTGGTAGACTGAGTCTACCTGTGACCACGGACTACTGTAAAGTGTTCGAAACGTCAGGTGTCCAAAATGTATTTTTCGAATACCAAAATATACGCGATTAATCCGTTTAAAATAGTTTCATTTAACATTCTTAATGTATTTTAAAATTAATTTCTATTCAATATAATTTAATTCGACAAGAGCATGCGCTTTTGCTCAGTGGTTTCAGATTAAGTTTAATTTTAAGAACATGAAATTCTATTCTAATATTAATTAAATATCAATTATAACTGTTATTATTTTTAAATAGCCCACTCGCTCTCATGTAAACTTGTCTTAGTAAAAGAATGAAATAATCACAGTAATTAATGTAGTGTAGCGTAGTGTCCCAACTACTAAACAAGCACTAGCGTGTAATTTAAGCAGTATATAATGTCATTACTTGTTTAAAATAATTATTCCAGTTTTGGTATATGAAAATACATATTTTTAAACCCTACGAGCAATGTACAGTATCCGTGGTCATAGACTATAGTAGACTGAGAAGGTATTCGTCTTAGTTAGTAGTTTCTTAATTGACCCACCATGCCCTGGATTCTTGCAGAATGAGCTGACTGTATCTTGCACTCTGGTGTGGTTTATGATTAATAGGACTTGGACTTTAAAGTTTTTAGAAGTGGCTCCCAAGTAGTAGAAAGTTTTCACCTATCTTCTCTATTAAAATTGGTATGTTTTTGAATTTCAATAGCCTGGCGGATCATTTTAGGTATATATCTGTTTTCTCTAGCGGATTTTTAAGCAGGTTCTTTAATAAATAATATATAGTGTTTATGTCTCTGTTTTTCAAGTAAACATTATTTTTTTTCTAAAAACTATACTTTGAGCTAGTATTTGAACCTGTTACGACCTCTTTCACTTAAATGACATCTTCTGATGCAATTATTAAAAATTTGTCATTTCTGCTTAATTGAGCTTATTTCAAAACCAATAATTAATTCATTTTATAAAATATCAAGGACTTAAAGTGAAATTTGGCAAAATTCCAGAGTTAATGTTAATAGTAAGTTGGCAGTAAAGGAGTGCCGACGCGCCAAATGCTGTACAATAAATGTTTTTGAACATGTTGAAAACTTTGTATGACTTTCTGTTATCTGTTCTCTTTAGGTAATTTTATAGTTATGTATTTAATTCAAGATACTGCCACTTTAAACTTGAAAGCTTTAAGTTTGAACTTTGATACCTACTCCGTCTTTTTCAGAGATAACCACTGTGCAGTGGGATAGCGTTTTACAATAGACATGTAGGTAGTGGCGTCGATCTCTTCTGTTCCTTACTTTGTCACTTAACACTCATTTTTGGATCCACACTTTGGTCGTAAAGTAAGAACAAAATAGTGTCTTCACACTTTTTTGCCCTTCTATGCGGTAAAATGAATAAAACTGAACAAAAGTATGTTAAATTTTAAATGGAAGTACGGAGTGTCTTGACACTAAGTACTTATATCTATCCTGCTATGATAAAAATCGTGAAGCTAAAAAAATGGAAACGATTGTTAATATTAAATATGGATGGAAATTGAAGAATTTATCATTCTACGCTTTCTGCTGATTCGAGATATTGCGTAATGAGTGGCGGAACTCAAGGCCGCATTTTGTCTGTAAATAATTTAAATATAACCATTCCCCCAAATGGAAATCGAATCCACATACGGTCGCGTTTACAGTCAGACGCTGTCCAACTGCGTTACGACCGGCTTCCGTTACTCGATTATGTTAAAATCTGTTTGTTTCTTTGTTCTTTTTGATTGGAAAAATACTGGCGTGAAGTAGCTTTTCATATAATACTTATATAATAAGTATTCATATATGAAACGGAACTATATTATTGTTTTAAATTAAATGTTTAAAATTTATATTAAATGTTTAAAATTATTTTTTTAAACATATTTTAAGTTATCCATATTTCTTTAAGGATAAGATGTTATAAATCATGTGTAAAATCCGTTTAGAAATATCATCTCATATATCATATATCGGAACGTGACATTTTAAGCTAAGCAAGATCAAAAGGATTATAGGTCATTTAAATCGCTGAAGCTCAGTGAATCAAAAATATCAAATTAATTGAGCCTTATGTATAAAGATTAAATTTATATTTATTTTAAATGTATAATAAGATAATAAATGTTATTTTGATTGGTTGTGAATTTGATTCCCATTCGGATGAATTAAAATTCGATTTTTGACGTAAAGCATTCAATCTTGACACTAGATTCTCCTTTAATAACCTGCCAAGAGAGATAAAGCAAGAAGCTACTTTAATTATATGTTTATTTATTAATTATATATTTATTTATTAATTATATATTTATTTATTAATTATATATTTAAGCTATATTTATTTTTATTCGTTTTTTTTTTGTTTTTAAACAAAGAAGTAAATGGAAAAACACCTCATTTTAATTCCTTCTAACCACGCGAGCAAAGCTGAAGCTGCTAGCTGCGTAATTATTAATGTAAACTATCAATAAAATTAGTTGAAAACATTTTAACTGATTTATTGCCAATTAAGCCGTAATTGATGTTTCTGTGTACAGGTTGAGTCATAATTTCTATATGTTCCATATTTATAGTATGAAGTGTATAAATATAATGTTAGTTGCTCTATTGATCCACTTAGTTACTAATTGGTCTGTTAGTCTAGTTAGGACTCTATTATAGTGGTGAAATCTGGTTCAAATCCATTCTGGGGATATTTTTTTTTAATTTTCGTAAGGTTATGGGTAGCGGTCAGCGAAGACCTCGGTTGACTTTCGAAAACACAGTATAGATGATCCTGGAGGAAGGTCACTTAGTGTGCAGTACAATGATCCTCCAAAGAGCATGTATGAAGAAATTAATTACTGTGGACAACGTAAGACAAGTATTTAGAGACTGTACCATTTGACGCTCCGTTCTCAAACTAACCCGCTAAGGATGAAGTGTGAAGTTAAAAAAAGTTAGGTTATCGAGATTAGCAACTGAGGACGCTTATTATTTCAACTTAAGTATATATTTAAAAGTAGAAGTAGAGAGATAAGCAATTTCAATAATAATAATAATAAAATGATGATGAAAACTCATTCAGGTTTCATTTTGTTTGAATCCATAATTATAAAATCAATAACATAAAGTTTAAATCTAGTGCTAAGTCGAGTACATGACCTAAATATGACCTGATTACACTATTTATATGGGAAAGTGGTGCATTCGACTGTAGATGTAAATAAATATATAATATATAAAATTAACTACAAAAAATTAGACATACAAAAAATTCAAGACGTTATCATCATTATAAAAGGTCCTTATGGCTTACAAAATCATTTAAATTGTTACATTTTAAAACAAAGTACTTTAACCGGATTCATTGAGTATAAGCAAAAAGAAAAATGCTAGAAAACGCGATTTTTTATAGCTTTAAGGGTATCGTATAAGTTTATTTGATTTGCAAAAAATGCTTTTAGAACAATAAAGTATCATAAAAATATGAATATTTGCTACTTTCAAAAGCCACCGAAAACAGTGTCAAAATCGGATAGGTAAACAGAATCGGCCCACTTGGCACCGGTTTTTTTCGAATTAACATTTTTCCTCATTTCGAAGGCAAAGCATGTCGGCAGCTTTCACAAA
This sequence comes from Dryadula phaetusa, assembly GCA_032432895.1. NCBI lineage: Eukaryota > Metazoa > Arthropoda > Insecta > Lepidoptera > Nymphalidae > Dryadula > Dryadula phaetusa. The sequence continues at coordinate 4,071,902 of JAOYRS010000073.1, forward strand.
TTGTATGACTGGGGAACCCTTTTTTGGCAAATATAATGTAAGTTAAAAACTGAATCGCCAAATTATTGGAGGGTTCCTTCCATAGTTTAAATACTATATATTGGAATCAAGCATCATTAGCTGTGTTTATTATTATGTATATAATAACTTTCTATATGGGCTGATAAAAATATTTGCAATTTAATTTTAGATCCAGGAAGTATCTAGTAAGACACTCCGTACACCACTTTCCGCTAAATTCGACACATTATGTGTTGAGGGGTGAAAGTCAACTCCGCGCTTAGTTTTACCAGAGCGAGGTAATGAAAATAATTTTAAATATATTAATTCCCCCAAGTGAGAATCAAATCTGCAACGATCGCGTTTACAGTGTTCCACTGCGCCACGACCGGCCTTAATCTTAGCCTAAATTTTGACTGCTGCTGTGACCTTAATTTTTAGGAAAGTAAAATTATCTTTCTTTTTTTAATTTAAATTAAATTTAACAGGAACAAATTGGACAATACATACATATGCATATAGTTACACAAGATTAAAGGCATTATAATTATTCTGAGAAGTAAATAATTGAATAACGATCAACGTAGATATTTAAAAATATATACTGGATTAGTTGTGTATTCGATTCCCACTTAGAACGAAGCTTATAAAAAATATTTCAATTTAATCATAAAACAAATCGGCGTTGAGTTCCGCAATTATACATGTAACATCTAACTTTTTGGTGGAAACGCAGAACGGAGTATCTTGACACTAGAGAATTTCTTTCAAGTGTAAAGAAACCCATGAACAGTACGTGACAACGAAGCGTTATTCGTGGGAAGGGACATTAAAGTGACGGTTAACGTAATTAATCTAGTTCCTTAGAAACCGGCATTTGAAAATAGGCAAGACTCGCACTCTAGAATGGCGGTGTATTACTATTACGATCGTATTATTTAAAAGTGCATTGACATTATTACGTCATATATATATGTAAAATTGATTATTTTATAATGATTGGCTTAATTATTTTTATATCTCCGTTCTACTAAGATGAAACGCGGAGTTGAGTTTCGCTACTCAATTTTCAATGTCTTGATATCGGGTGGAGAGCTTAAAAAATGTTATACTAGGATAAAAAAAAAATAATTTTGGTTTATGGCAAGCTAGGTAGGCAGAGAGAACTTAGTGTCAGGATACTTCATTCTCCGCTTTCCGTCTTAATTGCAAGACGTGGCGTGTTGAAAGCTCACGAACTCGCTTCATCTTAACGTAAATATCGTCACTTTTTTTAGCTTCATACTAAAATTATAATAATTTTAAATATCGTCACTTCCTCGAGTGACGATTGAACCTACAATCATCGCTTGTACAGTCAGTGACAGTCGCTTTTATAGTCAGATAGAGCGGGAAACTAAAAATTATATAAAATTTTTCTCTGTTATTTAAATTTAATCTGGAAGTCTACATTCTTAACTACTACTTAACATGCTCTATTCAAAACTAGGGAATCAAAAATATTTTTAAAATAAATTATCCAGTATCAGTCAGTCGAGTCGAAAAATAAATTAGATACAATTTATTTGATTATATTAAATGATATTATATATATATATATATATATATATATATATATATATATATATATATATATATATATATATAGCACGTCCTAGAAATTATCATATACAAGGCAAATATTATATTTCTACTAGCTTTCGTTCTTCAAAGCGTCCACCAGGGCATGACCAAAATAATAGGCACTTTGGGTGCACTAAATGTTCTGCACTGTGCCTTTGTCGATCCATTTGACAAAAAACCGGTGATTTTATACAGGAACTTTCTATATTTTCTATTGTGTGTTGACATGACATGAGGAAATATATTATTATGTTCTAATATTTTTCATATTATTGCACGGCGTTAAGTTCCGCCACTGAACACACAATGTCTCTATTCGGTGGAAAAAGGAGTACTTAGTGTCTAGACACTAAATATTTTCTGTCTACGCTGCTATACGGGATAAAAGTATGAAGCTAAAAAAAATGATTATTGAATATTTTGTTTTTTTTTGGCAAAATTTGCTGATTTCATTCTAATGAAACTTATTTTACAATTTCCTACTTTATCCCATATATCGGTGTAGCTAGAGAGAACCTAGTGTCAAGACACTCCGGTCTCCACTATTTTTTTTATTAATACCAGATTAACTAATAATACTGTATCTATTTGTAAAATATAAAACCTTGTTTTTTACACTATACACCGTCTTTTACCATTCCATGTAGCAGAGTAATCCTTTCAACAAGACAAATAGCACCTTTAAGCTAAATTTCCACTGCAATATTTTTGCGAAGAATAGGTGAATAATTCTTTATTTCTTTAACAATGCAGTTTCACATTCATCCATTTTAACCGAAGCAATGAAAGAAATTGCCAGGAGTTTTGCTGTTTTTAGATGAAAACTTGAATCTCTAATTTAAAATGCATAATCTATTTATATTTAATACATTTTATTGTGGTTTTTTCACATATATTTTTATTTAAATTTAATATTTAAATATCTTTTGTTGGTCAATAAGTGTCTCACAGAAAAGGTACAGCCGCCACCATTACTACATCCAAAATAGTTTAGTGTTAAAGTATGATTCTTGAAAAATATAATAGAAAGTGCATTAAGAGATGGATTACTTAAATTCTTGCGAAAACGCAGTAAATTAAACTTTATATTATAGTAATTTAAATATAAACGCTAAGTAAGGCATCTAATTATAAATCCTGGACTCGCTTAGGGGACAAATAGCAACACTAGTATCTCTATGAGTCTAAATCTTATGCACTTTAAATTGGATAAGCACTAAAAAACGTTTGGACCTGTGTCGGTAGAGTGTTAATAATTATAAAAATACACAAGTCAAATAGAGGCCGGTTGTGGCGCAATGGGACAGCGTCTGACTGTAAACGCGATCGGTTGTGTGTTTGTCCCCACTAGTGGGAGTGATTATATTTAAATTATTTTCACTACTTCACTCTGGTAAGACAAAGTGCAGCTTTTAGTTCCACCTCTCAACACGCAATGTCTTGTATTCGGTGGCAGAAGTACGGAGTGTCTTGACACTACTACTTTCTGTCTACCCTACTATGCGGGATAAAAAGCGTTAATCTAAAGAAAAATAGCAAGCAATTAGTATATAGTTTTTTATAATATTCGAAAATCAGTCAGAATATTTTTTATTATAAAAGTAGATATTTGTGGTTTTGACTTTATCAATTATTGTGATGAATTAATCTACTTATCGTGATTTATTAAGCCAAGTATCGGTTATTATGTTTCTTGTTAGTTAAATATATTGCAAGAATATGCTGACCATAGTATAATTTTTCGCGCTCTATTTACACTGACTGTAATCACGATGTTCTTATGTTATTATTCCCCGGAATTATTATACATGTATAAATTACTTATATTTCTATATCTTTGGTAAATCAAACCGCGGTGTTGGGTTCAGCTATTTAATACGCATTATCCAATGAAAGATTGACACTTGACACTAGGTTCTCTCTGCCTATCACAATCAGAGATTCTATTACAAAGCGGAAAAAAAGATTTAAGCTTTAATTAGATATAATAGAATTCATTTAAAAAAAAACATAAGTATTTGAACGCAGAAGACAGCGTTAACCGTAACCATGTGAGAACGCATAGCTTAGCGGTCAGAGCGCTTAGGACGGTTTCCAAGAGACGCGAATTCGAATCCCGCCGTGTTCAAATTTTTATACGTTTTTTTTGAAAACACTATAAAAACAGTACAATATAATAGAATTCCAAAAAATATGCGTCAACATAAAATTCAATTTGATTTTAAAGTAGATAATAAATTTTGGCTCAAAAAATAATAATATTTATTATGAATTAGGGAATTCAGAAGCATTAAGCTATAATTCTTAAGGACGCTTTAACGCGAGATTAGCTTCCAAATCCTCCAAAATATTGTCGTAATTTATTCAATACTTTAAAACACGTGTTGATTTTCTCATGGAATTTACATAGGTATTTAGATTTCGCTTATACATACATAAACATATCTGTCTATGTATGTGTATGTGTATGTATATATTTATTATATAAATGAGTCTATGTATGTAATAAATATTGTATTACATGTACGTTATAATTGTGTTTCTGCACACACACTATCTCCCATTCTTTTTTTTAGCTTCACGCTTTTCCCGCATAGCTTTCCCGCATAGCAGGGTAGACGGAAAGTACCTAGTGTCAAAACACTACGTACTTCGCTTTTCACCGAAGTCGTATCTCCCATTATGTCTTTTAATATTGTTTTTCTTTATAATTAGTCCTTTCGATAGGAAAATCACAACTTTGATTGATTTGCTTTTTTTATGCCTTCTGCCAGTTTTGGAAATGCGATAATAATTGACCTAAAGGGATAACTATATTAAATAAATTTATCCCATCCAAATGGGGTTTGAATCCGTAAAGAATGCGATTACAGTCACATACAAGGCAAATACCCTACAATACCGCGAGTATTGTATATTTAATATTATAATAATAATAACCGATAATTATTAAAGATTATTTCTTCAACATAGATACTAAATGAACTGTTAAAGAAATAACTATTTTTATCGTAAACGGTTAACAAATTCCAATAACTATTGCAGACCATTTTATGGCACCTTGTTCAATTGCCAATAAGTTATATGGCAAAGCTTAGATTTTATAGCGTCCTAGCGGAGCGCTAGTAACGTGTGCATTTATAGTGTCTAGAGATTTGCGTCGGAATTGTTTCAAATGATACGTTTTTACCATTTTCGCTGGACATCCGCGAAATCCTCTCTTAGGGCTCTTTTAAAACTATTAGTTAAGTATTGGAAGTTATTATTATTAGGGTAATTCACTTATCGTTTAAAGTTGGCGTTGAGTTCTGCAAGTCAACACACAAAGTGTCGAATTCGGGCGGAAAGTGGCCGTGTATATTGATTGCTCTTTGACTATTCCCATTATTTAGGACAAAACGTAGAACTGTCTGTTTACTTTACTAAATAATAATGTTCAAAATCAAATATTCTGTATTCAAATAGGCTGCTTACAAGCACTTTAGAATCGTCAATGAACACAAATGTTTGCATTGTACGTCCTACAGGAAACTATCACCAGCTCGTAAGGCTTAACAATTGCTCTTTTCTAATATAGTTCAATTCAATAGTTAGGTACAATAATTAGCTTTTTAAATGAGGATTATTTTAGCTTCAGACAGGAAGTATATAGTGTTGAGACACTCCGTACAACGCTTTCCGCCGTATTCGAGACGTTGCCTGTTGAGTTGCGGAACTTAGCGCCGCAATTTATCTTATTGGAGCGAGGGAATGAAAAGAATTTTAACAATCATTCCTTCGAGTGGGAATCGAAGCCAAAACCGATCACGTTTACAGTCGGACGCTGTCCCACCGCACCATGAGCAGATTAAATCTACAACTGTATTTAAATCCATACATTAACATCAGTATAATATTCATTCATAGAATAATATATGTTTAACCATAATACATTTTTAATTTTAATTTTATATTTCTCTAGCAGCAGATCTGACATTGTGTGTGCATTTTTTTATACATGCGATTCGATTTATTTAATTTTCAGAGACGGAAACAAAGATTATTCAGCTTATTTTTATTTCTTGTATTGATACCGTGTCTTAGGCTATTTTTAAAACAATTTGAATTATAAACGTTTCTACGGACAAATAAAACATTGTATTTAATTTAATTGTATTGTAATATATATATATATATATATATATATATATATATATTGACAGTTTCTCATTATACAAAATGAAATGAAGAATCGTTAATCGATTGTTTTCTACGATAATGATTGTAGCTCCCTTTGACTGACAGAAGTAGCTTTTATAATTATTCTAGATACTCATAAAAAATATCTAGTCCATTAATTATCCCAGCCTAGGCAGTTCTAGATTCTAAATCCGGGTGGAGCAAAAACTAATCCGAGTAAGTTATCAGGAAAGTGTCAGCTTAGAATTAGGAAACACGTTGAATGTTCTGATTCTTGTCTAATCACTATGTAAGACGAATGGCTCATTGTTAAATACGTAAGTAGTTCAATTATTGGTGAAAATTTTATACAAATATATAACATAAGTCAATACAAATGTATGTATAAAGAGTCATATAATCTTGAATTTTTAAATGAAATTACTTTAATCACTTTTTTTTATTTTGGTAAACGCTAGATTCAATAGAAGATGGCTGGAAACTTTCTACCACCTGGGATCCACCTATGAAAAAATACTGCGTCAAAATCGCGAACATCAAAGATTTTATTAATCATATAGTCTAACATTTGACAGTTTCAACTATCCTACTGATGAACGAAAATTTATAAAGTCACATCCAGAATATTTTTGTATAAATTTCTTTTTATTTAGAAATATCGATATTTTTAAATAAAAATAATTTATACAAAGATAAACAGAAAACATTACGTATTTACCGTAAAAAATTGTATTACATCACAAATTCTTATCAGTGGAAACGTACAAAATGAGCAGAAAAAGCTAGAAGATATCGGTGAGGAGGGCATAGATTCTTATAAACGAGAAATCGATTGGTAACATCCTTTTATACCTATCTCGGTAAAAGGTTTAATGATACGAAGTAAACACAATTACTTAACCTGGCCAAGTACCACTCGGGGGAGTGATTATATTTAAATTATTTTCACTTTCTCGCTCTCGTAAAGACAAAGTGCGGCGTTAAGTTCCACCACTCAACACGCAATGTCTCGAATTCGGTGGAAAACAAAGTAGGGAGTGTATTGACACTATGTACTTTCTGTCTACCCTGCTATGCGGGAAAAGTGTGAAGCTAAAAAAGAAGCACTTGAGGTATTTGATTTTGGCCATTTTTACACATTTGAAACGAAACTGTTTTAAGCTGATTATTCACGTATATTTTGATATTTAAAAAAATATTTTTGAAAGTAAACCTGTAATTATGACTTTTAAAAATTGTATTTTCAAATACTAAATTATATGAAAATGAGGCCGTGAGACAGCGTGAGCGTGACAGCGTCTGAGTGTACACGTGATCGGTTGTGGGTTCGATACCCACTCGAGGGGATGATTATATTTAAATTATTTTTATTTCCTTGCTCTGGTTACTCAACGGAAAGCTGAACATGGAGTGTCTAGACACCAACTACTTCCTGTCTTCTCTGATATGCGGGATAAAAGGATGAATTTAGAAAATTAAAAAAATAAGTAAATCCAACAACTATGTCATCACAATAAAGGCTGTGTTTGAAGCATATTATAAATTAGTATTAAGGACTTTAAGTTCATAGAAAGGTCACTGAGCGAATGAGTGTCCTTCAGTTTTTATGCTTTCAAGAAAAGTAATTCTGGAGAATTTGCACTTTTTTAATGGTAACCACTTAATGCTGTGAATGGTTTGCGCTGTTCATATTTAAACAGCCCACAATTATTATTAGCGTAGATAAAACAATGACACCACCTGTTTAATCAATGCAAAAATATAACTTTTCTTTTAATATTTTATTATTATGTTCCTACCTTATACAAATATATAGTTTCTATTCATTAACCCTAAAATTATATATATATATATATAAGTGAGTGAAAAGTATTATATAATGTAAAAATCGCTATAAACGAAAATAAGTATTTTATAGCATCATAATACCCTCGTGGTGTGGTGGGATAGTACTTGGTAGGCGTGTTGATTGTGTGTTCAATTCAAACATGATAAAAAATATGTGCAAAGTTAGTTTAACTGCCTTATTTCACTCAAGTGCAAATATTTAGAGAGGCAAAAACGAAGTGTTTTAACACTGTTAAAGTTAAAATTACAAATTAATATAAATTTTCTCTGAAAAATTTTATATAAACGCCGCTATATGATTTTTTCTTTTGTATTATTCCACGTAGTAAGGAATTTTGACAAGGTACTTATTTGAGCTCGGTATTTCCTTTGAAGTTTGGTCTTGTATCGAAGTAAAACGAATATAAAGAAAAATTCTTTAACGTTTACTCACATAGCCAGTGTTTTAATTTTCCTTTTGTCTATATGTTTTGTTCTTTTCTTAATAATTAAAATAAGGAAAAACATAAAATTATCTTTTCTCGACTTTTTCCTGTGATTTCAATGTCTTATGTATAAATATGTTAACCATTTTTCAAGTCAACTCTATATATATTACGAGAAAGTGAAATTCTTCGATGCCTTTGTACGAAATTAGACGAAGGGAGTTGTATGATTTTTTTTAATTATAATTTTATAATAGTAAAGGAAATTATTACTTTTTATAATCTTTTTTTTATGTCATGATTTTATGCCGCATAGCAGAGTAGGCAGAAATTACCTAGTGTCAAGACACTGAGGCCAGTCGTGCCGCAGTGTGACAGCGTATGTCTGTAAACGCAACCGGTTGTGGGTTCGATTCCCAGTTTGGGGAGTGATAATATTTAAAATTATTTTCACTTCCTCGCTCTGGTAAGACAAAATGTGGAGTTGAGTTTCACCACTCAACATACAACGTCACGAATTCGGTAGAAAGCGAAGTACGGAGTGTCTTGACACTAGGTACTTTCTCCTTTGCCTGCTCTGTGGGATAAAAAGCGTAAAGCTTGAAGAAGAATAAAACAAATTGTCACTCGAGAGAATCATTCTCTCTATTCATATATATTCTATATTTAAATTCTTTCCACCACCTCGCTCTGGTAAGACAAAGTGCGTGGTAAGACAAAGTGCGGTGTTGAATTCCGCCACTCAAATAAGTCCTGTATTCAACAAAAGGTGAAATACGTAATGTACACTTAGTACTTTCTGTGTACAATGCGGCATAAAAGCGTGAATCTAAAAAAAATATTTACTTAAAATAATTCGACATATATAAGGAAAGTAAACACAAGCAAAATATGACTAACAAAATTCTCTCCAAAAAAAAAACCACATAGTAAATCTTGAAATGTCTTACGAATTCAGGAATTCAACGAGACTGATTCATTCCAACACGACAAAGCGTCTATAGCAATTATATATTTTTTATTTCACTTTCCTCGACATTCCAATACACTGTGTTCATTTGTTCGTTCGAGATCACCTTTCACTCTTACACGTCACGCCTGTCTGGATCCGTTCCGATTGCAAGTAAAATTTCATTATATGATTCAATAATGCATAAATTTCATAGGTTTTTTTTTAGATTCACGCTTTTCTCCCGGATAGCGGGGTAAGTAGATAGGCGGAAAGTACCAAGATACTCCGTACTTTGCTTGCCACCAAATTCAAGACATTGCGTGGTGAGTGGTGGATTTCAACGCTTCATTTTGTCTTACCAGAGCGAGGAAGTGAAAATAATTTAAAATATAATCACTTCCCTGAGTGGGGATCGAACCCACAAACGATCGCGTTTACAGTCAAACGCTGTTCCACTGTGCCACTACCAACCTAGATTTTTTTTTAATTATTTATTAATATTATTTTAATAATTTTATTTTAACAAGCTTATATGCACATGTATCGGTAAGTCCTGATACTTGAATCTATAAGAAGGTGTAAGAAAATCTCACAATGATGTTAGCGCACTACTTGATTCTAAAGGTTAGAAAAATTACAATTTCAAAAATCATATTTATACAATTATTTATTATTTACTATTTTTAAAGTGTTATTCCACACTTAGGATTAGAAAACATTTTTTGAAAAAACGTATAAAAATTTGAACGTAGCGGGATTCGAACCCGCGCCTCTTGGATACCGGACGGTATTCAAATTTTTATACGTTTTTTCAAAAAACAATTATTTATTATTTTTCTGAGGCCGGCCGCGGTGCAGTGGGACATTTTCTAACTGTAAACGCAATCGGTTGTGGGTTCGATTCCCATTTGGGGCAATGACTATATTTATTTCCATTTTTTTGTTCTTGTAAGACAAATCGTGGCATTGAGTTCCGCCACCCGACACGCACCGTCTGGAATTCCACACAAAGCAAAGAGTGGAGTGTCTTGAAGTTAGGTATTTTCTGATGTTTTAGGGAATATACTTATGCCTATATATAACGTCTATATCTAATAAATAATCTTAAAGCCAGAAAATATTGTTAAAATTAATATTTATACTTTTTTTAAAGATGTTTTAATCATTCAAAAACAGAAAACATTTTATGTTTCATGATATTTTTAAACCTAAATATAGAATAACACTTTAAAAATAATAAAATATACATAATGAATCTATTCTTATTGCACTAACTGCAATTAACTTCCAACAATTCAACTTAACCCCAACATAAAATATAACGGTCAGTTAGCTTAATCGCATTTAATGAAGCTACATAGAAAGTAAATCTGAAATGAGAACACGTTTTAGCTGTACGAGATTAACAAACTAATTTACTTTGAATCTCTAAAATAAAACTAATGTAAAAAGTTTTAATACTCTGTAATTCTATAGTTTACAATGTCACATCACTAGAATGAGCTCATCACTAAAACGAGTTAAATGTTTTATTTAGCTTTACGCTTTTATGCTAGATAGATTAAACAGGAATTCAAAACATTGTGTGTTGAGTGGTGGAACTCAACGCCGTACTTTGTCTTACCAGAGCGAGGAAGTGAAAATAAAGTTAAATATATAAATAAAAATAATACATTCAGGCAATTGATACGTATTTTTAGCCTAAATTTGGGTATCGATTTATGGATAGCAACCAGGCACTGCTTCTCTCTGCATAAGGATGTATTCTTCTTGAGTTTCTTTATTGTGAAAGAAATAAAAGGCTGAAACCACAAGAAAGAGCTGCAATGGGAAATGCAGCGTATGACCCAACACGCAATGTCTCAATTTCCGACGAAAAGCAGTCAATGGAGGGCCTTGTCACTAGGTTATATATGACTACCATGATTTATGTAGGATAAAGCGTGAAGCGAAAGAAAAAAAGAAATTATATAAATAAATAATAAATAATTGAGGCCGGTCGGCGCGAAGTGGGACAGCGTCTGACTGTAAGCGCGATCGGTTGTGGGTTTGATCCCCACTCGGGGGAGTGATTATATTTAAAAGTTATTTTTACTTCCTCGCTCTGGTAAAAGATAAAGTGCGGCGTTGAATTAATTCCACCACTCAACACGCAATATTTCGAATTCTGTGGAAAGCGAAGTACGGAGTGTCTTGACACTAGGTACTTTCTGTCTACCCTGCTATGCGGGATAAAGGCGTGAAGCAAAAAAAATAATAATAAATAGAAATTAATAACACAATCTGACCAACACTAACATCCAATAACATGTCAACAACATATCTAAAAGCAAACGATAATTGGACTGAAAACACCATTTTATTGTAAGTGTCAAATAAAATCACATTTTACTAGCTTCCTATGAAATAACGGTTTTCCCAACATTCACGGTACTATGTATATTGAATATCTAAGACCGTTTCCCGTATCCGTTTTATCGCACAACAAAAGTAGAAAGACTTGTTAACAATAAAATTTGTCCTTTTCTTATCTTGTTTTATATATAGTTTTATAGCTGACTTCCTTTATCAACAAAATTGAAACTTTGGTTTATTAGTAACTTGGTGGTTTATTAGCGACTTCTAATCCCATTCGTAGAAACGTTTATAAATAATTAATTAATTTGAAAATCAAACTGAAAAGAATACACTAAAAGCGTTTGTCTTGTTATCCTTTTCTTTTAATTTTTATGCAGTATAACAGAGTACAGGAAGTACCTAGTGTCAAGAGAAACTCCTCACTCCGCTTATCGCCAAATTCAAAACATTACGTGTTAATCGGAACTTAACACCGCACTTTGTCTTACCAGAGCGAATAAATGAAAATCATTTAAGTTTAATCATTCCCCCGGAATGGAAACGAACTCACAACCGATACGATAACAATCAGATGCTGTTCCACTGCGCCTCCTAGTCCTAGGCCTTCTTATCCTTGTTGTCTTGACATAAGGTTGATTGACACTATAATATTATGTTGTTACGAAAACCGGAGAAACGAGTGTTATATGAACATATTTTCTCCGCACTCCGCATAATGTCTGAAATATCGTCTTAATTACTTTATCATTAGCTTTGCTAACTGTTCTAATTGGACAAACTTCATCTAACTTTCAACGATTAGAGCTAACATAAAATACAACGGTCACTCAAATACGGGATAACATTTATTTTTATTAAATGTATACTTTATTTATCTCTATACATATTTTAAAAATAAATGAAATGCACCGTGGGATTATTTAAATGTATTGTATAGCTTCTTATATAATCTGTCTAGACGATTTTTAAGCCAGCACTCTAAACCTTAGGTGGAACCAAAGTACACATACATACGAATGTGAAAATTACATTTATAACAAAAATGTAAAAAAATAAATTAATATAAATGTTAATTAATTTTTATTACATTTAAAATTAATTGCTCTTAGCTTTGTTCCTTTTATCATATGAAAATTGTGCTAGTTTTCTTCATATATCTCATAAACATATATTTTTGTTATTGACTATGAAAATAAATTGAATATAACTTTTCATATCAAATTATATATAATATATTATTTTTTGATACAAGGTGTAATATCATTTAATTTAATTTTAAATAAAATATATAATATATAGGTATTTAGATTTTTGATCGTTTATATGGATATAAAGTTTATGATAATATTTCTTCAGTTATCTATAAGAACAATAGGTATCTCTAATCTTTATCCCGCAAAGCAGGGTAGTCAAAGAAAACGGTATCAAGACATTTTGTTCGTTGCTTTCCGCTCGAACTCGATATATTGAATGTTAAATAGTGGAACTCAACGGCGCACTTTGCCTTTCCAGAGCGGAGCTTTTTATATATATTTAAAAGCATTTTAAATGATTGAATGAACTAACTTACGGATTAATCACGTATGATTTGGGGTATTAGGAAACATAAATTCAAAAACATCTAATTTCAATAGGGAAGATGGTCGGAAACTTTTTACCATCTAGGACCTACTTATAAAAAAAATTTAAAAAAAAATTTCAAATCCACCACACCATAGACAAAGATACAGTCAGCTTATTCTGCAAGAATTAAGGGTAGTACGCGAGGCAATTAAGAAACACATGGCGGTAGATTGATATACTTAATTTTGTATAAACCAACAGACAAAAGCCACCTAAGTATATCTGTGACAGATTTTTAAAATATATTTTCGAGTACACCAAAATATACGTAATTCATCCGTTTCATTAAAAATGTTTGAAAACCGCGAAGAACAAAGATCTTATTTTAAATCATTTAAACAGTTAAAATCTTGTTGTTGATGTTAAGAAAAAAAGTACTTAACAAATTATAATAAATACAGATACTAGAAGAATACACAATAACCTAATGAAATGGAATAGATAAATGCTTTGGACTTGCCCTTTTTTATTTTTTCCAATAAACTCTTTTTATTAAAGGTTTTCCAAATAAATTGATTTAAACACTAATTTTGTACTCTAATATTTTTTTTATTTTTTTTAGCCTCACCCTTTTATATCGCATAGGATAGACCTAGTGTTAAAATATTCCGTACTCCGGTTTTCGCAGAATTCCAGACATTGTATGTTAAATGGTGACTCAACTCCGCGCTTTGTCTTACGAATACGTGGAAATAAAAATAACATAAATATAATCATTCACCTTATATATATATATATATATATATATATGTGTACGGTTAATCGGCACAGATGACTGAAACATACATATGAGGTTTTTGAGAAATAATAATAGGTTAACATAAATAGATATAGTAGAGAATTACATCTACGCAAACAATGTTTCGGAGAACAATGTTAATCCATTAATCCTATAATCCTATACTAGATACAACGAGAAAAGTTTCAAAACGTTGTGGGTTCGATTTTCAGTAAGGGGAATGCTTAAATTTAAAAAAAAACAGCAACTGTATAAGATTCCACAATTCAATAAACAATGCCACTAAATTGGTGAAAAGAACTAAGTGTTTTAACACTAATAAAACTAATAACAATAAGTTTTTGTTAGTGTTAAAACACTTCGTTTACTTTACTAATTTAAATTAAATTAATACTTTAGAGAACGTTTTCAAGATAATTGCGCTTTTACTCTCACGTAGGAGTCAGTAAGAGAAAATTGTGTCACGTGACCCCTCTTACACACTTTCCGTCCGAAATCAAATCTTTGTGGGTATAGTGGCAGATCACAACGTCGTTTCCTGTCATATCAGCCCGGCCAAATGAAAATAATTTAAATATATTTTTATCCCTGAGGAATCAGACCCACACCCAGTCACGATTACATACCTTTGAACTACGATGGTCTTAAAAAAAATAAATATTATATAAAAAAAAATGGTACCACTTCTTACATATAAACAACCCAATCTAGTTGACCACTGGATTATTCGTTCGTGGTTACTGCACTCTATGTTCATTTAGCGTGTAAATGACATAGTTATTTAAGCCAAATGTTGAATTATTTAAATGTAAAACTACTTTATTCTGTTAGAACGTCACTAATAATTTCGTAAATGCCGTATTATTATTGTATAAGCATTTTTTTAGATAAAAAGTAAATAGCTTCACGTTTTGTTCTGCGTTCTATCCTTAGCAGTGTTATCAGAAACAGCCTAGTGTCAAGACAGTTCGTAGACTGCTTTTGGATTGAAATCAAGATATTATGTGTTGAGTGGCGAACTCAATTCCGCTCTATATCTTATTAGAGCGCAGAGAAGAATATGATTTTTATATATAATCATTCCCTCCAGTGAAAATCGAACCCACAACTAATTGTGTTTACAGTCAGATGCAGTACTACTGCGCCACGATGGACTCAAGTTTTTTTAAATGTTATTATTTATATAGTTTTGCTTAGCTTAATCGCATATATATATATATATATATATATATATATATATATATATATATATATATATATATATATTATCGTAATATGTTAGTGTTATTACACATTTTCAACAAAGTTTTCAAAGCAAAAGTTGATATATATGTAAAAACTTCTCATGGAAATCTTTAACTATAAGAAATAATAAAGTATTAAAGTGAACTGAACTAAATTCTAGGAATATATGTTAGTAATGAGAAATTTCTCATAACTTCAAACTGGTTTGGTGTCCAGAAGCATCTCTTCAAAAGTAAATTCATTACAGTAACTTTGGAATTATCCTCAGTCTGGGACTTAAGCAGACCCTTGTGTAAACAAGATTTAATAATGTTGAGTTGAATTCTATATTCGCATGTAAATGTATGATCTAGTTACAAGCTGTAGTATGAAAAATCCATTTTATTTGTAACTCTGTGACTGATTGTAAACGCGATCGGTTGTGAGTTCGATTCCTACTCAGGCGAGTGATTAAATTTAAATTACTTTCAATTCTTCGCTCTGATAAGCCAAAGTGCGGCGTTGAGTTCTGTCACTCAAAACGCAATGTCTCGAATTCGGCGAAAAGCTAAGTACGAAGGGTCTTGACTTTAAAACAAATATAATATTCTTAGTTTCTTTTTAAAGAGGGGTTGAAAATTTTCTTCTCTACTCCTTTACGATTTGCTGCTTCATAGAAGAAACGTATACTAAATCCGTAAATCGATCTATCATATTAAATGACCCGCAATTAATGAGCGTTAACGGTTAATAAAGTTTAAGCTACATTACATCGTGATTGGAAATAGTATATACATATATATATATATATATAAATATATATATATATATATATATATATATATATATATATATATATATATAAACAAAACTGAACATTAAGATAGTAAAAAATATTTCGGACCCAGTTCGAGATGCATAATACACGAATATATAATAGACTAGAAATACCTAGAGTTAAGAACTCCCTACTCCGCTTTCCGCCGAATTCCAGACATTACGTGTTGAGTAGCGGATTTTACTATAATCATTCCCCCGAGTGGGACTCGAATCCACAACGCAAATCAATCATTTAGTATTAATTATTAATTAATCCTATCTCGTAAGACAAAGTACGACGTTGAGATCAACATTCGCTGAGAATAGCAGTCAACGGAGTGTCTTGACATTCGGTTGTCCCTGACTACTTAGCATACTAAGCAAGGTAAAGAAAAAAAAATACATAAATATATAAGAAAAATAACAGGGAAATTCGATAATAACATGGTATAAAATAAAAGAGAAAAAAATCTTTCGCCTCTATAACTATCCGACGTTGTGCATACAGATGCTTGCACTTTCACTCACTGAAATCGTATTCAGATTTTAAACGCCTGGTTAACTCCGTGTTGGGAACAATAAGATGTGTGTTTAACAAGTACTAATAGCATTTCTATTTCTAAAGAAATAATATATTTTACAGAACATTTAAAAAACGTACAAATATTTATGAGCGTGGCGGGACTCGAACCTGGGCCTTTTGGAAACAGTAGAAGCGCTCTGACCGCTACTGGGTTCGAATTCCGCTGTGTTCAAAATTTTTGTACGCTATATAAGAATGTTTTCTAATCGTTAGTTTATAATAACACAAAATGTAATAAAATATAGGATATTGTATTTATAATAGAGCCTTTATTTATATATTTGTTTGTGCCTCTATTGATACAATGGGAATGCGAACTGTAAACGCGATTGATTGTGAATTGGGTTTCCTCTCAAATGAATTATTATATTTTTAATTTTTTAAATTTCTTAACTATAGTACAACATAGCGCGGCGTTGAATTTCGCTGCACAACATGAAATGTCTATAATACTGACGGAAAGCGAAGAACAGTGTTTTGACTCCGGGTTCTCTCTGGTTATGACATGCGAAGAAGGCATGAAACCAAAGAACAAAAATGGCTAAGGCACCAAAGAAAATAACACAATGATATGAAATCGATTATTCATTATTCTTATTTAAGAAATGTATAATATTTTGAATGAAGGACGTACTTTACGGCCTTCTGGATGCCGTCCAAGCACTATAGCCAATTAAGCCAAAATTCTTTTCCTTATGTACTTATTTTATAATTCCAATATTTTTGTTGCTTTTTGTTTTTGTTAGGAAGACTAATGATACATCACTTGCTTCTACAGTTTCCGATTCTACTCCTACTTATTATTTACCACAATATGATAAGTGTATATATATATATATATATATATATATATATATATATATATATTAGTTTCTGCCTAGAAAATGTACATAAATGCTACAAATTATCAATTGCACAAGGCTACGTATATCATAATCAGTATGATCATGAGAATATTAAGCTGGCTAAGTAATACCAAGATAGCAAGTATTCTGATAAGATTTTATGTGAAAGCAGCCTATATTTTGTATGCCAGATAAGCTGCTATCACTGGCAACTGAAATATTTCTTACCTTAGAGTACAAATAAAATTAGACAAAAGAAATTCAAGCTGTTTTTAGTACGTATCTATTATCTTTTATATATATTTTTTTACGTCCAGTTTTCTGTCAGTAGTTAATGAGACATCATGGCGTCCTAAGTTTCCTTATCACTCTGATGCTCAGGAGGCATGGATGCTTTGTGAAGTCCATGTGTTGGATTGCTAGGAGAGATCTTGACGCTTGCTACCACCTTTGCGACGACGACTTTGAGGACGTCTCCTCTGGACCGTCGTCCAGAACACATTAGGGTGGTCTAGCCTGGGTGTTTCAACATCACTCATTGCGCGGTGTCATCATCGCGGGGATAGCCTCTCTCTGCGAACCTTGATAAACCCCATGGTCAGTTGCAAGAGGTAGTGGAACACAGTGCACTTCTTCTATGAGACAGTAATGCTCGAGAAGGTGGTGGCGGAATTGGTGAGGGAGTCCTCAACTCTCCTCGCCTTCCGCCACAGGAGACTAGATCGCTGAAGGGCGGCATACGACTACCTCCTTCCGCTCTAATCGATAAGAAGGCAGTCAGCTTTGGTAAACTGATTTCCTATCGCCTCTAATTCTCTGATTCGAGCTGACCGTCGATGGTGCTTACCACCCTTGAATTTACGACGACGTGCCTTGCAGGCTCTCATTACCGGGTTTACAGAAAATTGAGTGGCGATCGAGGAGAAGTATCGTCAGGTTTAGGTGGGTAAGCGGACGGCCTTTAACTGGCGATCTTTAGTCCTAGATAACCCGTTCCAAGTCCCCATTCGAGCGTATAGCCGTAACAGATTTCCTCACAAAATCTAAAATAATATATTGATATCATATAATTGAATTATTCAAACCCTGCTCTGTTAAAAAATTAAATATATTTTCAGCATCTATATTCTTTATGGAACAACCAATAATGAAACGTAAACCAAAAACCCTAAATTGGCTTACAGCTATTATAAAAATATGAAATGATCAATTACATTTTACGCGAAAAAAAATTTGCTATAAAGATGACACACAATAGCCTTTTAGTTACTGTATTGATATAAGCTTTTCGTTCATGTAATTCATATTAAATTCATTTTATTTTATAATATTACTAGCTTTTGATTATATGTAGCTCCATTTAGGTGACTGAGAGAATTACTATATTTTTTTAAGCTTCGCGCTTTTATCCCACATAGCTGGGTAGACAAAAAGTACCTAGTGTCAAAACACTCAATACTTCGCTTTCTGTCGAATTTGAGACATTGTGTGTTGAGTGGCGTGTTGACTCAACACTGCACTTTGTCATACCAGAGTGAGGAAGTGAAAATAATTTAAATATAATTACTAGTTCGAGTGGCAATCGAACCCACAACCGATCCCTTTACAGTCAATCAATAAAAAATCAGCTTTAAGCTTTTTCTCGTACAGTAAGATAGTCCGTTTTATACTTTTCACCTAAACTGACAGTATTTTTATTATATAATTTATTAGTGGCGGAACTCAACGCCGCTCTTTGTCTTAACCTAGCTTGGAATAAAAATTATTTTAATATAATCATTAGTCATCGCTTAATAAAATTATACTTAAAAATATTATAAATTATAAAGAAAGTTACAAGTTAAAAAGGAATTGTTAGCGAGAGTAGGTCAAATATTATCTGAACTCACTTTATTTACCTTGGTCTCACCTTTACAAGGTTAAAACTTAGGGTCAGCACTTTCTACATTAGAGTATTGTTTTAACGACAAACATTTCTAATTTCTTTATTGTTTCAACATTATTGTAAAAAATATTAATAATTTATAATAATTTTAATTGGTAGCGAATCCCCAGGGGGTGTAATGATTTTGGTAATTTTGCACTTGAAATGCTCAGCGGGCACTTCGTTTCTACACAAACACTGAATATATCGATTTCGATTATGATAATTAACTGATTTGTAAAATTGAGTGTCTTGAAAACCTGAATCTGACTAACTAATGTAAGCAATGTAATGTTTTATCTCTATGTTACGTTCTTTAGGTATGTATATAATATTAACATAATATAGGTACATTTTTTACATAAAAGCTTTGAATGAATAATTTGAATTTAAAGAATTTGAATCAATAATTTGAAAAGAGGTAATAACATATAATATTACATTATCATTTCTTATTTTGCTACGTTTTTGTATAAAATAAACATATTAGAATAAAGAATATATATATATATATATATATATATATATATATATATATATATATATATATATATATATATATATATATTGTACTGGATTTTTAAGGCACATAACTAACTCTGTAACATTAATTTAGAATTATAAATTAAAGCTATTAAATTTCACACAACGACATCGTAGACACAGCTCGTATTATGTAATATCTCAACGTAAGCAAAACATTGATTTTCTCTAGAGTCTAATTTATAAAGAAAATCAAGGCTTCATTGTAAGACGGCACTTAGCAATCAGGTAATCATAACTATATATTATAAATATATATCATAAATATATAATTTGTATGTATATCAAATTCATTGAAAATTATTATCTATTTTTAATATGCTTATATAAGTTCAGCCTATATGAGGCAATTTCGATCCACTTCCTACACTTTGATTTGTGGTAACATCTAACTCTCATTTGTTCATAATATTAACTGTTTCTAAAGTATTATCTATATTAGCTGTTTGCTTGGGGTCAACTATATACTATTTGTTTGTTTGGGTCAAATTAGGAAATGGAATTCGACCCTTTCCTGTTGACAAATTGATCTGATATTGCCACGTGCCAAATGCCACGTGCATACTTCTTTCTCTTCATCCACAGTCAATATCCTCTTCATATCCTTCGGAGGGTCTTCATGCTTCTTACGTGAGCTTCCTCTAATATCTTTGATACTGTGTTTTCGAAGGTCAACCGAGGTCCCCCCCCACCTCTCATACTACCACCAGCACCACCTCATTCACTTGTTTTAAATTCTTTCCATCTACTCTATTCTTACATTCTACTCTTTCTTTATCTCTCTCTCCCTCTCTAGTATATAAGAATCTTAGTGTAAAATTAGAAAATATAAATTTGAAAATCGAATAAGCCAAAAAGGCCGGTAGCTAATGGCACAATGGAAGTGTCTAACTGTAAACGCCGAGTGGAAATCGAATCCACAACCGATTGGTTGAGCATTCAATTTCCACCCCGAAAATGATGATATTTTCTCTCTGCTCTGGTAGAACAAAGCGCGGCGTTGAGTTCTTCCACTCAACACGCAATGTCTGGAATTCTGCGGAAAGCGGAGTACGGAGTGTCTTGATACTAAGTACTTCCTGTCTATCCTGCTATGCGATATAAAAGCGTGAAACAAAAGAAATATATTAAATTTATTATTGACTTAGTATTAGAAAATAACTCAAAGGGAAAACTAGTTCGGAATAGCGGTGATAAAATAGTCTGACGCAGCGTAACCTGAGTAAATATGTAAATAGGACCAACGATTTTGATATCGTCCTTCGGAACTATTTTTTCTTCCCAATCATTTTTTAGTTTTTATAGTATATTTTCATATTAAAACTATAAAAATTCATATAATATTTTAGTTTTCTTTATTTCTATGAACGACCTAATTCTTAAAGTGAGGTTTGAAAACTCTTAGCGTTTATAGCCAATTTCACGAAACAGGTTAAGTAAACTATTGAAGAAAGTATTTGGTTTCCCTTGTAGAAAAATATGAACAAATATATATATATATATATATATATATATATATTTAAAAAATAATGTATAATAATTTATATATAGGTATATTTTATAATTAATTTATTAGACACTTATATTATAAATTTCATTTGATAATATTCAATGCTTATAAGAAAGTTAAATCAGGATGCACACATAATAGAAAGCCACAGTCATATTTGCATTATTTAGCGCTGCTCCCTACGTTTCTCCAAACAACATCCTAAGGCATGAGAGTGAGCGATTTTAAAGTGATATATTGAAAATGTATATATTCTTCATATGTATATATATGTATATATATATATATATATATATATATATATATATGTATGTATATATTCTTTTATCGTTATTAACTTCTTCAAGTGTTTTAACGTATAGCAGATACCGAAGCAGAGAAGTGTCAGAACACTCTGTGCCCAACATATTGAATATTCTGTGAAATGAAAATGATTTTTATTTTATAATTGTACTGAATGAGAATCGAAGACCCAACAAGTATATATAGAACACAACATCTTAATGGACTTAATAATCTTAATTCTGCAACATTTATCAAACGTCAAATCGATTATCTTTAGTTTGTTACAACGCTTTTTAAATACGCAACATAAACATCTTAAACATAGTGATTTAAAGTAAAAATGCTCTTTTTAATCTCCATTGCTGTCTATTACACCTTATATAGCTATTTCTACATTCTAACACAAATACAATTTTCCTAAAATTAAACTGTACAAAATTTTATTAAAATGAATGTTGGAACCAGTTTAAGCCAACATCCTGTTCAAAATCTACCAACAAATCCTTCTAACCGCAATTAAATAAAACCGGATATCTAACGGATAATCAATTTTAACGGGCGTTGCTTTTTAAGCTGTAATATAATTAAAGCAATACTTGATATTTACATTTAGAAAGTCCTCGATTTAATAAGAATTTGGCAATTGAATTTAAATGTCAACCCTTTGTCAAGAGCG
Organism: Dryadula phaetusa; assembly: GCA_032432895.1. Lineage (NCBI taxonomy): Eukaryota > Metazoa > Arthropoda > Insecta > Lepidoptera > Nymphalidae > Dryadula > Dryadula phaetusa. Next base: position 4,094,058 of record JAOYRS010000073.1, read on the forward strand.
TCACTGGATTCGCCACTCAACAATGTCTCAATTTCGGATAGAAAGCCTTTAACGGAGTGTTTTAACTCTAGGTTGTGTCTGGTTACTCAGCTACGCGGGATAAATCATGAACTGTTCCCTTTGTTTATTCTTTAATACGACTATAAATGTGACGTAAAATTATTTTAATTTATTTTAATCATGTTTTCTATATTAGTCAATATAAAAAAATAACTTCGTCTTATAACTTAAACCACACAACAAAGAAAGTTACAGCCAAGTAGGTCATATGAAGAAATCCTTCGCCGATAACTTTTATTGATAAGAATTCGTATATGTTCTGCCTTAATCCGATATGTTTTGAAATTTAAGGCGATACGACGATAAGACTGTGTTTTACGTATCATAGAAAGAAATCATAACATAAATCAAAAATCTAAAATTCCTTGTCGTTTGTTTTGACTTAAAAATATTATTTTCATATCTCTTAAATATCATCCAAAAGTCGCAGGTTCAAATACTAGTATTTTTTTCTAATGATTAATTTACATTCACATGCCAGCACAGTAGAACATTTATTAGTATAGTCATAACATTTATTGTAAACACCTTTTTAAATAAAGACATAAATAAATATCTATCATACATGTTAATGGCCTGGCCCTGTTAGTAGAGCCTAGAATAGCTTAAAGTAATTGCCCTATAACATGTCGTAGTATATATTACATTACCCATTTTCATATATATTTATGAAATCATAGTAAAAGGAATCATAAGAAAAATAAAATATTCAGTGCTGATCGTCAAGAACTTAGAAGAAAAAGATTAATATATTGCTTTGTTACTGTGTTTCGTGGAACAGTTTGTATAAAATAACATCTATAAGTAGATTTCGACAAAAAAGGTCGTAATACTCCAATATCCGGATCTAGGAAATTGATTCAGGTTATTTATTTCTAAGCAAATCATCAAAAGATAGCTTTTACTATATGTTCTTTAAGTTAAAGTTTGTCGATAAATCTTTGATGTTTACGAATAAATAATTAAGTTCTAAAAGCGTAGTGAAAAAGGTTAGTGGTTCACTATCATCATGATCGTCGTCATCACGTTAAGACATCCACTCTTGGATATAGCTGTGGGCATCTTGCATGCAGTATTTACTCACATTTCTGATCAGGTTCTCTACCTATGCCTTCCTTTTCGTGGTCACTACTCGAGGACTTGTGCTCTACATCAGATGTGGTATGACCATTGCCCCTTCAACTTGCTTATTTTGAGACTAAATAGGTGACTTTAGTTCTTTTGCGAATCTCTTCATCCTGAATTTATTGTACATTCAACACATTGTAGATTTTGTAATGTTGTTCATGCTTTCATACATAGCAGGGTAGACAGAAATTACCTAGTGTCAAAACACTTCGTACTTCGCTTTCCACTAAATTTGAAACATTGAGTTGAGTGGTGGAACTCAACGCCAAACTTCGTCTTACCAGAGCAAGTAAGTGAAAATAAATTTTAAATATAATCATTCCCCATAGTAAAGATCGAACACACAACCGCGTTTACAGTCAAACGCTGTTACATTGCACCACCGCCCTCATGTATTTGTAATACTTTAAAATGATTATCCGCGAAAAAATTGATTTTCTGCTCACTTACTCTATATAAATTAACATTAACAAATATCATACTTGGGTTATCGCCGAAATAATTTATGAAATTGGTAACAAATCTTTTTACTTGTTATTATTATATGGCAATACTTAGGGCAATATATAGTATTCTTATAAAAAAAATCATAATGGGTAGACAGGAAGTACCTAGTATCAAGTTTATCTAACCAGGGCGAGGAAATGACAAATAATTTAAATATAATAATTCCCTCGAGAGAAAATCGAACCCACAACCGGTCGCGTTTACAGACAGACGCTGTTCCACAGCGCCAGGGCCGGCCTCAAATTTATTAAAGTTAACGAAAATTGCTTACAATTTTCGTACTTACAAAAAAATGTCATGAAAAGATTTTTCGTAGAGAGTTTCGAAATACTTACCCAATAATAAAATTCGAAAACTTAAAGCGTATTATGAAAATGAATCGGGATAATTTAACTTTCAGTGAAATGTGGAAATATGGACGTTCATTTTATTACCTCATTAAGTGTTAAAGCTTTTGACTCACATTTTCTGACACTGGCAAATATATTGAAATTAAATTTATTAATTTTTTTGCGAAATCGAGAATGTTCCACGAATTGTAAAATATATAATTAAAATCAAATTAAGACTTAAACGCGTTACCTTAGTAACTTTTACGTCACTATAAAACGTGTAATATTGTATGTCATTACTTTATTTAAATGATTTGATATATATGTATATATGTATATATATATATATATATATATATATATATATATATATATATATATATATATATATATAAAAATATTTCTATAAATTCGTTTTCATCGTTATCAAATTTCATTTTCCTCCCTTTACATCAAAAAAATTTTTCCTCACGCTTAAACAAAATTATGTAATTTTTAACCACTTCACCAATGGGACTCAAACCCATGCCTCCTGATAACCATCTAAGCGTTTTTATTGCTAAGCCTCTCCTTCTATATACGTTTATTTCAACTATTAATGTTGCTAGGATCTCTGTACAGAAACTTTTACAATTTTTTGCTACCCAAAGATTATTTCTAAGAAACACTTTCTTGATAAAGGGAGAAATATATTTATTAATTATGATACTAGTATTAAAAAGTTAATTTAATATTAAGCATAAAAAATTATGCAATACAAACTTACTGATAGATCTTAAATAGCCAGTATGGCTACTGGCTGGTTATAATCGTAAGAAACGTAGTTATTATGTTTGCTCATTTAAACAAGATATTCAATTAATCTCGCGAACTGAAACCTCCAAATTCTTCCGAACCATTAGCCAATAAACCATTGAAATATAACCGCTTAAATAAGTTCCAAGTTTCTCACAATGTACAAACCCCTAAATAATTAATTATATTTTTTAAACGGATTAATCGCGTATAGTATGGTATCAGAAAATACATTCAGCGTGCTAAACGGGATAAAAGAGAAGTGTTAATCTAAAAAAAAGTAGTATTGTTAAAAAAATCCTTAAGGCACTTTATTTTTATGTCAAAAAAATATTTAAGGCACTTCAAGGCCTTAATACCTTGTATCTCCTATTTATAAGAAGACAGTTGAAGGTCACTGACTAATCTTCGACCGGCCTAGCTCCTGAACCATTCACACTGACATTTAGTATGGGAACAGTTATCATTGAACAGATGTATATATGTAATGAACTACTGTGTCCAGTCAGTTTTCTAGGTATATCATTGTCAATAATCTGTATAATCTGTAAAAATTTCCTTTTAAAAAATACCCGCTGAAACTACTAATAAACCGGTTACAGATTTTTTGAAGTTCAAAACATAAAGCATGTAACTTCTAATTTTAAGAAATTATACATGGTTTTGAGTTTAAAGAATTTTCAGAATTCTGTACAAAAATGACGATTTAAAATGCGTCGAAATAAAACATAAACATTCAAATACACTTGTTGTTAGGAATTTTAGTATGAAAAATTGAATTTAATTTTCATAGCGAAGTATATCTATATATTATTCGGTTCTTAATTAACTTGTTTATGAAAGTCAGTCACTCAAAAAACAATTTTGTAATAAAGTACTCTAAGAACATTATCCAATTTCTAAAGGCTCAAATCGTTTTAACATCCTTATTAAAGTTTCACGCAAGACTTAATTCAATTTTCTTGACATTTCAATTTAATGATATATCGACTTTATCCATTTATTTCTAGTTTTATTATTATTATTATTATTATTATTATTATTATTTAAAGAGAAAAAATTATATATATATATATATATATATATATATATATATATATATATATATATATATATATATATATATATAACGTTTGCCATATAAAAAATACCATTTGCTATACAAAAAGTGACAAGGGTCCACATATGTTACTTTGAAACCTTCCAAAATAGAAAAGTGAAAAGGTATAAAGATGGAGATATGAAATTTGCGATTCATAGGTTGCAAACCGGATACTAAATGTTTCACGATACAAGGCGCTTTGTCAAGTAAATCGTTCACAAGGGAGGAAATTGGAGTACAGTTCTAAGTTTTAGTAATTTGTGTTCGAGAGAGGCTCGTTGTGAAATAGTTAAAAATGTATGTAATTTTTACTTCTTAATTATACTTTTTGTTACTTTCGTGCTTTTATTTCGCTTTACAAGATAGGCGGAAAACACCTAGTGCTAAGACACTCCGCGCTTCACTTTCCACCGATTTCGAGCAATTGCGTGTTGGGTGTCGGAAGTCAATGCCGCGCCATTTCTTACCACAGTGAGAAAATGAAATATAATACTATATTTATTATTACTAATTTTAAAGTGTTATTCCACACATTGTATTGTCTTATATTAAAACAAATAGCATTATCTATTGTCTAAAGACTATTTCTTAATAATCTTTGGGTTACAAAAATTTGTAAAAATGTCTACACAGATGCTAACAATATAAATAATTTCGATACAGCCGGATTTAGAACTCACAGTTTCCAAGAGGCGCGGGTTCTAATCCTACTGCGTTTAAATTTTTACATGATAACATTTTTGAAAAAACGTAAAAAAATGTTTTCTAATCCTAAGTGTGGAATAACACTTTAAAAATAGTAAATATTTTTACATGATTTTTTTCAAAAATAAATCATAATAATGCTGAACTGAACTTACATCACTTTAAAAATAACGCTACATCTAGCTTTTCTGAGAACTCTTGACATTTCATAGTTGACGGACCGTGAGGCCGTGTGATGTTTTTCATTTAGACGCTCTTCTCTTCTCTCTGCTTAAAGCTTGTTATATACAATATATATGATAAAATAAGACTTTGTCCGGTCATGGCGAATTGGAACAGCGTCTGACTGTGTACGCAAACGGTTGTAGGTTCGATTCCCACTAGGGGAAATTATTATAATAAAATTATGTTCATTCCTTGCTCTGGTAAAACAAAGTGAGGCGTTGAATTCCGCTACTCAACATACATGTTTCGAATTCGGCGAAAAGCGGAGTACGGAGTGTCTTAATATTTAAAAACTTCCTGTATCTATCTATCTATCTTCCTGTACCTTACTTTACTTTACTTAAAAAAATAAGACTTTATCATTACGATTATACCCATATATGACCTAAATATTATTATTAATATTAGAAAAGCTTACTTTAGAATTTCATATTTATTGCTAATAACAAATTATCTATCAATAAATTGATTGACAACTAAGATATTAAAGCTCCTTTCAGTTTTTCCTTTCATACAAACGTACTTTCACTATTCTTAATAATATAATTTATAGTGTGTATAAGAAAATTATATACATAAAGATATAAGGTTACTTACTCAGATTTTTTTTGTATGCATTATTGGAAATAGTGGATAACGGATTAGTCTGAGAAAACCTAGTGTCAAGATACTCTGTTGACTGCATTCTGAGTGTTGGAACTCAACGCTGCGCTTTGTCTTAACCTAGAAGACAAATTAAATTATTTTTAAAAATATTACTCTCTCTAATGGGAATCGAAGGCGCAACCAATCGTATTATAAGTCAGACGCTGTCCCTCTGCGACGACCAGAATATGGTTTATTCAATTTTTAAATAATTTTTCGTATTCTAAATAGTAAGTTAATCAAAAAAATACAAAGAAGGACAAACAAATTTTTATTGTATTTAAATTTTATATTTACGTCATCGTTACAAATATATTTTGTAATTCCAGAATACATTTTTTAAGTTGTTTTTATTCTAAACACTACCGAATTTTAGACCCGCCTTCTATTATTTACTAAACCAAGATAATAACTAAGACGATTTTTAAATATACAGTTCTTAGAAGAGTCTAAAAACTTTTTAGCTGCCTTGTTTACGGCAGTTTTCATTATACTATTATTTTTTTGACACTCGCTCGCTTTCCACCGAATTCAAGACATTGCGTGTTGCGTGGTAGAACTCAACGCCGCACTTTGTCTTACCAGAACGGGGAAGTGAAATAAATTAAAATATCATCACTCTCTCGCGATCGGTTGCGAGAATCGAACCCACAACCGATCGCGTTTCCACTCCACCACATCCGCCGCTATATCTAAATATAAAATACATTTTAGAAAACTTTTTCAACTAAACTTTTAGAATTTTTACCCAAAAAATAATTGATTTTCAATACATTTCTTTTAACTTAGAGTCGATATAAGACTATTTATTATTATATCCCCTTTCTCTTATTAAAACATTAAGCTTTAACACGGTCTAATACAGCTTTAACTCACTGTGGATAACTTCTTATCAAGTTAACGAGATCGTGAATAAAGCAAATGGTCTTAGTGTTGTGAAGAAGGCAATAGAGAACCATATATACCGCTTTTTGCTAATAAATAGTAAAATTTAACATTTATATAGCGCTTTAATCTTAAATTAAGATAAACCTAAAAGTGACTGTTAACGTGATTGGTTGTGGGTTCAATTCCCACTCGAAGGAATGATTATATTTACTTGTATCTTTTCATTCTGGTAAAATAAACCATGGCGATGAATATGCCATTTCAAGCGAAACGTAGGTCCATTGAGTGTCTCGACTCTAGGTTTTCTGAGTGCCGTGTGAGATAACGTGTGAAGCTGGAATAAAATTAGAATCTTATCTATCAATTATTATAGACATTTATTAAATGGATGCTTACTTCGCATTAAGAAAAAAAATTTCTTGTGGAAGCAATATCACTTATTATTAGTTAATATATGGAAAAACAAGACTGTACATAATTCCCTTTTGACTATTTATATTAAAATCCAGTTATCCTCATTTCTCTGGTAAGACAAAACGCGGTGCTCAAATCGTTATTCAATGTGCAAAGTTTGAGCGAAAATAAAGTGTCTTGACACTAGGCTGTCTCTGACTATCCTGATATGCGGGATAGAGTAGCAATACATTGAATTGGCCTCAGTGCTCATGTAAGCATCTTCATTATGTCATAAATTAAATGTAAATATATACAAGCATAATAAGATCTTTACTTTTGGTGATTATTAATGAAACTATTTATTAAATGAAACTATTTTAAAGTATATATTAAATGAAACTATTTTAAATGGATTAATTACGTATATTTTGATATTCGTAAATACATAGACTGACTCTACCTGTGACTACGGTCTACTGTAAAGTGTTCAGGTTTCCAAAAATGTATTTTCGAATACCAAAAAATACGCTATTAATCCGTTTATAATTGTTTTATTTAAAGATATATAAGCATTTCTTTTAGATTTAGTTATTTTATGTTTAGAATTTATTACACACATTTATATATGTATACGTACTTGTATAATATCATCGCTCAAAGTCACGAGTAACAGCTGATGTAATAAAACTAGAAATTCTCAAAGATATGATGTAGCTCACAGAGTTAAGGTCCTTGACATTACTTTACTTAAAAGCAAATCTCAGATAGCTTTATATTTTATTATTTAAACAATTTGTTTAGAAAGTTATATTTTTAAAAATATCAGTGTGTATCTTATGACATGTGTTTTTTATAATAGATGGTCTATTTCAGCTCCTTAGAAAAATATCAAGTATTTATCTACTTATGTGTATGTAATTGTGTTATCTCTTACATTAGTAACCGTTGCGGAAAATAAGCGTTACCTTGGCAACGTCTAACTTTGTAAAAGTAAATTTTAGAAAATGTTGGTTGTGGCGCTGTGGGACAGCTTCTGATTGTAAACGCGATCTGTGGGTATGATCCCCACTGCGGTGAATGATTACATTAAAATATTTCCACTCCATCACTTTACACGCATTATCTCGAATTCGGTGAAAACGAAGTATAGATTGACTTGACACTAGGTATTTCTTGTCTACCCTGCTAAGCTGGATAAAATATTATTAGTTTTCTATAATATAAATATATTACTATTCAATAATGTTTTATTCATATACTGTTACAAAACTGTCAGCCTGTTTAAAATATGTATGTAGCTACATTTTGAAACAAATAATTTGATTTTACAAGCAAAAAATGTACCAACTGTTTTCGAGCAAATAATTTATTCTCTTGACTTATTGACAGCTTGAGATTCAGAATTGCTTAAAGCGCTCCAATATTGCCATTTGCCTTTATTTCTGTTATTTTATGAAATATTTTTCTTGAGCTCCAGTTATAAGATAAATTCTACTCGCAACTTCATCCGCATTTAATTCTAAAATAAAGTCCCGTCAAAGTTAAAGTAAAAGTAAAGTGTCAGAGATTAGTCGGAACAAACAGACAGACAGCAAACAAAAGTAGTAAAAATGCTTTTTTTTAATTTACAAAAATGCTAATTTTATATATATATATATATATATATATATATATATATATATATATATATATATATATATATATATATATATATATATATTGAATGAAGATATTTAAATAAATATTTAAATAATTCGACAGTTCTTTTCAGAGAGACACATTGCGCGTTGTTGGACAAAATAAAAATTATTTACATCATGTCGATATCGAACTAACAAAGTAACAAGAACCTAGTTTCAAGACATTGCGTGTCGAGTGGAGGAACTAAACGCCGCATTCTATCTTACCTGAGGATACACTTGAACATAAATGAAATATATTCACTCCTCTGACCCCTTTATATTTACAGTCAATGTCAGTAGACTACGGACTTATCTCTTGAAGAGATCTCTTCCAGTCAACCAAAGTGAAATAGTTATTAACACAATTGCGAATATTTCTAATAATTAGTATTAATATAATCTATAATATTATATGGATAGAAACAGACGTAAACCTTTGAAGTATCAAGCTAAAATGCCATAATGTCACTATAATATGTTCACTATAAGTTTTTACGTCCACCGTTTCATCCTATCAATAACCCATTAAGTTTGCACTCAAATATTTTGCATATATGTACATATTTCAATATTATTACTTATAACTTTTACTACTTGGTTTTCAATAAAAGCTTCATAAAATTTTATATGTTATTCAACTATAATGTGCAATAAGTGCACATGTGGCGTAAAAAATGAACATTAACGACTGCATTAAGGCTTTTACGATGTTTTTTTTCATTACACGAACTCTACAGAAAAATGACGACGAAATTGATTAAAATTAGAACTATACTATAATGAAAAAATAATACTTTTAAAATTTTACATACATATTTTTTGGTATATTTTAAATGTAATCTAGTAGGAAAAACTGCGTGTTGTTGTCTTTTAATTACCATTAAATCAAACGCTACAAAATATAATAATAAATAGGGCTGCTTTTATCTCTGGGTTGATGCATCTCAGTATCAGCTTAAACCATTTGATAGCATACAACGTAGAGCCGCTCGAATCCGTGGGGACACCTAGGCGTAGCATAGAGACATTTCTTCTTTGTGCTTCATCTACCGCATATATCTTGGGGAGTGATCTGGAGAAATGTTTGACCCTGCCACTGAATTCGCCAACCACACAATATGTAAAAAACTTGAATATCATCCATGCCACCTGAATACATGGCGCTCTACTACTTTGGGGTTTGCCTGGAACTTCTTTCCACGTGCCACACAACTATGGATTGATTTACCTGCAGCAGTGTTTCCAGATCGATACGAGGCTAGCCACGTATCTGTGGCTCCCCTGGTGTTACACGGAGCCGTAGGCGGCGGTGGTCACTTACCATCAGGTGTCACGCACGCTCGTTTGCCTTGCCTTTTCCGTAAAAAAAAATTTAGAGTCAATTTTTGCTTAAAGCTATAAAAAGAAAAACTATAAAAATATTTCTTCACAATGCCATCAAGAACTGCATAGAAGCTTTATTTACAGAGCTTTTAAGCGTTTGTAAGCGATGTCGGCTAAAACCTTGCAACGTTTGTTATTTTATCCAGAAATTCAATATTAATACATAATAGAATAATTTATTCCTTAAAAATTATACATGAGGCCGGTCGTGGTGCAGTGGGACAGCGTCTGACTGTAAATGTGATCGGTAGTGCGTTCGATTACCACTCGGGGGAGTCATTATATTTTAACTATTTTCACTTCCTCGCTGTGATAAGACAAAGTGCGGCGTTAATTTCCGCTTTCCACTCAACATCCAATGTCTCCAATTTGGCGGAAAGCGAAGTGCGGAGTGTCTTGACACTAAGTACTTCCTGTCTATCCTGCTATGCGGGATAAAAGCGTGAAGCTAAAAAAATATGCTTATATGAGCCCATCGTGGCGTAGTGGAATATCGCCTAATTGTAAACCCATTGATGGTGCGTTCTATATCCTTGGAAAGTTATATATATTAAATTAATGATTAACTCCAATTAAGATAAAGCGCAACGTTTAATTACACTCAACAAGCTATGTCTCGACATCAAGTTGAAAGTTGCTAACTTTCAAAATTTTTTCAACTATATATTCTCTTTGTCTTCCTTGATATGTGAAACATTAACTCAAAAAACTTCTATCATATTAAATTTATTACTCCTTATAAAACTCCAAGTGGCATTTTTCATATGGCACCAGGTGACAGGTGACATATGGCACTTTCACTTTGTTTGGTGATTGAAAGATGAAACCTATAAAAATTTGAAGGAAGCGGAATTCGAACCTGGGCTTATGGGAAACTGCCTAAGCGCTCAGGCCGCTAAGCCGTACGTTAATTTAACGCATTCTAAACGCGGACAAATCCTAAGTTAAAAATGAAGAACACGCATATTTTGAAAATACAAAATTTAATGTTGTATAATTAGAATTTGTAATTTATATGATTTCTTGTGAAATTAAAGTAGTATCCGATTCCTAATCCAGTATATAGTTTTTTGAAAAAAATTTCAAATTATAAAAAAAAACAAAAAATAAATAGATTTTGTTTTTTCTCAATGCTCGAGTTTGAACAAGTTTCATGATAACATTTGATTTATTTATAAAACTCCTTTCTTTCTCATGTAAAGGATTCCCTGTGTCAGTTGGTTGTGCTAGCAAAATTGTGGCAATTAATTTCATAATTCTCTACGCATAACGATATATACACAAAAATATAAATAAAAAACTTATCAACTTTTATGTAATTAGAAAACCCTGTAAATGAGAACTTAAGCGAAACTAATGTCTTTGTATATAATAGTTACCAACAATTGTGGGAACGTTTTTCAAATAGACGTCATTCTTTTATGATTATTAGAAAACAGTTCGATTACGTTACTTTCTTTGACATAACCTATATTATTTAATAGAACAATACTATTTTAATTGTTTCAGATTACCACTCTAGTAATTGAATAAATTTATATAAGAGAATTAGACCATTTGGCGGTGATGAAGTTTGAAAGATACAACTCAACATGGACCCATACGAATCAAATCAAAAATTGTCTAGAAGAAGAGGATGGAAGCTTTCAGAGATCACTATCCTAGCCACAACTTATATATTCCTATTTATCGTGACAGGCAACTGTCAGACTGTACAGAGGGAAAAATTAAGTCATACCGATAGCACTGTTTATACAGATATAAATAATTTAGATGATAAAGTAGATTCGAGTTGCCATAACTGTCAGTTTAGTAATAATAATAATAATAATAATAATGATAATGTCAACACTAAAGAGAAAGTTCCAAAAGAAAATAGCTTACTTGTCAATATATTAGATTCAGTGAGCAGGTTCTCTGAAAAGTATGTATTTGCGAATAACACAGAGAAACAGTTACAAAATGTATTAGAAAAATTTGTAGATGACGCTCTGAAGGAAGATAGCTATGAACTTTTTGAAGGTGTTGAAATCAAATCGATAGTTAATAAGAATAAAACTAAACCAAAAGAAAATCTTGAGAGCAAAGAAGTGGGAAGAGCGTTATTCAGCTCATACACTTATGAATATAGGCTATTTCAGAAAGTGAAAAACTTCGTAGACACTCATATATTGTCTATTAATCTTCCAAAGGCTGCACGGCTCATTGGATTTAGATGTAAGTCATATTTTTTTAAAATGTAATTTTTATGTTAATATAAGACCCATCCACATTATAATGTCAATTATTGACTTGAGTTGGATCGTCGCTAGTGGAAGAATTTGACTCAAACTTGCTTATCGTTGATAGTATGAAATCATGATTTGTTTTTTTCGTTAATAACATATCACCCACCCACATAAGACCATGACTTACCTGTGCTCAGTATTACGTTAGAGATCGACCCTAAATCTTCTCATATCTTAATATATGCATTTAAAATCAAATCACGAATAAGCTATATAACAAAATTTATATATTTTAAATTTATAAAATAAATTTAAACTTGATTTTAGATATATTTATTGTACAATTATAAAAAGAACCTCCTGACTAGAGACGTTCCCCACTTCCTTTCCCAACTTCCTTTCCGTTCAGAGATATTGCTTTTTGAGTTAAAGAATTCAACGTTACATTTTGTGTAACGAGGTCATTAAAATAATATAAAATTTCTACAGGTGAAATATTAACGCTAGATAAATATGTAGTTTATTTCATATATGTTTTGATTAATTTCACGAGACTGAGGCAGATCGTGGCGCAGTGGGACAGCGTCTGACTTTAAACGCGATCGGTTGTGGGTTCGATTCCCACTCAGGAGATTGATTATATTTAAATTATTTTCACTTAAACGCTCTGGTAAGCTAAAGTGCTGTGCTGTGTTCCGCCAATTCAACATGCAATGTCTCGAATTTGGTGGAAAGAGTAGTACGGAGTGTCTCGACACTAGGTACTTTCTATCTACACTGCTATGTGGGTTAAGCAACATAACTTGCTCAAAATTATTTTTAAAATTATTTTTAAATTAATTATTTTTTTATATATTTAATTAATTTAGTGTGGAATTAAGCAAAGCTCTTACCTATTTTAGAATAAGTCTAATAAATAACAAGGTACTGTACTGTTTTTCGAATTTCTTTTTTTTTTATTTGATAATTTTTCATAACGTTTATCGAGTTAGCCTATTGGTGAGGCAAACAATTGTTGTCATAGAAATGGAAGAATGTGTCTATAATAAGTAACAACATTGTATACAAAGTTTTCTATTTAATAAAACAAAATGAATGTAAATGTAAGACTTGAAATTTTGATTCCAGCGTTCGGTCTCAAAAAGTTTTTCCTACCACTTCTGATCGGCGCTCAAGTTTTCAAGAGCATCTTGCTAGCTATGTTTTTGCCGAGCATACTGGGGAGTTTCGGCAAAATTTTGGGAAAAGGTAAGTCAAATGCCTTAATTAAATCACTACAAAGTCAAAGTTCAAAGTTATTTATGTCAATGTCGAGAACTTTGAAACTTTTAACGATCTTAGACTATCAAGTTTGTGTTAATTGATTTGTTCAAGATATTTTTGAATGTTGAAGATGTTTGGGTTAGTTAATTAAGAGATTTTGCGAACGTAGAGTGTGTAAAGCTTGTAGAGATGGAATATGATTATGATACATGTATTATTTACCTTAAAATCGATGATATTTTTAATATGAACTTCTAGTACTTAAAATATAAATATAGTTGGTAGTGTATATATGTGTGTGTGTATATATATATATATATAGCATAGAAAAATGATTACTATTTCGCTTTTAATCCTTTAATTTGCTTCATTTACACTTAGCCATATCTGTTAAGATCAAGCTCCTTTCGCCAAAGTTTGCTTGGCAGAGATTGCTATTATTATATATATATTTTTTGTTTGCTATAAAGTATTTCTATAAATATATATATATATATATATATATATATATATATATATATATATATATATATATATATATGTGTCAAATCCTTAGTAGCGTGTGTAGAAATTATTATATTATTATTATTGTGTAATTTTCCACCCCCATAATTTTGGCAAAAACATGTATAAATTCTTCATTACTTATTACTTATTTATATATAAATAAATAATAATTTTCAGGTATAATAAATTCTTCATTACTTATTACTTATTTATATATAAATAAATAATAATTTTCAGGTATATCCCAAATATCAGCGACGTCAAGTCAAGCAAGTTATCCGCCAGCCAACGGCGACGATCAAACTGCCTACAATAATGATAACAAAGATTTCATGGGCTACGAAACAAATCCGGCGGCGACGTACGCTTACCAAGACGAATTATATGGGAATTCTAATGACGTAAATGACGTTTCCAATATCGATATGTCACGGTGAGATTTGTTCATATAAATAATCAAATTTCAGGTCCTTGTTCATTTGCTTGTATGACATGAAAACTAAATACAAGATTATTACTGTAAAAACGATTATTTGTTGTTTCAATTCTAATTGGAGAAATTATTATATATAAATTATTTTCCATTTTCTCTGATAAGACAAAGCGCGGCGTTGAGTTTCGTTACTTAACAGGTAATATTCCTATTTTGGCTAAATTGCGGAGAATAGAGCGTATTGAAAATGGATTCTTTTTGACTAGTTTAACTTTAAATAACAAATTGACACGATCGTGGTTACGTTAACAAATTTTAGTCCATATACGTACAAGGTCGTGGGTTCGATATCCAGTCTTAAAATGATCTAAAGCAATGAAAAGTTGATTAAAATTAAGAAAAAACAGATTATTTATAAACAATAGCATCATAATAATATGGTCATGTTGAGAGGATGAGTGATGACAGGATGATGTAAAATATAAATGATAGTAGAGTGAGTCGATAAAGGGGATGCCCCGTTAACCGAACTATGTTATTTAGTTAATGACTTCCCGCAATAGAAGGTCACGTAAAAAGTAAATGAAAACGCCCCGAAGGGCATATTTTTTGGTAAGCTTGTGACGTAGCGTTTATTACTGGGTATTTCCCTGAAGAAATCAGTATTTTTTTAGTACAATTTTTTTTTATAATCAGAGAGAGTATAGTATCGAGACTCTCCGTTTGCCGCTTTCTATCTAACTTTACGACATCACGTGTTAAGTTGCGGAACTCAACGCAGCACTTTGTCGTCGCTCTGGTAAAACAAAGTGCGGCGTTCAATTCAACCACTCATCACGTAATTCGACGGAAAACGAAGTACGAAATGTCTTGACTCTAGGTACTTCCTGTGTACCCTCCTATGCGAGATGAAGGCGTGAAGCTATAATAATAATTATTATAATAATATAGCAGTATGTATGTATCAAAATATTATATTTTAACATGACCTATATTACGCCGACGCTCTGGAAAAAAAGTTGAACTCCACTGGGACGCGGTTGGAGATGCGATGCGCGCGTGAAAACTTTCCAAACGACAGAAAATATTAGTCCTCTTTGCTTATTTCCATTAGTCGACGGAAAGTTTTTATAGCATTTTTTTATTTTATTTTATATCATGCTCACATTATGAGTTATAACTATATTTAATTTAAACATGTTTTCCCTGAAAGCCAGTATAAAATTTAGATGCAATATTAATTTGATTCATAAAACTTTAATTATATCAAAAAAATACAGGTTTGAAAATATTTATAATGTCATATGTAACTACGATCAAAGCGATGTAAAGCAAAAATTGGAGAATTCGGACGAATTTATCAATAGTATATCGATTTAGTACTTATCATATACTAATAGTGAAATTGGATAGAAAAATTATTAACAAAAAAAATATATACTTGAGGCTATCGTAGCATAGTGCTTCTGATTAAACGTAAAGATCGTGGGTTTGATTCGCATTTGGGGGTGGGGATGATCATATTTAATTTATTTTCATAGTATCACCCTAAAGGAAGCGTTGAGTTACCACTGCTTAGTACACAATACCTCGAATTCATGTTAAAAGCGGATAAACGGATTGTCTCTGCGGAGGTTCTATCAGTGGACACTGTTGTACAGTAATTTTTTTTAGATTTACGCTTTTATACCCCGTAACAGAGTAGGCAAGAAGTACCTAGTGTCAAAACACTCTGTACGCTTTTTAGCGTATTTGCGACATTCCCTGTTGAGTGGCGAATTCAAACGTAGAGCCTTGTCATATTAAAAAGAAGAATTGAAAATAAATATTAAATATAATCATTTCCCCGACTAGGAATAGAACCCAAAACTAATCAAGTCTAAATTATATTATTTGTTTTTAGCTTAACGCTTTTATACCGCGTAGCAGGGTAGACAGAAAGTACCTAGTGTCAAGACACTTCGTAAATTTAAATATAATCACTCCCCCGAATGGAGATCGAACCCACAACCGATAGCATTACAGTCAGACGGTGTCCCACTGCGCCACGACCGGCTTCAAATTATATTCCATTAATACAAAAGGAATACCTAGAATGTTTTGCAACAAATCCTACAAACGTAAATTAGCAAAACAGACAGTAAAGAAGATTCCATATAATTTCATCCAATTTCAACATAAAAGGCACCTCTTCGTCAATTTGTCCCCGTCAGTTCTTCATTGTACGTCTTTAACTTTACATAATTTGATCGATCTCTCTTCTCATGCAAAATGGAAGTGATTTTCCGGTAACGATCGTTTATAAAACTTGTACCAATGTGCTTATAAAGTGCCTTTTACATATTTAAAATAAAGCAGCTTCACACATTATCACGCATAGCAGGATAGGAAAGACAAACCAGTGTCAAGACACTCCATTGACTGCTTTCCACTTTCCATCGATATATTGCGTGCTGAGTAGTGATATAATGAGTGAAAAATATGGGGCCATCGTCGCGCATCTTATTGTAAACGTGATTGGTTGTGGGTTCGATTTCTAACTCGGAATAATATCTAAATATTTATATTTTGGATAGAACTATTTTAACTGGATTAATTTCGTATAATTTGGTTTTCCAAGCGATAAAGACTGGTCACAGTCTACCGGTAACTATGAAAATCGCTATTGTTCCGGTCAAAATAGTCTGATTTAAAACTGACCGCTAAACGATGCGTTCAGGCGTAGAACGTATCTTAGTCAAGATACAAAAGATGCGGGTTCAAATCCCTCGGCGGTAAAATATTATACGATTTAAAAAAAATCTCAGTATGGAATAACATTTTAAAAATAGTAAAATAATCAAAAACAACACTTATAACAACACTTTAAAAAAGTAAAATAATCAAAAATGTTAATTTAATTTTCAGTTTCGGCGTCGGCGGTCAAAAAGTGTCCTATTTACCCAGCAAGAACAGCTATTACAAGAATCAAATGTCAACAAACAATAATTACAAGGTAACAATTAAAAAATATATTTTAGCGATTAAAACATAAGTAAATTTTATGATCATATTACGTTTGTATATTTCTTTGTTTTAGCTATACGCTTTTATCCCATATAGCTTTCTCTATACTCCGTTTTCTGGTGTATTCGAAATATTGCGTGTTAGCTGGCGGAACTCAACGCCGCGCTCTGTCTTACCATAGTAAGGAAACGAAAATAATTTAAATATAATACCTTCCCTGAGTGGTAATCAATCCCACAACCGATCGCATTCAAAATCAGACGCTATCCCACTGAGCCTCGGCCAATGTATATTTTACTATTATATATATTTTTAGCTTTAGACACCGTAGTGAAGGATTTAAAATGTCTGTCTGTACGGAATACCATTAAACGTTGTCTCATTCACAATAGTTCCCATATAAACAATATAGATGTTTCTGATATATGAAGTAGCATTACAATATAATAGTTTCCGATATCTGCTAAGATAACTTACGAAGTACCTTTTTGGTGGCAAATTAAGTCTTTGTTTACCTTTATGGAATATAAAGGAATATTCCTGTGGGGGACGGGGGAGAATACAACTCCCTTTTCGCTGCTGGGTAGCGTCCCGTAAGAGGCGGGTATCTCATTATTTGGTGATAGGAGGATATACCAACGACTGTCTGCCAAATATCTGATGATGTGTTCCGGTTCGATGTCATATAAACCAGCTTTCCCTATTCCCACCCATCCTTTCCCTCTTCTCCATTCACTTCTCTCCCAATGCCAGCAACGCATCTACAACTCTTATGTTGTGGATGTCTATGGGCGATGGTGTCCACGTACCATCAGGTGGTCCTTCTGCTCGTTTGCCTCTTTTTTCTATAAAAAAAAGAGACATAGACACACTATAGGATTTAGCTTATGAAAGAGCGAGAAACAATGAAATTTATAAAATTATTATGAGCCTAGTAACATTAATAAATTAAAAGGCAAAATTTTCGCGTATTAATTACCTCATATCAAATATTATATCTCCATATCCTTTTTTAGCGTTCCTTTCATCCTTATGCGGGAAACATAGTAGGATAGGCAGGATGATAGTCTTAAGTCACCCCATACTCCACTTTCCACTGAATTCGAAACATTGCGTATTGAGTGGCGGGACTCAACGCCGCGCTTTGTCTTGCCAGAGCAAGAAAATGACAATAATTTAGATATATTCATGTCCCCGAGCGGAAATTGAACCCACAACCGATCACGTTTACAGTCACATTGTGCCACAACCGGCCTCAAATATTCGAATCCTCATACAAAATATCATATATTTAATTGTTTAATTATTTATACAACTACGCCGAAGGCTATTATTTATAGGCTTAGCGCCAATTTTATTGTCCAGACAGTCGTTAATATTTTATTAGAGATAATAAACAATCTATTCTGTTCAGACTTCACCTCGACCTTTACAATCAATGATGACATACATCATTTTTTCATCCACGTGGAATTTAATATCTCTGGATGATTATATTATAATTCTAAAATTAAAGGTAGCCTTAATTAGTCCTTATTACGTTATACGTACGCTATCAGCAAGTGAAAATCAAAACCCGTCAAAACCCGTCAAAACCCGTCAAAATCAATCCAGCTATTCCAGAGATTAGTCGAAACAAACAGAGAGACAAAAATCGTTAAAAAAAATATTTTGATATATACCATATTTAGTATTAGATTTTATTAAAATATTACATTCAGACAGTCTAATTTAATTAAGTTATATAGATGTTATTTTATTCATTTAATAAGTTATAGAGATTTATGTATCTTTATTTGATGGTTTACGTTCGAATTCAACTAAGGAGAAATTTATTATTATCATGTTAAAATGTAAAAGAAAAAAGACTTCTCTAGGCAGAAAATGGAATATAAATATTACATGCCTGACTTACGCGTTGGTAAGGCAACACTTGTTTTGCGTGCTATCAAAGCTCCAGGTACTTATAAGTAGGCGTTCCATATCTGTATGTTTATTCTTGCCCGAAAAACATTATCGTAAATAGAAACTGTTGTGGCGTAGTGGGACAGTGTCTGACTGTAAGAATGGCGTAAGGGAGTTCGATTTAACATTTAAATGATCTTCATTTACCCACTCTGGTCAGCCAAAAAGCGGCGTTGATCTCCGCCACTCAACACACAACGTCTCGAATTCGGATAAGAACCGAAGAACGTATCCTTATACTAGATCCTCTGCCTACCTATGCGAGATAAAGCTGTGCTTATAAAATATATTGTTAAAGCACTACAAATATATCTCCCGGCTCGTATCTCATACATCTTTATATATTTAAAAACTAAAAAAATATACACCTAATATCTCTATATATTGCCTTAAGAAAATACATTTTTTAATAAGAGTGAGCTTTAATACTATTTCTTTTTACATTAGACGAAAGCTTTACATAACTGTGTACTAATATTTTTCGTTATATTATTAGATATTCCAGAAAATACCTGCATCATCTATGATCCTGAGCAATTACGATCCGTTTTATTCACCGCTGCTTTCTCGACTTGATGGCATCTTCGCTAGACTAGGTAAGGAAAAATCAACTATATATATAATGTATTAGGGTTGAAATTAACTTACAATTATTTTATTGTAAACCGTAAAACATGCAAATGATTTTCTATTCTAGTACTTTAAAAAGAAAAGCTATTTTAGCATAATTTTTTCATGTAAGCTGATTACATTTGCCTCTATTTAAAACTATTTTCAAGTTTTCGTCCAATAATGTGTTTATATATTTGAGCTTGGTATCTTTGTAGAGTTCTTTCATTCTAGTTATTATTTTTCAGTATCGTTGTATTAAAACGTTATGCAAACACTTTAGACCCTTTTTCATGAAGATAATGAAATTCGAGATCTGTCGTGGCACAGTGGGACAATGTATGATTGTAAACGCGATTGGTTGTGAATTCTATCTTATTCGGGGGAATGATTATATTTAAATTACTTTCATTTTCTCTCTCCTGTTATAAAAAAGTGCGTGAGTTCCGCAATTCAACACGGAATATATGATGAGATAATGAAGTGTATTGACACTAAGCACTTCGTGTCTACCCTGCTGCTATGATTATTCAATAGAATCGTTGCTCGGTAACACCTCATATATAATCTTTCATTTCGAGCTATAGTAAAATTACTATATATAAAATAAAACAATTTATATTATAGAGGTTTCTAAGAAATTCCTTTTAAATAACGAAAGGCCTAAAACAAACTATTGTTAAATTTTTATATGCATGCATATATTTAATAGAACGATAGTAGGCGCATGACAAGTATGTATTGTATCGTAAGCGCGCTTTCAGCATATATTTATTTCTTATAAAATAAAATTTGAATAAGTGTATCAAGTGTGAGATTATTATGTCAAAAACGATTTTATCTTTTTTTTTAATATTTTCCATATATTAAAATTAAACCCAATACCATCAGTTCCAATAAAAGGTAATATATGTTCCCGTAAGATTTGAAAAAATATAATTTACATAGGAATACATATATTTTTTAATTAAAATTATACTCATTGATGTAAGCGTTATGTAACTAGACACTATATAAGTAATTGATATTAAATAAGAAACACAACACATTTGAAAACATGCAACGCAGAGCAGTCAATATTTTGCTAGATTTTTTAACGTTATTTTTAAATTCTTTATGCGGTCGGGGGTGACATTGGTTGACCTTAAAACCACACTATCGATAATACTGGAGGAAGGTCACATAAAAGCATGGAGTGTAGCATTTGGCTCTTCATTCTCTCTGACTACCTCACTAAAAAATCTCTAATTTTGAGATATTATAAATTGCTAAGGTAATTTATACCGCTTCGTAAGTTATAGGTTTCTTTTCCCAATTGGTACGTTTTTTAGGTATATATAAACTATTCACACTTCGAAGAGATCTATTTAATATATGTTTATTTGTCATAAGGTATAAGTAATAAGTATAACTTACATTTTAGTTGTACATAATGACATCCATATATATATATATATATATATATATATATACACCACATACCTATTGTGATATCTTTAAATGCTTTTATTTTGAAGTTAATGAGACTTTCGGTAGAAAAGGTGTTTTTTTTGTAATAATTACTTAAACTTTTGCCTGTGAGGAGACGGAGTAGAATGCAATTTCTATCCGCTGCTGAATAACATCCCGTAATAAGCAGGTATCCCAGTAATTTGGTGGTAGGAGGTTAACTCTCCCACTGGCTCGCGACTTCTATCAAGAATAGGAACCGCCAAATATCCCTATTCCCACCCATTCTTTCCCTTATCTCCTTTCACTTCCATCCCAAGGTCCTCAACGGATTTACATCTCTGATGTTGTAGATATCCTTAGGCGAAGATCATCATCAGGAGGCACTTCTGCTCGTTTGCATCCTTTTTCTATAAAAAATAGTCAATAATTTATTTATTTCCTATTATAACGAAATATCACTTTTTTATAATTTATCTATTCTATACAATAAAGCAATAAACATATCTTAGCCGTACATATTAAAAATTAATAACCATTCTTTTTGGTTATTAATTTTTACTTAATTAATAACCATTCTTTTTGGTTATTAACTTATATTTTTTTCATTGAATGATAATTCAATTTAAAAATAATTAATATAATTGCCAATAGAAAAAGTTGATTGTAATGAAAAGATGTTTTATTACGTTTTTTTAATAATAACGTTAAATAATCAATTCTTTATCTTACATTATAAAGATTTTAGCGACAACATGAATTTTACAATACATTTTAAATTCAGGATATCATCAGAAATTATAGAAACGAACACTATTTAGAATATTTTTCGATTTAATTAAAATCTCGCTTGAAACATGAGAACATAATGGGACAATGAGATAGCTTTTGACTGTAAAAACGATGATTTTGGGCCCACTTTTTTCTAAGTGCTTATATCTAAATTATTTTCATTTCTCCGCTCTGGTAAGACAAGCTACGACCATGAGCTTCGTACACAACATCTCGAACTCAAGTGTAAAGCGGAGAACGCAGTGTCTTGACAATACAATTTTTGCATTTTGTTGGAAGCCCTCTGGATTAAAATGTTTCAATAAATTTTCCAGAGCTTTCTTTTATCGTATCTTTGTAGTATAGATACTTGTAATGATATTACATGATTCTAATGTATATATGTATATATATATATATATATATATATATATGTATATATATATATATATATATATATAATATATATATATATATATATAATAATAGTTAGACATTCTGTTAGAAAACATTTAAAAAAAGCGCAGAGGGATTTGAGCCCGCTCCTCTCAGAAACTATCCAAGCGCTATCTACATCCGGCGGCGTCTAAGTTTTTATACTTTTGTTCAACTTATTTATGTTTTTAGCATCTTTGTAAAGAGATCTCTCTTCTATGCAGATCACATGTCTTAGCTTGAACGGTTTCAAAGAGGCGCTGGTTGAGGTAATATGTACACCTCAATTAATTTCTAAGAAAGGTGGATTTGAATTTCCTCAAAATATTAAGTTATCCGTACTTTTAAATAGCGCATCTATTTCTATTCTATTTTCTTTATAAATAATTTTTTTATTGGATAAAACAAATATTATTTTCATTTCCTCGCTTCGGTAAGATAAAAAGCGGCGTTGATTTTCGCCACTCAACACGCAATGTCTAGACTTTCAGCGGAAAGCGGAGTACAGATTGTCTTGATACTAGGTACTTCCTGTCTACTCTACTAAGAGGGATAAAGAGAGAAGCTAAAAGAAAAACACAACAACATCTTTTCCTTTTCGAGTAGTACAAAAAGTTTTAATTATTCTTACTTGTTTTTAAAGTATTATTCCACACTTAGGATTAGAAAGTATTTTGATAAAACATAAATTCGAACCCGCGTTTCTTAGAAACCGTCTAAGCGCTCTAACCGCTAAGCCATGCGTTCTAAACCCCTTTCCACACACTTTTCATAACGTAATACAAAAATTTCTACGCAAATAAACGTAAACTTCTATATAATATATGTTAATGTAACAATTTCAGCAGTTAACCGGCTTATATTAATCACTTCAGGTCTAGCTCCGTCAGACGCAATGACAGATGAGAGCACGATGATTGGCGGTCAGAGCCTCAGCGACGTTAAGCTGGAATCCTGTCGGGAACAGCTAATATGTCTCATGTACGCGAGTCCGGCGAAATACGCGCCATATAGTAACTTAGTATCAGCACAATTGAGCAGGTAAAGTGTTGAATTTTATAAAATCTTATAATAAAACATAGTTCTACGCTTTTTTTTCATAATGTTCTTTAAATTCACTGTAAGAATGTAAAGAAAACCACTACACACTGTACTTTATATGAAAAAAAACAGTTTAAATTATAATTTATCAAATATCGAAAGTTATTATAGGAATATCAAGGGAGAAATCACTGAAAAAATAATATTTTGAAATTCAGTGCAACAATATGCCATGTAAATATGGTTATTGTACATTTTGATTAGTCAACAAATTTATAATATTTATACATTATTTTAATTTTTCCGTTCTGGTAAGACCAAGCACAGCGTTGAGTTCTGCCACTCAACACGCAAAGAGATGCAAAATTAAGAGCAAAGTCTAAAGTTTATATACTCTGAAAACGCTAGAAACTATACTAGAAATTCAATATATTTCAGAGGCAGGCCGTGTGAAACATACCAGCCAGTGATCCGTTAATTGATTACATAACGTGTACTCATATTGCCCACATACTCCTATATAGGTCATGTTCTAATCTATTATATTAGACGAAACATTGAATTCGGCTTGGATTTATAACAGGATTTGGATAAACTGTTATTGTTATCAATAATAATAATACTGTAATTTTATGTGAAATAAATTATGTTTATCTCTTACATATATTATGTGTTATTTTAAAATATTTGAGGTGGTAGCGCAGTGTGGCAGCGTCTAACTGTATACGCGATCGGTTGTGTGTTCGATCGCCACTCGGGGGAGTGATTATATTTAAATTATTTTGACTTTCTCGCTCTGGTAAAACACAAAGAGCGGCGTTGAGTTCCACCACTCAACACGCAATGTCTCGAATTCGGTGGAAAGCGAAGTACGGAGTGTGTTGACACTAGGTACTTTCTGTCTACCCTGCTATGCGGGATGAAAGCGTGAAGCTATAAAAAAAAAATTAAAAAAAGTTAAAATATACTGTATGGAATAATACTTTAAAATTAGTAAAATATTTAATAAATAGCGGTACTATTGGGAAATGATTGCTCACTACAAATAATTTTCGGTGATGAGCATAAATTTCTATTCATACCTCTACAACCAAAAATTTGTTGTAACAAGCGTATAAAAATTTCAAAAAGCAAATTATAAAGGTAATAGAACGCATAACTTAGCGGTCAGAACGCATGACTGGTTTATTAAACCCGCCCCGGGTTTGATTCCAGTTGAGATCATATTTTTATAAGTTTTTTTTGATGTTTTCACAAATCTTGAACTCATAATAGGGTTATCAGAGTTTCTAGTGTCAAAACTGTTTATTCTTTACTAAATTATTAAAAATAAAATAAATTTAAATACAAATCTAACAAAATAAACCATTAAACTATTTATTTAAACAGCAAACATACAAAAGTAATAAAATTTTAACTTCCGGTTATAGAGAACTGAATGAGCTCCGACGTCCGGTATCAGATAATCCGGAAATACTTCGTTTCTTCCGGTACATGAGAGCGGCAAGGCGTGGTCAAGAAGGAGAGGATTGTATACAGACGCATTCAGCCTGCGCTGTGTCAACACCTTCCCATACAATGATAGCTGCTTACCATGATATAAATAAGCTGGTGACTGCTAGAAAACTTGGGAATTAACAAGTAAGATATGTTTAATTTAAGTTACCTTAATTTAAATTTAAACTTAAAACAATTATATAAGCCCAATTTTAAAATTCATATAGATTGATCATTTTTATTAATGAACCAATTGGCCTTATTGACCTCTGTATGGCCTCAGAACTACAAAAAATATGTGAAACCATTCTCGATCTTTATAATATTGTGTTTAGAAATTTTTCTTAAAAAATATAGATTTTTTTAATCATGTTTCTTAATGTAAAGTAGTTTAAGCTATATTTCTTTCTTAGTATTTGATTTCTTAACATTCTCTGTTTGAGTGTGTGTTTCATACTTGTCAATTTATATGGTAAAATGAAATAATTATTTTCCTTGCAACATTTGTGTACCTTTTAAGTCTCACCTTTTAAACCTTCCTTGGGCTTCTAGAAATATTTTAAAATTAAAATGGCATTCGATAGAAGATTAATCAATAATTCATAGAAAAGTTTTTTACATTTGAACCTTTACTTCATAGGCAATACTTAGGAGAATTGAGTGGTGGATGCAAACTTAGCGACTAAGAATTAGGTATATAAATCGGTAGGAATATAATATATATATATATATATATATATATATATATATATATATATATATATATATATATATATATATATATATATATATATATAATTTCTTATAGATAATTTTTGGTGCAAATCGTTAGAAAAGGGCTTAATAATAACAAATACGGTTTATTTGTGTGATTAGAATTACATTTTATTGGTAATTAAATAGCTTAGTTTTAAAATTGATTGATTTTCGAGAACGCAGTATCGATGTTACTAGAGAATGGTCTCGTATAAAATATGAAGACTGATGCATAAAAAGTATGTAGGCAACTAAGCGTTTGGCGTTTTGTTTTCCCTGACTAACCCACTAGGAACATAACGTGAAGATAATAAGTTTTATATATATTCACTTATCAAATTGAACCCATAACCATTGCGTTCAATAAAACACGCACTGTGGCAAGATGATACGATACAACATTGTTTTTAATAAAATATACGTAAATATCGTGAAATACTCTTACGTTTTACTCCGCATATGTGTTTAAAAAGACCATGTCTTGATACTCCGTTCTGTGCTTTCTACCTAAAATCTTCATGAGGTAACTTAACACTGCGTTTTGTCTTACACAAGTGGAGAAATAAAAAATAAAATTAAAATATCCACGCGGGTGGTGATCGAGCTCACAACCAACCACTGTGCCACGAAGGCCTTAATAGCCTCAAATATGCACGTCGCAATTTATGAAAAAAATTAAGTGTACTATATTATTTATTTCTGTACTTTAATATAATAAATACCAAATAAAACGAACGAAACTGGAATTTATTTTTCTGTATCTTGACTTTATATCTTTATTAAATTACCTACAATCGGATCATACTTTACCTAGATCGTTCCCCAGACACTAATCGATAGAAAGGTAAAAATACGGTTTTTCAACTCTCAACAAACCGCCCTAGCGGCTTAGCGAAAAAGGAACTTAATGTACACAGGATGATTATCAATTCAATGCCGGTGTGGGAAATGAACATGTTAAAATTAATTCATTTTTACGATCTGGTGAGACAAAGCGCGGCGTTTAGTTCCGTGTATCAACACTCAATATATCGGTTGCGGAGAGTATATAGTATATAAAGAAGATGCACAAACAACCTTATGAAATAATTTTTTAACACTAATACTTATAGGTCAGATGTATATGTGCCTTATTGATACCGCAAAAATTATTTAGCCCGTTTTTTTTTCAGACAAACTAGAGTTAAGACACTCCGGTGACTGCTCTTCGCCCAAATTGGAACACTTCATGTTGAGTAGAAAATTCAACACCGCGCTTTCTCTCATTGGTATAGAGAAATGATAACAAATTTAAAAAATAGCTCACTCTGAATGGGAATCGAACCCACAACTAACCGCATTTACAGTCAGACATTGTCTCAACTGCTTGTAGTTGTAAAACACCTGGTCTATAACTACAAGTTTTAGATATATTGCGGCGTTGAGCTCGCCACTTGACACGCCAATGTCTCGATTTTGGGCAGATCGTATCTGACTACCATGCTATGCGGGATAAAGCGTGAAGCTGTTTTTATTAAGCATAGAAAGTGATTAAATTTTGTAATATTAATATATTTGCAGGTGTACGACGTTTCAAAACGAGAAAATCTACATCCAGTTCTTCGAGAAATCAGGACTGTAAAGTTTCTAGGAACTTCGTGGTTTCCTAGAAAAGTTTGTTATTGGAAATTTTAATTAGTTATAAGGTAATTAAAATTTTAAATAATTTATATATTAACTGTGAAATCTTTTACATTTTAAACAAAGATATAGGGTTATATGAACATAGTTACTTAGTATCTTTTATCAAAAAAAAAAACAATTATATATACTATAATATAAATGTATGTATATATTTATGTATATGTGTTTTTTAATAATTAATTTATGAATATTATTTTGGATTTTAGAATTTTTTGTCCAAGTTTTAAAAAAACGATTAAATATGTTATTCCAATAAGTTTATTAATATATAAATGGTATTTAAAAAATAATTGTAAATATTATAATTATAATATAAATAAGTTATAATTTTTGTTTGTGTGTAGTCCTGTTGGATTTGTGTGAATGTAATTTATTGTGTACTCGAGATTTATTATTGTGTCAATGTTACAGCGTTTGACTGTAAACGCCATCGATTATGGGTTCGATTTCCTGTCAATAAATTAATATATTTAAATAATCTCAACTTCCAATGTCTCAAACTCAGATTGAGAGCAGAGAACGGAGTGTCTTGACACTAGGTTCTCTCCGTCTACCCTGATATATGAGGTAAAGAATTTAGCTGTCAATTATATAAATAGTAATATATATACGAATTTACTTCATTTATTAACATTGTTAGATTAAGTTACACGAATTTATATAGTGATGTTTTAACACGTTAAACGCCAAGTAAAAATATTCATCTTTCCATACCGCTCGGTCAGTGGTGGTTGACCATTTTGTTTTCCGATCAGTCCATGTCAGTCAGTGCCGACAGACGTTTCATAGATTCATAATTGGTCACAAAAAATTACTTTTGTTACAAAATTCTATTGCTATAAAAGAGTAAATTATAATAAATAATATTATTAAATTACTTTAAATTTGAATAGAACAGTGATTTTTACTTGGCCTAAAGGGAACGTATGCTGTCGGCCAGCACTGACCGCGTTGGCAATGAACGTGTTAAAAAATTGTATTAATTTATGAATTCAAAGAAAAAAGTAACTTCTGGAAAAAAAGTATCTCATCTTCTTTTTTGTCTTATTTTTTTTAATAATCTTCTTTTAAACATCATTTTAGGGAAATTTAGTGTGAATATGTTTTACTGTAATTCCACTTATGTACGTATATTATGAGTGCCCATAAATTAATTTATTGCTTGTATTTATTAAGATATTTATTTATTTTTAATTAAATTTATGAAAATAAACATTTACCAACTATTCGTGTTTTTTTTTATTTATTTCATTGAATATTAAATACCAAAAATCTTTTTTTTTGTAGAAAATGCTTTTCTTTACTTATAAGTTAAAAAAAACGAATATAATAATACCGGTTGACGCCGGTCGTGACGCAGTAGAACAGCGTCTGACTGTAAACGTGATCGGTTGTGGGTTCGATTGACACTCAGGTGAATGATTATATTTAAATTATTTTTATTTCCCCGCTCTAGCAAAACAAAGCGCGGCATTGAGTTCGGCCACTCAACACGCAATGTCTCGAGGGTGGAGTACGGAATATCTTGACACTAGGTACTTTCAGTCTACCCTGCTATGAAGCTAATAAGACAATATTTCAAATTACAGTATAAAAAATTACACATATTTTTAACTATTTCACAACGAGCCTCTCTCGAACACAAATTACTAAAACTTAGAACTGTACTCCAATTTCCTCCCTTGTGAACGATTAATTGACAAAGCGCCTTGTATCGTGAAACATTTAGTATCCGGTTTGCAACCTATGAATCGTAAATTTCATATTTCCATTCTTATACCTTTTCACTTTTATTTTTTTTAAGGTTTCAAAGTAACATATGTGGACCCTTGTCACTTTTTGTGCTTTGCTTTAGATTGATTTTTAGTATTCTGTTTAGCAAAATGTGATAATAAAAATTCTTATTAATATGAATCAAGTACCGAGTGTCAAGACACTCCGTACTCCGCCTTCTGCCAAATTCCAGACATTGCGTGTGTAGAGGGAGAAAGTGAAAATAATTTAAATAATAACGAACTTACAACCGACCGCGTTTACAGTCATACGCTATCCCACTGCGACCGTAATATAAATATAACAAAAATATAAATTAAAAATATCCATTATTAAAAAAATTAAGTAGATTCAGAAAAAATATATACTAATAAAATTAATATTCCAATGTAGGTTATTACATTTATCTACTCCTTAGTTTATTTAACAAGATTGTCTTGTTATTACTTTGCTCGAAAAGAATTCAATTATATTGCCAGCCCCAATTAAAGAAAGATGTTTTGTAATAACAATATAAAATTAGTCTAAAATTGTAAAATAATACGTATATTTATATACAGTAGATTCTAGGTTATTTTATATCTAATTATTATTAAAATAGTTACTTTATATTTTTATTGTATACTTACTTGCGTCCGCGACTGTACTCGCCTAGTATATTGATGACTTTAAAAATAAGTTCAAATAATTTTGTTTAAAACATAAAAAAGCTACATCTACAAATAAATAACTGCTGAAAAGGGCAAATATATCAATGATTTGGTTTACAAATTGATCACATGCAATTGCATGAGCATATGCATTTCAACCATACTCAAAATCTATTATATAAATAGTAATAGAGGCCGGTCGTGGTGCAGTGGGACAGTATCTGACTGTAAAGGCGATCGGTTGTGGGTTTGATTCCTACTCAGGGGAGAATTAAAATAAAATCAATATTGAAATTATTTTATTTTCTTGGCTCTGATAAGATAAAGTGTAAATGTGTCTAAAAAAGAAATTATACAAAATAATAATAATAGTATATTGATACGATCATGTCGTAGGGATGACGTTTGGACTGCAACGTAATTGATTATGAATTGAATACCCACATTTCATTTGATTTCTATGATCTGGTACGACAAAGTTGCATTCAATAGGCAAATTTAATATCTCGATTTCTGACGGAAAGCAGCCAATAGTGAAACGTTGAATAAAAATTAAATTTAACTTAATATTAATCTAAGCCAAATGTTAAAAGCTTAAATTGTAAAAGTTTTGTGTCCTGAAAGCTTCACTCCCGGATGTAGGAGGCACGCTCTAGTTCTGAGTCTGTGAAATGCAACAAGGGCCTATTGTCGACTATTTAGTTTTAGCTGTTACATATTATATTATAAAACTTTGCGATCTTGATACTTTATCATATGATATTGTTTTTTAATATTTATTTATTTTTTTTTTGTTATTTTTCTCGTATGTTCTTTTTATGCAAAATATTTAGTCATTGTGCGAGTATGTATGTAGTAATTGTTATCGCGAATACATGATAAATAATAGGTATGATTCCTATAAGGGGGGAATATTCCTATATTTGATAAATATAACTAAGCAAAAGTTATATTTATTGTTCTGGTAGGATAAAAGGAGTTTTGAGCTCCGCCGTAGTGTCCACAATTGTCTCTAAACTAAGCTATGCGTGATAAAGCGTAAATCGTCTTACTGTTTGATTATTTCATCTAATGTAAATCACGTGACTTCTAAAATTTAGGACTAATCACCTAAAACACCTAATCTAGAATGAATTGACTACCAATTATCCAAAATATATACGAGTACATATTTAAATAAAATATATTTGCTTAAACGAATTTGACTATAAGCATCGGGCTCAAGGTCTTTCTAATAACGACAGCATTAGCCATCTTTCTTTCTTCTTCTTTTGCCAAAATTTTATCTTTAACGATCAGCGTTCATCCGTCCGACGGTGCAGCATCTGAGTATAAACGCATAATATATCAAAATTATTTTCATTATACCACTCAAGTAAGAGAAACCAAAATTCGAATTTCTGTAAAAAATGTCAAGTCTTAAAGATTCTCTCCGACTTTGAGATAAATAGAACTTCAACTTGACTTGTTTTCTCTTTATGTTTTACGCGAGTTACTGATATGCCGCATAGTGTCAAGACACTCTGTACTTCGCTTTCCATCGAATTGCAGACATTGCTTATTGAGCAGTGGAACTCAAAGCCGCACTTTATCTTAACAGAGCGAGAAAATGAAAATAATTTTAAATATAAACACCTCGCTCGAGTGGAAATCGAATCCACAACCGATCGCGTTTACAGTCAAACGCTGTCCCGCTGCACCACGACCGGCCTCACATCAAACTAAATATTATAATATATCATTTTGAAAGAATATATATATTTTATCAGTAATCTTTGTAAAATGCTCTACTATATTTCTAGGACGTAAATATTTGAATCACTGTTTTGGTGCTTGTTTGTTTTTCTTATAGCTTGAAGATTATATTACTATTGTTACTAATGGGCTTTACTGCGACACTCAGCAGGAATTAAGAGGTGTGCAGTAGGTATCCATAAACTGTAATGTTACGTCTATATGTACTTTAGGAGCTCGTGACTAAAAGAGAACGGTTTAATAAATTTTTTTACGTTCGCGTTTTTATCCCGCACAGCAAGATAAACTGGTAGTACCTAGCATAAAGATACCGTGTACATCGCTTATCACTGAATTCGGGACATTGCGTGTTGAGTGGCGGATTTTAACGCCGCGTTTTTTTTCTTAACAGGACAAGGAAATGAAAATAATTTAATTGTAATCCGAGTGGGAATCGAATCTACCATCGATCGCGTTTACAGTCAGACTTTGTCCCACTGCGCTACAACTGGCCTATAATATTTAACCAAAATAAAAACATACAGTATACATATAACAATATATAATAAATTCTGCATTTAATTTTTAAACAAATGTATATTGGAAATAAAAATTAATTCCATTATGTTAATAATAAATTATTTTAATTTTTGCGTTATAAATTATTTTAATTTTTGAATAATATGGCATAACATTAATATTCATAATTTTAAGTGGAAAAATTAATGAAGCGAGAATTTTGCCTAGAACCTTTTACAGGAATTACGAAGTTTATTCTGGAAACATACCTATTGGTTTTAAAGGTTATTTAATGTATATCAAAGAATGAAACGGTCTTACAACTTTTATAGATACGACAAAACAATGACATTTCATATGTCTATATTTTTCAAAGAACTTATTTGTGAGCTTAGATCTTATAAAAGATTAATTAATAAATTATATCATTATTTTTTTTAATTTTAAATTAATACATAATTGGTCAAGCATTACTGACAATATTTAAAAATGCTGAACGAAATGGTTTCAAAAAAAATAAAAATTCATATATATATATATATATATATATATATATATATATATATATATATATATATATATATATATATATATATATATATATATATATATATATATATATATATAAGCTAAACTTAGACCATGTAAACAATCATATAACTATATAATGAATGTAATGAATAACTAATAATTATTGTGGCGCAACGGGACATTGTCTCACGTAAACATGATTAGATGTGGGTTCGATTCCACTCGAAGAATGTTTTTTTTTCAATGTCCTGATATCGAGGGGAAAGCAGTCCATGGAGTGTCTTGACATTGTGTTGCCCCTGACTACTCTGCCACGTGGGATAAAGCGTGAAGCTGTGAAGAAGTGAAGAAAAGAAAAGATAGTAATAACACTGATGAAAAACAACTACCAAGTATCTATTTTGTCTTAATAGAGGATTTAAAAAAAAACAGCTTCACGCTTTATCCCGCAAATACTTAGAACATAAGAGGAACCTAGTGGCAAGACAATCCGTACGCTATTGCCCCTCCACTACTTTAAATAACTTTTTCATTAGCCTTAAAATATATCCTAAAATATTACAGTTTATTATCAACAAATAAATATCAAAACACTTCAGTCGAAATACAGTGAATGTAGACGAAGATCCGGTTCGCCCCACCATCATATTAGTAGAAAGTTGACCTTTCTTAGAAAATAATCTCAAGCAATTTTAACCTTATATCTGTTGAAATAAGATCAAAATTTTATTGAGCAGAAATTTTCATACGAAAACCTCTACATTAAATTTTTAAAGGAAACTGAACTCTATCCGACTGTATTATGATTGATTATATAATTAATAAGTTTTAGTACAATTTCGGTCTTCATTTGAATCCGCGGTGCATAATATTGTGTAATATTTTGTGTTATTCGGTTAGTGGCACAATACCTATGGGTTTTTTGATACGTTAACTGACTCATGTGGCAAGGTCATATAAACCGCTTAGTAATATATATATTAAGAAATGTATTAAAAAAATCTGTCCCTGGAAACAGTCTTTTTATAAACATACATACATAAAACACATTTTTTAAAATATCTACCAAGAAATTTCGTATTAAATAGAAAAAAAATTAAACTATGTTTTTATTATAAAACTAACTTTGCTCGCTACTTAGTTTGCGGAGAATTTGATATCTATGGATCTTTATTGTATGATTCTAAAACAAAAATATTAGTTACTTCTTATAATATTACCTATACGTCAATGACAGTCCAATTAAAATCATGCCAGCCGTTCCAGAGATTAAGTGTAACAAACAGACAAACAGATAGACAAAAATTGTTATTTTTTATATTAGTGTATGTAGTACATAAATATATATGTATTCAGTAAAATGCGAATATTTTAATATTACAAACAAACACTCCAATTTTATTTATTTGTATGTAAAGAAAGATATTTTTTTTAAATTGCAGCTCCGTTTTTGTAATTAAGTGATAAAAAAATTGATATATTATTTGGACCACCGAATTCAATGACTCACTCGGCTTTGAAAAAATGACTACTTTTATATATATATATATATATATATATATATATATATATATATATATATTTCAAGCTTTTATCGCGCATAGCAGAGTAGACAGAACGTATATCTAGTGTCAAGACACTCCATACTTCGCTTTCCACCGAATTTGAGACATTGCCTGTTAATTGGTGGAACTCAACGCCGCACTTTATCTTACCAGAGTGAGGATGCCTAAAAAATTTAAATATCAACACTTCTCCAAGTGGGAATCGAACCTACAACCGGTCGCGTTTACAGTCAGACGCTGTCCCACTGCGCCAAAACCGGCCTCTGCTTTTATATTAAATTATAAAATTAAAAATTAGAATACCCAATTAAATCACTACCCTCCATTAATTGACATTAATTCATACTTAAGTACAGGAGAATGTAATTCTGAGATTTGGATTAAGTAGACCGCGAAATGTACTCAGTATCAAGTTCTTCTCGAAACAAATATTATGTGTACAATACTTGTATAATACGCCTTACGTCACTCTATACAAAAGTTTATTTTAAACACATAGTGGTGTGTGTAATAACTGTTTTATTTGTCTAATGTGTTTTAAATGATTTTCCTCTTCGTATAAAACGTAAGTAAGGTTAATGTCTTACGCCTTTGTTTGCATAGCTTTGCGTTATTTATAAATAATTATATGTATTTGACCAAATCCATCTCACTGTAAACGTGATCAGTTGTGGGTTCGATTCCCGCTCGGGAGCATGATTGTATTTGAAACACTTCCCTTTCCTCGCTCTAGTAAGACAAAGCGCGGTGTTGAGTTCCGCCAATCAATATGCAATGTCTCGACTTCGAAGGAAAGTTGAGAAGTAATTTGGAAATATGATACACGAATTATGTGTTTAGCATAACACTCACGTTGTTATAGCAACAGGTAACATACGCGCGTGATATAAACTATATAATTGAGTAATACTTAAGAACGATCATTACACAGATATAGAAGAGCAATAACCGAGCTAAAGAAGAAATTGAACAGAGAATGGTCGTCAGCACCAACTCACAAACGTAAAAACAAAACAATTGGAAATATCTATCGGAACAAATTTTAAATGTTACTTTCATTATTATACGTGCAACTGATTAAACAAAAATAAATATATAAAATTAAAATATTCATTTCCTCGCTCTGGTAAGACAAAACGCGGCGTTGAGTTCCGCCATTCAACTTTAACTACAGAGAAAAACGTTATAAAAAACAGAAGAGAAAATAGAGGACAGGATCGCTCACGTCCGTGGCGCTTGAAAGATTGGTATTAAAATAACTAACGCGTTAATTTCGTACTTTTTAAAAACATATTATCTCATTACAAATACAAGTGACTAATAACATCTCATACAGCCTGATTAATGTGGGCCAAATGACTATTACGTCTGCAACCGTAACGAGTTAAAATTTCTCTCGTTCGCCACAATAGACAGAAAGAAATAAAATAACTGAGATATTGCTTATAGTTATATATAGTAGCACTTTCCTGTTTTTGGCCCTTTTTTATTTTTTTTAGGATAGAAAGAAAGATACAGGTATTACCTAGTGTCAAGACACTCCGTACTTCACTTTCCACCGAATTCAAGACATTCCATTGAGTGGTGGAACTCAACGTCGCACTATGCCGCACTTTGTCTTTACCAGAACGAGGAAGTGATAATAATTTAAATATAATCACTCTCCCAAGTGGGGATCGAACCCATAACCGATCGCGTTTACAGTCAGACGATGTCCCAACGCTTAATTTTTTATTTATTTACATAAGACTGTTACATATTTTACAAATTCGAGGTGCAATCATAAACTCACTCGAATTTTATCGTACGCCAGTTTACTTAGACATAATTTTATGATAAAAAGTAGTACAACAATTATAATAACGTAATATTCAAATTAAATTCAAATAAAAAAATATATAAGTTAAGTCACTAATAAGCAAAAATGCAGGTAGATTCACAATATCTTTACCGTAAACAAGCCTACGAGTATACCGACATATACAGGCTGTATTAATTTATTGAATATATATGATCATATGTTATTAATATAGATGTTATCAGAGGTGATTAAAACAGTGGTCCAGCATAATTATAAGGATATTCGCTTACAATAAATTATATAGAAAATAAGATATATTTACTCTAATTAAATTAAATGTTCAACAAGAGCTTACCATTGGGACCAGTACGATTGCACGCGATGAATAAGAATTCTGACTGGAGGAGTTCTTGTATTAAAAATATAAAATGTTTTGACCTTATTAAAATTCTTCTTTCTTATATTATGTATGTATAAATCATTTCAAAAAGCGATCATTTTTTAAAATATATAAATGATATAAGTTAAACGAAAATGGAAAAGTAAGTCGTAGGTTGAGCTTAATTTGATTTATGAATAAATTCTTGCATGTGTGTGTGTGCAAGTAGCTACGGAACTCAACGCTGTGCCTTGTTTTAGCATGGTATAGAAATGAAAATTATTTTAAATGTAATAATTTCTCTCAGTGGAAATTGAATACATATCCAATCTTGTTTAATAATCTAGCGTTTGTACTGCACCTCGATAGTCTTAGCTTAGTGACTATATCTGCCTAAGAATGAAGTATACCTACAATATTAGTACTAACAAATAATTAAAAAAAATATAAACATAAAATATTTTCACGTATTAATTATATATCCCTACGTAATAAACAATTGATAAATAACAAATATATAATAAATTAATGAAAAACAAAAAAAAAAGAGAAATGTAGTGTAATGCGAGTATTATAATACTTGATACTTCTGCCAACTCTTGTAAATGTAAAATATTTGTATAATATATATTTGAAACATATTGAAATAATAATAATAACGTCAGGATTAGCAAAGTAGATAGCATCAAACACAACCTAATCATTCGAAAGTCCACGACTGAAAAGACTAAATGACATCTTTTAAATATAACTATTTTTTTAACTTCACGCTTTTATCTCGCAAAGCACGGTAGACAGAAAGTGCCTAGTGTCAAGATACTTCGCTTAACACCAAATAAGACACATTGCGTGTTGAGTGGCAGACCTCAACGGCGCCCTATGTTATACCAGAACAGGGATATGAATATATATTAAATATAATCATTCACCCGAGTGAGAATCGAACCCACAAACAATCGCGTTTACAGGCAGACGCTGTCACACTGCGCCACGATCAGCCTTACATCCACTTTCTTACTAATATTTAGGACTAATAAAATAAATTACGCTAACTTATATAAAGGTAAAACAGAAAGTGAACGGATACAGGGTGTTTTATTAGTATTAAATAAATTTCAATAAACACAATAGAAATATTCAAAGCGAAGCGTGCCAACCACATCGCCTCATTAGCAAAATTCTTGTTCTTCGGTATTCAGCGAGTTTAATAAAGGGATAAGTAAGCTAAATTGAGATGTTACTTCGGCGTAATTGTTTTAAGTTATGTCAAATAAAGGGCAAAGTGATACATCACTATTAGGTATACGTGAAGTAAAATATTTGTTCTTTTAAGAAAATTACGTAAACAGAGGAGTATGAGTTTTGGCACAGTTATAGTTTATATATATATATATATATATATATATATATATATATATATATATATATATATATATATATCATACACGTTGCTAAGGCAACGCGTCAACGGGACACCTAATATTAACAATTCCGTCTTTGGGAACGGTAGACTGGACTGCAGTGCACTGCCTTACCTAAACCTTAAAACATAAAAAATAAACTTTTCGAGTTCTCAACATACGGAGTTCGGATTCTGTCGAGTATTCTGTTAAATTTTAAAGATGCTAACAGACTCACAAAATTACAGTTGCCATTTTTACTTCAGCGAGACGTCACTGACATCTAATGCCATCTTGAGTTCGTTAAGGTCAGGTTATAATATCAAAAAATAAAGTCAAAGTTTCTGGATAACGTGATAATTATTCTTTTATACATTATCTATTGAACGTATCCCTGTCAGTGTCAGTAATGACACAGAGCACTCAGTGATATAAGTAATTTAAGCAGAACAAAATATTTATATATAATAGGTCTCAGAAGCAAAGTCGCGAGGAGGCCTCAAGTAAGTATAAAGTGATTAGATAGAAATAAACTTGGTATACCATATAAATGTTATCTACGCGTACCTCGGTTTATTGTATATGTGTAAAAACATGCGTGAATTTCATTATTTTATGAACGAATTTCATATTTTCGTAAAGTCGTGGCGCAGTGGCACAGCGTCTGACTGTAAAGACGACTGGTTGTGGGTTCGACTCCCATTCGGTAAAAGATATTTAAGTTATTTTAATTTTCTCGCTCTTGTAAGACAGAGCGCGGCGTTAAGGCTATTTCTATTCGGCGGTATTCGGCCGAAAGTGTAGTACGAATCGCATGACACTAGGTATTTCCTGTCTACCCTGCTATGCGGAATAAAAACCTGAAGCAATTACAATAATTTTAGTAAGACAAAGCGTGGCGTTGAGTTCCGCTACTAAACACTCAAATTTACGAATTCGGCCGAAAGCGCCTTTAACTAAGTACTTTCTGTCTGAAGTCAAGTGAAGTGAATCGTGAAGCTAACAAACAAAAAAAAAACCACCTTTCCGACCATTCTCGCAAAACACAAAATCTAAATTTACGTAAGATATATTTAAATACTTGATTATTTTAATACAAGCAATAAATATTGAAGTATTGTTATTCTTTGAATAAATAACGTTGATTCTAATTATACGAATAAATATTGACTTGTTTATGGTAGACTTATCTCAAAACATTGTGAGCCCGAGGGTGATGTTTTGTATTATTATAGCAATTATATATGTGTTCTAGTGTACATATTATATACTGTAAAGTTTCATCAACATCTGTTCAGTAGATTTTGCGTGAAAGAATAACAAACATCGGTTAATTCTGACAAACATTCGTATTAATAATTTTAGTAGGATTGATTTGAAATAGTAAAATTTATATCGCCCTCTAATTTATACATTTATAATAAAATATCAATAAACAATAAGTTGTGTTTCTGACTGTTTGGTTGTGGGTTCGATTCCCACTGACTATTTTTTTTTTTAGCTTGACGCTTTTATCCCGCATAACAGGGTACGCAGAAAGTACCTAGTTCCATGACACTCCGCAATTCGCCTTCCATCGAAATCGAGACATTGCCTGTTGAGTGCGGGAACTCAACGCCGCTCTTTGTCTTTACCAGAGCGAGGAAATGAAAATAATTTAAATATAATCACTCCCCCGAGTGGGGATCGAACCCACTACCGATCGTGCTTACAGTCAAACGCTGTCACACTGCGTGCGACCGGCCTCTATATTTAAAATTTATTTTCATATCTCAGCTTTGGTAAGACAAAGCGCTATTTATATTAAGCAACAAATATCCATATTGAATGAAATGAATGAAAATTAAAAGCATTAAATACATATAAACTAAACTACATATAAACATATATAAATACTTGTAAACATTTTGACGTATACATAATGAAATGACCCTTCAGAGACCAACCCAAGTCGAGACTTTTATTGGGAGTTTATCCACAGAAAGCGTATTTTCCATGCAACTTGAATATAACACAAAAATGCTGAAATTTACATGTTTTTTTTTTCAAATCCCAAAGGATGAATTTCAAAATAAATCCGAAAAGTTTCAGGAACATCCGTATTTCAATGAGGTGTATTATGAAAACTTTACCAGGATACATTAATCGGACGTGTTGTGTGGAAGTGGCTTTTTATTTATAAATAAAAATGTATATATTTATATCTCTATTCATTTTGTCTGGTTGTTAAGTGTGAGAAAATAAGAAATATAAGCATATTTCTTATCATATGCTGTATCTTCTCATGTTTTTGAACGAATATATATGTCTATAATAACTATATAATGCCAAATATAAATAAATGCCAATATACAAAGCACTTAAATATTTTTAATTTAGGCGTTGAAAAAATATAAAAGATCTATAAAAAAATACTTGAAAAGTCATCAGTTTATTTATTTAGGCTCAATTAACAAATCTAAAAGCTAATATAATAATAATTATAATAATATTTTTAATGTCAAAATAATAATTCCAATCTACATAATTATTAAAAAGATAAAAATAATAATAACAGTTAATTATTAAATGTCAACAAATTAAAATTATAGTAGATAATAAAATGATTAAACAGATTAGCAACATTACATTAATTAAAAATTAAAATTAAAAACATTACATTACAGATTAAATATAATAATAGAACTAACATTATATTTTAAAATTAAAGCCAACAAATCTAAAGCCAACAAATCTAAAGCCAACAAATATTTCGATTTTCTTTCATATTTTAATATTCCTAATATGTAGTGAAGAAATGACATAAGAAATTCACATTCAGTTTCCACTAATATGGACTTTATAATCAAGTTTAACTTAGAGAAATAATTATCAATAATTCTTCTCCATATTAACTTAGCCTTAAAACATCAACTGGGATATCCCAAAGTTGCGTTAACTCAATATAAACGTTTGTTGCAAAATTGTCAACATACAAAATTCTACCCTATTACGTTGTATTAAAGTTTAAATTTTATTATCAAATACACCTGTTACTTCTGTGTTGATTCACCAAAACAAATTATTTAGTAAAATTAAGACTTATTTGAACGTGATAAAGCTATATTTCAAATGCATTTGCAAATTACTTCCACGTATAACTCACAAAAACATAATTCTAACTTACAACTCAATTACAATGGAGTAAAGTTAAAAATTGATTGTAAATTTAACATTCTTAAAGGCCAGAACAAGCAGTTTATGCAATTCTTATATTGTTATTATATAAGCTTGTTTGACGGTACGTGGGTTCATTCTTGTTTGAGACGCTCAGTGCATTGACGTGATCTAGATATTGCCCAATAAGTGTTTAAGGTAAGTTTAATTAGTTCTTAGTGTCAATATGATAAATTAAATTAGATCTTACAAGTACTGTACTCATGAAAAAACTGTTTACTATTTTTTCTTCGCATTTTCGCGTAAAATATTATAAAATCGGTGTAAGTATGTACTAAAACATATATATATATATATATATATATATATATATATATATATATATATATATATATATATATATATATATATATATATATATATATATATATATATATATATATATATATATAATAACTCTTTCTATTTCCAATTGTCCCCAATAGTCAGACTACGTGCGCTAAACCGCACCGTAAAGTGCTAGTAACGGGACAATGTCTTTGAGATAAATAAATTTTATATGAATCTGCTGGTATACTAATAAACAGATGTTTTATATTTTGATTACTTATCCAAGAAGTGTCAGTTCAAATACTTATCGATTTATATTAATATATTTATATACAATAAGTATGTTGAATATAACATATTTTTTTTTTCAATCATTAAACCATGAAGAAAATTTATCAATAGAAAAGTAAGAAATAGTTAAAAAATATATAAATAGAAGTACAGGCAGCTAACCTTTTTCATATTAATTTAACACGCGTCGCTGGCCACTTGTTTATTTAAAATATTTAGATCCATTTAAAGAAACTATTTAAAGCATATTTTTAATAATTAGTTATATCGGATACCGATTTTAAAAATACATAAGATCTATTTTATTATCAAAAAATAATAAAAAAATCGATGTAACGAACACTTTATAGTAAACAGTAGTCACAGGCAGTACTTGTAACTAGACAGGAAGTGCCAAGTGTCAACACACACCGTTCTCCGCTTTTCGCTGAACTCGAGGCATTGCGTGTTGAGTGACGGAACTTAACGCCGCAGTCTATCTTACCAGAGGGAGAAAATAAAGATATTTTAAATGTAATCAAATATGTAACTAATTTAACAGTTAATAGTAACGTTTTATATATAATAGTTTTAAAACGTCCATCAATTATGAAAACCATTTACTTATAATAAATATTATTTCTGTAAATATTCTTAAAAATAACATAGAAAAGGCCGAAAGCA
This sequence comes from Dryadula phaetusa, assembly GCA_032432895.1. NCBI lineage: Eukaryota > Metazoa > Arthropoda > Insecta > Lepidoptera > Nymphalidae > Dryadula > Dryadula phaetusa. Next base: position 4,136,341 of record JAOYRS010000073.1, read on the forward strand.
AAGAACTGAGAAAGTGTATCCTGGACACGTGAATCAGACTTATGTAACCGTCATGTAACATTGTCCTCTGGCCTACTTTGATGCACGGTTCGCTTGTCTTATTGTTTGTTATTATAAAAAAATATTTCTTATAAACGCGATTGCTTGTGGGTTCGATTCTCACTAGGGGAGTGATAATATTTAAATATTTTCACTTCCTTGCTCTGAAAAGACAAAGTGCGGCGTTGAGTTCCGCCACTCAACAAGAAATATCTCGCTTTCTGTCTATCCTGCTATGCGGGATTAAAGCGTTAAGCTATTATTTCTAATTTTTTTAAGTTATTAGGTGAAATAGGCACTTTACTTTAGTAAGTATAAGAGGATTTTGATGAATATGTTAAATTATGGGACCGAAATTTCTCAATACTAGCTTCCCTCCGACTACTCAGTTTAAAAAAAACTTAAATTCCAATAAAATATAATATCGAGACTGTCCTTTCTCTACTTTTCTGTTATGTACAAAGTGGCGGAACTCAACACCGCGCTATAGCCTACATAGTAAATCAAAAACAATTTTAAATTTAGTACACAAAATAAATCGTGAATAACAACCTAAGCTATTACCATACTGTACGCTTTACGCAAAACAAAAGATTTAAAGATCTACAGATCTTATTCATATACATTGGAAAAATTACTTATTCAAATCACAAACGAAACACTCCGAGCACTGGCAAAGAAGTTTAGAAACTTTGAAAGAAATTACTTTATAACTGTACCTTTATTGTTGCCTTTTAGAATATACGTTTAATTTTTTTTGTATACAAAATAATTATAAGTAGAGCAGTATTACGCTTTTTGAGTTTAGTGATTTTTCTTGCTGAATTCGAAATATTTTTTTAATATAAAATTTTATTACAATACACACTAAGTCTGCATCTTTTTTGCCTTACTGATATTATTGATATTTGCCATAAAATATGAAATCAATATAATCGGCTACATAGAACGTTTTTGAAATAACATTTATATAAAGACACAATAAACAGTCACTTACATGACGTAAATATATTGACTTGGGTGGCGTAACTTAACGCAGGGTTTAGTATATAGATATCATTTAATATGGCCTTTAAACAGCTGATGTATATTTTAAAATGAGTGTTAATATATGGATTACCTCTTGCTGTCAATCGACTTATTTTTGATTTAGCTAAGAACAAACTCCTGTAGGAAACTTAAATACAGTACAAGTTATAATATAGTAAAACTTATAAAAAAATATTTTTCTAAATATTAAATAGGTATACTTAGACTTGCTCAGTATTTGAAGTTAAAAAATATGCTTAATCATTTCTTTTTTCATATTTTAAGAAAAAACAGCTTCACACATCCTGCCATAGTAGAATAGAATAACAGACAATCTAGTGCCATCCATTGGGAAGTCAAGACATTGCGTGCTGAGAGGCGAAATCAACGCCGCGCTTTGTATTACCAGAACGGAGAAATGAAAATGTTTTTTAAATATAATCATTTCCCCCAATGAGAAACGAACACGCAGCCAATCGCGTTTACAGTCAGACTCTGCTCCAGTGGGTTGCGAGCCTCTCACCCTTTCAAAATATTAAAAAATCAAAAATCACATATAATCCAAAAATGTATTTAAATAGTAATGTCTGGAAGAAACGTTTTTTAAGTATCAATATTTTTTTTATGGGATATAACTAAGCATATAATATAAACACTTTTTTACATATCAACGTGATAAAAAATGTAGTGCAATCGTAATAGTAATCTGTCAAGTGAATGCCCTCTTTTAGTCGTTCATATTACGTAGCTTACATAAAGAAATACACAGATAAAATTTATTATTTCTATATTGATTTTATATTTTTATTTTAAAATATATTTTTTTATTTAATGATTGTTTTTATTACTCTATGGAACTTGTTAATAATATTTTAAATAATAATGCTGGGAAAATAAATGGGAAAACAAATAGAAGAGATTATTAATACTTGTTGAAATACGAATATGTTTAAGAGGATATTGATTTTTTTTCTATTGAAAATTTTAATAATTTTAAAGAGATAACAACAACATTTTAAAAATGAAAAGTTGAATGCTTACTAAAAAGTAGTACTTGGACGGTTTTCCAGAGGCACATATACGAGTCTAGTCTAAGAAAAAAAATATATTTTTACAGCTTTACGCTTCATCCTGCATAGCAGGGTACGCAAAAACAGCCTAGTGTCAAGACACTACGTTGACTGCTTTTCGTCCGAAATCGAGACGGTACGTGGAGTGTAGAACTCTACATCGCGCTTTACCTAGCGGAGAAATGAAAATATAATCTTTACCCAGAATCGAACTCACAATCAAGCGCGTTTTTAGTGATTTATAAACTCGATTCCCTTGTGTAACTGTGGTCTGATTTTATTTACTTGCTTCTTATGTCCGACTGAAAATGCACAAAAAAAAAACAATATAAAAAAAATAGAGTAATTGTAATTGAAACACGAAAGGACCAAGAAAATGTACAACCTAAATAGAACAATTTAAATTGATGTCAAACTTTATATTCAACTCGCGCTTTTAGTCCACTTCCGGGCCATTAATCAAAGATTTGTTGTGTAGATGTGCTACTTCATTTATATAGAATATTTTTTTATTTATGTTCGCGAAAAGAAAACACTTTTCTTATTGTTTGACGATATGAAAAACACTTCGACGAAATGACCTAGCATTTAGGATATTGGCAAAATTATGATCTCCGATGGAAATCTAAAATATTTTCAGAAGCTCCAATAAAAATCGAGGCTACTTTATTCTACTGTAGCAATCTTCAATTGCCATAAATAAACTATAAAGCATGTTTTTATATCTTTGGTGGTAAAGTTATAAATAAATGAATATACAATGGTACTTTAAAAAATGGCCTACATTCGTAAGAAACTTAATAATAATAAAAAACATTAACAATTTTATATTTAATATACCAGATGCCCCTTAACGCGCTGTGAACGCGTCGCCTTAGCAATGTGTATGTCACTATATAAATGTCTATGTCAAACGTATGACAGTGTGAGTTACATTGATTTTATTAATTTAATATATTTTTATGCATAACTTATAAAAAATATTAACATTCTGCATTCCTCTATATAAACTATAATTGTGTCAAATTTCATGCTCTGTTTTTGTAAAAAGAGGTATAAACATTTTGCTTCATGTATTAATATATAGATGAAAATGGCGCAAAGTCAGCTTTATCGCAAGTTACTTTAGTTTAAATGATAAGTTTGGTCAGAATCTTGTAACAAGTAATTCCGTTCTAATTTACAGTGAAGAAAAAAAATAATAGGTAATCATATTTTTTATTATTATATACTCTATTACGATTTGATTAAAGTTCGTAGTCTATAATAGTTTTAAACGAAGGATATGATATCGACGATTTGGTTGAAAATACCATTTTGAGGTAATCATGCAAACAGTCCTAGTACAGATTTTAATGGTATTTTGCTTGGAATGAAGTTTATTAATGCTTGTGTCTAATACTTAAAGCCTTTTTTATATGCGGCTTTTAATATAATTAATAGTGTTAATATTCGTATTTTTCGTATGTATGTCTTATACACACACATATATATATATATATATATTTGTTTTGACACTAGTTTCTCTTTTACTATTCTGCTATTCGGGATAAAGCGTGAAACTGAAAAAACAAAAACAATTTAAAAAAATATACTTGTAAATTTTCCACTAACGCATCTGTGGTCATATTCTATAGTCGACTAACTCACGCGCAGTCTGCCAACGCGGTGCGTTTCATTCGCACGAGTGTTGCAAACATAGCCTAAACACGCTAAATAAGTGAGCGAATATGTTCCTGGGTGTTATTTTGGTGATGGTATGTCCATATATTTATTATATAAAAAAACGTCACCTATCCTGGCACAAACCTAGATTTTAATCTAAAAGTTCTCTTAAAAGATAGATTTATTTGTTTATTTAGATAGAATGTGTTTTGTTGAGACTATTGACACTATACAAAGTGTTTCTCAGTGGATGACGTAGTGATAACGTAGTGATATAACTCTATTTCTTCTCTCTACTAAATATTTTTTTACCTTCACTCTTTTATCCCACATAGCAGAATAAACAAAAAATATTTTTTGTAAATAACAATTTAAACACTCCAATAACATAAACAATATATACTTATAAATATATTATTTCATACCAATATGAAAGTTATTTCAGACTAAATAAAGTCTAAAATCAATTAAATTTATTTGACATAAATTTTTCGCACTGTACAGTACTAAGGTACCGATCGCAATCACGCGCGAAAGTGACAAGTAAAAGTAGGAAACCACTACTGCATATCTATATGCGGATAGTTGTAGAATATTTTCAAGCCGATATAAAGTAAAATGGCTTTTATATAGTAGAAACTTTATATTTCCGTCTGTAGATAATAAATAAACATATATACATTGCTTTTTTAATTAATAGTGATAAGGGACGTGCTGTAAACGTGATTGGTTGTGGGTTCGATACCACACGGTGGAATGGTTATATTTAAATGTGATCGCTCTGGTACACTCAAGTAGCGTTGAGTTCCGCCATTCAACACGCAGTATCTGGAATCTTAATAATGGACTTATGATATAGATTATCTCTAACTATCTTGGTCTATTGAAAAAAAACAAATAAATAAGCAAAGTGTTGCCTTTATTAGGATTCCAACACAATCAAAATTTGAACTATATCGTCCGAATGTTTGGTAATCCTCATATAATATATGTATTTAAATAGTATAACTAAACACTAAATTTGAGGCCGGTCGTGGCGTAGTGGGACTGCGTCTGACTGTAAACACGATAGGTTGTGGGTTCGATTCTGACTTAGAGAAGTGATTTTATTTAAAAATTATTTTCACTTACTCACTTTGGTAAGACAAAGTGCGACGTTGAGTTTCGCCACTCAACACGCTACGTCTCGAATTCGGCGGATAGCTAAGTACGGAGTGTCGTGACACTAGGCACTTTCTGGCTACTCTGCTATGCGGGATAAAAGCGTGAAGCTAAAAAAAACACTAAATAAAATTGAGGTATTTTGTGCTTATTGGTATTTAAATTTGTTTATTCTTAATTCCAGGATATATTAGGCAGTAAAAATGCTTAACCGAGCTCGGTGGTTAATGGTAGCTATAGCGGCGGTACTCGCTTTACAGTCCAAGGGCGAAGGTGGTATCAGACTACCTGACCAGCCTCCGCAAGAGACTGATGGAAGATCTTTAAATTTCAATGAAGATCATGGAAGATCGGTAAGTTTAAATTTATTTGTGAATTCTAGTAAAAACTAAACATACAAAGTGTCTATTTCTAATATCCACTGGAGAACAGTATCGTTATACTGAGTTCTCTTTGGTCACACACACAAAAGTAAATATAGAAAAGAAAACAATGTATTTATTAAAAAAATGTTATAGCGTTCAATTCAGCAAAAGAATAATGGTAACATCACTTAAATATTCTTTATTTTAATAAAAATGGTTTCACTTTTATTCCAGCCTCAAGCTCAAGGCAGAGGTCTTCTAGACTGGATAGGCTTAGGAGAAGACCAAGATCCTTACATCCAGAAGGCGACACAGCAATGTGTCAACGGCGACCTTGCTGATTGCTTCAAGGCTCAAGCTTTGAGATCTTTTGATGATTTCTTTGACAAACCAGCTTACCAGTAAGTTATATATATATATATATATATATATATATATATCGCTTTGTTTTCCGTAGATCGTATGTCTTATTAAAGATGTTTAAAGATTACAATGTTTTAATGTTATATTAAAATCCAATATACTTACCAGAATTTTCCTTACAGACTGTCTGACAATGCTATTCTGCGTAAAGTGGAATCCCAAGCCAGAGCTTTGTCTAGAGAACCTCCGGAATTAAGCTCACAGCCACGAAGTGAGGACTCCGATTGGGACGCACTCGTCAAATTTGGGATGAGGAAAATTGAAAGGTATATTGTGTTTTCTTGTTTATTAAATATATATAGTAAATGTTCTTTATAATGTTTTTCCAAAATACATAAATAAAAAAATTAAATACGTCAAGTTCCACTTCAACGCTATTTTGTACTAATACTTGCCGTCCGATTTGTTATTTCCGAAAATTGGCACGACAGTTTTGATCTGGACTTATTTAGATATCTTAATATCTATCTTAACATAAATATTAATTTCTATGTTTTTTTAACTTCACCCTTTTTACTTTCGGCATAGCAGGATATGCCGAAAGTACGTAGTGTCAAGACACTCCGTATTTCGTTTCCTGCCGAATTCGAGACATTGCGTATTGAGTTGCAAAATTCAACTCCACACATTGTCTTACCAGAGCGAGAAAGTGAAAAAAATTAAAATATAATCATTCTCCCGAGTGGGAATCGAATCCACAACCGATCGCGTTTACAAACTCTGTCCTAATGTGCCACGATCGGACTCTATATACTCTATATGTTAATGTCTATCTTAATATCAATTACAATCCTTTTAATTATCATAAACTTTAAAATATACTCATTTAAATATAAAAATACAATAATCTGTACTCTTATTTTGGATTATATTTCAATTTATTTATTTTTTTAATTATAAAATATAAGATCTCAAGGTGATCTGAAGGAGGTTAGACTTATTAGTGTTTCATAAGTCTTGATCTTAGTATCGTAGATTGATTGAAGCTTTTGAAGTCTGCAAAAGGTATAGTAGAGCTTTTGGCTGGAATGCAATAACCAAAGATAATTCAAAAGCTCTAAGCCTCTAAAGGTCACTTAGTGTTGTCAATATTTCTTATTTGCAATGAGATCTTCATAATAATTATTACCTCACTTTATTTAATAGAGTTAAATAATTAAATTAGTAAATAAAAATAATTACTATCTTTCACTTAAGTGGAAATCGAACCCACAACCAGTCGTATTAAGCGCTAACGCTTCTTATAGCTTAGCTTTTACCACCATTGACTAGAAAACACTTTATTTATATATATATTTAATACTCGGCAGGAAGTAATAAATTTTTAACATTTTCAAATATTTTGCCTTAATATTAAAATGCATTTACAATTTTATATTTTTGTCGTAGGTTTTTAAGATCTACCGCTCTAGAAATGCAACTGGATGATGATGTGACTTCAAATGGTATCATAGCTCCAAGGTTTTTGGATGAAATCGCTGATGAAGTGGATATTATTGAAGATAAGAAGGCGCCTCCTTTCCGTTAGTATTTTATTAAAGATATATTAACTATGGTATTTTAACGAGCTGTTCCCACCACTTCTCCCACGTGGAACTTATCAAATTATAATAAATATAAATTATTATATATATCAAATTATTATAATTATTAAATATTATTTATCAAATTTTTAATATTCATATCATCTATATAAAAAAACAAAATTTGTAATGTCTTTTTGTAATATTGACAAACTCGCTTTTTACTACAATTTTTCTCTGTCTGTCTGTCTTGTGTTTGATCCGGTTAATCTCAGGAACGGCTTGGCCAATTTTGATGGGACATTTATTGGTATATAGGTGAGCACTTTTATATTAGAATTATAAAATATAGATATAAAGATGTCAAGTTCCACGGGGATAAAATCGGGAGCACCGCTAGTATTATATTGAATTAAGTACATCGCCTACCGATTCGTCTCTTAGTACATCTTATCTGTGCCTGACAGACATGGCTCATAGGCATGAGGCCTCCTTGTGTAGCCTTTTACTTATTTCTGTTTAGATATTCTTTCTTTGTGTTCTACTTGTAAACATTTACACACAATTAAGTATATTATTACAATTATCGGATAAATTCTTACAAATCTCAGCAGGAAACTGGTTGTGTAAAGCTTTCACTGACTAAGCAAAGTGTGTCATTACGGGTGTGGATATAACTGGTGTGAGTGAAAATTATAAAAAAAATATTATATATATTATTATTTCATATTTCCAAAGGTCGCCACAAGTTGAAGAAGCTCATAATTCCCATGTTGTTGATCTTAAAGCTGTTCAAACTGAAGTTACTGTTATTCCTGCCCCTCATTCTCGGACTTGCTAGCTTTAAGAAATTCTTAGGATTTATGGCGCTCATAGTACCAGGTAAGGTTTGGTGAATTTCTTAGAACTAGGTATCAACACGTTGCCTTAGTAACATGTATATTACTTTATATAAACATATATGTTTAACACATGGTACTATGTGTTAATTTTTTTTAGCAAAGTGTCAAGACACTCCATACTCCGCTTTCTGTCGTATTCGAGACATTACGTGTTGAGTATTGGAACTTAACGTAGCGCTTTATCTTACCAGAGCAAAGAAATGACAATACTTTAAATATAATCATTCCCCCAAGTGGTAATTGGATTCGTTTATTTTTATGTATAATAATAAAGTACAGTTTCACGCTATTTTCCCGCACAGTGGGGTGTCAAGACACTCTGTACTCCATTTTTCATCGAATTCAAGACATTTCGTGTTCTGTGGCGGAAGTCCACGCAGCGCTTTGCCTTTTGCTCTGAGCGAGGAAATAAAAATAATTTAAATATAATCACTTCTGCAAGTAAATATCGAACCCATAACCGGCCTCAAATATTACATTTATTTTATTAATTTATATATTAAAGTTGCATATTTGTAAAACTATCCCTTTAAAATATATAGACGCTCTTAGTAATTATCCTAGATGAAGAGAGGAGCTTCTCCATCTATTCATATAATTGATTTTATTTTGAGAACATTATGTAAATGCGAAATATATGTTTAGCAAAACTTTTCTGAAATTATTCAATGTTGCGGTAGAATTTTGTAAAGAAAAATATTTATCTTAACATATTTGAATATTAAACAAAAGTTATAATAAAATATTGCTTTCTAAAGCACCAGTAGAATACAACTTATTGATTGTTTAAATTCTTGTCTGTATGTCTGTTTGTTGGTATGTTTGCTAATCTCTGAAACTAAATGGTTTTTAATATTTTTTTCTTATAATATAAAGTAGTTGAATTATATAGAAACTTTTCGATAACAATTTAAAATAATACAAAAAGAGATTATATAATCAACGTAAATAACGAAAAAATCAATAAATTTATATAAATAAATTTCAAATGTATAGAAACTTATATATTTCGTATAAATTACAGGTGTTATCGGTTACTTCAAATTCTGTAAGCCCAATCTATCCTCACCGTTTTCGTCCAATCATTATTCCGGCCCGCAATACTCTCCCGCTGGTATTGGACTAAGTCCATACAGAGATGGACATGGACCATCTCAATATGGACATTATGAAAATTATGCTGTAAGTAACGTTATTTTTTATAAGTACTCGATGCTTTATTCATAGCTGATGATATTGCATCTTGAGTAACGGAACTCAACGCCGCTCTTTGTGTTCTCAGAGGGAACGTTGAACCCACAATCAATCGTGTTTACTTAGACATACTACCACTGCACCACTATGGCATATTAGGGTAGATAGGAAATACCTAGTGTCAAGATACTCCTTACTTCGCTTCCTAATAAGTTATTATCTAATTACTCTCCGAAATAGGAATATTTATGTTCATTTGAAAATTTTTCACATTGATTGACCAACCAGACCACATAGTATGATACCAGAGAATTAAAAATAAATAAAGTGTGTTGAGTGGCGGAACTCAACGTCGCACTTTGTCTTACCAGAACGGGGAAGTGAAAATAATTTAAATATAATCACTCCCCCGAGTTGGGATCGAACCCACAACCAATGACTATATTTCTAAAGCGCGTACTTAAATCTTACTACGTCGAAATTTTTTACATTTTATCATGTAAATATTTTAAATTATATACGTTTTTCAGGGAAACCATTATAATAAATATGGTTCTAACGGAGTTGCATTCAGAGAGCACGATGTCAGTCCACAAGATCTCGCCTACCAAGGCTGGGAGTACAGAAGTAAGAACGGAGCTGAAGATATAAAGGCGGAAACTGCTTAAATATCATTTTTGATGCAACGACTGAGCTATGCGATGGGTGCAGGTTCAAATTTGTTTAAAGAAAAGCTTATATGTGTATTTTGATGTAAAATTTGGTAAGTTTTATAAGAAAATGTCATATCGTGTAAGTATGTTGATTGGAATTTTAACATATAAATTAACAAAGTACTTGTAAATATGTAATAAGTTCTTAATAATTATGTAAAAATTGTAAACTTATTGACAGTTTCAGTCAAAAAATCGTCAAAAGGTTTTATCTCTAAGTCTAAGTGTTTCTATAGAAAGAGCGAGATTGAGTTAAATCTCTTAGTTAATATAACTGTTCGTTTGATTTATTTGTTAGTATAAAATATTCGCATACAAGCGAAAGTGTGTAAACTTTATAAGTGATACTCGTATGTAAATAGAATCTATTTTATTTAAACAATCTTTTAATTTATAAGCCATAACATTGTTTTGTTTTTGTAGAATTGTTTACTTCTCTCTTTTGTAAATATTGTTTGTAGAAATAAATGGAAATAAAATATATTATGTTTGTTTTAATTCAAAGATCATTACCAAATAAATACGAGGAAAACACGATATAAATTACTCATTTCAATTTAAAAAAAAATGTTTAATAACACCGAAATTACAAATATGTTTATATTTCAATATTAAATTGTTTGTTTTTTGTTTATCTTATACTATACCTTGAAAAACCGTTTTCTGTTTGAAATCATACTGATATTTATTTATTTCCTATAATATTACTAAATTTTGAGTTCTAAGTAAAAGTTATTAGTAATATATAATATGAAATAAATTATCTGTTAATATCGATGTTTTATAATCACTAGATGTGCGTTTACAACGCGTTGCCTTAGCAACGTGTATGTCAAACACATGACATTGTGTGTTACATTTATTTTATTTATTAAGAATAAAATTGAACTGATCATTTATTTTATTAATTTTATATATTTCTATGCATTACTTAAAAAAATCCAATTCTTCACTCCTCTATATAAACTATAACTATGAAAAGTTTTAAACTCCTCAGTTTAAATCATTTTCTTAAAAAGGGGTACAGATTTGTTTCATTTATTAATATATTACTATCCTTTATTGCATTTAACAGAATACATAAAAAAACATTACAATAATAAAGTCCGCAACGGTGGACTTATCTCTACAAGATATTTCTTCCAGCCAACCTGTGGAAATGGGTGATGTTATAATGAGGGTGACAACCAGTGCAATGAATAATTTAAAGTAAATACAAACAATACACATTTAAAATATATAGACGTTAATAAATATATATAGACATACATATCATTAAATACATATATACATATATAAATAAATAAATATAAAATAATATAAGCATAATATAATGTATTTTTATACCCAAAATTGTAGATGCAAACAGATGATAACCATATATTACTATGGGCTATCGGTACTTTATTCGTTAAAAATTATAATAACAAACAACTTAATTCTACCAATAATCTCCAAGATGAGCTTTAACAACATCATAATCACGTCCTCGACGCACAAATTCGACTTCATCCAGATCATTAATGATGTACAAGTTCTTTCTATCAGTATCTCTTTTATTTCGTAAGAATGAATTTCTCTGGAATTTTTGGAAAGGCATGGGATATCTTGGTATTTTTAAATTTTTTCTATACTTTCTTCTATGGTTTTCTGTTGTGCTCTCTTCATAGTTACCATCACTGTCTTGCATATCGTTCTTTTGGGTAACCGCAGTTGGCACCCTTGTCATGGGTCGAACGTAGATCTTCCTACTTCTGTTCTTGCCTTTCTTTATAATCTTCTGTATAGTTCTCTTTGGTGATTTCTTTATCTTCTTCTTCTTTTTATGCTCTTCATAAAAACTTGTTGGTACTTTCACTTGATTCACATCTTTTTCAAAATACACTAAATTTGCCGGTGACTGAAATTGAAAAAATATTATTTAATTTAATAAAAGTTAATTAAAATATTAAGAAAAAAAAATTAGTATTAATTATAAAGTAATATTCCATTAGGTATTATAATTAAATGGGAGACGTAGGCAGAATAAAAGAAACATGAGACGACAGCCGATAAAATAGACTGATTCAATTAGAACCTACCTGTTGATCCTAACTTACTGGTCCTAGGACACGTATGTCCAGTAATGGGTGAATAAAGATTGAAAAAGAAGAAAAAAAATATTATTTCTTTAAGTATTGCATTATTTTCGTATTAGAGTAATCAGAGACAACCTAATGTCAAGACACTCCGTTGAATACTTTCCGCCCGAAATCGAGATCGATACGTATTGAGTGGTGGAGTCGAAGCCGAGCTTTATCTAACCAGAGCGGAGAAATGAAAGTAAATTTTACAAACAATAATTTCCCCAAGTGGTAATTGAACCCACAACCAATTGCATTTACAGTCAGACGTTGTCTCACTAAGCCACGACGGCGTCTATTCAATAAGGTTTAGTTCAAATTTTCATTTACCTACTAACATGTCCAATAATTGTTTATTCAGTCTTTAAATAGCAAAATTTTCTTTATTACGCGATACAATATGCAAAATATATTAAACAATATAGAGCATAATAATATAAATTTTTAAATAAAAATAAAGGCGAGTCGTGGAGCAGTGAGATAGCGTCTGACTGTAAACACGCAATCGGTTGTGGATTCGATGACCACTCAGGAGAATGATTATAAATTTCATTTCTTTCATTTCTTTGCCCTGGTAAGAAAAAACGCGGCGTTGAGTTCCGCCACTCAGCACGCAATGTCTCTAATTTGGCAGAAAGTGGAGTACGGAGTATCTTGGCACTAGGTCTTCCTGTATTCCTTGCTTCCTATAAATAAAAGCATGAAGCTAAAATAAATAAATATGTTTTTTTAGCTCTACGCTTTATCCCGCATAGCAGGGTACAATAATTTAAAAATAATCACCTCGAGTGGGGATCGAACTCACAACCGGTCGCGTTTACAGTCAGACGCTGTATATATATATATATATATACATATATATATATATATATATATATATATATATATATATATATATATATATGTATATATATATACTCTCTATAAATTCTCATTTCCGTTCCCGTAGACGTCTTCAAAAAACCATCGTATTACCATTATAACCGTCGTAAGTCCCTGTACCTTTTGTACCCTATTCTTGATATGCCTCAATGAATATTTATAGAATTACAATGGTATTGCGATTTATATTTAGTACAAAATTACGAATGAATCCGATTCATGAATGTGTGATTCAAGTGATTCAAGGAATTTTGTATGCATATATAGACATTCATATATATATTGGTTAACTTTAAACAAGAGAAAATTTTAAAATGCTAACTTGTAATTTTTTAGAAATAAAATTCATAAATGACTGTAGCTGAAGTAAAAGTAAATGTATTTTGAAGTAGGTAGCCATTGTATGCGGGAAATATACATTTTCATTCTTCCCGGTCTTTTCTCGAGTGGGAATCGAACTCACAACTAATAGGCCAGACATTGTCCCACTGCACAAAGGCCTCGTGAATATTGTTATATAATTTAAATTTTTATAAGAGTAATTTAAGGCGAAGAAAATTAATATTTTGGAAGAAATAATCTTAAATAGTCAAATTAAAAGTAGAAATAGCTAATGTACAAAGTGCGGCGTTGAGTTCCGCCATTCAACAGGCAATGCTCGCATTCAGTGGAAAGCGAACTACAGAGTAACAAGCTAAAAAAATAACTTATGAAAGTCTATTATACTTTAAGAAAAGATTGATAGATAAACCTTTTATCCCATTTTAGAATATAAATGTAAATGAATATTGAAATACTCTGTAAGAAATCTATGACTGGAATTTATTTTATTTGTACTTATAAAGTTTTCAGAAACTTACTGTATTACTATTTACGGCGGCATAGAAACTTAGAACGCCTTCATTTTTCTTTACGTTCTTGTCTCCATTGACGTACGAAGACGTGTCCTTGAGTAAAATGATGTTTATTAAAAATATATATATATATATATATATATATATATATATATATATATATATATATAAAAATATATATATATAAAATTAGTGCTAAATATGAGACCATTGTAACCTAGTAAGCAAGCATTTATTTAAAGGCTTGTTTGTAGGTTCGATCTTCACTGGAGGGAAAGATTATTTTCATTTCCACTTGGCATTTTCTTCTTGAAAAAAAAGTAAGACGTTGAGTTCCGCCACCTTAAAAACAAAAATCTTAACCTCATTTAGATATCGGAGAATGGAGTGCCTTGACACTAGGTTCTATTTGTCTACTCTACCATATGGGTGAAAGCTTTAAATAATAAATCTTTTAATGTTTGAATTTCTAAATTTAATATAAAATTAAATTTATCTACTACATCAAGGATAGTACGTTCAAATCCCAATTTCTTTGACCTTCACGCTTTCATCCCATATAGGTGGAGAGAAAATACCTAATATCACTCCGTTCTTCGCTTTCCGCTGAATATTACACATTACATCTTAAGTGACGGAACTCAACGCATCTTGTGTTACCAGGACGGGGAAGTGAAAATAATTTAAACATAATCACTCCCCCGAGTGGGAATCAAAACCCCAACTGATCGCGTTTACAGCCAGACACTGTCACACTGCGCCGTGACCGGTTTCAAAATGTAATTTTTTTAAAAAATATCATAAAATTAAAAAAATAAGAACGACATGTAAAATTTATATCTAACCTTAGTTTGTGCTATATCACCCCTTACAACGAAACTTGGCAGGACATTAAATAGGAGTATGATGTACAAAAGAAACATTACTGCCAACAGTCTAACACTAAAGTAGAATTAAGCAAATGTAAGCAATTTGAAATATAGTCTGAAGTAAATATTTACAGTTCTAAGCACAAAACAGGCTGGTTCTGTTTAGGCTATGTTAATCAAATACCTGATAGTGTTTTGTTAGAATTATTGCGACGTTATTATTAAGAGCATTGATTTTCACGATTTTTACACATTTTAAATGAAACTTTTATATAAGGTTTAATATTAACGCGTATGTTTTGGTATTCGATTATATATCTTTTTGAAAACTTGACGTTTTGCAAGCTTTATAGTAGATGATTAATCTGTTTAAAATAGTTCCATTTAAAACGTTATTACTGTCTTCACAGCTTCACGCAATATTTCGCATAACAGAGTAGTCAAAAGAAATGTGGTGTCAAGACACTCCGTTCTCCTTTCACCGTATATAAGATACTCATTTGAAACTACGTGCATAATAAGTTCTTATATTTATGTCGTATCTATTGTGATTTTTTAAAATATTTGTAACATATATCTATAAACTCTATAAAACTGTGATCTGTACCTTTTATTTGTATATTTTGGTTATATTTTTTTTAAATGAAAAAAAATTACCGAGTGGGAAAAGAACTTGTAACTAATCGCGTATGCAGTGAGGTACTACTATTCCACTACGTGACGATAGCCTCCTATCACTATATCGTTTCGTTCCACTCTTCGTAAATTTATATACATTGTACTCTATATTGTAGAATCATTTTTTTGGGTGGGTAGACAGAAAGGACGTAGAGTCAAGACACTCGGTACTTCTCTTGGAAAACATAATCTTCTCTATAATTGGAAAACACCAGCCTATTAAATACGTTTCTTTTAAGCAGACGGGAAATATAAAAACATAATATATCTATATATTAATAAGTGAAACAAAATATTTTTACCCCTTTTCATGAAAATAACGAGGAACTGAGGAGTATGAAATTTGGCACCGTTATAGTTTATAAAGACAAAAAGTGAATAATAATATATATAATTATTAAAATGAATGTAAATACACATTTATATAAAGTGATATATACGTTGGTAAGGCAACGCATTAACAGGACATCTAATGTTAATAATTTCTTAAAATATTTATTCATAAAACTTAAAAATATAAAAAAATTCTAGTCGACTATGTAGTAGGTTTATTTGCAAAATTCATATTCCCGAGTATTGTCGTTAAATTCTAACGATATTGACAGACAACTCACAGCCGCTATATTTTCTTCAATGACACTTAATGCCATTTTGTGTTTGTTAAAGCCGATTATATTATTATATATAATAAAGTCAAAGTTTCGTCACAGAACCTTGATAATTATTCTTTCATATATTATCTATTGAACGCATGTCTGTCAGTATCAGTAATGACACAGTCCCCTGCCTAGATTTATGTAATTCAGTCGAAACGATATATTTATGAATATATTTTAGTCGTATGGTATATACTGCATACCGTCATATACTAGGTCATACACTAGGTCAAAGTGATGTTTTTTTATAATAAGAAAATAATATTGAAGCCGGTCGTGGCGCAGTGGGACAGCGTCTGACGTTGTGGGTTCAATCCCTCAGGAGAATAATTATATTTAAATTATTTCATATCTTCGCTCTGGTAAGATAAAACGCAGCGTTGAATTTCGGCACTTAACACGCAGTGTCACGAATTCGGCGGAAAGCGGAGTACAGAGTATCTTGACACTAGGTCCTTCCTGTCTACCCTGCTATGCGGGATTAAAGCGTGTAAATAAAAATAATTATTATTGTTGTTAAAAAATATATTATATAACACAGAACTATCAAACCTATACTCAATAAATGCAAATTAAAGTATACAAATATACGAAACTAAGTAGTATGCTTGAAGGCCCTTGAAGGTACTAAATCATCTAAGCTTAGACATACACAAATATTTGCTTTCAACTTCAAACGACGTAGTGGGTCAATTGGAATTGTATGATGGACTAGTTGTAACCCGCAACTGCGTTCCGTTTATGACTGTGAATTGTATTAAAAAAACAAATAAAAATTTGAAAATAGCGGGATTCGAACTCGCGCCTCTTGGAAACCGTCCAAGCGCTTTGACCGCTAAGCCATGCGTTTTGCGTCGAAAGTGTTATAGGTTTGTTACAACTTATTTATGTTGCTAGCGTCTCTGTAGAGATCCAAATAGCGCATTCGACTGCTGCGTTTAAGTATACGTTTTTTCTAAAATGTTTTCTAGACCCAAGTGTGGAATAACACTTTAAAAACAGTAAAATATGTATAATGCTTTTTTTTATCCCGCATAGAATTGTACACAGAAAGTGTCAAGCCATGTACTTCACTTTCCACCGAATTCGGGTATTACGTGTTGAGTGGTGGAAATCAACGCCGCACTTTGTCTTACTAGAACGAGGAACTGAAAATAATTTTAAATATAATCACTCCCTCAAGTGGGGATCGAACACACAACCGATCGCGTTTACAGTGAGACGATGTCACACTGCGCCTCTATAATGCCTATTTTAATATTCGTAGAAATTTCCACTTCTGGAAATATGTAGCTCTTAGAGTTTCCAGTCAGTTCCTAAGAAACTTTCATCATAAATCTGGTCTTTTACAGCCCGAAATTTACAGATTGTACTTACTGACATACGTCATATAAATGAGTCCATGACTACACGTTTGAATATATATATTATATATTTATTTAATACCATCTTACCAAAATTGTGAAATTGTCAATTGTAAATGCAATGGTTGTGGGTTCAATTTTTATTATATTATACCGGGTGTCCCATAAGACCTGTGAACTGAAAAAAAATGTAAAAAAAGTATATATAATATGATTTTTTTATTTATTGTTTAGTAATTTACATTAAAAGAGATTTTTTTTAAAATCACTTCGTCTAATTGTGCTCCATTTTGTTCTTGCCACTCCTGTAAACGACGACTTCAATTTTCTATCACTGCACGGCAAGTACGCTCTGGAATGCTCAATATTTTCATTTTTCTTTTAGTTCGTCAACTGACCGGGTTTTGTTTTGTAGACTTTAGATTTAAAGTAACCCCATAAGAAAAAGTCTAGTGGACTCAAATCTGGGCTACGTAATGGCCAGGGAGTTTCTTCTTCTTCGATTTATCACTTTGTTAGGGAAAAGTTGACGGACGACGGGCATAGTGGAATTGGACGTATGGGTAGTTGCGCCATCTTGTTGAAATCAGGTATCGAAAATTGGAACAATCTGGTGTAGTGTTGGCCTATGACGCCATGCGCAGACATTGCTGCCCAAACTGTGGTTTTAGGGTTATGTTTGAGACGTGAGGTTACGCTACTCCAGTAGCGACAATTTAGCCTATTTACATGGCCATTGATATGAAAATGAGTCTCATCAGAAAATAACACTTTGTCTAACTTGGTAAAATTTTTAGATAACTTCTTTTTCTTTTTCTTTTATGATAAATAACTATTATTCAAATTTCTATTTAATTAGTAAGTATATTTTATGAAAAAAAACACTTATTTTTTTATAATTTGAAACACTTTATAATAGTAGTACAAAATAGATTATTTATTACCCACAGGTGAGACAAAATGTGGCATTGAGTTTCGTAACTCACCACATGATGTCTAGAATTGGACAAACAGAACTGAGTGTCTGATCACTACACTCTCTAAAACTATACAGCGGGTAATAATTGGAAAAAACATAATCAAGGTAACAATGATCAAAAAGAAAAGGAGCGCCATAATGTAAATACTGGTAGCATTATTTATTAATGAATATATTAGGGTGCATCATTTGATCCTAATAGTATTTTCTATTAGCTTCACGCTTTTATCTTTTATCCCGCTTAGCAGGGTAGACAGAAAGTACCTACAAAGTATCAAGACACTCCATACTTCGATTTCCACCGAAATCGAGACATTGCTTTATCCTAATAGTTATGTTTCAATAATAATATGCGATTGGTTGTAGGTTCGATCCCCAATCGGGGGAGTTATATTTAAAATTATTTTCACTTCCTCGCTCTGGTAAGACAAAGTGCGGCGTTGAGTTCCACCACTGAACGCGCAATGTCTCGAATCCGATGCAAAATGAAGTACGGAGTATCTTGACGGTAGGTACTTTCTGTCTTCCCTACTATATACCCTGGGATAAAAGCGTGAAGCTGAAAATAAAACAAAAACACCTACTTCCAATTTATTATTTGCCTTGTATAATTCAATATGTAAATAAGACGCCAATTAAAGGTACAGAGAACTTTTTACTCGTTTATTTTTAGTCGTTTATTGAAATAAATATTATTTTATATGAATATATTTCACTTACATATGTATTCTAACAGTTTCCAGCATACTTATTTCATCTCGTCCAATGTCGACCCTTTAAACCCTTTAGGCGTTTTATGTGTTGTTTCTCCAGTATCATCGACATTGTGATCTCAAACGTCAAACGAGGTTTCCTCTACCATCGAAATAGGTCACAATAATATAAACTAATGAGGCCATCCTACCGTCATGGGATATCAGTTAGTGAAAGATTTGCTCTATTTTTCATTATGCTGAAAATTATTATTTTTAAAAGTAACGTAACCAATATTTGCCTTGTGTACACAATGTTTATACTTTCAAATGCTATTAAGCTAATGTTTATTTAGTGAATTACAGAATACTTTCCGTCTTCCGGTCTGGTTGGCCTCATTGCGGCGTTTAGTTCTGGAACATACTTTTTTTAAAACAATAGAACTACGTGTATAGATGCCTTCCTCTCAACATATGTATATATCAAGTTATGCTTAATCTGAAAATGAGTATTCTTCCATGAAATAGTTTGCATTTGACTGTGAAATAATAAAGTTACTTTTTTATTTTCCGTGAGAGTGAATTTTTAATTTTCTTTATTACTTTTCCGTAATATAGTATCGTTTTATTTGATTATCATAAACAATATGAAATAATGTGTATAAGATAAAGGGAATAAAACGATTATGAAGAAAATAATTAAGGTAATTTTTATATTATATATTATTCTTATATGGGGTTACCCAATAAGAACAATATGTTTTGAAATTGAAACAAAACATGTAATATATGTTGGAATTTCGTGGTCAATGGCTTTATTTGTTAGGAAATTTTATGTTATTTGTGATTTAAACAAAAAATATCGTTTAAATGACCGCCACGTCTTTTTTTGCTCTGGTGAATACGATCGGTCCAATTTTCGATGACTCGGTGCAGCATTTCGGCTGGTATGGCCGCTATAGTCGCTCGAATGTTGCGTTCAAGGACTTGAATCGTAGCTGGTTTATTAGCATACACTTGAGATTTAACATACCCTCACAAAAAATAGTCCAAGGGTGTTAAATCGCATGATCTTGGTGGCCAATT
This sequence comes from Dryadula phaetusa, assembly GCA_032432895.1. Taxonomy (NCBI): domain Eukaryota; kingdom Metazoa; phylum Arthropoda; class Insecta; order Lepidoptera; family Nymphalidae; genus Dryadula; species Dryadula phaetusa. The sequence continues at coordinate 4,156,608 of JAOYRS010000073.1, forward strand.
GTGAGGACCGTTGCGAGAAATAACCGACTCATTAAACTTATCACGCAATAAATCCATTGTGACGGTCGCAGTGTGGCATGTTGCACCATTTTGTTGAAAATAAATGTCGTCTGCATCGGTTTCATACACTTCAGGAAAAAAAAATCGTTCAACATGTCACGATAACGGTCGCCATTGACAGTAACAGTACGGCCTTCGTCCATGATTCCACCGTACCATAATCCGCACCAAACAGTCAATTTTTCAGGATGTAATGGTGTTTCATGAACCACTCTTGGATTTCACTCACTCCAGTAACGATAATTCTGTTTGTTCACATAACCGTTGAGCTAAAAGTGAGCCTCATCTGAAGAGATGATTTTCCTATGTAATTCGGTGTCCGTTTCCATCATTTCAAGCGCCCAATCAGCAAATTCACGACGTAATCGATGGTCTGCTGGCTTGAGTTCTTGTGCCAACACAATCTTGTATGGACGTAGGCCAAGATTGATACGTAAAATTCGCCAGGTTGTTATTCTGGATAAGCCCAATTCTTGTGCACGTCGTGGAACGGAAACATTTTGATTTTCTTCGACACTGGTTGATACGGCGGCAATATTTTCTTCACTACGGCCTGTCCGTTGTCATGTTGATGATCTACTATCGTGCAAAGAATATTCACTTTCCAGTTTTTGGATTATGCGACGTATAGCGAGCTCAGACGGTGCACCATGACGACCATATTTAGCACGAAATGCTCTTTGAGTAGAGACAATACTTCTCGAATTTTGATAGAAAATTTGGACAATTCACGTTGAGGTAACGTGAACTTGTTCATGATTAAATGGCAAACGTTACTGAACACAAAACAACACAAATGTTAAAAGTTAAACAACCAAGATGGCGTGGGTGTGTGAGCTATCAAAATCCTATCATCCCTATTAGGAAACACTTTAGTATATGCATCATCGAGAAGTTTAAATTTATGAATTACTTACAATAGTTGGGTGTATTTTGAATTATAATATATTTAAGAGAATAGTCATATATAAAATACGTGTATTTTCTTAATTATTGCATGCTTTGATCACGCAATTTTAGAGATATTATATTTCATTAAAATAGAATTTTAGTGAAATATAATGTCTCTAAAATTTTTCAAAGTTAGTGATATTGCAGTCTACTGTAGCTGACTATGTTACTATAACAACTCTCCCCTTTAAAAATAATATAAACACGAGTCAACGAACTTACACAAAAAGAGATGAAGAAGAACCTATGACTATGACTATGACCAGGACCTTGCACTAAAGTAATTAATTGAACCAGCCCGCCCATTATTAAACAGTTTTTCTCTTGCAAAATGTAAATTCATTTACATGTAAATTCAAAAAAAAATGTAGAACGTCATCCAAAATGTCAACAACTTAGCCAATGAAGTAAAACAAAAATGTATCTATTCAAAGTTTCTTTATTTAGCTAACATAGGAAGATAACTACCTTAAAGAAAGCCTCCTATCATTATCTTCCAAAACTACATTCATCTGCTACAATAGCGGATTCATTTCTTTTACTTGGGATAAGTCAAAGGTAGTATATTGTTATGTCGCTATAAATGACAGTGACAGATTACAATGATGAAACAGAACATAAAATATTTTTGTTCTCGTAGTTACATTGTCAATCTTAATTTAGTCCATCAAATTTTTGAGTCCAGAGACCGTAATAATGTTGTTTATATTTTATATGATAGTGATCTATCCCTGATTTTCGTGCAATATGTTTCTAAAATAGTAATAAATATTGAGCTACTTAAATTTTCGGAATACCGCACATTACTGTCTCAAAATCAGGTTTTATTTAATTTTAGATATAATTTGTCCACAGTCGACGCGGTGCATTGCTTGGTTTCCAGCATTATTAATAGCTTGTACTAAAATCTGAAACGGTATTGCTTTTCTAAGACCTCATCAATGCTATCAGACATAGAGAAATCCAACGATCTCCATCTGAGATATCTATCTCAGTGGCCAAACCAGTGATTTTTTCTTTTTGACTTAATCAAATTAGTCCCAAATCGTGCATTAAATATGGTATACCGCAAGGCAGTATACAAGGTCCTAATCTATTTCTAGTATATAAAAATGATTAATATAATTTTAATCTTCAAAATTGTACTATTGTAATTGTACTATTCATCCATAAGTACTTAAAATGAACGGTCTAGACTAAACTGACTTTAATACTTTCCAACGACGATTAGATATATAATATATTAATAGTCTGCTTACATTAAACTTTAATGAAACAAAGCTACATGGATATGCTTTGCTATGGATTATATTTGTTTACAAATAGTAAAATAGAGTTTGCTATACAGCAAAAAACTATAGTATAGTAAAAAACTTAGAAATAACTTGGAATGGAAATTCTAAAATCGGCATCACGCATACCTATTTTAACTATATATTTTTATTAGTAATTACACGTTCTTGTGATTGTTGGCCTTGACTCAATAATTTTATTAATGAAGTGTAGACCTGATGTCCTGTATCGTGGGTTTTGTACCTATCTCGAAAACCAACTAACCGCAACCTTTTTACTATTGTATTTGTCATGTATTGTATTAATTAATTTCTGATGGAATGGATTCTTTGTCAGCTTTTTGAATTCAACGTTTTGATTTCTAAAAAAAGTAGCTTTTTGTTTTATCTGCATAGTAGAGTAGACCGAGAGTTCACTCCAAATTACTTTCCGCCGAATTGTATGTTAAGTGGCGGAATTCAACGCCACACTTTATCTTACCAAAGTGAGAAAGTGAAAATATTTTTTCTTTTAATTATATAATTTCATTTTGTTCAATAATTTAATAAAACTAATAAAAATAGAATTCATTAGATAAATTTGATATATACGACAATAATGTACAATTTTACAGATAAAACAAATATGGCTTACACTACTATTATACGTAGAATGTTCTAACGTAATTGTCAAGAATGATCAAGAAGGCTATCATGTAGAAGACTATTGTCCAAAAATAGGAATATGTGAAGAAGGGACACATTTTATTTGTAATTATTATAATCAAGTAAGTTGTTTTAATTATTATAACACAATTTTTTGATTTATATTGACTTCATAATAGCACTTTATTAAGGTAATCGACGACATCTGACTGGAAACGTGGATTGGTTTTGGACTCATTTCTCCACTCTATTAAGACCAAGTACGGCGACTTGTGAGTGACTTCGATACTCAACAGACAATGTCTTAACACTAGGTTATATCTGAATGCTCTACTAGATCATTTGCTTTACCTGTCATATAAAAAAGATTATTTTTTTCACTATATAAATCATTAGATTACATGATGGTAAAACTTTCGATGCCTTTCTAGAAAATTTAGTTAGGTTATGAAATTTTTCACATTTACAATTTATTGGGAGAAGAAATGCTTAAAATTCTTTTTTATAATAATATAATATGAGAAATGATTAAAGTAATAAAATATTCACACGATGATTTTTAATACACTTTGTACTTGGCTTTTCGCTGAATTTGAGACATTGCGTGTTGAGTAGTGGAACTCAATGCTGAACTTTGTCTTACCAGAGCGAGGAAGTGGAAATCAAGTGGGAATCGAATATACAACCGATCGCGTTTATAGTCAAAAGCGGTCCCACTGCGCCACGACCAGCCTCACACACTATGATGTGTTTAACAATAATATATTTTGTACAAGTACCATATTTATTTTGCTAAGGCCTTCACGTTTTAACATTTGATGGTAGGAGGTTAATCCTCCGACTGACTCATGACAAAAACGATCCACCAAATTTCTGATGATGTGTTCCGGTTCGATGTCATGTAAGCCAACTTTTTCCCACCCATCCTTTCCCTCAAAGTGAAGTGGTTCTGAAGGTTCTGGCTGCCGAGGCCACTACACTATTACCTTTCCTACCTTCCTAAGGTCGACAACGCATCCACAACTTTAATGTTACACCACAAAGTGACCCCTTACCATCAGGTGGTCCTTCTACTAGTTTGACTCCGTTTTCAATAAAAAAATACGAATAAATACGAATGACGAAAATATATATATATATATATATATATATATATATATATATATATATATATATAACGACTAGGCTAATAAGAACCCCGCTACTAATATTATTATAAACCTAGTTTCAAATGAAATTGTAATAAAAAATATAAAGCAAAATAAAAGTAATGCATTACATACCCGTAGCGTGTTACCAATAACAATTATAATATAATAATAAGAACAAGTTATTATGTTAACTTCATCTTTTACTACGGCCATCGTGGTATAGTAAAATAATAGCCTTTCACTATAAACGTGAGGTTTGCAAGTTCGATCCCAACCTGAAGGATTTGAAACCATATATGACAAAATATTTTCATTGCCTTGCCCTGAGAGGCTTGTGAATCACTACATTAATGTATTATTGACACTTCGGATTCTATCTCTCTCTCTCTCTCTCTCTCTCTCTCTCTCTCTCTCTCTGATTATTAATATAATTAGGGGATTAAAGGATAGACTAAATATTTTTTTGTTTGGATTTTTAATTATTTTTATTTTTTCATTTTTTCAGAATCACGAAAAATCTATATACTGCCTGGATATTAAAAATGTGTCTATGAATGCAGAATTTGCAAAATTAATACTAAATTCAGTCAATGGGTTAGTATATCAATCATTTTGTTTGGTTTGATATTTTTTTTATGTTGCCGCGTAGCAGGCAAGATAAAAACATATACACTATACACAGTACACTCCATACTCCTCTTTCTGCTAAATTCCAGACATTGCATGTTGAATGGTGGAACTGAACGCCGCGCTTATCCTTACCGGAGCGAGGAAATGAAATTAATTTAAATATAAACATGTCCCCGAGCGAGAAATATCCCACTGCAACACGAACGACCTCATTTTTATTTATAAATAATAAGGAGTGGAACGAATGTAATATGGGGTTTCCCAATAAGAACGATATGTTTTAAAATTGAAATAAAACATGTAATATATGTTCGAATTTCTTGCTCAATGGCTTTGGCTCAATGCTTTATTTAATAGGAAATTTTATGCTTTTTATGATTTAAACAAAATATCGTTCAAATGACCGCCACGACGCTTTTTGTACTGGTGAATACGGTCGGTCCAATTTTCGATGACTCGGTGCAGTATTTCGGCTGGTATGGCCGCTATAGTCGCTCGAATGTTGCGTTCAAGATTTTGAATTGTAGCTGGTTTATTGGCATATACTTAAGATTTAACATAACCCCACAAAAAATTGTCCAAGGGTGTTAAAAATATTTAGCACGAAATGCTCTTTGAGTAGAGACAATACTTCTCGAATTTTGATAGAAAATTTGGACAATTTCGAAACGTTAAGATAACGTGAAGTTGTTGATAATTAAATGGCAAATATAACTAAACACAAAACAACACAAATGTCAAATGTTAAACAACCAAGATGGCGGCTGTAAGCTATCAAAATCCTATCATTCCTATTGGGAAACACTGTATAAAAACTATCGTTTCTTACGAATATATGGATGTGTATATACGATACATGCACAGAAATAAAATTTCATGTCTGTTTGTTCCGCCTAATCCTTGGAACTGTACTTTAACTGACCTTTTGCTTATGTAATAAAGAATAACTCAGACTACTTTTGTTTTGGAATTATAAAATAAAGATTCAGAGGTGTTAAGTTCCACGTGCACGAATTTGCGCGCACACCTATATATATATATATATATATATATATATATATATATATATATATATATATATATATATATATATACGCTTTTATTCCGCATAGCAAGGTAGACTGAAAGTACCTAGTTCCAAGACACTCCGTACTTCACTTTCAACCAAATTCGAGATATTGCATGTTGAGTGGCGCTTTCGCGCTATGTGTTACCAGAGCGAGCAAATAAAAATAACATAAATACACACACCCTCCGAGTGGGTTTCGAATTTTAGTAAAATTTGACCTATTAAAAACACACACTTGCGTAGGTTAAATAAGTACTGACATAGCTTTAGGTTAGGCGCCAAAAAAAATATAATTTACATATAGATGCCATGCTAGCTCAGTAGAATACGATTGTAGGTTTATGATTGAAAATTCATATTTTTAAAGCATATTAAGACCGATATGAATAATAATCTTACGAGAATAGAACGTACAGAAAAAAGAAAACTATTTATATATGTATATCTACAGTAACACCTTCTTACTAATATACTACATTTAATACGATGTCTCACATAATACGCCAAGTATCTATTTTTTGTATTCCGTTTATTAAGTTTTCTAGTTTTATTCAAATGGCAAATATTTAGGCAATTTTACTGTATATTATTTACTGTATATTAACTATCCCATATTACTTAAATGTTGGTCATATTTTTTTTAAAAGATTAATCTTAATTATACCGTAATTGTCACATGTATTGTAGCTGTCATTAGGTCAATGACGTTGTTTAATTTAAAACGAACAAGTGCAAATGGAACGAATTTAACTGTTATATTAAAAAAAAATCTTGTTTACATCAGTCATCATTCAAATCTTGTTTATTTGTTTTTATATTTAAATTAGTGAAACTTGATACAAAAATACGTAAAAAATAATAAATCTAAACATTCAATTAATACTTTTTTATATAACAATAAAAATTATATGTATTTTTTTTTATTTATAGTATAAGAAGCAGGCTTGCCAGGGGTATGCTAATGGGAATAAAATTGTTTCCACGCGCGTATGGTATGCGCAGACTGGTAAAACTTTTATTATATTTTGTTGTAAAAATGAATTGCTCTGTAAATTAAATGCAAAATGGAAGATATTATTTACTACACAAAAAAGATTTGTCCAATTTTACGCCCTCTACCCTCTCTAAGAAAAATTATATAAGAATATAAGAGAACTCCCATATGAGGAAATTAATTATACTAAAGTTATATTCATTTCCACGGCCCGCTAAGAGAAAGCGCAGTGTTGTGTATCGTGGCTCAACAAACAAATCTCTCTTTTTCAGTCTAAATACTAGAAGTGAAAAAAGTCTAGAAACTAAAAAAATCGTCCTGATCTTTTAACCGCATCACTATTACAGCTTCACACTTTATCCCGCATTGCAGTGAAATCAGGGGCAATATAGTGTCAAATCCATTGACTGCTGTTCGTTATAAGTCAAGACAATGCATATTGACACTTAACGTTGTACTTTGTCTTGCTTGTAGAGCAGAGAAGTGAAATGAACATTTATAATCATTCCCCCGAGAGGGACTTGCATACACAAATCAATCTGCATTCATTCACTGTCCTACTGTACTACAATGGCCTCATCACTGCTATTACGTATTGTTATTTTAATATATTTTCCAGGAATGGGACATGGAACTAGCTAGTTTGGCTCAAATGTGGGTTGAACAATGCATTCTATCGGAAGATACTTGCAGAGCAACTAGTAAGCATTCTTTTAAAATTGCGCGTACATTTTGCAATATATTTTACTGGGTTGAAATAATTTTAAGAAATGAATATATAGACTAAGTTAAGGTCAAACCCACAATCATAGTCATAGTTTTGCTTTTTAACTTCAAACTGCTTTTAATCCTGTATATTTAAGATTGTGTTAAAATTTACGATTGGAACACATTGGTTTAAATTAAAATAATATATTAATTGACAATATTTACTATTTTTAAAGTGTTATTCCACACTTAGGATTAGAAAACATATTAGAAAAAACGCATAAAAATTTTAACGCAGCGGGATTCGAACCCGCGCCTCTTGGACGGTATCCAAGAGGCGCGGGTTCGAATCCCGCTGCGTTCAAATTTTTATACGTTTTTTCTAATATATTAATTGACAATTATTAAGTTTAGTTAGATCTATCTAGAGTTTAAACATAGCGCGCTGTTAAGTCCCCCGCTCAACACTCAATGTCTCAGTTTGTAGTGGAAAATAATCCACGAGGTATCCTGACGTAGGACCTGAACTTACCGGAATAATGTACAGTAAATGTAGTACAGGAAAATGTGAGTTCTCTTCGCATGCAAGTAAGTTGTATAGTTCCTGATACATTTTAAAGATATATCTGCTGTTTTGACTCCAATAGAAGAGAAAGAATTTTTTAATATATCCAAGAGTACTATAGTGTCGGGAGTCTATATTATCTATTTAAATATTTATACTAATAAATATCAAAATAGATAATATACACAAAGATTAGTGAAATTCAGAGCGATCCTTTTTGGCTTGCTCTTTTTATTTCAATCAGTTTTTTGAAGCAAAATCGTGGGAACTATTAGTAAAACTAATACGCATACGTAGAGAGAATTTGAAGAAAATGATCTGCCCCAGCAGGGTACGAGATAGTTGTATCAAGTCTTTTTTTAGGGAAAAAAATCAGAGCAATCTTTAAAATATTTATCAGGAAATATAAAATCAGGAAATATAAAACTCGCCTGAATTCGAAGAGAACTGACATTTTTTGATCTGGATTTGGATACTGGACAATAAACTGATAAATTCACTGAAATTTTTGACACTATTATTTCTAATTTCGATGATATCCGAAATAGACTATACTATACTAGTCTTTTCTTAGGTGAAGCTATATTACTACCTATAGTTATCCATGTTTATGTTTCTTAATTTTTTACTCGGATAGACCACAAGGTCTTAACTGAAAATTGTTGAGAATGTCGCATTTTTTAATAATCATTTAATTTTATAAATTGAATTTATATTTACCAAAATTTTACGGACTAATCGATATTTTTTTTCAGAAAAATTTCCGGATCCAGCACAAATACGAGCCACAACACACTTTAATCTTAGTTGGATACCTCTTACGGGTGTCCATGTTAATTTAAAACCTGGATTCTCTATGGATAAAGTGAAATTTGGAGTAAAAGCCGTATTAGCCTACTGGTATTCACGTAGACATTTCTTAAAGGAGCTCGAAGCAGTAGTAAACGGTGATTTATGGTAAGCATAATTAACTTTCATCTTATGTTGCAAAAAATATTTTTTTTTATTAAGATAGCCAGCTAATGATAATTTACTTTGGTAATATCTAGTAGAATAAAAAAGATTCGACCGAGATTAGTCAGTTAAATATACAGAAAATAATAGTTAAAATACTAAGTAAATGTCTATAACCATAAACCATAGTCTGAAAGAACAATAAATCATTATTTTTTCTGTTAATGATGTATAAAATATTTATTTAGAGAGTAGAGTCGAATGTTTCTGTACATTTTAAGAGGTTCTCTCCAGCAGTGCACCTGGGTAGCAATTTCCACTGTTTTTTCATTTTGAATGAACATGTTTTAAGCCGATCAAAATTTCAAATAATTGACAAATCGGCCGTGGTTACTCTGTTTCTTAATCTGTAAACGTACTGTGGATAAGTTCAAGCACTTAATCAAGTTTGATAAATCTCATATCCTAAAATAAACCTTTGAGTTACTAAAACACAGCAACAAGATCCATATATACTTGTTTCGCCTTATTATATACTATAGTCATTAACCTCTTCATACATGCCCTGCGGAGGGTCCTGATACTTTTGATGTGGTCTTCCTTTAGTATTATCGATACTGTGTTATAGTCAACCAAAATCTCCTCAGACCTCTCGTACAACTAACCTTTACATCATATTTCTTTCTTACCATTCTCTTTTATCACTTATCCTCTCAACATGCCCAGACTACTTTCGTTCTCGCATACGCTTGCCATTCTGTTTATATATTATACTCATAAGAGTTTAATATACTTTACAGGGACGAAGATATTAAGGAATCTCCTTTTCTTTCACTTATACAAGGGTCGGCTACTCATATAGGATGCGGCGTCGCCGCCTTCGCGGTTATAGACAGTGCATATAAAACTTTTGAATACGTAAACGTACGTATGGTACAAATATTCACCCTATGAGGGGGCGTAATAGAATACAATTACCCTCCACTACTAGTTAGAATCCCGTAAGAGGCGGGTAACCCAGTAATTTGATGGAATGAAGTTAATCCTCCGACTGACCTTGACCTTGACTCGCGACCATTATCTTGACCAAAACCTGATGTGTTCCAGTTCGAAGTCATGTAAACTAGCTATCCCTATTCCCATCTATCCTTTCCCACATCTCCTTTCATTTCCATCATGTAGATATCCATGGGCGATGGTGACCCTTTACCATCAGATGGACCTTCTGCTCGTTTGCCTCCTTTTTCTATAAAAATAAATATATCCTTAAGTGTTGAATAGTGTGGGTTGGAACCCAACTCATCATAAAAAACTAATTATTAATGTATTTTATAAATCTGATTTATAAATCTGATACGCTTGGTCAGGCCATTGTGGCACAGTAAGACAACGTCTGCGTTGCGGCGTTGAGAACCGCCTGTCAACGTGCAATGTATGGATTTTTATCTGCAAGAGCGGAACTGAGCGTGTTAATACTGGGTTCTCTCGCACTGCCTTGTTAAAAAAAGATAAAGCGTAAAGCTGATTTTTTCAGGCAGTACGTCTCGTATGTAATTTGTCAAAGCGCCTTCGTGAAGGTGACAAAGTTTACGATATTTATCCCCGAAACAATTTGGATCATACTAAGAAATGCGGCTGTCCATTAGGCTACGATGAAGATCCCCACTGCATGTGTTACCAGAGTGGAAGAAAACAGGGTAATTGTTTATTATTACAGGTTAAATGTTAGTTAACTTATATAATTTCTTATTTTTTATTTACTTGTGACTTGCTTATTTAGTGTTAATTCACTCTGTTAATTACTGATTGTCTGAGTTGCCTTATTTATATTACAGCAAAAAGTTTATTTTTGTATTGGTGCAGAACCAATGTAAGAAAAAAAACAAATTTTATTTTCATATGTTTATGTAGAATCTGGATATTCAAAAAAAATGATTGACAGATTGTAAAGTTTTTTTTACTTTAATAGACAAAATAGACCAATAAGAGCGTGTCATAGAGAAAAAATACTACAAACCTCTCAATACTTCTTAAAGTAATTCAACTTGTCTAGATCTTAACTCATTAAGTAATTTAAGACTTATTGTTTTCTATTTAATTCACACTTTTATTAATAATGGATGGAATGTTGAAGACAACATTAATATTCTTGCCAGTTATTAAAATTCTTTATTTATTAACTGGTAAAAAAATCAGAAAATGAAAATTGTGAAAACAGTATTTAAATCGGTTTTGTCGTTGCCAAAATTACCGTGTATAAACAAACAGATAAAAAAAAACATTGTTTGAGCTCGGTTATATTGATGAATGTCGTCAACATTAGTTTTTTTCGTGTATCCCCCATGTACAGACGGCAAACAATTACATTTTTATTGTATGCATACATGATATAGAGCAGAAACAAATATAATGGTAGTAGATAGAGCTAGCAAGCTATCGAATACCTGCACACATCACGGTATATGGTATGATCATTTTGTTTTTTGAAAAATAAATATCTATAAGCCTATATGATATTTCGTTACGTGACGTTTTTTATAAAATTGCACAGCCAATAATCCGCATAGTACTTAGGAAATGGTTGGTTTGGGCACGTTGAGAGGATGAGTGAGAATGGTAAGAAAGATTTATGAAACTAAGGTGAGTGGTACGAGAGGTCGGAGGAAATCGGCTGACCTTTGAAAACAATATCAATCACGTAAAAATCATAAATCACGTAAGAAACAGGTTATGACTGTGGACGAGGCGAAAGAGGTATGCATGGACCGTAGCGTTTGGCGCTCCGTTGTCTCCGACTACGTCAGAGGTACAGTGCGAAGCTATAAAAAAGCTTAGGAATTTAAAATAAGCAATATATAGCTAATTATTTAAGTTATATAAATATAAATACAATTTTATTTTGCCTCAGGCTTATTGAAAAAGATCTGGTTGAAATCACAGCATTTTTCTTTTAATTTACCAAATTGTGTTTTTAGAAAACAAATTTTAAATATTAATTTATATGTAAATGTAAATAATTGGCTAATTAAATAACATGTATACTTATTTATAATATTTAAGCCAAGTCAAGATACACCATACTCCGCTTTCCGCCGAATTGGAGACATTACTTGATGAGAAGCGGCACTCAACGCTGCACTTTATCTTCCTAGAACGACTGTGCCATGGACGACCTCATATCATATATAATTTATTCATTTATTTCCATTTTTCCTTTTAGTAAACATGAAATGCGGTGTTGAGTTACTACGCTCTCTCTCTGATATACAGGGCGAGTTAAAATTAATTTTTTTAAGTATCTTAATAATAATGATAGTTCTCTACTTGCCCAATTTTGACATCGTGTAAAAATACCTTAGTCCACTTTGAGTCGCATCGTATGGTGAGAGGCGGAACTCAACGCCACAAAATATACTGTCTCATCAGATTGAATCTGATTATAAAGTTTTGTTTTATTTAGCGTACAAATGCGAGTATGGAGATTGTGTACCCAAAGTTGTTATTCTACCTATATTCACGTTAGAAAATAAACCGGCGCCGACAAGAAAACCTAGGTATCATATCATATGTTTAATTTCTTTGCCTATTTTCAATATATATATATATATATATATATATATATATATATATATATATATATATATATATATATATATATATATATATATTTAATTTTATTACTGTCATATTGGTTTTAGTAATATTACGTCGGAGAAACCTAAAAATCATAGAAAATATCAACGAAATATGAACTCGAGTGACTGGATCCAGTCGAAGGTAAGGGATACTTATTAGAAACAGTAAGTAGTAGAACATAAAATATTAATCTTTTTACCGGATAGACAAAAAGAAGGCTATGTTTTTACCGCTTTTTTTACTTTAAATGTAAGTGTGTATGTATGCCTATTTATTTGTTCTCTTATAAATGCTAAACCCATAAAAGCATCATAAATATGACGCACGTTTGATTCTTCTTAAAACCGAGTGTCACTGAGTATATGTATAAAATTATTGAAATTTTATTTCATTATATTTTTTTATTATATTTATTTTAATATTTTTGAACCGTTTTCTATTTAGATTAAAAGAAATAATAATATGCTTGTTAACTTACTTGGACGGTTTCCAAATAAATGCGGATTCGGGCCGTTCTTTCAAATTTTTATATGTTTTTTTAAATATATTTACTAATCAATTCGTTTCATATCAGTAGGCAGGGGATATAACATTATTGTTTATAGAAAAGTCTGTTACTTTTTTGGTTTGAACTGGAAATTATAATCATTGAATACATGTAAAGTAAAATTAATTACTAAAACAGAAAGAATAGTTTTTGCTATTTATTACATAGGATCGTGATGTGTTTTCTTCTTAAATCTAAGGCTTTATTAAACCATTAGTAATTTATATCTATTTAATGTACACCTAACAATATTATAGACCAAATCAACTTAAGTAAATTATCAAATATTCAAATTAGTATGGAATGAACAAAAACTCTATATATATTGAGTTACTTACATACACAAATTTAGTCTTAACCACCCCTGACATATTGTAAGCCTTATAATATGTCATCTAATAAATATATATTTATATATATATATATATATATATATATATATATATATATATATATTTATATATATATATATATATATATATATATATAGCTCTTGCAACGTTACTCAATATTATAAGTCACTTTCTTATATTTTGCTTATAATTTTTAAATAGTTAAAATGCTTATACATAAAAAATATTAATATTTTTTTGTAGGGATCACCTATTTTTGAATATCCCGAGGAAAGGATTAGATACCAGAGCGAAAAATTAGACAATCTACAGTCTTTTAATGAAAAGGATGTAATTTCCATAGAAAATTTTACAGATATGGAAAATGTTATTTCTTCTTATATGGGAAACAGAAAATATATGCTATATGATGAAACGTATACAGGTAAGTTTAGCTTCATGCGTTTATGAATTCGCATAGTAGGGTTAGACAGGAAGTACCTAGTGTCAAGGCACTCCGTTCTCCGCAAAAGTCGCTAAAATCAAAGATCTAATGATATTATTACTTATGGATATATAAATCAATGTTGTTAAGATAATGTACAACAATGAAAAGGAAAATATTATGTTTTTTTTCTTTACGATTTTTATTCCGCATAGCAGGGCAGACAGAAAATTACCTAGTGTCAAGACACTCCGTACTTCGTTTTGTTTTTTTCTGAAAATTTGTATATAAAATAATATGAGGTCTACCTTTCTAAAAGTTTAAGTTGTAACTGTGAACTCTGTAGACCATGAGAAATATTTCTAATAAACTATCAAAAAAACAATTCCACGATTTTCCCGTATAGCAGCCGGTAATCAGAGAGAACAGAGAAACATTATATGTTGAGTGATGAAACTTAATGTCACTCTTTGTGTTACTAGAGCGTCTATCAAAATAGTTTAAATATAAACATCCCTCCAACTGAAAATTGAAGTAATAATGACGCGTTAGAATCACCCAATTAACCACGTTAGGGGTCATCCATAAATTACCTCAAACGTTAACAGGGAGGGGAGGTGGTGGTGGCTGTCGGCGAAATTTGACATTCTAACACAAAAGCGGTCTCGCACAAGGGGCTTGCTGTAAAAAGGACTGGGTAGGGGTCAAAAAATTATGAAATTCAAGTAGCATAATTCATATAAATTGAGATTAACACAACTTCAACGTAGGGATTAAAAATAATTTATTTTCATAATTATGAATTCAATAATAATTATTACTATTAATTAAAAAAGCATATTTTGTCTATTCTTTCTAATCACATGAGAGTGTGACTAACCAGCTAACTATTTACTTTATTCAAATTTAATATAATAATAAAATATGTCTTAAATAACATTTAAGAAGTACAGAGTGTCTTGACATTAGGTACTTCCTGTCTACCCTGCTATGCGGGGTAAAAGCGTGAAACTAAATAACATACAAAGGAAATTATCGTACAAGGAATTGAACCCTGTCTGATTACTTTGCCAGGGACAAAATGCTAAACTAAAATCTAATATTTACTTATATTTGCAGGAGACTACCCATAAACTCGACTACATTTATGATGATGATGATGATGATTCATAGAAGGCATCGTATACAAGTATTTTCTCAAATTTTCTTTTTGTAGAAACTCAATAAATATTATATTTTCTTCAATAATAATTTTTTGGACAATTATATATTTTTTTATTTTATATATTTATAGTATAAAATCGTGTCTATATTTTAAATATTTTTACAAATAACTTAAATCTAGGGATATGTAAAAAAAGTAATTGAATATGAAGCTATGATTTTTAAAATATTTTTCTGTCTGTTTATTTGTTTCTAACTTTGATTAGTAGATGTAGAATTATAAAAGACCAGCTAAACTATAAGAAATAAGGAAAAGTTTGTATGTCTGTTTGTGTAACAAAAGTTTTACAACATGATCAGCATTCTCCATTAACATATAATACTTAAGGATCCAAAACATAAATACGTTCAAACAGTAAACACGGCCAATATGTAATTTCAAAGAGGAACGTTTCAAAGATCTAACATAATGATGTGTATAGTTAGTTATAACTCTAAAAAGAAACCTAACTGAATTAAAATCAATATGATTTTTTTATATTAAAATAGGTAGGAAATTCAAAATTAACAAAACCTTAATAGTCTAACTAAATTATAATAAATAATAAAACTCCTTAGTAAAATTCCTTATTATTTTATTTTAATAATTTCCCAAAATCCAAAAATCCATATCCCAATTTACGATGCATTAAAAAGAATTTCAAACTACGTATGTAGGTCCTCTAATATTTATGAGATTTAAGTAACGGCACGTATTACTGAGGTTGCGATCTGTGCCGCGCTCTGCAAAAGTAATTCCACAAATGCAGTATAAGTTGGATAAACTAACAAGATGAGCAAACCACATTCGGCTAGAACATACTCTTACGGTAAATTAATTTTGTATAGCAACCAAACACACATTTACGGTGAAATCACGGCAATTGTGGTATATTTTTGTTATTTATCATAACGTAAGACATACTTGAAAAAGTCTTAGGAAAGTTTCTCTATACATTTTTCCCGTAACTGCACAGCGTTAGATGAAGCACAAAAAATGAGCAAAATAACAAATGGATTCCGCAAGCAACGTGCATTATCCCTGACATATGTTTCTGCTAGAGTATCGTCCCAATGCTGTTCAACTTTGAACAAAATACTTGTTCAAACCCTTGGCGAGGATCCAGGTAAGGACATATATGATGTCGTCAACTGGACATCGTGATGAAAAATGACAATCTCACTTTTAAGGAAAAATTAGTATTCACTACATATCTTCTGAAGACGTAATGTAAAGTCCTAACTGATATTTAAGGAACTCGATACATTTGTTTTTGGTGAAAATGATGCTTGGTTATCTTTATTAACGTATTTGCATATGTACTTTATTGACTCTATGCTTATTACACATTACAACATATATATGTGCTCTGAAAAGTCTCAATGGTACTCCAGTATTATATAAAATTTTTAGAGGACACATTCCTTTTTTCAGAATATAACACGACCCACCGGTTGTCTAAAGTGATCTGTTGACCGAGTACTTATTTTTTGCCATCACCATAAATCTAGCGAACACCGTCAATATAAAGAATTATGACATGTTATAAGTTCAGCTTACAAATGATTTCGGATGTCATAGGGACTGTCTCAGTATATCGACTATTTTGTATTTGCCCCAAGTTCCTTGTAGAATATGAGTTTTACCGATTTCATCAATATATTTAGGTCAAGAAGTTTGGCACATATCCTATGATCTATCATGATATCGAATTTTAACCTTTTCTCCGTTATTTTGAAAGATTTTATATTTATTAATTATATTTGTATAAAAATAACAAGAGTTTCATTACATCTAGCTATTTTGTGAAATTCACTAACATGGTAGTTCCATCTATCAATCTATTACTTATTTATATGAGCATGGCAATAAGAAACAAAATCTGATTCTAAGGATTTTCTATACTGATTTAAAATTAACGTTTAGTACAACTACAGTAATAAAATAGTTATATAATATTTAAAAAGTATATATTTTAAATGCTTACAACAATACTTCTTGTACATATTTATTAGTTTTTATTTCGTTGACCTCATCCAATTTAACACTATCCTTATTTTCAATATCCACTTGTCCACTATGGTCAGAGTCCGATACAACGATCAAAACACTTTGCTATAAGTGTCACTCATGTATGTGTAAGAACTTGCAGCACTTTCCCAACATGATCGTATTTCACACTCATTAGAGAAAGCTGTGCCCAAAATAACGTAAGCTGCTCACCAAAAATTGAATGAAATTCATACTGCAAGTTAAAATCAACGACTGCAAATATAGTTTCAGTTTGGTATAATTATGAAAATAATGTAAAAATCACTTTAACATTAATAATTGAGATTGTAAGATAGTTTCCATTTATATATAAAATGTAAAGATTTAGAAAATATTTATGAAGAATTATAATTTACTAAGTGATTAAAGACATTTCAGAAATTGTTATTATGCAGACGAATAAAAAATATTAAAAATATAGACGAATAAGAAATAAAAAATATTGACAATTAAGGACAATTGTGGCTGGTCGTGGCGCAGTGGGACAGCGCCTGACTGTAACGCGATCGGTTGTGGGTTCGATCCCCACTCAAGGGAGTGATTTTTATTTCAATTATTTTCACTTCCTCGCTCTGGTAAAGACAAAGTGTGGCGTTGACTTTCACCACTCACCACACGCAATGTCTAGAATTCGGTGGAAAGTGAAGTACGGAGTATCTTGACAGGTACTTTCTGTCTACCCTGATATGCGGGATAAAAGCGTGAAGCTAAAAAAAAATAAAGACCGTGTCTGATTTCAATCCCCTCTTAGTTATACTTCTACTTCTTCGTATCAATGAAACTAAAATGCTCAAATGGTGTTTTGCCACGTTGATTGCTTCATCATCCCTTTATTAAACGAACATTCTGGGAAACTCTTATATTAAATTTATAGATTATTTTCGCTGTGAGAAGAAAGAATCTTGCTTTGAACTTGTGCAGAAAGTAAAATACAACGTTAGATACGTTTTTATATTTTCTCTATCTTTCTCGCTATGCAAGACAAGTGATGGAAAATTAAACCTCGTCTAGACTTTATTTTCCAGAGCATCTAGTGCGAAGTTTATAAGATATGAATATGGGGCTTAACAAAAGTAGTTTACATTCAGAAATATATTTATAGACATATAGAAGTAATAATTTTAACTAATAAGTTTTGCTCCAATATTTCATAGACAGGGGTCATAAAGACAATGCAAACGATGTAGCGGGAATAAACTAGTTTTTAAAAATTTTAGTTCAATGTTATTTTAATATTCAGCTACCACGATTGTTTATTTGTAATATAACATGAATATTTATATTGTTTGATAAATGGACCAACACGTGTATCAGTTTCTATAAATAATATTTTGAAATAAATATAGAAGAAAAAAATGACATAATTTTCATTTTAAAATCTGGTTCTATAAAAAAAACCAAATCTGCTTAAAAAATAGTCTAATGCCTAATTTGTCTAACGTCTAGTCAGCTAATCCGATGTCCAGGTCTAAATATGTGTATATAAATAAACATAGTACATATTATTAACCAAGTTCAAATTTCCAAGAATAAGTGGGTTGAAATATTAATGCAAGTTATTCCTACATTCATTAAGATTCACAATCGAAGCTAATGAAAACGTTATTAAAATATATACATTAATAAAATTCCCACTCTTTATCTTGCATAGCAGGTTAATCAAAGAGGACCTAGTGTCAAGACAGGCCGTTCACCATTTTCCGCTCAAATTTGAGACATTGGGTGTTTAATGGTGGAACTCAACGCCGCGCCTTATCTTATCATAGCGTAGAAATTAAAATTATTGTGATAATTAACAGCCATAGTCTATCCTCTAACATCGTTAATCAAGAAATCCCAATAATTCCATCCGAATTGATTTACAAAGAAAACAATGTAAACGAAATAAAAAAAGTTTACGCGTTAACGAGAAACAAACTAGGGAAACCAGTAAAACACTTTTACTTTTGTTTTACGACTTCACCACCATTATTAGATGTTTAGAAAACAAAGCCGACTTGCTCGAACCATTCGGACTTAAATATGAACATATGGCTTTTGATTCAGGGGCTGGTTGTTTTTGTTATTCAAAATATATTATTTATGGAGTACATAGTGAGTATTTTCGCAGTTTTTTTTAATATAGAAATGTAATATTCTACTTTTTTTAAAGTCCCTTTTTAAAAATATTTATTAATTTGAACGCAGCGGGATTCGAACTTGCGCACCTTGGAAACCGTCCAAGCGTTCTGACCGCTAAGCCATGCGTTCTACTGCCAGCTGCGTCGAAATTTTTACACGTTTTGTCACAGCTAACTTATTTACATTGTTAGCATCTCTGTAAACAGACTCAAAATTTTATACGTTTTTTAAAAAAAAATTCGAATATAAAATAGATTATGTCACTTTTTATAACATAACTAGGAAGAGAGTGACATTGTTCTCTACTTACCGAATTGGGTGGTGAAATTTAACGCCTTGGTTTCTTTTATTAAAGCGGTAGATTAAAAAAATAGTTTTGTTATATGAGGTAGGTTAAAAAATACATATTTTTGTTATACTTATTACCCTAGGTCACCAAACCATTGTGTTTCCAGGCAGACGCTATTCGAAAATTTAGATTTCAAAACAATAGTAGCTTAGATGTTTCTTTAGTTTACTAAGTTGTATGAATTGATGGATTCAGTCAAAAACTCTGGGGAATGATTATATTCAAATTATTTTCATTTTCTCGCTCTTGTAACACAAAGCGCGGCATTGAGCTCTGCCACTCAACATGCTGTGTCTCGAATTTGACAGCCAGCGAAGTACGGAGAGTTTTTGCACTAGATTCCGTATCTACCCTGCTATGTGTAAAAGGCGTGAAGCTAGAAATAAATTAGTTTTTAAAAAGCTATTTTATTTTTTTTTATTTTAGAATATGTTTAATTCTTCACGAAAGACTTTATTATTAATAATATATTAAGTATAATATTTACTTAATTTTCAGGTAGAAGCCAGGAATGGAGAAACTATACCTTTAGGATCATTGTTAGGTAGCGTTGAGCGAAGGCATCTTAAGGTATGAAGGTTTTTTTTTTCAACAAAAATGTACGTTTTAGGAAATAAAATTTGAAAGAATATTTCCATACATTTAATCAAATATGACATTTTTTTATACAATTTTGTTTTTTAATTTGTTTTTATTAAAACTATAAATACAGGTCCATACCTTTTGTTACATTGATTCTTATTATATTAATATTTCCGTTATAAAGTTTGAAGTGCTTTAGCTTATAAGACTCATTAATTTGCTAAGAGAGTCAAGGATTTTATGTGATACAATATTTATGAAAATAAATAAATTTATTTTCAATTCCTCGCTCTAGTAAGACATAGTGCAGCGTTAAGTTCCACCACTCAACACTCACTATTGTATCGTGGTAAACGAAATAGAAACAAAATACGTTCAAATTTTTATACGTTTTTTTAAAAATGTTTTCTAATCTTAAGTGTGGAATAACACTTTAAATATAGTAAATATTGAAATACAAAGTGTCTTGACAAAGTACTTTTTGTTTATCCTGCTATGCGGGATAAGGAGTGTGAAGCTAAAACCAAAAAATCGAAAATATATATTTAGCTGTTCTTTCAGAATTCCCAAAGGAAATCCGAAGCAACAAGTTACGAAAACGAAAAAATTGAATATCCTCAATATAGAAAGAGAAAAATAAAGAAGAAACACAAGGTTACAACACACAAAAACACAAACGACCAGCATTCAAACGTAAATCAAGATCACAGGAAAAAAAATAATAAAAGGAGGCCCAAAATCTATGATAATAAGAGGTTTATAAAAACAACTCTCAGAGAGAACGATTCAAAGATGTCTGGCTCAATAGAAAGTGACACAAAGAGAAAGCCTGTGGATATTATTGTACATATTAAAATGAACGATAAATAAATATTTTTGGTTAGAATTTTTATCGGGATTTTTGATGTTGAGTTTTTATATATTTTGATAGATATATTTATGTAAAAAGATCTTTGATTTTCGCGTTCTTTACACGGATTCATCGGTTAAAACGGTGGTCCCGGACTACTGTATAGTGTTCGTAAGGTCAGATTTTCAAAAATGTATTTTCGAATACCAAAACATAGGTGATTAATTCGTTTAAATTAATTTCATTTAAATCATGTATAATAATAAATAATTTACGGTAGTGTACGGTTGTTATGTTTAATACTACTCATTTTTTATGATATTTTATAATATATATATATATATATATATATATATATATATATATATATATATATATATATATATATATATATATATATATATATATATATATGTCTTTAGAACGTAAAGGAAACTTACTAAAAACTACGTAACCCTTTTACGAAAATTACGCGAACGAAGGTGTATAAAATTTGGCACATAACAAGTTTATGTAAACAGCTTCACAAATTGAAATACCATTCGCTTAAAGTGGGAATCGAACCTACAACCAATCGTATTTATAGTCAGACCTAAAATTTATATAAAGTGGGAGTAAAATTTAAAGACTTGAATTGGGAAGGAGTCCAGATTGCTATTTTTATTATAAATAAAGTATAAACTACCTTAAATTAATAAAATAAATGCAACACATTACAATATTACTTACATGTTGCTGACCTCTATTTAATTAAGACAACTTAAACTTTTTTAGCTTCACGCCTTCATCCCGCACAGCAGGGTAGATAGAATGTACCTAGTATCAAGAAGTACGGAGAATTCGAGACATTGCGTGTTGAGTGGTGGAACTCAACACCGCACTTTGTCTTTACCAGGGCGAGGAAGTGAAAATAACTATAACCACTCCCCCCTAGTGGGAACCCAGAAGCGATTGCATTTACGCTGACCCACTGCACCACTATGGGCCTCGCCTCGGCCTTTTTTCTGTATACACTAAATAGTAAAAAGTATATTTAACTTTGAAGATTATTTTAGTCTAAATATTTACAGTCGAAAACCTATTAAAATAGATTAATTTCATTAATTTAATAATTTTAACGTCATCTAATTTACTGATTAGGTATTCTATACATTTCCTGATTAAACATATTTTAGAATTTTAGGTATATGAAAATTTTATATGTTTATCTGAAAAGTCTTTGATCCAAAGCTAGTCCTACGTATATTTAATATTATTTCTTTACAAATTTAAATTTAACTTGAAGTTTGAAGTTATAATGACAATTTAAATAATTATTATTAGTTGGAAATAATATTGTAACACTGAGCCTAATAATAGTATCCTTAATTGTATTAAGAGAAGGATGATATAAAAGAAATCATTTTCTTTCGAATGCTGTCTGTCGTCTTTAGTGGTGTCTACAGCGTCATTATATTCTTGACTTGGCTGCCTTTGAAAATCGATTAATATCTAATAATTTTACTTGAAACTATTATATTATCTATTAATATCATTTGAAAATATATTTTTAAAACTTGACGTTTCATTTCTATCCCGCATAGCATTGTAGTTAGGATGTACATTCGAGACATAACGTGTTGAGTGGCGGAACTCAATTCCATGCTTTTTTTGCTAGAACGAAGGAAATGGAAATAGTGTATAAATATAATCATTCCCTCGAGTAGAAATCGAACCCACAAACGATCGCGTTTACAATCAAACGCAGACCTATTGCGCCACGATCGGCCTCACGGGATCGGTTTCGTGTACTATACTGCAGCCTGTGGTTACAAGTCGATTGATTGATTACATAGAAATTTATTTAATAGAAGAATATATTTTTTGTTTTTTTTTCAATTCGTTTTTATTTAATGTTTTTTATTATTTATTTATATTTTTTTTATCCAACTTCTTAATATTTAGTTTAGATAAGTCATTTAGATTTATATTGATAAAAAAGTAATGTATAGAACATTATAACAACTGTTTAGAAAAAATGTTTATTGTTATTAATTATATTCACATTAAAGAAATTTTATTGACTTTTTTTTATTGCTCGCTTGGAAAAGCTTCCTTTTCGCTTTTTCTTCCCTTGTAAATATTTTTGCAGATTCATTTTTAATATGTTAATCGTTGCATTGAAATTGGACGTCTTAGATCTTTTATTTAATTTTGGATATTTTCGTTTTATTAACTTCAACACGTGTGATAATGAGTCCTCCGTTACAATTAAGTGGCGTGGTACCTGAAAGTTCAACATGTTTATTATGACACTAGAATAAAATTGAAAAAACTGACTATAAACCCGATTGGTTATGGATTCGATTCCCCCTTGCAAGATTATTTAAATTATTTTCGCTTTCTCGCTCTGGTAAGACAAGGTACGGCGTTGAGTTCCACCACTCAACACGCAATGTCCCGAATTCGGTGGAAGGGGAAGTACGGAGTGTCTTGACACTAGGTACTTTCTGTCTACCCTGCTATGCAGGATAAAAGCGTGAAGCAAAAAAAAAATATATGAGAGAGATAGACCCTAAGATGCTCAAGGAAGCTATGGCTGGATGTCGTAAAACAGGATATAAGAGCCAATGGACTTGCCACCGAGGATGTCAAAGACCGTGCAAAGTGTAGGTTAAGTGGGAAGACCTGACTAACGCTGTGATAGTGACAAGAAGAATAAGAATGAAATTAAAAAAAATCTATTAAATTAATATATATTAAAAAAAATAATTTAAATATTACTTATTTCTTAGAGGAAGTCTTAACAACAAATACTAAACTGAACAAATACTAAACTGAATTTATCACCAAATTTTTAAAACAGGTCTCAAATTTAATATAATTTCTGTATACAATAAGATCTTTGATTTTCGTGATTTTTTACACAGTATAAATTAAACTATTTTTAAGGAATTAATTGCGTATATTTTGATATTCGAATATACATTTTTGGAAACCTGATGTTTCAAACAGTTTACAGCAGTGCGTGGTCACAATTACTCAACGTGTACAAAATAAACGCCATTAATCCGTTTAAAATAGTTTCATTTAAACATTCTATTAATCTTTTATTTAGCTAATGCCAAAAACATAATTATTAGTATAATTTCAAATGAAACTAACGAAGCGGAATACGGAGTGTCTTGACACTAAGTACTTCCTTTCTATATTTATATATGAGATTCCGTTTACACGCAATATTTAGAACACTGAAGGAAAGAGGAAAAGGAAGTATTTTTACTGTAAATTCTCTCTATCTACCCTGTTTTTCGGATTAAGGGCGAAACTGTATTTAAGCATATACGTGTAGGTAATAGTATTAACTGAACGCTCTCACCCTTTCATGCGCCTTAGACCTTTGATCTTCCACCATGTTATTATCACGAGATACTAAATTTAGTAAATTCTGGAACAAAGCATTCAATTAATTTAGTTTACAATTTGAGGTTTAATATATATATATATATATATATATATATATATATATATATATACATATATATATAACTCTTTTTAAAATGTTATTCCATACTTAGGATTACAAAACGTTTTTAAAAAAACGTATAAAATTTTGAACCCAGCGGGATTCGAACCTGCCTCTTGGATATCGTCGATCACGCTCTGATCACTAAGCCATGCGTTCTAAATTTGTGTAGTCGATTATGTACTTTCGAGATATATATATATATATATATATACATACATACATACATACATATATATGTATATGTATTTATATATTTAATTGAATAATTTATCCACTTACATGTAAATCATCACTTTTAGCAAATAAACATAATAAATCAAAATACACAAATAGAATTGTTAAAACCATATTCATATTTCTCGCTTCATTTTAAAAACATCATAAACAAAACAATAACATTTGATTCCTAAAATTCGTTTTATATTATCACAATACACTGTTAATTGTAGAATGGACGCTGATTTTTTTAAAAGAAAGAAACGAAAATTACATTTATTATAGAATTCTCTTTGTTTTGGTCGTGAAAAAATCGTTTAAAAACATTTCGGATTGTTACTTTAGCGTTTCCGCTTAGAGAACTCGATGGTTGTTTTTTTTTCTTTTTGCTTTAAGACTATTGCGTGTTGAGTGGCGAAAGTCAACGCCGCGCTTTGTCATACCGGAGCGAGGTAATGGTAATAATTTAATTATAATCATTTCCTCAAGTGGTAATCGAACCCACAACCGATCGCGTTTACAGTCAAACGCTGTCTTATGTTTAAATGTACGTAATTTACGTAATTTTTGGCTTTGGTTTTATTTTTCATTTTAAATGAAACTAGTTGAACTAAATTATTTGCGTACGTATATTGCGATGTACGTATTTTTTCTAGTTTTACACTTTATCCCGCAAAGTAGGAAAGACAGGACGTAAGTACACGTAAGTCAAGACACCCTGTACTCCACTTTCTACATAATTTCGAAACGTTGCGTGTTGAGTGGCGAAATGCAGAGAGCGAAGACATAAAAATGATATAAATATAATCATTTCCCTTACCGGAAATGGAGCCCACAATTAAATGTGCTTACAGTCACGTCGTCCCACTGCGCCATAGGTGTTTAAATATGTGTATATTTTAGAAAACCCGTCACGATGTTAAGTAGACTCGACAGTAGTCGAACACTAGTGGGTGGACAGAGGTGGTATTCATCTGTAGTTGATATTAATACATATTATGGTTATCAAACTACCGTCACCAATATCTTAGAATTTTTGGATTTTTCCACTCTGGTATAGCGAATTTATGACGTTAAAGGTAGTTTTAAATGAAACTATTTTAAGCGAATTTATCGTACATTTTAGTATTTGAAAATACATTTTTCTAGACCTGACGTTTTGAACACTTACATCTATCCGTGGTCAATATTCATCTTTTGAATACGTATCTAAAATATAACTTTGAATAGTCAGTACTGTCAGTCGTACAGAAAACTCCTACGAAAGATAATTTTGCTGAGAAAAGCCAACAGCTGATCTATTGAAATACAATTAACAAAACAAACTGACATCAAAATTTACCTTTCCGCACAGTAACATAATTACTGTACCCTTAATTAGAATATTAATGTACTTTGTTAACTTAAATATGTTCAAATTAAATAGGGAATGTTTCCGAAATCATTTGTGTATATGTACATATACTGTGTGCCTAGTTTATTATTTTTAAGCACACAATATACTTTATTCTGATGCCAAATAGAGAACAGAGTGTCTAGACACTAGGATCTCTCTGGTCTACAACAACTCGCATACAGCAATAGCCCTGCTGTAAGAAAGAAAATGAAATACTCATATATGTAACATTAATTTTAATATTTATATTTGAATTACTCACTATATTTTTAATTACTTAATTTAATAAGGAATTATTAGCCGTTATTTTAAACAATTTGCAGCTTTACGCTTTAACCAGCAAAGCAAGTAGTCAGAGAAAACTTAATGTCAAGACATTCCATTGACTGTTTTCCGACATTGTGTGTTGAGTGGCTAGATCAACACAACACCGTGCGTAGTCTTACCATAGCGCAGTTAAAGTTTATTTTAATTTGAAAATAAATCAAATCCAAAATTTCTAATAAGTATATACTATTTTTCTTTCCTCTAAAGCAAAGAATCTGGGACAGGTGCCAATACAGAGATTTTCCTCCTTCCTGTATACTTAGGACGCAAGGACTAACGTCCTCAGTAGCTTTCAGCTCAGATGATAATTACACAAACAGGCTTATGTTAAAATCGTAAAATGTTCTTTTTAGAAGTAACATTTTCTTCATAATTAAAACGCTCATTTCCTTAGTATAATAATTAGGATTTAATATTAAATAATATTATAACGATTTCAAAATATAAATTTCATATAAAAATTAAATAGAGGCTGGGCATGGCGCTGTGATAGCATTTGATTGTAAAGGTTTTGGGTACGTTTCATTTCATCGCTCTTTTTATACAAAGTGCGGTGTAGAGTTGACAAAGCAGATTACAAAGTTAAGGTAAAAAAATAAAATAAAACACATTTTAATTATTGATATGAATAAACAAAACAGGGCAAATATATTGTATAATAAAAAAAGATTTTTAAAATATCAAAATCAATATAATATCTCTATGTATATATGTAAAACTTTTTTGTTATTCATCGATTGACAGACATACTGACAGATTCTATAATTTACAATCAAGTGTTAAATCTTAAATTTGACACTAAGGTTCTTTGACTAAGAAAAAGAAAACAAAGTTTATATAACCAATAATAATTATGTAGTATAACATTATTTTTAAATTAAAACTATTTTCCCTTATAAATAGAGGCGGCTTGTCCAACTACAGCGACTGCCGGACCAGCACTGGCGACGCTGTTCCTTATTCTTTTGCCAAATTTTTCCTATGATAAAAATAAAATATATATATATATATGTAACGTTAAATGCTATCCGATTTATTCATATTTGTTAATAAACAAGTCAACGTCAAAATATAATTAAATTTTGACATATATTTAAAAATAATATTATTGTAAGACCTAGTGTCAAGACACTCTGTTGACTGCTAACCGCCCATAATCGAGACAGATACACCTAGGCCATTGTAGCGCAGTAGAACGTCTGACTGTGAACGTGATTGGTTTTGTGTTTGATTCCCACTCGGAAGAATCATTATATTTTAAAATGTGTGTTTATTTCCCCAGCCTGATAAGATAACGCGCGGCGTTAAGTTAACGATCATTTTTCTTTTTATTACTTATAATTGTCATTTATGTGTGATACTGAATATCGCTCAAATTCGTTTAAATTCCTTTTAACAAAATGCTTTAAATGTTAAAAAATATATTTTAAATTGCCTCAGTATTTATATTCTTTATTTACAAAATAGTTTTATTATTATCTTTTATCAATTCAATTATATTCATTTCATTTCGCTTCCGCTTTGATAAGGCAAAGTGCAGCGTGGAGTTTCGTCATTCAACACGCAATGTCTTATTTCTAGACACCAAGTGGAGAGCGGAGTGTCTCTGTGATTAATAAAACATGTTTTTATAAAAGACCCACTTACAATTTTCCTTCCAAATTTCCATCTAGGATCTGCTAAAGTCGCACCCAACATTGCGCAGAC
Source organism: Dryadula phaetusa (assembly GCA_032432895.1). Taxonomy (NCBI): domain Eukaryota; kingdom Metazoa; phylum Arthropoda; class Insecta; order Lepidoptera; family Nymphalidae; genus Dryadula; species Dryadula phaetusa. The sequence continues at coordinate 4,184,899 of JAOYRS010000073.1, forward strand.
GAAAACAATATAGAATACTTTAAAGAAATTCATTTTAAGCGTGTCTTGCTTCCTTTAATTTATTTTTCGTAAATGAATTGTTTTTACCTTTTTATACAATTTTTAAGTGGGACATTTTTATTATTTGTCAATACTTGCGTCAAGTCCGTGTTATCTTTAACACATATGGTATATATTGAGGTTTTAAACCTCATTAAAGAACTAAATTTTATTCGTTCTTTCCGTCTGTGTAGTCACATTAATATATATATATATATATATATATATATATATATATATATATATATATATATATATATTATATTGAATTACCAAAATTTCCCTACCTACCTCCATTCCCGTTTTAAGATACTTCCCATACCCACACGCTCAAGGAGATCTTGCGTCACGCCGATGCTTGAAATCCCAAAAAGCAACACAAAATTTCTTTAAAATTCCTTTTCCGTACATGCCGCATCACTTTGGAATAAACTCCCGACATCCATCCAAAAAAGCCCATCAATTGCGCCTTTCAAGACCTCGTTAAAAATTTTTTTTTTGTCTCTGAATCAATCAATCTTTAAAATTACTATATAATGCTTTTATTATTTTATACTTATTTATTTACATATGTATGTTTGTGTTTAATGATATGTATGGCTATATTTTTTAATGACTATACTTTTTATCACCCTCATTATAACATCACCCACTTCCATAGGCTGGCTGGAAGAAATCTCTTCTAGAGAAAAGTCCACCGTTGTAAACTTTATTGTTAAAACATCTTTATATTATATATATATATATATATATATATATATATATATATATATATATATATATATATATATATATATGTATATAAAGATGTTTTAACAATATTATACTGTGAAAATACACAAAATGAACTCGAGTACCTAAATTTTGAAAGAGAAAACAATATATTTTAAATTAACATATCAATTATTAGCTTAATAACGTTAAAAAATTCTAATCTTCTTTTATCATAATAACTCGAGCAACGTCCTGCAACATTACTAGTTAAATTGGATAATCATTCTCTCAGAAAACCCGACAAAATTCAGTTTTTTTGGGCAAAATATTTACTTTGTTATATATAAAATAATGACTATAAAATATGTTGTTATCTCCTTAGCCGCATTTTTGTTATCTATTCTGAAAAATATACATGTTTATTTGTATCTAAATATTATATTTGAGAGAAATGTATGATATGATCTCTTAACTGTGAAGTTGAACGTTCATGTTTACTTTAAAGAGGCCCTTCAAGTTTACATTTGTCTCGCAATTCTCAGGTACTGTTCAGAGCTCCTCTTTATGCAAGGCTATGAGTAACAGTGAATATATGGAATATTGAGGTATTTTTTAGCTTCACACTTTGATCCCACATACCAGGGTAGACAAGAAATAGAGTAACACAATCCGTACTCTGTTTTCCTTTGAATTCGAGACATTGCGTGTTGAGTGGTGGAACTCAACATCGAGCTTTGCCTTACCAAAGCAAGTTAATGATTTGATTTTAAATATAATCACTCCCCCGAGTGGGTATCGACTTACAACCGATTTTATTTATAGTCAGACGCTGTCCCACTGCGCCACGACCGGCGTCAGAGATTTCTTCTATTTTTTAGTCTTAGACTATATAAATGAATTCTATATTTTTTGAAAAATCCTTATGGTATATCTTTTAAGCAGCTCAACTAACTTTACTAATGTAAGGAGCAAATTTTGTTAAGCCTTACAATTATTGACTATTAAGGAGAAATTCATATAGTATCAAAAGTTGAATAAATAGAAAAAAAATACTAAAATAAATTCCCAGGTACAGCTCAGAGCTCTTCGTTCTGCAATGCTATAATTAACATGGTAAATACGAGGAATGTTAAGCATTACAATTATGGCCAAAAAAAATTAATATTATATGATAGATATGTCTTTTAAACATCTTATATATATATATATATATATATATATATATATATATATATATATATATATATATATATATATATATATATAAATTATAAAGAAAAAATATAAAGTATTTCGTTGAGATAGATTTAGTTCATATTAAATTTTGTAATATAAAACGCCAAGCACAGAGTCTCTCACAGTGAACAGGACCAGAACAGTACCAAAACTTAAAATCAAAGGGCACCTTTTTTGTACTTTTTGTATTTTTAAATAATTAAAAAAAAGATGTGTGGGAATTTGAACTTCTTCTTACTTTTCAGATGATCATCACCGGATTTTCTCAGAAGCAATTTTTTCGCAGTAAATTAACACCATAATATAATAGGGACATATCTCAGTAGTCTACAGTTTATATTGTAATGCATAATGCTTATATTGTAAATAGAGTGAAGCCAGGAAAAGAAACAAATCCTCCTTGACGAATAAAAAACAATACAATTGCTATCTTTTTATCGGCTTATCTCAATTTTAGTACTTCCTACTAAGGTACAATGTACTAATGTAGGCTTTTACGATACAAAATTTGCCAATTATTTGAATATTGTCTAAACAAACGTATACAGTATGAAGTAAATACTTGTGCCTACTATAAATACTATGTCACATAATTTTATTATTGAGTGTTGCAATAGATACACATACATGCAATAGATAGACTTATCAAGGTATTATACCGCAATCACAGTGGTGACCCTGCCAGGATATACTTTATAAGTTAACCTAAATATTGTAAATATTATCTATGTATTTAACTTCACGCTTTATCCCCTCATAGCAGGGTAATCAAGACGTATCAAGATTTAACACACTCCGTACTCTGCCCAGCTCGGGACGTGTATTGACTGGTGGAACTCAAAGTCACAATTTGATTTACCGGAGTATTAACATAACATGAGATAATTAACATATATTTCCCCGAGGGGGAATCGAACCCACAACCAAATGCGTTTACATTCAGACGCTGTCACACTGTGGCATTAAGCATTTGACATTTCCAATTATTCACAAATAAATATGTGTGTGTGTGTACATATATATATATATATATATATATATATCCGCCGGTCGTGGCGCAGTGGGACAGCGTCTGACTGTAAACGCGATCGGTTGTGCGTTCGATCCCCACTCGGGGCAGTGATTATATTTCAATAATTTTCACTTCCTCGCTCTGGTACAGACAAAGTGCGGCGTTGACTTCCACCACTCAACACGCTATGTCTAGAATTCGGTGGAAAGCGAAGTACGCAGTGTCTTGACATTTTTATACATATATATATATATATATATATATATATATATATATATATATATATATATATTTATAATAATAGCTTTGTACTTTGGGCAGATAATGGATACAGTACTAGGAAAAATTGAAAAAGAATATAATTTTACTTTAAGTAATATATTATTAAAACCCATGTAGAAACCTCGCTCGATCTGGCATGTAAAATGTATTGACACTCTCTTTTGTTTTTCTATATGGGAAACCTTCCGTAACTTTTGTAGGTCTTACCGGCCTGATGCGTCTGTCTTCGGACAACTAAAAGGTGAAAATATGTGCGGGTTACAAAAAAATATTTTTATATAAAATTAGTACTATCGAGCCGAGAAATAATAAAGTTAATACATCCTGAAAATGATAATAACCACAGAAAATGTAAATTTTGTTTAGCTTCTCGCTTTTATCCCATATAGCAAGGTAGACAGGAGATATATAGGAATTGGAGACGTTGTGTGTTGAGTGATCCCAACTCAACGTCGCGTTTGTCTAACTAGAGCGAAGAAATAAAAATAATTTAAATATAATTATTCCTCCGAGTGGGAATCGAAGCCACATCGCGTCCATGCGCGCCACGATAGAACCTCTTCAAATTGACCATGTCAAATTGTTCGTGACCTTAGGTATCAAAAATATCCTACCCAGTCGAGATAAGACTAATTTAAAAAATATATAGAACTGGATTTTTATCAACCTATCTGAATCAATACTTACACCATGTCTATATTGGTTGTGTTTCTCAAAATTTATTTTTCTTTGTAAATTAAGTAGTTTATTTTCATAAAATATTCTTCTGTCATCATCCAAAGAGAAGTCTCCATTTCTTTTTGAATGCCATAAATCTTCTCTTACCAAGTCATCTTTCCTTATTCTTCTATTAATCCTTCTGCTGTCAAATCTATGTTTGACATATGTATCATTTGTATTTGTTTTCCTGTACTTCATTTTTTTATTATTTTTTTTATTATAATCTACATCATGATAGTTTTGTTTATTAAAAATTGAACTCTCTGTACGATATAAACGATTATTGTTTAACATACTATTGTATTTTTCAATTATATCGGAGTCGTTAAAGCTTTTTGGAAATAAGGTCTCTTTACGTTGAAACAAATTAGATTTTTCTACAAGAAAATCGTATATTTTCCGAATTTTTCTATGAAATACATCTTTGTTGTTTTCATTAAAGTCAATATTTTTAAGTTCTAATTCTAGTCTATTTAATAAAGTCATTAGATTATCGTCTGTTTTTATTCTTTTATTCTTTATAACTTCAGCTCCTGTTGTGTTATTAAAGTAATTATGTAAGTTAACATCATCATTGTTAAAATGTTCAATTGAATTTTCAGCGTAAATTTGAACACTCCGTTTATCCTCTAAATATTGTGTCGCCAGACGTTGGGCTTTAGTGAAATCCCTGCGTGGCGCCACGTCCTTTTTATATGGAACGTGATTTTGTTGAAAAATTTTAGTTTTTCGTAATGGCAACTCAAATATCGCTGGTTTGGAAAATAAACTATATTTTTTAGAATGTTTCTGAAATGGAAAACGTAAGATATTACAAAATAATTTAAAAAAACAATATTGTCTTGATAAAAAATAATTATAATCAGAAAAATCAAAAAATCAAACTCATTACCTATGTTTATAATAAAATTGCATATTTTAAAAGAAAGAACAGAAATGACATTATTTTTGATAAAAAATATATCAACACTTATTGGTAGAAAGATAATACCACGATTTATCTCAGGGTAGTCATCGCAGGGTAGTCAAAGCAAACCTAGTAAAAAGTCCTAAGTATAAACTCCGTTGACTGACTTTCCACTCGTAATCGAGACATTGCGCGTTGAAATCACCGACACATTGCCTTACCGACGTACCAATTCCCCGAGTAGGAATTGAACCCATAACCAGTTGCATTTACAGTTACGCTCTGTTCCGCTGTGCCACGATGACCTCTAATGACATTGATATCATTATGAAAATGCAAATATATACATATATCTATATATGATATATACTTACTGGATTTAACACACGACGATTTGCTTCACGGTTAAGATTTTGTACATTGACGTTCGCACCGAAATGTCTTGTTCTGACGTCATGAGGAAACTTTCTTGGCCTGTTAAAGGTCATTTATGATGATATATAAAACAAATAAAATCTTATTCTTTGTATGATTATTTTTTATTTGTAAAATTAATCAGGCTGGTGTGATTGATACTCTATAAAAAGGGAATAATCTAATAATAATATCTAAAAAATCCTAGTGTAAATATATAATATGAAAATAGTAAAAAATAATATGACGCGTTGTAAAAAGTTGCCAGCAAATTTAAATTACACAGTTTTTGTGTACCTCTTTACTGGCATTGAATGTTATGATGGAAATTTCCATCATCATGCAAAGAAGGGTTAAATTGCATTGGTAGATAAAGTTAACTTTTTGTAATAATTGAAAAAATGTTTTATTTAATTAGTAGTTTGGTAAAAAAAATCAGCTTCACGTTTTATCCTGCATAGCAGGATAGTTAGATAACCTAGTGTCAAGACACTCCGTTGAATGATTTTTTTGTTTGTAATGTGGGTAATTGGCTGAGGCTAAACGAAATTTTTAACGATTTTCGCACTATGCGCTTATTACTTAAAAAGTCTAATTAACATAATTTAATTAATTAACCATGGAGTTGATAAATAATGGAGTGGTTGATAAAAGAATATTAAATATTGTTAATATTTTAAAAAAAATTGACACAAATATTTACAAATATTGTTTTAATATACCCAATGATCAGAAATAATATATCAAAAAGTTTGACACAGACAGACAGTAAATATTAAAAGATTAGTATATATGTATTCATATGTATATATGTATTCATATGTATATATGTATTCATATGTATATATGTATACACGGAACACATACAAAAATAGATAATGCACGGCGATAGGCTGAAACAACGTAACTGAGGGTACTTTGATAATAAGAAATAGCTTAAGGTACATTTTATTTTAAATTAATAAAATAATGGTCTGTAGATATCTAATTCCACTCAAACAGAGTTGTGGGCGGGCTGTTAGAAATAACAAAAGAATTAAAATTTTATTTTATTTCAGTTATTTATTTTCAAGACACTCCGTACTTCATTTCCACAGAATTCGTGACATTGCGTGTTGAGTGGTGGAAGTTTCACCGCTCACGCAATGTCTTGAGTGCGGTGAAAAGCGAATTACAGAGTGTCTTAACCTAATCCAAGCAAAAACTGAACACCCACCTAAAAATAACTCAAAATAAATAAACTTTTTGCAATAACCACTCCACTGTGTTTCTAACTTCAAAGAAAATATTGGGAGATAATGAAACGACTGCAATATGACAGGGTATTAACATCAATAAATTAGCTTAAAATAAAATATTTAATTTCCTCCATAGAATAAATAAGGCCTGAAATTTAATTTCCTCTAACCATAATTCGGTTATAATCTACACAATAAAGGCACGTCAATAAATATTAATTGGGGAAAAATTAATTTGGGGGGAAAAGTGCATTAATGACTGTTTTCATAGTAATGTATTGTAGATAAAAAAATGAGGCTATCGTGGCTGTAAACGAGGTTGGTTGTGGGTTTGATTCCCACCCGGAGAAATAATCATATTTTTTTCCATTTCTCCACTCTGGTGAGATAAAGCGTGTTGTTGTTTCCCCTGAACAAGCAATGTTTGGATTTCAGGCAGAAAGCTGTTAATGGAGTGTCTTGACACTAGGTTATCTTTGACTATCCTCCTGCTATGCAGTATAAGACAATGCCTCTATTAATTAGTATAAATACTGGACAAAACATAATTCCATTGATTTTTCGACACAAAAATCAAAATAAACGATACCTCCGTTATAGGACAGTTATAGCACAATTCGACGTCTGACTGTACATGCGATCGTAATAGGTTTTATTCCATTAGAAGTAAGGATATACACACATTATGTACAGCGTTGAGTTCCACCGACCAAGTGTTGCCCAGCGTTATTAAAAAAATAAAAATAAGATAATATTTTTACCTGTCTACTTCTGAGGAGGCATTTACTACGTGAAATATTGGCAAAACGACCACAGATGGCTTACATCGGTTCTTATCTTTACATGTGTACACTGTTGGACAAAACAATTGAATTATTTTAATATATTGATAAAAGTATATTTTATTATATTCCATAAGGTAAATGTAGAGAACCCAGTGTTGAGATATTGCGTTCTTTATTTCAATTTATTTCAAAAGTCGAAGTATTTAAAGCTAAAAAAAGCCGATTTATGCTTTATCCTGCATAGCAAGGTAGTCAGAGACAACGTAGCGTCTAGACACTCCGCACACTTACTAAATGCTTTATTAAAATACTTTAAACATAAACATTCCTTCAATTTGATATTAAACTAACAAGTTACATGTTACCGTAAATATTTCGACTTACTTAAGTCCATTTTTACTTAACTGTTCACAAAAAATAAATGGATTCAAATGTCAATTAGCAAATAATATGTCGGTCATGGCCCAATGTGATAGCGTCTGACTTTAAACGTGATCGATTTTGGATACGACTCCCATTCGGGGGAATGATTATATTTAAATTATCTTTATTTCCTCTTTCTGGTAAGACAATGCGAGGGACAATGCGATGAGTTCCGGCGCTCAACAAGAAATGTACCGAAATAGGCGAAAAGCTGAGCACCGAGTGCCTTGACACTAGGTACTTTCCGTCTACTTTGCTACGCGGGATATAGCGTAAAACTACAAAAAGCTAGTATTCATTTTATTTGTATTACATTAGTTAAATAAAGGAAAGGTATATTTATATTAAAATTTGAGTATATAATGAAATTAACTCGAAATATAGAAACGATAAATAACTTACAATGAGATAATTTCGTGGGATTTCTATAGCATAAGCAGTCTTCATCTTCATCGTAGCCGGGCGGACAGCCACATCGCACGGTATAGCCTGGCTTCGTCGGTGGATCAGTGGTATACACTTCCTGGCCTTTGTGTACGCGCGATGAGAAATTACACACTATTTGTATGGACTGAAATAGTAAAAATAATATTAAGTTTAATTAATAAATCTAATTTCAATTATTGATAACTTTAATCTCTGAGTTAACTAAAAACTCCGATTAAATAAATTATTTCTTTACTTTTAGGCTTCACGAGTCTATTTTTATTTTTGGTTCTTACTTAGAATTACCTATATGAATATCCATACGTACTTACATTTAGCATAAATTATAATATAAATATAATTTAATGTTAGTTAATAAAATTTAATGTTAGTTAAATGTTAAATAAGTACTTCGAGTGTAAATACTGTTATTATTACAAAAATTCTTATACATCTTGTAAAATCAAAGCTTTAAAATATTATTTTACTATACAATGTATAAAAAAATAAAATTGAAATGTATGTTTGTAACATTTAAAATAATCGCTTTTCACTAAATGCATATCTATCTATCACGGTACACATATATATATATATATATATATATATATATATATATATACATACATATATATATATATTCAGTCTGTCTTACTTAAGCTATTTTTACATACTTTTAAATTTTACGCAAACTAAATCGCCAGTAGAACTACTTTAAAATAGAATTGAAATAAATAATACATTACATTATAATTGACATCGGCTTGGTTATTGTGGTACGCGTATTCTCTATACGCCGAGATGCCACAGCCTATATGCGTCACTTTACCGTACACTAAGTAGGGATACTGGTTAATACTGTAAAAGAACAAAAAAATAATAACATAACAAGATTTTCTTCCACAAAAAATATATTAATAACTGAACGTGCATGTTTCAGCTTTACGCTTTATCTCGTATAACAGGGTAGTCAGAGAGCACCTTGAGATTTTATGAGGCAAACGGGAAGGCCTATATCTGCCAACCCGAAGCCCCACATACCCTGATCCGAGTCCCCAAACGGGAAGGTATTAGTAAAAGGATTTCCTCTCGTTAAAAAAAAGGTAATCAGTTAGACCTTGACTTCAAGACACTTTGTTCTTCAATAACGTTTGTTGAGTATATTTAATTATTTATTAATTTAGGTATTTAAGAAAATCGTAATTTTTATATATCGTCTTCAAACTATATTTAACGGTATCACGCGTTTCTCGTGTAGTAGAGGGATAGCGAGAATCTAGACATTGCGTGTTAAACGGAGGAACTCATCGCCACTGTTTGTCTTTACACGACAAGGAAAACGTCTAAAATAAGCAATAAAAAACTAAAAAAAATACTTACCGATTCTCAAGTTTTTTAATACTATCAACAGAGATATGGCTTTTTAAACTGTACCAAGCCTCCAGGACCGTTAAGATAGCATATTTCACTTTATCCGGAGTTAAAGTGGTCGAGTTCGAGAAGTCCGGCGAATTTATTGGTTTCCAATCGTCTATCGTGAAACGTATCATGCCAAGAGTTTGACCCGGATCGGGAAACTTTTCTTTGGGTAAGAACAATGTAGATAGTTGATTATATCAAATATTTAAAAATTTCAATTTCTTTGTAAATTAAAGTATATTTTTTAGAGGCTTTGAACCTTTCTAAGCCTTGATTCAAGACATACTGCAATCCGTTTTCCGTCAAATTCGAGATATTGCGTGTTGAGTAAACGAGCTCAACGCTCCGCTCTGTCTTATTAGAGTGAAGAATTAAAAATAATTTAAATATAATCATTACACCGAGTGGGAATCGAACCGGCCTCTTGTTATATATTTTCATTATTTATAAGTATTCACTATAGCAAACATAATTACTTTTACTTTATGTCTAAAATTTCTAACCATGACCACAGATTACCGTAGCAAAGGATGCCTCTTACATTATAAGATACCCGAGATGTTTAAACAACAAAAGAAATATAAAAATATTTTATTTTAAACAAGCCTTTGAAGCCATCTTTAACTCTATTCAAATAAAAAAAAATCTGTCACAATCCTTTCATTTAATACTCATGTTGGGTAAATTATACAAAAAAAAAACAAATCTGCCATTTTAAAATGTCGGCCATTTTGATATAACAACAATACTGATCATATAAAATTAATTGCATCATCTTCAGTACTTTTAGGCATCCGCGTATACTAAATTTCGGCTTAATTCAGGAAGTGAATGGAAATCAATCTGAAATTTTTGGCACTGCTAGTTACTTAATCACTCAAGGTACCCCATTATATCTTTTTCATACTGCCCGGAAATGATTATGTTTTTCTCGTCCATATTGTATATATGTATGTAATTCATATATTACCCTTTGTCTTACGAAAATTACGAGAAATAAGATCTTTGAAATTTAGCACAGTTATAGTATATATAGAGAAGGAGTGCAGAATGTTTATATTTTTTTAAAAATAATGCATTAAATATATATTAAATTAATAAAATAAACGTGACACACACTACCACGTGTTTGACATTACACGTTTATATAAAGTGACATGTACGTTGCTAAGGCAACGCGTTGTCAACGCGTCAACGGTACATCTAGTATTCTTTATTACCTCATATCTCCAGAACTGAGTTATCATTAGATTTTTCTTAGTAACCCAGGTGTACTAGATATAGATGACATTAAAAATAATCAAGTAGTCAATCAAAAAGTTTAATTAGGAAGAATATATAAGTATGTGTGTGTATGTCTATGTAGATGTGTATATATATATTTTAATATAATATATATTATTTTTATATATCTATTTATAAGTTTCTATGAATATTTTATATGTTCTTCTCATTTGTTTTTTTTTAATGTTGTGTGCAATAGATCTATCTATCTACCTATCTATCTACCTATCAACCTATATATCTATCTATCTATCTATATATCTATATCTATCTATCTAAGTACTACTTACTTGTGGCATGACATAAATCACTCTTCAATATACATTGATTCGCCCACAATTGAGCAAACGTTGCAAGTTCTTCGTCCCATTCCTATAAAAAAATTAATCCTACAATAAAAATTGTACTAGACCATATCTAATGAAACTATTTTCATTGATAAATCGCGTACTTGTATATTAAAATCATATAGTGCAACCTTTATATAACTTACTTACTGATTTAATTAAGTAATTTGTAATATCTTAATTTTTTTTATTGAAGTTCTTTATTTAGAGGTTGGGTTGGTATACGATGTGTTATAACAAAGTAAAAAAACCATGGAATTACCTATATTAACTTTACGTAAGTACTAATCTATCTACCTATATCTTTTCCCTGTTATAGCGAACGATTGTCACAAATACCAGAAAACACATTTCAATGAAAATACTGTACTTTTGCTATTTACTTTAAAACTAACTATAGTATAAAATAGTAACATGAAATCGTTATATTGAGGCTAATTATGGTAAAATTACACATGAATTAATAACAAAAAGGAATTTCGAGCACCTTACAGTGATCTGTTTTCTCAGATAGACTGGGGAAAATGATCAAATAATTGAGTAGCTGCGTTTGAAACGTATGACAATCGCAGAAGCCAAAGACTTTTACTTATTAGAAAATTAATGCTACCCGGCGCAGTGGGACCGCGTCTGATTGTAAATACGATTTTGTGTTCGATTCCGATACAAACTAATACATGCGAATGAATAAAAAAAACTAATATGCGTGAAGAAAATTAAGCCGTTGAGGGGATTTTGCAATTTTTTATCGATAAAATACCTATAACGTATCTCCAGTAAAAGAAGAAAAGACATAGAGAAGACATGTGCTAATTAAAATGACTCCCCCCCCCCCCCCCGAGTGGGAATCGAACACATACCCGATCGTGTTTAGTCAGACGCTGTCCCACTACGTCACGACCGGCCTTATTAATACTTATAAATAATAAATACACAATATAATCTTGCGGTTTACTCACCACCCTGTACATTCCATAACCTCTTGGCAGGATCACATCATCTTTTCCCTTTACAGTACCTTTAGCTACTCTACTTCGAATTCTACAATGTAATATACGTTTACTTCAAAAATACAACAAATACGTAGATATACCTATATATGAATATACTTTGCTAAAAATAATAATGTTAAAAAAGGTCTTTTTTTGCTTTACGCTAACAGGGTAGACAGAAAGTGCCTAGTGTCAATACACTCTGTACTCCGCTTTCCGTCGAATTCAAGAGATTGCGTGTTGAGTGGCGCAACTTAACGCTGTGCTTCTTGATAATAAGGCAAGGAAATGGAAATAATTTAAATGTTACCCCGAATTAGAATGAAATCCACAACATATTTTGTTTACAGTCAGACATTGTCAGATCAGCCACATTTTTCGCTTTACTCGAACCTATCGATCTATTAATACGAGTATTTGGGAACTTGCTTGAACTTTGTACAAGTGCTTTGCAGCAGTACATTATCCAGAACCTAATTTCCTTGTAAGGAGGATCAGGAAAACCAGAAAGTTAGAATTATAAATTAGTGGTTTTTTTTTATTTCAAAAAAATGTATATTAATTCGTAATGGGGAATTTATTTAAAACGTATTTTAGATATGAATACATAAATAAACTTACTTGTTTATAACATTCATAAATATCTGGGCGTATTCTGGTGTTATTGACAGTTGTACCACGCTGTGGCAAGTTGGGCCCATTACTCTTTTCTGTTGAAAGAATTATTACCCTGTTTTAAAAGTTCAGTGACAAGACACTCTGTTCGAAATCAAAATATTTCGTGGGAAGAAGCGGAATTTAACGCCGCGCTTCGTCCTTCCACAGCGGGGATTTGAAAATAATTTAAATGGTAATTGAACCATAACTAATCACATTTACAGTCAGACTATTAGTCAGTAGTAGTCAGTAAGTAGTCAGATTATTTAATTGTTTTTTTTTATATTTCGATCTCACTAACAAGGAATACGATAACCTAATATGTTTTTCTAGATTCACGCTTTTATCCCGCATATCAGGGTGGACAAAAAGTATTAAGTGTCAAGACACTCCATACTCCGCTTTCCCCCGAAATCGAGACATTACGTGTGAGTGGCGGAACTGAACGATGTGCTTTATTAATTTTATTATTGCGCAGACCGATGAAATGAAAATAATTTAAATATAATCATTCTCGCGAGTGGGGATTGAAGTCACAACCGATCGCGATAACAGTCAGACGCTTATACACGCGAGTGGAACCGAACCCTTAACCGACGCGTTTACAGTCAGAAGTCAGTCCCACTGCACCACGACCGGCCTTTTTATACTATAAGTGTTATATATTTTTTGCATTTTACGGAGCAGAGAGAACTTCCTTCGTACATAAAGGCCTGTTGTTCTTACCGGATTATAATAAAGACACATAACATGTACGCCTTCCTCGCAAACGCCTATCTTTGGACAATAGTCGGATATGTGGATACCTTGCTGTGATAAATCGTTTTCTCCAATCGCATAAGAGCATGTTACAAATGAATTCCTTAAGTAAAAAATGAATAAAATCTGAAAATAACATAAAGATTCTATATACTAAATAAGCAACTTCACGCTTCACGCTTTATCCCGTACAGCAGGATAGTAAGAAACAACCTAGTTTCGAGACATTACGTTGATCACTGTGCGACTGAAATCGAGACATTACATGTAGAGTATCGTATTTAGCGCTGCACTTCGTCTTAATAGACAGCCTTCGAGTTGGAAGCAAACCCACAACCAATCGCGTTTACTGCTAGACGTTTTGGCCACGGTGGCCACTTTTTAAACATTATAAATAGTATAATTTCAGAGTAATATATGGAGTGCTATGTAAATTTATTAATTCTTGAAATTTATTTACAAAGACATAGTTAAATCATACTCAATTGCACACATGATAGTTGTGGATTCAACTCCAGTCAGCTGTAAAGAAAATGTTGGTGAAAATGAAGAAAAAATATTTTTTACTATGTTTCTTTATATTTTCATGCTAGTGAAAAAAATATTCTATGAACGAAACTGTGTCTTTTGAAGATAATTAACGTCTTTTGCTCTCCACATATAAATATCGAAAATGAGCTATGTAACTTTAAACTGTTTTTAAACACTACATGAGAAATAAAATATAAACAGAAATTATTGAACTTAGCGAGAATCAAACTTCCACATCTGGAACGTTCAAAGTTTAACGTATATTTTATTATTTTTAAAACAATGTTACGATATTTTTTATTATTAAATAAATAAAGTTGTCGTCAGCCGTGGTGCAGTGGTACATCTGACTAGAAACACGATAGCTGTGGGTTCGATTTCCACGTGGAACAATGTTTATATTTAAATTATTTTCATTTCCTCGCTCGGCTAAGTACAAAACGTGGCGTTGACTTCCGCCACTCAACACGCATTGTCTCGAATTCGGCGGAAAGCGGTGTCTTCACGATACGTACTTCCTATTTGCCCTGCTTTGCGGGATAAAAGCGTGAAGTTATAAAAAAAATAGTGCGAATGGACATTTGAAACAGTACGCTTGATAGTCAAAACAATCTTACCTGTAAAATCTTCATATTTAATAGAGAACGATTTTAACTTTTTAGTGTTAACATATTTTTCAATTTTATCTGCAATAATAAAAAAAAAATAAACCTTATTTTGATGTATACATTTCATATAACACTTGACACTTATTTTAATGAAACCGACGGAGCAAAAAAATTGATCACCATCGTCCACGTCAGTAAAAGGCGACGAAAAGTTTACATGCGATTTTTTTATATAAGGAATTAAAATGTTGTTGACTATCGCAGCGCAGTGGGAACAAGTGGCATGTCTGACTGTAAACACGGTTGGTTATGGATTCGATTCCCACTCGGAGGAATGATTGTACTAAAAAATATTTTAATATCTCCGCCGCCTTGATTTTGGTTAAAACTAGGTTATAATAGAAAGTGTATGTCGAGGAAGATGGAGTGATTTTTCACTAAGTTTTACTTAGTTATCCACCTATTAATAAAAATACAATGTGAAATTGTTAATATAGAGTTACTATTAACAGAGAATCGAATACGAGACTTAGGGTCTATTGGCAATGAATCATGTATATATTTTGTTTATTTTCACTTTTTTTTTAAATAATAGCACTATTTATGAAGTAACGTAACCCCATGAACGATTTAACGTAACCATTTTCTGCTATTATATGAAGTATCAACGTAACCCAACGCCACCGTTCACCTTACCAGACCATCCGACTTATTATAATAAATACTTTTTAAAGAAGTGTTTGTAAAAAAAGTCCTCACACCTTCATTATCACAGAAACAAACTCAAATGAAAACGGATTCAATTGTTCGATTGTGTTTACAAAACCGTACCATACAAAAAAAACTGATGACTTTCATCAATATAGGTAATTAAAGTCAAATGGAAAACTCAATGATTTTTAAACGTATGTAGATTTCATATTATACCTTTTTTGATTTTCTAGATCCATCAGTTAACTTAGATGAAATATAGTTTTTAAAATAATTAGGAATTCGTGGCACAGTAGCGTCTGACTGTAAGCACGATTGACTGTGTGAATGAATATTTAAAAAAAAATTCTCTGCTTTAGTGAGACCAATAATGGCGTCTCTCAATACAGTCAACGAGAGTGTGGAGTTTAGACTACCTGGGACTAGATATGAATGATCTTATAGTATAAATGAATGAAGTGAATGATTGAAGTGAATTGACAGAAAATATATGTGTTTAGTGTATAGCCCAAGACTACTTAGCTAGCCTATCTAGCTAGACTAGCTTAGCTTTGAGGCCGGTCGTGGCGCAGTGGGACAGCGTCTGACTGTAAGCGCAGTCGGTTGTGGGTTTGATCCCTACTAGGGCGAGTGATTATAATTAAATTATTTTCACTACCTCGCTCTGGTAAAAGACAAAGTGCGGCGTCGAGTTTCACCACTCAACACGCAATGTATCAAATTCGATGGAAAGCGAAATACGGAGTGTCTTGACACTAGGTACTATCTGTCTACCCTGCTATGCGCGATAAAAGCGTGAAACTAAAAAAGCTTAAAGGAATTGTTATAAATTAAAACGAAAACAAATATAAAAATAAACATCTTTTTATGGTTCTATCTGCAACAAAGGGACCCTATTACACTAAGACTTCGGTGTCCGTCTAACAGCAGACTGTATCTCATGAACCGTGATAGCAAGTCAGTAAAAGATAGAGGTAAAAAATTTTCACACATGATATTTCCTATTTCCACTCTAACAACAAATACTTATTAAAATATCAAACAATATAAATGTTTAAGGGAGTCCCCATACAACAAACACGTTTTTTTTGCCGTTTTTATAATTAATAGTATGGAACGATTCGTGCGCGAGTCCAATTCGAATGTCGGTTTTGTAATTTATCATATTTACTTAAATGAATCATAGAACTTTTACTCCCTATTCTCCACTTAGACATTGCATATCAAGAAACGTGTTGTCTCACCAAATCGGTAAAATTAAAAACATAAATCCTTCAACTGGGGAACGCTATTCCAAAGTGCCAAAATAAAAAGAAAAAATAAAATTTAAAAAGATGTTTCTATATGAAAAAAAGAAACAAAAATTAAAATCAGAATATCCTAAAATTTTGCCACTGCTACGAATTGTAAGAAAACGTAATAATATTTTACTTCCTTAAATAAAAAGATGATGGAAATAAAAAGGCCGCAAACATTGAAGACATAAGCATTTACGACACACTTTGTGAGCAATTCCGCCAAACTAAAGACACGAAATAAAAATTTTATATGTCATATCTACTGTATATTATTATTGTTATGTTGCCATATTGTTATGTCGAACATATTTTATATTCGTTTATGATTTTTTATGAATATTTCACGTCGTTTTTTTTAAATCGATTGTAATATTTTAGATTATATTGTGAACATTTTTGTTTTGTAATCGTTTTGTAATTTTCTTTTTAGCGTCACGTTTTTGTCCCGCATAGCAGAGTAGACAAAGAGTACCTAGTGTACATTGAGTGTTGAGAGGGAACTCAACGCCGTACTTTGTCTTACCAGAGCGAGGAAGTGAAAATAATTTTAAATATAATCAATCCCCCGAGTGAGAATTAAACCCACAAACGATTGAGGGTTACAGTCAGAAACGTTGTGATACTGCGACACAACCGGCCTAAAAAATTATTTTGTTTATTAAACAAATTAGCGATTTATTTAAGGAGTTCTTTCAAAACCAATACTCATATAAGAGTTATAACTGTTCTGTAGCACGCTTATATTAGGATAAAAATGAAACTTAGAAGATAAATAGAAAATGTCTACCATAAAGCTACATCTCATATAGTTATATTATTTGGGTACAGCGATACATATTAAATCTTATAATTAAATATAATTATTATTTTTATTATATCCATTAGCTTTGTTGTATAATAATATAAATTAAATTGGAAATAATATTTTCTTATGATATCTTAATTTTAAATAATTATTTAATAGATAATATGACATATTATTTTTTTTTAGCTTCACGCTTTTATCCCGCATGGCAGGGTAGACAGAAAGTACCTAGTGTCAAGACACTCCGTACTTCGCTTTCCATCGAATTCGAGACAAATAAAATAATTAAATATAATAAATTATAGTTTTCTTATACAAAAACACATAATTAAATAATAACAATAAATTTTATACTACAAGGAACACTGCGTAATTAAATTGAATTGCAAGTAACCAATTACCATAATACATCTGTTTTAGCTATTTAATCTGTGGAAATGTAGGTCACATCACTTAATTCAATTTTGTCAATTAACAGACAGTCCCTCGTCCCTTTAACTTTTAAATACCATCTGCTCACGTCCATTTCGATTTGCAACCCTTTAGAGATCAGGCATTTGCTTAAATATTTTCACAAACGACTGACCATGTTAATTTAGAATTTAATTAGTTTATTGTAATAGGTCTTTGTACTTTTCTTCTTTTTTCATAAGTTAAACAGAAATTCGCTTAAACATTAGCCTTAATGCTAAATAATTATTTTTAGGTAAATTATTTTTTTTACTAAATGTAAGTAAAATGGTTACGAAACAAGTAATATTATGGAAAAATTAAGTGAAGTGCAATGCAATTGTACTACAGACAATGTGTTAATAAAAAGAAACTCATTTATAATTATTTTTGACGATATTAAAGAACTAATAAATATTTAAAGACGTAACGTAGTCAGAGACAACCTAGGTTGATTACGTTCCGCCAGAAATAGAGACATTGCGTGCTGAGTGGCAAACTCATTCAACTCGCCGTTTTGTTTTGTCGAAACAGATAAATGAAGATACTATTAAAAATTTAAATAATATCATTTCTTCAAATAGGAATCGAATCCACAACTGCCCCACTTCGACGATCGACGATGCCACTATACACTATTAAATATTAATTTTATTAACATATATTTCAGTAGTTAAAACTTCTAAAGTTGAAACAAGTATTAAGGTTATATCATTATTATGATAATTGGGGAAATTATAACAAGTAAGGTAGTTTTTGATGTCAATGGCGTCATTTCAAATATTAATTGGGATGGCAAGCACAAAAAGCAAACGGTTGGTAATTTGTTGCTTTCTGTGTGCTAAAAAGGTTCCTGAGAACCTCCACCGACGATGAAAACTTATGTCAACGAAAATACTACTAAACCAAATGGAGGATAACTATGTTATAAGGAAATCATGACAGTACCTATCACTATATTGTTTTAGTGTATATTATAAATAAAATGGCAGTAAATAATTTGCTTGCAAATTACTTTAAATTTGCTAAATGATATGCTCATGTAATAAATTTAATAATGTACTTTTAGCTCCCATATTTGTTAATGTCTTGAGCATTGAGATATTTAAATTTAAAAAGGTTATTATTTCTTTAGAAAATCTGAAACTGACAATACTTAATTACCTTAAGTTACTGAACGTTACAAAAATATTACTCATACAGGAACATAGTTTTTTCTAAGTACGAGTAAGTATAGTTAAGTCATTAAATATACATTAGCTACGGTTTAAAGCAAAGAGATTGTGCGAAAAATAGGTGATACAATTAGTAAAAGAAAATGGTTTTATTTTTTACTTATTACTGCAATATTTATAATAAAATATGATGAAATGTTGTTTTTTTTATTTTACACGGTAAATCCGAGTAAAATAAAAAAATATATTATATTAAAATTATTATAGAAAAGACCTTAAGTGTTAAATAAAAACAAATACTTAACCAGGTCAAAGGACCCAAATAACAGTAAATTTCATATTTTGATCCTTTAAGCCTTCGGTCATTGACAGCGAGCCTACCCGATAATTGCATACCCATCCTTTTCTAACATAAGCCTCAACAACAGTATAAGAAAAAGATAAAAAATACAACGGTATTTATTTCTATCAAAGTCAAGGACATGACAGCCACGAATGTTAAAACGAGACGACGCTATACAAATAACAGAGATAAAGATAATAGCTCAGTTCAGACGAAGAGTGAACACAAACGTGTACAAACGCTCGCGCCGCGAGAATATTCGATATTTGAACTACTATTGAGTTTACAACGCAGTGTTTTTAAAATTTTATTACTTTTGTATTACAGAAATAATTATTTGTATATAATAAATAAAAATAACATTAATGTCGTTTAAAATTAAATATTTTTAATATATGTGTTAAAATAAATAGTGATTACGTGGTTCAAATGTACCGGTGCATGAATCGTGACTAGTGCTTAGTTCACTATATATGACAGAATAAATTGTTACTTTAAACGACTTTCTTTTACTATTGTTTGTGTGGATCATCTAAACTAAAGTGTACAGAATTGTGGGTAAGTATAAAGAAGTTTTTATTTATTAATTCACATAGTATTTATTTAATTATAACTTTCCATATCTTTAATGGCCTGTTCCATTTGAAATCATTTTATATTAAATTACAGAATGTCCACTGTACTGACCTTTAAGAAGTAGAATTTGAAACCTGGTCCATGGTCTAAAGACTTAAATATCACAAATGCTTTACAAGGCTACAAGTTATCACGTAGTATTATTAAATCGTGTTAAATAGCTCTAAAAAAAGTTAAATTTAGTGTAAAATGTAAGCACAGCGTCGATTTCCGTTATTAAATGCGCATTTTATCGAATTTGAGCGGAAATCACTAGGTTCTCTCTGCCTTCCTCGCTATTCAGGGAAAAGAGTAAATCTACAAGACAAAAAATGTCCGTCTGTATGACCTACTTATGTATACATATAATTAAAATATTTTCCAACACAAATATCTATCTGTTAATCTATAATGACAGATTTACGTGTATTATCTTCTCGATTAAACTATAAATATTAGAATTGGAACAAACACTATTTTATTCTATACTAGTCATCCTCGCAACTTTGTCCGCATGTAATTTATTTTTCCTCCATTTTTATTTTGTAATTTAAAAAAAAAGTAGCTTAAATTACTCCTTATTACATCAGCTATCCACCAGTGAAAGTCCCGTCAAAATCCAGAAATAAGAACACACAGACATACTGACAGACGAACGAAAAACATTATATATAATGTTATTTTGGTATATTTATTATATATACCGTGTAGACATGCATTTAATAAAAAGCGGATATTGTAATATGTATTACTAACAGACACTCCAATTTTATTTATTTAAATAGATTTTGATGAAATATTTATATCTAAAGTTGAGGCATTTCATTAAATATTTTGTTTATTTATTTACAAATTAAGACATTTTTAACTTTTATTTAAGGAATTAAGCTCCATTTGTTTTGTCTGACCATTGTACAATTCCATACGAGTTATCTTCTAGAAATATAATAAAAGCGCGGTTAAGATTCGCACAAATCTCACACTTTCCACGCAACTATAACACGCAATGTCTACAAAATACATATACAGTTATCAAAAGTACGGAAAAGTTATTATTGGGACCCACAATCATGTACATAAGGCGGTTAGACACGTCCCAATTGCGCTATGGAGACATCACTTTAAGCATAGTCTAATGTGTAATCTGTACAAATTGTATGTGTTTTCTGAATGTGTTTTATATAGCGGCTTTACACACTACCCGCAAAGGATGAGAGAATCTAGTGTAGTCTTTATTTTTAACTTTGCGTTAGAATTCATTGTGTGCGCGTGAGAAGCGTAATTTAACGCCGCGTTTTCTCTTACTAGAATGACGAAATAAAAATAAATGTATAATTTATTTTTAAATAGTCATTAGTCACAGTGGAAATCGAATCCTCAACTTACTCAATTACTACTTTTCCAGACATACTGTCCGAATGCAGGTTATGGTTTATAAATATGTGTATACTTTCCTTAATATATGATAAAGAATAACTATATATACGGCCATAGATAGCCTTGTCGATGGGAATAATCAACCTCTATATTAATATATATGAAAGTATTTTTGTACATATATAAAGAGTATTCATTGTTGATATCTTACATTACTCTCTATATACTTATGATCACGGACTCCTGTAAAGTGTTCAAAACGTCTAGTTATATAAAATTTATTTATCGTATACCACATGTACGCGATTAATCCGTTTAAAACAATATATATTTAAAACAATATTTAAAATCTGTAATAATCGGTGTAAGCAAACGTCTTATTTCAGTCAATCCGGCTTTTACAACCGACGTTTTATTGCGTAAGATGGCGTCTTGTCATCTTTCCTAGTACCCAAAAAATTTTATAGCTACAATCAAAGTAAATAACTTTACTATAGAACGAAGGCTAAATATATATCACGTCGGGGTTACCATGTATTTAAATGTGTATGTGTTCATCCATAAATTACGTCACATGAATGTCATGAGACGTCACATTTGTGGAACCTCCCCTTAACATGTCACCTACTTTATAGTCCCCATGTTGTATTTATGTATGTATACGTTACATGTAATTTTATATTTATGTGTTTGTAATATAACATTGTTGTAATCTTTTCTTATATATTAAGAATCTCGTCTCCCATTTTCATTTTTTTTATAATACAACCTCTTCTTTTTAACCCCGATCTGTAACTTATCCTCGTTAAAAGGTTGACTGGAAGAACATCTGTTTCAGAGCTAAGTCCACCTTTGACAATATAAAATATTATTGTATTTTTTTTTGCTAAATGCAATAAAGAATATGTATTTTCGATGCTGGCTTGTCTTTATAAAAATTCAACATTTCGTCATGGGTATCTAGTGTGTACAAAGATTTATTATAATTTCTGACTTGATTTTTAAATTAAAACAAGCTTATCTATATATAAGATATGCTATATTTCTATTTATCTATATAGATTACTATTATCTTTTATCCATCTGTGATTTCCATATTAACTCACGTACTTTTCAAGCATTAAAATGAGAAATCGGTTGTAGTTTATTACAATAATAACATTTAAGTGTTAAGCTATTTTATTTACTGAGACCCAAACAAGGACCATTGCGCGTAGCCCAACGTTCTTTGACGATACGATTGCTAGAAATCTATTAATGATTATACTGATGTAAAAAAGTGCGGCGTTGAGTTCCGCCACTTAAACATGCATTGTCTCAAATCCAGGCAGTAAACCAAAAATGGTGACCAATAAACACGCATCGTGTCGAATTCGGCGGAAAGCGGAGTACAGAGTATCTTGAAGTGTCGATTTGAAATTAATTAAGAATCGAACCCTCAACTCGAGTACTGTACCGCTGTACCACAATGGTCCATAAATAAAGTAGGTTGCCAATAACCCAAAAGTAATAATAATAATAACTCATGATGTACCGTATGTTGTACATTGTCATTATAAAATGCTGAAGTCAACAATAAAATTTAATGAAAAGGTAATTTATACAGTACAATTGCGAAAGAACTTTTATAGGCCGATTTAAAAAACTGATGTATGTAATATTGACATCATGATCGATTGAGGTCGTCGCTGTGGAATGTTTGACTGTGATCGCGATCGGTTATGGATTCGATTCCCACTTGGGGAAGTGATTCTATTTAAATTATTTTGATTTCCTCGCTTTGGTAAGACAAATCGCGGTGTTGAAGTCCACCACACAACATAATGTCGTGTACGCGTCGTGAAACCAAAAAATAAGTTCGATTTTATAGGTTTTTAAGTATAGTTTTATATTATAAATAGCTAACTTGATTAGTTAAATAGCTAACTGAATTATTTACTCTTATTTCCGCCTAGCAGGGTAATCAAGAACCTAGTGTCTACACTCCAACCTACATTTCCTGTATAAATTTAAGACATTGTTTAATAGTGACTTACTGCCGCGCTATGTCTTGACAGAGCGTATATATGGTAATAATTTACAATAGAATATTTTTTAACGTTAGGATCAAACCAACGACCACTGCGATTACAGTCAGACGCTGTCCCACTGCGTCACGATAGCCTCCTTGACTATTTATTTGTTTTTTATTATTATACTTTAATTACTAAATTTTTTACTAAGTTTATTCTTCAACGTTTAAATGTTTAAATCAAAAATGCAGAAGTAACTTTATTGTTTTTTTTTCATATATTAAATTCTAATATACTCATTATTTCATGTCGGTAAAACGGTAACCTCGTATAGCGGTCAGGTGGAAAGGCAAACGACCTACCTGCTATGACGTCACACTGTACCGCTATGAAGTTAGGCACAGTATACATTTATGGAAATTCCCCCAATTTACATAAAAAAAGTATTTATATATATTTATGTATTCAATTTAAATGCAAATATGTTAATTTACATAGTTTTGCTAATTATAATATGAGATTATTTTGTGAGTCATATCTATGTGTATATTAACACGTGAAGGAACATTTTTGTACCCATATTTACGAAAAGTACGCAAATTGGGAATTACGAAAATTTGGCGGGATTATAGTTGATATAGAGAAGGAGTACAGAACGCTAATATTTTTTAAAAAATAATGCATACCAATATAATAAATCAATAAAATAAATGTAACATACACTATGTGTAGGATATACACGTTTATATAAAATGACACGTTGCTAAGGCAATGCGTTGTCAACGCGTTAACGGTACATCTAGTATAAATAATTAATTCATACTAGATTATTTCTAAATTTGAGTATTCGGAGCGATGTTTTACTTTGTGATATTTTAAAGAAATAATATACTTAAGGCGCCATAACGCAGTAGGTCTGATTGTAAATGCAATTGTTTGTGGGTGCGATTACCACTTCTAACTGGTCTTAATTATATTTTCATTACAAACATGGTAAGGTTGAGGTGGCGTTAAGTTCCGCGACTCATCACGTTCGTTGCATGAATTCGGGAGAAAGAAAAAAGGAGTGTTTCGAAGCTAATTTTTTTGATTAATTTAAGCCAAGCGATATAAAAAGCGATAAGCTGAAAAAAATAGTTTCTTTTCTACTTTGTTACATCCAATTTTCTTTACTGTGTGTACCCATCATAATTAATATACTATTTTGGGAAGTTTGTTCAGTTTGATCCCGCACTTGTTGTAGCATAAGTAAGTGAATTAATTTCGTAACAGCCTGTAAAAATATGGATTTACTTTCATATTTTACCTTTTGGTTCAGTGACGGTTATGTTAAAGTTGAAGTATGCAGGTTGATTCCTGCTTTTTATATATACTTGTTTTAAAATCAAATCAAATCGAGCAGAGGTCATCAATAGTGAAAGACGTAATTTGTATGGTAAATATATTATCTATATTCGATCTAGTTACTAGTCATAACATATTTTAAAGTAGGATATTGATATTGTAAAGTCCTATCGCTCCTCATGGCGCTCCCAACGTTTATATATATTCTTTTTATCTTAACATCTTTGTTCCGCATAGGAGGGTACTTGAGTGATAATCGAACCCACAGCCGAGTTTACAGACAGGCGCTGTAATAAGTACCTGACAGTAATAAAATATTATCTTTTATACAAACGTTGCATTTTTTTTATTTTAGGTAAAATCATACATATTGATAAAATATGAAGTATTTTTTCACTTGTTACCATAAGCTTTTTTTAAAATATAACTACTTTCTACTTGAGAAAAATGTGTATGTATGTATGTATTAAATAGTAACGATATAATAGTTATTTTAAAAATTACTTGACCCGTTGACGCGTTAACAACGCGTTGCCTTAGCAACGTGTATGTCAGTTTATATAAACGTGTATGTCAAACACACGGTAGTGTGTGCTACGTTTATTTTATTAATTTAATGTATTTTTATGCATTACTTTTAAAAATATTAATATTCTGAATTCCTTCTCTATATAAACTATAACTATACCAAATTTCATCCTCCTCATCTCGTGTTATTTTCGTAAAAAGCTGTACAAAGATTGTGCTTTACGTATTAGCATATAGATGTGTGAATCATGAACTATGTATTTAAGTCATGTAAATATTTACTGCACGGCAATATTGTTTAAATAAAATATTCATATTGCATTTAATTATATAATATATTTTCCAATATATTATTATAAGATTTCGACTACTGTCATGTCTTTAATGTCACTCTCATGGCCGAAATAGATTGATTGTTCTAGATAACCATCAAAACTGGTCACTGTGTTAAGTCTGTATAAATCCACAAAGAAATAGATATAAATGCATAAAAGCACTATCCTGTAGGTCGTGGTTAGTTCACAAGTGGGAATCAAACCCGCAACCAGTCGCGTTTACAGTCAGACGTTATCCCACTGCGCCACTATAGCCTCTACTTTTTTATACGCTTCTAAAAAAGTTTCAATTTATTACTAAATTTCTAAGCACATTTATTTCATAAAAGCTCCGTGCTTGAAAGGAATTAGGTCTCCAATACCGATATATTTGGTTCTTGGCGAAAATTCCACTCCCTTATATGCGTCATCGATATTTCACGTTAAATAGTTCAAACGGAAAAAGCTATCTAATCTACGAAGAAACCGTAATTTCACTTACCTGTTTAGAATATGAAAGAAATTCTTTTGGCAAATACTTTGACAAATTCTACGAAGTTCTATGAATCATTCCTTTGATAGACGAAGATTTAGACTATTTTATATGTTACTTGTATCAAAAAAAAATATTTCTATAGAATATTTACTAACAAATTCGACAAATCTGTTCTTTACAACTTATTTTACTTTGTTGAATTTAGTACAGTTTCTTATACTGAAATAAAATATGTACTAAAAATAAATTCTTTAGCCTTCTGTATATATAAACATGTGCTCCATACTTACATATACATATTTAATGTTATTTAAGACGTAATTGACGTCTTTGAGTCTTATACGATACTCCGCATATTAAATACCAACAAAGGTATAATACAGTTACATAAAAAAATCTTTCAATTATTTTTCAACAAACTAATAAGTTCTTCTTTATTGTACTCTGAAGAGTACTGAATGCTGTGCACACTCTTTGAGTCCCTGATAGAGGAAGGAACAAGCTGTTTCCATGCTACCCTATTTCTCTGACGGCATCAGACCCTCGGTTAGGTGTCCAGCTTCTAGGTCTTTTGCAGTGATCTATACCAGTTACACCAGCTTAACTACTAAATAAATAGGCACTAAATTTTTTCCTCTTTTTTTTAGTTTTACGCTTATCTCCCATATAACGCTTATGTCCCATATAACGCTTATGTCCCATATAACAGTACCTAGTAGTAAGACACTCCATATATCGCCTAATTGGAAACATACCGTGTTGAGTGGCGGAATAAAACGCCGCACTTGGTCTTACTAGAGCGACAAAGTAAAAATAATTAAAATATAACCACTTCCTCGAGTGAGAATTGAACCCGCAACCGTTTACATTCAGACACTGACCCACTGCGCTCACGCCTCCTTCTTTTTCGTCTCGTTTTGGTCTACCAAATGCAAGTCATAGTCCACTTGCTTACATAAAATGATAGATGAGTATCGAACTGGTTGAACCGGTAAATAATACCGATAACTTTTTAATGCTGAATAACATATGAATAAAGTTGGCAAAAAGTAATTTATCGGAAAACTTAAATTGATACCTCTTTAACTATATAGTAAGTTGTTAATATGTAAATTTAAATAGACTGAAAAGTAATTAATTTTTTTTTACTTAATCATATGTATATTGGTTGGTTTACTAAAATTTAACAACAGTAATATTTGCTTTAAATATTATAGGAAAAAGCCGTGGCGCAGCTCCAGAACAATCTGGAGCTGCTGAGAGCTGCGAATACGATCAGTTGTGAGTTCGATTCCCACTAGAAGGAATGATTATATTTAAATTATTCTCACTTCCTCGCTCTGGTAAGACAAAAAGAGGTTAGGAACTTGCTCTTACACCAGAATCCCTATGTTCGATACTTATGACGCCCTCTTATATCATGTGTGTATAGTAAGAGCTATTTATACAAATAAATAAAATTGAAGTGTCTGTTAGTAATATGAAAATGACCGTTTCATACTAATTGCATATGTGTGTGTACGTTTTTTTTATATTTTTTGTCTGTCTGTCTGTTGGTTTCATTTAAAATCTAGAACTGCTAGACCGATTTTGACAGGACTTTCAGTTATATATTTTAGAATTATAAAATTCAGATCTAGAGATAAGACGAAGTCGCGGGCACAGCTAGTATGGATAATACAATGCAAATAAATACCTATGGTAATATGGTCTCTAATCATCATTATATAGACACGCTCTATTCGCCTCATTTGATATCAAGCCGATCGACGGACGTTTTAATAATTATACAAAAAAAAACTTGAGGGAGTGATTATATTTCAAATTATTTTCACTCCCTCGCTCTGGAAAGACAAAGTGCGGCGTTGAGTTCCACCACTCAACACGCAATGTCTCGATTTCGGTGGAAAGTTAAGTACAGAGTATTTTGGCACTAGGTACTTTCTTTTTACCCTGCTATGCGGGAAAAAAGCGTGAAGTTATAAAAAAAAGTGAATTCACCCATAACGTGATTATTACAGATGCTTTCGTGAATCAATTTCATGATCAAAAAAAACTTATATAATTATAGAAATAGCCTTAAAATGCAATAGAACATTGATAACTTAAAAATCTCTATATCTCGAAGAAAACCTTCTTAACTCGAAACTATTGAAATAATCACTGTGTCCCTGCCAAACATTGAGATACAGATTAAATTAGATTTATCCAGCTATGGCTTCACGCTTTTTTCCCACATAGCAGGGTAGACAGAAAATACCTAGTGTCAAAACACTCCCTACTTACATTTCGCTCGCACTTAGTTCGAGAAAGTGCGGCAACAAACAAAGTACGGAGTGTCTTCTCACTAGATTCTTTGTATCTACCCTGCCGTGCAGGATAAAAGCGTCTTGTTAAAAAATCTATATACATATAACCACACATAAATAATTACTCAAAGATAAGCAGTACGTTCTTTAATAATAGAATTTTAAATTTCTTCTTAATCAAATTTTGGTCCTTTACATCCATATATGAAGACGTTCTCATTACAATGTGAAGCCGACCTTAAACGAGTCTCGAAAGTCAGATATTACTTTTTATCTTGTTACCAAGAAGAAAATAATAATTTTAATCACTCAAAAATATATCACACCTAATAAACAAGTGTTTTTAGCTTTTAATGTACAAAATATCGTCTATTAATTTACATTAAATAAAATTTTCTGAAGTAATAAATTATTATTAGTTTTTTTTTTCTAGAAATCATCCGTAAATAGTTCTTAATATATCACTGACAAGTATTTACTACTTGCAAAATGCAAGAGATGCAAGAAGGATTCGAACCCACGTCTCTTTGATACTGTCCAAGCGCTATGACTGCTAAGCAAGATTATAAATTGAAAAACTGCTACATATATAAATAATCCACCTTCATTTTAAATTTCTGCAGCAAGAATGTGCTCAAATCGAAATTTCACTAATAAAAATGTACGAGCGGCGAAATTCTCAGCCACTAAAGATGAAGCGTGAACAGATCTTACCCATCTTTTATTCATCTGAGAGGAATGTGCTCTGAATATATGATTTTAAGGTGTCTTACAATATATTTGATACATTGCTTGCATTGCATTATATATAACATAAAATAACTTTTTAAAGTGTTTTATGGTCCTATATGCTGTAACCACGATAAGTTGTGGATACCTACTCGAAGAGGATATTATATTTAAATTGCTTTCATTTAACTGCTTTAGTATGACAAAGGCCGCGTTAAGTTTCGCTATTCAACACACAATGTCTGGACACTGGATAAATAAAAATCGGAGTGTTATAACTTCTAATTTTTCCATATAGAGCATAAGTTCCAAGAGATATATGGATATTTTTAAAATGATCGATATACTGTAAGAAAATGTTGTACAAATAAAATTCTACGGTTATATTTAATAATTAATTATAAATTATATAGAGAAGTAAAAAAATTATTATAATATATTTCTGCTGAAATATTTTTACGATCCACCCGTTAAGTCGCACGTGATAAAATCTAGTGCACATGTAACTTGCATTTTAAAATATATTGAGAACGAGAAATGAAGGAAGATGAAATATATTTATCTTCATGTTTACTTTGTAACTGACTTTGTTCGTTACCTATGAACCTTATGTATGTAATATTTTCATTACATTTCTCCGCTTTGGTAAGTCAAAAAGCGGCGTTGAACTCCGCCACTCATCACACAATGTCTTTAAATAGGTTATCTGTGCAGCATGTGCTGGAAGCTCCATTACCTATAACTGACAATAACGTAGAAGTTTTGTTAAAAAATGTTTAACTAAATATTTGTAGCAATTTGCCTTTTAATTGAAAGAAGAAATGCAGTAGGAGAGGTCGGGCAATACCTCTTTTGACTTTCGAAATCACAGTATCGATGATGTTAGAGGAAGGTCACGTACAAAGCAAGGAAAAAAAATACTTTTAATAAGATCTTTGATTTACACGATTTATACACATTTTAAATGAAACTATTTTAAGCAAATTAACCACGTATATTCGAAAATACATTTTTTACCTGACGTTTTGAACACTTTACAGTAGGCTGTGGTCACAGGTAGACAAAGCAAAAATGTATTTTCGAATACCAAAATATACACAATTGATCCGTTCAAAATAAAACTACTTTTTTATTGAAAGTAATTACGATTATTTACGTTAAAAACACAACCGCATTAAAACTACGCCTTTAGAATGTATTAAAATATTCGTATCTCTACGTCTATAGATGCCAGCGTAAGTCTTTATAATCAAACCAGTATTACAATTTTAGTTAACAAACAGTATACTTGCACTTTAAAAAACATATTAAATATCGTAAAATACTTATTTAATTTAAAATTTACAAAATAATTAACAATTATTTTCATATTTAATTAAACCCCTAAACAATTTACTTTCCTTTCAACGAACTGACTCATTATTTTGTTTCGACAGTAATTGATGTCTTAAAAAGTGTTACGTTTTACATTTTTTTTTGTTAATCGATTTTGTGAAGCTAATTACTTTTCAAGTTTTTTACAGTTAGAAATGAATATACTGAATACTGCCAAAGAAACGTAGTGGTTACTGGTTCATTCCTGGTTGAAAAATATCTTGAATTTGGTAACACATTGTAATGGATTTCCTCAGTAACATAGTTCATTTTTAATTTCCTGAAATACTTAGTGTCAAGACACTCCGTACTCCGCTTTCCGCTAAATTAGAGATATTACGTGTTGAGTCACAAAACTCAACGCCGTACGTTGTCATGCTGGAGCGAGGAAATGCAAATATTTAAAATATAATTGTTCCCCAAATAGAAATCGAACCCACAATATAGAAAATATACATATGAGGCCGGTTGATATAATTATGAAAGTAATACGTTTTATATCTTATTATTAATACTAGCAAGACCCATTGGCAAGTGGAATACGCGTTGCCTTGGGAACATATATATTACACACAAAAGTGTACGTCAACACACATAATAAGTGTGTGTGTAACGTTTATTATATTAATTATTGTGTTTTAAATATTTTTTTTTGTTTGCACTTCTTCAAACTTATAAATCTCAAACTGCGGCTTCCGTCTGTTTAATTTTCTTCAAATTACAGTACATTTTTTTTCTTGTATTTTGTGAAGTTTCAATTCTCACAACACTGCATGCAATCATCATATTGACTATAATACTCGCTAACGAGCTTTTATTAGTTTCACGTGTGTCTATCTAGTTATTAATCATTCATTGCAAGAAAAACATTCCAACGTACAATAGATACATTATAACTCACAGTATTAACCTTTCTTCAATGTTATTACGAATGAATTATAGGTTCAATTCCCAAGCGATGGAATGATTATTATCTATTACCAGCGTAAAACTCACAACAGGGTGTCTTGACACTATGTTGTCTGTGACTACCCTGCGGGATAAAACGTGGTGAGCATAATCAGAAAATAATTTTAAACATGTTTTGCTTTTAGTTTTTTTTTAAACATTTTTTCACATTCATTATAAATGTTCCCCTAAAATGATTTTGAACCTGCACTGTGTGTAGTGTTAGTCCAGGATATCCAAACTATGTCACAGCGGTGTTTTATTTATTATATGCCAATTTATATAGTTCGCCTAGACTGATTAAGACAAACTGCGGCTTTGGGTTTCGGCGTCAAACACGCAACGGACGAGAGTGGGGTAATTTTTCACCGGGTTCCCTTTGTTAACCTACCAAAGTGTTGTAGGTGGTACATGGATTAATACTTTTGCTTTAAACAAATGCTTATTTTTTAAATTTATTATCTATTTTTATTTTTTTTTTATGAAAATAGATAAAAAAATGTTATTATTTCTAATTATTTAAACTGTATTAGACATGTGTAATATATTACAGATTTTTTTCTTTAAATTAGTAAAAAATAATCGTTTATTATATTTTGTAGATAATATTTTTTATGTTTTTTTTCTGCTCACTGCGGACACATTATCCGTATATTATATTAGCTTTTTTCTGAATAGTTCCAATTATTTTTCTATCTTTACTTAACAAGGCTTAGAACCTAGATATGATATAATTGCTTATTAGTGTATAATTGCTAAATAATTCTGCCTAATAAAAATCTAAGAAAAATAATATTTTTACCACAAAATGGGTAATATTACGCGTTGCCTTAGCAACAAGTATGTGTGGATGTCATGGAAATGCATTGACATGCATTTCATGTGTGTATGTGTGTAAAGACATGCTAACTAACATAAGTTTTTTTTAAATATTCATGTCCATTATTTTTCACCTATATTAGAACTGAGATTGACATGTGATTTGTAATAAAGATTTTTTAATCAGGTGATTACTCATTGAATAACATATAAGATAAATCTAGAGGCCGGTCGTGGCGCAGTGCGTCTGACTGTTAACGCGATCGGTTGTAGGTTCGATTCCCAATGGAGGGAATGACTTTATTTATTTATTTTAACTTCCTTACTCTGGTAATATAAAGTTCGGCGTTAAGTTTCGCCACTCAGCAGTTAAAGTTTCGAATTCGGCGGAAAATGGAGTATAGAGTATGTTAACACTAGGTACTTTCTGTCTATCCTGATATGCGGGATAAAAGCGTGAAGCTAAAAACATCTTCTATTCTGAACTTAATTATGACTGAGACACGAGTAAGAACAAACTTACACTACAAAAATGTACCAGAAGTAACCATAACATTTTTTACATTAGCTTCAACCAATAAAACTACATAATAACTATAAAAATAATACGTTTTCATTTCAGATTCAAAATGGCGCGATTTGCACTACTTTTAGTGCTCTGTCAGATTTTAACTCTGCCTATATTGACGCATAGTAACGACAATGATCCTCTCATGGACCTGGCTGGTTCCTTCCTCCAAAACGTTGTAGGCAACTTTGTCCAAGGAGATGGTGGTAATAACATTGGATCGCTTTTTGGTCAAGATGGATCAGGAGCTGCTGATATGCTGTCAGGTTAGATAAAAGTTTAATTTATTGTATTATTTTATGTATCGTCAAAAACTGATTGATTTTATTTTCTTTATTTATTTAATATAAGATTTCAAACGAACTATGTTTTTGTTGTAAAAATTGCATATGTGTCCGAATCGGTATATTCAGGTTATATATATTAGGATATATTCAGGTGTCTTTGCAAAACATTATCAGTTTAACAAGATTTTTTTATATTATTACTGTTTTTTTACAATTTTAAAAGTCACATATAAAACCGCATTACTAAAAACAAAATTTTCTAGGACTATATTGTGATTATATATTTATTTATACTATATACTTGCTATAGCCGTTGAAACGTAAAATACTTTTTTTATTTGCAATCAATGAAATTTGAATGCATTATTATATTCATTTATAAAAAAATAAACCGACTTACGACAACTACCTACTTATATATAATGTTGCGAGTAATTTACATATACATATGAAACTACTCGACTGATTTTAATGAAACTTACCTTACCTTACCTTAATTACAGTGAATTCACGAAGACAATTTTCGTAATATACGTGAACAAACATACAAACATACACTTACGAAATTAAGCACACGTGCTTGGAAGCCTTTCTCTATATAAACTTTTTTCTACACATATAGGAACATACTTCCTACACATATACTCTAAATCACTGTACCAACCATGAATTCAATAAACGCTTTATTAACAGATATAAATTGATAAACTTACTTTATTAGCAATAAAAAATGAAATATCGACTTCATTGACAATTAATTTTGTTTTATAGGCTTGGGTAGCTTACTGGGCGGGCAGGACGGCAAGATCGATCCGTCGCTGGTTGGGACTATGGTGTCAATGTTTGCCCAACAAATGGTATCAAATAATCAGAATCAAAATAAAAGGCAAAAAAGACAGACTGAATCTAATGACTTTAACATGGAAAACCTCTTAAGCATGGCGTCAGGCTTCTTGGGCAATAAGAACACAGCGAGCATACTGCCGCTGGTTATGAATACCATCAGCGCGTTTACTGAGGAGGAAAGTAACAAACGGGCTGATAGTCACAAAGATCATTCGTCTTTCCTCCCTCCGTTCTTAGAGAAAGCTCATTTATATTGGGATATATTTATAAATTCCGAATTGGGTAAAACGGTTTGGGAAAAATCTGGATTGAAAAGGGCAACTAAATCGTTTATAGGGCCAGACGGTAATATTAGTTTTGAACAAATGTTCAAGAGTTTTGAGAACCACTCGTTCAGACGCCACTGGATCAAGGCGGTGGCCAAGTATTTGACAGACACTGTAGTGCATGTTGCCAAGCCGGAAGTTTATCAAAGGTAAGGTTTTTCTTCCTGTATTGAAATATATGAAAACATTAGTTGTAACAAATGTGTAAATATATCGACGTAGTTCGACAACTAAGTGTATAAGCTTGAGTGATTGGATGATTGCTAAGTGGTGCGGGTTGAAATGCGTCGACGTTGATTTTTTTATGTTTCTACATTATTAAATATTACTTTATTTTTACTGGAAAAGATACATTTTGAAGATTTTGTACTTGTTATAAATGCTAAGTATGATTAGTTTCTTAAAACTTGTTTTAGAAACTAAATTAAAGTAATTTATTGTGTTTGTCTTATTGTTGTGTGCAATAAAGAGCTATAAATAAATAAATGCTTTACTAAGATAAAGCGCGGCGTTGAACTCAGCCTTTTAACACACAATGTCTCGAATTTGAGTGGAAAGCAACAAACGGAATATCACCAGGTTCTTTTTGACCATCTGGCTATGGTGTGAACGTAAAGTTGGTGTAAAAGTTAAAAAAAATTATAATAATTAATTTTATAATAACCTTTTTCAGATATATATCATCCGCTCAGTATATAGTAAACAGCTTTCTGGACTCGCAAGGATTGCCCAAAAACTTGCATTTCGATATGAAGAGCCCCGAAAAGTCTATTACGAAATTGGCAAATTACGTTTCCAGAAAGTTCTTCGACATGGACACCGATGTATCGGAATATGTGAAACCGGCTATAGAATATATGAAGGTAAATATTTTTTTGAAATGATTCTAACTGTATGTATTGAGTGTTGGTTCGATTCCCATTCGAGGGTATAACTTTTTTTAAAAAAAATTAATACAATATACGTCGTCTAATAAACAGAACACGCAAATCAGTTATGCATAATATTCATTATAGCGATTTATTATGAAAAATAAACATTTTTTAAATGTCACAGCAAACACTAAAAATGGCTAAATCTGCGTCGCTAAACCTCGCGTCGCGTTCCGACTACACCGCCATCGCGGACCGACTGACCGACACGCTCAACCTGGAGGTCATCGAGCCCGTGCTCAGAGTGCACCGCGCCTACCGGCACTCGCAGAGCCACCCGCAGTGCATGGAGCACTTGATGTGCTTGGTCAACAGACACCACGATGGGGACAAACAAGGTTAGTTTAATATATATTTTTTAGGTTCATGCTTTGATCCCGCATATCAGGCCGGACAGAAAATACCTAGTGTCAAGACACTCCGTACTCTGCTTACCACCGAATTTGAGAGGTTGCGTGTTGAGTGGAGAAACTCAATGTTGTTGCTCTTTGTCTTACACGAGTGAGGAAATGAAAATAATTTTCATTTTAATCACTCCCCCTAGGGGGGATAGAACCCACAATCGATCGTGTTTGCTTGTACTAAAATTAAAATTTAATTTACACTTTAATGTTAAGCTATCGTGGCATGGGCAACGACCGTCTGTAAACAAGAATGGAAGTGAATTCAATTCCCATTATTATTATGGGAAAAAGTAGAGAAAATGATTGTATTTAAAATTATTTTCACCCTGGCACTCTGGCACCAAAAAACACAGCGTTGAATTCCATCAGTCAATACGCAATGTTCGGACAAAAATTGACGAACAGAATGTCTTCATACTAAGTTCTTTTCGCTTGGTTGACAAAGCGCGGTGTTGAGTTCCGTCAGTCAATAAACAATGTATAGAACTCTTATCTCAGAAAGAGGCGTAGTTTAAACTTTAGTAGGATGTTTTCAAATTTGTCCTAACTCCTAAGAAATAGGCATTTTAAAAATTTGTTACATAAGTACCAGCTACTGCTCATAGTTCCTCTCTGTCTTGGCCTGACTTGGTGAATCCTTGAACAGGTGAGGAGATTCTTCTCTAAGGAGCTTCATATTTGTAATTACGCTACTTTGTTTACTTCAAAAAGAAATCATCATAGATTCTGGTCTTCATTCAACATGCAAAGTATTGAATTCGGTGGAAAGCGATAGTATGGAGTGTGTTGACACTAGGTGCTCTCCTTCTACCCTGCTATGCGGGATATAAAGCGTGAAACTAAAAAAAGTCTTAAAACTAGTGAAAAGTAGATGGAGTATATATTTTTTTTTAATATAAAATTTACTGTACTGCAGTCTTTTCATTTCCATATAATTATAATCAGCTACTTAGAACTAAAGATCGATATTTAAATTTAAGTATTTTTTGAGAATATTAATGTATCTAAATTCTATATAATTAAGATAGAGTATTTTAAGTGTAACCTTATTAAATTCAGGATCTGATAGGATAATAAACGGCGTTTAGTTCCGCCATTTAACACGCAATGTATTGAATTAGAGCAGAAGCAGCGAACGGAGTATCTTAACACTAGCTTCTCTACGACTACCCTGCTCTACGGGATTGAGCGTGTAGATGTTCGTATGAATTTCCTTCCACGTGCCACACAACTGTGAAACGGCCTACCTGCGGCAGTGTTTCCAGGTCGTTATGATATGAACACCTTCAAAAAGCGAAGCGAAGCTTATTCTCTTGCCTATCATATAAAAAAAATGCATTTATTTTTTTTAATATTCCATTTTTTTTTCTTTTCATTTAAAAGATATGACACTAACTTCTCTATGAGTAACCTGCTGTAGAGACAATGCATTTATCGTGAATTTTCAATTTTTTTTCTTCTAATATTCCATTTTTTTACTTTTTTCTTTAAAGAAATACGTACGTTGAATTTCCAGGTCTTCCCGGTTTTAAGGCAGGCTTAACTAAGCTAAGTAGCTTAGCCGCGTCCGCCGCGCTCAGTTACCAACACGGCAAAGGTTTCTGGGACCTCTACAACGCTATACAGAGTGACGTCAATTGTGATGTAAGATATTATTTGTAAATCATTGCCGATATTATATTTACGAAGATATATATATATATATATATATATATATATATATATATATATATATATATATATATATATATATTGATTTTAATTATTTATCAATTTTATAATTGCATTTATATATTAATTGTTTTATTTTACTTATGAAAACAAAATATGTTTATACGGACAAAGATTAAGTAACATTTCTTTATATACATTAATACCTACGTGTGTATGGCACAATATATATTATATATTAATAGTTCTCACAATATTATATATATATATATATATATACATATATATACATATATATATATATATATATATATATATATATATATATATATATATATATATATTGATTTTAATTATTTATCAATTTTATAATTGCATTTATATATTAATTGTTTTATTTTACTTATGAAAACAAAATATGTTTATACGGACAAAGATTAAGTAACATTTCTTTATATACATTAATACCTACGTGTGTATGGCACAATATATATTATATATTAATAGTTCTCACAATATTATATATATATATATATATACATATATGTACATATATATATATATATATATATATATATATATAATATATTGTGAGAACTATTAATATATAATATTAATATATAGTAAATGTGAAGGAATCTTATTTTGGTAAAGATAACGCCTATTTTTTTTATAATATTCTTACATTTTATGTGTAAAATAGTTTTATCTTGTTTCATATTTAAATATTCAAATAAATATATATACAAAAAATATATTAAAATATATGTATGTATGTTTGTAATAATTTTCACATATGTTGTTATTTGTACACGCGATCCCATTTTATATGTAGCTCTCCTATACCTTAAGGTTGCCTGAAAAATATAGCTATAAATAATAATAATAATTTTTATTATATTTCAGGCCAAATATCCAGCGGACTGCGCCTCATTCCACGAACACGAGTTGAAAGTGACTACGGAAGTATACCATAATGAATTATAAAAAAAAATTGTAACCATAATCTCCTATAATTTCTTATTATTACTAATAATTTGCTCATTATAAAACTAGTTTTAAGTAGACACAATAATTATATGATTTCATAAAAAAAAATATTTTTAATATATTAATAAAGAAAGAAAAATGTTTTGACTGCGATTGTACTTAAATATTATATATATTTAATTTTTAAATTAAATTATATTTTGACTTGAAGAATTAATTAAATAAGTATATTTAAATAATTTAGCATAATTGAAGTATTAAATAAATAACTTAGCATTATTTAAATGAATTTATTAAAAGCATAATATATAATATTAAGATTTCATATCTTGTTTTTATTTAAACAAATTATGTGAATTATTTTATATATATAAAAAAAAAAGAATATAATAATAATTTTAAAGTGATATATAAGTAATACCACTTAATAACACTTGAGAAGAACACTTTTGCCAAACACTTTTAATTAGACCAGTGGTTTGACATTTTTAACGAAGGGCCAGAAAATTACCAATTATACGAAGGCCATAGTCATAGAAAAAAGCATCTTATATTGTAACATTTAACCATACATACTACTTCCGTATTAATTCCCTTTCCTATGCATCTATTTCTACTTATTTCTCCTACTTTTGGACTCAGAAAAGGTAATTATTGAAATGTTCTATTCATTTCTAAACATCAATAATAAATAGATAAAATGCTTCGCAGGCTTGAGATTATCCGAGGCCCGTTTGGCCGTCACTGATCGTCCGTCCGATCACCGTCCTTTAAATTCTAATGAAATTAAAAAATATTTTATATAATTTTAATATAAACGTTGTTAATTAAAAGAATATAAATACGTAAATAAATTATTATTTTGAAATAAATAAAGTTAATAATTATTATAAAATAATGAAAAAATTGAATTAAAAATGTATATAACTTTTGTAATACAAAAATTAAATATTTTATATACAATATAGTTAGAATTATTACTTTTTTCAATTTATAAGTTTAAATTAATAAATTTTAAACTTTTTTTTTAATATTTACTATTTCTTTTTAAATTAACATTTTTATTTAAAAGTTTAAAATCGCTAATTTACTAATAATATAATTTAAATGAACTATATTTAAGTATGACTGATGTTTAAATTAAGTTTGCTGGATATGGTGCTATAAATAAATATTTCTGCATTTATTTGCAAATTACTTTTTTCTTTAGTTTCTTATCTACTTATTTAAAATATATTTTCAGTTTACATTGTAAATATATATATATATATATATATATATATATATATATATATATATATATATATATATATATATACTTATTGAAATAAAATATCTGTTAGTGGAATAAATTAAATTAATATTGATATTGAGTTTTATTATACAAAACTTCTATTATTATTTTAAATGAAACTATTTAACCGGATTAATCGCGTATATTTTGGTATTCGAAAATACATTTTTGGACACCTGACACCTTACAGTAGTCCGTGGTCACAGGTAGACCACGGACTACTGTAAAGTGTTCGAAACGTCAGGTGTCCAAAAATGTATTTTCGAATACCAAAATATACGCGATTAATCCGGTTAAATAGTTTCATTTAAAATGTATAAAAATCGCGAAAATCAAAGATCTTATTACTTCTATTATTAATTTGGAAGATGGATTTGACACCGGTCGTGTCGTAACAGGTCAAAGTCTGACTCTAAACGCTACCGATTGTGGATTCGATTTCACTCGAAGGAATGATTATATTTAAATTATTTACATTTCCCCGTTCTGGTAAGACAAATAGCGGGGTCAAGTTCCGCAAGTCAACACATTCCATGTCTCGAATTCGGAGGTGGTGAGTGAGGAGTACAGTGTGTCTTGATACCTAGGTACTTCCTATCAACCCTGTTATGCGGGATGAAAGCGAATAGACTTGCCCTTCATTCATTTATTTAGAAATATCTTAATATTCCTAAATAAATGAATGAAGGGCATGCCGTTTACAAATGTCTATCTACTTAGTTTCACTTCGTTCTCTATTTCCCTCCTGAAATAGTATAGTGGTCTCAACGTTCGTCTTACAAACGTCAAGAGCAGAGCATACCAATGAAAATACATTTTTGAAAACTCGACGTTTCAAATACTTTAAATAATTTGTGCACTTTACGGCTATTTTTAATTTTTTAATACCAACATATATTCAACTAATTCGTTTAAAATAGTTTTATCAAAGATCTTATTAATATGATTATAATCATTCCCCCGAGCGGGATTCGGATCCACAAGCAATCGGGATTACAGACGCTCTCCCACTGCGCTACGGTGACCTGATATTTATTACAGTTCAAAGATTTTTTTTACATAATTAAATGAAAATGTGTCGCAAATACGTATGTTATGAAATACTATTACGTGCAAGCTTTCAGGAATTCAACGTATACAGACAGCCGCTAAATTAAATTGCAGAGTCCATTTCAATTTAATGTGTTTTATTTTTAATATAAATTTAATAAAAATGCCTTTGATATTTTAGAAACATGTCAAACACGCAGCATTTTATTTTGCTTCAATCTTTTTCCCCGCTTAGCAGAGTATACAGGAAGTACCTAGTGTCAAGACTCTCCGTACTCCGAATACGTTTTCGCCGAATTCTAGAGATTGCACGTTGGGTGACGGAACTCAGCACCACGATTTGTCCTACCAGAGTGAAGAAATGAAAAAAAAATTAAGTATTACTAAATTCCCCCGCTTGGGAATCGAACCCGACCGATTTCATTTACAGTCCGTTAAATAGCATATAAGTAATTTAGTTTCAATGTAGGAAAGTTACGTTAGTATTGTATATATTTCTCGTGTATGATAATAATCCTAAATAATGTTAAAGGAATTTTAGAACTGTATTAAACGCAAATCAAAGATAAAATATTTATTTTTATTTCTATTTTAGTATCTATCATAATAATGTATAATATATTAGAAGCCATAAATTAATGGACAGATAAGTGCATTCAAAATATTTTTATATACATGTTAGAATATTAAATATATATATATATATATATATATATATATATATATATATATATATATATATATATATATATATATATATATATATATTTATAATTTATAAATTAAATCAACATAGTCAATACCACAGATAAAAAAATTAAGGTTTAAGAAGAATATTTTTATTTCATTTTATAAACAATAACAAAAAAGAGATCCGACATAGGAAAAACATATTTTAAACTCAATTAATTAAAATTAAGACTAGATTGTGCGTTTTGACATTTCAATAAAGAAAAGATGAATAAAAAAATAAATAAATTATCCCGCATAGCGGGGTAGTTAGATACAACCTAGTGTCAATACACTCCGTTGACTGTTTTCTGCCTGAAATTAGTATATTTTCTATGGAGTAGCGAACACAAAGCCGCACTTTGCCTTCCTTGTTCTTTGACTAAAAGAGTATTCCTAAATTATTATACAATTTTAATTCTATAATATTATAATATAAATTTTTAGAACAATTTTTTTTTTATTTAATTTTTAGCATTAAGCATTTATGGATGGAATAGCATTTGTGTAAAGTGAAATCGAAATTCATATATAAAGACCTTATAATTAATAGTGTTTTTGTTAACATAATTTCTTTACTTTCATAATAATTTTATTATACTTGGTGTTCATATGATTGTACCAAAGTTGCATTATTTATTACTTTTTAGGCGGAATATTCTTACAGACCCACTCCATGCCTTCCTGAAACATAAAAAAAATAATATTTTACATATTTTTTTAATTATTGTTGTATTATTGTAAACAGCTTCAAGCTTTATCCCGCATAGTGTCAAGACACTCTGTTGACTGCATTCCGACTGAAATCAATTGAGAGGCGAACTCAACGTCGCGCTTTGGTTTTTTCGGCTTTTGGCTAAAAAAAAAGTATGAAATAGAATTCCTGAGTATAATTCTATTAATATTTAGAATATACTTGTTTTAATTTAATTTTTTAGCACTGAGCATATTATTATTGTATTTTTATTAACAGCTTGACACTTTGTACCACATAGAAATAACCTTGTTTTGAGACACTCTAATGAACACTTCCATTTAGAAATTTAATTTAAAGTACAATTTTATATATTTTATTTTTAATTAAAACACACAAAAAGTTCTTAACTCATAGAGAAAGATTGTATCAAAACTTTTCTTATTAACATAACAAAATAAATAATCACACCTTCACTCCGGTCCCATCAACGGCCACACAGGCTTGTATTTGCCAAGTTCTATCTCTAATTAAATGCAGGCCGAGGTGTTGAGCCACCTCACTGGCTGGTAAAGCTGAAATTTTATTTTAAAATTAGAAATTATAAAATTGTAAGTAAAATAAACGAAATAAAGAATTTTTTTGTAAGTGGTACATATATTTTTCCATAAGTTAGTGTCACCAAGTCAAGTTTTTTCTGCATATCAAGGCAAGCAAAACCTAGTGTCGAGACTCTGTTCTTTACTTTCTCAACAAATTCTAAATATTAATGGCTTCTACATAAAGTATCGTAACATTTTACTATTGCTACAATAATGTTTCAAACATTTATATGCACATTTTAGAAATTAAATTAATCACTTGAAGAGTCAAATAATCTAATATTCATTATTTGTTTTCTTTTATCCATTTATTTTTCTGTAAATCTTTAAACAAATTTTTCACCAGTTTCTTGACATTACCTAGTTGCCGTCAAAATATTTAATTCCAGAATTCCTATGCTTCGTAATTACATTTTAAAAATGCTTAAGAAAAATAATATATATATTATCAGAAAAAAAGACCTGGCTCTTTAAAAAAATATATTTATTTAAAAAAAAATTGTAAATGATTTTAAAATTTTATGTTGTATAGTAATTATATAGAAAGGGTTTTAATTGTTTTTTTATATTAGATTTACCTGCGGCCAAATCTTGTTTATTTGCGTAAACCAATAAAGGCACAGCTCGTAATTTATCATCTTGCAGTAGCTCCGCCAGCTCTAAGCTTGTCTCTTCCAATCTATGATGGTCTGAACAATCTACTACATAAATCTGAAAATTTAAGAGGAAAAAAAGTAAATTTCAGTTTGTAAATCTTAAATAATACTAATAAATATTTATGTTCAGTAGTGAAAAAATATTTATGTTCTTCCAGTAGTGAAATAGTTTTGAGTTCATGAAATACTTTAATTCAATACTACATAACTTAAATAGTTCTGGTATAAAATTAGACATTTTTAATAAATATTAGATCTTATAGATTATATGAGAATTTTGTTATTCCATAGGTAAGTATAAATAAATATATTTTTTATAAAAGCCTTACTAAAATGTCAGTGTTTTCAAAGTAATTCCTCCAGTACGGTCTTATCTTTCTTTGTCCGCCTATATCCCAAACATTTAATTTAAAACCATTAGAAAGAACTGATTTTATATTAAAACCGGCGGTTGGAGTGACGTGCGATATATCTTCCGCAGCTAACTGCCTCAGTAGCGTAGTTTTGCCCGCATTGTCCAAGCCAAGCAAAAGTAAACGTAATTCCCTCTCTGACCCTGAACGCAATTTCTTTAGAATACTCAAAAGCCCCTAAAAATATAAGTTTGCGTTAGTGATAGTTTGTTGTTTAGATTATAAATAAAATAAAGCCATTATTACTTACCATATTTAATAACTGACTAGATAAAT
This sequence comes from Dryadula phaetusa, assembly GCA_032432895.1. NCBI lineage: Eukaryota > Metazoa > Arthropoda > Insecta > Lepidoptera > Nymphalidae > Dryadula > Dryadula phaetusa. The sequence continues at coordinate 4,229,077 of JAOYRS010000073.1, forward strand.
GGGCGACTTAAGTAAGTTTACTCAATATTCCATCATAAAACTGGTTAAAACATGAATAAGCACAATATTTGAATGGTAATTTTTTGTTGATTTAACAACGTTACCATGGCAACGGCTGAGAGTTATCATAATATTGACGTTTCCAAATTTAGTAAATCATTCTGTCACAATTATTTAATTAAAAAGAATATTATTTAATTTAAATCTTGAAGAAGTTTAAATAAATAAAATAAAATTACTTACAAACATTATTATATATCATAATAATATTTAAACATCCATAACTCATTTTGGTATACTCAAAAGCCTCGATTTCACGTCTTTAAAAACATATCCAATGTCAATGTCAAATACACTGCGCGTCAAATTGTTTAAGCTGCGGCACGCTGTTTACTTGATATTGCACGTGGGGTTAGACTTTATTTACTATTAATAAAAACAAAAAATATATATTGTTATAAATTAAAATGGGAAAAGTGAAACAGGAACCCGTAGAACAAGAAGAGCAGGGTGATGTTAGTATCAAAACGGAGCCCCAAAGTTATGATGACAAAGTGGATCATTGCAGTATTATTGCAAAGCCGATGGCCCCTAAAAAACTTAGTAAAAAAATATATAAACTTATCAAAAAGTCCAGTGGACACAAAAATTATATCAGGAATGGACTAAAAATTGTGCAGAAGCAGTTACGTTTAGGGGAAAAAGGGTAAGTTTTATTGGAGGTTAGATCGATATTAATTATTTGTATTGACAATCATCGTCTCCATTTCGAGTGGTAAGCTGTTAACGGAGTGAATTGACACTAGGTTGTGTTATCGATTTATTTAAGAAAATTAGTATTTCTTTTTATTTCAATAAATATTATTTTTAGAATCGTGGTATTTGCTGGTGACATATCCCCAATAGAAATCATGTGCCACTTACCCGCTGTTTGTGAAGAAAAAGATGTACCATATTGTTACACACCGAGTCGCAAAGACATTGGATCAGCTATGGGCACCATGAGAGGTTGCATTATGGTACTCGTTAAAGAACATGAAGATTACAAAGATTTATATGATGAAGTTAAAGGTGAAATCAAACTATTAGGTCATCCATTATAATGTAGTTTAAGTTAGTTATAAATTAACATACAGAGAATAAGATGGTGTACTTTACGTATCAAATAATTTACCGCAAACTCATTTAAAAGTTTAAAACTGAACATTAAACTGTACAAATATAAGTTTAATAGAAAAAACATAATATAAGGCATTCCTGATTTGTCAATAAATACTATTAAAAATATTTTTAGTTTTATTTTTGTCCTCAATAGTAAACTATTTAAAATTAATATTTCAAACTTATTAAAATATGAATAAATATATTTTAAAATATAATCCATGGAGGAGGCCTATGTCCAGAAGTGGAGCTATTTGGCTTTTAACAAAAGCTTTAGATCATTCTTTTCATTATATTTCTTGGTTTAAAAGTGGTTATAATAAAACGAAAACAATCCATTACACATAGATTTATTACACTTATTAAAATCTAAGGGTACGTAAAAAATGGCAGATTGTCTGTCCGACAGTGAAGATTGGCAAAATATGTTAGGTACTTTAATTATGCACTAGAATACTAGGGCGCCTAAGCTAAAGTAGTAAATTAGCGTTGGAATGGCATTTCAGTCGATAACCTGTGCTCAACTAGGGCTTAAATTACAACTAGGTCTAGTGCTTTCTAAACACATCCCAAATATTTAGGGCCATGTTCCTGATTTACAATTTATCATATAATTATCCACTGAAATCGATTCCTTTACAGAATCTAATACTAGTAATTGAAGCAATTTTAAAATCCCTAACAAAATCACAGATTTAAAGGAGAATAGACATTGCATAATTGTTTGACTGCTTTAATATTAAGAGATGGGTTTTTAATACGAAATATTATTTATGCCTTAAAAAATAAATCGATTGTAGTAATAACAAATTAAATATGATTACATAAATATACATGTTCTCAATCAATAATTAAAAATAAATGATTGAAACTGTTACATATTCAGAATCAATATTTTTGATAAATAATTTGGAAACCTCAAATAAATAGTAGAATGGTGTTTACAGTTGGGCACTGCTCCACTGCACCATGTACTTTGAATTATACTACAAAAAGGAATATTAATAGAGGCATAACAACCAGCGACATCTATACTCGTTTTTTCTAAAAGTTTAAGTAAAAATTTATGTTTGAATATTCCCGTCACGGTAAAAACGATCTAAAATAAAGCAGATATCTGGCAGTTATAAAACTGAATTATATCCGACAATATATAAAGTGATTTCTAATGTTATTTCGATGAAAAATAAAAGAAAATTGTGCTTTATACTGTACTGTGATGAATTTCAGGTATAAACGTGTACCACTTTACTATTTGTTAGCTGCCCACAATCCATTCTAACACTACGTGACCGTTCTTACTTGTGATAGAGACATTCACAGACAATTTTTGACATTTTATAAAACAACAAAAGTTTGGCTATGCCTTGCAACTAATATAATGTAATAATAAATATGCAATATCTATTCTTTTCAAAATCTGTAAACGAAACCATACATTATAATACATTTTGAACTATATTCCAATTTACAAAAATTGCAATGTTGGCGGGAATTTTCAAATGTCAAAATGACAAGTATAGGATGTATGTAAGAAATTAATGATTTTTGAACTACAAACAAAAAAATAAAAAAAGAATTAAACAAAATTTTCATTCTAAATGTGCTGTTTTTTTAATCTGATAGAAGCATTTACGAGCAATTATAAATTCAATATTGAGCTGTTTATATTAAATTTAAAATATATGGTTTCGTCTAAGAGAACCTAGTGAGTAACCCTGATTGTCAGTGCACTGTCAATAACATCGTACTTTAATTTTTTTACCAAAAAAGTGTAAGAAAATAGAACAGACTTTTGTTTTTACGCAGCATTTATATGATATTGAACCGAGAGTCAACAGCATTTGCACATTATTAATATATTTTAGTTTTAAACTCGTAAATTTTCTTTTTTTTAAACAAACAAACTAATAATGTGCAACGCCACAAAATCTATAGCGAAAGAGGATAATTGTGATTTTGTACTTCGAATTCTTAGAAGTCATAAAATTACTTATAAAATATTCTACCTTTCTAATGTAGTGTAGCAGATTTTAAATATTGTAAATATATACAGCGCCATATGTACTGTGCTAGGTCTAAGTAATACAAAAAATTGAAAATTCAGCACTACAGTCGTCCTACGGTTACAAAAACACACAATTTGTAAAAAAAATAATCACAGTATTTTTAAATATATATAGTAAGAAAAGAAAAACATAGTTGTTTCAAATCAATTCTAGCATTGTGCGTGTACAAAACTGAAATACTAAAACACAAGCATTTGTTTAAATTATTATCAAAAGTAAGTTAATATGGTTCATTTTATTTTTATATCGCAAAAAAGTAAACTATTTATTATATAAATAATTCAATAATATACTTAAACTATTTTATATACTAAATTATAATTACTTTAACAATCAAATCTCAAGCGTCATCAAAATATTTTTAATCTGTGATAACGAAATATTTAGCAAAAAGTAAGAATAAAGTGACAAATACGACAAACTAAAATACACATACAAGAAACATACATACATAATATATATATATATATATATATATATATATATATATATATATATATATATATATATATATATATATATATATATATATATATATTTATTATTTCATTTATAAAAGCATTATTCAATTACCACAGATTATAACCTACTTCTTTGGTATCCAAATGTCAACAATTTTCTAATCACAGATCTGATATTAACCTATCACAGTCTACACATACACATACACATCTACAGCTTATAGCAACTTATAGAAATAATATATTTATTTACAAAATATACCTAATTCAAACATACAAGCACATACAAAAGTATATAATTATTGTAAAAATTGAATATAAGAAATCTTATAAACTAAGCTGTATTGCATTTTATATAATCTAAAGTGGATAATGGGTTAGTCGGTGTTTTTTTAAATAATTTAGTTGACAACTGTACTAAAATTTAAATGACAAAATAAACATTGGAATTTTGATTATTTCCTAAATAAATATATGAGATTAGGACACAGATAATAAAAATAATATTATATCTTTATGAAGAGATGTTCACACTACTTTTTTTATACCTATTGTAATATCAAATAAAGAATCTATAATGAAATATGGCATACAAAAATATGATCGTGTAAATATTACGTTAAAATTTAAAATTTATATTTATATAGTGTATAATGTTATACAGGACACAGATTTAATATAGTGATTTCGAAATATTTTTAAATATAGAATCATCTGCATATAGGCAAGAGCTAAGACTTTTGCAGCCATATTTAATATGAATTTAAGGTCGAAATGTAAACGTTTTAGGTCTTTGTTATATATATATATATATATATATATATATATATATATATATATATATATATATATATATATATATATATATATATATATATATATATTGTGTGTGAACGTGAGGTAATAGAAAAAGTGAGTAGTGCAAGTCTATTTTAAAATTCGGTCACATTACTTACTACGACTCGATCGTCCCAAATTAATTCTAAATATATATTATTACAAAGCGATATATAATTACAATAATTATGCTTATCTATCAATAAATATATCATATAATAAAAATGTTACCTCACAATCGATATGACATGCTCGGAGCGCTTGCCATTTAAACATGTCTATGTAGAGACTGAGAACCTCCAAAATGTCTTCTTTTTTGAACGAAATTTTATACATTTATAATATAATACGAAAACTATAAATACAAATTTTTAGTAATTATTAATAAATCATAAATAAAAGGTATAATGAACTTATTTAAAATAATATTAATTTCTACGAAATTCTACCATTTTAATACAATTTCTATCATATACTAAAATTAAATAAAAATCACGGCTACAATTAAAACAAACACAAACCGCTTATATATACATTCATAAACAAAAAATGATAAAACACAATGCAGTCGATCTCTGCCCACCAGATATAAAGACCTTGCATTTTTCTCTCTCTTACTTGATATATCATTATTGAAAATAATTTTCAAAGAAAATATAATAATGTACCACAATCGTTTATTAAAAATGTTGTGAGAGAAATTGAGCATAATTTTGTATTCATAAATTTTTACTCAAAGACGACAATTAAATTAGTATTTTAATGACATAAAATGAAATAAAATATTTTAACCCTAGGTTGACATAATTAAAGATTAGTTGTAATTTTTTAATTAAAATATGTAACTAATACATAATTACTTCAAAAAATTACAAAATATAAATACTAAGAATTTTTTTGACATAACCACAGATAATAAACGAATGTGACATAAACAAAATACACAGATAATATCTATGTATGACATTGTGCATGTATTAATGTTTTACATGTAATTCTCTCACATTTATGTGTAAATATGAAACAGTACAAGTATAGTCAGTATAGTACTCATAAAGCACATTGAGACGGGGAGGAGAACCGCGAAACGAAGCGATCTGGAAATTATAAAAATATAGAATTATACATTTTGTACTGACTATAAAATTAGAGGCCATCAGCACAGTGGAACAACGTCTGTATGTAAACTGGATTGGTTATGGGTTCGATTGCCATTCAGGGGAATGATTATATTAAGCAAATATTTTCATTCTTCGCTCTATCTAGAATTTTAGCGGAAAGAGCTAAACAGAGTGTGTTGACGCCAAGTTATTTGTTAATGCTTAGCAAAATTTCACTATAATGAGAGACAAAATGTAGAATCAATAACTTTTATTACGTATTTGTGTCTGTATATGTACATTTAATATGTATATATAAGTATATGTGTGTGTGTCTACGTGCTGATTTGTGTGTGTGTGTGTGTGTGTCCCTTACCTCCAGTAAGGTAGATGTCAGAGCGGCGGCGGCTGCTGCGGCTCGGTGCGGCAGAGCGCAGTGGTCGCGTCCGCCGGACCGCTCTCGCGACGCACTTTGCCTTTACAGACAGAACAGTACATATAATATAATAATACGTAAGGTTTTTGTATTAATAAACTCTTCCGATACCGACTGATAATGCATGGCCGATATTATTGAAGTAGAAAGCTGACATTTTTGCATGTATATTTAGAGAGATAACTTTTCGATATTTCCATGGGAATAGATAATATAAGGTTATTACATGGTATAATCGACGCTTTCAGGTTTCAAAATCTTAGTGTGGGGAAATGGTTTTTTTAGCTTCACGCTCCTTAGTGTCAAGACACTCCGTACTTCGCCTTTCCACCGAATTCATATATAAAAAGTATATAAAATTATATAATGTTATATTGGTATATGTACCGTGTAGGCACATGTATGCATTTGGTAAAAATCGTTTATTTTAATATAACAAACAGACACTCAATTTACATATTTGTATGTATAGATAATAAAAATTACTTACTAGAAAAACATAAGCATCCAGTTTGCTGGCTGGCTTGTAATGAAGTGTTGGGTCTGATCTCCTTTTGCTCTTTGGTTTGTTCCGTCACACATTTCTGGTAGTAATCGAATTCTTTCACATACCTAAAAAAAGAACAATATATTTAAATATATATTTATTGTTCATAAGAATGGTTCGTGGGAATGATTATATTTTTTATTTAGCTTTACTTTTTTGTTCTTTATTACAAGTTAGATAAGTACATAGTGTCAAGGCACTCTGTACTCCGCTTTCCGCTGAATTCGACACATTACGCGTCTAGTGGCGAATCTCAACGTCGTGTTTAATTTTACCAGAGGAAAATGATAATTTAAATACAAGTATTCCTCTGAATAGATCAAATCCACAACGCTCAATCGTTCGCTGTCCCAGCGCGCCACAACCGGGCCCTTTTATGTGTCAGGGAAAGAGACTACCTCATGTTCTACGTCTACTACAGCCTACTTAATCTATTCAAATAATAAGGTAAGAGATTAAACAGGTCTCGAGGAGACCTACGAAGATACTAGGGAGATACGCTCACCAGACGGGCGGCCAGCGGTTGTCGGCGAGGTAGTCGCGCGAGGCGGCGCTGAGGTGTCGCGCGCGGCACACGCGGTCGTAGGCGCCGCACAGCCGCCACGTGCACCACTCCGACAGGTTGTGCGCGTTGTGCAGCTGCGGGCACGCGGACAGCCATTACACACAACGCTCATTTTTTTTACTTCCACGCTTTTACCCCGCATAGCCGAGTACACGGAAAGTACCTAGACGTTGCGTGTTGAGCGGTCGAACTTAACGCCGCACCTTGTCTTACCAGAGCGAGGAAGTGAAAATAATTTAAATATAATCACTCCCCCGAGTGGGGATCGAACCCAAAACCGATCTTATGTACAGTCAGATGCTGTCCCACTGCGCCATTTAGGCCTCACGCTTTTATAAGCTTCTATTAAAAACACACACAAACGTTTATCTACTCACATCTTAAGGAATACGTAAATACATTAAAATCAAAATACAAATTTCATATATAAATTTCATAAGTGCAAATTAATAAATCGATTTTTGAGTTAATTGTGCACAACAATTTAACAGAGATATTTTTTAATCTACCAACTATTTAAACAAAGAATTTAAATATACGCAATTACACGATTATGAAAATTAGCTATTGTTATTGAAAATACAGAATAAAAAAATTTTGAAAATATTGATTTGAATTATAAAAATAATTTTGTTAATATATGAACAAAAACAATTACTAATTGCTTATTACCCATCTAAATAGTACATTTTATATTTCTATTGACATAGAGTAAAATTCCTATTGCTGATGTTCGTTATTTCTATTATTTTTTTCCATTTAAAAATATGTATGCCCAATACTTATATTTTCTTACAACCATACATTCATTTATAATATACTACTTACTTTTACAGGTTCTAGCAGCGATAGAGCAATTTCTACAACTTGGTCGTCTTCGCCCAGTCTGAAATTCGTAAGCATAAAAAGAACTTGTAAAAAAATTAAATAATGTATAATTTTATATATTGATATATTAAATATCATGCTATTATCTCACATAACGGGTAGACTGAAAGTGCCTAGTGTCACGACACTCCGTACTTCGCTTTCCACCGAATTCGAGACATTGCGTGTTGAGTGGCGGAACTCAACTCCGCACTTTGTCTTTACCAGAGCGAAAAAGTGAAAATAATTTGAATACAATCACTTCCCCGAGTGGGGATCGAACCCACAACTGATCGCATTTACAGTCACACGCTGTCACGCTGTTAAAGATTAAATTCATAATGAAAAGTAATATCAGAAGAATATCTTTAGCAATGGCTTCATAATTATTATTCTTTATTGCACTTAACAGAATACTTCTTCTTCCAACCAATCTGTGGAAGTGGGCGATGTTATAATGAGGGTGACAACCAGTGCAACAAATTATTTAAAGAAATACAAACAATACACCTTTAAAATATATACACGTTAATAAATATATACAGCCATAGATATCATTAAATACATATATACATATATAAATAAATTATATAGTAATTTTAAAGATAACTGTTGCTTGACTCCGATGCACAAATATTCTTTCACTCATCATAAAACTTGTATCAGTCTAGTACAACACAGAAGAATATCCACGAAGAAATTAAATGTCTGAAAACATACATACTGCAAGGAAGCTCAGAATAAAAATTCTTTATTCTGAGGTTCCTTACACTTACTAAATTACTTTATAATTCCGAGTTCTACAATGTCTCAGACTATACTGTCATCAAATTCAAAAACACGTCATAATTAATATTAAAAGAAATATAAGGTAGATATAAAAAATATATGAATGTAACCAGGAATCAATTCTATAAGTGTTGTCATATCAACAAAAACATTATTTATACAAATATAAATATAAACCCTAACAATACTAAGTAAGAATAACAATAATATAAAATGGAAATGAGTAAAGAGAATTAAATTGTCAGATTTGAAACGGGTGAGAAATGTCTCTTATGAGTATGAAAAACACCGTTGTGGTGCAGTGGGTCAGTGAACGCTATTGAGCGTTGGTTCAACTTCCACTCAAAAAAATTATATTGTATATTCCTCCGCTCTGATATGACAAAGTGTGGGATCGAGTTCCGCCATTCAACTCACAATGTCTCGATTTTAGATTAAACGCAGTTAATGAAATGTTTTGACACTAGACTGACACTAATATCACTAATAATGATAAGTTCCTTAAAGAAGCAAAAAAATGATCTGAAAAGGTTCAGTTTTCAAAATGCTCACCTATCCTGATGCTGCAAAGTATCTATGACCCTGGCTTCAACCAAATTGACCAGTCTATTCATACACAATCTGTTGGCCAGCTCAAGTAGTTCGAGGCACCTTGTCGGTTCCACTGTGGGTATTTTGTCTGAGTATATGTAGCATAGAAATATGTGGAAAGCATACATTTTCACACCCGGAAACGATATCTGGAACAAGATTTATATACTAAAATATTTAATTTATCATTTCAAAATTTGTAATATGTAAAATATATTTGTATCAGACGTAAAACGTAAAAGCAAAGTTGACTTGAATATATCTCTTTAAAAATCAAATGAATGACGAAATCAAAAAAAAATCAAACAGTTCCATTCATTCCTTCCGTTCATTTTCCAGACTGGGCGGGTACCTCACAATTTTAAAATCACGTGCTACCTGCCTTGTATGGACAAAGGCTAAAAACTAAACAAATCTCCCCTTAGAAGTATGCACTTTCTACTAACTATACCTATCTTAATTTTCTTTAACGATTTTATTGAAACCTGTAGTGTTTCCTAACTTAAAATAAAAAGAATCATTTTAGTTTTATAGAAATTTGTGGACGAACATACAAACATATACTTACCTATTAAATGAAACTATTTCAATCGGATTAATCGCGTATATTATTTTATTCGAAAATACATTTTGGACACCTGACGTTTCGAAATCTTTACAGTAGTCCGTAGTCACAGGTAGACTGAGGTGGCAGTGCGTCTGTCAGTTGATACAAAAATTAATTATATCAAACTACCGCCATCTGTTTCTTAATTGCCTCGCGTATTGAATTTATTTTCGAATACCAAAATATACGCGATTAATCCGATTAAAATAGTTTCATTTAAAAAGTATAAAAAACGCGAAAATCAAAGACCTTATTATACACTTACCTAACTTCCAAGCACACGTGCTTGGAAGTCTAAATGGATCATCATAATCAAATATTATTCAATTCCATTTTTACATACATATCAAACTGATAACCTCTTTTTTTGAAATCAGTTAAAAAGTCTTTCGCGCCTACTAAAATATCCTTAATATTAGTATTATGACGCGTAACGTTATCTGTTACTTAAAAAAAACAGGTGCGTAACAGGAAAATGTAACAATTTTAAGCATTCGTCGTCGGTAAAGAAATATCACTATAAAAGCAAGCATTAATTTGTAAAAAAAACACTCTAAAACTCACCACCCTAGAAGTGCTCTCCCTGAAGTGTCCCTGGAACATGGGCTTCATGGGGTCGCACCTCGCCATGAGCATGGCGCGGTGCGCGTGCTGCATGCCGTCGTCCAGGTCGAACGTCACGTCCGAGAACAGGTTGCGCTCCACGTACATGTCGCGGAGGCGTTGAGGCAACGACTGGTGGGCGACGGAGGAAGAGATTACAATTAGTATTTTCTTTTCAGCTTCACGCTTTTATCCCGCATAGTGCAATAGACAGAAAATACCTCGTATCGAGACACGAAGCACCTAGTGTTAAGATACAATGCGTGTTGAGTGGCGGATCTCAACGCCATGTTTTCTTTTGCAAAAATAATTGAAATATAATCAGTCCCTCCTTCGAGTAGAAATTGAACCACGTTTATCGTCTTATATATCATCTCATTTTGATATCGATTTCTAATTACAATAGAAATCGATATCAAAATGAGATTCAAATTCGGAATCTTAACCTTAACGAAACTAAACTTGGAAACAGAATCAAAATTAGAACCGGTATAATAATCGAAATCGGAATCAAAATCGTAATATAAAAATTCCGATTTTAGTAAATTCGAATTTACAATCAGATTCAAAATCTTGATCGAATTTACAATCGGATTTAAAATCTTGATCGAATTTACAATAGGATACTAAATTTTTAACGAATTTGCAAATCGCAATCGAAATCGTAATTGGAGTATTAATCGAAATAGGATCAGAATCAAAATCACGATCACCAATAAAATCAAAATTAAGATAAGATTCAAATAAGCCATAGTATTACAATTGTGAAAGCGTTAACGTGTTAACGGACAGTAGAACTTATAATTGTACACAGGCCATTTACATATACACAGGCCATTACAACTGTAATATATCATTTATTAAACTTATAAAAAAATGAATATAGAAATACTCCAACAGCCTTACTCATAAAAAATCCTTAAAGTACCTTAAAAACGTTAATTAGTTAAAATACTTTACAGGCTTTTGAAACGTTTGGTAAAAAGGTGTATTCACAACAGTATAAACCTGCTACAACCTTTATAAGTTAAAATGTTGCCACTACTAGGACATTGGCAAGTAATTTTAAATGAAACTACTTTAACCGGGTTAATCGCGTATATTTTGGTATTCGAAAATACATTTTGGACACCCGACGTTTCGAACACTTTACAGTAGTCCGTGGTTACAGGTAGACTGAGGTGGCATTCGTCTGTCAGTTGATACAACAATTAATTATATCAAACTACCGCCATCTGTTTCTTAATTGCCTCGCGTACTGCCGTGGATTCTTGCAGAATGAGCTCACTGTATCTTTGTCTCTGGTGTGGTGGATTTGAGACTTTAAATTTTTAAAAAGTGGGTCCACGTCCATTCTTGACATCGGATATGTGTTCTCCGTGTCCGTTTGTATCAATTGACAGACGAATGCCACCTTAGTCTACCTGTGACCACGGACTACTGTAAAGTGTTCGAAACGTCAGGCGTCCAAAATGTATTTTCGAATACCAAAATATACGCGATTAATCCGGTTAAAATAGTTTCATTTAAAATGCATAAAAATCGCGAAAATTAAAGATTTTATTAATGGCAAGTAAATTGGTCAAATATACCGAATTCACTACATCTTATGTGAATATTACTAAATACTTTTGATCATAGACATTATTACGTATTAAAACTTTTTATGAATAAGATGGCAAAAATGTATTTTTTTACGTGTTTTTGGTATAATTTTGAATTGTTTGTGATTGAGATACAAGATAATGTCGTAATTTACCTATAATACTAAATAGTTAGTGAAACACTAAATTCAATATTATTAAATCAAAATAAACACTTTTATTTATCTGTTAAAACTAACAAAATAAGCTCACCGAATGAAACTGATGCATAAATCCCTTATCGAAAAGCAAATGCTGGTCGAGTATGAACTGACTCAATTTAGTCAATTCATGGAAACCAAGCAATTCTGCCGCTTGACGTATTTCCTGGAAAATATTGTCGTGCAAAAAAATTAAAAATCCCATATTTATTTATATGAAATCAACAATACAATTATCCAAAATTACTATATTTTATATAGAATATTTGACAAATAACTTTTGACGTACATAGTGTGTGTACACAATAAAGTTTTGTTTTTTTTTTCAATATATTTTTTTCATTTTACATAGACCAAACATTTTTAATCCTAACCAAATACAATAATTAAAGTATAAATTTAAAAAATACACAGTAAAAGTGATGAAATATGAATCGATAGAATGCGCGTGCACTGAAGTTAAGAAAAAAATAATCAAAATCATATATATATTATTAATAACAATAATAAGATAGGTGCTATGAAGAAAGGCCTTTGTGAGCGAATACAATATATAAAAAAACTAAAAATTACTAAATACAATATTAAATGTTTTATTAATAAATAATAATAATAATAATAATGGAAAATTAATAAATATGATTTATGAATTATTTATTAGAGTGACATTTACCAGTAGTAATCCAATAGCAGCGGACTGCAGAACACATTATTCATTTATTATTATATATTTTTTTTTAATTTATTTAATATTATAATTGTTATATATATTAATAATTATAATAGTAAAAATAGATTAAGATATAGCAATAGGGTATAGATTAGAAATTACTAGAAGCTGTATAGAAGCAAAGGGTATTATTAAAGTTATTTATAATAATGATAAATTATTTAAATATAAACAAAGCTAAGTTTTGGATTGTATTGTGATTATATTATTAATACTTTAATATAAATAAATATAAAAAGTTTGTACAATAAAAAAAATTAAAGTTTAAAATATATAAGTATAATTAAGATATACTGTTAATTTCCAGAGTTACAATAATTTCCTGAAAATTATTTTCTTAAGGGCTACTTATATTGCCATCCTTTACTTGTGCAATAGAAACAGAATGAGATGTCAATCTTACAATACTAGGTCAGTCATATAAATTTAATCTAATATCTACTAATAACTTACTGTAATATTCATTTATCTTCATCCTAATGTTTATTTTTATAGTAGAAAAGTTTTGTTTTATTACAACTTTAAATAGAAAATAATCTTTTTTTAATAGAATCAATTAACCATACTATTTAGTCAAAATTTTCATTGATAAAATAAATTTTTGAATATAAGTTCAGATATTTTTAAAAACATAGAGTAAAATTTAAACATTATGGCAATTTAACCGGTCATAATATTGTTAAAATTTTGTTTACAGAAAAAACACAACACCAAGAAAAAAATAAAACTTGACAGATGTCAAAACAACTATATACAGATAACATTTGAATCGACACATCGCAATAAAATCCAAAATCTATAGGCAAAGACGAAAAGCCAGAGAGCCTTACAAATATATTTCAAACTTACTTGTTGTTTGAAAGCGCCTGCATCTATAACGCCAGTGTATGCAAAATTAATTATTTCTTGCATTACATTTTGAGATATCAGTTTGCTCATTGTGACTATGGTTTGAGTTCGCGATGTCGCGTGTTGGATTTTATCACACTGAAATGAAAATATTTATGTTGGAAATAGAGATACCTTCTACGTATCGATTAATATGGTGGGTATATTCATTAATAGGTATTAGAGATTAATTAAAATATAATTATAAAATCAGTATTATTTCAGTATTATATATATATATATATATATATATATATATATATATATATATATATATATATATATATGTTAGATAACACACAAACTTCATTGAAAAACATAATAAGCAAATATTATAGCTATAATAAATACTTTAATAATGTTTTGATTACGCTTAAGTTATTATTTCGTTATTTAAATCATTTGGATAAGAATAACATAATAAGGCGATAAAGATTTACCACAATATCGGGTAGCGCAGTGGCACATAGTCTCACTGTAAACGCGATTGGTTGCGGGTTCGATTTCCACTCTGAGGAATGATTATATTTAAAAAAATATTTTCACTTCTCCGCTCTGATAGGACAAACAGCGCCTCGGAATCACCACTAGGCACGCGATGTTACAATTTCGGGTGGAAAGCAGTCAACGGAGTGTCTTGAGGTTACTACTAGGTTATCACTGACTACCCTGCTACTAGCGAGAAACTGTAAAAATAAAATATATATATATATATATATATATATATATATATATATATATATATATATATATATATATATATATATATATATTACAACTATATACCTTAACGACTCTTATAGAAATAATCGCGGGATGATTAACTTCCCTATATAAATCCGGGGGTTTCTTACAACTGTCACTTAGCGGCAGAATTTGACACGACGACCGACGTTTTATGTGATCTAATACTCTGAAAATAAAAATATAATAAAAAAATAGTCTATATTGGCACATATCGCACCCTTAGATATAGATTTGAGAAATGTCAAATTAAATAAATTTTCACTTTAATTATAAGGTTTCGGTATATAAACTTTTTATTGAAATATTATACATTTTAAATTTTGACAATAGTAGTCCAGTAACAATAATTATAATTAAAATGTCAATATATTCATTTTAGCTTTCAATTCTTAAACAACAATCTGAAGATATATATTAAAATCGATTTTTTTATATAAAATTGTAATGTATTTAAATATTCTAATAAAGACTTGACGTGGAATTGAGCATTTCTGGATCTTTATTTTGTAATCCTAAAATAATAGTAGCCTAAGTTACTTGTTATTACAATAGCTATCTGAGCAAAAGTCTCGTCAAAATCGCTCCAGCCATTCCAAAGATTAGCCAGAACAAACAGACAGACAAACAAAAAATAAAATTAAATATAAAAATGTCAAGTAAACAAAATGTTATTTTAGTATAAGCACCACGTAGAAATACATATATGCAATTATTATTTAGCAGTTATTTTAGTATTACAAAGTGTCTCAATATTATTTAATTCTATAGATAATATCAACTGTACCGACCATTTTGTCTGCGTGGTAATTAAAATACCTATTTTACAGCTCTAAAATAAAAAAAATTAAAGTTGAGTAACTTATAATGAGTATTACTACATCAGCCATATGACAGTGAAAGCCCGCTTAATGGTTTCAGAGAATATCCGGAACAAACACACACACAAAAATTCAAAAAAAAAAATAGTATGTAGAGGCTATTTTAGTATTACTCCAATTTTATTTATTTGTACAGATAATATATTATACGGTATTAATTAATTATCATAATAGTTACATACTTCATTTGTTTAGCTTGATCTTGTCTTATAAGGTATTCAGTGTCTTCATTAAAGTCGCCCGCAGTTGCCTCTCCCATGCTGCTTACCTATAATAATATTTATTTTGTAATAAAATTAAAAGTAAGCAAAAATGGACTTTTAGAGAAGAAATAACTTTTAAATTAAATATTATTAGAAAAAAAATGATATCAACGAAAATAAAGTCATTATTAGCATAGATCTATCAAAGATATAATTATTTTTTAAAAAAATTCAATTAATATGAAAAAAATCAATATTAGTATTTACAATACAACCTCAAAAAGCTAACCATAAATCAGAAACAGATCTGTTACTACGTGTTGTTTTAAGAAAAAATCAGCGCCATCATGACTTAGTAGTTAGAACGATGTGACAGAACCAATGGTTGCGGGTTCAATCTTCCCTCAGAAAAATAATTTCAAATAAATTATTATTATATACGAATCTTGTAAGA
Organism: Dryadula phaetusa; assembly: GCA_032432895.1. Classification (NCBI taxonomy): domain Eukaryota; kingdom Metazoa; phylum Arthropoda; class Insecta; order Lepidoptera; family Nymphalidae; genus Dryadula; species Dryadula phaetusa. The sequence goes on from JAOYRS010000073.1 coordinate 4,245,414, forward strand.
CAAAGAGCGGCCGGTACCAACATAATAAAAACAGTGTAACTAGTAACTAACCCTAATACTAGTTTCACTCTGATTTACCTTGATATATGTAAAATAAAAATAGTAAACAATACTGTAATAGTAAAGAAAAACTTTCAAGTAATTTAGATACGCTTAAATGAATGAGGACATATTTTGGAGCCGGTCGTGGCGCAGTGGGACAGAGTCTGACTGTAAACGCGATCGTTTGGGGGTTCGATTTCCACTTGGGGTAGTGATTAAATGTCAATTATTTTCATTTCCTCGCTTTGGCAAGACAAAGCGCGGAGTTTCGCCACTCAACACGCAATGTCTCGAATTCGGCGGAAAGCGGAGTATTGAATGTCTTGACACTAAATACTTCCTGTCTACCCTGCTATTCTGGATAAAAGCGTGAAGCTAACATAATAAATTTGTTAGAAAACTAGTTAACGATATCCGGTTGGAGCTATGGAAGTATTGTATTATTTTAAATTGATAAGCACACATAGATCAAGGTAACTTGAACGTATTCAAAATTAATTTAAAATTTAGCCAATAGAGCAATGTCACTAAAAATACCATAAACAATAAAACATTCACTCACCATACTACTCTCACTGGAGCTTCTCGCCAGTTCAGCGGACAAACTGACACAGTCCGTTGTTAACAATCTATGGAACGCTTCACACGCCGCCGCCATTACGAATCTGTGCACCGGGAAACCTTTTGCACCGCAAATTATTACCATATCTGTGAAATACTGGAAGAAATACGTAATTAATGAAATACGTAATAATTTTTGTATTATACAAGTTTACTCTTTTTAGCTTTTTATCGCTTTTTATCTTGCATAGCAGGGTATACTAGAATGTATTGTATACAATAACATATTCACATTAACATATATGTTAAGGATTGTATTTAAATTATTTTCTTCCTTCGTTCTTGTAAGAGAAAGCGCATCGTTGAGTTCCGCAACTCAACACGCGAGCATATATTTTTATATACTTTGAATTTTAATAATTAATATTAAATATACAAAAACTAAATTAATTTATCGTTTTAAGCGCAATTTTAAGTCAAAAAAATGGTAAAAAAATATAATAAACATAACTACGTCCTTATTGTGTTCACAAAAGTAAATAATATAGCGTGTGACCATAAACGCGATTAGTGGTTGATTCGACTCTAGGAGGAAATTATCATATTTGAGAAATTTTTGGTTCTTCACTCTGCCAAGACAAAAAGTGGCGTTGAGTTTCGTCACTCACACGCAATATCTTAAAATTCAGAAAGTATAGAAGTTTCTTGCCACTAGGTTCTCCCTGCTTAAGGTAAAACGGAAAAAATAGATAACATTCATGTATATTTTTGATTTTACAATATGTATATACCTTAAGAAAAAACATTATGGAAAAAAAGGAGCTCGGAGCTATATCCGAGTCCTAAGTATAGACGTATGGGCCTCCTTTAAAATGCATTAAGACTCGAGTCCACTATACGAGCTCTTCTCTCTACCATTCATATATCTTTATTTACCTGTTGACGTAATAAAACTGCCATATTTTCTAATAGTGCACTGTTTGCAACAACCACTTCCGGTTCTAAAGGTCTCGGAGGCCGGAATGGAGCCTGAAACAAGAACTTGTATATTAATTCATAATCTAATATAAATAAGTTTCAGAAAAAGAATGACAAAATATCCAAAAATATTACTTAACACTAAAATAGTGTTCTAATAATAGTGAAACATTAGAAATTTTATGGATTACTGCTTTCAATTATAGAAAGTTTATTATCGTTTCACAAACAATGATAGTTCATGAAATTAACAATTTAAAATTATACGCAATAAATCCTAACAAAAAATATATTTATAGTTATACTAACTATTTTTATATATATACTTGCTGATAAGAGTAAATGCCGGAACTAAAAAGTTTATTAGGACAAATGAACAATTGAATGGATGAACGATGAATAAGTTAATGAATGAAATAAGATGCGATGAGAAAATGAATTCTGTAAAATTATTTTATTCCCTGCAACAATGGCCTTTAACTTCTTTTAGGTTTGTTACTTTAGAGGAAGTGAATACTGATGGTTTAATCTACAAATATTACAAATGAGAACGTTAATGGGCATGAGCGGCTGTTACTTTTTTAAGCAAAACCTATGAAACAGCTATAGATGGAATCTTACACTAATAAATCTTAATATACTATAACATGTTATAATACGCGCAAAAAAACAGAACATATACCCTTTTCAGATATTTCATATCAATTCGTATTACGTAAATAGAGACGTTTTATTTTAAAAAATATGTATTACACTAAAACTGATTAGTAAATGTTTTCAAAATACTTTAAAATAATAATAATAATAAGCGCCTAAAATAAAATTAAAAAAGATATAAGAATGAATGAACGATGAATGAATAAAGATTTAATATAATAAAACAAACAATTGAATAATTTCTATGCCTGTATCAATGACTTATGAAATGGTTTCAATATCAATATCGCTATTAAATACTGTTTTTACTCTATTTTATATAAAATATTAAAAAGAACGAACGAACGAAACAGAATGGATGATAGAATGAACGATGCATGAATGAATGAACCAATGATTTCATTCACCTGTAACAAAGGCCTTTGTACTCGTTTAAGGTTAGTCATCCAAAATCTCTGCTGTCGTCTCGCAATCAACGCGGCTCGTATTGCGTTTTCAAACACTTCATTCACTCCGTAGTATGTAAATACCGATGTTTCATAGTAATATATACCAAACTCGTGCGCTAGGGCGCGGCCTTGGTCGGGCATTACTAAGTCGCTTTTCCTCGGTGCTCTTTTGATGTGGAAACAAATGTTTCTTGTTATTTGTACTAGATAATATTATAATTAATAATTTTATTAAAAAAAAAAGCTTTTTTAAAAACAATTAAGCACTCTTTGTATACAATTTTAATACGAACGGTATTTTTTTAGCTTTATACTTCTATGCCGTATAACACACGTGTCGAGTGGCGGAACTCAACACCACGCTTTGTCTTACACGAGCGAAGAAGTTTGGAAGTTTAGATATAAAATATATATTTTTTTACTTTATAACTAAAAACCACTTTGATTGAATACATAATTAATTGCTTTTCATTATACTTTTGTTATATAAAAACTTAAATCTTACCTTATAAAGGGACTTCGATCTTTACAATAGTTTAAATAAGTCTCATCTCTGTACATGTAACGGAGATCATTTTTACACCCCACAAGTAAAATCGGTGTGTTTGGGCAAAATCGTCTAAAATTTGAAATAAAATACAAATTAAATTTTAATGCTTTTAGTTTTTACACTATAGCAATAAGGAATGGAAATAAAAGAGTAGTGTCAAGACACTCCGTTTCGCATTTGATTGGCGAACTAAACACCGCGGTTTGTCTTACGGGTGGAGAGAAATAAAAATAAAATTAAATTATACACATGATAATCTATAATAATAGTTATATTTATACGTAAAACGAGATATACGTAATATCTCGATTTCGGATAAAAAGTGAAAAATGCAGTGTCTCGACTATAGATTCTCCCTACCTTCTCTGCTTTTAAGTATAATATAATTTTTATTTTTGCCCACCGTAACCTTGAATCAGAATATCTTACAAATACTTATAGCTAGTATGAAATAATTCCACGACACTTTACATATTCTACTTTATGGAAATTCCGATTTATATTTACATAAAACAGGAAAGAACTGGTGGACCAGTAATTCGAACATTGCAGAAATCGAATGTGTTAATTCCATGCTAGAGCACCTTTGTACTTGTTTTACTTTCCTCCGAATGGCCACAAATACACACAATGGCCGTGACACATTTTACCTACAAGCTATATTAATAGAATGTTCACTCCCGCATTAATTAAGCAGAGAGAACCTAGTGTCAAAACACTCCTTTCTCCTCATTCCGCTCCAAACTTGGCGGAACTAAACTTCTCGCTTTATTATACCAAAGTGTAAAAGTGAATATATTTATTGTAAAAAAAAACATTTTTTTAGTAAATGTATCTCAACGCACTATTGAAAACCTTCGAGTCCCTCTACGTGTAAATTTAAAAAAGTTTTCTAGGCATTATTTTTCTTGTCCTACATGTTTGAACAACACTTTAGTCACTCACCGTATTTCAGGATACCACATGGCACCGCAGTTCCTCAATGAAATAGGATTAGTTATCGAGAAACACAACAACACAACGTCAGATCTGAAATAAGACCGTACAAGTGCTATGTTACGAGGGAATTATGTAATATATTATACATATATATGGATAAGCGACACCCTTTTATAATATTTGTTAGCCTTTGAAGTTAGCTTGTTGGCTACGAGGGGTTTGTTCAAATACTGTCACTTAAATTTTAATTTTTATTAAATGCAACTTAATTTGAATATTTTAGTTTATATTACAATACAAGCTGCTCCCGCGACTTCGTCCGCATGGAGTTTAAGTTACTTCTAATTACATCAGCTACTTGCCAGTCACAACCAACTGATTCAGCCGTTCTAGAGATTAACCAGAACAAACCGACAAATAGACAGACAAAAATTGCAAATACTATATTTTAGTATATTTATCTAGTAAGAATACAACTACAATAAATTTAGTAAAAACGGATTACTTTAACATTACAAACAGATACTTCATTTTTATTGATTTGTATAGACTATTGATTTGTAGAGATTGAATGTTTTTTTATTCTATAATAATAATTTATATTAGAATTTTATGTGTATATCGTTCCAGTACACCCTGAGACGGCTGTCTTTAATTTCTGTCTTTATAAACTAATGGAATATGGCTGGCGGTGATACATTTTATCGGTCCAGAGGTATGAGTAGTTAGTAGAATAATGTATGCATAGGTCACTTGGTACGGTTTGTGAAGTAATATAATTAAATTTGATAAAAAATTTATGAAATTTCTTAAATATTTTTTCCCTCCGGTTTAAATGTTTGCTCACATGTAACTTACGAGTGTATTTTGCTTCAAAGCAATATATGTTGTAATTAATAATTATATTAATACGTAAAGGGAAAAAAATTTACCTATGTATATTTTACACAGAGGAATGCAAAATATCATATATTTTTTAACTAACTATATACATTAATTTAATAAAATAAATATAACACACGTTATAATTTGTAAAATAGACTTTTGTAGACCGAGACAATACCTATTTAAGCTAACGAGTCTACTAGCTAATAAGTATATATGAAGCACACATAAAATCATACAAATTAGTCGATAAAAATGTAATTTAAAAAGGTTAATATTAAATATATCACAACCTAAGAATCAAGGTGAATATAGAAGTACGTCAAATTTGATAAATTCAATATGTATTTTAAAAGAACTAAAAAAACCCGCTTTCGAAGCTCATCAGACTGTTATTAATATAAAAAAATAGTGGAGCGTTCTTCGTCATTTATTATAAGTATTTTTTGTATATTTATTTATGATATATAAAAAAGAATGAAGCTAGTGGTGCAAAAATATGGAGTAAAGGCGGTATTCTCACGGCCGGTGATCTCTTCCAGGCAATCCTTGCAATGTAAGAGATCTGAGGCCGCACGGAAGGTGTACAAATGATATATGAACGTATTGACATAACGTAGGTAATAGACACACTTCAACTTACATTATATATACCTATATAAATATATAACATTATATACATATTTGTGAAAAGATAATAAATATTATATATATATATATATATATATATATATATATATATATATATATATATATATATATATATATATATATATATATATATATATATATATATATGTATGAATTTTATAAAAAAGTAGGGTTTTATATAACGTTATATGAAAATATAAATGATGTAATGTGATAATGATTATTTTTCAGTTTTTAGTTTGATGTAATTTAAAAGTGTGTTTATGCACCGTAATTGACTGTTAATATATACACAATTATTTCCGAGTACTTAAAAAAAATTATGAAGTTATTATACTGCCGCCGATTCTTAATATATTTACAAAGTTTATATTTAATCTGTCAGTTTAAAGAGGATTTCTAAAAAAACTTAACAAAAAGGGTGTTAAAAACACATTCATATTTCTACGAATTATGACTTTCTAATTCCTATTAAAATAATTTAAAAGGTTTCTTATAAGCTAACCCTCCATATTATTTTATTTCAAAAGAACTTGTTTAAGAGTAATAGGCAAAAATTTCCTTAAGTTTGAAATTAGTTAATTTTTGAAATTGTATATTGAATGAAGGTTTTACTTTGAACTTGTTTGACTTGAAAAAGAAAATAATAATAAAGATTCTTTTCCTATTATTTCTACTTGATTTGTAAAGGATTATATTGATATTTCTACTTGATTTGTGAAGGTTTCTCCGATATTTAGGAATCAGCAAATTCTTAAATAATTAGCTATTCAACGAATTTTCAAATAAGAGCATTTTTTTAAAACAGAAAACAAAAAGAAATAGCTTAAAAAAGGAAAGAGAAAGGACCAGCCCTAAAATTATTTTCTTGCTAACTCTTTGTTATGGCGAAGAAATATACAGTATAAACACGTGTGCAAGTTTACAATCAAATTGAAAGGCTAGAAGTACGTCAAAAATAACGTTGCATTTTTTTTTAAATTCATAGATAAATAAATACTAATATATATAGCTTATTAATAAATAAAATCAATATTAAATACCTTCCATATGCAAATCTCCTGTCTTTCTCGTGATCACCAAACGTGTCCCACAGTCGTAATGAAACATTTACTCCGTCCACTACCTCCCACGAACGTTCTAACACCTTAAAACAATTGTTTATTATTTCTAATATCTATTTAAAATGTATCTACAAACGAAACAGAATATTAATAAAAAAAACAGCTTTTTATATAGTGATTGTACTCTACAAATTAAGCACTTCCATTTGATACTAATATTTAAGGCTTGTGCAAAACTTTATATTCCGCCATTTTGTTGCGGCGTCCATTTTAGATAAAAAAAATGTTGATTATATACAATTTTATTGTCATAAGTACTGAAGCCATAATTCAAATTTCAGCTCAATCGGACACTGGCAACTGGGTCAAATTAAGCTTGCAAGATTTCACATACAAGAACTAACGAACTAACACGGCAAGTTAAATAAAAGCTCGCTAAATTGAAGGGCATTTATTAGCGTACCAGTATAAGAAGGGTTCGGATGCGGTTTCGAATATAAGAAGGGTTCGGGGTGCGGATTCAAATCCCGTTATGTTAAATTTATTTCTTTCAATACTTAAAGTGCTATTATCATAGTATTTACACATATTATTTCTTTCTAAATTTATTGATAACAAATAACTGTCAATGAGGTAAGTGTTGGTTCGATTTCACTTATTATTATACTTGAAAGAACAAACAACTTCAAGCTTTATCCCGCACGTTAAAACTTAAACATTTCTAAACTCAGCTTTGTCTGACCTAGAAAATAAAAACACATCGGTCTAATGATAAAAATCTTTGTGTAGAATCAATATTTCCAAACGCACTTTACTTTTTAGAATAGTGTTTATTAAATTTATTTCCACTTCTTCGCTCGGGCAAGACAAAGTGCGGTGTTTGAGTTCGCCACTTAATATATAATGTCTCCATTTCGAGCGGAAAGCAGTCAACGGAATCTAACGGAACGGAATTAAGTTGTCTCTGACTACCCGGCTATACGGGATAAAGCGCGGAGTTGCGTTTGTTGTACTAATAAAACAAACTTACATCCTTATAAATCCTATACTGATCAATCGCCCACACGGTGGGTACATGCGTGGTCATCAGTTGGGATAACGACACGTGCTTGTTGCATGCGCGTGCGCATATCAACCGGGTCTTGCCGACCGCCGTGTCGCCTACCACCACGCATTTGACTAACTCTTGGTGTGGTTGTTCGTTGTCCATTATCTGTTGAAATGGATTGATTTATTATGATTTTCATAAACTTATAAATAATTTTCAATTTCTTTACATTAATAATAGTAAAATTAGATCCTGAAATAATATCTGGACTTGACTTATCCCATCCATTGCTAATATAATTTAATTTCTAAATCCATTTACCAAAATGTCACAAAATTCAACAAAAATATGAAAAAAATCCAATATTTCCCATTCCTACAGGAATTTTAAGAAAGCCTTTCTTAGTGCTCCTAAAGGAACTTTCATACCAAATTTTATAGCTGTTTTAAAATTATTTATATATAGATAAAAAAATATTAACTTAACTAACTTTTACTAATGTTTCACTTTGTTTCTTTAAAAAGAAAAGATTCAAACAGATAAGCTATGGATAAACAATAAGATCATTTTTTAAAATTCAGGTATCTATTTCCAATATCTATGTAAATAAATAAAGGTATGGTGTACGGCTGGACTGATTTTGATAAATTTTTACTGGCATATAGTTGATTCAATAAAGAATAACTTTGCCTCTTTTTATTTTAGAATTATAAAAAAGATTCAGTCACGGATACAGCCAATAAGCTGCCTCGTTGTGTCCTACCACAGGGATTACTGGAAATTTATTTAGTATATTTTAAACATGTAAAGTTATTAATGTAGAGCTTGTAGTTTCAAGCCAAAATCATTGAAACCCTATCAAATATTAACAGGGACAAACAGATAGAGAGAGAAACATTATAAGGAATGCTATTTTGTTATGAATGTATTTTGTACACATGGCATTCAGTAAAAAGTCATTATTTTAATATTACAAATAGATGTATATGAACAAACAATAGATGTATATGAAAGCAGTAGAAGTATATTAATTAGTAGCATTTCTAGCATATTTATTTAGTATATTGTTGAAAGCGAAACTGTAATATGATTATTCCTTAAATATTAATGGTAAATGGTCTTTATATAAAAATAGTAATGCTGAAAGTAATAAGCTTTTTACATACATAACAAAAATATGTTTGATAACACAAAACTCTAAACAAAAACAATATGAGTACACAATGTAATAAACCAAGATAAATATTTATTCGAAATTTAAATAATTTAATATAATTAATGATTAAAGGAACCATTCTACTTATAATATTTTTAAATTAAATTACACAATTTAACTGACTTGTAAGAAATTGATGTTTGCAACATTTTGAATTATTCATATTCATTTTAAATGAGTATTTATCATTCATATCATATATTAAAAGTATAGTAAATTAAACACAATTGAGAACTTCTTTAAACTGTCAAATAAAATAAACAATATTCATATTCAGATTTCTAAAACAGCTGGTAATATGACAATTAAAAAGGTGCGATCACTTAATACGAATTGAACAATACGTTCATTTTCACGCCATTATAATAAATTAAGCTTAATTTTCGCCATAAATTTGTAAAAATATCAGCAATCTTTATTTTTTGTATCTATACATATTAATTTACCAATATATTTTCTTTTATGCATTGTGAACGAACATGAATGACAATAGAAAAACTAATGAAAAATAAATAAAAGTTATATCCTCTACATTCAAGAAAATGACGAGTTTGATACTTAATTAATTATTTATTCTAAACAAACGCTTATTCATATATTATACTCAAGCACACTAGAATAAATTTGAGAAAAAAAGTCTAATTCACTTACGGTATTCTTCAGCGATTTTCAATTGGTCCACACACTAATATTCACATACAAATATTATTAAGATCATCTGAACATTTTTACATTTATTGCTCACTAAGACGTAACGCACGTATTAAAGCATTGGCATCACTATTAATATCGTATATTAATGTTAATATCACCTATTGCTATCCCGAGCGGCTACAGAGTGAAGTTGATTTTGTAGCAATGCAGTGTTCTGCGCATGTTTTATGAATGAACCCCCTGCGCAGATCCGCAAGCAGGCTGAGTGAGCATATTTTATTTTTTTTATTGACAATTTCCAACCAGTCATTGAACTTTCAATGGGCTGGTTTGATTTAATGTTTAATTTAGTTTATTCTACAACTTTTGTTTTGTGGTCAATACCCCTTAACTATAATTCTCAGGTGATTTCATTTATAACAGATGACATCCTTATTAGAACTTAGAGTGCGTTCAGTTTAAAGACGCTGCTGTTTGTACTAATATATTGTAAACAGTATTTTTTTATACTAGATATATACAAAATAATAGTTATAGCGCATTTTAAAGTAATTCTTAAAATGATAAGAGCTAATTTCACGTTTAGTTTTATTTGTTTTAACAAATGCGCCTGACTTTACTAAAAAAGCAAAAACAAGATACAAACACAAAATGTAAGCATTTTTGTAAAAACGTATAAAAATTTGAACGCAGCGAGATTTGAACCCGCGCTTCTTAGATATCGTCCAAAAGGCGCGGGTTCAAATCCCGCTGCGTTCAAATTTTTATACGTTTTTTCAAAAATGTTTTCTAATCCTAAGAGTGGAAAAACACTTTAAAAAATAGTAAATAACGAAATGTAAGTTTTGCGCTGTTTAAAATTATGCATCCACGAGTAGGTGTCAGAAGAATATTGCATATGCTTAGACTACTTGTCTTTTTGTTGTTTTTTTCATAAAAATGTCGACGTGAGTTTGCTAAATTTCGATTACACTGTATATTTTAAAATTGATATTTTTTTTGCAACTTAGAAAAATTAGGTAGAATTTTAAAACAAAAATAAACCTTTTTTCAATAAATATAATAGGTTTATTATATAACTTGAAATAAAAAGTTGGCTGTTAACAATTTCATTAAAAAAGAAACTATAGTCAAATAATTAATGACTTGAAACGCTCACACGCGAAATGTATAGCATAATACAAAATGTCTACATATTTTCTAGGAAAATTCGCTTCCACGATCGTTAACATTTACACGACCCACCTGCTTTTACGTTATCATAATATTTTTTTATGATAAAAATGGCGTACTTTAGTTCCATTTGGAAGGCAAGAATAATAGAACAATGCAGACAGGAATATGAAAATGAAAAAATAAATTCGATATTAACGTCGAAAACGGAAATACCACGAAAAACAATTATGCAAAAATGGCGTTTCTACGGTCACAATACAAAGCGACGTTTACGAAAACTGTTCCCCGACGGTTCGTCGGTTTCAAATTTATATTTCTATCTTAAATCGGACCATGCATTTCCTAATTTGTTTGTGAAAAGCGCAATCGGCTTCGTCGGCGGCATAGCGCTCACATACCTTTGCTTTATATTCTTTGTGTACCAATTGTCGATATCGTACCCGCATGCAACGATTATGAGTTCTATTATTGGCGTATTACTCACGCTGGGACTGGCATTCAGTTGGAGAATCAGGTAATTTTATCGTTATTAAATCACTGAAATGATCATATCCTTAAAATTAATATTGATATGTACATATAACACTCTGTAGATTAAATAAATTATAGAAAATATAGTACAATTTCAAATGGAATTAAACACTACACTAGAAACCTAAACTAGTACTTGAGTATTGAATTGTATAACTATAACTGTTTAATTCTGTTACTTGTGACGAATGAAAGAAACATTGGACGTAATATTATGGTTTTAAATGAAACTATTTTAAACGGATTAATCGCGTATGTTTTCGAATATCCACGATTAATCCGTTTAAAATACTTATTTAGAGTATTTATTTAAAATCTTTAAAATATTTATTTAAAATCTTTAAAGATATTAAGGAAAATCGTTTTCCGTTATCGTTTTATATGGCAAAATTATGTTTGAGTTGCTCGTTAAATCATACAATGTATTATGTACCTATCTGAAATGGCTTTATACTGAAAAAGTAGGGTGAAATTAAAAGTGGTACCAAGTAAATATTAATAAAAATCTATAATATAATTGCATAATATGTTCAAACTGTTGTCTTCAATACCACGGTTATTGATTGTAGAATTATTTATAACACTTAATCGATCTATTTCGCTGGATTGCCTGGTATTTGTTCTCACGAACTTCATAGCAGCTGGCGAACGTAAGTATCAGGACACTCCTTTCTCCACTTCTCGTCTCCCATCAAAATTGAAACGTTATGTTAGTGGCGTAACTAAACACCGCCCTTTATCTTACCAAAAGACAATAGAATTAATAAATATTATCATTTCCTCGAGTAAGATTGAACCCACAACAAGTCTTGTTAACAGTTAAACCCTGTACAATTGTGCTATGATGGCCCCTTTCATATAAGCACTTAAAGTGAAATCTTCGTTGAATTTTATTGTTATTCGTCCAGACGCTATTAAAAAGGGTAAAGGTTCTTCATACAATAAAATATGAGGCTATGACTAAACGCTTATATCGGTTAACATTATGCAGTGGTTGGAAGAATACGTTTTATGTGGATAATCGATATGTACATACTTATTGATATATTCATATTATGATGGTAATAGCTTTTCAATTTTTGTAAGTAGCAAGTGGGCTTTTGTTTCTCGAAAGTTGAATCGATTTATTAAAAATGTCATAAAAACGGCATTGATTACCGCAATGTTTGAATTCAGGTTGAAATTGGAGAATGGAATCATACCAGTTGGTTCACTGATATATGGTAAAAAGGGAAGAGGGAGGGTAGGGAAGCTGTTCTTAAGTGCTGTGAGCTCTCGTACAATATTGTAGTGTGGTGCCGTTCTTATTATTTATATTATTAACTATAAAGACCCTCGCTTTATTTTATAATTCCAAAATAATAAAAATAAGAATTTCTCCTATCCCTATCCCATTCCCTGTTATATCAGCTATCTTCTAGTGAAAATTTCATCAAAGTCCGTTCAGCCATTCCAGACCTAGCGTAGTTAACAAATAGACAGACAAAAAATGGAGTAAATTTTACTTTGAAATATGTATGTACCCCAGTCATATAAATATGTGATTTATTTTGGCAACAAACAGACACTCCAATTGCTTATTTCTATACAAATAGTTGTTTTTAAATATACGGGGTGTAGGTATTAAAGTATTAATATAATACGCTCCGTCACAACTTTTTGCATATGTATTGATACTCATTCACGCGTAAAACAAGCGTTGCCTTTACAACGTGTTCTCAGTCACTACAAAAATGTATGTTAGAACAGAGTAATGTCTTTTTTTAATCATACATTTTTTTACGGGCAGTGACTAGGTGCACCTTACTCGTCTGAAATATATATGTAAAGTAGAATAAAGTAGAAGTAACAAACATTAAAATTATTAAAGTAGCCTTACAATGGTATAATAAAAATGTTGTCTTTTTTTTTTCAAAAATTGATTAAAGTCGAAATTGTGAGTGTAAACGCAGTCTGTTGTGGGCGTCGCGTTGAATTTCGACACTCACGCAATGACTCAAATTTACAATGTCTTAACACAAGGTGCTTCCTATCCTGTTCGTGAATAGCAAAGCACCGGTTTTAGTTTATTTGCTTACCGTAATAAAATCCTCTTTAAAAATTAAAATTTATAATTATAGACATTAATAGTGTAAAATTCCAATTAGAGTGAAGTGTTGTTAATAAGTGAGAAGTGTTATATATTTTTGTCCATTTTAAAAAAGAATTCTGTACGTGATCACAGTACCAAGTAGTATCACAGGAACTTTGTCCTAAATGCAGTATATTAGTGAGGCGCATTGAGCATTGCGCTGACACGACATACTGCACGTTATACCTACCGTACTCTATGCGTCATATCTGTTTTTATGACCAAATAAAGCCAAAAGGCCATTCGTGGCGGAGTGGGAGAATGTCTGACTATAAATGCAATCCGTTTTGAGTTCGATTCCTACTCGGGGGGATAATTACATTTAAATTATATTAATTTCCTAGAAAGAAAAAACGCGGCGTTCCGTTCTGCCGCTCAACTCGCAGTGTCTCGAATACGGTGGAAGGCGGAATACAGAGTGTCTTGAATACTAAGTATTTCCTGTCTACCCACCTATGCGAGATTAAAGCTAAAAAAAAATAAAAAAAGAAAGTCTTAATACTTTTTTGAAATTTGGTAACAGATTTTTAATTACTTTAGCTTCACGCTTTATCTTTGGCGAGGTAGTTAGAGAGAACTGAGCGCCAAACACTACGGGCCTTGCTTACTTCTTTCAACTCATCCACAGTCATTACGAGGTTTCCCCCGACCTCTAGTACCGCTTAATATAGATTCATAATGATTAAAATATATAAATGCCTATGCAGTTGTTCTGTTCGACTATCTGAATGGTTGAAGATCAAAATATGAATAGTAAATAACTAATACGCAAGTAGCAGTACTAATATTTACACCTGAATAGGAGTATTCAATGGTATAATTTAATGGAAATGTTAATTAATAACTAGTAATTTGGTTACGGTGGCCATATTGAATTTAATAACGACATTGACTTAAAGCATTACATTTATACTAAAAATATTCCAAATTTCAACTAGATGGAAAATTAGGAAATAGGTCAAGCTAAAACTCGTGCAATAAATTATTTCACACTTTACTTAAAATACACTACACAGTAACGCATATGCAGGGTAGACGGGAAGTACAAGACATTTCGCTTTCCGCCGAATTCAAGAAACTACGTGTTCAGTAGTGGAACTCAACGCCGCGCTTTGTCTTACCAGAGTGAGGAATTGATAGTAATTTGAATATAAATCATTCGCCCGAATCGGAATCGAACCAAGTGAACGCGTTTACAGTCATACGCTGTCCCATTACGCCACGACCGGTTTCACTTACTTATACTTATAAGCTGATATTGCTCTGCAATAAACAGTGCTATATAATAAAATCTTTGATTTTTACATATTTTAAATGAAACTATAATAAACTTTTTTTAATCTATTAGTCGCGTACATTTTTATATTCAAAAATACATTTTTGAAATATGACGTTTTGAACACTGTACAGTAGTCCGTGGTCACAGGTCGACTGAGCTGGCATTCGCCTGACAGTTGATACAAAAAGATTAGTAAAGTAGATTGATATAATAAATTTCAAAATGTATCAATTGACAGACTAATGCCACTTCAGTCTACCTGTGACTACTGTAAAGTGTTCGAAACGTCAGGTTTTCAAAAATGTATTTTCGAATACCAAAATATAATTGATTGATGAATCCTTTTAAAATAGTTTCATTTAAAATTAATAAACAATTATAGGCTGCTTATCGACTAGAAACTATAACATAAAATAATACTAAATTATCATTAGTAACAATTAATTTATAGTAAAAGTCAATTGACTTACTATTTACAAAATTTTATTTTCTGTCTATAATAATCAATTGATAATCTATTAAGTGAAATCATATTTAAATCAATTGGTCCAACATTTGAAGATTAATTTCTAATCATTTATTTTAGACAACCTTTTATATTATATAATTATAAAATTACTATAAATTGTAACGTTTATAAAACTATTACATTTCCTCGAATTTTTAGGTGTCTAATATTTCTCCTGATACCGCAAATGTTTTCACGCGTCGGTCGGTACACACTCACCTGCTACGCTCTGGTGCTTATTCTTACCGGCCCTGCGACGAACACGTTGAGGAACTCTGAAGTTCTCACCGAATCTATGGCTTGTAGTCAAGTAAGAAAAAATAATTTCTTTAAAAAACATGCGTATGCTAGACTCTTGATGATGTAATTCTCAATCAGGGGAGTGATTATATATAAATTAGTTCCGCTACTCAACACGCAATGTCTTGAATTTAGCGGAAAGCGAATTACGGAGTGTCTGCTATGCGGGATAAAAAGCGTGAAGCTAAAAAAAAGTAGCCTAAGTTATTCCTTTTTACATTAGCTATCTGCCAGTGAAATTCCAGTCAAATTCAGCCCAACCATTCCTTAGATTAGTGTGAACAAACAGACAAACAGATGTTGGTGTTTTTTACCATGTACACATCTATATGTGTTTAGTTAAAAACGGTTATTTTAATATTTCAAACGGACACTTCAATTTTATTTATATGTATAAAAGAGTATAATTTCGTTTTAATTATATAAAATATGTTAATTTTTAATTCCTATGTTAAAACTTAGTAATTTTTTTTGATGATTCTATTTTAATCCATTCAGTCGAAACAGGAAGACTTGGAAATGCGCTATATTTTTTATAATTTAAACATATTTCTGTTAAGCACATTTTAAATGCGTTTACTTTGCATACAATGACTTCTCGTCGTCGTCCCCTATTAAGACAGGTTTTAACTTCATTTTAAATGCAAAAATGTCTCTTCCACCCCATTAAATTTTAAATGAACATAGGATGGGTTTAACGTGCAAATTTGCAAACTATCTTTCTAGGAACATAAACATTTATGTCAAACTAATTTTCTTATATTTGAATACTTAGATGCTTTTTTGGTCCTACGGGCTACGATCTCTTTATACTTTTACGTCGATCAGTCATTAACCCCTTCATACATGCCCTTCGGGTCCTCCTTGCCGGTGGCCTTTGTTCAGTATGAGGCTTTATACCACTCTTTTTTTTATATTTTTGTCGCCATTTCTTCCGTGCCCAAGCCACCTGTTGTTCTTTATTCTTACTTTGACATTCTTGCTTACGCCTATCATTCTGTATATTTCTACGTTGCGGATTCAATCAGCTAAGTTGGCTCCACATATCCATTGTAGAGATAGCATCTCTACTGCATTCATCTTTGTTATTTTTATTATTTTTCTTTTCACACACCCACTGCATTGTGCAACAGCCCTACGTGCAACAACGCTGACATTTCGCTATCATCAATGCAGCTATAGCACCGTTAACCCTTTTACCGGCATCAATGGGCCTTTCCAGATGTTATTTGAATATATATATAATATTAATTTATATATTATTTATATATTATCATTTGTATTATATATACGTTACATTATATATACGTATATTATATATACGTTTTTAACGAATGACAACCAATATGTTGATATCTTTATATCAATGTTTGGATTAGGATTATAAGAAAAAATATATTTGAAAAATTTTGTTTTCTTAATCTAGATAGTAGACAATTAGACTAAAGTAGTGTTGGTTGCCACCAACAACAATTTTTTAAAACAGTATTTTTCTCGCAAAGCCGCCAAAGCAGCAAGAGAGATTTTATTATAATTAAACTTTATTTCCCGGAATTCCAGGCGCGCTTTTTTATACCAAAAAAGAAATTAGAATTCATTCTCCTGGTGAAAATCAAACCAAATTGTTATAACAATAGTCTTTGCAATTAGCAGTTGTACCACTTCGGGATAAACCTTGTAGTTTATAAACGGAGAAAGGAGAGATTTTTCATATTCGACATATAAGTAGAGGGCTATCCTTAGACACAACAAAATTATTACAAGAATCGTATCGTATTGCCTCGGTTAGTATCTGGTGAGTGCGCCATGAAATGACTGGTATAAGAAAGTTCTAATAATATCGTCTATGTAGGTGACCTGTTTAGTTTTACCGGACGTTTTAGTTGAAACCGTCAACATGTATAAAGTTACAACAAGCTTAAAGCATCTTCGTTTTGGTTTTGTTTGAAGTTGATAATTTTATTTATACAAATAAATAAAATTAGTGAACCTTTGTTAGACTGAAATAACCGTATTCTACTAAATGTATACTTTATGTCTGCCTGTTTGTTTGTTCCGGATTATCTCTGGAACGGTTCTATTTATTTTGACGCAACTCATTATATAGCTAATGTACAAAGAGCTTTGGCTACTTTTATTTTAAAATTATAAAATTAAAATCCAGTGATGTTAAAATCCACGCGGACGAAATAGTATAGTAGTATAAACTGTGAGTACACCTGGTGTTAAGACACTCCGTTCGCCGCTTTGCACTTAATTTCAAGTCATAGAGGTGTGTGGCGAAACTGAACGCCGCACTTTACATGACCAGATGGAAGAACGAAAATAATTTAAATACAATCATTTCCTTGAATGACACTCAAACCTACAACCACAAACAAACATGTCTACAAACAAACGCTAACGTATGTTAACATTATATCTATATATTAATACGTGATGCAACATCTTCGTACTCCTTTTAACCAAAATAACGTGAATTGACGAGTATAAAATTATATAGAGAATAATTTATATAGAGAGAGAAAATAGTTTATATAGAGAAGGAGTGCAAATGGTAATATTTTTTAAAAGTAACGCGTAATAATATATTAAATTAATACCATAAATGTAACACATACAATGTGTTTGACATACCCTTTTATATAAATTGACACACACGTTGCTAAGGCAACGCGTTGTTAACACGTCAACGGGACATGTAGTATGTGTAATTTTGCTTATCCATTTTTAAAATTCTTTGTACAATACTCACAAATATTACTTTTAATATATTAAAGAGAAAAACTATTCGGCCAGAAACGACCAATGAGGTAGTACTGTATAAATTAATACAGTATAGTAATAGTCTAGTTTATTCAAAAATATTATTTTAAATAAGAAACTCACTCTTCAAATTTTGATATTTATTCTCTTACTATTGACTTAAATACCTGAAATAATGAAATGACACTCTTTTTATGTGACAAATATTTGTGTAATTAATGAAAAGCTTTGGAATAGAATTGAATCCACACTCTCCTCTAACGATTTGAGTATATCTGCTTTAAAGCTCTAGATAACAATCTTAAATTATAAAATATTTTGACAACTTCTGTAAATTTGCCACACTTGTGTAAGGTGGAAAGTAATTGTGGGTAATACTTTGGTATTGTAAGTTTCCATTCGTGCTGTTAACTACTGGTTAGGTGGTTGATTATTTTGAAATTCAAGGAAAGTATTAAGCTTGGTGAAGTCACTGTTTTATTTAAAAAAGCTGTACATTTCTTTGTTAATGTTTTTAGATGTAGGTATGTAATTTACATATATAAATTCTTAGGTGTTTTTCCTACGTCCTGAAAAATTGTACTATTCGAATTTCATAAAGATATCGAAATAATAAAATTAATAAAATATTTATTTTAGGATTAGGAACAAAAAATAAGTATTTCGCTGATAAGTAGCTATTTCACGCTTTATCTCGCATAGTGGGGTAGTCAGACATATCACAGTGTCAAGACACACCGTTGACTACTTTCCATGTTAAAATCGAAACATTGTGTATTGATTGGCGAAGTTAATGCCACCCTTTATTTTGTCATCCTACTTATAAAATAGCAAATTTAAAAATATAATCATTCAGACTGTAAACGTGATTGGTTGTGGGTTCGATTCCCACTCGCCCCAGAGTGGAAATCGAACCTACAACCAAGCACGTTTACAGTCAGACGCTGCCAAACTACCACGCCCGACCGACCTATAATATATTTAAATTATTTTCACTTTCTCGTTTTGGTAAGACAAAGTGCGGCATTCAGTTCCACCACTTAACACGCAATGTCTCATATTCGGTGGAAAGCGAGGTACGGAGTGTCTTGACACTAGGTACTTTCTGTCTAACCTGCAATGCGTGAAGCTAAAAAAAGTTAATGTTAAACTTGAATTCAATTCAAATTCTATTAAATTAGATTCTATGAAAACTACTTTTTTCTTGTAAATTTATCATTTTCTTTCTCATATGAAAGTCTATGCGCGACATCTAAGTTTAACAGTCGAATAAATAAGCGTCTGAGAACTTTTCCAAATGACATTAATTTTAATATTTGCAATCTCAACATCTATAAAGGGAATAAAGCCGTTAAAACTGTAATTTATTGAATTAATTTCATAAAGAAGATGAATCGTTTTAAAAGGAATAATATCGATTATTTACAAGAATATTTAGTAAACGCGCGCCTCTTGAACAGATTTTGTTTAAAGCTGTATTGGTTTCAAAATATTTTCTGCTCCGTAATGTCCGGATAATCTATTAGTCTATTTATGTCGACTATTACTATGCTTTTATAATTTCTTGAAACGCAAAATATATATAATAAAAATAAAGTTATTTGTATTGGTTATATTAATTAATATATATTTTTTAACTTCATGCTTTATCCCTTGCGGGGTAGTTAGAGAGCACGGAGCGTCAAACGCTACGGTCCCTGCATACTTCTTTCCCCTCGTCCACAGTCATTATCCTCTACATGCATGCCCTTCGGGGGGTCTTTACTTGCTCTTTACGTGACCTTCCTCCAGTACCTTCGATACTGTGCCTGCGAAGGTCAAACGAGGTCTGCTCCGATATCTCGTATTACTCATCTTGGCTTCATAAATCGTTCTTACCATTCTTTCATCCACCTGAGCACGTTCTTCTTCATTCTTACCATAACATTCGCTTACACCTGTCATTCTACGTATCTCCTCGCTGCATTTACGGTCAGCTAAACTGACTCCGCATATCCGACGAAGAGATCTCATCTATACTGCATTCAACTTTTCTTTCATTCTTCTTTTGACACACCCACGTTTTGCTGACGTGCAGGTACGCTGAAGTTTTGCCGTCGCATCAATGCAGCAAGAGCACCGTTAAACCTAACAGATCAAACAGTCTTTTCACATCAATTTCATATCTTCCATCTCTACTAAACATACTTCCCAGATATACCACCTCATTCACTTGTTCTAATATCTTTGTATCTACCATAATCTTGCATTCCATTCTATCTTCGTCTCTTTCAAATACTAGAAACATAGTTTTACTGGCATTCAGATTAAGAGCATTACTTTCACATCCTTCTTTCAGAGTGGTGACCAATGCCTGTAACTCGCATTTTGATGATACAATTAGCACAGTATCATCTGCGTACAACAGACTAAATACTGTCAAATCACCAACTTTCCCTCCTACGCCACTATCTTTCACTCCTTGGAGACAACTATTTAAATATAAATTGAACAGCCAAGCTGACATGGCGCAGCCCTGTTTGACACCCGATTGAATATCAAGCTGAGGCGACATGCCAGCTCCTATTCGTACACAGGCTGAGTGATTTCGATAAAGAGATTTTACAGCCTGCATAAATTTTACTGCCCAAGCTAATCAAACTGATAGCCCTATTGCTTGCACAGTTTGTCTGTGAACCTTTGCCTTTATACAAAGGCACGATGACTGCGTCTCGCCAATTATCCGGGACCTCTCCCCTTTTCCAGCATAAATTGCATAGAAAAAAGAACAGGTCCCACATGCACGGCCTGACTATCTCTGCAGTAACTCCGTCTGCTCCCGCTGCCTTGACACATTACAGACTTAGTAATCAATTTATCTTATGTAATGATGTAATTACCGTAAAATTTATGTTAATTATTATATTATTAAGATCCATTATAATAAGACTATTTTTTTACATATTTTAAATAAAACTATTTAAAAGAGATTAATCGCGTATATTTTGATATTTGAAAATATATTTTTATAAACCTGACATTTCGAACACTTTACAACAGTCCGTGGTCACAAATAGACTCGTTTAAAATAGTTTCATTCAAAAAAGTTCATTATAAAATAAAAAAACTAAGTATTTTTGACATTAAAATCGTTCTTTTGAGTAAATCTTTAACTTCTATACTTAAGTAATTTTAACAATAAAATTTTCCTCTAGGAACAAATAAAAATGAGTGTTCGACATATAAGCGAGACCGTGAAAAAACCACTCAACGCTGTAAAACGCCCCATAAAGTTGATCATGGATCGGATGAAGCGGGTCGCATCTGAAATGAATACAATTGTATTGAGAATAAGTGATTTTATTATTAATATTGGTATATACTTTATTCTAATATTGTATTTTAAGTTAAAATCATTTAATATTTGAAAGATTTTTTTGCAAAAAGCTCTTGTAACGAGATTAAGGAATACCAAGTCTTATTTTAATATTTCAAAGTATTATTCCACACTTAGAATGAGAAAACATTTTTAAGTAACAGACGTATAAGTATTTCGATGTCTCTCTATAAAAGCGCATGGATTAGTCAAGTGAAATTTCTATTCTAAAATACTTAATGCTTTACTTATAGAAATTTATCGAACTATACAAATAAATACAATTATAGTGTGTGGTAATATAATCAAAATTCATTTTTATTACATGCAAATTATTTTATAAATATACATTTTTTTAAAAAAAAACGTTGGTCTATCTCTATTTTCGTTCCGGTTAATCTTAAGAACGGCTTGACCAATTTTGATAGGCTCTTTCTGTGGCAGATAGCTTATAATACGCAGTAACCTAAAGCTTACGTTGAATTCGAGCAGAAGTCGAGGGCTGGTAGTATATATTATTTTAGTTCTCTATGTTTTAATAGTAGTGGCATATTTGTTTTCGAACATCGATTAACAATTTATTGCATAATAGTTTTATTTTCCCGCTCTACTAATATTGACGTTACATGAATAAATAATGTATAAAGTTAACATCAGTACAGTACATGTTTTGTTGTTTTATATTTTTGATGGTATATTGTAAAATTTTGATATTTTTTCTATTGTAAAGTTATGAAATTTGTATATATAAAACTCTTTTGTTACTGAATGAACGAGTTACTGCGTAGAAAGTAAGCTGTTATATGTAGTTTCAATTTTCACTCGGAAAATGGAGAGTAATTCGGGGTTAGATTATATTCGCAAGCGTATTTACAAGCGTAAGACAAAGCGCGGTGTTTAATTTGCCACTCTCTTAGATGTCTTAAATGACCTATATTTATGCTTACTTTATCACTATTATACTTATTTTTATATACAAATATATATGTACGCGTACACTAATCATGTTCTACTGCTTTTTAAAAAAGAGTAAGAAAATATATTTTTGGAAACCTGACATTTCGAACACTTTACGGTATCTGTGGTCTCTGGTCACAGATAGATTCGTTTAAAATAGTTTCATTTGAAAAGGTATAACCAGTAAAGCTCACCATATAATCATTCTATTCTTGAATATTACATTTTCCGATAACTGTTTCATTAGAAAAATAATCACCCATTAATTAACATTTTTTTAATAGCACTAAGTTATAACAATAAGTTTTAACAAAACGTGTAAGAATTTCAATGCAACCGGATATACAAAGAACGTATGGCTTATATTTACTATTTTTAAAGTGTTATTCCACACTTGGACGGTATCCAAGAGGCGCGGGTTCGAATCCCGCTGCGTTCAAAATTTTTATACGTTTTTTCAAAAACGTATGGCTTAGTAAACCGTTTAGACAGTTCCCAAGAGACGCGGATTCAAATTCCGTTGCGTTCAATTTTGTACACGTTTTTTTTAAGATTTTTAATCTAAAATGTGGATTAACACTTTAGAAACAGTAAAATACAGCCATTACTTATTGTAAGCTCTGCTACATGCGTGAACAACTATTTTATTTTCTTTCAGGAGACTTCATCCAATCATCATTTGCTTGGTTAAGTAAAATAGCTGAAATTTGTACAAAAAAATTTGGTACGCCCCATGATCAGTGTATATCCGCCATTTTACAAGGAAATGTTTCACAATTTTACAATAAATCGCAATTCGCTGAGACTGTTTGTAGACACGTTGGGTCCGAAACCGTGTGTACTGTGGCTGATTATGCGACAGCCTCATTTTCTGCGACTTTGAAGAGGAGTAAGCTGCTGAGATATTTGGTTTTTCCTATTTTTATCAAAATCAAAATATTCTTTATTCAAATAGGCAAGACAAACGCTTTTGAATTGTCAATTAACATATTGTCAGTATTGTTAGTCCCCCTAGAAGTACTACCAGCTACTTGGAAGGTAGTTTTGCTGAGAAGACGAGAGAAATTCAACAGTTAATTCATTTAAATGTAATTTTAGAATAGATTATAAATTTTACTCTATTACTTTTTTACTAAACTATTTTAACAGCATTATTTTCACAACATACAGATAGACAGACTCTCTAAAATGAAAGACATACTGTAAAGTATTTCAGAAGTTGGGTTTTCTAGCATGTATTTTCAAACACTATATATTCCATGCCAGCGTTCAATATTAAATTCAATTTATCAAGTCAGACCCAACAAAGTCCTGTTTTATTCTTTTATAATTCTCTTATTTTATTCTTTATAATATATTATGAATATACATATATCTATGTCGTTATAAATAGTTCAGAGTTCAGTTCCGCTAACCCTCAGTATTATAATTTGAAAGAAAAATGAACAAAATGTCTTTTCTACGTCACCACTGACCATCCTGCTTATTACAAAAAACTAATAGTTTTTTTTGCTGCAATTAATCTCAAGTCTTGCAAATCGTTCCGTTTCAGAACTTCGTGTTTTTATCGACCGTATTAAAACAATGTTATATATAAACATCGATATTCACCATACACATGTGTTCAGCAACAATAACACAGGCCACGTCAGCCCTATAGCTGCCGGCCTCGTCACAGATATACGGAAGAAAGCTGATCCTTTGCTCACTTGGTTGTCTTGGAGTTCGTGTATTACCAGTTTGTTTTTGCTACTTATCATATTTAGGTAATATATAGAATGGGATAAGAGATAATTTTCTTTACTATATATTATATATGATAAGCTAAAAAATAATAAATAATTATTTCCTTCATCTAATTAGACAAAGTTTATTTCCGCCGTTCATCACGCAATGTCTTGAATTCGATAGAAAGTGAAGTACAGAATGTCTTGACACTAAGTACTTTCTGTCTACAATGTCTAAAATGATTTTGAGAACTTGTGTGCTGAGGTCTGATAGGTTGATTGATTTAAATATTTTTAATAATAAGTAGTCAATTTTAGGGCTAAGTATTATCAGCACATGTTCGAGACAAGATCCCGCTTCGACAACCGCTACGTCACCCAGGAACTGCGAGAGTTAGATCTGAAGAGGTGTCGGGAGAGACGAGTGACTGTGTTGCCTTTGAATAAGCGCGAGCAAGCCAAATATATCAGTGTAAGCTTTTTACTATATCTTTTTTAAAATTGCTTATACAGCTTCATTCTTTTGTCAACATGGCTGGTTAGTCGCAGAAAATTTAATGTTAAAACATCAAAAACATCTGTTCTCCACTCCATCAAAAGTTAAGGCGTTGCATGTTGAGTTACGGATCTTAACGCCACCCCTTATCTCACCAGAGCGGGAAACTGACAATAATTATATATAAACATTCCTCTTAGTAAGAATCGAACCAACACCCAACCGCCTTCATAGTCAGACGCTGTCCCACTCTACCACGATGGCGCAACGAATTTCTAAAAGTGCGTATAGCGCTAAAACCTAGCCCTGCTCGCGACTTCTTCCTCGAGGAATATAACATTTCATTCTCTTCTTTTTTTAATTCTAGAATAAAAGTACCCTAAGTTGCTCCTTTAAATTGTCCGTCTGCCACTGAAAGTCCCGATTAAATTAATCTAGCCGTTCCAGAGATTTTCTAGAACAAACAGACAGGCAAACAAAAATAATAAAAAATGATGGCTTGTACGGTACATGTATATGCACTAAATGCATATGTGTACCGTGTACACATATGCATTTAGTGAAAGGCGGGTATTTTTATGTTATGAACCGATGTTCCAATTTTATTTTTTTGTATAGATAATTTTACACTGAAACTTGAGTGTACAAGGTAGATTCTTAATTACATCCCAACTGACTTATCAAGGGAGTTTTATTAAATTTTGACAAATATTTTTAAATATATTGTAGTTTATTACCTCAAACTATTACTTTTCAAAATAATGGCAAACCATTTTGCATACTGCGTTATTAAAACCAAGCCATTGTTTTACACATTTTATATATATAGGACTACCTATTCCCGCGACTCTTTCGCGTGATATTCAATGTATCTGGATATTTATTATATAATAAAAGAAATAAAAAAAGCTATAAACAAAATTCGTAAATAAATGTAACTTAAGTTATCCCTTATTATACTAGCTATCTGGTCGTATAAGTTTGTTAAAATCTGTCAAGCCGGTCCGGAGATTACCCGGAACAAACAAACAAACAAACAAAATTTTACAAATACGTTTTTTTATTATATGTACCATGTGTGTACATTTAATAGGCATTTACTAAATAAAAAACGTTTTTAAATGAATTTAGTAAAAAATTGTTATTTTAGTTACATAAACAAACACACCAATTTATTTATTTGAAATAACGTACGAGATTGAAAAGCTTAAATTTAGAACTTGTAAAAGCTCTACCTTACCTTCTATTCAGAAAGTTAGAAGCTCGGCTAGAAGCTTTTAACAATGAAATTCGATACATTCATTTATGCTGTTTACGATTTTGTTCTTTAGAAATAGAAATGTCGAAGAAATAAGCCATAGTGGTATTTATTATCCAGTCTATTGTAACGGTATGTACTTATGTATATATTGAAATATAAATATGTTTCAATATTTAAATCAAACATGCCTATTTAATGTAGACATAACAATATTATATAATAAATCGACAATAATAAAATTATTGTCTGTCATATTGCATGTAACGAACAGATTGTGTTCGTGTATAGAGAAAGTTGCAGTATGCAATATATGTCACTGTGGCTTAGGTGAACTGCTACAGAGATGTTGGTCGGATATATCATGACTGATGCTGTCGCGGCGCATGCGCGATGCTTGTACGGTGGTGGACGTTGATATAACTTGCGACACACGACCGTCGGTGTTCCCCCCGCCCGCTCGCCGACCGCAAGCCGAGGTTGAAGCCCCGCAGGGGGCGCCCTTGCGGTCGTCGGCTTCCTCTCAAGCAGACACGTCAGTGCTTGCTAATACTTCGCAGGGCTAGAGTACCCTCTTCCCTCCCCCTCCCGATGTCGCTGTAAAGACCATTAAGGTCAACAGCATGTTACTCAATGACAGAAAAAAAAACGTCGGTGTTCAGTGAGCGTTATAGCTTACTGATATCTGATGTCGGTGGCGCAATCCAATGTTACTGAGCATCACTTAGGCTAATATTTTCGGTTAAGGTGAACTGCTATGGCGACGTTGGTGAGGTTATCGCGTCTGGTGCTGTCTCGCGTTGCATGAGCGATGTTTGTACGGCGTCGGACGTTAATATAACTTACGACACGCGACTGTCGGGGATCGGTGAGCGTTATAGCTTACTGATAACTGATGTCAGTGGCGCAGTTGGCACCACTGAGACTAATGTCCTTGGCGTAGGTGAACGGCTATGGCGATGTTGGATGATTATATCTTGACTGCTGCTGTCTTGAGTTGCAACAGCGATGGTTGTACGATGTCGGACGTTGATATAACTTGTGGTACGCGACTGTTAGGGCTTAGTGAGCCTTATAGCTTTTTGATAACTGATGTCGGTGGCGCGACTTTGTCTTCTCTGACATTGTCTTACGTTGCGCATGCGATGCTTGGACGGCATCAGGTTTAGATATATTTTGTTTCTATGTCGTTTTACACCACTGGTGTCGGATTAATGGTTATGTGACGTTTTTATGTCTCATACGTTTCGAAGTATATTTTAGTGGCGTCTTTGCGAGGAGCGCTGTACTATTATTTCAGGAAATACTGTAGTACGTAATGGTGTTCGACTGTTTGTCTAGCGCCTTGTTTGGTAATAGAACCCATAATGTGACACACGACTGTCATTATTCGGCGAATCTATGGCTGGTATCTGATGTCGGTGGCACCTAACCGAGTTTGTTGGTTTTGACAAACAACTGCTACGTATGTGCTGTACGTGAATATAACACAATCGGCCGCCTAGCGGTTGTGCGTCTGAACTGGTATGCGAACCGGAATGTAATATTGGTCTGACACGCCAATCGACGTATCATCATCATGTATTGGTCTCACAAACCAATCATTGTCACAAATCTATCTTAAGATAAACTATCAAACAGATAACTAATAATTAATCGTTTGCAAAAGCATTGTAAGTATCATATACGTTAACTGTTCCATTGCGTTGCGTCCCTGAGGGTTCAATACCAAGGTTTTAAGAATCACGGTCGGTCGGAATTCACGGCTACCGGCGGGGTGGGGCCGCTTTGGCTATCTTTTCTCTTATTAAGATTACCTCCAATGGTTCATTATAAGTGGGAGGAAATTAGGTCGCGCCTTTGATTCTTCCTCGGATGAGCCATTGGTGATCTCAATGGAAGGTTAATGAATGATGACGGCAAATAAATTCATATACGAGTCGATACCTTTTGATGGCAAATATATAATAAATGAGATTACCTTCTGATGGCTAATTATATAAATTTAATATATTGCAATTGAAATTTCTTAACACCTCTGAATCTCTAAATGATCTTGAGTTACATACTAACACAACAATAAATGGGTCCTAACCATGTGACGTATCATGAGCCAAAGCATGATTTTACAATGATAGTATTCATATATACTATAATGGAGATATATGTTACACTATTTCATAGGTATTATTGTCACTAATAAAAAAAATATGTAAATTTTTGGCTTTTAAAAAAGACAAAGACCCGCTGAGTTTTTTGAGCCGGTTCTTTTCAGGACTGAGGCATTAACTTTTAATTGGTGGTATTTGACTTTATAAAATGAATTTGTTACTTTGAATAAAATTATTTAATTTGATCTTTGACTTTTATTATATACTTGACTATATTAGTTTGTAAGTTTGGTCTATGGTATTATTGGTCTAATTACGGTTTTGGGTTCCGTCACCTAAAGTCATTATTAGTAAATTAGGTGAAAAATGAAAATAAAAATAATATATTACTCGATTAGATAATCAATGCTTATACGTCGTTGTACGGAAGATTGATGACAAAAGGCTTTTTATATTGTATAATTTTACACTTTAATCTCTGTATAATATACATAAAATTATGTACGTATGGATTTTCATGTGACTATCTATCGCTAGGTTTGTATATAATTTCATAATGCCTCCATGTTTGCTGTTCTTTTAATTGATCTTCAGTATATATAAAAAAAGTGTAACTGATCGCTGTCTTTACATGGAAAAACTGTTAATAAGGACATTTATTATATAATAAATCCCAAAACAATTATATCCGCCTTTTTACTGTTTGTCTGTCTGTCTATTTGCGCTCACTAATCTCGGAAATGGTTGGACCCATTTAAATGCAGTTTTCACTATTATATTTTTGTAACTTTCTTTTAACATTGTCTTTTTTTTATGTAAAATAGGTCCATAAATAAAAAAGCTATATTGATTTAAATTATTTTGTTCGACAAAATTATTATATTTCTTTTAATTTTAGACTACTTCATTCAACTTGGTGGCGTCAGAGAAAGTTTACCTCACGCGATCTATGGTGTTTATGGCCATAACTACTTTCAAACTTTTAATTCACATGGTGGCCGATTATAGTCTATACTGGGTATTGATAACGATAAGATATCATGGTAACTTGAAAACACCTTTTGAACGTAAGTAACTGTACTAACTGAAATAACTGGATCTATTTTAATTGAATTTTAAATTGTTCCCTAAATTAGAAGTATATTTAACTTAAATTGAAAATAATCATTCCAATATGACTTATGAGTTTTAGAGAAATCTACAAACAAACGTACATACACTTACCAAATTAAGCACACGTTCTTGGAAGCCTAAATGATAATAAAATATTATTCAATTCGAATAATATTACAATATCATATTGATAACTTCTTTTTTTAAATCTGTTAAGATGCAGGCTATTCTCGGCCATGATCGAGAGTAATTAATTTTCAAAATTATATTCCGCGTCATGTTTTCTCCGCATAAAAAGGTAGTCAGAGAAAACCTAGTGTCAAAACTTTCCTTTGACAGTAAGGACCTATAATATTATAATCGATATTAGATGGAAAGTAAAGTTCAATATAAACCTAGATCATTAGATATTTTTATTATTAATAAATAAATTATTGTACTGAGTTAAGTTTCGTTATTTAATAGGCATTAAATAGAATTCAGATGGATAGCGGACAATACAGTATTTATTGACAGAAAGTTTTATCTGACTACCCTACTTTCTATGATAAAACCTTTTTTTTTAATAAGCAGAATTGTCTATTTGTCTACTAGAGAGTAATATTTCAAAACATATTCCAGCTGGGCACCCAAACATTGGCATAGGAATAACTGGATCGGGCATGGTTGCAGATTTTATTAGATGTTTAATGGACTCGATAACGTTACCCTTGTTACCGAAAATGTCCTCTTCCACGACCTGTCTGCCAAAACCTCATCCTCCTGATTTGCAGCGATATACACATATTGGTAAAACTATTGTTTTCAGCTTCACGCTTTTATCCCGCATAGCAGGGTAGGATATCTAGTGTCAAGTCACTCTGTACTCTGGTTCCCACCGAATTTGAGAAATGAAAATATTTTAAATATAATCACTCCTTCGAGCGGCATTCGAAGCCACTGCCGTTACAACTGTTGCCTTTACAGTCAAGACACTGTCCCACTGCAATGAGCCTCAATAGTTATTTAATTTTAATGTTTATATACTTTTTTAAAATACTCTAACTAGATTTAATTTAATTTAATTTAATGATAAAATATTTTATAATAATACTTTTTATAATGCCTTTATGTTTAAATCAAAATATATTTTGAATGGTTCAATTTATTTTTATATTTATAATATTTATATTTATAAATATAAGAATTTCAATTATAAATTTTCTAACTGAATATTAGTTTCCCGGTCCGGAAAGACGAAGTGCGGTTTTAATATTATTTATATACCAGGTTATTCTTCAATTTGGGCGGGTTTTGAACAACAAAAGCTGCTTTAAAAAAAGCTATTGTCTAAATATTTATACGTGAAGCAAACATTAGTATCGAAAATTATTAGTTCTAAATGGCAGTATTCGCGCAATGGAATGGTGTGTGACTGTAAACGCGATTCGTTTCGGGTTAGATTCCCACTCGGAAGAATGATAATAGTTAAAATTAATTTCCATTTCTCCGTTCTGGTAAGACAAAGTGGGGCGTTGAGTTCGGAATTCAATTCGACAGAGTGTCTTGACACTGTACTAGCGTACACGTTTATATGAAGTAACAATTAACGCGTTGTAAACTAAGGACATTAATAACAGAAATCCAACTATAATAACATGCTCTTGTACGATTTTTAGTCAAATAATACACGTGGAAAATATTTCTGCAACGGCGTCGTATATATCGTATTTAATATATCGATTTTTATGGTTAACCTTCAAATCATAATAAACGTTCAGCTTGGGAATAGTTATGACGATTACCATTCTAACTTTTACTAGCTCATCTTCCTATAGTGCCATATAGTGAGGCTTATAGGACGAAGTGGAATAGCGTCTGACTGTAAACGATTGATTGTAGGTCCCATTCCCATACAGGGGAGTGATTATATTAAAAAATTATTTCAATTTCTCCACTCTGGTCTGGTAAAACAAGACGCGGCGTTGAGTTCCCCATTCAACACGTAAAGCCTTGAATTCGGTCGGAAAGCAGTAAGCAGATAGACAGTCAAGAAGTGCTTTGACACGGGCCCGAATGTCGGAAAAATCAGTTTAAAAAGTAATGCTAAGAACAAAAATACATAAGTTGTGTATAAAGTAACAAGCGTATATAAATGTTTAAGCAGCTGGATATGGAACGTATAGCTTAGTGGTTAGAACACTTGGCGCGCACACTAACACTTTCCAAGAGGCGCAGTTCGGTCCCCCCTGTAATGAAATGTGCATAGGTTTTTCTATTCGAACCTAAAATATATTAAAAAAAATTACACTTATTACCATTTTTTAGGTATATTAATAATACTTTTATGGTTTTTTGCCTTATTCGAACCGTACGGTCTCCGATTACGTCATATTATTATGGGACATTATCAACCGGAAAGAGCTAAAGCTAGAGCTCTGTGGCTCTTCAATCATATACTGAGGACTAGAGGTTATTATTTTATTTTTTTAGCTTCACGTTTTTATCCCGCATAGCAGGATAGACAGGAAGCACCTAGTGTGTAGACACTCCATACACCGCTTTCTGCTGAATTCCAGACATTTTGTGTTGAGTGATGGAACACAACGCCGCACTTTATCTTACTAGAGAGGGAAAATGAAAATAATTTAAATACAATCATTTCCCAACAACCGAATGCGTTCACAGTCGGACGCTGTTCCACTGCGCCACGACCGGCTTCAATAGCTTTTTTTTTTCAATATTAACTATATTAGCTTATACATAATATACATTATAACTGTATTTATATTTCAATTTCGTAACATCAATCTATTATATAAAACAATTCTTTTACTAACAAAAAACTTATAACAATTTTAAAAAATTGAGGACGTCATGACTTAATGCTAGAGGCATTCGTCTGACTGTAAATATATCAGTTTTGAGTTCGATTCCACTAGAAGGAAAGTTTATGTTTGAATTACTCTATATTTAATTATGATTACATTTCTCCGCTGGGATGAGATAAAGCACGATGTTAAGCTGCTTGCGTTTGACCACATCAAGCCTGGTGTTAAGCGTTAATGTGGTAATGACGCATGCTTGCCTAAAAGGTACCTATTTATTCAATATTTGAAGTTACCAGGGCTGTACGACTTCAGAAATACATAATAGAGTGTCCACGCTCTATTTTTTTTGGTCATTCTTCTGAGTAGCTAACGTGTAAAACAAAGTAACAAGCGGTACCTACATGAATTTTAACGCAACCGGATTTAGAACGTGTCGATTAGTGACCAGAACGCTAGGATAGTTTCCAAGACGCGCGGGTTCGTCCCACTACATTCAAACGTTTATGCATATTTTAAATTTTCAGGCAGCTTCATGAAATTAGCCCGTCGGAGGCTTCACCGGGAATACAAATACTCGGACCAAGAGCATTTAACCTTTCGCTATTGGATAAATTCTGTTATGCCGTCAGTTTTATTTGTATTGTCATATATATATATATATATATATATATATATATATATATATATATATATATATATATATATATATATATATATATATATATATATTATTAATCAAATTAATTTAAGTATATCATAAACTCTCTATGTCGTCTGTGCCCAATAATATAACCCGGTGTTGGAAATCAATAAAGTTGGTAATGTAGGCGGTTTGTTAGTCTAGATAAAGAAAGCGAGCCTTGAGCCTCAAGACTGTTCTTCGTTCCTCTTTCTTTTCACTTTCCAACTGCATTTTAGATATTACGCGATAATTGGCAGAACTCAATGCTGCGTTTCGTTTTACCAGAGCGAGAAAATAAAAAATAATTAATATATACTATTTCCCCCGAGTGGAAATTGAACCCACAAAGTTGCTAAAGTAACAAAATGAAGATATTAAACTGTTGTGTAGATTGCCTATTTTTTTTCAGATGTTCTTGTTTTAAACATGTTTTTGGTGTTTCATCGAAATCGAAACATTGTTTATTGTGTAACACTTTGGAAGAACTTAACGATTTTGATACTCAGCTCACAAGGTTGGTTAGGTATATATATGCAAATATATCTATATATAGATAGAAATACTATTTCTTCCAAATATTCACGTATGGAATATGCATAAATATTATGTAATAGCCGTAGTGCCTTGAGTTTGGAAATGCGGAAAGGAGTCAACGGAGTGTCTTGACACTAGGTTGTCTTTGATTACTCTGCTTTGTGGGACATCATGAAGCTGTATACACATATGTATATGCATACAATACAAATGAAATATAAATATATTTCAATTAGAAATCATAATTTAAAAGTATCGTTGTTTAGATTGACTAAGTAAAATTTTTCATACTTAATATGATATCCAAACAAAAAGGTAAAGTAAAAATAAAATTTTGAAATGTAACTATTTTAAGCGGATTAGTTATACCCGTCTAATTATGACCACAAACTACTATAAATTGTTCGAAACGAAGTGTTTTCAAAAATGTATTTTCGATACCAAAATATACACGATTAATCCTGAAATATTAATCCTGAAATAGTTTCCTTTATAATGTGTAAAAATTGCGAATATCAAAAATCTTAAAATTAGTTGTTATTCATCCATCAAAATAAGCTTCATATTAGATTTCTTTTTTTTTTTAAATATTTTAATTTTATTTGTAATTGTAATTGAAAAAGCCAAAGTAGCTTTTCTTGCGATAGGTTAGGTTGTGTTTTTTTTTATTTATTTTTTATTAATTTTTACTTTTTAGTTGTGAAACACTAAAATGCCCGGGTGTGTATTGCGTGCGTTGTTTCTCAGATATAGGTCGCTTGTGTACGATTTGCTTATCTCCCGCCGAATATGGAGACGTGAGCGATGTTAGTTTGGAGAAGTAAGTTGAAATAATTATATATTAAAAATTATTATTATTATTTTTAATTATTTATTATATACAAATAACATAATCTATATTACTCTGAGGCCGGTCGTGGTGCAGTGGGACACTATCTGACTGTAAACACGATCGGTTGTGCGTCGATTTCCACTCGGGGGAATTATTACAATCAAAATTATTTTCATTTCCTCGCTCTAGTAGAACAAAGCGCTGCGTTGATTTACGCTACTGAACATGCAATGTCTCGAATTGACGCTAGGTATGTATTTTCTATCTACCCTGCTATGCGAGGTGAAAGCGTGACGCTAAAAAAATAATTTATGCATATAATAAAAGTGTAAGTAATAAACTGTCTGTACATAAAATAAACATACCCAAAAAATATTATTGGGGGCATTTATCAATGTAGTAGATCCCAAAACAATTTATTTTTCTGTTCGTTTATTTGTGCGTTTGTGCAAGCTAATCTCAAAAACAGCTTAGCCGATTTGAATACAGTTTCACTATTGTATTTTGATAGCTTCCTTTAATATAATATTTATTGTTTATTTATTTCTATCGGTTTATAAGCAAAGTTTTATCAATTCTAAATACTCACCAGTAAATATATAAATTATAAATTATCATAGCAATAGCAATTACTAATTTATATATTTTTATGAAAATACATATTTCATAGATTCTTTACATTTATTATACATACATTTTACATGATTTTTTCTGATTTATTCTTTTTATATACAAATGAACATCTGATAATAATTCCCTTGCTTTCTACTTTTTAGAAACTAAATTCATGGTTTCTCTAATGTGATATTAAATAGAAATAAATTTGAAATGTCTGTAAGCACGATTTGAACATGGGCTTCTTGTTTATTTTAACACATCCTTCAAGTATGAGTTTAGCACCCTTACTATTTTATTAATATTAATATACATACAAATAATTTTAGAGGCTCATCTGATAGCGATACTGATGATGATGACAATGAAAAATACTGTAGCATTAATGGAAAAGTAAGTATTAATTTTTTTAAAGCTCCATACTTTTATCCCGCATAGCAGGGTAGACAGAAAGTACCTCCCACCGGATTCAAGACATTGCGTGTTGAGTGGTATATATATATATTTATATTTATATACACACACACACACAC
This sequence comes from Dryadula phaetusa, assembly GCA_032432895.1. Taxonomy (NCBI): domain Eukaryota; kingdom Metazoa; phylum Arthropoda; class Insecta; order Lepidoptera; family Nymphalidae; genus Dryadula; species Dryadula phaetusa. Next base: position 4,280,822 of record JAOYRS010000073.1, read on the forward strand.
ACACAATTAAGACGTGTCACGTCTAACTTGATACTAGTGCTACGACGGCGTAGCACAGTGGAAAACTAACTGACAATATACAATATTGGTTGTGGGCTCAATTCACGCTTGGGAAATGGTCAAAACGCTTGTTAAGTTAGCATGGTTATAGTTAAGAATGAATCTGTTAATATAAATGAGCCTGATAATAAAACATCTAAGCGAAGTAAAATATTAAAATGAGTGAAATTCTTACTTCGAAAAAAGGTTATAACTAAACGAATTAAGAAAAGAATTGCTTGCAAGCTAACTTCTACATGTAGAATGTAGATTCTACATGTAGAATGGAATCACTTGACAGTAGGTTTCTGCCAGGTATTTAAAAATTAAGCGTTAAGCTATTTAAAATAACATTAATTGTAATAATAATAAAACACATTTATGCCATGAAAAAATATAAAAATTCTAAATAAACATTTAAAAAGGCGAAACTCGGCTAATGACGCTTGAGACTAATATCTACATCACCGCTGGTTTTCAGCTCAAAAGTGTATATCAATTATATATTAAAGTAATAATAAATTTTCAGAACAGTGAAAGAGAAAATCTTATTAAAAAACCTAACGTTAGAAAAAATAAAAAACGAAACTATGAAGAAACAAAGGACAATGACCCGTCTCGTTCAAATGAGGGTAGTAAACTAAATGAAACGTCATTATCTTTGTTAAATAATCACGAGTTAGGCGGTGACCGTAATCGACTACTTGTAGGCTTATCTTACGGATCTCTTGAAGATATTGGTGTAAGTTTATATATATATATATATATATATATATATATATATATATATATATATATATATATATATATATATATATATATATATATACATATCAGGGAAATACGAACAAAATAAAATGTTTTATTTTTAATACATTTATACAGCTATAAGCGATTGCCTCAAAATGAATTAGACACTCCAATTTTATTTATTTGTATAAAGTCTAAAATAGACACTCTATTAAAATATTTTAATATATACTTTCTCTAAAGGACATGAAGAACAGAAATCAATATGGCGTTAAAGAAATACATCATAATATGCAAAACGATATTTATTACCAACAATATGGACCACGAAAATCTGAACTACAAAATGATATGTTTAATAAGAATTTAGATGATAAAAATATGACTGATAATAAAATAATTAAACGCAGTAAAATATCCAAATTAGCCAAATTCCTAATTCGGAAAAGGGTTAAAATGAAACATAAGAAAAGAGCTTTAGGTAATATAGCAGTTAAGGATTTTTTTAAATTATTATATAAACGATTAGTGCCTTTAGAAAAATATCCGAAAGCATCGAAAATAAAGTATATTAAAATTTGTACCGTACAAAAGAAGAATCGTTTGAGGAGACGATCGCAACTGAAATTGATTTTCACAAGGACACCGTGCAAGCCCGATAATAGAAAGAAGGAAATGGCTGAAAATTGTAAATATTTTACTAAAAAAGCGAATAACGCTTCAAATGTTAGTTTAAATTATACTAATACTGATAGCCATAGAAAGAGACATACAAGAAAAAGTGTTGGAAGAACTAAAGAAAGAAACTTCACGGGTTATAAAATAGATAAAGTTAAAACGTTTTACAAGTTATCTCATTGCGTTAATCAAGGACAAGTAATAAATAGTAAAAAATATCGAATTGTTCCAAATAAAATCAATTTTAAGCGAAGAAAAAAAAGAGATCAGAAGAAAGAGTTTAGTAGAAAAGTAAACATTAAACATAACAATATAACTCCTATAACGTTATTTGAACGAAATCGGTATAAAGAAGCGCTTTCTGTTAAAAATGATAATAGAGATGATTTGGACTGTTTAAGAAAATTGCCAGTTAGGAAAGATGAAGTAAAGGAAATGGAGGTATGATAATATAAATTATTGTTATTATAATTATTGCTTTATTGGCTTTTTGCGGCGTTGAGTTCGGTACTCAATTTGCAATATCTCGATTTCGAGCGGAAAGCATTCAACGGAGTGTTTTGACACTAAGTTTTGTCTGACTATGCGCGATAGAGCGTGTAGATATTTTTTTTATTTGTGCATCACATTACGTTAAACAAAAGGAGACTTAAACAAGTGTTCAAATGGCGATCTCATGGCGCCGTAGCCATCACTGCCTGGCAAACTATTATAAATAATTAGTTTTAATACATTACATTAATCAGGCCAACGTGGCACAGTGGGACGGCGTGTTTCTGTAAACGTGATTGGTTGTGGATTCGATTCCCGCTTTCCGATGATTATATTTCAAATTCATTTTCATTTCTGGTGTCGTATATATATATATATATATATATATATATATATATATACATATATACATATATATATATATATATATATATATATATATATATATATATATATATATATATATACATATATATATATATATATATATATACATATATATTTATATATATATATATATATATATATATATATATAAATATTCTCAACGGATATATTATTACATTCTTTATAATAAGTTTTTGAACGTAAGTTTCTAATCAAACTTCCTTTTCAGAATAATAATAATGTAAATTCATATTGTGATATTAGCAATAACATTCAATGCAATACTGGGAATCCAGTTGAAAAGACATATAAGACCCTTGGAAAAATTAAAGAAAAAAGGTACTAAGGTATTTTTATTTACACACAAGTTGATACCAGCAACTTAATTTTATTATTCGTTGGAAGTTCAGAAACAAATACTTTTAAAACTATCCATAGTGCTTTCTTATATTAAAAAATATCAAAGAAATTATACCCAAAACTTAACTTAAATATATTTCAAATTTTTTTTAACATTAAATCCATGTCAGGAGTGATAATATAAATATTCCTTTCAACAGCATAAGAACACCAATACCTTTTATGAAAGAAATTTGTATCTGGCTTACATCAGTTTTATCCATTAGACGATATGACAGACGTAATAAAGAAAAAAACACAGGTACATTTATAAAAATGCTTCAACTTTTTTTCCTGCTATCAGGGAGAACCTAAGCGTAATACTATTCTTTCCAATTTCTCTAGAAATGAAGACTGCATGTTGAGTGACGGCACTTAGCGTCACGCTTTGTGTTATTGAGAAATCTAAAAAAGTCAAATTAATTTTTATTAATTTATTTATATATATATATATATTCCCGACTGGGTATCCAACCCACAACCCACTGCATCATGATGGGCTTATTTTTTTGTATAGTTATTCAATTTTAGGTTGAGGTGGTTTACGCTTAAATTACAATAATCAAACCCAATACGAAATGGTATAGATATGTTTCCATACGCTTTGTCCTGCATAGCAGGGTCTTTAGCGGCAATATTGTATCAAGATATTAGGATAAAGTCTTGTTGAGTGGCGAACTCAACGTTGCGTTTTATCTTATCAGAACGAAGAAATGATTTTTTTTTTAAATTAAATCAGTCCCCCAAACGACAATGTAAGTCAAAACCAGTCTCATTTACAGTCTGATATTGGCCTTCTGTACCATGATGACTTTATATTATTGTAAATTGGCTTGAATACTACATTTGGAAATTGTAGGAAAATACAGTATTTATTATAATTTTATTTAGATAATTAAATTTTGAAATAATTAATTAAAGGTAAATAATTAATTAATCTTAGATTTTTTTAAATATTAATAACGTAAAAGTTGATCAACTAGGTACATGTGTATTTTTTTTGTGTAAAACTAATTTAATATAGTAGAAATAACGTTACAGCGGAAAAAGGTGCATTGACGTTGCCATTTGTGAAATCACGGTAATCAATATTTTTATATACTAAAATTTTAATTAATAACAGTTATAATAAAAACATATAATATTAAATTATTAAACATTTATTAAATAATCGATTTTTGATAGTTTACGCCAATGTCATGGAGAAATTCTTCAACTGAATTCTGATACAATTCACAAAGATGACAAGCGTCCAAAGAAATCATACATTAAACCGCGTAAAGGTAAATATAGCAAAGAAATATTTTCAAACTTTGAATATATATTTAGAATTTTAATTTGAAATTTTAATACATTCCCAAAGGGATCAATTAAATATTTATATATATTATCTATATGCAGTAAAACGTCTTTATTAAAAATTTCGTAGACATCTAATCAAAAAACGTCTTTAACGAGGAAAGCTTTAAAAAAATGGAACGAAAAATATTTTATAGTCTCAAATGTTGTAAACCTTGAATTAAACTGTTAGATAATGAATGACTGATACTTATTCACTGATATTCATTGAAAATCAAGAATACAAAAGAGTATATTACGCTAGCAATCATATGAAACTGTATCTTCAGTATTATTTTTTTAAATGAAAATTTCCCAACCCCTTTGTTACAAAAATTATGTGGCCGGTTTCTGTTTGACATTTGAGTACAGTTTGACATAATGTATATAATAAATGCAGAAAATCATTTTTTTTTATAATAGATTACAAATCAGAAAATAAATAGGATTTATGTTTGACGTTTATAAAAAGACAAGTTTATTTTATCTTTATCTTAACTTAACCTTACCACACCACAACGGTGTTTTATATATACTTTTTTCAGAATTCGCTCATAAACCTTATTGTGAATCTGTAATAACGTCGTCAAGTAAATTATCATTTTCTGATACAAAATCAAATACAACTATTTGCAGCTGCTTTATAATGGAAGAATATTTTGAAAGAATATCTAGATATAATAAAAAAAATAACTGTAACAATAGAAATGAAATCAACACAGAAGTAAATAAAGATACTTTTACTGGTAAATGCAAACTGTGTGACGTTAGTATGTCAACCGATGATTGGTGGAGTGCGTTAGAAGAGAGATAACTATTAAAAAGTCACTTTCAAGGAATCATTATAAAATGCTGGCACAATATTTAACGTAAGATATGCATATATTTTATTTAAAATTATTTTTATTTAAAATTATTTAAGTTATAGAAAAAACAAAAAATAATTTAATATAATAATAATAGCTTTACTTGGAAATTGTATTAATGTACCCTATAAATGATAATAAAATTATATTTTTCATTTTTTTTACTAATTTCTTTTATTATAGTAAGAGTCATTACGATTCTATTTTTGAATTTATAATGTCTTTCATGTGCCCGGTTACTGGTGTAACTAGGGATGTTCATGATTTCTTTTTCTGTCTGCTACACATACAGCTAAAAAATATAAATATTAAATGACATTACAATTTATATATAATTTGAATCATTTAACAATCGCTTCAAAATTTAAATTCAAAATCATTGAAATAAAAAAATATTATATAAAAAATATTATTGAATAACCACACTGTCTTAGCTATCTAAATCTGATTTGCGAGTAAGCGCGATCTATCAAAGTGTTTAAGCTGTCATCCGCAACTAGATATGTTTTCGATAATATTTTGTTTTCTTTCCCATGATGTCCGTGACTGATTTAAATTTAATAAATACGAATAACAACTATTCATAGTTCAAAACCAATCCCATATACTTTGTTCAAATACTTTTTTTTTTCGGCACAGAAAAATTATCCTTATTAATTTCACTTTATCGCTGGTAAGACAAAGTGCGGCGTTGAGTTCCACCACTCAACATACAATTGCTAGAATTTGGTGGAAAGCGAAGTGTCTGGATACTAGGTACTTTTAGTCTACCCTGCTATGCGGGATAAAAGCGTGAAGCTAAAAAAAATATGAGTAACGGATGAACGGACAGATAAATCATTATTATAACGAATCACAAAAGAGTGAACAAATTTGAATACCCATGAGTTAAATCCATTTCGGCACGTCGGAGCTGTGTATTTATATCCCCCATATTATATGCAATAGATGCAAAGGGAAAAATTATTGAGTGGCTACTGACCCTAGACTATACTAGTACTGAGGATCTTATGAAACTTTAAAATTAAAGGCTCTTAGAGATATACTATATTAGTAACATATACATATAGTATATTTATATTTATTAATATTATATTTTATATAAAAACGCACACACACACGAACATGCACATACACACATACGCACATGCGCATGCACAAGCACAATATTTATGTTTTCTATAAATCAAATATTAAAATTAGGTCATTAAGAAAATTCACTTACTCCTGTAACATAGGTTTAAATTAAACAGGAATTTGTGTGCCATTATACTATATAATATAAATTTGTTGTCAATAAATAAGAATATACGTATAAAATATAATAATAATAATTCGTTATGACGTATTAAACAAAGTTCGTTCATTCATTAGACTTGTGTACTTTCAAATATTTTAAAGTAAGCAATGGGTTTTTATGATTTAATTTTGAAATAATAATCTTGAATAAAACAATATTAATATTTTTTTCAGGTGTATGGAACCACGAAGCGAGGTTATTCCACTAAACAGTATAAGTTGTAATGGGGAGTCAAATAGAAAACACAAATAAATGATTAATTTAATGACTATTTAATAATTTTTATTATATGTTGAACGATTTTTTGTTATTCTAATTTTGTATTATAATGGCTGAATGGTTTTTTTTCTATATTATATATTACAAATTTTATTAGAAAAAAGTATTGTTTTGTTGGTAAATTTAAATATTTCACTATTAAACATATTTAAATTTTATAAATGTTATTTTATTATTAAATTACAAATACAATATTTATTTTATAATTTTTAATAAAAGTAGAAAGTCTTAACAAAATTTATATAATTGTTCCAGAGATTAGCGAGACTAAATTTGTAAAAAATGTTACTTTTGTAATATGTACCCTGTATACATACATATGAATAATGTAAAAAGCGGTTTTAATTTTACATTAAACTCTCCAATTTACACATAAAACACCTTGCGTATTATGCAATATAAATATCAAATCAAGTAGTATATTTGTTCTACGCTTTGCAGGATCTGCTTCAAAATATAAGGCTCTTCCCGGAATAGAGGATACTAATACTTTATTAAGATTATGAATTTACCTACAATTAAATAAAATTAATAATTATATTTATATTTCTACATAAAGTTGCAAAGTTAGATATTGCATGTCAAAAAAACCAACGTTCGTAGCTATATATATACTATATTTAATACCAGATATATTCGTCTATATTATTTAAAATTAGGTGCTAATAAATCTAGAATACCATTTTTGGAACCTTGAAATGCTCAGATTGTGACGCATATTTGTTTTCAAGCGAATTATAGATATTATTTTTATTGACAAGTGTTTTATTTATCTGAACTGGTTTATCTCATTTATCTTGGATGCTGATTGACCTGGGATAGTCTATAGGTGGGCAAAATGTTTGCCCGTCAGTGTTAAAAGTACCGATATCACAATGCGGATACTTTTGTGCAGGTAGTTTTTTATATTAACTTATTTATATAATATATGTGTATGTAATTTATGTTATTAGCGAAAATATTTAAGATATATAATAAGAATATTTTAATATAATAGTGATACACTTTGGATGTATAAAGATACTTTTTCCGCATATATTTTTGCTGGTTCAAATTTTGCTATATTTTTTTAAAGATTTAATTAGTGTAAGAATTTCGACATAACTATATATATATATATAGTCGAGACCGGTTCAAGGTCTGACTGAAAATGCAATCGGTTGTGGGTTCGATCCCCACTTGAGTGTGTGATTGGAGTGAGTTTGTCACTCGAGGGAGTGATTATATATTTAAATTATTTTCACTTCCTCGCTCTGGTGGGACAAATTGGGACGTTGAGTTTCACCACGCAATACGCAATAATTGACACTACTTTCTGTCTACCCTGCTATGTATATAATATGTATATATATATATATATATATATATATATATATATATATATATATATATATATATATATATATATATATATATATATATGTATATATATATATATATGTATATATATATATATGTTCTGTACATATATTAATTATAATTGATAGACCGACTCCAGCAGACATAAAAATGAAATTTAATTTCAGTGTAATACTGGCCTTAGCCTGCAATTATGTATGTACTAAAAGTTCCGCAAGAAAATTTCCCAAAGGTTTCCAATTTGGGGCTTCCACGGCAGCTTACCAAATTGAAGGTGGCTAGGATGAAGATGGTAAACTACTCTTTTATTATTTATCATCCATATTACCTTCAGATTTTTAATGTACAATATTATCATTTATTATATTAATATTATAGACTATAACGCTCTTTTAACGATACACTGCAGGTAAAGGCCCGTCAATATGGGATGTAGCAACTCATATGGAACCATCTCCCATATACGATGATAGCACTGGAGACGTCGCTGGTGACTCCTACCATCAGTATAAACGTGATGTTGAAATGATGAAGGAATTAGGCTTGGACTACTATCGATTTTCAGTCGCGTGGTCCAGAATTATGCCTAAAGGATTACCCAATAATATTAACAAAGCTGGCATAGATTATTACAATAATTTAATAAATCAAATGCTCAAGAAGGGCATCCAGCCTTTTCTTACCATGTACCATTGGGACTTGCCAGAAGAGTTGCAAAAATTGGGAGGTTGGGCCAATCCAGCGATCGTGGATTGGTTCGCAGATTATGCTCAAGTTTTGTACGATAATTTTAGTGATAGAGTTAAATATTGGGTTACTATGAACGAACCGAAACAAATTTGCTTTGAAGGTTATGGATCTGATCAAAAAGCTCCATTACTAAACATGACGGGTATCGCTGAGTATCTATGTGCTAAGAATCTTTTGTTGGCACACGCTAAAGCTTATCACTTGTATAACGAACAGTATAGAAAGAAGCAAGGTGGATGGATTGGTATATCTATTAGTAGTTCTTGGTACGAGCCAAAATCTGATTCCATTGAGGATCAGCAAGTTGCCATTGACGCTATGCAGTTTGATGTAAGTACTATATTTACGATTTTAGCAATAAATTTATTTTATAAAAATATTAAGAAAGTCGAAAATTTATACACACTTCATAATTTGTATTGTAAAAAAAGTATTTACTTGTATTTTTAACTCTCAATTTTGATTATTAATGTATTTCACATACAAAGTTACACTTTTATAAGACAAATCATACATATATGGTTAGGCAGTGCAAGGTAAAATATATCTCAGTGAGTAGAAAATAATATTACTATAAAATTTTATCGAATTCCGTTCAACAGTTTATATTCGAGAGAGTAACAAACATCCACCCCGACAAACTTTAGCATTAATTATGTTAGTAGGACTAATAAAATTACTTAAAAAGGGCATAAAACGACTACATATGTTTTTTTTTCAGTGGGGTCAATACGCTAATCCAATATTTTCGAAGGAAGGTGACTTTCCAAAGGAACTTATAAACAACGTTGCTGCTAAAAGCCTCAAACAAGGTTATCCCAGATCCCGGTTACCAGAACTTACTCCTTCCGAAGTAGAATATATAAGAGGCAGTGCTGATTTCTTTGGACTCAACACTTATACTACTAAATTAGCGTATAAAGACGAATCAATCAATGGAATGTTTGCGGTTCCGTCGTACAGAGATGACATGGGCGCTATTCTCGTCAAAGATGAAGCTTGGCCTCAGGCTGAGTCTACATGGTTACAGGTATTTTTTTATACTTTTAAATTATATAAAACATTATAATAGAATTAATGTCACGAAGGAATTAAATCATGTCCACATTTTTTTTTAATTTTAATATTTTTTTTCAACACAGGAAGTACCTTGGGGATTCAACAAGCTATTACTGAAAATAAACGAACTTTACGATAATCCACCGGTATATGTGACGGAGAACGGCTGGTCTACTGCTGGAGGCTTAGAGGATGATGATAGAATTCGCTACTTAAGAAACTATCTTAGTGCGTTGTTAGACGCTGTAGATGAAGGATGCAATATCAAAGGTTATACTGTCTGGAGTCTCATGGATAATTTTGAGTGGCTGAGAGGATATAGGTAAGCTTATAATTAATTTTGTTATTGCGAAAAGACATTTATGTGCTTGGGAATGGAATGCTCGCTCCAATTTATTTCAAAGCTATCATTGACATGAATAAAATTTTCGATCTGTGAATTATTTGCTAGCAAAATAAGGGTAAGTTCCCTACTGTCGCAGACCAGAGAAACTTAGCGAGAATTTCTCAGGTCTGGGACATTAACTTTAGTGAACTGGTGGTAAATTGTTTTACCTGCACAAAATGAAGCATGTAACTTATTATTTAGGAAAAAAATATTTGACTTTAACAACGTCTATAATTGGAGATTTAATCAGTATTTTTTGCACAATTCCATCAATATAAAGTATACTAAAATTTTTTTTTTCTATGTTTGTAGAAACTTCTAGTAGATATTAAATAATGTTAAAATTGTCTTCTATATAGTTGTATACTTATTAGTTAATATTTAATTTATATTAAATCTGTTAATCTGCTAAGTTTTGTTTACACTATCTAATTTTTCAAATCTCGTGTTGATTTTCACATCTCGGTAAACAATGTCTAACTAAAGTGGACGAAAATAATATTTTCTAATACAACATTTTCTTTATTTTAGTGAAAGATTCGGCTTGTACGAGGTAGATTTTACACATCCAGACCGTCCCAGGACCCCGAGGAAGTCAGCTTACGTCTACAAAGAGATCATTAAATCCAAAAAGTTAGACCTTGATTACGTACCCAAGAAGTTTTACGAAAATACCCAAAAAATAAAGGAAACATTATAAATGTATAAATTATTTAAAAGTATAATTTATTATACTTTTAAATAATTTATATATTATATTTCTTGTGTTTATTAAACTTGCTTGTGTCATTTTATAACATTGTAAAAATATTTAATTGTTAAAATTGACATACATAAATACATTTCTCAATTCAAATTTTGTAATTTTTTTCATTTGAAGCGCCATAGTGTGACAAACAGATTAATCGCGTATATTTTGGTATTCGAAAATACATCTTTTAAAATCCGACATTCCGAACACTTTACAGTAGTCCGTGGTGATTCTTGCAGTTTAAGCTTCTTCTAGTATGGTGGAATAGAGACTTCAAAGTTTCTATAAGTAGGTCCCATGTGGTAGAAATTATCCGTCTTCTGTATATCTTCGGTCTGTGTCAATATTTTTGTATTTAATTTTGTGTAGAAATGTAGTAGAAAATTTAGTCAATGTTTATATGGAAAATAAGGATTTATTTTTACTCCTATGTTCCCGTTATTTGTTTAATAAGGACTGCAACGATTTGGCTTAACATATTAATAAATTGTATAAAGATCTACACGACGTTTTTATTATTTTAAGAAAGCCCACGATTTTCAATATAAGTATTCATTGTACGTAACATATGTAAAACTCTCTGGCACGCCTAAAGCCATAAATATATAAAAAGCAAAGCTTCTGCTATATTCTACCGTCATATACAATCAACAAAATAATATTACCAAGTGAAGAAGTCATTGTAGCTCTGATTAATGTATGATGTAGACGTGCTTCGTAATTTATCTATTTTGTTTCGTTTACCCATATAATCGATTGTTTTGAATATGGAGCGTGTTGTTTTGAGGTAAATGTTATTTTATTATTATTTTGTTATATGCAAGGTGCGCCTGCTACTTCGTCGATAAAAGAAAGTTGCTTTGTAACATTCTTTTTCTTAGCTTCTACCTAGCTAGGCGTTGCGTGTTGAGTGGTTATCTTACCAGAGCGAGGAAATGACAACAATTTATATATAATCATTACCACGAGAGGGAATCGAACCCACAACCGATCGCGTTTACAATTAGACGCTGTCTCACTGTGACAATATGTTTGTAAAAAAATATATTTTTTATTTATAGTCTATTATTACTATTATTACTATGTTGTAAAGAAGGGTTAACTGAATTTAATGCAAGAAAGTTTCCTGATGGATTTAAATTTGGCGCGTCCACCGCTGCTTTTCAAAACGAAGGTGCATGGAATGAAGACGGTAAGGATTATATACGTTATATATATATATATATATATATATATATATATATATATATATATATATATATATATATATATATATATATGTTTAAAGTTAGCTAAATTTAGTAAAAAACATTCTGATTATATTTTATTTATTTTCATTATCATCAGTAACATTGCTCTGATAAAACAAAACGTGGCGTTGAGTTCTGCCACTCAACACCCAATGTCTCGAATTCAGTGGAAAGCGGAGTACTGAGTGTCTTGACGCTACTTTACTTCCTGTCAACTCTGCTGTGAAATAAAAAGCGTGAAGTTAAAAAAAAAATAATAATATTTGTTGTCATTTATTTTTATAATTTCTTGTTTATTAATAAGCGACAGGACTTTCAACTTTATTTATACATCTGCATAGATAACACATAGGTCAGTTATAGGTTTGTTTATTTTGTGATAGTCCATTCCTTAATATATATACAGAATAGATAAAATTTAATTTGTCGATATTGTGTTTGAATCATTACATTCTGAAATAAAGTACGTAGTTACCTAGTATTTTTTTTATGAAGAAAGTATTAATTAGATCCATATTAAATTAAGAAAATAAATGGTTAACGCACTACGGCGTGTTGAAATTTATTTTGTATAAAGAAACATAAGCGTTGTTATGGCGACGTGTATGTAGCTTTATTATTACGGGTCTTAAAATTATACAGGTACATCACAGATATATTGCTCATAAATTTCCATTTTTGGGTTCAATCCCCACTCTGTTGAATGATTATATCTAAATTATCTATATTTCTCCGATATAGTGAGGCAAAATGTGAGCATTTTATTTCGGACGAAAATTCGTGAACGGAATATCTTGACACTAGATCCTCTCTGACCACTGAGTTTTACAAGATAAAAAAAATGTTCGTTTTACAGGCAAAGGTCTCTCAATATGGGATATCGCTACACATGCACCATTTGCCGTGATCGACGGAACTACTGCCGACGTCGCGTCTGACTCGTATCATCATTACAAGCGTGATGTAGAAATGATGAAGGAATTAGGCTTAGACTTCTATCGCTTCTCGGTATCGTGGCCTAGGATTCTTCCTAATGGATTCATTGACAATATAAACCAAGCTGGCATAGACTATTATAATAAACTAATAGATGAAATGCTTAAAAACGACATTACACCCTTCCTTACGATGTATCACTGGGATTTACCTGTTGGACTGCAAAAATTGGGTGGTTGGACGAATCCAGCCATTGTGGACTGGTTCGAAGATTATGCGAAGGTGTTATTTGATAATTTTGGTGATCGAGTTAAATATTGGATCACGATTAACGAGCCAAAGCAGATCTGCTATGAGGGCTATGGTACTCGCAGCAAAGCTCCTATGTTAAACATGGGCCCAATGGCAACGTATCTCTGTGCCAAGAATATTTTGCTCGCTCACGCAAAAGTGTATCATCTGTATGATGAACAATACAGGAGTAAACAACAAGGATCTATTGGTATATCTTTAAGTATCACTTGGGTAGAGCCAGAGTCTGACTCTCGCGAGGATGAAGTAGCAGCATCTTATGTTCGACAAGCCTATGTAAGTGTATGGGCGTTAAAGAAACAATAAACGTGTATTCAAAAAAGTTTTCTATCGTAATTAATTTATTATTCCTTTGTACGTTTACTGTTGACAGTGGGGCATGTTTATCAGTCCAATTTTTTCAAAAGATGGCGACTTTCCACTGCAAGTGAAAAATAATATAGCTGAGAAAAGTTCAGCACAGGGTTTTCGTAGATCAATACTACCAAGTTTTTCTCCAGAGGAAATAGAGTACGTAAAAGGATCATCAGATTTCTTTGGTTTAAATACGTATACAACAAAAATAGCACATCGGAAATCATCAGAGGAAGGCAAATATAATAACTATTCGTCAAATATACAATTGATCAAGAATAGCTCTTGGCCTCAAGCATATTCATCTTGGTTACAGGTCCTCATATTCTTTTTACTAATAATTAAATATCATGTTGGGGCCGGACGAGGCGCAGCGGCATAGCGTCTGACACCAACTGACGTCAACAGTTGTGGGTTCGACAGTTCGATTCCCACATAGGGGAATAATTATATTTATATAATTTTCATTTACTCATTCTGCTAAGATAGAGCACGGTGTTGTGTTATGCCAGTCAACAAGCCTCATACAGCAGCGTAGACAGAAAGTACTTAGTGTCAAGACACTCCGAACTTGGCTTTCCATCGAATTCGAAACATTGCGTATTGAGTGGTGGATTTCAACGCCGCACTTTGTCTTACCAGAGCGAGAAAGTGAAAATAGTTTTAAATATAATCACTTCCCCGAGTGGGGATCGCAACCACAACCGATCGTGTTACAGTCAGACTCTGTCCCACTGCGCCACGACGGCCAGACTCAAATTGGAGGCCAATTTGAGTCCGGAATTGAAGAATTAATTATAATTTTTTAATTATATATCACGTAATTGGCAGTCTTAGGATTAAAATAATAATATTTATTTATGAAATGACATTGATTAATTTTAAGATTTCTCTATGTAGGAAGTGCCATGGGGCTTCAAAAAGGTTTTATTAGAAATAAAGAAACTATACAACAATCCATTAGTGTATGTAACTGAAAATGGTTGGTCGACGGCCGGAGGAGTGGTCGATGACGACAGAATTCATTATATAAGAAGTTATTTAAACGCTTTATTAGATGCGGTTGATGAGGGATGTAACATCAAGGGTTACACAGTCTTCAGTCTGATGGATAATTTTGAATGGTTTAGAGGACACACGTAAGAATTTCTTTTTTATTTTCCATTACTTCCTGCATCGTGTAAGATATGCAAAAAAAACCAATACTATGTAATAATTAACATGTGCTTTTAATGACTGAAATCTAATACCTTACTTTGTTTGGTTGCAAGCCAGTACCTTATTTTGCTTGGTGTCTAAAATATTGCTTTATATTGTATAAAGCAATATTTACAAATATTCTCCATACAAATATTGAGGCTGGTCGTGGCGCAGTAGAACAGCATCTTACTGTGTACGCAAATCGCTGTGGATTCGATTCCCACTCGGGTGAGACAGTACAATTAAATTGTTTTCAATTCCTCGCGCAGGTTCTCCCCTGAATGCTACTGCCACAGTCAAATATTCAGTAATAATTACTACACTACAATAAAGTCAATTAGTAATACCTTATGAGAAAGATATTTATTTTATTTCTTTAAAAATAAAGCTAATATTATTTTATTATTAGTATTAAGTGTCACTATTTTTTCAGAGTTAAATTTGGTTTGTACGAAGTGGATTTTTCTCATCCTAATCGGACAAGACTGCCCAGGAAGTCTGCGTTTGTATATAAAGAAATTATTAGAACGAGAACTTTGGATCTCGATTATGATTTGAGCATAACTTCAAATAAAATTTAAGATTATTGTTTCATTAGTTATCCCACCCAAGTATTTCATTTTATTATGTTTAAAGTTTTCCATTCTGGTAAGACAAAGTGCGATATTACAACAGAGTGTCTTGATAATTGTCATCCCCAATTAACCTGATATATCCGGGATAAAGCAGGAAACAGTTTATATTTATTTAGTAAAGAAATATACTTATGTTCATATTTCTACAATTTGTAATCTCTAAACAGTTGATAAGTTAATAATTAATTTATTTTTTGTGATATTATACCTGTTTATAATAAATTTTCAAGAATATATTGTGCATTCCGAACCTGCGTATTTCT
This sequence comes from Dryadula phaetusa, assembly GCA_032432895.1. Classification (NCBI taxonomy): domain Eukaryota; kingdom Metazoa; phylum Arthropoda; class Insecta; order Lepidoptera; family Nymphalidae; genus Dryadula; species Dryadula phaetusa. The sequence continues at coordinate 4,296,607 of JAOYRS010000073.1, forward strand.
TTAGAGTTGCTGTGATATGTGCTTATATGTAAATACGGGATCTGTGCTCAGTATTATTAATCTATACGATTCAAAGTAAATTAGTTTCCCAATATAAAAATACACTTTTAATAAATTAAATATTAAGTGCTAAATAAAATGTAATATATATTTTTTTTATTTTTGAAAATAAATTATCAATTAAAATATATAGTACAAAAACATTTATAAAAATGTACATCACTACAACAAGTTAAAAAAAATCGATAGTTAACTGTTAAATAATCCCATACCTAACGTCAAAATTAGTTTGTTTATGTGTCACATGCCACTTTCTATACGTCCATACTTCTCAGTCTTTCTTTATTTTAATGGAAAATGTGTGATTTAAACGATAATCCTATTAAATTGAGTGTTAAATGGAATGGAAAAGAATATGAAATACCTGAATTATCTCCTTCGGATTCGGTAGCGATGTTGAAAATTGCTATCGAAAATGCTACTGGGGTACGACCGGAAAGACAAAAACTTCTCAATGTTAAATTTCAGGGTAAATTATTGAAATATATCTAATATTCAGCTACGTTTTATAATCTCACAGCACTTAAAACTCAGGACTTTATATGCTATCAATATATTTAATAAAGCAGTATTTGGATACTTGCTTTTAAAATGGGAGCAACAATAACACCAACAAAAGAAATAAAAATGATATTATTGCTGTTTGATGTTTCATTCAATTACTTATATTTTATACCTAAATATTAATTTCAGTACATAGTAAGGAAAGTAAAATATCTTTGTTAATTATACTACATACAGTGTGTAATATACCTAATTTTTATTTATACTAAAATAAATCAAGTAATATTAACGGATATTTTGTGCTTTACTGGCTCTCTCGGAGCACAAAGTATATTAAACTAAACTAAATAATAGAACATAATTTTACTTAAAAAATTATAGGTAAAGTGGCAACCGACAACTGTACTTTATCAGATTTGAATCTCAAGCCAAATCTTAAAATAATGATGATGGGCTCATTGGAAGAGGCGATAGAAGGTGCTAGAACAAAACCAGATGTAGGTGATGAAGTAATTAATGATTTAGATATAGAAGAGGAAGAAGTTGATGTGGAAAACCAAGAGGTACTGTTTATTATTTATTTAGTTATTTTTCTAAAACAAATCAATACTCACTTTTACTGCCCCAGTGTGTTTTTCATTTCTTTAACATTAGGTTTCAGCTTATTACAATGTTTTTAATATATATATTTATATAAATTGAACACATGGAAACTGTTCAAGCACTCTAACCATGCCACGCCTAAAACAACTGGTTATGTCAAAGTCTTACACATTTGTTACAATTTTTTTTTGTTTTTACCATCTATGTTTACAAACAAAATAATAATTTATTAAATATGTTAATAAAGGGTTATTCCACCCATAAGACAAGAATGTATCACTTAAGATAAAAGTTTTATTTTTACATCAAAAATGTATTTTAAAACAAAACAATTATGAACATTTTACAGATATATTTAACAAAAATCAACAAACGAGTGAAAGATTATAAGATAAACATACTAAATGAGCCGAGGTCAGGCAAAAAACTGCTTGTACTAGATATAGATTACACACTGTTTGACCACAGATCTGTTGCGGAAACTGGTAAGTGATAATTTATTTCCCTCTTGAAAATATATTATGTCATAATAAAATATGTATTTTACGATTTTTGAACTGTAAGTCAGAGTGCATGCTGATTTTAGAAATTGCTTAACCATAAATTGGTTAAGCCATTTCTAATATTAGCATGCACATTTCAGTTTATATATATATATATATATATATATATATATATATATATATATATATATATATATATAATATATATATATATATATATATATATATATATATATATAATATATATATATATATATATATAATATATATATATATATATCACTCAGTCACTCAGTTATGAAATAATTTTATATATATTTTGATAATAACAATTTCAGGTTATGAGTTAATGCGGCCATTTCTTCACGAATTTCTAACATCGGCATATGAAGATTATGATATTGTTATATGGTCGGCTACAGGAATGAAATGGATAGAGGAGAAAATGAGATTACTTGGTGTTTCAACTCATCCAGATTATAAAATCATGTTTTATTTAGACTACTTGGCTATGATCACAGTGCATACAGCCAAATATGGGACCATTGATGTGAGTCATATGAAAATTATTTTAAAAATTAGATGGAGTGCCTGTTTGAAATATTAAAATAACCATTTTTTTATCAAATGCTTATGTATATATACAATATGCCATTTTTTTATGTTTTTTGCTTGTCAGTTTGTTCCGCCTAATCCTTGTAATGGCTGAGCCTATTTTGACAATTCTTTCACTAGCAGATAGTTGATCTAATAAAAGGTATTAAATTCAATGCAGGGAAGTAGCAAAAACTGCTAGTTTAGAGTATTGATAATAATTGTTTCTAATTTATTTAGTAACATTAAAAATGAAGATCAAGTAAGTAAGAAATTGTGAAAGATAATATCAAAATTTTTAAAGAGAGTATTAACTGTGTGTAATTTAAAATGTCTAAACTAGTATTCTTATTATTAGCTCTTTACTGTTAAAACTTTAAAAAAAATCTTTTTTTCTAACAATATTTATTAACAAAGTAAATATATATTCTTTAAATGTTTAAAAATTCTAACTGCGGTATGTATAACCTTTAAATTTACAGGTAAAACCACTCGGCGTTATTTGGGGTAAGTACCCACAATACAATTCAAAGAACACAATAATGTTTGACGATATCCGGAGAAATTTCATCATGAATCCTAAAAGTGGCTTGAAAATAAGACCATTTAGGCAAGCCCATTTAAATAGGGAACGAGATAGGGAATTACTACATCTTTCCACTTATTTAAAAGATATTGCTACTTACTGTGACGATTTTGATTCACTTAATCATAAACGATGGGAAAAATATAAGCCCGACAAAAGAACTCACCATGCCGGTAGCAAAAGAAAGGCAGAGGATAGTCCGTCACAGCCAAAAGATTAAAAATAGATATTTTTTTTATTAATTTAATATTCAAAAGAGCTCTTCTTAATATTTTTATTTTGTTTTTGTAAGAAAAAAGTATAAAATAATAATTTTCAATGTCTCATAATTGTACCAAATAAAATATTTTCTATCATTTTGTTTCAAATTTCAGTTAATATTAGAGCTCTTTCATTACAAATCGAAAATTGTAAAGCAATAAAGCTTATCGCTTAAAGACTGGAAAAGACTTGTAGTTACATAAAATAAAAGTTTTGTAATATCAATATTTAAAAAATGAAAAATACAGTTTACATGTTTTTAAAATAATAATAATTCAATTTGAATTTGTACTCTGTAATGTTTAAAATGAACAAAAAATATAACATTAAAAATTACAATTATATTTGTGAAATATATTGCCTTTGAGATTTTTATGTATTTTATAACTGTCTTAAAAATGTTCTTGATTCTTCAAAAAAAGTTTAATAATTGCTTAATTTAGAATTTTATACATGGTTCCCTCATATTACAATAGACTTTCTTATATTTGTATTATGCCAGTGTTGCTAGCTTTAAGAATTAGTAAATCTTAGCTCAATTTACCAGGTATTAAAAACTAAAACTTTACATTTTATCACTATTATTTTTTCCTTTAGTGTTAATTAAATATTTTTTGTGTTATGGACGGATGGACATTTCAAGCTAATTCTTTTGATTAAATGAACAAATAGTGAGCTAGAATCTTATTAACTATTTGAATGTCTTTATTTATTATCATTTACTCAGGAAGTAATAAGTAAAAATAATAGGATCTTTGATTTTCGCGATTTTAAATGAAACTATTTTAACCGGATTAATCGCGTATATTTTGGTATTCGAAAATACATTTTGAATACCTGACGTTTCCAATACTTTACTGTACACAGAACACTACAGTAATCCGTGGTCACAAAACAACCACGGACTACTTTAAAGTGTGAATACCAAAATATACGCAATTAATCCGGTAAAAATAGATTCATTTAAAAAGTAAAAATAAATGTCAGTATATAATTTTTATCGAATCATGTTCTTCCAAAATTTTTTTTATCAAGATCTTCCACACATTCTTCAAGAAATATTTGCATATTAATGTTTTCAATGCATTTAATAAAAATTTCTACATTTAATATTCTATATTTTTTATCATGAAGTTTCTAATTTAAAGAATTATCTTATTGAAGTGCTTTTGGTAAAGCACTAAGTGGTTTTGATTTTTGATAGAAAATTGTTACAATAATATGAAATAATGTCAAAAATGACATTTAAACACATGTCTTAATATAAAATAAAATAAACGACGTGTTATTTAAACTGACTGTATGAAATTTGTTAAAATTAGAAATTGTAACACAAGTTTAAATAAATTATAATGTAACAATAGTACCACATTAGTGTGTATAGTGCCTTGAAAGTTTTGTGTAGAATTTGTAATTTGATAAACATGGATGTCGGAATATATAAGCATTTATGATTATTTCTTGTAACTAAGAGTCACTTAGACGTGTAATTTATTATGGAAGAAAAACTTATGTATAATTTATATTAAAGAAAATAAAGAATGATTCTGCTTCTAATCGCTTTGTTTTATTTTAGAAAATAAATTTTGACTTTTTATGATTTTATTATATTATAATACAATTTTTAGCTTCACCCTTTTATCCCGCATGGCAGGGTAGACAGGAAATATCTAATGTTAAGGCACTTCGCACTCTACTTTTCGCCGATTTCGAGGTATTGCGTGCAGAACGAGAAAATTAAAACAATTGAGATATAATCGTACCCCCGAGAGCCTATATGTCTTAATATTATATTTTGAAATTATTCCTTAGTGTAAAGTCGAGTTTCTTAATATAACTTTATTTTGAGCTAACTGATACATGAATATTGCAAAGTAAATAATAATATTTTTTTTAAAGCTTTTAAAAAAAATAATAAGCAACGCTGGTAACATTGGTGACAGCTTATGTCAGAGAAGCTGAATTCGAACTTCAAAGTTCCAAAATGCTTGTTAGTTGTTTCTCTTTCCATAGACATGGTGTATTGTTTTTATTTACTATTATAATAACCTGTTTGTAAATATTAATTAGTGTATATTAATAGTAGTAGTTAGAAAGTGATTTTTGTATAATCATTACATTCGTCTTTTGCTCGTAATTTGTATACATACGCAGTGTTGAAACGATAATGCTAGATAGATAAGAGTTAAATGTTGTTACTAAATATGACTGAGAGGTCTCTGAGTATATGTATTTATGATATATAAAATAAAGTATTAAAACTTAAAATGTCGACAATAACATCGCAACCACGGCCAAATGAAATGTATAATGTAGTGCCAACCAACGAACATGTCAGCCCAGACAATAGTGACGCATCCTTAAAAGAAGATGAGGAAAGTAAGAAAAAGAGAGTGGATAATGACACAGAAGATATTGAAAGTGTGATAGAAACCTGTTGCTGTCCGGACCCATGCTGGTTATTTGATTTTTCAAATTCATGTTTTGAATTACTTGCTACTTGCATACATCAGTGCTGTGAAGACACCTCAAATGATAATGTTATTGATACAGGCAATACTGGCGGCGATGGCTGCATAGATATCAGTGATTGCTTTTGCAATGGCAATGATGATTAAATATCAAAGTATTATTTTAACTATCTGTATGATATGATACATTCAAACTATTGCAATTTCATAATGATTATTATATTCTTATTTTTAAGAAATTCTTTATATTAATAGACTTTGTATAATAATAAATAAAATTTTGTATAATCTTTATGTCAATAAGTTACAAAAGTAAACACTGTTATTACTTATTGTGCTATCATAATTAATGACAAACTATATTAAGTATACATTAAAAACTGTTTCTATGTTATTAATGTAACAAGTGAAAATATGTCATCACTAGGTATTTGTTTGCTTTATTTTACATACTTCATTAATTGAATGTTGAGGCTGGTCGTGCTACAGTGGGACAGCGTCTGACTGTAAACGCGATCGGTTATAGGTTCGATTCCTATTCGTGGAAGGGATTATATTTAAATTGTTTTTATTTCCTTGCTTTGGTAAGACAAGTGGCATTGAGTTCCACCTTTTAACACGCAATGTCTCGAATTTGGTGGAAAGCAAAGTGTCTTGACACTAGATACTTTCTGTGTACTCTGCTATAAGGGGTAAAAGGGTAAAGCTAAAAAAATTTTTTTAAATGTTATAATTTACCAGCAGTTCACTAAAGTTAATACCTTAGCCATGAGAAGAATCAACGTAGATACTCAATGGGATTCTATTTCTTTTTTTAGAAAATTAACATAGCAAGGCAAGTACTTGTAGCTTATATTGTTTTCTATTAGATATTTTTTTTTAATGAAATTTAGAGACTGATCAAAATTTACTCATTTCACCTGTTAGCCTTACATTTGATATAAACTATTAACAAGCCTACCTCATTATTTTTTGATAATGTCAAAGAGTATATTTTTATAGTAATATACGGTGCCATTATACAAATTATATGTTAGACTAAGAAATTAAAAGTATTTTAATATTGAAATGATTTATTATAAGTTGATTTTTGATAATAAATATTATATTATAAATTTTCTTTTATTTAATTCTAATAATGTGATTGTGTAGTAGTGGAACTAGTTTGACTAAAACATGGTTTTTTTTTTTAAAGCACAAATCTCGATAACCTCAATCTTATAAATGATTTCAACTTTAATCTTATAAATGAGATTCTAAAAACTGGAATACAATTATTTAACAAGTACTTCACTTTCTTTGTTTCTTCCCTGATGGGGTAGTCAGAGAGGATGAAGCGCCATACGCTACGGTCAATACCTCTCCTCTCGAATGAGACGAAAGAGGTACGTTAAAAACAAGAGGACCTTGCGTGTATGAGGAATCATACACGCCCTTCGCTCTTTAAGTGACCTTTCTCTAGTATCCTCGATACTGTTTTGGAAGGGCAAGCGAGATATCCCTTGACCTCTCGTACCAACCACTTTTGTTTTGCAAATCTTTATAAAATATTTTATTAATAATCTCCATAAATAATTTTTAATTTTGATTTTAATATAAGAATTGTTAAGAAAATTCAAATAAAATTAATACCAGTAACCTAGCTTCTTAGATAAGATCTTCATAATAAAAAGTTATTATAATAAAAAAAGCAATAGGCAAGTAAAATTTAGTATTAATTAGGTTAAAATAAAACAATTGTTTGTAACATATCTATATTTCCACATCAATTACAATACAATAAAATGACTAGACACCGACGACTTTCAAGAAATTGACCTCAATGTGGAGAACAAACGGATCTAATGAGTATTATAATAACTTATAATGGCTTAACTACTTAGTTTTCTTATTTGATTAACAAACAAATTTAAACTAATTACCTTTAACGAAAGTCAAAGAGAAATAATATCTTGCAAATTATAATAAATAAATAATACTTTTTTAAACCTTTATGCTTCATCAGTATAACACGGTATTCAGAGACAACTTAGTGTCAAGACACTCCGTTGATCGCTTTCCACCCGAAATCAAACAATGCGTGTTGAATGGCGAACTTAACGCAGCGCTTTGTGTTACCAGAGCGTAAAAATTGAAATATCTTTTAAATATAAATCATACTCCCGAGTGGGAACCGAACCCACAACCAATCGCTTTTACAGTCAGACCTTCCATTGCGCCATAAAGAAAGCAATTAGAAGTAAACGCGTTAGACGTAGGTACATATTCGAACTAATCAATTTATATAGAACAAAAAGGAGTAAATAAGCTAAAAATAGCGATTATTAAACAGTAGTAAAGTAGAGTAGAAGTGTTAGAACAATAAATAGTGGTGCCCATTTAGCACATTGTCATAAACTCATAAGAGGTATTATATATTTATATATATTTAGGTAGATGAAAGACCTATCTTCTTATCTTTGTCTAAACGCATGAAAACATGATAGGCAGATAGGCCTCACTTGGATCTCTATTTTTTCCACATTTGGTCTGTCTTTCCTACTCTATGTATAAAATTCTAATATACGATTGAACTGTTTCTTTCATATTAAAAAAAATGTTTTTTAATTGAACTATTTTTAACAAAATTTTTCGCCTATCATCAATATATATTATTATAAGAACAGCAGACGTGTCCTAAAAATTAATAAGCACATCGGTAGTAAATAATTAAAAAAAAAATTAGTGACTTTCAACACTGTTTTATTAACTTCACCAGTATGTTTGCTACTGACTTTTGATCTTTACTCTAGATTTTAACCCACTTGAAACGGACAGATTGAATTCAAAATTCGTATACTTATCAAGAATCGGCAGCAAAATTATAATTTCCTAAAAAAAATTTCAACTTCTCGTAAAGAAATATATTTTTAACAATAAATTAAACTAAAAAATGAAAAGTAGATCATTACTTTGCTTATATTGAGGATTATTTTTCACGTTGATATGCTTAAGAAGCGTGTTTTTTTTTAAATTTTTTTAACTATATTTATTTTAAATAACCTTTACTATAGATGAGACAAACATTTGTAATGGTACAAGTACGAGAAAATAGCATTTCAATAATAACCAATAAAGCAAGCAAAATATATGTCATAGAAATAGCGAAATTTATTTTATATATTAAATTCAAAATTTAGACAACAATTAGATTATTATTAAATTTTATAGGAACCCCATACATGAATATTATTAAAATGTAAACCTATCTACTTTTCAATTACCTCGAGAATCGAAATAGAATTTTTTGACACTACAAATTACAAAATCTCGCTAAATTTTGCTTCTGAGAAATACATGAATTATGAATTTAATAAATACTAGATTTTTAACTTGAAATGGTAACAAGCCACGTTGCTGTATGTAAGTTTAAATGATTAGAACGCTTGGACTTGTGAATGACTCTCGTCTCTTCTACGTGTAAAGTTTAAATATTACTTAATTAACGATAAACACGTCTATCTAAAACCAACAACTAATCTTTGTAACTATTATCTATGTAAATGCAACTGTGAGGTTTTTAATATAATTTTATATAATTTTTTAATATATATTTTTAATATACGATATACACTTATTACAACTCATTAGAGAGATCTCCACAAATTCCTTTTACCCAAATATTATTTCTAACAATAGTTTGGGACTGCAATTTAATATTATTATTTTTTATATATTATGTTGTAACGTTCAAGGATGTCCATGGACAGTTTCCAAGTATCGCGGATTCCATTACGTTTAAATTATGTGATTTAATACTTGAAAACATGTCTATATTTTTAATTCAAAATTCATCTCTGACTTCAATATTCACTTGCTAACTTCAAATTCAATATTTTGAAATTTAAAAATTTGAATTTGGCACCTATTAAAAGCAAGTGTCAACTTTCTTGAAACTATATCTACATACTTTTAGATCAATTTTTTTTTAATTTTTGTGATGTCGGTCGGCAGATTATATAGAATAAAAATATTTTATGGTTTACTTGATTTTTCAAATTCATGTTTTGAATTACTTGCTACTTGCATACATCAGTGCTGTGAAGACACCTCAAATGATAATGTTATTGATACAGGCAATACTGGCGGCGATGGCTGCATAGATATCAGTGATTGTTTTTGCAATGGCAACGATGATTAAATATCAAAGTATTATTTTAACTATCTGTATGATATGATACATTCAAATTATTGCAATTTCATAATTATTATTATATTCTTATTTTTAAGAAATTCTTTATATTAATAGACTTTGTATAATAATAAATAAAATTTTGTATAATCTTTATGTCAATAAGTTACAAAAGTAAACACTATTATTACTTATTGTGCTATCATAATTAATGACAAACTATATTAAGTATACATTAAAAACTGTTTCTATGTTATTAATGTAACAAGTGAAAATATGTCATCACTAGGTATTTGTTTCCTTTATTTTACATACTTCATTAATTGAATGTTGAGGCTGGTCGTGGTACAGTGGGACAGCGTCTGACTGTAAACATGATCTGTTATAGGTTCGATTCCTATTTGTGGAAGGGATTATATTTAAATTGTTTTTATTTCCTTGCTTTGGTAAGACAAGTGGCATTGAGTTCCACCTTTTAACACGCAATGTCTCGAATTTGGTGGAAAGCAAAGTGTCTTGACACTAGATACTTTCTGTGCACTCTGCTATATGGGGTAAAAGGGTAAAGCTAAAAAATTTTTTTTTAAATGTCATAATTTACCAGCAGTTCACTAAAGTTAATACCTCAGCCATGAGAAGAATCAACGTAGATACTCAACGGGATTCTATTTCTTTTTTTAGAAAATTAACATAGCAACACAAGTACTTGTAGCTTATATTGTTTTCTATTAGATATTTCTTTTGTAATGAAATTTAGAGACTGATCAAAATTTGCTCATTTCAGCCGTTAGCATTACATTTGATATAAACTTGTTAATTATTTTACAGTTATTTATTTAATTACTTCTATTAACAAGCCTACCTCATTATTTTTTGATAATGTCAAAGAGTCTATTTTTATAGTAATATACGGTGCCATTATACAAATAATTGCATGTTAGACTAAGAAATTAAAAGTATTTTAATATTGAAATGATTTATTATAAGTTGATTTTTGATTATTATCAATAAATATTATATTATACATTTTCTTTTATTTAATTCTAATAATGTGAAATTAAATCTAATAGTAGTGGAACTAGTTTGACTAAAAACAAGAATTTTATTTTTTTTTATTTTTCTGAAGAACAAACCTCGATATTAAGTTCAACTTTAATCTTATAAATAAGATTCTAAAAACGTCTCGATTCCAATCTTTTAACAAATTTTCACTTTCTTTGCTTGTATCCCTGACGGGGTAGTCGGAGAGGGTGAAGCGCCATACGCTACGGTCCATACCTATTTCGTCTCGTCCAGGTATGGCAGAGGTAGACGAAAGAGGTACGTAAAAAACAAGAGGACCCTGCGTGTATGAGGAATCATACACGCCCTTCGCAGGGTCCTCTTACTTTTTACGTGACATTTCTCTAGTATTCTCGATACCGTTTTCGAAGGGCTACCGAAGTCTCCCTCGATCTCTCGTACCAATCATTTTTGCTTTGCAAATCTTTATAAAATATTTTATTAATAATCTCCATAAATATTTGTAAAAGTTATTAAAGCTAACGGAAAAATAATTTTGATTTTAATATAACAATTGTTAAGAAAATTCAAATAAAATTAATACCAGTAATCTAGCTTCTTAGATAAGATCTTCATAATAAAAAGTTATTATAATAAAAAAATCAATAGGTAAGTAAAATTGAGTATTAATTAGGTTGAAATAAAACAATTATTTGTAACATATCTATATTTCCACATCAATTACAATACAATAAAATGACTAGACACCGACGACTTTCAAGAAATCGACCTCAATGTGGAGAATAAACGGATCTAATGAGTATTATAATAACTTATAATGGCTTAACTACTTAGTTTTCTTATTTGATTAACAAACAAATTTAAACTAATTACCTTTAACGAAAGTCAAAGAGAAATAATATCTTGCAAATTATAAAAAATAAATAATACTTTTTTAAAGCTTTATGCTTCATCAGTATAACACGGTATTCAGAGACAACTCAGTGTCGAGACACTCCGTTGACCGCTTTCCACCCGAAATCAAACAATGCGTGTTGAATGGCGAACTTAACGCAGCGCTTTGTGTTACCAGAGCGTAAAAATTGAAATATCTTTTAAATATAAATCATACTCCCGAGTGGGAACCGAACCCACAACCAATCGCTTTTACAGTCAGACCTTCCATTGCGCCATAAAGAAAGCAATTAGAAGTAAACGCGTTAGACGTAGGTACATATTCGAACTAATCAATTTATATAGAACAAAAAGGAGTAAATAAGCTAAAAATAGCGATTATTAAACAGTAGTAAAGTAGAGTAGAAGTGTTAGAACAATAAATAGTGGTGCCCATTTAGCACATTGTCATAAACTCATAAGAGGTATTATATATTTATATATATTTAGGTAGATGAAAGACCTATCTTCTTATCTTTGTCTAAACGCATGAAAACATGATAGGCAGATAGGCCTCACTTGGATCTCTATTTTTTCCACATTTGGTCTGTCTTTCCTACTCTATGTATAAAATTCTAATATACGATTGAACTGTTTCTTTCATATTAAAAAAAATGTTTTTTAATTGAACTATTTATAACAAAATTTTTCGCCTATCATCAATATATATTATTATAAGAACAGCAGACGTGTCCTAAAAATTAATAAGCACATCGGTAGTAAATAATTAAAAAAAAAATTAGTGACTTTCAACACTGTTTTATTAACTTCACCAGTATGTTTGCTACTGACTTTTGATCTTTACTCTAGATTTTAACCCACTTGAAACGGACAGATTGAATTCAAAATTCGTATACTTATCAAGAATCGGCAGCAAAATTATAATTTCCTAAAAAAAATTTCAACTTCTCGTAAAGAAATATATTTTTAACAATAAATTAAACTAAAAAATGAAAAGTAGATCATTACTTTGCTTATATTGAGGATTATTTTTCACGTTGATATGCTTAAGAAGCGTGTTTTTTTTTAAATTTTTTTAACTATATTTATTTTAAATAACCTTTACTATAGATGAGACAAACATTTGTAATGGTACAAGTACGAGAAAATAGCATTTCAATAATAACCAATAAAGCAAGCAAAATATATGTCATAGAAATAGCGAAATTTATTTTATATATTAAATTCAAAATTTAGACAACAATTAGATTATTATTAAATTTTATAGGAACCCCATACATGAATATTATTAAAATGTAAACCTATCTACTTTTCAATTACCTCGAGAATCGAAATAGAATTTTTTGACACTACAAATTACAAAATCTCGCTAAATTTTGCTTCTGAGAAATACATGAATTATGAATTTAATAAATACTAGATTTTTAACTTGAAATGGTAACAAGCCACGTTGCTGTATGTAAGTTTAAATGATTAGAACGCTTGGACTTGTGAATGACTCTCGTCTCTTCTACGTGTAAAGTTTAAATATTACTTAATTAACGATAAACACGTCTATCTAAAACCAACGACTAATCTTTGTAACTATTATCTATGTAAATGCAACTGTGAGGTTTTTAATATAATTTTATATAATTTTTTAATATATATTTTTAATATACGATATACACTTATTACAACTCATTAGAGAGATCTCCACAAATTCCTTTTACCCAAATATTATTTCTAACAATAGTTTGGGACTGCAATTTAATATTATTATTTTTTATATATTATGTTGTAACGTTCAAGGATGTCCATGGACAGTTTCCAAGTATCGCGGATTCCATTACGTTTAAATTATGTGATTTAATACTTGAAAACATGTCTATATTTTTAATTCAAAATTCATCTCTGACTTCAATATTCACTTGCTAACTTCAAATTCAATATTTTGAAATTTAAAAATTTGAATTTGGCACCTATTAAAAGCAAGTGTCAACTTTCTTGAAACTATATCTACATACTTTTAGATCAATTTTTTTTAATTTTTGTGATGTCGGTCGGCAGATTATATAGAATAAAAATATTTTATGGTTTACTTGATTTTTCAAATTCATGTTTTGAATTACTTGCTACTTGCATACATCAGTGCTGTGAAGACACCTCAAATGATAATGTTATTGATACAGGCAATACTGGCGGCGATGGCTGCATAGATATCAGTGATTGTTTTTGCAATGGCAACGATGATTAAATATCAAAGTATTATTTTAACTATCTGTATGATATGATACATTCAAATTATTGCAATTTCATAATTATTATTATATTCTTATTTTTAAGAAATTCTTTATATTAATAGACTTTGTATAATAATAAATAAAATTTTGTATAATCTTTATGTCAATAAGTTACAAAAGTAAACACTATTATTACTTATTGTGCTATCATAATTAATGACAAACTATATTAAGTATACATTAAAAACTGTTTCTATGTTATTAATGTAACAAGTGAAAATATGTCATCACTAGGTATTTGTTTCCTTTATTTTACATACTTCATTAATTGAATGTTGAGGCTGGTCGTGGTACAGTGGGACAGCGTCTGACTGTAAACATGATCTGTTATAGGTTCGATTCCTATTTGTGGAAGGGATTATATTTAAATTGTTTTTATTTCCTTGCTTTGGTAAGACAAGTGGCATTGAGTTCCACCTTTTAACACGCAATGTCTCGAATTTGGTGGAAAGCAAAGTGTCTTGACACTAGATACTTTCTGTGCACTCTGCTATATGGGGTAAAAGGGTAAAGCTAAAAATTTTTTTTTAAATGTCATAATTTACCAGCAGTTCACTAAAGTTAATACCTCAGCCATGAGAAGAATCAACGTAGATACTCAACGGGATTCTATTTCTTTTTTTAGAAAATTAACATAGCAACACAAGTACTTGTAGCTTATATTGTTTTCTATTAGATATTTCTTTTGTAATGAAATTTAGAGACTGATCAAAATTTGCTCATTTCAGCCGTTAGCATTACATTTGATATAAACTTGTTAATTATTTTACAGTTATTTATTTAATTACTTCTATTAACAAGCCTACCTCATTATTTTTTGATAATGTCAAAGAGTCTATTTTTATAGTAATATACGGTGCCATTATACAAATAATTGCATGTTAGACTAAGAAATTAAAAGTATTTTAATATTGAAATGATTTATTATAAGTTGATTTTTGATTATTATCAATAAATATTATATTATACATTTTCTTTTATTTAATTCTAATAATGTGAAATTAAATCTAATAGTAGTGGAACTAGTTTGACTAAAAACAAGAATTTTATTTTTTTTTATTTTTCTGAAGAACAAACCTCGATATTAAGTTCAACTTTAATCTTATAAATAAGATTCTAAAAACGTCTCGATTCCAATCTTTTAACAAATTTTCACTTTCTTTGCTTGTATCCCTGACGGGGTAGTCGGAGAGGGTGAAGCGCCATACGCTACGGTCCATACCTATTTCGTCTCGTCCAGGTATGGCAGAGGTAGACGAAAGAGGTACGTAAAAAACAAGAGGACCCTGCGTGTATGAGGAATCATACACGCCCTTCGCAGGGTCCTCTTACTTTTTACGTGACATTTCTCTAGTATTCTCGATACCGTTTTCGAAGGGCTACCGAAGTCTCCCTCGATCTCTCGTACCAATCATTTTTGCTTTGCAAATCTTTATAAAATATTTTATTAATAATCTCCATAAATATTTGTAAAAGTTATTAAAGCTAACGGAAAAATAATTTTGATTTTAATATAACAATTGTTAAGAAAATTCAAATAAAATTAATACCAGTAATCTAGCTTCTTAGATAAGATCTTCATAATAAA
Source organism: Dryadula phaetusa (assembly GCA_032432895.1). Taxonomy (NCBI): domain Eukaryota; kingdom Metazoa; phylum Arthropoda; class Insecta; order Lepidoptera; family Nymphalidae; genus Dryadula; species Dryadula phaetusa. The sequence continues at coordinate 4,312,147 of JAOYRS010000073.1, forward strand.
AAGTTATTATAATAAAAAAATCAATAGGTAAGTAAAATTTAGTATTAATTAGGTTGAAATAAAACAATTATTTGTAACATATCTATATTTCCACATCAATTACAATACAATAAAATGACTAGACACCGACGACTTTCAAGAAATCGACCTCAATGTGGAGAATAAACGGATCTAATGAGTATTATAATAACTTATAATGGCTTAACTACTTAGTTTTCTCTTAGTTTTCTTATTTGATTAACAAACAAATTTAAACTAATTACCTTTAACGAAAGTCAAAGAGAAATAATATCTTGCAAATTATAAAAAATAAATAATACTTTTTTAAAGCTTTATGCTTCATCAGTATAACACGGTATTCAGAGACAACTCAGTGTCGAGACACTCCGTTGACCGCTTTCCACCCGAAATCAAACAATGCGTGTTGAATGGCGAACTTAACGCAGCGCTTTGTGTTACCAGAGCGTAAAAATTGAAATATCTTTTAAATATAAATCATACTCCCGAGTGGGAACCGAACCCACAACCAATCGCTTTTACAGTCAGACCTTCCATTGCGCCATAAAGAAAGCAATTAGAAGTAAACGCGTTAGACGTAGGTACATATTCGAACTAATCAATTTATATAGAACAAAAAGGAGTAAATAAGCTAAAAATAGCGATTATTAAACAGTAGTAAAGTAGAGTAGAAGTGTTAGAACAATAAATAGTGGTGCCCATTTAGCACATTGTCATAAACTCATAAGAGGTATTATATATTTATATATATTTAGGTAGATGAAAGACCTATCTTCTTATCTTTGTCTAAACGCATGAAAACATGATAGGCAGATAGGCCTCACTTGGATCTCTATTTTTTCCACATTTGGTCTGTCTTTCCTACTCTATGTATAAAATTCTAAAAATGGAAAAAATATACGATTGAACTGTTTCTTTCATATTAAAAAAAATGTTTTTTAATTGAACTATTTTTAACAAAATTTTTCGCCTATCATCAATATATATTATTATAAGAACAGCAGACGTGTCCTAAAAATTAATAAGCACATCGGTAGTAAATAATTAAAAAAAAAATTAGTGACTTTCAACACTGTTTTATTAACTTCACCAGTATGTTTGCTACTGACTTTTGATCTTTACTCTAGATTTTAACCCACTTGAAACGGACAGATTGAATTCAAAATTCGTATACTTATCAAGAATCGGCAGCAAAATTATAATTTCCTAAAAAAAATTTCAACTTCTCGTAAAGAAATATATTTTTAACAATAAATTAAACTAAAAAATGAAAAGTAGATCATTACTTTGCTTATATTGAGGATTATTTTTCACGTTGATATGCTTAAGAAGCGTGTTTTTTTTTAAATTTTTTTAACTATATTTATTTTAAATAACCTTTACTATAGATGAGACAAACATTTGTAATGGTACAAGTACGAGAAAATAGCATTTCAATAATAACCAATAAAGCAAGCAAAATATATGTCATAGAAATAGCGAAATTTATTTTATATATTAAATTCAAAATTTAGACAACAATTAGATTATTATTAAATTTTATAGGAACCCCATACATGAATATTATTAAAATGTAAACCTATCTACTTTTCAATTACCTCGAGAATCGAAATAGAATTTTTTGACACTACAAATTACAAAATCTCGCTAAATTTTGCTTCTGAGAAATACATGAATTATGAATTTAATAAATACTAGATTTTTAACTTGAAATGGTAACAAGCCACGTTGCTGTATGTAAGTTTAAATGATTAGAACGCTTGGACTTGTGAATGACTCTCGTCTCTTCTACGTGTAAAGTTTAAATATTACTTAATTAACGATAAACACGTCTATCTAAAACCAACGACTAATCTTTGTAACTATTATCTATGTAAATGCAACTGTGAGGTTTTTAATATAATTTTATATAATTTTTTAATATATATTTTTAATATACGATATACACTTATTACAACTCATTAGAGAGATCTCCACAAATTCCTTTTACCCAAATATTATTTCTAACAATAGTTTGGGACTGCAATTTAATATTATTATTTTTTATATATTATGTTGTAACGTTCAAGGATGTCCATGGACAGTTTCCAAGTATCGCGGATTCCATTACGTTTAAATTATGTGATTTAATACTTGAAAACATGTCTATATTTTTAATTCAAAATTCATCTCTGACTTCAATATTCACTTGCTAACTTCAAATTCAATATTTTGAAGTTTAAAAATTTGAATTTGGCACCTATTAAAAGCAAGTGTCAACTTTCTTGAAACTATATCTACATACTTTTAGATCAATTTTTTTTTTAATTTTTGTGATGTCGGTCGGCAGATTATATAGAATAAAAATATTTTATGGTTTACTTGATTTTTCAAATTCATGTTTTGAATTACTTGCTACTTGCATACATCAGTGCTGTGAAGACACCTCAAATGATAATGTTATTGATACAGGCAATACTGGCGGCGATGGCTGCATAGATATCAGTGATTGTTTTTGCAATGGCAACGATGATTAAATATCAAAGTATTATTTTAACTATCTGTATGATATGATACATTCAAATTATTGCAATTTCATAATTATTATTATATTCTTATTTTTAAGAAATTCTTTATATTAATAGACTTTGTATAATAATAAATAAAATTTTGTATAATCTTTATGTCAATAAGTTACAAAAGTAAACACTATTATTACTTATTGTGCTATCATAATTAATGACAAACTATATTAAGTATACATTAAAAACTGTTTCTATGTTATTAATGTAACAAGTGAAAATATATCATCACTAGGTATTTGTTTCCTTTATTTTACATACTTCATTAATTGAATGTTGAGGCTGGTCGTGGTACAGTGGGACAGCGTCTGACTGTAAACATGATCTGTTATAGGTTCGATTCCTATTTGTGGAAGGGATTATATTTAAATTGTTTTTATTTCCTTGCTTTGGTAAGACAAGTGGCATTGAGTTCCACCTTTTAACACGCAATGTCTCGAATTTGGTGGAAAGCAAAGTGTCTTGACACTAGATACTTTCTGTGCACTCTGCTATATGGGGTAAAAGGGTAAAGCTAAAAAATTTTTTTTTAAATGTCATAATTTACCAGCAGTTCACTAAAGTTAATACCTCAGCCATGAGAAGAATCAACGTAGATACTCAACGGGATTCTATTTCTTTTTTTAGAAAATTAACATAGCAACACAAGTACTTGTAGCTTATATTGTTTTCTATTAGATATTTCTTTTGTAATGAAATTTAGAGACTGATCAAAATTTGCTCATTTCAGCCGTTAGCATTACATTTGATATAAACTTGTTAATTATTTTACAGTTATTTATTTAATTACTTCTATTAACAAGCCTACCTCATTATTTTTTGATAATGTCAAAGAGTCTATTTTTATAGTAATATACGGTGCCATTATACAAATAATTGCATGTTAGACTAAGAAATTAAAAGTATTTTAATATTGAAATGATTTATTATAAGTTGATTTTTGATTATTATCAATAAATATTATATTATACATTTTCTTTTATTTAATTCTAATAATGTGAAATTAAATCTAATAGTAGTGGAACTAGTTTGACTAAAAACAAGAATTTTATTTTTTTTTATTTTTCTGAAGAACAAACCTCGATATTAAGTTCAACTTTAATCTTATAAATAAGATTCTAAAAACGTCTCGATTCCAATCTTTTAACAAATTTTCACTTTCTTTGCTTGTATCCCTGACGGGGTAGTCGGAGAGGGTGAAGCGCCATACGCTACGGTCCATACCTATTTCGTCTCGTCCAGGTATGGCAGAGGTAGACGAAAGAGGTACGTAAAAAACAAGAGGACCCTGCGTGTATGAGGAATCATACACGCCCTTCGCAGGGTCCTCTTACTTTTTACGTGACATTTCTCTAGTATTCTCGATACCGTTTTCGAAGGGCTACCGAAGTCTCCCTCGATCTCTCGTACCAATCATTTTTGCTTTGCAAATCTTTATAAAATATTTTATTAATAATCTCCATAAATATTTGTAAAAGTTATTAAAGCTAACGGAAAAATAATTTTGATTTTAATATAACAATTGTTAAGAAAATTCAAATAAAATTAATACCAGTAATCTAGCTTCTTAGATAAGATCTTCATAATAAAAAGTTATTATAATAAAAAAATCAATAGGTAAGTAAAATTTAGTATTAATTAGGTTGAAATAAAACAATTATTTGTAACATATCTATATTTCCACATCAATTACAATACAATAAAATGACTAGACACCGACGACTTTCAAGAAATCGACCTCAATGTGGAGAATAAACGGATCTAATGAGTATTATAATAACTTATAATGGCTTAACTACTTAGTTTTCTCTTAGTTTTCTTATTTGATTAACAAACAAATTTAAACTAATTACCTTTAACGAAAGTCAAAGAGAAATAATATCTTGCAAATTATAAAAAATAAATAATACTTTTTTAAAGCTTTATGCTTCATCAGTATAACACGGTATTCAGAGACAACTCAGTGTCGAGACACTCCGTTGACCGCTTTCCACCCGAAATCAAACAATGCGTGTTGAATGGCGAACTTAACGCAGCGCTTTGTGTTACCAGAGCGTAAAAATTGAAATATCTTTTAAATATAAATCATACTCCCGAGTGGGAACCGAACCCACAACCAATCGCTTTTACAGTCAGACCTTCCATTGCGCCATAAAGAAAGCAATTAGAAGTAAACGCGTTAGACGTAGGTACATATTCGAACTAATCAATTTATATAGAACAAAAAGGAGTAAATAAGCTAAAAATAGCGATTATTAAACAGTAGTAAAGTAGAGTAGAAGTGTTAGAACAATAAATAGTGGTGCCCATTTAGCACATTGTCATAAACTCATAAGAGGTATTATATATTTATATATATTTAGGTAGATGAAAGACCTATCTTCTTATCTTTGTCTAAACGCATGAAAACATGATAGGCAGATAGGCCTCACTTGGATCTCTATTTTTTCCACATTTGGTCTGTCTTTCCTACTCTATGTATAAAATTCTAAAAATGGAAAAAATATACGATTGAACTGTTTCTTTCATATTAAAAAAAATGTTTTTTAATTGAACTATTTTTAACAAAATTTTTCGCCTATCATCAATATATATTATTATAAGAACAGCAGACGTGTCCTAAAAATTAATAAGCACATCGGTAGTAAATAATTAAAAAAAAAATTAGTGACTTTCAACACTGTTTTATTAACTTCACCAGTATGTTTGCTACTGACTTTTGATCTTTACTCTAGATTTTAACCCACTTGAAACGGACAGATTGAATTCAAAATTCGTATACTTATCAAGAATCGGCAGCAAAATTATAATTTCCTAAAAAAAATTTCAACTTCTCGTAAAGAAATATATTTTTAACAATAAATTAAACTAAAAAATGAAAAGTAGATCATTACTTTGCTTATATTGAGGATTATTTTTCACGTTGATATGCTTAAGAAGCGTGTTTTTTTTTAAATTTTTTTAACTATATTTATTTTAAATAACCTTTACTATAGATGAGACAAACATTTGTAATGGTACAAGTACGAGAAAATAGCATTTCAATAATAACCAATAAAGCAAGCAAAATATATGTCATAGAAATAGCGAAATTTATTTTATATATTAAATTCAAAATTTAGACAACAATTAGATTATTATTAAATTTTATAGGAACCCCATACATGAATATTATTAAAATGTAAACCTATCTACTTTTCAATTACCTCGAGAATCGAAATAGAATTTTTTGACACTACAAATTACAAAATCTCGCTAAATTTTGCTTCTGAGAAATACATGAATTATGAATTTAATAAATACTAGATTTTTAACTTGAAATGGTAACAAGCCACGTTGCTGTATGTAAGTTTAAATGATTAGAACGCTTGGACTTGTGAATGACTCTCGTCTCTTCTACGTGTAAAGTTTAAATATTACTTAATTAACGATAAACACGTCTATCTAAAACCAACGACTAATCTTTGTAACTATTATCTATGTAAATGCAACTGTGAGGTTTTTAATATAATTTTATATAATTTTTTAATATATATTTTTAATATACGATATACACTTATTACAACTCATTAGAGAGATCTCCACAAATTCCTTTTACCCAAATATTATTTCTAACAATAGTTTGGGACTGCAATTTAATATTATTATTTTTTATATATTATGTTGTAACGTTCAAGGATGTCCATGGACAGTTTCCAAGTATCGCGGATTCCATTACGTTTAAATTATGTGATTTAATACTTGAAAACATGTCTATATTTTTAATTCAAAATTCATCTCTGACTTCAATATTCACTTGCTAACTTCAAATTCAATATTTTGAAGTTTAAAAATTTGAATTTGGCACCTATTAAAAGCAAGTGTCAACTTTCTTGAAACTATATCTACATACTTTTAGATCAATTTTTTTTTAATTTTTGTGATGTCGGTCGGCAGATTATATAGAATAAAAATATTTTATGGTTTACTTGATTTTTCAAATTCATGTTTTGAATTACTTGCTACTTGCATACATCAGTGCTGTGAAGACACCTCAAATGATAATGTTATTGATACAGGCAATACTGGCGGCGATGGCTGCATAGATATCAGTGATTGTTTTTGCAATGGCAACGATGATTAAATATCAAAGTATTATTTTAACTATCTGTATGATATGATACATTCAAATTATTGCAATTTCATAATTATTATTATATTCTTATTTTTAAGAAATTCTTTATATTAATAGACTTTGTATAATAATAAATAAAATTTTGTATAATCTTTATGTCAATAAGTTACAAAAGTAAACACTATTATTACTTATTGTGCTATCATAATTAATGACAAACTATATTAAGTATACATTAAAAACTGTTTCTATGTTATTAATGTAACAAGTGAAAATATGTCATCACTAGGTATTTGTTTCCTTTATTTTACATACTTCATTAATTGAATGTTGAGGCTGGTCGTGGTACAGTGGGACAGCGTCTGACTGTAAACATGATCTGTTATAGGTTCGATTCCTATTTGTGGAAGGGATTATATTTAAATTGTTTTTATTTCCTTGCTTTGGTAAGACAAGTGGCATTGAGTTCCACCTTTTAACACGCAATGTCTCGAATTTGGTGGAAAGCAAAGTGTCTTGACACTAGATACTTTCTGTGCACTCTGCTATATGGGGTAAAAGGGTAAAGCTAAAAATTTTTTTTTAAATGTCATAATTTACCAGCAGTTCACTAAAGTTAATACCTCAGCCATGAGAAGAATCAACGTAGATACTCAACGGGATTCTATTTCTTTTTTTAGAAAATTAACATAGCAACACAAGTACTTGTAGCTTATATTGTTTTCTATTAGATATTTCTTTTGTAATGAAATTTAGAGACTGATCAAAATTTGCTCATTTCAGCCGTTAGCATTACATTTGATATAAACTTGTTAATTATTTTACAGTTATTTATTTAATTACTTCTATTAACAAGCCTACCTCATTATTTTTTGATAATGTCAAAGAGTCTATTTTTATAGTAATATACGGTGCCATTATACAAATAATTGCATGTTAGACTAAGAAATTAAAAGTATTTTAATATTGAAATGATTTATTATAAGTTGATTTTTGATTATTATCAATAAATATTATATTATACATTTTCTTTTATTTAATTCTAATAATGTGAAATTAAATCTAATAGTAGTGGAACTAGTTTGACTAAAAACAAGAATTTTATTTTTTTTTATTTTTCTGAAGAACAAACCTCGATATTAAGTTCAACTTTAATCTTATAAATAAGATTCTAAAAACGTCTCGATTCCAATCTTTTAACAAATTTTCACTTTCTTTGCTTGTATCCCTGACGGGGTAGTCGGAGAGGGTGAAGCGCCATACGCTACGGTCCATACCTATTTCGTCTCGTCCAGGTATGGCAGAGGTAGACGAAAGAGGTACGTAAAAAACAAGAGGACCCTGCGTGTATGAGGAATCATACACGCCCTTCGCAGGGTCCTCTTACTTTTTACGTGACATTTCTCTAGTATTCTCGATACCGTTTTCGAAGGGCTACCGAAGTCTCCCTCGATCTCTCGTACCAATCATTTTTGCTTTGCAAATCTTTATAAAATATTTTATTAATAATCTCCATAAATATTTGTAAAAGTTATTAAAGCTAACGGAAAAATAATTTTGATTTTAATATAACAATTGTTAAGAAAATTCAAATAAAATTAATACCAGTAATCTAGCTTCTTAGATAAGATCTTCATAATAAAAAGTTATTATAATAAAAAAATCAATAGGTAAGTAAAATTTAGTATTAATTAGGTTGAAATAAAACAATTATTTGTAACATATCTATATTTCCACATCAATTACAATACAATAAAATGACTAGACACCGACGACTTTCAAGAAATCGACCTCAATGTGGAGAATAAACGGATCTAATGAGTATTATAATAACTTATAATGGCTTAACTACTTAGTTTTCTCTTAGTTTTCTTATTTGATTAACAAACAAATTTAAACTAATTACCTTTAACGAAAGTCAAAGAGAAATAATATCTTGCAAATTATAAAAAATAAATAATACTTTTTTAAAGCTTTATGCTTCATCAGTATAACACGGTATTCAGAGACAACTCAGTGTCGAGACACTCCGTTGACCGCTTTCCACCCGAAATCAAACAATGCGTGTTGAATGGCGAACTTAACGCAGCGCTTTGTGTTACCAGAGCGTAAAAATTGAAATATCTTTTAAATATAAATCATACTCCCGAGTGGGAACCGAACCCACAACCAATCGCTTTTACAGTCAGACCTTCCATTGCGCCATAAAGAAAGCAATTAGAAGTAAACGCGTTAGACGTAGGTACATATTCGAACTAATCAATTTATATAGAACAAAAAGGAGTAAATAAGCTAAAAATAGCGATTATTAAACAGTAGTAAAGTAGAGTAGAAGTGTTAGAACAATAAATAGTGGTGCCCATTTAGCACATTGTCATAAACTCATAAGAGGTATTATATATTTATATATATTTAGGTAGATGAAAGACCTATCTTCTTATCTTTGTCTAAACGCATGAAAACATGATAGGCAGATAGGCCTCACTTGGATCTCTATTTTTTCCACATTTGGTCTGTCTTTCCTACTCTATGTATAAAATTCTAAAAATGGAAAAAATATACGATTGAACTGTTTCTTTCATATTAAAAAAAATGTTTTTTAATTGAACTATTTTTAACAAAATTTTTCGCCTATCATCAATATATATTATTATAAGAACAGCAGACGTGTCCTAAAAATTAATAAGCACATCGGTAGTAAATAATTAAAAAAAAAATTAGTGACTTTCAACACTGTTTTATTAACTTCACCAGTATGTTTGCTACTGACTTTTGATCTTTACTCTAGATTTTAACCCACTTGAAACGGACAGATTGAATTCAAAATTCGTATACTTATCAAGAATCGGCAGCAAAATTATAATTTCCTAAAAAAAATTTCAACTTCTCGTAAAGAAATATATTTTTAACAATAAATTAAACTAAAAAATGAAAAGTAGATCATTACTTTGCTTATATTGAGGATTATTTTTCACGTTGATATGCTTAAGAAGCGTGTTTTTTTTTAAATTTTTTTAACTTTATTTATTTTAAATAACCTTTACTATAGATGAGACAAACATTTGTAATGGTACAAGTACGAGAAAATAGCATTTCAATAATAACCAATAAAGCAAGCAAAATATATGTCATAGAAATAGCGAAATTTATTTTATATATTAAATTCAAAATTTAGACAACAATTAGATTATTATTAAATTTTATAGGAACCCCATACATGAATATTATTAAAATGTAAACCTATCTACTTTTAAATTACCTCGAGAATCGAGATAGAATTTTTTGACACTACAAATTACAATATCTCGCTAAATTTTGCTTCAGAGAAATATATGAATTATGAATTTAATAAATACTAGATTTTTAACTTGAAATGTTAACAAGCCATGTTGCTGTATGTAAGTTTAAATGATTAGAACGCTTGGACTTGTGAATGACTCTCGTCTCTTCTACGTGTAAAGTTTAAATATTAATTAATTAACGATAAACACGTCTATCTAAAACCAACGACTAATCTTTGTAACTATTATCTATGTAAATGCAACTGTGAGGTTTTTAATATATTTATAATTTTTTAATATATATTTTTAATATACGATATACACTTATTACAACTCATTAGAGAGATCTCCACAAATTCCCGCTACCCAAATATTATTTCTAACAATAGTTTGGGACTGCAATTTAATATTTCAAGGATGTCCATGGACGGTTTCCAAGTATCGCGTTCCATTACGTTTAAATTATGTGATTTAATACTTGAAAACATGTCTATATTTTTAATTCAAAATTCATCTCTTTGACTTCAATATTCACTTGCTAACTTCAAATTCGATATTTTGAAGTTTAAAACTTTGTATTTGGCACCTATTAAAAGCATTTAAGTGTCAATTTTCTTGGAACTATATCTACATACTTTTAGATCAATTTTTTTTTTTAATTTTTGTGATGTCGGTCGGCAGATTATATAGAATAAAAATATTTTATGGTTTACTTATCACTAAACAATATTAAATAATGTTGTTAATTTATTTTTATTTTAACTACAATTATAATACAAGTTATGGTAGCGCTAGATTCGAACAAGAATTTTTATATTGCATAGATAAAATATGAATTTCTAATTTATCGTATATGTGTTTACTAAATAAGTAAATTAATCATGTCGTCCTTTAATTTTTAAAGAAACCTTGTAATTTTAACTAAGTACGTTTATCAATGTTATAGTGTGAAGTTATTTTTTTACATATTTTTATTTTATACTGTTATAAACTATACTATTTTACTTGGAATGATTTTTTAACTACATTTATATTTCTAATATTTTAAGTACATAAAAAATAATGGCCTTATTTTAATGTGTAGCAGAATATATTTTTTTATTTTTCTAAAAAATATATTATCTACCTACTTGCTGTAAAAAGAATTAATTAAAAAAGTATGTAATAACTTTTTAACCTTAAGCATTGAATTAAGATTTAATATTTTATATTATCTATAGTACATTAAAAGGAAATTCCAATGTTTTTATATTAATTAATGTGACGAAAATGTCCTTCTGTTAAAAAATATTTACCCTTACAAATCTAAACAATCAAAACGACTTACTTAAACTATTAACAACTGTTATCAAATTGGTATCTTAAGAGGCTCAATGAAGAGAAACAGGGATGTGACTTTTCCATATTATTAAAAAAAAATCGTATACCGATAATTCTAAGGTACCTTTATTTAAGGTACCGAATTATTTACTTACTACATATTCCTGATGACTGACAAAATGCTGAATAAATTAGTTATTTAAGTTCTAAAGTTAGTTAAAATAAATTAGTAAGTTAATTTTTTTAATATACTTTTGAACTACAAAAATATTCAATATTTATAAGTTTATATGGCTTTTACAAGTATAATAAATAATATTCAAATGTTTCTTTAAAAGAAATCAAAATAAATAATTATGGCCTAAATAAATAGTGTTGAATTCAACTCGCACGTTCTAAAATGCCATTTTATATATTAATTGACGATGATAATCAATAATAATTCCTTTAATATCGATAAGTATACACAAATAAAAAATGAAACTAAATATTTTAGTTATGATTTTCTTATAATTTAAAAAGTTAATATTATTAATCTTAGTAACTGATATATTGTATGAATTATTATATTAAGTGTTTCTAATATTAAAATTATTTTGCAATTCATAGTACCTACACATATTTTAAACACATCTAATATCGACTATATCTATTTTTTTAAACTATAATTTAGTTTAATTTTTTATCTTTATCCTATATTTAAAGTGATAAGAAAGATTCATAATTTAATATGTCTTTTTAAGTTTTTTGAAAATATATATATCTGGTTTTTTAGTATATAAGTATGTTTGGTAAAGAAATAAAAAATATATTATTTCATGGTAATATGTGTAATATGGCGATTAGGAACCTTTTTTTCTGTCAATGAGTACATGCTGTAGACCTTATTGATCTTTACAGCGACACCGGGAGGAGGAGGAAAGAGGGTACTCCGTACCTGCGAAAAATAGCAAGCACTGACGTGGCTGCTTGAGAGGGAGCGCGCGACCGCAAGGGCACTCCTTGTGGAGACGAATCGTGGCATTCGATCGGCGAGCGGGCTGGAAGCGATTAGCAACCTAATGTGAGCAGTCATTTATCGTTTCATGGAAATATATTCTAATAGACAAAATCTGATTTTTCATAATTTTCAATCTGTGGCACTATACTATTTTTATGTATTAATTGTCTATGGTTTAGAGAAAATATTTAAAAAGTAATTTAAATGTTAGTTTTAATAAATATAAACTCTTACCCTGTGTAATTTTCTGGCTAAATATTCTAAGAGAATCATATTACACTAAATTCGAATTTGTCAGAACAAAACCTTTTGTTTCTATAATTTTAAAGTAAATGTTTTATGAAGGCAAAAAAATATATATATTTTAAATATTTATATATAATAATCATATGTTATAATAATTCTTTTCTTAAAATGTACATAACTTTATATTTCATAGAAGCTAAGATATGTAGATATTGAACGAGAAATTTTTATATGAACCATTATAGCTTAAAATAAATATTTTATAATATATTATTAATCGACAAAATATAACAAAATTATTTTTCTGAATTAATAATAATTTCTTAACAATAAGCAAAAAGACATCAATTATAAAAAAGCTAAAATTTGACTAATTTCAAGTACAATTCAATTATTTTACAATTAATTTTGTTTGACAGCTACTAGTGATTGCCGAAAACAGTATTGTTTAAAATTACAGTAGTAGTATTAAGAAGATCATCAAGATAACGATTAAAAAATCGATTTTAATACAAAAACCAATCGATTTTTGTATTTGGTATCGCCACCACATAATTTAAAAAGATATTGAATAAGTTAATATTTTATTTAGTAATAGATTTTAGAAAATTATGCTACAAAGACTAGAAGCGCTCAAATATCAAGTGAAGATTTAAAATTGACTAGATTTTAATTGTGAAGATTAGACCTTATAATTTAAATTTAAATATTAAGTACTGAATTAAGTGTATATATTTAAATAATTAAATTTGTGAAAAATTATAATATATAATAATAATTCTGTTTGTATATTTTTGCATTCATCCTAGCTATAGAATCTTATGAGATTAGAATTCTTTTAAATCTATATTTCAATACTTTCTTTATGAAAATGATAAATACATATTGTTACTGCATATAAGTAGAGTAAATAAATTAAAATTTAATAATAGGTAAATTTTGTCATTCATATGTCAGTTTCTTTAAATATATTGTTGTATGGAGTTGAATTGAAATGTATGAAGCGCGTGTTCGGATTTTCCCCTTCTGTCTCTGATTCGTCCGTAGTCACGTGTTTAGGAGAATTCTCCGAATGAAACTCATGGCGGAAGTTACCTGAAATATTATATATTAAAAGTTATCCTAACTTTATAAATAAATATAACTAAATATCAAAGTATCTGTTGTTAAAACTGTATTTAAATCTCGTTAATAGTTTTTTTAGTACAAAATAATAACAACTTATATTAATCGATTTAAATATAATTTAATTAATAATCGATTTATCATTTCAACAATCGATATTAACTTAATGATTCCTGTTCATTGAGTTTTTTTCCAACAAAAATACTATACAATACCACACAAAAGCTAAGTGATAAAAAAAAACAATAAATACTCACAAGCAAAGCGTCAATATAGTGGCATCTGAAACTAAAACGACAACTAAACACTACACAATAAGCAGTACAATTACTATACACATAATATTAAAGATGAAAAAGCTGACATCAATTTGAATAATTTAGGAAAAAAAAAAACAAAAAACACAAATTTTATAACTATATAAAAATTGCTTTTAAAATTAATTGAAAAAAAAAAAATAAAAACTTTAATGAGGAATGTTTATTGTTGAGTGAGTCACCATAACATGAAATATAATTACATAAATACTTTTTGTATTTTCAGGAATACCCTTAGAAAATAAACTAAGAATATTTAAGCTTTTTAAAATAAACCATATTTAATGTAAATTATAATACAATTAAAACACAATTTTTAAATTAAATGTTGAAAAAAACAAATAAAAGAATATGTACAATATGTAAATTATTAATTTAAAATAACAAAGTAATTATGACAAAATTGAGTTCAAATATTTATACATATTTTAAAATTTGTTTCTGTGGTGAATTATATTATAAATGCTGATTTTAATATAATTAGTTTCATTTCTAAGTTTATTATTTAAAAAACGAAAGTAAAATGGCAGTCTTAAAGTTAATACGTAGCTCTATATTATGAGAAATGCAGCTACGTTATATTATCTGTTTGTACAAATTGTTACAAAAAAAATAAAATTAAAGTATCTATTGCCTTTTAAGTTATATAAGTTGTATGTTTTGTCACTTTCACACACTGCTATATAATTAGTGTTAAAAAGAGACAGAAAAATTCAAGATCCTCTTGAGCAGATGAAGACTAGATTAAAAGACCATTTGGTAGAATTTCACTTTAAAAAGTTACATTAAAAAGTTACATTATTTGTACACTTAAACTTATTATGTACTTAGATTGCATTAATTAGTTAATAGTCGGTAACAGCCGGCTTTAGACTAGTCAAAATGAAGGATATAGGAGAATAGCCTATACAAAATCATTAAAATAACCTATTTCTTGTATAATATTGCATGCATAATTGTAATTAATACTAATAAACATCCATGCGTCATACATTAAGTAAGCGTCAAAGTAAAACAGTACACGACTTAACAGTTCAAACCGTTTTGGTGGACTATCTAAATGTTAAGTGCTATAAAAATACAATACAAGCCTTCGCTTTGGAATTAAATTTAAAGAAAAAAAAAAACAAAAATTAAGTCATTCGAAATTCAAATTTGAACACCGATTGTTTTAAAGTAATAAAGATCAAGTCGTTCGAAACTCAAATTTGAACATTTATTATAAAACAATAAAGGTTAAGTCGTTCGAAATTCAATTTTGAACACCGACTGTTTTAAAATGATAAAGATTAAATCGTTCCAAATTCAAATTTGAACACAGATTGATTTAAAAATAAAAGTTAAGTCGTTCGAAATTCAAATTACTTAAAAACGTTACATACATGAGTCATTTCAAAAGAAGTCGAATTTCAAATGTCAATATTTTTCAGCATTAATACTGGAATCCAATACTTATAATAAACAAAATTGACAAATGTTTGTGTATTATAAGTATTATTATGATACAAAAACATTAAAAAATATAAATGTCAAATTTGAATTTTGAGTGCTTTTTACTTTAGCAAAACCTAACGACTGCCTTAAATTAATAGTTATGATACATAAAAATTGATATAACAAAAAAAAAATAATAATTAAATGTCAAATTCGAATTTCGAGCGTCAATTTTTTCAGCAAAAGCCGAAGACTACGTTAAGTAAATCCTAAAGTTATGAAGTGCAACATTTCAAGCCACTACATTCACAGTTCACTTTTCGCGCCCTCCGCCTACAGAACCCGTAACATTTCAACGCGAAACAACACAACCCACTCTTTGTACCATCCGACTTGCAAGACTCTCTACTATTCAATCTTTCTAATTGAGGCACTTTCTTATTTTTTATCTTATCTTTCCCACTTAATAACATATCTAGTCTAGATTTTAACTGAGTTGGTGATACGCTTCTATCTCTTGTTAATTTATTGGTATCGATATTGAGTGAGGAATCAATTATTTCGGCGAAGTCATCTGAATCGTTCGATACTTCTGCGTTAGGCGAGTGAGAGTCCACACTCTCAGGCGTGTACGGGTCGAGACATTGCGTAGGACTCAGTAGTGATGTATCTATATCGTTAACGAATATTCCGTCACAACTCGTATAGTCAGCGCTAGTGATTTCAACGAACGGTATGCCAGATATTTTCTCGTTTAAAGAGCCAGTTCTAGTACGTAATAGTCTTTGATCGTCGGATAGTAATTTATCGGGGTGGCTTGTAGAATAATCTGTGTATTTTAATTTTTTCGTATATAAGTCTAGGTCTGTAGGTAGGCGGGGCAATGTTTGCGGGTAAAATCTAGTTGCGTTGGAACACAAGGCACAAGGAACATTTTCACAACATTGTACGATACCTCGATCGCTCTGCAGCATCACACGGAGATAAATTGGCTGTGGAGAAAAATTTAATCTTCGATTGGTAGAAGTATGTGTTTGTATAACTTATTAAATGAAATTAACTAAGCATGTACAGCGTAATTTAAAACACTATCATAAGAGTAATAATAATCTACTGCTCAAATTACTTTAAAATTGAATGGTAGTTTTTGGTAAAAAATGGTAGAAATGTATAATTCGACATGCAGTGGTAGTAAATCGATAGTTTACAAAAAAAGCTTGTTTTAAATTATTTAGTAGGAAATGGTAGTTTTTGGTAGAATACCTTGTGATCACCCATACAAGCCGCGTCCCCTATAACACCATATTCGCTTCGACGTCTAGTAGGAACATCAACTAGCCTTCGTAGCTCAGCTGAAGCTTCGCCGCCTTTGGGCGATCCCTCCGATTGATTCCTTACAAGCTTACGACGACCCGGAGACACTTCTGAATCTGAAACTCTGAAAAATAATATTTATTAATTATTATAATATATAATATTATCGATTTTTTTCAAACACATTTCAAACATGGAGGTGACACAAGAAAATTTGACATTTACAGCGGTTGTTTATGGAAACCAAAAACACATTTATGCTCGAACATATACATTACATTATTTAAAAAAAACGATCAAGGCATCATTACTAATTAAAATTTTGCATTTTAAAGTAGAATATAAATTTAAAGAATTCAATTAATAAAAATATTAAAATTTAATACATTTTCCCTATTTACCATTCTCGTGTAGCACCAAATAAATAAAAGAAAATGGGATAAATTGTTAAGTTTGTATAATAATAGCTTCAGCAAATTAAAACATTTTTATGTACAATTGTTATCAATTTTCTTTTGATCCAGTTCACAGAAAAAATATAAACTTAACATTGAACAACATCGACATTCCGATAAAAAAACATTTTTCCTCTAATGCAGAATATAATTAATTTTATATAATCTGTAGTGATTTCCGAACATATATAAACCACACAGATTATATAATGGTTTTCAAACATCACTTCCGTTCAAGTCAAGGGTCACTTACAACAACCGTACCAACAACTTACTGTTTTTTGTATCCAAAAAATTTCCCTTTAAACCTGTAAAATGTTCATATTCGTTTATAGTGAATTACTTTTTTCTTAGTTATCGCGTATTAATATGGCAATATATTAATATATTCCTTGTAATCTGTTAAAATATATCTATACAAATAAATAAAATCCGAGCGTCTTGTAATATTTAAATAGCCGCTTCTTACTCATTTAATAACACATGTCTCTGGAACAGTTGGACCAATTTTGATGAGACTTTTACTGGCATATAGCTGATAGTATAACAAATACCTTTAGTTACTTTTATTTTTGAATTATAAAATAAAAATTCAGACATATTAAATTACCAGCGGAAGAAGTTGATTATAGGTAGTAAGAAATATATTAGCCATATACAAACAAATCTTTTTAATAGTTATGTCGTTAAATTTAAATATAAATATCAATACAGTATTATAAGTATGAATAAATCATAATTATTAATAATCAAAATAATATTAGTTTTCAAAAATAATATTAAAAAATCTCCTATGTATTGTCTTAACATGATCATAATAAAAGTTACAAAAAAAGTAATATTTTTTGGTAATCCTAAACAAGACTTCAACTTAAATCGAACCTACGACCAAAATACTAAAAGAAGCAATTATTATCCTCACCGTGAATTAATAGCATGTTGTAAACTCGTAGGGTCAGCAATACTCTTTCTACTAACATGAATCCCGGGAACGCTCAGAGCATCGAGTTCCGCCATACTGCTTTTCTTCTCTAGTGTTTTGTTTGGACTCATCTATTTCGAGATAATTGCCAATTATGTTAAAAAAATTAATAACATTTTTTTATTAAAAAAGAAAAACAATTTGTCTTAATATATATATTTGTGTTATTCCATACTTAGGATTAGAAACTCTGACTGCTAAGCCATGCCTTCTACTAGCTGTTGCGTCGAAATATTTATACGTTTGTTACAACTTATTTATGTTGTCCTCTTCGATGTTGTTAGCATCAAGTGGATGTTTATAATATCCAATAGGCGCGGTGTCAACTCCCGCTGCGTTCAAATATTTATACGTTTTTTTCAAAAATGTTTTCTAATCCTAAGTGTGCAATAACATTTTAAAAAATAGTAAATATTAAAATAGCAATCTCTCTTGCTAAACGATTATTTCTTAATAATCTATAAGTAGTAGAAACTTGTCAAATTCTCTTTACAGAGATGCTAACAATATAAATAAGTTGTAAAAACGTATAAAAATTTCGACGCAGCTAGTAGTAGAACGTATGGCTCAGCGGTCAGAGCGCTTGGACGGTGTCCAAGAGACGCGGGTTCGATTCCCGCTGTGTTCAAATTTTTTATACGTTTTTTCAAAAATGTTATATATATGGTGCCCATAAACATGACACGTCGTGGGCTCGATTTGGACCTCGATCGTGGACCTCGGCGGAATGATCATGTCAAAATTATCTTCATTTCTTTGCTCTTAAGCCAAACCGTAGCGTTGAGTTTCACTTGTCGCAAAATTTTTCAAATTTGGAAAAGCGGACCAAGTACGGAATGTTTTAACACTAGGTATTCTCTGAATATCCTGCTTTGCGGATTCATTCCTCTAAACATACATTTTTTAATTTATTTAGTTTATTTAAAGACATTCTTTTTAACTAAATAACTACTAAACTGTAGCTTTCACAAGAAGGCTAAAAGAAATCTCTTTAGAGACATTATTTTATTATTTTAGACATTTCTGTATGATCTCTGCAACGGCTGTACCGATTTTGACAGTACTTTCACTGGCAAATATCTGATATCATCATAAAATAGTTTATAAACAAAACCAATACATACATTAGTATGAGATCTTGCCGGTGATGATGAACGAGCTGGACTGCTGTCAGAAGAAGACACCCTGCCGCTACCACTGTCAGAATCTCCTACTGATTTCCTGTATAAAGCAAATTATGTATATTATTACATGTTTATTTTTTT
The DNA here is from genome assembly GCA_032432895.1 of Dryadula phaetusa. Classification (NCBI taxonomy): domain Eukaryota; kingdom Metazoa; phylum Arthropoda; class Insecta; order Lepidoptera; family Nymphalidae; genus Dryadula; species Dryadula phaetusa. The sequence continues at coordinate 4,331,579 of JAOYRS010000073.1, forward strand.
TCTTAATTTTGGTTCCAAGATCGAGATTACCTATACAGATTGAAGTAATGTAGATAGTATTATGTATGTATGTTTGTTACTCAATTACGTTAAAACTGCTGAACAGATTTAGATGAAACTTTGCTTTAGGTTATACATGAGAAGAAATATCAACTATTAAATAACTTTTATGAACATAAGGCAAGGCCACGACTTGAATGTAGTATTAAAATAAAGTTAATGGAAAAGCAAGATTTAAGATTAGTATGGTATATTTTTATAAAAAATACTTAACAAAGGAAATAATATTAATTTAATAGGTATCAATTTTATTTCTGTAAAAATAATATGGTTAGCTCCTAGAGGCAATCATATGCTTTAAAAACGTTAATCACTAAAAACTTTATACACAAAAATTGTTTACCTAATAAAGAAACTATTAACATTATCTACCTATAAATATATTATATAAATACATGCATATTATTATTTACACACACATGTGTATATATTATATATGTATATAAAGTGTTTAATGTCACAACTATTTAACTATTCTTTGACCTTTCCAAAGTGCTATCTTTTAGTTTCACATTAAAATAAGACTTTACAAAAAACACGCTCCAAAATAAAATATACTCAAAAAAATATTATTATACATACTTAGAGCTATGCAAATGTCTATTTTCCCCACTTCTGGCATCCGCCTGTTGTATCAGCAGCCTCGCTGATTGTGATAGCAACACTCTATCACACCAAGCTGGGCATCTGGTAAGGTAAATGTGCCATAATTTACCACTATATGCAGTCAGTAGGATTTTGAAATTTATTATTTTACCGATTCACAATATGTTGATGCATTGGTAAAATTGATAATTTATAGGTAAAATTGTGTTTATTTCAAATTATGGGCTTTATAAAAAAATAGTAGTACCTAATAACTATAAAGTAAACTTCATTTTAATATGATTTACTATTAAAATTAATATATGAATTTTAAAATCTTAATCAATACTTATGATATTTATTAATTTCTTTCAAATCTAACAATTATAATATACCTGGTCTTCATATAATGTGTGGGCAGATGGACATCCTCTTCAAATGGATATGTAGGTGGGAATTTCACAGGAAACTCGTAGAGATGAGATCTTAGCGCCTCTAGTTCGCGATCAAATTTTTGTAGCTGAAAGTATTTATATAACGCAATGTCTTAAATTGAATTGAAAACGAAGTACGGAGTGTCTTAACACTACTTATCTACCATGCTGTGCGGAATAAAGCGTGAAGTTGTTTAATTTTTCATATATCTATATTTAAATAAGCTGAAAAAAAAACAATTTGGTAAAGTACTGACAAAAATTAACCAGAACTATCACTTTAATGTGCATATGTGTGAGAATTTGTGGATAAAAACAAAGAAAATGAAAGTGTTTTACTGTTTATATGTGTTAGTATTTACGAAATGGAACTCGCTTGTTGCATATCCATGAGTATTTGTTACTTAGTAGTGTGTGTGGATGTTTTTGTGTATTTACTTAGTATACATATATTAGTGTCTATATTGTATGTGTGTAATGTATATATGTGTAACTCACCCATGGCTCCCTAAATATCTTCTGATGATCGACATGAGCGAATTCCTTCTTGCCTATAGTAAGTACGATGCGATCGTCCGACTTCGATCTATATTGCAATTTTGATGTGTCCACGTTGGCGCCATTTTGTAGACGACACGCTGTTAGTTCTTCAGTTACTTTCTAATAACAATTTATTTTATTTATATCTATTGGTATTAAAACATTAATCTTTTTCATATTAAATACCAAAAATATAAAAAAATATATATTTTCCTTTTTTAAAGTGTTATTCGGCACTTATAAATATATGATTAGAAAACATTATGAAAAAATTGAAATTATGAATAATTTAAAAAGTAATTAAATTTAATCGATATTAAATAGAAAAAATAAAACCTAAATAGAAAAAGCTATTATAACGTCAGAAAACATTCATATATATATATATATATATATATATATATATATATATATATATATATATATATATATATATATATATAAAACATTTTAAATACAGAATATAATCATTATTTATTAGGTTTTTTTCTAAACGGTGATTCGAATTTAGTGTCCGATGGCATAGAAGTCAGTACTCATCGGCCAGCTAAGTACATGAAGAGTGTAGTGTACATGAAGAGTACCAGTAGAAAAAAAACAAATGTTTTTTAACTGAGTTTATTTTAGTCTAGGGCAATGATTGATGAAAAGATAAAATAAACCGACAACAACAAGAAACACAAAAAAATATGGTTTATTAAATAACATAGATAATATATATCAAATAGCTACCTTAACAACGCCTCCAGTATCAGTCCTGAAGTTAAAATCTCCAAATATGAAGTACGGTGCCGCGTTCACATCCGAGTGAAGATGGCGGAGTGTGTGTCGTAGAGCTCGTCGACGGCTACGACAGTAAACCTAACAGAAATCATTTTTAAAGAAACATCCTAAGCGTGGAAAAACGTTTCAAGAGTATTTAATTACTAAGTAAAAACACAATATAGCTCCTTATATGGCAGTTTAATAATAATTATAATAATAATAATAATACCAATACCAACAAAATATATTTAAAAAATTATAAGTAGTGTAAAATGTACAAGTGGCGCTTATCGCTAAAACAGCAATCTGTTGCAGGCAACCCTGAGGCAGAGGAAGTAAAAAGGAAGAAATAGACTGGGGTAACAATAATTAATATAATTAATATATATAAAAAATATAATACGTATTTATAACTTGTATATTTTACTGTTAGAAATAATTAAATACTGTAAATTCCAAGATTTACTAATTTAATAAATATTTACTGATCTTGATTTTCACGACTCTCACAGATTTTTAATGAAACTATTTTAAAGGAATACGGATTGTAAAGTGTTTGAAACATCAGGTTTCCAAACGTGTATTTTCAAATACCAAAATATACGCGATTAATCAGTTTAAAATAGTTTCATTTAAAAATATTATTTAAATGATTATTTAATAAAGCGAAAACCAAAGATATAAATATAAATTTGTAACAATATTGTTCTGTATTGAGTTCGAGTGTATAATTATTTATTATAAGTAGGGGATTAACTTGTACAATACACCAAGAAATCATATGTTTTAAAGTCTTCTTTCACCGCTTTCAATCCGAACTTAAAACACTACGTGACATAACTCAATACCGCGTTGTCTTAACAGAAGGAAATCAAAATACATTAGTATATTTATTCCTCCGAGTGGGAATCGAACCCACAACCAGTGCAGCGGACTCTGATAGCGAATGAATATAATACTTACAGAAGGAAAAGGCTCCAAAGCTAACAAGTTAGACGCATCATGAAATAGATGTATGTTGATAAACTCCACAGACGTGCCCCGTATGGTCCAGCGGGTGCGCAGGAACCCTTTGCGAGACCATTTACACTGAAAACGGACTAATTTAGTTAATTAATAACTAGTTGCAATTTTTTTTAAAGATTGTCCAGTTTTTATGGAATTTTTGCAATAATTGTTAAATTTTAATTAATAATTAATATACTTATTTTAATATTTTTAAAACATCTATAATGTACTATAAAGTAATATAACGATAAGTATCAACTTATCGTTATATTGTGACCAAATTTTATATTTTTTTTATATAATTTAATTCGTAGCCTATGTGTCGTAGCCAGTAAACATAATTTATTATACAAAATATACATATAAAAACTTACCTCGGGAAAGAAATGCTGTGGAAATTTAGCCTTTTCCTTAGTTGTCACTTTTTCTATATTGCCACTGTTCACCTCCTTACCAACCACATCTACGTACGATTTCAATTCAAAGTCCCATATCTTGAGATCGGTTAGGGTGGAATGCGCGAAGTACATGTTGCCTAATGCCTAGAATGGAAGCAAAACCTTGTATTATATAAAACTATACTTACTGATAACATTTTTGAAAAAACGTATAAAAATTTGAACGCAGCGGGATTCGAACCCGCGCCTCTTGGATACCGTCCAAGCGCTCTGACCGCTAAGCCATGCGTTCTACTACCAGCGGAGTCGAAATTCTTATACGTTTTTGTTACAACTTATTTATGTTGTTAGCACCTCTGTAGAGAGATTTTTACAAATTTCTACTACTTAATTATTAAGAAATAATCGTTTAACAAGAGAGATTGCTATTTTATTTTAATATTATTTTTAAAGTGTTATTCCACACTAAGGATTAGAAAACATTTTTGAAAAAACGTATAATTTTTTTTAAAAATTTGAACGCAGCGGGATTCGAACCCGCGCCTCTTGGATACCGTCCAAGCGCTCTGACCGCTAAGCCATACGTTAGACTACCAGCTGCGTCGAAATTCTTATACGTGTTTGTTCGGTGCTAACAACATAAATAAGTTGTAACAAAAACGTATAAGAATTTCGACGTAGCTGGTAGTAGAACGCATGGCTTAGCGGTCAGAGCGCTTGGACGGTATCAAAGAGGCGCGGGTTCGAATCCCGCTGCGTTCAAATTTTTATACGTTTTTTCAAAAATGTTTTCTAATCCTTAGTGTGGGATAACACTTTAAAAATAGTCAATATAGTTACTGATGTTAGCTTACTTTGGTTTTCGTAAACTAGTTCTTTTTTTGTCAGTATATGTACAAAAAGATCGATCGTGACGCAGTGGGGTAGCTAGTATCTGAATGTAAACGTGATCGTTTGTAGGTTCGATTCCCACTCCCACCGGCATGATAATATTTCCTTTTTTCCATTTCCTTGCTCTAGCAAGACAAAGCGCGGCTGAACACCGCCACTCAACACGCAATGTCTCGATTTTGGTGGAAAACGGAGTACAGAATGTTTCGTCACTAGGCACTTCCTGTACCGCGCTATGCGGGATAAAAAATGCATAGAATTTAAAATAATATACTTCTCACTCTCTTTTAATATGCAACTATCCTTTACAGGTAATATTTTACTAGTGTCTTCTAGTATAGGCAACTTGAGACAAATCTGCGTCACTTAAAATTAAAATTATTATGTATATTTCAATAATATTACGATTTACAAGCCAAGCAGAACCCTCAAATCAGATTCGTATTTATAATATATTTTCCACAATCAAACGCCCCACGAGTGGAGTTCAAACCCACAACCATCGCAGTTCCAGTTGGAATTACAGAGCCACATAGAGCCCAGGAGAACATAGTTTTTTGTTTCCTTATTCCATTCTTTCAAACGCTACGGCGGTGCTTTTTATTGTTATTTCATGGTTTATTTTAATTTTGAATTTAGTCAGTTGCACATATAATAATCCAAGTAACATTTAAAACAAAATTCAAGAGTTATTTCGAATGGTTGAAAGAGCCCAAGTTGAAAGACATTACGTTTCCCCTATTCAGATCTAAAATCGAGATATTACATTAAATCGAAAGGCGAAACTCAACGCCGTGCTTTGGCTTAAAAAGAAAAAATAAAAATAAACAAAACATAACTATTTTCCCGCATTGCGATAGAACCAACAACCAGTACCGTTTATATTCAAACACTTGTCGATAGTGTCAATATAATAACATAATACATTATCACGATATAAAGCATAATTTAAACTTTTCAATTCATATGAATATAAACACGGATAATGACAGTAATAGGAAAGCTAATAAACATGTAAAGAGGGGCTTAACAAAAACCAATATAGTTATATTAATATCTGATATGGTATCTTGCTTGCCATAGAGGCACTGTAGTGTACTGTCAAATCGATGGCTATCGTGTACGAGCTACTTATTAGCATGTACTTTTAAGTATATAGGTATTATCACCTATTTGATTAGTTCCTAGAATGATCTATAAAATGTATAATATCATTTTCTTTCTTATACGAGCTTTACCTAATTATCTCTTATACATTCCATAGAGCTTGTATGTCAAATTTTCATATTGCCAACAACAGTGGCTATGCTGCTCAGGTTGCGCTGTCTGTCAGTCAGTCACATACTAACACACACACACATATATATATATATATATATATATATATATATATATATATATATATATATATATATACACTAATGTTTAAATTATATTAGGGACAAACACACTACTTACATTTTTGGGTTATGACGTTATTTTAGTCTAAAATTTATAACAACTCTCCTCTGAAGTCGTACCTATGCCTAATTCATTAGTCGTTTCGGTATGTCTTCGAGGAATGGTGTACGCATCTCGTAATCTATGCACCAACCCATATAACAAGAATATTTTTACTTCTCGCCAGCCCAGATTAATATATAAGCGTATATAAATGAAATAAAATGTATACATCATCAAAAAAAGTGTATACATCAATCCTTACTGCCACGGTTTATAATCAAATAAACAGTCAAGACAAAAGGAGAAAAACAGCTCCAAAAAAGTTCTTCCGAAAAGGAAACAGACAGGAAAAGTATCGATACAGAAATATATACTAACGGCATAAAGGGAGGCATAAAACTACATATGTCCAGAAATCAGAGTCATCAATAACTAAAAAAAACTTGTTTGAGATTTTCAATTATTATCTCTTATTTTAAAGATTTTTAGCAGGTATGAGTTAGACGACTAAGCGCATAAGTCGTACCGATTTTAGATTTTTAGAAAACGCTAAAATAGGTATCGTAATAAAGTACATTCTTAAGCTAATTAAAAAGTAGCTCAATAGAAATGTAGTAGTTTCATTAGATTTTGTATTATTTCAATTGCATTTATTGAAACAATAATATTTCCTTATAGGGTGCGACTTAAGCAACGAGGCAGTGGGGCAGCGTCTGACTGTAAGCGCGACCGATTGTGAATTCGATTCCGATTCGAAAATATATCCGGGGGATATATTTTAATTATTTTTACTTCCTCTCTCTGGTGAGACAAAGTGCGGCGACGTTACAAGACTTTACTTTTAAAGCAATATGCTTCATACATACGTTTGTGCTATTCTTTTTCCGCCATCTTGGACAAAAACATTTCACATTTTTTCCTGTCATTAATTGCAATCTGTGCAAAAAAAATACCATCTAACGCGTAAAAAAATTTCACGTTAAACAAATCTGACCAGAAAGAAAAAAAAGTCTTTTAATTTTAAATATTTAATAAAAGTGGCAAAACGACTTTATATAAAACTCAAAATCACAAAGCTTAGCAATCTAACTAAAAATAGACGGTCTTTAATTAAGGAGTACTTGTCCCGTGACATTAATTAAGAAAATGGCTTCCACTACTAATTTTTAATGTTCAGTCGCGAAATGGTAGCTCATTTTACCTATTTATACGTAAAGAAACATTTTTAATTTGTTTTCACAAAAACAGACGATACATATAAAATTTTATATATTTAAGGTTTACAAGTTTAAGAAATTGAGGCCGGTCGTGGCGCAGTGTGACAGCGTCCCCACTTGGGGGAGTGAATATATTTTAATTATTGTTATTGCCTCGCTTTGGTTGCTTTTTTTGCTTTGGTCGCAATGACTCGAATTCCACGGAAAACGAAGTACGGAGTGTCTTGACATTAAGTACTTTCTATCTACACTGCTACGTGGGATAAAAGCATGAAGCTTAAAAAATTGCAAAAATACACACTTATACTAGTGTAATATATGTTAGCGTATGGAGACGCTAAAAACGGTAAACAAATATATAATTTAATAATGGTTGTAATCAAAACTATAGAATTTGAGATTTTTTTGAACAAAAATATTAAGTAATATCATAATTAGAAAAAGAAAAGCCACAAGGTGCAGTTGGACAGCTTCTGACTGAAACCACGATTGGTTCAAGGTTTGATTACCACTCGGAAGAATAGTAAGACAAAAGCGTGGTGTTGACTTCGTCAGTCAACACGCAGTCTCGATTTCGAATGGAAAGCAGTCAACGAAGTGTCTCGACAGTGGGTTTTACTGTCTACCCTGCTACGCGAGACCCTGAAAAAAAGGGCTTTTATTTCAAGTAAAAATATTTGCATATAAATAATAAATGTATACATGCATATTGCTGTACGTATAGTATGTAATAAAACTCATTTTGGTAAAAGACTCACGTTATGAAGCCACGTCTTAAGCTTTAATAATTCAAAGCTCAAGGTTGTTTAATTCCACTTTAACATAAACCTCTTTAACCACCTGACCTAGATATAAATTATTATGATATTGTTCGTAAAATGTAGCGAAACTAGTACGATATTTTTATAAGGAAATTTTTTAAATTGAAAAAATGTAATTTTGTTGTAATACAGCCTTTCTGGAAAATGAAAAGGGAGTACCTTTTTTTAACATATGACAACTATTTATTAATAGCAAAACACCATTCATTCTATAGATTAAGATATGTGTGAGAGAATATTTTGTTGAAGAGAAAAACCTATTGCGGTTCGTGGTACCATTGGGTTTGAAACCCAAGTGAAGTAACCCACTATGCGCCACCCATTTTAACACCATCTAAACACATTTAAAATGACGTTACCTGATGATATTTCTATTTAGGTCAGATATCTTTTACCAGGTCATATGGAGATCCTCTTAAAGAGCAATAAAAAATATAATGAACTAGAAGATTTAAATCTCCAATCATTTACAAATGTATCTGCATATAACATAACATAACATACTGCAATTTTATTATTTTAAAAGAAACTATTTTAAACAAGTTAATCGCGTATATTTTGGTGTTCGAAAATACATTTTTGGAAACCTGACGTTTCGAAGATTTTACAGTAGCCTGTGGTCACGTGTAGACTGAATGACTGAGTTTGGCAAAAAATGTTTTTTATTATTATTTTATAATATTCCGGGACACTCAGTAATTTTTTATGTATCATCACTGTACAGCAATTGATATAGAAAAACAACGTCTTGAACATATTACTTAAATGCGTCAATTAAAATAAAACCAATGATCCAGTGGACTGAGTTTCATTTAAAAAGAAACATAGAAAAAAAATCATTTTACACAAAATAATCTACTCAGTATTTACGTAATCATAACCGTGTAATAAATTGTTTCTCACATTCGTGATTATAATGAATATTATGATTTACTTATTGTTAGTATGATAAACAAAACCAGGATATGCCTTGAATTGTTGCATTGCATTGGCTAATGTATATAATTTGAAATGTTATTAATATAAAATAAGAGGTCGTTGTGGCATAGTGGAACGGCGTATGATTGGCTATGGGTGGCATACCCATAGCATATGGGTTCTATTCCTGCTTGAGGAAATCATAACATTTTAATTACTTCCGTCACTCAACTCGCAATGTGCACAAGGTTCTGTGTCAGAGAAAGCGTGAAGATGCAATAAATAAACAAAGATTTTCCTTATTTTGACCTATTTTTACTAAAAATATTTTAGATCAATTTATCTCGTATTTGAAGCCATTGTAAAGCAGTGATACAGTGTCTATCTATCTGTGACAAGGGAGAACCTTTTTTAAGATATGATAACAATGCATTAATAGCGAAACACTTTCCATTCCATAGATTAAGTTATGTGTGAAAGAATATTTTGTTGAAGAGATAAACGTGAAGCGGCTCGTGGTACTATTGGGTTGGGAAACCCAAGTGCAGTGATTTATTTTGGATTCATTTCGACTTGGAAGAATTATTATAATTAAAATTTTGTTTTTATTTTTTATTTATATTTCTCTGCGCTCGTAAGACAAAGCGCAGCATAATTTTCGTCCCCCAAACACGCAATGCCTCGATTTCGGGCGGAAAGCAGTGTCATGTACCGAAGTGTATTGCCCCAGGTTATCTTTAACCCTATTATTATGCGGGATAAAGCTTGAAGATGCAAAAAGAAAAATATCTCTAAATTTCAATATCTATTTAAGGTGCAATTATGAACTCGACGTTTTGAATATTTTAGTTAAGGAAGAAATTAACCATAACTTATTATCATTGCCTAGAGTATTACATACAACTAATTATATTGTATGTGGGTATATAGACGTTTACATTTCTGTCATAAAGAAAGCGTTGAAAGTATAGTGAAAGTTATTTCGAAACAAAATCGTATCGCACGACGATTAAAAAATAACTCAAAAAATATATTTTGTGGCTTTGAAATATAGGCATACTTTTATTCATTTAAAAAACCTCGTATTAAAGTAAAGGTTATTTTATTTAAATAAATACAGGAGAATTGTTATTTTACTCCATCATACTACATAGGCCTAGCTTAACTCTGTTGCACGTTGTCCATAAGGTGATCGTTTTTGTATTTTAAGGGATCAATTCTTCCATACCACTATTATCCAAAACTTTAATAAGCTGGTGGTAAATTTATTTTCAATAAAAGTATTTTACTTTAAAAAAACATAAAACATATTCAGTACCATTTTAGAACATATCGGTCATTGTTTATTTATTATGTATAATTATATACATTTTAGTTATAATTATAAGTTTAAAGACATGAATACTGATTTTTCAAAGATAATTCGTTTCTAATAAATATCTGTTTTTTTAATATTTCTTATTCTATAAAAACAAAATAACGTAGAGTAGCGAAAATAATCACAAAATGTCTTCAACCTTTAAAACAGTCTGTGGTAATATCGAGTTCCAGTACCCATATAAATGTTATATTCAATTTAAATTAATTCTCTAACCTTGAATTCTATATTTAAATTAATTCTCTAACCCTAAAAATAAAACAGAAAAAAACCTACCATCATAGAACATATGGCGGCACTTGGACAAGTCAAAAAAAAAAAAACGTGGTAGACGCAAAAAAAATACAATTAATAATACTTATTCAGAAATCACAAGCCTCAAAGTAACGTCAATTATGTAAACATGTAGCATTTTACTGAATGATATTTCACGATATCTTTAATTACATTTTTTTTGAATAAATCTCCTCTTTCACTTCAATAAATATAAAATTAATACCAAAATACATCTTATTCGAAAGTCTTAAGGTAGCATATACATTGACAAGAAAATTTCATCATTGTTTAGTGAAGAACTATTAAAATTAGCACAATTCCATTAACGGTGAGTATTCAATGGCTTTACGTCATACAGCCATAGCGGATTTATTTGGTCCTTTGAGTGGCATTCCTTTCTACATTCCACAGATACGTAATATATCCGTTTACAATTATGACGGGAATGAAATAATCATTAACATTATAAGGTAGAATAATTATATTATTGAAGACGTGAATGAATCAAGACGATATGATCAAGCACAAGTCTTATACATATATTTTTTTAATTTTTTAATTATTTTTTTTTATCATTAATTATATTACATAAAAATGTATAAGAACTATTTTTATTTCTGATAAAAAATAGTAATTCCCGTAAAAAATTGTACAAAATACTAGAATACATTATATAGAATAGTTTATTAATATACCGAAAATTTTCCCTAATTTTTTAGTTTATTAAAAAAACGAAAATTTTCCCTTATTCCCTAAATATTAAAAGACAAAATATTTTTAAAAAGAAAACAAGAGAAACTATTGACACATTTCAGATTTATTGCAGTGAGAAGAACATAATTGACTTAAAATTGTTTATCTACCTACTTTGTTCTAAATCCCATTATATGAGTTACTAAGTCAAAGCTAATCGTATCTATGCGGATTTCAACAGTTGTATGTCATCCGCTCTTAAAACATTAGTATGTACTAATAGACCCACTGACGAGTAAAATATGCGTTGCCTTAGCAACGTGTAAATTACTTAATAAATTTACAATTCATAAGTATACACTTTGTATAAAGTGTATGTCAAACACTCAGTAGTGGGTGAATTAATTATTAATTTTCATTCTAAAATTACGTTACGCTCATTTATCATATCTTTTACTCGTAATTGGCAGAAAAAATCATGACATTTCTATCCTTTCCCAGCACTCATTATAACACTTCATCTGGCAACACCAGTGGGAATATAGATAAAAATAATTAATGGCACACAAAAAAAAATACAAAGAACAGTACAAAAAGTACAAGTTAGTACATAGTGTGCTAAAGCGGTTTTATTGCTGGTAGCAATCTCTGCCAGACAACCTTTGGCGAAAGGACTTGATCGTAACAGATACGGGTAAGTGTGAATAAAAAAAATGAAAATAATTATAGTAATTCATTATTTCTAAAAAGAAATAAATTAATTGAATAATTATATATATATATATATATATATATATATATATATATATATATATATATATATATATAAAAACCGTAAAAATCACCATGATTACTATTTTTTATTTAAAATATATGAATCTTGTGTAGGTTTAAGTTCTAAATTACAGCTTTCGTGCGTCGCGTGCCCACAACATGGTAGGAGTTCATGTTTTAATAACAAAAAAGTAGTATCTGTTTATACTTTTAAGTCTTTAAAATGTTAAATAGAAACAATTCAGTTAAAGAATATAATAAAATTGCGTTTTAAAATAGTTGTCTATTTTTTTTAGCTTCACGCTTTTATCCCGCATAGCAGGGTAGACAGAAAGTACCTAGTGTTAAGACACTCCGTACTTCGATTTCCATCGAATTCGAGCCATTGCGAGTGGTAGAATTCAATGTCGCACTTTGTCTTTTACCAGAGCGAGGAAGTAAAAATAATTGAAATATATTCACTCAAGAACCATAACCTATCGCGTTTACAGTCAGACGCTGTCCCACTGCGCCACGACCAGCCTCATATAATCAATTGTCTACTTTTCATTTCAGTAAATATTGAAAACCGCTGATACAGCTTCATTTTCATCCAAATCTCTATAAAAAACACAATTTTTCTAATATAAATAAATGAATATTTTCATAATTTCCTTCAAAATACCGCCTAATCATAGAATTGACTATTGTATGATTAGGTCGACCTGCATAAACTTATACAAAAGGAAGTTAGTACAAGCTGCCGCTGACTTGTATAAACAACTAACAACTATAGTAGGTATACAAATATATTTCCGTTCTCGCCTCTACATTGAAACCGGCGATTATTGATCGAACCACGCGCATTCTATTTCGAGACATACCTATGTATAATAAAATTCCAGTTAATTTACCCGCCTGGGGTGAGCTTCAAGAGAAACTGATGGTATTTTTTCATATATAAATAGATACTGTTGTGAAATTTTCTATAAGGCTTTTTTTGAGGTTATTTCACGTATAATATAGTAGGGAAAAACAAATGTGAAGACACTCCGTACCCACTTTTGAATCAAAAATTGAAAAAAGGTCTAATTGTTAACGCAACTAGTTGCGGGTTCGATTCCCACTCGGAGGAATATATAACATTTATTTTCATTTCTCAGCTTTAGTAAGACAAAGTGCAGCGTTGATTGCGCCATTCAACACGCAATTACTCGATAACGGATGGAAAGCATTCAACGGATTGTCTTGACAATAGGTTGACTGTAACTAACCTGATATGAGGGATAATATTTAACAATATTTTAATATTTGAATATAATAAATTCCTTAATTGCGGATCGAACTTTCCATAGCATGAACAGTCAGATGACATTTAACTGCGCCATAAATTCTTCTAATTATTTTAAATTTATCTACTTTATAAATAGTATTTCAGGTTTTTTTTATAATTGAGTCAGTTGCAATTAAGCTAAGGATGGCCATCGTACAGCCTACCAATGTTTGTATAGCTTACCTATATACAATTATAATCTAGTTAAATAGACTACAGTTCTTAAATCCAGTGCAAAATGACTTTTAAAGAACAAAGTAATTTTTAATATATTCTGTATTCGTACCTAATCTAAACTAATCTGTACAATGCGGGATATACTCTATATATAAAAAGATAAGCGATACGTGCCAGGGTTTTAAAGTATTTTTTAGGCGGAACTTTATATGCATGTTTACGCATTTTTTTAAATATAGCATTAAAAAAAACATTAACAACAAAAAATATTATAAAAAAATAAATATGAAACACATATTAATTTAAATTTGTATATTTACAAGTTTAAAGACGTCATAGGTATGTACGTACATATGAGACTTCAGTCGACATTGGAGACGCTTTTTGTCTCTCTGTACCTATATTCTTTTTACAAAGTATAAAAGGCATAACCCTCAATGCCATCAAATCATCGACTGTTTATTATTGTTTGTTTAGTGTGGCGTGAACGCATGCTCATTTCAATACGCACATAAATTCACACAAAGTTTGTACAAATTACATATATATTACTGGAAATGTTTATTTTTACGTCAAGCAAGCCATAAAGTATGCATATTTGTGTTATTTTTTGTAGCATTACGCTTGATCCCGAATGGTGGTGATCAGAGAAAACCAAGACACTCAGTTCTCCGTCCAAAATTAAAATAATGGAATATAACAAGCCGTCAAGGGATCGAAAGCACAACCAATCGCGTTTACAATCAGACGTAATCCCACTGTGCAACGACAGTTTCAGTATTTCCATTACCTTTTTAAATAATTTTAAAATAAAAAAATATATTTTTCAAGTTGTCACTAAGTGATACGTCACTTTGACGCTTACAATTGGGACACTAAACTTTAAAGTGGCGGAACATAACGCAGCACAGCAAGGACTTTTGTATAAAGATGTGAGAACGGAAACAAATGTATTAATATTTTTACAATTGACACTTCCATACAGGTTTTCCGATTCCCCATAGAAAATTAATTCTGTGGTGGAAAACATAGTTTGAAAATGTAGTATAATTCATAAAAATATTGTAACGTTAGTAGTTATATATAAAATAATTTCATATATTTTATAAAAAAGCGATTAATCTCCAAACTAACCATGATTATTAAGCAATAACAATCTTAAGTTATAAACAAAAACACCTAAAATATATATTAGAGGCGTATGTATATAATATATACGCCTCAAGTGCACGAAAGTCCTTCTTATATATATTTTTTCATAAACTACATATACTATAATGGAAACTTAATAACGTACGCCTACAACCATTACTACATACTACAACACGTTCGAAATATTAATTTAACAATGTAACTCAATCATACAAAAGCCCATTAAAAAAATAATTTAAAATTACTTCTAAGTAGTAACTAAATAAACACACATTTGTTTACAAGCCATTGACGTCATCGGGGAAATGCCATATACATAATATATTCAAATTACATTTGTTTATAAATTAGCACAAGCTGTGCCCGCGACCTCGTCTGCGTGAAATTTAACATCTCTGGAAAATTATTTTATAATTCTATAATAAAAGTAGCCTAAGTTTTTCTCTTCTATATTGGCTATCTACAGTGAAAGTCCTGTTAAAATCGGTGCAGCCCTTCCACAGTTTATCCGGAACAAAGAGACAGGCGAAAATTATAAAAAAATGTCATTTGGGTATTCGTGCCATGTATACCATAGTAAAAAGCGGACATTTTACATTACAAACACACTTTATATAGATATCGATTGCACAACCTAGGCACCTAAAAAAAATAGGGCTAAATATTCTCGGCTGTAGACGAAAAAGGATAAACTTTTGTCAATAGAAAAATCGAATTATATTAATTCGTAAAATAGTAAGGTTAAATATCCACTAGGAGAATTATTATATACCTAAATATGTAAAATTTGCATTTTTACACTTCCCCAATCTGTTACGTCTAACGAAACACAGCGTTAGCTTCAGTAACTTAACAGACAATGTTTATGAAAGGCGAAAAATAGATATCAGAATGTCTTAACACTAGGTTCTCTATGTTTCTCGCCGCCAAGGTAACGGTAGATTCCCGTGCTTTGGTTAATGACCGCCAAGAAAGAGGACCGTGAGATTTTAGTGGGTACACGGCATGACCATGCCAACAACGAGTCCCACATAAGCTATCGCGAGCCTCAGATCGGGAACAAAACAGTAACACGGAATATTACATGTAAAAAAAGGTTCTCTCTATTTAAGTTGAAGCAAAACACGATAAAGCCAACTAACTTACAGTAAATTTCTCTGGCGAGCTAAAATCTTCATCCAGGAATATCCTTATCTTGTCATACAGCCTCAGCTCTGGACAATCGCAGAGCCGTTGCACAAAATCTTGGACATATTGCATAGACTTCTCATACGCTTTGCCGCCAACCTCTTGCAAATGCAAGGCAATGAACTTGGGGTCCATTCGGGAGACAGCGTGGAGAAATTCTGACGTCCATATCGGTAGCATGACTGATGGCTGAAATAATATTGGACGAAATGAGAATATTTTTCAATTTAGTTTATTGTATGGCAGAATTATGTTCTATTTAATTTTATATCTATTGTGGTGACTCATTGATGTAAACTAAGTAAATTAGTATAAAAATGAACAATGTACACAAAACTGTTTTTTCCTTTGTACCTAGTAATAAAAATAATGTAATCATCAGTACACATCACGGTTAGAATTGTATTGACTTACTTCAAAATGTATATTTTGGTAAAAACAAAACAAACAACAAAATTTTTGGTAGAAGAGAATTTAAAAAATTAGCCATACTTGACGAAACCGTGACAGGCATAAATGAGAAGAAGTTTTCTAGCGCAAATGAATCAATATATGTATTAAAAAAGTCAATTTTTAAGTGTTTCAAGGAGTGTTATAATCAGAGTGTAATTAGAACTGAATGGCACACAGTAATAAACCTGTAAAGCTTTATTTAAATTTAAATATAAAGTAAAACAAAATCGTTAAACAAAGAAACAATATGTCAGTTAACAACAAAAAAAAACATTTTTTTATATGAGCAATTATTTATATTTTCCTGTTTGCATGAATCATTGTATAAAGCTTGATTGACTGTTGATAAAGTCTTGACATTATACACAGTTTTATAATAAATAATATTCAACAAACTATTATGATCAATAATTAAGTTTTAATTGAGCAAAATAATTAATAAAAATATACAAAAAATATTTTATAAAAGTGAAATATATGGGTTCAATTCCCGCTCGGAGGAGTGATTATATTTAAAATTATTTTCACTTTCTCACTCTGGTAAGACAAAGTGCGGCGTTGAGTTACGCCACACACAATGTCTTGAAATCGGTGGATGACGAAGTACGGAATGTATTGACACTAGGTGCTTTCTGTCTACCCTGCTATGCAGGGTAAAAGCATGAGATAAAAAAATATATATTTATAATATTGAATATAAATTAATAAATTTAACTAAGATTAAAGATTGTTAAAATAAGTCTTTACACAGTTTTTACTACTAAAATTAATAATAGTGTAATAATAATAAATTCTTTAATGTTTGTGATTTGTACACATTTAAAATGGAAATATTTTAAATGAAATAATTGTATATATTTTGGTATTTCAAAATACACAGATGGTCATAAGTAGGTCTACTTGTAATATGTTTGAAATGTCAGGGTTTCAAAAATGTATTTACGAATAACAGAATTAATAAGATTAATTCTTTTAAAATAGTTTCATTTAAAATAGTACAGTAGTAACACATTGATACCCATCTTAAAGCCTATTTTAATACTTTTATAAGGATATTAACACATTTAAAATGAGAAACATGTTTTATTTTGTTCACAGATATTTGAAATTTGGAGAATTCAAAGTACAGAGCTTCATATTTTTTATCCTGCATAGCAGGGTCAACAGAACATACCTAGTGTCTAGACACTCCGTACTTCGCTTTCCACTGAATTTGAGAAATTGTATGTTGAGTGGTGAAACTTGATGTCACACTTTGTCTTACCAATTCGAGGAAGTCAAAATAATTTTAAATATAATAACTCCCCCAAGTTAGGATTGATCCAACAACCCATTGTGTTTACAGTCAGACTGTCACTCTACACCGTGTCACTTATGATTTTTAATATTATTTTTCTATGAATGTATAGTGCTATTACTAGCAAAGATTTCACTTATTTAAATAAATAATCACACTGAGCTATATTAATTAGGCAGTTTTTTAATATTGAAAAAGTTACTCATCAAAGACTTACTATAATCTGATTAAAATTATATTTTAAAAGAGGTAATTTAATTTATGTTAAAATAAAACAAGAATTTGTTTCGAAATTTCTAATTTGTATATAATTATAGTAATAGACAATATATTTAAATTACTTTAAAAGGAGTGTGAATGATAAGGTGTGGTGACTTTATAATATTTTAATAGTACCATTATTTTGCAAACCTCAGTCTTCATTTTTGTACAAATATCTTTATTCATTAAATTTAATTAAGTAAATGTGTGTATATAATATTTTTTAATTAATAAACATATTAGTAATCAGTAACAAAAATTGTGTTGATGATAACTTTTTAACAATTCATATTTAATATAGTAAGTTATGTTTTTTTTTAATTTAACATTTATTTAAGTTTTTAAACAATAGAGGTGTATCATTCTTGAAATACTTTTTAAACTGACTGAAATATAAATATATATATATTTTCGAAGCACTAAAATTGTAATAGAGGAATGCACGATTCTGAGGCATTGTAAAAATTAGTATCATAAAAATTATAAATATATGGTATTCAAATATGTTTGGAAATTAGTTCGACTAAGTGAGCGTGACAAATTCTAATTTGCGTGCAATGACATGAAAAACACTTGTTTCAAAATTAGACCAGTGTCACATGCGCAACGTTTAATTAAAATAATGTAGGTAGGCATTTATTATGTCAGACATAGTACGTGCAGGCGACAATTACGTGATTTATTGAGACAATACTTACGTCCTCGAAAATGGATCCGACGTTGGCGGTCACAAGTAACATCGACACTTTATCCGAACCCATTTTTTTAAACTTCAACATCCCGAAAATATATCGAAAACAATATCGCCCGAAAAAATATTTAATAAAATATTATTTCTTAGCGTTACGGTAAATTGGGCGCGCAAACGCCCAACACGCGAATTCAGCTGATAACATTATTATGATTACAAATATTGTTTTATTCTCTTAAACGATTTTTGTCCGATATCGCAAAATCGCCCTCCTCGCCCTTTCAAGTATATGACATTTGTAAAAGAATGAATGGATGACGTTTAGTTTTATGTCCGAACTACACACACTACATAGTATACAATAATAAAAAAGTCAATTCTTTTTACTGAATTACTTATATATCAAATATACTTATATACGTGTTAAATATAAAATTTAATTTTATTGAAATATTATAAAACGTACAAAATTTTCTTTAAAATATTTTTTGTTGAACAATTTTTTCTGATATCAATGTCCGTACAACAGAACGTAGCACTCAATACAAAAACAGACTGATGTTAACCAATGACGTCGTTCCTACTTTACGTCACGCCCAGTGTTCAGGGACGTACTCGCTTATTTTTATCGTAAACGTAAATAAATGGGAAGTGAATCGCAGCCGTAAGTCGATAAATACGCACGTAAGTGACGAATGTATTTTATACTTTATTTATTATTTACGTAGAAGAAATTCCAACGTTGTACAGCTTATAAACGAACGCGGAAGAACAATTTTTTATAAGTTTTTATTTTTAACGTAATACACGGTTATTTATTTATAAATTATTATTTTTTATTTCAGTTATATGAATATATATTTATTTTTTTATAATTTTTGTGTAAACAATTGAATACACCTCTGTTAGGCCAGTATCTTCTGCTCATGTGCGCTTGATATTGTCTACAGTCTAACCTTTAAGTATAATTCTTTAACATGGAAATCAATAATTTGACTATAAATGTGAATTAGGTCAGTTTCTCGTCACATCATTCCACCGGTAAGCTTAATCACTACATTTATAGCAATATTCAGGAATTTTCTTGGTATGTAAATAACTTATCTTCAAGGAAAATGTACAATATTGATGTATTAAATTATTTCAATTTGTTTCAGGAAATGGCGTTGATGTTGTTGTGGTTTTTATTATTTACAAAAGTGTCATTAGGTCATGTTTACAATGCGGTCGAGACGGAAATGTTTGCTATACCGATAAGTCCTAATTTATTTAACTGGACGTATCAAGGTGAGTCTATGTAATTAAAGAGATTTAAAATGTTTTAACAACTTTTTTTGTTTTACATTTCGTATGTTTAAACTTATTATGTGACGCCATTGTTGGGCATTTTTATAGTAGTATAATACAGCATTGGCTTCGGTTTTAGGTTCAATTTCCACTCTAAGAAATATTTGATTTTACAAAATAATGCCATTATCTTTTATTAACCTTCTGAATTGACCTTTGTTAAAAATAGAGTTAGTGTTTTATTCTTACAACTTAAAAAAAAATATTTTTTATATTTATCATTAAAATAATATATTTCCCGTTATTCATCAGAATTCGACCAGCAATATCGTTTCCACGCGTCTCTAATCGGCAAACCGGAGCTACCGTCTTGGCTTCGATACATATATAGTGGAAGACATCACTCAGGATTTATTTTTGGCACTCCACCCAGGGGTACCGCATCGCCGATTACAGTAAGTTTGTTTTTTTTTTACTTTTTACGATTTTTTAATACAGCAGGGTAGACAACAGTGGTGAAGTGTTCATTTAAACTGGATTCCCATTGGCTTACTAATCTCAATAAATAAATATTATATTTATTGTAAATATAATTACTTATTTAATAAACAAAGAGAAGTGCGACAAATATCATGCTTTAGTAGGGCCAACGCTACCTTAATGAAAATTCCACTCTTCGTCACTAGCTAGAGAACTTAGTGTAAACATATAACACATCAGATTAAGATTTCACGCTTTATCCCGCATAGCAGGGTAGTCAGAGATAACCTAGTGTCAAGACACTATCCGCCCGGAAATTCAAGGTTGCGCTTTGCTTACGACATCAGGATAATGGATATAATAATGAAGTTGAACCAAGAACCAAAGCGTTTCCGTTAGTTGTCGTCGCACTGAGTCACAATATTCATAAAATAGGAGGAGAATCTAAAAGCATTATAAAAGGACCTCTTAAGACTACTTGTGTTACAAGTCTACGACATTCCTCCGAGGGCCTCATTCTGCAAACCTTAGGACATTTGAACTGTAAATATAAAAAGTGTCGAACTAGTAGATAAATGTATAGATTATTTATTATGATAAATGTATTTCACACAACTAAAGAAACAAGAATTGATCGATAGTTTATTTAATAGTACAAGGTTCTCATGCCCTCATTCGTTTATTTATGTTATCTATTCGGTTTTTTTCATGAACGCCCTATGTTTATGCGTTCATTGGTATATTTTTACATTTTAGAAAAAACGTATAAAAATTTTGAACGCAGCGGAATTCGAACGCGCGCGTCTTGGATACTTGAATTGATACTTGTATCCAAGAGGCGCGGGTTCGAATCCCGCTGCGTTCAAAATTTATATACGTTCTTTCTAAAATGTTTTCTAATCCTAAGTGTGGAATAACACTTTAAAAATAGTAAATATTGGTATATTTTTAATTTCTAATGCAAGTTTTTCTGTTTATGTGTATACTTTATATATTGAAATTAAGTTATTTGTGGTTTATGTGTACTTGCTGGGTACTACATACTGTTATGTAAAGTTATTATATCGTTTATATGTATCATTATAGCTAATACAAAAATATTACACCGTTACGAAAGATGTAGAGGGAGATCGGAGTAAGAAGAGATTCGACCAATATTTTTAATAAAAAATCATTAGCAATACAGATTTTGTTAAATACACAACAAATGAGTTTTACCAACACTTGTATAAAGTAACATATACGTTGCTATGGCGACGCTTATTTTACACGTCATACTTTTACCAGTACTTAGGTAGGTACTTATTTGTTTAGAGGGAAAAAAAAGTATTTGAAATAGATACATAAAAAACGAAATGTAAGATTAGGGTAGATATAAAATATATTAGAACAAGTGAATGAGGTGGTATATCTGGGAAGCTTGTTTAATAGAGATGTAAGATTCAAAATGGATGTGGAAAGGCGTATTGCTGCCGCTAACCGGGTTAACGGTGCTCTTGTTGCATTGATGCAACGGCAAAACGTCAGCGTACCTGCAGTGGAACATGGGTGTTTTAAAAGAAGAATGAAAGAAAGATGAATGCCATAGAGATGTGATCTCTTCGTCAGATATGCGGAGGCAGTTTAGCTGACTGTATATGCAGCAAGGAGATACGCCGAATGTAAGTGCAAATGTCATAGTAAGAATGAAGAAGAACGTTCTCAGATGGTTTGGGCACGTTGAGAGAATGAGCGATGAAAGAATGGTAAGAAAGATTTATGAAGCAAAGGTGAGTGGTAGGAGAGCTCGGGGGAGACCTCGGTTGACCTTCGAAAACACGAATCGAAGATACTGTATTAAGGTCACGTAAAAAGCATGAGGACCCCCTGAAGGGCATTTATAAAGAGGCTAATGTCTATGGATGAGGCGAAGAGGTATGCAGGGACCGTAGCGTTTGGCGCTCCGTATTCTCTGACTACCTCGCAAGGTATAAAGCGTGAAGCTAAAAATAAATAGGAAACAAGTATTTAACTATTTGTCATTGTTTGACTTGAAGTTAAGTTTCAAAATTTTACATCGAATTTATAAGGGTGACGATAAACGGATATACTAAAACTATTAACACTATTAACCATAACAATTGATCGTCAGAATTAAATTATAATTTTGTATTTTCAGTAATTTTTTCTTACAAAAACACTGAAAATCTTTCTCGTAATTAATTTTTAATAAGAAAATTGCTAAGAAAATAAAAAATGTATTATTTTTATAACTTTCATAACAAACTAAGCATAGAAATGCGAAAGTACGAAAATATTATCGTTATACCGTGGCATGCATGATTCTGCTTGTTCTTTTATTGTCTTTTTTTTTGAAAAATAAATAAATTAATAAATATTATTATTAAACATTTTTGAATCGTAAGTGTGGAATAATACTTTAAAAACATTAAATAATATTATTATATGATATATACCTACCAGATAAAAAAATATAACCTATTATAAAAAAAATAAGCAGTTTCATGCTTTAACTAACACAGCAGGGTAGTCACAGATGATCTAGCGTCAAGAAACTCTGTTGATTATTTTCTGCCCGAAATCATAATTTTATGTCTTTCCACACATAAAATGAATATAATCATTCCCCCTAGTGGGAATCGAGTACACTACTCTCACTTACAGGTAGACAGACACAGTCCCACTGCGCCACGATGGTTTATGACCAATAAAAACTAAAATCTTTTAAATTATTTCAGATAGAAGTGATCGGTCTAAATCGACAGGATTATGAAACTCGACGCGTGCTGCTAACTTTGACTGTTGAACCTAAAGGAAACATGGCGACACACGAAGTGGAGTTGAAGATAGATAATCTAAACGTAGAAGATTTATTGGATGAGCACAGGTAAATATTAAAAAAAGCCAGCTTCACAATTTATCCCGCATAGCAGGATAGTCAGAGATAACTTACTGTGAAAATATTCCGTTGTCTGCTTTTTGCCTGAAATCGAGATATTGCGTGTTGAAAGGCAAATATTTTTTTAAATATAATTATTCTCTCAAGTGGGATTCAAACTTACATCCAATTACGTTTCTAACCAGACTCTGTCCCACTGCCTTCATCCTGTCCAATGTAAACTATTATATATTTGTTCCAAAATAATTTCCTTATCCTAAGCACGTGAATAACTAATATAAATATTAAAAAAAGTAACAACTTGATTGTATTTTTTTACAGAATGACTCGCCTTAAAGACATATTAAGAACAAAATTGTGGACGGAAAGCAGTAAAGACTTGTACCCAACATTCCTCGCGTCCGCCATTGACTTAGGCGCCAGATTACCTTTGAAACCCAGCGATGGTGAGGGGTAAGATAAGATATAAATTTTAAACTTATTATACACTGAATAAAAAGTGCGGCCTTTTCATTATCTGTTAACTCTTTCACAAAATTTAAAAAAAAACGTTTTTTTTTCTATTTCAATACCAATGATAATTTTTATTCGTTTGCTTTTTGGTAATGAAACGCACTGCATATTTTGTCGTCAGTGCCCTTTTCAACTTTTTTCTTTATTAATGCTAATAATTTTGTTTTCTTTTATTGAATACGGTCACTATACTATTATAGCTATTTCTTTCTTTTACCTTTCATTTTTCACCCATCTACATATGACACCTTGATCCATATGTGATTTTACTCAGCCACATATGAAATCTTAGTCCACATGTGATTTTACTCGTCCACATATGACACTTTGATCCACATGTGTTTTTTCTCATCCACATATGACATTTTGGCCCACATGTGGTTTCATTCGTCCACATATGACACCATGCTCCACATATGATTTTACCCATCCACATATGACGCCATGGTCCACATGTGATTTTACTCAGCCGCATATGAAATCATACTCCACATGTGATTTTACTCGTCCACATATGACATTTTGGCCCACATGTGATTTCACTCGTCCACATATGACACATATGATTTTACCCAACCACATATTACACCATGGTCCACATGTGATTTTACTCGTCCACATACGACATCATGAGCTAGATGTGATTTTTCTCGTTTACATATGACGTCATGGTCCACATGTGATTTCACCCTTTCATACATGCCACCATGATGTGACTGTACTCATCCACATATGCTCCATGGTCCAAATGTGATTTTACTCGTCTACATATGACACTATGGTCCACATGTGATTTCACCGATGCGCTTACGACGTTATAGTCCTAATGTGATATCTGATGTTAAGTTCAGTCAAAAAGCTGTTCGGCGAGCTTTATCTTCTTTAGATATCTATAAGTCGAGTGGTCCTGATGGCATTTCTCCTTTAGTGCTCTGTTTTTGTGCTCCTGAGTTTACACCGGTGCTAACGCGTTTATTTCGACACTCACTCAGCCGCCGTAGTCCCGCACTCATGGAATGGCGCTCTAATCCACCCGATCCTAAAAAAGGCGACAGTTCCAATCCGATTAACTACAGATCTATCGCTAATACCTCCCTGTTTTCCAAAGTGATGGAAAGCATAATCAACAGCCAGCTTCTTGTGTATCTGGAAAATCAACGGTTGACCAGTGACCGCCAATAAGGTTTCCTCTATGGTCGCTCAACTGCTGATCTTTTAGCTTACTTATCCCACCATTGGGCTGCGGCTATTGATAGCAAAGAGGAGGCCTTGGCAGTTAATCTGGATATGGCGAAGGCTTTTGATTAAGTGTGGCACGGGGCGGTCCTTGTGAAGCATCTTATGTGCTTCTCGAGAACTTATGTGTGTCACCAGCTTTCTCATTGGCATCGTCGAATACATGGCACATCAAGGTCGCTGTCGATGATTTCTGCTCAAATTACAAGCACGTGAACGTGAACGTTGGCGTACCCCAAGGATGTGTGCTGTCCCCTACATTGTTCCTTCAGCGTACTAATGACATGTTCGAGGATTCTACCATTCATTGCTATCCAGACGACATTACGGTGGACGCCATATACAAATATGCAGGTCTTTCTCGTGAAAACGTCGACGAGTGCCGTAAAAAAACGCAATTGGTTGTGTGTACCATTACACTCGGCCTTGTGCTATAGATATTTCTTTTTTTGGTGTTCCTTTAAATCGCAAACATTTCTCATTTTTTATATTGAATATATATTTTTGTATATTGAGTATATCTGTTTTTATATAGAATATAAATTTCTGCTAAATATTTCATGTACAAAATTAACTTTTCTACTGTTTTATTATATGTATAGAATATAGAATATAGATGAAGAATATACTTGATCACATATGAGTTAAAGCACTGACATTGATTTAGGTATGCTGAAACAAAATTCCCAAGAAATCAGTTCTTTCTTAAATAAGAGGACTCATTTCGTAGTATTATATTAGTGGAGAGGGTTTTAGTGGATAGTACCACTTGATCATGAGTCCCATATCACCCGTCCACAAGGCACATCTGCCTTGCGCACGGGTGGTTTGAATAAATGTCATTTCCCACTTATAAAAAAAGGACTACTTCTTTAATTACGTCTTCCTTACCTTACCTTACGTCTTCATTACCTTATTATAGAAAGAAAGTTATATAAATTTATCTTTCAAAATTTTCTCAGTTTGGTGATACGTCTCGGCAGTTCAATGCCGTTTTCTTCAGAACTAAAGAGATTGAGGGAGGAAGTTCGTCCGTTATCTCGTTTACCAAGTTGTCCTAGAGAGTATAAGCGGACCACCGTTGAAAGATTATTCAGAGATGCTGGACTAACCTTGGATTGGTGTAGCTTCGAATTGGTAAGTATATTTCATTATGGCGGAACTCAACGTCATGTTTTGTTTAACTAGAAAGTGAATTTGCTAAAGTATAAATCAGAGTCAAGCGAATTGGTTGAAAACCGAACTCACGACCATTGTTTGTATAGTCCAGACACATTTTAACTACGTCAAAATGGCGTCATTAGATATTTCTTTTATAATTTCATTATACATATTATCGTCCTTTACACTTGTTTAGTGTCAAAATACTTTGTCATTAGCCAAAAATAGAGACATTGGGTGTTGCGTAACGAAACTCAACGCCGCGCTTTGTCTTATCCGTCACCCCACTGCGCATAAATTGCCCAACATTATTCTATGCAATATACATGTTTATAGTTATATACATACATACATACAGGCTGGTAATGTTGATCTTATATAATTTTTTTATATTAAATAAAATATCTTATTTTTAAATTGTTACATATTTATAAGGACTACTTTAAACTAAGTTTTCATTAACTGAAAGCTTTCGCTGTAAATTTTTCTGTATATATATTGTATAATTTCAGACGTTTACCGCACAGCATATTAGTAAGAAGGAATCATTCAAAATAGGTCTTCATTTTTTATAAACGAAATTTTTCGTAAATGAGTGGTGGAATTTAACGCCGCACTTCGTCTTACGAGGGCGAGAATATAAAAATAATTGAAATATCGACTATATTTCACACACACAACGATCTACCTATATGATAATATATCATATAGGTATATATACAAAAACTTTCTCATTCCAGTACAACACAATATACAAGCCGCGTACAACCGACCACTTAGAATATCTAACTCCGTTACCAACCAGCAACGCGGACACCCATCCTCTGTTGACCTCGCCCACGTGGACTGCCCCGGACAGGGGGTCGCTCCCCTCGGCTAGTGTTGCGCGACGCCTCGCCTCTGTCGTGACTGCGCCAGTGTTGTTAATGTTGTTTTGCGTGGCCGGCTTGTCGGCAGCCATGTGCGCTAAGTGTGCGAGGTGAGTAATGTTACAGAGAAGAAATTCCTTTTAGGTTATCGTCACGCAGTGGGCCAACGTCTAACTGAAAAAGCGAATGGTTGTGGGTTCGATTCCCGCTCAGGATGTGAAATATTAATTTTCTCAGTACGGTGTTAGTTTAAAGTCTCACAAAAGTTGCCTCAAACTTGGTCGAATATATCTCGTACAATTAATATAATTTAATTGTTCGAAAAACTCACATAAACCTTTTCGTAAGTAGCCGATTATATTGATGTCAATTACATTTCATTAGAAATATATAACAATAAAAAGAAACATACTGACGGTAGTAGACAGTACACTGCATACTGTAGTGTAATATTTTTATACTAAAAAAATCTGCTTTATGATAAGTTTTATAAATACTTTTTAAATATTCCGGGTGGACCATTAAGTTATGCGAATTTCAAAAAATCAAATCGAAATAAGGCAACAAGATTTAGGAAAGACAATATTTATTTATAATAAAATAAACACATGGGAATTTTATTTTTTAAAAATAACATCACTGAGATGTGTATCATCCAAACGTACACACTCCTCGAAACTAGACCTCAAATTCGTAAAAACTCGCTGGTATATCCCTCGTGGAATCGCAAATGTCGTTCTTGAGCTGGGCAGTTGTCTTCGGTTTATGGGCATAACGCGGCTCTTGAGGTACCCCCAGAGAGAAAAAATTCAGTGGCGTGAGATCTAGACTCCGAGGAGGCCACGGAATGTCACCTCAATGCGACATCAGTTTTTTAGTAAACATTTCGTTTACAACTGCTAAGGGCTCATTTTTTATATGAGATGTCGCGCCATCTTGGTGAAACCAGGTCCTGCTGTTGTAGACATCAAAATGATATAGTTGTGGGAAGAAAAAGTTACGTAACATGTCTGTACAGCGATCAGAATTTACTATTACGGTCTGGCCTCGGTAATTTTCGATGAAATGGGGTCCGATGATTCCTTCAACTTAAACTGTCACTTTAAGCAAATGCTGTTGATGTTTTAATTTGGAATTTTCTGAGGCCCAATACCGACAATTTCGGCAAAAGCACGGCGAAGATGACGGTCATTTGGTTTTAATTCCTGGTCTAATGGAAGTTTATGCGGGTGAAATTTAAGATCTTCTGCCAAAATACGTCTTAATGATGTTCTTGATATAGGGAGCTCAGTTGATCTCTTTCGGGTTGGAGACTAGGGATCGCGCCGTATAATTGTCGCGACTTCGCTCTTCCGTTCAGTGTTGAACCTGTAGACTCAAACTTTTTGACCCACGATCTGATAACACTTTAACTTGGTCATTGATTTAAATCATTTAAATCATCTTAATTTCCGAGAACCAAGCCTCCTATCCTCACTACCCACTGCCCGCTTTCGCGTCCCTCTCACAATCAATCCGATTTTGAAATTCGCACGCCTCTCTGATCCACCTTTTACTATTAAAAACATATAAAACAAATGTTCTACTAAGTTATAGTACTTTAAGTGGAAAAAAAAACATTTTTCAGGCGTGATCCAGTCTCAGAAATGTTTGTAGACGAAATCTTTCACGTCTGTGAAGATTATAAACATAGCAGGTTTGATTTTTGAAGGAATTTAAAATACTAATAATAATAATAAAAAATATTGCATATATGCATACAGTGTTGCTTAGCAACGGAAGAATAATAAATGGTCAAGAAAAAAATATCTTGTGTCAACTATTTATTAGTTAGCCATTGCTAAGCAACGCCTTTACATATATGTACCACATAAATAATAATATTTATACTAAAAGTAACGCAAATTTAGGTAATACTTAGAGAATAATTATATTAAAACTTTAACGTTTATTAATAAGCGAATGGATCCACGAAGAAATTGGCTTCGAATCCCGATATACTATTTTCTTTTATTAACCTTAATATGATTTTCTTAATAATCAGTAATATTTATCAGTAATATTTTTCATATCCTAAGTGTGTATAAATTAAACTAGAAATATATAATTATAATATTTTATTTTGTTAATAATTATATATAAATAATATTTTTTTGTGATAAACCGACAATAACAATTAAAACTTACCCACACTAAAAATAACTATAACTCATTACTGATTACTAAACACAAAAAAAACAATAAAAAGTAAATAATTTATATAATTTTTAACATATCCGGTTTGACCAGCTTGAAAACTTGCTCACGTATACGAATATAATACAAATACAATATTTTCATAGCATAAAATAATGCTGGAAATCATTTTAAGAAAATAATTTATACCAAATTATAAAAAAAATATGAACTAAATAGTAGATTTTTTTAACAAGTAGTGATGTAACGAATCTTTCATAACCGCAAATGCTACACGCATTGAAGGAATGGTTATCTCTAGAATTCGTTACTTATATAAAGAAAAACTCAAATATACGCAATTGCAAATACGTATACGCGTTACATCACTAAAATAATTTTAAACGTGTTTTCTTATAAAAAAAAACATTTTTCAGAACTCAAAAAGCGGCGAAAGTAGAACTGTGTAGATATGGCACCGGCGACACGGAACAAACACAAGCTGACAACAACAGTCAGAAGAGTTTGGGAATCAGGTATTTGGTACTTTAAATATATTTTACTTAGTTAATATTAATGTAATTTATATTTTATCCCCCATAGCAGAGTAGTTAACCTAGTGTCAAGGTCCTCCATTTTCCAATGCGATGTGACGTTAAACGACGGAACACAACGTCACGATTTGTCGTGCCAGATCAGAAAAATGAGAATAATTTAAAAGTTTTTTGAAAAAACGTATAAAAATTTTGAACGCAGCGGGATTCGAACCCGTGCCTCTTGGATACCGTCCAAGTCCAAGTGTAGTACTCTTGGACTCGTTTTTTCAAAAATGTTATATAATAAAAAATAGTAAATAATTTAAATGTTAACATTCTCCGAGTGAGGATTGAACCCACAACCAAAACTTATTAGAGCGAGTTCAAATCCTGCTACAATATATTTAAAATTTTTAACAAAACTTTCTTTATTATCAATTTATATAGAAACCAGAGTATGTAATGGGTCTCTAGTATTACCTGCCTAAACTCAACAAACTAATAAACTATCCAATTCCTTTTTCAGCCCAAACAGCAGCCTGACGAGACCGTACAGTCCTAAGTCGACCACCAACTTGGCGGCCAACTACAACCGTCCTCAGCCTCCGCCATACTCTACTAACTCTCTCCACCACAGAAAACCCGACAAAGACAAACACACACCAGAACGAACTCGATCCCATTTAGCTTTAGAAGAATCTCTGAAACTCTTGAACCAGGCCAATATAAACAAATACGACGATATATGCGACAAAATATTAGATTTGACTGACGGCACTGACGATTATGTGCCCATCAAGGAATATATGACTGACGATTATATTAAGCCGGAGATAGACAGTGTGGCGGAATTAGCTAAATATGGCATCACGGGTGTAGGTCCGATTTGACAAGAGACTGACGGTTCCAAACCATCTGTCAAAACTTGGTTTTGTTAAAGAACTGTAAAAGAATTTTTTTTTCGTAGTACTATTATTAGTGATGTAACGCATATTCATGTTTACAATTTTGAATATTTGCATTTTTTTAATATAACTTTTCAATTCTAGTAAAAATTGTTCGTGCAATGCGATTAACATTTGCGACTTTGAAAGATTCGTTACGTCACTAGTTCTTGTACAAACGTATTGTTTTATTAATATTATCTATTGATAATTTATTTATAATTTGATATAGTTTTGACTTGTGACGTTGGAGTGTTAAGAAATTGCTTAGAAAAAAATTTCGCCGGTTAAAAACCTTTTTTTATTTATATAATTAATGTATTGACAGTTATAAGGAATCACTTGTAGGAAAATTGACAATTAGCTGTCGTAGAAAAACTATGCAAATACGTACAGGTCATATATTTCCCGCCATAATATCACTTTGATAATTTTAGTGACATTAATAAATTTATTAGGAGTTTGCAATTTAAATTTAATATGTCGAATTTTAGAAATAAAGAAGTATAATCTAGTCACGCTTTTATAACTCTAGACTGTTACTAAAAATAACATAAATATACGTATATAAGACTGTTATTGATCTGCTATGCAATATTGATTATACTCACAAGCATCATTGAATAGCTGCTCTGTACTAGATTCATATTGTCTCATTCATTTCGAAATAATTTAGTCCCAGAGGGAAAATACGAGAACTATATTTTCCTGCATTTTAAGAACAGTGTTGCCACTCACTTTTTTGGAACTGTCCCGATTTTGTTGATATTCCTGGCCAGTTTAGGGCCGGTTTAAAAAAAATTTTACAATTATCGACTATTAAAATAGGTGGAGTATTTAAAATTAGAATGAAGTATAAGGTGTGTGGTTTTTTTCTTTGGTAGACGTAATTAGTGGTAAACTGTCACTTATTGTCGCAATTCTTTCTTTTAAAAGTTAGCTTTACTTTTATTGGATTAATTGAAGGCATAGCAAGAATAATAAATAAAGATATTTATTATGAATAATTAGAACGAAATTCAAATTAGAAACGCACAGTAGCTTACTTATTTATATTTATTAAAATAATTAAAATATTTATTAAAATGTTATCATGAAAACTATGCAGTTTTAAACCGGAATTTAATTTAAGTGGTTCTGAATAATATACATATTTCTTGTTGTTAACTGTAAGAAATTATTAGATTTTAATTCAACAAAGCATTTTTTTATCATGTATTAAATATATTCAGTCAGAAATAGTAGGCTTTATAGATATAATACGTTGTAATGATAAATTATTCTAAATTTTTTTGCAATAATTATTAAAAAATTGCTTTCACAGAAGGGTGTGTGTTTAAGACTTCTAAGTATGTATTAGTACTTCTAGAGCTCTAGCTTTAACTAATATATTCTGGTATCTTTTAAAGATTTGTAGTGAACTGTAAGCTAGTGTCACAATGTGTAAGGAAGATTAATTGTAAATGTATGTCGGTTTTAATGTTAATTAAAAATTTACTAGTCAAATGTACCTAGTCATTAAATAAACGAATTATAATATTACTTTTTTTATTTATCTACACTTATAAATGGTATTTAATCACCAATATGTCTGCATGTTGCAATAAATGAGCTACAAAAGTGTCATATAGGATAAATTTCTAAATAAAACATAACATTCATTTCTAAATAAAACAAATATTGAAAGTAATTTATTAAGAAACATTGCTTGTTGCATCAGATACTTTTACATTGTACAGTATTTAATATAAACCACACAATTTAGAAAAGTTACTCATTGAATGAAGTAAAAAATATATAGAAATAGAAAAGGCAAATTTTCTTCTATAATACACACACAAACGAAGCTATGAGTAACTATTAACATAAAAATAAAACAATACATTAATGTTATTATTTATTAAACAATCAACACTGAGATTACATGGTTTGTCTTAAACTAAACGTTCAACAATTGTTCCTAGAGCTCTTCACTGACAAAGAGCGGCAAAAAAAGAATTATATATTGTTTTCAATTATACAATGTATTATACAAAAAAAGCGGAATATTTAGTTATAATTTGTACGACATATATTTAATTATAGTGAATTTGTATATTTCACTTCAATTTTCCATAAATGTTGTTCAAATAACAACATTTTTAATAACAACTATTGTAAAGTTATGGTTATTTTTGTCCACATAATACAAGAACTTAATTATTCCTTACACATATTATAACTTATAATTTCAATCGTACTGACCAAAATGTTACTAAGAAACTAACAATAATAATCTAATTTGTACTAAAACTAAATACAAATAAAAACGATTATCACAATTTTCATAAGAATTAAAATTAAATAATAAAATAATTCGTTTCTCATAAGTGGAATATTCATTACAACCAATCACAATTACGGATGTCATAAAAAAATTAATGACATTTTTATTTGACAAAGTTTCACCAAAAAAGCTCTGGTACTTATTTGGAGAATAGGTACATATTTGGTGCAGCTTGAAAATATAGCAAATTGTGCTATGTACTTTACTGGTCATATTTTTTATCTCGATCCTTTTATCTTAAAAAAAGATGTACATTTGTTTATTACAACGTACATGAAGTTTTAAAGTATAATTATTTTTAAAATACGAAATAAAAATGAAATAGGTACTCGAATTAAATGAGATTAGGTTTAATTGTGAATTTGGGGTCTTAAGCAATTTCAATGTAATATTTATTTTGTTGATGTATATAATATCTTATATTTTAATATCATATAATGAACATAAATGAGGTAATTATAACTGGTTTAAGGTAACTGGTTCACGTCAAATTTTAATTATTTAACAAATTTGTACTAAGTATACGTATTGTTCTTAAATTTTAAATTATATAAAAAATTGATTAATTCTATAATATTATACTATTTTTTCTATTGCAGTTTTGTTGAAAATATTTGTTTTAACGAAAATGCTGTTTAAATTAAAACGTAAGTTGCATATATGATATAAACTCATGTAAGACATTTGCTTTAAATTGAAAAGAAATCCTTTCCTTAACAATGGCAGGAAAAATATTCCCGCCAATATTACTATGACAAATGACATTTCTCATTATTTCACGACGACGAAAACTTTTAATAGCTTTATAAAATAATTAGTTTAAAAATCAATGAGTTAACCAGTTTCATAACAAAAATACACAGGTAAATATCTCGTAGATCGGGTAATTCTAATAATATTTATTAATTTTTTATTTCACCGGTCTCATTCTACTGGTTTCCAACAGACGACCGCTCGCATGTCGTCGGGAGCGCGACCGAATGTCCTTTCCCCGTTGGGGTCGACGTACTGATTTATTTGGTAGTCCAGTAAGGTTTGGAAGCCGAGAACATCTGTTCCCAGTTGCTGTGGAATTGAATATTTGAATGTGAGTTCGCTTATAACACACACACATGTGTCCAAAGTGACAAAGCAAGCAAGTAAGTGGTAACCTGTGTCAACGGGCTGGTGTTGGTGGTGAAGACCCCGCGGAAGCGCCGCTCGCGCGCCAGGCGCTCCGTGGCCACCTCGAGCGCGCGGATGGCGGACACGTTGTCGCGCGCCGACAGCTGCGCGTCGGTCGCCATCATGAACGAGTGCAGGATTGTGCCTGGGCAGGAAACTTGTAACTTATAATACCAGGCCTAATTGCTTATTAGGTTATTTGATATTATTAAATAACATTTCAATCCATTTCTCCGCTCTGGTAAGACAAAACGCGGCGTCGAGTTCGCCATTCAACACGTAATGTCTTGAATGAGCGGGCAGCAGTCAACAAAGTATTTTGACTCAATAAAGTATTTGCCTCTTACTCTGTAATGTAGCATAAAGCGTGTATCTATTTGTAGTTACAAATGAATATATCTAGCTTATTATTCGAAAAATTTTTTAGAAAACGTACAAAAATTGAATGAAAGAACTTTCTTACCACTGAAACGGTAATTTCTTAGAAATAATGTTTCCCTACAGAGATGCTAACTGCATGAATAAGTCGTAATAAGAGTATTAAAGTATCGAGGCAGCTCGAAGTAGATTGCATGGCTTAATATAGTGAAAGTAAGTACAAAAACGTCACAGATATTTTACTCAAATGTATAATTTAGTATTAGTATATCTAATATATTAGAACATACCTTTCCCCTTGGGCAGTACAGCATCTCTGACTGACCCTTCCACAAACTCTAAGAAAGTCATGATCTTGGCGAGCCCGCCGCTCAACGCGATGTCGGGTTCATCTCGCGCGTCGAAGTTCAATGCTACCGCTATTGGAGAACCGGATGCTGGGGAGGATATAGTTTTTGTTATACTTAACAATGCAGAATAATAAAACACAGGGTCAGAGACAACCCAGTGTCAAGATGCTTTTAGTCATTTATACTTTATATTTAAATTATTTTTATTATATACTCTAGTAAAGCAAAGCGGTGTTGAGTTCCGCTACTCAACATCTCTATTGCTTTGAATGTCTCGATATAATTTCTCTGAACACTTTGCTATGTGTTAACTATTAGTTAATAAACGTGGATGTACTTATACAGAATGTTTGAAAAAGTCATATTCAAAAAAAAAGATTATTATAAAAACAACTTACAATCCTCTAAAACAACGCTCAAATCAGCCACGAGCAATGGCTCCCAACAGGCGTCGATGCAAAGCGCGTAGTCGCGAGGTTCGATTTCGTGTCGCACAAACTGCTCCAATTCCGCCTTCTCGTAGAACGATGATACTATCATTCTGTTAATAAATAAATCACTTAAAAAGATATATTACTTGAAGATAATTTGTATGAAATGAAAAGGATTTTTTGATTCCATTGGATTTTTGGTATTTTATTCGCACTCTGACGATTATGCTTTCCATAGTCTTTTGGCATCTCAACACATGCATTCTATAATACTATACATCTGACTGTAATACTATACAATTAGTATAGTATTACATCAGATTAGATTTAAATTCACAACTACTTTATGTGTGGCTTTCATTCCCATTATACGAATTATTTTCATTTCTTCACTCTGTAAAGTCAAAGCGCGACGTTGAGTTCCGCCTCTCAACGACTACGGAAAACGGACTACGGAATGTCTTGACATTAGGTACTTCCTGTCTACCTTGCTATATGGGATAAAAGCACAGTACCACATTTATCTAGTGTATAGGTAATTATTCATGGTATGTATTGTTCATATCTGTTAAAGACCCTTATATCTATTTCCAACATTAAAATTAAATTACGGTATTAAAATATATATGTATATAAAAAAAATGAAATAACTCACTCAATGACCCTCTCCTTATGGTCCTGCCTCATAGAGTGTACCGTGAAATTATTAGGTTCACTGTGAGAAGAGTTCTCTGGATGAGTTTTTAGATGCGACAGAACCTCTCCCAAGTCCTTAGCGCCGAGGAAGTCGCTTATTTCTAATAAGTTATTTTGAAATATATATATACATTTTAAATGAAACTATTTAAAATGGATTAATCGCGTATATTGTGATATTCGAAAATACAATTTTAAAAACTCGAGGTTTTTTTCCGTCTTTGAGTACATGCTGTTGACCCTTTTGGTCTTTACAGCGACACCGGGAGGGGGAGGGAAGAGGGTGCTCTAACATGCAAAAATTAGCAAACACTAAAGTGGCTGCTTGAGAGGGAGTCGGCGACCACAAGGGCACTCGCACCTCGGCTTGCGGTCGGCGATCGATTAATCTGTTTAAAGTAGTTTCTATTAAACTGTGTAAAAATCGTGAAATCAAAGATCTTAATATATACAAAGCGAATATAAGACACTATGGTGCAGCGGAAAAGTATCTGACTGTACGCGATTAATTGTGGGTTCAATTTCCCCTCCACATGAATATGTTTAATTTTTTTTTCATTTCTCCACTCTGGTAATACAAAACGCAAGGTTGAGTTCCGCCGCTCAACACGTAATGTTATATCTTGAAGTAATATTGTATCTTGAAGACGTTAAATATTTTGCAAATATACTTTTAAATCATTTAATATTAATAATCAGCTCAGCATAATCAGCTGAGAAAGTATTTCTGCTGACAAGCTAGCGATACGTTATTAACAAAATTATCTAAAATATAAATAAAATATACACTTACCAATATAATAACCCTTGTCTCTCAACCTTGTTATGGTATAAATGGAATTCAATGAGTTTCCACCCAAATCGTAGAATCCAACTCGAACCGATAAAGCTCCCCGTACTGACCGACCGAGGACTTCTCCGACGGTCTCGAATAACACTCTAGCTGTTTCTAGATCTTGAGGGTTGATGCCTGTGTAGTCCATTTCCAATGGGATTTCAGCGTCATCTGGAAGTTTATTGAGTTATTGTTAGTCGAACGCATGGCTTAGCGGTCAGAGCGCTTGGACGGTATCCAAGAGGCGCGGGTTTGTATCCCGCTGCGTTCAAATTTTTATACGTTTTTTTTTAAAATGTTTTCTAATCCTAGGTATAGAATAACACTTTAAAAGTAGTAAATATTATTGAATTATTATTGTTTAAATTTTTATTTGCTGTATATATAGATATTATGTAGGATTCGGTTTTATTAATTTATTTAGTATTGCGTGACAAAAGAATCCTTTATAAGAGATCCAATTTAAAACTCTTAGATTGATAATTTTTTTAAAATTAAAAAAATCTGATACAAAGATGTACATAAATACAAATAATATTTATTTTTTTAGCTTCACGCTTTTAATCCCGCATAGCAGGGTAGACAGAAAGAACCTAGTGTCAAGACACTCCGTGCTTCGCTTTCCACTGAATTCGAGACATTGCGTGTTGAGTGGTGGAACTCAACGCCGCACTTTGTCTTCACCAGAGCGAGTGAAGTGAAGTGAAGTGAAAATAATTGATATGTAATCACTGTCCCGAGTGGGGATCGAACCCACAACCGATCGCGTTTACAGTCAGACGCTGTCCTACTGCGCCATGACCGGCCTTGTTATTTTTGTATTATTTTTATTTCAGGACGTGGTACTGCAGTAGGCATTTAATTATAAACACTATAACGAGGATTCGATACCCAATTGCGGAAATGAATATATGTAAATTAATTTCGTTACCCTGCTTTGATAAGACAAAAAGCGGCGTTGAGTTCCGCCACTTAACACGTAATGTCCTGTCTTGACACTAAGTTCTCTCTGACTACTATGTTATGCGGGATAAAGCGTGAAGCTAGTTTTTTTAACCTTCATTTATTGATTTATGAGTTTCTAGGTCAATGTAAAACATAATAATATATTTATTAAAAAAGAAGTTTTTTCCTTTAATTATTAATTTACTATTCAAATCAACTAATGAACGTTTAACAATTAGTTTAATTATTATTAATAATCTTTTATTATCCTCATGATTTATTCCGTACAAATATCTCGACTGACAATTATTTTCTGCCTACTTAAGTGTGATTATTAAATTATTACAATAATTTATTTAAATTATTTAATTGCATTCAATTAGCTTCACGCTGTTATCCTGAATAGCAGATTACACAGGAAGTACTTAATGTCAAGACACTCCGTACTCCGCTTTCCGCCAAATTCGAGACATTACGTGTTGAGTTGCGGAACTTAACGCCGCGGTTTGTCTTATCAGAGCGAGGAAGTGAAAATAATTAATATATAATAATTTGTTTAATTGAGAATCGAACCCACCACCGATTTACAGTCCCACTGACCCACGACCGGCCCATGATTGAAAGTTGTGCAATGTAAATTCCTATAGCAAAATTATTCCAAATACGAAGTTTTATTTATATCAACATTTGCTATTTAAGCTTAAAAGGAGAATTTAATATTATATTTCTTTTTACAAAAAATATTTTTTGTTTTTAGAAGAAATATATTTAATTACTTCACTTAAACTTTTAGTTTAAATTTTAATTTAAAAACATGAAAATCATCAGTTAAATTGTTTTTCTTTTTAAATATATTTTTATAGAAGTAATTTATATATTAACACGTAAAGCAAAATGTTTGTAATCATTTTTACGAAAATTACGCGCACAGAGGAGTGGCATTTAGCACAGTTTAGGTATATATAGGGAAGGAGTGCAGAATGCTATAATGCATATTAATATATTGAATTAATAAAATAACTCTAACACACACTACCATGAGTTTGACATACACGTTTATATTAAATGACATACACGTTGCTAAGGCAACGCGTTGTCAACGTATCAACGAGACAGCCAGTATGAATTAAAACATTAAATTTATATTTTTGTTTGTTTTTGTTTGATGTTAAGTTCCAAAATTTTAATGGTTATTTAGATCCTTAGAACTTGAAATGTTTTATTTATATACAAACACTTATTTTTTTTATTATTTTTAGTTTCGCCTTTATCTTCTTTATTATAAAAAGCGTTACTTATAAACTTGAGCAAAAATTTAAATATTCTTTTTAAATTACATTATATTCTTAAGAATTTACGATTTCTTAGTAAATAATCATCATAATTTGAAGTTTGTATTAAGATTTAAAACTATTTTATAAATATTAGATTAGAAGATAAAAATAATTACCATTATTATTAGTGTTCTCATACATTTTCAAAAGACCTTGTCTATCCACTTTGCCGTTGACAAGGAGCGGAATTTTGTCTATAACGATTACCTGAAAAAAATATTACGCGTTTAAAACATAGTAGCGGAGTAAGGAGTGTCTTGACACTAGGTACTTCCTGTGTACCCTGCTATGCAGGATTAAAACCTGAAGCTAAAAAAAATGATTTAAAACGTCTATGTTGAATTCCAATCCTCAACATAAGAACACTAGTAATGGTAAAATTTACTGATTGTAACGCGATCGGTTGTGGGTTCGATCCCCACTTGGGGGAATCATTATATTGAAATTATTTTCACTTCCTCGCTCTGGTAAGACAAAGTGCGACTTAATTTCATACTAATGCAGTAATTATCGTTATATAATGTTATAATTAGGTACCAAACCCTATAATGAATAAATATTATTATTATTAACTTCTTACCTGAGGTATCATATACTGTGTGAGAGAGTTCTTTAAAGCGGCCTCAATATGATGGCTGGAGAGACGTGCGTTTTCTTCTACAGTGACAAAGGCTAATATTTCGGGGTTGCCGGACACCAGGCCGTAGCAGAGGACCACAGCTGTAAATAATTTATATATGATAATTATAATAATTTTTAATATTACTGTGGAAATTTACTGCGGTCGGTCGTGACTCATTGAGACAGTAGCAGTGCAAAGGTGATCGGTTGTAGGTTCACTTGGAAGTATTTAAATTATTTTAATTTTCGCGCTATGGTAGGACAAAGAACGGCGTTGAGTTCCGCCACTCACTGCGTAATGTGTAGAATTCGATGGATTGCGGAGTAAGGAGTGTTTTATCACTAAATACCTCCTGTCTATATTTTTTATTATCTGTATAATAAAAAATTAACATAATTCAAACTTGTTACCTTTTTCTACACCATTTATATTCTGTACGGCTCTTTCGACTTCAGTCAAATCGACTCTGTGACCTCTGATCTTCACTTGTGCGTCAGTTCTTCCGGCAAATAAAATCAAGCCTTTATGCAATATACCGAAGTCTCCAGTACGGTAGAGGCGACTGAAATCTATATGAGAAAAATATTTATATACCTAATTAACGTTATTTATATTTTTTAGACCCCATTTTAATGAAAATTAGGCGGAAAATGGCATAGTTACAATTTATATGCAGAAGAGTAGAATTTATTATTGTTAATTGTTTACGCTTTTATCCCTGTAAATACCTAGTGTCAAGACTCTCTAGAACTTACTTTTAATAATAATATATTAAAACAAACAACGCACACTACTATGCTTGACTAACACTTTTGTAAAAAGTGATTTAATATATTATATGTAAGTATGCAACTTACATTATGTTATAAAAAAAATTAAAATATGCTTTATTCACATATGATATTATATACTTTCGAATTGTCAGTCAACATAAAAATATCGGTATTGTCAGTTAGAAAACTATAACTGTTTCTGAATTACATATAGTATGGTTGTATATTTAAGCTATATTTTTTTTTGTGTTTGAATGAAAAAAATATACGCTTTATTTTGCAAAGCAGGGTAGTTAGAGATACTCTAGTGCCAAGAAAATCCGTTGATGACTTTTCGTCTGAACTCGAGAAATTACATGTTCAATGACGAACTTAAGGCTTACCAACTTTATCTCACCAAAATGGAGAAATGAAAATATTTTTTTAAATATAATTTTCCCAGTGGGAATTGAATTCATAACCTATCGCGTTACATTCAGACGTTGACAATTTCCATCACGATTGCCTCTAACGTAAAAAATATATTATAAATGTTTTCAATAAAGAACAACATATATTTTTATTGCTTTTTTTCTCTTAAGTGTACTTAAACCATGTATGGTAGTAAATAAACTATTATTGTTATTAAAGGGCCGGTCGTGGCACAGTGGGACAGCGTCTGACTGTAAACGCGATCGGTTGTGGGTTCGATTCCTACTATAGAAGTGATTATATTTAAATTATTTTCACTTACTCGCTCTGGTAAGACAAAGTGTGGCGTCGAATTCTGCCACTCAGCACGCAATGTCTATGATACTTAGGCACTTTCTGGCTACCGTGCTATGCGGGATAAAAACTTCAAGTAAAAAAAATATTAAAAATTAAAAATTGTACACAAGAACGTTACCTACTACTTAAATACCTACAAGTTATGAGGGAAGTGGCACGTGAATGTGTGAGGGAAGTGCAGTCGTAGTTATTTTTGCGATTAGCAAAGGGTCTAGGTAACAGTGGTGCCCTATATAGGCAATTTATAGCGAATTCTACTACTGATATGTTGCCAAACCACCCACATATTTCTCTAACAGCACTATTAAATAACTATAATCTAATAAAAAATCTAAAACATACCAGGATGAGAAGCATGGGGATTATCACAAAACTTGTCCGCTCCCTGCCCTCCGACGTATCCCTTGGCTAGGTTCCGGCCGGAAACCCAAACCTCCCCCGGTTCAGATTCTCTAGACGGATTCATCTCTTCGTCCAACAAATATACCGCGCAGTTATCTAATGGTGCACCTAAAAATATCATTGTTATTATATTAATTTTTTGCATTTTTTTTCACATTTTACATGAAACTATTTTAGCTAATACTATCTGTGACCAGTGTCTACTGTAAAGTGTTCAAAACGTCAGATTTTCATTATAAAGTATACGCGATTAATCCGTTTAAAACAGTTTCATTTATCTATTTAAAGTATATTTAAAATCATTTCAATTTATATAAAAACAGTTATATTTTGTTTTTATTTCAACAATCTTGTTTTAGCTATGTATATATTTATGATTTTAATATTATACAAAAATATAATTTATATATGAAAAAGAAAATTTGACCTAATTTATGGCCTTGAGTGATATACAGTTATGCCATACCCAAACGCAGTCAAACTATATCAGTTTAGTTGCTAAAATAACTACGTTTGACTTAGATATTTTGGAATGAAAAACCAAATTTAAAAAATATAAAAATAAGGTGAACATTTTAAGTAAGTATTGCCTTTACTGTAAATATACGTATTTTTATATATTTTTACAATATAAAGTGCATTTTTTCTTTATTTCTAGCCTCCCAATATATATATTTTTAATTTTCTGGTCTTCCATTAAAAAAGTTTGCCCGCCATTGATCTATACAAATGAATAAAATTGGAGCGTTTGCTATATCACTTTTACTTAATGCATTTGTATGTATACACAAAGACAAAAGTTGTAAAAAATGTTATTTTGGTGCATATAATAAAATAACATTTTTTACAATTTTTGTCTCTCTCTTTGTTCTGGTCAATCTCTGGAATGGCTGGATCGATATTGACAGGCCTTTTACTGATAGCTAGCTGATGTAACTTAGGCTATTTTATTTAATTATTAAATAAATATCCACATATGTTAAGTCCCACGAACACAGCTTTTATAATCATACATAATATGGAATATTTGTTTTTGATAAACCATTCATATTTTTTTTCGGTAACAACATACCTTCTATATGTTTTTAACCAAAGTATAAGAATTTCAACTATCTTATCGGTCAAAACGTTTGGACGGCTTCCAAGACGCATGGGTTCGAAACCCACTGCAATCAAATTTTATACGTTTTTTCAAAAATGTTTTCTAATCCTAAGTGTGGAATAACACTTTAAAAATAGTAAATATCTAGTATTTACTTACCAATCGGTATAGTAGGGAATATTTCCAACTGACTAGCCTTCTCTAACACGAAATAAGTAACATCACCCATTACTTCGGTACTTCCATAGAAGTTGGCCAATTTATATCCGTTTTGATCACCAAAATATTGGAAGAATTGTGATGCCAATTCCTTGCTCAGCGTCTCACCAGAACAAACCCACAATTTGAGCTGTTGTAATGGCCTGTCAGACGGATCGAGCGATAAATACATTAATATTGATTTGAGAAGCGTTGGCACTAGAACTAGACGTTTTATCTGAAACAAATTAAAGATTAATATAAAATTATATTATATAGAGAATAGAGGCCGGTCGTGTCGTAGTGGGACAGCGTCTAACTGGAAACGCGATCGGTTGTGGGTTCGATTCCTACTGAGGAAATGATTATATTTTAAATATTTTTATTTCTTCGTTCTCTACAAATCATGATTTCAAGTTTCGCCACTCAATGTCTCAATGTGTCAAATTCAGTGGAAAGCGGAATATGGAGTGTCTTGACACTAGGTACCTACTTCTTGTTTACCCTGCAATGTGGGAAAAAAGCAAAAAGGTAAAAAAAGTGTAAAAGTTGTAAGTAATAATTTTTGTAAAAAGCGTTTAAAACTAGCAAATGTGAAATCTATGCCAGTAATGTCACAGTAGGTCAATTTTTTGTTGTTTTTTCAGCATTATTATACTAATATACAAGAAGATAAGGAAACAGTTAGATTTAGAAGATTCAGCACGCAATGTCTAGACTTAGGGACGAAAATAAGCAACGGACTGTCTTGACATTAGGTTATCCCTGGCTACCCTGCTATGCGGGATAAAGCTGGAAGCTGCTTTTAATATCTACTTAATTAAATTGAGTGGTGTTATATTAAAATTTACCTGATAATCAGCTAAAACGCGAACTAACTTCTGCGGATCCCTCGTAGTCTCTCTGGACAGTATCAGTAGTGACCTGCCATGCAACAAAGGTCCCCATATTTCACATACTGAGTCTACAAAGGTCAAAGCGGTTTTCCAAACGCAAACATTTTCTGTGTCTGTATAGGGGAAATTTCGAAATTGCCACCAGAGGCGATTGCATATCGCCGAATAGGGTAGACGTACACCTGTGAATTAAAATAAAATAATAAACATTAATTAATTATGATATTTTTTAATATTTTAAGATTAACTAAGAAAATGATTTAAAATAATTTAGTATTTTTTTGTAAAGTTTGAATGAAACGTATATTTTGGTATTTGAAAATAGATTTTTGAAAACTTGAGGTTGAGAATAGGCAGCTCACAGTAATCCGTGGTCACAGATAGACGATATAGATTGAGGTTCTTGGGTTCTTAGGTTGAGGTTGTAAAAATAACGAAAATCAAAGAGGTTTTTAAAATGGTTATAAGATGGTTACGGTTTTCATATGAATATAAATATATTAAATAATTTCTTTTTCTTTAAATGGGAATTGAAGCTTGAACCACATACAAGAGACACTTTCTTAAGAAGCGTATTGCCGTCATTTTATTATTGGATTTATAATTATTTATTTAGTAAATTGAGTTTTTTTTTAAGCAGATATTGTTAGAATAGAAAATTATAAATTTTATACTATTGTCAGGTTAAACCTAAACAAATTGTAAAAATGTAAATATAAAAGTAGTATTCGCTTAATTAAGTTAAGGCGGCGTTGAGTTCCAACTGGTAATGTCTCGATTTTGGACGGATAGCGGTCAATAGATTGACACTCAGTCCTCTCTAACCAGCTTGTTATGCAGGATAAAGCGTGAAGCGACTTAAGTAAGAAATGAACAAAACATCTAAATGTTAGCTAACTTAAAACAACATACA
Organism: Dryadula phaetusa; assembly: GCA_032432895.1. Taxonomy (NCBI): domain Eukaryota; kingdom Metazoa; phylum Arthropoda; class Insecta; order Lepidoptera; family Nymphalidae; genus Dryadula; species Dryadula phaetusa. The sequence goes on from JAOYRS010000073.1 coordinate 4,376,544, forward strand.
AATTTAAACACACTGATCTGTAATTATAATAACACATCCTGATAATTCATCTTTCATTCAAAATGAAGGTCCCTTGCGAAATACATTAACTGGTACAAAGAGATGTAACAATCAAATCGAATTTTAATAAAAACCTTGAGTGCGGAGTAATTAATAACCGTGACCTTCATAGCGTTATGCATCTCAATAACAAGCCTTTTAGTGCTGACCGACATTATTTTTATGTTTATATGTTTTTAATTATTATGTTTTTAACGCCGTGGTAGCGCAGTGGGACAGTGTGTTACTGTAACGGCACTGGTTTTGGGTTCAATTCCTAGTAGGGGTGTAGTTATATCTGTTGTTATCTGGATTTATATATATCAACTCGTAATTATATTTCAATAACATCGCATTAAGGATCCTTAAAAATCTAAGGTAGGGGTTGGCTTTACCTAGAGATTTCATTAATTTTTTATAGAGGAACGAATAACTTCATCAAAGCTTGGCTGGTTTTGTATAGAATGTTTTTGGCGTGATCAATATATTTTATTTATAAATTTGGTTTTCATTTCTCCATACTGGTGAGAAGCAACGTGGCGTTTAGTTCGCCACCTAATGTCTCGATTTCTGGCGGAAAGTTATTATCGTAGTGTCTTGACTATGTTGATTCCTGTACTTAGCGGGTTATTATGCTTTATAGGTTCTATACCCTTTTTGGGCTGAATAATAAAACACATTTTTAACTTTTTTTATACATTTGAGAAAAAAGTGGTGAGTTACTAAGTTCTTTCTCATTATTTACTATTTTTAAAGTGATATTCCACACTTAGGATTAGAAAAAAGTCAGAGCGCTTGGACGGTGTCCAATTTTGAACACAGCGGGATTCGAACCCGCGCCGGGTTCGAATCCCGCTGCGTTCAAAATTTTTATACGTTTTTTCTAAAATGTTCTTTCTCATTTCTCTTATCTCAGAAGTAAAAATGTAAATGTAATAATGTAAATAATCGTTTAAGTTGGAGGATTTTAAGTTGGCATGCTGTTGGATAGCAGATCCTAGTTGAATGCGGGACTCATGAAGTAATTACTAAGTTGTTTGGCTTTTTATCTACAATCATCAGTCATGTTTGTAACTGAATATATCTCAGAATGAATGCGATAAATGATCTAAAAATAATGTTAACTCCAAATAGTACATGATACAAAAAGTCTACGAATGTTCCAAAGCTCAAAAACCAACTTCTGATATTCACGCTGCAAAAAGTGTAGAACAAGATAATAAATTACTTAGACGTTATAGATACATTGTTTCACACTTTAGAGAGTGCTGATAATGATCAGTGCCAAAATTCTACTAGTTTGATTTTTTTTATTTATTTTTAATTTAAATCGTTTTCAGGTTAAAGAAATGTTAACCAAATAGTTCATAATAAGACTTTTTGCTTATATACCTGTAAATCACGCTGATTTTTAGAAATTAATCACAAATATCGTGTGTGTACGAGCAAAGTGGCGAGCAAAAGGTAGCAACATATATATGCTAATCAATTTGATATCAAACATGACAATATTTTTTTGTTTTACTAGTTTTATTGTCTAGAGGGCGCCACCTACTATTTACTATGAGGTGACATAGAATATAATCAGCGGACGATACCTCATTTTTCAAATTATAAGTATTTTAGAAGCTACAGGGGAACATATAAACATACATATATACCAGTCATAAATTGTGGGTAAGAATGTCAAATTCAAGGCATAAATTACTCAATTGGGTATATTTTTTTTTGTTTAGATGCCTAATTTATATTTAAGTTTCTTTATATATATATATATATTACTCCGTTACTCCGTTAACTGTTTTCCACCCGAAATCCTCATTGTCAACAGTCCTTGGGTGTTGAGCGGCGTTGAGTTCAACGCTGCGCTTTGTCTTAACAGAACGGAGAAATGCAAATTAGGTTTAAAACCTGCCACCATCCGTGTTTTCAGTCAGACGCTTTGCCACTGCGCTGCGATTGTCTCCAATTAGTTCATTAATTAATTCTAATGATATTCGAATTCATGACCATGGTAAAACGCTTGTATTGCGCTACTATAGTCAATTGTTCAGCCAATTTCTTCCAATTACCCACCCATTTACCCTCAGATTGTAGAGAAAACGTTTTTAACGTAATATTTTAATTGTAATTTACAATACAAGGATTATTTTATATAATTATGATTATTATTATAATTACAAACGTTTTACGGGAGGAAGAAAGAATGGAATGTAAGATTAGAGTAGATAGAAAGATATTAGAGTAGATAGAAAGATATTAGAACAAGTGAATAAGCTGGTTTATCTGGGAAGTATTTTAAGTAAAGATGGAAAATACGAAATGGATGTGAAGTGGCGTATTGCTGCCAGTAACAGGGTTAACGATGCTCTTGCTGCATTGATGCGACGGCAGACCATAAGCGTACCTGCACGTTTTGCCGTTCACAAAGTATTACTGATACCGACCGAAACGTGGGTGTGACAAAAGAAGAATAAAAGAAAGATTAATGCAATATTTACTAGTTTTAAAGTGTTATTCCACACTTAGGATTAGAAAACATTTTAGAAAAAACGTATAAAAATTTTGAACGCAGCGGGATTCGAACTAGCGCCTCTTGGACGGTATCCAAGAGGCGCGGATTCGAATTCCGCTGCGTTAAAAATTTTTATACGTTTTTTCTAAAAAATTTTAATGCAGTAGACATGCGATCTCTTCGTTGGATACAAGTCAGTTTAGCTGACCGTATATGCAGTGAGGAGATACGCAGAGTGACCGGTGTAAGCGCAAATGTCATAGTAAGAATGAAGAAGAACGTGCTCAGGTGGTTTGGGCACGTTGAGAGAATGAGTGGAGTGAAAGAATGGTAAGAAAGATTTATGAAGCAAAGGTGAGTGGTAGGAGAGATCGGGGAGACCTCGGTTGACCTCCGAAAACACAGCATCCAAGATACTGGAGGAAGGTAAGGTACACGTAAAAAGCATGAGGATCCCCAAGGGCATGTATGAAGCGTTTGGCGCTCCGTTGTCTCTGATTTCCCCGCTAAGGATAAAGCGTGTTTATTTTGAGGGCGGTCGCGATCGGTTATGGGTTCGATCTCCACTCGGGGAGTGATTATATTATTTTTTTTTCACTTCCTCGCTGTGGTGCAGACAAAGGATGGCATTGAGTTCTACCACTCAACACACAATGTCTCTGGTGGAAAGTAAAGTACGGAGTGTCTTGATACTAGGTAATTTCTGCCTATTCTGCTATGCGGGATAAAAGCGTGAAGCATAAAAAATATATATTTACATATTATAATATATGTTTTACATTATGTACAATATGGCTGTTTCCAATAAAATTATCCAAGTTGATTAGTAATAACGTAATTAACTAAGTATTTTTATATGCGATTTAAACAATGATTTTTTTACCATGGTAGTAAAGCGCTGTGCCACTGAAATGCGCTTGAATGCACTCAATACGCAATGCCTCGATCGACAAAACAGTCATCGGAGTGACTTGACATTAGGTTGCTTCTAACTATTCTGTTTTGCGAGATAAAGCTTGAAGCTGCTTTTTATATATCATGAGCTATATATTTCCTACAGATAGCAGAGCGCGCAGAGAGATGTCAGTGTGAGAACATTCTGCTCTCTCTTCTATTCTACTTTTTTTTGCAAAATTTTTATTTATTGAGATTCTTTTATTAATTGAAGCTATGGAAATGTTAATTATTTAAAAGTAATCATTTCCCACTCAATCATCACGTGTATGTCATACACGCACTGCGCTATTAGCGTCATCATATCTTTATAATTAATCTCTTATAACGTTTATAATGTAAAAAAAACAAATAAAACATATTTTATTCCATGAGTATATTGTAGGGATGTGTGAGTCGATTACAATATTGTATGCGCGTGTACATGTCTACACTTTTTGAAAATTTTAGCGTAATTATGAACAAGCAATTAATGAGAGTTGACGAGTGTAATCGATAGTGAATCGATACTTATTAAATCAGTTGTTTTGGAATTGAATGGAATCGAATATCGAATTCAAGTTTATATTTATTTTCATTTAATCATTTTTCTTTCTTCTTCTTTTTTTCTGACACTATATGAGCACTAAGAAAGAAGATACAATTATAAATTGAATTTAGATTCCTCGTTTCGATGCATAAACATAATAATTATGTTATCTGTGATCGACTGATTTTGAGGTTACCTAATTGGCCGCAGGCAACGCATCCAAATTGACGTTTGAACGTTTCTTCGTGGAGTATTACCCAAGCCGGGGTACCTCAAAGCGATGTTTTATTTACATTGCTATTCTCAATTTTTATTAATAAAATCACAAAGTGTCGTTGGTGCCCCTACTACATGTATGCAGACGATGTCCAGAGCTACTTTCACTCAACATTGGATAATTTGGTGAACTCCAAACTCTTCACAGCGGGAATCGAAACCGCGCCTCTTGGAAACCGTCCAAGCGTTCGGACTACTAAGCCATGCATTCTACTACTAGATGCGTCGAAATTCCTATACGTTGTTAGCAACGTACGTTGGAAGCAGAACGCATGGCTTTGCGATTGGAGCGCTGGGACAGTTTCCAAGAGGAGCAGGTTCAAAATTTTTATACGTCATTTCACCATCATACAATTAAAATTATATATTTATTTATTCATATATACTTAACGTCATGTTTAATACAGTAAAAATGTTAATATGCAAACCTATAAAAATACACATATGGTTTTATTGATACCTAATGATCAGATTTTTTGCCGCAATGCATCTACAATTGCGTTGCATCAATTAAAAATGCATTTTATGTTGAGTGGAATGTTCATAGATACATTTCTTTTTTTATATGATAGACACAAGGAAAACTATTATAAATGCTTATTGGAATTCTTAGAAATAATCACTGTATTAAGTAAAACTTAGTGATTAGCAGACAAAGTACAAAAGTATTGTAAGCTGTAAGATAAATGTATACAAATAAGAAAAATTTGAGTGCCTGTTTGTATCATTAAAATAACTGCTTTTTATTAAATGCATATGTATATATGCATGTAGAGGCCGATCATGGCGTAGTAGTAGTAAATGCGCTCGGTTGTAAGTTCAATCTCGATTCGGGGGGAGTGCTTTTTTCGCTCTGGTAAGTTAAAGTGTGGCGTTGAGTTGTAAAACTCAACACGTAATGTTTCGAATTTGGTGGAAAGTGAAGTACAGACGCTAGGTACTTTCTGTCTACCCTGTTATAAGGGATAAAAGCGTGAAGCTATAAATATGCATGTATGTACAGTACATATACTATGGTAATATTTTTTTTCGTTTCCTATCTGTTTGTCTTTTTGTTAGTTGCGGCTAATCTTTGGAACTTTCAGTGTCAGATAGCTGGTGTAATAGAAAGTAATTAGGGCTACTTTTATTTAAAAATACAAAATATTTAGAGATGTTGCATGAGGAGGACGCAAAAAGAAAAGAGATTCCTACTGCTTATATAGATAAATGAGATTTAACTCTTTGCAGTTCACATAAACGAAATTAATAACTAAAAAAAAATACTGGACATAGAAAACAGATATAAGTAAAAGGTTCCTTGGGGAGCAAGAGCGCATTTCTCGCTATTCCCACCAGAATAGGGGGAAGCAAAGGAATTTTCAACCACCTTAGGCGGGAATAGAAACATTGTGTCAGGGGTCATATATTCCATGCGTACAAAGTTACAGGTGACAACTATATTTTAATATAATATTTCCATTTTTTTCATCTATTTGGCACTCCTGATACAGGAGTACCAAATAGATGAAATAAATAGAAATATTGTCAATCTGTCTTTTGAGAAAGCGTTTCTTCTACATTTTGTTAACTGAACTTTTTCAAAAAAATCTATTATTATTTCTATTTGTTAGTTGGAAACATAATTATAGAATTTTAAATTTTTTGTCGCTTTATTTATTCATCTTAAGGTTTCAAGAAATTCAACTTATTAACGCGTTAATAAATTTACTTTCGGGTCGGGTTAATTTTATTTCATCTTTATATATAGGCTGTTTCATTTTCTCTGAAATTACAATAAAGTTTTATTTTATAGGTATCTTAAACTCACCTTTGAGGTTATCGTAGCTCAGTATCACAGCGTCTGCTTATACACGCGATTGGTTGTGGGTTCGATTATATTTCATATTTATTTTCATCTTCCTGCTCTAGTATAACATAGCACAGCGTTAAGTTCGCCATTCAACACGCAATGTCTCGATTTCGGACGGAAAGTGGTCAGCGGAGTGTCTTCACACTAGGCTATTTCTGACGCTCCAAAAAAGAACTCACCTTTAGGTATCCCAGTACTGCCAGAAGTATAAAGCACAATAGCAATGGTATCTGCGTCTGTTTTTACAAGTACTTCGTCCTCGTTAGGCCTGTCCGCTGGTAAAGCGCTGGCTTCCAGAGATAACTCCTCAAATGATATAGCTGGCACCCCGCTCCCGTTGAACATACTCGGATTTGCTATGGACACAGAAATATAATTAATAATCCAAATAAATTTATGAAATTAGGTAAAAAAACTGTAAATTTAATAATAATAACACTTTTTTTATAAAATTACGTATAAAAAAGATAAGAAGATTTATTAAGGAATAAAATATTATTATTGATAAATCTCTCTGTATTTCACTTTTTAAAAATAGAATCATAGTGTACTGATGAAGGAAATTCATACTCTAAGAAGAACACTGACAAACCAAGGCAAAGGATAAAGGGTGAAATTAAAAAAAAAGACCCTAAGAATCTCCTGCCGCTAACCAGATGCATGAACTGCACCTAAGCGAGTCAACAATTATTTAAATGAATTTACATGTAATTGTTACATTTTACAATATCTCCATACCATATGCTTGCTAGGATCATCAGGGTATAGAGGAAATATTAAAAAATGTTTTTTTTTAAACCGTTAGTATTTATGTTAATGTTAGATACATTATATATCTCTTATTATGATGATATATGTAAGTAATTGATAGACAATTAGCTTACGCAATTCTTTATTCTATGAAGTAGATACAGGACATGTTCGCCATCAGATGAATAAACCTGTGCTAAATATATATAAAGTGTTTTTATATTCCAATATTAATAGATACACTGATGTTAGCTTCATTTATCATGTATGTATCGTATGTATCAATATCAGAGAACCGTGCGACGTATTCAATTATTTTTCAATATTAATTAATTATTTAAATATATCTTTTTTTAAAATTAAATATTATATTGGATATGTAACGTTTACCAAATTAGAATTAATAATTATTTTTTAATTACATATATTTGTTTGTGTGTTTTCTTTATGGCCGTGTCTTTTAATGACTTTTTCTTGTGATCTTTTTTTAATCATTGCCTTTGACATAAACTCAGTTACAAAGCATTTGTTCTTTTTCTTCAACTGATAAATTTAGAGTAATATTTTTGTTTTTCTCTTCTCGTACGCGGTAAGAGTGTCTTCATTGTGTTCTTATCTCCGTGAGAGACTGCTATTTTTAATTTATTTTCTACTAAATGTGTTTTTGATGTTTCGTTTGCACGTTGGCTGATTCTGCTGTTCGCGTTATTATCGTTTTTATTAATAATATTAAGTACAATAGAACAGCATCTGAGTGTAAACACGACAGTTGAGAGTTCAAACCTCATTGGAATGAAAGGTTTTATTTAAATAACTAAAACAAAGCTCAGCGTTGAGTTCCACAACTCAACACGTAATAGCTTAAATTAGATCTGAAAGTACAGTACGGATCTAGCATCTTGATACTAGTATCAATAATCTAGATTGGATTTTTGAGATTTTAGAGAAGTATAGAAAATTTAGATTTTCTCTACTTACTTAGATAAGTGTATATTATTAAAACTTTAATTAATTTCAAATTATCTAAATAAATACCTGTGTCATCATAAATGACCAATGAAGGCTGAGAGTCTTTCAAAATGTGGCTAATTCTTCCTTGCGGGAAGCTAGGCTCCATGGGTACGTAAGCTGCGCCCGCTTTCCAAGTGGACAGAAGAGCTATAATCGTACTAAAACAAAAAAAAATAAAAATAAATAAAGTAACAATAAGCTAAATAAGCTTAGGTCTACCTTGAAATTATTTTTGTCCGATTAATCGTTTATAGTATTCGATAATACATTTTTGAATATCGATTTCAGAGAATCGACGATTGGAACACTTTATAAACGTTGCCTGTGGTCTTGTGATTGTAAACTTTCCACAAAATTGACTATAGTAGTTTAAAATTATATTTATTTTAATCATCCCCTATTACTAAGCAAGGTTTTTTATCATTTTTTCTATTAAAGTAATTAAATTAATCAGAATAAATAGAGAAGCTACTATAGTGTTTCCTTAATTTGATTCCAATGCACTAAATCGTTTATAGTGAGGCATGCGCTATTACAATCACATTATTATCATTACAGCAAAACATGGTGGTGTGGACAATTGGTACAAGAGGTCGGAGGAGACCTCAGTTGACCTTCGAGAATACAATATTCACGTAAAACGCATGAGGAGCTCCCAAAGGGCATGTATGAAGAGATGAATGACTGTGGACGAGGCGAAAGAGATATGCAGGGACCGTAGCGTTTTACAAAGCGTAAAGCTAAAAAAAGATAATAAACTTTGTACCTCTTCTAGCATAAACTATTTTTATATGAAGAAGAAATTTACCCATAAAATGCATTAAAACTACACTTTATTATTAAAATAAATAATACTGCCATGTTTTAGACATACACGTTTATAAGTTGCCAAGGCAACGCACATTTTACTCTTGAATGTTTAAAAAGTTAGCCACAGTATCATTTCTTTAAATATTTTAATCTGTAGGTTTCAAGCCTTTCGAAAAGGTAATTTTTAATTTGTATGCACTTAAAAATTGACAAAAATATATTTTTATTTACGTTAATTTTCAATAATAACTTTTACAAGCAAATATTTTATTTGTTTATAATTTTTTTTCAAGTTCTTTGCATTCTATACTTAAATAAATACAATTACTTCTATACAAATTTAGGTTCCTAGAACTTAAATCCTTTTTATCTTATATTAAGATTTTAACGTTTAATAGCCTTGGTTTAATATTAAAAATGATTTCCACATCTTTCGTTGCAAAGTCGGTGAAAACTACCCTGCCGCTGATTTCACGGAAGACAGAAGGTGAGCAGGGAGGTCTATATCTGCTAAACTGGTGTTCCACATCACTTGCACTAGCGAGTCCTCACTTTTTTTTCGTAAGGGATTACCTCACTTTTAAAAAAAGGTAAAATACATACATTGTTTTACCTTTTGTTAAAAGTGAGGTAATCGAGTGCTGGTTGAAACATCGCTCGACTTTGATATATATCAAGTCATGCTATCAAAATTTAGAAATTAAAGTAACATAGGGTCAACTACGAAGAGAGAGAGATTAATATCACATAGGGTCAACTACGAAGAGGGAGAAAGAGAGAAGAAGCTTTATTCCTAGCTGTTCGGAGAAATTCGAGATATTTCATCTTTAATTGGTAATTACGTCAATTGAGTGGCGTAATTTAACCCCGCATTTTGTCTAAAATGGGAAATTTCTCTCAATACGATAAAAAAGATTGAATTTCCTAAAGAAATACTCACTTGTGTGTAGGCTTCATACATACAGCGATGACATAGTCTTGGTCTCTGTTAGGGCCGGTGGGACGCGCATGTGCCGCGACAGCCCTGGCCATAGCGTTGGTACGACCGTCTAGCTCAGCGTAGCTTACCCGTGCACTACTTGTTTCATCTGAATAAAAAAGAATATATTTCTGTTTACTTCAATTTTGAAATATTTTTTTGACTCTCCGCATGACGGGGTAGTAGGTAGCGGAACTCAACGCCGCGCTTTGTCTTACAAGAGCACCGAAACAAAAATTTAATTTTAATATAACCTAGTTAACCTAACTTCATTTCAATTTTAAAAGAATAATCTGAGAATTTTGTTAAACTTAACAAGCTATTATACTGTGTTTTGAAATATCTTGATAGCAAGCTGGTCGTGGATAAACAATTTACAATAATTGCTACTCCAGTATAGAACAGTAAATTATTATATACTGTAATATTATACAAGTCTATTTACTAAATAAAACTTATTTAGTACGGAATTTTGAAAGGATAAAATTTCTTAAACCTTAGCAATTTACCTGTAAAGTGGTTTAAGACAAATTTTAGTTAGAAGGAACAATTACGTACTGATTTTTCTTATAAAAGTTTAAATATAATACAAAACTTTTACTTGAATTAATTATAAACGGATTGATCTTAATTATTGTTCCAACCTGCACCTTAGTCTATCAGTGACCATTATAAAATTCGAAACGTCACGTTTTCAAAAATGTACTATCGATTACCAAAATATAAGTGATTAATCCGTTTAAAATAGTTTTATATAAAATGAGTAAAAATCACGAACATCTAAAATTTTATTACAATACAAAAACATAACGATATTTTTTGAGATTATGAAAATTTCGTCGACATTGTTATTTGATGCTTAATTTATTATATTGTCAATGATTCCAGATATTCCAGAGTTCTAATTGATACAAAACAAAATAATTCACCTGAGTAAATAAGGGCTGTTCTATCTGCAGCGCCCATACGTTCCAAATGCTTGGTGAGCGGCGCCGCCGGCACTGGTACCCGGCCACCGGAAACTACCGATACACGCGGTAAAGAACCCATTTTTTACCTGTGAAAGAAGAAAAAATTTTTTTTAATACTAAATCTAGGATTTGCTTTACTAAAAAACCGTAAACCAAAACCGATGACATGGAAGACCTATATACACGTTAGGTTGTCAAAATACTATGTTATATCTAATTAGAATAGAGAAATGGCTACCTTTTGCGTAAAAGCGCAACCGGTGTTTAATTTCGCTTCGATATACTTTTTGTTATAAATTTTCGATTGTTTTTCAGATTACTTTATTACATTTTTTATTTTAGACAAATAATGAAAATCAATCTCGACAAACTAAAATAAAAAGAGCTAATTTCAACCAAGCGGAAGCTTTACGTGTTGGTTATTGGTTTATAATCGAATGCCTGACAAACAACGCACAGCTGAAACTACAGACCTTCAGTCAGTCAGTTCAAATTTCGTATATAGATAAACCGGAAACTGTAAAAGAACTCTTGAGAGAGGATATTTCCTTTCTAAGGAAAGGTTTAAATACAAGATTTTATATTTTATAATTGAAGCTTACTACAAAACTATTTTAAATGCAGAAATGCTTTTCGTAATCAACATTTCTTACTCAGATTTTACGCCTATTATTAGTTGATAAGTTAATATTACCTTTGCAAAGGTAAATCAATTATATATTTAAATTTAAAGACTTGAAATACTCGTTATAACCTGACTCCGTCTAAATGACTTAATTTCAGTTGTACCAGCATTCAAGGCGATATTTGTATGTATATATGTATGTATATATTATTTTAATTAAAATAAATTATTTATATAGCTAAAAAAATAGTAGGAAACTGAAAACTTGTTTTAGTTGTTCCTTAATAAAAATATTGATATTGAACATTTACAATGTGTTTAGTTCATTTTAATGTAATTACATACACTTTAAATGTTTGTCATTTCACACGAAAAGTAAATATTTTAAATAATTCAATATATCTAAAATAGTAGAGAGTAAAATATGCCGTATAACGAGATTGGGTGTGAGTTCGATTCTCAACTGTATTTAAATTATTTCCATTCCTCGCTAAAACGCGGCGTTGAGTTTCGCCAGTCAATGTCTCGAATTCAACGGAAAACGGAGTACGGACTGTCTTGACACTAGGGATTTTCCTACTAGCACATCCCGTGATGTGCTAAAAAAATTAGGCTCTTTATGTAAAATGCAACGGTAAGAAATGAAAGAATTATTAAATTTTTAAATAAGCATTTTTTTATTCTTAAGGTGATATTTGTGTAATTATTTTACTATTTTCAAAGTGTTATTCCACACTTAGAAATAGAAATATTTTTTTTTAAATGTAGAAAAATATAAACGCAGTGGTATTGGACAGTGTCTAAGTAGAGCGGGTTCTAATCCCGCGGTGTTTAAATTATTATGCGTTTTTTTTTAATTGTGGACTTACTTATATTGCTATTAGAGAATACAGGGTGTCCGGTAAATAACCTTGAATGTGTTTTAGTGGACTCATGGCTCATATAGATACGCAACAAAATATGTCATAAGTAGTAATTAAGAAAAGAAAATAAAAAAAAACCTCATTTCCAACTTTAAATGAAAATACTTTAAAAAGATTAATCGAGCTTATTTTGGTATTTGAAAAAACATCTTTGTAAACTCGACGTTTCTAACATATTACAACATACAAATTAAAAATAGTATCAAAATACTAAATTTGCGAAAAATAAATACTTGTAAAGAAACACATTAATTCAGTATGGACGTATAGTTAGTTATACGCTTATAATTACATTTTATTGTTTTAATGAAAATAATTTAACAACTCAGTCGGAATAATTGTGAAGTAACGTTTGATATAATTAAAAAGAATATTATACTGACCCATCTCAGAAAAAAATAAAAACCAGACCAACAAAATAAATAAAACTCTATTGCAAATATATAGCTATCCGTTTTTTATTGAGTCGAATTTGTTCTTAATGTTAATAATCTTATACATAATTATATATTTATATAGAATGGATGGATATTTAATTACGTTTAATTTTAAAAGAACTATGTTTTTTCTCATTTGTAAAGTGTTTATTCTACAATTAGAATTAATATATATTTTGTAAATTAAAAATATAGGTGTCTTTACAGAGATGCGATGTATAAGTGTTACGACGTAGTTGGATGTAGAACATGTTGCTTAGCTGTTAGAGCGCTGGGACCATTTACAAAAGGTGCGAGTTCAAATTTTGTCTTTAAATATTTAAAAAAAAACAATAAAATTTTTAAGAATCATTTCACTCCAAAAAATAATTCTCTTGAGAAATAAGCCAAACTTATTCACGACCTAAATATTACAAATAATGCAAGTAATTGTATACAATATTAAAAAAAAAAACTTATCAACTTTTAATTTCATTTCACGCTAAATTGTACAAATATAAAGAAAAAGAACGGAATATCTTGACACTACTTCCTTTGTATCTGTGAAAAAAAATATAGAGCTAATATAAGCTAGAATAGCTTTAAAAAAAATTGTCGATTGAATATACTCGATATAAACATAATACACGATAGCTATAGTAATTCACGGGAGTATTTTTAGTCGACACCTCCGTCTGTAGATGAAGCAATTTCTCTATTAACTACAATAGAACTAGTCTCAACTCGCTCGCATACAAATAAACTTTACATTGTTACATATGCTAGGTGAATATCAATTTTTCAGTACAAATTTGTAAAGACATTTACGTTATTATGTACTTTTTCCTTATTTTTCTTCACTATAGGATAGTTTTAGTCAGATAGATATATTCTACCTAAATTTAGAATATATTACTTTGAATTTGTAATTCACTTAATAATAATTTAACATTAAGGCAATCATTATAATATTTGTTATATTTTGTTTGTTTGTTTATATTTTATATATTATTTTTATTGTATATACTTTCTCTGCCTAGTACTAAAATGCTTTTAAAATACATATATCGAAAAATAGAGAATAGAATGTAGCAACGAATTGACTTTAATTTTTTTTTAAACAAGAAGAGAGAAGTAGAAAGGTTATAAGACCAGATTTCTGCTGTTACCTTACATGAAAAATGAACATGTAAATCATTTTTATATTTGTAGAGATAGGTAACAGAATTTAACGCTGAACCCTGGTCTAAGAAAAGCTGGTCTTAAAAATAAATAAATAATATATTTAATTGTTTAAAGGATTTCTTCAAGAACTAATCAAATTAATTATAAATAAATAAAAAAGGAATTTTGATTGAAATTTTAATTCGAATTCGATATTTTTTGCATTGCTTTTAGTCTTGTACTTGGTACATCCTACTTAGTTACGAGTGTATCATATATAGAACGTTTACCTCCTATAATCAGTTGCGCAAGTAATCTTCATGATTCACTGAAGGGCAAAGTTCAATTATTATATAGACGACCTAAATATTAATCGTGTAATGTATTCCGCATATTTACAATACAGTAAAAAAAAAATTAAAAGTGTCATTCTTTAATAGCTGGGTGGTCTAAGAGAACATAGAGTTCTCGCCTTTCTGTCCGAATTCAAGACATTGCTTGTTTAATGGCGGATCTATTTCTATCTCTGCGTTTGTCTTACCAGAGGAGAGAAATAGACAGGTCTCAACGAATATATATATATATATATATATATATATATATATATATATATATATATATATATATATATATATATAATCTTTGTACCCATTTTTACCAAAATAACGTGAACTGAGGAATATGAAATTTAGTTTATATAGAAAAGAAATGCAGATTGCTAATATTTTCACGTATACGTTTATATAAAGTGACAAACACGTTACTAAGACATCGCGTTATTAACGCGTCATCGGGACATCTAAACTAGACGTGTTTGGAATAGACTAGAATTGGGACTTAGAGCAAATGTTGTTTATCAAATCTTCATCTGATATAAATGTAAATCAATTTTTGACGTATATCGTATAGATTAACTATATGGACTCTCTTAGAGAAAGAACACTTAGAGAACTCTCTTAGAGACACTAGGGTCTCTAGGAGTCTTAAAAGCTTAAGTACTTTGAATAGTATAAGAAAAATAATAATAAAAAAGAATTAATGTAACAATAATACTACACTATATTATGACATTAATATATACTTTTTTTTATTTATAAAAAAAAGAGAGAACTTTCCATTTTGAATGAAATTATCTGCTTTCATGATGTAAAACAATGTAGTGATGCTATTTTGACCCAGTTCTTATTGTTCGATTTGTTTGAGAATTTGCATATGAGTTCGAATTTGGTTGTAATACCACATTTTCTTAGCTTATAGAAGAAAAATATAATTAAATCTATATGTTTTTTTAACATTGAATAAGTATTATTATTGTTTAAAGTATTTATAAAAAGTCTAATTTACTAGTAATAAAAGGGTGTGTAAAGTTGTAAATTTAATGCATCGCTAAAAATATTTAATACGTTCAATTTTATTTTAATTTTATATTTACACCCACTTTTATTTGAGAACAAAATATTTTAACAGATTTAAAACTGCATTGTATTTATCAAAGTCATTATATTATATAAATAATTCTAAATTATCATCAATTATATTCCTACTTGCATTCCATACTTTATCAACAATCAACTAATCAATTTTTGTATTATTAAAAAAAACATATTAGATGTTTCGAACACTTTGCAGATAGAATACCTGTGACCATAGTCTATTAGAAAGAATTAAATTTTATTAAAAAGATTTATTAAAAAGAAATTATTAAATTTCAAATACCAAAACATACGCATTTTATTCGTTTAAATTTTTTTTATTTAAAATGTGTACAATTTTTTTTATAGCTTCACGCTTTGATCCCGCATAGCAGGGTAGACAGGAAGTACCTAGTATAAAGACACTCCATACTTCACTTTCCACCGAATTTGAGACATTGCGTGTTGAGTGGTGGAACTCAACGCCGCAAAAATGGCTAAAGTCAATTATTGTATGATCTAACTATTTATTATTTATATTTGTAATTCATTAACTTCAAATAACTTGAAATTTCTGAGCTTTATTCAGTCTAGGGATGGGAAATCTGATGCAATAAACCAGTACTAAAACATCATCAACGCCAGACAAAAGGAAACAAAGCTCGTGTACAATTAACTATTGTAAATATTGTAACAAGTTGTTTTTATTTTTTATAATACATATAAATTAATACTTAAGGCTAAGTCTTCATATGAATATAACTATACTTTATAATATTTACTATTTTTAAAGTCTTATTCCACACTTAGGTCGTTTTTTCAAAAATTTTAACTATAGTTTATACTGAAACTAGTTTTTAGTCGCGACTTCGCCCGCGGATATGAATGAATATCAATTGACCAACGTACCTTTTCAAAGTATAATAAAATTCATGAAAAAACTAGAAAAAATTATCTCTATATAAAATGTCATAACAATAGGTTCAGCAGTTTGCCTGTGAAGACGTCACAGACATACAAACAGACAGTTACTTTCACAGTTACTATATTAGTATGGATTATAATAGATTTGGGTTCACATAATGATATTAGCATTACTAGTGGAGTAAAATGTGTTTATCCAAAAAAAGCTCCTACACTATTTTTTTTAGCTTCACGCTTTTATCCCGCAGAGCAGGGTAGACAGAAAGTGCCTAGTGTCAACACACTCTGTACTTCAAGAGAGACATTCAATTATTGGACAATACACTATTTCTGTTTCTCTTTATTCCGAGAAATGATAATATTATAATTTAATTACATTCCTCCGTTCCAGTAAGACATAGCGCGGCGTTAAGTTCGCCACTCAATATGCAATGTCTAGATTTCGAGTGGAAAGCAGTCAACGGAGTGTTTTGACACTAGGTTGTCTATTCATTTTAATATTTTTATCTATTATATAATGTGATATGGACTTTAAGATAAGCTTAGAAGTATTCTTAAGAAGTTGATTATAATGAAATATGTAATAGCAATAAAGTTGGCTTGATATTATTAGTACTATTATTAATAGTCTTTTGCAGGTTAATTGATTTTATTACAGTAAGTAAAACGTTTCATTATTAAATACTCAACCCACGCTCTTAATTTGCAAAGCAGGGTAGCCAGCAAGTTCCTAGTGTCAAGACACTCCTTACTCTGTTTTCCGCCGAATTCTAGATATTACGTGTTGAGTGGCGGAAACTCAATGCCGCGGTTTGTCTTACCAGACCAAGGAAATGTAAATAAATTGTGGCGTATTTATAGAGTGTCAAAGTCGATGGTTGAGATTTAAATTTTCATTGGGGATAATTTTTTATAAACATTTTGCACAAGGTATCTACAATAAAATTCCATAAACGATGGCAGGTTTGCCACTAGAGAAAATTAAAATTAATAATAAAAATATTTTATTAAAAAAGTATATTCTTCTATTATTGAATATAATAGTGATGTTAATGTTATCATAACCTAATTTTAAAAATACATTTGGAAAGAGCAACTGTTGAGTTTCTCGCCAGCTCTTCTTAGTAGAACTGTCTTCCGAGCCGGTGGTAACTTCCTGTAGGACTGACAATACTGACATTTATGTTGATTAAAACAAGAATATTTTGTTTATAATCTTGATTTTGTAGCTTAACACGTGATACCCCTAATAGAGGAGAACAAAAGGATTTATCACTTGATATTGTATTAAAAGAAATTTACTTGTTATTTCAAATAAAGAAAAAGAGACTCAAAGCAGTGCCTAGGATTTGTGAGCCACTACGCCAAATATGGGCTTGTGGGTTGCCTTTAAATATGTATTAATGTTCCACTGACTTCGAGCGGCTTTCTATACTGTACTCGTTTGTTTTTATTTTATTATCTTTAGCTTTACGCTTTTATTCCGCATAGCAGGGTAGACAAGAAATACCTAGTGTCAAGACACTCCGTATTTAATTTTCCAACAAGTCCGAGATATTGCGGAGCTCAATGCCACATTTTGTCATACCACAGGAAGGAGATGAAAATAATTTTAATATAGTCATTACCCCTAGTAAGTATCTATTCCACAACTGTCCTTTTGTTATAATGTTTTCGAATAAAATACTTTAAATTTGCTATAACTTTCTTATTTAAGAACTGATGGATAAAAAACAAAAATTAAAGTGGAGGTTGCAAAAATATAATAGTAAGAACTACTTTGAAATCAGTAAAGCTGTTCCAGTAAATACATTGGTGTACAAACGCACAGACAAACAGATAAAAAAACCATTGTTTTAGGTTATATTATATTTATAAATGGTCACAATATTAATTTATCTCATATATCTTCCATGTACAGACAGGGGTCAACTCAATTTATTATATGTTTAGATTGTTATAGTCAGGAATATTTAAAGTAAAAGACTAACGTTCTATACTTTTCCTTTGAAATCGATAGAATTCGTATCAAATGACGGAACTCAACTCCGCGTATTAATGTGCATATCTGGAAGTGATTGAAATATATTTATTTATATTCACTTACTCATTTTAAATAATAAAATGTAAAATATTTATCGTTATCTAAACTATTTTGCGGTCTTCCGGTGTATAGGAACTAAATGCAACTAAACGAAAAGCAAACAGTATAAATTACAATGTAGGAAATTATTATCAATTGCAGGTATGCGACATTATTAAGTAATTGTGAAACGAGCTAGATAAATAATAACAAAAAAAGGCTTTAAAGTAAGTCGATGTCTTTCTGCATTTACGCGTAAGCAACGCGTTGCCATAGCGACATATATAACACTTTTTATAAACCTGTATGTCAAAGACATGGTGTGTTATATTTATTTTATAAATTTATGATTTTTTGTTATATATTATTTAAAAAAAATTTGGCATTTTCTACGTCTCCGTCTGCGTTGTTCTTTGTAATAGTAGCCGTGTTGACGTGTAAAATTGTTAAACGTAACTAAAAACCGTGCTTTACTTTACCAGCACTGGGAAATAAAAATATAAATATGTATATTAAATCTACTATTTGAGGCCGGTCGTGACGTAATGTGAGTGTCTGAACCTCGATTCCCACTTGGAGGAGTAATTATATTTAAAATTATTTTTACTTCCTCGCTCTGGTATGACAAAGCACGGCGTTGAGTTCCACCATTAAACACGCTATGTCTCGAATTCGGCGGAAAACCAAGTACGGGGTGTCTTGACACTAGGTAGATTCTATCCTGATTCTACCCTGCTATGCGGAATAAAAAGCGTGAAGTTAAAAAAACATCTACCGAGTGATGATCGAACCTAAAACTAACGAGTATACAGGCAGACTGTCACTGCGCTTATAGTCTGCAAACTCAATAGTATATACAAAAATAAATCCTGTTCTTTTGTGTTTAAAATAACTCGTTGATATTTTATAATACCAAAGGTGCAAATTATGTATGAATGTTGATCCTCCTCATAAGGAAGATGCCTATCACGTGTTGTCAACGCATATAATCAATTTAAAGTCGGAAAAAAATGCAAACGACACACGGACATTTGTTAAATCGCCTTTTCTGAATATGTTAATGATTAATAAGCAATTATTTATTTACCTAGCTATCATATATATCATCACACTTTTTTTATCCCGCATAGCAAAGTAATAGGAAGTAACTAGTGTCAAGACACTCCGTACTCCGCTTTCCGAATCTTAGAAATTCCGTGTTGAATGGTGGCACTCGTGAAGCGGAAGAAGTAAAAATAATTAAAATATAATTACTTTTCCGAGTGGGAATCGAACCCAAAATCAATGTTGTTTATAGTCAGACGATGTCCCACTGAGCCACGACCGGCCTTTATCTATATCTTTACACATATTCAATTTAGTTAATTTTTTAAAAGGATATCATGGTGCAGTGCAACAGCCTTTGAGTGTAAACATGATTGGTTATGGGTTCGTATTTCACTCGGGGGAATAATTATATTTGAACATATTATTTACTCTGTTATAGTGAAACAAAACGCGGCGTTGAATCTCGATTTCATGCAACGACGATTTCATCAACGGAGTATTTTGACAATAGGATTGGTTATACATGAAAAACTATTTTTTTCTTAAAAAAAACACGTATTATTATAGATATATGACTCAAATGGAATTAATGGGATTACAATGGATTTTACAATCACATGCCACATGGTAAATCCTTAATGGTAATTTATTTATACATTTTATAAATAATATTTAAGTTGAATAGTTCATAAATAATGTTTTTAATGTTCTTACAACTCACTTCCTACATCGACGTATTAAGATTACTTTATAATAAATATGCTAAATTATATTGTTTTCATAAACAATATAATTTTGCATATTTATTATAAGTAACCTATAATGTTAGGACTATGAAATGTAAAATCCCGTTGATTTTAGTGTCCCCCTAAACCTACCAAAAAACCTGTGAATTTAAGATTTTTATGCAACTACTAGTGACTTCCTTTTCTTGTCGGCCAATAATGTGAAAATAATTAGTACTAATAAGATCCTTTATTCTTGCAATATTAACACATTTTAAATGAAACTATTTTAAACGGATTAATCGCGTATGTTTTGGTATTCGAAAATATATTTTTTGTAAACAGTCTACTTGGCCAGAAACCACGGACTACTGTAGAGTTCAAAACGTCAGGTTTCCAAAAATGTATTTTCGAATATCAAAATATACGCGATTAATCCGTTCGAAATAGTTTTATTTAAAAATTAATATCTATAAATAAAAAATAAAATAGAGTTTACTGCATCTCGGTGGTGGTGGTCTTATACACACTCTGTGTGAAATCACTGAGATGCATTCAACTCAATTATATATTGTGTGGCTGTGGTTTGTGTTTTATTAAATTTTAGAGCTTTTTTTTAGCTTCACGCTTATCCCGCATACAAGGGAAGACAGAAAGTACTTAGTGTCAAGACACTCCGTACTTCGCTTTCCACCGAATTCGAGACATTGCGTGTTGAATGGTGAAACTCAACGCCGCACTTCGTCTTTTATCAGAGCGAAGAAGTGAAAATAATTGAAATATAATCTCTCACTCCCCCGAGTGGTGATCGAACCCTCAACCAATCGCGTTTACAGTCTGACTCTGTCCCACTGCGGCAAGACCGGCCTTTAGAGCTTAAACAGAAATTTAAATAGATTTTCTTGGAATAAATAAACTTTATATTTAAAGTTTATTTCTTACAATAAACAGGAAATCGGTGTTGGTTAATAATTATTTAGACGTACTCGTATGTATAGCTATTGTGCGTTTGAAGACGGCAAAGCTTAGTTAATTGAAGTAGGCACTTTGAAAAATGTCTCAAAAAATATATACGATATAGTTATCTGTATAGAGAAGTAATTAAAAAAATAGGAAGGAAAAAAATGGAAAAATGGAAAGAAATTGCTCGTAGCGCAGTGGAACATCGTCTGACTGCAAATGCGATCGATTGTGGATTCGATTCTCACTCGGGGGAATGAATATACTTATATAAAAATTTAAAAATTCTAAAACCTAATGACGTATGATTATATATTTATATATACTTTTTTAACTTCACACTAATTTTTAGTCCTTACTCCGTTTTCCGCCGAATTCGAAACATTGCGTGTTGGGTGGCGGGACTCAACGCCGTGCTTTATCTTAGCAGAGCAAAGCAATGAAAATAATTAAAAAGTGGGAACCGAACCCACAATCGATCGCGTGTACAGTCAAACGCTGGCACCAGTTTCTTTCTAATATAATTATACTTCATTACATAAAATACCCTCTCAAATATAGATATTTACCTACTGTTAAAACAGTAATTGTGTTTATTTAATTCTATTTCATGACAGTTATATTATTAGAGGCCATTTTCATTACGCTCTTGGAAACAATTTTAAATAATTGTCGCAGCAATTCGCAGAATAAATGATTTTTCAATTCACGCAAACTATTGACTTATTAAATACAAGTTTGAGGCTTTCGTGGCGTAGTGGGACATCGTTTGACTGCACACGAAGGTTTTGAGTTCGATTTTCACTTGTGGGAGTAATTTTACTCCCACTTCCTTGCTCTGGTAAGGCAAAGTGGCCTTTAATCATATAACAAGCAATGTCCGGAATTCAGGTGAAAACGGATTGTCTTTATACTTGATTCTCTTTATCTGCTTGGGAACAAATGTCAAACTGAAATACAAAAGCAAGTATTGAAGCTAAAACTTTTTTATTTAGTTAAAATTTTAAATCAACAGTATAGCAAAATATCTTTGATAATTTACATCAAATACGATGAAAAGGTAATCAAATTTTTAATATAATATTTTATATAAATACATAGACCAGTAAACCCTAAGAGATAACCATCACCTTACGTCCTATACCAAATAGAGTATGGCAAAAGGCTAGAAGGGCACATTTGGTAAGGTTGAGAAACGGTTCCCTTCTAACGGACGCGTTCTAACCTTGATTTGTTTTTCCATGTCAAATTACAATATGATACTTTATTTGATTGTTTTTAATGATTTTTTTTTAAATTTTTATTTTTACTATTAATAAATTAAGAAGACACTCCGTACTCCACTTTCCAACGAAATTGTGACATTGCGTGTTGAGTGGTGGAATTCAACGCTGCACTTTGTCTTACTAGATCGTGAATATGAAAATAATTTTAACATAACCATTTTTCCGAGTGGAAACCGAACACAGTCGTCGATCACACAGCCGATCCCGTTTATAGTCAGACGCTGCCCCACTGCAACGCGACCGGCATCTCGGATGCTTTTTTATAGTTGATGTATGATGGTTATTGATTCAATTTCGATGTTTGTTTGATTAAATTAATATGCTTTTAATTTCTTTGCACGAGCAAAACAAAGCGCAGTGTAGAGTTACGCCAACTCAATGCGCTATGTCTTGAATTTGTTCGAGTCGATCCTTTTTTAGTTTTCTATGCCTAACTCGTTATACGATTTATTAAAATAAAAAAAAAACAAATTTGAGTTAGTTTTTTTATTCAATTTAATCAATAATTCAAATTATACATATAATTAATTCAAAATTAATTTGCTGAGAAAAACTATATTAACCAATTTGCTTAATGTTTTAAAATATCTACATATTAGATATAAGCAATCAAAATGAATTTACGAGTTTACTACGGTTGGAATTAATTTGGGCATATGTAGGTTGTAATTACTTTTTTTATTTCTCTTTACGCCTTTCCGCAAAATATTGTACACAGGAAGTACTTAATGTCAAAACACTCTTTACCCTGCTTTTCGTCGAATTCGAGACATTGTGTATTGAGTGACCGAACTCAATACCTGCTTTATTGAACGTGATACTTATAATCGGTGAATAAGAAAAGTTTAGCTTTAATAAATTAACAGAATTGAATTTATCATATTATTTTAATTTCTGCTTATATAATATCAAATATCAAAGAGAAATCCCACTTTTTCCATTCCCGTAGATATTTCGGGAAAATCCTTACAAATGTAACCAAGGATGAAAGGAGAGTGAGTCAAGACTCTTCATTAGATCGTCTGTCAGTAAATCAATGGTATAAAACAAAGATTGGGAAGTCCCAACTAGTGCCGGACCAGGAGCACTGTGAAGGTTCATTGGGTGAACAGGGAGGCCTAAATCTGGTAAAGCGGAGTCCCACATAACCTGTCCCCAATAGAGAAAGTATTGGGAACACGATTTCCTAACGTAAAAAAATAAATAAAGCAGTATAGTCATGAGATTCACGTTTTACAATAATATATTCAGAATAAATGAATCAAATTGTAATATTATTACAAATAAATGTATAATAAAATAATCAATATTTTCCCACAGATAGGTAAAATAGTCTTATAATTGATTAGTTTAAGTGTGGTGATGAATTACTGTAAACTAATAAATAATTTATGTTTGCGTTATCAACACGAACTTCTGTAATTGCTTGTAGATATAAATAAAAAAATTGCGTGATATTAATTTCAAGTATTGAATATGGAAGAAGGTTTTTGTGTTTAAGGAGGGATTATAATATAAATATTAAAATGTATTATGACATCAGCCTGAATTCTACAAAAAAAAACATTTACATAATTATTCGCCAGAAAATAAATACGTAGTAAAAATGTGTTGCCGTAATAGTAAAAATTTCATTTCAGAAAACAAGTTGAAATCTCGTCTTTTTTAAACATCTATTTTCATTTACATTTAAATGATAGCTGTGGACTTTTATATATATATACATATATATATATATATATATATATATATATATATATATATATATATATATATATATATTTATCATAATAGTAGTAGTAGTAGGCAGTGCGGAGTTGAGTTCCGGTAACACAAAACTTTACGAAAAACTGAGATCAGAGTCTTCATATATGACTGATGTTGAATTTCGCAACCACGCGTAATGTCTCAAATTTATACAGAAACCGGAAAACGAAGTGTCTTGACACTAGGTTCTGACAACCCTACTAAGCACATAATTGGTTCACAAAAGATTATAATCTCAGTCCATTATATTAATTTCAATTAAGTTTAAATTTTTGAATCGGAAAGCGCGGGAATTCTTTTCATATTACTCGGTCAAGGTGAAAAGAAAAGATAAAATACATCAAAGTATTATAAATGTATGTAATTGTAGTAAATTTTCAATAATAAAATGAAATTATCATATAGATTAATTTATAAATTTATATAAATATTGTATACAGTTCGTAGAGAGGAATGTTAAGTGAGATTTTTTTATATCTTCTAATAAAAAATCAAAAACTTATCACGCAATTTAACGCCGCATTATTACTACCTAGACATTGAGATTCGAATTGATTACGCGATGAATCATAACTCCGCCGCTACTAACACATAAAATTACCATGTTTATATGAAACGTGATGTAACCGGTAACGGTTACTGACCTAGCGCAAGTAACACGACTCTCGTTTTCATTATACGAGTAAAGCGGTAAGGTCACGCCTTGTAATATTACGACTTACGGGATATTAAACAATGGATTTTCAATTTGAGCTTTGTTTTTTTTTTGGAAAAACGTTAATTTTATGACAATATGATCTGCCATTGATCATTGGTTAATTATAATTTTTTTTTTAAATATTTTGGGCTTTTAACCTGAGGGATACATTATTTTATTCGTGTTCGTCTTGGCGTTTATCCCAGCATAGCCAGGGTCTGCCTTCCCACTTAACCTCCACTTCAGTTTAGGCTTTAGGATCCTCGTTGATGAGTCAAGATGAGGCTCGTATTTCACGACATGCAGCCATCATTTCCTTGGGCCTCCAGGGTGTCATATTATTTGATATATATATATATATATATATATATATATATATATATATATATATATATATATATATATATATATATATATATATATATATATATATATATATATATATATATATATATATATATATGATTTTTTTAAACTATTTTTGTGAAGATGCATAATTTTCATAATAATGCATTACAAAAAATAAAAAAAATATAAAATAAATATTACACACACTACTATGTATTTGAGATAAGCTTTTGTATAAAGTGATATACTGATAACGAGTAAATAATAACCGGTCATTTTGTACCAAAACAGAGAACAGAGAATTTGCCAGAGTCAGATCCAGAGAAACACGGCTTTTACATTATACTAGTATGATTATTTCTTTTATTTATGGAAACGTATAAAAATTTATGGCGCAGCGGGAACTGAACCTGCAACTCTTGAAACCACTGCCTTCGTTTTCCAAAAATGATTTTTCTATCGCACGTTTAAATAACACTTTAAAAAACATTAAAATCTGTCAATTAAAAATGTACTAAATTTTGAAAGTAAAAATGTCTTTTTTTATATGAGTCATATAATTTATTTATTTTTTATGTTAATAAGATTGAGATATTTACATAAAAAAATTATAAAAATATACAAAATGGATATAAGTGTACGTACTCAAAAGATATTTACGACTTAAAAATTATCTGAATTAGTAGTTAATTATTGAGTTGATAGTTTATTACATTTTGAATATAATATATGAGAAAAATAAAGCTCAAATTCACAAAAAATATGTATTTTCGTATTTTTAATAGTTATATTGAAAAATCTTTATAGGTCACATGTTTCTCAATACTATAATATAAACGTACGAGCACAATAGGTGGAAAAAGCTGGAATATGAGATGTTTCCTACTTTTCTTGCAGACAGTGGGAGAAAGTAGGAAAAGTGGGTTTATATGATAAAACTACGTCGTGATGCAGTGGGACAGGATCTTAGTGTAAATAAGATTGGTTGTGGGTTCCATTCCCTCCAGGGACTCTGGCTCTGGTAAAACAAAACACGGCGTTGAGTTTCACCACTCAACACGCCATGTCTCGAATTCGGTGGAATACGAAGTACGGAGTGTCATGACACTAAATACTTCTTGTCTACCCTTTTTTCCTTTCTTTAGCTTCACGCTTTTACGTCTGACTATAAACGCGATCGGTTATGGGTAACGGCGGAAAGCGAAGTACGGTCACTTTGTATATAAGGCAATGAAGTCAGCTCTAACTAAATTGATACATTATAACGTAACGTCTAAAGCTATTTTCATATATTTAACTAATGGTCTAGCTTAAAATCTTTTGACTTGGTCAACATATATATATATACATATACATATATATATATATATATATATATATATATATATATATATATATATATATATATATATATATATATATTTATATATACTGGGCCCGCGACTTCGTCCGAAAGGAATTCAAAATCCCAGAAAATCTTTTTATAATTTTTAAATAAAATATAGCCAGCCTTAGTTACACCTTATTACTTGAAATATACGGTGTAGAGGCCGGTCGTGGCGCAGTGTGACAGCTTATGACTGTAAACGCGATCGGTTGTGGGTTCGATCCCCACTCGGGGGAGTGATTATATTTAAATTGTTTTCACTTCCTCGCTCTGGTAAAAGACAAAGTGTGGCGTTGAGTTCCACCACCCACCACGCAATGTCTCGAATTCGGTGGAAAGCGAAGTACGGAGTGTCTTGACACTAGGTACTTTCTGCCTACCCTACTATGCTATTTTATAAAAAAAAAACAAAAAAAAATATACGGTATATGTATCGTATATACAAACATATGCGTTTAGTCAAAAACGGTAATTGAAACATTACAAACAGATTCATTTGTATAGATATCCTTTAAAGTTTTATAACATTTATAATATAAAATTATTTAGTATGTACTGATTTTATTAAAACATATTTATGACAGCAAGGGTCGTCGCTTCGAATCCGATCTTTTCTAGTCTACTTAGTGGTAATAAAGCTAATTCTTCTCAACTTGGGATAATTTCAAAGAAGAGAGTAGAATCACTCATGCCTACTCCGTGTGTGCTTTATATGCGTAATGGAAGGATAATTTGTGTTATCGTCAAATTAACAGAAATACACTGTAAAAAAAAATACGAAAATTTTAACGCTATGGGTTTGTATAATATTTTATACGTTAGAAATTAATATATTATATATCATTAAACAAGTGTTTTATATGTTTTTGTAACGTTTTCTAATCCTAAGTATGGAATAACATTTAAAATATATGTAAAGTACGAAATATATCCACGTCATATATCTATGTAATATACATGAAATTTGCCACAGTTATAATTTGTATAGAGAATGAATGCAAAATGCTAATATTTTAAAAAATATATTAAATTAATTATAATAAATGTAACACACACTACCATATGTTTGACATATATGTTTACTTAAAGTGTACACGTTGCTAAGGCAACGCGTTGTCAACGCTTCAACGGGACATTTAGTTAATTTGAATTGAATACAAATATAAATTAGTTTATTTGAAATGAATACAAATATTATAAAACTACAAAATAAAGTACCCTCCAAAAAAAAACAATGCAATTTTAATTGAAATGACATAATAATTATTACAATGAAGATAAAAACTTCACGGAACCGACGGTGCGTGACAAAGTGTCGCGATTACTCAATTTTTTTCTTAGAATTTTGTAGGTGAAGGCTCCTATGTAATTGACTGGGCTATACGTTTTTAAGTTTTATTACGTTAATTGTTATTACCGTTGTTATTACCTACTGTAGTTTATCATAGTCTTTTTTAAAATGATTTATGATGCATAATTATGCCAATATACCCCAAATGAGAATCAAACCTATTAGCATTAGATGTTCAGTTTTTCCAATTGCATCAAAATGGTTGCAGAATTTGTAGGTTTCTATGTTCAACAGTTTGTATTGCAGATTATACATCATAACAGATAGACGAATATCTGACGACCCTATACAATGTATTAAAAATTAATATCATTTATCCTTTCTTTCCTCCACGTGCCTGCACTGAGGCAAGTCATAACCTGTCACGCGCCAAATGCACATCTGTTATTGCTAACATTCGGCTGCCGAATATTCGGCGAAGTGTATAGCCGATCTTTTTATTTTTAGCTTCACGCTTTATCCCTGGCGGGGTAGTCGGAGAGCACGGAACGCCAAACGCTACGGTCCCTGCATACCTCTTTCGCCTCGAATATTTGGTATACGGTATTCGGTCAAATCACCATCTCATCTCATCCTCATCATCATCATAATCATCGGTCTTCTAGTCTTGACAGTCGGTTTTTTCTGAGCGTAAAGCTATTTTGTTAATATAAATATGAATTAAACTTCTTTTGTCAGTCTCGATCATACAAAGATCGAACTTTTATAATTTGCTGGAACTTTTTTCATTAAATTCATAAATAATAATTAAATTTTATGTAAGTAATAACAAATTATGTATTGGTTGGTACGTATAGGCACAATCATATTGATGCATCTTAGATTCAGAAAACACTGTATGCGTGTACTGAATCGTAGAAACAATAAATTACTTGATAAATAATAACTAAACAGTTACTTACTTAGAGATTTAACGTTACTGTGACCTAATTATTTTTAACTGCCAGATTGGTTATTCTTTATATATATCGAATATTTATACTTAAAATATCACCATTTTTTTTTATATTTCATTAAAATTTAAGGTATCGAAACCTATTAATGACTTAATGAATATAAATAAATCCATCAATTATGCGCCTAACTGTAATCGCGTTTGATACCCCCTCGAAACTGTAAACCCCTCCAAGAAATTATTATATTTAAATTATTTTTATTTCTTCGCTGGGGCAAAACAAGTGCGGCGTTGAGCACCGCCATGCATTACGCAATACCTCGAATTCAAGCGGAAGCAGCAAACAGAGTGCCTCGACACTAGGTTCTCTTTTACTACCCGGCTGAAGCGTGATTTTTGTAGCTTCACGCTATTATCTCGCAAAGCAGGTTAGACAGAAAGTACCTAGTGTTCAGACACTCTGTACTCTGCTCTCCGGCGAACCCGAGGCAATGTGTGTTGACTTACCTAGCTAAGAAATAAAAAATATATATAATCATTCACCCAAGTGGGATTCGAATCATCAGCTTATCGCGCTTACAGTCAGAGGCTATCCTTTTGCGCCACAAGCGGCCTGAAGCGTTATATATAATAAAAAAAAAAAACAAATGATTCTACACTAAAAGCATCATTACCACATTACATTGTTTTATTTGTATAATTATATTACTTTGTAGATAATCAAATTTTAATGTAAATCAAATTAAGTTTATTATTACGAATACGTACCGTACAAGACAGTCACCTGCCAAGGCTGTTGCATTTGTGAATTTATACATACATCTGGTACGTAATGTGAATTTGAGCTGATTGTGTTTAAACAAAAAATAATTGAAATTACCGCCATTTTTCCAAATTGTAGTAGAAATAAAATAATAGGATAAATTTTACTAATTGTAATAAGCCTCACGCTTTTATCCCGCATGGCAGGGTAGACAGGATGTATCTAGTCTAGACACTCCGTACTTCGCTTTTCTCATGACATTGAGCGTATGGCGGAACTCTACGCCGCTCTTGTCTTACAAACTTATTAAATGATAATTGTAATATGAATATCAAAGAATATTGCAAGGTATGAAATGTTAAACTAATATATGTAACTCAGTGAAATCAGTTAGTAATAAATATATAATCATCCCTCATTTTCTACCCTGAGGCATAGAATTTTTCACATGGGAACGACTTACGGACTATATACGGAGTTATTTTAGTAGCTTTACGCTGTATCCCGCAGCAACGTAGTCAGAGACAATAGTGTCAAGACACTCCGTTGACTGTCTTAACTGAATTCAACACCTCACTTTATTGTCTAGGAGAGATTAGACATTTTGTCAAAAGAAAATATATGAAAAATTCTTATTCAGCCAATGTTTTCTTAATGATTTACAAATTATTCATGTAAAATTGAATAAACATTAAAATTGTACGAACTAATTCAACATTAACTCAAGATCCTTATCGAAATGTAAGGCATTTAGTTCAACATTAAAAAAAAACTTTTTTTTAATAAAAAAAATATTCATTTATGTAGTGTATTATAAGATGTAGGGTATAAATAAATACGGACAAGCCTACGCGTAGGGCGAGCGAGAGTGGGGGTGTACGGCCACTGGCCGCTTTATTATCTGTTAGTTCGCCGTGCGAGCAAGACGTGTCCGTCATAAATCGAAGTGTGTTGTTTCATTATTAACCACGTGCCTAATAGTGACCTGTACAAGTGGCGACCCTGCCAGGATCCATTTTATAAGGATAAAAAGGTACGTACCAATTGATTCAAAAATCCAAATGTAAACTAAGAGGTAAATCGGTATCTAATCAGTTTTGTTTTTATTCTTACCCTACATAATAATGTTGGAGTTATTAGCATCTTTGAAATCTTTAATTCTTATTTAAACTCAAGAATATTTAATTGTGTTAATATAATAATGATGGTTAAGAGGGTTATCGGTAAAAAAAAAATAAAACTGATTTAGTTATTTCGATTGGTACCTATATGTTCAGTAATGACGTCACTTCGTATACGAAGATACAATTTTATTGTTGACAGAGATAAAATAGTGTGTGGCTTTTACTAAATAGGGCAATGTAAAATTTGAGCTTCATAACATTTTAGTTATAAATATTATAAACGACTATTTTTGATAATCGTAGAAAATCTTTGCCAGTTATTATTATTATGATACGTTAGAAAGTGTATTACATAATATTTTGTAAAAATATTACAATTATTTTATTATCGATCTATAATATGACGTTGTAACAACGTTATCAACTAAATGACAATTCTAAAGAAATTTATGATATACTTACATATATCCTTCATAGTTTTCTTTTAACTACTTGTGTTATCTTCGATGAAATTTTATGTTTTTTAGGAATTATATTATACTTGAAATTGTCGCTAGGGTTAGTGTAAATATCGGTGTTAGACATATTCAGGGTTCAAATAAACACTTTTTACTCTGTCAATAATAACCATAGTTTACATTGTTTCCAGAGGTAGTTTGCTTTAGCAAACGGTACCTAAATGATCTTACAAATTGAAAACAACAGACTAAATAGTCTTAAGTTAAATACAATTAGATCAAGAGGTAGTTCGATTTATTCGGAACGGTACCTATAAAGGAAATTATTCCTTCCTCCCAGGTAGAACATAAATATGTCACAAATACCACCTTTGGAGTCTTTGGACTGTGACGGCGACCCAGCCTCAGTTTGTCTACGCTGGGAAAAGTGGAAACGCGCCTTAGGATTATATTTAATGGCAACTAATGTTACCACAACTGAAGCCAAAAGAGCATTGCTTCTACATATGGGCGGGCTACCCCTACAAGAAATATATTATAATATTCCTGGTGCACATGTAGAAACCAGTACTGATAACGACGATGTTTTTACGGTTGCTATAAACAAGCTCGATGAATACTTTGCACCCAAACAGAGTCGGGTCTATGAGCGTCATTTATTTAGACTTATCAAACAAGAAACTGGAGAAAAATTCGACAAGTTTCTAGTAAGACTCAGACATCAGGGTTCTAAATGTAAATTCACTGCCCCAGACGAACATATGATTGATCAAATTACTGAGAAGTGTGAGTCAGCCAAATTAAGGAAAATAATTCTAACACTTGGTGATGGTGTGACCCTAGACAAAATTGTTTGTGAGGCCAACGCCCTAGAGACTGTCAATCGACAACTTAATAATTTTGATTTACTGGGATCAAGAAAAGATCTGACGGTGAATAGAGTGGAGGTTTCTAAAAGACCTTTAAATAGAGATTCATGTATACGTTGTGGTGGTAGTCATTCAAGCGATTCAAAATTTTGTCCGGCTCGTGATAAGAAATGTCTTAAGTGCGGATTTGTTGGACATTTCCGCAAACTGTGTAGAACTAGAGCGAGAAAACGCAAAATTAATGATGGCATTTCTAAAACTACTAACATCAGTAAAAGGTCTAAAGGCAAGCCGGAAGAAGTAGATTACATTTTTCATATTGATAATGATGATACCATTAGATGTACACTAGGGGGGATAGAAGTTGAAATGTTAATAGATTCCGGTAGTAAGTGCAATATAATAAATGATGTTACATGGCAAATTCTTAAGAATAAGGGGGTTCTTGTTGAAAATCAAGTTAAATCTCCAAACAAGAGATTTATGGCCTACGGCAGTTCTAATGCTTTAACTGTGCTAGGATCTTTTGACGCCACCATTACAATTGGTAACAGTTACCCTCGAGCCAAGGCTACTTTTTATGTAGTAAAAGATGGTACTAGGAATTTACTTGGAAAAGACACCGCCTCGTTCCTGGGCGTTCTTAAAGTTGGACTAGGAATAAATTCAGTTCATGGTATGTTTCCTAAATTCAAAGACGTTCAAATTCATATCCCTATAGATAAATCAGTTAAACCAGTTGCTCAGCCTTGTCGTAGAGTCCCTGTCCCTCTAGAATCTAAAATTAGTAAAAAAATCCAAGAACTTGTTGAGTTGGATATTATAGAACCAGTTAATGGCGCGTCTGATTGGGTCTCTCCCTTGGTACCAGTCTTAAAAGCGGATGGCGATGTACGCATCTGTGTGGACATGAGATAAGCCAATAAAGCTATCGTTAGGGAAAAGCACCCTTTGCCGACTATGGAACAACTAATTCCAAAATTTAGAAACGCAAAAATTTTCTCAAAACTTGATTTAAAAAATTCTTTTCACCAATTAGAAATAAGTGAGGACAGTAGACACATCACTACCTTTATCTGTAGCTGGGGACTATTTAGATATAAGCGTCTCATGTTCGGGATCTCGTGTGCCCCTGAATATTTTCAAAAAAATTTAGAAAGGGTTCTCTTGCCATGTACGGGAGTTGTCAACTTTATTGATGATATAGTTGTATATGGTAGCAATGAGGTTGAACACAGTGCAAGACTCAAGAAAGTCTTGCAGGTTTTAAAAGAGAATAATGTTTTGTTAAACGACAGTAAATGTGCATTTGGGGTGAAACAAATAGATTTTCTTGGTCATCAATTATCCGGTAATGGAGTTAAGCCTTTAGATAAATATGTAAATGCAATAGAATCGTTTCGAGAACCAAAGGTGATTGAGGAATTACAAAGTTTTTTAGGGCTTGTTAATTATGTTGGGAAATGGATCCCTAACTTAGCTACTTGGACAGAACCCTTGCGCGAAATTCTAAGACTAAAACTAGGCAAGGGTGCAGATATCACCTCTTACTGGCGCCATAGTCAAAAACAAGCTTTTGAGGGGCTAAAACGCGCTATGATCCAAATCAAAGCCTTAGGCTATTATGATCCGCTCGATCGCACGTCTTCGCTGATGCTAGTCCAGTCGGTTTGGGAGCTGTGCTCGTCCAACATGGCACTAATGGGCCTCGAATAATTGCATATGGCAATAAAAGTCTCTCAGACCGCGAGAAACGGTATTGCCAGACCGAGAAGGAAGCTCTTGCGTTGGTCTGGGCGGTAGAACATTTCAACATGTACCTATTTGGAAAAGATAGTTTTGAACTTGTCAGCGATCACAAGCCGTTAGAGGTGATATTTGGACCTGATTCTAAACCATGTGCGAGAATCGAACGTTGGGTTTTGCGTTTGCAATCATATAATTTTAAATTGGTCTATAGTCCAGGGAAGAAAATTAGAAGTTTGACTGTGTTTAGTTCATAAGTCCCCAGAGCCATTTGACGATGATAATTATTTGAACTTAGTTGTTGATCAATATCGTCCTGTAGAAATTGCCCTGCAAGAGTTAAAGCAAGCTTGTGAGAGGGATTTAGAGCTAAAATTAGTTAGGAATGGAATATATAACAATAACTGGGACCAGAGTGTTAATGTTTATAAGGTCTTTGAACAGGAACTTTGTTTTCAAGACAATTTACTGTTACGCGGAAATAAAATTGTTATCCCGTCATGTTTGAGGTCAAAAGTTTTAGCAGCTGCTCATGAAGGCCACCCGGGCATTGTAGCTATGAAAATGAGACTACGGTCTAAAGTGTGGTGGCCCAAAATTGATAAGGATGCTGAACATTATGTTAGAGCTTGTAAGGATTGCACTCTGGTTTCTGCCCCAAACCCTCCTAACCCGATGCGCAGAAGAGAATTGCCAATTCAGCCTTGGGTTGATACAGCCATAGATTATCTTGGACCTTTATCGACTGGACATTACCTTTTAGTTGTTATAGATTATTATAGTAGATACAAAGAAATCAAAATCACTAAAAATATAGATTCTGCACATACCATTTCCATGCTCAAAGAAGTATTTTCTCGGTTAGGCTCGCCTGTAAGTATTACCGCTGACAATGGTCGACAGTTTGTTAGTACAGAGTTCGAAAATTTTTGCAAAGAATTTGGAATTCGGTTGTTTCATAGCATTCCTTATTGGCCTCAGCAAAATGGCGAAGTTGAGAGACAGAACCGTGATATTTTAAAACGGCTACGGATTAGTCAAAATAAAAAATCAAATTGGCAAGAAGATTTACTCAAATATCTTGCTATGTATAATAGCACGCCCCACTCTGTTACAGGTAAAACTCCCGCAGAACTCTTTTTTAGGCGTCAGTTTAAAGATAAGTTGCCTTCCGTGACTGATATTGAATTTACCGATCTAGAAGCCAGAGACAGGGATACTTTAATGAAAAACAAAGGGAAAGAATATGCAGATAGAAAGAGGCAAGCGACGGAATCTAGTATAGATATTGGGGAGAAGGTATACGTTAAAAATGCAGTGAAGGAAAATAAGTTGTCCTCCACATTCGATGATGTGACACACACAGTTGTTAATAAAGAAGGAAACGACGTCGAATTGGTAAATGATGACAATGGAAAACGGTTACGTAGAAATATAGTACATTTGAAGAGGGTTGAAGGAAACTGGAAAGTCTGTACAAATGGGGAAGAGTCTGGAGACAAATCTTCAGGAAATAACGATATCGTCGACAACAAAGTGAGTGATGAAAATAAATAAGATATGTGTAAAATCATAAATTACATGCTGTTGAAGATTGTTCTTTATATAAACTGATTTGTATTTGATTATACTTGTGTAACCTAATTCTATTTTTTCTAAATTTTGTAAAAGGTAGATGTAGTGTATTATAAGATGTAGGGTATAAATAAATACGGACAAGCCTACGCGTAGGGCGAGCGAGTGTGGGGGTGTACGGCCACTGGCCGCTTTATTATCTGTTAGTTCGCCGTGCGAGCAAGACGTGTCCGTCATAAATCGAAGTGTGTTGTTTCATTATTAACCACGTGCCTAATAGTGACCTGTACAATTTAAATTATTCGAATGAATTGCGATAACCTTGCATGTATCTCGTATTTAGTATAAAACGGTCGATTAAACGCTAACTGCGTCAAATGAAAGCAATCTAATATTGTTTATAATTGAAATAGATTTGTATCAGGTAAAGTGAATATAATAATGCTTCTTTATTAAATTACCCAATTGATAATACTTATATTTATTATATTCAAGGCCGGTCGTGTCTTGTGGCACAGCGTCTAACTGTAAACGTGATCGGTTGTGGGTTCGACCTCCATTAGGGGAGTGATTATATTTAGATTATTTTTATGTTCTCGCTCTTCGGACAAATTGCGGCGCTAACTTCCACCACTCAATATGCAATGTCTCAAATTCAGTGGAAAGCGAAGTACAGAGTGTCAAGTCACTAGGTACTTTCTGTCTACCCTGCTATACGTAATAAAAGCGAATATATATATATATATATATATATATATATATATATATATATATATATATATATATACTAATTAATATATACATTTATTTGCATATTTGTATGTGCGTTTGTTGAGATATGTTCATAAAAATGCCTTTAGCTGTCTTAGTATTTTTGAAAGGAGGCCATTGGTAGGCTACGTTGATCTCGCCCTTGTATAGATTTTTTCTATTTGTTTTAACAACATTAGTAGAGAACAGTAACTTGACACTCACTACTCTCCGTCTACTCTGTAAATGTAGGTAAAAATATTTTTATGAATTTAAAAATATATTTATTTATTTTGTGTGTGCATGATAATATTACTGCAGTACTTTCTACCTTATCTGTACATATCATATGCCTCTTATAAAAACACAGTATTGAAGAGTCAGCAAGAACCCAGTATCAAGATACTTCGTTCTCCACTTTCCGCCAGATAACGAGACGAGGCGAAACGCCAGAAAAGGCGCTGGATTTGTCTTAGGAATGTAATACCTTGCCTCATATAATAGTTTAAATCTTACTCAAAATCCTTTAAAATGTTTAACTGTTTGTTTTTAAATGATTTATGCGCATAAAATATGCTTCATGTTTTACACCTTATCCCGCTTAATAGAATAGTCAGGGACCCTAGTGACACTCCTTTCTCTGCCCTCCCGAATTCGAAATTACGTATTAAGTGACGGAACTCAACGCCGCGCTTTGTCTTACCAAACGAGCAAATGGAAATAATTTATATATAACCATATCATCGAGTGGGAATTGAACTCGCAACCAAATGCATCTACAGTCAGACGCTGCCCCACTGCGCCACGATGGCGTTTTTATGCATTTCAATTATTTTTTATATACATTTATCAGATAGTGATGGATAATGCATCGTAGGTTTAAAATTTCGTAAGCGGTCATTAAATTCATGAAACGTAGCGGCCGACCTTCGCGCGTTACTCAATACTTTTGAGGGCAATCGCTTAAATACTATAGTTTAGATCTAACATTTTCTATGCACTTGTTACTTATAAAATATGGTATATAGTTAGGGTATATGTCTAATTATGGACCTCACTAAGTTACAAAGTAACTAATTATTTTATAAGGATTCTTGATCTAGTATTTAAAATGTTAAAATGTATGTGAATTTATTTAAAAAACTTTATAATTATCAATTGATACATGCCTTCTAATATATTTGTTGTAACATATAGCCTAAGTAGAAATTTTTATATTTATAATATATATTTTGGTTAAACAAACCGCACCGTCAAGTTTTACCACAAATAACGGGGTGTTGCAACATTGGACTGCAATGAAGTATAGAAAGACTGATTATTAGGCTCTCTCGACTTTGTTATATCTTGCATACATGAAATAGAAACAAATTCATTCACGCCTCCATTCGATGTTAAAAATGGAAATCATTTTAGAAAATATTTTTCTTTTTTAATTTTTCCAATCACTTATACGGAAATTTCGTAATATGTCGATATGTCATGGAGAACAGTATAAAAATTCATTATATGAGAGGAATGTCAAGACACAATCCTTGCATTTAGAGAGAAAAAAATTCTTAAGTGCGATCCTAACCTGAAACTGTCTACTTTGTCTACATTTAGAACATACTCTTTAAGATTCTTCATATTTTGAAGTCACACCTTTTCCTACATTACTAGAATAACATAGAGAATCTAGCCTCAATATACAAGCAAATAAGTAAGTATAACTTAATAAGCTATAAGGGATTTCAAGAGACTTAGGTTAGAATACGTTCAAGTTTTAATACGTTTTTGTAAAAAAAAAAAAATTAAAAAAAAAAATCTATGAAACGATGCTTAATCTTAACCAACTAAAAACTCTAATAGAACATGACTTAAAAGGTCTAAATAACTTTAGTAATAATTGTAAGATAATTGAAACTATTATATAGAAGTTGTAACGAATGACAACATGCTTTAGCGATGCATAACATGCTATTTATAATATACGAAATAGGTCTGCGATTTCGTCTCTGGATCTTTATATAATAATTCTAAAATAAAGTACAATTAAAAGAAGTAATTTAAACTTCTTTTACCATTTATCTGCCAGTGAAAGTCGCCTTAAAATCAGTTCGGCCAGTCCAGAGATTAATCGGAACAAACAGACAAAGATACACACAAGAATTGTAAAATATATTATATTGGTATAGATGCTGCCGATGCCCGTAATTAAGTACAACTCCCAAGTTGCAATACTAAGATGTTCCAACTTTTAGACTATCTTAATATTTTTTTCAATAACTATGAAAAACATTTTAAAAATTATATAAAAAATAAAATCCCCTCTTAGCAAATAAGTATAGATAAAAATTGTTTAAAAAACTTCCTTACAGAGGTACTAAGAACTAAAATAAATTAAAACAAGCAAAAAGAAAGATATTAAAGAAGCGTTTGAATCCTGTCACATGTAAGTCTGTATATATCTCAATGTTTCTCTTTCTATATATCTATATTTAGTATAAACTAATAAAAAATATAATTATAAAGTATTATTATGTTGAATTCGTTCGTAAAAGTCCACCGCAGCACAGTGGGACAGCGACTCATTGTAAACACGATTGGTTGTAGGTTCGACCCATTTCTCCGCTCTGGTAAGACGAAGCTCGTGGTTGAGTTCACCAGTCAGCACCCAAAGTCTCGATTTCGAGTGGAAAGCAGTCAACGGAGTGTCTTGTCACTAGGTTGTTCTCACTAGGTTGTCTCTGATTACTTGCTGTGATAAAAAATAAACTAAAAGGAACACGCTTATAATGATTTTAACTGTCGAAAGAGCATCTCGTCAAGCCCTCTAGGTTTATAATACGAGTATAAAAGGGTTGTATTGCTTTTGGATTCGGACACGGGCACAAGTCTTAAAGTTAGACGATTAGAGGGAGGTCAAGTTAGGAGTCAGAACTGATAGTTACAGGTGAAGGTTAATAACGAAGGTTAGGAAACCTTAGCTGTTATTACAGCGTGTTGAAATTTCAGCGATTTATATTTGAACTCGTTATCGCGTGCAGTCAAACATATCCTGCATTTTAGTATCATTTAGTATTTGGTTTTAAATAAAAAATTTATAACAAAAATCTTGAAACACAATGCTAGAGTGTACGTGCGATGGTTGTGAGTTAGATTCCCACCTGGTAATTGATTATATTTAAATTTTTTTCTAAATCTCAAACAGGGTTAAATTTCGCCATTCAACATACAATATCGCAACTCCAAGGTAAAGTGTAGAACGAAGTGTCTTTACACTAAGTTCTATAAGAACTAACCAGTTAAACGGGGAAAAGTGCGTGAAAAAATAAAGAAAACGGAGAACACAGTGTTCCATCTCTCTCTCTTTATGAATAAGATAAAAGAAACAAAAAATATATACATATTTGCAAACAAAATGACTAATAACAACCATGTGACCGGCAAGTAGGTAAAGGATTTTTTACACAATCCGAACATCAATCGTATCGCCAATGTCAGTTTGTTTTACGAAATATAACATGTGTATTTACGCTACATAATTAATTCGTTCATTTTAATTATTAAAATTAATGCTTTTTTAGTAAAGTTAAACGGAATTTTCCTTGTTCACTAAATTTTAAGTTAGGTAAACCATTATTCATATACACATACATATATATATATATATATATATATATATATATATATATATATATATATATATATATATATATATATATATATATATATAGATTTACCAATATATATATTAAAATTTCGAATTGTTCTTCGTCCGTAATTCTTATTATATATTTTTAGGATATCACTCGGTAAAATTTAGTGTTCTATCTAAAAATTATGGTATACATTTATTAGGTTAGGTTATTTTTTATCATTACAGTTGATAAGTATTAAGTTTAATTTGGAAAATATTAAATTTATTATTACCGTGAAATACATTTTTATAGTGACATAAAATATAAAAAAAAGTCGCCTTTACGCGTTCCATATTATTTGATTTCTTTGATGTTTTTTTTACATATATTTGGTTTTAGCTTCACGTTCTAATCCCGCATAACAGGGTAGACAGGAAGTACATAGAGTCAAGACACTCCTTATACTGCGTCTTACCTTTAAAATGATATAATTAAAATTAAAATATAATCATATCCCTTAGTGGGAATCGAATCAATAACCAATCGCGTTTACAGTCAGACACTGTAACACTACGTCGCAATCGGCCTTAAACATATTTGTGTGAAATAAAATATCTATTTATCTAGAATATGTATGAAACTTTTAAAGAAGTCATCAGTAATGATTTAGCGTAATAAATTATTAAATAAGACTTGAGGTCAGTCGCAGCGCAGTGGGACAGCGTCTGAGTATAAACGCGAACGGATGTGGGTTCGATTCCCACTCGGGGGAGTATTTATATTCAAATTAATTTTATTTCCCTGCTCTAGTAAGACAAATCGCCACTTTGAGACCCATCACTCAACACACAGTGTCTTGAATCCGATGGAAAGCGGATTACGGAGTGTCTTGACGCTAGGTATTACCTGTTTACCCTGCTATGAGGGATAAAAGCGTGAAGCTAAATAAGAGTACGGAATCCAATTTCCATCCACCTTACACTTAGCTGTTTCTGCTTTATTTGTTCTTGAATTCAATATTATAATTAAGTAAGTTTTATTACAAATGAGACAGCCATTATATAGACATGATTGACCTAGTAATTTTATTATGCATATAATCTATTCGTTTTAATTATGTAATTAAAGTTAGCAGTGATCTAATTTAAGAAAACATTTAATACTTATACTATTTTACCGATTATTAGACTATTTTAAACTTAATTTTGTTTAAATGATTTATTATATGACTTCATATTTTAGTTTTAGTAAAACACATTTATTAAAAACTAGGTATACATATTTTACAATTTTTAAAGTGTTATTCCACGCTTAGAACTAGAAAACTTATTTGAAGAAACGTATAAAAATTTTGAACGCAACGGAATTCGAACCCGCGTTTCTTGGAAACTGTCCAAGAAAATTTATATTAATATATTTTTTTAAAATCAAGGTATGAATATATCTTTTATAGCTACACGTTTTCAGGGCAAGTCATAGAGAATTGAGCGAAAAACTTCTCTGCGTACTTCTTTCGCCTCGTCCACAGTCATTAATCTCTTGCTAACATTTTAATTTTAATTATATTATTTTAAAGGTAAGACGCAGTATAAGGAGTGTCTTGACTCTATGTACTTCCTGTCTACACTGTTATGCGGGATTAAAACGTGAAGCTAAAAACAAACATATGTAAAAAAAACATTAAAGACATCAATTAATATGGAACGCGTAAAGGCGATATTTTTGCGATATTTATAATATTTTCCAAATGAAACTTAAAACTTATCAACTCTAATGGTTAAACTATATGCATATAGAAACGGGTATAGTTATTTCTTTTTTATATAAATAACATAAAAAATATGACTCTTCTATGAGTTCACATTTACACTATATCTATGTTCCTAGGAAATATCCAAAACAATATTCAAAAAATCACAATCATCTCACCAAGCGAATATGGTTCTTTTCAAAATTCGGGCAACCTTTTTTTGCCGCATAGCAGGGTAGATAGAAAATACCTAGTGATGTCAAGACACTCCGTACTTCGCTTTCCACCGAATTCGAGACATTGTGTGATGAGTGGTGGAACTCAACGCCGCACTTTGTCTTTATCAGAACGAGGAAGTGAAAGTAATTTAACTGTAATCAGTCTCCCCAGTGGGGATCAAACTAACAACCGAACGCGTTTACAGTCAACCGCTGTCCCACGGGCAACTTATTTCTTATATAAGTACATTTATAAGTATTTTGAAAATTGGGAAAGTGAGACTTGAAGTCTTTATACTTAAAAAAAAGTAGAAAAGCTCTTTTGTTAAGTATGATAGAAAAAAAATATTTGTATGCAATGTATACAAACAAATTGAATTTTTGTATTCGTTTGTATTACTTAAATAACCGCGTAAAAAATGCGTATGTATGTATGTCTACATGTTACATACCAAAATAACAATTTTTGCCTGTTTGTTAGTCTGTCTATTTGTTCAGGCGAATACTTGGAAATTCTTGGGCGACTACCTGAGGTAGCTTTCACAGCTAGCTGAAGTAATAAGGAATAACTGAGACTGCTTTTATTTTACATATATGAAATAAAGATACAGATATATTAAATTCCATGCGAAGGAAGTCGTGGAGTCAGAGTAGGAGTTGATCGTATTCCTCTTTTTTTTCGAAGCAGAAACACTGATTGGCGGAGCTTAACGCCGCTTTGCCTTACCAGAGAGGGTAAAATGCAAAGTATTCCCCGAATGGAACTAAATCCATGATTAATAGCGTTTACAAGATTTGTTTCACTGCGCTGCGATGACCTCCTCTTACAATGATTACTATCTAAACAAAGTCAATATCCTCTAAATCGTGACCTGTCTATTTTTTAATATGTGACATATGAATAGATTCCATAGAACAAACAATATTTCGCCTTGGGCTCTCGGAAGTGCCTTCACTTCCGTAAAGGTAGTAAGTTCTTTAGTAAGAACATTCAATTTTTATCCCGAATAGCAGGGTAGACAGGATGTACCTAGTGTCAAAACACTCCATTCTCCGCTTTTTTCTAATTCAAGACATTGCATGTTGAGTGGCGGAATTTAACCCCGCGCTTTGTTGTACCAGAGCAGAATAAAAATAATATAAATATGATCATTTACTCGAATAAGAATCAAACCTACAACCGATCGTGTTAACAGTCATACGTGGTCCCAT
The DNA here is from genome assembly GCA_032432895.1 of Dryadula phaetusa. Lineage (NCBI taxonomy): Eukaryota > Metazoa > Arthropoda > Insecta > Lepidoptera > Nymphalidae > Dryadula > Dryadula phaetusa. Next base: position 4,419,328 of record JAOYRS010000073.1, read on the forward strand.
TACACCACGACCGACCTCAACTTGCAATGCGGGATAAACAGCGTTAAGCTGAAAAAAATACAGGTAGAACTCTGTTTAAAAACGGTTTATTGTCGTCTATTTCGCACAAATTTTAAAACAAACAAAACTTTGCATATTTAGTGGCGGAACAGAACCCCGCTCTTTAGCTTACTGGAGATAACAAATAATATATAATAGTATTTATTTCATATCGAACTCTATACCATGGTTTACAATCAGTCCCACTATGCCACAATATTCTTTCCTCAGCCAGTTCTATATCTGTTATCTCAAGACGCATCTAACTAGCGTTAGTTCGACACAACCAGATAGACTGCAGGATATATCCAATTTAGAATATTGTAGTGAGTTTTGGTACTTTATTTCTTTGTTATAAGATTTAAGTTACATTATCAGGTTAAAATTTATACAAGGCGAAGTTTCTAGGTGTATGTATATTGAATTTTGCTATGTTTAATGTACGGGCTTCATAGTAAGGTTGACGACCGCTAACACACTTGCGTTCAAGGTAATCATGTTAAACATCTTATTGTTGAAATTCGAGGCGTATAGTGAAAATATACGTGATTGGTGTCTGTACATGTAATATAATTGAGGGCATTTATCAATTTAGTATAAACAAAAACAACAATTTTTAAATTATCTGCTTGCCTGTGCGTTTGTGCACGCTTATCTCGGAAAGAGGTTAACCGATTTAAATGCAATCTTGCACTGTTGAATTCAAGTACCTATTCTTAACATTTAGTGTTTGTTTTATGTCAATCAGTTCATAAATATGAAAGTAAAATATAAATTATTATTATCATTATTTAATTCAAGAGATTTGTTGTAAATAACATTTTCTTAACAGGAACAGTACTAAAATAAACACAAGCATATCTTCACGCTCTTTCTTATAGCAAGGTGGTCTGAAAAAATCTAGAGTCAAGATCACAGTGAACGTCAATTTAAATAGTTATAAATTACGTCAAAAAGATATGACATTAATATTATTAATTAAATTATTTATTTATTTCATAGCTTTGCGCTTTACCTCATAGTAAGGAAGAGAGAAGCTAGTGTCAGAACACTCCGTCCGCCATCCATCTGTATTCGAGACCTTGTGGTTTGAGTGATTGAACTCAACACCGTGCTTCGTCTTACCAAAGCGAGAAAATTAAATTAATCTTAAATATTACTCCCTCGAAAGGGAATCGAACTTACAACCTAGTTTTTACAATTAGACGATGTGTCACTGTCTTCTATTTAGAGTGTTTTTATTAAAAAAATAGTTTAGAATGTAAATTGAATGTGCAGACACGCTCTAATAAATGCAACGGCTTAGTTCGGATCGATTTGTTTAAACTGAATTATTTAACTACATATATATATGAGGAAGTATGGAAAAAGTTAAATAATAATAATTAAATTTAAATTGTAATAATAATATTTATACAAAAAATATGATATTAAAAATTTAAAAAAAAATAGATAATTTTATGTATATTTTTATTACAAACAAGTTCAACTAGTGCATTTGGCATATGTAATTAGAACCTACTGAATAATTTATTAAATCGCTATCTACTAACGAAAATTTGTATAATTTATATGACTCCTTTTGATCGTTTAATATATTCAATAAAATATAAATAAATTATTCGTATTAAATTATACAAGTTTTTAAGCTTTAGCGTAGTGTGTGATTTTTTTTAAACTAATATTGTAAAAATGAAAGTTTGTTAGGAATTAGTTGAATGGATGTTTGTTAGTCTTTCCCGCAATAACTACTTAACAGATTTTAACAAAACTTTCCAGTAATATAGCTTATAAATGAAGGCATTATAAAGTTCAAATATTACTAATTTAAGCGAAATTCGGACGAATCTTGCTTTATACTCAATTAATTTATAAATACGTACACATCTAACATAAATTACAAAAATTAACACTAAACAATTAAAATCTTTTTGTTTCTAAAATATTCTTTGCAAGGATATTTCATTTTATAACTTCTAATAAGTTTTTATAATATGAAAAAAAAATAAGTATCTAAAAATTGTACTACATAGTTATATAAAACAATTAAAAAAATTATAAATATTGTACAACGTACAATGTTTCTTAATTAAATGTAGTGTAGGTTTCCGCTGCGATCTTTTCATAGATAGGACAAAATATGTTGAAATGAGTTTAACACAAAAAAAAACCTTTAAATTATAAAGATTTTTTTTAAAACAATATAAAAACAAAAAACTAAAGTAAAATACACATTACTAAGGCAACGGGACATCTTGTAAGTAAATGTTTTTTTTTTTTTGAGAAAAAAAGCACGGCCACCCATGTTCGTAGAGCTCATAAAATTCAAATTATATTTAAATAATAACTGACAGTCGCATACAAAGAAGGTTGTCTTTATCATAAGTAAATACTTATATTACATTTTTTTTATAAAATAGACCATAATCAGTCTTTTTGTGTAACATAATCCTGCATTTTTTACAGACCAATCTCCTTGCCTCCTCCATTGAAAATGACATTAATTACTCATAAATTGTAATTAATTTGCATTATAAGAAATTTTAAGATCAATTAAAAATTATGTTGGTTATCTCGAAAAATAATGTCAATTAACTTTATAATGAATTGAACATTTATAATGAAATGAACTAAAATTTAGCAGGTACTTTTCCATATGCAATATACTTATGTATATGAGGATATTAATATTATAAATTAAGCATTTTTTGCCATATAATATATATATATATATATATATATATATATATATATATTTATATATATATATATATTTAGCACCGAATTCGAGACATTGCGTATTGAGTGGTGGAACTCAACGCCGCACTTTGTCTTTTGTCAGAGCGAGGAAGTGAAATTAATTATTTTTAATTTATAAATTAAAAAGGCGCATCGTTTTCCCACAAGCAGCTCTTCCTCCGACAAAGAACTCCTCTACTTATTACTATCTTTATAGTTGTCATCCAAACTGGGCCAAGCCGTTTAAGGTAATTTTCCCAATGATTCATTTCTTCTCGACTTCTCTTTCCGTTTCGAGGGTACCTCTATGTCATGTCTATGTCATTAATTTTGTCTATTTCTTTACTCTAAGCGTATGTCCTATCCATCTCCATTTTAATGTCCTACTCATTTTCATAATATCGTTAAATTTGGTTTTGCTCTCAATATCCTTCAATTTCACGCTATATTTTACTTATAAGGATATTAGCACTAAATATTCGTAGAAAATTCTGATAAATTAGATAATGAGTAAAATAATATTAAAATAAGAATAAGGCTAAGGTAGCACAGTGGAACGAAGTATGGCAAATTCTAGTAGTTGTGGATTCGATTACCACCCGGAATAGACTAATAGAAATTGCTTTCTATTCTCCGCTTTATTAAAATAAAACTTTGTATTGTTTTCAGACACCCAACATGCATTATCTATAATTAAGACGAAGAGAAGAATCGAGTGTTTTTACACTATCCTGCTACGCGGAATAGGCTACAGAAAAAATACAAATTTAATATAAGAAAACATCTTAAAATTTTAATATATTTATAATGTTATTTCACACTTTGTATTAGTAGAACGCATGGTTGAGGCTTCAGACTGCTAGGACAGTTCTCAAAACTTTTTATGTTTTAAAATATATATATAAATATATATATATATATATATATATAAAAATACAATGCCGGTATAAAATAATCAAAAATAAAATCAAAAACAACGCAACGCACGAAGTAAATTTGTTTTAAATGGCAGGTCCGTTAGTTGTATATACAAGGTCTTCTCGAAACTGCAAGAAACATCGACCACGTGGCCAGTGAACTTTATCGTTGCAGAATATTCCATTGATATCGTTTTGTATGCCACTAGTATCACATTAATTTTGCAAGAACAAACATTTAGAATATAATTATGTACATATGTTCTGCTAACTTCTAAAAATAATCGCTTCCTAAATAGACATGTCTCATTGCTTGAATGTTCTAAAGCTTTTGGATTTATACGTTTGTAAATGCATATTTCTAATTAATTTTATTCTTGAGCTTCTTTGGCATGTTATTAGATTACTCTTATTTAGGAAATATTTATTATATTGTCCTGATATTCATTAATATAATAATAATTATAATAAAAAAATATAATTATTATGAATAGATATGATAATTTAAAAAAAAATCAATTTCCATTGAGTCCCCATAAACCAAATTTAACTATGAAAAAGTTTCACATAGAATTTTGTTATTTACTGCGAGCATAGCCTCTATAAATAATTCATTCAGTGGTTTAACATTGTATTGATTAATTTGCATCTAAATAACTTTACAGCTTACAGGCGTACAAGCTAGACCTTACTCTGTTCTAGAACGATATTCTAGAGGCCCGAAACGTGTCTGTTTACATTTACATGCAAGCTGTTGTGGGCTTATTACACAACATGTTACAATATCTGCAGATCGTAAATAGATAAAATTGTTAAATTGTTAATTCAGTTGTGGTTTTTTATTCTGTCTACTTTGTTTGAATACATATATATATATATATATATATATATATATATATATATATATATATATATATATATATATATATATATGTGTGTGTGTGTATATATATAAATTCAAATTATTAAAGTACAAGCAGAAGGAAAACTACTGGTACTAAATAAATTATAATATTTATTACTTATCTATTACATTAGCATTTCTTTCGACACTTCGAGTGATTAAACTTCGCTTTAACCGACTCCCAGACAGAATCTAGAAAATACCAGATTTAAGATAATTTATGTATCTACATTTTAATAAAAACCTCATTAAATTTGAATAAGCAAGGTTAAACTGTTTCGGATAAGACACTTGCTTCTGGTACCATTTTAAAGTGCATACAGGTACATGGATAAAACTAAACCATTTTTGACAACTAGAATTTATTAATTTTTGATTTTTTTTAAATATTAAAGAATATATAAGATTTATATTTCTAGTTTTATCTAAAAGTCAATCTACGTTTTCTCTTTGAGGTTTCGTTATTATTAGTTTTAACTGGATTTTATTGTTTTACTGCTAAAAACGAATCGTGTCTACTATTTTTAAAGTGTTATTCCACACTTAGGATTAGAAACAAGATGTTTACGAATCGTGTCTTTAATCGACAGAAAATTATAAATATAATTAAATTCATAATTAACAACATTATCTCTTTCCAAATAATTATTTTTTAAAAATAATCTTTTGGTAGTAGAAATTTATACAGAGAGGCTAACAACAAAAATAAGTTGTAATAAGTGTATAAGAATTTCGTGCAGCGGGAACGCATGGCTTAGCGGTCAGAGCATTTGGACAGTTTCCAAGAGGCGCGGGTTCGAATCCTGTAGAGTTCAAATTTTATATAAAATACGAAAAAATAAAAAATGTTCTCTAATCCTAAGTGTGGAAAAACACTTTTTTTATTTTTTTTATAAGACAGGCAAGGCAAACGAGCGTGCGGGTCACGTGATAGTAAGTGATCACCGCAGCCCACGGCCCCGTGTAACATCAGAGGAGCTACAGAAGCGTTGCCGGCCTTTAAGGTGGGAATAAACGTTCTTTTTGAAGGTGTTCATGTCGTAACGACCTGGAAACACTGCCGCAGGTAGGCAGTTCCACAAATGTGTGGTACGTGGAAGGAAATTCCTACCAATAATTATATTATATTACACTTAAAAAAGTATAACATAAATTTATATTGCTAAATATAATCCTATAGTCATATTCAGTATAGAAGAATTTATAGTAAATCTGGACTAAAATTTGTATATAGATTTGAAATTACAATAATTGTTTTAAAACAAAGACAGTTAGAGTTTCAAACATAACGGAAAAGCATAAATTTTATGCACGGCTAGAAATACCGAAACTATAAAAATTTTTGTTTTACTTATGTACATTTAAATAATGTTGCATTTATAAAAAATAAATTTTAAATATGTAATTGTCTATAAACCTATTATATGTATTATATATGGCACTCTTGAGTTAGTGAATAATTCACAGACAACCTAAAAATAGGTATATAAAGAACCACTTTAAAGACTGTAGGGGGCCAATAAGAGAGAATTTCTGGACATTTCTTCGGAAGCGAGAAATATCTATACTATAAATAACGCTAACTAAGTCAAATCAATCCAAGTATCTGATAATACTCGGGATTTCTGACATTCCACGCGGGAAATATCTAAAAAACAGCCAGGTGACACAAAGCGCGGCGTTGTACTCCGTCACTCGACACATGATATTTTTAAAATGAAGCAAATCAAGAACGAACAAATCGAAATCGAGAACGAATCGTCTTTACTATAGGTTTATTTAACTACTTTGCTAATAAAAAAATTGAGTAATATATAGTATAATTTATAGTAGTAAATAAACAAACCTGCGCCTACGCATTCCAAGTTTTGAATGACAATACAAATCAACACAATGAAATGAGTTAGTATTTTTTATAGTTTGTTATTCAAGTGACATGTTCAAGGGAAAGCAAATCAAGGGCTTTTAATAGACAAACACGGCCTTAATTTTTTTTTGCTCTCACATACATAATCTACAGCGAAAAACTATGTACTTACAAATAATCGATTTTTATTGATATACTTTTATATAATCGATTTTTTTATATTCACTATTTGTTACTGATTGTTCATAGTAAAAGATAAAATATTTTTTAAATTTAATTTTTTAATTCAGCATAAACCTCTTGTGACAAACGAAAATATTTTTTTTTATTAAATGCATACAAATATTAACATTTGTTCTATTGCTTTACGCTTTTATAATAACAGGGTAGAGAGGAAATACCTAGTGTCAGACACTCCGCACTACTGCTATTTCAACCCGTAAGCAACGTATAATTTTGTACCGCACGAGCTGTAAGCGTGGTGCATTAAATTAACTTAATATCTACATATGTAACCTTATTACATATGTAGATAATATTGAACTAGATCGAAAAATTCATAATTTCACACAATTAATTCGTATTTTTTTATTTTAAAATTAATTTTGTTTAAATATTTAAAGTTGTATATTTTTCGTGGAATAAATTAAAATTAGAATTTTAAAGAGATTTAAAAGGATTTGCCTACCTCCAAAAAGTTTTTCTAAGCAAAAAAAAAATAAAATACTAATAATATTTTGGAATTCATAACTAGATGCGGAGATTATTATACTTATTTTTTTGTCTTTTTTTAAATAGTAAATTTGTTAATCTTTTTATTTAATAGTTTACCTTACCTATTATAAAATATTCCCTAATATATTGATTACAAATAAAGAAATAAGTAAATAAATATTACTTAGAATTCACCTTCACGCTTTATCCCGCATAGCAGGGTAGCCAGAGACAACCGAGAAGACACTCCGTTGAATGCTTTCCGCCCGAAATCGTGATGAGTGGCGAGCTTATTAACTATAATCATTTTTCCTAATGGGAGTCGAACCCATAACCTATCTCGTCATTATTTAGATTACAAACATGTAATTTTTAAGCACAACACTATGTACTGTTACAAATACAAACGTTACAAAAGGAGGAAGCGTATGAACCGAGAAATATTTGTTAAATATTTTTCATTTCCTGCATGTTTATATTTCCGGAGATAGCTAGTTCAATTTAAGGCGTTAAAAAGTGTTTTATATAACATGATTAATAAAAAAAATACATATTTTATTTAGGAAGTCATTTCGGTTCTTTGTTTGTTGGCATACACACGGTCTTAGGGGTTACGCTATAAAGATAAGAATAAATTCTTTTAAATACAACACACAAGAGAAAACAGAAGAATTCATTAATACATACAATTACTAAATCCGGGAACGCGTAAAATTTACTTTGTCTTAAAAAAAAGATTTTAAACGAATTAATCGCGTATGTTTTGGTAATTAAAAATACTTTTTAACATATGTAACTAGATATTTTGAAAATCCGACGTTGCAAACTCTTTACAGTAGTCCGTGGTCACAGGTAAACCCACAGAATACTGCAAAGGTTTATAATCCGTATAAAATAGTTTCATTAAAAATGTGTAAAAATCGCGAATGTCAAATATTTTGTTATGTTACGTTCATTAATAACTGTAAATTGAGTAATTTAATAATAGTGGCAGAATAAATATATTCCATTTTTATTATTTTCTCTCCGCATTTGAGAACGCAGCGTTGAGCTCTGCAATTTAATATGCAACATATAAAATTTACACTAAGTTCAACGGACAACCCTGTAGGATAAACCGCGGAGCTACTTATAAACTAATAAATGACATTTTGTATAAAATACCAAGGAAAATAATTTTAACTCAATTAAACGCTTTAACTACAGGTATAATTAAGTTATTAACAGTGTTATTTTACAATTGTGATCAAAACTTGACGTGAACTATTCAATATATAATGAAAAAAATCTTTAATTTTCAAGATTTTACAGTTTTAAAATGAAACTATTTGAAACGGATTATTAACTCTTTGCAGTAGTCTGTGGTAAACCCACCCTGTGACCTTGAACTACTGTAAAGTGTTCGAAACGTCGAGTTTCCAAAAATGTATTTTTGAATACCAAAAAATAATTTCATTTAAAATTGTCAATATACAGAAAATATCTTTATAGGTAAAATATTTTTAGGAAAAAAATATGGTAAAAAATTTAAATAAATTTTACTTTAAATCGAAAGGTCCATTATATATATATATATATATATATATATATATATATATATATATATATATATATATATATAAATGGCCGGTTGTCCTTTAATTTCTAATGTTTTAAATATAAAAAATAAAACGGTAAGTTCTAATTAAACGGCAGCAGGTTAAGGTAACAGCGACCTCCAATTAGTACAATACAAAAGAAAATATGAAATAACAATCGACCATAAGGTAATGGAACCAGTCAAGTCGCCCATTCAAGTTTTTATTGCTACAAATTATGTTAGCATAATTGGAAAAAAATAAGATGACAGAGACAACTAAGTGTCCAGACAATCTATTGACTACTTTCAGCCCAAAATCGATACATTGGGAATTGAGTGGCGAGCTGAACGCCGCACTTGTCTTACCAAGACGAAGAAGAAATAAAAAAAAATATATAATAATTTTCCCGAGTTAGAATCGAACCCATAACTCATAGCGTTTACATTCCAATATTGTCCTGCTGCGTGCACATATAAAAATATTTATTCATTTGATATGAAAGAATGCCATTTATCATTTTTGATTATGTTTTAAAATTGTCTTGACACATTAAAGATTTAAATTCATTGATATTTTTATATGTAATTTTAATATTTACTATTAAAAAAAAACGTAATGGCTATTCATTTTTAAATGGAACTGGTTTATTTCATTTAATCTGAAGAGATACTTTCAAGTTTCCTCAAAAATATTGACAAGTATTATTTTAAAATATTATATACTAAGGAATATACAGTTTTAAAACAATTACTTTATACCCGCTTTGTCAAAGAGAATAATTAAAATTGATACAACTTAGCATATTTATAAGTTCATTGAACTAAATTTTAAGGAAAGGTTTACAAATAACTATAGAAAAATTTGTTTTCGAGATTAGCATCCACAAACGCACAAGCAAACAGATAAAAAAATTAAAAAATTATTGTTTTAAGTTAAATCACATTGGTAAAGGCCCCCATTAATAATTTTTCTCATATATCTTACATGTACAGACAGCAATTAGTTATATTTTTACATGTACGGATTTATAATTGTTAAAACACAAAGATATACTTGGTAATTACAAACACCTTTCAATTTTATTAAAATTTGGCATTTGATTTACAATAAAAAGTACATACCTAGATAATAATTATTTAATAATCACTAATCACATATATGTACATAGCCGAGCAATACGTTAAAGGTATTTCATCATTTGTTCATTAGGACAAATTGTTTCAACCAACCCTACAAGTATTTAGTTGAAAGTTTGACAGGGTCATAACAGTTTTGTTATTCTCCAGAACAAATTGCTTCCGTTTCCTTTATTATATATATATATATATATATATATATATATATATATATATATATATATATATATATATATATATATTTATATATATATATATAAGCAAAAATGTTTTTAAGGGCATTTATTAATATAAAAGAACTCAAAACTATTTCTTCAACAATTTAAATACAGTTTTCACTATATTATTTAGCTTTAAATTTTTTCTTAACATTTTGTGTTAATTTAAAATATTTAGTTCGACCAAATTCGTTCAAGCAAACGAACAAAACGCAAAACACGCCTTAACTATAGAATTGTGTCACGCTGTGTGCCACTCTTTCAATCTTTTATCCCACGTAGCACGTTAGACAGTAAATACCTAGTGTCAAGATACTCTGTACTCGGCTTTCCATCAAATTTGAGACATTGCGTGTCGGGTGGCGGACCTCAATCTTTATCCTTACCAAACCGAGGAAATGAAAATAATTTTAACATAATCATTCCCTCCAGTGGGAATCGAACCCACAGCCGATTACGTTTACAATTGTATAGTATTAAAATTTAAAATACTCATTCCAACTAAGCCAAATATAATTTTCCTCTTCCTTTCTCCGAATAAAGAGTGAACCCACAATAGTCGCCTTACGAGTCAAATCCTGTTCCATTGTACCATAATGGCTTAATTAATTTGCTCATAGTATATAAATACATAAAATATTTTTATACAGTTCTTATCGTAAGAGCTACAATTTTTCGCATACTATTACGACATTAGCTCATCGGTCATATGGCCCACTTAATATTGAATTAAGAAGAAGGTCATTTCCGTTTTATCTCAAACATAAATACATTACATTTAACTAAAGTGGACGCTGTAAGCTCGGAATATATTATCAGATTAATCTATATTATTGTTTGCATCCCATCGTGACCGTATGAGTGTAAACGCGATTAGTTGTGGGTTCGATTCCCACGAGGAAATAATTATATTTCATTACAGAAATTTATTTCATTACAGAAGATAAAGAAGATATTACTGTTTACAGAAAGTGTTTGCATGAAAAAAATAGAAATATAATATAATATTTTTTTAATCTTTTGTCTATTATTAAATGTTTACTACATTTGCTTGCAGCTTGAATACATTCGTAACACAGAACTAGATATAGAACTAGTATAAGTATGAGACGTAAAAATATATGAAATTCAATATTTGCACTAACTTTGAATACCAAAATTATGTTAATATTTATATGTGCCGAAATATAATAACCAGGAACTGTTTTTCCGCTTCACGCTTTGATTCCGCATAGCAGGGTAGTCAAAAAATACCTAGTGCCAAGACACTCTGTACTCCGCCCATCACTGAATTCAAGACATTGTATGTATATTGAACTCAATGCCGCTTTTTGTCTTACCAGAGCGAGGAAATGAAAACTATCTAAATATAATCACTCCTCCGAGTGGGAATCGAATCCACAACCGATTGCGTTTACAAATGCTGCCACAAGGCACAGTGGGTGCCTTTACCGGCTTCACTATGGATAACTTGGGGAAAATTCGAAAAGAATTTGCCTTAACAATAAAGATGATGCACCTTCTTACAAAGTGTGTCAACTGTTACTGGGTTAGGAATGGCATTTTATCTATAATGGTTGGGGAATGAACCTAGGTTACACTAACATAGAATGATTAATATTTGCCGATTGGATTTCCCTGTGTATGACATTTGTTATTTTACGTCACATTAGAAATAATAATAAAGTTTTAATTTAATGTTCTAATAAAGTCGATAAGATTATTAGGTACTTTACTTTCGGTTGTTTTTCTTCTTTTTTAGCTTCAAGTTTTTATCTCGTATAAAAGGTAGACAGGAAGTATCTAATGTCAAAACACTCTGTACTTCGTTTTTCACTGAATTCGAGACATTGCACGTTGAATGGCGGAACTCAACGCCACGCTTTGTCATACCAGAGCGAGGAAATGAAAATAATTTAAATTTAATTTCTCTCCCGAATGGGACTCGAACCCACAACCAATCACGTTTATAGTCAGACGCGGTCACACAACGCCACGACCGGCCTTAACATAACAAATTCTAAAGGTTAGCGTATAGAAAAATATTAAAAGTAGATATCTACGTTTGGCACCAAATTAATGACCCGTGATAAGTATGCCACAGAGCTAGCTAGACCTTGTATACTTTTTATGATATTAAATTTATTAAAGAACAATCATATACTTATAATAAGATATTATTATATGTATTACTTTATTGATATGAACGTAGCTTGCAATCGTTAGCATAATTTAATTCATAAATGGGTAACAATAGATAATAGTTCTAAATATTAGCAAGTATGGGGACGCTATTTGGTCTGGATAGATGTATTATAAAGAAAGCAATTTGAACATTAATATTATTACAAAACGCCTACCCTCCCTTTTAACTATGATTTCCCTTTATTTATTCGACGCCAATTAAAGGCACGCGAGGCTCTTGCTCGTGGACGTTATTAGAATTATTTCAACGTTTTTGTATTTTAACACAGTATTATGTAGCGATTTAGTAATTTATATCTCCCAAATTAATAATGGAGGCCGGTCGTGGCGCAGTGGGACAGCGTCTGACTGTAACCGCGATCGGTATGGGCTCGATCCCCACTCGGGGGAGTGATTATATTAAATTATTTTCACTTCCTCGCTCTGGTAAAAGACAAAGTGCGGCGTTGAGTTCCACCGCTCAACACGCAATATCTCAAATTCGGTGGAAAGCCAAGTACGGAATGTCTTGGACACTAGGTACTTTCTGTCTACCCTACTATGCGGGATAAAATCGTGAAGCTAAAAAAATAATAATAATAATAATACCGAAAAAGATTTCTTTCAATGAACGGAATAAATCGAACGGAGATTTTGATGACTACATATCCTATGATATATAACAAAGATATCCTGATATAAATTAATACGTGAAGTAAAAATATTAGAACCTTGTTGACGAAAAGTTTCAGAGATCCAATAAAAGAATATACTTTAATTATATTCATTTACTCGCTCTAGTGAGACAATGCGCAGCGTTGAGTTCCGCCACTGTATGCACAATATTTTACATTCGGCGGAAATCGGAGTAAGTAATATCTTGACACTAGGTACTTCTTGTTTAAACTGCTATGTGGTACAACAGCATAAATCTAATAAAAAAGAATGTGAAATTTGGCACAAAGAAAGCGTTTTTTTATTTTTTTTATTTTTGTAAAAATACATTAAATAAATATAACACTTGGTAGTGTGTGTAAAACAATCACGTGTTTGTCATACACTTTTGTATATAAGTGTATATAATGCTAATCGCGTTAAGTAGTCAATTATCTCATACTGTACAAATGTAATAATTAGGTGATTATAGTTACGTTTGTGGAATTAAATTTATTCAAGCAAGAAATAATAATTTATAAGGATTAATTTGTTTATTGTAAAAGTACACAAGAAGCCGGTAATGGCTCAGTGGAACAGCGTGTGACTGTAATCGTGATCGGTTGCGGGTTCTCATCTCGAAATCTCGCTTTGGTAAGATAAATCGTGATGTTAAGTTTCGCCACTCAACACTAGGTACTTCCTGTGACTATTCGGGTGAAAAGCCTCAAAGGGAGTGGTTTGACACTAAGTTCATTTTAATATTTCACCCCAGTCTTCATGGAAAGCGTAAAGTTGCTTTATTTAATAATGGTTAAAGATTATCTATGAAATTATAATTATTAATGAAATATCGTTCGTCGTCGTTAGCTGAACTGATTTTCTGGCAAAATGCAACAGATGTACGAATAAAAATGTAAACACAATGGAAACATTTTTTTTGTTTGCTTATTTTAAAGTAAAGTTTATAACGATAAAGATTACCTAAGAGTTGTATATATATATATATTTGTCGCTCTGGTAAGATAATATGCAGCGTTGCGTAACACGTAATGTCCCGTTTTAGGCGGAAGCGGAGTAGGGAATGTTTTGACACTAGGTACTTTCAATCTACCCTGCTAAAGGTATGGGATAAGATTTTTTTCAGCTTCACGCTTTTATCCTGCATAGCAGGATAGACAAAAAGTACCTGGTGTCAAGACATTCCGTACTTCGATTTCCACCGAAATCGAAACATTGTGTGATGAGTGGTGGAACTCAACACCGCACTTTGTTACAACAATAAGATAGTTTGCGTAAAAATTATTAATTATAACTTCAAACACAATTTTTATACCAAGAAATTGAATCGCCACAGATACGGCGACCTTGAGATAAAATATTTGTTTGTAAAGGAAAGTGTATTTCGAGTTCAAGTTAGTTGTTCCTTGTTAATATTATTATGTTATATTTTCGTTAATTTACTTCTTATAATTATTAAATTATATTTAAAAAAATCAGTTCCACGCTTTAACTTTATCGTATAGGGTAATTAGAGAGAACCTAGTGTCTAGGTAAAACTATGGCTTTATTTATAGTTACAGGTAACTTAGTGTCAAGACACTACGTTGATTGATTCCCACCTAAAATCAAGACACTGTGTGTTGACCCACCGAAAAAATTAATAAATGAAATGAAATTAATTTTGAATGATTTCTTCGATAGGAATCGAACCCACAACCATCGTGTTTACAATCAGACACAGTACTACTCATTACGGTCTCATGATCATGATTTTAAATAATGCCAAAAATATAGAATCGAGGTCAAACTCATTTTTTTTACAGATCACTTTGGGCTATCTCTGTTTAAGAAGGAATCGCTGAATCATCAACTCTATGAGGTCAAAAGCTCTTTGCTTTACCACTAGTGCACTTGTTCGAAGGCGACTTAATTAACGTCGCTTTTTAACGATCGATCAATATGGAAACGGAATAAATTAAGTACTTTTTTATAATATTTCAAATTTGAAATAGTTTTTGTATGAAAACTATAGTTAATATAAAGTAAGGGAGTATAAAGGATTTTTAATCATGCAATACGACTATATAAAGAGAGGATCTTAGAAAGTTTGATTTTCAAGAGGCCCCTTCAGCCCAAAACATTCCTTAGAGTCCCTCTCTGCCACACGGTGGGTACTTGAACATGGAATATTAAGAACAAACATGAAAATAATAGTAAGATTTGATATCTTGGCATCTGTCAAAGCTTTTTAGCATAATATATTCGTTGCTGTTATTACCATGTTAGAAGGGATTTTTTTGAGATATACCATATTCGACTGTCTCACGTAACTGAAGGTGAGTTAGAAACATATATAATGTTGGATATAAAAAAGCAACTGTAATTAATATACTCGCACATAGAATCCTAATGAAAAATAAATATCTACAGTCTGGGCACGCAAAGGCTTGATTCGTTTTTTGTTGTATAAAATGCATTAAGCATATTATTATAATATATACATTTTTTGTCTATTCTCAAGGATCTTCCTTAATAAATCTATTGGAAAATATTAGCAGTTTTATATTAATTTGTGTCGTACTCAGACATAGATTAAGCAGGTTTTCACAATAAAAACCAAATATACAATGTAAATAAAATTCGTTTTTCTTATATATATATATTTTTCACTTCACGCTTTTATCCCACATATCAGGATAGACAGGAAGTACTTAGTGTCGAAACACTCTGCACTCCGTATCTATTTTAAATTAATTTGAAGTTTGTTAAAAATATTATAATATTATGTAAAACGCAACTATGTATTTGTACGCTTCCGTTAATTAAATAATTACTAATTTTTTAACAAAAATAATTACAGATTTTTTTAAAATTTAAATATAAAAAGTATGCACAATATGACTCATATTGCCTTTTGTCGTTGTGCAATGACATATGTTTTTTTTAAATATAGTTAAAAAAAAAGATTTATTATTATTAAACCTCTACAAATTTTTGTCTCAGTGAGTGCATGAGTCTTTAAAAATATCAAATAAATAGCAATCTCAGTAATTAAGTCACTACGTATTGAGTGGCGGAATTAAACACCGCGCTTTGTTTTACCAGAACGAAAAATTGAACATTTTTGTTAAAATAACATTCTCGAGTAGAAATGGAACCCATACCCATTCGTATTTTCTCACTGCGCCACGTTGGCCTCAAGTAAATATTTCTCTATGTCAACTTTGATTACTCATTTAGAACCGTACGAAGTATGGTTTAAAAAGTCCCCATAAAATATGCATGTTAATGTTGACGTCTTTATGACGTTTATATGTTTAGTATTAATCAATATTTGTCGATATTTGATTCTGCAAAACCCTAAATAGTTAATGATCACATTTCGATGTATAAGTAACAAGGATTTTCCTTAAGTGACAATTCAGAGTACTCAGCTCTAGTTAATTTAACCATGAATACATGGTGTTATAAAAACTCTGATTTTATATATAAAGTTAGTCACGTTTTTTTATAGATTTACGCTGTAGGAAGTTAGAAATTAGTGTCAAGTCATTATTCTCTCCGTTTTTCGCTTGAAATCGAAAACGGAAAGTGTCTGACTGTAAACACGATCGGTTGCGGGTTCAAGTTCTCGTTAAATTCCTTAGGATTCTCGGATTCGTAGTGTCGTCGTGCCTCTAATTGCTATAAAAGTGTGAAGCCTTAAAAATAAACTAAAAGCTACTTTGTCTTACCAGAGCCATTATTGTTAATATAATTATTACCCTGAGATGGGATCGAACCCATAACTAATGACGATATATTATTCCACTGTACCACGAAGGCCTTATATATTGTAAGTTTATTTACTTTAGATAAGTTTTTATGCCAATATAATTCTTATCGTTTTTATTAAACTTGTTTTAATACTTTTTAATAATGAAGTTGTATTAATTTTTAGTGCATACTATACTTCCACTTCTAAGTATTAACTATTTTTATAACGACTATGACATTGGCTTGTTATCACAATTTAGGATTCAATTAAGTAATATTATATAAAATTGATATATTACCATTTACTATTTTTAAAGTGTTATTCCACACTTAGGATTAGAAAACTTGGACGGTATCCAAGAGGCGCGTGTTCGAATCCCGCTGCGTTCATAATTTTTATACGTTTTTTCAAAAATGTTGATATATTACGTTTGGCTGGATTTACAAATATATTTTATTATTTTAGATTTATTTATATATAGTATAAATAAAATGAATGATTGTTTGTTACTCTACCACGGTGAAACTACTAAGCCGATCTAGATGAAACATTACAGTTATATAGATTTCTGATACATCAAAATAACACATAATATACAGGTTAATATATTGAGAACTAAGCCATATTAACCTTTTATCCCGCATAGTAGGGTAGACAGAAAGTACCTTATTATTATTACTTTAAACTACTATATATATATATATATATATATATATATATATATATATATATATATATATATATATATATATATATATATATATATATATATATATATATATATGTACATTAAACTGTATTTCTTAGATTTAGTTTGACACATTGCAGTCCTATGTTTAGTATGCGGAATTTTTCTATATTTGCATCGATATAAAATTTGTGTGGGAATTTTATTTATTATATATTGTTATATAGATGATTTTATAATATATACTCTGTTTCAGGGTTTTTTTTTGATTTTAAGGTTTCAAAGTTCTTAATATTGAATTTATTAATATTACTAGTTCAATATAAGTAAATTAATTTCTTATTTGTCAGATAAACAGAGGGCATGTAAAATGGAGCTTAAAACAGCTCCATTTTCGACCTAATTTCAAAACATTATAGATTGAATAAAAACCTAAACGAATATGTTTTTAATCCGTCAATCAATATTCGATAAAGCATTTTTTGAAAACTCAACGTTTGCCAACCTTGAAGTATACTATCACTGCTAACATAATTGAATACATCGAATGGGAATCGAACCCACAATAATTGCAAATACACTATACAGCCAGTTACGTCAAAAATAATTTATATATACAGTAACAATAAAGTATATAGTATGTACTAGATTAGCGCATATTAATTCGTTACAGACTCTGACTTCCGCCTAAAAAAAGTCTTTGAATATAATAATATTAAAACTCGCTGCATTACAACTTAATACCTACAATTATTTTTGAATTAAAGTAACATTATTAAAAAAATAACGTTTATAAAATATTATTTTGAACGAAAAAGCACGATTTGTAAAGAAAACTTTTGATTTTTAATTAAATATTTCAATTTATACCTAACGCACGAACTTTTTGACATTATATAACAATTATATTCGTTTTATAAAATCGATAGATAAAAGATATACGGGATATATTCCTCATAATAAAAAAAAAGCCCGAAAATCTATATAAAGTAGTTATAAATCTACTTACACCTTACACACTTAAAATTTTCAAGTGTTTGTTATTTCTTACAAAATTTTTTTGTCTGTCCTTCGTAAAGTTAAAAATTATTCGTAAATTTAATGTCCCTTCACTCAAACATAACATATTCAAAAAAAGTAAAACGCGTCATGAATGTTCGAATTTTAAATAATATAGGAAATCAATTTTCTTTCTTATTTTTACACTTATTATAATTCTTGCAACTAAAACACTTTATTTAAACATTCTTTAATTCATATAAAATTAATATTATTTTTAAATATGAAAATCATTTTTATACCATTATAAAATGTTATTATATATTTAATCGAATAAACGCATAAACATATATTAATTTTAAACTTTAAAGTAGTAAGCTTATTTTTATTTTCAAATAATAAATATAATATCTAAGAATCTAAACTAAAAAAAAAACGACTTACGTATATTTTCAAGAGCAAATCGCTAAAATACAACACAAAACTGAACACTACACTTTTCCCGCGCTCTCAGTGCGCGCTGTCAAGCGGTTGTTTTTTTTTTCACACTGCAAGTCTATGCACGGGTAACGGCTACTGCGCAGACTGCTTGCACACTCGCCTCCATCTACTTATATAGCTTTGTTATGTCGCCCGTACCATTCACAGAACTTCTTTGGCCTTTATTTATTCCAGTACTGAAAATTTTGATTAGATTTTCTTATTTAGACAACTTCAATATTTATTTTCGTATGCAGTTGATTTATTACAAAGGTTATATACAATATAGTTTGCACATAACAATTATGTGTAATAATATACTAATTACGTATTTCGAATATCGGTAGAAAAAGAAACTAAAAATAAATTGGAAAATATATTTTAAACGTAATTTCAGTTAACCTTTCCTTCGGCTTTGGTTTCCGCCGATGAAATTCTTATCTACCAGACTGTAAATTATAGATAGAAATCATTCTAAAATATCATTCTGGCAACTATATCAGAGTCACACTAAGAATTCGGACACAAGTGCAAATTTTCAAATCTGACAGCAAGACGCTTAGTTTAAAATTACTTTGCAACTTACCTTGAACATTAAATAGATACAAGTGAAGCCAATAAAAAGCGTGCTAAAAAATTAGATAAATATAAACATTTAGTTCTTTTAACCTTATCCGTAACAAAGCAAAAAGTTTTATAAATAAACAATTATTTATTTTTTTAATTAATCAGTGGCTTTGAGCTACTTAAGGATAAATTCTTAAATAATATTATATCATTGGTAATCAATTAAATTATTGTGGATCTACAATTTCTTACAGGCAACTAATGACAAATTTACATTTTATTTACATTAAAATCATTTTTTCCCCTTTTACTGTTAGAGTGTTAAGAAAAAAATTGCAAAATTAAACAAATATCATTTAAAATCATCGTGTTCAATCAATTGTTCTTATGGACATCGCATCAAACGGTTGTTAGGTTGTCGTATTCTCTTCATTATCATTTTTATATTTAAAAATAAAATCTAGTATAGTAGGATAGTTAGAGACAACTTAGTGTCTATACATTCCATTGCTTTTCACCTGAAATCGAGACATTGCGTGCCGAGTTGCGAACTCAATGCCACGCTTTATCTTACCAGGAGAAATGTAAATAAATTTTAAATATAACTATTCCCTCGAGTGGGAATCAAACCCATAACCAATCTTTTATATAGTACAACGTAGTTTCACCGCGCTACGATGGCAAAATGTAATACGTACTCTGTCACTATTTCAAAAGATGATACAATATTAAATACCTATGTAAACTTCGGGAAACCCTTAGGAAAACTAATCGAGCATTAACAGTCTAATAAAGGAAAAGTACTAATTATAGATGTTTTAGCTTTACGCTTTTTCCCGCATCGCAAGATAGTCGGAGATAACCCAGTGTCAACACATGCTGTGTTTTGCACTACGTAGCGTAACTCAACGCCACCCTTTGCTTACTAGAGCGGTGAAATGAAAATAATTGATTGAATTGTATAAAAATAATATCTGCCATAATATCCTCACGATGTAAGTATATATTTTTTTTAGCTGCACGCTATTATCCCGCGACAGAGAGTAGGTACCAAGTCAAAACACTCTGTACTTCGCTTTCCGCCGAATATGAGACACTGCGTGTTGAGTGGTGGAACTCAACGCCGCACTTTGTGGTACCAAAACGGGGGACTGGAAACAATTTAAATATAATCATTCCCCCAAATGAGAATCAAACCCACAACCGATCACGTTTACAGTGCGCTGTGGGACAGCGCACGACCAACCTCGTATATATTATATTTATCAAATTATGTTAATCGATTATTACTACTGTATTGAATACAAAAAATAATTCTTTCATAATTACGCAAAACATAGCATAATGAGAACAAAAGAAAAAAATAGGTTTCCTATATTTGTTGGTTTAATTGTACATTCATGACGCTTTTTACTTTTAATGTAGGCACTTTATTACTAATCTTTTAATAAATTTTCCTTTCATATGTTGACCGTGGCAGAACAAAAAAGTTATAAGAATATATTAAATGTGTCCTTTTTATATCTTCACGCTTTTATCCCGCATAGCAGGATAGACAGGAAGTAATTAGTGTCAAGACACTCTGTACTCCGCTTTCCGTCGAATTAGAGACATTGCGTGTTAACAGTGCGAATAGGTGAAAATAATTTAAATATAATCATTCCCCCGAGTGATAATCGAACCAACAACCGATCAAGTTTACAGTCATACGCTGTTACACGACCGGTGTTATTTTATTTTAGTATACTGCTTGATATATAAGAAATCAAAGAAATTTCCTTAACAATTTTTATTGCAAATGCTTACAAACAATAATAATTAAATTGATTAAAGAAAATTAATATTTATCAATTTATCAATTCTTTTCCTTCCTATGTTTAACTAATTTGCAACATAAAAAAATTGTTTTTTTTTTATAAAATTATAAAATACATATTAATAGTGTACAGACGTAATGAGTGTGTAAATAATGAATGCGATGGTAATGGGTTTACGTCCCATTAGAATTAATATTTTTGTTCCTATACTTGGAAGTATATTTTTTATAAATTGCAATAAAAATTTAAAAGGTTTTGTTCAAGTTTAGATATATAAACAAAATTAACTGAGAAAAGAATGCCTATATTTAAGAGTAAAATTTTCCTCTTATTTTTCTATTTTATAAATTTATTTTTTATAAAACTAAGCTTTTTTATAAAGGTATATTTTTTAATAATTCCTCGGAGTGGGAATACAACCTACAATCGATCGCGTTTTCAGTCGGACGCTGTTCCATTGCGCCACAATTGGCCTGCAATATAACGTATTTTTAACAAAAAAGCTCAATGCTCTACGCAATCAAAGGATTTTTTAATAAATCGCAAAACACTTCTATTAGTAAAATTTTACAAGTTCTACCGAATATAAATGTGCTTTACATATATATACGGTATCTGCATTTGTTGATTTCTCTATGGCAAAGCTATCTATACCCAAGTGACGGACACAGTCAGCGTGAGAAATTTAGTTTGAACATTTCTGCAAATCTATAATTTGTCTACACTGAAAACTTTCAGCAAATTTAAGAAAACAATTACTTTATAGCAATTTTTTCGAACAAAATTTATGTGAGCTTCTTATTTGTTAACCTACTGGAATAAAATATATTAAGGGAATTTTATTAAAATATACCTAATACAATAGTGAAAACTGCATTAAAATCAGTTAAGTCGTTTCCGAGATAACGCATAACGCATAGACAAACAGACCAGCACATACACAGACAAACATATAGAAAATCGTATATATCATACGTCTTCCGTATACAGAGGTCAGTTACATTTTTAATACACGTAAATTGCATAGATAAAAAGTAATTATTATGATGTAAGAAAATTAGAGGCTGGTCGTGGCGCAGTGTGACAGCGTCTGACTGTAAACGCGATCGGTTGCGGATTCGATCCCCACTCGAGGAAGTGATTACGTTTAAATTATTTTCACTTCCTCGCTCTGGTAAATACAAAGAGTGGCGTTGAGTTCCCCCACTTAACACGCAATGTCTCGAATTCAGTGGAAAGTGAAGTATGAAGTGTGTTGACACTAGTTACTTTATAATTTTATATATATCTACATAGTTTTAGCTTCACGCTTTTATCCCGCATTCTGCAGGGTACACGGAAAGTACCTAGTGTCAAGACAAACCGTACTTCGCTTTCTATCAAATTCGAGACTTTGCGTGCTGAGTGGCTTAACTCAACGCCGCACTTTGTCTTACTAGAGCGGGAAAGTGAATATAATTTCAGTATAATCACTCTCCCGGGGAATAGAACCCACGACCTAGCGCGTTTACAGTCAAAAGCTGTCCCACTGCGCTACGACATAATTCAAATGTTATAATTTATAATCTTAACTTGCTTAGGTATGAAATAGATATTTCATGTACTTCCAGATAACGGTAGCATCTGGCAGTCTGACAAACGTGATCACTTATGCCCCTACTAGATTCTTCTTGTATCTAGTGTTATGATAATCCTTACTCTGCATTTCAACGGAGGAAGTTTGAGTGGCGGAGCTAAACGCCGTGCTTTGTTGTACAATAAAGAGGAAATGAAAATAATTAAAATATATTCATTCCCCGAGTGGGAATCGAAGCCAGAACTAGTGGCGTTTATTGTCATACACTGTACCACTGCACCACGACCGCATTTAAGAAATTTCCTTAACAGAATTTTGTAAAGGAAAAAAATATTACGAAAACAATGTTCTAAGTTATAATTTATATTTTATATGTATGAAAATGTGTGGTTTTTTTTATTTTTTCTATAATTACCAAATCGCGCGAAATCATTCAGAAAAACCACAAGATTAGGCGTTATCAATACAGCATTTACATAACATACTTACATATTATTAGTACATATAGTTTTTATAAAATTATAACTGGCCGATGTATTGATATAGATATATATAGGTAGAAGATATGCAAACAAAATTAATAAAAAATATAATAAAATCTTTGAATTTCACAATATTTTCACTTTTTAATTGAAGCTATTTTAAATGACTAATTGAAAATAATATTTTTAATAATCAATTAAATAAATAAAAGAGTATAGAATATTGCATACATCAAATTATTATGGAGGAAGAATGGAAATAGTCATATAAATAGTAAGAAACCGGTCGTGGCGCAGTGTTGCATCGTCTGACTGTAAACGCGATCGGTTATGGGTTCGATTTCCACTCGGGGGACGCGATTATATTTAAATTATTTTCACTTGGTATCTAGTAAAACAAACGCAATGTCTCGAATTCGGTGGAAAGCGAAGTACGGAGTGTTTCTATCTACTATGCTATGCGGGCAAAAAAACATAAAGCAAAAAAGTATAATATAAAAAAGTAGTATAGTAGTATATCTCAGTAATATATTTTATAAATAAACCTGTTGGATGCACGAGGCATTTAAAGCAGGAGATAGGTAGCGGATGGACGTGCTTTACCCAAAACCGGGATGGTGGGCGCTCTATGAGTAAGTAAGTTTGTTGTGCTCAGCAATAGGCTGAAGTATTATGCGGGAAGCATGCAGCTGTTCCAACTGACGTCTATGTCCAGCAATGGATGTCTTCTGGTTGATGATGATGAGGATGGTGTTGGTGGTAGATAATATAAGTATTACAACACGTTTGACGTACAATTTTGTGCGAAATGAGTAACATCTTTTTTAACATATATATGTAATTAAAAACATTATATATATATATATATATATATATATATATATATATATATATATATATATATATATATATATATATATATATATATATACACACATATATATACATTTTTTTTAATTACCTTCAACTATAGAAACTCAAGTTGCAATTTATAAACAATCACGTATGTGAGTAAAATTAAGGAAATAGTAGAATAATTAAATTATTAATATAAAATGAAAACATAAATATGTAAAAAAACATAAATAAATTACATGAACTCATAAAGTACAATTAGCGTTATTCAAAGGTACTAATTGACGTTTTTATTTATATGTAAATTTATATTAATTTAATCTAGGCCTTAAGAATTAAGTCTTGAACTTTAATTTTTTTTTAAATCCTATTTAACCACTGAGGTCATCGTGACCGTCTTACATATATCACTTATATCAGATGTATCAACAGCCCCATCTGATATATTACATATATCAGATGGGGCTGTTGGGATGTAACCGCCCATTGGTTGTGGTTTTAATTCTCACTCGGGGAAATTATTATATTTAAAGCGTGGCATTGAGTTCTGCCACTTAACACGTAGTGTCTTGAATTTGGGCGGAACACAGAGAACAGAGAGTCTTAATACGAGATTCTCTCTACTATCCTGCTATTCGGGATAAAGCGTGAAGCTATTTTGTATATATATATATATATATATATATATATATATATATATATAACTCTTCATCCTTTAGTTACCTATTGTCGTATCGCACATATAACTCCGTCTCTTGATGTTTCACTTGGTGCTTCCGCTTATAAACCATCTATTGTAGTATGAGATTTTAGTGTAGTTCTTTAGTTAGTCTTTTCAAAATGCCGATTGTGTTCACTTGTACAGGTGACTTTACTTATAATGGAAAATAAAAAATATATTTATATTATTAAAAAAAAAATAATATTGTTAACAACTGTAGCCATCAATTATAGAGACTTTGAAAATTCAAATCGCGTTTATTTCTTCCATCAGGAATTTCGGAAAATTCTGTCTTTTCTCTTTGTTCTTACCTAAACCCTCTTGAAAAACATATGCATGCCAAAATTTCAGCTCTCTATTTTTTATAGCGTGGCTGTTCGTTGTTCTCGGTCATTCGGTAATGGAAGAATTTTACGTACCTAAATAAACATGTTTAGATCAATTACTAAATAACACTTCAAACAACAAATTGGACCAATCAATTTAATATTACATAAATAAAAACTTAAGCGATGAATGAGTACAAAAAGCTTTTACGATTTTATAACAAGGAAGCGAATCTATTACATCTGGTTATATATAAAGAAATAAATATAATTAGATTGTCTGTTCATAATATCCAAATAATTATTTTTTACTAAACGCATATGTGTGTGTATTTGTCTTTCTGTTTGTTCTGACATATCTACGGAATAGCTGGATTAGATGGGACTTTCACTGACCGATAGCTGATGCAACAAGAAGTAACTTAGACTACTTGTCTTATGTACAAAATGATTTTGACAATATACACATGTGATAAGTTGTATATTTTATATATATATATATATATATATATATATATATATATATATATATATATATATATATATATATATATATATATATATATATATATATATATATGGTTGTGTGTATGTGTGTGTATTTGTCATTGATATTAAAATATACTAAGTAAAAATAGATTTCAAGCAGACGGAAACATTTTATTAATTTCTAGCTCTCAAATTAATCTTGATCGATCACGGTCACAGCTATTAAGCTTAACAACACATGTTTACTTATAAAATCTATGTTATTTTCTTAACTTCACTTTTTTATCCCACATAGCAGGGTAGACAGGAACTACCTAATGTTAGGACATTCCGTACTCCAAATTCCGTAAATTCCGTACGCCAAATTCTAGACATTGTGAGTTGAATAACGGATCTCAACGCCACTCCTGTCTTACCATAGCGAGAAAATGAAAATAATTTAAATATCATTCTCTATAGTGGGAAACCCACGACCGATTGTGTTTACACTCAGACACTGTCTCACTGCGCCATGACCGGCCTTACATATGTGGGTATCTCTATATATAATTAAATAATATTGTAGAAGAGCTCATTTCTGTACATTTCTTGAATATAACAAAGTACTGGTAGAAAGATCTTTACAAATTTGTATTTAATATATATATATATATATATATATATATATATATATATATATATATATATATATATATATATATATATATATATATATATACATATTAGAAAACATTTTTGAAAAAACGTACGCAGCGGGATTCGAACCCGCGCCTCTTCTTATACGTGTATAATAACACTTTTAAAAAGTAAATTTTAAAATAAAATAGCAATCTCTCTTGTTAAACGATTATTTCTTAATAATCTTTAAGTAGTAGAAATTTGTAAAAATCTCTCTACAGAGATGCTAACAACATAAATAAGTTGCAACAAAACGTATAAGAATTTCGACGCAGCTGGTAGTAGAACGCATGGCTTAGCGGTCAGAGCGCTTGGACGGTATCCAAGAGGCGCGGGTTCGAATCCCGGTGCGTTCAAAATTTTTATACGTTTTTTCAAAAATGTTTTCTAATCCTAAATGTGGAATAACACTTTAAAAATAGTAAATATATATTAGTCTATTTCTGTATTTATTCTAGCTATAGCTCAAGTAAAAATATATATTTGAGGTCGCCTAATATTTTTCCAACCACTTTGAAATATGATAAAAAAATAAATAAAAAGCGAACAAAAGTCTTTGTTAGGAGTATCCTCAAAAATATGTCAATCTATTACTTATGCAATTAATCGTTCCATATAAACAGAGAAGGCTGTAATAATAAACGTAAGAATATTTTTTTAGCTTCACGCTTTATAGTGTACTGTTGTAGTCAGAAAGGACGGAGCGTCAAACGCTACGGTCTCTACATACCTCGTCTGCAGTTATCAACCTCTTCATACATACCCGTCGGGGGGTCCTCATGCTTTTTACGTGACCTTTCTCCAGTATCATTTATATTGTGTATTCGAATATCAACCGAGGTCTTCCCCTGATCTCTCAAACCACAAATTAAATTAATTTTTTATAATATTTTAATTCATATACAATATTTAGTTAAATACATTACGAGTATATATTTACAGTCGTTATACGAGTGTTTACAGTCAGACGCTGATAAAATAATTCACCTTCTAATATATCAACGTAAAATTGCTACCTTTCAATGTACAAATTTCAAGAAATTGAAAGCGAAATTCGTTATCAGATCTCAAAATCTATTATTAGAACATTAAGCTCCAAATAAATCAAAATACAATCGCCTTCATTGCATCCTTGCAATTAATTATTTTATATAACCTTTACAAATGTCACAATATACCCGTTTGCCTAAACTAACCTTCTAAACTCGATTATTCGTGTTCAATACAAGAAAACACTAAGTAATCTGGCTAACTAATTCTATACATATATTAAAATACCCTAGCAGGGTAATAAAAGCGTGAAAGAAATAAATGCAATAATATTGGAGTAATTTAAAAATAGCAAAAATGATTATATTAATTAATGGGGTTCAATTTATTTTTGTATTTTTACATAACTTTGATCACGACACAAACACTACGACTAAAAGTAGCAATATATATATATATATATATATATATATATATATATATATATATATATATATATATATATATATATATATATATATATATATATATATATATATATATATATATATATATATATCCGCCTCTTTAGAATTGTTTGTTGGTCGGCATAACTTAACGGGCAGGCGTAAGTGACAATTTATGAAAATGAAGAAGATCGTGCTCAGGTTACTAGAGTACGTCGAGAGAATGAGTGATGAAAGACATATCAAGCAAAGGTGAGTGCTGCAAGAAGTCGGAGCACCTCGGTTGACCTTCGAAAAAACGGTATTGATTATACTGGTCTCATAAAAAGCATGCGGATTCCCCGGAAGGGTATGAAGAGGTTTAAGACTATGGACGAGGCAAAAGAAGTATTAGTAAGTAAGTATATTTGGCACTTCGTTCTCTTACTAGCCCGCGTTGAAAAATGATAATTTATTTTCCTATATTCCAATATACATTATTTATGTTTAATTAAACAATAATTTTCTCAAGTACAATACTTTTAAATTTACTATGAAGCGAAATTGGCCTCCAAAGATCATTGAACTCGTGTGTAATCTCTTGTTATGAACTAATCTTGCATCCAGTCTGTTGGTTAATTTTTAAAAATAGTAGCTCCACTCTTTATCCCGCATAGCAGTATAGTCAGAAACAACCTAGTATCCAGACACTCCGTTGACCGCTTTGTGGAGAACTCAACGCCGCACATTGTCTTACTAAAGCATAGAATTTAAAATAAATTTTGAATATAATCAGGAGAATTTCCGAGTAGGAATCAAACATCTTTTCTGTTTCTAACTGTAAAACTAAACGTCATAGGTTCAGGCCAGAGGGCAATCGGCATGGGGAAGCAGATCGCCTAGCTTCCTGGCCCGAGAAGGTGCACGCAGATCGCTCCTGCGCGGTACTCTGAACTAGCTGTCGACGGTGCCCACTATCCTTGACTCCACGATGTGCCCTGCAGGTTTCAGCCGCTGGGCTCATGGACGATTGGGTTTCCCGTAGCCTGGCAAGTGGTTGTCAAGGAGGAACAGTCGTTGTGAGGTTTTAGTAGATATACGGACGACATCAGGAGTCCTATTTATTCCACGTGAGTCCCCAATCAGGCGGGTATCCCTAACGGATTTTCTCACGTAAAAAAAATATAGGATCGATTCTGACCTTTTTCCGATCATTTGCTTTGCGACTGAACGTCAACCACACTATTAATGTACTAAATATTGTATGTACAAATGTCAGATATTTTTTTAGATTATTTAGACTTTATCAATTATAATAGAATTTGTGATACATAGTATATTTAACCTATTGGTCTTTGCAACCTCAACAACAGCGGGGATTGCGATACTTTGAACAAGGAGGGCTCTGACCTTGGCTTATCCACCTGTGGGACACGGACCTAGGTTTGCATATTTCAGTTGTCGTTGACATCATATTCTTCTCTCTCCTGGAGTGGAGAGGGTAACCGGTGCCACGGTAGAGACCTCTGGCCGTAACTTCCATCGCCACTCACTCATATGAGTGGGTCCCTGGGCAGACCTCTTTATGAGGTCCATGGATGGATATGTTGGACCGGAGTACTGGGGGTAAGGATATGTATGTGGGTAAGAACGTTCTGAGCAGATTCGAGTTCTCTCTTCCGGTTTTAGCTGGGTAGAGTATACCACGCTGACGAAGCGTACATCAGATGGGGTTTGACGTACGCTTTGTATAGATTAAATAGGTGCGCAACGGGATGCTCGACCTAAATACTCGGTTCAGAAGGTTTGAGAGCGATCGGTCGATCACGATACCAAGGTAAGTGACCTCTCACTGCCTGATTGATTCTCACAGAGGCTGTGATTCTGCAAGGTAATTGGTGGTGGCATCTTCCTAAAGCCCCCAAAATGATGACTTACGAGGTTAAGGGCTTCTGCAGTTTCCGGGCTACGTGGGATGGATTCGTAGATGTAATGATCAGCGCGATGTCGTCGGCAAAAAGTGCTAACCTGGTTTAGTTTACGTATGCGTGATAAATGTGTATGAGAAGGTACTTTAATAGCATTATTTCTGTTTACGTTGAAATGACCTTTGGAACCGCGTTTTGTCTGTGATAATCATTACCGTGACTAGAGATCAAACCCACAACCCCCGCGCTTACCGTCGGTCTGACACTGCACTACAGTAGCGTTGTTAACGCAGAAAATAATAAGTAAATTATTAGGCCACCTTGACGCAGTGGGATAGCATCGGACTATAAATGCAATTGGTTGTGTGTTCAATTCTCTATCGGGGAAATAACTGTATTTAAAATTTATTTTCTGGTAAGACAAAGACATTATATTTTGTATATGTATAAGACACGCAGTGTCTCGATTCCAGGCAAGCATTCAACGAAATTCCTGGACACTAGATTTTCTGTTGCTACCCTGCTATGCGGAATACAGCGTGAAGCTGTTGAAATGAAATAAAATAGTTGACATGGAAATAATCATATTTAATTTACAGTACTATATTATATTGATTGATTGACACTTATACTATTTGGCGTAAAATAGACACTTTAAAATTTAATTTTATATAAAACAAATACTATATATATATATATATATATATATATATATATATATATATATATATATATATATATATATAACAACAACAAAGCATTATTTGGTATGTCTGCGTTTGTTCACGCTAATTCCGGAAACAGCTTGACTAATTGCAATTAATATTTAAAGTGTTATTTTTTTTATTTCAATCAATTCATAAATAAGAAAGTTATATCAATTAGAGATATATTTTTCAACAAGATTCATGATTTTACCGATTTTTTTAAAGTAATTTTCTCAAGCTAATACAGCACAGTTAGTATTATAATATATATTTGTAGTTACAGTCTAAGTGCCTACAAATATATAACTATAGTAGTTATATATAACAACGTACGCTGAGAGTACCTTCTGATCATTAAAGACGGTATAATTTTGGGTTCAAGTTTAGTAGTATAGTTTAATATTTAGGAGTGGTAAATGAAAGTAATACTCATAGAAATGCCCAATTATTAAAATTCTTAATGCAGAATATTATGACAATTGATGGATGTGTGTAAGGCTCTTACTGAACGAAACTAGATAAACTGTACAGTAGTATAGCATATATATAAGAATAACACATAGGCTATAATTTACAAAGATTTTTTTTTTAATTTCATTATAAATAAAAAGCGTTTTTATTTAAATGTTCAGCTGAGTGGAGTTTGAAATCTTAAAAGTAAAAACAAAGTCACATAATTTCATTCGAAATAATAGGTTTCATATTTTACCATTTTAACGTAAAATAATTTAAATCATTTACCACCAGTTCATGCCTCAGGTCTGAAGAACCGGCGCAATTAACTCAGCGGGACATTCCCTTTTTTTGCAAGACAAAAAATTACAGATTAAAAATTTCCATTAGTGACAATGACACCTTTAAAATAGACTGGAGCGAGTATTTAATTCCCAAAATGTGTCATTATCTATGAAATCATTAATATGTGAATAGCTTTTAACACAAATACGTAAATTGTGATATAGAACATTCTGGCACGTTTCATGGGATCCCATTGTAAAAGCGTATGTATTGGTCCCATGAAGGAATTGCGGATTCGATGTAACCGAGAATGTAATGTACGCAAAAAAAGTAATTTTTAATATTCAACACTACAT
This sequence comes from Dryadula phaetusa, assembly GCA_032432895.1. Taxonomy (NCBI): domain Eukaryota; kingdom Metazoa; phylum Arthropoda; class Insecta; order Lepidoptera; family Nymphalidae; genus Dryadula; species Dryadula phaetusa. Next base: position 4,450,862 of record JAOYRS010000073.1, read on the forward strand.
TTTGTATTGCGGGATAAAAAGTGTCAAGTTAAAAAAATATATATAGTAAAATAAATATACAATTATTTTTTTAAATAACTGTCACAATTCCTAATCGTTTTCAAGGTGTCAATATACTGGTTTTATTGAAAGGATACAAGTATTTTGTGTCTATTTAACGCCAAATTAAGTATAAGTGTAAATCAATCAATATAATATAGTACTGTAAATTAAATATGATTATTTCCATGTCAACTATTTTGTTTAATTTAAACAGCTTCACGGTGTATTCCGCATAGCAGGGTAGCAAAAGAAAATCTAGCGTCCAGACATTTCGTTGGCTGCTTGCCTGGAATCGAGACACTGCGTGTTGAGTGACGAGCTCTGTCTTACCAGAAAATAAATTTTAAATACAGTTATTTACCCGATTGAGAATTGAACCCACGACCAATCACATTAATAGTCAAATGTCAGATAGTATATGTTGCTTCAACGTGGTCTAATAATTTATAAATTATTTTCTGCGTAACAACGGTACTGTAGTGCAGTATCAGAAAGACTGAAAAGAGCAGAGGTTGTGGGTTCGCTCTATAATCATGGGAATGATTATCACAGACAAAACGCGGTTGAGTTCATTTCAACGTAAACAGAAATAACGTAATATTTCTTTAACTTTAATCCTGATATATGAAATCATATATACTTTGGGGCCGGTCGTAGCGCAGTGTGACAGCATCTGACTATAATCACGATCGGTTGTGGGTTCGATTCTCACTCGGGGGAGTGATTGTATTAAATTATTCCACTTTTCCATCCACTTTTCATTCTAGTAAGACAAAGTGCGACGTTGAGTTCCGTCACTCAACACGCAATGTCTCAAATTCGGCGGGAAGTGAAGTAAAGAACATGTTGACACTAGTTACTTTCTGTTTATCCTGCTATGCGGGATAAACTAAAAGAAAAAAAATATTTTTGCAATAATGAAGATATTTAAAGTTGGATAATAAAGATATTTAAAGGTGACGTCCAGTCGCAAAGTCAGAAAAATATTTTTCCAAGATCAGAATCGGCCCTATGACTTGTTTTTACGTGAGGAAATTCGTTAGGGATACCTACCTGATTGGGGACTCAGGGCGGGTTATAAAGGACTCCCAATGTTGTCCGTATATCCCCTAAAACCTACGCTACGGGGACCCCAATCTTTTGTGAGCCCCGCGGCGGGAGCCTGCAGGGCACGTCATGGAGTCAAGGGTAGCAGGCCTCGCCGGCCTGCTCAGAGAAAAAAAAGTTAAAAGCTAAAGCTTAAAGCTACTATTTGTATAAACTAACCAACAGACTGAAATGCAAAATTAGTTCATAACAAGAGATTACACACGAGTTCAATGATCTGTCGAGGCCAATTTCACTTCATTGTGAGTTTGAAATTATTCAATTTAAGAAAAGTATAGTTTAAATAAACATAAATTACGTATATTGGAATATAGGCGGAAAAAAATTAATTTTGGCTTCACGCTTTTATCCCGCTTAGCAGAATAGGCAGAAAGCACCTAGTGTCAAGACACTCCACAAAAAATAATAATTTATCTCTTTACAACGCAGGTTAGTAAGAGAACGGAGTGCCAAACACTACGGTCCCTGTATACTTCTTTTGCCTAGTCCACAGTCAATAAACATATATGTATAATTTTCATACATGCCCTTCGAAGGATCCGCATGCTTTTTACAAGACCTTCCTCCTTGTGCTTCGCGGGGCAAACGAGGTCTCCTCGGACTTCTCGCACCACTCACCTTTGCTTGATATGTCTTTCATCACTCATTCTCTTGACGTGTTTAAATAACCGGAGCACGATCTTATTGATTTTCATACATTGTCTCTTACGCCTGCCATTCTGTGTATACTACGTTTCTCACTCTCCGCCCGAATTGAGGCGTTGCGTGTTCTGTAAGGTACTTCAACTCCGTGCTTAGTCTTAACACATTGAAGAAATAAAAATAATTTAAATATTCCCAGTGACAAGTGGCGTAAGTGACAATGTATGAAAATCAATAAGATCGTGCTCCGGTTATTTGAGCACGTCGAGAATTCTCCGAATCTCGTCGAGTGGTGAAAGATATATCAAGCAAAGGTGAGTGGTGCGAGAAGTCTGAGGAGACGGTTGACCTTCGAAGTACTGATTATACTGGAGGTAGGTCTCGTAAAAAGCATGGGGATTCCCCGAAGGGCATGTATGAAAATTAAAAAGTAACTAGTGACAACATACTCTGTACTTCACTTTCCGCCAAATTAATAATTCCACCATGTGAACCTACAACCAATCGCGTTTACGGTCAGACGCTGTTCCACTGGGCCACCAAGGTCTCTCTGTGTTTATAAACTATCGTTGTTAAGTTCATATTTACAACTGAATGTTATGTTCTAGTTGACATTTACATTATTATGGTCATTCATTATACTCGTATGATAAAGCTCCGAATGCATATTATTGGGATGACGAATAATTAAGGGACTTCCCAGTACTTTTGTGGCCGGTTGTGGTGCAGTGGGATAGCGTCTAAAGTAAACGCGATCAGTTGCGAGTTCAATTACCACTCGGGGGAATGATTATATTTAAAATACTTTCACTTCCTCCCTTTGGTAAGGCAAAGTGTGGCATTGGGTTCCACCATTCAACACGCAATATCTTGAATTCGATAGAAAGCGAAGTACAGAGTGTCTTGACACCAAGCACTTTCTGTTTATCCGGGATACTACTATGCGGGATAAAAGCGTGAAGGTAAAAAATGCAATAATGAAAATTAATAAAGTTATTAAAAAATAACAGATATAATATTATTATTTAATTATTCGAAATACTATTGCTCTAGTTTGAAAATTACTTAACCGATTTTGATAGAATTTACAAGAAAACCAAGTTATACTGAATGTTTCAATGTGGATGAAAAGAAATATTTAAAATAAATTATTTTTTTCCTATTTTTAAAGTGCTGTTCCACGCTTACTATAAGAAAACATTTTTAAAAGTAGTATATAAGCCACTGCTTGAGAAAATACCTTTTTCATACAATATTTAATAAGTACGATTCTCTCTTACCAAACGATATACAAAATGGTTTCTTAAAAAAATATTGGAATGGCTAAAATTTGTGCAAATCTCTACAATAGTAATACAAAAGTATGTTGAAACAAGGATATAAGAATGTTAACACAACAGGATTTAGAATGCATGGCTTAGACGTCAGAATGCTAAGACGGTTTCCAACAGGCGCGGGTTTGAATCTCGTTGTCTTCAAATTTTTTACGTGTTTTTAAAAATATTTCATTGAAAGCCGCTCATTGCGCAGTGGGACAGCGTCTGACTGTAGATGTGACTAGTTCTGGATTCAATTCCCACTCGGGGGAATGATTATATTTAAATTATTTTGGTTTTCACACTCTGGTAAGACAAAGCGCAGCTTTATAGTCCTTTTTATACTAGCAGCTTCACACTCCATACATCATGCATAACAAGGACAGGGAAAGTATCAAAACACTTTGTTCTACATTTACCGCCAGAATTAAAAAAGTTGCGTGTTAAGTTGCGGAATTCAACACCGTGCGTTGTCTTACTTTTGCCAGAAGCTGGAGATAACAAAGTTGTATCATTCTCCCAAATGGGATTCCAATGTACAACCACCGATAACAATAAAGTGAATATTTGGCAATTATTTTCCTTTCCTTGCTCTGGCACACAAATCGTGACACTAAACTCTACCACTCAGGTGGAGAACAGAATATTTTGACACTGATTTCTCTTCGATTTGCCTACTATGCGGAAAAAAAATATAAAATTGACATTGATATTGATTGATATTGCAACGTAAAAGTACACTTCTTGGTGCTCTATAGGAAATGAATAATTTCATTCATTGTAGTTTATACGAGAGGCGAGTTAGTACTACGTCTGCGTCATACGGCAATACAAGTAGCTCGTGTGACGTTAGGAAATATGTATGTATTAATGTATTCTTTATAAAAAGGGAGTAATGACTTTATATAGAAAATTGTTTTAGAGTTTCGTAGTCGTAATTACGATAACTAAAAGCCCTTCACCTTTCAAATCTAGTGTCAAGACACTATGAGTTTCAATACACTTTTAGTGTCAAATGACGAAAGAGGTGGCTTCGGAAGCTTATTCGAACCCAGTACCATAATGGCATGATAACCTGATTGTAATTTAAAAAGCGTTTTCAGAGAACTGCTTATATGAGAATTATAGTTAATAGTAGATATTTTTTTTCCTTGATGACAAATAAATTTATACTATATTACTATTAAAGACTTTAAACACAACATATACGATATTGAGGTAAATGTTCAGATAGTGGATCGCTGATGAAGGCTGCACTCTATCTAGCAAGACCAGACCTGAAGAAAAATATTCCTAGATCCTCTACACCTTTTTAGCATAGAAGGAAGTCTGTGTTCCATTTCTATTTCCCCTTATATCGAGACATTGTATTTGACTAACGTATCTTAACATTGCACTTTGTATATTCTCATCATAAACATCAAAAACATCATATATAAAAGTTGGATATTTTCCCACTGTATCACTAAAGTTTTACATATTATACTTCTATATTTATATATGTTATGTAGCATTTTAGACTAGATATATTATAGTTAAAAATATTATGGACAATAAGAAATGCTCGATAGTAGTTCAAAAATGTATTTTCGTATATCAACCACCCAATCGCCACCCATCGTGTAATATTCTAGTATTTCTATTTTACATAATTCATTTATTAGTTTATTTGGAAATTACAATAAAAAAAGAAGAATTAACTTTATAGAACCAGAGGTAAATTACATAGGGATTAAGCTTACAATGTCTTTTTTGTTCCCGTTGTCGTATTTACGAACGGTTGCCATAGCAACGTGTATGTCACCTTACATAAACTTATAACAAAGTCAAATAATTTTATTCAAAGTAAGAAATTACCATGGTTCGTCATGAGCTCCTAACCTCATCGAGAAATAATGGTGCCATAGGCACCTCACTATAGTGTGAGGGAAGAAATATCTACTAAAATATACACGTCGCTTGAAAAGATAATCAAACGAGCTTGCCTGCGACTAGATGAGGTCCTTCGCTCTTTCCAAGTAATTAAGAGAAAAGCCTCACAAAACTTTTGTTTTTTTTTGCTTCACGCTTTTATCCCGCATAGCAGGATATACAGAAAGTGCCTAATGTCAAAACACTCTGCACTTCGCAAAATCTTCTATTAAATTTGGTCGAAAGTTTTATTTTCTTGCATATTATACGAATGTGCCACTGGACGTAAGCCGAGCATGACGATTTATAGATAATATACTATACGGAACACCTGTATCTGTGTTAACTAACGTATAAGGAAGTGAGTTCATATGATTGACAAGTGTAGTCCGTTAACTATAATGTTAACTGAATTATGTATGACATTAAATCACAATGTACATACTTGTGTACTACTTTACGATTACGGGGCACAGTCAACTGAGTGTCTTGACACTAGGTTGTCTCTAACTACCCTGATATGCGGGATAGGGCGTGAAGATGTTTTTTTTATTTATGGATTTATTTTAAACGGACTCCATCGGTTAGACTTCCTGGGGGGGGGTGGGGAAATGTTGAAACGTCAGGTTTTTGAAAATGTATTTTCGTGTATGTATAATACCGCTCATGTAATTAATACTGAGCTTTTTTTATAATATTGAAATATTTTCACTTTACATATTATATTTAATTTTATAATTAAGAAATTATATTAAACCACATAGTATCTCTATAATTTTCACATAGTATCTCATAATTTAATATAAATTTTAACGTATATTTTTATTCGAAGGCTATATGGAAAATAATAAACATAAAAATACATTCTTTTTAATACACTGCATTATTTGGAATATCTTACATGCTTTTATCAGCTACATTTGTATTTGTTTCCACATATATTTTTTTTACTGAAATAATTGACAGCATATAAATATATATTTAAAAAAACATTTTTGAAGAGAGACTATCGACTTATAGAATAAATGTTATAGCAATGTTAAAAAGACGTCACACTTCCCGACACCATCTTGGATTCTTTGCTGTCATTTCTGACAGTCAAGGCCCGTATTCGTGTTTATTTGAATTAAAGAGTGACTTACGAGTATAAAGAAATAATTAAATGATAACAAGTGGAGTTTATTTTTAATTGATATGAAAAATCGTTACGTAATTGTGATTTTGGTATTATCTTAATGATAATCTATTTTTTTACTTATTATAATTACAATTTATATTATTGTTATTATAATATTTTCTTATTTTATTTATTACTATAATAATTTAATGAAATTATCCATAATTTATTGATATGACTGCCAATTTCAGAGATACTAATATTTTTTTAAAATAATAAAAATATTTAATATTAGAAACAAAATCAATTTAGTAATTTACTAAAAAAACATATATATATTTTTAGTTTTTAATTTCCTTTCTTATTTTTATCATTCGTTCTTTTATAATTAAAAAAATATATATCATATAAATATGCATTCATTCATTTCATAATTGTACTACTTTAGGAAGATAATTTTGTTTAATTTTAAACTGATTCTGTTGAATGGATTTCTCTAATTCATTTTTAATAATATTGTTATAAGTAAGTTTTTTTATCTATGATTCTTCATTTATCTCATGTAGGAACATAATATTGTTTTTTACTGGAAGGTAAACAAATATCTTTCGACGACGAAATAATATATTCACATTTTCATTCCATCACTTTAGTAGGACAAAGCACGGCATTGAGTTCTGCCAGTTAACAGTTTCTTCGATTCTCTCAAAAAGCGGGGAACGGAGTGTCTTGACGCTAGGTTTTCTCTGACTACCCTCACTGCTATGCGGTTTTTACAGTAAAACTAAAAAAATAACAAAAAATATAATATCAACAATGAAAAATTATTTGTGTATTCTAAATTCAAATCCATTAACACCGACTTGTTATGTCAAAAATAACTGAAATTTCAGATTATTTTTATGAGAGATCATCTTGTAGAGAGCCAACGTGTGACTGTAAACACTTGACACTAGGTTGTCTCTAACCCTGCTATGCGGGATAAAGCGTGAATCTAAGTGTTCCTCATTTTAGTAAATTAATTTAGAACATGAGGCCGGTCGTGGCGCAGTGTGACACCGTCTGACTGTAAACGCGACCGGTTGTGGGTTCGATCCCCACTCGGGGTGGGTGATTATATTTAAATTATTTTCACTTCCTCGCTCTGGTAAAGACAAAGTGCGGCGTTGAGTTCCACCACTCAACACGCAATATCTCGACTTCGGTGGAAAGCTAAATACGGAGTGTCTTGATACTAAGTACTTTCTGTCTACCCTGCTATGCAAGATAAAAGTGTGAAGCTAAAAAAAAAAAAAATTAGAACATATCAGATTTACTATCAGCAATCATTGCACGATTTTTATCAATTTCATATTATTAATTACAACAAAATAACTCATTTTATTAGCGCGTCATAAAACATTGACTTTGCGTACAACTACTTGTATACATTATTTGAATATAAACAATATTATTTAAAGGACAACAAATTACGTTCATATATTACATAATTTAAAAAAGTTACTAAATAACTTTTATATGTAAATTTGTTTTACTACTTGTTTAATTATTGTGAATGTGTTTGTCCTATGAATTAAGGAAATCAATTTATTTCTTTGGTTTTAAAGTATTTTTTTTTCACCATTTTTTTTCATGTCAACAAAACATTTGTATGAATTGCGTTCTTTTGGTGACGTTATTGAATAATTATTAAGAATATTAATTTAACTGGAATTGTTTGTTTTTTTTTATTAGCTTCACGCTTTATCCATTGCGCGGTATGTCGAGGACGTGAAGCGCCAAGCGCTACAGTCCCTGCATACCTCTTTCGCCTCGTCCACAGTCATTATCCTCTTCATACACGCCCTACAGGGAGTCCATTCCATCGTTCACACCACGTGTGCTCATGCAAGCCTAATTGAAGTAACTTTCTATCGTCTGATTGAGATGAAGCTTAGTTGTGATGACCATGAAATTATAAACAGTATTGTTATTTATTTGAAATGGTCCTCGCAATAAAATGTCAGATTATATTTTTAGTACAATTAATGCAAAATGAATATCATATAAAAAGGCTTGAACTGTACATTACAGTGAACTATTAAAATTCAAATCGAATATGGTTTCAAAAGCTTGTTTTTTAAAAATCTTGAATAACTTGATAAGCATATTTTAGGACTTATTTGTCATTAGAAGACTTCTCATTATTACATATGCAGGTGCCTGGCCTATAGCGTTGCAGGGAAACTCGAGCTCAGGCTATGCATTCTACTATTCTTTGTACACGATTTAGGTTATCGTATATTTATAAAAAAAAATGTGTTAGTTGTATGGAGATATTTACAAAACCCATAAAATGGCTTAAGTTGACGAATAAAAGGTCTAGATTATGAATTAATATGTATTTTTTTATTTTTTATATGTCAGTATCTTTGTATACCTTAAACTCCTAAACTACTGAACGAATATTATATCGCAGAGATTTGATAAAATGTTTTCTTATATATTTTGAAAGTTGGCACGCTGCTTTGTTATGACCTGAAACGGTAAAAAACAGTCACACAGTCCATGCAAATCAAGTTGCTGCTAAACTATTAAAAATAAAATACGTTTCATATTAACAAATTCTTATATATAATTATATAAAAATTGCAATTATCTCGCCCTTGCTTTTAATACGAGCGCTATTATATCATTTATAAATATTAAAACTTTAAAGATAACAAATAAAATTAAGTAAACATTTACAAATGCAATGAAAATTATAAAAGAAACTTAACATTGAAATTTAATATAAGTACATTCGGTTATTTTAGAAAGCAATCAATCAGTCAATTACGTAGATAGCAATATATTAATATTAATAATAATAAATCGTTTTTAATTGGATTGAAATATGCATAAGAATTACTAACTTTACACAATTCATATTTTTTTTAAGTATTTAGCTTGTAAAGTTGTCATGGGACAGTGGAACTATTGGTTGTGGGTTAAAGTCTCATTTGGTTCAATGACTTTAATTTCTCTGCTCTAGTAATTCAATATGCGGCGTTGAGTTCCGCAGCTTAATATGTAATGTCTCGAATTTGTATCCTATGCGTAAAGATACTAGATTTTATTATGAGCTACCAATTAATTTAAGAGAAACATATGTTACCAAATGCCGCATGTCTTTCTGTATTTTTACAAAAAATTCGATACTCGATCACATTTATATCATAAATAGGTACATTAGAAATATTTCTATTATAGCGTTTTAAAGGACTGACCAACCCTTAAAGCTTATTAAATATATCAAAAAATAATGAAATAAGTATGCAAATCTTCATATTATATGTATTTCAAGGAATATAGATTTATACCGTAGATTTTATACCATTTAAAGAGTTTTTGATATACGCAGTTTTCTAGTTAGACAGATTAAAAATTATAGTTATCTTATATACAGAGACGCCCGCTTATAGAGAGCAAAATGTACCTTGTACCTAATGCATGAAACCTGGCCTAACCTGATAAAATGTGTCATTAATACAGGGAATTGAGCTACTGGGCCCCAGTAATAGAGATAAACATCGAAATATTCTAGAAATCATCTCTGTTAATCAGGTTTAATAAGTTCCCTATATACAAATATTATTTTAATAATACAACGAAAAGAAAAAAAAATGTTAGCAAAAATAAGAAGTCTGATATTAATTGTTTGAAAATCCGATTTTCCGGCCGAAATCGAAATTGCGTCTTGCGTGTTGAACCCAACGCCGCGCTTTGCGTTACCAGAACGCAGAAATTAAATTTGTTTAGCTTCACGCTTTTATCCCGCATAGCAGGGTTGACAGAAAGTACCTAGTGTCAAAACACTCCATACTTCGCTGTCCACCGAATTTGAGACATTGCGTGTTGAGTGGTGGAACTCAACGCCGCACTTTGTTTTACTAAAACATGGAAGTGAAAATAATTTAAAATCACTCCTCCGAATAGGAATTGAAGCCACAACCGACTGCGTTTACAGTACCACTGTGCCACAACCGGCCTCTAATGAAATGAAAATATATTTTAATTATAATCATTTCCCGAGTGGACATCGTCAGAGTCTGAGCTAGGATGGCCTATTACAATTAATTTTTGTTACCAACATTCAAATACAATACTAAACTACATAAACTGATGACAAATAAACTACGCGTTACAGTGTCAACGCTTATGTCACTGTATACTATTTAATGTCAAAAATCATGGTGGTGTGTGTAATGTTTATTTTATTCATGTGTTTGTAACGAATAGCGAAGACACACATTGGCTTTATGCACTTCTTCCTATACTTTAACTCTGATATGCGAAATTTCATATTTCCTATATTATATGATAATATAATGATTAAAATTAAAATGTTTATTTATAAAAATTTTTAATAAAAAATATTTTAGTGCATTGTATTCTATAAATCAAGCACTTTCATTTGATACACATATGGGGTGGATTGTCCGAAAAATTAATAATCCGCCATTTTGTTATGGCGGCCATTTTAGATTGAGATCGAAATTGATTATATGTAATTATATTGTCATCAAAACGGGAAGCGTCTTTCAAATTTCAATTCTATCATACTGAGAAATGGGTCATATTAAGCTTGCCAGGTTCACACACACTAACTAACTAACACGCTAAAATAAACAAAACCTTGTAATAACAATACTTGTCAATAATATGCATGGAAATGTAATTAATTATAACTAACTATGCGTGTATACGATTGTTTTTTTATTTTGTTCCAGTTGCACTTTAATTGCTTTAAGACAACGGAAACCAGTTCGGTGACAATGACCTCTTGTCCTTGATAACAAATCGCAAGTGATCTTTCTGGTTTGTAGATGCAGGTTTGTTTTTGTTTCACAGTTTCTGACATTTATCAGGACTAGTAAATCCATTGATGCGTAGAATACGCGTTGCTATAGCAACGTGTATGTCAAACACATGAGTGTGATATCTATTTTATTAATTTAATGTATTTATTATAAAAGTATTAACTTTCTGCATTTTCATTTATCTTTATCCATTCATGTAAACTGCAGTTATAATTTAAAACACTGCTCAGTAGAAATATTGTTCTGGTAAACTAGTTTAAAGATTTTCAAAAGGCATGTTATATTTTTATGTTAACCGTAAAAATGGGAATTTCCAATGTGTTTGTTTTATATAATACTGGCAATCAGCTAGCGACTTGGCCTCTACAAAATGCGCGAATATATCAATAAAATAGTTGAGGAAATAACTTCTTAAATGGAACAAATAACGTGCTGTAAATTTTCAAAACTTTAAGCATTTAATTTAAGTAGCATGCTCTGCGTAGGGACCTGATTCACAGATATCGATGCCCCTTTCTCCCCACACCTCATTATTTTATTTAGATTGACATTTTTAAATTCGTTATATCTTTTGAATGGATTGTCCAATTGTAATAATTTGAATAGTAATAAGTAAATAATCATTTAATATTTAATACGATAAGGATTAATAGAGGTATGAATGGTATCGTCTAGGAACTACGTGTAGATGAAACTTTTATTTAAGTCTCCGAAAATAATAAGTAATAGCATAGGTTATTTTTTTTGTAGAAAAAGGAGGCGAACGAACAAAAGGGCCACCTGATAGTAAGTGGTCACTTTCATCTATGGATTTCTATAAAATTAGAGTTGTAGATGCATTGCCGGCCTTGGAATGTAAGTGATAGGACATGAAGGATAGGATGGGTGGGAATTGGGAAAGCTGGCTTACACGACATCGAACCGGAACACATCATCAGATATTTGGCGGATCGTTTTTGTCATGATAGTTGTTGTTAGTCGGAGGACTAACCTCCTACCACCAAATTACTGGGATACCTACTTCTACCGCTACCGCTACCTACGGGACGCTACCCACCAGCGGAGGTAAATTTCATTCTACCCCTAATCTAGTTTTCTAATCCTTGAATAACACTTTAAAAATAGTAAATATTAATAAAGAAATATGATTTAATTCTTATAGCCTTTTTTCTACATTTAAAATGTACAAGTAGTTCGCGGACTTTTTGGTAGACTTTAATATGATCTATAATTATTATTATAATAATATATTATAAAATACAGTATTATTTAGCTGTTCTATCATCAATAGTATTTTTATAGCTACGTTTTTCACACTTTGACTTACATTATTGTATTTTTATTAGAGATAACAATTTTTGAAATCATTCCAGTAATTTTTGCGTGTAAACGCTACAAATATAGAAATCTTTCCTCTTTATAACAAGAGTATATATATATATATATATATATATATATAATATATATATACATATATGTATATATATATATATATATATATACATACATATATGTATACATATATGTATATATATATATATATATATATATATATATATATATATATATATATATATATATATATATATAATCAATTTTAATTTATTTCATACAGACTTAAAACAAACTGCATTGTTGTAAATTATATTATATTACAATATTTCCGCCACTCAACACGGAATGTATTAAACTTTTTTGCAGAAATGGGATAGGGGTGTACGGAGTGTATAGAAACTACGTACTTCCTCTCTGATCTGCTGTGCAGAATGAAAGCGTGCAGCTAAAGAACATCTCTTTTTAACAGCTTCTTGCAATTACATTAGATAACCTAAACTTTGTTTTCTCTGAGAATTAGTTCGCATTTTATATAAATGTATATGGTTGTACTCGGGTAAATCCCAAGAAAATGCGCTAACTAATAATACCTGACATTCTTTTAGAAAATAGCAACTTGTAATAAGGAAAATGCTGTTAGAAAAAAATGGCAATAAATAATATAGTTACTTTAACACATCGCAATGGTTGGACGTTGTAAATCATACTTATATACTTTTTTAGCTTCACACTTTTATCCCACGTAGCAGAACAACCAATAAGAACCTGGTGTCAAGACACTCCTTCTTCCAACTCTATTCATACTGTATCACCCGTAATCAATATAGTGCGTATTTTATCGAATGTCTCAATTTTAAGCAAAAAGCTGTCAATGGAGTGTCTCAACACTAAGTTGTTTTTGCCGTACTTTGTGGAATAAAGGGTGAAGCTGCATGGCAATACTGAATGCCGCGTTAAGTATCTAAAAAGGCGATCGATATCCTACGATAGTTAAATTTATGATATCTTAAAGTTAATAAATAAATTTATTTTGATATCCTATATTTATGTATGTCTATATATATATATATATATATATATATATATATATATATATATATTAATACGAAAATATTTCAAATATTTTTTGAAAGCGATTATGACAGAGTGAGATAACGTCAGACTGTAAATACGATCGGTTGTGAGTTCGATTCTCACTCGGGGAAATGTTTATACATAGAATTTTTTTAAAATTCTTTACTGGGGTGACACAAAGCGCAGCGTTAAATGCGCCACTCAACACGCAATATCGATTTTACGAAGCAATTAAAATTTGTAATAATAAAACATAATATCGTCCTTATTCGAAGGACTTAATTAGTTTAAAATACCGGATTATAATAGTAATTTTTCAGGCCTAGACGGTTACATTACGTTTTATTAATTATTTTATATTATTATGTTTCTCAAACGATGAAATTCTTTAAACATATTACATCATGCAAAGATATTATACATTATAATCTATCTGACTAGACAGACAAAATAACATGAAAAAAATCGTGTAAAAAACTCCAACCTTTTAGGTATGTACGTCTAAAATAAAAGACTGCACCAGAACTGACGTTCCACGCGTGTTTTTTATTTGGATGTTATTTACACGATTAATTTTAATTGTCAACACCAGAAACCTGTGAGATGATTAAAATGATACATTATTACACTTTGTGTTAAAAAACAGAGAAACTTTATTTATGTTCCTAGGTGCTCAAGTTGAAGCAGAGGCTTCAGTTACCTTTGATGTTTCGCACTTATAGCATAGTCTAATTTAGACCCAAGAATCCGAGTTTGACTCTTCTGATTCGCGTGACTGCCACTTAGGTTGGAACTGCGTAAAGATAGCTCTGATATTGGCCAGACGTCGCTAATAAGCTTGCTATCTTTGCGGAGTTCCGATCTATGCGACAGTCACGTGAATCAGAAGAGTCAAACTTCGATTTTTTTGCTTGTTCCAGCTAACCTCTAAAAAGGGACCAATCTTGACGGGACATTCACTAGCAACAACTGATCTAACAAGGAGTTACTAACGATACTTTTATTTTAGAATTATAAATTGGAGATCCAGAAATGTTGAATTCCAAGTCCAATCTTTTAGGTATGTATTATATGCATCACCTACAAAATAAGATTCTTGTTGGGAGCGACTCCTACCAGGTAGATTGACGATCTGGTCTATATCGTCAATCGGACGACGATGCCCACAACTCAGAAGCGATAGTTGTGGAGATACTTAATATCGTTAGACTAAAAGGAAAGATTTAGAAGAGAATTATAATCGGCACGAGGACAAAATATTAATTTAGTTCTATTTAAAATTTTATCATTAAGCAGCATATTAATGCTGACTTGACTATGAAATAAAAAAAATGTATTAGGAAGTAAATGGTGATCAGCGTATGAAGCTTTAGATAAGTTTTTATAGTTCAATCTAAAAGGTTATTTTAGGTTATTGAATGGTCATAAATAATTAATTAATTGAGTTTTATTTACTACTTGTAGATTTCCGCAACTTCGTTTGTATAGATTTTATGATTTAAGCCATTTAAGAAGTATAAGTTGTTTCCAAAATTTCATCAACACAGGCTTCCAGGCAACCTTTACCACGCACAAGACCATGCATAGGATGACGCAAAGTTACTGGCTGGTGTGCACGATACGTACATATGAACGAGACGAGATACATACATACGAATATAAGAATAATTAAAATATATCTGAAATATACAATCATTATATACATACTACGTATTAAAAAGAGTAAAGCAAACCTAAAAAAGATCAACTAAAAGATAAAAAGATAAAAACCAAAGTTAAAAGATAAAAAATAGTTGCTTAGACGACGTTTAGAGTCAGATTCACATATTTTCTTTGGTTACTCCAAAGGATCACAGCTACTATAAAAGTAAGAGAGTAGTTTTGTGTGTGACTCGGTGGCAATTCTAATTTATTATTATTTTATGATCGGAGACATAAGGATTGGTTTTTACTGAGGAAATGGAACCTTGACTTGAGGTACTCTGGGGTGTAAGGATGGTAAAGGATATTGTAAAGGAGTGTAAAGATATGAAGATTATGACGATACCTAATGGTAAGCCATTTAAGTTGGATTCTTGAAGACGTAGATATTTTCTTTACTCGTTTCGATCTGAGGTTTATCTGCATTTAATGATAGACCAAGTGACTTGCCCCATATGTTAAAGGAAAGAAGATTGGAATTATGACTAAAAAGATTGCAATTCGATGGGCGCAGTTACGTAAATTTGTAGATGTCATCACAAAGATGAAAAGATAATGTTAGTGAAAATGGGGAAGAGAACTGGAGACAGATTGCCGCCTTAGGGAACACCAGTATTAAGTTTAGAGGAAGAAGATGAAAAATATCATTCATTCTTATACACTGCT
The DNA here is from genome assembly GCA_032432895.1 of Dryadula phaetusa. Taxonomy (NCBI): domain Eukaryota; kingdom Metazoa; phylum Arthropoda; class Insecta; order Lepidoptera; family Nymphalidae; genus Dryadula; species Dryadula phaetusa. Next base: position 4,466,614 of record JAOYRS010000073.1, read on the forward strand.
CACGGCCATATAGATGAAAGAAGAACCAGTTAATAGTAAAGGGAGAAATATTTACAGATTCAAAGACAGTAACAAGTACATCCTAATCTATAGTGTTAAAAGCTTAGAAAAATACACAATAATTATAACTTACTATTTGTGAATTCCGTATCTAATGTCATCGAAAATCTTAATAGTGCAGTACTAGTGCTGTGTCCCGGACAGAACCTTCATTGAAATGAACAGAGAATATGGTTTAAGTACATGTAAGGGAAGTTTGTTAGAAAATTTGCTCGAATACTTTTGACGGAAAAGAAAGGATTGAAACAGGCTGATAATGAAAAAAAGGTAAATGGATTTAAAATTTAAGAATACGAATGACACCTTTAGTATTTAATTACCATCATACTTATTTTCAGTTATTTCTAAGTTACTAACATATATCAGAATCTTAAATAATGTAGATACATAATTTTTAGCTTAAATACATAATTTTGTAATATTAGAAGAAAACTATAAGATATAACCAAAAGGCGCCTTTACAGAACTTGTTTATAATAATAAATAGATCTTACAGACAAATAAGTGAACGTCGTTTCGTCGTCGAAATAAATAAATCTTTTCAAAAGTCAAGGCACTCCATAAGTCGATTTCCACTGAATTCAAGACACTGTGGAGTAGTGGAACACAACACCGCACTTAGAGCGAAGATGTGAGAATACTTTAAAGATAACCACTCCCCCTAGTGGGAATCGAACCCACAACCAATCATATTTATTGTGAGACGCTGTCCCATTGCGCCATCCCATGTCTATACTTATCAAAAGTTGTTTGGCATCTGATGAACGTATCTTTGCGTTCAAAAATCTAAGACCACTCTAGACCACTTTTAGACTTTGGTTTTCATTTTGATTCAGATTAAAAGTCTATTTATATAAATAAATAAAATTAGATTAGCTGTTTGTGATATGAAAATAACCGCTTTTTATCCAATAATGCATATGGCATTATATTTCTTTAAACATATTTTTTTTCTATTCCTTTTTTTGTCTGTTTTTGTATATTTGTTCCAGCTAATGTCTGGAACAACTAGACTGATTTTAACAGGACTTTCACTAAAAAGTAGATGAAATAGTAATCAGTAACTTAAGCTACTTTAAATTAAAAGTTAAAAATAAGGATGCAAAGATGTTATGTTGTGCAATCTGATTGCCAGTTTTAATAGTTTTAATCTATTAAAGTAATGTAAAAACATTAACTGAAAAGTCTTTAACGCGAAACGGATGATACAGTAATAAATGGGAATAAAATTTAATGGGTCACATGATCGACGACACCAAAGTTGCGAGGAGAATTTAAATCCATAATCATTCTATTCTCTATTCATCTTATCCTATTGAAATGTCACTACAATTATTATCACGCGTATCAGAGAAGCTGACTACTGTCTTTGAAGACAACCTAGTGACAAAGCTGTTGGCTGCTTTCCACCCGAAATCTAGAGATATTATGTATTGAGAGGCGAACGCCGCTTCGTCTACCAGAGCCGAGAAATTCATTTTAAATATTATCATTCCTCCGAGTGGGAACTGAATCCACAACCATTAACGTTTACAGACAGACGCGACCCTATTGTGCCGCAATGGTTTCATTGTATTGATGTTTAGTACATAATATATTAATATCAGCAAGTGCTTTTGGGTAAATGTACTCATTACCCGGCTGATATAAAAGTTACAATTAAAATAGAATTGTGTGAGGACGGTTGTGGCACATTCGAACAGCGTCTGATTATTTTCATTTCCTCGCTCTGGTAGGACAAAGCGAGGCGTTGAGTTCCGCCACACATTGTCTTGAATTCGATGTAAAGCGTAATGCGGAATGTCTACGCGTAAAGCTAAAAAAAGGAAGGTAGAAACGCAAAGCAGTTATATTGTTTTTTCTTATAACAAATCTGTCAAGTCTATTCGCTTTATGTGCATGGTAATATGAAGAGAAATGACGTGACCTTGTGAATTCCAGAAAGAAGAATATTAAAGTTATTTTAACATGTTTAGATATTAGGTCCAATTATATTTCCACACTGAATCTGGTCACGACTTTTGTCAGCGTGAAAAAGTTGTGTTAAATAAAAATGTAAAATAATAAGTAAATTGTTTACATAAAAAACTAAATTTTCAAAAAATAAAATATCTGCCCAAAATCTAGACATACGTGTTGAGTAGAGTAACTTAACGCCGCGCTTTGTTTAGTCAGAGTGGAGAAATAAAAATAATAATTTTATATTGCAAATGTACTTGAACCTACTGTGCCTCGATGGCCTCTATATTCTGGCCTCTAAGATATTCAGTTAATAATTTACTAAAATAGATTGTTAAATTACATACTATTTTTTTGGATATTAATTTGTTTCAATATTTTAAAATATTTAAAAATAATTACTATATGTTATCAAAAATATACATTTTTTTTTTTATTTTGAATTAAATTTAAAAAATGACTTTGATTGCAAGCGTTTATGTAAATTGCCGTGTTAGTTAGCGTTTGTGAAATCCCGCAACGTGACTTCCCAGTGACTGATTGAGCTGAAATTTGAAATACGGCTTCAGATCTGACATCAACGAAATTATAAATAATCTATTTAGTTGTTAATCTAAAATGGCCGCCGCAACAAAATGGCGGATTGTACATTTTTATATAACCTAGTATAGGTACCAAATTAAAGGAATTGATTTGTAGACGAAAAAAGCATGTTTGTAAAATAGTTTTTTTTTAATTAATATTTTTATAACACTAATAGAAAAAGAACTTTTTTTACATTCTTTACTTCTCCACTGAGTGAAAATTGTATTCAAAATTTATTCTTATTATAACGAAGTGTCTTGACATTAGTTTGTCTCTGACGACCCCGCTATGTGACATAAAATAAAGTGCGAAAATGTAGAAAAATTTTTAAGCTGCGGTTTCAATAAAATTAAAATATATCATATACAGCTTTTTATCTTCTATTATCTCCCACAAGTTTGACGGCAAATGATGTAGGGCTTACTGTTTTGTACGTCGCTTTTCACCGCCGCACAATTAAAAAACAATATTGTATGATTTATAGTGAAAACCGACCCCGCTTTATATCACAATACACAAATTATATCCTTTATCTATATCTTTAAAGGTGGAATCAAATCCATAACTATAGCAGGCGACCCCTTTCTAAGTAAGGTATAACGAAACTCAGTTTTTTTTTGTTTAACGCTTTTATCCCATATAGCAGGGGTTAGTTTCGAGACACTACGTACTTTGCTTTATTTTATTATTTTAAGCACATTTTTTTCGTTTCGTTAATTACTTATATATTAGATAAGTGACATAATAAGGTTGTATTATAAACAAGTGTTCTTAAATTTCATTTCTACTTTTTGATATATCTGGTGTTAAGACGATCGATTCCCAACTTGCCGCTAGATCTTGTGTTAATTAGTGGACCTCAACGCCACGCTATGTCTTTTCAGAAAGGGTAACTAAAGTAATTAAATAAAATCACTTTTTCTAAGGGGAATTAAACCCACAACCAGTCGCGTTTACAGTAAGTCGCTGTCCCATATATTGTGAGTTGGGTGCTTATTTTTAGTAAAACGTAATAATGTTAATAATTTAATACAAAAGGACGAGGTAATTGAGGAAAATTAACAAATTATTTCTATTGACGTCAATAAATACAGTACGATAATATTTGGAATAATGAATCCTTTAGAACGAAGAGTTAATTGGATACAGAAGCCATAGAAACAGTCCCAAAATAATATATATATATATATATATATATATATATATATGTGTGTGTGTGTGTGTGTGTATGTATGTATTTGAAATAAACAGTTATTTTAATATTACATACAGGCACTCAACTTTATTTGATAAACTGTACCCTTATATCCCTTAGGTTACTTTTTAGAAATATAAAATAAAGATCCAGAGATGTTAAATTTACACCGAGTGTGCACAGTTGTGAGGACAGTTAGTTTTTTAATACAAAGTAAATTAGTTAACACCACCAGCGTCACCATCAGCGTCACCACCAGCGTCACCACCAGCGTCACCACCAGCGTCACCACCAGCGTCACCACCAGCGTCACCACCAATATTATTACTAGTGTTACCCTCAATACCACTATTGCTACCACCAATATCAGAAACATTTGTGTTTTCATGAGACTCATGATGCACATTCACATGACAAACTGGGCTCGTATTTCCATGCTCAACTTCTTTGCTGCTACTATTACGAGCCACATTAGCTCCTGCATTACCACAAACAATGAGTCCGGTTTTAATATCAATATCTTCAAATCCCTTATCGTCTTTAGAATGATCTTTAGTGGCTTCACTCAACTCAGTGTTGCGGAAAGTCCCCTTGGCATCGTTAACATCCTCCTTGTGGTCAAAACAAAAGTTTATCCCACCTTGGTCACCGTTCATCAAGTTCCCATTCCAATATTCGCCGTCATCGTCAAACTTCCGATTTATGACGTGACATTTTTTATTACAACAATAACAACTACAACAGCTTTGCAATCTAGATATAATTGATTGTGTTATAGTTTGAAAAAACCAAATAGTACACTCAAATACTTCCGATAAACATTGAAGACATTTTGGTTTGCTTGGTTGGTCTTCTTTCGATGAGTTTGAGTCTTCGATAATATCATCTGTACTGCCTGTATTTAGTATAACGTCTGTTGTTGAAACATGTACACTATCGGTATTCACCTTATTGTTCTCAGTGTTAGCTTGGGAGTCTAGATTCAAATCCGTAAACGATGTTTCTTTTATACTGTTTGCGTCTTCGCTAATTATTGTGCCTTGTTGCCCCGAGTGTCTTGGATTTGATTCGACTTTTTCTTTTAGATTTTCTTCGGAAGCCCGAGGCACTATTTGTACACTATTTATTTGTTCCTTTACTGGAGCACCGTTAACTTCAGAAACACCTTCTTTGGACATATTTAAAATTATAATTATTATTTTATGTTCAACAAGACGTGCTATCAATACAAAAACTGTAGCTATTTTGATTTATGCTTACTAATACATTTATGTTCTGGGAATTACTGGCTGTACGACGATAACATACAACAGGAATATTACATTATTGTTAATAACTTGAATCACAACGAGGATAATACTCAATACGATCTCGATGGTGTGACTAATAAAACAATTCATGTATATACCTAGATACATATTAATTTATTATTTATACATCTACATAACTCAATTTTTAACGTTAATAACGTAGAGAAAGTTACGTTTTTTCTTCATACTTTCTTAGGCAGAAACAATCTTCTTAGTTGTTTATTGAAAGTAATCGTATTGGGTAGTTTCAAATAAGGTAAATCAAATACAGTTTTATAACACGTAAATACGGATGCCAGGCATTAAATTTCAATATATGAGACTTATAATCATAAATTTTATCTCATTTGCTTTGAATGACTCCATTTAATTTATAATTACATCCAAATAGTTACAGTAAAATTAAAATTATTGTGCAAATATTACTAAAAATAACTTTGTAATTTGATATTAGCACAAATTAAAAAAAAATGGAACAATAATTGGAAAAATTGACTTTGATATAGCAAGAACAAGAAACTAATTACTATGGTAGCTTTAACAGGCAGAAATTAAGGCAGAAACCAATATCTCATAAGCTGTTGTTATTTTTTTTAGCAAGATTTTCACATTTTTTAAATTCGTATATTATGGTATTAGATAACACCGGTATTCAGTACAGAGTACCTGTGACTACAGACTACTGTAAAATGTTCAAAACGTCAGCTTTTAAAATAGTTTCAACTAAAAAGATAATAAATATAACCGTGTCACATAGAATTTTAACAACGAAATCAATTTTATTTTTGTATTTGCAAGAAAGATTTACATGATTCTGCTTTAGCAAGAGCAAGAAAAGACATAGCTAAAAATAGATATGTCTATTACTAGTTTCATTTTTTTAAGAAGATCTATAACTGTAACTATGTTCTTGCATGAGATGACTCATTCATGACACGTGTAATTTCGTTACTTCCGTACATCTCTATCATTCGATTAGTCTTAACTTTGAGTAAAATATATATTTTGTTATTTTATAATAATAAAAATTTAACAGTTTCATGTATTAATTAATTAATACTAGGATTATTAATTTTAATTACATTAATTTTAATGACATTAAATAAAAAATGTGAGATTTTCAGTATATTGAAAGAAAAAATAACTTATGATTTTGTATCAGCTAAATTTGAATATAAATCATATGAAAGTTTCACAGCGAAGATATGCTTTTTCTTACTATATTTCATTACTTTGTAAATGAAATATTTTCTCATTTTTCCTCATTAAGTACCAAAAGTTAATCAATTTTTAATTTTAATATGACGGGTACATCACTTTAAATCATCAAATCTAACATGTCTTTATATAAAATTTCAAGGCGATTAGAAAATATATGATATAGCTGGATAGGTAAGTCCGGTAGTGTGTTATAAATTTAAATATATATATATATATATATATATATATATATATATATATATATATATATATATATATATATATATATATATATAAAGAAATTATTTACATTATATAGTACATATTTAAATATAATTTCAGGTAAAAGATACCCAAGTTTTCTTAACTAGGCTCAAAATAACCTAAACAAATAGACAATTATATACAAAAAGAAACACGGCGTTATGTTTTGCCCACCTACTTGCAATGTTTTTAAATGTTGAAAAACAGAGTGTTTAACATAATACGTCCTGCCCTACTTAACACGGGAGTGGGAAGCTAAAAAATATGTTGTTAATGTATATTAATGTTGTTAATATTAATTATTAATATATTATTATAAAACTCTTAAGGACTGCTACTATACTGGTTTTATAATACATAGATAATAGGCTTATTTCCTGTTAAAATTAAAATTAACATACACATATATTCGTTTGTATAATTAGACAGCTTAGGAACTAATTAATTATTTATCGACAAATTTAGATTAGAAGCGACCTTCATTGTACTTTACAGCATCCACGTGCAAACCGAATATCGGTCCGATGTCACAAACAAATACACCTACATGTTGATTTTGAGAATTTATAATTACTACTGATTAACTAGAAATAGAATACTACTACATATAATTATTATATTCTATTTATTTTATATATTATATTATTAATTTTATCTTTTTTTTTTACTTAATAATAGGGAATCTATAATGGAAGACTTGCGCGCAGTGACTCCTGCCAGCCTTATATAACTAAACAAACTACGACAGTTGTATAAGGTTGCAAAAATCCAGCCCGCTCGCCAGCCGCAAGCCGAGGTTCGATCCCCGCAGGGGGCGCCCTTGCGGTCGTCGGCTCCCTCTCAAGCAGCCACGTCAGTGCTTGCTAAACTTCGCAGGGCTAGAGAACCCTCTTCCCTCCCCCTCTCGGTGTCGCTCTAAAGACAACATTAAGGTCAACAGCATGTAACTCAATATCAGAAAAAAGAAGTAAGGTTGCAATACTATGTTCCCGCTGGTGTGAAAAGTGGCGATGAATGCGGCGTTGGGGACCGCCACCCAGCACGCCATGACCGTAACGGCGAGAAGTGGAGAACGGAGCTACAAATAGCTACGCTCCGTTGTCTCTAATTAAGGGATACAGCGTGAAGCTAAAAATATAGCATCAAGAGTGTAAGGGTGAATGTGTTTAAGGACGAAATCTATTATATTTGTATTATTTAAAAAAACGGACAATAAGAAAATTAAATTATGATGATGATAAATAAAATTATGAAAAAAATCTGTTAGATCTTTTTTTTACGGAAGTTATACGCACGGAGCATGAAATTTGGTACTGCTAAAGTTTGTATGTACATGAAAAAATCGATTACAAATTTCAAACATAAGCTTAAATTATTTTTATTGGAAAAACAAAAAAAATCTTAATTTTAATAAATTTAATTTTAACAAGACGTGATCATTCCTCATACTTTTAATTTTTTGATTTATTTATTACTTGCTAGAAATCAATTAATTATTTTTTTTTTGTTTCTCGTTCACTTTTAGTGGTACACAAAATAGTTATTAATATATCTTTACTTTATGATAACTTTTTTGTTAATTATATTATTTCAATAAATATTAGACTCTCTTAAAAACAAATGAAAACCTACGCATTAAAAGTTTTGTTACAAAATATATTTCATATATTAGTTTTAGTTATATTTATTTATTTTATTATTTTATTATTATTATATTTACTTTTTCTTTTTTGTTTGTATCCGCTGTCAGCACCGCAATACCAACAGGAGACTACTGAAAATCAGTGTAGAAGCAATTCCGTCTTCTACGTACACTGAGTAGATCTCCTTTTGGATAGGTTACACTGCTACGCACTATTTACTTACTTAACTTTGCTATATTATAAGTTCTTTCCTTTCTTTTTTTTTAATTTTTTTTTTATTTTGTTTGTGTACTTTTAGGATAAGTTTTACTTTATTGTTTTTTTTTGTTGTTAATACTTTTTGTGTGTTAGTAGTGTAATTTTGTCCAATAAATGTGTTATTATTATTATTATTATAAATTTTATAGTAGTATATTACAAATATATGATTTATTTATTATAAAAAAAATATTATTCACACTACCATGTGGTTGACATACACGTTTCTAAAGTAACGCGTTGTTTATAAATATGTTGGTTTGGATCGTTTCTTAGCTTATGGCTTTAAATATGCTACTACATTTAAATTATCTTCTTTCTCCAGAATGTAAATCTACCTCAGTATTATTTATATATATAATACAAGCATTATTTAAAAAAAAAAGCCAAAAATGTCGCATATTTTTTGAAATTGTTTTTTAAAAGTATCAAAACTCAACTCACTCGACTACAACGTTCAAGAACGGGTTTAAATTCTGCAACTTTCATATACACATATAAATTATAATTATTTAACAAACGATCCAAATTTGAATCATAGATATATTTATATTATAAATATAGTTATATATCGTATCGTATCGTCAGCCAATTGCAGTCCACTGCTGGACATAGGCCTCCCCAAGTTTGCGCCAAACATCCCGGTCCTCCGCAACCCTCATCCAGCCTGCTCCGGCAACCTTGCGTATGTCGTCAGTCCAGCGGGCCAGAGGGCGTCCTACACTACGTTTGCCAAGACGCGGTCTCCACTCCAGGACTCGTCTGCTCCAACGGCCATCGGTCCTGCGACAGACGTGACCGGCCCATTGCCACTTCAGCTTACTGATTTTGCGAGCTACGTCGGTTACTTTAGTTCTCTCACGGATAACCTCATTCCTGATTTTATCCTTGAGAGAGACCCCGAGCATAGCTCGCTACATAGCTCGCTGAGCGACTTTAAATCTGTGGACCAGCCCTACTGTCAGTGTCCACGTCTCGGCAGCGTATGTCATTACAGGTAGGACACATTGCTCAAAAACCTTCGTCTTTAGGCTTTGCGGAATTGTTGACGTAAGGACTCGACGGAGCTTGCCAAATGCCGCCCAACCCAACTGAATCCTCCTATCCGCTTCCTTCTCGAAGTTGTGTCAGCCAAGTTGTATTGTCTGGCCTAGGTAGGTGTAGTCCTGTACAACTTCAAGAAGAACGCCTTCGACCCGCACTGGTCTCGGCATGACGTTTCTATTGAACATAACTTTTGTTTTGTCCAAGTTCATACCAAGACCAACACGTCGGGAGGACCCATTTAGGTCGTTCAGCATTTGATTTAGCTCTTCCAGTGTCTCTGCAAAGATGACTATATCGTCGGTAAAACGCAGATGAGAGATATACTCTCCATTGACGTTGACGCCTCGTCCAATCCAATTCAGGGTTTTAAAGACGTCCTCCATCGCGTTGGTGAACAGTTTCGGGGATATCACGTCCCCCTGTCGCACCCCACGATGGAGCCGAATAGGTCTTGTCCGCTGATCTTGGATTTGGACGGTCATCGTCGCAGCGCTGTAGAGACATCTCATCACCTCGATATATCGCCAGTCGATTTGACATCTCTGCAGGGTCTCCAAAACAGCCCAGGTTTCGATGGCGTCGAACGCTTTCTCATAGTCCACAAATGCCATACACAGCGGCTGATTATACTCCTCGGTCTTCTGTATAATCTGCCGAACAGTATGTATGTGGTCTATGGTGCTGTAGCCTTTTCAAAACCCGGCTTGCTCCGGAGGTTGGTATTCGTCGAGCTTGATGGCGAGACGATTCGTGACGACTCTTGAAAACAACTTGTAAACGTGGCTCAGGAGGGTAATCGGCCTGTAGTTCTTTAGGAGGGTTTTATCACCCTTCTTGAAGAACAAGACGACCACACCCCTGGACCACGCTTCTGGCGTCATGCCTTGGCGGATGACGGCATTAACGAGTTCCGCTAAGGCCTTTTGGATCGGTAGTCCACCAGCCTTTAGGAGCTCAGTGGTAATGCCATCATCACCCGGGGCCTTCCCATTCCTGAGCTGTTTAAGAGCCGCACTAATCTCGCTTACGTCAACGTCCGGGATGTCTTCCGAGTAATGGCGCGTCAGTGGTGCACGTGGATCTTCAGTGTCCTGAGCTATAGGCTTGTGTGGGCGCGATGAGTAGAGCAGCCCATAGAACTTCTCAACCTCATTCTGGATCTGGGGTCTTGACGTGACTATTGTGCCATCCGCTGTCTTAAGCTTTGCTAGGTGGCTTCTCCCTAGCGGTCTTTGGAAAACTTTGGACCTCCTATTTTGCTCAATGAGGGTTGTAATAGTTCTCGTGTTTGAGCAACGGAGGTCCCGGCGCGTGAGTTTCCTTATCCGCCTAGAGAGAGCCCGTTGATTTGGAGAAGCTGCTTGAGCGAATGGCATTTCCCGTCTCTGCCTCATCAGATCCAGGGTTTCGGGAGCAAGTTTGGACTGCTTAGTGGTACTCGTCGGCGGAAAATGCTTACGGCCCAGTTTACACACTGTCTTCACCACGCTGTCGGTTATCTCGTCCACATCGTCAGTGGTTTCCAGCGAGTCGAATCGATTTTGCAGTTCCAATTGGAACTGCTTGGACACACGGTCTACTTGGGGCGGCGTAGGTCGGAGAGTAGATTTCAGCAGGCGTTTTCGTTCGACTTTGAAGCATATATTCAGAGTGCCTCGTACGAGTCGGTGATCGCTGCCGGTGTTAAACCTGTTGATCACAGAGACATCTTTGAATATATACTTTCTGTCCGCCATGATAAAATCTATCTCATTCCTGGTCACAGTATCTGGACTTTGCCAGGTCCATCTCCTTTGGGGCTTCTTCTTGAAGAAGGAATTCATCAAGTAAAGCCCCTGCATCTCGAGGAAGTTGACCAGCATTTGCCCTCTGTGATTTCTGCACCCCAACCCATGTGGTCCAATCTTCGATTCGTCGCATTCCTGTACTCCCACTTTAGCGTTGAAGTCTCCCATGACCACGTTGTAGAAGCATGAGGTCGTACCATGTATGGCTTTAGTAATGTCCTCATACATGGCTTCAACCTCTTCATCGGAGTGTGTCGAGGTCGGCGCATATACCTGCACTACCTTCAGAGAGTACCTGTCGGTAAGCTTGATTACGAGGTACGCTACCCGGGTCGACACACTACTAACTTCCACAACGTTGCCAACAAGAGCTCTGTGGACCAGAAAACCGACACCACCTTGGGAGGCCCTATCACCTTCCCGGAAGTAGAGCAAGTGACCAGAGTCAAGGGTTGTTGTATCCTCTCCCTCTCTTCGGACTTCCGATAACCCCAGAATACTCCACTTTATATGACTTAACTCTACTTCCAGTTCTGTGAGGTGATGGTCCAGCCGAATCGTACGTCCGTTGTACGTTGCCAAATACATATGTTGTTTTCGGCAGCCTTTACTCCGGGGATTCTTAGCACCCTCTGCGGGGATCTTCCCGGGGATTCTTAGCGCCGTGACCACGACCGCTGCCTTGGCCGGGAATAGCGGGGCTGCCGGGCACTGAGGGCCGTATTTTTGTCGCTGTCTCCATGGGGGATCTTGCCATTGTCACCACGCTTGGCAGGCGGGTTGGTGACCGCAGTAGGTGTTTATGTTAGACAGGGCCACGCTGCTGCCCATGCCCTGATTTTTTCCTTAGTCGCTTCTTACGACACCCGCGGGAGGATATGGGGTGATGCTATGCTAAGCCGGCATCACACACACACATATATATATATATATGTGTGTGTGTGATGCCGGCTTAGCATATTCCTTCTCCAATTAAAATTGAAATACTTAATACATTTACGCAAAATGTAGAAAAATTACTACCAAAATTAAAAAAAACGCTTATCGTTGGAGATTTCAACTTGCCTGCAATCAAATGGATTCCACATAATGATCTTAAATATGTTACTTCTGTTCATTCAAATATTCCCATATGCACGTACATTGATGATTTTATGTCTTTGACAGGTCTTTTTCAGTTTAATAATATAACTAATCCGTATGGAAAGATTTTAGATTTGGTTCTAGGTAATTCAATGAATATAACTGTTGAAAAAAGTGACATGATAGTTTGTTCAGAAGATAAGTATCATCCGTCGCTGAATATAAGTTACAATATTTCATCTTTCAATCCACCTCTTTTTACACCTAAACCTTCAACTAAGTATTCTTATAGAAAGGCTGATTATATTTTAATAAATGAACGGTTATACCTTTTGAATTGGGAACAAATTTTTTGTGATTGTCAAAATGTTAATGATATGTTAAATATTTTCTATTATGAATTACGAAATATTATAGAAGAATGTATTCCTAAAAGTACGGTTATTCATAATAAAAATTACCCTATTTGGTTTTCAAAAAATCTTAAGAAAAGATTGGCGGAAAAAAATAGATATAGAATCCTTTATAAAAAGTACAAAAATCCATTAGATGAAATTTCATTTAAACTATTACGTGCAAGATGCCAAGATATAATTAACTCTGACTATACAAAATATATTGATTACGTAGAACTTAATGTTAGAAATAACACAAAATTTTTCTTTGCCCATTTAAAAAATCTTCGAGGTAATAAATGCGATTATCCAGCTGTGATGACGTATAAAGATGAGCAATTTTCTTTTGGCCAAGATATTTGCAACCAGTTTGCTAATTATTTTTCTAAGACGTATATTAATTACGATAAAACAGACTTTGTTACTGTTCACAAAGCAAATGAACAATTACCATACATAAATATTAGTTCTCATGAACTAAAAAGGCTGTTAAAGGGAATAGACGAAAATAAAGGAGCTGGACCCGATAACATCTCCCCTTATTTTGCTAAACAATGTGCAGATTCTTTAGTCTGGCCATTACAACTTATTTTTAATAAATCCCTTTGCGAAGGTATATTTCCGTGTGAATGGAAGAAAGCTAGGATAATCCCTGTATTTAAAGGTGGTGACAAAAAAGATATTGCTCAATACAGACCTATTAGCATTTTGTCAGTATTCGCTAAAATATTTGAGTCCTTTGTTTCTGTATTTTTATCTTGGCACATAAAACCGATAATGTCTCAATATCAACATGGCTTTTTAAAGAAAAAATCAACTGCTTCCAATTTAACTCTTTTTGTAGACGATCTTATACAATCCGTTGATAAAAATAATCAAGTAGACTGTATATATACAGATTTTTCAAAAGCCTTTGATGTTGTTAATCACTCCCTCCTCATAAAAAAGCTAATCAATTATAATGTTCATAATGGCCTTATACGATGGATTAGTTCCTACTTAAAAAATAGATGTATGACAGTAGTGTTGGGCGGATACCAATCTAAGAATTTTAATGCTACGTCGGGTGTGCCCCAAGGTTCAATTCTTGGCCCTATACTATTTGACATTTTTATTAATGATATTGCCACTTGTTTTCATCATAGTAGATTTCAGTTGTACGCCGATGATCTCAAATTTTATTCCGAAATTCATGAGCCAGATAACTCGATACAGTTACAGCAGGATCTAGATAGGTTAACAATATGGTGTAAACAAAATAATATGAAGCTTAATTGTAAAAAATGTAAAAGTATTACATTCAGTAAGAAAACTTTTAACACAACATTTTGTTACAATATCGATACCAATGTTCTTGAAAGTGTAACGCAGATTCGTGATCTCGGTATTATAATGGACTCCAAACTCAGTTTTATTCCACATGTTGACGACATTGTTAATAAGTCTTTCAAGTCCATAGGCTTCATAATTAGGAATACAAAAAATTTTAAGAATACGTACACACGGCAGTTGTTATTTGATTATTTAGTTCGCAGTAAGTTAGAGTACTGTTCAACTACTTGGAATCCATATTATAATGTCCATAAAGACAGAATAGAAAGAATATTTAAGAAATTTTTACGATATTTATGCTTCAATGATAGAAATAATTTACAGAACGAAAATTACAAGATTATACTTGCTAACTATAATGCACTTTCTTTAGTAGATCGCAGAGATATGCTGGACCTGAGTTTCTTTCATAGAATTATATCCAATGCTATCGACTGTCCTGATCTATTAAATAGAATTAATGTTGTAGTTCCGAGACAAAATGCCAGACATACAACATACTACACTTTTAAAAGTAGATTTTCTAGGACCAATTTAGGCCAAGCTGCGCCAATAAGTAGAATGATTAAATGTTATAATGATATTGAGAGTAAAGCAAACCTAGACATTTTTAATGATAATTTGAATTTGTATAAAAATAAAATTAAAGAACATTTCCTTTCTCAATAATATGTCATGTCACAACTTTTTTTTTTTGGTAATTAATTTTCTTTTTATATAGCTGTTGTTGGATTACTATTATTAATTTTTATTCCTTTTTGTTGTTATATACATATTTTTTTTAACCATTTTGTTTTAATTGTATTTATTGAGTTTTAGAATAAGATGTAAACATTATGTAACCCATGTTGAGTTAGCCTGTAAGTGATGATACGCAACTGTAAGCAATAAGTTCCATCATGTAATAATGTAATTATAAGTTTTTGTGTATCACGTTGGCTTCCTATTAAATAAATAAATAAATAAATAAATATATATATATATATATATATATATATATATAACAGAAAACTCCAATTATCACAATACCTTTTCCAGTATGATTAGACATTATTACAATTAAACTAAATACTGTCTATAACTAATATTTTTTATCTTTATTCCATTTGTTAGCATTTTTTATAACAAGGAAAAACAATTAAACACAACAAGCGATAATAATTAATTAATTAACGTGATTATTATTGTTTATAAATAATAGAGGCCGGTCGTAGCGCAGTGAGATAGCGTCCGGCTGTAAACGTGATCGGTTGTGGGTTTGATTCCCACTCGAGGGAGTGATTATATTTAAATTATTTTCGCTTCCTCGCTATGTTAAAACAAAGTGTGGCGTTGAGTTCCACTACTCAACACGCAATGTCTCGAATTCGGTGGAAACTCCGTACTTCGCTTTCCACCGGAGCGTCTTAACACTATGTACTTTCTATCAACCCTGCTATGCGGGATAAAAGTGTGAAGCTAAAAAAAATATATATAATAGTACTTTCAGGATAACTTGGTTTGTGCTTGTTTAAAATGAATTAATAATTTTTGTATCAAGTTTATATTGAGGGCATCGTGGCGCAGTGGGACAGCGTGTGACTGTAAACGCGATTGGTTGTAAATTCGTTTCCCACTTAGAGGAAAGATTATATAAAAAAAAATCCTTTTCTCCACTCTGGACAAAGTGCGGCGTTGAGTTCGCCACTGTCTTAGCTGTGCGAGGAAATGAAAATAATTTAGATATAGTCATTCCCTCGAATGGAAATCGAACCCACAACCGATCGCATTTACAGTCAGAGGTTGTCTCAATGCGCTACGACCGATCTCGAACTTACTTCAAACTGGGCGTTATCTCTAAAACAATAGATGAGATTATTCTAATACGGTAAAAGAAAAATTATGACAAAATATTTAAACATAAAAGATGTACAAAATAGTGCCTTATTAAATTTTAAGTTCATCGTTAGTACTTTTTTTATCTTCACGCTGTTATCCCGCATAGCAGGGTACATAGGAAGTACCCACTCTGCTCTACTCTGTACCCGTCCTATTAGATTATATTCGATAGATTCCATAATACAATCATTGTGCTTGATAAACATTATTCCACTGCACCACGAGGTTGTTTTTTTTTTCAAAAATACTAATATACTCGTATTCTCAGAGGTCATTGAGATGCAATTACATATCCGTCCGAACGCAATGCTTGTGGATTCACTTGAAATAATTTGATCGAGAAATTGTTACTTATTAAATTACTCTCATTTTGACCCTCTAGTAAAGCAAAGTGCAGTGTTGAGTTTCGCTACATTTTCAAAATGACAAATTTTGGGCTATGACTATAAATACGATTGGTTGGTAATTCGATTTCATATAGCGGAATTATTATTTTTAAAAATTATATTCGTTTCTCCGCTCAGGTAAGATGATACCCATTGTTAAACTACTCAACACGCAATATCTTAATTTCGGGTATCAATGAAGTATCTTTGCAATAGGTAAAGGTCATCGTGGTGCAGTGGGACAACGTCTGAGTGTAAACACGATTGGCTGTGGATTCGATTCCCATTCGGAGGATCATTAAATCTAAAATGTATTATCATCGCTCCATTCTGGTAAACAAAATGCGGCCTTAAGTACACCACTTTTAACACACAATATTTCGATTTTGGTTGGGAAGCAGTCAACGGATTGTCTTATACTTACATATATAACACTTGGTTATCTGTGACTATCCAAGTATACAGGAAGAAAAAATAAATATACAAAATAAATTATTGTAAACAAATATATAAATAAATATATATATATATATATATATATATATATATATGTATATATATATATATATTATATATATATATATATATATATATATATATATATATAATAAATTATGGTCATTTTCACCCTCTAGAAAGGCCAAGCGGAGTGTCGAGTTTCGCAACTTTACGGGATCTCAAATTTAAATACAAAGTGCAGAATAACTTGCATATAACAAAAAAAACGTCAGGGGTCAACTGACTCTGACCGTAAACGGTTCGATATATTATTCCACCCTGGTAGAGAAAACGCGGCGTTAAGTTCACTACTCAACACAGAATCAAGGAGTGTCTTGACACTGGGTTGTCTCTGGCTACCCTAGTATACGTAAAAACAAATATATAAAAATATAATAAAAAACAATTTTTTAGCTAATATAGGTAAATCAGATAAAAGTACAAACATAGTCATTCATTTATTAATACGTACAGACTATTCACAATTTCCTCATGTTACGACTCTTTACCAGCAAGTAATAAGGGACTAGAACGAGCACAATATATTTACTCGTGTACAACAATTTCCGGCGCCGTTTCCGTTTTTGCATTTAATTTTTTTCGAAAATTTTTTATTTTTATATATCTCTCGTTATCTTACTTGAGATAAAATTTCAAGGGCTGTTTTTTACCTTATAATAAGGTCACGTTTAACGTCCACTTTAATTTTGGTGATTTGTGAATTAATATTTGTTATATCTACTACCTTTTTTTGTTTTTTTTTTGGTTCACGCTTCACCGCATAGCAAGGTAGACAGGAAGTACCTAGTGTTGAGATACTCCGTACTCTGCTTCAATAATTTAAATATAATCATTTCCACACGTAGGAATCGATATTTAAAATTTATTTATTTTCTCCGCTCTGGTAAGACGCCTCATCGACTTCGCCATTTAACATAACACCTTAATTTGGAGCGTAAAGCAGTCAACGAAGTATATTGATACTGGCTTGTCTCTGACTACCCTGCTATGCGTGATATGGTTACTATGGCAACCCATATTTACGCGTCAACAGTTATAACTTTGACGATAGAAAAATATTTTAGTTTTAATATACATTGAAAGTTTAATAACTATATATATAATATACTCTGAACAGCGTACTTCCTTATTACAAGCAAACTGGCATACAATTATGAACCCTCCTACAATTACTCCATTACCGACAATTTGCAATCACTGTATGTCCCCCTCTCTTTCTATTACCAAGATTTAAACAAGGAAGGAACGTTTTATTAAATAAACTCTAGACCTTTTAAATTATATGTAGTTTAAACAATGGTGAGATTGGGCTGAATTAGTCAATGTCAATGCATTATTTATAGAATTTTTGTTTTTTTTTTTATTATTTAGTCATTGAAAATATAATTGTAATAAAATAATTATATTAAAAAAAAACAAGTTTTTTATTTTTTAGCTTCATATATATCCAGGTTAGGCAGGAAGTACCTAGTGTCAAGACACTCCGTACTGTGCTCCGCCGAATTTGTGAATGTATGCTAAGTGGCGGAACTCAACGCAGCGCTTTGTCTCACTAGAGCGAGGAAATGAAAATAGTTTAAATATAAAAAAATCCCCGAATTGGAATCGAATCCACAACCGATTGCGTTTACAATTAGAAACTGTTTCACTGCGCCGCGACCAGATTGTTCGCGCAAGCGAGCTTTTTTTAATTACAAAACAAAAACTAAATATTAAATTACAATTATAATATTTGAAATTCAAAATCAAATAGTAGTGTAATTAACGATAAAAGTACTAAATTAATAAAAGAATGTCTGTTTAAAAAACCAAAAAACGTTGATTTTTGACATGTTATTTTGCATTTTGAAAAGCATATCCGTGTCAAAAATAAAATATACCAAAAAGTGATTGGTCTTCGAGAACTAGTTTAATTTTAAAGTAAACTTGAACGAAAAAGTAGTAAAAGGATATGAACGATTTTTTGGAAATTTAAATTGCTTAACAAAGGTTTTATTGTTATTGTAAATTTATCGAAACCATTAAAAAGATCTCTTTTATTTGTGAATAATTAAATAATCCAGCAGTTAAGAATACAAATTCTTCTCAAATTATTAAAAAATCACCATAATGTGGGCTTACAGCGTAAACCTACTGAGTCAATTATTGGCGTTATGACTCTTTTAACAAACCGAAAGTTCTAGACTACAATACAATATAGAGAAAAATAAAATAATTTAATAAATAAAATAATAATAATATAATAAATATTACACACACTTCCATGTGTTTGATATACACTTTTGTATAATATATTTTATTCACATACACATACATTTATACATAAATAAATATACACTTTGTATTCTATGATATAAACTGACGTTGCTATGACAACGCATCAGCAAGGCAGCTAGTATTAAAAATACTCATTTTCAATATCAACAAACAATATTTATAATCTATATTTATTCTTGTCATGACGTTTCCATGGTAACGCAATAAACACGTTATTTATATGTTTGCTATTTTATTATACTGGAATTTTTTCGTGTTTAAAATAGTTTAAATAGTTTTTACATCAATAATGGATGTTCAAGATGACGAAGATGACTTCGGGGCGGCGATTGCCGTCGGCTCTGAGAGCACTGAAGCAGAGAAAGAGTTTGAGAGAGTAAGTCATAATCATTAACGTCTTTATAGTTAAATTATATACTTATAAGTTTTAAAAATAAGGCAGAGCAATTAAACAATAAGTAATCATAAGTCTAACACTAATCATAAGGTTTTAGTGTATATGTTTGTTTTACAGTTAAAGAACGCATTCTTATATAAAATATTAAAAAAGTAACGCATATCAAGATAGTGGGGTAGTCAGTGATAACCTAGTGTCAAGGCAAATTAAATTATTTGATTCGCTAAGGCCCTTCATTATATTTGCAATAGAAAGCCAGAACACGAATGCTATAATTGTCAGTATTTTTTTTATAAGCAGCTTCATGCTTAATCCTCCAACAGAGAAGTCAGAGAGAATCTATTGTCAAGACACTGACTGACACTGCTGCTGCAGTAAAGAATCAAATTAGGATTAAAATCTGAGTGGGATAATGACCATTTATGTAAAACGCATTTTCAAGATCCTGTCCCATTACGATGGTCTCTATATTCATTGATATATTCTTTATTGCTTACAAAATAATGTGTGCGTGTGTGCGTGTGCGTGGGTGTGCGTGTGCGTGGGTATGTGTTTATATATATATATATATATATATACATATATATATATATATATATACATATATATATATATATATATATATATATATATATAACTTCCATAAATATATTAGAAAATTCATTAATTACGTCACACGTTGAAGGGGAGGTTGACAAAGTGTGACATTGTTTCACAATGGTGTCACAATTACAAGCTGTGACTTGAACGGGGCTTCTCCCTCATCCTTGTCGAATAATCAAGAAATTCATGTTACATATTTATGGATGGCTCAAAAATTACAAAAAAACCAGACTACATTCACATAATGAATTATAATTGTTACATATATTTTCAGGTACTCGAGCAAATGCGGGAGGCTGAAGGCCTTAAACTGTATTCAGATGTTTACACCAAACTTTACGATTCCTATTATAAGATGAAAGACGAGAATGTTACCCATCAAGAGAAGATTACGTCACTTAAGGTAATATATGTGTCTAAAAAGAATAGATTTTACTAGCTTGAAAAATACAATAATTGAGATTCATATATATATATATATATATATATATATATATATATATAAATATAAATATATCTCAATTATTAATTTAATGCGTTTGTATTACAGTCAAAACTGTCACGATACGACTCCATAGTGGCCGAATATCTATCTGAAATTTCAAATTCTTCAAAAACTATCGACCAGCTGAGAGGAGAAATCGGTAAGAAAATATTATTTTTATTAACTTGCCTATTTTATATTGCATAGTAACCATTTTTACTTATGAGACAGATTCTTTAACTAACCAGTTCCAATGATTAACCAGAACAAAGACAGACAGACAGAAAATATAAATATAAATATAATTATAATATATGAAACACGTAGACTTATCTATCTATGCATCTTTTATAACATTATATATTTCTATATACATTATATTTATCCTAAGCTAAATTTAGCCTTTTATATATAACATACAAATAATTTTAAAAAAATCTGCTTCACGCTTTATCTTATTTAAGCTAGAAACAACCTAGTGTCAAGACAATCCGTTGACTGTTTTCCGTCCAATATCTAGACGTATAGTGTTGAGTAGCGATCTCAACGCTGAGCTTTGTTTTACCAGAACGAAATAATAAATTTTAAATATAATAATTTCTGCGAGTAGGAATCGAACCCACAACCAATCGCGTTCACTGTCAGACACTTTTCCACTGCACCACGATAACCTCGAGTTAAGAGTATTGTAGTCCAATGGTTGACTGTAAGAATTCATTTGTTATATACAGGTTTAAGGCTGTTATTACAAATATTAACATACAAAAAATATAATAAGTTTTCTTTGTAATTAAATTTATTGTTAGAGGATGCCAGAGCACTAGCAGACGCGATGCACGCGAGAGAGCTAGCGAGTGTGGAAAGCTTGGAAACTATGAAGAAGACAGTCACCAGACTCGAAAAGGAGCTCGACGCGAGGAAACGCGCTGGGGATGACGACGCGTGCGTATTATGATATATTCTAGCACCGACCGTGACTTGTTTGCGCGGAATTTAACATACCTGGATTTTTACTTTATAAATCTAAATTTTTTTACTTTCTGAATCTAATTTTAAGCCTAGGTTATTTTATTTTACCATTTCTTTTTTTTTCATTACAATCGGCCACGCCGTTCCAGAGGGTTAGTCGGTACAGCAAATAGACAGACATTATTAGGATAGGATTAGGATATTATTTTGGCACATTTGTCATATTTGTATAGATTATTACATATCTTTTTACATATTTCATATAATAACCTCAAAAAATGATACTTCGTATTTACAATTTTTAAATATATTTAGCGGTGCAACGTCAGCCGTCAAGGAAAAAGAGAAATTTGAAAAAGAAAAAGCCAGATTGCAAGGAGAGTTAGATGGCGTGAAGCACAGACTAACAAATGCATTAAGTTACGTAGAAGAGCTAGAGCAGAAGAACACCGCCGCTGATGAAAGCATCGCTAAGCTGGAAGAACAGTTGGAGGTGAGATATTGGGAATTGCAGTTTCATATTATTTTTCTGTAAGTCAGGTTAGTAAGATATTTTGTTTTGAGTAGCGGAATTTAACGCCACGCTTTGCCTTACCAAAGTAGAGATATAAAAACAATTTGAATATATTTTTAGTTCAATTTTTTACTTTGAATAATTGAATTTATCATTTATGAAGAGATTTGAGTAAAACAGACAGAAGAAATTCTGCGAGCATTTTTATAACATCAATAAGTTTCTATTGAGTATTAACACAATATACATTATTTAAAAATCTCAATTGCGGGTGGAAAGTAATTAACGGAGTATCTACTAAACACTAAGTCGTCTCTGAATACTCTGCATTTTTAATTTAAAAAGGGCTTAAACATCCTTGTCATTCATTTCATTTTCTTTTTAGCTTCACGCTTTTTATCCCGCATAGCGGGGTAGACAGAAAGTAACTAATGTCAAGATACCACAAGTACTTCGTTTTCCACCGAATTCAAGACTTTGCGTGTTGAGCATGGTGGAACTCAACGCCGCTCTTTGTCTTACCAGAGCAAAGGAAGTGAAAATAATTTTAAATATAATCACTCCCCCAAGTGCGAATCGAACCCACACCCGGTCGCGGTTACAGTCAGACATTGACCGGCTTCAAATAAAATTTTGCAATGTATAAAATCATAAGAAATAGGTTATTCCAACATGACTAACGTTTAAATAGGATAGATTTTTTACATCTGTGACAATTGCACTTTTTTTCATGTTTTATATTATTGCATAGATTAAAAAAAAATAGATTTGTATTTCCTGATTGTTACGGTTTCAATGAAAACGCATTTACGACATGACTTGTTGAATATTGCTGCTCATTTGTTTTACATTGTGTGATTGTTCTTTGTAACATTATTTGATATTCTTTAAACATAATTAAAAAAAATACTTATTTATATTCATACTTATTTATATTCACATTCTTAATACATAAATACTTATTTATATTATTTAGTCGTAATATAAAGTAATTATTTTAATATTTTTAAAGTGTTATAAAAACTTAAAATATTGAAAAGACACCATTCTCTCTCGCTCAAACGATTGTTTCTAAGAAATAATCTCAAGACAGCCAAAAATTGTTAAGTTCTCTATTTTAAATGGAAGTATTTTAATTTTTTTTTTTGGGCTTAGAGCACATAGCTTAATATTCGATAAAACGGTTTCCAAGAGGCGCGGGTTCGAGGCCCGTTGCGTTCTGTTTTTTATACTAAAGATATTCAAATTATTTCTTTTCAGGAAGCCGACAACAACGCCGTACGGCAAAATCGTCTAATTGACCATTTGAAAGGGGAAAGTAATACACTAAAAACAGAAGTAGAAAATAGAGGGAGTACTATTGTATCACTTAATGATAAGGTAAGCTAAGCGTAGAATGCTTGTTACCATAGCGACATGTGTATCGGTTGGCACAAAAATATATGTCTAACATATGGTAGTGTGTGCAATATTTAATTTCTTTGAAATATTAGTAACTTTAATGAATTATGACAATTTTTTTTAAGTCTGCAGATTTTTTTAGATTTTGAGAGTTATATGCGCTTAACATGGCGTCTTCATATATGAACGCCCTACGGCATTGTATTTTGTCAATATATAATAAATAAGCGTAAATAATTTGATCAGTCGATTAGTCCATTGTTTGGGCGAACGGTTGGTCAAACCGGTTTATTCTGGAAGGGGTTACATTCAATGAAATTACACTCGCCTCTACTACATGCATATGTATACATAACTCACAGAATAACAAATAAAATGATATTATGTAGGGGCTTTTGTAAATGTTGAAAGGAACACTAAAAAAGTTTTCTCAAAATAATTACACAAATGAATATATGTATAGAAATTTAAAGCAAACTTGTTTATAAAATACTTCTTTAGTCTTATGAATATATTGTGAAGAATAGTACACATATCCAGAATAATTATATATTATTTATAATAGTATAATTATTTCAGTTATCAAAAGCAGATAAAACAATAGAACGTCGCGAAAAACAGCTTAAAGACATGGGGAGCAAGCTGGAAGCCGCCCAACAGGTAGGGATGCAAGCATCGATCGTAAAAAAATATCGCTGAAATGAAAATATATCGATTTTCTTATAATTCGTTTGAATATATCATTTTAACGGTCTAAAATATAGTAGTATTCGCCACGCCGGTGTCGGTAACGACAGAAAAAGTTATCAATTTATTAATCACGCTTGCTCTACGCGGTGATTCCCTTTGATTGAAGACCCTTATAGTAAGGTAATAACAAATAGTATAATATATACATACATATATATACATATATATATATACATATATATATATATATATATATATATATATATATCCATTACTATATCGTGTTCTTCCCTACCAACAGGAACAAGAAGCGGCTTCAGCGAAGGCAGCGCAGCTGAGAGAGCAACTGGACGCGACTAACGCCGAGTTTGATAATACGAAACAAAAACTTCACAACACTACTAAAGAGTTGAAGGTTAGTAAAGACAAGAATTACTTAGCATTTCAGATTTTTTTTATTTTAGGCCGATCGTGGCTTAATGGGACAGCGTCTGATTGTAAATGTTCCTACTCGGGGGAATTATTATATTTAAACTATTTTTATTTCCTCGCTCTGGTAAGAAAACGTGCGGCGATGAGTTCCTTCACTCAACATACAATGTCTCAAATTCGGGGGAAATCGAAGTACGGAGTATTTTGACACTAGGTATTTTCTTTTTATCCTACTAAAAAAGTATGTTTTAGCAGCTTTACGTTTTATCTCGCATAGCAGGGTATTCAGAGACAACCTAGTGTCAAGACACTCCGTTGACTGCTTTCGGCCCGAAATCTAGACATTGTGTGTTGAATGACAAACGCAACGCCAAGCTCTGTCTTGTCAGAGCGGAGAAAAAAAATATTTTCAAAAGTTTGGCCAATCTAATATATATATATATATATATATATATATATATATATATATATAAATATATATATATATATATATATAAATATATATATATATATATATATATATATATATATAAATATATATACATATATATATATATATATATATATAAATATATATATATATATATATATATATATAAAATATATATACATATATATATATATATATATATATATATATATATATATATATATATATATATATATATATATATTTAAATTGACTAGTCCTAGGTAAACAATTTACAATAAATAACACTTTACTATAGAACAGGAAATTATTAAGAACTATAATGTTATGCTTGAAGTTGCAAATGAGTACAAATTATTAAAATTAATATTGTCATAATTAATTAGAACATGATAGACGACGGCAACAGGCTTCGTAACGAAGTGTCCAAGCTGTCGAAGCAGGCCATGCAACAAATGAAAAAATACCAACTATTGGAGCAAGCGAAGGCCGGAGTGGAAGCTGACCGGTGAGTGAAAGACAATAGATTTAATGGAGTAGTGGCCCTGACTTTGCGTAATATTTATGTTGCTATAGCAACGTATATGTAACTTTATTTAACTTTATGGTATGTATAATATATAATATATTCATTTTAATATTGACGTTTATTCTATTTATTTCATATACTATTCATATATTATTTAAATTCTTATCCGAGTTTTCTTTAATTCGGTTTTCCTGAATCGTGAACTTAGTGTTTATATTTTAATAACTTAAAAATCTTATTGAGTTTATAATTAATCCAAAAATTACCTTTTGTCTATCGACTTGATAGGAAAGCGTCTGACGCATGGCGGCCGTTACGGCTTCAATTCCCATTTAGTGGAATGATTATTTTTACTACTGATACTGGTTACTACTGGTCTATAAAAATATTAACGAACATTAATTTTATTGTGAACATTTTTTTCGCTGCACTTATGTTACAAAATAAAATGCAGAGAAAATCTCCGTCAGCAAGTCTCCGTGATGGAAAGGGAGATAATGCTGAACAAGAAGCAAGCGGAATCCGACAAGCGGGACATAGAGAACTTGAACAGGGAAAAGGAAATACTTAATAAGAACATGCAAAAAATACAAAGTATGTTGATATTTCGATAACAAATATATATTTTCACATAAATTTATTATATAAAAATTTACAGAAGATTTTAGAGAAATTCATGATATATATATATATATATATATATATATATATATATATATATATGTGTGTGTGTGTGTGTGTGTCATGTAAATGTATGTGTTGATATGAGCTTCAATATGTCATAGATAGTTATAACAGATTGTATTACATTTATTTATTTATTTATTCATCGAGTACTATATACTTTTCAAAAGTCGACTTTTGTACTAATTTGAATATTATGATTAATGGTGTATGGTTTTTTTTTGGTTTTTAAAGAGTATTTCACTTCACTTTACCACTTTCACTTTACATAAGTAATATATCAAAGAGAGTACGGGTTTAAATCCTGTTAATAAATATTGCACATTTTCCTTATATTCGGAACACAATTGTAATTGTTTAGTAACAATACACCGCGATGTTTTGATTTCTTCTATATATCACAAAAATTATTTGCGTATTGCAATGAGTACTTCAGTTTAATGTAATTAATAGTAATTCACCAAGTGAATTGCTTGGTGATAAATTGATTGCCAATGAAAAACCCTTCCAAAGTTTAGACAGACAGAAAAAAGTCCATAATCTTATTTTGATATACGTACCGTGTATGTGACATACATATGCACAATTAAGAAGCGGTTATTTTAATATTATAAACACATACTCCAATTTTATTTATTTCTATAGATATGTTATGTTTAACCTCCTAACCTCTCTTGAGTGTGATGAGGGAGACATTTCAATGGCAATTTATCAATTGTGTATATCAAATAATTGTTCTTGTTTACAATTTATTGTTTATTATATCTCGCTTATTAATTAGAAGAATACATTAGGATAGTACAATATAGAAATAATGATAATTAAATTAATTGTGTTACAAGGTACAAGCAAGTGTTAATAACACTGTGTTATAATATTTAATTATAACACTAGTGATAAAATTAATTAAAAATTAAAAAAAAAACGTTAAGTTATGTTTTAAATAAAACTATTTTATATGGATTAATCGCGTATATTTCAGTATTCGCAAATATAGTTGGTGGTCCGTGGTCACAGTTAGAGTCCACTTGCCGTATTTTCGAATACCAAAATAAACAAGTCATGTTAAAAATAGATTCATTTTTAAATTTGTAAAAATCACAACATAGAGGATTTTATTATGAATATATTTTTTATTATTTTTTTTATATTTTTGTTCTTAAATAAATAAATCTAAATTTTCCATATTGACAAATCAATATGGAAAAGATTATTCCTTTAATGATTAAAATTTCCCAATTGCATTTAATTTTAACATTCTTGTTAATATTTCTTTAATAAGACGAGGCGCTGGAGAACCTTCAAATAATAAACCGTCAAGAACAAAAGAGGAAGCAGTTAGAACATGAATTGGAAACGACCGGCGCGCAAATCAACAAACAACGTCTGATCATACGGCAGTTGGAAAAAGATAAAGACAGGTACATATATATTCTCGAATTCAGCGGAAAGCAATATACGAAGTGTCTTGACACTAGGTACTTCCTGTCTACCCTGCCACGCGGGATGAAAGCGTGAAGCTAAGGAAATTACATACATTGATATATACCAGCTTAGAAGCCTGCATGCGTGTGTGTTAAGTTTATAAGGAGAGTCATAAAATACTATTACAAAAATGTCATTATACTATATGATAAAGCTTTTAACATATTATATTTATATTGATTTGACAGTTTTACTCGTTTCGTTCTTATGACCATTTTTTTTCCTTGTATATTTTTGTTTACATAATCGAATGGTATAAAAAAACATAAAAAGAAACAGACTTAGCAGATTTACACTATTATAGGTCAATATGATCTTTATTTTGTGTTATTATATATATAATAGATGGCTTTAAAGCTTATTTCTAATTAAAATTTAAAGCTTATGTCTATAGTGGAAAAGGGGACGAAAATGTTACGGTTTCTACCTTTATCTCACCTTTGCTGAATTGAAGGTTGATGCCGCATATATACTCTCTATTGCTTGCTTTTTTGTTAACGTAATTCACTTGGAATAATAATTACTCAAATTTTATTTATTCATCAGAGTAGTTTTATTATTTTATTGTGATAATATTAACTTTCCAATATTTTTTGCTTATAGAATGCTAGAGGAAACTATAGCTTTGAATGAAAAAATTGATGAAATTTCTGGTAAGTAATTGTTCATCAAATTGTATCTAAGTCATACGATGTATATGATGTAGTGATTTTGGGTTAGATAAAGATAATTACTGCCCGAAAAGGGTCTGGGATAGCGATTATATTTAAATTATTTTCATTTTCTCGGTTTTAATGAGACTGCCAATATTGAGTTTCACTACTCAGTGGCGGAAAACAGAAACAATAACGTAGGTAACGGAACGGATCGTAAGTAACAGAGTGACTTAGACTAGGTTCCTTTGATTATACGTTTAAAAATGTTTTCTTATGCATTCATTTAATCTCTTACAGCTTCAAGCTTTATCCCGCATAGCAGTACAGTCAGAGACAACCTATAGTCGAGACACTCGATTGACTGGTGTCTATCCGAAATTGAAACGTCGCGGGTTGAGTAGGGACTCGACGCCGCACTTTATCTAACCAAAGCCGAGAAACAAAAGTAATTTTTAAATATGTTCCTACGAGTGGAACTGAACCCACCACCAGTCACTTTTATAGTCAGACGTTGTCCTACTGCGCGATGACATTCTATATATTTATGTTAAATATTAATTCGCCATCGTTTTATATTTTTTGTATGCATTAACCTTGCATTATAAAATTTGTTATTATTGTAATTTAGAGGAGGTTCGACTTAGAACAGCAGATATCTTAGACTTAAAAAAAGCTTTAAGAGAAGAATCGCTAAAGGAAAGAAAGCTCTCAGTTGCTCTCGACGCGACTCGCGCTGAGAGGAACATGCTACACAAGAACTATACTGAATCTCTTGATGAGATACAAGACTTGAAGCAAAAGCTTAAGGTAAACTTTTGAACACGGTTTTAACAGGCTATATATTTTTCAATGTCAGTAAAGTATTCTTGCAATGTTTAGAACATTGGTTTTCACTGTTCTTGATGTCCAATTTTTTTGAAATTTTGCATATATGTGCATATCTAGTGCTAATATTAATCATTCAACATGCTGCTGAGCAGCAGAACTCAACGCCGCGCTTCGTCTTACCAGAGTGATTATATAAAAATACTTTTAAAAAATTCAGTGACCCAAATGGAAATCGAACCCACAATGAATTGCTTTTACAATCAGACACTATCCCAATACACACGATGACCTCAATTAAACATTAACAAATATTTTGCTGAGTGTTTTTTTTATATAATAGCTATTCTGTCTGCTATATTTAAATCTATAAAAACCTTATAAACCAGTGTAAATAACTAAATATAAAAAGTTTTCTGTAACTTGATAAATGCCTACAGATGCTAGCTTATCAAATAGAGCAACTGAAAGAGGATATAAGCGGCAAGGAAACAGGCTTAAAGTCCTGCGAAGGTGCACTCGTGAAATGCAACAAGAAGAACGAACAACTACGTGCTGAAGTACAGAGTGGTTTGGCGAAGTTGTCTGAAGCAAAAGCTGATATTACCGCCTTGAGACAAGAAGAGGCCAGACTTAATAGGATTATTCAAGTTAGTATAGTTGTTTACGTATAAATAATAGTATTCCATATGAATAATAATTAATATTCGAGGCCGGTCATGGCGCAGCGGGACAGTGTCTGGCTGTAAAAGCGATTGATTGTGGATTCGGTTCCCATTCGAGAAATGATTGTGTTTATATTGCTATTTACTCGCTCTGATAAGACAAAACGCGGCGGTGAGTTCCGCCACTCAATACGCAAGTGAAAACGGAGTATCTTGACTAGATAGGAAGTACGTAAGTAACTAGGTACTTCCTGACTAATCACGTTAAGCTAATAAATAATATTTACCAATATCTTAAACAGATATTGGTAAATATTATTTAATACCTTAAAAAAAACGCAATTTTAACCCTCTCCGATTCATTATTTTCTTTGCTTTCCGTTTCGTTCGATAGACACTGAAGTCTGTAGTTGTGTCGTTGAATAAACCTGAACCTGTTCTTGCCAGTACCCTGCATAATAAGAATTTAAGCAACACTTTTGGTTTTAATATTTACTATTTTTAAAGTGTTATTGCACACTTAGGATTAGAAAACATTTTTGAAAAAACGTATAAATTTTTTTATCTAACTTTTGGTTTCTTTTTTAAACTAATTTGTTATTTATAAATAAGATATGAGAATCTTGATTTTCAAGAATTAGTTATACTCGAATCGAATTCTCTATAAAGTATAGCTAACAATTATATATAAATAACACGCTAAGTGTTCTGTGTTTACCTTTTTTTAAGCTTCATTTTTTCAAAAAAGTCTTTTATACTACAATGGCTATACAATATTGTAAATTCACTTAATTTATAATGTTATTCTCTAGTATATAAATAGTGCCTACAAAAATAAGACTTAAGCTTTTTTACATTTCGACCTTAATTTTAAAATTTTACTTTTAAAAGGTTATTCTAAACAATAAATTGTAAACATTCGTATATAAATAAACGCTTGATGCAAAAGTGAACGGTTAAAGTGACAAGGAGAGACCTCAAGGCGTGTTCGAATAATAAAAATTTTCGGCAACTATGGTTTTTTGGTATACAGGAAATGCGGTTTTATATAGCCGATAGAGCTTCACAGGTAAAACATATATATTAATATGTAAAACAATACTTTGTACTCTTTTTCTATAAAAATAACGCGAACTGAGGAATATGAAATTTGGCACACTTACAGTCTATATAGAGAAAAGTGCAGAATACTATTTTTTTTTTAAATATATCGTAATAATATATTAATTAAAAAAAATAAATGTAATACACACTACCTTTTCTATTACATACAAGTTTATATAAAGTGACATACACGTTGCTAAGGCAACGCGTTGTATACGCGTCAACGGGATATGTAGTACAATACAACCGCCATTTTGTATACGTTGAATTAATTAGCAGGTGAACTACGCTTGAAATTAGGATTGTGATTTTGAATTATTTTGCCAGTCAAATTGGAGTTTTTATTCGCTTTTTGACATCAAAATCAATATATTCTTTATTCGTATAAGCTATTACAAGCACTTTCGAATTGTCAATTAACATAAAAGTGTCAGTATAGTGAATGAGAAGCTACGACCACCTGGGACGGTAATTCTGTTGAGTAAAGCTGGCAAGAAATTCAACATTTGCTTTTTACAAATGTTTTTTTATATTAGGTTTACAACTGTACCTTCTCGAACTCCACACTTTAACATCAGTATAGTATTCTTGGATAAAATTATTACACTACCCAGGAATACTATTTTTACTTTCCTTAATAAAATGTTGTTAATCTTAACATTAAGGTGTTCAAGTCCAACAGTTTAATTTGTAAAAAAATATATATCATGTGTGTATATAGTTTTTATATTATAATGTGATTTTAGGGGCAGAATACGGTATTTTTTTATTTGAATCTTGATTATTAAAATAGTTATCGTATTATTTATATTTTACAGTATTTTCTGCGTCAAATCTTAGACCTTTCTAATGAATGTATTAATTAAAGTTGCTTGTTGAGTTTCTCGTCAGCTATCCTCAACACAACTGCCTTCCCAACTAACTAAAAGGACTGACAATACTAACATGTTTATATTAATTTACATTTTGTAACTGAAAAAATCTATTTGAGTAAAGAATGTCTTGATTAGATTTTTTTGGTAAGAATAATTTATGTAAATTATTACAAAAATTAAAAAAAAAATTATGTAAAATTTTTGATTCACTGAATATGTTAAGAGCGCTTCTGCTCGGTGAATTATAATTTATTGATTTGGTTTCAATGCAAATGTAATTAATGTATACTCGTATCATATATATCAACTATTAGTATCATTTCATTCCATTTTTTTATGAACAAATTATATATATAAATGTCTATATATACATAGGTAATGAAACTCTTACACCACTGAGTAACTGACATACAACGCAAAGCCGAAACTATTTTACGTAGATAGTTAAAATTTGACATGCGTATTCTTTGGAAAGTATAGGGAAACACTAAGGACTACTCGTAGTTCCTATGGGAACAGGAAATATTAGTTTTAACCGTTATAGTTAACGCAAATGTTTTTAAGAACTATAATTATTTGCTTATATTTCTGCTACAATATTTCCTTTTTAAAATATATACCTACACAGTAATGACTAAAACCTTTGAGGCCTATCGGAGCGCAGTGGGGCAGCATTTTGATGGGTTTGAATCCCACTCGGTGAACTGATTACATTTAAATTATTTTCATTTCCTCACTCTGATTAGACAAAATGTGCCGTTTTTTTTATAG
Organism: Dryadula phaetusa; assembly: GCA_032432895.1. NCBI lineage: Eukaryota > Metazoa > Arthropoda > Insecta > Lepidoptera > Nymphalidae > Dryadula > Dryadula phaetusa. Next base: position 4,499,306 of record JAOYRS010000073.1, read on the forward strand.
GAAAAGGAGGCAAACGGGCAGAAGAGCCACCTGATCCTAAATAATCACCTTCACCCATGGACATTTACAACATTTGAGTTGTAGTTGCGTTGCCGGATGGGTGGGAACAGGGAAAGCCGGCTTACATGACATCGAACCGGCACCAGAACACATCAACACATATTTGGCGGATGGTTTTTGTCATGATAGTGGTCGTGAGCCTGTCAGAGGAGTAACCTCCTACCACCGATAACTGGGATACCCACCTTTTACGGATCGCTACCCAGCACCGGAGAGGAATTGTATTCTACCCCGCCCCCCGCAAAGGAGCGTTGAGTTCCTTTTAACACACGGTGTCTCAAATTCGGCAGAAAGCGGAGTACGGAGTGTCTTGACACTAAGTACTTCCTGTCTAAACAGATATGCTGGTTAAAAGCGTAAAGCTAAAAAAAATATCTACAACGCACTAAAAGAATCAAGATCAGATAGTGCCCTGACGGTACCTGTCGCTGCCTTCGCCGGCTGCCGTCCTTAAAATAACTAAATATTATTATTATCTTTTCCTCGGATCAACAATCACGATTTTCCTCCAGCTCCAAGTACCTCTTTGTTGTTCAATTTAATAATAAACTATTACAAAAGATGTAATTAGTCAACGCTTTTCCAATTCTTATCGACCTCGGAAAGTACTTGTGAAATAAACTCAATATTTTATATTAAATATATACTCATAATATACTAATAATATATAAATTATATATGATTTTTACTTTTGTGAGACCTGTAGGTTCAATGGTTGGTGTACTAAAGATTCGATTCCATTTAGTGCTTAAATTTATCTCAAGTAACGTATTACTCATAATTATACTACTGAACTTAAATAATTAATTAATTTGAGGCCGGTCGTGGCGCAGTTGGACAGCGTCTGACTGTAAACGCGATCGGTTGTGGGTTCGATCCCGCTATAGGGAGTGATTATATTAAAATTATTTTCACTTTCTCGCTCTGGTAAAGAGAAAGTGCGGCGTTGAGTTCCACCTCTCAACACGCAATGTCTCGATTTCAGTGGAAAGTGAAGTACGGAGTGTCTTGACATTAGATAATTTCTGTGTACCCTGCTATGCGGGATAAAAGAGTGAAGCTAAAAAAATATTCTTTTAAAAATAATTTTTAGTAATATTGAGTCTACCTGTGTCCACGGACTACTGCAAAGTGTATAAAACGTCAGGTTTCGAAAAAAGCATTTTAGAATACCAAAAACTACACAATCAATCTGTTTCAAAAAGTTTTATTTAAAAAGTTTATAGTTCTTAACAATAATTTTAGATGGTATATTATTATGTAAACTTTTTATTAAATGGTGAATTATGTAAACCCTGGTGCGCTTACCTTTTATTAATAGATGTTAGTGAATAAATTATTTTTTTGTCATATTACGTGTTACTTTATAATGAGAAACTTTATTGTAAAGATGCTAGTTAGGATAATTTTCTTTTAATATTAAATATTTGATTTTGTTAATAAAGAAAATCACTTTACAGTGAACAAAGAACACCTTTTCATCGAAATTCGATTTTAGTATGATTTTCAACTTAATATATATATTTGAGTAATTTAAGTCGTAATGTTTTCACTCTATACTTGTCAGTATAGTTCAAGCTCTCACCAGTTTATTGGTACAAGATTTTAAAATAAATTATTAAGAAATTTTCGCATCACATCTCCTAAACATCGCGGTAAAAGAAAGTACTTCGCAACTCATTTCCTATCCACAAAAAAGCGTGCTAAGTGGTGACGAGGCCTAAAGAAACCGACGTTTATAATAAATACAAATTATTTACTGAAATTGACATGTTTTTACGTTTGCAAGCTGAATTCCCTGTTGTATCAATGATTAGGATTTATTAAGTAATTTTGATATAATTTTTGTAGCTTTATAGTCAAAACACAACGTGCCACTTAAATTTAACGCCGCGTTTTGTATTACCAGAAAGAAGCAATGAAAATAATTTAAATATAATGGTTTCATAGAGTGAGAATTGAACCATCTACAATAGCGATATATACAGACACCCGCCCACTGCAAAACATAGGCGTAACATACATATATATAGATAATAAAAATATTTGTTTTTAGGAAAGTGATACAGCGCGCGCTAAGCTAATGAAGGAGCTGGAGGGCCTTATCAATGAGCGTGACGTTGTTGGCGCCCAGCTGGTGAGGAGGAACGACGAAATATCATTGTTGTATGAAAAGATACGCATACTGGAGGTTACGTTACATCGAGGTATGTTGGTATTTTTGGAACATAATGGGTAAATTAGCTACATAAGAACAAGCGATAGTACTAAAATAAAAAAAAAAACTAAGACAACTATTTTTAGTGTAAAAGATCTAATATTTTTTTTGATATAACAGTATTTTTATTAATATGATGGTATAGCAGGGAGTCGCGAGAGACTCTTGGATAGTTACCTCAGTAACGCAGTATTTGGGAGAAAAGACTCATGTTCTAACAAAATCAAATTTGACAAAATTAAAACAGTCAGGGGGAATCTAGTCCCAAAGTCGCAAAGTTCAAGATATCCAGTATCAAGTGGCAAATTGTAAATTGCAAAACAAGTGAATCACAAAACTAACACTTTATCTCACCAAAAAAGGTTTAAATATAATCATTACTCTCAGTTAAAACGCAACGGCAACATTGAATTATGATTAATTGATTCAAAACACAATGTTGCTACAATGAATACAATGAGATCATCGTGGCAGTGGGACAACGTTTGAATGTATACGTGATTGGTTGTGGGTTTGATTCTCACTTGGGAGAATGAATATATTTAAATTGATTTTAGTTCTCCGCTCTGATAAGACAAAGTGCAGCGTTGAGATCCACCATATTACGCGCAATTCACGGGATTTAAGCGAATAACAGCGAAAGTGTATGTCACCAGGTTGATACTATGTTCTCTATATCTCTCTGCTAGGTAAGATTTATATAGGGAATAAATAAAGAAATAAGTATATATATATATATATATATATATATATATATATATATATAGTAATATTTCAATTTTATAATATATATTGTGTAATTATGTAATATGGATGTCTGAAATAATTTTAATTAAATAAATCAAATTTTATTAGGAGAACGTCAGTATGAACAGAGGGTGGAGGACATTCGACTGCTTCGGCTGGAGATCATTAGGCTGAGGAAAGAAAAGAACCTCCTATCTAAAGGCATTGAAAACATGACGGATTTACGACTCGAGGTATTTACAAAGAACTATATAACTGAAAATTTTACAAGAACGATACATTATTAACAATTATTAACTTTTTATAGTAATAAAATTTAAAAGAAATTATTTAAAGTGGAATACACACGGGTATTTTAGTAATCTGCTTTAAAAAAAGTGATTAAAATGATTTTATAGTTACTAAATAAGTACTTATTTTTGCTGTTTTATGGAGATTTTTACAAATTTCAGTTAACTAAAAATTATTTCTAAGGACAGTCGTATTTCATTACAGAAAATATTATTATTTAATATTTTAAAAATATTAAAATGTTACGCAGATATTGCATTTAAAAATTAAAAAAAATACATTTAAATAAAAATTACATTTTAAAAACAATTTTACGTAGCCTGTCTTGCGCCTTTAGGAAAACTCCAAATAATAATTTAACGAACAATTGTAATCTAAATCTAAGTTTGTGCCATAAAAATGTAATTCAATAAAAATGTTTTAGATAAGTTTTAGATATGTGTATTGCAAGTTACCTTAACTATAAATTATTTTTTATTTAATGTAAAAAGGTTGATTGATTGATTTTTGAGAATTTTACATATTTTAAATGAAACTTATAAAGTAGTTATAGTTTCGTTAATAGTTTCATTTAAAATTTAAATAAAACTATTTTAAACGCACTAATCGCGTATATTTTGATATTCAAAAATTTCGACATATCGAACACTTCACGGTAGTCCGTGGTCACCGGTGTATACAAGTGACTAAGACCACCTATAAGACAGTTACATTGAATTTAATATATTTTTAATTTGTAATTATTTTCATGCAATCCTTCTTTATATATATATATATATGTATATATATATATATACACTCATAAGTAAACTTAATGTATCCCAAATTTCACACTCCTCCGATCGCGTGACTTTTGTAGAATTGAATCCTTTGGTCTTGCTTGATATATTAATAAAATGAAAGTAAATATTAAAGTTATTTACTCCATACTCAAAACAATAGCAAATCAAATTTCTATTTATTTTCCAACAAAATATATTTTCTAAATCAGAGAATTTTTTTAAGTTTTTTTTTAATTAGCGAAAGTAGAATTGGTAAATAAACTACATAGAAAAGTAACACGCAAACCAATCTATAAATTATTTATTATACTTATTAATTAAATTAACCAATTGTTGTATATTTTAATAAGTTTAGTAAATTCAAACAACTCTTTATTAAATAAAAAAGAGTGCCAGTTAATATTGAATACTTGACAGTTCGTGTAATTGTAATGCCTACAAAAAATACCTTCAATTAGGTTATGTTTGTTTTATTACAATTTTTTTATCTTATTTATTTTCTTTTTAGCTTCACACTTTTAGCAAGGTAGACAAGAAATACCTAATGTCAAGACACTCTGTACTCCGCTTTCCGCAGAATTCTGGATATAGCGTGTTAAGTGGCGGAACACAACGCCGTGCTTTGTCTTACAAGATTAGGGAAAGGAAAATAATTGAAACATAACCATTCCCAAGCGGATTTTTAATTTCTATGAATATTAGAATTTTATATAATATAAATATTATTGGGGATATATTTGCAACTAACTGATTCACTATGCAAATTGTTTTACCATATCCACAACACCATAAATCATTTTCAACCTTGTCACCGGGTGCATATCGTAGATATATTGCAGATGTTTTTTTTATTTTGTTTTTTAAGAAATATAATTACGGTATGTAAATTTAATATTTTAAATTATAGTCAACTGTGTTCGTATAATATTATTTTTATTCTCACTTATCAAACCAGTCCATTTCGTACTATCTAATTAAATATTTAGTTATTGGATAATTGACTTGACGGACATAAGAATTGCGTGAGTGTTGAGTGACGGAACTCAGCGCAGCTTATGACTAAGCGAAGCGAGGAGATGTAAAGAAACTAAATATGTATAATCATTACTCTGAGTGAGGGTGGAGATCGTACCAGATACCATCGCGTTAATAGTTAGACACTGTTCCACTGCGCCACGACGGTCTATTTTAAGTATATTAATTTATTGTGTTAGGCCACACAAAAAATTAAAAAATATTTTTCTAAACATTTTAAAATTTGAACGCAGCGGGATTCAAATCCGCTTCTTGGAAATTGCTTTGGTAGTTAGTTTAAAAAAATGTTTTCTAATTCTAAGCGTAGAATAGCACTTAAAAAAAATATTTAATAAAATAGAACTCACTCTAACCAAACGATTATTGTTTAGAAATAATTTTTGGGGTGGTAAAAACTTGTAAACCTCTCTATATAGATACTAAATAAGTTTTGATACAGCCATGGTAGACTGCATGGCTTAGCGGTCACTGCGCTTGAATTATTATCAAGGTTCGAATTCCGCTACGTTCAAATTATACGTAAATATTTACTTAAATATATTACTAGCTGCATCTGCGATTGTGGCTATGTAGAATGAATGTAGCGCAAGTTTCTCCTAGATACATAGCTGATATATCTGAACCCGTACTAAATTATTCCTTCTAGTTTTCCTATAGTTCCATCAAAGTCGGTCCAGCTTTTTCACAGATTAGCCGGAACAAACAAATATTATAATAATTTTTGACAGTGTTATTTAGTATATGTACCATGAATATGTAGTAAATACATAGGTACTAAGTAAAAAGTGATTGTTTTAATCCTACAAATAGATGCTTCAATTTTTTTTAGATGTTACTTAATTTTATATGTATATACTTATTATAAACTAATCGTATTTTCGTTAAAAGGACATAAAATAACCCGAGTGTCGTGATTGTGAAATATTTTCCTATGGGAGGTCATGTTTTCCCATCATTTTGTAATGTCTATTAAATAGCAATCTGTTCGAAACAATGAATCCGTCAACGTTCAGTAATGGCGTGGTGATTATATATTTTTTTAATATTTTTACTTGTAAAATTGATTAGCTACTGTGAAACTGGGTGATGGTGTTTTTATAATTTCAAATTGAAGTCCTTAAATCATGTCGCTTAGTTTTTCACTTTCTGCCAATTATGAGACGTCTTTAGATTGTTTAAAACAATCATCTAGTTTCGATGACGTTTTCAATTTATTGTTATCGTCATGTTTAAAAATGTTTATCGATAAAAATATATATCTGAGAATTTTCTTTTTTGTATGTTCGTGTGTATTGCCTGTATATTATATATATTTTTTTAACTTTTATTCACAAGCTGTTGGTCAGCTACACAATTTTTTGTATGTTTTTTTAAAAAAAATTTTCCTAAGTACAATAATTTTTTTCCTAAGAATTGATCTAGATTTGAGGCCGGTCGTGGCGCAGTGGGACAGCGTTTGACTGTAAACACGATCGGTTGTGCGTTCGATCGTAGGGATCAGGGGAGTTTAAATTATTGAGAATTTAATTTATTTTCACTTCCTCACTCTGGTAAAGACAAAGAGCGGCGTTAAGTTCCACAACTCAACACGCAATGTCTCGAATTCGGTGGAAAGCAAAGTACGGAGTGTGTTAACACTTGGTACTTTCTGTCTACCCTGCTATGTGGGATAAAAGCTTGAAGTTAAAAAAAAATTGACCTAGAAAAATAATATTGTACTACAAACACGGTAATAAATACCCAGTAGTTTAATGTATTTATATTTTTTTATTTTAAAAATATATTGGTTATCTGAATTGCTTTTATTTTAAATTTTGACAGTAAATTTTTATACTCTACCATCAATATAATTTATAAGATTTAAAGGTTCAGGATCAGCGTGGTGCAGTGGGACAGCTTCTGACTGTAAACGTGAGTGGTTGTGGGTTCGATTCCCACTCGGAATTATAATAATTAAAATTTATTCACTCTGGTTAATAAAGCGAGGCGTTTAGTTTCACCGCTTAACTGCCAACGTCTCTACTTCGGGTGGAAAGTGAAGAACAGAATATCTTGACACTGCACTTGCTATGCGGGATGTGAAGGTGCTTACCGCATAATAAAATGGTTACGTTAAACGCTACAATAACAAAGTGTTAGTATTAGACAAGTGTTCAGTGTAAGGTCGTTTTGTTATCTCACTACTTATTAATAATATTGGTACGTCACCTTGATAATATGCAAAATCTTTTATAATCTTGATATCCTCTATATATTAAAATAAACATCAATCGGTATATTAGGCGTGAACTTCGTGAACGTGAGTTGTTAGTGCTTCCTGCCTCTACTTAATAGAACAAAATAATTGAATTATTTTATTTTGAAATTATTTATACACCTACTGACACAATGACGAGGGACGATTATATTTGAAATTTATTTTCATTTCTCCGTTGTGGTAAGACAAGACGCGGTATTGGGCTCGCCTCTTAACGCGCAATGTCTCGATTTCGGGCCAAAAGTAGCCAGTCAATCAATTGTTTTGACACTAGGTCTTTCATTATATACAAGATAAATCGTAAAGCTGAAAAATAAATAGGAATGACAAAAAGAAATAACGTTACCTTTTTTCTTCTTCCTTACGTGTACTTCAGTTTATCATTTGCCTACAGTGTAATATATTTTTTTATTCACAGATTTAGTATAATTATGTAAGTAACATTTTGTAGAGATTGGTTTCCTAGGTCATATCTTAAATCATTATCTAAAGAAAGGTCGTTTAAGACCCGACTATTATTGATTGCTTGTTAATATTATTATAATTAATATATATATATATATATATATATATATATATATATATATATATATATATATATATATATATATATATATTTTAGCTTCACGCTTTTATCAGGGTAAACAGAGAATACCTAGGGTCAAAACACCCCATAGCACTTCGCTTTCCACCGAATTCGAACTAGAACTCAACGCTGCACTTTGTCTTAGAGCGAGGAAGGGAAAATAATTTAAATATAATCATTCACCTGAGTCGAAATCGAACTCACAATCGCTCGCCTTTACAGTCAGACGCTGTCCCACTACGCCACGACCGGCTTCAAACACTAATTGTACAACAGAAAATTTGTTAAGAATAACCTAGCTTTAATTTACGTAACCATCCACAGTGCTTAACAAAAATATAATATTGTTATAGAAATAAGGGTGCGAGCAGACTGAATGTATGTGGCGTCACAGTTCGTATATTTAAATTAAAAAGCCATCATTGTTTTCAATATACAGTATCTTAAATAGTAGATAGACATATTGGAGAACAAGACTTTCTCGGTTTTGTCACGTTTATTTATTTATATGTCATACATAATTAGACGTAACCTTTTTACAATTGTGACAGTGACGAAAGTGACATTCAAGGTTTTTTTTTAATTTTTAATCTTTAAATTCACATATCATTGCACGCAGGTGTTCAATTTAGAAAGAGAGCTGGGCAGGGAGAGACTGCGCGTACGCGCGCTGGAAGAAGCTTTAGAAACGCCTCTGAATGTGCATCGCTGGAGGAAGCTGCAGGGCACAGATCCTGAGAGCGTCCATCTTACGCAAAAACTTCGGCTTACGCAGAAGTAAGTAATTACCTTGAATTTATTTTTAGTAACCCCCATTTTTTGGTACTATTTATTTAGGAGATTTGGGACAGTGGACGCAACATATTTCTTTGTAATATATTATTTTTAGATAAAATCCTGTTAGTTACACTATCTTTGTAATAATATTATTTTCAAGTTTGGTTACGTAGACAAAACCGGCCGGATTAACGTGCATTTTTAACGGCCTCTTAAGCCTACGATCGTCGTCGTCGTAAGCACTAGGCACTGCCCCAGCTCCTCTCTATGAAATGCCATGTGTAATCGCGCAGTAAAGACGTTTCTCCGCTGTATTTTAACAATTTTGCTACACTTGCCTTTTGTTCTATTAATATAATAACTTTATAAAATTGTTATTTATACTAAAATCGATTGTATTTTTCCTTGAACGTAGTCACTTATTTTTATCAACAAATTGATCTTGTGAGTTTTTCCTAAACAATGGCGCCGTAGTGACCATGTACACAAACACTGACCCATACACTAAGTAAATAATCAATACATTCGTTATGCTTATTTTTTTACGTATTTTTTTTATTAATATAAATATAAAATACGTTTCTTGTTATCTTTTTCATATCATCAAGGAACATTTATTATTATTTGAAGCTTAAACTTATTTATAAGGTGTTATGTATTAGTTTAATAGTTAGAAAATATGTGTTCTTAATTTCAGAAAAGTGCTAGCCCAGAGCGAAATGTTAGTGCTGAAGGATCGTGAGCTGAAAGAGACGAAAAATTTGTACAGCGCCGTCAAAGACATGCTCGCTCTACAACCTAGTCCTGAGATACAGGTTAGCAATGCCGCCTATACATCGTTTGTTATTGAACAATTAGAAAACATGAAATGGCAAATATGAAAAAATATGGTTCACCCCATAAATATTTTTTCAGTTAAAAAGGTACAATGACCAAAGACATGTATTTGATTGGTCATTTTTTTTTATCTTCACGCTTTTTATCCCGATAGCAGGCGGTACACGTGAGAATGCACCTAGTGTCAAGACACTCCGTATTTCGCTTTCCACGGAATTCGAACTCAACGCCGCACTTCGTCTTTACCAGAGCGAGGAAGTGAAAATATTTTAAATATAATCAGTCTCTCGAGTGGGGATCGAACCCACAACAGTTAAACCTTGTGTATCGTTTACAGTCAAATGCTGTCCCACTGCGCCACGACCGGCCTCAATGGTGATAATTGACAATAAATTTTAATTCTAATTAAATATAACAATAATTCGAAGAAGTCAGAACACCGTAATTTCTCCCTTTATTTCAATTTTTTTATTTCAGCAAACACTGAACAGGACACAAAAGGCGCTGGCGCAAAGAACAACAAAAATGAAGTGCTTAATTGCAGGTACACGCAAGGATTAAATTTAACTGTATTTTATACAAGAACAAATTATTATATATCCAATTATCTATTATTTATGGCTCACTTGAAATATAATTTTAATTTATAATGACCTTCAAATCAATTTTATACAGATAAAAGTCAACCTAGTTTTAATATAAATATAACTAAATGATCATTTTTTATAATATCTAGACTACCTTCATAACCTATAAATATATTTACAGATTTAGATAGGTAGGCACATATTGACATTCACACATTTAGGACACATTCCACGAATTCTAACAGTTCTGGCTTCCGAGGCAACTAATCTGTCCGCTTTCATTTCCATCCTAAGGCCAGCAACGCATACACAACTATAGTTTTAATAAGTCTATATTTTTATTAACATTTCAGAACTAAGCATGCGTGAACGTCAAGTGACAGATTTACGACTGGAACTGGATAGGGTCAACAATGAACTAACTTCAACCAAGCAGAAGTATTTTGAAATAAAGCGCGCATTAGATGCCGACGAGATGCGGCGTCTTAGAGTTCCGTCACCCGCCACACCCGTTACACCGTCACGTGAAATTACTTAATACAGCTATTTACAAAGAATGTGATGTTTGTGTACGATTAAATTGAAAGCGAATAAAATAAAGAATTTCTTAATATTCTATGGATTCACCGCGTTCCGTCATGCTGTAAGAGAGCCTAAAGCGCTAACATAGTCTATATTAAAAGACTTTAAAATAAGAATTAACGCTCGCCTCCACTGTCCACTACTTCATTTTTTACATTTAAAAAGATCCTACTATTAGGATTAGTATTGTTATAAATTTAGTATACGCAACAGAGTTTTTCTAGAACTTTCATTAAAATGTAATTTCATGTTGCATTTATTCGCTTTCAATACTAAATGCCCCAAATTGTTTATTATTTACATTTTGTACAAGAAATTATATGTACATACATATTTTGCATTTATTTATTAACGTTTGTATACAAAATATTGTTATAACTTATACATAATAAAGTTATGGTAACAATACCAAATGATTAGTCAATTCTCTAAGGAAGACTGATTTTAAAATGTACAGAGATTAAGTGAATTTTACAAGTGCAATAAATTTTTCAGTTTTCTGTGTGTAGTTTTATTGCATCACGCTTTATCCCGTATGTACCTAGTGTCAACACATTCCGTAGTTGACTTTCCACCGAATTCGAGACGTTGCGTGTTGAGTGGCGGAACTCAACGCCGCTCTTTGTCTTTACCAGAGCGAGGAAGTAAAAATAATTTAAATATAATCACTCCCCCAAGTGGGGATCGAACATTGCAAACGCTGTCACATTGCGCCACGACCGGCCTCATTGCACCTAGCGTCCTATTATTCTAAAAAAAATTAACTACATAGTAAGAAGGGATGTGCGAATAATTCGAAATTAGGAATTATTCGTTACAAGTCAAATATTAATATTCTATTCGGGACTTGAATAGAATAATTCGATTTTTTTATTTATTTTAATAATTACTTGCAGATTTATTTTCGAGTCTTAAATTCAGTTTATGTTCAATATTGGAATATTAAATTAATAATTTATGTGAATCGAAGAATAATATACATTTTATTTAAATTACAAAATGTACTCAAATATCACAATTAATATGAAAAGACCTTAAAATAAATAATTAATAAAAAATTGTAGCAATAATTTTTTATTCAAAAATAATTAATATGTAAGACACTGAATAAACAGGAAAGTTTGTTTGTATTTATGCGTCTCAGTGAAGACTAGCGAAGATTAGCTTCCAGTCTCCCGAAGTATTCCTGAAGTATCCCGAAGTACATATTATTCGAGACAGGGAAGATATGTTCAATTTGACACGTTCAAATCTTTGAGTTCTTTCTAATGTATACTCAATTGGTATAGGTTTAAATAGAAACAATTAAATAAAGATTTTTTCAAAGATTAAAAACTACAAAGCTCTGTTTATATACTTACTTATATGAGTATAAAGTTTTAGCTGTACATAATATATATAAATTATCTACATGTAATAAGAGACATTGAATAAATTATTTTGAATATGATAATTATTAAGCTTGTTAAAAATACTACAAGAATACTGCATTCAATTCCACTTGACCTTCAACTTAACAGACAAAAAGTCGATAAGCAATATACCATCAATCAATTGTGAATACGACAATTTAACTGTCACTTTGATAGTTTGAATTTATAAGAAAGAAATATTATTATATATTTATGTGCTACATACTGGGACATAGATGGCGGAACAAAAACTATTTTGGTATAATTGTAGTATAATTTGATTATTATTTGATCATGCAAAGTGTGTGGGTTCGAAATTCATTTTGTTTTTTTTTAGCTTCACGCTTTTCTCCCACATAGTATACAGAAAGTACCTAGTGTCAAGACTCCGTACTTCACATGTAATCAATTCGAGACATTGCTTGTTCAGTGGTGGAACTCAACACCATACTTTGCTTTTACCAGGACGAGGAAGTGAAAGTATTTTAAATATAATCACTCCCCCGAGTGGGGATCGAACCCACAACCGATTGCGTTTACAGTCAGACGCTGTCCCATTGCACCACGACCAATTATAATTAATTCTCCAGTACAACACTATTTTTGTCTGTCTTCATATTAAGTTCTCTCAACATGTGCTTTCATCTTTCAGCTTATATGTATATATTAAAATGTAACTGATGAATTTTGATTTTTTTAATTTGCTTACCTGTGTGTTTGTTACTAATCTCGGAAATGGCTTTTACGTATTTTTACAATTTCCTTCAACGTTTACTGTTTGTTTCATGTCAATAGGTTTGTAAATAAAGTTATATGAATTTAAATTATTTTGATAGACAAAATTATAGCAAGGGTCAAGCCACGTAAACAAAGTTGCTAAGAAATGATTTTCTAGGATGTGTTACTGACACATCCTATCCTATCCTACACTTACGTATAGGCACATCTTAAGTAGACTGCCGGAAGTAGCTTCAATAGACGCAACAAAATCTGCTTTTAGATAATAATAGGCGGGAGAGTGACACACGCTAGTAATTTCATAATGTTTTTGTAACGAACCTATGAATTTGTTTCAATTTTAACAATATTGATTACAATGGATCTATATAATCACGATCATCTTTCATAATATAATTTATGTTTCTTTATTGAGATTATGCCATTACATAACTGGAACTAAATTAAATTTATTATTATAGCTTTATAGCTGAATACCTAGTGCCTCATCTAGTGCCAATTGGTACAAAAATATATAATTAAAATAGATTAAGTAAAGAACGTCTTCAAATCGATATTGGTTTTCAAAACAAGCGAGTTGTGATGTGCCCTTCACTATCGATATCTCTCGTCTCTCAATGGCTTGACGGCCCAATTTTCTATAAGCGCACACATGTCTAACATAAAGTTCGCCTGCTGTAAAAGGAGCGGTTTTTTTTCACACAAATGTGTATGATATTCCATCTAAATCATTATCTAGATTGCTAATTTGTATATAGAAAATGTAGTTGATCTGTCCATACATGAAAAATATATTAAAAAATAACATTATTAACACAAAACAATAGTTTTTAAACTTTTTGTCTATGAGTTTGCACATGCTAATGTCGAAAACGCCTTAACTGATTGACATGTAGTTTTCACTGTTGTATTTTGATAATTCCTTAACCTTTAGTATCTTTTTGTTTAATAAATAAAAAGTTACATCTATATGAAGTTATTTCCGATAAAATTGCTACAAAATAAATGGTTTTCTTAAATTGCTGAAAGTTTAGTTTTTAAAGGTGTACATGAATCATAATTTTAGCGACTTTTTTAGCCAACTTCACGCAAACGAAGTAATGGGCACACCCAGTATCAAATATAATTGATTCCAGAACCATATTATATAAAAAAACTTCTCATAATTATTGTGAACATTGTAGTCTAGCATAGATTTCATAAACCTTACTAAATTTGTAAAGAGCTAAAAGATATAGTTAGTATAATTTATCTTCAACTTTCGCGACTTTGCTTTAACATTTTAAAGGAAACTATTTTAAGCTGATTTATCGCATATATCAATTATTCAAACTTGTATTTCCGTAAACCACTTTTTTTATTATATATTCAATATAATTAACGAAATGCGAATAATTCGTTTTAAATAGTTCTTCCGCTAGATAATATAAAAAATATATATTGGTACATGTGTTTGTTTTGAGAATATAAAATATTTTAGTTTCTCCAATAAAAAATGCAGGGTGTAGAGTTTCGCCATCCACATCCCTAATGTCTTGAAAAAAGTTAATAAAATAGATTACGAATAGTATCTATACTCCAGTGGTGAGGTTACCATATAACACGGCTCGGCTCGGATCGTCATTGATAAAATTTTGAATATTTTTAATTATTAAGTTATATTCCTAATATTAACTTACCACAAAGTACAAATGTATTAAAACAGAAAGACGCTCTTTACATTACAAGTGTCAGTTAAAAGAAATACCACAGATAATGAAAACCTAACTAGTTTATCACCTCCACTACTATATCAGACAGTTTTGGGACGAAAAAAAATAAAACGCCAGAATCATTAATCCGAAAACAATAGTTTTATTTAAGAACTTTTCACTTTCTCATAAAATATACACATTGTTTTTGTCATTAAACTAAACTGTAAGTAAATACTAATTTTAAATACCAATTTCACATTCGGATTCTTATATCAGCCCGCTATTGCGTTTCGGTCTAATTTATTGGTGTTACATTCATGTACAAATCCTTTACTTAACTCTATTTAGAAAAGAAAAAAAAATAATCAAATGAAAGCATGATTTTGTACATTCATTCAAATAAAAAAAAACACAAGTCCTCTGTTAATTAAAGTGTGATGATAAAATTCTAGTCCATTGTCGATACTTAAAAATAACAGTTTGTATGTATGTAAAGAGTGCGGCGCGCCGCCGCACGCCGCTAAACGCCGCTATACATAATAGCTGTCCAACTTACCAATACAAACACAAACGACGCTTGCACACAAGCACACAGTCCGTTGCGCACAAACGCCGCCCACTATACACTCGCCGGCTTACGTAGGTACTTATGACATATGCGATGGAATCAATAAAACTATTGTTTGTTTGTTATTTGTTTGTTTGTATGTTTGTTTGTCTGTCGCGATATACGGTACTGTAACGTAGCGTGTCGCCTAGTGGACGTCGGAGCTCTCCTGTTTCATCGGGTGGTTGGCCGTATCCGAAGTGTTGATCGGCTGTAATCAAAATACAATTTTTACTATGTCATCATTACTTGACTTTAACATTCAGTTTTATTATCTAAAGACAACCATAAATCCGTATAATATATTTGTTTGAAGAAAATCATTTAATAATAAATAAGATTCCCGGCATTTTTAAGTTACCATAAATTATACATTCGAGTCTTAACGAGAGTAAGAAAAAAAAAATAGTTTCGATGAGTCTTCCATTTATACAGTTTTCACATTTAATATGGTAAATAAAGAACATAAATAAAATAAAAAAATTGTAGCATTAAGTTTTCATTAACAATACAATGACTATTAAATGAGAAACCAAGGGCTGCTACCTATTTTGCACTAAGAGCATACTTCTTGAAATATCAAGATGAAAAATTTACAGCCTCTATATAACAAAACTAAAGAAGATCAGAAATAATCGTAATATAGTAGTAATTAGTTCCTGTGATTGGTTATCAATCAAGAATTGCCATAACGCGTGATTAGTCGCCAGAGTTAGTCAGCTAGTCGTTAGTGTGTGTCGGTTCGCTTTGTACTCACAAGAGTGATGGGCGGCTGCGGCGGCGGCGCCTGCGGCGCGGGCTGCGGCGGCAGCGCGGGCGGGTCGTGCACCGCCGTCGTGGAGTGCGCCGCCTGCGTGCCGCCGCCGTAGTACCCGCCGTTCATACCTGCCACGGCACGAGAACGGTGTGCACTTGAGAAAATTGCTATTGTCTCATGTTTACCACTACTATATAATATATGTAAACATGATAAATCTACTGTTCAGAAATGCAATAAAATTGTAATCAAAACAAGCAAAACAAAGCGTATTTCTAATTATATTTTCCTTGAAATTTACTACTTTATAAAAAGAATAAAATAATACAAATCTTGAACATTTTCTCACTAAAAGACAAAAACATGCACAGGTCATCAGATCATTGTATTTAATGAATTTATAGAATTCTGTATACAAAAAGCTATTTTAAATAAATATAAAATAATTGTAACCCAAACCTACATCTAATTATTATATATTTTTTTGTTTTATATTAAGAAACGACAACAAAAATCCTTACAAAAAGAAAAGTTTTCTTATATTTTTTACAATAAAAATAACTAATTATGATCGAAATCTATTCCAACAATTATAAATTAAGATCTATTTTAAAAGAAAAAATATTTTTCATATCTATTCAATAGCTTGGAAGTTTACCTGCAATGCCTAATAAAAAAAGAAATAAACTTTTCCGTATTACAGTATCAGTATACTCGGTACGGTAGTGCGGCGGCGTACCTTCGCTGTAGGTGACGGTGGGCGGCGGCGCGGCGATGGGCGGCGCGGGCGGCGGCAGCACGGGCGCGGCGCCGGGCAGGAAGTAGTCCTTGTTGACGCAGTTGCGCAGGCAGTCGGGGATGCGGCCCACGATGGCGCGCCGGATCTCCGACGCCGCCATCTCGCGCAGCTCCTGCGCCGACGCGTCCGAGTAGAACGCCGCGTGCGGGGTGCACAGCACGTTCGGCGCGTCCTTCAGCGGCCCTTGCTGTGTACGCCATATTTTACTTACTCTCTCATTCACGTTCATTGTAACAACAATGCATATTATAACAAAATATTTAAAAAAATAATAATGTCAAAACACTCCGTTCAACGGCTTGCTATCTGAAGTCAAGAATTGAATTGCGGAATAATTGATAATATTTATTTTACCCTTACACACTTCCCCACTTGTAATGAGATAAAGAGAGCTTTATTTATACAACAAATATTGTAAGCCAAAATCAATAGATATATGTACACATACTATAAAAAATATATTTTATCTTTAGACATTCCTCACGCATTGTAAAATAGATAGAGATAGCCATATATTAAATTATTCTCACATCACATCACACCATAATGACAAATATTTTTATTTCAATCATAACTATAATAGTTAAAATTGAAATTTAAAATTGTACCATTTTAAGTAATACTTAAAAAATGTGTATAAAAACTCGCCTGGAACACATTGAATGGCTCGTTCTCGTGCACGTCGAGCGCGGCGGCGCGTATGCGGCCCTGCTTGAGGGCGGACGCGAGCCCCTCGTCGTCCACCAGCCCGCCGCGCGCCGTGTTCACGAGAAACGCGCCTGCACACACAAACATAGATATATACACGATGCACAGAATAAAAGATTACATATATTTTAACAGTAGTAGTAAACAAGTCTTAGTGAGAATAAAGGATAGGTCGGGGGAGACCTTAGTTGCCCTTTACAAAGCAATATCGAATAGATACTGGGTGAAGATATTAATGACTGTGGACGAGGCTAAAGACCTATGCAGGTACACGCACATTCACACACACGGCAGGTTCACGCTTTATCCAGTATTATAGACTATAAGAGATAACCTAGTGTCAGCTTTGACCTATCAAAACAGTAAAAAGAAATTTTAAACATGTGGGAATCGAGTGGGAATCGGATCCACAACCAATCGCGTTTGCAAACGCTGTCCCATTACAGTACATGTTCAAAATTTTGACGGAATTTTAATAAAATACTCATTTAAGTAAAAAATAAATAAGTCACATCAATTATTATTACCTGGACGCATTTGTTTAATAGTGAATTCATTGATAAGGTGGTGATTGTGTTCGTTTAGACTGCAGTGCAATGAAACACAGTCACTTTGGAATAGGAGGTCCTGGAAACAATAAACAATCGAACCATTAAAAAACATAAGACAAACAATAACTTTTTGCCCGTATCAAAAAAAAACAAGACAATTAAACGCAAAAAATAACAATTATAGACATTTTCAATAGTAATCCAATGTAAAAATTTTATTTAGAGATCCAGATAAATATTAAAGTGTTATTATTTTGAAATATATTTTAAAAAAGCCAAAAATAAAACACGTACCCTTTAAAAAACATAACATTTCATTAGACATATAATATATAAGACACAGTACCTGAAGCGTATACACCCTGGTGAGGCCCAACGACTTCTCGATGCCGTCGGGCAGGTAGGGATCGTAGAATATGACGTTGAACCCGAACGCCTTGGCGCGCAACGCCACCGCCGAGCCTATGCGGCCGAGGCCCACTATGCCGAGCGTGTCGCCGCGGATGCGCGCGCACCCGGCCGCCGCCTCGCGCACCTGCTCTGGACCTGCGGACATGGAAATATTATATTATATATGAAAGAGATAGTATGAATTACTTTTATTATTAGGAAAAACTGTAAAGATAAAATAAAATGGAATGTCTATTGGTAACATTAAAATAATCGCTATTTACTAATTGGTATGTACGAGTACTCGAGGTACATAGAAATACCTAAATAATTATTTTTACAATTTTAGTCTGTCTATTTGTTCCGGCTAATCTCGAACACGGCTAGTCCCATTTTGATGGGACTTCTACTGTCGACGACAACTAATGTAATAAAAAGTATTTTAGCCTAAACTTTACATCTTTAAAATCTCTACACATCTCTACATCTAATTCTTCTAATATAGAATTCTAATATAGAATTATATTTTAAAGATGTAGAGACGTTAAATTCATGGCGGACAATCGGGGATACAACTGGTTTTAAACTAAATTTATTTTTGACTCTCTTTTTTTCGTATAATATGCAATTAGGGTTTATGAAGCATAATAAGCAAAAGGCATTTTTATTTTATGACTCGTTTACCATGTAATGATGGAAAAATTAATATAATATTAATTCTTTTACACTATACACGGTCACTTAACCAGATGTTTTAAAGTTACAAATAAACTTATAATGACGTAATCTTCGAAATAAAACTTACCTAATAATCTTTCAAACAACTAAAACATGTAATTAATATGTAATCCCTTTATATATAAATTTGCAATTAAACGTGTATAAATAGTATGATAGTATATCTATCATCATCAAAAAAAAAAACACACAAAAACAACATTTAAATTACAATTGTATAGATAGTTAACAAATAAAATAATTATTCAAGTACTTGTATGTATTAGATGACACTTATGTTACGTATTCATAGATAAATATATTATATATTTTTTTAATTATGCGCTTAATCAACATTACTTTAAGTACATTAGCTGATAAAAACATAACTGGTGCGGCGGTTTAGTTTACAGTCTTTGTAACGATTATAAAAAGGTATATTTGAAATACACTCATTTTTTAAATGTTTCTTCTTTAATATTTCTTGAGTGTGTCTATTAAGGGCTTCTCGGTTGTAATAAAACAATAACGAACTTTCATACTTAATTAAAAAGAGTTGGTTATAAGTGATCACTATTAGTGATCGGGCCGCCTTTCCATGCACTATCCTAAGCAAAATCAATAATGTGTTTCTTTATAAGTTGTTTGCAATAAAGAATTTTATCATAATAATAATAGTTATAATTATTAATTTACCAAAAACAAGACCAAATCAAAATTCAGTTCATGCTACGATTGCCTAAATTGCCTTAAATTTAATATCATACTAAGCATATGAATTTATAGCATATATAAGCATAAAATTTGAATAACATTGTATGCAACCTATTCATACATCTAATTTGACACCCTAATTTAAGCAAATATAAGCATAATTGAAATACATTAAGTTGTATCACAAGCCATTTTGACACATACAAAAATTAGAAATATGCAAAAATTTATGATACTAGAGATTTGAGGTCGGTCGTGGCGCAGTGTGGCAGCGTCTGACTGGAATCGAGATCGGTTGTGGGTTCGATCCCCACTCGGGGGAGTGATTATATTTAAATTATTTTCACTTCCTCATTCTGGTAAAGACAAATTGCGGCGTTAAGTTCCACCACTTAATACGCAATATCTCGAATTCGGTGGAAGACAAAGCACGGAGTGTTATAACACTAGGTACTTTCTGTGTTATGACACTAGGTACCCTGTTATGCGGGATAAAAGCGTGAAGCTAAAAATAAAATACCTGTGAATTTTTTCCCTTCCCGTACCATATTGGCCAGCCAGTATGTCCGCCGGTATAAATTCAATATGAGACACATCGTCGTGTCGGCAACCTCCTCGACGCCGTAGCCCGGAACATTACATACAGCTATTCCTGAAAAGTAAATACATTTTTGGTAAAAATAATGTTTATAGTCTAAATTAATTCGAGAAAGTTTTAGTCAGGTATTTTATAATACGAACTAGGTTTACGTTATGACTGCTAAATTTAGCAGATTTTAAGCATACCAAAGAATAAACATTAAAAATATGATAAGGAATTTCAACTTAAACAATGAAATTGACATTGTAATAAAAATTGAGTGAACTCAGATTTGTACTAAAAAAATTATTCTATTTTTCATTCATGTAAATTAAAACAAACAATGACATACAAATACTGTCATTATAAATTTTTTTAACTCATTCAATGCTCAAGTCAACATCAAATATAAAATCAACTTAGTAACACTATGCACTATATGCAAAATAAGCACAAACTTCAAAGAAAAGCATACAGGTAGACAGACACTCACCTAGTTCCCCCGCCGCTTTAACATCAATATTATCGACACCAGAACCAATGCGGACAATGATCCGCAACGCTTTAAACTTTTCCAAATCCTCCTTGGTGAGTATGATGGTGTGCCACATGAGAGCGCCGACCGCTTCATTGAGCACCTTCTCGTGTATCTCTGACGTGGAC
This sequence comes from Dryadula phaetusa, assembly GCA_032432895.1. Taxonomy (NCBI): domain Eukaryota; kingdom Metazoa; phylum Arthropoda; class Insecta; order Lepidoptera; family Nymphalidae; genus Dryadula; species Dryadula phaetusa. The sequence goes on from JAOYRS010000073.1 coordinate 4,520,395, forward strand.
TGCGCGTCGCAGAACGCCACTGTCGCCACGTCTTTTAGTATTGGCATCTCGACGGTGCAGTCCCTGCCGTCGAGCAGTGCCACTAGGGGCCTGGAAATATGAAAATACTGTGTTAAAATAAAAGTAATAAACTTACAGAGCCAATTAGCTGGGTAGTCAGAGAGAACAACACTTCCATTCTTCACTTCCCACCTGAAATCGATAGATTGCTTGTTGATTGACAAAACTCAACTCCGCGCTTTGTCATAATAGAACGGGGATATGAAATTGCAATTTTAAATAACACAATTGATGAAAATTGTGTTATTCAAAATTAAATAACACAATTACCATAAAAAAATAATAATAAGCAAAGAATATATAATCACTTAGAAGAATTAAGTTTGTCTCTCAAGACGACAGAAATCGAATCAAATGTTAAAATACATAAAAATATATAAATATAATTTATAAAGTGACTTTACTGTAATGTTAAGTAAATATACATTATATTTTAATAGTCAAATTCATTGAAATTTTGAAATTAAAATAAGTCATTTTAAATATAATGTAAATATAAAAATTTACTATCTAGACTAAACACTACTCATAGAATGATGATAAGGTTTTAGTGATTGTGAAACGATCAAAATAAAGTATAGTTTATTTATTATTTTAACATATATTTTCAATAAAATATATATTATTTTAAAAATTAAATAAAAAATAGGGCATAGTGAGGCACTACGACACCGTCTGACTGTAAACGCGAATTATTATTATTTTCATTTCTCCGCTCTAATAGGAGAAACAGAGACGTTGAGTTCGCCATTGAACACGCAATCTCTCGTCATCGGGCAGAAACGAGTCAAAAAAGTGTCTTGACACTAGAATGTTGATACAATATAATATATAATAAATACAATTGTAAAATAAACACATACATTGCATATAACTTATGCTAAAATACTAAAGGTAATTAAGGCATTAGAGAAATAAATACATAGGTTTATTAACATATTTTGGCAAATTAACATTCCTCATTGTCTAAATATTCAATTCAGTATATATATATATATACATATATATCCTCATCGGAGTATAGGTATAATGGAAACGTTGATTTAGGTAAATATAATTCAAACTCAACTAGCCTAATTCAATATTAACAACAATTCGGTTGAATAATTACGGCTCCAAACAATCCAACACTACTACGTACCGTGCAAACGTATACGTATACACGTAGAGGTACAGTTGTTGCATTATAGTAGGCGATTCCCAGTGCATATTAATCAAGCAGAATTGTTTCGCTCGCGACTAATTGTCGGGCACATTCTCCATGGGAATACATTGGTATTGAATACGTGTTGTTTCCATGTAAACAGTTTTACAAGATCTATATAATCTTATTTGTACCGTCAGTTTGTCAGATCAACCAATATAAAGCCAATTTTGATGTCATTGCAGATAGTATAACGTAATATCGAAATTATTAATTGTTTTTAGCTTCACACTTTTATCCCGCATAACAGGTGTAGACGGGAAGTATCTAGTGTCCAGACACTCCGTCGAATTTCAAGACATTGCGAAATGCATCACATTTTGGAATTCAACGCCGCGCTTTGTCTTACAGAGCGAGGAAAATGAAAATATAATCATTCCCCCGAGTGGGAATTGAACCCACAACCGATCACATCAGTACAGTCATACAGTCAGACGCTGTGCCACTGTGCCACGACCGGCCTCAGCATCGTTTCAAAAGTATGAATTTGTAAACTAGATTATTATATAAAAGAGTCTATTAAATAATTTATTAAAAGTCGAAATATATACTAATATATTTTATGTAAATAAAATAAATAGTCAAAGAGAATTTCTTATTACTTTTCTTTCAACATAGCAATATACTCAGACTAAACAGGAGATATGAAATATTTTAATGAAATGCTCAATTACAAGTATATTTATTGTATTCTAATGATCAAACTGACAAATAAAATAAAACAACTTTAAATAATCTCATTAGAAACAAGCTAATAGCAAATAGATATGCTATTGATTATTACAATAAAACAAAGAACGCACTGCATTATTTAGCTTCAGTAGAAGCGAGCAAAACTATTCAAACTCCATTCGTCCAACTAACTGATTATTATACGAACTAGGCTGTTCAAAGTTTATATGATAGCTAACGATGTTTTGTTTTATGAAAAGTTCTTAATATTGCAAAATATAGTAGTGAAATATCGGAACTATTGCATTAAAGTCGTGACTTTCGAACATCTTTCGACAATCTGATCAGTTGAAGCTCATTTAGAAAAATTATATTAAAAAACGTGAAATAAATTTCCACTCAACACGCAATGTCTGGAATTAAGTGGTAAGCGAAGTACGGAGTGTCTTGACAGTAGGTACTTACTGTCTTCTGTTTATCCTGCTATGCGGGATAAAAAGCGCCAAGCTAAAAAAAAATTCAACATTACAAAAAAATGATACGCCATACAATATAATTTTAGAATTCAACATTGTCATCTAAGAGTAATATAAACCTAAAATCCATTTCCTAAGCGAATAAAGCAAATGTGCCGATAAAATTTATTACGAAACCCGACGTTCCTTAAAGACGACATAAATTACACAGGAGATATCGCTATATACTTATATAATGCCAACCTTTGGCCGGATCTTCGGGATAGCTACGATCAAATCGAATCGTTGGACAAATTGGATTCCAAATCAAATATCGGCTACTTGGGACACGAAGTAGATTAAAACGATTTGTGGACCCTTCCAGGCTGCGGAATAATTAGAGCCGCGCCAGTACGATTAAACTAATAAATTAAACTTTCGTCATAGCAAGGCAGAATTATTATTATTGCCGCTGAAACTTTCGGCGGGTGGAACGAGAAAGTAATTCCGAAGGGGGAAGTTTTACGGAATTTCGTGGAACTTCGCCGGGCAGACGAAAACAGATTTGGGGGCAAACAAAGAGATGGGGTAACGGCGTATCGCGGAGGCGAAACCCCTTTGGGCAAGTTTTGATGGAAAGTAAATAGGATTAGCGCGGGAAAAGAATAAGTTGACTAAACCCGATGGACGAGGCTTTTTAGGTTTGGAGAACTCGGCGGACTTTGAAAGTGAATTAGGGTAGATACTCGGAAATCTTTGATGAGCACATTGTTTATCTACGATATCGCACGACTTTCTGATACGAGTGGCTTCGACGCTAATTTGTTTGTGTTCTACGTAATAGATTCTATCTAAACCACTTGTTTGTGTTCTTGTTGAAACTTATCCCATGTTATATTACCTTTTCCTAGACTAATAGTAATACCTACAAAGATAATATATTTTTCTTTATTGAGTAAAACTAGAGAAGTATAAGAGGCCATATTGGTTCATTTAAATGAAATGGAACTGTGTATATTATGAAAAGAAAAAAAAACACAAAAATATCGGAAGTGTCATTTTGTTTACCTTCTTACCATTTGTTTCGAATTTGTAACTTTAGGGGAAGTCATTAATAGAGCTATCGACCATAGATCATTCCATGATTTCGTTTGCCATTCGCCTGCGTGCCTAGTCGACTTACTAATGAGTCTTGAATTAACTCCAGTCATGCAACACTACTATCAAGCCTATTAAATGTGTTAAAATGATAAGCTTTAGTCTAGGGTTAGTTGAAGTTTTTATAAAAATTAAAAAATAGTTTTATTTAGATATAAATAAAAATGTAGTATTCTAATTACTATAATTCCTATAAAAAAATAAAATAACCAAACTTATACATAATAAACAAACTTAAAAAATAACTGTATCTGAAAGCACATTAAAGAAACAAATGCACCAACGCCGTTTTCGTCCCGCCTTGACCTATCTCTAACCTTCCTACGACGCATTGCAGATTTACTTTTGACTCTAGAGAATTTGTTTTATATACCTATATGATTTACGGTCAGTTGAAATGCATTTAACTTAAAACTTTATTGACCATACTAGATTTACAAGTACAGTTAACACTTGGTTAACACTATTTAAAAATATAACAGAAGCTATCGTAGCGCAGTAGGTGTGCATGTGTCTGTAATATGCGATGACTATTCGTTCGTCATACGCCAAAATGATTTTATTTATATTATCTAGAAATTGTCGCTCTGACAAACGACTGATATTATGCGTTACTTATCAAGCACTGTTTCAAATTTCAGCAGAAAAATTGGAAATGTAGTGTAGTGAATAGCAGGATCTCTCAAAATGAGTCTGATACTCGTCGAAACACTAAATGTATTATATTTTAGATGAAAATGATATTGGCATTTTTCAATTTTACCAAAGAATAGTTTATATAAAGAGAAATGGATTGATTATATAAAATGCGTCAGTCTTGTTGCCCTAAACTTTACAATACTTCACCTACGTATTCCCGCATAATAGTTGGCAATAAAAAAAATTAAATAAATAAAAACTCATGAGTAAAAAGTTTTTACCAGGTCATCATTCACTCTTATATTGTTTCTCCCTAATGTTAATGAACACTCATAGTTCATGTTTTTATTATAATTATCAATAATTTATTCGTACAGGTAATACGCATCCACAAGCTTGACCAGTACGCCCGTCACATAATATCGACTTATAATCTAATCCATTGTTGCTCCTATCTCGTATTTCAATATGAATTGCAAGTACGTACAAAACCGAATACTAAAGCATCTGTTTTAAATAAGAACTTTAAAGCTACAAACAATTTAAATACACGGCGCCGACACTCAAAGAAGCCGACGTGAAACGAGTTATGTAATTTATGTATGTATTCCTTCGGTGTGATAATAATAATAATATAATCAACGGTTATGAGTTTACGGCGCGGCAAATATCAAGGACATTCGAGGCCGACGCCGCAAGTGCTCTCGTCGTTCTTTATGACCCTCGACGTTTCGGATAAATAAACTACGAATGGCGTATATATCCATTCAAATAATTTTATAACCAAAGACGAATATTTTGAGATGTTTTTATCTTCTGTATTTAAATTATAATACTTGCATAATAATTCAATTATTATAAAATGAACATTACAAATGCGTTTTCTTTTAAATGTTATAATGTTATAATATTTGTAAAAGAAATACCATCTCAACCTGCAATCACTAAGAAAATACATAGAGCTTAACGCATTAAACCGCACAGTAGGATAGATAGCAACAACATAGTGTCAACACCTCAATGCCGCGCTTTGTCTTACTAAATCCCTTCTGGTAGCAATTGAACCCGTTGTGGGTTCGATTGCTACCATTGCTTTTACAGTCGGTCGCTGTCCTACTGCGCAACGATGGTCTCTATATAGAGTTATAATATATAGACTTATAATTTCTCTCATATATTTTAAATAATCATGATATACATACATATATGAACGTTATATAAATGTATATTAAACAATCAAGAAATAAATTACAACATAATAGTAATTTTACTGAGTGTCTAATGACGTTGAATATTTAAAATAATTTAATAAAACCAACGCAAGTGAACATACCTAATACATTGCTTGGAGAAAGAACTAACTTATAAAGTTACGAATCTGCATGTCAAAAGTTTATCTCTAATCTGCGTTCATACAATGCTTGAACTCTGAAGCACATCCGGTTCATTTTATGCTTATATTGTTTAGTTCATTATTTAGAATGCTAAGTTCAACGTACACAGAGTTGAATGGTAATGGCGTGTTTCAACTTTGCATAAGAGCCGAGAAAACGTATTGAAGCATATAAAACGGAGCAGTAAAAAGCTAATGCGCTCCACTGCAGTAGGTGATTGCAGGCTATTTCCTTGAAATTTGAATGATGAGACGAAAAACTTCTTTCTTTTCATCTAATAAATTACCAACTACTTACAGCATTCAAGATGAATGTAATAAATACAGATAGTGATAAAAAATTCCAAACTAAGTAACAAGATTTCAATAAAATGAATTATATAATAAGTACAGCGAACAGCACATTTCACGCTATGAAAAACCTTGCATTCCGGCTCAGAGATCGTTAATAATTATATAAAATATTTATACAAATTTTGTTATAACAAGTTAACGCAAATAGATGCACATAATAACAATAAACCTCACCTTGATTGCAGGGGTCCATTGGCGATCGGACCCCGAATGCTATCCATACGCGCTCTCTTTGGCAGCATCTTGCGTTTGTCCATTTAAAGCGGCAGAGCCGCTTTAATTACCGCTCCGCAGCGCGTCACCTGCAAACAACGTTTCATTTATTACGTGACTGTATTCACTTATGTTGCTGTTGCTGAAATGTTTTCTCAATTGAAAATGTGCACTGAAACTTGAAACTCGAGTGCCGACGCATATTTCATAATTATATTTTATTTTACAAATCAAAACGACTTGAATGTAAGCTTTAGTTTCCATTTTCACTGGAATAATATAAACGTAAATTTTGTGTGCTCAATGACATAGCTATTAAGCTCTATAATATAACTATTATAAAAGTAATATTTATTATTTAAATACATACTTATACATAAACAGAAATACTAATGAATACGCATTTCATTCTTTTTACGGGTATATCACTTTATACAAAACACAAATTTTATTATCACATTGTTTAAAGGAACTGTAAAATGCCAAATTAAACTACTAGATAGTACTAATTTTCACGCATTAAATACGCGTTGCCTTAGCAACGTGCAGACGTCACCCTAAAGTATAATTATCAATTGAATGTATTCGTTATACATTACTATAAGCAATATAATATATAAACAATATTGGATTTCTGATTTTCTTAATATAATAAGCTTTACCTAAGCCATACTCCATACACCTTCATCCAAAAAATTTCGAAACTTTATTTATAAAAATTAAAAATGCTCACAGATAATTCAAACTTTGAAAATGGTTTTAAATTTTTATAGGCGTCTAGCACGCCTCAATGTATCAATTTTGCAGAGTCAAGCAAACGGCAGCGTGTACAATGTGATTGTTCGATATCTGGAGCTTTGCCAAAGCGATTTGGGTGCATGAATATACAGTTATGGAAATAACGAATAAAAGAATTTGAATTATCTATCATAACCGTTTCATGGCTCAATAAGAAAATTATGATTGTGGAATGAAATACTGAGAACTGGTGAAATTTATTATAAGAGAAATGTTCCCTGAATAGCGCATTTGTATAGGATTATCAAAAAATTTAAAAATAAATTGAGAGAAAACAACAACTGTGGACAACAGAACTCAGATTTACGTTTATATTTTTGAGCATATTATATGTACTTAATGTAAGCGAAAATAATATCAAACAATAGATTTTTCCGTTTTAATGAATGAATAAATACTCTACAGATGTCAACATTTTTTCAATAGCCATATTTCTTGTAACTTAACATTATGAAATCCACATAAACACGCCATTATCGATTAGACACATTATGAGAGAGCTTGCTTTATATTATATAATGAGAATGAGTGAACGATCAATATCTGTGTTTACTCACAATTTCAATGTCATTAGGGTAGGCGTTGGCAAATCGCTCTCGGTCTCGCCGCGCTCATTTTACCTAGGGCAGAAACACAACTTGTTGAATTACTGATCTACTTTAGAACCTATTTATTACCTACTGTGCTACATTATCTAATCACTTGTATTAAATAAGCTCAATTGATGATATATGAATGTTATTTCAATATGGAATATTGAATACCGTGTTCTATTATGATAATATTTATAAAAAATTCATATATCTTTAAAAGTAGAAAATTTTGAGACACTTCTCTTACGAAAGAATGTTAAAGAGAGATCGTATTATTTATTATCTGTATATAACATTTAAGTTTTCTGTACCATATTTATTTAGGATACTATGTATTAAAGTCCTTAACAGGACAGGTGTAGACAGGTGTATGAATATGAATATGAGGCTCACACATAAATTAATCGATTCTTGTGAAGTAATTTAATAATATACATAATAAAAGTTTGGGGCATTTAAATGAGCATTAAATTTCGAAAAGTTACGAAAACTAAGTTAATATGAACATCGAGCAGAGAATTTAAAAGATGAATTATTTCAGTCTGTCTGTTTACAAATGTTTAATGTCCCCGGGAGTAAAATTTAAATATTCTGAGTAGCTAATATATACAGTATTTTTACATGGTTCTATGTAATTATTAAGTACGTATTATGAATCTTTGTATTTTTTGGTAAAAGTTACGATTCAAGTTTTTGTTCGAAAAATATGAATTTTCTTAGGGATAATAAGCGAAACTGTATATATAGATAAATGTGACTTTAAAGTTTGGCCAAACGCGCAATTCAGTTAAGTTAAACCACATCTTGGTACATAATCGTCGGAAAATAGCTTTGGACAAAGGTAATAAATATATTATGTAATCTAAACAAAAAATAAAACTAATATCTATGAAAAAAAGGCATACATAGTTTCATATTTCTCTATTTAAAAGATTAAATTCTGCCTCAATAATGATAACTCATCAAATAAAATACACTAAAAGCCAATATTAATTCATAAATAGGAACAATGATCGCAATTTTCAATATTTCAATAAACTACAGAACATTTTCGTTATAACAATAATATCATAAAAGTAGGTCATTATATAATCAAAACAATGGCTCTTTAGTAGATACGTAATGACGTAGTTATATTAATAAATATTATGTAAGCATCATTAAGCAATACAAACAGAAGGAAAATGTAAAGCAATCACTAACTACTTTAATCATTTTATTTATATCTAAGTGTGGAGTATCTATTGTCATAGTATAATGGGCGAACCAAAGTTAAAAAATTATCTCTTAGTCATAAGTATCAAAATATATTAAATATCAACGTCTGTTACTAATTTCTCCGTGTACTGTACACATTTTGCATATTCTTTGACGCACATACTATACTAAATTGGATCGTAATGTATATGACAATAGTGCAGTGGATAACGTCTGACTGTAAGATGATATTTATAAGTTCGATTCCTACTCCATTATTATAAATAATTGCAAGAAAGAAAGAAATTATTTAATATTTGGCAAGACTAATATTGTAGAAGACTAGTATTGAGTTTCAATCGATCAACGCACAGTGTCTTGAGTTCAGGCGGAAAATAGAGAACAGAGTGTATTAACACTAAACTCTTTGTGCCTATCCCGCTGTCGGAGAGAAATGCTAAGTTACAGCAATTTTTATTTTCAATAATTGTTTAATAAGTCGAAAATGAAACGATAGATGAAATTGACGAATCGAAACTCGTGGAAATCAAAAAAGATTACGTATAACATATTAGTACCCTATTTTAATAAATACCACATACATATAAATATGTATGTATTGGCAAAACGTTTATTACAATACAAGCTCAGAATACGCTTCTTGAAATCAATTAACTGCTATTGTAGTATTATCTTGACACGTACGCAGGCACGTAATATTTCTTGTGAATGTGTAATTTCATTATTTTTCATCTATTAAAGTATAAAAATTTCAATATGGCTCAGTGATTAATCTATTTACTAGAATAGAACAGGTTTGGAAATACATTTCAGAAAATTAGTTATGTGAAAAACTTATTAAAACATTACCTACTTATTTATGTTCTCTTGAAAAGACCATTAAATTCAACTCAAAGAATATTGTGAAAAAGACATTATTATATTCATACACAAAATACATTTATTCCGAGGGTTTTCTTGATGTTTCCTTTTTTGGAGGACGTCTAGAAATACATGTCATTTGACCAATACATCATATTTCATGTTGACATATCAAATTAGACTGAACAATTTTTGTGAAAAGAACTAACAATATGTAAAACATGATTATTTCATAGATCTTCCACACGTATGTAATGTATTAAAAGCATTTAAATCACCTAAAGCAAATAACTTTAGCAAAGTCGAACCGATTTATCTAATATTAAAAAAAAAGTCGTAAGCCTTAATTATATTAATGGAATAAAACAATGGAAAACTAAACATCATTAAAGTAAATTTTCCTTTCCAACACTAAGTTTCTCGACTGGCAGTAATGTTTTTGTTTACGGGTAATTAAATATTTCTTGGTATCAATTAACGGTTACGTCTCGTTATCTCTACTGTCGAGTAAATATGTAACTTGTAATGACCTTGCGTGGTGAATGAACACGTTTCCATATTATTCTTAGTATGATTATACTTTAGTTCATGAATAGAAATTATGATATGAATTTAAATTATCCATAATTATAGCGATGATTTGAATTTATTATATGTATGTATTACAAAATTATATTAAAATATAGCTAATAAATTGCCGGATTTACCAACTTGCCTTCTGCGTTATAAGTAAGAAAACACTTAGAATGTGTATCAATAGTCGTTCTTTGTTTCCACCACGATTTCTTTGACTTTGATTAGTCATATTCATTAGTTACTAGCCTGCGAAACATTCGCAGTTTTTAGCATGATAGCATGTTAATATAATACAAATGCCAGTAAAGTGGCATATTTTTTGCTTATACGAATGAATATTTAACAAGTATGAATTACACATGCAAGGAAACGAACAAGTAAATGTATTAAATGGTATATTTTAACAAAAAATATAATTTCATATATCAGATAATCACTTTTTTATAATTTATATATTATTTTATCTACACTTGCAAGTCTAGTTTAGTCTCGTCTATTTATCTAAAATCAAATATGTAAAAAGTGGAGTGTATGTATCACTAAATTCCTTCTTCATAATGAAATTACATAAAACAAAAACAATAAACAAAATATTAAACGTTTAATGAAAAAGTTTTGGTTTAATACTACGTGAGTATAAATTATATAAACAAGAGAGAAAAAACACTTATTAATAAAAAATATATATGTTTTATTTATAAAACATATATTCATAAATAAATTCGGTAGTTAAATATTCGTAACGCGTGCGATACTATTTCACTGTAAAGCATCTAGAAATGTTAAGAATCACGGTCGGGTGAGCGAACTGAATGAAATTCGAAGATTCCGCAAGACCATCCATTTCCAAAAGTAGGTCAGTCTCTCTATGAAATATATTTGAAATACGCATTTAAAAGGTGAAGTAGATTTCAATGTGTGTGGTATTATTACGTAAATGATGGACTCGTCACTATTACAGCTTACTTGTATAGCATGAATTTAATTAATATATACGAAAAAACTTCCCGCATATACCATGCTATGCTAGTTATAGACAACCAAGTGTCAAAATTATTCTATTATAACGTTTTCGTATTATAACGTGTGTTGAGTGGTAAACTCAATGCCACTCTTGGTCTTATTAGAATGGAACATTTTAAATATAATCGTTTCCCTAAGTGGAAATCGAAGCCGCAATCAGTCGCGACATACACTCCCATACTGTTAATTAATACATGTTATTTAATAATTAATATTAATATGATTACTTATGAGAAATGAGATACATACACTTACATTCTACGATTGAAAAAAACGTAGACATCTATATCAATATCACATCCGGGGCCAGTTTCTGTTGAATCACGTGTGAAAGACGTTAATATGGCCGGTGCGTATACCAAGAAATAACGTTTCAATAAGTTCAAGGTTATAGCTTTCGAACGGTCACTTTAATCAAATAAGTGTCAGGTACGAAAAGGCAGGCGTCTTTATATCGAGTTGATGGTGAAAAGAAACGTACAGTGTCATATTGATGATAATAGTGGAAAACTACATAAAATAAATATTTAAGATTTTATGAATGAAACGCTTATGTTGTAATTGTATTGTATAGGTAATTATTATTTCTAGTTTCGTTAGTTTATTAAATAATTATATTAATAATTAATAATTATTAATTAATTAATAAGATATTCACGACAGTAAGTCGCGCTATCTAAACTTTTAGTCACTGCCGTAAGTGTTGTATGTATGTGTAGAATAGTTTTGAACTCACCAGCGCTGCTCTTGTGACGTAGTCAGGCCGCGATCACCGATCCATCGGCGCACCGGCATTGAGTTGACGCTCGCGTCGGCGCCACTTCGGACGCGCACGCGCACACACACAGTCACTGTTACCGCACACGCGCACACACACGCACACGCGTACACAACACAGCACAAACACACTACGGCGCCACACACCTGCGAGCCGAATGAGCTCACTCGTCACCTGAAACAAACACAATCCAAGTTGAGATTTGATTTCACTTGTCACTAATGTCTTATAATAAAATTTTAATTGTATACAATATGTTTTTCACCAATAATCAATTTATTGAACGGTTACGACTTTTTATTAGAGTACCAAAACTGTTATTAGTTGTACGCCTAATAATACAACCTTAATAAATAAGCAGTGTTACCATAACTTATAAAAGCACGTGTGGTCGCAGAGGAGAGTATTCGAATTAGAAATTCGTTTACATTGCAACACATTTTACGAGCTCGTTACACGAGCGAGCGGCGTAAAATGTAAACATCAAAATGACACCGCAGCAAGTGTGATGTGATTGCTTGCACGCGGCTCCGTCGAATAATAATCGAGCAATAAATATGTTTTATGGTTTTATACAGAATTCAATACTTTTAAATCAAATATATAGCCAATAACGCTCTCGTCCAGTGCGGTGTAGCAAGAGTGGATTTTAAATTACGTAAGGATACAAATAAGTTTCATTAACAAATAAACTGCGTGTTGATACATAAACAAATACATTAAAGCAGGCGTCTGCCCTACACTGTGGCGCTCTGACTACACACGAGTTACCAAACCCGACCTACATTGCACTATAACGGCACTCCAGAAGATTATTTTTATAGTGTTATGCGGAGACCGGGGTAATATTTTACGGGCCATAAAGCAGGGACGGGAGACATTGTAAACTTTATGATGCAAACGTTACCTGCATTGTTTCCGCCTCGGAGCATCACAACATGTTAGAAATGGCGACGACAACACAACGAAATCCGTCATAATCGAATTACACAGGTGTGTAAAAATAATACAGGTAACAAATACATTTACGTAAGAACGCGTCAGATTTCAGCGCTCCCCTGAAAACAAACTATATTTAAGAGTAATATAATATTCAATTCGTACCCATTGCGAATTTGAAGTGTCACATTTACCAGTAAAAATGCCAGCCAACGTAAGAATTATTGTATTAACAATTTTATGATAAGACATTAAATTAAAAAGTTTAACTTGACGAATAATATATAAAATGCATAGTGATTCAACTCTAGCTATAAACATATACATATACAAGCACACCAATAAGTAAAATTGTACATGAATAGATTGTTGTTATACAATGGTTTGTTTGCTACATCTTCAGTTCGTGCACCAGTTTAGACATGAATATTCATAACGATACGTGCTGTTTAATTTCGGAAGCAAAGATAACAAATGCAATTATTACATTCACATATTGTTATTGGCGAATTTTGGCGAATAGTCGGCGAATGGTTAATGCATACATTCATGAATTTGAATTACTTAGCATAAATATTATATTAATACGTTATATTATATACAACTAAAGAGAAACTTCTATTATTGACGTTTCCAATAATGTCTAGACACTTTGTCTTCAAATTACCTCTGTAAATGGTACTTTCAATGTTATCCAGGATTTTTCGACGTTTACGTCTATAATTGGAACTCAGTAATTCATTTCAGTGAGACTATAAGGGAGACATTTTATTAGGTTGAAACAGGTTTCGACACGTTTGTTTACAAACACATTTGTAAATTTCCGTACATATCAGCCTCTATAAATATAATAACTATAATAGCAAAATGATACAAAATATTTGGTCCCTTTAAATTACAATTAACCACTGTATATAACAGTATCATAGAGCAACAAAATAATACATAGAAAATAGAACTCCCTAATGACGTAAGCACTAAGTACATTATATAGTAGATACAAACGGCGAGCTGAATGATAGAGTGCTCAATATATTTAGCTCACAGTGTCTAATTCGGCACTTAGCAACACAACCTTGTCCAATAATTGTTCGTAATGCAAATAACTAAATATAAATCAAGTGGAACCAGCCAGTACGATGGAGCTCAATGTCGTTACCATTTGTATTGGCCATTTGCATATATGTTTCGTTGATTTACGAATACACAGCTTGAGTAGTGAAAACGTTTTAATTGTGTGTTCATTTTAACGGAGTCGTAGTGTAGTTTGACATGTTTCACTACAGGCGATGCATGTGGGTTTATACCCAATATATAGTTTTTCTTTTACATACATACCTACATATATAAAAGTTAAAGTTGATAATAGATTTAAAAAATTAAACTTAATCGAAAGAAACTAGAATAACTGCAAAATCTTTTCAACTTTATCAACTAAAACAATTATCAAAATAGAAAACATAACAAACAGTAAACCAATAACTGTGGACATACAAAGTTAAGTAACACACTATCTACTTATAAAAAGCTATAAGAGGTAAAGTTTTAAGCAAAAAGCGACCGACAGACAATTCAACACAACGTAGCGAGCGGGTCTCGGGGAACTTTTAATTGAAAGCACCATTGATCGCATCCGGGAGCGATCTTGGATGCAAGAATAAATACCGTATATTTTATACAGAGAAGTTGAAAGTAAAACGTTTACTTACCTACATAGAAAGTTAAAACTATTAGTTCTATTTGTATTATTTATTTTTAATAAATTAAAACGTAATATTACAAGATTTAATTAAAAATAACAATATAAAGTTAGAAATATGATATTCTTTTGCGGAGAAGGGACTCACACTAGGTGATTCAAACAACCCTGTAACCTTGAAGAGCATAACATTACATTTAAAATATAGATACATTATAAATATAAATATAAATAAATCCTTTTCAAAATAACAAAACAGCGCTTGTGTTTACCATCAATGTGCTGCCGTAGTCTCACAATAATACTTGAGATTACTCCTCAATTAAAAGATAAATGGAGTAGATAACGAGTTGTGCGGTTATCGCATTAATCGAAGCCATCTCGCAGTCTCTACAGGAAAAGAGCTATGATATTATCAGTAGATGGCCGATTAGTACTTATAGAACAATGAAAACTTGGGGCAGATGTAATCACTAAACTAGGTATCAAGAATTAAACTACAATGTATAAAAATGATTCCGCTAACATTATAACTATATATCAGAAAAAGAAAACCATGATGTTGCCATTGACCATAAAAATGGTCACTTATGTTTTGTGTATGTTTTGATACTAAGTTCTCTCTGCCTATCCTGGTATGTGGAAAAAAACGTACAACGTATACATTAGAATTAAATTACATTTATTTTATACACCGGTTTTAAGTGTTGTTTAGCGTTTAATATTAAAAATTTTGAAGCAAGATGATTTTACTTTGCTTTTAAAATTTTACAAAATTTGAACCACAATAACCCAAGCTAAATGTGTGCAATAAATGCTATCAGCACGTTTCTTATCGGGTCACACAGTACCTATGCGGTTTCGAAACCTAATAACTTGTTACCGGTTGCCGGAGGTCTTTGAACTATCGATTGCGGAGTCGCAAGGGCGCTATCGTAGCGAGTTGACGATCATTGTCTTCAAGTTGGAAACGTGACATCCGTTACTTTTTTTATAATAATTCGAAAACTTTTTGTTATCCTGACTACATTGTTGTGATACGTATATTTAAATTCCAAACAGACACGTTAGTTTGATTTTTTTAAATAATAAATCCAAACTACAAGAATTGTTTATCATTGAATTAAAAGAGATATATGCAAAATTAAAGTACATCTGAATCCGAAAGTAAATCTGAAGTAAATATTAGGTTCCTATTATATTTAGTATCAAATTAGGAATAAATAAATCATAATTTTAATACAAAACCTTTTGCTTTTATCAAAGAAATTATAGATCTATAATAATAAACTGATTTCAAAGCGCAATCCATTAATTTCAGTCTCTCTTACAGCCTTTCACTGCCACAAGACAGTTGTCACAGTGTAACCGCAAGTAATTCTAAACTCGATCGTTCTCGAAAGTACCACTTGGTTAATGACCCTCGTTTTAGAGGAAATGAAATATAGAGTTAAGTTATACTTTTCAAGTGAGAACTTATAAATCATTTAATCTACGGTTTAACATTATTATAATTTTAGTAAACGTAAATATACCAGTTAGAAGATAGGCATACAGAAGTTATAATTATAAAATATTGATCGTATATTCAAAGTACATTTGCAAGCGTTTTATTTATAAAATACTAAAATTGTAGAAAATAGAAAATGTAATTAACAAATATTTTAGTATAAGAGATTTTATTGACTATTGATTTATTACAATAATAAAAATATCTAAGTTAAGTTTAGTCGACTCAAAGGCATACAACAATCGTAACGGTTAATTTATAAATAAGTTTTGCTTCGTTGACTCTGTGGATACTGAAGCGACTAGTCAAACTAGGCAAAGGCCTAACTAAACCCATTGTATAGCTTCGCGGCACAAAGAACATTAAACCCGTTATTTCGTTTTACCTTATTGAAAAAGAAAATCCTGCTTTACATACAAAATGTTTTCTGCAATACCTATTTCCTACTTAATTACTATCTAAATTACTTTTGATAATATCATAAAAAATATACATAGATACGTAGCCTGAGAATATATAATATGTAACGGTGCCAAACGTAATAACTCACAGCTGTCAGATAATACGACAGACAACTGTCGTGTATGTATCGATTGTAATTCCAGCTTTGTTAGACATTATGCATTTGACCTAACGCCAAAACTATGTTAACCAATATGCTGTTACCCACATTAATGATGCTTATAATTTACTTAGCCTAACTTTACCATGTGTAAATTTAATTAAGAATAATTTATAATTTTAATAAAGTGTTTTGAAATCCTTTTTGTTTAAATGGACCAAGCATATAAAAAAATAAGAACAAATGTAAAAAATGATACCGTTTCAATCTTTTTACTATCTATATTTTTTATATATATTTTAACCCTATATTAAAACTATAACAAATTATGCTAAATATTATATTCGAATTAATTAATAATATTTTCTGAAAATACACTTCTATTCTATATAAGGTAACAAGGGTATCAAATGAACACTCGATTTCTATCTATCGTATCACCGTAGAGGACGCAAAGCCAACGTCAATAATTTACAGCCGATAATCTTGAGTGACAGACAATCCCCGTGTTATCGATTATATGGGAAATCCCGGTCCAATTAGATATATATCATTACTGCTAACATTCACCATTAGTTACCTATCGGTTCGTTGAATTATTAGGTGAACTAAATACAGAAAGCGCAAATTAGCACTGAAATGGTAAAACACTAATGAATGTACTTTGGAATAGTTTCAAATTATATAAATTTAATAATTACATTTAATTTGATAAAATGTGATTTATTATATAAAGTAGCACTTTATTTGTATATAATTGTATTTTATTTATATATACAGGTTTCCAAAATAATAAAAAAAATCGCACTTTTTTATAAAGAATCAAGTTAGCATTTCAATCTTATAATCAATGCTGATATAGTTTACATTAGCCTCGTTATATTACGTACATAATAAGTCAGTACAACCAATGACATGTATTTATGTTACGTGCACACATCAATAGACATTCACGGTCGCGTGTCACGGGGTCAACAAAGAACAGTGAGGTTATGAACAATAAAAAAAACATTAATATTTAAATCGATTGTATATGTATCGAATGGAACATCACTTTAGTATTATATCAACTCTTCATCTTGGCCGATTTTATTTTATAATTTAATGTCTTCTAAGACTAATGGAACAGAACAACACTATCATTGATGTTTAAATGAGTCCTCTGCATTCTGTAATAAGGCTTACTTAATCCATAAATTGCTATTTAATAATAAACGTGGCTATAAGTTTTCATTTCATACACTTTACATAAATTACGAAATGGATACCGCACAAACATTTATATTGCTAGTCTTACAGTGATTTTGACATAATTCGTGCAAATTAGGCAACAATCCATGTTTAGAGCCGTTAAAGAGAAGAAAGGCTAGCGAAGTTATAATGAAATTCACGAGCAATAAAACTTCCCTTCAGACTAACCCCTAGATATACATTTGCGCGTAGGGCTGCCACTTGAAAGATTCGCAAGCTTCGAGAAAATGTAAATTTAATGATAGCTTAATAGATTCAAGTCGACGCGCTGGGTTGTTTCCGTTGTTATTTCGCTTTTTTATATCAGGTGTACATTGACCTTGGCCACTTGAACAAAATATTACTTACTTGGGAATAACTTTTGACATTTGGCAAATACTAAAAAAAAATACATTTCATTCACTATTGAAAATACTTTGATTGTTTCTGTTACTATGTAAATACATATTATATACTAGTGGCCCAGTCAATAGTTTTATATACTACGAATTATACGCAACGTTTTCAGTGTAATTTGTGGGTATATAAAACATTTCCAATGGATGGTTTGACGCCCTAAATGTGTACCTCAAAGTTATGAATGTGAAAGCGGAGAGAGTGCGCGACCAGACGAGCGACGAGCGAACTTAGACAAAGACGGGACTAACTTCCATTAAATCTTTTGCAACTAATTTCCCCATCCCCACTGACTCTTGTCTGTTTGTTACTTTACTTATACTTACCTAACAATATTGGGCAAACTGGCTCAAAACTTTTGATAAGTATTTCATTGTACTTATAATTATAGAGAGGATCATTTAAATAAACACATATAACATGGAGTCCTGCAGAACCGTTGATTTAAGAGGTCTGCTGACAAACAATGGAGCTTGCAAGTTATTTTATATTAACTACAATGTAAGTAAACGAGATAAAAGCAATGCTAACTTCACAACTATATTTCCTTTTTTATCTAGACATGAAATTTAAGTAAACTATTTTAATACATTATAGATTTGATAGTTGTAAAAAATCGATAGTTCTACAAAGTTGTTTAACATAAATATTAAAAACAGCAGGTGGCTGACTTGTAAAAGTATCTACCAAGTATGTTAAATAAGTAGGCACGTGTACAAAAAAAATGTAGATTTGAATGTATTAATTTTATAAAAGCAACATTGGTAATTATATTTACGATTGCAGACAAGTTTGAAATGTTTAATTAAACGAAAGAATGTACGTATGAAGCGTATCACCCAATTAATTATTATCGTTACCAGACATATTTCGAAACAGGCGTTGAGCATATTATCAATTTTAGTAGTGACGCACGCGGGGAAATAACTATACAAAATCAATTTATTTAGTTTATAAATATAAATTGATATTAATAAAAGAGTTATTACTCGTTTTCCTGATCTTTTCCTGATTGCTAGAAGCAAGTATATCAGTCTAGGGTTCATGTTATGAAAATATAGTATTGTTGTGGAATTAGGACACGTGTACAACGTTTCTTTCTGGACGACACGACGGGTAAATAAAACATAGCAAAATTTAAAATAAAAATAAATATAAGTGAAGCTAATAAAAACATACTATATAAATATCAAATTCAAATTTAATTTCCACATTTATTTTAAGTTAAATACTAAACGTACAATAAACAAGATGCTCACAACGCCTTGAACGTGTATATAATAAGTACTTTTACAACGTTAATGTTACATAATCTTTGAATAACAGTAATTTGTTCATATATGAATTATATTTATGCTAAATTCGTGTATGCGCTACGTAGAGATATAAGATATGACTTAATTAAATTTAATTTGATTCATTTAAATAGATAACAAACATTTTCCTCATTTGATGTTTACATACATTAAGCATTGGTAAGTGATTAACATATTGTATATGTAATTGAGTGTTTTTAATATAAAGATCAATAGTGATTAAACAGTAAGATTATTTAAATTCTTTTAAAAGGTAGCTTAATAAATATTTGAAATTTTATATGTCCTAGTTTAAATATTTAGATAGGATACTTATAAAATATTATATAAACAGCGACGTGTATCCAAAGTTGTTTGAAACAAGTAAAGCGTAGTGAGTAAAGTCAAAGCAAAGTATATGAAAGGCGATTACTTTCACATAGCAGCAGGAAGCGGCGGAGTGTTGTAACGAGGGAAATTTCCAAGTAAGTTAGTTAAAACTGAAGATAGTAGGTGGTAGTTGCAGTATGTTTTTGACGGATTAGTTGAACGCCGGAGTTGGTGCTTCCACTCGTACAACTACAAGTTTGCTGCAACTCGTATGCGCTCAAACTTTTAGCAACTCTGTCCCTATAACGTAACTTGTATCAAACTCAACTCAATACAAATTGTTAATTATAATAGTTCACTAGTTATTGCTACTTTAGCGACAATAAGCTTGAAAACTTCTTATATGTACTGATTTTGTATTACGGAAGTAATTTCATAAAAATATATAATTTAGTTTTCTAAATATACATTGTATTGCCTAATCTAATCTAGACGGTGTTGCTATATGCACGGCATATCATAAAACGCTTTTAATGATTACGATCTTGAAGATCTCTAAGGACGTTCATATTGTCGTATTTATAACACGTCTCTGAACTAATATTGCAACATTATATCATACGTTTTAAAGTTGGCTAAGCAATAACAAAAATTAGTAGGAAACTAATAAATAACATCTAACTACCTGTTACAAGTGTACAAAAGTGTTATTTTAAGTTATATAACAAACATAAAACTCATCTTAACCTAAAAACAAGATAGGAACGAACGGCATCCAAGTGCTGCGTAAAAATTAAAAAATAAAAATGTCGCCAGCACACCGAGGAATGGCGCTGCAGTGTTACATGTATAGCATCCTTTCAACGTTGCAATAAAGGTCATAATTCAAATATACGCGACGTCTAGTAACTAGTGCAGTTGGGTTACCACGGCGAAATAAAAAAGCGGGACGCAGAAAGTTTTCTATACAGAAAATAAATATATTACAGCCACGACGATCTCCTTTAAGTATATTATACCACTGAAAAAACGCGTAAACATGCAAGCATTTAATAGTAGTATGTACTAGAAATTTAAAAGGAGACATGACATGACGCTTTCTAGCATTTTCTTAAAAACTTTGACGAATAGTGTTAGTATGAAATATTTACATTCACCAAATAATTTATAATTATCTGTGAATTTAATAGCAATAAATTTTAACTTAATATTCCAAACGCCGGATTAATTTATAAAATTATATAATAAATGATAAAGCGTTGCTCTTGTTTTCTATGTCATTTAACTTCTAACAATAAAATTATATTTAGAATTTAGCTAATATAAAAACAATGGTGTCCCGTCAAAACGCTTAAGCACAGAGTCAACAGTAGCACGGAAAGCATCATGCACGTTGTACGGTAAAACGTCTGTCGCGCAAGTGGGGCAGGGCGGAGAGGCGTTCGATCGCGGGGACGCGCTCGGGTCGTTCACCCGCGCCGGACCGGCGAGCGCGGTTAGCGGCGGCGGAACGACTACGATTGGGTTTAATTGCGACCATGTTACTTTACTTACATTTCTTTTAAACCTTTTCTGTATTTCAAATCTTTTCAGGTACTCTGTGACGTTGCTCGTTACATTAAAATACACTGTAGAAACATTCTAACGATATAAACATAAAATACATTTGCAATTCATAGCTAGCCAGAAGTTGTACAAAAACAATTCAACGTAATGCTATCTCGGATACGTTTAATTAAGATACAAACTGGATAGATGATAATTGACTTAATTATTTCATATCGATATAGAAATACATTTAAAATAATTTAGCTATTCGGAGAACTGCAGTTATCGGAAAATAGTAATATAAATGTTTATCATCGTCAGATATTATATCTATAAGATAAGATATTGATTAACTATATATATACAATACAAGTTTATGCGGACGGTTCAAGCAGAAACAAAAATAACGGTAAAATTAGTGTTCAATCGTGTCCGTCGGTTGGCAACAATGAGAGAACATCGGCGAGTTTAACGCGCCTGTTACTTTGTGAATTCTCCGAAGATGGCCGCTAGTGACGTTTGTCAGATCAATACGTTTTCTACATTCGGTGGTCGACGACGTTCAAATTGTATACTGTAGCGCTCTCCACGTATTACTTTAATCGCTTTTTATAATGTTTTGGCAATAGTTATTATTTTTTTAACAACTAAGTACACATACTAGATTACAACAAAAGAACAAATAAACTCACTAAAAGTATTAATGTACAGAAGATAAATTAAAACTGAATCACAAATCTCAAATAAGTCGAAGTGAAACTTTTATTCACAGCGGTCGCGGAACGACGCCAACAAAACGACGCTCTGTCAGCGTTTCCACATAGACGCTTCCGAACAATGAACGAATCGGAAAGACAAACCCATCTACGAAATTTTGGCCACTATCATAAAATATCACAACTAACTTATATAGTTTATTCAAGTATTGTTTTGTTCTTGTCATGTCATAATTGTATATAATTCTCTTTGTTATGTCATACATTAAATATAAGAAAGTTGGTACGTTTCTTTTGTTTGTGGCGTGTTCATTTCTTTCATTTCTTTTCTTATTATGATTTTCTTCATTATTCTTATAAGTTTTATTTTACAATGCTTCAATATAATTGGGCCATGCACAAATAATATACTATATTTTCATTATATTAAATATCCTTTTTAATATACACAATGTAACCAAAACAAAAAACAAAGTATTCATTGACATTGATTGCAATTGGAAGAATAAATGATCAAAAATCAATATGGAGTTATCACGCAACAAAGTCGTCACCGTCACAAGTGTATCGATCATTTCGAGTATCCTTCATATCTAACGAATGCTATTGTTTCTCTGTTATTCATACATATGTTTTTAAAAATATAATCTAAGACGGATAGAGAGGCAGACCCGTAGTGACACGAAACTACGTTTTCCATATGCGGATTGATATAAAACAAACGGTCAAAGTACTTATGTATAAATAACATCTTAGCAACGTGTTTAATCACATACATTTTTAATTGCACAAATTATTGTGCAATTAAAAATGTTATTATTATATTGCTATTAAGCAATATAATAATAATAGTTTTAATAACGATAAAACTAAGTTGAAAATGTATAAAGTCTAAGGAATATATAGTGCAGTGTAAGCGTGTGAAGAATAATAAACATTTTGAACAGCCAACTGTGAAATAGGCAACTACGCCAAGACAAGTTTTTATTTTGTTTCCATTTTTCTTTATTTTCTAAACAAACGTGTCGCGCGGTATCATAGACTTGAACAAATAACATTACTTAGTGAACATCCTATGTCTATCGAAAAGTTTCCTTACAAAAATAATATATTTATGACACACTAAGTTATTATAATATATTTAAAAATAAATTAACATTTCGAAGTTAGAGATAATAATAATAATAAGTACAGAATAACCCTGTAGTTCGGACGTGGTCTTTACAAGTAAATGAGTCTATAATCATTTAAAACGTCAATAGTTATCTTTAGCATTCCACACCCTAATCGCTTACTCAGCGAAGGGTGGAACAAGTTATGGCACAGCGATAGAGGCGGCCAACCGGTTCATCCAAGTGAAACTCGCCAGTGCAAGGTAGCGGAGTCGAATATTTCAAAGTTATTTGAATTTCGCGATGAGTTTTATTACAAAGTTTGGCCAGCGTGAATGAATTATAATTCTTACCGTGCCACGATGGAAATCAACAAGGCTTTCTTAACGTCGACAACGTCACGCTCTAACTAGTTTTACATTACTATACAAATATTAATTTTGCAGTTATTAGCATTATTTAAAAAGCCGAGTTCCGGCACGACTTCGAGATAATACTGAGTCATCCCTCATCAGCCGGTTACACATATATACCATATTGCTTACTTGACATATCAATTGTTCGTCTAAGCTAACAATGCGGAAGAAATACTTGTTTGCTTTCATTATTGCTCTTGTACGCGTACTCGACAACAGGGGGCTTTACATAGACAGGCTGTACATACGGTAGATGCATGAGTTGGATAGCAACTTAGCGTTTAGAGAAAGAACGATTGATTGATGATAATGTTAAATTAAGTTCTGCAATCGAATGTTCACTAAACTCAAAACCTAAATCGGTGAATAAAAAGTTTCTAAAACTATAAACCTTTTTAAAAAAACATCTTAGACAATTAATTGTAAAACAAATATAAAAAGACGTAAAATTTATTGTGAACTAAGTACCGGTATAGTATAATAGTATTTCGCTTGTCAGTGGATCTAAAATAGCCGAGTGAGTGAATTACGGTCGCCAGTGTTCAGAGTAACAATAGCTAACGCTGCGTGTGGCTTTTTAATGTGCATTTTATGAGGTCACGATTTAGATGTGAATTACATTTCCTATAAATTTCTCATATGACACACGATTTGAACTTTAAATTGTTTGTTAAGCGTCCTAATAACTTGAGAGCGTGAAATGGGAATACCATGAGCAACCCCTATTACACAAGTACTGGTGAACTTCCACAGTTTGAATTTATCTATATTATTGTGATAATTTAATTTCCTCAAAAAGGCAGTGTGTAGATAATAAAAATAATCAAGTCACAAAACATTTTTGAAATATCTAAGTGTAATCTCTTATATATTAAAGTTTAAAATAATATATATATAAGAGATGCTTTATAATACGTACTTAAACTATTTATTGCTTCATCAGACTGATTTATTAACATAATATTCATGTTTATATTGCCAAACCAAAGCTTGTTTGCACCGTAAGCCCGTAATATAAGAAGGTAGCTACTGCCAGAAACTTTGTTAGCGCGAGCCTTAGAGTTGAGTCCAGACTTCCAGAGGGAAATTAAAACATGTTTGTTTTAACATAAATTACGAAACATTGTAAAGGCGAGCTATTTACCAGGATAAAAAGTATACTAACGTGTTGAAAAACCTCATTTAAAGTGACTTTTTAACATTCGTATGTAGTTCTAAATAATCTGTATAATAAATAATCTATAAAATAATAACATAACTGACTGACTAATTGGATG
This sequence comes from Dryadula phaetusa, assembly GCA_032432895.1. NCBI lineage: Eukaryota > Metazoa > Arthropoda > Insecta > Lepidoptera > Nymphalidae > Dryadula > Dryadula phaetusa. Next base: position 4,545,441 of record JAOYRS010000073.1, read on the forward strand.
GCAGATAACATATAAAAGCTGTATACACATACATAATAAGAAAATACTTGCCATTCATCGCTTACACATCTCGCGTTGACGTTGCGAAGGAAAGGTTCAAAGTCCGCTTAGTATTCTCGAACGCACGGGTCACACACACTTGTATAATTGTATATATACTTACACATTATACATGTAGATATGAACGCACACTAGACCACGTGTGTAGCGATTATCACGCACACAGGCAATATGATAATCATTTCACACCGTCAGATGAACGGGCATTGCACGCGATGTAATAAATTGAAGAGTCAAAATTGCATGAAGTTATTTTCATATTAGCTTGAGATTCCAGCCACTTTTTTGTCGGTATTAATAAAATCGTATTATTATTTAATCATATATCATATACTATATCCCGTACTCTCCCTATATACCGTACTTTTATCGCCAATTAACGCAGATTTTACAAACAAACGTCAAAAAGTAAAATTATATTAAAATCACCTACTTATACATAAGGTTATGTTAGTTAAAATCATTAAATAGATAACGAATCGTTATCTATTATAACATCATACAGAATAAATAAATTATTTATGTCCACAGGGAAAACTAATTAATTACTGTACGTACTAAAAACGGGTTTAAATGCAACTCAACGGCCATAATGGGAAATTAATGTAATGCGAATTAAGGTATGTTAATAGAGGCGAGCGGGTGAATCGGTCCAATATAATTGGTAATTATTGGCTACAATGCCATTTCAAAAACAAATTAAATACGGTAATAATTTTGTAAAGTTCTTTATAATTTATTTAAAGCCAACAGACATTTCTTTTTTATATTGAATTGTTTTGTTTTAAACTATTAGATATACACGTGTATAACCAGGAGGTTTTAATACATTCTGTATTAAAAAAGTGAAATAACGTAAATATGAATTCAGCTATTGTAAATTCTTTTATATTGTATTGTAATCGTCAGTCAGTATAAATATGGTACCTATCGGAAACTACTTACTTTTCAGAAGATAGCTATGATGCGAAGCTAAGTGTTATTTTTTTTTTTAGAAAATTTAAAGAGATCGTACCAATAAAATCTTCACATTTAATCATTGTATTCTTTTTATAAATAATTTACTTTGTTAAATAGAATGGTGTTATTTTAAAGTTAAATGTGTATTTTCATATTGAAATATATAATGTTTATTCTGGTAATTATTTAGTCACTCGATTGATTCAATCAGGCTTTGTCTCGAGAGGTATTATAATAATAAAAGTAGCACCGACTTTATATGAGTAATAATAACTTTTAAAACGTTTATCGTGTATTATATCGTAATAGAGGCCGGTCGTGATGGAGCAGTTGTTGGTTCGATTCCCACTCGAATGAATGGCTATACTTAAATAATTTTTATTTTCTCGCTCTAGCAAGACCCACAGCACTTAATACACAGTCTCGAATTCGGCGGAAAGCTGAGTAGGGAGTGTATTGACACTATATATTTTTCCTCACTCTACCCTGCGGGATAAAATCGTACTAAAAGCTATATCGCAATTATCCGTCTGCATTACATAAACAAAAGTCATTCAATCAACATTGAACAACAAAGATATAAAAAGAAAATGTTATCGCATGAATAATTAATTAATATTGTATGTTAAATAATGCAATATTTTTCAATGGTTGCGCGGAGCTCTGAGAGCGAATATATCGGCGCATTGTTGCGAATGCATACTAATTGTGGGAAACGGGTCATGGGTCAACGTGGGTCAGAAACTTAAGATAGACTTGTCTGTTGGAATGCAATTGTACATTTTGCATAGCTATATAAACCGGTTTATTTTGCAAAACGCATTTTTTAATATATATTTTTTATCATTTACCGGAGTGAATATTCAGTCATATTTCAAAGTATTAATATCATTATTATTATTATTATTATTATTATAGCACATAATAATTAAAGATTACAATGCTAAAATATGCACTTGTAATAAAAATTTAGTGTGTGTATTATGTATGTAATGTGTAAATGACTCAAGTCAAGAGGCAAACTCGAAAACATTATAAAAAATGTTGGAACAATCATATTTACCTATATAAAAGCTTTCTAAGCATTTTATTGCCGAATCGAAATTTAGCCGGCACCTGAAAGTGGCCGCCTACCATTCCACTGATGACGTGCCTTGAATATTTATCAGGGTCGTGTTTCGTGGCTAAAGGAACCCACTCGCACCTACATTTATTATTCGCAGCTACTACCTGTATCAATTTGAAGCATAGAAAATGGTTTACCCCTTCTCATATATACTCTTACATATAATAAAAATAATAATAAATATTTTATGACTTATATAATATTAAAAATATTTTGTATTTTAGTTCCGTTATATTAAAATAAATATACATTACGGCCCTCAAATTAATATAGATTATTTGAGTTATTATTACTCATATTTGAGGAAAGGTTAATTGTCAATGAATATTAATAATCGACTTCATAGTACATCCGCTTAAATACCTAAGAAGCCGCATACCTTATCGGATTCATAGTATTTGCTTGCATTACCATAAACGCTCGTGAAGTTACCAAACCGGCTTATACATTAATAACTAGATGTAAGTATGTATAATAAAGTAAAATGAATTCAACAAAGGGAACTACATCAAACAGAAAAACGTGTGGAATAGCTCACAGTTAAAATACCTGCCGGATTAAAAGCCACGTAGCAGACAATTTACATTTGTTACGTGCACAAATGCCATTAGTACTCGAAAAGGGTGCTTTTTAAGACATGTTATTAATTAGCTCGTACAATTTGCTTCCTTTAAAAATATTAGGGGAGAGAACTAGACTACTAATGTCATATTACCTACTACGGTGACTAATCTATGTAAAAACCCAGTTATGTAACAGATTAATTATGATATAACCATTAAATGTATGGCGTGTGTGAATGTTAGTTTAGAAACAAACCTTGTTTTTCTGACACAAGTGACGTCAACTTGACAACAGAAAAAATAAAAATTCTTCATCAAACTGATAACAGCTAACATCAACCAAGTTATCTACAATTTACGTCACGCGGCGTAATTTACAAAGCAATAATGTATACTTATAGTTTGGTTAGCCAACTTTAGTAACAAGTAGTTGCTTGCATTATAGACAAACAATCCTGAAAACAAGTTAATTTTCAAAACAACGTATAAAATCACTTTGAATTGATAAATCTAAGTTTTTTTAGCAGGGTAGGCAGAAAGTGTCTCGTGCCAAGACTCTCCATACTTTGCTTTTCACCTAATTCGACACATTGCGTGTCGAGTGATGAAACTCATCGTCGCACTTTTTCTTTTACCAGAGCGAGGAAGTGAAAATAATCACTTCCCCGAGTGAGGCTCGAACCCACTAACGATCGCGTTTACAGTCAGACGCTGTCTCACTGCGCCACGACCGGCCTCATAAATCTAAGTAAGAGATAATACGAGAATTTAGCACAATTTTATAGGATTTAGGATTTTCCTAATTTATACACATTTTAAATGAAAGTATTTTAAACGGAATAATCGCGTATAATTTTGATATTTTCAAAATGAATGACATCAATATACCGCCATCCGTTTTTGTATTGATATTAATATAATTAATTTTTGTATCAACCAACAAACAAATGCCACCTCAGTCTGTCGGTGACCACGAACTACTATAGTGTCCGATACGTCAGGTTTTTAAAAATGTATTGTCCAATACCAAAATACACACGATTAATCCGTTTCATATAGTTTCATTCAAAACTTACTCAGCATTTATATAATTACTAGAACTCAGCACACTAAACACATCTCGACGTGCTCAAACTCAGCTCCCATAGAACAAACAAACACTAAGCATTAGCAACAGTAATAAGTTCATACCTCACCTATCCCGACGGAGGAGTAGTTAACTTGGTTAAGTTTACTAAAAGTTATGAATATTCTTGTTAGTTCATATTCAAATTAAACTTTTTACTTTAAAACTTAGACGCTCAGTAACTGATCTTTGGTTACGAAAAAATGAATAATTACATTAAAACTGCTTTTTTTACAAACGCATCTCAGTAAAAAAAAATCGAAAGTAATTATATCACTAAATGTTTAATGCGTTCAAGGAGCGTTTCTTTTTGTGGGGTAAAATGAACATTTTATTTTCAAAACAGGTAGATTACCGATAAATGGTTATTATTAGGCAATGCAATGATATCTCTATATCCAAAAATAATAAAATTGTACATAATAATATTTAAAATAAATAATCAATTGAACAGCCTAATGTGTGAGCGTTGTTAAGCGCCGCCATCTCCGTAAAAATTATAGAAGGCCACATTTCAAAACAAAAGTAATTGACGTCTGCAGTATTAATCAGGGAGTTAGGAGAGTGATCTAAACCATTATATCCCGCCCAGTTCGATATAGCTGGTTTTGTTTCAAACAACTTTTTTATTTATCCAGGTATCGAGACTAGATTTTTTTTCATTCTAGTCCGTTTCGCCCGATGCGATGGGAAATGTATATTTGAATTGTAAATACTGCGGAGATTCGAGCGGGTATTATGTAAGTGTTAGACTCACTTTTATTTCGATATTTATGACTCGATTATACTAAAATATTCATAGCTCTGTATGATGTATTGTATGTTCAACCTTCATATTTAGACTAATGTTATTCTAAAGGGCTGTTTTATTTGGCATCTTTATATAAACGGTCTGATACTTTTTATTTTTTTCTCTTAAAGGTTAATATAAATTTTACATATTTCAAGGCATAAATACTCATTAAAAAGCCTACGAAACATACTTTTAACCATAAGATTTAAAGGTTTAAAGTGCTAGTTTTCAGAATCAGTACATGACTGGGGAATTATGATACAATTCAAAGATAATTTAATAAACATAACTCATCTTGGACTAACTTTAAAGGAAGTATGCATATAATTTATTTAAGTTTACGATGAACTCTTTAAAGTTAAACGAGAAAAATAAAAAGTTGAATGCCAAGTGAACAAGAACTTTCAGACTTTTGTATTTTAATGGATTGAAACAAAATTATTTACAAAGTAGTTATTTCCAGGATAATAAGTACATAAGCAGATATTTGTTTATTACGAAAAATAAAAAACTTTTCCGCACCATTATATCATATAATATTTAACACAAATTTTCCTTAACGACTATGTTTTTAATAGCAACGGGAAAAAAGTAATATAATATACTTCCTAAGGAAATAATACTAAACATTACACTTCAAACATAATTTACACAACATGCCAATACATTTCGTAACATTTCCCTTTGAAATAGGGTTTAATAAAGCATATCCAAATACGTCTTTTGTACAAAGACGGGTAGAAGGCCGTTGGCGTTGCCTCGAGCATTTTCCTGTTTATCACACGTCGCTCGATATCGTAGAAGCACCCGGAGGGCTGTCGATCGAAAAAACTTCACGAAACAGTACAGAATTCGGTCGGTTTTGATTTATCACTGTACTTTTATTAGACAGATTATTTAAAATGTAAAAAAAACCTAAAACTAATATTAATATTCGCGTATAATAATAGCACAATACAATAATAATTGTACTTAATATAGCTTAGTATTGAATTGAAATAATAGTAAGTGCGTCAGAAATATAAAACCGTGTGAAACGAGGCGTGAACTAGCGACAAACCCACGCTTGCCTATTGCACAAGTGTTTTGTTACCATTATAATAAAATACACGTATAGTATAAATAAGCTAAGTTAAAAAAAGTAATACATAAATATTTATTAACATTTATTATATTTCTTTGTTTAATTCAATAATAAACAGGTAATAATTCAATAACTATCTGTCGGCCTTCTCTTAGTGATGAGTTACTTTCAAATAGCTTAAAAATAAATATAAAACGTAAATGTGGGTTTCATAAAAAAATCTTGTCTTAGTGCGTGGACAAGCAATATTTTATGTAATTGGGTGCCGTAATCAATAAATTGACTAAGTGTTTAGGAATATTCAAGATTTACATAGAAAATATTTATTTATTTCAATAAAAAAAAACAATAAATAGTTATCAATTAAAATAATAAATTGCAACAATTTACTAACGCCTAAAGCAAACACAACTGAAAATAAATTATTAATATTCGACCAGTAGAATTTTTTCATTTAACATTCATACAAATAATAAATAATGAATGTAAAAATAACTAAAATTTCAAACAATTCTTAAATCGAGGAAATCTTAATCTTAATTTGAGGAAATATAGCTGTAGTAAAGGTATTCTACGTATACAGGTGCGCGACAGCAAAGCACTGTAACTAATTTTCCCTGTATGCTTTGAACAACAAACGTGGCATTACTTGCGTCATGTTAAAGTCAACATCTCGATCCGTAATCATACTCAGTACACATTTGAAGACCGTCTTATCTTAGTCTGCTTACTTAGTATATTAGAATATTGCTTTTATTTCTTGTATATATGCCTACAATATAAACGACTCTAAAATTAATTACGGTAATCAATCCAAGTCGGTATTTTAAGTAATTTAGTTTATGATTTTTAATCAAAAAATATATTATATTGAATCGATTAATGGTGCCCATTAAGGTTTCACTTACAGTAGATAAATACCGGTTTACGCAACAGTTAAATTAGTTATGTAATATTTTAACTAATCATACGTCCTTACATTTAATATAAAATTAGGCAACCTTTATAAAAGGCTAACAAATTAAATCTATACAGTACATTTTGCATCTTGACTTCAGAAAAAATGAACTTTAGAAGGTATGTAACTACTTTTTTCTAAATCTTCACTTAGTTATTATTTGGAATATTTTAATTTTTAACCTAATTATAAAATATTTCTTAAATAAAGGAATTAAATTTGCATTACCATTTTAGTGACATACTTTCACGATACTTGTCCCACTGAAGCGAAGAAATGAAAATAATTTAAATATAAGCAATCCGAATGGGAATCGAACCCACAACTTATCGCATTTACAGCGAGACGCTTTCCCACTGCACTACAACCGGTATCTATCGTCGGTATTTATTTTTATTAATTTGGAATATCACCAAAATATAATAATTCAATATTGCAAGTCAATTTGATTTTGAAGCATTCAAATTGTATTATAAATATTCAGAGCAATCTAAGCAATTGGTTTGAAGTAAAATTTATAAATATATATAATATATTTAATACAATAATATAATATATATTATAAATATATATAATATAATATAATTATACTTACCTGCGTGTGTATAAAAAAAGTCCGACGTACTTAAAAATTTGAAACGTTATAGGAAATGTATGTGATTTCAAAGAAAACTTTGTTAATTGGCGTATATAAGAAATTTAATTAAAAATCATATTTACATACTGCACGTGTACATAACATTTCCATATCATAAATAGCCATCTATGTGTAATAAGCAGAGGTATTCGTGTGAAAAGACAAGTCGTTAAAATATATTTAAAATGTAAATTAGATTGGTAATTGTATTGCCACCAAATAAAGTGAATTGATAACGAATATGATAACTTTTTACCATCCAGTATGCGGTACTACTGAATATTCAACGAATTTGACGTTACGTCAAATGATAATATTTAAAAAAAAAACTGATAAAATTTATATTTTAATCAGTCTTAATGTTATTAGACTATAACTGAGAACGCATTCAAACAATATTATTAACTTAAATTTAGGAAAGGAAATTCAAGCAAGTAACATTAATATAAAAAAAAATATCCGACACGTTGCTTCGCCGCCAAATATAAAGATGGTAAGAGTAAAAATAGTTTAAGCGCGCGGTGAAATATATTTTAATAAAAGCCAGACTTCACGGCGGGAATAAAAAGAAAAAAAAAATTAAATAAGTACCAACAAAAATAAAATAGTGTGCCTTCAGTGGTGTAATCGCATGATGAAATATATAAAAATAAACGTGTAAACGCATACAAAACGTTTTATTTACTGTACATCGTAGTATTGAATTCAATTCAGAGAGAAATACGCAATAAAGCTCACGATACACGTGATGGTGTCGGATACGCTATGTGGAACACCGGATTCCCGAGTGCGGCGCATTCACTAAATGGATTGTACGGGCTGTTACTACTCAGATTGATCAGCAATTCACAATTGTTTCGAAATCCTGCGAATATCACTTAAGAGAACAGATCGGTTTAATTTTGACTATTACTTAAATCATTGTATATTTTAAATTAAATCAATATATATTAATAATATAATATGTTGTATAAAACAATTAATAATCTGTTGATATATCTATTTATTATAAATACATTAATAGTCAATAATTTTCCTCCAGATAGGTACTCAACGAAGCGGGTGAGTATTATATAAAAATAATAAATAGCATTGACCGTCAAGTCTATAAAAGGATGTTATAGAGTCCTTGCATAAATTGGAGCGTACTTGTTAGAGATTGATAGCGAGGGTGCTAATGGACGCCGGTCACAATAAATGAAACGGGTCAATTCAACGAACGACAATCTAAGTCGCAATTGTAAATAGAATATAAAGTTTTTAAATGAATTCATGAAATTTAAAATGAAAAGATTTAAATTAAATTGCACTTGCACAAAAAATGCACTTTGAACCACTTTGTGAATAAAAGGTTTCAAGTTAATACAGAAAATCTGAACATTTCATATAGCCAGTCGTATGAAACATGGAAACTACATCAGATGGTAATAACCGGCACAAAGGATTTAGAATCGGGCGTGGAATAGAGCAGTAAGTGTATTTGAAGCCTTACATTCACGCTATTAGCGAGTCGGCTAGCGTCGCCGGAGATCACGTAGAGGACCGGTCGTGAGAGTCTGTCCGCCCGCCTGTGTTAAATTACCGCCATTCGGGTCCGTGGAGCGTGCTCGTAAAAATGTGCAACCTAACGGAAAAAGTACTATAGCACCGTAAGCTGGGAAACGCTTATCTACATTTTACAGCTGCCGTTTTTGGACACATTTCAATTTTATGTTTGGTGTACCAATCATAAATATAGTTGTGCGGTGTGTCACGCTAAATATTTTCAGATATAAGCTAAAACAGCTCCAACGTGCTGCTGATTGTATGTATGAGTAAATGTACTTATACAATCATATAATATCCGTCTTAAATGTGAAGAGGTCGTAAGAAGTTGTAGTAGTGTGTGACGAAATCGCCTTTAAAGGCAAACAGTCTGTAAGAAAAACGTCTTCAAATACGTTCAATGAATGAAGTTTAAATAATAAATAAAAGAAAATAAAAAAGCTGCGGCCCACATTGATGCGCATCCAGTTTCACCTGACAAGGTGCATGCGTTCACCCTGTACTCTACTTATACAACAAGAAATGGTTACTTATTTAGTAGTTGCAGCAAAATTCCAACTCGCCTCAAGATGCGGTGAGCGGAGGGAGGGCAAGCCGGCCGGCAACTGCGCTATTCGTCGCGCACATACAGCCAGACAATCCCAATTATTATTAACACATATACGTTTAATGATCGTGTTCAGAAGGCCTGATGTGATCGTAGCTGGTATAGTCGTACGATTCTAGCATTAAGTCCATTAGTGTTAGTGTGAGAATCGTGTATGGGAGTTATAATGTGACCTTTGAGGGTGGGAATTAGTTGGAAGACGGGGTGCGGCGGCGTGGGGAGCCCTCGCGGAGTGAGCCGACTGATGATTTGTAGTGCGGTTAACGTTCATCTAGCGTACTGTCGAGACAAACTCATTTTAACAAAGATGAATTACGGAGTAACGACACGTAGACATTGCGCTTTCAGTCGGACATGATGTGACGTTAAAACGTATGTAGGATTAATGTCATCGTCCTCTGCAGTGGAATATAATAAGTGTGATTATTTTAAAAATGAATTTTTGTATCTTGTTTGAAATAACAAGTTCCTCATTTAAATAATCTAATGTATCATCAAAAGTACATTTTACTGTTAAGTATACAAATTGTGATTGTAATCACATATTTATAACTTACTTTATTCTCTAAACTGCTTGCTGTCTTCCAAATTGAACCTAAAACAAATAAAAACAATAATTTATTTATATTATATAAATATGTTAGAAGAGGAATTGCGTCAGCAAGTATTTGGTAAGTAATAAATAACCTTTAAGGCTGTTTATGTTCTGGTTTATTATACTAATAATTATACAAATTATGATTTCTTACACACTCAAAAACAATACTTTAGTAAAGATATAGTTTGAAACAATTTAAGTTTTAACACTAGATTTTTTAGTTTTTTTAGCTTTTGCACATAGCGGAAATAAGCTACTGTAAAAACATTTCACTCTCTTTCGTTCGCTCCAATTCGAGGTACTCAGTGACTAATATATATAACATGACAAAATCTTACGTCACATTGTTCTAGTCTTGAAGCGTATAAATAAAAATATCATTTCGTTACAACCACAATTACAATGACCATATTCAAATAAATATATTGAAGAAAACAATAGTCAAAATACAAATTAAGTGAAATGTTTTAGTGAACTCGACAGTGATAAAGATCGTTGAGGGTATTTACTACGTTTCAAATGTAAGCGAGCTCGTTTATTCATTATGAATAATCTTTTTAGTGCATATGTCACATTTATTCTTAATGCTTTGAATTTATATGCTTGTACTTGACACGCACCTGAATAAATGTTTTAAATATGATAAAAACAATAATAATTCAGTACCAATTTAAAATATTATAAGTGTAATAATATTTTGAAAGGTTAACAACTTGACTACATGCTGTATAGTTTATATGCGCCATCCACTGAGAACATAACTTAATAGCTAATCCAACACATCTGTATATATTAGCCAAAACAATTTCAACAAGTACAGTAAGTTCCTCCGACAATACTGCACGTAGTTGCAAAAGTTATATTTGAGAGCGGATTACTCGAGCAACTTCAAAGGGAATTGCAGATTGCGTACTGGGCTTCGATTTGGGAATGGCAAATTTAGCTAATAATTTATGCAGTAAACAGAACTTGGAAAGCAGTGAACCAGTAGCATAGATAGACATTAAATAAAAACCGCAACAATAAAACTTAATGTCATATATTTCGTACACAATGTATTTCGCAGAATAGATTGTGCGAACAAAAGTAGCAAAACTGCCAAAAGTCTAAATTGTTCCTTTGTCCACATCAATAACAGAGTCGAATATCGAGGGCGTTGGTGAGTCGGTACGAGTAGGTAGGAATGAAATGGACAATGCGCATAAAAAATCAATAAACGCCGGGCTCGGCCTTCGCTGAGGTCGAGTGACTCTCGGATCAGCTCGCCACGTCACAAGAGTAAGATGGCCGCTTTAATTTCTTTAAACGAATTCCTCCTTGTGACTACGTATTATGAAACAAATGAAGAAATTCGTACTTATAGCAAGAATACAAGTAATAATCCTATTAAATGTTACTTATTATTTAACTCGTGGTTCTGTTAAAACCACAGTGATCTGAATAGTTAAATTATATTTGCAACAGATAAACATACAGCTCGAGTCGTGTGTCACGATGTACTTACTAATTTTACAAAATATGTGTTCGTTCAAACTTCCGCCATTGCTCAAACGATGAGAGCGCAACAACGTTTACGTGTTTTCCTCTAAGCCCGCAAGGGGACTAATGTAGCATGTAGTTATCCACAAAATATGTGGCCGTAAAAACAAAACACTAATGTTTATTTTGGTAAAGCATTGTCATGCCATAATGTATTTTTGAAATTCAACGCAAACTCTAAAATATTCTAGAGTTCAATGTACTTAAAAATCATTATACATTAAATGTTTCGTATAGACAGGCAAAGATCATGTTATCATTGCCAGCGTAAATATTAATGATAAGAGAAATATGTGATGTATAGAAGTATAAAAGAATAGTTTGGCGTCAGCTTAGAGTTAACGCCGCGCCGTTTCATTCAGTGCCAAGTGTAATATTTTTAGATGGGCTGTGTGACATGGCAAAATTTTTGTGTACGTAATAACTATATTAATTTATAAATATAAAAACATGTAACTATATGAAGCTTTTGAATTCTTGGAGTAAATTAATAATGTGTGTACACGCGGACAGTTTTTATGACATTTTTTGATTTTTGCCTTATATTGTCTTTTTTGGTATACAAATAATTCATTATCTTCGGATTCGGTTAATTCCATATAAAATAAGATTAAATTAAACTCGAATATGGAATAGTAATGCAGATACATCTGGTATTAAGGTGAGAATTCAAAGTTTCAGTTCATAAAAACACGTTCGCAAACAGATAATCGAACATCCCAGATAAGGAATGAATATTCATTCATGATAATTACACAATATTGTGTGAAAATAAATTCATGACCCCTGACCTCCGACTTCATTGTACTGATTAGTACAATTAACTAACTCGTCATGCGACATCTTATGTATACTGAGAAGAAATACTGCTTTCCTCCTTAAAAAAAAGTGCAAAAAACGTAGCGTGCAGTATATATAATTATAGTTAGTTTTCAAACAAGAGCATAGCAACTCCCCAGCATAACGTCCATTAGCGAGTAACTAGACGTTATTTATATGGCCTAGCCAGGTTAACATTAAAACCGGTCTACGGTCGGCGGCACACATAGGCAGCAGCCTAGAAAATACACGCGGCTCAGGGATCAAAGAAAGTTGTAGTGGCGTAGGTCGAACTGCGTTACAATGCTCGGCTGTGCGGACACGGGCGGAATGGAAAGTAGAAAACTGTAATACAATAGTTTAGACTTGCATCTTGGAACTAATAAAATATATAAGAAATTTCCGAGGAAAATTAATACATTGTATGCGTTTTAATAAGAAATTTTAGTGCAACACAAAATTTCTACGATTCTTATAAAGAAACTATACACATCATTGTATTTTATACAAACTTCATTTCCGCATTTCCATCACGCGTGACACGAAAACGTCAAATCACAATTATATCAAATGTCACATTGTTCTAAAAACACGATCGGTTCCCCGCTCGAAAGTAAATTGTATACGCTATCAACATGTTATGAGTGTGACATGTGACATCATTAGTGAAACATTTCCACTTGCTTACATTACAACCGCGTACTCCATATAAAGTGTCGTGTCATACTTGCATTGGTGAGATTATAGAAAATACAAGTAAAACCTACGCAATTGTGATTATTTTAACAACTTTATCATATATATATTATAAGGTAAGTATATAATATTATTATAAATAATTGCGATACTTCAAAGTTTTATCCTAAATATAAACAGTCAGATTAGTCCTAAGCTAACTCAACTATATAAATTTGCACAACGCCATCATATTTCGGAACGTGAGCATTTTATTGCATACGAACATGATAAAACTTACACACGGATTGTCTGCTGTTTAAAATTATGTAATATCCGCATATTCACGCTTCCTGGACACGTATTGCTGTTACACAATTAGTACATAGAAATTTGTGAATGCATTTAATGAAAGTTAATACGGTAAATAGTACAATACAGTAATAATATTACTCTCGTTATGACTCATACAGCTACTTAATTACGAGTAAGTTCTAAAACTTGTGCTAACAATGTAAACACAATTAATGTTCTTAACTTCAGATAAACTTTTGAGAGCACAGATAGTTTCATATAGAAGTATATACAATATATATGTAGCTCTTGAATAAAACCGCTTAAATAAATATGATGAGAAATGTTTACAGTTGCCAACACAGAAACACCTTGTACTGGAGAGAGTACTTCAAACGGCAACTTCCGCGCACAATTTCAAAAGTTTAATCAAAGAACTTCAAAACTTCTGCTGACCGCGCTTAGTTTAGTAATACTCACGAGCCGTAATAACTCTCAACATTCGACAACACAAATAACGAATAACATTACATAACCCGAGGGTCAAATCAGAACGTCCATCGATTCCATCAAAATGGACAAATAGTGTTTTATCATGAATATATGTGGTAATAAAACGACGCCATAAAATCAGGTTAATCGGAAAATAAACATAGTTTTGCGGGCACGTGAAGCGAGTCGATAGCTCACAGCGTCGCGTCACAAGGTCACTGAACGCGTATACCTAGCCGCCAACGAACCCTCGCATACTTCACCTGTTTATCGTGCTGGCACACGGTAAACAGGCACAGAGCTATTGTTTACGATACTAGCGAAGTTTGCTAAACAAACGTACCTGATAAGTCCTTCGGGCTGCTTGAGCGATCAGTTCACAATAGCCCGCTCGTATTGCTCGCCGGCGGGTATGGCTACACAATATAATGTCGTTTCGAATAATAAGTACAATCGTGGAACACGGAGCGTTACCCAATAGCGGCGCGCGACAGGGCCCGCTCCGCTCCGGCCGCAAGGCGTGTTTATGTGACGATGACAGTTCCGACGCCGCGGCGCGCCGGTCGCCTCGCACAACAATACAGAGGCTGGTAATTATTATTATTGTTGCCCTCCGCGCGGTCACACCGGCACACCGGTTCCCTGTCTCGGCGGTAGATAGATGGCGTAATCGCTAAATTCCATACAATCGCGCGCACACTGGCGCGTCCCCGCCACGTGTGGTGACGTCGGTGGCTAGGTGTGCGCACAGGTAAGTGTGGCGGATGAGCGCGTATCGATCTCGCGATAAATTCGACACGTCGAGCGGTGAATGCACCGCTGGCGGCGGTCGCCTTTCACGCCGCGATCGGTACGCGGCACGACCAAGTTCGAAGCGGCGATTACGAGTCACCGGTCGCGGGCGGCAACGCGCTGTGCGCATGAAAGCGCGCGGGCGCAGCGCCACGCGGACGCGTCGAACCTTCTCGAATGCCGTCGAGATAACACGTGTTTATTTATTAACGGCGGGAATTGCGCAACAATAACGTATTGATAACAGCGTTAGGTTTGCTTCAAACGAGAATCGAGGCGAAGGTGACGAAAGGTCGGGCACCCAGTGGGCGTCGATCCAATTAAATATTGACAATATTTACTATTTCGTAGGTACATGTTATCATTCATATCATATCGTTTAACAATTATATCAAATATCTTTTTATTAATATTTATCTTATTAATACTACATCTAATTACCTATTGGTAATGTATATTTACATTATATATAGGTGGTAATGTATATTTACATTACAAAAAATTTGACTGTTTCAAAAAACAAAAGCGATGACTCACCAAAAACGCTTACTGAGCAATAAAAACAAGCGGACATGTCTCGCTAGTTCTATCGAGTATGGTCCGACTAGTCTAAATTGGTTCGGCTGTCAACGACAGCTATAATCTCATAAATAGTTGTGTCAACAATTAACGACAAGCCAAAGTGTAATTAATCATATTTTCATGCAAATGAGCAATATCAACATGGTCGCAGTGACAAGTCATACGTGTAATATAACCCATGAAATGAATGTCATTAGAACAAGTAGCTATAGTAAAAAAGATATGTACATAAAAAAAGTGATTCAATTGAATGTCGAACTATTTAGCATTTCGTTGTAGTAGTTCGTTGTGCAATTTAGATTCGGGAAATCTAAGTAGTCTAAAAATGACAACGGCGCGGGAAGCGAAGCGTGGCGCGAAAATGTACGCGTCGACCAAACGAACAAGCCGACCGATGCTAGTGCGCTACAACAAAAAGTGAATAATGACGGACGTCGGCCGCCTCGTCGTCGCACAATTGCGCTATTTCGAGACACGTTTTCCTGCTAGCAAATAATACCTATTAATAATAGCAGACGCTATTCGTCCTGCGCTCAAACACAAAGATACTGATTGTTGAGCGCGAACGGCATAAACAACGATCGACGCCGCGCCGATAGCGCGCTGTTACTATGAGTGTGATGAAAAAGTAACACGTGGCGCGCTTCGGAGCGTACAAGGTGAACGGCTCCGCGAATTATAATGCCAAAGAAAATCGTATGCAAATCGCTACAATGAAATATTGGATTCGATGGGATCGTGCTTCGAATATTAATACGGTTTTAGCGGCGACAGATAACATATAATAAAATTACTGCATACACACAAAATGCTTCCACTGCCATATTTTATATTATACTTTAGCTTTAAAATGAAATATTTACTGTTTACGTTAAAAAGTGACTTTAAGGTTCGGTTACTATATGAAACAAAATAGCTTAGAACTCGAGAGAACATTGGTTGTGAAGTTAAATAACTGTTTGAAATTTAATTTGTTACGAATTTATGTAACCTCAATAATTCTTAACATACTATAATAAAACCATATATAAATGAGAATTTGAAATCATGGAGTACTTATTTTGTTAAATTTTGAGTTCAAAACACATTGTAATAAGTGTTAAAACAGTAATAAGTAATATAAAAATCGTACGCCACAAAGTTAATATTAATTGCCAGAAGTGGAGGTAGTTTTTCTCTTTTATCCAAAAGCTAAAGTTTAGCGGATCGATTGTTCGCAAGAACTTTAGAAGTTAGTGGATGTTACTTTAGGTGGGGAAGTTTGCAGAAGTCGGCGAAAGGGAGCGGTGCGACGGAAGTACGAGTAGGGAGCAATGAGCAGTGAAATATAGTTCAAAGTTGAGGCAGTTGCGATGCGCCGACATTGTGCTGTTCGACCGATCGAACTTTGCGAGCATTCGTGATGCAATCTTTATGTTCTAAACTTATATTAGGTTACGTTTTTATTGCAGCTGACTCGAATGTTTTTGGAGGCAGTTGGAAATGAATTATAAACTTCTACTTTTACAAATATTTCGTTAATTTTATGTGTTACGTGTTACAATCAGATTTGAGAACACAAACGCGACGTGCAGTCGAAATCGTCACGAAAATCAATATTTACGGCACAATAGCATCAACTACAATTACTACACCCATATGCATTGTTAAATAGGCATTTTTGTAGAGTGAAAAATAGGCTTTCATAAAAAGTATGGCGGACACAATTCATAAATGTTCAAAATTCGAAATGACTCACCATACGACAACAAGCAGTTACCACGCTACTGAATACTGAATTGCTGTACCTGAAAAATAAAATATACATTACAATCATGAAATGTACACTTAGTATAAACCTAAATATTCAATACGTCCGCATTGACCTTATGTTATCGAATGTTGTTAATGAAATAATTAGTTTTATTACATTTGTTACTAGTGATATACGCAGACATTGCTTGTTTGTAGTTTTAATCAATTGAATCTCAAGGTTTTATGTCTGGAAAATTTCGGATCGATGTCACTTTAAATATACTATGGGGAAAACCCCACAAGCTCTGTATATAAATTCCATGCAATTAATAATTAACTGAATTAAGACTTAAGAAAACTAAACTAAATAAAGAAGACTAAGCATGTAAAAACACGTCCAGAAAAATACAACGGTATTCTACTCCAGTACTTTTTGACAACGTTCCCTAATGCATCGTGATAATATTAGTATTATATTTTAGAGTAATCAAATTTTGCATAAGTTACAAATTCATATGTGTTTTGATGGAAAAGTTAAAAATGTGCATATGTTTGTGTGTTAAGTATGTGAAGATAAAAATTTAATGTTGAGTTCACTATAGGATGACTTGTAATATATTGTTAGGAAAACAGGAAAAATAAACAAAAAATAAAATATTAATTTGCTCATACATATTTCACGGTTTTTTTTACATATCTAAACTTATATATAGACCAGGTGTGACTAGTCTCATCTATTCACTGAAAAATAAGAAATCAAAAGTACCTAACTATTCTTAGACTGCTACATTTTCGCTTTACTTTCAAAGTGGATATTTATCTTAAAGCGTGAGCCCGGCGACAGCTTAGGTCGAACTGGGCTGAGACAGAACGGTGACCTTGGCTCAGCCACCCCAGCCTCCCCCGTGATGTGAGCCGACTGAACGACGATCTATCGAAGCGTGTCTCGAATTCTTTATGTAGAAAGAATTCTTCACATTCAGTAATATATTTACAAAGTAAACGTGTTTACGCTCGAGAATGTTCTATTGACAAAAAGTAGTTTTGAAGTGAAAAGCTGCATTTCGTTTATAAATGTATACAAAAATTAACATTCGTTAATATATTTGAAAGCAATAAACTATCACAAAGAATGCTATAATTTTCTACATCGAGAAATAAATACTCCGTTCTATAGTCACAGTAAATCATAAATTATGGAGACACATCAATGTGCAAATTGCATGTATATTTATTGGAAGACTTTTGATCTTTCGTCAGGCAAACAAAAATACGTCTAAAATATATGTTATTTCTAAATAATAATTACACATGAATACTCAATGAGGATGTTATTTTTAAACTTTACTTTGAAATACGTAGTGGCTAATTAAAACTGTTTTATTATACATGCTTTGTAATGTGAGTAGCAGTAAAAATATAAACATATTCTTAGTCGTAGAGGTGACTATGCGCTATTTGTCTTCGTTTATCTGTATATAGGTAAAACATATAGATATTATTACCATATAGATTAATTACGCCCGTATGCTAACACTGTGAATCATTTGTCTAGATTACAATGTGATTACATCATGCTCTATATTTAGCTAAAATATATAAAAAAACAAGTTCTTAATACTATAACATTTTAAAACCGATTGCTGCCTAGAAAATTTAACCCCAACCAAAACATCGTAATAATTTGATAAACGCATAAATACAAAACAATTAAATATGCGATTGTATATTAGAAATCATAAACTCATATAAATTAAGTGTTTTAAGTTAAAAAAAAATTATAGAATGTTCTATCGACATACCATTCAGTTAGTTAATTTTTTAAACAGCAATGAAACAACATTCGTAATGCATATTTTCGCAATTCACAGAACATGCTAATTATGAGCCGCTGGCGGACCGGACGGTGGATGCGTTTTTATACTTTTTTTTTAAATTGACATTGACAAGCCGGTCGGGTGCCACCTGGTGCGGAAACCTGTTCTTCAAACGATTGCAGTACTCGGTATTATTGATATTTCAAGATGCTTAGGCGTTTGGAGACCGAGCTATAAAGAATTAAATTAATTTTACTTCCACGAATGTATTATCGTTAACCTTATATTAATAAATAAATCATAATTTTATACTAAATAAGCGAAATAACTTCCAATTACATAATACAACGTGGCAATAATATACATGACTATTGGGCTTTAGTCACATTCACATGATGAATATAGTTTCCGAGAAAAGTATAAGAAATTCGAAACTTGTGCACTGGACGGAAAAACAACACAGTCGGCGTTGCCTTTGTACAGGGATGGCAAAAAGTTGCTGATGCGACTGGCTTAGCACCTAGCGGCTCTTCAAAGGGATTTACGTTCTGCATTGTCAGAGCAGGGTCGATATCGACTAGCGATGCGGTCCAATTTTGCTTTATTTTTTTAATGTTCACGCCCTATCTCTGCAGAGGTAGCTGAAGAAAGTAGGAAAGCAGCCTTCGCTACGGTTGTTTAATCGTTTCATTCATTGTCAGCGGCCTATTAACATATTCCTGCCGGGCTATACTTCATGTGATTAACATTATTTTGTTTTATTCTATTCTATAATTTAAAAGTACTAAAACTAACAATACCGAGTTTGACTTCGGAATTTGACTGTCGATTGTCTCCAGTTCACTTTTCTCGATTTTTTCGATAAAATATTCGATCTAAAAGAATAAATTACTTAATTGCCAGAAAGTTTATGAACGCAATTATGTTCAAAGCATGTACGGCTATTAATGTTAATACGTGAGTAAAATCGCAAAGCGTGTAAACTTATCGTTACACGTGACTACTTATCGTTTAGGTAAATGACGTATGCACTATAGAGTATCGTAAGTGTTAAAAAATACCATCAGGCATGCCGTACGTGAATATTATGGATATATCTTCTTCATTACTGCATTACTGGTTCAGAGATTAACTACTCGAATATTCATGACATTGTATATTTAAAGCACAATATATACATAAAAATATCAGTACATACAATTTATAATATATTTATAAATAATTTAATTATAATTTAAAAAATATGCATTAAATATTTGGAAAAAATATAGTTAACAATGGCAATTGGAAAAAATGTAAAGTAAATAACCGCAGTATGAAACTTAATTGAATTGGACAGACGCGATCCAATTTCGATTCGTTTTAAATGTTCAAAAGCAATTTTCAACTTTGACATGCCGTTTTGTCAATAAATACCGCCGGCAAAAGCAATTAAAGCATGTAACACAACAATTGAGTTAAATATACATATATTAAAATTATAAAACTAGTTACGATTTAAACTCTATATAAAAGTATTATAAAGTATTATAAGTAAATAAGATCATTGTATTTTTATCCTTTTTTGTAACACCAAAAGATAAAAATATTTATGCTTTAATACGCTTATGTATTAGAAGTTATCCTCCTATATTTAAAGTGTTTTAGCCTACCAATTATAAAAGACAAAATACGTAAATAAAACAATGATAGAATTAATAGTTTTTTTTGGTGAAACTATTAAACTGGTATTATTCGGTGAAGATTTCGACATTTTAGTCGGAAGTGTATGTGTGTTTTACTATCAAAAACAGGAGAATGACACAATTATAAACGAAAAAGTTAAGTTCAGTTGAAACCGATTCGCTAGTGCGGCGAAGTTAAAACGAAAACAGCAGCCATTCGTGTCGGAAACAAGGCAAAAGGAACAAACTATGAGCCCCGAGGCTCGTACACGATGAAAATAAAAATTCAAACAGTTTCAACTGTTCCCAGACGAATCGTGCCCAACTTTGTCGACTAAGTAATTGCCTTTTACAGTTTTGTCGCAGCAAGTTCGGAGCTGACTCATCCTACGGTCCAAATAAAAAAACGACCGTTTTTAGAAAGTTAGAAAATTGAGTGTCGATCGTAATTTATACGATGACACCATGTGGCTTTTTTACATTAACGACGCAAACACCAAAATCGGCAGATGCGATCCAAATTCTGTGCAATTAATTAATATTAAGCAGTTACTTTAAGCATAAATTAAATTATCAAGTAATTTAAATATAGAATTACAAAAAGTATATTTTGTGAGTAAAATAAATAAAATAGATTATTATGAATTATTTCTAATATGTACCTTAGATTACAATACCATATATGAGATCTATGAAACGGTAGCAACGAATATTATGATACTGTTTAAAGATCTATTAGTGTCTCGAACAATACGGTAGCGTGAAAGAAACTAAAACGAAGTATAATAACAAGTTGGTGCATAAATCTAGTTTCCGCTGCGACGTTAAAAACCTAGTTCAGTGGTGCCACGTCGGCTCACGTCCTGGTGTGTCGCTGACACACCACTCTCAGCAAAAACAACGTGCCTCCACAATACTACAATAGGTGGCTGAGCTGAGCGGTTTCCTCTCCCCTCCCCTCCCGCGACCCCCTCTCCCCCACTCGACTCCCCACGGCCGCCACTTACGTGACTCAGCACCAAGCTTTATATCAAATTCGACGTCGTGCGACTTTAGTGACTTGTTTTTCGTTGTAAGTAGTTTTTTTCTGCCAATAAAACATTTTGTAATGGCGCTATTGGTAATGATAAAGGTGAGCAACTGAGAATATATTAAAGAAGCAAGCTAGTTTTGTTTTTGTTCTTTAGTAAAAGTTCAAGCAAAGACTACACAGCGAACGAAGTTAGTTCCGAGACCTATTTAAGAGTTCGAAAGCAAGGTTATACTTAACTTGTAATATTTAAGAACTAGGATACTTTGGAAACAAAGAAAAATAACTTTTACAAAACTTGTAGAAAAATAATAATAATATCGAATCATGCACCGTGTTGGGTATATGGCAGCAGAGCTCCCGTAATCGTCTTCGCAAATTATAGGCGTCAAAAATATCGAAAGGTGAACAACCTAGTAGGAACCGTGGCATTACTGGCTGTTTCCAATACAAAACGAAATCCAATTAGCCATCCCGTCCCACTGCTTTCATTAACCGCCTGAATAAGCGGAAACCGTAAAATACCTCACTGGGAGGACGGACCGCGAGCAGACGAAGACGGCGTCCATTAAATACCAAACGACCTCCGCGTACAAAATGTGATTAATAACACCAAGTACGCAATAAAACATGCGCGTCTATGGTCAAAGTTGTTGCCAACTGGATATTCTGGTAGACTCTCGCGTTTTATAACGCTAGCGACGACTCGTTTGTAATGAGTACACTTAAAATACATTTTAATTAAGCGAAATCATTAAGAAATAAATATTCCTTAAGTGGCATTTATAGGAAAAATTTTCCGTTTCTTTGTGAAGGACTACTAGACACGAGATAGTAGAGTCAATTTACCTAATTGCAGTTTAATTTCTCTACACAACAAAGTAATATTTCATTGAACGCACTACAATCGTGTTTGTATATAAATTGCTCGTAACTATCTGTAATTGTACAGCGGGCCGATTAGGCGTCGCGCATTAAAACAAGTGGTTTCACAATAAAATTAGATAAGTGCCACAGTTATTGATGATGCATTAGAGAAGATAAAGCTTCGAGCTTTGGAAAATTGAGTCATAAATTCTTTATCGTTACTCGACCGTTTGCCATAATAAACAACGGCACGATCGCGCTCCAATGGATAATTCGCTTGTTTATATTGCATCGAATGGCCGTCATATTGTTTGTACGGAATGCACATGTGTCGCCTGTGCGAGAAATTTAAAAATTTAGCTCTAAAATAGTCATGTAAATCCAAACAGCTTGTCATCGTCGAATTAATCACTTAAAAAGATAAAAATCTGTAAATTCTGTCAATGGTTGAACTTTAACGAAAACTCTATATCATTAATTACATTGACAAAAACGCGGTATGAAATATAAAACAAATTATGTATATGTTTTTACAATAAATAGTATACAATTTTTACAAAAAAAAATACATATGTACATATATTCATGTATATTCGTTATTGTCGTAAAGATATCCGAAAAAGAATCCAAAATGGCCTCGCAAAAAATCACTAAGTACGTGTACGTAAAACCAACGCGAGGTATATTTTTAGGTAACCTTAAATATTGCAGCACTCGACGCCCCCACGATCTGTGAATTGAGACAGCTGAATATAACCCGGTGGTATTTTGATAATGATATTAATAAATCGTCTAGGAGGGAAAGCGTGTATACTACTAACCTGATATATTGATTGGCTTAGTGGATTTCTTTATTAATTACTCAAGTTAACAGAAGAATAATGGAATATCTTAAAGTAACTGCCAACTTAGAAAATAATGATTTAAACTTCACTAGGATTATTAATGGTGTTCCTTTATTTCTGTAAGAGAATACGCTATATTTAATTCTCGCGGAGCGATATTGTTTCTATGCTACAATTCAACAAACGTCAATTGTCATATAATGATAACACGTAGCAATTATTTTTATGATGTAACTTTGCACGCTGTTATCAATGTAAACTTAGCCATAATAGTAGGAAACATATGATAAAAGTATAAGAATTTCATATATTTATATAAACTTGAGCACAATAATAAATCAAACTAAGCGTGTAGTCCCCACCCCGTAATAAGCGAGTTAGCGAAGGGGACAAAACAAGGTCGTATCTTGGATCTTGAGGAAGGTGTTTCACTGTCAGCGTTCCTCGAGGGACCCGCTCTTCTCCCTTTCAAACATGCTTTGTGCTCAAATCACATTTGCCATTGTTCGTCTCCTTGTACTTCGCAATATGAATATACATGCAGGTTATTATATTTCCCAACTATGTTCATGTTTTAATATGCCTAAAAATATATGATATTAACGTAATGTATTAACGTATTGATGTAACGTAATGTATACTTTAATACAAATATTAATAATAGTTTAAATCTTACAATTATATTAATAAAGTTTATATTTGAATCG
This sequence comes from Dryadula phaetusa, assembly GCA_032432895.1. Classification (NCBI taxonomy): domain Eukaryota; kingdom Metazoa; phylum Arthropoda; class Insecta; order Lepidoptera; family Nymphalidae; genus Dryadula; species Dryadula phaetusa. Next base: position 4,569,355 of record JAOYRS010000073.1, read on the forward strand.
AACTGAATAAAATTCTATAAATGAGTAATAAATGCAAACTCTATAAAAATACCTATTGGTATTACAATTATTAAGCAATGCGAACTAAAACTACAATAAAGTAAACATCTTTCAGTTGATATGCGCTTAAATTTTCCATGATGATACCCCTCCAATATGTATTGATAACAATGAGTCTATGATAACAAAAACTTTCAAATGTCGACGTACACTTTTACGGATATTTTAGACGTCTGGACAGTGGACCAATAACACTAGTGTTTTATTACGTGATTTTGTCAGAATTCAAAATAAACTTGCAAAAGATTAGATTTTTATTAAATGTACCTAAATTAACATATCTATGTTGAAACACGCTGATTGACATATTTCTTGTTCATTTATAAATATTGTATCTTTTACTACCATCCTTGGTACCGTTAGGAACAAATCGTCAAAAACAAAGCTATATAATACTCAATATTCCGAAAAATTTAACAATGACAAACAAGTTTAGTTAAAAAATTCGAACAATGAATATTGGACTACACAGCGGGAACAATAAATAAGAGCCGAATCGGAGTCATTCGTCTCGATGCTACAAATGATGTCAATTAAGTTGACATACTTATGTGCCGCAGTGAATAACGTCATTAATAACTTTCTCTATATAGAATGTATTGGTTTATAACAGTTTGATGAACGGTCCCCTTTCAATAAAACTACCCAAGTGCCCATTATACTAGTACACTTAATAGATATAATTAAAACAAGTAATTACAAGATTGCAAGAAAGTATTCGCTAAAAATATAATGCGATCGTTAAGATTTGCAATTAAGTGAACTTTTATCTTAAAGACCATAAAACCATCTCATAACGTCTTAAACTTTTGACGAGCACACATTTTTTATAGTAGGATACGAAGTAAAACTTATAGTTAGAGAATTTTATATAGTAATAATTTTTAACGGTATTAAATAAGTAAAGTATACATATATTTATATATTTTTTACAATGCCCCGTACTATTTCGTTTGCGTGCACTTTGACTTTTAAACATTTCCATTATAGCATTCAGTGTCAACTGTGAAATCCCCTTTTTCATAACCATAAAAAAAACATGCAAATACTTATGCTAAATTTAAAATATTTACACACAGTACGGCGTACATAATTGAACACAATTTTAAAATATGTTATATTAATATTCCTTGAAAGGATGCGGCCAATTTCTTTTAATAAGCCATTAATATTAAACAGACGGCAATCTGGGAAAATCAATATGACATCATTTCGGTAATAATACACAAAGCCGTTTGGTAATTACAATTTTAATAGGTCGGTCAGTGAGAGGTCCGCCCCCGCCGAGATGGGGTGGGGTTGGTGGTGGGCCCGATGTACAATAGATCTTTACGTAACTCGAATTATATAGCTATCGATAATGTTATTGAACGACCGTACTTGAGCGCGATTTTGTGTTCATTCAATTTAAGTTAGTATTTGTATTTGGGAGGGACATTAAGAAACACTCCTTCACTTCATAAATTTGGAAAAGGGTACTGCAAGATGTTATTAATTTATACGAATAACTTCTGTGATGCTATAATAAAATCAGAATTTTCTTTATACCCAATTATGATGAGCACTTCTAACCAAAACATGGCTGACAGTTGGTAGCACAATAGCATAAAAAGTCAATGTGTAGGGGCATCGAGGGAAAACCCTCGTTGTGACAGACGAGGCCAATTTGCTTTGAACGAGTACGCTGTCGAAAAAAATGAACGACGATGTCTCTTGGCTAGCAATGTATGCGCATACATTACTACTCGACAGTTTTGTATTAACTTGCGACAAATTAACTTTCGGAAATATGTTTTGGAAATTCGTAACACACGCATATGTAGGTCACGTGATAAATTAATTAATTTATAAATAAATAATCACAAGCTTTGCCTAATGTAAGATTCTTAACAAAAACGATAAATGACAGATGTATATACATGTATTGATAAATTAAAAATTTAAATAAGTGGTGATTATGATTTAAATAAGTGGTGGTGATATTTATTAATTACAAATGTTAACATTGATGACATGCCTTTTTTTAAAATAATCATTTAAGAAGTTAATAATTTTAATAAGAATTAGTAAAACTAATTGAAAGGTATAAATTATCAGCCTCATAGTAAATACTAATAAGTACTTGCTACCAAATACAACTTTGCTCAATTATAAAACAAAAAAAATTGAATTAATTATACTTCTAACTAAACGAGCGGAGTTATAAAATAATAAAAATTCCAAGTTCGTAACAAACGTTATAAATAAAACAAGGAAAAACGTATTAAAAAGTTTAAAATAAGGAATCAAGTTAAACGTGCAAGCGGAAGGCACGATGACAGTGCATTTTATAAAACGAAGCTCGATTAAGCCACTTGAATGATTTCAATGATTTGGCTGTTGCAACTAGTTTTTGTGGCAAGAGGAAGTCGGACAGACCGGGTCACTTGATGATAACTACGTAAAGACATTTTAATGCCTCATTCGCCACTCGCCGAATATGATGACATCCTCGAGATAGGCAGCTTGAAAAACATTAACTACCATATCTGCGTAATGCCCGTGTAACTGGTTACAAGTATTAAAAAGCGTTATTATTAGAACGCGAATAGCTATTTAAGTTGGGGGCTCCTAGACTATTAAATAACTTTAGTCTTCACGCGAAACATAAAAGAGCTATACCATAAAACTTTTCTACAGCTTCCCAAAGTATTAATTTTTGCGTCGAACTCTACCCTAACTTGTTTCTACTGAATTCGTTGGGTGATTAAAACTTTTCGAACCCCTTCCCTTCTACTTTGATACCGAAGCCCTGTCGAAAAACAGGTCAAGACTTATACAAAAAGACGGGCGTTTAAAATCCAATTAGGTGCTTTTAAAGGTTTCCTCATAAAAAGATATTTCAAAAGATCGGTAATTAATCGAAAACTTGATTGCCCTCCAGATCGTCGATGAAATACTAATGAATTGGTTGAAATTGTTCTTGAGAATTATCTGTTTTGTTTACAAAAGCCACATACATTGAATATAAAAGTAGGGGTAAAATGTAAATAAAAAGGTAAAAACTATCGACAACATAAAACAAATCCGCACCCGTATTTAAAGGCAGCAATCGATATACGATCAAGCAGAGCCGGTTAGTGGGTGTGCGTGCGTGCGGATGTGGTGTCTGTGTTCGTACTATTTGCTGAGAGCTATCGACCAACGTGTAGTGGGACGTAGGGAACGTTATATCATTTGTACAAAGTTTTCAAGTGAAAACTTGTTAGAGCTTATGAGGGCAGAGGTTCATTATCTTCTGATACTCAATACGTTTTGTCATCCGCAATGAAATATTTTGATATATTTATAATACAACTGAGTAAAAAATAAAACTAAATTTATTTCTCATTATCCTGGTCGTCTTGTCAAGGATATCAAGATATGGAAATATAGTATTTACATTGGATACGAACCATTTTTTAAGCAAATAGGGTGCTAATAAGTGGGTCAAAATAAAGTTAAAAAAATTTCTTACATGAACACATAGATGATGCTTTTAAAAGAGTGTTAAAAGGGCAGGCATTATGTAATATTACAAAATAAAAAAACAATATGTTTATGCGAGTTTCAATTATCCAGTACTACAACAGAATTGTCACGTGAAGCTTTAATCAATCTTCAATGCATTATGTGTCAGAAAATACATCTGTTCATTACATCATATAATTACCTAGTTTTAAGCGCAGTAGTTTCCTCCATTGTTAGAAAATTACATTCGACACACTGTTTAAGATGAAACGCGTGTTAATGTTATATTATTTTAAAATATTTTATGAAACGTTTTATTTATTTAATCCAAATGTGTATTTAGAATGGAGCATAATTAACTTAACAGAACACAATTATTGGCCGTCAATTGTGCGTAATATTTTTAGATTTTTAAATTTAAAATATTTTTTTTAAATATTTAAGTAATATTTTTAATATTTATTTTTACTTTTATAGCTTCTTTTACATAATTACACAAACTATAATGTAATATTTTGGTTTTCCATTGCTAATTAACACAGGCATTTGCTATATACACAGGCTGAATATACTTTCCTACTAACCACAGAGTCTAGTAGAAAATATATAAATCAAAGTAAAGGTAATCGATAGTTAATCAAGCGGTTGAGCCGGTTCGCTACAGTGTGTGCGTAAACGAGTGTCGTGCTGTACACAAACTCGCGCACTAACACACACACATACTATTTACTAAGGCGGCCATGCGTGTGAAATCGTGATGGTTTCAAGTCGTACATTTTTCTATGATCTAACTATTTACATAAGCAGCGAAATATTTCGGTTAAGGCATAATTTTAAATTTCAATTAAATAAAAACAAACATTAAAACATTTTTATTATTACATAACTCCCACACCTTTAATGTTGACAAGTTTAACAACTAAAATAATACAATAAGAAATATATACACGAACAAAAAATATGCAAACCTTAATTTATGTGCAACTTGTGCGAATTATAATTTACATGCATAATTTAATACTTCCTCAGAATGTTCTTGGTCGGTTCCTGCATGTACAAGAACCAAGTGGGTGATAGCTAGGCAAAATTCGAATTTCATACTCAATTATCTGCCAAGTCATCAAAATTGTTCTACAAAGGAAAAGACGTAGACATTGCAAATATTCTTTAGTATAATATTATACGAAGTGTGCTTATTTATAGCTTTGACGCATATCTATCGCGGTCACGGCCGTTTAAACACAACGAAAATGCTGCAATTTAATTACAGAAATATATTATATACACGTTTTATCTACATTTGCACGTATATTTTACATAATCGAACGTGCCAATAAAGGTATGACCAATTTGGTGTGAACAAGTAACATTTATAGTATTCAAATATGTTTTATTCCTTTAGTTTTTATGTTACTGTTTAAACAACTTTGAAAACATTATTCTATCTGTGGAACATGTAATTATAGCGTTATCGTTTCTAAGAAGTGTCCACTTAATAAAACAGGCCATATTTGTATCATAATTTGTGTTAATAATGATAATGAACATTTGTTTGTAAGATAATTCATTTTTAGTATGGCATGGCAAAATTATGAGTATCGTCAACCCTATTGGTGGTACATAACAGAGCAAGTTTCCACGTAATACAACACTAGGTATAGACAGTGCGAGTCAGTTCTTCAGTCGCTATAGTATGGCGAGATAGGTCGAGGCGAGCCGCGTCTTTGTTTACGACGTAGCTCGCCACGAACATACTGCATAGTGCACTTAGAACAGCAAAGAATAGAAGTGACACTGTATTCATATATCTTAACACTAAGATATAGAATATGATAAAGTTAAACATGATCACTGTTACATCTGCACTCATAGACGACAATTAGTATTTAAATATCATTTTTTACCAATTATAGTACATAAAATATTCGAGCATACAATCAATATTATGAGAAACATTTATTGACCATAACAAAAAATTATATTTATAGAAAATTACTAAAAAAATATCGAAATCATGCACAATGATGGCTCTTCCAACGTTTCCTGTTCTATTATGAATGCTCTGTCAAGAGTGTAGATATGTGGTCTATGTGGCAGTGTTGATACAATGTGATTCTTTTATATTCAATTAAATAAATAGAAAATTATTAGGTTAAGGATAATGATTCCCATGTGCATATTACTTGAATACTATTATAATATATTTGTAATACATTTCTAACATTAATGAGATGTTCATAGAACACTTTCTTCTAAACTTTTTTAGTATAGTTAATGTTAAATTAAAATCCAATTAAAAGATATGAAACAATAAACTTCAAAACACTCAGTTTTGGTAAAAATTTTATCTTCAAAAACAAACTTGTTCATTCTAAGAACACAAGAGCATTGTTCTTACCCCAGAGAAACTTCAATCAAGAAATTAATGAAAGTTGAAAAGAATTCCAAAGCAAAGCCTTACATCTGAAAACAAATACAAAAGCTAAATAGGTAAATAATGAAAAGCAAAACTTTCAAATGAAATCTCATTCAAAGTTTTTACCCAATCCAAAGTTAGTTGTGAGACTCTACACTCTACTAATTTAACTTTTGTAAGGGACATGAGAAACAATGTTAATACTAAGAAAGTACTTACTAGTTTAATCACTCTTGATTCACTGTTTAGGACATGTCCATACTAGTAACAAGGTTTAATCTAATTGAATAGAATTTTATTTACAACTAAAGTATTCCACAATTTACCTCAATTGGTTTAGCAATCAATATAACTTTTATTTTCCACACTTGTATATATAATCTGTTTATCAATAAAAGTTTATCTTGGACTGCTTTAATATGGCTCATACATTTCAATAAATATTTATGTAAAGGCATTTTTGTAACAAGTACATAATCAAAATATCAATTAAAAAAATAACCAGTTTTAGATATACTGAATATTTATTTTATTCAAATATAAAGATACATTTAAATAACATAATTAACATGAAATAATGTAACGAACATCGTGCACTTAAGTTCATTTAAGTCATTTTTCATGAACGTATAAAGTAGTTGTTGGTATCTCACTTATCCTGTCAATGTTATTAGACAAAATAATAATATATATAGAGATTATTTGAACTAAGACATTAATTATAATGTATCAACTTTCTACTACAAGTAGGTCAGCGTCCCAACGTCAATCAGTTAAAAGCCGCGTGGATACTATCATTCATTTCTACAAGTGATATTAAGAAAAATTAATTTATTTGTTGCAAACTACTTTAAGTTTATATAGCTTATTAAGAGATTTACGTCTGTATTTTTAAACTGAAGAAGACACTGCGACACACTATTACCACCTCGATGACGCTATCAGAATATCCTATGATACCATAACAAAACATTCAATAATTTAGTTATATTGTACTTTTAATGACTGAAAGGATAAACTTTTCTTACAAATGAATAAAAACTTACCTGATATACGCCGAATCCAACAACAAAGAATAACCAGCCACGCGCTCCAATTACAGGGCACTCACAAATCACGAAAGCACTAGGTACAGCAGCAAAATTTTATCACTATATTGATCTGTTTTGTCTGTAGTCAGTTTAGAAAATCAATTGTACGAAGTTTTTCAGTTTTTCACGCGATAAACACTTAGCCGGGAAAGCAAACCCTGAATCACCGCCAGCTACGTACAAAATGGCGGATTCGCGTAACGAAAGTGACGCGGTGACGCGCCGACATCTCATAGACAATCAAAATTTATATGTCTATGGTTACAAAATTTGTTTATTTTTATTTTGTTAATAATTTATAAAAGAAAATAAATATACAGTTTATGATGTAGATCATCAAATCTAAATTTACTTAACTTATTAACATGAAACAGTAAAATCTGCAATTTTGCAAAATATTTGTAGTTAAAATTTTATTATAAATAACTTATAGATATTTGTTGTTAAATGATTTATGCAATAGAGTTACATAAATATTATATGTAACGTTATATTTTAAATTGTATTAATAATTTGAAATAACTTTATGTACAGATAATAATATTTGAATGACCCACGTATTCTTAAATTTCTTGACGGAAATTGAGTACAGATACGGAGTTCCTTACTTAGGTTTAGATATTTCTTCTTTTTTTTCTTAAACTACAGTTTTTTTATAATTGTGTAGTACTGACAACAAGAAGTTCTACAACAATTGTAAAATATTGTAATTTTTTTGGTATATTTACTACATCGTACTTCGTAGACACAGCCAACAGCAACACCCAATCAGCTGAGTTTTGTTTTCATTATTAAAGGTCTCCGAGTTCGAGGCGTGTACCCATTTTTATTCTAAGAAGTGATTAAAAATACCTGCAATGAACGAAATAAAATCATTAGAACACGCTACTTTGAAGGTAAATGACAAATTTCTTTGTTAAATATATATGGTAAAATATATTTTTATTGTTGAAATAATTATTTAATATATTCGTGATTTACATAAATATTCTTTATATAATATTTTTATATGTATGTGTATTGTTACCCTGCAACCTTTTAAGTTAAGCAGTTCGGATAAATTTAATAATTAATTACTTTAATTCTTCACATAAAACGTTAGCCATATTGTTTACTTTTGCTAATCACGTCATTGTAGTATTTTTGATGCCCTATTTTCTATAAGCATTCAGTTTTTTTTTAGATATACAAAAAGAATATGTGTCTTGAATAATTAAAGAAATAAATACCATTGTTTGTAATTAGAAAAAAATATATTTTCTAAAGATTTTTTAATCAAAACATAATATTGTATATTACCTCCATCAATAGGTGCCATACGAAATATTTAATAAAAGGTATAGAAATGCTCAGAGGGTGTTAGATGTTGAAGCAAGGCAAGTAGCTTCTGCTGTAAGTGATATAGACTCAGCAGCCAAAAAAGGTGCCACTACCACTGAAATAGATTCTCTTCTTGGTGGAATGGTGAGTTTTATATATTTAAGAGTTGTTTAAAAAAATTACAATTACATTAATAAGAAATATTACCTAGTGTTAATCCATTGAGTGCTTTCAATCTCCACCTTGAGAGAACTCGACACCTCTCTTAGTCATACCTGAGAGGAAATAAAAATACATTTTTAAATATAGTCCTACCCCTAGTGTGATTCAAACCCACAATTAATTGTGCTTATAGCAAAATGCTATCTCACTACTCCATGATGTATTTTAAAAAAATGCTCTAGCAGTTGAAGTAATTAGTAAAATATTAGTAGTATATATATATATATATATATATATATATATTTTTATATATATGTATATATATATGTATATATATATATATATATATATATATATATATATATATATATATATATATATATATATATATAAATATATATATTAAACTTGTCAACATTTGTGAAATACATCTCAATTAACATTATTAAGACCTTTTAAGTGCTGCTTGGTAGGTTGAAAAATTAAAGACAATGAAGCGTAAGGCATCAGAAGCTATTACCGAGGAGGTTCAGTCTGCCTTTGTTTGCAAGAAACGCTTGGAACATCTGAAGGAACAAGCTGGGGCTCTTGCTGATCCAAATGCACCTCAAGCAAAGGTTTGCAACTCAAATTTATACTTCCTTGGAATTGTAATTGAAATAATTCTATTAAATACATTATTGATTCTTTAATTATAATTAAATAAAGCACATCACTCTACCAATTATGTACAGCTTATTATCATTATTGAGTTTTTAAAGCATGAAGAATCTTGAAAATGTTTTCATATATTGACCATTTCTTTATTGAGCCTATATTGTATTTGTTTATCTCCTACTGTATTACATTATGCAATGTAGGAAACCTTCACACTTATAAAATAACTATATTTGCTAAAACATTTTAAGGATTTTCTTATGAAGTCATTACAAATGAAACAAACTGTAATTTCAGAATAAAACCTCTTTTTAAAAATATATTGAAATAGAAATGCCTTATTATGAACAATGACTTTAAATGAAGAGTTGTGTTTATTGCAGATAAAACTATCTGTAATTGCTTTATAGTTTTGCATTACATCAAACCGTTTTATGTGCATATCATTCACAGAACTCTGGTGACTTCTCTGACTTTTCTAAGGAATTGCTTATTAGAAAGCTTATCAAAATGTATTTTCTAGGTCACTATAATGTAATGTTTTGAATTGTTAATAAATTACTTTCTTAGCCTTAATACTGTATAATGTTAGAATGTCATACTAAACATTTTTTTGTTTCACTTCTGACTTTTTGTGTTGAATGTCGGAACTACGCCGCGCTTTGTCATACCAGAGCGCGAATGAATGAAAATAATTTTCTATATAATTAGTCTTCCATGTAGGATTCGAATCCACAACCATTAGTATTTACAGTCAGATACTGTCCCACTGCGCCACGACCGACTTCGAAGTTTCTTTTTTCTTATTTCCTAAATAATTATTTTAAAGGAATTATTCATTCTAATGAAGCAATTTTTTAATATTTTTGTTTTCCTTTTAATAGTTATAGTAGTTTAATATGTATTTAATAATTTCCAGACGCAAATGAACCAATGGCGCAAAGTGAGATTGGATAGAATGCTTGTGGATTACTTTTTACGCAACGGCTATTATGACTCTGCCAATAAGTTGGCAGATGCGCGTAATTTACGAGATCTGACTAATGTTGGTAAGTTTTATTTATTAATACATTTTATGTATATTTATCGTTTATAAAGAACGCAAAAAATTAAAGTATAATTACATTAATTGTTTCCATTGTACTGAAAATTGATGTCATGTATTAATTTTATAATTTTTTAAATTTTAATTTGAAAGTATAGTAATATTTATTACTTCCGTAGCTAAGTGTGTTGTTACTTAGTATAATAACTAAATTAATTGTTCTAAAGACTATTTTGTAACGAGTCATTCTAAAATATTCTATATTTTTTATACTAATTAATAATTATTCTAAAGCTTATACATTAAGGTGGGTTGTGAGTTTGAACCCCCAACCATTTTCCAATTTATGCGGTGTAGAAAACCGTCGCCTAACCAGGGGCGGATCTAGCTCGTGAAGCGCCCGTGTGCCATAAAACCCTGACGCCCCTAGACCTGACTCCAAGCGGCTATAACTATTAAGTTTGCCGTCGTAGCAAGAAAGTTTTGTTCATATTCAAATAAGCTATTTTATAATATATATTTATAGCTAATCTGTTGCATTGTACCCTGATGGTCGAAGCCGATGCCCTCAGCTGTCTCAGGGAGCGCCGCGGCGCGGAGTGCATTATCGTTCACCCTACACTATACATTAAGCCGCCCCTGCTCCTAATTCGTATATCCATCAGAAAACCGGCCTAAATCCTGGATTAGACCTTGATTTTAATATTTATACGCTTTTCTGAAATGTTTTTCTCGTTCAAAGTACGCAAATGACATAATATTTAAAAATATTATCATCATTGTTATCCTAACAACTGGCGTTTAATTAAAAAAAAAACAAATTAATTTTATGTACAAATTTAGTATTTAAAAAAACCATTTAATTGCTTTACGTTTTAACGATGTTATTTAAATTGAAATAACCAATTCGCGTGGCACAGACATCTACGTGTCGGCCGCGGAGGTGGAGCGCGAGCTGGCGGCGCGCCGCACCGCGCGCTGCCTGCAGTGGTGCGCCGACAACCGCTCCAAGCTGCGCAAACTGAACTCCTCCATGGAGTTCAATATACGGATACAGGTGACACGCGAATACGAACGTATTTACCGATCTGCATTATAAACGTCAAATTATAGCGGGCTAGGCAGCAAACATCAAAAAACTGAGACCGTTGTCTATTCGATTTGCTTGATATTTGTGGTTATCTCTTGGCCGAAATAAAATAAAACCTTATAAATTGTACACTTTCCGTTATTCTGATGTGTTATATTACTGTAAAATTTCATCTAGAACGATTTAGTAGTTTTTGCGTGAAAGGATAACAAACATACAGCCGTCCGTCCTCATAAACTTTCGCATTTAAAATATAACTATAGTAGGTTTTGATTCACTATATTTTAATCCTTCATTGATAAGTAGAATATGCTTAGTGTGTTTGTAGTGCACTGACCGACTCCCAGAAAGGATTCCTCTACTCCTTCTAAGGGGTATTGTCTTTGTTTTCTTTTTTCCTCATAATATTTCGGACATTGATCATCTAAAAACTGTTCAAAAAAATATAATAAAAGTATAATAAAGTACTATATAAAAAATCTGCTTAGTATAATTAAACTTATCAGAATACTTTCTTAGATAAAACTATTTTAACTGGATTAATCGCGTATATTTTGGTATTCGAAAATACATTTTTAGACACCTGACGTTTCATACACTTTACATTAGTCCGTACTCACAGGTAGACTATCAAAGATCTTATTATCAGAATACCTTTATAAATGTTTGAATTTAATACAGAATACCTTTATAAATGTTTGAATTATTTCATCTCGGTTACTACAATTTTTAACATGTTTTCATATGGTTAACGCTTAATAGGATTTTTGATCCTGTTTAATACGTAAATAATAACATTTTGCCACAGCAGTTATATAAACTTTCCCTGTGGGGGACGGGGTTCAATACAATCCCCCCACCTGCAGGGTAGCGTCCCGTAAAAGTAGGATTAACAAATCCTCCGACTGGCTTACGACCACTATCATGACAAAAACGATCCGCCAAATATCTGATGATGTGTTCTGGTTCGATGTCATGTAAGCCCGCTATCCCTATCCCTACCTATCCATCTCCTTTCACTTCCATCCCGAGACCGGCATCGTATCTACAACTCTAATGTTGTAGATGTTACTAGACTTACCATCGGGTGGCCCTTCTGCTCGTTTGTCTCCTTTTTCCATAAAAGAAAAAAAAAGAATTTAATAACGTTAATTTACCTTTCTAGGAGTTTATAGAACTGGTGCGTGAAGATAAACGTCTGGAGGCAGTCCGTTATGCTAAAAAGCATTTCTCAGCATATGAGGAGGGTCAGCTTCAAGATATACAGCATTGTATGGGCATGCTCGCTTTTCCTAAGGATACTGGTATGGTTTGAAGTTTTTATTTTATGTATAAAATATATATTTTTTTATTTAAATATTTAGTTTTTTTTTTGTTCCGGATGTACTACAAGAGTTGGTTAATTGTTTACATGAATCGTATACGACGAGCGTAATGGTTATGTGAAATTTTTAGGTTGATTAAACGTTGAGAATAATATTTTTGATTCATAAATTACAATTTGTAAAGCATAATTAAATTTATTTTTGTTTAATTATATATTGCAATAAAAATTTATTAATTCGTAACATATATTAATAACTTCTTGTAGTGAAAAAATTGTGAATTAATTTTTAGTCAATATTTCCTATCTATATATATTTATTAATGACTAGTAAAACTTAGTGTGCGTGGACTTTACAATCCTATATTGTTATGTGCTAATCAAAAATGTTAAATTTTTGCTAAAACGTTATTTTGATATTTGTTACTGTTTCATAGGGCTTTAAGGTTCAGAGTTAATAGTTTAAAAAAAACAATTAAAATCCTTTTCATAGTTTCTAAGATTAGCATATACATACAAACAGACAGAAATTTTAATAATTAAAGCATCGCTTTCATGATTTGATTGAAAATAGTTTTAGCATCGCTCTCAATTTATAACGTACAAATGAGCAGAAGTGGAGCCGTACCGGTCGCTGCTGTCGGCGGCGCGCTGGCGCTCGCTGGTGGCGCAGTTCCGCACGGCGCACGCGCGCCTGCTGCACCCCGCGCGCCTGCCGCCGCTGCCCGTGGCGCTGCAGCTGGGCCTGGCCGCGCTCAACACGCCGCAGTGCGCGCGCGGCGCGGCGGGCGGCGGCGCGGGGGCGCGGGGGCGCGGGCGGCGCGGACGGCGCGTGCCCCGCGTGCGCGCCGCCGCTGGACGCGCTGGCGCGCACGCTGCCGCACGCGCACTGCTCGCACTCGCGCCTGCTGTGCCGCCTGTCGCGCCTGCCGCTCAACGAGCACAACCAGCCCATGGTGCTGCCCAACGGACAGGTCTACGGCGAGAAGGTGCGCACCCCTTATATGTCAATTATTTTTCTTTCCTCGCCTCGGTAAGACAAAAGCGTTGACTTTGCCGGCCTAAACCACGATTTGGAGCGGAAAGCAATCGACGATATGTCTTGGTGCTAGGTTTGCTCCTATCACCATGCTATGCATATAATTAAACATTTAACTGCAAAGCAAAAAAGATCAAATTAAAATTTAATTTTAGTTATTTCTGCCCGTATCGAAATCACAGTCATCACTTAAATGTAAAAATAACATTTTTTTCAATTTTACATATATAACATTAATAGTAATAACAACAGACATCCATCGTAAACCGACCATTTTCTTGTTTAAATTTCCCTTTTAAAATTACTTCTAACAAGACAAATATATGTAACGTTTGCATTTTACTTTAAACAGTTAATATGAATTTAATAAATGACTTAATTTCTTACAGGCTCTTAAGGAAATGGTTAAGGAGCATGGATCAATCATTTGTCCCAAAACTAAGGAGGTGTTCAGTATGGATCGCGTAGAGAAAGTCTATGTCATGTAAACATACTATGAAATGTACTAAACTATACTTATACTAAATAATATAACAATTATATGAACATTTACTTTTAGTTCACATCATATCCTCGATATAAAGTGTCCTAACTTAAAGAAAAATGGAAAACCCTCATATTAGGGCCTTTATTGTTAGCCTAATAAAATTATAAGTTCAAAAATTATGACTTAGGCCACTTTTTTCTAAGGAAAAGTTGTGTGTTTGTAACTCCATCCCTATATAAGTATTAAATTGCTTTTCCAATTGAATCTCGAAGCAAAATTTTGTAAGATATTATTTTATTGTCAATATTACATTATAGTAATATATTGGGATTTAATATAAAAAAAATGAAAACTAACAGTTCTTCAACATTTGATCCTTTAAGTAAATTGGAAAAATCTAAAATAATAATAAAAATCGTTTCAGACATAATAATAAATAATTGAATTGAATTCCCAATACGCAGTATGAGTGATGTACTTTGCCACAATCTATCTATATATAATGAAATGTGTAATATAAACATACTTTTTATTTCAATTATTAAAAGCAAACAAATTTTTCAAATGACAGTGTTATAAGTATGTAACTATACATATATTTCTTATTTTAACCTACTTCATCAAAATGGTTTTAGTCCTATTCTAAGCTTTTTAAATCTATATATATATATATATATGTAAAATATTTGAAATACTATTTTAACCCAGTTTCAGCCGTCTGTATTGTTTGGAAAGTTTGACACATGTCCTTACCAGGATAAACATGATGATACGAATATAATTTTAAGTGTACTCCTTTTGATTACACTTCTTAAAATTAATTTACTAATTTAATAAAGTTTTCTTAACGATAAGTACACTACGCAGTGTAGCCTAGCCTTATGTAATTGCTTAAAAAATTTTTAGTCCTAATTTGCATGTCCCTAAGAACAGTTTAGAGTACTGGCTGATTAAGTCAATGAAAAACTTTATATTTTATACTTTCATTATATTAACTGTTTCATTATATTTTATACTTTTAATTATATTTTTTTTACTCATAATACTTGTTAAAATTAAAGGTTTTTTGTGAATTTATTTACATATGTTCATTGTAAATTATGTATAGTACATTTTGCTTGGAAAATTGTTTTTTCAATATTAATGATTTTATAACACCTGTATCGTAGATATTTGCATTTAAAATTAAATAATATATATTATTGTATTTAATACTGAATATTTAGTTTCAATTGTCATTATTTTTACGAATTTTCATCCATTTAAGTAAGGTAAAATACACTAAGCTTCAGATTGAACATAATTTTTCTTTGAGGTATTGAAAATATATAACAATTGTAAGTGAATTTATTTGTATATAATTTCATTTAAAAGCTAATTGTCTTCTCTGGATCATTTAAAACTTCAGCAATACTGATGAATTAAATTTTTATGTTGAAAATGTCTTAAAACACTAACTTTAATTGAATTTAATAAAGTCAATGGTAAGTTGAGAATATTTAATAATCACTAATTAGAGAGAAACAGCCATGATGTCCCAATATGGAACTGGTAATAATGTAATTAATACATATTGTAATTAATGATTTTATGATTTAAATCAATCTAATTCAAATGTTTTTCAAAACATTATTTGAATATTGTCAATATGTGTTGTTTTGTGTAAGAACATGATGAGAGGATTGACGGTCATTTGTAATCTTTTAAATATACGCCATGTGTACAGTTATTTAGTTTTATTTTAAACGTTTATCCTATCAGAGAGCTTCGTTGCGCAGTCTGATAGCGTCTGACTGTAAGCGCGAGTAGTTGTGGATTCGATTTCCACTGAGGGAATGAATTTAAAAATTATTTTCTTATCTTTGCTTTAATAAGACAAAGCCCTGTGTTGAGTTCGCAACTCAGCGTAGAGTGTTTCGATTCCGGACGGAAAGTAGTAAACGAAATCTATACACCTAGTTTCCACTAGGTAAGGAGCAGGACAGGCTCGTAAGGAGTTGAAAAATGACATAGGCCTCTCCAATGGAACGCCACTGAGTGGGATCTTTAGCTTTTCTCTGGCAACTTAGTACTTTAAAATAATGATTGTGCGGTCGAAGGAACCCAATTAGCAAAAAAGATACTTTTACCTTTTTTCTTTAATTCGAATTCTTTCAAGGCAAATAATCTAAAGGAACTAATTACATAAAGTGTCTTACAATACTTCAGTCACTTAGAGGGGAAAAAATAACAAATTAATATTTACTATTTTTAAAGTGTTATTCCACACTTAGGATTAGAAAACATTTTTGAAAAAACGTATAAAAAACAAAGTTTTATAAACTTTTATACGTTATTTGAAAAATTATTTTTAAACAAAAATAATATTTTTATTGCTTCAAAATGTTTACTTAAATTATTACTAATCTGTGATTCTTAGATTTTTTTTATATTGACATATCGTAAGTGCGTACGACGTCGACTCGCTTACTGTCAAATAATAAGTAACAAAGGAAGGGTCATCTTGTTTGTAGTAAGCTCGATACACGCACACACACGCACATCGTTACGTGACGACTTCTAGCAATACGCACTACCAGTTGTACTTCATACAGTATACTATTGGTGGTGATTGACAAAAATATTTTGATACTCACTTAAAGGTTTATCACATTAAAAAATGCTTAAATAAAATTTATAAGAAACATTGTATTTTTTTGAATACGAATGAATTTCCAAAAAAAATAATATTGTTCAAAGAATAATTCCAAAAATTATGTAAAACAAAACCTTTAGTAATAGGCTAGGTAGGCTTATTTTCAAGGTTTTTAAGTTGGATTTGAAACAAGACTAGAGGATCCGTTGATACATAAATCACATGTTGTATTAAGTTACTAAAACAACACGTGTTTTACGTTATCACGGATCCTACTGCCACTTTCGTTTTTATATTAGTTTACCCATCAACACAAATTATATTTTTATCAAATAATTATAAACCTACATTTGACTTTTTTGTGGTTTAGTTTTGAAAACATCAAATCTGGTGACGTTTGTTTGAAAAAAATCCGTTGACATCGGACAAGGACAAGATTGGTGATGATGACCCACTAGCCTCTTTACGTTTCGTTTCTACTACATATTTTTTGTTATTCCTACTTTTTTAACCTCTTCTTTATTATTATAATTGTAATTATTTTAAAATTTTTGTTGGTAAACGTGGTCTACGTACTTGCTTAGTGTTTTTTTAAATTGCTAGTAGATTATTTTCTTTAAGGCATTACTTTTATTCTAGAAGTTTGTACATCGAGTGCAATATTTTCTTTACTTTAAATTTTGCGGTTGCAACAGTGGGATACATGTTGATGTAGCCCACTTTATAGATAAGTATAACAAACACGTCAAAGGGAGTATGAAATATTTGCCTATACAAATAAATGAAATTGTAGTGTCTGTTTGTAATATTAAAATAATCGCTTATTATTTACTACATATATATTTACACACGGTACGTGTAACAAAATAACATTTTATAACAATTATTATCTATCCGTCAGTCTGCTTGTCCCGTAATCTCTGGAATGGTGATGTAATAAGAGTAACCTACGTTACTTTTAGTTTAGAATTGTAAAATAAAGATCCAGAGATTGTAAATAGTCAAAAGCAAAGGTTTTTAATATAATGTATTTTAACATACATTTAAAAAAAATGTATTTTTGCACATTTATTTCTTCTCCCATGTAAATTTTAATAGTTTCAATTTGCTTAGTCGTCCAAAGTGTTTAAAAAGGACTTTTATAACCATAAAAAAAAACAAGAAATATTTAGTTAATCATTTATTAAATTAACATTTCCTCATAAAATATAGAATATACAATACAATACTTAGAAATGGCGTTTTATCACACTTTTATGTAAAACTAAAATGCATATCTAGCAACAGATTTACTATCACTATAAAGAAAAATAAACAGTTATTATTTAATATATTCAAAATGTAATAAAAAAAAAACAATGTATGGAAATCAAAGAAAAATCGACTGAATAAAATAAATTGCTAGCTTTATCAATACTTGTGGGCGAAATAAGTTAATTATATTCTTTGTTTTTTTCATTTGACATTTTTTTAAATAAGGCATTTTAAAAATCCTATTTACAGACAGTGTCTCGTCACTATGACTAAAATGTATCGTTTATTTAAAAGATACTTATTCCGTTAAAAACATAGCAAAAATATTATTATGTTATAAAATCTTCGATTTTCGCGATTTTTATATCTTTTAAATGGAACTAATTTAATTGGATTAATCGCGTATATTTTAGTATTCGAAAATATATTTTTGAAAATTCAATCTTTCAAGCTTTAAAAGTCCGTGGTCACAGGTATGCCTACAGATGGAGGTGGTGTATTCTTAGAATACCAATATACCTTTATTTATATATATATATATATATATATATATATATATATGCTTGTGTTAAAAATTAAATATTTCAGCAAATAAAATTATTACATATAAATAAGTATCTTGTACTGAAAAGTTAACATACATAGTAATAATGCCACGAAAAAAGTTATATTAAATCAATTATCAAGACACTACATTGTCTTGACACTAGGTTGTCTGTTTCCGCCCAAAATCTAGACATTGCGTGTCGAACTCAACACTGCGCTTTGTTTTACCAGAATTATTTTTTAAAATTAAAGCAAAGCAATTTTAAATATAAAGTCGATAATAATAACTTATACAGTAAAAATTATATTTGTTTATATGAAAAATAAGATAATGACTGCTCTTTACAAAACTAGAGTTTCTACTACAACTAGACTATTTACATTTTATATACAATTTTATATGGCTTTGATATCATTTTAAATTTCTATCAAAATGTGAAAATTTCAATACTATAAAATGACTTGAAAGTAACTTAGCGATATCTACTTTATTTATGAAAAAAAGCTGACAACTGTAATAAAACTTATATAGCAATCAAAAATACATCAAAAAATAAGGCTAGTAAATAAACCAAAATAAGGTTTTTTAGAAATTAGTGGCGCATCACTATAGGCTTAGCCATAATCCTTACTATACACAGGACGATAATAAAAATATAAAACTTCCTCTACTCTCTTTCGAATTCTAGTTTCATATTTTTATTACAAAACAACAAAAAAATTAGCGCAAAAATATTATTGAAAAAGAAAATCTTATAAAATTATTTTAAACAATATATAGAAAATTTTAAACAGTACTAACTGTGCCTTAAAACTTTGTTTGCTTGAACTTTATTACCCTTGCCATACTATTCCCACCAATTCTGCTTTTTTCTGGTAAAATTCCAGGAATTCCTTCTTATAAATATCCTACACTCTCAAAGAAATCTAAAAAGCCAATTTCATAATTTTCCACCCAGTAACTTAGGTTACGCTTTGTCTGTTATGACAGTAACGATATCTTTATATAAGTGATATTTTTATTTCTTTATATTGATTGTTTAGGTAATTATATTTAAAAAATTAGAACATATTTGTATGTAAAATTTAAAATAAGCTTGTAAAAAATATTAAACATGATTTTTAATTACAATTATATATCGTATGACATCGAAAGAACGACTTTAAAGTAACTACATTTATGTTACTTATTAATTGATTCACCCTATATATAAAGCAATCTTAATTGGAGTATTTAATGTGTCTAGTGGTTATATACAGACGGACTTACTTTCTAAGTTACATTTATTGTATTATATAGGTAATACTTAGTGCCCGTTGCGGACATTTTACTTTAATATCAAAAATAGATTAAAATAATATATATATTTTTAGTTTAACATCAATTACTTAAGAGTTGCCAGTTATTTAAATTTTAACAAAGATTTTAAAAATGTTAATCTAATTTTATTTTACTATCTGTGACTTCTAACTTTTCAATTTTTTTTACGCAAACAAAAATAAATTGTAAACTATATATGTATTTAAATGTTATAATTTCGTAATTTTATTTTTAATGACGCCATAAATAAAATCATATTTATTAAATTATTATCAAGCTTTACTTCGATATATTAATGACAAATTAAAAAAAATATTTAAAGAATTAGATAACTTTGCGCCTAATCTGGCAACAAATTTAATTAAATTTTTATACAAGTAAAAAAGGACATTTAATTTAAATTACCAACAAATAAAGATGTCTTTATAACAACAGTGAAAATTGCAAGCCTTTAAAAATCTTTATATATGATTTCTATACATGTCATAATTAAAAACATGAAGTGTATAAAATAAATATATCGCTAAATTTAAAATTGCTTTAAATTAGTAGGGAATTATGACAAAAAACTAAACACGACTTTTTCCATGACCTTCCTTTAAAAAAAACTAATCTTGTAATATAATGGTAATGGGCAATAATTTATATTATGTATTTTAGGGTCCATAGAGCTAAATAGAACTAGATACGGCATATTACTTTTATACATACATGTTTTTCAATAATGACCAACTCAGTATTCAATTATTATTTCAAAATAAACAAAACTGTTAACCAAGGCAAAAAAATATTCAAAAACACTAAAAATATGATCAGTTCCTATTTGTTTTTATAAATTATTAACCAAAATACTGTGTCATGAACGCCATCACAACTATACCGGATATTAACGCCGCTAAATGTTTCAGTGACTCCATTTTGTCTTCTTCCCTTAAGAGGTCTGGCAACACTGTCACTAATGCAATATGGAGGAACCCGCCCGCCGTGAACGGAACTATCCAGGACGTTTTTGCTTCTGAAATACAAAAAAAAAACAAGTTTAAATATATATTTGACATTAATTGTAAAACGGAACAAATGAATTTATTGTATAAAACCCTAAAATTATTAGTCTTTTAGAGTTAATAAATCTATACTAATATTAGAAAGAGGAAAGATTTGTATGTTTGTCGCGTTGTTACGCAAAAACTACTTTTAAATTCTTTTACCATTATAAAGCTGCATCTTCGGTGAGTAACATAGGCTATGTTATATTATCAAAAAAAAAATAGGTATTCCTAATAAAAAATGCAACAATGTAAATCAAGGTGTGAAAAAAGTACCTATAAAATCTATAATCGCGTGCGCTGCAAATACTATTAATGATAGAACAGGTAAATAACACTGTACGTATTGCAGATCGTATCAATGTCTACAAAAAAGTCCGCGATACCATATGTCCAACTACTGTAGTTGTGCCACTACCACTAACTACTTCTGTATATTTAAAAGTCGAAAAAAAGGCTGCAAGAATTAAATTACATTATTCATATCTTTATATTTAATTATAGATAATTTCAATACCTTTAAAATACCTTTTAAATTATTAAAATCAGACATTCCATTCAAAAGATATAACGAAAATATTCAATGTAATAGTAAAATAACGCGGCGTGTGCGGTGCGGCCCCGCGCGTCGCTTCTGGGACTGGGACTTAAATAAAAGTTTCATCTACACTTAGTTCTCAAAGGATACCGTTCATACCTCTGTATTAATTTATTTTATTAAATATTAAATTATTATTTACTTATTACTATTTAAATTATACAAATTGGACATTCAATTTAAAAGATATGACGATTGTGAAGAAAAAAGGGGCATCGATATCTGTGAATCAGGTCCTTACGAAGTGCGTGCTACTTAAATTAAATGTTTAGAGTTTTGACATTTCACAGCACGTTATTTGTTCCATTTAAAAAGTTATTTTTTAAACTATTTATATATTATTTTATTGATATGTTCGGTCACTTCGTAGCGGTGAAGCCACGAGCGCTTAGCTAATGTATTATAGAAAACCATTTAATTGATATTTAAAATCCCGTATAGCAGGGTAGATAGAAAGTACCTAGTGTCAAGAGACTCCGTACTTCGCTTTCCACTGAATTCGAGACATTGCGTATTAAGGGGTGAAACTCAACGCTGCACTTTGTCTTTACACAGAGCGAGGAAGTGAAAATAATTGAAATATAATCACTCCCCCGTGTAGGGATAGAACCCACAAACGATCGCGTTTACAATCAGACGTTGTCCCACTTTCTGTCTACACAGGTACTTTCTGTCTACCCTGCTATGCGGGATAAAAAGCTTAAAGTTAAAAAATTGAATAATACTTTCAAAATATAATACAAAATCGGCTTCATATATTACATGAATTCAAAATGTAAAAATAACTAAATTGTTTTAATACAATATTTCAATGAAGTAAGCAAAAACATAAATCATATAAATATACAGTATTAAAGTAGTTACCTATAGCGTTGCGAGCTCCGCTGAAGATGACCGCAGTCATGGCTCCGATCAGACCCGCTGAAGCTGTTGCCTGAAGCAAATTTAAACTTATAGTTTAATTAATTAATTAATTAATTAAAAAAAATAATTTTATAATTCTTAGTTTAATTAAATCGTGCACTAGATGGCGTTAGTTGGTTTGAAAATAACGGTACAATAAAAATAAATAAGTTTTGGTTTTTTAAAATATATGGTAAATAAAGTCAAAGTCAAAGTACGGATGCAAGAAACTCAGTGGGATTTTCTCTTTTTTTTAATGCCAATAATTACAAATTAATAATTTTTATTCAGTGACAATAATACCTTTGAAATAGACTCGACTGAGCATTTCATTTACAAGGCGTGTATGAAATCATTAATATGGTAACACACAAACGTATTTTAATAAAATAAATTTTAAAATTGTGATATAGAACAATCTCGAACGTTTTCTGGGATCCTGTTGTAAAAGCATACAGACTGTCCCATAAAAGAAATGCGGACTCGATGCAATCGAGTTGCAGGCGGCAAGCTTATGGCTATTTCTTTACATACATAACACTGATACAAATACATTTTTCCATCATTTTTTCCCTCATCCCGCCTAGTGTCAGTACACCCTGTTGCGATGTACTCAACCTGCAATATCTCTCTTTTTCGGTGAACACAACTCCGCGCTTTGCCTTTCCAGAGCAGGAGAAATGAAAATACATTTATAAATATTTTAATACAAGTATACATTTCTACTTACCAACTGTGCCTTAGCCGCCTCCCATCTTGAAAAACCACTCTTAAGTAGAATTGCAAAATCGCCTACCTCATGCGGGATCTCGTGAACTGCAGGGAAAACGTTAATTTATGTTTAGTTAATTATTTATATTATTTATTTTTATTATTGTATTGGACATTACATAAGTGATGAAACTTTTGTTTAAAAAAAAGACAAAATTTCTAAAGTAATATTAATTTTAATATTTAAGGTAACTGAGATGTAGAGTCTACATAAAAAAATCCAAAAAACCCCTCATTTAAAAAAACATAATATTAATTTTCCACTATTTTTTGTGTTATAAAAAATAAAAGTTTTCTTTGTCAAAGTAATACCAAGTATAGCGAAAGTAGTAAGTAGTCCCACTCTGAAGCCCACAAGGAAGGAGCCGCCAACAGCGAGGCCGTGCGTGAAATTGTCTATAGAATTCGCCATTAAATTTAAATAACCGGCCACCTGAAATTATTTATATTTAATACTTATTATCAAAAAAAAATCTAAATTAAAAATAAATAGTGTTTATACGAAGTGAAATTTCTTTATGACATCATTTTTCCAAAAATGATCCACTATTAATAAATTTACAACAATTGCTTGAAATAAGTTGTAATTTGATAAAGTCTAAGCAAGTTTAAGCAAGAACAAAATCCTCGACGAAAAATATGACTTAGAAGAAATAAATAAAGACAGCGACGGTAACATTTCAGAGTGTCTACATGCCAAAGTATCTTTGCCTCACCAGAGCGGAGAAACAAAAGTAAAATTAAATATAATCATTCCTCCGAGTGGGAATTGAACCCAAAACCAATCGCGCTTACAGTCAGACGCTGTGCCACTGCGCTATCACCGCCTAAAATTACATTGAAGTGCCATTTAGTTAAGTGGTGTAACTTTTTAGTATGAATATATTAGGTATTTCGTTAGACACAATTTAATATGGTAAAATAATGTAAACTCACATCCTTCTTGTCAGTCTTCTCCTTAGTGGTTTTAAGCGTTTTCTCTCTCGCTTCTCTAAGAAGGCATCTCCCCATCCAGCGGTTACCTTTGCAGCGAACAGCGCCGTTAGTCGTCGTCACTATTGTACTGCAGCACGCACCTTCGCCTACGAAAATTAATCAAATATCACTGAGCAGATAAAAATGTTTCTCATCATCCTCAAAAGTGCCCTTTGATTGAATAACATAACAGCTATAAAGTACAATATAATTATTAATATCAGATTCAGATGGCAAATGTTCAAATATTTTTACGTATCCAAACTTTCTCAAATTACATTCACTGTAAAAGGTGAATTTAATATATAATAATTTTTAATAATAATAATATTCTTTATTGTAGACCCAGAAACAACAACCTTATTGCTAACAGCGATCTCTTCCAGGCAATATTGAGGCAATGGCCGTAAAAGGAAAGAAATAGGTGGGGAGGGGGAGGGGTGTGAACAGTATACATAATAGATATACTACAGAACATAATAAAATATTACCTTTAGTATTATTATTAAAGATGCACGTATCATATATCTGCTTGGCCGTGACAGTACCATTGCCACCACAAATCCCTTCACCCTTGGTCTTTCCTCGGTTCTTCCTTTCAATATCTAGAAGCTTCTCAATTTCCTCTATTTCAATGTGACTAACAGAACCGTTCTGTTTTGGTTCTTCCTCTTGTTCTTCTTCAGCTCCAGCGAATAGCTTCTCCACTACGATAAATACTAGCATTCCAAATAAACACCAAAGACCGCATTTCATGGAAACATGTTCGCCTTCTGTAATAAAAGCATACATAATTATTTGCTTTTTGCTGCATAGCAAAATAGTCAGAGAAATTCTTGTTTAATTTAAGATACAGAGACGTTCAAGATACTTTATTTTTTAAAAGTCATCCGAATTCCGAGATATTAAAGGTATGTCGAAAGTAAGAGTTTTTTTAGCTTCACCCTCTCATCTCGCTTAGTAGGGTAGACAGGAAGTACCTAGTGTCAAGACACTCCGCACTCCACTTTCCGCCGAATTTGAAACATTGCGTGTTAAGTAGCGCAACTAAATGAAGTTTTTTTTGCATTATATATATTTGTATAGGTTCTAATTCGGTATGAGCTGTTCCGAAAAAAAATGGCGTTTCATTAAAAGGTTATAAAGACTGGATTCGAACGTCAGCGATGTGCAATGCCAGAAAGTTACTTCTTTATATAGGTATAAAAATACCTCCAATGAGATTTGAACTGACGACCCTCATGCGATACAGCTGTTTTGAAGTAATAATTGTACATAATATGTCCAATAATAAAATAAAGCAACTAGTTTTTTATCGTTAAACAAACACAAAGCGATACTATTTGCTTGACTCAAATAAAAAAGAGTATCAGAAGTCAGCATAAATGTGTCAATGTATTCTATAAGCAATGTTTACACAAGATAAGGTTAACAACACTGGTCTCTGTTTTATTTCTTATCAACTTGAGCTTTAAAATAAACTTTTGTTTTGGAAAAATAAATATTAAAAATAAAACTACGAAACTCAGTTAGTTGCAATTGAATTGCGTTTAATTCGCGCTTTCTTTAATACGCCCTTTATTGTACCCATATCATATCGATATATAAACACTGCAGGGTATATCATTCCACAGTCTTATTGCACGTGGAAGGAAGTTTGAGCCTGTTCGTGGCACAGTGGAATAGCGTGTGACTCTAAACACGATCGGTGGTGAATTCGATTCCCATTAGGGGGAAAGCTAAGCTAAGATAAAGGGCGGCATTGAATTCCGCCACTCAACACTCACAATGTCTCGAATTCGGTGGAGAGCGCAGTACGGCATGTCTTAAGGCTAGGTACTTCCTGTCTACTCTGTTAAGCGGAATGAAAGCGCAAGGCTAAAAAGAAGAAAAATATTACTAAACGGCATAGTATTAGAGCATTTTATATATAGAGAGTATTATATATAAAAAAGATAAATTATAGTGTAATAGTTATTATTAAATAAGTAAGTGTAAGTGGATGTCAATAATAATCAAGCGGAAACGATTAACTGAGTTATTGATAGGTTATCCTCATTTACATTTTACTAATTGAGAAACAAGTTCTATTATATTATTTTGATTAGACATTTTATAGAATAAACAATATTTATAATTTAATTAGCTTCTCCATATGTTTTTATAATGTAAAATATAATAAAAAAATATTTTCTATTTATTTAGCTCCTCTAAATCGACTAGCATTAATCCCTTTAAGCCCACATTTGGCTCCCCAATCCTAGGCATTGCCCCGAGCGACCACGTGGCGGCATCCATACCATGAATCCTTTGAATGTTAAGGAGATTCTGCTATACAATTTTACTTATTTTATTTTAAAGTTAAGACACAGTTGAAATGAAAACGCTTCCTTAGTAAGATTTAAAACCACGAACTGCACGTTAAAGTCAGATATATTAAAAAAGAAAAAAAATGTGTGAAGTCGGTCGTGGCGAAGTGGGACACGCTACGGGAAGACAAAACGTGGCGTTGAGTTCCACCACTCATCATGCAATATCTTAAATTCGGAAAGCGGAGTACGTAGTGACTTTACTCTACGTACTTCCTATTTGCCCTCCTATGCAGAATGAAAATGTGAAATTAAAGAACATGTAGTAGGTTCACTAGATATCTAAAGTAAGAAACAATTGAAGGGTGTCTTTTAGAGCAAGAATATCATGTATGGATTAATAAATATGGCGATAAGAAATCATATAATAATAATAATAATAATAATAAAACTTATTCATTATAAGGTTAGGTACATAATTATAACGATATCTTCTATCGTTAATAACTGCATTAGTATGAAACTGAGTCGCAGTCGTTAGCGCCCTCAACGCGCCTCACAAACGTCTTTTCAAAAAATCAAAGTAACGATCAAAACTGATAATATCGTTCATTATGCAATCAAATAATACTAAGATCTTATGAATTGATACAAAGATATAAGGGAATTTGGTAGTGTAGTAGATTTAACGCATTCATCACGTCTGAGACGGTTAACCGTTAACTGACATTACCAATAACTGCGATCTTGGAACGAATAATATATTAAATTAAAAATTGTTATTATAGAAGTATTTAAATTTAAAAAAATGCTAAATATAAAACATATTTAGTATTACACAAGGAAAACTAATTATTAGATAACGCTTAGGTTCAAACAGTTACAAAATTAACTAAAAAACATTATTGTCTTATAAATTTTCCTGGTCAGGTTCACACTATTGTATCACACTATGTAAGTATTGTACTATAGAACACGGACTCATATGCAAATATTGAAGCAAATTTTAAACTAAATGTATATAGATGGGGTAACAAAGTTTTCTTTGTCATATAAATGGAGATAGGGTGAGCTAAGTAAATCGTGTTAAAAATATATATAATCAATACATCAAGACGACCTCACGCATAATATTATATATATATATATATATATATATATATATATATATATATATATATATATATATAATATTACTTATATATGAAACTAAACTATTAATTACAATTTAAAATCATAACAAAAGAAATGTTAACCTTTTTTCAAACGCATCTAGCAATTAGTATATGATTCACATCACACACGTTTGTTTACAATTTTTCGTCCATTAAACTTGGAACGCTATACCTCAAAATACACAAAGTGTATGCAATTATCAACTTAATTGCTTTGCGATAAGATTGTATTTTAAATGAGCTATAAATACAGCTGCAGAGCGAGTCTCGCGACACAAAACCTCCATAACTCATAAGCGGGGAAACTTAACTGTTTACGTTATTATCAGAATCGCTACTTAATACTTGTACCTAGAATATAAGTATATAATATGATATGGTAAGTAGAATACTCAATATATTATTAATAAGAATGAATATATTGATACTATTGTATTACATTACAATCTTTAATTAACCATTAAAATAAATATAAAGCTATTAAAAAGCAAGCGTTTCAATGAAGAACATCGAACAAATCCGAAATAAACGTGGATCAAGTTAGCATTGAATGAAAGTGTCTTGGAAAATACATACATACTTATAATTATAAAATAAATACATTTATATGATAAATGTTCTCAAAAGCACTCGAATATTATTTAATTAATTTTGCACCTGCCGCTACCAACACATTAGACATGTTAAGTTATGATTTTTTAAACTAAAAGTATGTACTGACATGATTTCATTGAAATTTAAAAGTTCGTCAAAGCGGCGTTTAGTTTCGCCACTCAACACTCAACGATCCGACTTAGGTCGGAAAGCGGAGAACGGACTATCGTAACACTAGGTCCTTATACCGACCCTGTTATGCGGTGTAAAGCGAGAAATTAAAAAATATTAAATATTAAAATTAAAAAAAAAACTAACTATTAAAAACATAGAATAGATATTTAATATATATAATTAATAATCATTAATTACATTATTTAACCGCAGTAATTTAAACGGAACGTAGAACAATAGCGTTTGTTATTTCTTATCACTGCCAATGTCACGTTTGCCTCATATTAACTATTATCGTATATTTTCGTTTGTTAGGTAATTTATACGTAAAATAGGAGCTTCCCGTAACTACTTGCAGAGAATTTATGACAGTTGTCTTAAAAAATGATTTGAAATATCTTACTATGTGGATAAAAATGAATGTTATTAATTTTTTTTAGCTTCACGCTTTTTATCCCGCATAGCAGGGTAGACAGAAAGTACCTAGTATCAAGACTCTACGTAGTTCGCTTTCTACCTCATTCGAGACATTGCCTGTTGAGTAGTGGAGTTCAACGCCATACTTTGTCATACCAGAGCGAGGAAGTGAATCGAACCCACAACCGATCGAGTTAAAGTCAGACGCTGTCCCACTGCGCCACGACCGGTTATTATCCGCGCCAGATATTAATTAAACACATATATTATGAAAAAAATAATGCTGAAGAAAAAATGTAAAAGAAGATTGCTTAAACAGATCATTTATACCGTACATAATTTATTTAGAAATAGGGAACAATGTTTAAATAATACTAAATATACTTATGTATATGATAAAAAAAATTAATAAGTCTTTAATTTTTAAATATTTTAAGTGAAACTATTTTAAACGGATTAATCGCGTATATTTTGATATTCGAAAATACACTTTAGAAATTCCAACATAGTGTTACTACACGTCACAGGCAGATTCTTTGCAGTGGTCGAATGAAAAATTACTCTATTACTATTTATTCATATCCATATTTTTTTTCTTATAAATATAGACATTTTTTAACATTTAGACATTTTTTAATTAAATCATAGTATAAAAAACAATCAGCTAGCATTTGATTATATTTTTCAGATTTTAATTGAAAATCATTCGTTTAGCTAAACTACACAATTAAAGGTATATCCAATTCGAACATATATTCAGAATTCTTTAGAAAATTGAATATAGTGTTAAGTATTTAATTTATTAATTTATTAATGCCTATTTATTTTTGTTATTAGCTTTTTTAGCTTCACGATTTTATACCGCATGGCATAACAGGAAGTACCTAGTGTTAATATACTCTATACTTCACTTTCCGCCAAATTCGAGACATTACGTTGTGAATGGTGGAACTCAACGCCGCGCTTTGTCTTACCGGAAAATGAAAATAGTTGAAAATAATTGACTCTTTCCCACTACGCCACGCACGGCCTTAACTTTTTAATATTCTACTATGATTTTCTATACAATTTTAAGGATTTTAGTACTTCCTGTATTATAAAGATTGTATACTTTCAAAAAATCGTTAGAAAATAGTGTGCTAAACCTAAATAAATAAATATTTATCAATTTATTTTCCTTAAAAGCAACATATTGACTTGTATTCGTATTCCGTACCTTTAGTAGCAGCGAGGTCGTGCTGCCACGCTTCCGGTAGCAGATGTAGGAAAACGTCACCAAGAAGACCTCCTACGGCGAAACTCAACAGTATTCTTAGTGTAGCTGCACCAGCTGCAACAAAATGTTAATGTAAGTTTAGTGGTTAACAGTAAGTGTAGTTTCGATACCGTTTGTGGCAAATATATATAGATAGATAAAAATGGTTTATAACAATTTTTCAATCATGATCAACCTCATGTTACCTTTTTCCACCTAAAATTCGAGACACTGCAAGTTGAGTGGCGGAACTTAACACAGCGGTTTGTCCTATAAGAGCATAGGTAAATAAAAACAATATAAACAATCATTCTCCCGATTAGGATGAGAACCTACATCCATCGCGTACAATCAGACAAACTTCTATAGCATCAAGATGGCCTTTAACATTAATTTTCACACATTATTCACTTTGTGATACTTAATCAACATTAACATGTGTTATTCTTTTTAATTAAACGACATTGGCACACATCGAACATGGATGGAACATTTGCATTTTTAACCGGAAATACGACTTTTTCATTGTTATTGTTACTACGTATATAGAGTAATTTATACAAAATAATATGATATAGTTAAAATATCTAGACTTTTTTAGCTTTACGCTTTATCTTGCATAACAAGGTAGGAAAAAGGGAAAATCTAGTGCCAGGACACTCTCCACTTTCCACCTGTATTCAAGACATTGCGTGTTGAGTGGCGGGAGTATTTGATATATCTAGATATACATAGCAAATGAAATTGGATATAGATAGTGCGACGCTTATAGCAGTGTTATATAAATTATACCTGAGAAACATGAATAATAATAGAATTTTATACAAGAAAAATAACTTTGTTGACTTTTTAATCCAAAATCACAAAAAAATTAACATTTTTTTATTATGATTATTTTTTCGCTTCAAGTGAACATCAACAAAAAATTCCAATATTGTTAATAAAATCAGTTTGACTTCCGCTAAAATATTGACCTCGTATAAGCATCTATATTTTATTTATTACGTGAATTGTTGAAAAAAATATATGACGCAGCGCTATCGTACCGTTTTTGTTTCTTGCCGTACAAATATACACTTAATGATTTTACGTTAATCATCAGTAGATGCACCTGAGTTTACCTTGAATTTAAATAAAAAAAAAATATATGAAAACCAAAACACAGGAAACCTCGGTTAATCTTTGAAAACACAGTATCGAAGATATTGGAGGAAGGTCAGGTAAAAAGCACGAGGATCTCCCGAAGGGCGTGTATGAAGAGGGTAATAACTGTGGAGGCAAAAGATTTATGTAGGGACCGTAGCGTTTGGCGCTTCGTTGTCTCCTACTACCGTCAGGGGTACAGTGTCAAACTCGTAAGGCTCGATATGCTTTCCATTCGGTTTCCAATCTCACAATCGACACATTTCAAATAAGAGTGCTCCAGTATCAATACACAAAGTCTAAATTGGTAGAAAATGGAAAACGGTTAGCAAGATAACTTGCGGTAAATGTATTTTTTTATATAGGTCTTTGTTAAACTACGGGCTAATGAAACCATGAACTTTTCTGATCCTATTTTATCCTTAATTATTGTGATTTTTCACAACTAAGAGAGGAGATAACATTTGGTGTATTGCAAGAAAATAAAAAGATATAATTAAAAGCTCTTAGAAGAAGTAGAGGAATCCTCTCTGGTATCGGGTCCTAGTTTTAGTATGTTTGAGGAACTGGAGGACACCTTCCAAAAGACAAGATCTTTTGGAGGGTCTCCTCCAGTGATCGTGGTCTTCTCACTCATTATTGAACACTGGTTGCTCATGTGTTTGGAACTTGATTAGATTTGTGGAAAACGATTACAAATTAAGTCTCGCCGTACTGCATATAAATTTTAATATAAAACGTGAAGGCAAAATTTCGAATATGTAAAGGTTAATGTGTAAAAATATACGGACTGAGGAGTAAGAAATTTGACATAATCAAACGTTGTATAAAGAAGGGCATCTAACCAAGGTTCTTTACAATAATGTATTAGAAATAAATTTAATTAATACAATAAAGACAACCGCGCGGCGCGCGCGCGCGCGCGCGCGTGTGTGTGTGTGTGTGTGTGTGTGTGTGTGCTACTAAGGCAATCTTTATTTTACTTAACTGAATAATATCAGGTACCGTTTCCGTTTTATTCTTTTTGTTATTTTTAGCTTCACCAACAATAAACAGGAGGTACTTAGTGTCAAGACACTCCATACTCCACTTTACACCGAACTCGAGACTTATGAGCCGTGTGACAGAACTAAACTCAACTTCCTTTTATTATAAAAACCTAAAAGTCTAAGAAGCACTTAAAATATTTTAAATTGAATTATTATAAATATCTTATCATATCGTCCCTAACTTAGTACTATGATGTATTAGCGATACATCCTCAAGATTGTTACTTCAGACAGTTACAGTGATTTTGATAACACTATTGCCTTTATCATTATTGATACTCTAATTAAAACTTCTTATCGGCCTACTAAATAAATATTTAATATTGATTTATGACTTGTGGTTATTAATAATATACGTTTAGTTGACAAAAAAAGATCTTTTTTTAATTTTTATGCGAAAATAACATTAATGATTAAAGAAATATGTATATTTTACAGTTTCAAGCTTTATCTCGAATAAACAGAGAATCTAGAGTCAAGACACGCTTTTCACACGAATTCGAGGCATCATGTGCCTAAATAGAGCGGAGAAATATGGGATATCTTGACACTAGGTACTGTGTCTGCCACAGGGTAGACAGGAAGTACTGTATACATGGGGGATAAAAGCGTGACACTAAAAATAATTTAAATTAATCATTTAAATTAATCCACAATAAATTGTGATTAGAATCAGGTGGGCCACGACATAATATTTTTAAGAACAAGCTATTCTAGCGACTTTGTCTGTGTAGAAATTCACATCTGTATGTAATCTATATTTTATAATTCTAAATAAAAGTAGCCTAAGTTATTCCATATAACATCAGCTATCTGCCAGTGAAAGTCCTGTCAATATCGGTCCAATCATTCATGCGATTAGCCAGAACAAACAAACAGACAGATCGCTAGAAATAAAAAATAAAACCCATTTTATTTGGCATATGT
Organism: Dryadula phaetusa; assembly: GCA_032432895.1. NCBI lineage: Eukaryota > Metazoa > Arthropoda > Insecta > Lepidoptera > Nymphalidae > Dryadula > Dryadula phaetusa. Next base: position 4,602,627 of record JAOYRS010000073.1, read on the forward strand.
ACCATTAGCATTTGGTAAAATGTCTATTTTAATATTACAAAGTAATTCCAATTTTATTAATTTATATAGACATTTTTATTAATGAATATATTTTTAATAGCTATTATAGCACTGTTTTAATAAAAAAGAAATAACGAACATTATCAATGTAATTATTTGAACCTGATGTTTTTTTAAAGCTTTACAGTAATTATTGATCTAATAACCGCAAATATATAATGTTATATTAAATTTTAATATTAACTCAATCAATTATAATTAAAATATATTTAAGTCATACAGTACCTACATATTACTAAATACAAGGGAATTCTATAAATAATATAATTCTTGGTACTTAACAGGGGTTTACGTGAACTGTTGTTAATTTTACAATACTGTATCATGTATGTACGTACATGCATATGTTTATTTATACATATATTTCGCAGTCCGTTATCACTTTCAATCGCGGCGTTGAGTTCCACCACATAAAACGAAATACCTTTATTTCAAGCGAAAAGTTGTCGTGGTGTCTTATGACTAGGTTCTACTTGACTACTGCGGAATAAGCGATGGAGCGTTAAGCTTGTTCTTTTTGTTTACTATAGTATCTTCAAGAAATATTTCTTAGTAATGAATCTCTTCTACCTCCATGAGGAAGTGATTTGATATTATATTCTTCATTCTACTTTATGCTAAATACATATTATTATTTCAAATATGAATAGAAAATTATACTCGACGCAGAGTCGACCTGTACATATGTGTTGATTTTAATATTAAAATATCATTTACTAATTAAATATTTCAAAATACATATATAATATGTATAATTTCTCTTTCTATCTATCTCTTCTATATCTATATCTATCTTTACACTGAGTGACAGACAGACAACGTCCCGCTAAAAATAACCAAGTATAAATTTAAAGTTTGTCACCTAATTTTCAAAGGTAGTGTTGGGGAACACAAGAAAAGGACAAGCAAAAATGTTTACGACAACCGAAAAAACTAGAATCTTTCCCAAAAAATACGGAATGAAATAATTGGAATAATCGAATGAAGTACAAAGACATATGGTTCATACAAACGAAGTCACTTGTGGCTACTCGTATACTTTTTAAATAGAACCGAATCCGAGAAGTATGTATGTTTGAAAATTTGAAAAAAATACACTGAGTTCGTTTTTATTATAATTTTTAAATATAATTCGAAAATGTATTTTTGATACAAACTAAAAAATAGCAACTGTAAGTTTTCATGTAATTCATTCAATTATAAAAAAGGCGTCATGAGAAATAATTCTATAAAATTGTTCGCGGTAACTAATTTTAAAAATATATTTTAATAATTATTTAACGATCAATCTTTCATTTTGTCAGTCGAAAGTAAATAATAATAATGATAAATCATCAAATGTATAGAAAAAGTTTTATTTATCCTTAAAATATGTCCATTTGAATAAATTGTTTTATCTCTGGTGCAATAAACTTAAAGGTCACACAAAACAATCGGTCAGCTATCACGCTATTCCTGTAAAGTGATCTCGCTTATCGCGTATCGAGTGTTCCTCACGTAATGATAAGGTGACAAACGTACTGATAACAATAACTTTATTGTGGGAACTACTGTATTTTTATTATTTAGTAAAGAACTTATTATATAATTTAATTTATATATATATACACGATTATTTTGTCTGTCTTTATAATAGTGGTTAAATCAAATGAATTAATTGAAAATGTTTTTAAATCAAGCTTCTTATAATGTATTATATTTTACAAGTTAAGCGAACTCATATCCATAGAAATTACAAATATGTTATCCGCCATTTTGTTGCAGCGGCCATTTTGAACAAACTAAAATTAAAATTATATATTCAGGTATTGTTCATTCAATACTAAACAATTTCCTAAAAAATTAAAATTAAAAAAATAATACAATTACTTGAAAGTAAATAAAAAGTTTGTGGAAAAACAACCTGCTTATAAAAAAATAATTAAAAAAATCTATTTAACTATTTTTTTAAGTAACATAAACGAATAATCCCCAAACTGCTTTTATATTTTTTTTAAAGACGAGTTCATTTTAAACTAATCCCATGTCAATGGAATGCAATAAAAAGATCATTCTCTCACACTCTTCAAAGAAGTGATTATAAAAGTAAAATAACAATAAGGTCGGCGGGTTAGCGATGCGATATCAATATGATGTTCCTTAAGCCTTACGTTTATATAAAGCTATATTAACATTTATAAATAATTTGTTATTATATATTATTATTCTTTCAACACTTATTTTTTCAACGTGCCCAAACCACCTGAGCAAGTTTTTCTTCATTCTTACTATAACATTCGCGCTTACACCTGCCATTAGGCGTATATCCTCGCTGCATATACAGTTATTTATGGTAAGAAAGATGTAAGAAGCAAAGGTGAGTGGTACGAGAGGTCGGGGGAGACCTCGGTGAGCCTTCGAAAACACAGTATCGAAGATACTGGAGGAAGGTCACGTAAAAAGCATGAAGACCCCCGAAGGGCATGTATGAAGAGGCTAATGACTGTGTATGAGGCGAAAGAGTTATGCAGGGACCGTGCTCTCTGACTATCCTGCCAGGGATAAAGCGTGAAGCTAGAAAAAAACTACTTAAGTTATAAGCAAATAATGATAAATGACTTAGATTCTCTCAGTGCTGGAATAACTGAACGAATCAAACTCATATTTCGTTTAATAAATTATTGTAATTAACCAGTAGCACGAATAAGGCGTTACAAATATCGTTATACAACACTAGATGTCAAACAAGTGGTAGTATGTAATGTTTATATTATTAATTGAATGTAGTTTTAATGGATTATTAACAAAATAAGATTGATAGCTGGTTCCTACTCTGCTATCCTTAGCACTCCTTGTTACATTGCCCGCTGCAGTAGCTAGAAATAGTAAGGCTGCTGGGTCGTTTAGGTTAACAAACCATTTGGGAGGTTTTGTTATTATTTAGCTTCATGGCAAGGGGGCTGGCAAAATCATGGAAGGTGCAAACCTTTGTGCATAATTTACATATTTTTCTTCTACATATTAATACAATTATTATAATATTCATACTAACAAAAGGTTTAAATTAAAAAAATATATATCCAATTGTCGTTATTATCAACTTAAAATGAATCGTGTACTGTCAACTTGTGTCATTATTGATATATATTAAACATATATAGAGAAGCTCCTTGTCACGATAAATTGATAAGAAACACTTTACAGTTTACATTGTAACAAAGGAAAAACGTACATATTTATGACAGATATATATGCAATCAATGTGTAATCAATCAGATGTATATTCAATGTGACTTGCAGAGGTTGTAGGTTCGAATTTGAAAAGATAATAATACCATACTTAGTAAATAATCATGTGGATATTAATTAATAATATGAATTATGTTATTTGTCTTTTACTAATATGTAAATTAAAAAGAAAAAAAACACGTGGTAGTTATATAGTATAACTAATTATATGTAAAGGCCGGTGGTGGCGCAGTGGGAGACCGTCTAACTGTAATCAAGATCGGTTGTGGGTTCGATTCTCACTCGGGGGAGTAGTAATACTTAAATTATTTTCACTTCCTCGCTCTGGTAAGACAAAATTCGACGTTGAGTTTTACCACTCAACACGCAATGTTTCGAATTCGGTGGAAAACGAAGTACGGAGAGTCATGGCACTAGGTACTTTCTGTCTATCCTGCTATGCGGGATAAAAACGTTAAGCTAAAAAAAGAGTTATATGTATTTCATTAGAACTTTCACTTTAAGAAGGTATCTTAGGTATAACATCTATAAAAAAATATTAGTCTTTGATTACAAAACATAATAATCATCACTCATTTTTAACATAAATTCTAATTAAAAACGTTAAATTTAGTTAGGTTAATAATTAACATATGAAATGAGCCATCTTTAATTTATTTTTTCATACTTGACTGTGTTCTACTCTTCAAGCCATTTCATATGATATCCCTGTTGGATGAAGAAAACAATGTAATTTCGACATTTTATCGGGGCAAATTTGAATAAACGGAATATTTTGACACTAGGTTGACTAAAACATAAGGCGCTGATGCCGAATTCAAGTAAAAGTGATGAAAAAAAATAATAAATTATTTAAACATATTTACGATAATATATTTATATCACGTGAACTAACCAAATATCACAGTTAGTTAAATAAAAGCTTGCAAACATAACATCTAAAAGTTAGAACATAGAAATACAGAGTAACTGAAAGAAATCCTTAAACAAATACTATTATTACATAAATATTAGAATGTATGTATTTAATCTATATTGAATGAAGAATTTTTATTTTAAAATTTTTCCAGAAAATATTTACGCGTGCCCTTTTTTTCACACATCTTCTAAATACATATAATGAGGTAGGAAAGGAGTTTCGAATGTTAAAACACTCCCATCTCTACTTATTTTCGAGACACTGTGTGTTGAGTAGCGGAGTTCAACTCCGCATGTTGCAAAACAAACATTTTTTATATGATAACTTCCATTCCCTGATATGGGTTCCGCCGTCATTCTCCACGCCATTGTATCATGTATTGTCAGGGATACACTTTGGCATTAAATTTTTATAGTTAATAAAGGAAAAAACTTATAGTAATCATTGTATAAACATTTATAAGAGTGGCTCACGAATTTATTATCACTAAAACGCATTGTTACTGATACGGCATTGACATTTCATTTTATGAATAATTAATTCGCGTAACTTAAAAACAATAGGTGTTTGTTGAAGCGTACAAGTTTTACAATAATTCATATTATCGTAAATATGTTTAAATAATTTATAATTATTTTTCATCATTTTTACTTGAATTCGACATCTTTATATTTTAGCAGTCAACCTAGTGTCAAAATATTCCGTTCTCCATTTTTCATCAATGCCTTTTAAGTGACGGAGCTCAACGCCGAAATAAAATTATTTTCTCTTTGACGTCGACGCTGTGCATACTCCAGTTCTCACGAAGGACATTTAATATCAAAGTACGGTTCTAAAAATATATTATGATAAATACGATGAAGATTAGTATCCCCTTAAATAAGACTTAAATATAAAATCAGGTTTCGAAACCCGAAAAGACATAAAATCGGGCTTGCGTATGATTGTTAACACGGCGATCTCTACTTGGGGGAAAAATTAAAGTAAACATATATACATTTCTGCTCTGGAATATACAATGTTCCGAATTCACGTGAAAAGAGGAAAACAATTTTTATATGTTTTTTCAAAAATGTTTTTTAATCCTAAGTGTGGAATTAAAAAATACAATATGGATACGCTTTAAAAATAGAAAGTATTTAAACATTGTATCTTGACACTACGTTCTCTCTGCTAACCTGCCTGCGGAAAAACGGTGAAGCTGCTATTTTTAGTATTAAATATTTACGGCCATCTTTCCAGTAGAAACAAGAATGTGTACGCAAACTGTTTATTCATTAATTGGCGTACGACCGCAATGAACTAGTACCCCATATCGAGCATTTGAGCTTGTTATACTAGACTTTATTTCTTAAGGTATTTATTACTTGGAAAAAATGAAATATTTTTTTTAAAAAAAATGCAGTATTAGGTCACGTCGTACTTCATTGTTCGCATTATAGGGACGTTGCATTGCGACGTAAGCGCAACTCAACGCCGCTGTCTGTTTTGTCAGATTGATAAAATAAAATAGTTTAAACATAAAAAATGTCACGAGTGGGAATCTAGTTTAAAACCGCCACGTGTACAATGAGACACTACACGACGATAGAGTTTTAATAACATTCAATTTAACTACTGCACCATGAGATGAATAGATAGTTGACCAATCTTTTAATTTTTTTGTTATTTTGTTCGTAAATGATATCGATGAAGCAACAAACTGACAGGATAAATAAACTACACAAGTGTCCTTGTTGACGCATAAAATGTGCGTTACCTAGCAATATTTGTCACTTTATACAAAAATATGGTAATGTTTAATATTTATTTTATGCATTTAAGTAATGTATTTTAAACAAATTATAATGGAACTATAGCCCATCGTGGTGCAGTGGGTCAATATTTGACTGTAATCACGAACGTTTGTGGGTTCAATTCTCTCAGGGTATGATGTTGAAGGAATACAGTCAAAGTGTCTTGACACTAGGTTATCTCTGACTAGCCTGGTATGCAGGATACAGCGTGAAGCTGCTTTATTTTATATTGGAAGTTATTGGGACTCTACATTTCTCTATATATTTAATTTTAATAATAATATAATTAGCATAATTTTCGTAAGAAAAAGGCTTCAAAACTTACCCTTTACTAACTATTACTTACAAACTTATTAAGATTTGTGTCAAACATCTTTTACAGTACGTTTTTATTAGATTCATCTGTATGTTTTCTTGTTACACACAAATTTATGTTTGTAATGATTTCTTGAACGATTTCTTTCTCTAAACATTCAATTTTGACCCACATTAAACGGACAGATTTAGCTTAACCTTTGTACACATATCCAGAAATGGTGAAAATATAACAATGTAATAAAATGTTTAAAAAAGCATAAAAGCTGTTTTAAAATAATATGCAATGATCTTAACATTTTCAAATTGTTAAGTATCTCGTACTTATCTCGTAGATGAGATCCGATAACTAACATTTTATCTATACAGACGTTCATTGCCCAATTGTTTCACAAGTTGTCACCGTTGCGATCTCAAGCGTTAACGACACTAACAACGTCTAACGAAATACTTGATTAATATTGAATAAATAATATTTTATTCTTTATTTGTATATAAGAGGGTAGAGAGAATGTATCAAGACATTTTGTTTTTTATAGCGTGTTGAGCAACACAATGTGCCCTATAATATCCCTATTGTATGTTAAGACAAGTTTGTGAAAATACTTTTAACAGTGATGTTTCTCCGAGAGGGAATTAAACTCACAATCTTTATGTAAAAGCTTAAATATTACTATTGATATAATCTAAAATAAGTCATGTTTTAATATTTACAATTTTTAAAGTGTTATTACACACTTAGGATTAAAAATCATTTTTGAAAAAACGTTTAAAAATTTAAATGCAGCGGGATTCGAACTCGCGCCTCTTGGATACCGTCCACACACTCTGACCGCTAGGGGTTCGAATCCCGCTGCGTTTAAATTTTTATTTTTTCTCAAAAATGTAAGTCATGTTAGTGTATCACTTTAATAGACTGACAAAGATATTAAAATATTAAAGAAACATATTTTACTTAAGCTCTAATATTACTTGTATATAACAATATATATATTTTGGATTTAAAAATTAAAAAAAATTTTATACAATAAGTACTTATATATGAAAAGTAATCTTCAATAATTAATCTGTTATCACTAGCTAGAAAATATTATTTAAAATGGAACAGTATCAACAATTATTAAGAATTCAATCACTACTTGAATGAATGATTGGTACTGAAATAATTGTCATTTGTCGACTCGGGTAAGACAAAACAATTTTAAGCTCCATTACTTTTCATCCAAAGTTAAGGTCAAAGTCAAATGATTTTATTCAAAGTTACATGATCCATTTTTTAAATTTCATATAATGTATCAACAGTTCACTTAAGTTAATGCCTTGGACCTGAGAAAAACCAGCGAGAAGAATATTCTGAATGTAATGGAAAAAGACAAACACACAGTAATTACGTTTTTTGCCCTCATTTTTATATGGAAAAAAGTGCAAAGCTGAAATTAAAATAATAATGTTCAATGATGTAAGTTTATAAGATAAGATAATTTTAACCATACACTAAAATTATAAAAAATTTTTACTTGTAACAAAAATTAGAAGAATTTCTTGGAAACCTTAATTATAGTGTTCCAAAATTAATGAACTGAGTTTTTAAAATTTGTATAAGTTGTAGTTAATATTTATTAGAAATTCTATTTTTAATTTGTTTAAAGAAAGATATGAATTAGTTAGGTCCATAATAGTTTAATAAATAAAGAAAAAAATCTATACATTATGTAATTTTCCCCGCACTTTATATCAGTTTTAATTGTAATGAAGAATATTAAATGTATGTATAGATTAATAACAGGAATTCACCTAGATACTGATGGATAAATTTCAGACAAGTCTCGAAAGCAAAATGCACAAAAGTATTTGTAATTTACACAGCCATGATAAATAATAATATTTGTTATATTTAAATAAAACAGTTTTATAAAATTATATTTCAATACATTATTAAAGATTCCCCTAAAAATGCAATAATTGTCTTTTATATAGAATAATTGTATTTTGTAAACCAATAGACTAAAAGTAGAAGATTGATTTGAGTAAATAATAATAAATTTAAGCAATCTAATCTTCAATTAAAAAAACCATAAATCCATGTTCAAAATTCAATATAGTATAATATAAATAACCCGTAAGAAAGCACTACATTTAGACAATATTTTTATGGGATCACTAATTTTTGAAATTAATAAGTACATTTATTTAATTTAAATAATATCTACATAACAAAATAAGTCTTCTTTCATTTGTTAAAAGATCATTTCTTATTGATGTCATTCAAGAGTTAGCAAGATGCATTATTAAATAGGTTAAATATTATCAATACCAAACAAAAGAACGCGTGATTGTTCTTTGTCCCATATCATTGAGAAATTGATGACACAAGAAAATTAAAAATAGTTTGACAAATTTAAAAATTGACAGATCTTACCTCCGTCTTTAAAGGAAGCTGTTTCATCTATAGGAATTATCAGTAATGGTAGAATTCCACTTAAGCCGACCAATACTGAAGCCAGTGCAGAAAACAGCCATGGGTGTTCATCCAGCTCCTCGACAAAAGTATAAAAATATTCCGGCAAAAATCCCGCTACGGTACTCTCCATTTTAATTATTAATATGTAGTTATTTTCCTTCGGTAAGCAAAAAATGTTATTTAATAAACACCGCACACCGTTAGACGATCACGTATCACAATATATTTTATTAATTATAATATTCCATAGTTATCGAAAGATTCTGCCGCGGAGACGAACTAACCCACACTGAGATTGAGTACGTCCGTCCTTATCTGCACAGATTTGATTGTAATATCTGTTTGCCGCGAAAGTTTTGATAATTTTGTAACGACGACGAATTTACGTTATTTCATTTTTGCCACCTTATTTACTACGCAACGGACTGCGAGACAATACACCTACTACAACGCAATTTAATGAATAGCAAATTCCTTTTCCTCGTTCAATGTTTTGTTTTGCATTGAATGAAATTGAGAATAGCATGAAGTTGGCGCGGAGTGCGACGACCGGGCACAGGCTATAAAGTGATTTGTGAAACGTCACAAAACTGTTAAAAATAAATTACTTTTTACATTAATTAAGATTATAATGATTGCATAAAAATATTTAATTTTATTTCTATAATTTGATCAATTATTAAATAATTTATATTATAATAAAAGTAAGATGAATATTTTTGATTGGTAACATTTAAGTTATAATAGCATCGATGAGTGCAATATTTTGAATTTCATGTTCTTCTACATCTATATATTATTTGTCAAAGAGTAAGTGGGTTCAAATCAAATATTAAAAAGATTTGATTTAAATCATTTTATTACGTAAATTTATACTTTTATTCAAAACGTCCTTTTATTGCTAAGACTGTTTATTATCCGGCATTTTTATAATTTATAATAATTAAATAAATTTTGCACGAATTACCGTATACTAGAAAGAAATTAATGATTGATATTGAATCGAGACATATGTTTCTATTACGTACGATGTCTAGTAATGTGCCCGAACGTTACCGTGACACAAAATGCAATACGAATCTTCTTGGCAGCTGCGTTGGACAGCCCAGTTGGAGCAAAATGCCGTACTTATTTTGGCCAGCCAATTTAAATATCTGACTACATATACCTACATTTTACATCCATGTACCGAACAGACAGTGTAAGAGCCGCGTTAACACCGCCTGTGCAGGCGCCTCGTTAATTTTGTTCAACTTTGTTATTTTTCGCGCCGAAGTGACGTTTTTGTAACGACGCGGGGATTGTTGGATATTTGTGAATCAAGCGAAATATTTTAGTGTTAATTGCAAGCCTCATTTGGAAATTTAAACATGGATTCGTGGGGCATATTGAACGTGGATACTGCAGCTGCAGCTATATCCCGTGATGATACGCATTCCAGTTTCCGCCGGAAAGAAGCTATGGTTTGTTTTTTTTATATTTAAGTATCTTTCATTTTATACATAAACTAAAAGCTAATTGATTTTTGTTTACGTTAACAATTAAAAAAAATATCAGCAATTAATTAAAGTACATATAGACATATAAAAAAGCAATAAAATTGGAATATTTTAAAAAAATAAGCAGAATGTATAATAAAGATTTAGAATTAGTCCTTATGTTTTTTTATTCTAAACTATATATATTATTTTTTAAACAGCTACACGTGCCATATCTACGTATATTTAGCCCACCTTTGTAAATATCATATTTGTATGCAAAAAACAAACAAATAAATAAATAAATTCTTTAAAGTTAACGAGAAGACGGAAATCAATTCCTTCTTTGTAAATGAAACTATTTGAAACGTGTTCGTATATATTAGTATTCGAAAATGCATTTTTGAAAATCCGACGTTTCGAACAAAATGTGTAAAAATCACGATAATCAACGATCTTATTACAATTCCTTCTTGTGACATTTTGAGTGATATTACTTTTGAGTGTAGAATTTATATAATAAGTTTTATAAAGGCACATCTACAATATAAATTTATAACTTTATTAGAGATATAAATTCTGATTTAAATCACCCAGTGTAGCCTTTATTTAATATAAAATAAACCATAAATATAGAAAATTCTTTTGCTATATAGGTATCTTAATTAACTACATTACACTATAAGGCCGATCGTGGCGTAGTGTTAACGCGATCAGATGCATTCAACTCGGGGGAGTGATTATAATTAAATTATTTTCATTTCCTAGCTCTGATAAGACAATACGTGACGTTGAGTTCCGCCATTCAACACGTAAAGTTTTGAATTCGGCGGAAAATGGGGTACGGAGTATTTTGACACTGGGTTAATCCTGTCCAATCCTGTCTATCTTGATTTGCGGGAGAAAAGTGTGGAGCTAATAAACTAAATAGAATAAATATAATACTTAAATCTGATCTTTTAAGTGCAATTGGTCTTGCCACAGTCGGATAACCAATGTAAATATGCATTAATGTCCTTAGTCCTATTATCATATTTACTTTATTATTATAAAAATGTAATTATTATTAATGTATTGCACTCATAAATTGCATTTTTTTATATATTTTGTAGTTTTGATGTCATTTGCTGTCAGCGTAGTTAGGTAACAGAATAAAAATAATTCTAATTAACTTTTAATAAAGGAATTAAAGGTACGGACAACGTGATCGTAACGATCAAAGAGAGCCATTAGAAAAAGTATTGCTTACAGTTTAAAATATACATAGTAAATATAACCAACCCATGCTTTTTTCACAATTATACAAGTATTTTGTGTTCATTATTATTGTGTTATTAATGTTAAGGATTATTTTCTTGTTTATCAATCTATATTGATCAATCTAAGCATGCATTAAATTAAAAGCGTGTTTTTCAGTATTTTTAATTATATATATATATATACATATATATATATATATATATATATATATATATATATATATATATATATATATATATATAGCGTGTTAAAATCCAAAATCACTTAATTAAATATTTATTTATTTATATATCTTTAAAACGTTTTTTTAATAGCGCGAATAAATTAATTAGACTAACATTGTTATTAAAATATACTGAATATTTATTAGACAAGTTAAAACTATAACTAGATAAGTGCCAACATTTTTATTAAGTTTATTTTAATGGTTGGTAAATTTAAAATTTATTATCTGTATAAAATAATCTTACATAGCACTGCTAATAACAGTGTTTATATTGAAAATAAATTTAACTTATATATTATTATTATCTGTGTGCTAGTTTTGTTTGATGTTTAAGATTAAACTCTGGATAACAAATTAAAAAAGGCGAATAGCGAACTGGTGGAGACCGGTGTCGCAATATATCCCGTGTTTAATGGGATTTTCTATCGTTCATACAAGAATATTTTTTGGTATCTTAGATTTGTAGAATAAATTGTATTTATAGAATTAATTAAAGTATATTATTATAATTTTTTTTAGCTTCACGCTTTTATCGTAGCAGGATAGACAGAAAGTATCTAGTGTCAAGACACTCCGTACTTCGGTTATTAAATAAATAATATAATATATTAAGAAAATCATATCGTATGGCATTGCACTTAAAACATATTATAATTTGCTTAATGTCACTGTCAACTGTAGTTTGTTTTGGTTAATGTTAGTGGAATAAAATAAAACTTCTCTCTCTCACCATACTTTGAAAAATTTAAAATTTTAATATAATATATGTATTTAAGATAATTTCTATTCTCCGCTCTGGTAAGACAAAGAACGGCGTTGAGCTCCACCGAACTTAACACTGAACGAACTTAACTTAAGATTGGTCGGTAAACAGTAAACGGAGTGTGTCGATTCCCTGCAAATTGGTATAAAGCATGAAGTTGCTTTTTCATTAGAAGTGCTTTGTATGTCCAAAGCCTTACGACGAACGTCATGTGCCGCAATGCCATCATTTTATTAAAACTAATAGATAAAATATAATATTCATATGTTAAACAGATGTGCGTGACAAAATTCTAAATTAACATCTACCCACGGTTACGGTGGAAATCTATTTTCACATGGAATTTTTCAAGCATAATCCGTTTATAACTGAAATCTTATAACTTTGTCAAATGTGTTTGCTTACCAGTTAGAGAAAATGTATATTATACCAAGCATTATTGTCATTTCCAAAATGTTAATATATTTAAGAATTATTGAGGGAGATATAAGAGGGATTTCATATTAGTTTTGATTTAATAAAAATACGTTAAAATGAAGATAAGATTGTAGTTTTCTTAAAGAAAAAGAAATTATTGGGTGACTCCCTGAAATCATCATACAAGTATTCATCATCATAAAATTTTCACACTCCTCCGCCTTAATTGCAGTAATATATATATATATATATATATATATATATATATATATATATATATATATATATATATATATATATATATATATATATATATATATATATATATATATATATATATATATATGTGTGTGTATATAAATGTGTATGTATAGCGTCTTTAACATTCGCGCCATATGAAGATTATGTTTTGAAAATACAGATAGGATAGAGAGATAGGCGTCATATGACGTTCTTTTATTGAAAAAAAAGGACGCTCTGTAATTATCCTTTTTTATCTTTAATTTGTGGCTATACTAAGTTGAAATTATAATGAGATAAAAGTAATTGTTATTAACGACTCTTTATAATTGTGAAACTGAAACCCATTAAGGTTTATTTAATATGTACATATGTAAAACATTTTTTATTTGGGATAAAGAATGAGCCAATTGTCTTCTTTGGTAAATAGTGTACTTACAAATTTTATGCTTAAAATATTGTTTGTATAAATAATGAAACAATGAAATTATAATAAATAAATCATTAAATAATTTGAATTTTCAAATTATTTAATGATTTATTAACATCATCTATCGGTACCTAATGATTGAATTCACCGCGGTTAATTTTGAAGTAGCTGCTAGTACGAACTACTGTCAATCAACAAGTCTTTGATGAGATGCTTATAGCGTCGAGCTATTTACGCTTCCTATGCCATAAGTACATATAATATCTTCATACTAGTGACGTTGTACCTTTTATTTTTCATGAGGACATGTGTGTGTGGGACACCCGACTGCAGACCCCCTATTTATCCACTACATCCTCATGATGCTGTTCCTCAATTGTCACGAGCCGAGGCCAGCACTATCCCAATCTTCCATGAAGTCCGGCAGAAGTGATAATGTACCCGCCTCTAAAGTCAAAAGTCAAACTCCAAGAATTATATTCCAGATTTATTTATAACTGGTTCAGTTGAAGAAGAACCGGCGCAAGAAACTGATTGGGACTATTAATTTTTTTTAAATACCAAAAATTAACAATTTAATAATTTTTATTACTTACAATAATACCTTTGAAATAGACTGGAGCGAGCATTCTCAAGGCGTGTTATCATTTATGAAATCATTAATATGCTAATAACCTTTAACACACAAACGTATTTTAACAATTTTTTAAAATTGTGATATAGAACAATCTCGAACGTTTTCTGTTCCATGAAAGAATTGCAAATTCGATGCAATCGAGTTACAGGCGGCAAGCTTACGCCTATTGCTAGTGTTATTATTGTACTTATCACCGATTTTACTAATTTTATTAAATTTACATTTTGTTGACGCCATTACACTACGTTTGACAGGCGTCTGTATAATCGCGTGGGTTGTCGGCTAAAATCCCAATTGGCGCATTTTTCTATATACAATTCAGGTTTACTCTTTTTAATTTGGTCGTACAAAAGCGTTGCATTTTGATTTACCCCTAATGAAAGTTGTGGGAAATGTATAAATTTAAAATGAAATTATTTTAAACGTAATAATTGCGTGTCTTTTATGATTCGATAATATATCTTGGAAAATCTGACGTTAGGAACGCTCTATATTATTATATTAGTTCTAAGTAACTGATTATAATCATATGTAAATAAGAAATAAATAACAATAAGAAAAGAAGTTACAGACTTAGTCTGCAGTACATTAAATTTTGTATATAAAAAAAACCACTTTATATAGTCCGTGGTCCGTGGCATTCGTTCGTATGTCAGTTAATACTATAATTATTATATCTAAGTATCGCTATCTGTTTGTTCATTTGTAAAAATCATTAAAATTAAAGATTTTATTAAAATCCAAGATATTAATATTTTTAATATAATGAAATTTAAACTTATACAGTAGCAAGCACTCAGCATTCTCATTTTTTTCTAATATTACCTTTTGAAACTTTAGTATCAAGAAGGATCATTATTTATTATGACTAAATATTCA
The DNA here is from genome assembly GCA_032432895.1 of Dryadula phaetusa. Taxonomy (NCBI): domain Eukaryota; kingdom Metazoa; phylum Arthropoda; class Insecta; order Lepidoptera; family Nymphalidae; genus Dryadula; species Dryadula phaetusa. Next base: position 4,617,736 of record JAOYRS010000073.1, read on the forward strand.
AATTGATTTATAAATAATATTCTTATTAAAACGTAAAAAAACACAAATTAAAATTCTAATTAAAATTTTCACTTCCAAGATAACATAAAATTCTCGCTGTGGAATCGCAAAGTCCGTCTGGAGATGACTCACAAGACCAGGAAATACCTTTTTACTTGCCAATACATACCATACCGATAGCAGACGAAACAAATTAGCGGCACATAAACCATTTACGCCAATTTAACTCTTAACAACGCGGATATTGTACGTAATTGTTTATTATATTCCTATAACATATTATTTACAAAGAGTGGGTTTTGCCGTCCTCTCTCACATACCACTGGATGCTGCCAGAGCATATGTTTTAGATAACTCTTAAGCGTCATTTAGTATATATTAGATGTATTTACGAGTTTATTGAATGAATTCGCTTTGATGTATCGCTGTTCAATTTGTTTTATCTTAAAACGTTAAATGCCCTATATTAGTTTACATACGTAATTGATTCTTTGAAACTTAAAATTTTTATCTTAGTTTGTAAAGTAAGGAAGAGATTTGAAAAGTAAAATTTTTCTTACTTGTGTTTACGTGATCGAAGAAACGTTATTATTGATTATAACCTGTAATCCCGATTTGTGCTACTGTTTCTATGTTACAATATAACTCTCATACACAAAATTTTTAGACAAATATATATATTTTTTTAATTTAAATAAGTAGTATGTTAAAGTAGATTATGTAAGTTTATTAAAAAAGTTAGTTTCTTATCAACGATGGGTATTGATTTTTATCAATACTGTTGTATAAGTACTTGTTTATCATTTATGCAATATTATGAAATTGCGATATGTTTTCTTATTTAATAACTTAGTATTCCTATTTTGTGGAACGTTTCATGCCTTTTAAAATGAAAATGTTTAAAAACATAAAATTTTTAGTAATATATTCGGGACCTTGATAGCACAGGAGTCAGTTCGCGGGCAGATAGTGGAGGACGCAAAATTTAAAATAAAATTCCTTAGATTTGAACCAAGAATAAATGTTTTGAGCTTGAGAGAACTGAGCAACAATGACGTCTAATAGCAACCAATGAATACTACATAAACCATAACAAGGAAGTAGACCTAAAGTGGTCAGATTTCAATAGATTTTAAACTTCCCGCCAAAAATGTAACATCGGATGTTATGAAATAACGTGAAAACATATCATATTCTGTCTAAGCTTATTCGTGTTTAAATTAAATATACTAGCCAATTAATCATTTCTTTATTTATTTCTGTTTATAAGAAGTTATTAGTAAATAAAAAGTTGGAATTTTGATTAGAATCTTGAATTTTTTTTATACTACACCTTAGCCGCCCAGACGATTCCAAAATTAACCACAGCGTCTCGTATTCTTAGCTCGCGTGAACTTTCCACGTATCAAGTAAAACTACTACAGTGGAAACATACTTCTCGTTTTCTATGATTTTGTAGTGTTTTTTTCTCGTGAACTTGTTTGTTTTTGACATGGATATACCAACTGATGTTTGGGGTCAGTTAGCTTTAGAGGCCAGTCAAGTTTATTTGACTGAAGGTGGTCAACTTAGAAGTCCATTTGCTAACACGGTAAAGTAACTTTGGTGAATTATTCGTTTAGAAGTTATTTAAAGTTTTTATCTATAACTTTGGTAATAAATTAACTATAATCTATTATATTTTCTAGCTTCACGCTTCTATCCCGCATAGCAGGGTAGACAGAAAGTATCTAATATAAAGACACTCAATAGTTCCGGTCGAATTCAATACATCGCGTGTTGAGTGGTGGAGCTCAACACCGCACTTTGACCTACCAGAGGAAATTAAAATAATTTAAATTTAATCACTCTCCCGAGTCTGGAATCGAACCCATAACCGATCTCGTTTACAGTCAGACGCTGTGCCACGTCTGGCATCGCTGTTATTTAAAAGACATTGATGTTTTTCTAATTTCACATTGAAAGTAGGCGATTTGCCTATGTATATAGGGCTTTTAATCTTCAACAGTATAGAGATACCAGGTTACAAATAATAAATTAGTTTGAAAAAGAAACTAAGATAGACATGCTTATAATTATCCTCTGGTCGTACTGATCTGTCTTACTAAGGACAAGAGAATAATGTCAACATATATTTGTTTTGTCCTTTAATTCAGATTTTGCAAAACTGCAAGAACTTCCTACATAGATAAATAAATATATCGTGGAGATAGCATAAGAGAGATTGACTACAATTGTTGCCATATATAAAATATTTTAATTAAATGAACGATTTTATTATAATTATATCTAAATATTATCTTTCAGACTATAGAAAAACTCCCCGATAAGGTGCTGCTAAATATATTTTCATATTTAACCCATCGTGAGATATGTCGTATGGCGACTGTTTGCAAGCGATGGCGTATGGTCGCCTACGACACCAAGCTTTGGACCCATGTTAGTTTGAGACCTGAGATATCTGGTTTACATGTGGGTATGTTAAAAGCGACATTGTTATTTTTTTTAACAGCTTTACGCATTATCCCACTTAGAAGGGTAGTTAAAGACAACTTAGTGTCAAGACACTTCGCTGACTGCATTCCGTCAGAAATCTAGACACTGCGTGCTGAATGGCGAACTAAAAACCGCACTTTGTCTTACCAGAGTGATGAAATGGAAATAAATTTTATATATAATATAATTAATATAATTTTATATATTCCCCGGAGTAGTTATAGATCCCATAACTAATTGCGTTTACAGTCAGATGCTGTCACTGCGCCACGAGGGTGAATAATTTAATATAGTTGGAAGTTAATTATTCTATATGACAACTGTCATCTGTGAAATTTTAAAATAAACAAGAGAAGCTTTAGGCAAACTATGCATTTTTCTTTTGATAATATAATTAATGTTATTAGCTTTATAATTGTAGAATATTAAAGTTTTAACTCTTTTTGCTTAATATAACTAGGAAATAATATAAGATATTCTAAATTTAAAATAAAAACCGTAAAGTAATGTGCGTATTTTATAAATAGTGTTCCAATATTTTATGTTTATACATGAATTGATTTCTTTTGTTAGAAGTTATACTTTGTTTGACAAACAGTAGATATAAATAACTTTTGACTATAACAATCTCTCAATATCAGAAATTTCATGTTGGAAATATAGATGGCGTTAATGTTATCTTCATTTTCATGATAAGGTTACTTAAATTGGATAGTATTTATTTGTTTTAATACTTCGAGTTATTATGAAAAAGTTAATTTTTTATATAATGTACAATAAAGCCTTATAATGGATGTCTTAAATATAATTTCCCAATGGAATTTCAAAAGGCTTTTTTATATTGCATTTTGGTTCAATTATTAAAAAAAATATCGAAGTCTTGGTGTCAATATGAAGATAATACATATTGTCATCTATTAATACATTGATATAATTATTTTTAGGCTCTCTCGAATCGCTGTTGGCATTAATATCTATAAGATTTGGCCCCTCGCTGCGGTACATTGAACTGCCTATAGAGCTCATCACGCACACTGTTCTTCACGAACTGGCAGCCAAATGCCCTAATCTTACCCACATGCTACTCGACTTCAGTACAGGTATTTATTAACATGGGAATAAAAAAAATATTAAAGTTATTTAAATTTCTTTTCTAATAATCTTGATAGGTCCTTATTTTACTTGAAAAGTACTGAAAATTCATATATATTTTTTGAAAGCAACAAGTTTGCCTAAGCCTGGACTATATAAAAATATTTAGAAAATATTCTAAATCTCTCTTTTTTCAGATAGTTAAAAAGTAGGTTAAGAGGTAGGTCTTTCATAATATTATAACAAGTAGTTTATATTTTGTTTCATGTTACTTTCAGCCATGCAACTTCACGACTTCTCAGAGATGCAGGCGTTCCCGACGAAACTGCGTTATTTGTGTATCTGCTTGTCTGAAGTTATCTTTATGGAAGGTTTCATGAGGAAAATATACAATTTCATTAACGGATTAGAAATTTTACATCTTATAGGTATAATATTTTTATATAAAATTAATGTTTATTTATTTTACTATTTTTAAAATGTTATTAGTTAGAATTAGAAAACATTTTAGAAAAAAAACGTATAAAAATTTGAACGCAACTGGATTCGTACCCGCGTCTCTTAGAAAATGTCCAAGTCCAGTGCTTTCAAATTTTTGTACGTTTGTATTGTGAATTGGGTGGAAAGTAGAAATCGTTGTCTTAACAGTAGATTTTATTTCCCTACTCCGTTACAAATAGGAGACAGATGAAACTAAAACAAAAGCAAGCAGCTTCATGCTTTTAACTTCTTAAATGAAACTATTTTAACCGGATTAATCGCGTATATTTTGGTAATCGAAAATAAATTTTAGACACCTGAAGTTTCGAACACTTTACAGTAGTCCGTGGTCACAGGTAGACTGAGGCGGCATTCGTCTGTCAGTTAATACAAAAACGAATTATATCAAACTACAACCATCTGTTTCTTATGCGCCTCGCGTACTGCCCTAGATTCTTGCTAAATGAGGTGACTGTATTTTGTCTCTGGTGTGGTGGATTTGAGACTTTAATTTTTTAATAAGTGGATCCCAGGTGGTAGAGAGTTTTCAACCGTCTTCTCTATTAAAATTTGAACGTTTTTGAATTTCAATAGCCTCGCGGATCATTCTAGGAAAATCTACTTTCTCTAGCGAGGATATGTGCTTACCAAACCTGATGACGCTGGCTTATCAAACCTGATGTAGTGGTTGGACTTATTAATTGTATGCTCACACACGGCTGATTGTAATACACGCCCATTCTTGACATCCGATATGTGTTCTTTCACCCTAACCCCGATGCTCCTCTTTGTTTAGCCAATGTATGACAAGCCACAGTCACAGTCTAGTTTATACACACCTGCACACTGCAAAGTAATATTACATTTCACGGGTCTCAAGCATTGGCTCACTTTTTTATTAGGTTTAAATATGGTTTTGATAGAAACTCTGCTTAAGATGTTGCCAATCCTATCTGTAACTCCCTTCACAAATGGTAGAAGTGCTTACTGTCTCTCCACTGTGGGTGGCTTGTTGGTCTTCATACAATGCTGGCGGGGCACTGGCAGCTTGTTCTGATGAACGGCATCCTTCACCTGTCGAAGTTCGTCGCAAAGGTGGTAGGCTCTCTGAAACAAAGATTTGCCAATGGTAGATAACTGTGTAGGGTGGGGGTGGGATTCGCCATTGAGATACCTGTTGGTATGGGTAGGTTTTAACTTCATAGTAGTGTTGAGAACTTAGTGTCAAGACACTATTTTCTTCGCTTTTCGTCCGAAGTCACAAATCTGGTTAGGTATCGTAACTCAACGCCACACATTAACATTTAGCATTTGTTTAACATTTGACATTTGTGTTGTTTTGTGTTCAGTAATGTTTGCCATTTAATCATGAACAAGTTCACGTTACCTCTACGTTTGAAAATTGTCCAAATTTTCTATCAAAATTCGAGAAGTATTGTCTCTACTCAAAGAGCATTTCGTGCTAAATATGGTCGTCATGGTGCACCGTCTGAGCTCGCTATACGTCGCATAATCCAAAAACTGGAAAGTGAATATTCTTTGCACGATAGCAGACCACCAACACGACAACGGATAGGCCGTAGTGAAGAAAATATTGCCGCCGTATCAGCCAGTGTCGGAGAAAATCAAAATGTTTCCGTTCCACGACGTGCATAAGAATTGGGCTTATCCAGAATGACAACCTGGCGAATTTTACTTATGGATCTTGGCCTACATCCATACAAGATTGTGTTGGCACAAGAACTCAAGCCAGCAGACCATCGATTACGTCGTGAATTTGCTGATTGGGCGCTTGAAATGATGGAAACGGACACCGAATTTCATAGGAAAATCATCTTTTTAGATGAGGCTCACTTTTGGCTCAATGGTTATGTGAACAAACAGACTTGTCGTTACTGGAGTGAGTCAAATCGAAGAGTGAGAGTTCTCGCAACGGTCCTCACAATTGGCCACCAAGATCATGCGATTTAACACCCTTGGAATATTTTTTGTGGAGATATGTTAAATCTCAAATGTATGCCAATAAATCAGCTACGATTCAAGACCTTGAATTCGTTCAAGCGGCCATACCAACCGAAATGCTGCACCGAGACATTGAAAATTGGACCGATCGTATTGACCAGTGCAAAAAAAGTCGTGGCGGTCATTTGAATGATATTTTGTTTAAATCATAAATAGAATTTCCAATCAAATAAAGCCATTGAGCACGAAATTCGAACATATATTACATGTTTTATTTCAATTTCAAAATATATCGTTCTTATTGGGAAACTCCATATTTAAATTTTATTATTTCTAGGAACATACGAGAAAGTAGAAGAAGAAGAGGAAGAAATTTACGAAGTAATTAACGTTCATAAGCTGAAGTCCGCCACGCCGAATCTCCGCGTCATTAATTTGTATGGAATCAACTTTGTAGATGACTCTCATATTGACGCTTTCAGTTCGAATTGCATACAGGTATAAGAATTATTTGATTCCGTTTACATGGAGTGTTAATAAGAAGTAGTTTGATGTAAGACATCGTTATATTATGCTTAAATTATAGAAAATCATTATAACTTGTAGTAAAGTAAAGTAGTTATAGTAAAGTTGCACTAAGTCAGTTTAGTTCAATGTATTTTTAATACATTGTCTTTGAATTCTACTCAATATACCTCCGTACATATGCGCCAGTTTCACACTATAACTTAGTCGAAAGGTTTTTTTCCCTCTTAGTAATTTATTTTCTTTTTACTATCCCTATTTTTTTTATATAATACCTAAGTATATAAGTATATTTAGTTGGCTGTCTTTAGTAACTTAGTATATTAGATTTAGTATCAAGGCATTCAGTATTTTAATATCTTTAAAAAAAATTACAAACTTAAGCTTATACGAACGTATGGCCTAATTGGTTACAGGGCTTGAACAGAATATAAGATCTGGACACTCTAACTTCGCTGAATTGTTTTTTGTTTAAATTAAAAATATTTTCCCTATGACGTCACAAAGTACAAAAATAGTAACTAAAGATAAAATATAAGTTTAACTACTAATTGATTTTCAGTTGGAATGCCTGGCGGTAAACTATTGTAACAAGGTGACAGGCTCCACTATGAAAACGCTTTTCCAACGTTCGAGAAGGCTCACCTGTTTGTTAATGAATGGATGCAGTGAGTATTTTTTTTAATACTTAGCATTATTTTGCTTTTTTTGAACGTGACTGATTGTGGGTTCGATTGCCTCACAGAGGAATTATTGTTTTGTATTAAAATGTATTTTCATTTCATCCAAAACTATTCTAACTAACTATTATTGTGGGTTCGATCCCCACTCGGGGGAGTGATTATATTTAAATTATTTCCATTTCCTCGCTCTGGTAAAGACAAAGTGCGGCGTTGAGTTCCACCACTCAACACGCAGCGTCTCGAATTCGGTGGAAAGTCAAGTACGGAGTGTCTTGACACTAGGTACTTTCTGTCTGCCCTGCTATGCGGGATAAAAGCGTGAAGCTAAAAAAAACTATTTTGACCACTTGGCTAACTTCGCCAAGTTACAAAAGCACTTCACTCAAAACTTTATTTCACATATGTAATAGAATCATACAATTTTACTGCTTTTATTTTTCATTATATTTCGAATAGGGGATTTTTTTCTTTTTTTTTCATTATTAGTAAAGTTGTAAGAAAATTATCTTTTTTGTTTGTAAGTAGAGTGTTTATAAATCTACATTGTTAAATTGTATATTGGTACCCATGAAACAAAAATGGATAAATTAGGACCATCAGATGTTTGAAATTTTAAAAGTACTTTTGTTAGTAAATATTTTTTATTTATACTATTTTTATTTCTAAGATCTGGTAAGACAAAGTGCGGCGTCAAGTTCTGCCATTTAACACGTAACGTGTTGATTTTGAGTGAATAGCACTCAATAGAGTACACTCAAAACTCAACGCTAAGCAGTTTCTGACTATCCTGCTACGCTTGAAATTAAGCGTGAAGCTTGTAAAAAAATATATAATATACTTTACAATTATTGTTTAATTAATTTAGAAGTTTTAAAATCAGTATTCATAGAATCACATCTTAAATGTCGATTTATTTTTTCAACAAAATTTTTCATATATCTCTGAATTTTTTTAGATTCCTTTAACTAAATCACAAAAAAAAACGAATATTTCCAGGTTTACAATCAGAATACGTAATGCAGGTGGAATGGGAAAAGTCTTCCATACAAGAGCTAGATGTCACCGCCACAGACTTATCCTCAGAGTGTCTCATAGACATGCTGACGAGGATACCGAACTTGCGGTTTTTGAGTGCTGGACAAATAAACGGGTTTAATGATTCCGTTTTGAAGGCCTGGATGGAGGCCGGTACGGCGAGGTAAGATCACTGGAGGTTAGAAATTAGTAGTTATTTTTTTCTTGTTACTTGAAATAATTTTTCTTAATAAAGTAGAATACTCTATTAAATGAAGAAAAAGCCGTTTAATTTGCTGCAAATATACTTGTAATTACGTTTAATTTTAAAGTGTTCATATAAACGCGACAAATTTAGATTGGAACCTTTCCCTAGAGTAAATAATTATTTTTATGTTGTTAATATGTATTTCATCATACCAAAATAAATATTTTTTTTATTTACGACGTATTTATTGTGAAAGATTTCACTGGTTTCAGTAATTGTTCTAAATGAAATTTATATATATTTCGTGATTTTAGATTCAAATTTTTGTTAAAGTGAATGTTTAAGTTATTATGTATTATTCTTCTTTTTCGAATTTATTATCGTGTTAGGTGACTTTTGCCAAAACTATAACCACAAACCTAGTAAATATACATTTTAGGATAGGGAAAAATTCTGCTTATTTGAAGAATAAAGTTTCCATTCTCATTAGATTTATTGTAAAATGTCTATGTCCATATTCTTAAATTGTAAAAGTAAATCATTTGCTAACGCCGCTGATACAAAGCTGTTCTTCTCCGGCCAGGAACCTGGTGGCGCTGGACGTGGACTCGTCGGACAACCTGTCGGACGAGGCGCTGCACCGCTTCCTGTCGCGGCACGGCGGCCAGCTGGGCGCGCTCGGCCTCAGCGGGATGGCGCACATCACCGACCAGCTGTGGCAGAGCGTGCTGCAGCTGCTCACCAACGCCAAGTAGCTGCGCTTGAGATTACTTGCCGTGCACGTGGAAGTGCATAATATAAAAATATTTAGTTTCTTTTATCTGGCGAGGTTGAACGCGGTCTTAACTATCGCCTCTTAATTTCATTAGAAAAAAATCAGGAAAGGAAATCTTAAGGCAATATTAAATTTTTAATAATATATTAAATTTCTCCCAGACAAAAAAAAGCATCCAAAATTTAAATAATACTAATAAATATAGATACCTAATAACAAAGTAAAAAAATTACAATTGTGCTTTTACTAATTTCAGAATTCTTATCATGGGAACACAGGAGCGTCTCGGTGTTAACATTCACGTAGATCAGGTATGTGGAGGAATAACCTCCGGTTATATACAAGGTCCATACCATACCATACCATTATATTATAGTAACATAGGTGGTACCATAGTTTGTTATTAATGTAACATAAATATAAAAAAAACATAGACAAACGTAGACATTTATATAAGTTGGTGAAAAAGATGAGCATTAATCAATAAAACTTATATTATTTGTATCAACTAAATCATTATTGAGCAAAATATAATATGTTTAAGCCTATACACTAGAAAAAGCAAAATTTTCATGTTTTTTTGACATGTAGGTTATACATATAGGTTTTTCCGATGTATAGAAATAAGTTGCTTACCAACTCGGGAACGTAAAAACAAAACCACAAGAAATATATCTCAGTATAAAATGTTACTTTAAGATTTCAATATATTAATAATATATATGAAAAAAGACAATATAAAAGACACGAACCACCAATGTCCGTCCATGCTTTAACAATTGAAATTGAATTGAAATACAATTTGAATTGAAATATAATTGTAGTTATTGTTTCTACTTCTAGTTAATGGACGGTATCGCGAACAGTTGCCCCAACCTCGAGCGCCTGGAGTTGCGCTGGGACCCGGAGAACTTGCGCTTCAGCGACAAAAGTCAGAAAGCAATCGATATTCTGCGGGTCAAGTGCGTCAAGATGAAGTGTCTTGTGTTAAGGTGAGCTTTGTTATTATTAATGTTTTTAAATCAATGTTTGATATACTTATGTAAGTCCTTATATATAGGTAGGTTCAGATGTCGCGTTGTTTAGCACCGTGAATGTCGCTGTATACAAAAGTCAATATGAAACATTAGGCGTGTGTAATGTTCACTTTGTTAATTTATATATTTTTTAACATTTATTTCTAATCAATTGATATAAAAAAAATTACGTTTTAAGGTTATTTAATAAAATCTGAAGCAACCACTCCCTACATCCTATCAATGAACTAGGTTTGAATTGACGACCGTTTTATGAAGATAGCAATTAAATTAAATACACAAATTGTGCATTTCTTCCAATAGATTCGCCAGTAGGCACAGCGCAAATCACAATCGCATGACAGATGGGCATTTATTATTAATAAACACAATGAAATATGCGCGATAGAATTTTATATGTATATATAAATTAAATATTAAGTTTGTACTTATTTCAAAATAAAATATTACAAATAAGCAGCTTCTCACACTTTTTATATATAGATGATATGGAGAGGGTATTTACCGTCCGAATTAGACACATTGTGTGTTACTTTATGCATACTTTATTTTGCCAAAGTGGTTAAATGAAAAGAACATACACAAGATTAATTCATCTGGTGGGAATCAAACCAACTACCAACCCCGTTTACAGTCTAACTATATCCCACTGATATTATTAAATAAAATTATACTATATTATAATGTAATATTTTAGCAATTTAAATAAAAAAAAATGCTTTCTTGAACTAACAATCTCATTCCCATTGCCAGTGACGGGCGTTATTATGAAATAGTAAAAGCGAACTTTGAGAGAGCGGACCGCACCACCGTCGTCAGGACATCCACCAACTGCAGGGTCTCCAACTACTACTTGCTGTCCAATTACAAAGATCTTGTATTCAATTAAGAAAAATATCCTACTGTCTGGTGGGAATTTTGTCTTCATTGAAATGTCTAATTTTTTTATTAATTTTCCATATAAAATATTTGTTTAGTCCTTTTCTCTTTAGATATATATATAGCGGAACCCAATGCCGCGTTTTTGTGGTATTGATATTAATTTATATATTAAGATGTCCCACGTGGACGTGGAGGTGGAACTCCATGCTGGCAACACTGTATACTTGAATATAGTATATGTGTAAATGTGTATAAACTTAATGTTTTTGGTATTTTAAATTGTTTATATCGTCTTTTGTTAGTTGTTATTATTTATTGTAGTATATTATAATTTAGATTATAAACTGCCGTTTCAGAAAATATATTAAGTGGGTAAAACTATCCGAGCCACGAGGTCAATGTTTAAGCAAATCCTGCAACGTTTGTAATGTTTTAAATTAAATAAATATAGATAAATATTTAAAAAAACCAAATTTTTTATAGCAAAAAGTGATATTTGTGCGTTTTTATAATACGCAATACAAAAGGAGCAAGTTCTTATAGTGCTACGTTAATATTTATGTAAGATTTTCAAAGTGTTTTTCTTAAGTTTGTGACTGCTTGTCTCTTTAAAGATATGGAAATACGAACAAACCTAACTAATTACCTCATAGCGAAATGGTAAAATTTATGAGTTTTTTTAAATAAAGTAGGCACAATAAATAAATCAATACAAAATTTCAAATACATATTTGATAATGCATAAAAAATTAGTTTAAGATAGTGTCTTAACTACACTAGGTTTTTTGGAGTATGTGCTGGTAAAGAAAATAACCGTAAATATATACCGTTTAAGGTTTATGTTGTAATTTAAATTATGCATTAAGCTTGAGAGTAAATAGATCTATTATTAATTAAAAAATGTCATAACTATATTAGTTGAATATAATTTAAAAATAAAGATATTATACAAGTCATTCTGAATTAAGGAAGAAATAATTTACATCAACCCTGTATATTTGCTGCAAATTATTTCTAACAATTTTAAAGTGTTTAACGTTTTTTTTCGTATTCCCTCGTATTAAAATGGAGATGATAAGGAACCTAAAGATGTCTCTTCACAGTATTTATTAATAAAATAAATTTAAATTTTGTATATATAAATAAACAATAAGCGATGAATATAACATAATCTCTTCCGTTACTCACAGAGTATCAAAAGGAAAAAGCATTGCCAACCTACTGGAAGTAGAAAACTTAAAATGTAACATGTAATACATAGGTTCCTTAGGGCCATACATAAATCACGTCACACGAATTCATAATTTTTGACTCCTGCCCCGTTCTTGTCACAACTGATCCCTTTTGTGTGATCACAGTTGACAAGCAATGTCACACTTTGTTGACTCCTTCCCTTCCACTTACGTGTAACGTAATTTATGGACGGTCCTTTAGGAAGTGTTGGGACTGTGAACGGATTTCCTCAAATTCCCCAACGAACATAAAAAGACATCACGTTCAACACACGAAAGGATATTTACACTTAATGTTTGTGTAAGCTGAAAATGAATATAAATAAGCTATAATTGCATTGAGTGAGTAGTCATGAGTGCCATGTGTGGTTTTTGTGATGATTTTAAAAATATATTATTACTATGTAATTTGTAAGTACTCTTTTGAAGTACCGAACATTGTCGAAACATTCGACACAAATATAATTTTTAATTAAAATGTTTGACTGTTAAAAAAAATGTTTACTGTGGGAAAGTTGGCAATAACGAAATGATATTGTATTACAAATTGTAATATTATTTAAAATAAATATATGAAACTATAATATGTTTAATTTCAACAAACCGTCCCATCCAGACAAAAGATTAAAATAAAACAGGCATTACACTAAAATAAGTTTTATTTACATTTTAATGAGAAAAATTACTATTTTTTTATTTTTATGTTTAAAAAGCTATTTCTAAATATCTTACCTATTTACAAATAGCTTTACGTCTTTGATTTCTCACAACGATATTGTATTTTTTGTGTTAGATGCACTAGCGATTTCAAGATTTGTTGGGAACAATATGGAAACGGGAAACGGTAACGACACATCGACAACCCAAGCGTTACAGCTCACACAACGTCGCACTGAACTATGAAACCATTCATCGAGACAAAATTTTAACCTTACATCACAGTATCAAACTGATCCAAATATATTAAAAACAATAACTTACTATACAAAATAAAAAAAAAACACTGAAAAATCGAACTATAAACTTGATTTTATTCTATAATTTGTAAGTCTTGATCAGTCAGTCACCTCACGCCCTCGTTGAGGAGCAGGTCGGGCTCCTCCTCGAGGAGCAGGTTTTGGTTATTGCTGTTCTCCTCGTTGGCAGCCTCTGAGCTATCCTTGTTAGGATCATTGTCTATCTTATACAATATGTCGTGACACAGTGGACACCTGTCCTGGACGTACAGCCACTTCCTCAGACACACGCCGTGGAAAAAGTGGTTGCAACGTGTAATTTTAGCAGAGTGCATCTCTTGGTAGCAAATAGCGCACACATCGTCTAAGCGATGCAGCTGCTCCGCGGACGCCTCCCTTAAAGAGTTAATTTTGTTGACGGCAGTGCGCCGTTTCATGAACACCGACCAGCCCGCGCGTGCCTCGCACCAGATGTTGAAATAAGCGTGTATACACATCATAACAGCTCGGATGGCGCCACCCGACTCGAATAATAAAATCCACGCCCCGTTGAAGAACAAGAAAATTCCGAAACAAAACTCTATAGTATTCCCAAAAGCTCTAATGTAATACACGTAGTCGTCTAATTGTTCCCAAAACGTGCTCCTGTATGCATCGAACAGGAATAGGGAATAAATCATGAGACTGACTATAACTTTGACTATGACTTCTATACTGAACGCGCTGACTGCGAGCAGCCACGTCGATATAGAATGTTGTGACCAGAGATACACGAGCAGAGATATGGGGAATATAATGAGGAACGCGCAGACTCCAAGTGCGCGCACGTGTCTGTGAGTGCTCGGATTGTGCGACGCGCTCAATGACATCAACATTGGATTCACGATGTTGTGCAAGAAATGAAGGAGAGCTGTAAACAACAAACAAAAGTTCCTACACAACCGCACAAATCTCTTCTCTGGGTTGAGAGACGTCAAGCCGGTTTGCAAAGCGAGGATGTAGAATAGTATTGCTGACACTGTTCCTATACTTTTGTCCTCTTCCTCGTCCGTCAAGAGTATCCATTGGAAGAAGTTCCCGATGTAGTGACAGAAGAACGATATGATAGATGTCATACCGAGTACGGCTGTTATTGTCTCACAGCCGGTCACTAGCAGTGACTTGGTCATCGAGGCCACCGACTGAACAGCAAGCAGGGTGGAAACTTTCAATCCTTCGTCAGCATCTTCATCATAATTGTCCATAAGTAATAATAGCGCGTGCTCAGCGACACGGACCACCCAAAACACTCGCAGTACGCAGGGCACGTTTAGTCGCATCCACTCTGTTTCGACTAGTGCGGACAGACCGTTGTGACTGACAAACAGCCTCGCGTGTTGGTATCCACCGTAAATTACTTGCACCACGTCGTATCCGGATGACCACAGCACGTACTTGACGAGGCACAGCGGCAAGAGTGATGAAAACACTGGAGAGTGATGTAGAAGATTTGGTGGCACTGGCAACATAGCCAGAAATGACGGAGCCATGAAGCTTAACGGCAAAAGCTTCTGTATAGTTTGGTTCCGGGGTCCAAGATGCACATTTCTGAAGAGAACTGCTAATATAAACTGTATGGCGAAGTTTTGTATGACCAATATGCCTGGTCCTTCGAGATCAAGTAAATTCTTCACGTTTAGATTTAGTATATCTTCTAATATGCTCGTTGAGGGATGTGACGTGACGGTCAGTGTCAGAGCCTGTATCTGCTTGATTGCGGAGACATTTGTCCAGTACGACACAAACACTATGCCCAACGACGTTAGGTACAGATACACGATGATCAGGTGCTTCGTGTAGAGCACGAATATGCATAGCGCTGAAGTGCATCCTGGAAAAGAAATATATTTTAAATTATTATTTTATAGTGCAACTTATATAACAGATTACTTTGGAATTCGCAGATAAACATGAAAGGGAAATAAACGTATTATCTAAAATGTCTTAAAACTATAGTAATATTGCAGTAAGTCACAAAGAAAATATTATCATTAATGTAAGTGTAAAGTTTTTTAATTATATTTGTTTCTGAATGAATAGATTATTTTATTTGTATTATTACCAATATTTAATTTTTTTTTTCGACGTGAAGGGCACTTATTGTATGTGTTATGCCAATACATTTAAGAATCAAAGGTCCGGAGTACCTGATGTGGAACTATAACAGCCCAGCACAAGCAAGAGAGATATGAACATAACGCCTTATGAAAAGGCGTTCAGCTTGATAAGCACTTTCTAATAACGTAACAAAATTGAAGGTCCAGAACACATGATGTGAAATCCTTGGATTTCGAAGAAAACTAGAAAAACTAGTTAAAATGGCCATGCTAATACAACCGTTACCTAAATATTTAGAATATTAAATTTGAAATGCTTGTGATATATGTACCTACTTGATTAGAATCATTGGTTGTTTTAACAGCGCACGAAATTGCGCGAGCGCACGTTTATACGCTTGACCTTATTAAGGTATTTACACCTATTCCAAAAATACTGATTAAATAAATGCTAACCATAATAATAATATAATCTCCACTCGGTGAAGGCGGTGACAGTTTAATACTGGCTAAAACACCCGCTCTAATATAATCTTTTATTGATATCGACCATAACTTATTTATATAGTTTACGTATATGTTTGATTTGGCAGTAGCCAACATGGTAACTCAGGAAAGCAGCTGACAAAATACTATATTCGTTAACAATTCTTAAATCAAGCATTGCTGTGACAAGATTCGTAATGCCCACGTGAAAGAAAACACGACTTTCTCAGTTTTTTGAGATACTAAACAAATGAGGCAAGTTAGATATAAAAGACACTGAAGAAGAACATGTTTAGCTTGCATTAGTCTGGTCATTTACGAATTCCCACAGTTAGTCTGATTTTGTGGTTCCTACGGTCAAAACATCTCTAAAATGGGAAGAGTTTCGGAAATTAGTGCTGAAACGCGATCTGTCGCCCTTGTTCTCCACAACAAAGACAAATCTGAACGTCAGATAGCGAGTCAACTCAAGTTACCGAAGACGAAATCGGCAGTAATCAAGATCGTCCGCGCTCTGAGAGACCAAGGGCCCTTACCCATCAAAACTAGACCGAAAAAGACTTCAGAAAAGTACTTTGGAGTGACTAATCAAAATTTGAGGTGTTTGGGAAAAAGAGAATTTTCCTCCGACTCTCCGCCGCAGAAAACATGACGCTGCAGTGTGTAGTGCCGACTGTCTAGCATGGTGGCGGATCAGCTAGGGTTGTTTCTCTGGCTATGGGATTGGGAATATAGCCCAAATCAAAGACAATGAAAACGGAGCAATATAAGGAAATTTTGGAGAAAAACGCCATTCCCTCCGGACTAAGTTTAAACGGCCGAGGATTTATTTATTCAACAAGATAATAATCCAAAACATAGTTCGAAATGATGTAGAGGCTATTTAAACAAAAAATAGTCGGAAAAAGTAGTAGAAAACATAACCTGGCCACCTTAAAGCCTCGATTATAATCCCATTAAACTTTTGTGGCAAGAGCTCGATCGAAGCGTTTGGGAACAATGACCATCTGCACAGCAGGCCATGTGGAATACATTGGAGGAAAGCGGGAATAATATCTCGCAAGAGACAATAAATAAATTAATCTAGGTAAGATTGTTAAAAAAAGAAATAACGTGCAAAAGAGGATTTTTCGGAGAAAAATCTGTTTAAGCTCTCTTGTGTGTATTTTGTTAAGAACAACAGTATTCGTCAAGACTTTTCTTTTTTTACTTTTAAATCTTATGTAACATGAAAATAAATTCAGTTTTCCATAAAATTTAAATTTTCTTGAGTTTTATTTGTTTTCTCATAATTTTTCATAGTCTCAAACTTTTGACCAGTAGTGTATATTTATGTATATACCTATGTGTATGTATGTCTATGTTTCTAGGCGGTTATCTATCTGTACAAATAAATAAAAATAGAATAACTTTTATATTATAAAAATAAAATGTCCAGCGATATTAAAATCATCGCAGACGGAGACACCAGTACAACTAGTAAAGTAAAACGTAATATACTGCACCAGTCAATTAAATGAAATGTAAGACACGAGCGCTCTAGTGCAAACCGAGTAATATGGTATTTAATATTCAAAATTTTGTTACTCAAGATTAAAAGTTAACAAAATTAAGCCAGTTTTTAACCTCTGTCCAAGGATACAATGTGCAGTTTTATTTATATAGTAAAATACTAATGAAATATAGTTTATAGAAATAAATTGATTGATTGATTTTAAGAATCTCAAAGCATAAATCAGAATGCATGATTTTATATTATTCAATACTAAATGGAAATGTCGTTATTTAATTAAAGCTACATCTTATTTCTGACTTCTATAAAATGAGGATGAATTCGTGTATATTTTTATGTATTCATTCATTCTTTTACGTATGTTACCGCATAACTTATTACTGGGCGAAACGTTTATGATGATTTGTTATTGTTACAATTTAAAACAAGTGTATAAGAGTTTCTACGTAACTCATTGTAGAACGTATATAACTAACTTATAACTAAACTTGGAAGATTTTCAAAAGGTGCGTGTTGCGTGGCGAGAAAATCATTAATTTTGAGTACTGAAATAATAAAAATAGTCAATTAAATATAGTAATAAATAATTTTAGTAAGCCGTTAAGGTACGTCTCTAGGAGACCAAATACATAACGATAAATCTATTATTTATTACTAATAAATTAATTTAGAGTGTCTGTTTATAATATTAAAATATTTTTTTTTTCCTAAATGCATATGTATGTTCCTAAATGCATCTGTCTGTCTGCCTGTTTGTTCCGGTTAAGTTCTGAAACGGCAAGATCCATTTTTATGGGAGTTTAACTCGTAAATAATTGATGTTATAAGGAGTAACTTTCAACAATGGAATTCCTTTCAAATATTATTAATGGAAAAAAAATATTTGAAAGGAATTATTTTCGGCTTTACTACTACTTAATATGTTTACTTTCCCCAAGTTAATTTTGACTAAAGTTCAGAGTGTATGTAGTTTTGGGTCCTACAAAAGCACTCAACGAACAACTAGTAGTATGATTTTACCCCAGTGCATATAGGAGCGGGAGAGCACAGACATTAAATTCTAATAAGGTGTTCACTGTCCTACCCGGTAGGCTTAACTAAAGTGCGACAAAGTCTCCTCCACTAGGTACGAAGTACGCAAGCCGAGGGTAGAGAGCAGTCTCTTACAGAGCACGCACTTGTGATTTAGCGTAATCACTTCGTTAACACTTTTCAAACGCAGCCAAGCCAAGGTCAAGGCTCCTCTAGCCAGGTCTCCCATAAAAACTAGTGACGCTGAAGATGTTCACTTAGGCTGAGAGAATATGACACTATAAAAACAACTACACTAAAACGAACAACGACGATAACGAATAGCATACTAAGGCGAAAGAAAACAAGTGGCATTTGAAGTCAGACATAAGTATAATTCCACTATCAAGCCATGTCTCTACTGCATCATGATGATTCATGCATATCCTCCAACGTGGGCTCATTATCACATAAAACACTATTTAACCTCGTTCCACTGTATTACATTACAGTTTTAAATTTATACTAAGTAAGTTTTCGGTAATAAATTACCTAGTTAGTTCATTTTATCTAATCCGTTATTTTTTAATTGTCTACGAAACTAATGTAAATGTATATTTATTTGTAAAAATATTCAGACGATTAAAACACTTGTTAGGTAAACGAGGGAATTGATAAAATATCGCATTAACCTAGACTACGACCAATAAATGCACATTTATAACATTTTACTTATACGGATTTGAACCACAATACTCCTAAATATTGTAGACGTCACCGCTGTGCTAATACGACTCACTCTCCCTTATTATACAAAAAAAATGCTTATGTGACAATTTTAGTACTCTAATTTAAGTTTTTTGTTGGCTTACATATGTATACATATGTACGTAGGTAAAACATCGGTAATATTTGTAATATATATCGGTGCATTCATAATAAGGGTCGTTTAGTTCAAAGCCATACAATGTATAGTGGCTTAATGTAAATTAATTCACTATATCAATTATGTTGCATAATTTCCAAAATAATCAATTTTAAATGAAACTATTTTAAAGGGATCTATCGCGTATATTTTGGTATTCGAAAATACATTTTTGAAAATTTTAAAATCCGTTTAAAATAGTGTAATTTACAATTTATGTTTAGATATACTATTCTTTAAATACGTAAAGTAGGGAAATCCCAGAAATTTATTTTATTTACCTCCACTTTGATAGTGGAAGTGTCTTTATGTGCTCACTACTTGAATTGAGTGCGTCAAAAGTCACTTGACTACAGTTAAATCAAAGGTAAGTTAGTCATAAATAAAATTTATTTTCATTCTTCCGCTGTGTTAAGAAAAGCAGATTTCCGAGACTGTCGCGATTTTAAACTCATTTAATTATACTGTTGGATCAGTGTGGGTAGTTTAGATTTAATGAGATATTTTGCTGTTATAATAGATATATACCTATCTTTTAAATTACAAAGTCTCTGGGGTGAAATTTAATTGTAGAAGAAAGAACAAAGGTTAGAAAAAAAAATTGTGCTTAGGCAAGATTATTTAATTAAATATAATCCAGAAGATAGGGGAAAACCATAAAGAAGAGTTTAGAATGTAAAATCTGTTTAGTATGTTTTGCGTAAAAGAGTAACAAACATATTAATCCTCGC
The DNA here is from genome assembly GCA_032432895.1 of Dryadula phaetusa. NCBI lineage: Eukaryota > Metazoa > Arthropoda > Insecta > Lepidoptera > Nymphalidae > Dryadula > Dryadula phaetusa. The sequence continues at coordinate 4,637,840 of JAOYRS010000073.1, forward strand.
AAAGTTTTAGATTTATATTATTATTAGGATGTAAATGTTCGGTGAGAATAAAACTTACGTTGTAAGTAATGTGCTATAGAGTAAAAAATCCAATAAGAGCATATCAAAGAAAATCTCTGTCATATTATATATTTAAATACGCATATAAATATTTGAAAAAAATGTTTAAAGTAACTAACATATCGTGAATAACAAATGTAACTCAGGTGTAGATGAACTTTTTGCGTTCATTATAATGACCGTTAGGTACGTTTGCAGATACAAAAAAAATCAACATGCAAAAAGGTAACTAACCCTCAAGTAATACGAGCGATTAACGTCTTTTAACAGATTTTAAAATACCTACAACAATAAATTATATTAGTTATAATAATAATTGAGGCCGGTCGTGGCGCAGTGTGAGAGCGTCTGACTGTAAACACGACCGGTTGTAGGTTCGATCCCCACTCGGGGAGTGATTATGTTTAAAAATTATTTTCACTTCCTCGCTCTGATAAAGACAAAGTGCGGCGTTGAGTTCCACCACTCAACACGCAATGTCTCGATTTCGGTGGAAAGCGAAGTACAGAGTGTCTTGACACTAGGTACTTTCTGTCTACCCTGCTATGCGGGATAAAGCGTGAAGATGAAAACAAAAAAAGAAAAAGAAAAATAATAATAATAATTACAAGTGAAATTATCTAAGACAAGTCAATGAATATAATTTTATAAAACCGGCTCGAAACGCTTTCGGTTTATCCCTAAATAAGTATAATGACGCTGTAAAGGCATATTTGAATGCACCCAATTTTTGTGGGTTCAAATGGAATTTGAGTGAATGTTTACATCTAAAATATTAAATAGATAAGCATTAATAAATTAGATTAAAAAAGAAAGTAAAAAAAAACACGGTTAGAAGCGTTTCGTCGTTACACTAATCATCCTGGTAGTAACATAAGATTCATGCTATTATAATTATTGTATAATTGTAATTATCAAATTAGGAATCTAATTGGATGTCAAGAAGAGAGATCGAAAGACAAGTAAAAGCGAAAACAAGATAATAAATAGGCTAAAATTTATTAAATTTGAATATTTAGTTTTCCAATATATGACTAAGAATGTTTAATGGACGGAACCAACAACAGGGTTAGACCCTGTCACTGGTTCCGTCACTTAACGCAGTGCTTTTGTTTGCCTGAATGTAAAAATAGAGGTGACCTTTTGATAAGTTTCTCTGATTTTTCTGATAGAAAGACAAGTAAAAGCGAAAACAAGATAATAAATAGGATATAATTTATTAAATTTGAATATTTAGTTTTCCAATGTATGACTAAGAATATTTAATGGACGGAACCAACAACAGGGTTAGACCCTGTCATTGGTTCCGTCACTTAACGCAGTGCTTTTGTTTGCCTGAATGTAAAAATAGAGGTGACCTTTCATAAATTTCTCTGATTTTTCAAGATATAACTATAATCATTTGCATTTTTCTCTATACTTGATTACAGATATTATTAAAAACAAATATGTCCGTCAAAAAAAATATATTGACTAGATCAATCAAATTTAGATTATATTTGAATATATGTTTCTTTCGTTTCAATCTAAAACGCAAAAAAAAATCTAGTGATTTACAAAATTACACAGAACCCTAAAACTATCTCACTGGAAAGAGGAGGAAGTAATATGGTAAAGGCATGTAGAACCAAAAAACAATCACATTGCATTTACATAATATAATATGTTGTTAAAGCAAAAATAACAGGAAACAGAAAATTAAATTATCATGATTCTCCTGTTTAATTACAATGAAATATATTAATAGCTGTATATTGTTACACTGCTATTTATTACAATATAGTTAAAATTTAATTTCTAATTTTATAATTTAATATACTAGAGTTTGTTAAAATCATAAATTAAAGATTTTAATTAGTTGAAATAAAATGTTTTAATTTTTAAAATATTATATATTATTAAATGGATAAATACAAAGCAGACGGATGAAAATCCCTAGAAAAGTTATGAGAATGAGCAGTGTACCAAATGCCATGGCCCCAACATACTTCTTTTTTTAAATAATCTACATATACATAAAATATTTGAAAATTTTATCTAATATCAACTTTCCCATTTACTAAACCACCTAAAAACCTTGGCACAACTTTTAGATGTATTGAAATACAAAAAATATTATAATACAGTCAGTATTTAATTATGTTTTACATAGTGTATACACAGTGTACACGATATAAGACAATTCAATTCATTAAAGCATCTAGACAAATAAAAGGTCAAAAATGGCAACATTTGAAAAAATAAACATTTTTTAAGAACACTTTCAAATAACGTTAGATATTTCTTAATACTTATAATATAACCAATTAAAATAAAACAAAATTACCAAACTAATTATAAAAGAAACAGCACCTTACAACAAACACTAAAGAAGTTTAGTGGCATTGATAAAATTTAATTTTGACATTGAATATATATAATGCAAGTGGGATAGATATCAGTAACATTTTATTAGGAGTTACTGTTATAAAATGTTATTGATGCTAAGATAATTATAATTTATGAAGCAAGGTTAAACAAAATGATTTGAGGTAACACATGGAATTAAACATCCCAATTTTAATAGAGAAGATGGTTGGAAACTCTACCACAGGGTAGAGGCTTATAAAAAAAACAAAGTCTCAAATCCACCATATCAGAGACAAAGATACAGTCAGCTCACTCTGAAAGAGTCCAAGGCAGTAAGGCAATTAAAAAAACAGATGGCAGTAGATTGGAATAATTAATTTTTGTATCAACTGACAGACAAATGCCACCTCAGTCTACCTGAAACTACAGACTACAGTGTTCAAAACATAAGGTTTCCAAAAATGTATTTTTGAATACCAAAATATGTGAGATTAATCTGTTTAATATAGTTTCATATAAAATATATAAAAATTGCAAAAACGAAAGATCTTTTTATATAATTAAACTGTTGAAAAATAAATAGTATATGCATTTGGGCTATTAGAAATTTAAATATCTGTAAACATTTGTGTAATTCAGTTAACATTTGTGCAACACAGTAATTTTGTTATTTTGTATTCTTTTTTTCATTGTATGTATTTCAGCTTCACACTTTATCCCAGGTGGAGTAGTCACAGAGCAATTTTGTATTCAATAGTAAAAAAAATCTTTTTAGTTACTAAAGATTAGTTATATTACTGTTACTTATTGATGTGTATTTTTTATCTGTATTAATTTATTATCACTTTAGAATATTTTCTATGTGACATTGGCAAAGTTAATTATCTTCTACAAGGACACCTAAAAGCTTGAGAAAGGGAACAGAACAGAATAGAATTTAGAACATTATGGCTTAGTAGTTTAGTGCAGTTTAACTATTTATATTATAATATCAAATAATGTGTCTTTTCTTGAAGTAAAATTTTGAAAAGAAATTGTAATCTTTTTATTTAGTATTTAATAGTAATAAAACAATTTTCATGTGTTAATGCTCTACAAGTAATGATTATTATATATATTTAACTCCTATATAATCTCATATCATGACATTACTTTTTGAAAAAACTGTGTGTGAGTTTTATAATAAATTATTTAATACTGATTAATAGTAAAAATTCTAATAAAATTCACAAAAAATATTATACTAACACAAATATATATTGCCATCTTTTATTAGATTATTTTAATAAATTGATGTAAACATTAAAATAGATCTTAAAAACATTTTGTTTATTATGTTTCCCAAAAATAATCTTGCAAGTGATGTATAAATAAACGAACAGAAATCTTTAAAGGAACGTTGTGACACTAGCAAAACAATTGCGAAACATCAATTGAGAAAGTGGTACTGTTAACCGTATTGCAAAATAAATTACTTATAAATAAAAAAACATACCTAGGCAACAAACGAAGAATTTTAGAAGAGTTAACAAGAATGCGTTGTAGAAGTTAGCGTCGTAGTAATTCGTATCCGAATCGCCTATATCGACGTGGTCGACCGTCACACTCGACAGCACGGACACCTCTTCGCCAGTTGACACTGGCAACCCCAGGCTGATCTTTAAGAACTCATCCACCACAAATAACGGTGGAACTCTTAGTAACACCTCCACCAGCGCTAGGGCCTTCGACCTCAACGACATCATTCATTTATGCAAACCTTAGAACACACACAGTCTGTTAATGACAGCCGTATCAAACGGCGACCACGTTTGAGACTCTCGATAGATTTTGCTTTTTCATCAACTGTTTTGAAATCACGTAATATTTTTCGAAAATATGACTGAAATTTTTGCGACAATAAAATTTGACGTTTGAAAATTTGGTGTTGTCAAAATAAAAATAAAAAAATACGGCGGTCTGGTGTTGCCATTTCTATTGTCAACGTCATAAAATATAATATGAATTTTAGCCATAGACAAAACACGATATCTCCACGAAAAATACATTAAAATACTGTAAATATTTTATACATGCTTAGAAATTTATTATAATAATGGTATAAAAATAAAAAAATAGTAGAATAGCCAAAGGTTTTGTTTGTTTTTTGCAACAAAAGCAACCCTTTTGTATAATAAAAAGAGATAAGTCAAGCAAACGTCGCATAAGCTGTGTTCTAAGCTTTACTTATTTATATTTTGAGAAGATAGCAATATTGTCATTGTTTAGTTTGTGTTGAACTAGACGCCTTAAATTCCAGTTCTTAATTGCTTCTGACGATCTCGTCATGCTGCAGAAAGATAAGCTCGAGGTGACATCTTGCGACCCAAGTATTTGTCCTTGATAACCTCTATTTTAAAATGCTCGACGTAAAATAGATCTAAAAATCATTTTGTCCATTATGTTTGACAAAAATATACTTGAAAGCAAAGTATTAATAAACTAACTGAAGTCTTTAAAGGAACATTGTGACACTAGCAAAACAATTGCGAAACATCAATTGAGAAAGTGCCACACTACACTGCATTATGTTTGTAACTCTACGTAGTTACAAACATGATGCAGTGTTGGATTGTTTGTTGTAAATAAGTCTAAATAAACATACAGGATAGCATATATCTATTTTTTATGTGGAAGCCATTATGAACAAAATAGTGAACTATAAATTCTATTTTATTTCTACAATGTAGGTTTTTAAATATTTATCAAACCTTTAAGTATTTAATATAGATGAGATAGAAAATATAGATGAAATAGAGAATATAGATGAGATAGAGAATATAGATGAAATAGAGAATATAGATGAGATAGAGAATATAGATGAGATAGAGAATATAGATGAGATAGAGAATATAGATGAGATAGAGAATATAGATGAGATAGAGAATATAGATGAGATAGAGAATATAGATGAGATAGAGAATATAGATGAGATAGAGAATATAGATGTCTTTTACACTAAGTAGTTTGGCCGAATAGTTTAAAAATTATAACGATATGATTGACTTGAGCGCCATGAAGTGCCTAATAGATGAGGACTCACCGCGCGGGGGAGCAATATTTGTGTGATATGTAACGATAACTGTCAAGTACAAATATAATTTTATCAATATCATCATGCGCAGGCGAAGCCAAGATCGAAATCTCGTATAATAATAAGATCTGAATAAAAATATAAAATATGTAACAAAAATTAAATAGAATATAGAATCCGTTTTAACTGGAAAAAAATGCGTTTCCAAAACTCAAAACTCAAAACATTCAATCGCAGTCCCGACTGCTACGTAAGGAGCCGCGGCTATATAATATTTCTATATTACAGATATGGATGCCCCTTTCCCCTCACCCCCGCAGTGTCAATCACTTAGCTGCGCGGGATCACATACGCCGCATTATTTTACTATTACATTTCAATGAAATATCTGAATTTAGTCATTTAAAAAAGTATTTTACAGGTATTGAAATGATAAGGATTAACAGAGATTTGAATAATGTGATTTGATTCTTGTTGCCTTTTTTTCGACTTTTAAAATGTATAAAAGGAGTTATAGTGGCATAACTACAGTTGTGGACATATAGTATTGTGGACTTTTTGTAGATATTGATACGATCTATAATATTGTAGAACATGTTTTTGTTCTATCATCAATAGTTTTAGCAGCGCACGCGATGATGGATTTCTATAGCTACGTTTTTGACATCATGGCTTACATTATTGCATTTTTATTAGAGATACTTATTTTTTTTAAAAAATTCAAATCATTTTTAAAGTTTGTCACGGCATCATTTTTTTTTTGGTGAACTATATTACTAATTAGACGTTGGCTTATTAATTCAGTTTAGAGGAAAAGAGAGAGATTTTAACATAAATCATTTTGTTCTAGATTTCTTCCAGATTTCTTAATTGGACACTATGTTCAGCTGAAGCGGACACTATGTTCAGCGGAAGGTTCAACTTAGCAACGATGGATTCCATATTACACTAGTGATGCTATTGTTGAAATACCTACACACCTGAATATAATCTATTTCAAAAAGTTTTTTTATGATAAATATTAAGTATTTCTTTTAAGAAATGCCAATGTCCAAATTATTACAATATAGGTACATACTAAAATAGAATGCACAAACAACTTCAAAATAATTCAGCCATTTTGAATCGATCCGAATTTGTGTGGCTTCTATGGCTTCGTTCGAAGGAAAATTAAAAACGCAGCGTATTGTGAGCTTTGTGAAAGTTTACTTTGAAAGCTCGACGTTGTTGTTTCTTGCGAGCTTTCTTATGACAATTGTACTTTGTAGCTTGCTTTAGTTAGGTACGGTCGGTCGAAATTAATTGAATTGAAAAGGACAGTAGGAAGGAAGGAAAGAAGGAGGTACTTAGTGTCAAGACACTCCATACTTCACTTTCCACCGAATTCGAGATATTGCGTGTTGAGCGAGGAAGTGAAAATAATTTAAATATAAGCACTCCCCCGAGTGGAGATCGTACACACAACCGATCGCGTTCACAGTCACACGCTGTCCCACTGCGTCACGACCGGTCTCAAATGCCACTTCGATAAATAAATATAATCTTATTAAAAATTTTCATATAAAACATATTATTTTTAACACAAAATTGTTTTTGTTTATGATTTTAACCACCAGATTATTAACAAAATTATTGCTGTAGTTATTATCTTTAATCAATTAAAGGGATGAATCCTTTAAAGATTAAGCATATGTAATATAGTTTTGTTAAACTTTACTTAATAAAACTTTTAATAATTAAATTGAGAAACTTTCATGATGCTTTATATAAGCATCATATAAGTGTATCATATAAAAAGTAACATAAAAATATATTTTATTGAACTTCTGCTGAATATAACGTAAAATATGTGTTATTATTTTAAAGAACATCCGAAAGCAAAAACTAGAACATAAGAAGCACTAAGCCTGCGGTAGTAATTAATAATATTAATTACACGTTCATCTCGTTGTAACATAGGGTTTCTTGAAGTTTACTTGTAAAGTACATGGAAGCAATTGTCAGAAATTATAATATAATAATAAAGTGAAAAGTGAATAAATTTTTTAATATCGAATGCCTATTTTTATGTAAAATAATAGTTTATAAAATAATCTCTATATTTTTAGAGATTATTTTGTTTTGAATTCATTACTGTATTTAAAATATTTAACACGAATAAATATAAATATCCCGGTTATTACCCGGTTAACAATATAATATGTAATAATCATTCCGAAAAAAATGCTCAGTGTATATAATTTTACCACAGATAATACCTTAATCGCTCTCAGATCATGTAATGTCGAATAATAATTATTAAGCGATAATAGTGGATACATGTTCGGTTTAAAAAAATAAAACTATCATGGCGGATAGCGGCAATCTGTCAAGACACGCGCCGTGCACGCGCCCCTTTCGACGATTAAATGTAAATCAATCGTAAGAATCAGACAGATAAGTGGTGGATCCGCAATAAAATATTAAATTACACACATTATCTTTTATTTACGTTTCCGATTGAGTCGTATCATTTTACATGAAGATAAATGTTATTGTGTCTCTGGGAATTAATAGTTTCGTTATTTTTATAAATGGAAGCTGAAAATACAGTGCTTTCATTAATAAAATACACTGTTGCTTGAAGCATTGATTGCAAATTGCTTAAATTAGAATAATATTATACTTTTATTAGGATTTTGCTACTGATGTTAGTGTTTATAAATAAAAATATTATGTTAATATATAAAATATTATTATGTTATAAATTAGTTTCTACATTTTTGTTATATTGAAAAGAAATGTTAGCAACTTTGGTTATTAACCTTTATATAAAATATACTTTAAAATAAAGGAACAAAGTAACAATCAAGAATAATATATAAAAATAAATATTAAACCACAATAATAACACAAGGAGTGATGTACTTACATATTACTCGAGCATAAATCAATAAAAAAATTAAAAATATTGATAAACTTATATACATCTAACTTTATATTTTTTATTTATTACCCTAAGTAATTAACCCACGGTTCATTCATTGCGCAAACATCTCTTGACAAGCTCTACCTGTTTACAAGTATACTATTTGATCACCCTACCGTTTACCATTTAGCCTTTGGGCAAATACAGGTGTAAAATACAATACTCTATTACAACTTATACAGGCACGTGCTACAATTTTTGAGATTCTGCTTTTTATGTTTGTACTGAGATTTGTGGTAAAAATCAATTTAATTGTGCTATTAACTTCTGTTAAAGATAACCATCTTATTGCGTTTACTGTGTGAAATACAGTACCCGTGAGAATTTCGATTTGGTTTTGGCTCCTACCGTCTCTTGTAAAATGGTGGGGAGACATAAAAAAATCTAGTTAAGCACGAGATATTACGTACTTAATACGAACTCAATATCTTGATTTATCAGAACAGTAGTCATTAAGGCAGGTACCTATAAGGCTATGATGGAAACACAAAATAACAGTAAGAGTAAGACACTCTGTTCTTCACTTTCATCGTAAATCAAGATCGTACTGATAACGTTATATCACTGCACTGAAAAAATATTTCATTTAGAAATGACTGTATATCTAATATATTTAGGTAGGTATACACTACCTGTTCACATTTAATTTCCAACAGATGAAAAACATAGAACTATTACTGCAAAATGTTTGAGGAGAGTTCTCTTGTTTATTATAATAAAAATGATTGAATACCTACACTAAATAAAATAAGCTCGTTATTTAGTTGCGTCACTCAACACGCAACGTCTCGAATTCGGCGGAAAGCGGAGTGCGGTGTCCTGACACTAGGTACTTCCTGTCTACCCTGCTATGCGGAATAAAGCGTGAAGTTTAAAAAAAAGAGTATAATTTTATTGATAATTTATATTATTAAATTATTTAATTTCATATAATATAACGTTTTACTACTTTTGTGTTTGTAAAAAAATGTTCTATTTACACCAGTTGTTTTAGTATAGTTATAATATATTTTTATTAAATTCTCTGTCAATTCAATATTCAATTAAAGGCTATGATTATAAAAAATCCATATATAAGTCGTTAGTGACATACTAATTAACATTAACCAGTCAATTAAAACCCTTAAATTCTTCAAACATACGCCGTAATAACTTATACAAGTCTACAAAGTCCAACTTCCCTAAAACCTTCCCGATCGATAGTCACCTGTCGGAAAGTCGATCGTTCGGAAACGGAAGTGTCGGGTGTCGTAACCGGATAGAGGATGAGACGTCATCAGACTGGCTTAATGAGGGAATTTTATTATTACGCTTTAGAGTTAAGGTCGGGGTATGATTGATTTTTTTTAATTATAATTTTAGTATAAATTAAGGTTAGTAGTATAAATATAAAATGAGGAAATTATTTTATTTTATTCAAAAATACTTTCTACGTTCTCTCAACTATGCGAGAAAAAGTGTAAAATTAAAACACTATTTTATTCAGATAAAGTGTAGAGTTAAACGCCGTTAACATTTGCTTAGGATGATAATGATTTGTTATAAGCTTGTTGTGAAATTGTTTTAAAAAAGGAACTATTCAGATTCTCATTGGCTTTTCCTAGTAGCCTTCTGAATCTGTAAGACTAGCAATGTTACAATACTCATTTACATTGTTAAGTAATATGACTATTTTAATATATTCCTATTAGAATAAAGAACATTTTGATTATGAATCATTTTATGTAGTTAATATATTTATATAAATTTAAGTCTAGGCGGAACACAGTCATCTGAGTGTCTTGGTGAGACACTAAGTTGTCACTACCCTGCTATGTGGGATGACACGAAGTTGCTTTTTTTAATGTGATTTTTTTGTCAAGTGCTAAATAAATAAAACAATATTTCATCAAATACTATGAATATATCTTTCTATACATAAAAAAATATACGGAAAGATATTCTAACTGTTATAATAAGTTTTAGATCTGTCTGGGTCCCAATAATGTCGTCTCACATACGTGTAAAATCACTTTTTATTGAAATTCTTTGAATATTTCTTGATATAATATCATGTATTAGCTATTAATTTATACGCTTCGATTTGATATTTTGCAGTAAGCAGTGTCTAAGGAGGGCCAAAAGTGAAACCTGACCTTTTTTCTAACAAGGGAATAGCTATGCTTTTACCACTGAAACTCCAAAACGAAATAGAAATATAAGGACAAAAAAATCGACGTGGATAAAATTTTGGACTATTAGTATTATAAATATTTTACACGTATCCACGTACATATCAGTAGCATTTCCAAAATGTGCTTGAAATAGATATTATCCATATACATCATACCTTATCGAAGCTTGGTCAAGTTCAGTTATTCATTGCTAAAAGATGTTTTAACAACCACAAAGTGAAGTATGTTTGAAAAAAACTTATAAAAAAATAATACACATTTTCCTATTCTTAGGATAATTAAAATATATATATATATATATATATATATATATATATATATATATATATATATATATATATATTAATAAAAATAATAATTAAATCTTGTCCGGAAAAATTAAAAATAATTCCATATCCATATCCTCCCGACTGAGTATGGAATCCATAGACATGGTAAGAGTATGGTTTAAGTCACAGCGATTGCGACACAATGTCATTAGCTACTATAATAATTATTTACAATATAGAATTTGCAATTTAATCGCACTTGTTCTATATTTTTTCGCTATTTTTTCGCAGACTTCTTCGTCGTGTGAGGTGCAGACCACCGGAGCTGACCAGGCATCACTGCTCAGTGAACCGAGTGGTCGCGAGGCACGCCGGGCGCGCTCTCTTACTAAAAATTCACACGCTTTCCTGGCAATTTTTTTATTTGTATTCACATTTTAAAAAACTTTTAAGCACATAAATATAAGGGTTGTATTTCAAAAATCGTCGGCGAAAAATTTTTACAAAATATGAGAACTGATGTTTTTCGCTTAGTTTTTGCGTAACAGCCAATACATTTTTGTAGGCTTCAATTCTATAAAAAAATATATAAAAACCGTATTATTTTTTACAAATACAGTTGTTAAATGCAAAGGAAGTTGTTTATTTTTATTTATATGCTGCCTTATGGTATTACAAAAAAAGTATTTGCTCTATCCTTGAAATATTTTTCTGCAGTAAGAAATATAACTATGTACATACATACATATTACTAATATATACATATATATTAAAGTAAATATATTAGCATTATATACATATATTTATTAAAAAAATATAAAGATTACTGAGATTACATTATATATCAACGTTTGGAGCTAATAAAAACATAAAAACAGATATTACACCTACGACTATGACTTTTTTTTTATTATGAAATTTGCTACGCTAAGCTTTATTAGATAAAGCAATAATTAAATAATATGTTTATAAAATACTAATGATTTGATTGAAAAGGGAACATTTTCAATCTTTAAGCTCAGGGCCATATAAATAACAAATCTGACTTTGGCAACCTGTCTGTTCAAACGTTTAATATTATCCCATGGGATTTTTCGTCATATGGTGGGATGTCCGCATGGCCTGCGCTACCTGGGTGGCCTATCACGAAATCGATATTTGTACAATACCCGTTCACCGAAACAATTCTGTCAAAATGATATGTCAAGGATATCGGGTCTGTCAAGTATATATTAAAACTAATTTTACGTAGTATTTTTAAATACAACAACTGTTCAATTAAAAAGATTATTAATACTTTATGTAAAAATGTAAGGTATCTTAGTTCAAATGTTATTCCAATTGATTAATAAATGTTAAATGTAAAGTTAGCTAAGAATTTTAAATGTATGTCGTACGTATCAGTCACCAAGGCCAAAATATGTTCCGCATTTTCTTCAGCACTTACTTTCTTCAGTTACAAGTTCGCCCTATTGTGTATTGAATACTTGATGTCACTTAAATTAGATGATGCAATTAATTCATTTACACCATTCCTTTTCTTCTATAATTACAAATGACACTTCAATGTTATTGAAAACTAAAACTATGTCCTAATTAACATGCAAGGGGAGAACATAATGTTTTCATTGTCGAAACCAAATTAATCAAATCATTAGTTATCTAAAGTTGATCGCGCTAAACGTTCACCACAAAAACAATAGCTTCCGACGCCACGTTAACCCGATACGCGTTGACAGCGACTTTCCCGCGCACAATATGTCATGTTTTTTTTTCAGAGGGGCTGGTTGATGGTTTTTTACAAACAGCCAATTAACGTAGGGGCGGGCGACTGCACTTAACTGATAGTCATTTAGTCACCAACATTAGCCTGCAAGGGTTCGTCCTATCGAACAAGTAATTTTTAAAAAAGAATACCCACTGACAGTTGTCATGGCGCATGCTTTGACCGATACGTTTAATTTAATTAGTGCGGCCAGTTATTTGTGATACAGTGATTTTGTGATGTGTTTTAATATTATTGTGGCAAACTCTTGGATAATTTTGGATAGTTTTTCTAGAAAGGTAAGCTAAAGTCTGTAAAATGTTTATTTACTGTTAATGCGTATGCGAAAAAAATGCGTTTGAAATTAAAAAGTGAAACTGATCAATAGTGGTAGTGACAGTAAATATGTCATCCATTCGAAAGATAAGGACAAAGTTCAAACAAAGTCGGTTTTAATTATTTATCATTTACTAATAATTTGATTTTTAATACCTAAATAAGAAAACCACATGCGGTGTTTTACATACAATTACTTAAAGTGTCAGATTTTCAATGGGACTACTTATTCTGAAATGTTGAATTATTACGTAGTGCGCAAAAACAGTACACGAATAAATCTCATTATTGTATTTAGTAGGAATAAAAAATAGTATATAGAATGAAAAAAACCTTCGTATATGTTTCACTGAATTAATAAAAATAAATAGTGTGGAACATTTCAAGCAATGTACCTATTGGCATTTGTCAAGCAATGTTTTTTTAATATCTTCATAGTAATATATCCATCCATCCATAAATTTAAATAGATAATAGATATAGGTTATAAAACATCACATTGGTGTTATAACATTGTTTTACGTAACGAAAATGTAGCTAAGTAGCTATTATGAAAAACTATTAATAAATAATTATTTTCTAATATTTATAAAAAAAGTGTGACAATAATAGATTTTTTATAAGTATATACACTTAGGTTAGGAAAAAAAAACATTATCCAATAAAATAAATAAAAAGAGATGAGTATAATGCAAATGATAGTTAGTGTCTACAAGTAGAAACTAATGTCAAAAAACGTGTTGTTTAGACTTTAAGAGATATTAAACTTAAAGAAATTATTTATATATATATATATATATATATATATATATATATATATATATATATATATATATATATATATAAAAATAATTATTATATATATAAATATATATAGATTATTTGCAGCTTCTAGCTGTAAATAATGTTTTTTTAAAATATCGGTATACGTGATAATAGACTTCTCAATCAATAAATTTCGCTACTCGCTGAACGATTGAAAAATGTTTCCGTACTAGGCGAACAATACTCGAAACTATTGGGAAATTAAATATTGTGTTTTAGAAGGCGTATAAAAAAAATCTTGAAAAAAGAGGATTTTTCGAAATATAATTTCCAAAATACCTAAATAAATGTAAAAATACAGAAGATAGTTAATAGTATTTGAATCATTCATTTATTTGGTTAACGGACAAGTAAGTAGACTGTAAATATTAACCCCATGACCTCGAAAGAAGTTTTTTCTTCAAAAACTGGTTGGCAAGATTTTTATATGTGTCAAATAACTCTACATAACGTAATTTGATATAGTTATGGGATACAGGGACTAAGCTTTTACTTATCTACCTATAAATACAAGTGTAACTTATGTATGAAAATGTACAAGAATGATCAGCTTCACGCTTTAGCTCTTGGCGACTTGGCGGCTAGCCAGAGAGAGCCTAGTGTAACGACACTCTGTTAACTTTATGCCCAAAATCGAGGCATTACATGTTGAGAGACGAATTTAACGCCTCGCTCTGTCAACCAGAGCGTAGAAATGCGTGTAAAACTGAACGAACTACAATTTATTATAAATATACAATAATAAATAATAACAAGTCTTTCAATTGAATTCAATGATGTATATGACCACGAATAAAGTTTCTAAAGGATATTTCCTATAAAACTTTAAGACTGTAGAAAGAAACTTTGTTCGTACAAAGCTGAAGTCACGACTCACAACTTATAAGTTACGTACTAAAGTATTTAGGTAATAATATGTAATGATAATTTTTAAGAATTATTAAGAATTTCGACACAGCCGGATGTAGAACGCAAGGTGTAGCGGTCAGAGCGCCTGGATGGTTTCCAAAAGGAGAGGGTTCAAATCTCGCGATTAATTTTTTTATACGTTATTTTCAAAAATCATTTATAATTCTAATTTTGGAATAACATTTTAAAATAGTAAAACTAAAGGGCTTATTTTAAATAACAATACAGGAAATAATAAACTTCCGGTTAAATCTATTGGCTTTTTTTTATAAATTTGTATTGTACTAACCAAAAAAACATATGTTTTTACATAATTATCGTGGAGTTACGTAACATAAACAGTAATAGAGGTTTATTTACAAAACGTGTTAAGCATCAACACGTTATCGTGGCGCAGTGCCGTTCTGGGTTCGCGCAAACACTCTAGGCAGTGATAATATTTAAATTATCTTCATAGTACCCTAATGAATGATAACAGGAAGCGCGGCGTTAAGTTGTGCCACTTAACAGACAGCATCTTTGTAGAAAGTGGTTTTTACATTATGTTTTCTCTGTTTACGGGATAAAGCATGAAACTATAATAACGTAACTTATTAACGTTCATTTAGCATTTGTTTAAGTTTCCTACCAAGTCTTTGAACCGTACATAAAAAGCTTAGGTTAAAACTTATTAGTTTAATATAACTTATTAGATAACTTAATAAAAGGTGGATTTTAAGTATCTTGTTGATTGCGTACATGAGGCTTTAGTACAATTAGTGTTTCAGACAGGTGGTCCATGTTCAGTATTTAATTAATATTAACCTTCAGAATTGAAGTGTTTTCATAATTTGCAAATATCTATTTTTTTAAATTCATTTGTTTAAATCAATTCCCTTCAATCAGTTTGCTTGTAAACAAGCATTAAGTAATTTTTTGTATTTTTAATAAGGCCTCTCAACAATAAATTTTCTCACAAAAGAAGAATCCGGGGCTGAAGAAATCAGGATTCGTAGAATCAGGATTCGTAGACCAAGGGTTTTCTGGTACCGTCCATTTTCCAACCTGAGCATTTATAATCTTGTAGATGTTGGCAAAATTTGTCTACATATTCTAATAAATATTATAAAAGTTCTTGATAGTCTTAAAACACATGAAAAAAGAAGTTTTTTGAAATGGATAGCTAGAGCGGTTTATCGGATTCGAAACTTTCATAATAAATTTTATGAAAATAATTAGAGCCGTTTTCTAGATTCAGTTATATTAAGAATTGCTCGTTGAGGTATAAATAATTTTATGATATATTATAATTCATTTATAATACTAGGAAAGTATAGGAGATACCCGTATATAGTACTTATAGGTATATACTATAAAGCAAAAAACAAAAGTACATATCTCATATTATATTTATCCAATCTAAATCTGCGTTAAATAGGCAGAGCTTCCATTTTATATTAAAAAGAAACCCAAAAAATCATTTTTAATCTTTACTTCACTTTTTGCTGTCTAGTTTATTGAAAACACTTCTCGGTAGACAAAGGAGCTCAAACCGTAGATGTAAGTGCCAATGGATGGTATAAAAAGCTTTGCATTGCTCTAAATTTCTGTATCTGTTGTAATAATAATAAAATGTTATTAATAGACTCTGTGACTATAACACTATCGATATAAAGTGGTAAAGCAGTTTGTCCTATTATTAACACCCGCCAGAAGAATTGTATTGATATATGATACCATTTATAAATAGATATTTTTTTATTATTTATTTTTAAATAATTATACATACTTAAGATTTAGAGGTATTTTCTAAGAAGCCTATTTATATATACAATGTATTTACATTTTATATTAACACCTGAAGGTCTAAACGTTTAGTATAAATTAAAATATTTAATTTTCACCAGGAGTTGGAATTCAACTCGTGATCGTATTAACTGCCGTACAGCTGATAAACTCCTAATATATCTTTTCTATTTTTATTCTAATTTGAAATCAAACCAAAATTTTTATATTATAATTTTAAAATATTATTTAAAAAGTACCTTAGTTGACGTTATTTGTATGCATAATATAAGTACCTATTATTATTGTTACTATATCAGAAATTTATTTGATTTTTTTTTTCTTAATTAAACTAAAAAAAGAAGAACAAAGGGGTAGTTAGAGACAACTTACTGTCAAGAAGCTATGTTGGGTGCTTTCCTCTTAAAATCGAAACATTGTGTGTTGAGTGGCGAATTAGATTTTAAATATATTCATTCGAATCGAATTCAAAACCAGCCAGACTATACCTCTTACTATTCTTAAAATAATTTAAATTTAATGTGTAAAACAATCTAAACTAGATGTTAGATAGTATCGATTTTGTAGACCGACTGACACAGATTTAAACAATGTCGTAACAATGCTAGGATACATTTTAAACAGTGTGTATTAGGTGTCTACGTAACGATTACGATTTATATAGCTACCTTTTCAAATATATTAAATGGTTAAAAAGCTCTGCGCAAATATATATATAATTGGTTTAAAAAATGATTAGTTTAAAAAGTCTTTATATGAAACAAACTAGTAAATATTAAGTATAATAGCAATCTCTCTTGTTAAACGATTATTTCTTAATAATCTTTAAGTAGTAGAAATTTGTAAAAATCTACAGAGGTGCTAACAACATAAATAAGTTGTAACAAAAACGTATAAGAATTTCGACGCAGCTGGTAGTAGAACGAATGGCTTAGCGGTCAGAGCGCTTGGACGGTATCCAAGAGGCGCGGGTTCAAATCCCGCTGCGTTCAAATTTTTATACGTTTTTTCAAAAATGTTTTCTAATCTTAAGTGTGGAATAACACTTTATAAATAGTAAATATGAAACAAACTAATATATAAGAATACTAGACGTTTTCTTTAGTTGAAGTTAGTTTAAATATGAAACTAAAAAGAAACGCGAATTAAAATGATTGTTATCGTTATCTTGGTCGTCCTAATATTCAGGTTTAACATATATTGTATATGTATTGAATTTTCATCGAATCTGATAGTCACTATGAACATTTTTTCTATCAAATCGGAGGCAAAAAGTATGTCAAAATAGCATTGACTTTTTTTTTATATTGATAAATAGAGTTGATACATTGATAAATTGAGATGAGTTTTAATTTTTAAGAAAAAAAAACATACTTTATATGTTTCTTATAAGAATTGACAAAAATATAATATACAAAAGTGACAACCGACTTTCAATCTCCCGAAAAATCCGGCCTAAATATAGAAATTATCAACTCACAATATATGCTCGTATATAGATATATGATATTAAACGCTCTCACAATTGGCAGGGACTTTTAATAATTCACTATTTTTCTATATATGTCATTTATGTCATTCTTTTGTTGAGTAATGTTTACATGTTACATAGATAGGTAAGGTTGTATGTAGCAAATTATAATATAATCCAAGTACAAAGATAGGCAAAGCAGTCAACGGAGTACCTTGACACTAGGTTGTCTTTGATTGCCCTGCTATGCGGTATAAAGTATGAATATGTCATACAGTGATAATATGAAAGTAATATAAATTAGAAAGGCGATCTGCTTTAATTCCACAAATATGTATACCCAATAAGTAGGAATAACATAATAAACTATCAAACAAAACGTAAAGGTATAACTGTTTAGATTTAAGTAATTATGTTTTTTTTTCTCCTACTCATTTAAAAGCTAATTTAAATTTAATCGTTAAAGACTTAAAATTTTATGCTCAGTAATCATTGCACGTTTACCTTTACAATATTTTTACATAACCTTAATGTTAAATGATTTTTCTTATCTCTTTAGTCATATATCCTATCCTATCTGTTACTTCTACAATCAACAATTACAACTGAACATCACTTACAAATAATCGTTCGTTCACTAAAAAATCATTAGAGCAATATTAAGAAAACTGAAACTATTATAATTAACAAAACTAAAATCTACCACAATACACACAAGTATATCTTTATGTATACATATGTCATCTCACAAGAGGTGTTGACGATCTCGCAGGGATGGGCAAACGTCGGAAGCTGTAACGCCCATGCGCGGCGGCGTGCGCGATGGACTGCTACGTGCCAAACAACCCGCAGTTCCTGGGCTGTTGCCACGGACTGTGCTGCGACCCCCTGCAGCCGTGTTCCTGTGATCAGCTTAGGGATCTGCCGGAGGACTGTTGCCAGGTATACATTATTTTTTTTATTTAAAAAACCTTCTCGGTAGCGCAGCCAAAGAGGTCAACTAGAAAATAGTGTCGAGATATTATAACACTACGGTGTTTTGTTGTATTAACTTCATATCATTAGATTTTTAGTTTTCCTTTTAATTAGTCTAAAATGCGTGTAGATAATTAAAAATGTCAAATCATCCTGATGATGATTTGACAACTCACGACTCATTATATAAACCAAAAGCAAAAGCCTTCTCATAAAACATATTTTTAAGTTTTAAATATTTTTGATTGTTCTAATAATTTACTAAACATGCAGTTAAGAGATGTACACTTTAAGCAGATGATGTATGTATTTTTAAATAATTATAGTGTTAAAAATATTTTTAGATAGTCACCTCTGTAATTTAGACAGAACAGTTTACTTTTTGTCTCTCTTTAAAATTGTTTTTCTTTCACCCTGTTACTTTTTGCATTAAGTGTTCATAAAAATTACAGACGTAACTATCTCAAAAATATTTTTAACATTATAATTATTTAAAAATATATATATCATTTGCTTAAAGTGTACATCTCCTAACTATATTATTAGTAAATTATTAGAATAATCAAAAACATATTTACCTAGTTCTTTTTTTACGCAAAGTATAGCTTCACGCTTTATCCCGCATATCAGGGTAGTCAGAGAGAACCTAGTTTCCAAACACGCTGTTTCTTCTTTCTACCCGAAATCTTGAAATTGTGTCTTCCTTTATATTATTTATAATTATAATAGTAAATTGATATTAATAGGCAGTCGCACAAATAATTACTTAGAACAAAGGTAACTGAAGAAGAGAACTGCTTATGACTTTAAATGTTTAGGTACTTGCTAAAAAAACTAACTTTAGTCAGTTGGTAAAAATTGTTAAGGTACAATGATCCAATAAAATAGTACTCCACTTTTTACTTCCTGACACAAAAATTGCCAGTTATATGACGGAATTTAACCACGCAAAATTAGATTAATGGCTTTGAGTGGCGGAAACCAATATAAAGGAATAGGATAAATCATAGACTCCCGTTGTATTTCCTTAATATATATATATATATATATATATATATATATATATATATATATATATATATATATATATATATATATATATATATATATATATATATATATATATATATATATATATATATATATATATATAACTCTTAAAACATTTTTCTATCGAACTGAAAGCTCCAGAAAGAGGGATAAAAGGTTGATAAACAATTAAACGATTGTCATAAAATGCTTTGACCACAAATGCGGTAAGAAGAGCCACTGTCTTGATTGAAACAGTACACTTTGTAAAGCTTTCGATACAACAAGAGATATGTACGGACTTTAGTTTATAAATAACATATTTATAAACTAACTTTATTATCTATTACTATAACTTTAGGTAGTTAATTTGTTAGAGACAGATATCGATTTGTGACAGTTAAATGTTAGATATCGATTGGTGACGGTTAGAGGTACTTAAATATCGATTTATAATTTGTTACAGAAAAAAATCAAATAATATCATAGTATAAATAGAGTTATTTATTTATATTTCAGAAATAATTTAAAATCATCATTTTTATTCAATAACTTAGATATATGTTAACATTATTGATGTTCAAGAACATTTTGTAGTCAATATATCGTCTTTCCTATACGCTAATATATTTATATACATTGTTAAAGTTAATGTAAAATTAAGAAAAAAAAACATCTTCACATTTTTTCCGTTAAGCAAGTTAGGCTGAGAGAACCTAGTGTCAAGATACTACGTTTTCTATTCTAATATGAATTATAAAATCTTTAATTTCAATTCAAACACATATTATGCAATCTATAAGACATTTCAAATTAAAATTTTAAATGTTAATAAATAACATGCTTAAAGCTGTATTACTTATCTAAATATTTAAATAAGAATATATAATACGAAATATTTATAAACTTATTTATAAATAAGTATACATAATAAACATTTTTGCTTTGTGTAGAGATATACTAAAGAGCAGTAGTTAGAAATCAAAAATATCTACCAATTATTAATAAAATCTTTTGAGCCTAATTGGATAGCTAAGTATTGACATGAACTCGTTTTGAACATGTTTTCAACTAATTTAGATTTAGATTTTTTGACTACTTTTTTTCAGTTTTTAAAAAAAAATACTACTAAATTATAATTTTCCAGCAAGAAACAGAAAACTGCTGCCCAGACAATGGCGAAGATCTAAACGCGTTAAGCGACTCCATCGCCCCATGTGACGTCGGGCTCGGCGATGTGAGTGAACCGAACTGGCCCGCGGAGGACATGGGTTCGTTCTCCCTTCCACCCCTCGAGCTGGACCCGTTGCCGTCACTCTTCCCGTTTTCACCGTGTTCTGGATATAAGTGAGCTAATTTTATATGTAATCGTAGAAATAATCATAGGAATCTATTAGTAAATTATTGATTTATAAAGATTTTCAATGCACTTGTATTTATGTCATTTAGTGATGTGTAATGCCGGGTCCACACCAAACCAACAAAACAAAAACTCCAACAAATCAGCAACACAACAAAACTGCAAGTTTTCGAAAACAGGAACTAATTGTCAACTGCATACAAAAAGTTGTTGAAAACACGAACAAAACAAAATTGTTGCCGAAATGTTTCGCTTTTGTTTCAAAAATGTTGGGAAACATTGAGTTGCTGTTTTGTTTTTCTTTTGTTGGTTTGGTGTGGACCCGGCATAATAAATACAATAAAAAATTAAGAACACTAAAATTATATTATAACAAAAATTCTTGGGTCTGATGGTGAATTTTTGACGGTTGGAAAAGTAAAAAATAATTTTATAAAGATTTCATTTAAACACATCTTTTAAACCTATATTAACAAAATAACTACTTTTATTTGTTTTTATTACCAACTCAAAGGTTTAAAGTCGGTGCCAAGCCAAACGCGTCAGAGATGCCTTTATTGTACGGATTACAAAATCAGACTAACTGTGTAATATTTGCAGTTAACTACGAAAATATCAGTATTGTATACCAATACTTTTAAGTACTAAAAATCTCCGCATACCGAAATCTACGGGGAGATACCTGTGGCGAATATATATATGAGTTCCTCAACTTTCTTTGAAACTCTAAAAACCTACTATATTTAACAAAACGGCTTGGCACCAACTTCAAACCTAGGAGTTCCCCAAAACCCAAATAATAGTAGTTATTTTATTAATATTCCTTTACAAAATACGTTTAAATTAAATCTTTATAATATTATGTTTTACTTTTCATTTTTTGAAGTCGGTTTTATTAAACGTAGTTTACTTTTATTTTTTAGTTTATGGTGTACACTAAAAAGTTGTTGAAAACAGTGGCTTATAGGTATATAATGCCGGGTCCACACCAAACCAACAAAACAAAAACTCCAACAAATCAGCAACACAACAAAACTGCAAGTTTTCGAAAACAGGAACTAATTGTCAACTGCATACAAAAAGTTGTTGAAAACACGAACAAAACAAAATTGTTGCCGAAATGTTTCGCTTTTGTTTCAAAAATGTTGGGAAACATTGAGTTGCTGTTTTGTTTTTCTTTTGTTGGTTTGGTGTGGACCCGGCATAAGGTTTCATAGTGATCTGGTGTAAGTGTATATCCAATAATAATATGTATTATGGAATGGTAAACACAGATAAAATCGGTCGTACAACAATCTCTAATCATTTATTGTTATTCACTGAAGATTTCCATTGATATCTCCGAAGATCTTCATCAGATCGTCAACAATTTTTTGTGGTACCGTCCTCAAAGTATACCTACTTTTTCAAATAAAATAAATTTTGCATATCAGTTCACAATTAACGGAGAAATCGCAATAAAGAAATATGATTATAAAATCAAAACTAATACGCCCAACTGAAATATTTTGAAATATTTTTTATGGGACCAAATGGTAGCCTTACTGTGTTGAACAAAAAAAGAATCACATTGATCGGCCTAGAACTTTCGGCGTAATCGATGTACATACTTAAAAAAAGATACCGGCTGAATTGATAACCTCCTTTTGGGAAGTCATTTAAAAATACTAGTGCCCGGTCATGGCGTAGTGGAACAGCGTGTGACTGTAGACGCGGTCAGTTGTGGGCTCGAGTCTTCCACGGGGGAATGATTATAAGAAAATTATTTGTATTTCCTCGCTCTGGTAAGATAAAGCGCGGCGTTGAGTTCCACCACTCAACATGCAATGTCTCGATTTCGGTAGAAAGCAAAGTACACAGTGTCTTGATACTAGGTACTTTCTCTCTACCCAGTAATGCGGGATAAAAGCGTGATACTAGAAAAAAATAGAACGCACAAATATGGCGTAAACGCAACCCTTACATAATAAAAGATCAAAGAACGCAGGTTATAGGCTGGAGTATAAATGATATGTGTTGCCATAGCGTTATAAACTTACTGTTAACATACCTATATAATACATACTGGCTTACATAAATAATATTATATACATATTTAGATTAAAAAATAATATTATAATAGTTATAATGAAGTATTTGATCTATAAATAGAAATATATAAAAGACAAAAATCTCTAATCACATGAATATTTTACTGAGACTCTCTATTACATAATTAAAAATATCATTGGCCTTATTATTTCACAAATCCATATTCCAAAAGTCTTATATATAATTCGTCGTACAATAATCTCAACACCGCAACCTTTAAACCTCAGCAGGAACAACGGAGGGGAGTGCCGGGAGCGAGGGGGAGGCGAGGCGGCGGACGTCCTCCTCTCTTTGAAGCATGCCGTCGTCCATGGCGACTGCGCGGCGGACACCGTACACCCACAGGTATCCCCCTCTCACGCACCACCGAACGCTATATGTGCGAGTGAAATAGATGTATTTCCCTTTGTTACGTCTTATATTAGGGGAGAATAGGCAAGGGGCGGTTATGAAATTGTCGTAATTAATATAGGGATTAATAATTGTATAGGAATACTTATTTGGTATGTTTTGATGATTAGAAATGCAACGGTTGTTCTATTTTGGACTTTATTTTATAAGGAGAAAGATTCATTTTGCAATATGATTGTTGTCTTTTGAATGGTTTCTTAGATATGATTTAGACGCCTGATTATAGATATAATATAATATAATATATAAATGTTCTCAGCAAGTAGATTTAGAAAGGGAGTTAGTTATTATTAATTTATTTTAAAATCATATATTTTTATATACACCTACTATGAATTTTTCCTAAAGTGGACATTGTAGATGAAATTTAAATACTGTGTGCCATTAATTTTTCACCTAAATTTAGTTTTTAGAATTGTAATTCGTTTTAGATTAATTATTTAAATTAAAATCAAATCGAAGATTATTGTAACCTAAATATTTATTTATTATTACAGAATCGATACTTAACATTTTTATGAAAAAAACTGTTGTAAAGTAAAGAGACTTATTTACGCAAATCTATATCTATTTAATTATCTTTTATTAACAGTTGATAAGTTACTTATTGTGGTTTTTGATATAAATATAGTTTTTTTTTATAATCTATTTACTTTGTCAAATGTATGCCACTTACTATACATATTATTAGTATCACTTTTGTACGAAGGTAAAATATTCAGCCCCATTTTTTTTTGAAAGCGTCAATCAATACCTTTGAGACAATTCAGTGTCAGTATCAGAGTGGCCTGAAAAATTATACGCATTTAAATCGACAATTTATAGTTGATTATAAAGAAAAACCGGTTAGATAAACGAATGTCAAACATCAATGTACTTTATGATGCTTCTGTATAAGATTAGAGAAGTATTCCTTCGAAAACTTGTGAAAAACTTGTAGAATTAATGCTACGCCGATGTAAAGCTGTATTAGACAGTCAAGGGTTTCCAACCAAATACTAATTGTTTATTAATATAAGAGATTGTTCCATTTAAGTGTTTTTGTTATTTTTGCTCAATAATTGTTCACATTAGTGCCAAGTTTTACTTTAGTTAAGATATTTTTTTAACACCGGTATAATAGTTTGTAAAGTGGATTTTCAAAGTTAAATTAATAAGACCCTAATAATTAATTAGATAATTCGTGCTGAAAATAAAAATCACACTTTATGTTGCTAATTATATGTCCACCACAATACAACCTCGTATATACTTCTTACTGTAGATATGTACGCACTACCTAGTCCAGAGTACCTAAAGAAGGTAGTAGTCGAAAAAACATTGTAAGATAGATACTTTATCGTACCTACAAAATTAACTAACGACTATCGAAACATCGTAACAGAATCGATATTATTATTACGAGGAATTACATGAAACAGCCTCTATAGGTTTACACACAGTTTTAGCTTCACGCTTTTTAACCCACATAGCAGAAAATACAAGAAGTAAGTAGCGTCAAGACACTTCGTACTCAGCTTTTCGTCGAATTCGAGACATTGCCTGTTCAGTGGCGGAACTTAACGTCGCGCCTAACTTAACTATCTTACATGAGCGAGGAAAAGAAATAATTTTGAATATAGTCATTCCCTCAAATGGGATTCGAACCCACAACTGGCAGCATTAACAGTCAGACGCTATCCCACTGCGCTACGACCGGCCTCATCAATTTTTGTCCCATTTGTATTTCATGTGGGCGGATTCAAGTCTTGCTAGATATTAAATAGCCATTTATCATTATTTTTTTTTATTTTTGCATATATGTTTTATAAATTTAAGAATACAGAAGAGAAATAAATATTAAAATTATATAAGGCATAAGTATACCTGTTGCCATCGTGAATCAATTTTTGGTTCGACACGCAATGGGCGCAATGGGTGTAGCTTCGATTTCTATACGATCGAACGATCATATTTTAACTGTTTCAATTGCTTCATAATGGAAAAACAAATCTCTACGTTGAGTTCAGCCAATCAACACGTAATGTCCTGAATAAAAAGCGGGGCATGGATTATTTTAACATTGAGTTATCTTTGTGTATATGGCTTTTGTAAGAATTTTGTAGGCATGAATCTACAAAAAAATATTACTTTGGTCTATTTAACATACATTGTGTTAATATTACACTTTTATACACTAAACTAAATCTTAATAAACTCATCAAGATTTTACAGCGGCAAGATATTAGAAATTTCAATTAACGTGATTTTGGCTCGTTGAAATAAAATATGTTATAGTTGACAGTAAGTTGAAAATAGAAATTAAATGTTCCGGCTAATGTGTATTAAGACTGATAGTTTTCTGTTTTTTCCATCTTTTAAACATATAAATATGTTTTATGGGACAGTAGTAGAGAACCTAGCGTCACCTTAATTGTCACTTTATGTAAAGGACTTTTTATTACCCACCATTATGGGCTAAGAACGAGCGACGGCCAGACCTTAGTCATTTTATATCACGCATTTATTCCGCATAGCAGGGTAGATAGAAAGTATTTTGTCAGAGGTAAGAATGTTTAGCAATGGAATTCGGTTTGTGGTTAATAACAGTACATTGTACAGATATATATATATATATATATATATATATATATATATATATATATATATATATATATATATATATATATATATATATATATATATTCTTCGTAATAACATTACAGGCACGTCTTTCGCCAGACATTCAAAACGGTTTCAACCCCCTGCCACACAATACACACCGCACAAAACCTTTTTTCTATTCTTAATAAAAAATCACAAAATGCCACTATCAAGGGATGACCTGAACTCTAATGTTATTACGAAGCAAATGTCAAACAATATTAAGCATACTTACTTTAACGACTTTGAGGTACGGACGAGCTGTTATCTGCGGAAGTAAACACAACCAATATTTCATACTTGCTGATCTTTCTTACTTTTGATGGGGAAATACTCAAATAAACTTTCAGCTTTTATAAAATAACGAAGGTCTAGCCGACGCTGGTTCTATTATGTCCACTAATTAACTTGATAAATTAATGTACATTTTTCTTTTTTACGTAAGATTAGAAATATTTACAAGAAAAGAAATTAGATACTTATAAAATATTTACTCCAATATGTGTGTAAATAACATAAAAAAATATGTATTATTTTATTGTTATTTTTATAAATAGATGGTGGTCAACGGTGGTGGAGGGTATCCGTATTACGAACACTATGGTAGCGCCCCTCTCTTTCCCACCATGAGCGTGAACGTCTCCATGAATATGACCATGCATGGATGTCCACCGGACCAGTTATGTTCTCAAGTAAGGCTTATGATTAACATTTTTGATCAAAAAAATAATATAAATAATGGATCAAATGTCTTTGTACGTTTTTAAAGATATTAAAAACTTATTAGTTATTAAATAATACTTAGCGAGAACTAGATATAATATCTTATCTTCTTCGTCGTATTCTTAATCAATGTAGACCTCTGGAGGCCCTGAGGGAGGAGATAACAAGAAGCCTCCTTGCTAACAAGGCGTTCAGATTTTTTTAAATCTTCAATAATAAGTAGCCCTGTAATCTCTCTGACGGAATCAGACTTTCGGCTATGTGCTCGACCAGTATTTATTCCACCATTTACTTTGTGAGGAACTTTATATAAAAACAGTTTATTTTGATATTTAGTACCTAAATAGATATATTCTAAAAAAATCTTGATATCTTCTTAAAATAAATAAATAAATAAAAAGATATATTTTTAATAAGTACAACATCATTTTAAACAGAAGTTTCCAATGACAATCCTGTACTTTAGAAATTTCCGTTAAAATTTTGCCTTTTCTCATAAATAGTTTCCTTAAATTCATTAAGAGAGATCGAGTTAAGCTTAGCAAGTGGTATTTATTATTGTTTTGTTTTATATTCACTTTTTTATTTCTCCGTGCGAGTTGGAATGATAAAATTTTATTGTATGCACATTATATTATTATATATATAGGATACCGTATAAACAATATAGGATACCGATGTATCTCATTACAGATGTTACTAAACAACTTATATGCTAAAAAATACAATAAATTCACAGGTACAATGGAATCAGAACGCGGCATCTCCCTCAGTGAACGTAGTGTACCCACAGACACAAAACGTAATTCCCACAACCTACCCGTCTGCTACATATTCCTTTACAGCCGATTTCCGGACACCAAACCAATCAGACCCCCTTATAACAGCAACTTCCACATTCAAACCTCTTCAGTTACAAAATCAGAAACCCGCCTCTAATTATCTATTTCAACAAAAACCTAATTTTACTAGTCAAAAGAATTTGAACCCAGTATTAAAACGATCGCCATCTAAACTCTATATGCAAGAGAATCAGAAAGAGCAAATGCAGAATGGTTATTTATTGAATCAAGGACAAATGCAAGATTTTGGATACACCACGTGCGTGAATTCGTCAGGAAAAGTACAGGTTGGTAAAAAGATTTTTGTTTAATAATATTTTAATAGATTTATCTGTATCAAATTATCAGTCTTCTTGTCTTGCCATTTGCTTGAAATTCTGCATACCGTCCAGTGAATGACAAATGACAATAGCTTATTTTCATATCTTCAACCTGGGACTTGCCAAAACAGCAAGCATAAAGGAATAGTAATTTTAAGTATTTTAAGCACTTTGAACTAATTTGTTAATATTATTTTTACGAATCGCCTTTAAATAAGTAGGTTACGCCGGTAGGCAATACCAATAAATACCTTACAAATACAATACAAATAAAAATATATATATATTTAAACAGGTAGGAGCACTAAGCGGCTGTTCAGAAGACGATGAACAAAAACCAAATCTTTGTCGTATCTGTGGTAAAACGTACGCAAGACCGAGCACTTTGAAGACGCACTTACGAACGCATTCCGGTGAGAGACCGTACCGATGTGGAGATTGTAATAAAAGCTTTTCCCAAGCTGCTAACCTGACTGCGCATGTTAGAACACATACTGGCCAAAAACCTTTTAGGTAAGACTTATTTTGAAGTAAAAAATGTATTTATTAGAATAAAATACCTATAGTTTAAAATCTGCTATAGTTCTAGCAAAGTTGAAAGTTTTCGTTGACAGGGTGAACTGTTTTTCTTATGATATCATTGTGATTAATAAAAATTATTAAATTGTAAATTTTTGGCATTTAAAAAAAAAGTTCAGCTGAGTTTCTTGCGCCAGTTCTTCTTCTTAGGTCTGAGGCATTAACTTTAGTAAACTCGTGGTAAATTATTTGACGTCCAAAAAATATTTTTATATAACTTATTTTTATTTGAGAAATAAACAGTATACAATACATATACAATTGAAATAATAAAGTGGATATAAATTACAGTAAAGTTTCCACCAGTACGTATAGAAATAAATAGAGCACAGCAAACAAATAATACCAAAAAAAATAAGAATAATTTAATGTAATATTAACGTTTAAAACATAACATTATAATTAATATAAAGAAAAGGTAATAATAATTTTCCATTAATTATATAATTCTTATTACCAATAAAATTAATAAAAAACATTCAATAATTTTTCACTCGATTTGTATAGGTGTCCGATATGTGACCGACGATTCAGTCAGAGCTCCAGCGTGACGACACACATGAGAACACACTCAGGAGAGCGACCTTATCAGTAAGTGCTATAACATTTTATTCTAAAGATAAACAGACACATAATTTGAGTAAATATTAAAAAAAAGAAACAAATTCTTATAGGCCATGTAGTCTATCTTGGCGCAGTGAGACGCCGTCTGACTATAATCGCTATTGGTTGTAGGTTCGATTTCCACTCGAAGGATTAAAATTTGCTTTTAATACTTCGTTGTGATAAGACAAAGACGGACTTGACACTAGGTTGTTCTTAACTACCCTGCTGTGCAGGATAAAGCATGAACTGCAAACAAAAATTCTTCTCTCGTTCTCTCAGCTTCACGCTCTTTCCGCTCCAATCAGTTTTCCGTTTTCCTGTTTGAGACGTTGCGTGTTGCGGGGCAGACTCTAAAACGCATCTCAAAATCCTATCCTATCCTATTATTATTACCTAGATAGTGGATTGAATTCACAACCATCGTGTTTACAGGCAGAGGCTGTCTAAATGCGCCACATTGTTGTTACTGGTATTTAGTAATAGAAATTTATTTTGTATCAGATTGTGTGCTATAGATTTATTGGTTTTATTTTTTTCTGTTTAGATGTCGTTCTTGCAAAAAGGCATTTTCAGACAGCTCAACATTGACAAAGCATTTAAGAATACATTCAGGGGAAAAACCTTACCAATGCAAACTGTGTTTACTAAGGTAGGTTGTTTATGTTTCAGACTTGTTGTTGTTAACTCTCTCTATCTTTGAAATATAGAACATATAAAAACCAATTGCGTTTGTTTTTATAAAAGTACTTTTTAGCTAAAATAAAACGTAAATATGAAACAAACATGAATTATTTTAACAAAAATGGCTACCAGTTGATATATAATTATTTTGTGTTGATTTATAATTCATCTACATATATTTTTTTACAGATTCTCTCAATCCGGCAATCTGAACAGGCATATGCGTGTCCACGGCAATATGTCAGGCGGCATGATCGGCTGACACTTGTAGTGTTGCGCCTGGTCGCATTATATGACTAAGACTTAAATGTTTGTGATTTAAAAAATTAAGATCTTATTTTTTTCTTCATAAACACATATTTTAATGTGCTTATGAATTCCACTTAACTACTTCTTTCTATTGCTAGAGATCGTAGATTCAATGTTGTGATAATTCAACTTTTTCAGAAAATCAGATTTTATCATAATAGTTTTATTAAAAGGTAACAAAAATCAATTTTAAGTTTATTAGATCTTTAATATATTCTAAATAAATGATTTTGAAATGTGAGTCCTAATGGACTAAGTTAGGATATACTAGTTTGTATCTGTATTAAAAATATGTATAAATTATTCAAAATTTTAAAAAATGATATTTCTACTGTCTCAACTTTACTGTAGATATATGTATGTTCAATATGATGTATTTACTTAGATATATAAAATATAAATAATTGTAAATTAAAGTAACAATATATCTTGTTTCCAGTGATAAGGTCTATGGAGCTACCAGTATTTTTAGACTTAAGAGCTATTCTGTAGACTTATATGTTATACTTATATAAAGATATGTAAATATTTTAAAAGTAATTGTAAATATCTTGATTTAATATACTTAATATTTATTCAATTGTTCTAGTCACTTAAAAGTTTGAATTTTAGCGCACCAATAAGTAGATCTCAACATAAGTAAACAGCATCGTCTTATACATATAGTAGATAAATGAATCTCTTTTGTATACATACGTTAAAAACCAAAATAATCAGTATTATTAGATAAGATCTTTATAAATACTTGAAATATAATTTTTAGGGAAAGAAACGGAAAATATGTGTAAATAAAAGCATTTGCTATGATTTGTTTTATTTATTTCACCCAATTTATTAGATAAAAAGCTAAGCAAATGATTAAGAACATATTTTAGTAGCCATGGTAAATTAATATATAAAAATAAAACAATAACAACTATCGTAATCATTATCTCCATTATCCAATACTTTTCTAGGTTAATATTATTACTTGAAATACCTTACATTAATAAAATGAAACTATACTGACGTGCCAAATATTCCATATTTGACACACACACTTGTACACAGTGAGATATTTTTTAGCGAGACCGCCAAACGCTATGGTCCCTGCATACCTCTTTCGCCTCGTCCACAGTAATTATCCTTCATACATTCTGGAGGTCCTCATGAATGGAGCTACAAATAGCTGCGTTAATTTATAATAAATGTACAATATATAAAATTTATGTATTCAGTGATAGTGTACTAATATTTTTTAGAACGGCAATTTGACGTTCATTAAAAATATTTTTTATCTGTTAACCATAAGCTACTGCCGATTTTAAGTAGGTTCGTAGTCTATACTTCAGTCTGTGGTTTAGAGTTTGACACATCATATTTGATTTCTCCGTATTATTTCCATCGCAATTTGCGCGTCTTATTTCATCAATTTACACTATAACGGGTCAACCGGTGCTTTATTGTTTAAGAATAAAGTGCGTTTGCTTAATCATCAATTATATATGATAGAATTTCTTTGAAAACTCTTTGTTATTCAAACAAAGTTACTGAACTATATTACTTTTTTATTAATTTATTTTGTGAGATTTAATTTTAACCATTATGACCGAAAGCTCTTCAGATGAACATAATTGTAAACGTAAGGATTTTATTTGCGGAGTTGTAGAAGGTATGTTTGTTCATATAGAATATATCTTGTAAAATTATATATTGTATGCTATACTTTTCGTGTTATGTATATATATATATATATATGATAGTCTACAAGTGAATGACCTAAGATCTATTGCAGGCTTTTACGGTCGGCCGTGGACTACTGAGCAAAGGAAAGATCTTTTTCAAAAGTGAGTTACAGTTTTAAATGAGATTTTTATATGTGTGTTTTAACATTCTTATCAGAATATTAAAAGAGTAAATATTTAGGTCACAACTCTGATATGTTATAATTTAATATTTAATTTAGTGGTACTGTAATTGAATTAAAATAAATAGACATTTGTGCCAATAAATAAATATAGAAGTGTTAATTTAATTTGTAATAATTTCTTTGAAATATTTATTATTTTCAGATTAAGAAAATGGGGCTTAGACATGTATGTCTATGCTCCAAAAGATGATTACAAGCATAGAGCTTACTGGAGAGAATTGTATACAGTTGAGGAAGCTGAACATTTAACATCTCTAATATCGGAAGCTAAATCTCATGGTGTTACATTTTGCTATGCTTTATCTCCAGGTCTTGACATTACTTACAGTAACCAGAAGGAAATAACTACCTTGAAACGAAAATTAGAACAAGTAATGTTTATAATTTTTATATGATTTCTTTGAGTTTATGAAATGTATATTTTTTTAACAGTTTTAATCAAGGTATATAGATTACCTAAAAATATGTCAGTGGTATATAAATTAGGGTATATTAAGTAATTTGAAAAAATAGTTTTGGTAACAACAACTGACATTACTAACTAAATAAAATATTTTTAATTGAAAATATATTACAAACAGTATTAAATATATGAACAACATATCTATTCCACTACTTTGTTGTAATAGATAAAAAAAGGTATTTAACAAACTGACATAGTAACATTATGTTTATAAATTTAGCAACTAATTTAAATAAAAATAGCTAGTTCAAACTTTTTAAACTATTATTATTCATGTAACAATTGTGACAGTACATGCTTGTTTCTAGGTGTCACAGTTTGGCTGTACTTGTTTTGCATTGTTGTTTGACGACATTGAACCGGAGATGAGTGAAGCTGATAAACAAATATTTCAAAGTTTTGCACATGCTCAGGTATTTCATATTTAAAATATGCAAATTATTTTTTTATTTTACACATTGATTTATAAAAAAAAATAAAAGAAGAAAACTTTTCTCTTTATGTTTAGTAATCTAGTCCTGTCCTGTTTCTTACCAAATTAAAGCTAAAGAAATGAATATGAATTTTCAATATAATCATTCTCTCCTTAAATTTTTTTAAGGAATGTTGGAAAGTTGAATTTAAACCCACAACCAATTGCACAGCACCACAAAGGCCCTGTATAAAATATTGTTTTAGAATTTTTGGACATACTATGAGAAATCATTATTATAATTAAACATAGTGAATAAATAATGCATCTTATTATATCTGTGGTTGTTGTGTGATATTTATAAACTATTAATAAATTGTTTTTATACAGAAAGCATCTCAACATGTAATGCTTAAAAAATGGGAAAACATAGTTTCATAGCTGACACTAAAACCTCTTTGTCTACCCATTTTTATATATATATATATATATATATATATATATATATATATATATATATATATATATATATATATATATATATATATATATATATATATATATATATATATATATATATATATATATATATATATATATATATATATATATATGAAAGGTATATGAAGAACAAAATATTAAATTTTTATTCAAATTTTGTTATGGTTAATAAAAATAATTTTATATTATTTAATTTAATCAATTTTAATAAGATTTTGGAGTTTTGCGATTTTTAACACAATTTAAATGAACCTATTTTAAACAGATTAATCATATATATTTAAGTATTTAAAAAAAATACATGTTTAGGAAGTTGATATTTCGAACTGTTTATAGTCACAGGTAGACTCTTCCTATCAGTCTATGCGATTAATTCATTTAAAATAGTTTCATATTAAAGCAGTCTACTTTATTGAAATAAAATAAAGTTATATTGTATTTAATATTAAAAATACATTTATTACATTATAATTATTTTTCAGGTATCTGTAACAAATGAAATCCATCAGCATCTAGGCTGTCCTAGATTTTTACTTTGCCCCACCCAATATTGTTCAACTCGAGCAGTGCCAACTGTTAACAGTTCAGAATATCTTAACACTTTGGGTACTAAACTATCACAGGAAATTGATATTATGTGGACTGGTAAGAAAACAAACACAAAATTTTATTCTTTTTCTTTTCAAAACATTTTGACTATATTTTATAGACTACACAATCGAATTTGAATAATGAAACTATTGGAACAAAAAAATATATTTATAATTAGTGGAATTAAGAAAAAACATTAAAATATTGGCCTAATTCCGGGCTGTCTATTGAGTAACATGTTCATGGAGTCCATACTATATATTTTTACTTTAAGTTCCTTAATGTCCCATTTTATATAAAGAATGATATTCAAATTAAGTGTATGGTTTGTCTATGATACTAGAATTTTGCTTTTGGTATTTTAACTACAGTTTATTTCTTTTATTATTATTATTATTTATTGACTCTGCCATTTTATTACACAAGTCATATTAAAGACCACTTCACAATGTCATCATTTCTCTGCACAGCTTTTTTTGACAAAGTTTTAGTTGAAAATAAAAAGAAACAACCTCACGATTTATCCCACACTATATCTTACCAGAGGTATCTTAATACAAATATCTTTTAAATATAATCATTCCCCTGGACCAGAATCAAATCCACAACCAATCGCGTATACAGTCACACATTGTCCCACTGTGCTACGATGATTTTTGTTTTATTTTAAAAGAAAATACGTAAATTTTTGTTTTCATTTTGACATGTTAATAACCTTTAAGGCCGCGATATCAGATGCACGCCACAGATTTTTCCATCGATATTCGAACTAGGAATGAGTCACAAATCGTAGCAATGGTTTTTGTTTGTACTATATTTTATTGTATGACGTTTTCTATTAATTAAGTCCTCATAGTACATTGAACTTTGAGTCCCAGTTGTAAACTGCGGTTGTAGTGGGTTCAAATCCCGTATAAATATTTTTTTTAATATTTAAGGTTATTTTAGTATTATTGAATATTGTATATAACAGTATAATAATAATACTAATAAGTCTTTGTTTGTATGAAAATTCTAGAAAGTTTGTAATATATTAAATGTATATAAGATAAAAAAAGTCTTATTTTCTATCTCTTTTAATTCAATTAATTCTCAAAATATTATATAAATTATATTAAAAAATAGCTTCACTATTTGCTCGGAGAAACCAAAACCTTCCATGTGTTGAATGTATGACGTATTTTTTTTTTACTATAATAATGGTTTTAGGCCCAAAAGTAATATCAAAAACGCTGACAACGGAATGTATAGAGGAGATAACTCAAGTGCTTCGGCGACCTCCTGTCATATGGGACAACTTGCACGCCAACGATTATGACCAGAAAAGAATATTTTTAGGTAAGAAATAAGAAATTATAAAACATATAGAATAAGCAGCTTCACGAATTATCCCACACAGCTAGAAACAACCTAGTGTAAAGTTATAAAAAAAACTCTGTTGACTGATCTCCGCCCGAAATTAAGCTATTGCGTGTTGAGTATCCAAATAAAAACCGCTTTAAATTATTAAAGCGAAGAAATGAAATTATAATCATATCACAATTGGGAATCAAACACGCAACCAATCACGTTTACATTTACACGCTATCCCACTAAGACACAATTGAGTTATATATATTATAAATTATTGTCATTAATACTGTAACCTGAGGTGTGAATGCATTTTGTTGATCCCTTTCAGCACGCAACATGTATTGCGCGGAACCTAACGCAGCGTTTTGTTAAGCAGTGCAGGGAAATATAAATAAATGTTGCTCTGAATGGGAATCGAACCTATATCCTTCGTGCTTACAGCAAGACATTCAACGATAGCACAACAACCGTATCTGATGAAACATTATGATAATAAAAATTACGTATTCTCTCTTTATAATTACTGAGCAAACCAAAATTAACTAAGCTATTTTTGATGCCAACACCACTATAGCGTAGGAAGACGATGTCAGTAAAAGCGTCATCGTTGTAGGTTCGATTTTCATTAAGAATTGGTAATATTAAAATAAAATTATTTTCAAATTTGATTTATATCACTAGCATTATTTTTTACATATTCTTTTCTTTTCTCTTATAATTCTAAATGTAAATCTTCTGCAGGTCCATATTGCGGTCGCTCACCCGAATTAATACCACTGTTACGCGGTGTCCTCTCCAACCCCAACTGCGAGTACAATGCGAACATGATAGCAATATGGACGCTCGCGCACTGGGCGCGCTGCAGCTTGGATGCGCCCGCGCATAGTGAGTTACACAACACACGAACTAACTAAAAACCAAATATATATATATATATATATATATATATATATATATATATATATATATATATATATATATATATGACTTTTTATGTTTTTTAAGAAAGCTTTATAAAAATTTGTACCGAACTTGACTTGAAACCGTGCCTCTTGTTTTATATCCTAGACTTTGACCATTAAGCTATATGTTCTACATTCAAATTTTTTGAAGCTCTTATATGCTTGTTACAAATTGTTTTTATTGTTAGCAAATTTTTATGTTTTACAAAAAAAAAATAGTTTATTTATCCAAAGTGGGGAATAAGGTTAAAACAATATTGAAATATTTAATAAATAGCACCCACTCTGTTCAACGATTGTTTCTTAGAAGTATTGTTTGGGTAGCAGAAATTCGTTAGTTGTTACGTCTCTAAAAAGAGATATCAACTGTCTATCGTCATACTTAACATAAAAAATGTATTCTTTTATTAATATATTTTGTTTCTTTTAATAGTGGAAGCAGTATCCTGGGACATAAAACTGGAGCGCGAAAGTGAACAAGGAGTTTGTGAGGATGAAGTACCTCTAACACTCGGCAAGCATGTGTACCATCATCGACAGGCTCTTAGGTACTTATTATAATTCACGAGCATTTAGCAGCTTCACGCTCTATCCCGCATGTCAGGGTAGTTAAAGACTACCTTGTGTTAAAGCAATCCATCCATCACTAACCTCCCGAATAAAAGAGGCGTGTGTTAGAACCGCGCTTGGTTTTGCACGAGCTGAGAAATTAAAATATTTTTTGAATACATTCACGACCGCTGACGTAAATTCACGTCATTTCAAATTCAATAGTGTAAAGAGAAATGATTTGCTTGTATGCACAAGTTTGCGGGAACCAACGTCAGAATTTCATTGGGTACATTACTCAAAATCAGAAATGTAAAAAATTAAAATTAAAATATGTTTTTATTTCAGACAAGCAATTAATGAATGGCTGCCGGAGTTCTCAATACCGAAAATGGCTCAAGGTCCTGTGATAAAACCGCAAGCCCCTGTTAATGGTAAATTTATATATATATATATATATATATATATATATATATATATATATTTATATATATATATATATATATATATATATACATATATATATATACATATATATATATATATATACATATATATATATATATATATATATATATATATATATATATATATATATATATATATATATATATATATATATATATATATATATATATATATATATGGGTGATCAGAGACACCCTAGTCATGACACTATGTTGACTGCTATTCACTTAAAATCGAAACTCAATCAAATCAAATCGAATGGAACTCAATGCTGCGTTTTACTTTTTAATTCTTTATCTTACTTTTTAATACGATCATTTCCCTGAGTGGGATTCGAACCCATAACCACTAGCGTTTAAAGTCGATTGATGTCACATTGCACCACAATGATCTCATTAGACATAATTAAATAATAATAATATTTTATTGCACAAAAATTCACAGATATTCAATAAAATAATACTGTCTTTTTCTTGACACTTATCTCTAACTAATTTGAACATTTGTTTCCAGTTCCACCAGCGCCAATAATCCCAATCCTGCCATCAGTGAACACGTGTATGACGCTAACCGGCACCACCACCACGACCACCACGGCGGAGCTCGTCACCATCCCCTCCATCCCCACCATCCCCACCGTCAACGCGAGCCAGCTGCAAGCTCTTGCAGATGTCTGCGCGCCGGACAGACAGCCGCTGTCCGTTGGGGTTGGTATCACTAACACTGTTACTGTGTCACTATAGTTGTAACACTATCATTCTTACTGTTGTCACTAGTTTTCTAAACATTATTTTCCTATCATCATCTGTATATCACTGACATTTGACAATAATACTAATATGTTACCAACTATTTTTGCATACACTGCCATTATGATTTATTGCATTGTCTTCATATTTAATTCGAATTTTAAAACGGTTCTGATTATAAAATAATATTTTTACCGATTTGACATATCATACATCTTTCTTAGCAAAAACTTGCAATAAAAACATAACAAAAATTGTTTTTTTTTTAATTTAAATGAATTGATTTAAATAGCAAAAATTTGCGCAACAAAGTCTAGATGAAATAATTTAGTAAATGCATTAATTTTTGCATATTAAAACAAATATAATAACATTTCTCTCTTTTCAGGTATCTTCCATAGAAACATTCAACCCAATATCGAATCCTGTCATGAACTCCCTAGTGTCACCTACTAAAGTCATATTAAACGAATCGATACCAAACCCGATTATACCGATCGCGAGTTCCAACATATCACTACCATCGGAAATACCAGTATCGACATTACCCGTCCCTATTATGGGATTGAAAACTATCGATCAGGATAACATCGACAAAATAGAGACGGACCACACTATGTCGGACAAAATCGATATTAACGAATCGGTATCGAATGATAGTGTGTTGGAAACAACCA
The DNA here is from genome assembly GCA_032432895.1 of Dryadula phaetusa. Taxonomy (NCBI): domain Eukaryota; kingdom Metazoa; phylum Arthropoda; class Insecta; order Lepidoptera; family Nymphalidae; genus Dryadula; species Dryadula phaetusa. Next base: position 4,677,027 of record JAOYRS010000073.1, read on the forward strand.
GCTTTTTAGAGGAAATGAAGAAGGATGAAGACGATACGATTATTGTAGATGATGTTGAGCCTTCAGTGTTGCAGCAGCAGAATGGTGATATGAGTGTGGGTGGTAAGTGAACAGCATCTTCATCAGACACAACCTAGTGTCTAGACATTCCGTTGACCGTTCCGTTGACGTTTTGTATCCGGAATCGAGACATTGCATGCTGAGAGGCGAACTCAACGACAAGTTTGGTCTTCCCAGAGCGGAGAAATGAAAATAATATTGGAATAAAATCATTTCACTAAATGGGAATCGAACCCACAGCCAATCGGGCTTACATTTAACGCTCCGTAACGCACTACTGAAGGTAGAAAATAAATATTTGGCATTTGTAGGGGGAACTCCCAAATTTCCATTGTAACGATAACCTTTTTCTTATTATTATACTACTTCATACATTAACAGATACTCCACAAACATTAAGTCCCAGTCGGCCGCTTCCAGAGCCCTTGGACGTAGACCCGCCCTCCGCCTCGGTGACGGACTCCGACGTCGTCATGAACGATCAGCTCAGCGAGGTGAGTGTGGGTTCGATTCTGTGCACTATAAATCTATCTGTCATACCTGTATAGAAGTCTTAAGTTACTTATTGACTGACAATTGGATGTAGAAAGATGGAATTAGACATGCATGTTAACTAGACAGTGTAAGTGAGTACTAAGAGAGGAATTCTCGAAATTTCCACAGGAATATGTAAACTGGAACTAGAACAAAAATATTGGTTGTGTGTATGTTTTTAGATGTTGGTAGTATGTATTGGTATTGATAGAGGTTGTACTGAGAAATTGGTGAAGAAAAAAATGCTATCTATTTATTATATATGTTTGTAGAAAACTATATTTTATAATTATTGTGACATTCATTGTATGTTGGACTGATTGACTTACAATAGTGTTAAATTTTAACTTCTATAATATCTAAAGACTGAATATACATGTGAATCAATATTATATGTTTAAATTTTTAAAGTGTATATGACGACTTTGGATGAGTGGTTTAGTTTGGACAACTTGCAAGAGGTGCGCGTTCAAATTTTGGTACGATTCTAATAAATAAGTTACGCTTAAAAATATTAAAATTAAAAAAAAAGTCCTTGTTCTCAGAACGGCTCCATGCAAGTAGAACCAAGCAACAGTCCGATGAGTGGAGACATGATGGTTGAAACTAGTGAAGCAGTCGAAGTCACTGACGAGTAAGTATATTTATTTTAAATTATTTATTTACTAAGGTTTAAATCACCCTACCCGGGTTAGAGTTCTTCGTTTTTCATTTGAATTCGATATGTTGAAATAGCGGAACTCAACACCGTGGCTTGTCTTACTAATATCAGGTAATGATAATAAGTAATTATTATTATTTCTCTTGAATCGAATTTAATTTCAAATTGTAATTGTATGGTATTTCTGGAATAAATGTAGATTTATTTACTTATAGATACTTAAAAAAAATAATTTCTGCATAGAAATATAAAAATCGAAATGCTTTCTTCCACGTATATGTTCAATAATTTATAAATGTTGATCACAGTGTTTTTGTGTGATGAACAAAAGTTACGATAAATATAGATTTTTTATAGAGAACATGTAAAGAAATTAACAAAAGTTTTTAAGAGCATTAAAAATAATAATTTACTTAAATTAATTTAATTTTAAAAATAAACTTTAGCTATATTTTATTACTTTTCTATAAATGTGTTTTTTTATGCTGCTATTTCTATTATTTTTTTCGCAGAGCCCTAGAAGCAATAGAGCTGAACACGTTAACAGAGGACGATCTCCTGCTCCTTTGCGATTTGTTCTACCTGCCCTTCGAACATGGCTCCCGTGGACTCAGAATGCTTCATGATTTCAACTGGCTACACACACACGCTGCCAGCATACTGCCCAGGGGGAATAAACCTGAGGTCAGTATCCATTTCCAACAATGTATACATATTTGTAATAAATAAAAAAAAACATTTAGTAATATTTAATATTATATGTTTATAGACTTTAGTGTATTGTTTTCAGATATATCTTCTGATGATTTAAATAAATTAATATGTAAATAGTAGGTATACAGTTGTCGACATCGATACATCATTGTAAGGGCCTGGAATGTTAATCAATGGGAATTATGTTACTAAAATAAAATTAGTTGTTAGTAACTTCATATAAGTTTAAATTTAGTTGTATTTATTATCTTTTTATATCAGACAATACTAATTAATTAAGAAAATAGATTCTCTGAGTTAATATATACAGACACTAAGGCCAAGCTTTGAGTAATGTAACAAAAAAATAATTTATGTGAACGAAAGGTACGGAAATTTTGTCTGTAGTGAGTTAAAAATAATTACGATTTTAAAATTGGTAAATGTAAGGTAGTTCGTTCTTTTACTACAGTATTGATTACTACATATACACTAGAGTAATTAATATTATCTACTTATATGTTTGAACCGGCCGTGGTTGAGGGGCTTTATTTTCATTTCCTCGCTCTGGTTAAATTTCGTGGAAGGCGGAGTACGGAGTTTCTCGACATTACGTACTTCCACTCTATAAAAAAATATTACAAATACGTATGTTTTGTATATTGGTGTGAAAGCTTGAATTATTGCAGTTGCAAGTTTGCAAATGTCTAATTAGTACAATTGGTAGCAGACGGGTGAGTGGCGGCGCCGCCTGCGCCGCTTCTCGTGGTGGGCGGCGCGCGTGCGGCGCGTGGCGCGGCGCGTGGGCGCGGCCGCCAACCGCGAGCTGTACGCCGAGCTGCGGCCCTACCTGTGGGACCTGTGCGCCGTGCTGGCTTTGTTGCAGGCCTTCCTCAGGTGGCTCGGTGAGTTTGTGGCCATTATTCTAAAATGTTTTTCTCCACTTTTGATTGATAGATATATATATATATATATATATATATATATATATATATATATATATATATATATATATATATATATATATATATATAAATGATCACTGTCTATACATGCAAAATATACGATATGAGAAAAAAGGTTATTTAGACTGTTTCTCTTCTTCCCGTTTAGACAGCGTACATTATGTTTATCCAATAATTAGAAGAATTTATTCGAAAAATAGTTGAGAAATAGTGAGAATTGTTTTCTAATATAATATTTGTTTTCTTTTCCTATTTAATGTTTTTTTTTACAGAACTTGGTAAATTCCCTCCGAACATAGCTACTAATACTCAAGGCAGCTATACATGTAAGTGTATTTATTAATATTTATTTTAAAGTATTTTTTATATTTGCTAAACAATTTTTCATAAAGCTCTTTCTAGTTATATCAATAAATAATGGCTAAACCGGTTTTTAACTGAAATTAATTTTATATAACGTGCGTGGTAGGGTTCTCGAAGGGCTGGCGCGAGGCGTTCGAGAGCGGCGCGCAGGAGCCCTGGGTGTTCCGCGGCGGGCTGGCGGCCGACCTGCGCCGCCTGCTGCCCGTGGAGTGCGCGGGCGACGCGCTGCGCCCGCCCCCGCCGCCGCAGCCGCACCCCCCCGCGCACCTGCCGCTCACCGTGCGCCCCTACACGCCCGCCGACGAGGACGCGGTACGCGTACCGCCTCACCCTTAGATCAATTCCTTACATTTAAATGTGTATAACTTTATGAAAAACATATGTATTATGAATTTAGTAATAAATAATTAAATTTCTTAAGTTAACTCAAACACATTTCATTGATTATATATTTTTTGGTAATGTATGATATTTTTCCCATTGTAATTACATTTATTTTATGGTTTTCAGATTTGTTCAATATGCCATAAAACATGTCGCGACGGATCCGACTGCAGCGACCTGTTCCCCAGCGACCTGCAGACCTTACCGGCTGATAGGTAGCGCCTTTACGCTTTTATATAAAAAATATGTTTTAACTAAATTCTTTCTACTTGAAAAAATGTAGATAAATAAATAAAGTTACAATATACCAAACAAAATGCCTTAAATGAATAATAATTAAATATGCATAATACATAATCAATTGAAATAAAGTGTCTAAAATTTGAACTAGTAGCGAAACTTGAACTTGCGATGTTGGAAGCCGTTCATAACCACGAAACTATGCGTTCTTATCAAGCTATGTAGAAAATTCTTATATGATTGTTATAACTATATATTTTTGTTGTTAATTAAGTTATTTTATTAATAGATTAGTTGCGCCGTTCCTAACATTGACACCGGAGCTGTGCATGGTGATAGAGGACGATGGCTGTTTCGAAGAGTACGCCGAGGTGGACGGCGATGACCCTGATGTAGAGAGACCTGTTAAAGTTAATGGTAATTATATTTAGTTTTTATGATAACAATAATTATTATTTAAATGTGCCATTTGTTTTTGAAGATATTTTTGATTTTAATTAAAGTTATTTATCTGGTGCAGGATTTGAATCAGTGCCTTGTCTTTGAACCTTTCAAGTACTCTTAGTAAGAGCCAGGTGTATAAGTATTTGTATATATTTGCTTGAACTATTTTTATTAGAATTTATAAAGAATGGAATTATTTCTGTTGGAAGACTTAAATGAAACTCCGATACACAAAGATTATTTTTTAAGACTAATATGTAATGGACTAATATAAATTATATAAAATGTTGATATATTTCCAACAGGTGTCAAACCGGAAATAGTAGGTTACGCTTGTGCGGCGCTTAACAGCAAGGAATTCTATAAGAAGCAAGAGATCGCGTGGATACCGGAGATGTGTGTGAAGTATCCTCTGGAATTGCTGGAAAGGGATGATTTGAGTCAGGCTGCTAAGGTAATTTATTGTAGCGGAATTTGAGTTTCAGTTTGACTTCTTAGATGCAAAGGCTTAATTTTTGAATTTTTTAAGAAGTGTTGATGAGAAAACTGATACTTGATGTTTGTTTGTAATAATGGATAAGTAAGAGTTTTTCTTGTTGTTAGTGTCCTTGTTCATACATAGGTGACCGGTTATAAATATTGAAACAAGGTTAATTCGTCAACAAACAAAAATTTTTTAAAAGTATTTTTTCTAACTTGTTAAATTTTCTTCTTTTTTTTCTCAAAAAATCATAGTATCAATGTAGTTATAAAATGTCTCCTAATATAAATAATATTCATTAGTAAGATAATGTGACTTCCTCATTTTAAAATATAATTATCATGTCCGTTATCTAATCAGACGACCTACTTCCTCTTTCAAGGACTGCGTCCGCCACTTCCACTCGTTCAGCGCGCAGGAGCGCGCGCCCGACAGCGTGGCGCGCGCGCACCCCGCGCTGCTCACGTGCTGCGTGCTGCCCGCGCACGCGCACGCCACCGCGCGCGCCGACGCGCTCGCGCCCGCGCGCCTGCTCACCGCGCTGTTGGCTGCATTGCGCGCGCACGGTACGCACCACCGCCACCCTATTCGCGTGGATGATGATAATTAAATCGAAACGGCGTTAAGTTACACCACACGCTGACACGTAATCTTCGGATTATATATTGATTATTGTGTTATAAAATTGTGCATTATATTGATGCAAATAAAACATTTATCATCTTTGTCAGATAACTCTTAAATTATTTGCTGTTTGTTAATTTTCTCGTATGATATATATATATATATATATATATATATATATATATATATATATATATATATATATATATAATATTTTTTTGGATATTTGAAAACTATCTAAAATTTAATGGATAAAAACTACTTTAATTTTGACCATAAATTTTGCTTTAATTAAGGTGTGTTTTTTAGTTTTTTATATGCACTAAAAATAGAGTTTTTGAATAGAATTGTGAAAGTGTTCCACTGAATTTACTACTTAGTAAAGATATAATTTATTGATTATTATTACCAGGTGCAAGCGGCGTCCACGTCTGTATAAATTCAACGGACCACTATCTCCAGCAATTCTACAACAAACTCGGCTTTGTCGAAGTGAGTCGCAGCGGCAGCCGCGTGTTCCTCGCGCGCGCCTTCTAGAGACCACAGCCCCTCCCCGCCCTCGACCACGACCACGCCCACTGGCGGGAATGGGGAGGGGACTGCGAACACGACGATGATTCATCGTAATCGACGAAGCCACGCCCCATCGGGCGGAGGGTGGGGCTTTTTTGTTTATTTATTTAAATAATTGGAAATTGGAATTGTGTTAGTAATAGTAAATGATGCAAGAAACACAGTTCTTATTAAATTATATTTTAAGTGTTAAGTAAATTGAGTCTTCTAAAAATCATTGCTTGTTTATTACATTTGGTAGTTACTGAAGCATGTAGAGTCAAGAATGGTTCTATACGTAATAGTCATTTATTTTAGTATGTCAGAATAAAACTTAAATATTGTATATCCATTAATATATTCTTCGTTTCAAATCAATCTCAAATAAATAATAAATTTATTTATGAATAATATAATATAATTCCATTATTATTTCAAAAAAGGAAACAATTTCTTTGTTCATTTTAACACAAAGGTCATCGAGAAATATATGACGTTACTAACGTACATTCTGTAGTTGAGATAACTATACCTACAGAAATATATAAAATGCAGTGCTATTATTTTTTATATTATAATACATAAATAGGTTTTCAACACTAAGTACTTTCTGTTATATACCAAAAACTTGTTTAATTTCATAACATCTCTTTTAAATTTCATTTAAAATTGATGGTGAATTTCATGTGTATGGGATACATTTGACAGGTATGAATTTAAGTAAACTCCCAACTCTAAATAAATTATTTTAAAAGGATTAATCGCGTATTTTTGTAGAACTAGATATACCATCAGTGACCACCGACTACTGTAAAGTGTTCGAAATGTGAACTTTCAAAAATGTATCAAATACCAAAATATACATGATTAATCCGTTTAAAATAGTTTTATTTCAAATGTGTAATAACCGTGAAAATCAATGATCTTATTAAACTCATTTAATTAAACATTCAAACAAATCAATAATAAATTCTTTATTATAAAACTAAAAAATACATTTAGAAAAAAATATATTATTAATATTAAAAAAATAAACTCTCAATTATTATTACTTGATACGGGAATCGAACCCACGGGTTCTGTCATGACACTGCCATTACAAAAATCAAGCAGCCATTAACCAATTGATTTATTTATATAAAAAATATGATGTAAAAAAAAAATAAAAAATAAGTATTATTTTAAATTGAACCATGCAAATAACATTATTATTAATATAATGAGCAATCTGTCCTTTATAATGTAAGTGTAAATAATTGTCACAATAAGTCATTAATGTTTTGTAATTATCGAGTAATCGAATAACTTATATTCGATTTTTTAATCGGCATATAGAAGCTTATACCATTTTTTTAATGTAAACTGGCGACATTCTTTCTTATACTATGAAAAAAAATAATCACCACACTTTGTATGTAAATGTCATTAAGAAACTAATTAATTTCATTATTTTGTTTATGAATAATTAAAAAAAATAAGCTAACCTAATTTTGAACTATTCTTTGATTTTGCTTTTTAAATGTGCTTATACACTAATTGCAATAGTTGTATAGTTTTGAAAAGAATTAATAAAGTCATAATTTCTTTACTTTTAAATTATACAGAGATTTATTTTATCTAAGCGTATAAAAAATAAAATGACTGTCTGTAAAGTTAGTTTACGATAGTATTGAGTAATAACGTCACAGGAAAATATTTAAAAAATACATGTTTTTATGACATGAATTGAGTTGATTTTAAGAATTATCGTTATTTTGTGTGATGTAGCTAAATTGAGATATATATGTGTGTGTGTGTGTATATATATATATATATATATATATATATGTATGTATGTATGTATGTATATATACATACGTACATACATACGTATATGTATGTATATATATATACATACATACATACACCTACATACATACATATATACTTCATAAATTAATTAATTTGTCATTATTGAATCATTTTTTTTAATTTAAATTACATAGACTAATTACAAGTAAAAATGTGCTAGTAACAATTATATACATATGTTATATTTAAGTTAAGTCGGTTGTGGCGCAGTGGAACAGGATCTGACGGTAAACGTGATGTGTGCGGTGTGTGTGCGGGGGGAGTGATTATATTAAAAATTATTTTCACTTCCTCGTTCTGGTAAAAACAAAATGTGGCGTTGAGTACCACCACTCAACACGCAATGTCACAAATGCGTTGGAAAGCGGAATACGGAGTGTTTTGGTACTGTGTACTTTCTGTCGACCCTGCTATGCGAAAAGCGTGAAGCTAAGTTGCTTCAATTTGCGTTATTCGGAAAATAGAGATGGATGCGTAACAAGCGGGATGTTTACGCCTATCGTGTTCTCTATCGTTTGTTACGCGCTCGCTTTTAAGCATAACGTGACTTCACGCTTTTTTATGCGCACGACCGTTGTTCGATTTACAATTTTTTGCAAGTTCACTAGGAAATAATTAACAAACAGTTTATTAAATTTTAAATATTTAAATATATAAAATAAAATGAATATTTCATTTATTTGAAATAGTTATTGTAAAAATATAATCCTATAAGAATATCATATAATTTAATCATTTGCTATATTTATTTTGTGTTAACTTTTTTTATATTTTATCTTTAAGCTATAAACTTAATACGAGGATATGACGTAATAGATATGTGCGTTAAGGAAGAAATAGAAAGTTTTTTCATTAAAGATCTAAAAAAACAATACCAACATACTAACAATACACAAATTAAATAAATATTTTAAATAGTCCGCCAGTCTACCTGTGACCACGGACAACAACTGTAATGCGTTCGAAACGACGGGTTTTCAAAAATGTATTTTCGAATACCAAAATATACGCGAAAATATTTCGAATACCAAAATATATATAATATATTCATCTTGGCAGCACCTGTTCGAAACAGAATTTGTAAGAAAGAGTCATACCCTACTTTCTTCTATGTATTAATACATTTGGTTAAAATATTCATATTAGAATTTTCCATTTTAGTGTAAGATGTTTTCAAATTAAATTTTCATCTTTTATTATAAGTCGCACTTGGGCATCATTTAGCTCTAAATTCAATTTTTATTTTGTTCTCCTTTTATCTTAATTACACGTTAATTGTCGTCTTTACGTTAACACTAAATCAATAGTAGCTATTATAATTAGCTAATATAATATTTATAATATTAAAAAATAAATTTTAATGCTTAACTATCAACAGCTATGTAAATGAATGAATGAATGAACGATTCGGACAATTGAGCCTAGTCAAAGATAAGCAAAGACTGAGTAAGAATTGAAGTTTGACTGAACATTTTTACGCGTGCTAATGCAATGGTTTGGGTTTTTTTAGGTGAAATGTATTAAATTGTATTTAAATATATTATGTAATATTATATGTAATTTTTAATGGGAATTCCCCTACGAAATTAGCCAAAATGTGAAAGATAGAGATGGTGATATCTTCCGTTTCGTATTAAATTACTTTAAAATTATTTTGAGTTTATTAGGCAAGTAACTTAAAAACATGTTTTGTGGATTAAATTATAAAAAAAATCATTATAGTCCTAAATGTATATACTTATAAGTATATCTATGGTTTAAAAAAGTTTTTTTATTGACACAAAATTTACTAGAAACTATTTTTGCCATCCTCATAAATACATCTTTCAGCTTATCATTAGAAAAAAAAATAAAAAAAACATTTTAAAAAAGTATTTTGTTTCATAAATTTAGTTCCATGGATGCCAATTGTAATTGTCATTATTTTAGTGATATATGTGATATTTTATTTTGTGCTTTTTTAATATTATTATGTATAAAAATTAAAATAATAATATGAACATATAATATAGAACGCTATAAGTCAGATATACGATGATTTTAAGATAAATTCAAAAATCATGCTAATTCCCTTTAGAGTATTTAATTTCTGTATTTTTATAGTATTTAATTTCTTATAAAATTATTTATGTAATAAAATCTTCCAAGTAGTTAGGAAACCGCTTACAATACTGTATTCGTGCTGTAGCATTCCAACATTTCAAATATGTAATAAATAATACGAAAATAATGATTAATTTCTTTAACAGAAACGCCTTATGCTTCTACAAAAAATTAAAAATAAAATCGTAAGTAAAAAAATATATATATAAAATGTATTTTGTTTTTCATTTTAATCAACACAATTTTTTTTAAATATTAGTTGTAATACTAAGAAAATGTATGATTTTATTTTATTTGCTTGTATCCTGTATTATGTGTTTAAGCTATACTATTGTGAAAATAAAAATTATATATTTAGAAAATTTTCATTTAAATTTAATTTAATTAATCAACTCGTATTAATTTTACTCTGTCTTGTAAACGAAACAATTGGAGTATACGTTTGTAATACAAATACCAAAATAAAAATTTTTACACATTATGTCTATGAAACAGATAGCTGATTTAATAAGGAATGACTAAAGCCGCTCATTTTAGACTTATGAAATGAATATCTAGAGATGTTACATTACAGTACTTCGAAGGCGCGAGCTCAGCTAGTTTCGTATAAATTGTTTGAACCTGTGCTTCTTAAATGCAAAGTTTCAAAAAGTTTTACCTTTAGCCAATAAAACTTATTTAATATAATACATGTAATACTTGTGTACACAATAATTTTTGTAGATGTCGATACCTGCATATAATCCAAAGTTATAAAGAGAACATCAGAATAAATTAAATATAAAAAATGAAAAATTGGCGGCTTCACCTGAAGAAATAAATTTTAGGTAAAATATGTAATTAAATCAGAATGGACTCTCTTAACGCTTAATTTTCTATACACGTTTAGTTTCATTGAAAATGTAATTATATATAATTGTTCTGTACACAAAATGGCCGCCGCAACAAAATGGCAGATTACATATTTTAGTTCAACCATTTAGCACTAAATACAGTACAAAACAGCTTGTATTTAGAAATGGTTTCATAATTTACATTTTATAGGGCCTCCAATTCCCATTTGTCAAGGACTCCTTCAGGTTTATTCAGCACTGCAGATAAACCTAATTTCAACAAGCTATACCGATTTATTTACCAGCGTTTTCATACTATAAGATCATAATTTTCACATGTTTCACGAGGACACAATTTTAGAGAAATAAAAACAACAAATGTAATTAATTAATGTTATTTAAATTTATTTATGCGAAGATAAAAAGAAGATATATACATAATCAAGTATCGTAATTTTATATATTTGTAAAAATTCAAATTTTCAGTCTACAGTGACAGATCTTGCGTTCGTAGTTGATAGTTCCATAAGCTTTTGCTTTATTTCTGATATCTAAAACAAAAAAAAAATATAATAAATTATAAATATTTAATAAACGCGATTGCTTATGGGTTCGATTCTGAGTCGGGGAATACAATATTTTTTTTTTTTAATATTGCTTGTCTCTGGTAAAGCTAACCGGCGTTGAACTCTGCACTCAACACGCAATGTCTCGATTTCGGACGGAAAGCAGTCAACGGAGTGTCTCGACATTGGGTTGTGTCTGACTATCCTTTTTCCTTTTTTTAAAATATAATAGTTAAGTAGGTAATTAGTTAGTACCTAAAAATTACAGAAGCTTTCAATTTTTTTATCCTGTGAAAATATATGCTTGACATTGTTTGTCGGAACAACACGGACACAAGTCGAGCCTAATACCTACTTATAAATTATTTAAAAGAAATATTATTGGCATAACAGGTAAAGAGAATCAAGTGTTAAGACACTCCGTTCCCCACTTTACAATCGAATTCAAGACATTAGTGGTAGAGTGCGAAGAAATTTAAATAATTTAAATAATCATACCCCGAGTGGAAATCGAAACCACAACCGACTGCATTCACTCACAGATCATCCCAGCACCACGACAACCTCAATAGGTTACTTACCTTTTGGATTTCACTCAATAACACCTTCTGCTCAGTCCTCGGCGACATAGTATCCCGATTCAGGTCAATAGCTTCCAAATTTTCAAACAATTGTTTAATTTTCATCGCTAAATGCACATCAGTTTTACTTTTCCTTGGTACAGTGGGCTTGGATTTTCTATATAATTTCCTTTTATACTTATCCGGCAAGTCCTTTTCAATGTCTTCCCTGGACAAAAGCGTCATGTACTCTGGGTTGGTGTCATAGGGATAAGATTGTGGACTAATTTTATAGTTTTCGTTGTCGAAAGACAGTGTTAGTTGACGGTTTTTATATTCCTTTTGCCAATTGCGCAGTAGCTCGATGTTCCTACATGATAAAGCATTTTGTTTATTATATTTTCAGTGAACATACTTTCACTTATATATATCAATTAATCAAATGAACAAAAGTCGTGAAAGAAAAAGTAATTAAAATAGGCACAGAGAACCTAGTCTCAACAATTCAAAATTTTTCATTGCGTACTGGTTATACTTTGCCTCACCAGATCGGAGAAATGAAAATAATTCAAGCACTTCCTGTTTAGAGAATGATTCCACATCTACAGCGAGCGTTCATATACCGTCCTACTGTGCCATAATGGCGTCCATGTGTAGGTACATACGGGCATGGACCAGTGCCTTTAGATTCGTACACATTGGATACAAGGTACCTGAACTTCTCCGGACTTAATGGCTGGCTTAGGGCATATGTAGATGGTGCTAGAGTCCTGGCTCCCGGGCTCAAATATATGAATATTAAAAAGTTATTATCGATAAGAGATATCTACGTGAAACTGTGGTACAATCATTACAAACTACTTCACATTATATGAAGTAGTTTGTAATGAAGTATAAGTTTACTTTGAGTTATTTCTCACCTTCTCCCTTGCAATATTTTTTCTCTTTTTTCAAGGAGATCTTTTTGTTTTTTCAAAGCGATTTCCTTTAAGAAATTCTGTTTCATTTTCTGTTCTTGTATCCTTTTTGGATAAGCTGAGGGTGGTTTCAAGTATTTCGCGCTTTGGCTGTAAGGTGGTAAGATTTTAGTCCTACTTTTTGATAATTTTGGACACTTGCCTTTACTTTTGGCATAATATTCTTCATCGTCGTCATCATCGTACGTATCTCTTTCGCTAAATTGTACTGATAATTTTTGATGTAACTTAGCACCATCTATTACTGAATTATAACTACGTCCTTCTTGTAAAAATTTTTGTATGCAATCGCCATCAACACTTGCTTTGTCTGATACATATGATCGAGACTCCTCGAATAATTCGTCAACAAATTTATTATTAAGGAATTCTAGAACCTGTGGAGTTCCTGCTTTTATAATTTCCCTTGGCGGATACATTATAGGATTGCCACTTAATAATAACACTTTTAAAGAAGCCACAGTCCCTAGTTCGTTCGGTAAAGATGTTATTTTATTATTTTGTAAAAGTAAATGTGTTAGTGATCTATGATTTTTAATAGATTTTGGGATTTCCATTAATTCATTTTCTCTCATGTCGAGCCATTTGAGGTTAGGAAGCAATTGAAAAAAGTCATCACAAAGTAATTTTAATTTATTATTTTTTAAATATAATACCTAAAATATAAAAAAAAAGGTTTTTAATTTAATTAACTTGAAAAATATACAAGAGATAGCTTAAACAAGTAAAACTTACACACAAATATTTATTATTAATTTTTGGCACAGAAACTAATTCCATCGACGATAAATTCAGAGTATTTTCTTCAACGAAATGATCTTCACCTTCGTAAATATTTATTGGAATAGGCTCTTCGATATATGCGTCCATTATAATAAAAAACTAAGCTATAGATAGCGATGTTTTATCAATAAAACAAATTCAAAAAGCCCGCTAGCAATATCATAGATAATACATATAAATTATAAATTCTTTAGAAGAAAATGTTTTTGTTTATACAAAAAAAAGTTTTTTACGAATATTTCATAAAATATATTTATGAATGAAAGAAAATATTTTCTAATAAATGATTACATAATTACTTCTAGTAATTGCTATTTTTTCAGTTTTTGCTCTCTTGGATATTTACTCTATGCTTATTGGCCATAACCAATACTTAGTGATGTCCGTTTTTATTTTATTACTTTTTTTATGTCATTATTTTTTTAAATAGTAACCAATGATAAAATACGTCAAAATAAAAAATTTAAACATTTTTTAATTTAATTTAAAACGTATAAATTTTATTAATTTCATTTAGTTTAATTTAAAAAGCATATTTAATAATTAAAATATTCTTTGATTAATTTTTAAATAAATATATAACATTTAATAATAAATATAAATTATTTATAAAAATAATTGTCTAAAAATTATAACTCATGTATTTATTAAATTATCCCAAGCATACGCTACCTATGCTCTTTACAGATACGTCACTATCTCAGTTGCAAGATGGCGAACGTGCGGGATAGTGACACATCGTTGTGGCTCCACAATAAACTCGGAACATCGAACGATTCTTGGACAACTGGCTCCATTTGTACACAATTAAACGCTGAAGTTCTTAAAAATATCAAGGATTGTTTTCCAGATTTGCAAACACAAGTGAAACTTAAATTATTGTTAAGTTTCTTTCATATCCCGCGCAGAAATGTTGAAGAGGTAACTTTTCTTTCATATTCTATGGTTTTGCGTAACTGTAATATATGTGTCGTCTCTTTCGTTTCTAATTGATGAGTAATATGTTAAAAAGAGATATATATCTATGCATTTTATGTAGTAGTATTTGTTGTCATAAAATAATTGTCGAGAATATTGAAAATTTAGCGTGTTGTGGAGAGATCTCAAGTAGAAAATACTTGATATATACCAAAAATCTATTTACCTAATTATCCCTTTAGTCCTAGAAGCTCTTCTAAAGCTAGAGTTACCCAATTGTGTAATTATGTATGCATCTTTTACATATTGTTTCTATAAACAAACTTATTTATTGTTGTTATTTACTATGTACGCTATTATACAGTTACGTCTAACCTTTTCAAATTTTATTTTTAACAAATGAGACTAACACTTCTGATTAATAAATAAAATTTTAACCATATAGGTTATGATAATATAAAAATAAAATAAAATTTTCGTAAATGGAAATGTTAACTTATTAGTACATTACCTATTAAATTGTAGATGCAACAATCATGGCCTTTCATTTTTTACTTTTATGCTTATCAAGATGACATTTTAACTATGCAAATTAGTCAAAAAAATGTATTTTTATCAAACCTATTAATAATTTTAGTGGAGAAATGAATTGGAAGAGATCATTGAGGTGGCTGCTGTGGACTCAGACCTCTGGGTGGCAATGCTTGCCGAAGTCCTTAAAACATTCCCATCAGCCGGAACTCTTAATACAGAGATAGCAGAATTTGATGAAACCAGGCCCATTTTCAGTGATATGATAGGAGAACTGAGACGGGCCCTGAATAAACATTCAGATCTTGGACTGTTACCACTTGAGTGCCTATATTTAAATAAGAATGCCTTAGTGTCTGTGGTAAGTTTGTTAAATATTGTTTCTATAAATTATTTAAACAATAATTGGCTTTACATCACATTGTTTATAAAGTATATAAATAATATATAAAGAAAGTTATGTGATACTTTTAGGTTTTGAATGTTTGTTAAACTGCTTATTCTCGCCATTTTAAAGTGTTTGATGCTGATTTAATGCAACAGTTTTAAGATTATTTAAATATTTTGGGATCTGACCGCTAAGCCATGCATTCTACTACCAGCTGTGTTGCAATACTTATATGTTAATTACAACTTATTTATGTTGTTAGCATCTCTGTAGAGAAATTTTTACAAATGTACTACTTAAAGATTATTAAGAAATAATTAATTAACAAGAGAGATTGCTATTTTACAGTAATATTCACTATTTTTAAAGTGTTATTCCACAGTTAACGTTTTTGAAAAAATGTATAAAAACAACATAAATCCAAATCCCTGTGTTCAATTTTTATACCTTTTTTTGAATGTTTCCTAATCCTAAGTGTAGTATAACACTTTAAAAATAGTAAATAAGAACATTCTGTTAGAACTCAAAATAGGCTCTACTATTTAAATTTTAATACAATGACTATTTAATCATAATACATGTACAATATATAACATTTTTAAAGAATGTATAAAAATTCCAACCTACATTCATATTTTCAAATTACAATTTTTAAACTGTTTCCTGTGCTAAATATGAAACAGTACTTTAATAACAATGTAATATAATTATTGTATATATCTTACCATTATTCAAATTATTTCAAATTATCCAATCAACATAAGAACACATTTTATTTTACTGAATTAAAATGATGTTTTATATTGATCTAATCTAACAATGATGCAATATCTCCAATTCTGCGGAATGTGGAATACAGAGTGTTTTGACACTAGGTACTTCCTGTCTACCTTTTTTTGCAGGATAAAAGTATGAATCTAAAAAAAAACGATATTTAAACAGAAAGAATATTAATTATAAATAATTAAAAAAAAAACTTTTTTTTTACCTTAAATATTAACATAATTTATTATGATTAAAATCTGGCACTGTTCCGCTACACCATGATGACCTCAATACGAGAGGAGACAGGTTAAGTTTGTTAGTTTTATTTACATGCAATATTATTTTCAGGTGGGTCAACAACCCAACCCAGTAAAACATTTTACATTAAAACGTAAACCCAAATCAGTAGCTCTACGTAGTGAATTGTTAGCGAAAGCGACTGAAGTGCAAGCTAATCAAAAGAAGGCCCAAGCGCCCACTGTGCCCGTGCGGAGTAGAGGAATGCCTAGGAAAATGACTGATACAAGTAAGTTTTGTTAATAAAAGAATTAATAAATATATCTTCTATGTTTTTAATTAAAAAGTTATATAATTATTATTAATTTGAAACATATAGGTATAAAAGTATGTATATGTTTCAAATGGCTCAATATAAATTGATTTGTTTAGGACATACATAGGGAGGGAAAATTATTTTATGATAAATAAAATATTCCCTGAGTGGTATTTGAATATATACCTATCGCATGTAGTAAGCGTATGTAAACGAATAATTTCTTTTTAGAATTCAATGGCTTTTTTCTCAATAATAAAATTATAATTTCCCAAACATCAAAAACTAATAATAAATTAATAACTCCGTTTTTGTAGCGGAACTTACCGCCGCGTTTTGTCTAAGTGAATTTTTGAAATTAGAATTGTGAAAATTATGTTAATATAATCATTCTCTGAGTGAAAATCGAACACAACCAATCATAAATTACATACACAAAACAATATAAGCAGGCTTCATAGCAGGGTGCTTGACTGGGACTGCTTTCCGCTTAATAATATGGTCTGAATTAGATATATATCTCAATATTCATATTCTTCCGATATTCATATTTAGAGACCTTTCGTGGTACAAAGGGACAGCGTCTGACTGTAAACGCGGTCGGTTGTGGGTTCGTTCCCCACTCGGGGAAGTGGTTATATTTAAATTATTATGACTTTCTCGCTCTGTTAAGACAAAGTACGCCGTTAAGTTTCATCACTCAACGCGCAAAGTCTTGAATTCGGTGGAAACAGCAGTACTAAGTGTCTTGACACTATTTTATATGTTTTTTCTAAATCGTGTAGCCAAAAATATATAATATATATAATATAGATATTCTTACTTAGTGTAAAAGTCGCCGTTTTTCAACAATTTCGTATATTCCAGCTCCATTAAAAGGTCTTCCGTCCCGCTGGGCGGCGCGCACGGGCGCGCGCGTGCCGCCCGTGGCGAGGCCGCCGCCGCGTACCGGAATCAAGTTGTTAGACATTACTGAACAGCCTGCAACACATGCACAGATCAAGAAAAGAAGGAAATTGGGTGAGTTTTTTTAATAATAAATTCATATAAATAAATATTGAGTTGTATCTCCTCTATGTTATACTATTATATAAATTTAAATTCAATTATTTTTATACTGAATGGATGTCTTGAATTAAATTATCATTTAAAAAAAGACATACAAATTGTTGGACAAAAAAAATCAGATCTAACTTACTTTTGCAATATAACGTATTGATAATATTACATATACTTTAAAACACTTAAAATTGCATTTAAAAGATCCAGAATGAAGTGTCTTTTATCTTTTATCAATTACATATTACTTTTAAAATCAATACTTTATATATCAAGTATCTTACTTAGTATTGATGTCTTTAGATTTATAGAATAATTTGCATTTATAACAGCTTCACGCTTAATCCCGCATAGCAGGGTAGTCAGAGACAACCTAGTGTCGAGATATTCCGTTGAATGCTTTGACATTTCAAGTATGCAGTGTCTGATGTTTTCCAACTCCCCTACTTACTATTCAGGATAAATAGTAAAGCTGAAAAATATATTTTTAATTAAACTTTTTATTCATTTGTTTGTGTAGAAATGGAAGAAGGTTCCAAGAAAGCACCGCCGGCAGCACCATCCTCTCCGCCTCCCACAGACTATGCTAAGGGCTTAAACAATTTCCAGATGCCTAAAGCAGATGAACAAACACCAAGTAAGTATCATTTAAAAGATAAATGTTTTTTACTGTCCCCATAGCTACGCGCATATATTTAAAATTTTTTTTGAAATTTTAATATAATTTTTTTATGACGTGTTTGACAATTGTAACAATTTTGACAAATTTAAATGTACTCTGATACTTTCACTTATATCTCGATTACGTTCAAATTTAATAATAAAGTTGACTTAACAGGCTTACATTCTAAGCCAAAGGATATATAAAAAAACAAAGAAAAAACAGACATTGCATGTTCAGTGTCGGAGCTCAACGCCGGTGACACAATTAATAAATTAAATATAATAATTCCAGCAGCAACAAGCAGTGAATCCACCGAGGTGACGGAAAATGCGGCGGAGGGCACGGAGGGGGAGGCGCCGCCCTCGCCGCCCACCAGCTCGCACGCCACGCAGCCCGCCACGCCGGTGCTGGTGCAACAGGTAATGTTTACCTTGTTTATATTCAAATTTGTATGATTATAATTAAATTATTTTCATTTCTTCGCTCTGGAAAGACAAAGCGCGGTGTTGAGTACTGCCACTCAACACCAAAAACTGTCAAATTCGCTGAAAAGCGGGGTACGAAGTGTCTTGACATTAGGTACCTCCTATTTACTCTCCTATGTGGTATACAAGCGTGAAGCTTAAATAATATATACCGTCGTCCGGACGTATCGAGTCCCAGGAGATGTGGATAGGATGTTAATCGGTCAATAAGCATATAATAATACTGTAGGATAAAAAATTATAAAAGCAACTTTTAAGTTGTAAAAATAATTTATATGGGTAAAATATTTTTATATATATTTTATAATCTTTTTCTAGTTACGTATGTTAGAACGGTCGACTCTTGTAAGATGCTGTATTATTCTTTATTTTATAAATTTTAACAAACAAGGAATTTCATGCAATATATATATAACGACGGTCGATTCTTCGATTGGCCAGATCAAGAAGCTGGGCATTTCATAAAACGTTGCCACTTTCATTTTCATTTTCATGATGTGCCCAGTGAAGAAACCGCCGAATCCAAAGGATATTTCTAGCTAATTAAGCTGATCGTGGAGCTGTTATACATTTAGTTTCGAAAGTAGCGCTTACCAGCGCTCTCTGCTTCGTCTACCGACATCATGTAGAGGCGAATTTTACTATTGAAAAGTAGGGTGACCACGCAACGAATTTTTTTAGTATTAAAAATGATATTATATTTATTTGCTAATGTTTTTTTTTTAATTTTCGTACACTACACAAACGATACGCCCGATTATTACTGGCCACCTTTAGGCATTTAGTGATAAGCTACTCTGAGATGGCCTGTCGTTTTTATATAATGACCGACTGATATATATTATAATCAATTTATTATACGTTTACATTGCTTAAATTCCAGAGTACGGGAGCAAAACCAATAGTAATCGGTCAACAACCAAAGCTCCTTATAGCGGGTGGTGGCAAACCAGTCCTGCTGTCTACTCAGAATCTATTAAACTCGGCTGTCATACTGCAAGGTGGAGGCAAAGCTGTGCTCTTGCAGAATATTAAGCCGGTGAGTTGTATTTTTGTATTTATTATTATTATATTGAGGCCAGTCGTGGTGCATTTAGACAGTATCTGACTGTTGACAAGACGGTTGTGAATTCAATTCCCATAATTATAATAATTTATATATTAATATGTGAAGCAAATCTTAGTATCCTTTTTTTAAAAAAAATAAGCGTACAGGGGGATATTAAATTTAACACAGTTATAGTTTATATAGAGAAGGAGTGTGTAATAATAATATTTTTTAAAAATAATGCATAAAAATATATTATACTAACAAAATAAATGTATACACTACCATGTATTTGACAAACGCGTTTATATAAAGTAACATACACGTTGCTAAGGCAACGCGTTGTCAACGCGCAAGTGGACATTTAGTTGTAATAGAACTTCTAATGTAATATTGGAACAGTTTGAAATTTTTATAAATATTTTTTTTAAAGATGGCTCAACAAGTAGTACAGCAGACGCCGCAGCCTATTCAGCATCAGATAGCGCATCCGGTAATTGTTTTATTAGATTTCTAATATAAGTTTATATTTACATTCATGAGATCTTATATCTTTGCAATTTTTACACATTTTAAATGCATTTATTTTAAAAGGATTATTCACGTATATTTTAGGTCGACCGCTCGCTTATGTGTGACCACAGACTACTGTAAATTACTCCAATTGCAGGTTTCCAAAAATATATTTTAGAATACCAAAATGTATGCGATTAATCCATTTAAAATAGTTTAATTTCAAACTTACATTGATTATGCATGTTGTGGGCCTGAACTCGCAACATTACATATATGGTGGTGAACTCAACACCGTACTGTTTTGTGTTGCCTTACTTTTAAATACTTTTTTCTATTAAATACATTCTTTTAAATGTATTTTTTTTTCATAATGTTCACACAGGTTCAAATGCAGCAGCCGGTCCAACCGGTCCAGGCGCCCGCACAACCGCAACCGCAACCACAGACGCAGGCGCAGCCGCAGCCGCAAGCGCAGTCGCAGCCCGCGACGCAACCCGCGCAACCGCTGGTGCCGCGCAGGGGGTTGTCGCTGACGGTGAGCGCGCGTGGTTGAATTAAGAACGAATATTACAAGCTTTATCCCGCATAGCTGGGTAGTCAGAGACAACCTAGTGTACGGACACTCTTGACGGCTCTCCGTCCTAAATCGAGACTTTACGTGCTGAGTGACGAACTGCGCTCAAGTAGGAAAAGGACGTTTCCCTCAAGCAGGAATCGAACCCATAGCCAATCGCGTTTACAATCAGACGCTGCCACTGAGACATGGTGGTCTTATTAATTTTTTGAGAATATATATTCGATATATATACTACTATCTTTGTATATGTAGTATATACTAATATTTTTATCCTATTTCCTAAAGATGGCGGATCTATTTAAAACTATTTCTATCAACGAAAAAAAATGGGTTTATTGTGTTAATAAATGAATTAATGAACAAAAATATTTTTCTCAGCGTGAGCAAATGATGGAAGCGCAAGATATGTTCCGTAATGCGAATCGTGTCACACGTCCCGAAAAGGCGCTCATACTCGGGTTCATGGCTGGGTCCAGGGGTGAGTTGGCAATATTTATTTATTTAAAACTACTTATTTTTAATTAGTTTATATTTATTAGTTTATAATATATTTGGAAAACACATTTGCTGTCATACACGAATAAATAGAATATGAAATGACATTGCTGACGTTACGGAGCAGGCGATAGCGGGGTGTGGTAGGCGGGAGGGGAGCTCGCTTACCACCCGTACGCAAATACGAACCGAATGGGTACATGACATATTTCATATCTGTGTTTCTAAGCGCAAGCGATTACTGTTGTTTTTATACAGGTTTGTTTGTTTGGCTATAAATAATTAGTACCAATACCTATAAATTCTACAGCTCAGTTCATAATGGATTCACATTAGACTACATCGGAAAATTAATTAAAGTCACCTTTTTTAATAGATAACTTAAATTTTTATTTTCCAGACAATCCATGTCCGAACCTAGGCAACATAGTGACAATAAAACTATCAGAAAACATAGAAAATGTACTCCAATCAGACGACACATATTTAACGATGCTCTCTGAGATGCATTTCCAAATGAATTACAATAACGGCCAATGGACCCGTTTGAAGAAATACAGGCACATAGACGGCATGGTCCCGCAGAAGATCCCGCCCGGGTCCACGGTCATAGCTGCTAACAATCAACAGCCGGTTGTGTCGATATCCAACCAAAGTGTCAGTTAAGGTTTGTAAATGTCAATTGTTTTGTCGTCTGTTGCAATATAGTTTGGGATTATAAAAAAAAATAGAAAAACATTATTCTTTTTTTACTGTGGATTTTTATTTTCACAAAATCCTTCCGGTGGTTTTATGGATTGGCACGTTTAAACAAACTAAATTTACCGCTATACTGTATAAGTATCATAAAATTTTCAAAAATCCATGTTTTTAATTTATTTTTTTATGCATATAAAAACACCATGTATAGTGTGTTATGATTTTAACATATAATTTATAGTTATATAAACAACTGATCTGAGAGATATATTATTATGAATAAAAATAATCATTGATAAGCAAAAATTTAAATTTATATATGTATGATTTTATTTATTATATTGTTTGTATATTATGTTATTTATAGTCTGTTATATTATTTAATTTTTTTTTCTTAAATAAAGTTTGTGTCGAATACCATAGTATATGTAAAATATTATTTTATTAACTATATTTTTTTATATTTGTGTACTCTAAACTATATTGCAATATAGATATTTTAATATTAATAAATTAAAAAAAAGAGATTTAAAAAATATATAAATTTTTAGTTAATGTAATTAAAAATTCTGATCATTTCGTTTTATAATAATTGTTTGTTTATATGTATATGTGTGTGTATAAGACACAAATTTCAACTAATTTAACTGAAGAACTGCAAATGGTAGACCAAATAATTTATAAATCGATATAATCAGAATTTTAAATTGTATATTTAAATTGTTTTCATAGTTTTTAATCGTAGTATTAATTGGTAAATATTTTTGTTGATCTCAAGGATTATTCTTGGCTTTTAAGTATCGTTTGTGCCAAAATAATTTTCAAAATTATAAACTTGTATTTGCTTTAACGCTTGATTTTTAATAATTAAAGCTGATTTTGAATATTAAATAAGGTTTTATTATATACGTGACGTTTATTTTTTCACTATAGAAATTCAGATATTTTCAATTTAATTTCAAAACAAAAAATAAAATTTTAGTAAAAATTTTATTTTTTGTTTTGAAATTAAACATTGTGCTAGAATATTATCTCTGTTCTTAACACGCGTTTTTTTTATTAATCTTCGGAAAGCCGCTACGTGTATAATAAACCCTTGTGTTCCGTTTAATACCAACATGTTATTTAATGGTAAAGCGATCTAACTTATGCCTAAAAAGCCTTGTAATTAGCTTCGTTAGGTAAAAAAAAATGATATTTACAATAGAGATGTAAATTGTACGTTAGGTTAATTATTATGTAGAACACCAAGACAAAAAAGGATAATAGTTTGTTTTTTTTCCTTATAATGAAGTACAGTGCGACAATAAAAAAATAAGATTTTTTTTAAGCGTGTTAAATGAATATATTGTTATCATTTACGTTATGGCAATGGCGTCCTATTTTGTGACGTCATTTCTTTTTTTTATATCTATATATATTAGCTAATTTTATTTGTTCTTTATTTATTTATGTATGTATACATTTATAATAGCTATGAAGTACTGTGCGGTTATAATACATGTGATATAAACAAAACAATCTGTTTGTTCGTTAATGAAGTTTTATATGAACTTTACTGCCATTACAATAATGATACGCAATGTAACATGGGTCCACCATTTGCAAATGATTTGCTAATAATCACTAGATACATAAATATATTATGTATAATAAATTAAAATATTATATTCGGACATTTTTTTTACCGTCACATTTGTAAACTGCCTAATGTTTAATTTTTTTTATCAAAACATTAGGATGAATGATTTATAACCTGTGCCACATTTTCTTTTTATTTTATTTTATCCAATATGACAGTAAGTGACTTCGCTTTGTTGGGATATATATAATATAGAAAATACATGAAACATTGTGATGTAACAGAACCAATTAGATGGGAAATAGTTTTGTACTTTTTGTACGACGATTGAAACAATAAAAACAATAACCTGTCGAGTGTTAGAATATAAAACCTTATGTATTTCAATACATATGTTTTTTTAAATTGTTTTACATATTTACAGTTATTACTTGTTTTGTGTTTTTACCCCGGTATCTAAGGAATACAATTTTTTTTAAGTAATTGACCCCAATTCACGTTTTTTTATTATTAAAAAATACATGTCAATTATAACAAAAACACAAGTTCGTTTAATTTGTACGTATTTGACAGCAATTTGATTGATGAAATGTTAAATATGTAATGTCATTTATATGAAGGTTTGTTCACTCTTAAATGTCACAGATAATATATATAAAATTAGAAGTTTAATTCGACAAGTTTCATTTACAACCTAATCTTCCCCAAATAACTTTTGTTGCAATCAGTAAATTAAAACACAAAATATTGAAACTCTCCTTTCTACACTAATATTAATTTTCTCATTTTACTTTTGAAGGTAATCACTTTATAGGCTTTTCGTTTCTCTTTGTCTATGATATGACTTTATTTTTTAAAGTTCAACTTAATTATATTGGCATTGCATATAATAATGGTGAATTAGCGGAATTTAGTTTGCATTTTTTTTGTTTTATTTTTTTTTATTTGTATATCATCACAAAATTTCAATCCTTTTTATTTAATTACAATAACTATTGAAAAAAATCATGTAAGGCTGTGTTGTGACTCAACGGTCGCGGTTTCGATTTTAATCTAAGCATTGTCATTTTAGACTTACAAATGTATGAAATATTGTAATAAACAAAAAAAAACACATCAATTAGGTCAGATTCTAAAATAAATAAGTCTAGACGTTCATATATATATATAAGTTCCTATTAAATAATTGGATCTAAAATAATATTCTTGTCTCGATATTATGAACAGAAAGAAAAAAAATCAACTAATATTTTTTTGTTATATGTTCATATTATGCAAAACATTGTAATGACGTCTTGAAGGATAACATTTAATAACAATTCTATTGACATGTAGTAAATATTATATTAAAATTGGTGCTCAAATGGTGGTGATTGATACAATTATTACAATTTCTTAATAATATAATAGACAATTCTAATTTCTAGACGTTCTTACAAAGTTGTTGCCAGTTTAAAAATAATTAGTTTGCTTTGTGAGTTGCTTGTAAAGACCGTTTAAATTAATTATTCAGTTAATCAATTTAATAAAGTTAGATTAATATATATTTTTATTATCATAGTGTAATTGTTGATATCAATAACTTCGTAGAACAGCAAATATGCGAAATGTCAAGAATGTATTAGAAAATGAAATATTATATTTATTTTATTTAAATAATATTTATTATCTGTACAGTGTTTTAAGGTATATATTTTAATTACATATGTCGCTAATTATTTTTAATCTGTATTTTTTTATTTAATTCGCATAGAAATATTTTTCATTTTGTTTTATAATTTTAACGAACTTTTTTATTAATTTGAATCTAATATATAAATTTATATATGTTATTTTATAAAGGAGCCTTTGTAAGATACGCGGCCAAGAACATTTTTAAATATAATAACATGAAATATTACAATTAATATTTAATAAAATTATTTAAATAAATGAAATATCTTTAAAAAGCTCTTTTATCATTTTTTCAGATACGACCTTGTTCTACGAAGTTATTGGCCGGCCTTTGTTATATGTAATACTGATTAGTCAAAATGTTAATCTTTTGTCCCTTTCGCACTTGTAACGGATGACAGAGACACACATATGCCACGTGTATTGTGAAACAACGTGGGATTGTATATAATTTTAAAAAAATGGCTTAATATGCCAGTTTTAAGTTTTTTTTAAAGTCCGATTGCGAAGATTTTCTATTTAGTTGTACGTTAGATTTACGTTTGTTACACGTTTTTCTATAGATATTTAATAAACACCATGTATATAGTAGATAGTACAAAAATATTAAACGAAAAACAAGTATTTGAAAATAATATGTGATTTTATTTCTATCCATCGATTACTTCGACTAAAATTTGTTAGTCTTGAAGTATATATAAAAGGATTTACATACAGTATTTAATGAAAAAAAATTGAATCTTCATTAATAGTATAAAGTATATTTAATAAATTTAAACCATGTCCAGGTGTTTTTTGTAATTATCAACCAGAGGCAGGCATCGGAATAGCACTGAAATATGAAAGTTTTTATATCTATCAATAGTTTTAATATCTAACTACCTATTATCTTATAAATAGATATATTTATAAAAAAATATTCTATTCCTTCACTCATATACGCTATTACAAGCGCTTTCAACAGCATAAAAATGTCATTATTGTCAATCCTTCTAGTTGCAAGTGTTTCAGAAATAGCCAGCGAGGCTGGACTGAAATTGGAATTGACCAGTATAAGTAATTTCTTTTAAAATGTTCAAAAAATTGCGAAAATCAACATACCAAACAAGAATATAACTTCAGGTACAAACGTGGCGAAGCTCCACATGCCTTCGTGTTTAGAACGGAGGCACAAATCCAGAATGTTCGAGAGAAATCCAATCACTATAAAACCCAGCATGTACCATATGTAGACTTGTATCAATAATCCGTTTTCCTAAAACATTGCAAAATCAAAATTCTATAGATATTTTTTTTTGTTAATTTTAAATTGTCTTTTTTGGCATGAAAGTACGATATGGTTGGGTTTTATAATAATATACTAACAATGTAAGTATATTTTTTTCTTATAGACTAAGAACACCTTTCTAAAACAAAACATATAAAAAAAAACAAACTACATAACTAAATAAATAGCTTATGTCGTAACGAATGAAAATTATACACAAAGTAAAAAGAATTTAAAAACAGCTTGAAGCTTTGCACCGCATTCGAGAGTAGTTAAAGGAAACCGAAAAGATGAAATACTATAAAAAGATTCTTACCAGAGCGGGGAAATTAGAATAATTTAAATAATTCCCCTGAGTGAGAATCGAATCCACAACCTATCGCGTTTACAGTCAGATGTTTTCCCATTGCGCAAAGTAGAGTAATCAGAGAGAACAACAAACTCAGTTCGCTGCATTTCCGGATTCGAGATGATGCGTGCATTTTTTTTCATTAAGTAAGTATTCTACCTACCAGCTACCTACCTACCTAAGCATACTTACAAAAATACAGCCAAGTAAAAGAAGTAGGTTGGCCATTTGAAACAGAGTAAGCAATAGCGTCTTCAGTGAGTCCACATACTCCTTTATATCAGAGTCATCTGTATAAGAATCGCTGATAACAACATCTAAGAGACAGCTTATCTGGAAAATTTTTATATAATATGCGGTGTAATTAGCAAGTGTCTCTGTCTGTTATATCTGATGGTCGTGCGTTCGTTTCTAGAGTGATGTTTATAAATTAAAGAAGTTTTCATGTCCCTGGTCTGCTTAGGACTTTCTTCTAATTTCTGCAAAAATGCGCCAATTTTGCCTATATTTTTGTATTTATTATCAATATCATGTAAGCAAAAAGAATCATTCATGTTTCTCTCGCTAATAAACAAATGAGAAATTTTAATTAATATCATTTAGTTAAAGAGTTATCACTCCCAACGTTCTTTTGTGTATACTTTAAAACGTAAAGATTGACTTTTCTCTTCGTCGTGAGAATCGCAAAATATTTTTCTCTTAATATCTCCACACTCTCCCTAGGGAACTTAATGCTGAATTTTATTGTACGTACCTAGAGGAGTTTCATTGTGCGTTGTCAGTCATTTAGATAGCAATGAAAAGATAAGCCTTAGTAAATAAAAGTTTCACGCTTTATACCGCGTTACAATGTAGCCAGAGACGACCTGGTGTCAAGACTGTAGGTTGACTGTTTTTCACCCGAAACATACCTATGTGCGTATAAAGAATATATACATGTAAGTAAGCCAATACTTACAAAACTAACAACAGATATAAGAAGGGCGGTGCTACGTAGAGATAAACAGCAGCACGTTTTGTCCTCACACAAAGTCAAGACTATTAGGTTATCCATATGAAATAAATAATTAATATATATATTTCTTAATCGTAACGTTCATTGTAATTTGGCAGTTATAGTTATTTTATTTTCGTTTGGGATTTTTTTAATATTTTAACTAAGTTTAAAAAAATTGTTTGAAAAATTTCGTAAATAAAAAAAACACGTTAAAATGAGCAATTTGATTTTATTACTCTTCATAACTAAAAATCTATGAAATAATTAAAGGATTAAAGACAAATGTAGCTGGCATGTTGTGTTTTTTGGAAAAAAAAACAAGAACAAAATATAAAAATGTCAAAAATAACTTATTTCTGATACTGAAACACTCATAATTAGTTGTTGAACAGTAATTAAGAATGATTTCAGCTTTAACAATAGCTTATATGATTTTAGGACTATCTTTAGCAGAACAGGCGATGGAAGGTAACGTATAAATGAATAATTAAGTAAGATAAGATAGAAAAAGTAACACTCAACCCTCCTCATCTCAGTCATTAAGGTCCATGTAATGTATATATTGTTGGTACTGGGAATTCATGTAAATTGTCAGATATCAATAAGTCTTGTAAAGTGTAAGATTTTTTTAGCATTTTCTTTTAATTCTACTGAATATGTAATAATATTTTATGTTAACTGATTATTTCAAAGTGCTTGTAGCCTATTTACGTATCTAACATTTCGATTTGATTTAATGGATAATTACAGTAAATCTTATAAAACTGTTTTACCGGTTTTTTAACTACATGCTTTTATCGCGCATAATAGGGTAGACAGGAAATACCTAGTTTCCAAACACTCCGTCGAATTCCAGATATTATGTGTCAAGTGGTAGAGCTCTGCTTTCCATCGAATTCCAGATATTATGTGTTAAGCGGCGGAACTCAGTGTCGCGGTTGGTCTTACCAGAGCAAGAAAATGAAAATAATTTAAATATAACTATTATGGAATAGGGAGTGAGAATCGAACCCACAACCGATCACGTTTACAGTCAGACGTTGTTCATAAAATTTATCTTCATGTTACATCGATTTCTACTTTATTAAAGAATTTGCCCAAGCAATTAATGAAAAGCGTTCTCTTTGCCGCCTCGCAATAATAACATTTAAAATACGCAACAATAGCATTTAAAATATTAGGCTAATTTTATGACAGAAAAAGTAGTCGCATTGTACAGTGTTTCCCAATAGGGATGATAGGATTTTGATAGCTCACAGCCGCCATCTTGGTTGTTTAACATTTGACATTTGTGTTGTTTTGTGTTCAGTAATGTTTGCCATTTAATCGTGAACAAGTTCACGTTACCTCAACGTTTAGAAATTGTCATAATTTTTT
Source organism: Dryadula phaetusa (assembly GCA_032432895.1). Taxonomy (NCBI): domain Eukaryota; kingdom Metazoa; phylum Arthropoda; class Insecta; order Lepidoptera; family Nymphalidae; genus Dryadula; species Dryadula phaetusa. The sequence continues at coordinate 4,706,645 of JAOYRS010000073.1, forward strand.
ATCGAAATTCGAGAAGTATTCACTCTACTCAAAGAGCATTTCGTGATAAATATGGTCGTCATGGTGCACCGTCTGAGCTCGCTATACGTCGCATAATCTAAAAACTGGAAAATGAATATTCTTTGCACAATAGTAGACCACCGCCACGACAACGGACAGGCCGTAGTGAAGAAAATATTGCCGCCTTATCAGCCAGTGTCCAAGAAAATCAATCAATGTTTCCGTTCCACGACGTGCACAAGAATTGGGCTTATCCAGAATGACAACCTGGCGAATTTTACGTATGGATCTTGGCCTACATCCATACAAGATTATGTTGGCATAAGAACTCAAGCCAGCAGACCATCGATTACGTCGTGAATTTGCTGATTGGGCGCTTGAAGTGATGGAAACGGACACCGAATTTCATAGGAAAATCATCTTTTCAGATGAAGCTCACTTTTGGCTCAATGGTTATGTGAACAAACAGAATTGTCGTTACTGGAGTGAGTCAAATCCAAGAGTGGTTCATGAAACACCATTACATCCTGAAAAATTTACTGTTTGGTGCGGATTATGGTACGGTGGAATCATTGGCCAGTAATTTTTCAAAAACGACGAAGGCCGTACTGTTACTGTTAATGGTGACCGTTATCGTGTTGTACGATTTTGACATGTTGAACGATTTTTTTCCTGAGGTGTATGAAATCGATGCGGACGACATTTATTTTCAACAAGATGGTGCAACATGCCACACTGCGACCGTCACAATGGATTTATTGCGTGATAAGTTTGGTGAGTCGGTTATTTCTCGCAACGTTCGTCACAATTGGCCACCAAGATCATGCGATTTAACACCCCTGGGCTATTTTTTGTGGGAGTATGTTAAATCTCAAGTGTATGCCAATAAACCAGCTACGATTCAAGACCTTGAACGCAACATTCGAGCGACTATAGCGGCCATACCAGCCGAAATGCTGCACCGAGTCATCGAAAATTGTACCGATCGCATTCACCAGTGCAAAAAAAGTCGTGGCGGTCATTTGAACGATATTTTGTTTAAATCATAAATAGCATAAATTCCTATCAAATAAAGCCATTGAGCACGAAATTCGAACATATATTACATGTTTTATTTCAATTTCAAAACATATCGTTTTTATTGGGAAACCCCATATATACAAATGTAGCAACATCCAAAGGATAGTTAGAAATAGGTGTAAAATACATTAAAACGATGATTTTATTATGTTAAACATATATTATCAAGTACTTCCAATAAACTTTAATACATATATTGTAATTTCAGATTCCACAGAACTAAATACATTTGAGTACGAGACAACTCTACCAGACGTGGAAATGGGGGAAGATATTGATAAAATAGTAGAAGACATTAGACATTTCGCTATTTTAGCGGACAACTACGATAGAGACGTCCCAAGAGATCGCACAGAGGAACTATATAAAAAAATAACTGAAAAATGTAAAGATCTCACCAAATCGCTGAAAACGTCGAACGATGCTTACAAAATTCTAAATAATGAAGAAATAGATCTTACCATAAAGTCAATAATGAGTATAAGCTATGATCCATTGAAAAGGCAACTTATAGTTTTATTAAAAACGTTATTCAGTGTTGCGCCTGTTACTACTAAGGAATTGTTACCGCCGATTATTATGGACAATTTGTTAAAGATATTTAAAAAAGGCAGTCATTTTCTTCAAAATTATGCATTAGATATAATAAGTATATGGCTACCAAACAACCCTAGGATACAGGCTCGTCTCATGCAGCTAAACGGTCTGGAACTTTTTTACGATCAAGTGACAAAATTGGATACAGCACTAGTCTATAACTTACTTGCGTTATTTAATAATATATTAGAAGAACATTTGTCGTTACGCAGCAACACTCAAAAGAATAAAAATGATTTTGAAATTATGAAATTGTATGACAACATTGGGCTGATTGATAGAATATCGACTCCAGCTCTTTGTAATGGGCTTATGAACATATTTGGAATAATATCCTCAAGAAAAGACTTGGAGTGGCATCCAGCTGTATACCAGGTGTTAAAAAATATCAAGCCGTTTTGCTTGAGAAGCTATACTGGAAAGCTACAAGCTGCTAAAGTGTTGGAGACGCTGAAGAGTCTTATAAATGAAGAAAACTCAATGAATATGGAAGCAGGGAACCTTCTAGACGAGTATATAACGTATATAAAGGAAAGTAAACATGATGAGTTTTAGTTTTAGTGTACTATGTTGATGATAATAAGGTATTATTCTTTAATGTTATGTTTGAATTTAATAAAATATGTAAGTAATAATTTCTGTTTTGTCCTTACTTTACTGTGTTATATAAAGTACCATTGACATATTAAAAATGGGTTTATTTTTAATTAAAAATATATAGTATTTGTTACAGTAATATTTAGTATAAGTAGGTTGAATATAAATAATGTAAAAACAGTAAATTATTAAAATCTATATTTACAGCACTAGTTCTTATCAATTTTGATTAATTACGTAGAAAGGCATATGAAAATAAGTTTGGCATTAAATCTGCTAAATACGAAGTTAGAAATAAAGAACATATTGTCGAACGGAATTAAAGATAGATACTAGGTGTAGCGTGGCGAAACTCAATGTCACGTTTTACGCTTTTTTCCAGAAACTTGTAAATGAAACCACATTTTAAATGAAATTATTTTAAACGTATTAATCGCATATATTTTGGACGTATGGACTAGTGTAAAGTGTTCGAACCATCAGGTTTTCAAAAATGTTTTTGAATACCAAATATATAAGATAAAGACAAGTATAACTATTTTATACCATGATAGTGTACAATAAAATTGTTTCTAAGCAGATTTAAACGTTAATATATTTATTACATACCCTTGTGTGGTCTCCATACTAACCGCAGTTATTGTGCGAGGGGTCATAGCGCCAACAATACTAAAAGGGATCCTTCCCGATTGATTTATAGAATGCTGTCAACTAGTTTGGCGATTAGATTTATTAAAATATTTAGCAATGTTTGAAGTGTGGTGTTTTTTGTAAATTGTGAATTTGAATATAAAATTATTGAGGGATAAATTTTTGATAGTACTGGATTTCTTATATTTTAAATTATTAAGAAATTAAAGATGTAATGTCTTATTATTATATTTTTTTATATTGATTCTTAATTGAAAAAATAATCTTTATTTTTTATTTTAAAAGTAGTTACAGGAGAATTCACGGTATGCCCTTCTGTATATGCATTTTTTTAATCTGCAACATTAATAATTGCTATAGTTCTGTAGTGCCCTTATGTTATATAAAAATAAACTAATTTTTACGATCCGTTCCTTCGAATTTTAAAAGTAAACAATATGTTAACTGTTTCCATATAAATAAATAATTAACTTTTAAAATTATTCTTATAAAAGTATTACTATAATATACAATTTGAAATTGTATTTTTACGGAAACTGAATATTAGAAAATTAAAAAAATATAGTTCACAAACAATTTTTTAACAGTTACATTTTGAGAATATATTTTACTTATGAATATTTTCTGATAGAATAATAATTGTTAAATCTTGTTTGATTATGTTTTTAATTTTGAATTAAAAATATTCAAGTACCATTTCTGAAATAATTTATAGAATTTTGTATATAGCCTTGTGCCACAAACGAATTATTAAATTTTTCATGATCCTCTCGGGTTACCCCGCAAGGGACAAAGCGTGAAACGTAACGTGTATTAGTAAACCTTGTCAGTACCTTTTATTCCTTGCATTTATATCGATATTAAATCATTAACCGTTTAACATTCAACTGTCAAATCATTAATTGTATATTTTAAATATTCTGTTACCCAAATCGCACGATAAAGTTTTTACATTTACAAATCCTTAGACCTTTTGCAGTTACGTAATATTAATGTATCGACTCGTAGTACAAAAATAACAATAAAACCGCAGCACTGATCATTAGCGCCGTGACAAATAACTCAATGGGTGGTCGCCATTTTGTTTCTCTATCGTCCGATTGGGGACGGGAAATGACGCCATTTGTAATTAAATTAAAATACATTAATGGTATTGCATGTCAGTAACATAAATCGAATTTGTGAAAAATATGTCTTTATACAAAAAAAAACAATTCGTGAGAAAGTTACCCTTAAATTTTATACTATAAAACTCTTGCCTAACTACGTCTTTTAAAATTGCGTATCCTTATTTTTTTCAATTGAAATTTAAAAATAAATTATAAGTAAAATATAGTGTGGGAGTCTCCAAAGCTGCGTTCACAAGTGGCAAAAGTCAAACAGGTCGACTAAACAAACACAAAAATTGTAACAAATCGATCATTTTTTAAAAATAAAAAAAAACTGTCCGAATGTCACAAATGTCAAAAAGCGCGCGCAATTGATACTTGTAACCTGTGCTGTAACGAATTGGCGCAAAAATCCACTTAAAATGGCCCCGTGAGAATAAAATTGTAACTTTTTTTCAACTTTTGGGGCATGAAAGGCTTTTGTAGCGTAATGACCGCTCTAAATATCACTATTTGTATTGTAGATGCAATGCAAAGGACTTTATACATGCGTAGGGTGTACCTCTTGCCTTACTATATTTATTTTACGATTAGTTCATGGAAGCAAATAAAATAAGTGAATGAATAAATAACACCCAGCTTTATTGTAATAAAGCTGGGCGTTATTTGTTTATTAAAAAAGGCAAAAAAGAAACACAATATTTAATAAATTAAATCAAGTCGTCAGTCCTTGAGGTTTCATATACAGGTGATACAAAATGGTAGTGCTAGCCATTTTTTATTATTCAATCAATGATGCACTTTTGTATTTATGATGTCCATTTTTAATTATAAAATGTGGAAATTTATTAAAAATGGTAAGTAACTGTATTGGTACCTTGTTTTGTTCAATATATTCTCTTCAAATATAAATTGTTCATTTGATCATGATCACTTACAAAACAGCAGACATCCCAAAATCCTTATAAATATAAAGATTTCTAAAAACCCGGGCCTTAATAGGCGACTTTACCTAATAGTTATAATAAGCAAAATGTTATACAGAAAAAATTATATAAAAATCTTTAAATACTTAAATTATGGTTAGCCCACAACAAGTAGCCGTACAGTAGGCAGGTAATAAAGCTGAAAGCGTAGGCGTGATGACCCACCTGACCGAAATTCTCATGGATTGTTGTTAACACTAATTTATGACCACGGGACATTATCTTGTACGCTTAATAAAATGTAATAACTTTTGTAAAAATGTTAATAATAATATTATAGATCCTAGACTCTGTTAGGGAACATGAGACACTAAGGTCTCTATGAGTCTAATTGGCTTAAGCACTTTCAATTGTTTAGGAAAAATAATAATAAAAAAAGAATCCATGTAATAGAACGTATAAACGTGTGTCCATAGTGTTCTACTTAAATATTTTAAAAATTAAAGTATATAATAAAGTACATAATTATACAGGCCGTCGTAGCATAGTGTGACAAGGTGCAACTGTACACGCAATTGATTTTGGGTTTGATGCCCACTTGAGGGATAATGAACCTAAAGATATAAATTACATAATCTTTATTTTATATTTGTATATTCAATATCTCTAAGTTCAAGGTTTAGATTTCGGACAGAAAGTGAAAGAAATAGTGTCACAGTCAACGCAGTGTCCGAACACTAATTCTCCATTTCTTGTATGAGAATCTGTTTTATTCAGTTCAGCTATAAAATACTTTTGCATACATGCATGACAAGAATAATTTGAACTATTCAAACGTTTTATTGCGTAATAGATAATATTAATAATTTGAAACAATCTCTTGAGATATACACCATCATTTATGTTGTTGTGCCTAAAATGCGTTAAACGGAAAAAAATATTTAGAAAACATTTCAAAAAACACTTATAAAAATACTTATCGTGGATAACACTTTAAAATAAGTAAAATAATTTAGATATTTTTAAATGTAAAATAGATATGCGTCAAGTATACTGATATTTTAGCTTAACCAAATCGAAACAACATAAACCGTATGTTTGTTTAAAGCTTATTCGGAGGTATAATAAAATTATGAATGAATTTTAGAAAAAGTGTAAAGCAAACAACAAACGCTTACTTTGTATCATTAATATTAGGAAAAAAGTTTATTCAACCGACGACTCACCTGTCCAAAAAGGGTCCGAAAAATTATTTTTTATTAAGAACAAACCAATAAATCCGATAAGCGCTATAAATTTTCTATTCAACGAATTTGTATAATTCGTAGGCGGGTTAATCTTGAAAGGAGTTTAGTATTTTCCCATACTGGGGTGTAAGATAGCAAAAACGTTGTTTTTTAGGTCGTACTCCGTCACACCCCGTTTCGCAGTGACCACGTTTAGACCATTTTTTGTATGGGAATCTGTTTTATTCAGTTCGGCTATGAAATATTTTTGCGGACAGGAATAATTTAAACTAATAAAACTTTACATAGCGTGATAAATATTATTAATACATTGAATGAAGATTATTTGAAAAATAATAGTAATCTTAGTCTTAAAAATAGTAAAATACTAAAATAAATAGCAACCCATCATTTCTTAGAAATTTTCGGGTAGCAGAAACTTATAAAAATCTCTCTGCAGAGATGTTAACAATTTTTATACATTTTTTTAAACATGTTTTCTAATCATTTGTTTAGAATAGTATTTTGAAAATAGTAAAATATTGAAAAAAACCTCTTCAATTACATTGTTATTTATTTATATTTATATTAACTAGTAGTTAAGTGATGTATACAGACATTGAGTTTACAAACTTTCCCTCGAACTTTTCAGTTATTGCAATACTTTATGATAAACGAAAACTATTTAAATATAACCATTGCTTAGATGGCTATGTGGGTATCGAATCAAGTTCCAACGTGCTTACAGTCGCTGTCACTGCGACATAAGGACCCCTGTATACAAGCTATATTATTCAATTACTTGTTCTAACAGCACTATGACCCTTTTGAGCCCCTGATCTTTTTGTAAATTGAATTTAAATTTGTTAAATTTATAACACATGAAAAAAAAATAATTTGCACACAGAGATAGTTAAGATATCTTAAATAAAAAAAATACTAAGTACAAATAAGGACTCACGCTGCGTCAGTCAAACGGACTTCCGATTCTTACATAAATAATATGAAATGTTGGTACGTGGGAAACTACTTTAATAGCTTTATTATATATATATATATATATATATCTATATATATATATATATATATATATATATATATATATATATATATATATATATATATATATATATATATATATATATAGAAATCGAGGTCATCCTGGCGCAGTGGGAAAGCGTCTGACTGTAAACGCAAAATTATAAAAAAATATTGTTGGTTCAATTCCCACACGGAGGAATTATTATATTCACAATTTATTTTTAATTTCTCAGCTCTAGTCAGACATATAGCGGCGTTGATACCGCCCTTTAATGTCTCGATTTCGGGTAGAAAGTAGGTCAACGGAGTGTCTTGACATTAGTTTGTCTCTGACTGAAGCGTGAAGCTGCTGTTTTTTATTGAATTATTTTTTATATTCTTAAAGGGGTTTTATTTGATAATTAAAATATAGTTGTATATATGTATACAAAAGTAATAACAATATTATATTTATTTAGTAAAAATATTTAATTTATATAAATAATAGAATGATTTTAGTTATAAAATATTTTTAAATAAATTAAGCAGTAATTATTATAATTTAATGCCAACATTACAATTCTAATAAAACCTATATATTAACGTCTCACACCTATAAAACTGTCAATAAACGAATTACTATTAATTATATTATATTATTGTATAACACATAATGCCTTTAAATTTCTCAAAAATCTTTTAAAATCACAAGTGTGTCACAAAGCGCAGAGTCAAAATATTTTACAACAGCTAATTGTCTGTCTGTCTGCATTCATTCATGACCGGAAGTCCGTTCTTAAAAATCAATTTTACTTGCGTAATTTTTTTTTCTCGAATGATGTATCGATTTCTACTCACTGTTGAAAAATCTTTGAATTTTTTCTATATTAATATAAGCTTGTCTATAATGTTATTTGAAATCGTTAGCTATTTTGCGTAACTATGATGTCGATGAGCAGCTATGATACTATACTTAATTTTGTTAATATAGTATTATATACTATGTTAACATTAAAGGAAATATGGTAAAAAGTTTGTATACCGTCGGTTATTTACATTGACTTACTTAACGATCGATTTACTTAACGATCCTATTAAGAGATTAATAACCAGCATGGCAGAATTTCACACTGCAATTCGTTGAAATTGTTTAATTCAATTTTGTTTTATAATATATATATTTCCCAAAAATATAAACAGTTGCATGAAATGTACGTAATATAATCACATAAGTATATTCAGATTTATTCACTTTACCTTCGATGTAGGTATAAGAAGCACTGAACGTATAGATTTCTGTGACACACTACATAACTATTTTTAAATTTAGAGATCATAGCGGCGCCGTGGATCAGCGTCTGACGGTTAACACAATTAGATGTTAGTTCGATTCCCACTTGTATGAAAAATGTATGTACATTTCTTCACTCTGATTAGATGAAGCGCGCTGTTAAGTTCACCAATCAACACGCAATGTCTTGATCAGATGGAAAGCAGTCAACGGAGTGTCTTGACACTAGATTGTCTCTGACTGACCCTGTTGTGCGGAGCAAAACCTGATACTGTTTTTTTTTAATTGTGAAAAATATAGTGATGAAACTCAGTTCCAAGCCTCATCCAGCAAGATCGAGTCAACCAATATACTTATGAATACGAACAACCTCACGAATTTTCTACATAGCAAAGTAAGCAGAAAAGATATAGTATAAAAACACTCGGTTCTCAACAATGTACTTTGTCTTAATAGTTTTAAAAGTTGAATTTGTCTCTTTAATTTGTAATTGAACCAACTGCCATCGCATTTTTGTTCAGATGCTACCTCACTATTTTACTATGGCCTGAAAAGGATATGGTTTTTTTTATTATAATAGTTTTTTTAAAATTTTATATAACCGTTTTTTAATGGGTAACCACCATACCAAAATCCAAAAGTCATCCAAAATAACATCCTGCAAAATCATAATATACAGATAAACTAGTGACGAGACACTCCGTCGACGTCCAAATTTCCGATTAATAAATTTAGAAAAAAATATATAACTGTTTCTTTCAGAACAGAACCTATATGCTTGCTTCACGCTTTTTATCCCGCATGAGACATTGCGTATTGAGTGGTGGAACTCAACGCCGCACACTGTCTTACCAGAGCGTGGAAGTAAAAATAATTGATATATAATCACTTCCCCGAATGGTGATCGAACCCACAACCGATCGCGTTTACAGTCAGACGCTGTCCCACTGCGCCCCGTCCGGTCTCATTGTTTATATTGAACTAAACATAAATATTATACATTTTCTAGAGATTTGTACAGCAATTTCAATTTAAAACTTTTATACGGTGATAAAGCTGTAACTTTTTAATAAGCGGTTGGAACTTTACCAACTTAGCGAACTTGCCCAGTGATTGTTACCGGAAAAATTTAATTATAAAGAACGAACACTTGTTACTACTGAGCAATATTTCATAAACTTTTATTTATAGTTTAAGAATTAGTAAGAATACTTTTAAGGTTTCTAGGTCTTGCAGTTATTATGATAGATATCTAGTCCTTTTTTCATGGAACGTTTTAGATTAATGTTTTTTTAATTGTTTATATATTTATAACTATACTAATATATTAATATAATCATCTCATTATATATTTGAATGCATATCTCATCTTATAGATATTTGCGGATATATATTTATATTTGTTCAAGTTTCAGGTCGATGGTAAAGTAAAAAATGTATCATTTTCAAATATAAATTTTATTATTAAATTTAATTGACTTTTGAGTATAAAAAATATTGTTGCACACATTCCTATTTACAAATATAATTAGTCCTAAATAAACTGTTTTCCAAAATTATTTTTCTTTTTAAATATACAAAAATTGTAATCTAAACGACCTAATAAATATTTGAATCTATATATCTATCTAAAAAACTATTTAATATCCATATAGATATGGAAAACTGCCAACATGAGGTACCGCGGACAGAGGCACAAAAACAGGCATCATCCGCTCAGCTTGAAGGTAATGTGTTCGCGTGTGTTTCTTCAAATGGTCCCTTCGTCCGAATTTCTTCCCGCAAGTGGGACACGGATAGGGCCGCACTCCTGAGTGTATCCTCTTATGTCTAGTCAACTCTTCGTTCCTCGTAAAACTCTTTCCGCAGTTCTTTTCGTCACATTTGTATGGTCTTTCACCAGTGTGTATCCGGATATGACCTTTTAACTGACCGTTATTAGAAAATCCGACTTGGCAATGCGGACATTTGTATTTTTTCGGTCTTTGCTTCCGCGCATTAAGTAGTTTCGCTTCATTTTCTTGATGCAATATTCTTGCGTATTCTAACTCCATAGCATATCCTTGTGCTAGAGATTCCAATAAGAGAGGGTCAGTGGGTGGGACACCAAGTGTGGTAGCAATATCCGTTGATATATACTCAGGAATAAAATTGTGATTGTATATATTTTGTGGGAGACTGTTTGACGCAAACATATTTGGTTGAGGTGGAGTTTCCAGAGAAGATTTAGGGGGATCCCGTGTTTTTTCTTTTTTGATAGCATTTTTTGGTTCTTCAAGCAATCTATCGCAACACAAACTTAGACTAGCTACAGGTGAATCCGAAATGCCTATATCTTGTGTGACTTCCACCTTCGTGTGCTTATCATCTTCATTATCAGCAGTAGTCGTAGATACAGTAGCATCTTGATAATTGTTACTGTCGTTCTTCTTAAATGTGCCACGTATTTTTCTCAGACGACTCTCACGTTTCTCATCTTTTGTTTTCTTAAGTTCGCTTGCTCTTAACTTAATTTTGTCACTAAATTTGCTTGGATCTTCATTTTTATCATCAGTCACATCCCAAGGCCTGAAAAGCCTTGAATATTTTTGCTGTACAGATAACATTTTCGTGTAAACTATTAGGATGATCTCACACACGATCAAGTTGCAGACTGGGACCCTTTCGCGTTTCAACAACTTTTATATACATTTCTTTAACAATAAATTTAATAAAAGCACCCAAAAGTAGAGGGATAACCGATACCATTGAACGAATGAAAGAGACGAAATATTTTTCAATTGTTGCACACTTAGCAATGACGTGATCGTTTCAGCGTAACACCCAAACCAAAGAAAATCATTTTAATCCTTAAATATATAGATATAAAATATATTTTTATATGTACCTTAATAGTAGTTTTACTTTTTTGTGTATTAAGGTCTGTATCTTTGAGATAGGGGTGTGTAATGTTATTTATGTTGATTTTTGTGCGTCGTCCGGAGGCGGGCTTGGGGGCAGAGCGGCATGCTCGAGTGGTCGCGGCCCTCGCACTCGCAGCTGCTAGCGTGTTTGTTTTAATGGTTTCGATTGTTGCGGTTCTCGATTTATGTGCCACATACACGTGATGAACAATGAGACCGAATATATAGAGACCTATTGTGGGACTGTAGTTTGTGATATAAGGAATTCGTTTCCCAGAGTTGAATGTTAAAGATATTAATTTTAAGAAGTAAAGTCGCCTCTTATCAGGTCCACTTCCACAGGTTGACTAGAAGAAAATTCTTTTAGAGATATTTCCACTGTTGCGGACTTAATTTCTATAACGTCAAGCATCTCTATGTATTTAATTAAGTGCAATAAAGAATACATAACCTAGCTGACCCGGACAACTTCCTATAACCTCGGAATTAAATATATAGATAATCGAATAAATGCTAAAAATATTCTCAATCCTCACTAATTTTGCAAAGTGACATATGAAATGATATATTTGTTTATTGTTATTTTTACAATATTTTCTTTATAGCTTCAGCATACAGCCGCATATATATACAGACAGAAAGTACCTAGTGTTAAGATACTCCGTACTTCGTTTTCCACCGAAACCGAGACGAAGTGGGAATCGAACCCATAACCAATCGCGTTTACGATCAGATGCTGTCACACTGCGCTACAATCGGCCTCAAAAATTACATAAAAAAATATTATATTAATTAAAATATTAATTTGTAAATGTATCACAGTCAAGCCGTTGGTAGAGTCAGTTATAAATGAATGTTAATACAAATATCAAATTAATATAATATTAAATTCAATTTTGTATTCAAATATATCACTCATACACACAATGGCCTAACAAACCACAGTTGATATTGTAGCATACATTTCCTGGTTTATCATAAAAAGTCCGCAGAATTTGATCGAAAGCTTCAATCTAAACAAGTAGCTATTCAAATACAATGGAATTGATTGTAAAGCTTTGATACATTTGGACAGTTTCCCAAAGAACCGTGGATTTGGTGCGATCTGTCAATTTTGGTGTCACATGATGGATTACAAGCGTTTTAATAAAGTTAATGCGATTTTTTGCAGTAAAACGTTCAAAATTTTTATATTTTCCGTTATTACTTATTTGTGAGTAATTATTATTAGTTCCGTATTAAAAATAAATGTTAATACCGGACATGGAAACTATACTTTTAACCAGTTGTTTTACATTGCTTTCCATGTTTCATATATAATCTTCTTTTTCTTTTATTGATAGATAAAGAGCAGTGTTGAATTCATCCAAGAAAAAAACATTTTTTTAGCTTCACTCCTATATCCTGCGTAGTAAGGTAGGCAGGAAGTACCTAGTGTCGAGACACTCCGTACTCCGCTGATCTCTGAATTCGTGACATTGTGAAGTGGCGGAACTTAATGCCGCGCTTTGTCTTATTCCTCCGAATGTTAATGGCGAAAAGTAAATTTGAAATTTAAAACTTATTTCAGAAAATTTCTACCTGAAAATATAAATATAGCTATATAAAAATAGATCTATCAAAATCTATTTTTTTATGTAAGGAGCGCAAAATATAAATGCTTAAAAAGCGTATACAGAGTTTATAAAATAAAAAGACAAAGAAAATGTATGATTTTTTATTTTTTTATAAAATAAAAAAATAAAAAATCATACATTTTTTAATATACTCGTATAGACTAACAAAAACAAAATTGAGGTCAGTAAGATGACTTTTAGAAATATTTTAAAAATTAGACTGAGGAATAAATAATGAAATCGTGTTCCTTAGTTTAGCCACTTTCATTTAAAAACCGTTCAGGTTGTAGACCATTTCTAAAAAACGCAGCGGTATTGGTCGTTTTTAAAAATGTTTTCTAATCCTAAGTGTGCATAACACTTTAAAAATAGTAAAATAGATTTAATTTATTAAATATATTTCTTTAATTAAAAATAGGATAAGAAAAATACAAATAATTTAAATATCTATATTTTTATACATATCTATAAACTTACTTAATACAGTAAAATAAGTTTTTTTTAATATAAAATTTACTGCACTACAAGCTGGATCTATATCTTTTTTCTTTATTGTCATATATTTCTCATTTATTTATTTATGTATATATTTTTATTGACACATATAAATATATAGTTATAACCGAATTTTATATAAACTAAATGAATTAAAATAAACACAACTAAATAATATATCATATAAAAAAAACACATTTACATATAATTATATTCAGCTACTTAAATCTAAAAATCTATAAATAAATTTAAGCGAATTATTGTGAAAATTAAAATACCTTATATCTATGAAAATAAGTTATTGTAAGATAGAACATTCTTTGCACTATGAGGTCAACATTTGTATAAAATACAAGTGTGCTAATTCTAAAGATCGATGCATCAAGATTTTGACTCTTTATTTTTGAGTTTTTGATATTTCTCGAGCACGCCTTTACATCGCGGGCCTGAGTGATCGATATGCCGTTATACAATTACATATTTTACTGGTCTATAGCGATTCCGTTTTTAAAGAGAAAAAAACACATATTTTTCTACTACAAATTCTTGAAGCCGGTTGTGGCGCAGTGGGACAGCGTCTGACTGTAAACACAACCGGTTGTGGGTTCTATTCCCTTTTGTTCACTCGAATTTTAATTACTTTCATTTTCTCGCTCTGGTAAAACAAAGCAGGGCGTTGAAATCCGCCACTCGCAAATATGAGCATTAGTTCTAAAAAAATAATTTAATTATTATTTTGTAAAATAAACAATGCGAAAATGGCAAAGAAAATGTACTGGCCAAGTCTATATTGTTAATATTGGTAATAATAAAAATAAACTATAAATAACATAAAATAAACATTATTATTCAAATATTTAATTTATAAAATAAACATTATTATATAATAACATAAAATTTTAAGTAAAAGTATTTAAAATGGATTAATTTCGTATATTTTGATAGATAGGCGAGTCTACCTGTGACCACGGACTACTATAAAATATTCGAAATGTCAAGTTTTGAAAAATGTATTTTCGAATACCAAAATATACGCGATAATTCCATTTAATTTTATAATTTTAATATTTTTTCTATCTTACAATAACTTATTTTACTTCAGTAAATAAGTTTATAGATATGTATAAAGAATATAGATATTTCGATTATATGTTCTTTTCTTATTATTAATTAATTTAGAAAGATATTTAATAAATGACGGCTATTTTACTATTTTTAAAGTGTTACTCCACACCTAGGATTAGAAAACACTTTTAAAAAACGTATAAAAATTATTAAACGTTCAATTAAAATGTATAGATTTATCGAGTGGAAATAGTAAAATATTAAGGACCGCCACTTTTAATAGATACATCTTCTTTAAGTGTTAAAATGAGTTACTATAAATAATTCCGGATAACCAAAGCAGAGAGCCATCAAAATACTTTCAATAATAAAATTATACTTTTTCATTCAAAAAATAAAACCCACCATTCACGAATATGGTTTTAACACTGTCATAGTAACTTCTAATTTCTATATAAAAATCAGATAAATCTTCCAACACACAAAGTTTACTGTATTTCAATAAGATTTAAAAGAACTTCCTAAAAGCGTGACAACTTTATAAGTTTCGAATATTTTTTCGTATAGCATTGTACTTGTCGATTACTACGCTTGTCGTGAAATGCCTGAGTGTTATCAATGGGAAACGTAAAATTATACAGAGTGTTTATTGTTAGAAAAAATAGGTTTGGCGTAGCTGTCGGTCTAATGGTTTATGAAGAAAACAATTTTCGCACTATTCTCTTATATTTCCAAGAATGTATTTTATATGGATGATGTAAATTTTACATTGACTATAGTTATACGTTTATTTTCTTTTGTTTTTTTTAGCTTCTCGCTTTATCCCTTGCGGGGTAGTCAGAGTATACGGAGCGCCAAATGCTACGGTTCCTGCAACGTTCATTTTATGTAAATATTAAATTAAATTACATATATAAAAACCATGATAATTTATGTCCTCAACAAAAAGATTCTTTAATTGCTCACAAACATTTGAGTACTAACAATATTTTTGAAAATATAACTATGCTATCTATATAAACAATTATATTTATCATAAACTGAACATGCTGTATAATATTTGCGAGACCCTGTGTGGTCTACATTTGACCACAACCATGTTAGTTTAGAACAAAATACGCTATAAATTTAAAAGGGCTGACAACTCATTGTCCTCAATATCTTCATTGATGGCGTAGACAGACGGACGCCGTGTGCTTGTTATGTATGCATCAAATGACAATGTCAGTGCGTAAAATACGTAGTTTTCATACAAATATTTTGACGCTTGTACAAGTATTTCATTATTCTTGAATGTTTATATCTCAGTAAGCTACTCTAAATGTAATCTCTCTCTAATAATAAATAATCCCTACGCACAACACACAGATTGGATATTTATTCAGTAACTAAGACGAAAAAGATATTTTTTTAACTTGACGCTTATCCTCTAACGATAACAGACTAATAAAATTATATAATATATCTATTTAGTCATTTTAATTACTTTATGTTTCTTGATAATTAGATGTCAATATATACTTATAATGAAACGTTAAATAAAAAAGTAAACGGTAAGTATTAAAAAGGAGATGTGTCATGAAATCCATATATCTTTTTTTAATCCTTATTTTGTGAGGTTTGTATCTCAATGTTCTAAATTTTATTCATATTCTGCTTCTTGTTACGTTTACACAAACTTGTATTGACAAGTTACTAAACGATAAAACTTAATTAACGTTTACTGTTGTATATGAGGAGAAATTATAACTGCTGTGTGTGACGCCATCAATCCGCAATATAACAGCATTGGAATGTAAACACGATGGTTGTAAGTTCGATCTCTAGAAGAAGTATGGTAAGAAACAGCTTCGCTTCTCCATACTCATTAGAGATAACCAGTGTCAAGACATTATGTTGACTATTTGTGTGCAAAATTGCGTGATTTGTGGCTAAGACAACGCCGCACTTTATCTACCAAAGAGGGAAAAAATTTTTAAATATAATAATATCCGGGTAGGAATCGAACCCACAACCAATCGTGTTTACATTCAGTCCCAATAATAATGATTATGTACCAATTATTCATAGTTTTCTGGTTTGTTAAGACAAAATACAGCGTTGATTTCAGACACATTCTGAGAGCATTCAATGGGCGCAAAATAAACAATAGACTATTTTATAATTAGATTTTCGGTATAATATGTCTCTGTTACGGAAAAATCGTGGACATAAGTCGTGAAAAAGATTTAAAAGTAAATGTTACAAGTGAACCTCGCCACTTAATTGATTTAAACAGTGATGTCACCGCAACACGAGGGGGACCGGGGTCAATGGGAGGAGCCTTCTCCCCTCGAATTGGTAACTGGAATTATTATTTTTACTTATATTTGTAATCGAAGGGAAAACTGTTAAGTGACGATATAAATATTTTTTACAATTTACGTACCAACTAATCCACATATTTAATGAAATAAAATAATATTTTAAAGATTACTTCTGTTATTGGTACTTTTTTTTACAATTTCCCACTTTATAATATGCATGCATAACAGGGTTATCAGAGACAACCTAGTGTCAAGACACGCCGTTGATTGCTTGACTGCGTTCTAGCCGAAATCGAGATATTGCATATTAAATTTAGATCTCAACGCTGCCCGTTGTTTAACCAGAGCGGAAAAATGCAAATGCATTTTAAACATAATCATTCCTCCGGATTCACAACTACTCAGTCAGTTAACAGTCGGATGCTGTCCTACTGCGTCTCAGTTGGTATCAATTATATTTATAATTTATAAAAAAATTAAAATAAAATTTTACTTACGAAAACAAATTTTTGGGCAATTTTTTGTTTATTTTTCTCATATTCTTATTTTTAAGCTATTTTAGATGATATCCATATTTAATGCATTGTATAAAAAATGTAATCCAACATTTTGATGCGGCGGCCATTTTGAATAAATAACAACACAGTTCTGTCTAGTCTAGTAAAAATGCAATGTTGAATGAATATTTATGTTTGTTAGATTACATTGATATGTGCGGTGCGATGAACAACACTTAACAGATCAATACAATAAATAGGCACACTGTATATACCTTATATGATTGCATTGTCTTTAGAACCTAGTGTCAGTCCAAAGAACCTCAATCGCACTCAAGTGGGTTAAATTAAGCTTGCACGAATCCACATACACTAACTAACTAACACGGCAAATTAAAGAAAAGGTTTTAAAAATGGCGGAAAGTAATTGTCATATCGGTAAGCTTCGTTAGTTAGTATATAAAGTAGCGCCATAGTACCGTCAAATACACATTGCCCTAGCAACTTGTGTATTACATATAAGTACGTTTATATATATATATATATATATATATATATATATATATATATATATATATATGTATAACACATGGTAGTGTGTGTAACTAATTTTGATATTTTAATGTATTTTTATTAATTATTTGAAAAATGCTTGATAAGTCAATGCCTATTGAATTTATTCATATGAACTTTATCTAAGCCAAATATAACACCATTCCGTCTACATAATGAACGGAAAAACGAATCTAAGTTATCCCTCACTTGTTAATATAAAGAAATGGCTTGATGACTCTTTTGTCAAAAAAAATAACTAAGAACAATCTGATTATCTATTAGCAAGAAATAAAATATAGAAAATACCAACGTTAAGAACGTCTCGAACGTTCTTAACGTTCACGATTTAACTGTATGTAATGTGTGTACAAATCTCATTTGAGAAATTTTTATAGGTTTTAAAGTAAAAATAAGTACATTCTATTACGCAATAAATTGGGTTTTCTAAATTTAAAATACATTTCATAATATTTTTCAAATTTAAAATGTGTAGTTTAAATCTAAAGAGAACTACGTGAAGTGTAAACGAATACTAATTTAAAACTGAAAAAAATATGGTGCTTTAAAAAAAAATTTTTTTTTAAATAATTAACTTAATTATCTAAAAATAAGTTGCTAATTCTATATATTTTATTTGATTGGACAAAGTCTTTATTGATTTAAACTTAAAGTGCCTGCCCACTTTGCAATACAAAAAAAAACAAAAAATAAAACTATACATTAGACAAGTGACATTTCAAGATGAAAACGTAAAGCGATTATATTCGCACCTCTAAGCCTACAATGCGACATTGTCGGCCCAACAGAGATTCGCCACATCAATACTTGACCGCTCTAATTTACACCTTTGTCACTTTGTCGGTGAATCGGTAAAGCATAAACGTTCACGCGTCATCTACTTTGCCTTAGTCATCTGTTAACTGAATGAGTTTATACACGGAGAATGACTTTGTTCGGTGTTATAGTGCATTTCTTTATAGGATATATCTTTATGATGAATTAATAATGGTGATATCTTATTTTAAATACAAACTATGATATTGTTAGATTGGAATTAATAAAATTACCCCAAAAATCAAAGCCTCAGGTACTAACGTTACGTACAGGAAACGTAGGAAGAGCCTTGCTTTCTATTGTAAGGCCACACTAGAGATGCATATATTGTGTAAAAAGATAAATAAGTACTAAACTACATCTTACTAAAATGAAAAAAATTAAATTTAATTATTACACTTTTACAAGAAGCTAATTCATATTTTTCCGCGTATACCAGGCAAACCTAATGTCAAGACGTCAGAGAGAACCTAATGTCAAGACAGTGACCAGATTCCTCCTGAATTCGAGACCTCGTGTATTAAGTGGCTAAGCTTATTAAACGCGTGATGCGTTAATGCATAAAAAAAATTAAATAGCCCAAATATAATCTTTTATTGAGTGAGAACGAAACTCACAACCAATCGCGTTTACAATCAGACTCACTACTCCTCGATGGCTTAAAATATTTAATTTATCGATATTTTAATAAGACAAAAGGAAGCCTTTATAACAACTCTCAATTCGCAATTTCAACGCAAATCAACGTCAACTTAAGTATACTAGTATTACAAACAAACTTAACACCGTAAAATTTTTGGCCTCCATTCATTATACAAACTTATTACAATGTTAATATTGACGGGTGACGATCGATCTAGCTTTTAAATACATAGTAGCTTCACATTTTCGGCACGTTTGTTACATTATTCTGCGTTTACTTTCATGCGCCGTCTTGTACCTGGGTATAGGGAATTATATTCTTGATACTTGATGTTTACTGCTTACCACTAACCTAAACATTGTAGACAGTGTTAAGTTACGGTAAATTATAGAGATATGGATTGGGTAGCGTAATTCAACGCTAAACGTTTGTCGTATTTGACGATCAAAGATTGAAATATATATACTTAATTAGATTAACATAATTTAATATAATTTTAAAAAGCAGATTCATTAAAATTTATAAACATGAATATTAAAGAAATCGTACTGCGTTGAGGCCCTCACTATTGGAGTGCTCTGTCAAAAAACGATAGATTGCGCATTGGTACAATATCTTAATTTCGGGAGGAAAGCAAACAATACAATTTCTCGATGCAAGATTGTCTCCGACTATTCTGCCATGCTTGATGAAGTATAAAGTTGCTTTTATTTAAATATTAAAATTATAATTTTAATTTTAACTTTTATCATTTTACATTCAATATAGGAGGAAATAACATAAAAAATCAAGCCCACGTTCACAAAAATTGTCGGTTACCTATATTTCTTAATATATCCAAAAACAGCTTCACGCTTCATCCCGCATAAATCTGTTATGCGGTGTCTATGCCACCGTCAGAGACATCCTAAAGTTAACTGATTTCCGTCCGAAATCCACATATTGCGTAATAAATAGCGAACTCAACCCCGCGCTTTGTCTTACCAACTCAAATTAATATCTATATTAACAAAATTATTATTAATTACTAAAAGAATAAAAAAGATATTCCCAATAAAGCTTTTATTAATAATTTTTTTTAATATATTTCAAACGAGTAAACCTTTTCTTAAAAAACATATATTTTCTTGCAACGTATCAAGATATTTAACTTGGCTAATCTATTCAAGTACCGCGGGGGCGGGGCGCGGTGTCTTTGTGTGTTTGTTTGTGTAACATTCGCACCTTTACAGATGTCATCTCATTGCGGAAAAATCATGCGTGAATTGTGGATAAGGGTTATATGAAGACACTGTATAGTGACATGTATTTAAAATGTTTGTATGATATTGTTGCCAATATTAAATTTCACATTTCAATTTTTTTATTTGTTATTCATAAAAACAATTTTGACGCCATCTTGACTGAGCTGAAAATTGTCTGGTTGTTTTGTTTGATTCCTATTGTCATATAAATAAATAAAATTCGAGACCTTTGTTCAATTAAATTAACAATTGTATATTTAAGGCATATATATACATGGTACATATATCAAAATAACAACTTTATCATTTTTGTTCTTCAACTGTTTGTTCCGGCTAATCAGCGAACTAACTAAGGGCTTCAATTTCATTATTTTGAATTTTGACATGATGTTCACTGGCAAATAGCTGATGTTATCAGAAGTAGTTATTTTACCTTAAGATTATAAAAAGATCCAAAGATATTAAGTTAATGAAGTCGTGAACGGGAAATAAAAAATTGCCTTTGATTTTGTAAATTTAAGAAAAATACAATATATAAGAACTAATATAACTAGAAAATGAGAGTAACTTATTGTTAAGGTTTCTTTAACGCGTGAATTATACAGAAATAAATGCATGTAAAAATGAAAAAAAATCAAATACGTTAGTAAATGGAAAACTAAAACTATATTTTACTTGATTTTATTATTTATAGTAGAGCCAGATATGTACAAACTATATAAATATAAATTAAACAATGAAGGCATATATTAGAAATCTAAAAACTTCCATTGCAAACTGAATCTACAAACATAAGTAGATCTTCCGATCAATCATCGTATGTTTCGGCGACAACAACAGCGCCTCTAATGTTTAAAAGCTTCGCGATATATTGAGATGGATCGCTCTTCAACCCTTTAGAGCAACGTTAAGAATAAATTGGATAAAAAGTATCATAAAGTATTTTAAAATCTTAAAAAGGCATAAAGAATTTAATATATTTCAACGAGAATAATCGCCGGTCGTGGTGCAGTGGGACAGCGTATGACTGTAAACGCAGTCGGTTGTGAGTTTGATTCTCATTCTGAGGTTTATTTTTTATTTTTTTTGAGCTTCACGCTTTTATCCCGCATAGTAGGGTACCAAATTCCAAATTCGAGACATTGCGAGTTGAGTGGTGGATATCAATGCCGTATTTTATCTGGCCAGAGCGAGGAAGTGTAAATAATTTAAATATAATCAGTGGGGATCGAACCCACAAGAGATCGTGTTTACAGTCAGACGCTGTCCCACTGTGCTACGCCCGGACTTCTCTAGGGATTATGTTTATATGATTTTTAATTTTTCACTCCGGTAAGACATAACGCGGCATTGGCTTCCGCCATTTAACACGCAATGTCTCAAATTTAGCGGAAAGTTGATTACGAATTGTCTTAACACTATGTCCTTGCTATCTTACTATGCAGGATAAAAGCATTAAGCTAAAAAAAAGATAATAATATGCTTTAACTAATAAACAACTATATAACAAACTATTTGTACCGCGTTTTATTCGCGTGGAAATTAATGAATTTCTGAATCTTGTCTATATAATTCTAAAATAAAAGTAGCCTAAATCAGCCTATATTAGATCAGCTGTTTGCCAGAGAAAGTCCCTCTCTAAAGGTATAAACAATCTCTTTTGAGAGAATAATAATAATTTAATAAATAAACAATGTTCTGTTCAATATTTGCACTTATTATGCATTAATAAGAACTATCTTCATACTTTCTCACGTAGAGGAGTGTGAGCAGAGAGAAACTAGAGTTAAAACACTTTGTCATATGATTCTTGCTCAAGTTCTTGATATTGTGTATTGAACGGCGGAGTTTAATGCCGCACTTTGTCATGCCAAAGCGAGGGACTAAATAAGTATACAAATCATTATTTCTCCATGAGGAAATCTAACCAGCAAACACTGTATACACTCAATAGTGGAGTTCAGTTTAATTTTTTAACTATGACCTTTCGAACGTGCCTGTTGAGCACAAATCACTTCAACGATGTCACGTTGTATGAAAAACACACGAAGAACGAACGGACATTGATCGGTGAAAAAGAGACAAACTAATATATAATATAGTCAGACTATCAACCTGTTAACCAAAAATGGTGTTAATATTAAGAAGCTTCGCGGTTTATTCAGCGTAGCAAAATAGTCATAGACAATCTATTATCGAGACTCTCCGTTGACTGCTTTCCGTCCGAAATCGAGACATCGCGTGTTACCCAACACCACAATGCCACATTTTGTTTTTCTAGAGCGAGGAAGGGAAAATATTAATTATAATCAATCCCTCGAGTGGGAATCGAACTTACAACCGCATACAGTCAGATGCTGTACCACTACTCTATGGTGACTTCAATATTATTATTATCATAAATAAATTTAAAGCGAAATACAAGCTATAAATCCCACTCTCCCTCTAAACACGTGCGGTAACGCGGCGGTCAGCATATTTCCGCATCGCTACACGCCATTGTAAAACACCATTTATTATTCCTTTATAGTATATAAAGATCGATACTATGGTCCTTGAGATGCGAATGGATTTGATATGATTTTGTGTATAAGAAACAAGTTCTGTTAAGTGATATTTAATCATTTATATGAGTAACGTTTTCTTAGTCTATCAAGTGGCTTCGGTAGGGTTAAATTTGACAACAAAGTAGAATATCTCATAAAATATAATTATTAAAAAAAATCATTGTTTTAATTTATTTAAGAAAAATATATAATTATTTCAAAAATATTTCACTATTTTCTACATAATTACTGCAGCGTTATGTTCTGTGTCTCTATACTACAAAATTATAATTCATAATTTTATTCAATAAATATTATTATTCAAAATCCCCGTAAAATAGAAAAAATAAAACGTATAAGGCAATTAAATATTACACTTAAAATTTTATTTGCGGCCATCTTCGTTTCTATCATAATTATTTCAATTTTTTCATTTAAAATAAAAAAAAAATGAAATACGCCAAAACTCCTTAAGAAGTAAAAAATCCCCTTATGGAATACAAAAAGATGGTTTCTTTGATTTTATTACATAGCTAACATTATAGCTATAATGTAATTTATATAAACGTCGGCGGTTGTCACATGTGGCCACATGACAATGGTGTTCGCGCATCTGCTCGGAAATTCTGACACGGGCCAATATAGTGCGGTAGAAAAACGTTTTGGTTTAGCGGTTATAAAAAAGATTCAAGTAGCTTTAAGTAGTCGTCCACAACTTCGTTTGCGTAGATCAGACTGAAAAACATAAAACCATGCTTCTTTTCATCAACAGTAATTTTAAAAATATTTTTAGGCCTTTAAACTCTTCAAAACCTAGAAATTTAATACATAGGTAACATTCCAATTGATTTCAATTATCAATTCCTGGCTCTGTTAAGACAAAGTAGAG
Source organism: Dryadula phaetusa (assembly GCA_032432895.1). Classification (NCBI taxonomy): domain Eukaryota; kingdom Metazoa; phylum Arthropoda; class Insecta; order Lepidoptera; family Nymphalidae; genus Dryadula; species Dryadula phaetusa. The sequence continues at coordinate 4,730,735 of JAOYRS010000073.1, forward strand.
TTTGAAGTCAGTTTTGAGTTCTACCAACAACACGCAATCAAATGCACATCACTCGTCTTACGAGAGCGGAGAAATGGATGGAAATATATTTTAAATATAATCATACCTCCGAGTGGTAATCGAAACCATAACCAATCGCGTGAAAAGTCAGACACTCCTCCACGAAAATACGAAAAATGCTTTAAGATCTTTGTAAAAGAGGTTTTAACTTGATTTAATAATATAATTAGCTTTTATATAAAACGTTTTAAAATCAGCTCTTAATTATAAGAAAATATAAAGGAATTTATTTTAAGTTATTTTAATTTTTTCTTATATCATATAAAATAATATACAATGCCTTTCCTCAAATACTCAAAGTCCTCTATTTTATTTAATATTTAGTTCTTTACGTTTGTTGTTTTATCATTACATTATATATTTTCAATATGTATTTTATTAAAATAAAATATCTAGGAGTTTTTCTTATACTGACTTGCTTTCACTTGGGTAGTAAGTTCTAGGCACTGCCCCGAGCTTGCCCCTTGCTATTATTTGCAACACGAAAAACCAAGTATCTGTACAGTAAATCTATGGAATCCTAAGGAATTTTTGAAATAACAGACTCTTTATACATTTTATTATACATATATATGTTTTATTATATACGTATATATTTACACTTGAAATAGAAAAAAAATAGTAAAGGAATATTCGCTTTATAATATCAGTCTGTATCCCTACGAGCAATACTTTAAAAATTATAATTTGGAGGACTCGATATCAATAATTTTTATATTGTAACACTATTAAAAACATATATTATTGTAAAAGGAATTCAAAGTTGTCCATAGTAAATATAAATAAGTATTTGTAGCAAGCCAACGAACTCCCGCATAATTTCGAATAATAAATTATTTATATGCAAGCTATTAAAATGAATACGCTTAAAATATTATTCTTGCTGTATGACTGTATATTTTCAATTCTGTCAAAATCGTTAAGTCAATAATAAGATCTGTGATTTTCGCGATTATTATACATTTAAATCGAAACTCAAAACTCGAGTATATTTTAGTATTCGAATATAGATAATTTTCATGTGACCACCAACTAATGTAAATTGTTAAACGTTGCGTTTTCCAAAAAATGTATTTTCGAATACCAGAATATAAAAACGCCATTATAATAATTTTATATGAAATAATTTGGCCATTTTAAAAATATAAAACCCTTTTATAACATAATGTAAAAGAAATATAATTACAAATATTTTTTGACTTACATCGTACGATTCGCCACACCGCATCGCCCCGTCACACGATTACCGAAGTCAAATATTCAATTACTTTCAATACAAACTTAAAAAATATTTTACTAAACTAATGTTTAAACCAAAATCGCCTTTATTTCTATAATAACAAGAAATAGTAATAATTTTATAAGAATAATTGAAGTGTAAAGTACTTAGTATAGATAGCTCTGTTGAAAAGCTCATGAGTGCATTAGCCATTGTGGATAACAACAATAAGACTGCCATTGACATAAGTCAACGGTTTTCAAAAGTTATGCCATTTTATATTTTACTATTAAATTGTTGAAAATTAAACTCTATGTCATACAAAATAAGGTTGTTCTCACTTTTCGTTTTTATGTTTGTTATTTTACAATGGAATTGCTTTTTTTTCGGTGACGCTCCAAATTGGGTTAGGATTTATAAGTATTATGTCTTCTTAAGTATTTGACACTTGAAGAGTATGTTTACGGGTTTTTGTTTGTAAGCCGATCACTTAGTATTGGTTATTGTTTTGTTTGAGACAGGTGTCTAATTTTTTTTTATATATTTTCATTTTCAAATAAAGTTTGATGAATTTACTGTTATATCACTTTTACTTTATCAAGATTGTTTATTTAAAACATGTGTTAGTGGAATATAGTATAAATATTTTTTCTTCCACAAGAATATATAATTAGACTAACTTATAATTCCATCAAATTAATTTAATCAGTCCATATTTTTTTGGTTCAATAGTTAATTTTAAAATTGTAAAATTCTATGCATATTCCTTGTATATGATACTTGCATATTATTGTTAAAAATAATTTCATTAATGCAATTTTTACAATTCATATTAGTTTTATAACATAAAAACACAATTGTAAGTAAAATATTTATATAAAAATAATAAAATATTTACAAATAATAAAAAAACACACATACTAATTATATCAATATAGTAGCCATTTGTACAATGAAAAGCACCCTAATAGAAGAAATGCAATAAAATAATAAAAATAATCGTACAAACCGCATCTGTTACGGCACACCCATACACTTATGTGGATATTGAACGACACCCAAAAACTCCCCATTTATTTAACTCAGTACATATAACACATTGTCACTTATGAAATGTTATCATGGGAAATGAGAGTCAAGTTTTTTTTTGTAATTTTAAGTTAAATTATGATTATTTTTCTGATAAAGTTGTTTTATTAAAATGTTTTTTTTTTATATTTTAAATGAAACCATTTTATGCGTATTAATCGTGTGTATATTATATTCCCAAAATAAATGCTTTGAAACCTGACGTTTCGTACACTTTACAGTCCGTGGTCACATGATTATTCCGTTTAAAATAGTGTCATTTAAAATGTATAAAAATCGCGAAAATCAAAGATCTTATTACGTATTTTTTTTTAATTTAAATAGATATTTTGTGTAACAATAATTAAAATGTCAATTAATTTCGCGCCAAAATAATTTTAAGTTGCGTCTTGCATGTTAATAATAAAAAATAATTGATAAAAAAACTAATAACAGAATATGTGTTTGCGGTTTTTAATTAATTTATTTATTGTCTGGAAATAAAATGTGAATAAAATATTTTTTATATGGCTATTAAGGCTAGCCGTAACAGAAATTACCTACTATTTGAACATTGTGAAACCTGTTATGTTGACTTAACTGTAATAAATAATAATATATGCGATATATAATAAATAATAATATACATCACCTTAATATAAGATGCTCAGTGCGATGGGCATATTTCTTGACATTTAAAAAATTAAAATCTGTGACATCCGATATGGATATGCCACGAAGGTCGCCATATTGATTTACTCAATTTTATACTCTGTTGCATGTCATTTTAATTTTAATTAGATTACGTAAGCCGCGCCATCTAACGCCAAAATTATGTTTTATAATTGTTACATTTTTATACAGTTTTGGATAAGGATCAATAGATGGCGCTAAAACACTTTATTATTGGAATTCACCTTCTAGCAGGAATACAAACATGATTATTAAATCAGAAGTTAAATAGATACCAATTGTAGTGTGCAATAAGCTTATGTAGTGCTGTTTGAGTGTATCATCATAAATATTTGATGAATCTTAATGATGAATATAAATGGGAAAATAGTGACGGGAAGATTTATTTATTTTTCTTTAGTTCGGTTGTTTCAATACACACCTCCATACCTCCGTTTTCTATACAATTGATCCTGCTAATATAAATAAGTTGGAAATCGATTCTATTGAAGAGATAAAAATTTCGCCTTCGGTTCATCTTCCCTCAGGGGGCTTATATTTAAATTACATACTAAAACTTTCGAAAATTTGTAGCAAACATTGTTTAAGAATTGATAAAATTGTGTGAAATTGATAAAATTTGTGTAATAATTATGTTTGCTCTAGTAAGATAAAGTGCATTAATTAGACTATCAGCACATAATGTCTCGAAATCAGGTATAAATTTGAGATCAGAAAGACAGAGAACATTAGTATGAGTGTCTTTGATTTGTTGCATTATATGGTAAACATAACGATGCATAAAAGGCATTAATTTTTTTTAAAACAATGTAAAGGTTGTCATAGAACGATATAAGCTCATAATAATAATGTTCCGCACACCTTTATTGTACCGCGATTTGTTAGTATTGAGCCACTGTATATTTAATAGTATAGTTAAACAAAAATATTTATTATTTCATATTTTCAATTATTATTCTTATATTAAATACTACATAAGAATAAATAATTTCTCGAATAAACCGCCTAACTGCTTTGAGTTTAAAATATGATATTACTACATTACTCAAATTTAGTAAATTCAAAACGTGGGTGCTGTAACTAATTTCTTACCACAGATTAAATTAACAATTGAATACTTTCAAATTGGAGCACTTGTTAGGTTAGGTTATTTTGGTTAGGTCAGGTGATTTTTTTAATTAAATTATATATCGACATCTTTTCGATATAATTTAATAAACTTTAAAATAACAATTTTTTTTATAATTTTTGTCTGTCTATCTATTTGTTCTGGCCCATATCAGGAATGGGTTGACCAATTTTAACGTGACTTTCACAGCTGATCTAATAAGAAATGACTTGGGCTATTTTTAATAAAAAAATATAAAAGTTGCGAGCACAGCTTTTATAAAATAATTACCTAAATACTACAGCATTACTTAGAAAATTCCTATAGAAATATATTGGAAAATTACATGTAAATTAAATATCCAAAATAAAGGACTATTGTTACTATATCAGTTTGAAATAATTGTTACAAATAAATGTTTTCACGACCATAACGAGAAGCAATTTATCATTAAATTAAAATCTTAAAAAGACGTCGTGGCGTTCCTTGTTCGCATTTATTTTGTGTCAAAGGTTAAAAGGTCACGTTGTTGGCGTCTTGCCACGACTTAGATACTGTTAAAGGGCATTGCAATGAGATGAATTAGTACGAGATAAAAAATATATGAACATATTAAGTAACATAAATCAAAATATTGGATAAATTGAGTATTAATGAATAATAATACACTTTTTATATTATAATTTTAATATTTTAAATGCAAGATATATTTTTATATAAAACGCAGTTAACAAATTTATGAAAATACATCCAATTATTTTAAATATAATTCAAATTAATTAATAAAACATAATGAATTAATATAAATAAATCATTAGGTACTATTTTACGTTTACAATTATTACGTAAAGAAATCGCAAAGTGGCTACGTGCGTAGCATCGAGCTACGAGATCAGAGTGTACTCGTAGCAATTGAATTGCGTAGACGTTTGTAGCGGCAATGGCTTGTGGAAAACATGAATTTCATGATTTTGTTTGCCTTTTATTTACAAGTAATTTGTAAGAAAAGAATTTATGAATACTAGTATTGAATTGTAACTCTTGGACCACATTTTTTCTCCTTATTGATTTTTTTCATTTTGTTTTTAACTTTATGGTAATTTATGGTTATTTAGGAATAATATTTTTCTATCTTTATAGTAATATGAAATATATATATATATATATATATATATATATATATATATATATATATATATATATATATATATATATATATATATATATATATATATAATTAGAATTAAAAACATAAAAGCTATTTAAGTATAGCTCTAAAACATGGTCAAATTACACACAACGGAAATAAGTACTTGCAACTCGGGTTAGCGAAAACGTAGTATTCTTCTTCTTAGGCTTTCACATTTGTCAAAGCGGTGGTGGTCATCACGGTAGTCTTGTCGCCCTTTTGACTAGACTGCACCATTTCTCTCTACCACTGGCTCATCTTGTGCACTCATGTAACGGGACGTCAATTTTGGTCTTAATTAGATCTGTCCACCACATTGGTGATCTACCACGAGGCCTTGTACCCTCGATTCTACCTTGCACCACGCCTTGTAACATGCTCGAAGAAGGTGAGGATGCGAGACTGTACATTGTCTGAGAATAGACCTATTGGTGCAAAAAGAATTTCAGGATATTCCTAACATCCTTCTCCAGCATCATATTTCAAGGGCGTTTATTCTCTTCTTATCACTCTCTCGCAGGGTCCATGTCTCGGATGCGTATAGAAAGATAAGGAAAATTAGTGCTCTAACTAGGCAAAACGTAGTATTAAATAAACACAAAACAAGTGAAGTGCTTTTCATTCTTATAATATAAAAAAAATAGTATATTATATTCGTATTTCTGAAAACAACGGGAAAAATATTTTGTTTAATTTTTGCTTTTTAACGCTTATAGCAGGAGAGGAGAGTTAGTAAGAATAAATATTTTAAAGGAATACTTAGTGTTTATACAATATAGTCTTCATTTTTTACCTATTGATAGAATTATTATTATTGTTTTTTTTTTATTTCAGTGCACAGGCCATTTGCACGCCAGTTGTGGCGCAGTGAAACAGCGTCTTACTGAACACACGATCGGCTTTGGCTTCGGTTTCCACTCGAGGGAGTGATTATATTTAAAAATTTAGTTCACTTCTTCGCTCTGATAAGACAAAGTGTGACATTGAGTTCTACCACTCAACACTCAATGTTTCGAATTGGATCGAAAGCGAAGTACGGAATGTCTTGACACTAGGTACTTTCTGTCTACCCCGCTATGCGGGATAAAAGCGTAAAGCTAAAAAAAAAAGATAAACATGGCGTTGTTTCAATTCAACACTTACATTTCAAAAAATGAGCGTAAATATTAGAACGAAGGTATTAAATATTAAAAAAAATATTAAACAAATGAATATTTTTTATGTACTAAATAATATGTAAAATTGAAATCATTACACGATATTACAATAACACAAAGCAGTACCCGGGATGCAATTAATCGTATACAAAGTATGCTGACGCCAACATGTCTGTCCCTGTCAATTCTGGGACAATGGTAACGCATCCTATTTTCCATGAAAACCGTTCATTAAAATATACACTTTATTATAAACATACAAAGTATAATTTAGATTGTCAATAAAGTTTAAATATGACGAAATTTACAGCAATACAAATTCAATTTTATTTCCATAAACAAAGAGTCTCGTTTCAAATGGCAAGATTATGTTATTTGAATGTGTGCTAGAAAAGCCGCGCAGTCGTCAGTTTTCCACGGCCAGTCGGCTCGGTGGCGCCACTGAGCACGGACGTGTTTGGGGTACATTCGATTCCCAGTGATTCCCGTCAATTGTGTACAAAAATCCTCAGTCAATTTCTGCCTTCCATTTAAAATAGATATCCTTAGAGGAACATTTTTCGTTGAAATTGTATTTTTTTTTAATTTTATATAGATATAATAAATATTATAATCGAGATGTGCAAGGCTTTATGAAAGCCGGTAGCGTCAGAGGCGCCAAACTCGCCCGTGTCGTGTGTAAGTTACGTAACTGTTCCGGGCAAAATCGATACCGGGGCGTATAAATACCGACCTAAGGTTGAGAACAGCTGGCCGACCGCCAGCATGCAGCCTTCGGTGAGTATCATAAAGAAACCTTTACTGAATATTCGCTCAAATTAAAAAGGCTTCTTCAACATTTGTAATAGATTTTACATTTATATTTTATATCATAATCATTATTAATATATATTGTATTAAAATAAATATATTTTACTTTTAAAAATAATAATCATTATTTAAATATTGTATATTATTATATTCTTATATTATAATAATATAAGAATATAATAATATACAATATTTCAATAAAAAATTATAAAACTAACAACAAACGTTAAAATATTCTTATGAAATCCTCTTGAACAAGATCCATTTAAGATTACGCAGGAGACAAACAAAATGAATGGATGCTGCCTCCATTCTGATAATTTGATCTTTTTACGTCGCTTGTGAAGAGGAATTGTAAAGAACATAAATTGTATTGATAAAAAACATTTTATAAATTATTTTTTATCTTTATCACAATAATTATAAATCTATAAAGTTTTAAATTGTAATCTCATATATAAATGGAAATCAATTTTATGTGAAATTAAAACTTCTACACTCTTTTAAATTTAAACAAGCAATAGCAAAAAAAAGGAATTAAAGTAAAGAATAAAAACAAAATTAGACATTCCATGATTAGATTATCCTTATCTACCATCAACATACAGTACAATACAGTACGTATTGTACTGTATGTTGATGGTAGATAAAAGCTATAAAAGTTATTTAAGCATGTATGCGTTCATCAATTAAGCTTTATTGATTCGTAAGCGCAGGTATTTAAACCTGTTAACAGTCGGACTTTAATGTAGACTAGAATACAGTAAAATCTTTGATTTTTACGATTTTTATATATTTTAAATGAACCTATTGTAAACGGATTAACCGCGTATATTTTGGTATTCGAAATCACATTTTTGAAACCTCGAGGTGAGACCACGGACTACTGTTAAATATTCGGAATTTCCGGTTTTTAAAAATGTGCGATTAATCCTTTTAAAACATTTTCATTAACAGAAGATATTAACAGACAAATAACATTTATATCGCAATAAATCTTATTTAAAAAAATGGCAACAATAATGTAGATTTCAATTTTTATTTTTTTATTAAATAATAATATTCTGTTAAAATGTATTTACTTTCAGCACTTACGGTAATTAATTTTTTCTAGCTTACAATTTTCAAGGCTCTACGAATTCTCAGAATCGTGCTTAAAAACGCTTCATAGTATTATGTATTTGTTGTAGTAATGACGTCATAAGCCTATGACGTGATTCAGACCATTGATTTTTCTGAATAGTTACTACATTCACTAGTATTATTTTATTTATTTTTATATTTTCTACATTTATTTGACTTACAATTTTATTAACACGCCGTCTCTCGAGTTTATGCGGAAAGTAAAGAATGGTGTGTCTGGACACTAGATCCTTACTGCCTATCCTGCTGATACCCAAAACTGAAATAATATGAACTTTACATAATACATTTCTTCTGTATAATGTTGTATCAACTTAATATTTATTTGGTGAATCAACTATTAATGTTTAAACTACCTTTTAAAACTGAAGTAACTTATATTTTTAATGATAACTACGAATCGGCCGGATGTATATTATTAGCATAAATATATATTAAAAATATAATTTTCATGTCTCCTTGAACCAAATTTTCGAATTAATTACCTAAACCAAGTCTCCGTAGGCTAGCTGTATTATTCGAGCGCTTATTAATAATTTATAGAGGCAGCAAAAAACAAGCAGAAATATTACATAATTATTCAACTAATTTGTACCATTAAAGAGAAGCAAGCAATAAACTCACTACCTGTACTCGAAATTATAATGTTCTTACAGCCACAGCGCCGAGTAGGTTAGCAAAAATGATAAAGGAAATCTCCATTTTCGGTCATTAGCAGATTTATCACGAACTTTGGCGCTTTCACCGTTATCAGATAATTTCCTGTTAATTTACTCGGCAGATATCCGTTGAGCTTCTTTTCATTCAATCTACGAAATAAACCCATAATTCCAGATAAGGAAACGAATAAATAGTAATTTAACAGTATTTATACGTTATATAATAAGATTAATTTGTAAAATTATTGACACCATGATACGTTTCAACACAATGTTTCCAGTTTCAAGTACTGCTATGAAAAGTGTATATAAAAATATTTCAATATTTTTGTTTCATCGTCTGTTCCGCACTTTTGCTGAAGAGAAAATAAATAACCAAATGACTTCACATTAGGAATCCTCTGCATTCACGATACTAAAAATACCCAAACGGCAATAAATAATTTTAAAATTTATTACTCATAAAAATATGAAAATATATAAATTCATAACTTATGAAAAATTGGCTGATTAAATAATTTTTTCGTTATTTTTCAGGGTTGAAATTAACTTCTTAATAGGAATTACATATTCTTATTAAGAAGTTTCGCTGTGAAGCTCAAGAAATTTCATATACTAATATAATAGTACATTTCGACTAATTATAAAAAAATAAGACGAATTAAAAATCCTAAATTTACATTGTACTCATGAAGCTCAGAATCTTTTATATGATAATTAATAAGATAAAAAGATAATATTCATATTTACCACAGATAAAAAATATTACATAATTCATAAATCGAACAAAATGGTAGGAATCGTGAAATACTACCATTCCATTTGTAAATTTCTACCATTTTTTTCCCCTATATTTCTACCAATAGCTGTCGCTTCGGCAGGATAATAGAGATTGGAGTGCAGCTGTAAATGAGATTTATTCAAGAACCCTTTTATGCTCTTTTGAATTCTCAATAAGGTGTCAACGCTTTAGAATATTGAATTTAAAGGCTTGGTTTTTTATGGAACAATTCTTGTGCTTGATGTCGTTGAAAATGGTTTTCCTTGTAAAGTGTTTCAAATTGTATTTCTACGTGTAAGATACGTGATTGTATTGTAAATTGTATAAGTATGAAAAAAGTAGCTATACGCTTTATCCCGCGTAGCAGAGTATTCAGTGACGCAGTGACTGTTTTCCGCCCGGAATTACGTAATTACCTATTCATTAAAAATTGAAAATTTTCTTTTATAGTATGTGCTTAATGTCAAAGTACTAAAATATACAGCCAGGTAAACTTTATTTGAGTTCAGAATCCTACAACCCTTAATAATATTAGCAGAGTACACACCTCAAGGGAATTATTCTAAAGCCAACGTGAACAAGCTCCCAGAGGAGTTTACTGTTACGAGTGGCTTTTCAATTATAACAATTAAACTGGATAAATCAATTATTAGTTAGAAACAGGTAATTTGCTTATTTGTGTAAAGGTAAATTGTAATTTTGTGTAAAATAATAGCTAATAATTATAAAAACTAAAACTCGACTACATTTGAAAACTATATTCATGCCCGCACTATGGCCTTTAAAATCCATTTCTTTTTTTAGTAACTCCATATTTAGTGAAACTCACGCTCTTAAGACGAATAAAACGACGTATCATTTGTCAAAATCGGTTCACAAGTTTAGCAGTTACAAGGGAACATAGAAACGGGCATACACACATACATACGCGGTAAAGACAACTCTACTTTTGGCAGTCGCGTTAAAATGAAAAGGTTATGCATTTGTACCAGATTTTGGAAATATATTTTATGTTAAGCTTGTTGTAGCTCGCAGTATCGTTTGCGTTGTTTGTAATATGTATAATTCCGAAGAAGAGAAAATTTCGAGAAATTCTCTCTTAGTGCTCCTCCACATTCTCCAGGAATATACACACATAATTCTAGGTTTCTTTATTCCAGTAGTTTCGGCTGTATATTATCTGTCAGTTAAACTTTCATATATATGGAGCCAGTTTTTAGAGAAAATAAAAACATTACTTTAGTTTATTTATATTTATTCTTCATATTTCACTATTAAACGAATCAAGTAAATCGCAAGTCACGAAACTCAGAAAAAATAGTGTTGCTAGATTTTTTTTTATATTTATTAAGATAGATAACAAGTAAGCTTATCAATAAATGAATTAATTCTTTGTTACATTCTAAGAGATTTTTTTAATCTTTACATATATAATATTTTTAGTTTAATAAAATCTATTAAAGTGATATAAAAAGATGAAGAAAGAGAAAATAATAATAAAATCTTTGAGTATTGTAAAAAGATTAATAAATAAAAAGGTAAAATAAAAATTTTTGAATTTTTAAATGAAACTATTTTAAATGGATTAATCGCGTATATTTTGGTAGTCAAAAATACATATTTAGAATCCTGACGTTTCGAACACTTTACAGTATTCCGTCGTCACAGGTAAAATATACGCGATTACTCCGTTTAAAATAGTTTCATTTAAATCGTATAAATATTCCGAAAATCAAAGATCTTATAATCTTTAAATCATCTAAAAAGATAATATCAACTAAAACTTATAAAAAGTTTTTGTTAATTCCGACTGAAGGTTACGTACAGTTTTAATAATTATTAGGTAATTTCTCAACGCATAGTTTCAACATTATTTGATCGAACGAATGGACACGTGAAGTTTTCTTATTTTAACTCACGCTTGGTTTACGTTATTATTTCAGCATAATCTTTATATTTTATAATAATTTTAAAACTTTAGTATTTTTTATATATCAACCAAGAAACGATCAATAAAGTTTGTGAATTAAGTCGGTCGTATAAAAAATGTACCCAATAGTCTGAACATAGACATGTTAGGAGCATGTATGTATCAGAAACAGTAAAAAAACCCCGGGGATATTAATATTTTCTCATCCAGACTAGATATTTTTGTTTACTTCGGAATACAAGCAGAAATTACGCCACCGCAAAGTTATATTCACGAAGATTCCAAAATGATTAACAATAAAAATAAATTGAAACAGGCGTATAAGAATTGTAACGCAGCCAAATATAGAATGGTTTATTGGTCACAGAGGTTGAGTTTTCAAGAGGCGCCGGTTGGAATCCTGTTGGGTACAATGTTTTGAACATTTTAAAAAAATGTGTGCATATTCTAAGTTTAATATATTAAAATTATTCCTGAAGATATCAATTCAGAACTTAACAACGGACTGTCAACTTTTTAAAATTAAATTATATGCGGTAGAAGTAATCGACTAGAAGATTTCAGCCTGTCGATGAAATATCGTTATTTTATTTCTAGCTCGATTTTAAAAATTGACTTTATTACAATTTTTCAATTTTTTTTACAAAAAAATTGATGCGCATGAAGAATTAATGCGTATTTTAAAGGGACATTTTAAGTATCTTCTCTTCTTATATGTCATACTTATATATAAACGTTTTTTTTTATTTATGATTTCAAGTATATACAAAAGAATCAAAATAAAAAATATTTAATTTATTTTATCTAGAAATCTAAATATACAACACATATCAGACTTGAAGTCGCGACCTTTAAACTAAAGATAGTCTAATCAGTTACAACTTTGTTAGAATTATAAAATAAAATTATAGTTAGTTGTAGTTGGAAATGAGATGGTTACGGGACGGTTCAATTTATAAGCACGAGAGTATTTATTGTACGTATATAAACATATGAACCCGAATATATAAAATTTTAGGTTTAGTTAGACGAAATATGGGAGTAATTACTGCTACTCGACGCTCAACATTTAAAAACTATTAATTTTTTTATCCCGCATAGCAGGGTCGACAGAAAGCACCTAGTGTCAAGACACTTCGTATTTCGCTTTCCACCGAATTCGAGACATTGCGTGTTGAGTTGTGGAACTCAACGCTGCACTTTGTCTTTACCAAAGTGAGGAAGTGAAAATAATTTAAATATAATCACTCCCCCTAGTGGGGATCGAACGCACAACCAATCGCGGTTACAGTCACACGCTGTCCTACTGCGCCACGATCGGCCTCTAATAAAAATTATGACAAAAAATATTAAAAAAATTCTTTATTTAAGTTTACGCAATGCTAAATTTGCATTGTCACCCAATTCGATCTTATGTGGACATTTTTAACCAAATCTGACAACAACAAAACAGACAGAAATATGCAGGTTGAGTTAAACATTTTAAAAAAAGAGTTATTTACGAGCAGGTCCTCTTCCACTATGTGTTAGATGAGTATAAATAAAAATGTAGTTCAGCCGATCACGAAGGCATTCTGAGAACGTGAATTATCATAAAGAATGCGTTATCCGTATTTAATAGCTTTTATGGTATGAATTAATAATGCTTAGAGCTTAATGGAATTCTACGTGACCCATTAGAGAATAGCTTAGCATAGACTGGAGAGATACTTGCCATATACTATATATAATAATATTAGAAGGATTTGGTGTAATGTTGTTATACCGCATAGCAGGGTACACAGGAAGTATCCAGTATCAAGATATTCCGTACTCAACTTTCCGCCAGATTCAAGATATAACGGACCGAGTGGCGGAGCTCAACGCTGCGCTAATATCTTGCAAGAGCGAGAAACTCCGAACCCAAAAATACGTGTTTAATACATTGTCTGTACTCGTATACCATATACGTAAAGTCAATCTGTGGTCAATTTTTCAATAAGACATTTATTTACTGGTTCTCTACAGTCTACAGGCTCCATCATGTTATTTTCCAGACGACAAGACTTAAATAGTTGAAAATATCAATGAAGCATAACGCCTAAGGAATACACGATCCTTGGGCGTTATGCTTCTTTGATATGTATCTATTCTTATCTATTTAATACCACTAGTGAGTATTTTTCACAATAGAATCGGTTTCTTTAAATGTTTTAAAAATTATAATAAGAACTGTAAAATGTTCAATATATATTTTTAACTAAAAAAAAACAATATATTTTTTTATTTTAGGTAAACGTTCGGGTGAGATTTATATATGGGTGTAAGACGTATCTTGCACCCAGATATAATATTGTCATAGATTCGCCTAAAACATTTTTCTTTGCTTGTTTTGTTCAAATACAAAATGTTGCTTGATATTTTGTAGAGCAGGTTCGCTCTTGACATAAATTTCTTCGCAGAAATATTGTAGAATGCTCACTTTAATGAATTATCTGTTATAAAAATACTACAATTATAAAAATTGAGGCCGGTTGTGGCACAGTGGGACAGAATAAATCAATTGTTGGTTCAATTACCAGTCGTGAGTATGACTATATTTGAATTATTAACATTTCCTCGCTCCGGTAAGATGTTCGAATTTGGCGAAAAACAGATTATGGATTGTCTTGAGACTATGTACTTCCTATCTAGCCTACTATAATGATGGAAGCGTGAAGGTAAAACAAATAATAATGATATTAATAGCGCAATCTTTGTATCTGTAATAACAAGTTTTGGTAAACTGATAAAATTGAAGTCACTTACGTCACTTTAGAACTGCATGCAAAATGTCATCGTCACATTTATAAGCTATTTTGACTTTAACTCTGTCAGAAATATATTTTTGCTTGAAATTTATTTATGTCAGAGTACTAAGTACGTACGTCAGATTAAAAACTTATCAAAAATTTTTGCACAGTATTTTTTTGAGTATTTTTACTTTTATGTCGTTTATGTCTGTAGATTCCGCCATTTTGTCACGTATAACCACAGATATAAAATTCGGAAGCTAATCGTTATCTATGTCGTTCAATGACTTCACTAAAATTATAGTTTCAATTAATATTTTAATAAATAACATTACTGATACTTTTTACATATAAATTCATAATTTAAAAAAAAAAATATTAAAAATCATCAAACGATATAATTATAACAAGGTTTAACGAATGTCATAAGTGGAATAGTATCTAGTGAAGTCTTCTGTATTAACATTTTATTTGTTTTACTTAGCCTTCTTTTAGCGATACTTTTGCTGTGTGATTAGTTCGTTTTCTATGTAAAAGATGAAGTATGTTACAACTGCATATATCCATTTTTTTAGCTTCACGCTTTATCCTTGCGCGGTAGTCATAGAGCACGAAGCTCCAAACGCTCCGGTCCCTGGATACCTCTTCGCCTCGTCCACAGTCATTATCCTCTTCATATATGCCCTTCGGGGAGTCCTCATGTTTATTACGTGACCTTCCTCCAGTACTATTTATATAGACTCTACCTCAAAATGTATTTATTTCGAATACCAAAATATACGCGATTAATACAGTTAAAATAATTTCATTTAAAATGTATAAAAATAGCGAAAATCAAAGATCTTATTATTTTCATAAATCTTTCTTACCATTCTTTCATCGCTTATTCTTTCAACGTGCCCAAACCACCTAAGCACGTTGTTCTTCATTCTTACTATGACATTCGCGCTTACACCTTCTGGGTATCTCCTCGCTTCATATACGGTCAGCTAAGCTGACTCCGCTTATCCGACGAAGATATCGCATCTCTACTGCATTCATCTTTCTTTCATTCTTCTTTTGACACACCCACGTTAAGCTGCCGTATAACAACGTCGGTATCAGTACTGCATTGTGAACAGCAACACGTGCAGGTACGCTGACGTTTTGCCGTCGCATCAATGCTGCAAGAGCACCGTAAACCTTGTTCCCGGGCAATACGCCTTTCCACATCCATTTCGTATCTTCCATCTCTACAAAACATACTTCCCAGATATACCACCTCATTCATTTGTTCTAATGTCTTTCTATCTACCCTAATCTTACATTCCTTCCTTTCTTCATCTCTTTCAAATACAAGAATCTTAGTTTTATTCGTATTTAGGCTGAGACCATTATTTTCACACTCTTCTTTCAGAATGGTGACCAATGCCTGTAATCGCATTCAGATGATGCTATTAGCATTGCATCATCTGCGTACAACAGACTGTTAAATCACCAACTGTTAAATCGCCAACTCCTATGACACTATCTTTCACTCCTTGGAAACAGCTATCCAAATACAAATTGAACAGCCAAGCTAACATGCGCCATGTCAGCCCTGTTTGACACCCTGTTTGACATACACAGGCTGAGTGATCTCGATAAAGAGATTTTACAGCCTGCAATAAGAGTCCGTTCACATTGTACCGGGGCAGTATCTCCCATAATTTCTTTCTTACAACCCTGTCAAATGCTTTTTCTAAATCCACAATAACACAGAAAATATTCTGGTTTTCAGCCAAAAACATTTGCGTGATCATGTGGAGAGAAAAGACCTGATCCATGCACCCTCGTCCAGGTCTAAAACCTCCTAAGGCCTCAAATAAAAGCCTTTCGGATCTTTCTTGCATTCTTCTCGCTAGAATTTTAGCATAAATTTTACTGCCCAAGCTAGTCAAACTGATAGCCCTATTGTCATGTTGAGTTCCACCATTCTATACGCAATGTCTAGAATTTAGTAGAAGGTGAAGTGCGGATTCTCTTGACGCTAAGTATTTTCTATCTACCCTGCTATACGGGATAAAAGCGTGAAACTAATAAATAATACATTTTTGACACAAGTAGAATCCGACCACAACGACTATTCATAAAGTATTCGAAACATCAGGTTTTCAGTCCAGCTTATTTAACGGCCCGTCCACGCGTTGGCGCGGCCGATTCAAACGGTAAGGGACTTTAGGCCCTTCGACTAGTCTAGATTCTTCCAGTCATGACTTCACGCGGAAAATTCCCAGCCCGCTCGATCGCAAGCCGAGGTACGAGCCCCGCAGAGGACGTTGCGGTCGTCGAACTTCTCTCAAGCAGCCACGTCAGTACTTGCTACTTTTCGCAGGGACAGAGCACCCTCTTCCCTCCCCTCCCGGTGTCGCTGTAAAGACCAACAGGGACAATTGCCAAAAAAATAGGTTTTTCAAAAATATACACACAATTAATCCGTTTAAAATAGCTTTATTTAAAATGTGTAAAAATTGCAGATTTTGATTTCCGAATTGTAAAATTAAGCTGGCCTATGAAGTTGGAAAAACGGATGGAAATAGCTGACCTCACCTCAAATTTAGTTTTAAAATATTATAATAGTTCTGTAAATATTACAAAGTTCTTTCTATAAAATTCAGGAAGCGCTTAAAAATAAATACGTAAATTCTTTTAAGATTCCTGTATAGAAATTATTCTTGCGGAATTTAATTTAGGTTATTTGAAAACGTCGCTAATCGCTGTAATATATGAGAAGATGATATCGTATAATTCAAATTTGGAGATAATTGATTTTTAATATAATCTTATATTGAATGAAGTCACCGTGACGCAGTGGGACAGCGTCTATCGCGACGGTTTAATAAATCAATATAAATATTGCCAAAAATAAAAATATTTATATTGATTTACGTTCATTTCTTCTCTCTGGTAAGACTAAGCGCAGCGTTGAGCGGTGGAAAAAGTAAACGGAGTATCTTGATACTAGGTTATCTTGGAGTATCCTGCGTTGCGGGATAAAGCGTGATGCAACTTTTTTTTATTTCCATTTCTGGCTCTGGTACAACAGAGCGCGGCGTGGAATTTGTTTGAAATATCTTGAAATTGGGGCAGGAAACAGAATAGAATAGTTATTCTCTATCTCCCTGCTATACTGGAAAAAGCGTGGAACTAAATATAATATAATATTATATGACATCAATTCTAACGACGATAGCTCGCAACGTTAGGTCAAGCGTTCTTGTTAGTTGTGAGGCTTCAAAGCCAAAGATCAATTTCTATTAAAAAGTCCTAGTCACCGTTCTGTAGTTAGTTTCATTTGTTATTTTTTATACAAAAATAATTAAATTGAAACTAAAAGAGACTTGGAACTTAGGTGATAATGCTAATTGATACTTTTAGTTTAAGTTTCACTTACACTTAGTATAAGAGTCTGACATACAAGTAGCTATATATATATATATATATATATATATATATATATATATATATATATATTAATATGTTAAACAAAAAGTTTTATGAAATTTGGTACAGTTATAGTTTTAAATATATACAGAAGGCAGAATGCTAATATTTTCTTAAACTAAAGGAAAAATGTTTGTCGAAACATTTACAATTATTCAAAGAACTGTGATAAACACGGTATAAACACAAGAGTAAGTAAGTTTTCGCCTTTAGAAGCTAAATAAGTAGTTTATATCTCAAGGTATACTTAAGAATACCTTATAATACAATTTCAAAGATCTCTCGCCTGCTCTTTTCAGCAGAATTGCCTCCTGAACTGAACTGATGGTTGATTCTACATTACGCTTGGTCTCTGCTCCAGAATCCGTTTACTCCAACGGTTATCGATAATATATTTTATTTACTTGATTTTTATTTGGGTTTCCTTTTGCATTCTTTGCAGATGATGGCCGGAATAACAACACAACTTCACAACTACTAAAATTCGAAAACTTATAACAATCACAATTATAACATAGAAAATAATTACCTACACATATAAGTCAAATTCCTAACATCCTCAAGCAAATACAAAATATTTTATTAACCTATAAACGTTATAAACTGAGCGTAACATCGCGCCACCAAGTCGCCACGTATTGACATACTTCCCACGCCCTCATTTCTTCTGAAACATATACGAGTATGTACGAAATCCTAACCGTATTTGGGGTATAACAGATTAAGTAAACCGATATTTTCAACCCCCATAATAAACCCTCTTTTGAGATTGTCGTTTTAGGGGTTTATATTTCAAATGAGTTTAAATTTTTGTCGATGTTTTATTAAAGTATTATATTTAAGCAGTATTTTTTTTATTATTATGTTATATTTTAATTTAACTATCCAATTTGAATTTTAATTTGTTTATCAATAACTGAAATATTATTGTAGGCAAACTATTAATATTTTTTTATTTTACATTTAAAATATTTTTTTATTTTCGACCCCTATAATATACCCTCTTTATGACTGTCGTTTTAGGGGTTTTTATTTCAGAAGGTTTAATTTTTTTATTTCTATGACATATTTTAATGTGAGTATCCAATTCGAATTTCAATTTAGTTTCCAATTACCGGATTATGGTAGGCTATCTATTTGGGATGTTACGAGTATATTGTATAAAGTAATTTTCTCTAAATTACATGACCATAGTGGCACAGTAGGACGAATCTGTTCGCAAAAGCGATTACTTGTGGGTTCAATCCCGGATTAGGTGAATTATATTATAAAAATAAATATACATATAAATAGTAATTTAATAAATTATAATTATTTAATAAATTATAATTATTTAATAAATTATAATTATTTAATAAATTATAATTATTTAATAAATTATAATTATTTAATAAATTATAATTATTTAATAAATTATAATTATTTAATAAATTATAATTATTTAATAAATTTTAATTATTTAATAAATTATAATTATTTAATAAATTATAATTATTTAATAAATTATAATTATTTAATAAATTATAATTATTTAATAAATTATAATTATTTAATATATTATATTGCGCCGGTCGTAGTGTAGTAGTACAGGGTCTGACTTTAAACGCCACCGGTTGTGGGTTCGATCCCCACTCGAGGGAGTGATTATATTTAAATTATTTTGATTTCCTCGCTCTGGTAAAATGCGGCGTTAAGTTCCACCACTCAACACACAATATCTCAAATTCAGTAAAAAGCGATGTGTAGTGTCCTAACATTAGATACTTTCTGTCTACCGTGCTATGCGGGATAAAAGCGTGAAGCTAAAAAACCTTCTCACATTTCTCCGCTTTTGTAAAACGAAACGCGGTACTTAAGGCAAATGTCTTCAATTTGACTCAAAATATACTTATATACTGTTAATTCGACTTTTTAGGCTTAGAATATAATAATTTCTAATAAATCATATACATTGATTGTGACTAATTAAAAATAATGAATCTTAACATGAGATTCTCAACAACTACGCAGCTTCACGCTTTTTGCCACTGACATATACCGCCTTCACTCAATGGAAATGAATATGAAGAAATACCCGTAATTGTGTTCTACAATTTCTTTCAATATGTTTTTTTTAGCTTCACGCTTTCATGCCGCGTAGCAGGGTAGACAGAAAGTACCTAGGGTCAAGACACTCCGTACTTCGCTTTCCACCGAATTCGAGACATTGCTTGTTGAGTGGTGGAACTCAACGCCGCACTTTGTCTTACCAGAGCGAAGAAGTGAAAATAATTTAAATATAAACACTCCCCCGAGTGGGGATCGAACCCACAACCGATCGCGTTACAGTTAGACGCTGTCCCACTGCGCCACGACCGGCCTCAATATGTTAAAGTACTTTATTTGTTCCAATTCTTGCCACAACGAAGAAATTTGTTTCGGTATCTTAGAATTCCGCAAAGGTCTTATTGAAGAAATTTGAATCATTCAATTTTATTGAATATTATTTTCTTTGACGTCTTTGTGTTTCACTTTTAGTATAAATCTTAAGCTAATCTTTATGTAGAAGTGTGTTAGAGCATTTGACAACACTAGTTGGCGTAAAATACGCTTTGCCTTAGCAACGTATGTGTCACTTTATGTAAAAATTATATGTCAATAACAAGCCAAAAACATATTTTACAATATATTTAACAGCGTTTTAAAATATTTTTTTCAGTTTTTTCAATTCATGCTTATATCTTTTAGCAGAGTAGTTAGAGAGAACTTAGTGTCAAGAAACTCCGTTCTCCGCTTTCCGCCTTGGGTGGCGAAACTTAACACCATGCTTTGTTTTACCAGAGCGGAGAAATGATTTATTTTTTTATATAATAATTGAAAAGTTTGTATATAATAATAAATGAAATTAATATATAATTTCATATATTGCTAATGCATTGTTACAAAACATATTGGTTTCTCTATATAAAAGTAAACTTGAATTGTGCTATACTCCTCTGTTCGCAGTTTTTCTTTAAGCAGGGCCCAACATTTTTCCTCGCGTGTTCATATAATAATTTTTAATATATAGCCTGTGGACACGTAGGTATCATTAAGCGCCTACCGGTGGAACTAAACGCTGCATTTTATCAATAAAGTACTTTATATGCAATTCCATTTACGGTAACATATGTTAGATATGATGTAATTGCGCGGACACGCTAGCCAAGCCATAGCCCGATAGGGCGTTTGTAGCTTTACTCTAAACGCATGACTTTATCTCTATTAGTGAATTAATTCCGGTTGTGGCGTAGTGGGACAGGCTCTGACTGTAAACGCAATCGGTTGTGGGTTCGATTCCCACTCGGGGGAGAGATTATATTTAAATTATTTACACTTCCTCGCTCTGGTAAGATAAAGGGCGACGTTGCGTTCCACCACTCAACACGCAATGTCTAGAATACGGTGGAAAACAAAGTACGGAGTGAAACTACGTACGTTCTGTCAACCTTGCAATGCGGGATAAAAACGTGAAGATAAAAAAAATTGGAACTTAAATAGCTTTAGGCTTTTCCTCACTTGTGACAGAGTAGCTTGTTTTTAGTGTTGTGAAAATCCGCCCGCCTTATTTGCGGGACTTTTTCGGTGTGTTGGGTGGTGGAACTCTAACATGGGCTTTGTTTTAGTAGAGATAGACACCATTCAATAATGGCAAATGCTTTGCAATGATTAAATATTACTTATAATTTTTAAAAATATAAGTAATTTCATTCAATGACATAAATTATATTAAAACATCTGTATTAAAACAAAAATAAATTAAAAAATATATTATCCTATATTTAGAGCAATTGGATAAAATGAAAATAGTATGAAAAGAAAGTTTTAATTGTAAAGAAATCTTCACTAAGGCCCGGAACATTTCACAAAACGAGATCTCTCGGTTACACTTTAATGCCCGAAGCAAGGTATCGTTTCCGCCATTAAGACGTCGTACATTAGGAAAAATATTATGCATAAACTTTTGCTTTATTAAATTAAAAAAAAACAGTTTTACGCTATATCTCGTATATAAAATATATGAAATAAAAAAGAAGAAGAAGTGTGGAGACACTCGGTTTAGACTTTCTTTAAAGTAAAATTTAATGCACTACAGATTTTTCTTCATTGTTACTTATTCCTTATTTCCATGTAATTATAGATGGCGACTTAGACATCTAATCTATAGTTATATTGAGCGAGTTTTTAAAAAAAAAAACAATTATCTTAATTTTACCAGATATATTTACCTACGAAGTACGAAGCACAGTTTTTCATAATTAAGGATATTGCGTGTTAAGCAGCGGAACTTAGCGCCGCGCTTTGTCTTACCAGAGCTGAAAAATTAATATTATTATCAAGTGTATATGTATGTTTGTTAAATATTTTTAAACGTCATATTAAGTATTCAAATTAATGTTTAAAAATATGAGGTTTACTAACATTTCACACACGAATTAAATATATATATATATTTAAATATGTTTGTCTCTGTTTGTCCGAGCCAATCTTGTAATACTTTAACCGATTTTAACGAGTCTTTCTAGGTCAAAGTTTACAGCATTTAGAATATATTTTGGTATTCGGAATTTCGTTTTCAAATATATTCAAGTACATTTTTATTTTTTTTATAATTATTTTCCATTTTAAAAATTAAATTAGGAAATATACATGAATTTTAAATTCAGTACAGCCGGGAATATTTAAAAATTGAACATAACGTTACAGATACTGTTTATACAGTAGTTAACTAAAACCGTTAATCTTTTTTTTCCTATTTTTTTTAGCTTCACGATTTATCCCTTGCGGGGTAGTCGACGAGGATGGAGCGCTAAACCCTACGGTCCCGGCATACGTTATTTACTTCTGGGCGGAAGTAGTCAACGTAGGACGTGGTCTCGATTCCCACTCGCGGAAGTGGTTATATTTTTTTTCAACAGTTTCGCAATTCAACACAAAATGTATCGATTTCATACGAAAAGCAGTTAACAGAATATCTTGACACTAGGCTGTTTTTAGCTATACTTCTATGTGGGATAAAATGTGAAAAAAAAAAACTATGTATAAGCCCGGTCGTGGCGCAGAGTGACAGCGTCACCACTCGGGGAGTGATTATATTTAAATTATTTTCACTTCCTCGCTCTGGTAAAGACAAAGTGCGGCGTTGAGTTCCACCACCACGTTGAGTTCCCGGGTTCGGTGGAAAGCGAAGTACAGAGTGTCTTGACACTAGGTAATTTCAGTCTACCCTGCTATGCGGGATAAAAAAAGCGTGAAGCTAAAAAAAAAACTACATACGAGTACATAGTATATTGTATTAGTAGTAGTAGTATATTGCTATGATTCATATTAGAAAATCTTAAAACGGCTGGGATTACCCAGCCCATATATTGACAACCATTAGGGTGTCTATATATTTGTCATGTGGCAGGCAGAAGTCATTTAAGACAAAATAAACATCATCACTTGGTGTTATTACTAAGTTGTTTACTGAAATTGGCAAGTCTTTATATAGAACCAACTATATTGACACTGTATGTCACTAAAATTACTTAAGACGCCAGATGGCGCAGTGGGGCGATGTTTGACTGCATGGTAATGGGTTAGGTTCCTAAGGAGATGATTTTTAAAGTTAGATAAAGTTGTAGCGAAAAGTAGAAAGTAAATATTATGGATATTTTGTAGGCAACAATTACACCCTGTACAAGTTAGCTTGATCTTTTTGATAAATGTAAATTTTACTGATCGATACGTAACTCTGCAATGATGACAATATTATTTTCTTAATTTACAAAATTTTTATCATGTATATTTTTAAAAATAAAAAAAATCATGCCTATTATGAAAAAGTCCCTAAAGATACAAGCGTTATCCGAAAATTTTGATATGACTAGCCCGTCTGTCTTTTTCACAGACAGGTATACCCCGTATTTATAATTATACGTACGTATATATATATATATATATATATATATATATATATATATATATATATATTATAATTGTAATACTTCTTCTTCCTAGCACTTATACCAGCCCTAGGGTCTGCTTTCCACTTCACCTACTCCACTTTGCACGGTCATTGGCATCCTCAGCGGTAAGTCTATTCGGTTTAAAGACATTTATTTCTCAAAAAGAATACAAAAGTTCACTTATAATAAGAAATTACAATCATTTTTTCTTGAGGGTACATTTAAAAGTCTGTCTTATGAATAATATACAGTAAAATAAAATGTTGCGGGTAGTGATATTACACAAACATGTTTAGGTAGGGGTTATATTAACTTATATATTATTTTGCACATATTCCATTACACGTTTTTTGAATATAGGAAAACTCTTGCTATTAATGATTAAGTCTGATAGTTTATTATAAATTTGAACTCCTTCGAATAAGTTACGCCAGTTTATAAATCCGGAAGTAAAACAGATCCGGGGAATTATCGGCCGATATCTGTTTTACCAGTTTTGTCAAAAATTTTAGAAAAATTAATATATGTCCGTCTTTATAATTACCTCAATAAACAAAACTTCTTTTTTAGTCAACAATATGGCTTTCGTCCGAAGTCTAATACACTTTCAGCAACTGTGGATATTGTCACCAAAATTAAAAACGCGTTGGATGGTAAGCAAATCGTTCTAGGTATCTTTATCTATTTAAAAAAGGCTTTCGACATGGTCAGCCATAATTTATTATTACAAAAACTACATAAGGAAGGTATAACAGGTTCGGCAATCAAAATTTTAGAATTATATTTACATCGTCGCAAGCAAATTGTTAAAATCGGAAAATTTCAAAGTAAGCCCGCAATGTTAACATATGGAGTACCACAAGGCTCTATCTTGGGACCGCTATTATTTTTAATTTATATAAATAGCATTAGTAACATTGATTTATTTGGAGATATAACTCTGTATGCGGATAACACAAGCTTATTTTACATTGGTGATAACATTAAAAATATAATTGATGTAGCTCAACGTGATTTAAATGTTATTAGCGAATGGTTTGTTTCTAATTTATTAACTATTAATACAAAAAAGACATCATATATGATCTTCGCGCCTAAAAATAAAAATATATCAAATCATGACCAACTAACAATTTTTAGCAAGCCAATAAATAAAACTGATCATGAAAAATATTTAGGTCTTATAATGGATAACAAGTTAACCTGGCAATACCATATTGATCATTTCAAAAATAAAATGTCCCCTTTGATAGGAGCACTACGTAAGATTTCTTTATGTATACCTAATAAAATTCATCCTATTATTTATAATTCTTTAGTGAAACCTCATATCGAATATCTTATTGAAATATGGGGAACTGCTGCGAAGTCTAATATAAAGTCATTACAAACCTTACAAAATAAAATTATTAAAGTTCTTTCTTTCTTTAGTAAATATGATTATATGACGCCATCCGTTGACTTATACAAAAAAACAAAATTTCTTAATATAAATCAAATACACTTTAAAAACCTGCATGTTGATTAGAAAAATAATAACAAATAAAACACATTCACAATTACACTTTCATAAAATAACCAAAAACCAGAACCAACTATGGAAAGAAACACATTTTATTC
Organism: Dryadula phaetusa; assembly: GCA_032432895.1. NCBI lineage: Eukaryota > Metazoa > Arthropoda > Insecta > Lepidoptera > Nymphalidae > Dryadula > Dryadula phaetusa. The sequence goes on from JAOYRS010000073.1 coordinate 4,756,374, forward strand.
GAAGGAGTTCAAATTTATAATAAACTATCAGACTTAATCATTAATAGCAAGAGTTTTCCTATATTCAAAAAACGTGTAATGGAATATGTGCAAAATAATATATAAGTTAATATAACCCCTACCTAAACATGTTTGTGTAATATCACTACCCGCAACATTTTATTTTACTGTATATTATTCATAAGACAGACTTTTAAATGTACCCTCAAGAAAAAATGATTGTAATTTCTTATTATAAGTGAACTTTTGTATTCTTTTTGAGAAATAAATGTCTTTAAACCGAATAGACTTACCGCTGAGGATGCCAATGACCGTGCAAAGTATATATATATATATATATATATATATATATATATTATAATTGTAATACTTCTTCTTCCTAGCACTTATACCAGCCCTAGGGTCTGCTTTCCACTTCACCTACTCCACTTTGCACGGTCATTGGCATCCTCAGCGGTAAGTCTATTCGGTTTAAAGACATTTATTTCTCAAAAAGAATACAAAAGTTCACTTATAATAAGAAATTACAATCATTTTTTCTTGAGGGTACATTTAAAAGTCTGTCTTATGAATAATATACAGTAAAATAAAATGTTGCGGGTAGTGATATTACACAAACATGTTTAGGTAGGGGTTATATTAACTTATATATATATATATATATATATATATATATATATATATATATATATATATATATATATATGTATATATTATAATTGTAATACTTCTTCCTAGCACTTATACCAGCCCTAGGGTCTGCTTTCCACTTCATCTACTCCACTTTGCACGGTCATTGGCATCCTCAGCGGTAAGTCTATTCGGTTTAAAGACATTTATTTCTCAAAAAGAATACAAAAGTTCACTTATAATAAGAAATTACAATCATTTTTTCTTGAGGGTACATTTAAAAGTCTGTCTTATGAATAATATACAGTAAAATAAAATGTTGCGGGTAGTGATATTACACAAACATGTTTAGGTAGGGGTTATATTAACTTATATATTATTTTGCACATATTCCATTACACGTTTTTTGAATATAGGAAAACTCTTGCTATTAATGATTAAGTCTGATAGTTTATTATAAATTTGAACTCCTTCGAATAAAATGTGTTTCTTTCCATAGTTGGTTCTGGTTTTTGGTTATTTTATGAAAGTGTAATTGTGAATGTGTTTTATTTGTTATTATTTTTCTAATCAACATGCAGGTTTTTAAAGTGTATTTGATTTATATTAAGAAATTTTGTTTTTTTGTATAATTCAACGGATGGCGTCATATAATCATATTTACTAAAGAAAGAAAGAACTTTAATAATTTTATTTTGTAAGGTTTGTAATGACTTTATATTAGACTTCGCAGCAGTTCCCCATATTTCAATAAGATATTCGATATGAGGTTTCACTAAAGAATTATAAATAATAGGATGAATTTTATTAGGTATACATAAAGAAATCTTACGTAGTGCTCCTATCAAAGGGGACATTTTATTTTTGAAATGATCAATATGGTATTGCCAGGTTAACTTGTTATCCATTATAAGACCTAAATATTTTTCATGATCAGTTTTATTTATTGGCTTGCTAAAAATTGTTAGTTGGTCATGATTTGATATATTTTTATTTTTAGGCGCGAAGATCATATTGATGTCTTTTTGGTATTAATAGTTAATAAATTAGAAACAAACCATTCGCTAATAACATTTAAATCACGTTGAGCTACATCAATTATATTTTTAATGTTATCACCAATGTAAAATAAGCTTGTGTTATCCGCATACAGAGTTATATCTCCAAATAAATCAATGTTACTAATGCTATTTATATAAATTAAAAATAATAGCGGTCCCAAGATAGAGCCTTGTGGTACTCCATATGTTAACATTGCGGGCTTACTTTGAAATTTTCCGATTTTAACAATTTGCTTGCGACGATGTAAATATAATTCTAAAATTTTGATTGCCGAACCTGTTATACCTTCCTTATGTAGTTTTTGTAATAATAAATTATGGCTGACCATGTCGAAAGCCTTTTTTAAATCGATAAAGATACCTAGAACGATTTGCTTACCATCCAACGCGTTTTTAATTTTGGTGACAATATCCACAGTTGCTGAAAGTGTATTAGACTTCGGACGAAAGCCATATTGTTGACTAAAAAAGAAGTTTTGTTTATTGAGGTAATTATAAAGACGGACATATATTAATTTTTCTAAAATTTTTGACAAAACTGGTAAAACAGATATCGGCCGATAATTCCCCGGATCTGTTTTACTTCCGGATTTATAAACTGGCGTAACTTTAGCAATCTTTAAACTTTCGGGGAATTTGCCTTGTGTAAGATATTTGTTAAAACAGTCAGTAAGATTATCTACAATAAAGTATTTTATATACTTTATATCTTTTACGCCGATGTCATCAATGCCTTTACTTGTGTTTACGTTCAACTTGTCAATTATTTCACCAACATCTTTTTTTGTGGTGAGTGCAAATGACTGAATAGTGTTATTTTGTAAATGTGAAAGACGGATGAAAGAATGAAAATTACGTACGTAATTATTAGTACGGAATACCATCCAAATTCAATTCGTCTTATCAGAACAGTGGGCTTAATCATAGATTAAATATAATCATCATATTATAGTCAGACACTATCAAAATGCACCACAAAAGTCTGAAATATACATATATATATATATATATATATATATATATATATATATATATATATATATATATATATATATATATATATATATATATATATATATATATATGTTATAAGATAACATTTCTGACATAAATATATTCTAGGTAATGAGTTAAATAAGGTAGAGTTCACACACTCGACCCGTATAAATAGCGTAAGTATGTACTGAAGCGAGATTTACACGTTGTGACCTCGTTATGGATTTTAGGCTTAAAGAGTAGTTTTACTAGGGTAAGGTCGCGTAAACATGAGGATCCCTCGGAGGGTATATATGAAGAGGTTAATAATAGGGACGAGACGAAAGAAGTACGTAGGGAGTCTATTTTTTAGAGCATTTAACTCTGCTCTCTTTTACTACATCACTAAGCTAGGGTTGTAATGTAGTTACACATATTGAAAGATTTTTTTTGTTATTTATTAATGATATAAAAATATGTTTAAAATCTTACTAATTTTGCATCATAACATCATCGTTCAAACCTGCGCCTCTTGCAATCTGTTCAATCCAATTAAACTGTACGTCCTTAACCAACTACAACAAGTTTTTATTATTAACATTTTCTTAAATACTTTGTAAGAGAACTGGGTTTAAATAACGTCCACATTTTTATACTTTTTTTAAATATTTTACCTATTCTAAATGTACGGATAATATATTAAAAATATTGCAATACTAATGGTACCATTAACATAACTAGATGCCCTGTAGACGCGTTGACAACGCGTTGCTTTAGCAACGAGTATGACACTTTATATAAATGTGTATATTAAATATATATTTTATAAAAATATTAGCATTCTGCACTCCTGGACTGTAACTGTGCCAAATTTTATACTCTTCTGTTGGTGTAATTTTAGTAAAAAGGGATACAAAGATTTTGTTTCACGTAGCAATATATAAATTTATTTTCTGCGGTAAATGAAATTTTGTAATTTAAAAAACTGAAAAAATTAAAACAGTGAATTTAAAATTAATAATCTAAAAAGTAAGTATTTAGTAACAACATTTCATACATAAAACAGTCTTATCTTGAATAAAGTCACGGCCAACCCCTAAATGAACGATAGGCCTTCTGATAAGCTGCAGATTGACTTTATAATTAATCTAATACGTTTTATAGCTCTAAGGCTTCTTGGTAGATAGTGTTACAATTTCGCTTTTGCCTTCACTTTATGTTTAGAGTAGTTCTGCTCGCGACTTCGTTCGCGTGGAATTTCACATCTCTGGATGTTTATTTTGTAATTCTATAATAAAATTGACGTAGGTTACTTCCTATTCCTATATTACATATGTTATTTGCCAGTGAAAGTCTCATAAAAGCCATTAAAGAGCTCAGGCGGAACACATAGACAAACAAAAATTACAAGCAATTTTACTTTGATATACATACCGTATAGAAATTTGTATCCTTGTATGAATAGAAAAGGGTTATTTCAGTATTAAAAATATTTTTATTCCTTTATGTCAATATAGCATCGTAGTGGTAATTTTTTTAATTTTTATTTGCATTATCTTATATATATGGAATAAGTAAAAAAAATTTATTAGCTTAATAAATTATTGTTTCTTTCATTTCTTTTTTTTAGCTTCACGTTTTTTATTATATAATCTATATTTATCCCGTATAGCAGGGTATACAGTATGTATCTAATGTCAAGAAACTCTGTACTTCACTATCCACCGAATTCGAGACATTGACTGTTGAGTGGTGGAACTCAACGCCGCATTTTGCCTTTACCAGAGCGAGAAAGTGAAAATAATTATAATATAATAACTCCCCGAGTGGGGATCGTACCCACAACCGATCGCGTTTACAGTCAGATGCTGTCCCACTTAGCCACAACCTTTCATTTTAGTCCTGTCAAAATATTCGACCGCACATCAAGTATGCTTCTAACATCGCCTGAAAACGAAAAATTAAGTGAGTTATCATGTTTATTAAAAATATATAAAATATTCTATTTTGATAACGTCTTATTTGTTGAGAACTTTCGATGTTATTTAAGAGTCTGATTTGTTTCAAAATTTGCACACGTGTCCGAATCTGATGTTTTTTTTAGCCTGGATGACTGACGTAACGATAAAATTGCTAATTCTAAGCATCGATTTTACACTTACAGACAGACAGGTTACGTTATAATAAGTTCATATGTATGTATGTATATATGTATATGTTCTATGGAACTGCCCGTATGAAAAAACGTTACTCGTACAATTACATTATATTGATTGATTCGGCTTATACCTTGCTTATATATTCGGCTTATATATATATATATATATATATATATATATATATATATATATATATATATATATTTTCATATCCCTTTTAAACTTCAATTAAAGTTTCAAAATTTCAATCCTCTTTTAATATTTAAATACAGAACGAACTTGGTGTCAAGACACTAGTCACCGTAATCCGCCGCAATTCAACGCCGCGATTTGTCTCACCAGAACAGAGAGGTTAAAACAAGATTTATTCAGACGCTGTCCCTGGGGCACGGTAGCCACTGCTATAATAAATAGTATATAACAATAAAACACTAATACCTATTACAAAATACGCTATGTCTCGAATTCTAGCAAAAAGTAGAAAACGGAGTGTCTTGTCATAAGCTTATCTGTGTCTACCGTTCTATGCGAAAAAGACGTCTATCATAAAATTACATGAGCTGTATCTGGCTAAAATTTATAATGTAAATTCCCCTCTAATGATTGAGTGTAAAAGTTTAAAAGGTGATAGAACATTTTGAACCTTATCACAAAAGAACAAGGCATGTTTTGGCATTATATTATACTTGAACAAAACTGCGATCAATACAAGGAAGGTATTTCGTTCCACTTTATGCATTCGTTTGATAAAATGTCAGATATTTGATGTAACGATAAATATTCTTCGAGTAATTCCTTTCTGTGGTAATGTACACATTAATTTAATACGGGATTTTGTTTTTTCTATATAAAATACTTAAATGAAATAATAGTATTTTTGTCCACCATAGCAAGGTAGTCAAAAAGAATCTTGTGTTAAATCACCAGTAATATTAATAATTTATAAGCAATATTTACTATTTTTAAAGTGTTATTCCACACTTAGGATTACTTGGACGGTATCCAAGAGGCGCGGGTTCGATTCCCGCTGCGTTCAAATTTTTATACGTTTTTTCAAAAATGTTTTAAATTTATAAGCAATATTTAAAGAGCAACAACATAAGAAATTATGATAATAATTGAGCTAGGATATTTTTGTTGTGTCGTAGACATCTACGGAAGGGACGGGGTGTAACCGAGGCTCCGGTTAGTGGCAGATGAGGAAGAGCACCGTCAGGTTTTAGCGAGCACGATTTTGTCACTTAAAAAAGGTGATCTTCTTTGTAATGGCCAACTAATTGAAAAATAACTTGCAATGCTCTTTTGACTTATCATTACTTGACTTAAACTTTTACAAAATTTGTATTTGTGTCCGAGTCCGATGACTGCCAAAATCAAAGCAGAGTTTTAGTAATACCGTTTCAACGTAGCTGGTAGTAGAATGCATGGCTTATCGGTCGAACGATATCCAAGAGGCGCGAGTTTGAATCCCGCTGCGTTCAAATTTCTATACGTTTTTTTCAAAATGTTTTCTAAGGGGTAAAGATGTTTTTTATACATAAAAGAAAACCTTTAGATTTCTATTTAAGATTTTGTTGTAAGTGAAGGAGTATGAAATTTATAAAAAGTACTCAATTAATGTTTATATGGAAAAGGAGAGCGTAAAGCATTCATTTTTAGTGCTTTCTACTCTCCTTACATATAAATAAATTACAAAAATATATATAAATAAATTACCACAAATGGTCACTACATTCACATTGGGTACAAATTGCTAAAATACATTATTAGTTTCTGGATTTAATATTGAGTATAGAAATGGGGGATTTGCTTTAATTTTTTTAGCTGACTATTCTAGAATTTTATTTATAAGAATATTATTTGTAATTATTTTTTTTGGGGGGTATGAATTAAATTTTTTTTTTATTTAAAATTTGTATTTATATCTTTTTTTATTTGACTTCGGGGAACAGATTGCTAAAATGCATACTATACTATAATAATATTAAACCATATCTGGATACATTATAATATTTTCCGCTATTATTTTTAATTTATATAAATAGCATTAGTAACATTAATTTATCTGGAGATATAACTCTGTATGCGGATGACACAAGCTTATTTTACTTTGGTGATAACATTAAAAATATAATTGACGTAGCTCAACGTGATTTAAATGTTATTAGCGAATGGTTTGTTTCTAATTTATTAACTATTAATACCAAAAAGATATCATATATGATCTTCGCGCCTAAAAATAAAAATATATCAAATCATGACCAACTAACAATTTTTAACGAGCCAATATATAAAACTGATCATGAAAAATATTTAGGTCTTATAATGGATAGCAAGTTAACCTGGCAATACCATATTGATCATCTTAAAAATAAAATATCCCCTTTGATAGGAGCACTACGTAAGATTTCTTTATGTATACCTAATAAAATTCGTCCTATTATTTATAATTCTTTAGTGAAACCTCATATCGAATATCTTATTGAAATATGGGGAACTGCTGCAAAGTCTAACATAAAGTCATTACAAACCTTACAAAATAAAATTATTAAAGTTCTTTCTTTCTTTAGTAAATATGATTATATGACGCCATCCGTTGAATTATACAAAAAAACAAAATTTCTTAATATAAATCAAATACACTTTAAAAACCTGCATGTTGATTAGAAAAATAATAACAAATAAAACACATTCACAATTACACTTTCATAAAAAAACACATACATACCACTCTAGAAAACGTAATAAACTAGAACTTCCAAAAACCAGAACCAACTATGGAAAGAAAAACATTTTATTTGAAGGAGTTCAAATTTATAATAAACTATCAGACTTAATCATTAATAGCAAGAGTTTTCCTATATTCAAAAAACGTGTAATGGAATATGTGCAAAATAATATATAAGTTAATATAACCCCTACCTAAACATGTTTGTGTAATATTACTACCCGCAACATTTTATTTTACTGTATATTATTCATAAGGCAGACTTTTAAATATACCCTCAAGAAAAAATGATTGTAATTTCTTATTATAAGTGAACTTTTGTGTTCTTTTTGAGAAATAAATGTCTTTAAGCTGAAACCGAACTATATAATAATTGTTATATAACAACTATATGCCGATTTTGATGTATAAAATTATTAAGATAAATTCCCAACATAATATATAAGGCTTACTAGTGCTATCTTTTAATTTATATAATACTTACTAATAAGGTAAGATATAAAAATATAAATTATTTTTCAAAAAAGTACAAGTTATATTAAGGCCTAATGTGGCACAGTGGGATAGCGTCTGACAGTAGATGTGGTCGATTGTAGGTCCGGTATCCAATCTGGTGATTCATTATATTTAAATTATTATCATTTTCTTACTCTGGTAAGATAAAGCATGGCGTTGAGTTCTGCCACTTAATACGCAATGGCTCAAATTCGGCGAAAAGCGAAGTACGGGATGTCTTGACTCTAGGCACTTCCTGTCTACACTGCTATGCGGGATAAAAACGTGAAGCTAAGAAAATGTTGTTTAATATTATTAAATCTCCAAGTGCATTTCAATTCATCAAATAATCTAATATTAAATGGAAATCTCATTTGCAAAAACCATTGAGACCTTTCACGAAGCCTAGCAAATGCCCCTTTTGACTGAAAAGTTGACTTGACAATGCCCGGCCTTAGATTATTCATACCCGCCTTTGTGAGTTTCGCATCACAAGTCTTAACTATTTTTATATATATTTTTATCTCTGAAGGAGATGCAAACGGCGTAGTAGTAAAGTTATAACGAGACTGGCTAATACTTTCGTACGTGATTTTAAATTTAAATCTTATCTAAAAACAATCATATTGTAAAATAAATAAAAGATTTTATGTATTCAATTAAAATATACTACATATGGCTTTCGCATTTCCATATATTCCTAATATTGCGAATTGCCCCCTTTTATTTTGTAAAAGTACAATCTGTCTTAGGTGATCAATCGTGGCGCAGTGCGACAGTTTCTGTCTGTAAACCCTATAGGTGTTGGGTACGATTTCCAGGCAAAACGATTACATTTAAATTATATTTCATTTCTTGACGTGAAGCGTGACGTTGAGTTCACCACTCAACAGGTAATAACAAATTTCTGACAGACAGCAGTCAACGGGATATCTCTGAATACCGTGCCATACGGGATGAAGCCTGAAGCTGATTTTTTTATAATCCCCAATACCTAAAGAAAAACCAGTGCCCAAAATTATATTTTGAAATATATTTAATATTTATGAATCATTATATTAATTATATTACAAAATCCTATATGATTGTTAGTTATTATATGATTTGGCTTTTATAATATTGTCAAAGAGAATGCTTACAGAAGAATGTTATCGCATTAATTTTTCAACTTTAATATATTTTGAAGTATCTGTTATAGAACGAACCATGATTAATGTAACCAATCATATCATTAATGGAACAATTGCGTTCTGATATCTTTGTAATTGTAACACAAAAAAAAATAAACTAAGCATAAATAATCGCGTCATGTAATCGATGTCCGTGTGTAATAATATTTATTTCGAAAATATTTTTAAAAAACGTGACCAGCGCGGGTTCGAGTCCCGCTGCGTTCCAATTTTTACACGTTTTTTTAAAATTTTACTAATCCCAAGAGTGGAGTACACTTAAAAAATCAGTAAAATAATATGTTTTTCGATAACATATATTTGAATAGTAATAAAGGAATGTTTTTATGAGCACAGTTTCAAACTAGGGAAGGATTCGAATTAGACATTTTTTATGGTATAGGGAAATGCTGCTTTAGCAAAAGTTGTTTGCGTCTGGTTGTGGCGCAGTGTGACTGAGTCTGACTATAAACACAATCGATCCCCACTCAGGAGAGCTATTATATTTAATATATTTTCACTTCTTTGCTGTGGTAAAACAAAGTGCGGCGTTGAGCTCCACCACTCAACACACAATGTCTTGAGTTCGGTGGAAAGTGAAGAGTGTCTTGACACTATGTGCTTTCTGTTGCCCTGCTATGCGGGATAAAAAGCGTGAAGCAAAATAAAATGTATAGTTTTATCGGCATTTTCCAACAACATATGTATGTATAATAAACTATAATCTAGAAAACCTGTAAAAGTAATTTGGAAAAAAAACAAAAGTAACTTGGTTAGTCTTAATATTTTAAATGAAGAATCTATTAAGTGTATTTCATTAGAGTAAATAAATCTTAAGTTAAAATATGTAAACTTAGAGCCCACAACTCAGGGTTGTAATTTACATTCAATATTAAGATAGGTTAACCTCGAAGCCGCCGTGTACCTACATAATACTTGACTTAGAAACAATAAACTAATTTAAACTGTAAGTACAATATACCATTGAAAATATTTATAGTAAGAAATTTTATTTATGCATTTTTAAGTGAAACTATTTTAAATAGACTAATCGCTCATATTTTAGTATTAGAAAATATTTTTTTAATTATATATATATATATATATATATATATATATATATATAAATATTTTATATTAGTTTTGTTTCTATATATATATGTAAAAATGGTAAGTAAAGTTAAGAATAGATAAAAATTGAGATAATATGGACGCCCATAGGTCTGTGGCTTGTAACAAAAACCCTCAAAAATATTGCAATTATTATAAAATCTTCAAATTTTATCGACATTTACGTATATTGATTTTTGAATTTATTAAAATATATTAAAATTTAATTTTATAGGTAAAAGATATGTATAAAGTAAATAAATTAACACTGCCAAAATAATAAATACGGCTTTGGTGAGAACACTAAACCTCGTCTTCTATACTAGAAAGCTAAATTTGGCATGTTTATATGAAAGTATTTTGAATTTCAATCGGCCCGAGTGAAAGGCAAGTCTGAACCGTCCCCCGAGGTCAATAAAGGGCTCGTTCAAACAAAATCTCAAGAAGGAGTTGGCATTCAATATTGATTTTACAACGTTTACTTTGTGTAATTAGATTAAATGTAAACAAGTACTTGAAACATTTACAAGGAGTTATTGAAGCTGGTTTTTTGTTGTTGGTAGAATTAAGTAAGTATTGGTTAATATAGATAATAGGTACTATTCCTCACATAATTTGGACAACATTAGCTATTACTATGATAATATTATAAGATTATTATATAATACACACAGGTTGACAGGAAATATCTGGTGTTGAAACACTCCGTACTCCGATTTCCGCGAATTCGAGACATAGTGGCGAGGTTGAGTGGCGGAACTCAACGCCACGATTTGTCTTACCAGGGCAAGGAAATGACAATAATTTATATATATATGTAAAAATAATAAGTAAAATTAAGAATAGATAAAAATTGAGATGATATGGACGCCCAAAAGTACGTGGTTTGTAATAAAAAGCATATCAGTCTTCACAACAAAATTGCTAAGTTGATTTTGATGAAATTTAATTTAGAAATACTTTGCCTTCATTTATTTGTTATTTTTCCAAGAATTTTGTTTTACATTGCTGACGTGTACGAACAGAGTGCGGGTTGCTAGCTTAAAATAAAATTTGAAATTAAAAAAATAACTATAAATATATATTCGACCATAAAATCGAGCATTTTCCATCCAATATATTGGTACTTATGAAAATAATTTTACGATATCATAAAACAAAGTTAGTACTCGAATATCTATAGAGGTTTTATTGCCAATAAAGATGTACGACACTTCAATCTTCCTTCATTCGATGACATAAATATCTGATTTATATGAAACCGTAACAGCTAACTAATTTGTATAAAAAAATACGTGATTCATTATTTTTCATAAAAAAAACTGTAATCTTTATTATAAATAAAGAAATACTATGAAATTCCATATTAAAGTCCTTAAGAAATATGAAATTATTCTATTATTCTACTATAAAAGTTAATGTATAAAGAATACATATATAAAAAATTTATGGGCGTCAAATATCACTATTATTTCTATGTAAAACCCAAGTGATTTTAATAAATGGAATGAATCAAAGCTGTTTACCCGTCAACACAATCGAGCGCTGCCTCCTGGACTATTAGAGGTAACAATGTGAAGCGTGATATACTTTCAGATATTGATTTAAATGATGTCTGAAACAATTGTAACCAGTTTATTGTTTACTGTGATTTTTTAAATAAAATAAGTGAATAAAAGACTTTTAGTAATCGATTATACAAAATAATTGGAGGTTAAAATTTACAAGCATAAACCGGTAAGTTTTATAATAAAATGAGTATATAAATAATTTAGGTATAATAATGAGAATAATACAACATCGCTAAAGAAAAACAACAATAACCAAACAAAGCAATTTATAAAATTAAAATTTCCATTATATTATATTTATCATTATATTATAATAATAAAGGCAAAATAACATAAATTATTTTTTTATAAATAATAAATAAAAATCGGTTGGTTAGTTGGCTTATTTGTATAGTATTTCTCTGCCTGCCCGCCGTGGTGAAGGCTATGGCTGGTTGCGAGAGGTCGTAGGACGTGGTTACATCCTCCTACGAGCGATGCTCGAGATGGAGGCAGAGGAATGGTTGAGGGAGGCCTCCTTCAACCACACCAACCGCCACAGGAGACCGGATCGCCAGAGGACGGCACATGACCGGCTAAGGGGCGGTCAGCTTGGGGAAGCTGATCGCCTAGTCCCCAAGCCCGAGTAGGTGTGCGCAGGACGCTCCCGCGCACTATTCCAAGCAGGCCGTCACAAATTCCTGCCGATGGGCTCACGCAATTTGGGGTTCCCTTAGTCCCGTTAGTGGAGGCCGAGGAGGAGCACCATGAGGTTTTAGTGGGTATACGTACGATGTTCGGAGTCCCACCATATTCCGCCCCGTGTCCCCAATCGGGAAGGTATCAGTAACGGATTTCCTGACGATAAAAAAATTAGTACAGGATTAACTAGGTATACCAGAACAGTGGTCGCTGGTCGCAGCCTAAAGTGTTATTGGTATAGGCTTCAAATTATTACTGCTAATAACTGACTCATCTTGGTTCGAATATTCTCTCTCCCTTTTTTACGAAGCTCTGTCTCCGCCAAAACAATCTTATCAGAACGACTTATTCGAATAAATACCTCCTTCCCGATTCGTGAGCATCTACTACTTCAATAGACAAGAAAAGCTTTTGATTTGTGCCTGTTCTATTGACTATTATCGATTATTACTCATTTAAAATTATTAAACGTTTTTTATTGAAACTAAACTTTAATTTTAATAATCTATGGTCTTCAGTTTTTATATTAATTGTAAGATCTATTATACTTTCACGATGGAATAAAGTGGTCGGAGATTCGAATTTCAACAAAAGGAAAAAATATGATTAAATGTTTACTGGTTCATAATTTGGCTGTAATGTAATAAATAATATGTAAATAATGTAGTGTTTAGGTCTACAAAGAAGACAATATGGCGTTTAGTTACGTTAGAAATAGGCTGTATAGCTTGGAAATGAAAAACTAAGCGATACTGGGTCACTGGGTCTACTCTGTTTAAGCCTAAAAAGGCCATAATAAAGTTAAAATATTGTTTAAAGTATGAATATACTCTATATATTTCTTAATTCCTATAATACTTATTAGCAAGTATTATGTTTATTTTAGATATAAATGGCTATGAAGCGAATATACATTTAGTCATTAGCCTTGTTAATTATACTGTTGCTTCGGAATTAATGTATTAATTAACCGTTTGTATAGAGAAATGTTGCTGATAATTGCTAACTTGATGTGGGTTTTGTTTTATAAATTATAAATTACTTTATATTGCTTTTTCTATTCAAATTTAGAATGAAATTAGTATTAAAAATGTTGTTCTGCACTTTCCCACGTTGATACTGAATTCAGACATTACGTATTGAGAAGCGGAACGAAACGCCGTGCGTGGTTCAACCAGAGAAGAGAAATGAAATTTTAAAATGGATAGATCCTCCGAGCCCACATCCATTCGCATTTTTAGCATTCTCATCAAGCCACGAGGGCCTTGAATGTTTTACAAGTGTTATTATAACGTTTATAGAAAACTCAGTTTGTGTGTATAACATAGGGGTGTTTTATTCAAGTTCTAGATAAAAATTATAATAATATAACCTATTTTTTTTAAATGATACTGAATATGTACACTTACACATGAATAAATTGTAGCTGGTCGCTAGTATCGTGGATAGAGATATGTGTGTATCATGCGTGCGTAATTTTGCGTGGGATTTTGTTATTGTATTTACACAATTTTTTTTTAAACAAATCTTCTGGTTTTATCGGTGTAATCAAAGGCTTTGTTACGAAACTTTTGTTCACAAGTTCTAATTTTTTATTAAAAGCTTTTATTTCACTTGCCCTGTTATTTAGTTAGTATGTATGAAATCTTGCAACCTCAATCTAAACCAGTTCACTGCCTCGCTCTGGTAAAAAGACAAAGTGCGGCGTTGAGTTCCACCACTCAACACGCAATGTCTCGAATTCGGTGGAAATTGAAGTATGGAGTGTCTTGACACTAGGTACTTTCTGTCTACCCTGGTATGCGGGATGAAAGCGTGAAGCAAAGAAAAATTTAAACCACGTCTTAACACAATGACAATAATTACATGTTATCAATATTAATCTATCTAAATTGCCCCGGTAAAAAATAATGGATTATAAATTTTTGTACCATTTAGGTGGCTACCTAATATGTGTATCAATTCATAGGAAAAAAGCGAGTTTTAATGAAGCTATTTTTATATATATATTTTTAAATACATATATTTTTATATATATATTTTTAAATACATAATAAAAATATATATTTATATATTTTTAAATAATATTTATTCTTATAATCTTAATATAAATGTATCATATGCTATTTTTTTTATTATATCTTTATATTATTTAATATATGTATATCGAGCGATACTTAAAATGATAACATTTCTTAAAAATATTGTAATTTTCGGTGGATACCTATAATTTTACCTATGATTATATTTAAAAAGAAAAATCCTAATCTATGTAAACAAAACGATATTAAACTTCACCCAATACTTATATTAATCCAATTAAAGAACTTAACTAAACTTATTTAAATAATATTAAAAGTTGAGTTTTGCCACTCAACACGCAATGTCTCGAATTCGGCAGAAAGCAAAGTACAGAGTATCTTGACACTAGATACTTTCTGTGTACCCTGATATGCAGTATAAAAGCGTGAAGTTAAAAATCAATAATAAATAAACATTAATATCAAACTCTTCTTGTTACAGAGAATGCGGAGACCTCGCCGACACCGGTGGCTCACGGTGTCGGTATTTTTCATCGCGTACTCAGTGTTTCAAGCGGTACTGAGCAACGCATCTGAGCCCGCGGAGGACAAACCAGATGTATCTCCTGGGCCTGATATGAAAACTACACACGTGGAACCTGGTAAAGGTAAATACATTAAAATGATCACTTTTGTAGAGGGACTTCAAACAATGCAGTGTTTATGGATTTAATCTCAACTCGGAAGAACTGTATATAATCTCAATCATTTTCTTTTCTTTGTTCTGGCAAGACAAAGCACTGCGTTAAGTTACGCTACTTTACTAATGTAATGATTTTCAAGCTGAAAATTAAAAACGTGTTTTTTTCTTTAACATTAATCTCTAGAGGGAGATTGACTATCCTGCTAAGCGGAAAACAGTGTCGAACTAAAAACATATCATCAATATCTAGTACATATCTAAAGAGTAAAAGTACAATAAGTAAAGGTGATAAAAGTATGATATTTCATATTTCAATGAACAAGAAATGCCTACGATAGCATCGGAAGCAAATTTTACTGTAAAAATGTCTTCTAAATTATTTCCTTTTTAGTATTTGCCAAGTAACGGTTAGTACAAAAATTTGAAAAAAAAAACATTTTTTAAATATATAAAATGAATAAATAAAATGATCTCATTTTGAAAAACTAATGAAAAAATCTCCGTTTAAATCTAATTTATATATATTTTCTGTTTATCGCATTATAAAAGGGGATCAAATGCAATTATATTCCCTTAAGCCGGTCTGGTCGAAAATCTGGCTTTACCTACGTATTAGCAAAACTAACAACCAAGTGTTATTCGACTGCTTCATTTTGTGACGTCCAAGTAAATGTATACGATTTTTATATGAAAATCCATTCTTATAATTGTATAATGTTATTCGAATCCCGAAATAAGTCTCATTATTCGAATCCTACTAGGTCACCTGGTGGACAGAAATGATAAACGTGTTAGGTTGTTTATATTGAAAATTATTATTGTAAAACATAAGACCGATCGAGGTGCAGTGGGATAGCATGTGACTGTAAGTACGATAGGTTGTAGATCTGATTCCCACTCGGAAGAATGATTACATTTAAAATGTCTTATCTCCTCACTCTGGTAAGACAAAACGCAGCGTTGAGTTTTGCCACTCAATAGGTATTGCCTATTGAGTGGCGAAACTCAACGCTGCGTTCTCTTAAATTCAGCGAAAAGCGGAGTACAGAGATTGACACTGTACGTCTACCCTGCTGCGCAAATAAATATATTAGTGTTTGCTGTAATACAATTATATTAATTTGTTCTGCAGCTACTGTGTCCGAAGCGACGCCCGGAGTGACCAGTAATGTGGAAAAGATTAATGGCAAAAAAGCTATGAAAGGTCTGGAGGATGAACCTGATGAGGGGGAAAAGAAAAAGCAAAAAGACGCTGGCTATGAGGAAGTAAATAGTTATTATAAATAATATTTTATGTCCCAAAACACAACCTATCCTAGAGTTCTAATATATAATTATTAGAAACCATATTATTTAAAATTTTTACTTTAAGTATTTCGTCAACATTTTTGTAGAGCTCTAAAAAATGTTATTCTTGATTTACTATAGGAGCGGAATTAAATTATAAAAATATATTTTAACCTTTTTGATAAAAACGTGCACATAACAAGTTTCTTTCGCAAGGATAATTCGCCTTCATCCATGTATAAATGAATCCATTAACATAGAAATATTCTGTTTTCATATTAAAAATACACCAGCTTTTTAGCTTATGTAAAGGTTTATATAAAACTTTTTAAATTTCAATACTTAAATATAATGTATTTACGTTTAATAGTTTACTTTGATTTATACTTAAAATTATTTTCTGTTATATTCCTTAAGAATAAGTAACTTAAAGCATTCCTCACTCTATATAAGATTCGCGTCACGTTAAGCTGACAAAGACCAATTTGATAATTAATGTTGGACCCGGTTTTCATTATACGAATATGCAACAATAGTCTTCTAATAAAGGCCATTTTATTTTATTTCTAGGACAAAGCTATAGAAGAGGTTCGTGAAGAAGAGAAGAAAGAAGAAGAAATTGATGCGATACCGACCGTCCATCCTCTACGAAACTGCACGCCTCCAGCTATCGAACAGGTATAGTGGCGCCACCTCACCCTGCCCTGGTCAGATGGGAGTGTGATGTCATACTGGGATTAAAAGTACCTTATGTCCTAAGTCTTATTAATAATCATAATATTTTCGTTCGCAATAATCATAATCAATAATAATTTTGTTTGCGTCGGAAATACGGACAACCAAACACACTTTGGCGTTTAAAATATTACTAGATATAACACATGGGATGTACAAACACAATTAAATAACCAACTACTGCAAAATTAATAAATAAAAATTGAAATACTTGTTGTTTTATCGAAACTAGATTTTAAGCATTATATATATAGAGATTTTGTTGTATTCTCCGATTTTTTTAAAATATTTTTGCCACAGGCTTATGGGCGTTCATGAATTTTTGCGATTCGGCTTTATAATTATAGTGTTGTTTTTACTAATACGAATGGAAAGCACCCGACATATCGCAAGGAAATCCAAAAACAATAGAGGAGTCCCTCCAAAAGGTTTTTTTACGTTTTCTCTGATTACCATGAACAAATGGTCTGTACTTTAAAACTAGCATAGATTATTTTGGATTATTTGATTAGTTTCTTCTGTTAGACTAGACTTAGAACTAGCATATAACTAACATATAATTATCCATAGATTTTTAATTCTTAAAAGAATAGGAGATACACTGGCTTGAAAATAGACACTCTCTACTTTCCTTTCATTTATTATAAATAAGGCGGATTACTTAGTCTAACGAGAGAGAACGGAGAGATGAAATGATGAAATGATGATGAAAATTTGTGTTAAACAATATCAAGTCTTTGGTACTCTGGTAATAAGGTCCAGTGCCCGAAAGGATATTTTTTCCTATTAACGATAATCCTGTTGATCTAAAGGGTTTGACAAAGAGAGTAGTTCGCCTCTAACAACTAAATATCTTAATATATGACTGTAGGTGATTGCTTGAGAAAGATACTCTAATGACTTACTTTTATACTATTTTATTGAGAATTGATATTGAATTAAAATCATAATCAAAATGTCAATTGTACTTTTACTATACAAATAATTTGAAAAGTCAATTGACTAATTTACAAAAATATTCAAGTTTATATAAAAGATATATATCATATTTCTGTGTTTAATACCAATTATGCTTAAAGTCAAAACGTACGTTTTCCACAGTGCTTTAACGATAACATAATATTTAAATTAAAGAAATATATTCCTTTTATAATATTCCCTTTGAAGAAATTTTGTCTGCCAAATTAGCTGACCGCACGGCGCGGCGTACGCTGAGTAACATCTATAATGCATTATAAATGTTACCGTTTATGGATTTCCTCTTCCCAGATTTCGTATTAAATATTTATAGGAATGGTTTATTTCATTTTTTTTTTATTTTAGGCTAAACTATAATTCTATTTTATCTTTTTAAATAGAGTAATTTGAAAAGTCAATTGACTAATTTACAAAATGGAATGGAATGCTCTTATTTTGTTCATATTAATATAAGTATTGGGTGCTTGATTAAACAGGATCAAGTAACAATATTTCAAAATTGATGCGGGTTTCAAGATTTTTGTTGTTTTATATGATAAAAAAATATTACTAAAACAATGACTAGTTGGCCTCTATTCGGAGTGTGTCAAATACAATACAGATATATCATGTGTATGTCCTATATAGAATAATGTACATAATAGGCAAAAAAAGTGTTACAGAAAATAATATCAGTTATTAAGCTATCTAAAGTGTGGCGTTGAGTTCACCATTTAGCTCGCAATGTCTCGATTTTGTGAAAAATAGTCCACGAAGTGTCTTGACACTAGGTTGTCTCTGACTACCCTGCTATGGGATAAAGCGTGGAGTTGCTTTTTTAAGTGACCTAATCATAAGAATTATAAATTTTATTCTTCATTTTAGACTTGCAATCACTAAAATCTTCAACATATATAAATGCTAGCGACCCACTAGCGCCTTCGCCCACATGGACTCACTGTACTATAGTTGTTTCTTTCTTTCACTTTCCTGCGCTCTTGCATAAATCACAGAATTTGTCAAAATTTATAATACTTCATATAAACAATATTAATAAGACTTCATATAAATTTGTGAGACCTTTATAAACTCACACTGTCATGATAGCCGTTTTTAACGAATATTTTCTTTATGTCATCTTGAATAAGCTGTATGAACATGTGATTTTATACATACACTTATGACATCATGTTCCACATGTGATTTCACTCACCCACCCATGGCATGATGATCCACATATGACGTCATGGTATACATGTGATTTTATCATCCACATGTGACATTACGGTCTACATGTGATTTCACTCATCCACGTGCGGCATTATGGTCCACATGTAATTTTACTCGTCCACATATGACATTATGGCTGACATGTGATTTTACTCATCCACATATGACATCAAGGTCCACAGGTGATTTTACTCATCCACATATGACATCATGGTCCACATGTGATTCAGTCGTCCACATATGACAATATGGTCCACATGTGATTTTACCCATCCACATCTGACATTATGACCACATATGATCTTACTCGTCCACTTATGACACCATGGTCCACATATGGTTTCACCTATCCACATATGAAATCATAGTCCACATGTGAATTTACTCGTCCTCATATGACATCATGGTCCACATGTGATTTCAGTAATCCACATATGACAATATGGTCCACATGTGGTTTTACTCATCCACATCTGACATCATGACCACATATGATCTTACTCGTCCACTTATGACACCATGGCCCACATGGGATTTCACTCATCCACATATGAATCCATGGTCCACATGTGATTTTACTTGTCCACATGTGATTCTATGGTCCACCTATAATTTTACCATTTTACGTGCTGTGCTCACAAACTGTTCACAAATTTCTTTCCAGGCTTTATGAGTGATTTAGTTTTTAGAAAAAAAAAACAATAAAAAAAAGAGTATATGCATATGTTGATGACTCTCTTTAACTTCACGTTTTTTTCTAACGTAGCAGGGTGGAATTGAATTATTTAAGCTAAATTTCATATTACATATATCATGTATAAAACCTAGTCGCCTCTGTTGCATAAACATTTCATTTTATTTCATTTAGATTTTTCACACTACGCGACAAAATTCACGTGACTTTCATTAAAAGACTGGGTAATTTTGGAAAATTATAAATTTTTATCATAATTTATAATGCAAGGAAGAACGCGGGCGGACGAAACAGCGAAATAACTACAGTTTCCTGGGAGTGGAACGGTTGAATCTAATTTCGACCATCGACCCCTCGTTTACAGCGTAACATGAGTGAACTCTTGCGCTATAAACAAAGATGTACAAAATATACAATGAGGATGATTCAGCTCGCTAAGAATCCGATGCTGACTGATCTAGAGCCTACATCCGTAGGAAATGTTTAGGACTTAAGGCGGCTAATCCAGATAGACAAATATCGCATATCTTTAAACGGTGATGAGTTGTAGGACATGTCGGTCTCCTCACGATGTTTTCCTTCACCGTTAAAGTAGCTGAGAGAATGGGTTTCAGATCTTTAGATTCGAAGGTATCCACTGAGCTAACAATGTTCTCGCAAAACATATACAATTGCATCTATTTATTTTATTAATATACGTATTACTGTTCAACATTCAACTTTAAAATACTTTTGGCCACGTTATGACCATTCAAACTACATAGGCTAAAGGCTAGACATTAAAAAAAGACAATCTTTTGTAACAAGTTTTCGTACAAACTATCAATCCCATCTGTCCATTAAGAATCATATTTTGCAACTTCTCGTTCTTAATAAAACTATCACGCAAAATTTTATAATCTTGTAGTAAAGTAGTAGTTATTCATTTATAGTAAAGAAGTTTCATACAAACTTCCAAGCCCACGAAAAAACCCTTTAAGAGTTAAAATAAAATAAAAAATGAATAAAATAGTAAAGAAGTTTCATACAATCTTCCAACCCCTCAAAACAACCCTTTAGGAGTCGAATTTTACAATATCCGGTCTTAGTGGTCATCTACGTCTTAATAATAACCACCACCCATAGCTTTACACTACTGCCACTTGTGATAAAGAAGTTTCATACAACGTTTCAACCCGAAAAACCACCTTAGGTATAGAATTTCGCATATCCTGTCTTAGCGAATACCTACGTTCTAAAGAGAACCCCTATACAAAATCTGAAAATTCTATTGCACTTATAAACGTCTAAGATTTAGTGATTCGTGAGTGAGTGATATATACATATATATCACTCATTCACTTATATATATACACTAAATCCTTTGGTTTCAGAGTTTGTTTTCTATTTAACACAAAAATATTCTTTCAGTTCCCACGCCCACTTATGGGGCAGATAGCAAGGCGGCACGGCGGTCTCATACTGCACGTTTTAGTGGCGGTGTTCACTTTCATAGGACTGGCCATCGTATGCGATGAGTACTTCGTCTCGAGTCTTGATAGGATCTGTGAAGGTAAGTCTCTATTTACCTTATCTTTCCTGATTTTCTTTATAGATAATGAAGTTAGTATGTAAGTATGTAAAGAAACAGATAAGGCGAGTGCTTCTTACCTTTATAAATATTAATAATCACAAGAGATTATTATAAGAAATATTTTCTCGTGGTGCTATTGGTTGCCCTGGTAGCGATATCTATTTGATATTTTAAAAAACTAAGATTCCCAAGGAATGTTCTAAATGTTATGTTTACTTGAATGTAAATAACACTTTATAAAATGTTAAATCATCATGCTATGACAATAGCTGTACAATGTAGTTGCATTCGTCAACGTTTTGTTACTTTCATAGTAGATATAAAAATATTGGGAAACATAATAAAAAAATAAAACTAAATTAAACGGATTAATCGCGTATATTTTGGTCCGTCCGTCCGTAGACACAAAAATATATTTTCGAATACCAAACTATAAGCGATATATCTGCTTAAAATGATCTTATTAATAAAATGATATTAAAATATATATATTTTTACTTCTCACCAGAGTTACAGTTAGCGCCTGACGTTGCCGGTGCTACGTTCATGGCGGCGGGCAGCTCCGCCCCCGAGCTCGCTACTGTTGTCATCGGCGTGTTTTGTGCACAGGATGATATTGGTAAAACTAGTTTTTAGTTTTATTTTTATATATATTTAATATAATTTATTCTATAAAATATTTACTTACACTCTATTAAAAACAAAGAAAAAGCACCAACAATGTAAGTTAGCGTTAATGGGAACTTTAAAAAGGTCTTCACTCCACCAAACTCCTCTATCTGTAACACCATAGACTCGACATCGGCAATATATTCATAAGATTAACAACTAAATATAATTTGTATGTGTAAATTTTTGATAATATTGAATATATTATATTTTTGATAATAGTCATTTTGAGTATATTCACAAAAGTTCTTTTAAATGGTATACCTGCTAAATGATTTCAAACTTTTTTGAAAAAACGTATAAAAATTTGAACGCTAAGTGATTCGATCCCGCGCCTCTTGGATTAAAAACTTGTACTTTTTTTAATTTTATTTAGTAAATTAGTTTTACATTATTAAGAATATTTTAAATGAAAATTTATACTAAATTTTATTTACACAATAATAAAACAATCAACTTAAATTTAAAAATGATTTAGCTATACAACTTTTTTTTACTTTTTTTCATTAATTTCTGCCAATTTTCACTAATCTCTAACTACGTCCTCTAAAATTCAGTACATTTTTTTTCTACCAACAGGTGTGTCCGGTGTGATCGGCTCGGCGGTGTTCAACATAATGTTCGTGATATCAGTGTGCGCGCTGTGCGCCGGCACCGTCTCCCACCTCAACTGGTGGCCGCTCTGCCGCGATTGCTTCTTCTACGCGGTCTCTATACTGGTTATGCTGTGTACTATAGCTAACGGATATGTTTCTTGGTAAGTTGTCTTGTGTTAAATATAATATTAATTATAACTTCATTTATATAATTGTTTGGATTTATATGTATTTATCAAGTATAACGTATAGCTATTAGGTATAAAGCAGTTGGCAACTGATTAGCTTTGTACGCAAAATTAAATTAAAAGTAAAAAAGTGACACTAAAATTAGTAAAATGTAAGTAATATAGGTCGTTGTGGATTAAATTTAACTGTACACATAATCGTATAGAATTTGAATTTATTATTTACCAAATTCTAAACAAAAAAAATGATTTTTCTATTCAGTTAAGAATATATATCTATATTAAAAAAAACAAAACAAAACAAAATTAATAAAGTACATATAGAAATAATAAATATTTATATTAATAGGCCAGCACCTGACTGTAAACACGATGCGTTGTGGGTTCGATTCCCACCCAGTGGAAAGATTTTATTTAAAATTATTTACATTTCCTCCTCACAAAGCACAGCGTTGAGTGCTGATATCAACACGTAATGTCACGTAATCCACTGGAAAGCGGTGTAGTTAGAAGTAGAAAGTTTCTTGACACTAGTTACTTCCTGTCTACTCCCCTGTTATAAAAGACACAAGCGTAAAGCTGAAAAAACTATTCATATTTTTTTCAGGCCGGAAGCCCTCTTCATGTTGATAATGTACGGCGTGTACTGTGTGGCGTTGCGTTTCAACAATGCGCTGGAGAAGTGGGCGCTGACTCTACCTCTGCCTTTCAAGTTGCCATCTAGAGAGGAACAGGCGGCGCTTGTTACTTATAAGTAATTATTTTTTTTGCTGTTAACAGTTTTAAAAAATATATTTTTAATTTTTTGGAGAGTTGCTGATTATAAAGTACAAAAAGGGTGGGTCTTTGCTATATGTATGTTTTAGTTTTTATTTTTTTTTACATATCGATTCCAACAATCGATATGTAAAAAAAAATAAAAAACAATGTTTCACGCCGTAGTTGTAGCTTTATAAATAAATACTTATACATTGGTAAATTGTACAAATGATTGGTTCGATTTGATTCCCAATATTTTAAAATTTATTTTAAATAATAATTATATTAATATTTATATTTATAAATCCATTTCTCCACTCTGGTAAGACAAAGCGCGGCATTGACTTTACCACTCAGCACAAAATGTCTTGAATTCTGAGAAGAAACAGAGTGTCTTGACATTATTCACTGACTGAAAATATTTTTTATACATAGTTAACATATTATAAGTAAACATTTTTGAAAAACGTATAAAAATTTTGAACGCAGCGGGATTCGAACCCGCGCCTCTTGGATACCATCCAAGCGCTCTGACCGCTAAGCCATGCGTTCTACTACCACCTGCGTCGAAATTCTTATACGTTTTGTTACAACTTATTTATGTTGTGTAGCATCTCTGTAGAGAGATTTTTACAAATTTCTGCTACTTAAAGATTATTAAGAAATAATCGTTTAACAAGAGAGATTGCTATTTTATTTAAATATTTACTATTTTTAAAGTGTTATTCCACACTTAGGATTAGAAAACATTTTTGAAAAACGTATAAAAATTTTTTTTTGAAAAACGTATAAAAAATTTTATACGTTTTTCAAAAATGTTTTCTAATCCTAAGTGTGGAATAACACTTTAAAAATAGTAAATATTATAAGTATTTTAATTGGATAACGTTTAAATTAAAAATTTCATGCAAGCAGTCATATCTCAACTTGTCTCTTATTATTATATTTTGTAGTAAAATTATATATTATTTAAAACAGAAGTGCTGGAGGGCAACCAGCTCCAAACGCACCCGCGGCTGAAGGACAGTACACTGAGATGGACGGACAGAACGAAGACGGATCTAAACAACCTACAGGTATAAAGATATTAGAACTTCAACATAAACCTATTTTTAAAATCACATAGGATTAAAACACATTTTTCAAAAACAAAAACAAAAACAAAATTAAGAGGAATTCCATCCCTCACTACATGGAAACATTTCAAGCGCTTTGTAGCGGACAGAACACTCTCCTACAAAAAGAAGAACGCATGGTTTAGCGGCCAGCTTGGACAGCTTCCAAGAGGCGCGGGTTCGAAATTGCGTTGAAAATATTTTCTAATATAATAATATATATTTAACATAAGGCAATAATTCTAATCAATATTATATTTCTCTTTTATGTCGAAAGATCACATCTACGTATAATTTTGTAATTACTTGTTTATAATCTTTATTATACTTGGATAGAGATAAACAAAAGTGACGTTAGAGTGTAATAGTTACAACAGGAAACACTTAAAACTTTTTAGTTTATCAAATCTCAGAGATCTTTCAAACTATATAATTTAAAAAAGGTATTATTAAAATATATAACATTGCATAGCGTACAACCCAGACGGTGCGTACGACAACGTGGCGTACAACGCAGACCCCGCTCCAGTGTGGGATCCCAACCAGACCTGGGACCCCAACCGCGCTTGGGATGAAACCTCTTTGGTAAATGTTTTACCAATTTTCTTCTTATCAATTCTTTTTAGCTTCACACTTTTATCCTGTGTAGCAGGGTTGACAAAAAGTACCTAGTGTCAAAACAGTCCGTATTCCGTGCACCGTCTAATTCAAGACATTGCATATCGAGTGACGGAGCTTAACGTCGTGCTTTGTCTTCTCTGGTAAGAGGAAGAAAGAAAATGAAAATAATTTAAATATAATTATTCCCCCGAGTGGGAATCGAACCCAGAATCGATGGCGTTTACAGTTAGACGCTGCGCTTCGACTGGCCTTTTATCATTTGATTTAGGTAGATTATTATAATAACGCGGTTATAACAGATTATAAATTTTTATAAGCGCTAAGCAAAAATGAGTGAAATAATAGAATTGATCACAGAATAAAAATAAAATAAGATAATTGTATATTATAATGTAACTGCAAAAAATAAAATGCTAAATACGATTGATATATATAGTTTAAAATTAGACAATATTGTCTTTGTACGTATTACAAGACCCAAGCAATTGAATTGTATAAGAGTAATGAAATTTGTATATTATGTATATATATATATATATATATATATATATATATATATATATATATATATATATATATATATATATATATATATATATATATATATATATATATAAAATAAAATTTACTTGCAAAGAATTTTTGATAATGGTTGTAACATTTCTTTTTACTTTCACCTTATTAGTACTACTACAATATTTTTTTTAACACTCCCACTTACATCCTGGAGTTCCCTTGTAATTTCATACTGGTGACATAACAGTTTGTCAATTACATATAATCTTTTTGCTTACGTTAAATACATAAAGATAAAAAAAATGAATGATGGTGAGTAAATATATATATATATATATATATATATATATACGCACGCACACATTAATACAAACATATGTG
Source organism: Dryadula phaetusa (assembly GCA_032432895.1). Lineage (NCBI taxonomy): Eukaryota > Metazoa > Arthropoda > Insecta > Lepidoptera > Nymphalidae > Dryadula > Dryadula phaetusa. The sequence continues at coordinate 4,782,998 of JAOYRS010000073.1, forward strand.
TATGTATGTAAAGAAGAAGAAAAAAATGTGTGTATTTAAACACACATACATTTTTTTTATATATCATATAGATATATTAATATACTTAACTTTCCATATTTGTAGCAACAGCCTCCCCAAACGCAACCTCCGTCAACTCAGTCGTGGGGAGACTCGGCGGTACAACAAGCACAAACACCTAACCAATCTAATCAACAAGAAACACAACAGCAAACACAGACGGTACAACAGGTCAGTGGAAAATGTATACTATCCTACGAATATTATAATATTACTTAGGATGTATGTGTGTTTGTTAGTCTTTCGCGTAAAATATACTGAACAGATTTAAATAAAACTCGATAGAAATAGGTTTAACATCACAATATGACTTGCATGAATTTGGTCATAATATAATGATAAATACCAAGTAAGCTACTTCCTATGAAGTGTGTTCATAGGAAGTACGGAAGGAAAGAAGCAGCGGGCGATTTTTTTTTAGCTTCACATTTTTATCTCGTATAGCAAGGTAAACAGAAAGTACCTAGTGTCAAAACACTCCGTACTTCGATTTCCAACAAATGCGAGACATTGCGTGTTGAGTGGTGGAACTCAACGCCACGTTTTGTGTTACCAGAGCGAGGAAGTGAAAATAATTTAAAATATAATCACTTCTCCGAGTGGAGATCGAACCCACAACCGGTCGCGCTTATAGTCAGACGCTGTCACTCTGCACCACGACCGGCGAATTATTATAAAGATTGATTTCTTTACTTATGACAATTATTAATATATTCATTTCTTGGCATAGACTTCTTATTCACAACTATCACACAAGTATCACGTTTGCAGTTAGATGCTGTATGCCGTTAGGGCCTATTAGTTTTATAATGAAGATACTATATAGAAAAATATATATATATACGTACTTAAAGTTTCAATTTATATTTTTTTATATTTCTTTTATATTGACGTTTTCGTAATGGAGACATCGCGTGTTGATAGGCGGAACTCCGCCGCCCTTCGTTTACCAGAGCGATGACATGAATATAATTTAAATATAATCATTCTCCCCAGTGAGAATCGAACACGTAACCGACTGCGTATACAGTCAGCGCTATCCCACTGCGGTACGACTGTCGTTTTTATTTTTTTATGATAGACGAACATTACTTATTTTCCAGGCACCAGCACAGCCCGCGTACTATAAAGCAAAAGATTATAACCCAGAGACTGCTGTAGATCCTCTAGTCAAACCTGTTGGAGCTAGTAAGTACAAAGTACTCATATACGCTTTACATACAATACAAGATTGTGCAATATAATTAATATTATACAATAGTTTCTGATACAGTACAATAAATTTCTTGATTTGAATCGAGGCCGGTCGTGACGCAGTGTGACAGCGTCTGACTGTAAACGCGATCGGTTGTAGGTTCTTCGATCCCCACTCGGGGGAGTGATTATATTTTAGAAATTTTAGAAATTATTTTCTCTTCCTCGCTCTGGTAAAGACAAAGAGCGGCGTTGAGTTCTCCACCACTCAACACGCAATGTCTCGAATTCGGTGGAAAGCGAAGTACGGAGTGTCTTGACACTAGGTACTTTCTGTCTACCCTGCTATGCGGGATAAAAGCGTGAAGCTAAAAAAAAAGAAAATTTGTGCAATATCACTAACTCTAAATAGAAAAGCCTATGCGTTAACGTTGCATCGTTTTTGAGTTTATAGATATTTTGCCAAATAATTATCTTTTTTAAATTTTTATGATTTTTAGAATTATTTTATTTTACTTATAGTATTAAAAAAATTAACTCAACTGAAACCGTGACTTATACGCTTAAAGAACTAAACTGTACAATCATATCTCACCAAGAAAAAATTTTAACGCATTCTTTTTTTTAATTTTAACATCTGTTATAACATTGTAGACTTTTCCATCTTTAAAAGAAAAAAAATAACAAAAATTCCAGATCAATTACAACTGATCTGCTGGTACGTGGCGTTCCCCATCCACTGGTCGTGTCGCCACACGATGCCAGACTGCCGCGGACGCTGGTACCCCGTTACCTTCATCATATCTATGCTATGGATTTCTTTCTATTCGTATTTTATGGTGTGGATGATTACTATTATTGGTAATTATTAGCAATTATTGTTTTTTTCTACATTATAATTAAAAGAAATAAGATTCTTAACGTATGGGTCATCATGGTGCAGTTTCCTTTGAGTGTGTCAGTCTGAGCCAACACGATTGCTTATGGGTGCGATTCTAACTCAAATAGATGATTATAGCAAGTCGTGGCGTAGTAGGATAGTGTCTGACTGTAAATGCGATCTGTTGTGATGATATTTAAATTATTTTTACTTCCTCGCTCTAATAAGACAAAGTGCGACGTTGAGTTCCACCACTCAACACGCAATGTCTGGAATTTGGTGGAAAGCGAAGTACGGAGTGTCTTGACACTAAGTACTTTATACTCTGCTATGCGGGATAAAAGTAGAAGCATTTTCAGCTCCTCGCTCTAGTAACATAAAAAAATACTATGAATTCTGTTAATAAACAATCAATGGGCAGATAGCCGACATCGAAATGTTTTGACATTAGATCCTCTCAGACTGTTGTAAAAAAAATATAGTATTTTAAGCTTTAAGCTTCTTTTAAATTTATATAGCAAGGTGGATAAAGAAAAATTACCCTTGAAATATATATTCCTCTATCATTTTTACATTGGAGACTAGGTTTAACAAATTAGCAATTTAAAATTGCAGTGAGAAATTAAAAAATATATCGAAGCTGGATCCATTTCTTTGACAACATTCCCCAATAAATTATCTACTAACCACATAAAATCATACACTGTTTTGTTAATAAATATGATATTAAAAATCATTAGTACTTAAAATTTATACGTATTATGGTTATTTACAGGTTACACTCTAGGCATTCCGGACACTGTGATGGGTCTTACTTTCGTAGCCGCAGGCGTGTCGGTGCCAGATGCGCTATCTTCTCTCGCGGTTATCAAAGAAGGGTACTTTTTGAACATCTAAATATAACTAAAACTAAATATTAAAATCCCTCAATTCTGTTATCCAAGTTGAAATGAAAATATCAATTTTATAGAATATATTGGAGTTAAAATAATTTTCATGTCTATGTAAAAAATTTTCGTTAAATTTGTTTGAATTTTTCTATTTCTCAATTTACTTTTATATTTCTCAATAGCACCGTATAATGTGTATTTATAAAATTATACATGTATATTATAAATTACGATACATTATATATTAATTACGACTGATTTATGTTTTAACATTAAATTAAACTTGAAATGAAACTTATACAAAGAATCTGTTCATTGTTAAGATTATTATCTTGGTATTGGTCTCTTGATTAATATCTTGGTTTTGGTTTCTTAAGGAAAATATCATTATTCGTGTGACTCTACTAAAATCGGGTTCGACAAAGTGTGACATTGTTTGGCAACAGTGATCTTACAAACATGACCAGCTCTTCCCCGTTAATGAATCATGAAGTTCATGTGACGTAATTTATATAATTTTTAATATGTATTTTTTTTTAAATATTATATATATTCTTTTTAATATAATTTTTGAAGTGTTATTTACGTTAAGGAAAATATTTAAGAATTCGGATGTAAAAAAACTCGGGAATCACGCCTCTTTATTTAATTCCTTATTCGATCCAAAGCCTCTAAACAATTTAACTGTTCTTTCTATATATCTTTATATTTGCAGTTTTAACACGTTTCTTGAAATGATAAAGTAAAAAAAGTATATTCTATATTTTTAGATATGGAGACATGGCGGTCTCAAACGCAGTTGGGTCCAACGTGTTCGACATCCTGGTGTGCCTTGGCCTGCCCTGGTTTATTCAGACCGCGATCATCCATCCCGGCAGCCATGTTAATGTTATAAGCAAAGGTATAAATGCTTTCCTTGATTAAATAATATCTTTAAAGCGCAATTATTATCATGACAGCACAATGGATATTGTAAACACTCGAGATACAATGGTTTTTCCCCTTGAGATATTTCTAGAAAATATCTCTTTACAGGATGGAAGGAACTAGGTTCCGGGTACAATATGGGTACCTTCAAAAAGTGCGCTTATTTCCACCTTAAAAGCCGGCAACGCATCTGTAGCTCCTCTGGTGATACATGAGTTGAAGATGACGGTTATCAATTTCCATCAGATGACCGGCACGCTTATTTACAATGCGTTTTCCACAAAAAACTATAATAAAATAATGTGGCCATTTTTTGTTTTATCTATACGTATGTAGCTATATTTGTGTTTATAATTACATTTGTAATAATTATGGCAACTTCAAATTTCACACTTTAAGTAACAAAGTTGAACACCAATGTTGTAGTTTGCACTAGTAGAATGAGATGGTGATAAAATCGATATTATAGGAAAAAAGCAACATAACGTTTTTTCTCGCATAGCAGCCTAATATCAAAGCACTCCTTTGACCACGTTTCGCCCGAAATCGAGACATTGCGTGAACGACAAACATAACGTCGCGTTTTGTCTTACCTGAACGGAGAAAAGGATATAAATATTTTTTAAATATAATTATTCCCGCGGGTCCCAAAAACCGAACCGACAACCAATTGTATTTAAATTCAGACGCTTGTTCGAAGGCCATATAGTAAAATATATAAAATTTTTATAAAGAAAAAATAACTATCTCTAAAAGGTCTCTTCTAGAAACATAAATATTTTATTTTTCCAGGTCTTATATATTCAACTCTATCATTATTCTCGACGGTAATTTTCTTGGTGGTGGCAACACACGCTAACGGTTGGAAACTCGACCGCAAGTACGGAGCCGTGTTGATGGTTTGGTACTTGCTCTTCATCACACTAGCAAGTCTCTATGAGTTGAACATCTTCGGAAACTTCCATCCCCCTGATTGTGAATCTAGCTATTAAGTTGCTTTGATACTTTGCTTCGGAGTTATTTAATTGCATTTGATTGAATTAAAGAACATTTTGTTTGTTTATAAGAATTAAGTTATTTCATTAGTTTTTTATCTCGACGATATATTTTGCAATGAAATATATTTCTATATTTATCGATAAGTTAGCTGAAATTCACTAAACGATTTACCGTTCCGAGCTTTAGCTCGAAATGTTCTGAAGGATTTAAACTATAAGCGTAGAATAATACGCGGTTTTTATAAATTAAGCTATTAAGATTTTTGATTATGTTATATATTTTATATATATGTGTGGAACTACGAAGCAAAGTTTCTGTTACACAATTAAATAGAGTTCTAACTCACCCGTTAAGTATTTACAACTGTTGAAAGTCACTAGAATAGATTTTGAACTCGTTACTTGGTGAATGTATGTAATGTTTTACACTTAACTCATAGATCCTAAGGGTGATAAATGTCCTTGGGATAAAGAGATTGCGATACTTATGAAAGACATATTTTAGTCAAGAAGATTGAAAACGATCTGTCATAATTTATTCCTATTTTGACATGTCAAAGGTTTATGTTTGTTCAGCCTACAAATATTAATAGAGTAGGATTCCAAAATTTTAAAAAAATATATTTACTGTTAAATTTTATAATTATGGAAGTTTATATAAACGAAAATGATATAATATTATTTTTAAAATAAGTATCGCTCTCTAATGCTGTCTTTACTCACTACTATAGCTCTCGTGTTTGTAAGGTTCATGCGGTATAAATATATTGTTTTTTGCAGTAAAGTTACTTAAAATTAAATAGTAGATTTGCTGTATAAAATATAATATAGAAAGCCTGTAATATTTTTACTTATTATAGCTAAAATTTGTGACAAATAGAAGTGCCGTGTGAACTTAGGCTTTGGCTCTCCAAACGTATCAGTGTAATATGTAGCCATAGGTAAGATTTAAATTATAAATAATTCTATGTTATTTTATTATTATTATTTTATTATTAACATAATTTATTTATTATACGTTGTATTAGGTTTATAACAGAACGCGCCAGAATCTTATGATCAAATGAAACATCGATTGTAGTTTTTATCTGTATATTAAGGGGTAGACATTTTTTTAAATGTCCTTTTCAGTTTAATTTAATTTACTGTTGTAAATAGCATGATTTCTTGTTTACTCATTGTTTATATAATTTTCTTTTAAATCATTGTTTTGTTGTAAATACATATATATCACGCACAAAGTCATTTCCATTTTAACTCGGATCTCTTTATGTATTCCTTGGTTTATCACGTTCAATGAAACTGATGATTATTTTCATTATTTTAATATTTAATTAAATGTAGTAACGCAAACTACTTAATAAAAATCAATAAATTGACGAATATATAAAAAAAGATATTCGTTTGTAGTTTTTATTTAAAATCGTATTAAATTAAAAAATATAACGAAGAAATTTGTAAAATATTTTCTAATTAGTTTTTATTTTCACCAAAGCAAAAAAATGAGACATAATTGTGATTTTATTATTACATTTACTTATTAAAAGAATCAATTATGAATGAATAAATTAATACCTATTTTACTTTACATAATATTGTTTATCCATCGTGATATATAAAAAACTTGGGCTTATTTTTTAAGACGTTATTATGATTATATGTCTAATTTTAGTGTTATATAAAGGGAAACAACATATGCTAGTCAATGTTCCAAATAATTCGTAGCTAGATTCTTCTATTGTATAGTTCTGTTCACTATTATTGCATATTTGTGCTCATCTATAGTTTATATATGCAAAATAACAGATAAATAAAAAAATCTGTTATTTCGTTTATAAATCCAATAAAGGCTATAATTTATTATATAAAGAACTTACTTTTTAAATTTTGTAATAAATTGTGATTATCGCCTATTAGTAATTTGTATTATTATAAAAATCTGAATGTTTGCCGTATTTATTAGTTATATGACATCTACTAAAACACTTAGTGAGGCTATTTAGCATTCAACTGACATAATGTCGATAGTAAGAAATGTTCGGCTTAATGACATTTAAAGACTAATGAATGTCTGGGAGTGCTGTTTTTAAATGTAAGTCAGCAATATATAGAGAAAACATAAGTAAGAGAAAATATAAGTATTTATATCAAACTCACTTGTTACATATAATATGTTTTTTTTCTGGAAATTTGAAGATATTTGACATGAAACATGAGAAAATATTTAATAATTAAATAAGAAAATTGCTTCTGAAATTTAAAAACTTTCTTACATTATTTGGTATTTCGATTGGTGATAGAATGATACTATGTAATATAGACTAAGTAAAAAACAGACAACCCACCACAATACAACGATATTATGACGAATTAAAAATTTATACCACATTATTTACATAAATCATAGTCAGCACGTAGAATTACAATATTGTTACAATTTCACTTTCAGCAATTTGTGAAATTTTATATAAATCACGGTATTTTAGCCTCTTAAAATTTAATTAGACATTTGACTGGAACTGTTTCTCGATTGCCTACTTACTTTTAATACTCTACCTCAAATATTAGCTTCCTTGACATTTGTTTGATTTATATTTTAATATAATTATTAATAAATCTCGTTTTATTGCAATTAATTTTATGATTTAATTCTATTGAAAATGATCTTTTTAAAAATGCCATTTGACGTTAAGGTAAACATTTTTCATATTTTAAAAAGTATAGATAAATAATTATTGGTTTATTATTTATATAGTACAATAATGTTTATTATATTTTTAATATGTTTACGTGATGTACATATTATAGACAATATTAATAATAAATATTTCAAAATCCTATAAATCTTCCATTACAGCTTTACCTATAGTCCCATATTTATAGACCAAGTTGTTGAGATACATAATTTCACCAACAAAATTTATCAGTTTAATACAAAGTTGCCTTTTTTGTTATAATTTCCTTAAGACGTAGAAAAAGACCGAAATGATATATTGATTTTAAAAAATTAAAAAATAATACGTAAATTGTATTGTTGTGCTTATAGATTTTTAATTGAATATGTATAGTACACGTGTATTATAGGTAGTGACAATAATACATAGCTTTACGTTTGCCATTCTGTGCTATGAATATTTATTATTTAATAGAAAAATTATTGTCCATATAGTATAATTTATAAAAAAAATGTATTTATATATAAGGCTTACGCTAACAGTGGCCTAAGATTTCAAAGGGCAAATAAAAAAAATAACAAATTTGACGTAAACTTAGAAAAAAATGGAAAATAAACTAACCAATTATTACCATTGTACGAAATTATAAATTAATTTAACAAAAACATGTATGTTTATCTGTTTGTTGTTTAAAATCTTCTAAACTATCGAGATCGTTGTCTTAAAATCTATCTGTCTCTGTGATCAACGTTACCCTGTAGGTATTGGAAAACGTATTTTTGTAAAATTGTGTTGTTACTATTAGAATGTTAGACACGTGCATTTCTGCATCAATTATAAATGTCAATTTAAATTTAAATACTCTAAAAGTAGGCGATTAGTGGATGTTTAGGACGCTCGAGTGGTTGCACAACTAACTGTTCTTTTACTCATGTTGTACACAACAAATACTTGTAATGTGAAATTTAAATACAATTAAATTAAGTAATTTTTATATTTTAAATCGATTCCCTAGCTTACTCCACGTGTTTGTATATATTAGTGGACCATATATTATACATATTGTAACGCTGTTATCATAATTAAATATTTAGATGTATTTAGTTCGGACATTTGTGCTCTATAACTTTAAATTAGTACAAAATGAAGCCAAGCTATGGAGCGTGTGTAGAATATATTAATATGAAACTTTAGTAATAGCAAATGTAAAACTTAGACATGGGAAATAATAATACCTAAGTGGGTATTCTGAACTCTCAATTATGAAACAATACGACTGTTTCCTAAGAAAAATATTTAACTATTTACATAAAAATAAATTATTATTTTCTTTCTTGGAATAGATCACCTAAAGAGTATGGCATTTTAGATAGCACAATACATTACATTGAAATATAACTTAAATTTAGTTATTCAAATTGACTTTGAACTACGTGTTTTAACTTTTATATTAGACATGCAATACATAAAATGCATTAAGCCTAAAAATATTAATATAGTAAGTGAAAAATAATCTTTATGAAAAATAAATACAGCTATCTACATTCATGTTTTAAGAACAAAAGCCTCTAAAAGGTCAACATTATTAAGTGAATTAATACAAATCGAAAAAAAATCTACTCGCAATACACAATAGATACTTAAATAAAATGTTAAAAAAGCTATCTATTTCTCACCTAATGAAATAATAGTAAACGCTTAAACGAATTATACTTTAAATATTCAAAATAAATAAATTCGCATTGTTCTAATAACATTGTGGAGCGTATCCACCAAACCTTCAGATGAAAAAGATATTAAATAATCATTTCGTTTAATATCTCTATATTAGTACGTAAAATCTTTGTACCCTTTCTTACGGTAAAAAAAAACCCAAATTAAAGGGCAACTATAACATTTGGCACAGTTATATTCTATATAGAGTAGGCGTTCAGAATGCTATTATTTTTAAAAAATAATGCATAAAAATATATTAAAGTAATAAAATAAATGTAAAACACACTACCACGTGTTTGACTTACCACTTATATAAAATGACATACCCGTTGCTAAGGCAACGCGTCAACGGGACATCTAGTATGAATAAATACAAAAAAAAACATAATATATCTAGTTGTAGTGATTACAATCTTTCCTGTTAAAGCATGTTTATATAATTTAACTTTTGAATGTTTAATGTAAAATGGATGTTTTGCATGTGTTACTATTAGTGTTGGCTTCATTTGTTTATGGCTTCTCGGAGCTGGACGTACGTATGTGAAACATTGTTAATTGCTATAAGTTATATGACAAGATGTTAAATAAAGTATGAAAATGTGGTTGTCTTTTTTTTTGCTTCACGCTTTATCCTACAGTTGTTTGAATGACAGAGCTCTACGCCGTACTCTTTCCTTTGAGTTAGAAAATCAAAATTTATTCTAATATATTTAAACGAGCTATTCTTGTATATATTTAATATTCAGTATCATGGAAACCAATCTGATTATAATGAAATTTTGCAAACAGGCGATGTAAGTCAATCTAGCGGGGTTTCATTTTAAGAATATTTCTTTTTATCAGAGTTTTGATATAATACTAGTAACTTAAGGTCATTTATTAGATTTTAAGTATCATTAAAAATAGGTGGTCAAGTTCACCGACAATTCAAAGTAGCTTCAAATTTCTATCACGCATAGTAGCGAGTAGTCAGAGACAACCTACTGTCATGACACTCCGTTGTATCAATTCTTTTTAATAAACTAGCACTTAAGACTTGAACAAGCCACTGCTTCGCCAATTCAACAAAAAAACCATATCTGAGATCGCACGCAATGCCCGTAAAGTGGTCTAGAACTGCTACTAACTTGCTTATATAGGTGGAGACTTCCATTTGAGAGAGGTTTTCATTTTTGAGAGTTTCATTTTTGTATATTAGGCGGAGTTTTCTCTGTCTACTATAAAAATAATATAACTCTGAAGTACATTTATATTATACCTGCTAATTTTGTCTATCAGTTTTAATAGCTCAAACTAAAACGTCTTTGTGGGCAACATAAAAACGAGTTATTAACAAGAGGCGTTCACTAACAGGGGTTGGGTTTTTTAGCATCACGCTTACCTGTCACCACCCACGGGCTACTGTAAATATAATATAATAATTACAATTTCTCCAAATCAATCGTTACTCCGGGTTAGTGGGAATTAAGTCCTCTACCAATCGTGTTTACAGCTCGCGTAGTGAGCTATACCTATATATTACACATGTATTGCCTGTATTACACATGTATTGTAGATCGTCGTTATAGTCTTGACAATTTATCAATAGTCACTAACACGGTAGAGGTAGAGTGTAAGCGTGCGTTCAAGGCTAGCAGTGTTATCGCCATTTTTAATCGTTTCTAATGTTCTTGGTTGTATGGGTATATTAGTTAATTAGTAAGCAGACGTGCTCATCTACTTTAGTTATTACAAATATTGGGTTTCTGCATATTTTATTTTATAAACTATATGTAGTTAGGGCCATCGTCGCAATGTGGGACACCGTTCGACAATAAACGCTATTAGTTGCATTTATTTATAGGACAGGCAAGGCAAACGAGCATGCGAGTCACGTGATGGTAAGTAATCACCGCCGCCCACTGCCTCGTGTAACAACAGGGGTGCTACAGAAGCGTTGCCTTTAGCTCGCGGCTTAGAAATAATAGATAAGTAGTTTAGAAAATAACTTTTTGAATGCAACAGATAACGTGCTTTGAAATCTCAAAACTAAACATTTATTTTAAGTTGCATGCACTGCGTAGGGACCTGATTCACAGATATCGAAGCCCCTTTGTCCCCACACCTCATTATTTTAATTAGATTGACATTTTTAAATTCGTCATATCTTTTAAATGGAGCGTCCAATTTCAAAATTTAAATAGTAATAAGTAAATAATAAACTAATATTTAATAAACTAAATTAATAAAGAGGTCTGAATGGTATCTATTGAGAACTAAGTGTATGTAAGTGATGGAACTTGTATTTAAGTCACAGAAAGTAATAAGTAATGGCGTAGGGAAGGAAAGGTAGTTCTAAAAATAAATTTTGATAGATAACTGCTTAAAATATAAATACCTATGAATAATAAATATATATAGAATAATGACATATAAGAAAATATAAATACAATATTGAAGACAGCTTTTAATTGGAATTGCACTTACAAGTTAAAACATCCAATGGCGCTCACACTCCCTACGTGAGGCGCCTCTCCCCCTCCCCCTCGCCTCGCGGTCGGTGGTTACTTACTATTAGATTAATTATTTTCGTTAGATCTTTTGAATGAGATTAAAAAGCATTTTACACATATTGAAATGATCTTTATTTAAGCACTATTTAATGGAATAAAGATTAATACAGAGATATGAATGTGATTTGATTCTTGTTGCCTTTTTTTTCGACTTTTAAAAAATAAAAAAGTAGTTATAGTGGCATAACTACAGTAGTTGGACATATGGTAACGGTTTTCTCGTAGATATTGATACAATACTAAAGAACTAAAAGATGAAAAGATGTAGCTTTCTAATGGTAAAAGAATTTTTAAAACCGGTCCAGTAATTTTCGCGTGAAAACACGACAAACATACAAAATTTTCCTCTTTATATTAGTATAGATAAACAAACAGCCTCAGACCAAAACGTACAAAGCACATGCAGATGTTGAAACTGTCGTTTATAATTTCAATTAAAGGATCATTTTTTTATTTTATGGAAGCATAACAAAAATTACCATCCTTTTCAGTATAGACAGAGAGAACCTAGTACCAGACGGTTTACAGTGGCAGAACTCAACGCTGCACTTTAATCTTGTTTAAATTAAACAAAAAAAAGGTACAAACCAAAAAAAACCACACACCACGTTTAATATTATTTATTAATTTGGAGTTAAGTGCATTTACGACCCTATTAAAATGGAGACAAAACAACCGTAGTCGAATCGATTCAACTTGCATCGCTTTAGAGGAATACTGAGATCCATTATATTATCACAAGGGTAGAAAAAAAATTATGTACGGATATATAATATTCCAGTCATTACGTAGATAGAGATGTAACATCAGGTTGTATAACAAACAGGTATATGCAATTTGTCTCCAGCACACCCACAATCAAGATCTAATCATTTACACATAAAAATTTCATCATTTGCTATACGCGCGGCGCCATTGTCGCCGTACGCGGAACGTGTTCTTAAAAAAATAACAAGTTAAAATGAAAATCGTCCTGTATTTACAATTTTTTTTTTCGGTACTTAAAATATACGATACATGAACATGTACCAACATCTCCTCTCACGCTCCGTCTAACCTGTCTATATACAATTTTAGTAAAGTATGATTTTGGGTGAAAAATATTAAAAAAAAAAGTCATCTAATTACTTAACATGTGACATAATGGAAGTGGATCCAACGGAGCGTCCGAGGAGATCAGACTCAGTTTCTTGTTCTATATCTTATTCACCTAATATGACATTTTATAATGATTTAGTAAATCAATAGTTTTAGAAGATATTAGCATTAGACCGTCGAAAACAATATGAACGTACATTCAGACAGTGAGAGGCGACAGACAGCTCACCATACTAAATTAATAATTAAAAAATGAAAATATCCTAATCTATGAAATGGTATACAAACTAAACTGATTCACTAGTCTAAATAATAATTATATAGATACTTGACAGTTAACAGCGAAACTAAAGGTGGACACTAAATAAATTAATTCTATCAAATTAATGTAACAAAACACATAATTTATGTATGTATGTATGTGTGTGTGTGTGTATGTGTGTGATTCATATCAATAGAAATTCAATAGCCGGAACAATAATACAACGGGCAAACACATTACCTAAATGGTTCACTGTTAACATTACAATAATATTCTATATTATCTAGTAATAATAATTAATTAGTAAACATTTACTTCTCATTTAACTTACAACAATGTCCAAACCGAATATATCTGAATACAATAGCAGGGTTCCGTGCCGCTACTCCTTAGGAGGTACCAAAATATAAATATGACGTGAAAAAATACATAAATTTATATAAATCTGTGTTCACATAAAATTTAGTTCAAAATTACACTCGACGGCGGCACCATCAACTACGCTGTCGTTAAATTAAAAGGCCTCTGTAAGAAAGAAAGTCTGTGGAGCTTCTGGCCGCGTGACGTCACGCGTTACGCAACGTCACGTGACGCGTGACGCGTGACGCGGCGGCGGGCGGGCGGCACTCACACACACAGACACTCGGACACACGCACACTCGAGTCTATCAAGAAGGCCGCCGTCAGCCCGCCCGCGACTGTCGAACGCTGTTATCTCTCTTTCACTGGAAACAAACAAACAAATACATTATTGTACTGTGAATTTAGAACACCATTAAAATAAATTACTGTAAAAATTACGTCTCGCAACAAACATAAAGCGATGCAATATGAAAAATAAAAATGTAATAAATTACTAGCGATTGTAAGAACAAACGAAATTCTATAATTTGTTATGATGAAAAACCGATCAAAAATATGTATTTAAAAAAAAAAGCAATAGCCAACATGTATATGAGTTTTAGTATATGAATTATGAATGAATGATAAAATATCTAAACAATAGTATGGAATAAACAATTAAAATTTCATATTAATTTTCAAAGAAATACCGTATATCGAGGTATCAGTGTTATATACATAAATACGTATAAAATAATTTTAATATATGTATAATTTAACAATAAATAAAACATATATTTCATTTTTCTAATGCCTTATTAATATTTTTTTACACAATTTAATTAATAACATTCATTCAAATATACTATCTACTACAAAATTAATTACCGTCTCTTTAATTTAAATATACGTTTAAATTATTATGATAATATTTTAATAAAATCACCTTTAATTAAACAAATCTTTGACAAATATTATTATTTTTAAACATATTTAATACTAAATAGCCGTATTCGAAACACATCGAAACAGATAATAATAAATAAATAGAGATAATCTTTTTTTAAACACCAAAAACGAAACCGTAAAAGACCAAAAAGAATTCACAAGACGTCACAAATATTAAAACAAAAAGCTAAATCACTAAGCAATTTAAATTCATATTATACAGTATTTAATAGAAATGGCGAATTTCTCGAGTTTGTTATTGTTATTTTCGTTAATATTATTTAAGGTTTCTTCTTTATTTGATTAACAGACTGGTGGGCTTTAATCGCTTGGTTGTTTGGATCGATCACCGCATTCACCGATTTTACCTGTAGTAACATTTTTAAACTAAGAATTATTACTTTTTAATAAGCCAAGTGTATAAATATTGAAAAAAAAAATACCCCTTAATTGCAATTATACTTATATAATTATGAATATCCCAAATGTTTTCAACTCTATTTCAACTTTATCATAACTTAAATAATACAAGGAAGGAAAAATAACTATCGACATGTTCCAAATGAATGACGTTAAGTGATGATTGTATTTATGACAGTACAACATATAACGCGTTGACATGGCTAATATAGATAATAAAGAAATACTTCAAAAATGATTTAACTTTTATCAAAAACAATATATAGTAAATATCCTAGTCGGAAAATATTTGACTTTAATTACCACACAAGTATATGTATAATTAATAATCGTATAATTAATAAGCCACATCTCTTACATTAAAATCTATGAAATACGCCGTTTATGAATGAAAATATTAAAAACAATACGAGAAATAAAATGACTAGGGATGAGGATTGCAAAAAAAAAAGGTTCGGTTAAAATTATAAAAAAAAAACAAAAAATTCTCTATCTACTACTTCGTTTCCATCTAAATTTATGATCGTAAAACGAATAAATCATTTATCATCAATTAATCGTTAAAATAAATATAATATTTTTAAATGTGCAATAATTGATATGGCAGTGACAACATAATACCAGTTAATTGACAACCCTATATGATAGTGAACGATAGGAAATGACACACCAATTAAAAAAATAGAATTTTTACAGTTACAACCCAAAAGCACTAACACCGCAGAACCAAAAATCAACTAAATATTATGTATATTAAAATATATATATATAAAAACAAATATCGACATGTTAATATGTTAATAGATACATAAAAATAAATAAATAAATATTTGTGTATGAGTACCTCTTTGTTGAGCGACGACTGCGGCGCCTGCTGAAAGTATATTATTAAATCTTAGAAAAAATTTCGAACCCGAACCGAATATAAACTAATAAACGCGACTAACTTAACTAATAATTTATTACGATTTTTCTTAGTTGTTAATTGAAATTTAATTATGTATTTTAACATATTCTTCTAAATTATTATATAAGTAATCTATGCTATTACTTATATTTAAAATATTATAAGTATATCCAAAAGGATTATACGTCTTACTTCAATATGGACAAACTGTCAGACAGGCAATGCAATTTCTTATTAGTTTTTATTAAGTAACAAATAGTAAATTAATAACAATATATCTACTAATTATATCAGTATACTCACAATTCAAAATCATAGTATAAATAACAACACATAAGTTAAAAGAGCAACTTCACGCTTTATTCCGCATATCAGGGTAGTCAGAGACAACCTGGTGTCAAGACACTCCGTTGACTACTTTCCTCTCGAAATCAAGACATTGCGTGTTGAGTGAAACTCAAAAATGTTCCACGATCATTTCTAACACTATTTGTTGAAAGACAAAATCCAACTTGTTACAAAGTTTTTACAAAATCTAACCAGAAGGGGAGATAAATATACCTTTAATATTAGCCTTTAATATTATTATTTAATATTATAGCCATAATTCAGTAACCTGACTGTAAAAAAAAACAATAATCGTAGGTATATGGCATGGTAAAAATAATTATAATCACTATATAATTAAAGGCTTAGTCTAGTGAGGTATACCTCCTTGTTGGCGGGCGGCTGCGTGGAGGGCGGCTGCGCGCGGCGCTGCGCGGCGGGCGAGCGCCTCTGCACGATGGCGTCCATGGCCTGCTGCTTGCGCTGGCGCAGGATGGTCCAGTCGAACGTGTAGTCGTACTGGTAGTTCATCGTGCGGAACAGGATGCGGAACAACTGTGCACACAGACACATTGTCACTTGTTACTTAACATATTTCATGTTTAGACACAAACACACGCAGTATTTATAAAGATTCACGCTTTGTGGGATCCACATAGCAGGTTAGAAAAAAAGTACCTAGTGTCAAAGCACTCTGTACTTCTTCCATAGAATTCGGATACATCGCGTGTTGAGTGGTGGAACTCAATGCCGCAATTTAACTTACTAGAGCGAGGAAGTGAATGTAGTATAAATATAATTACAGCC